>CM052017.1:9779187-12585557 GCA_028476595.1 Obolodiplosis robiniae | reverse complement strand
AACAATAGCTGTGATTCGGCCGTACGTTCATCGGCTCATTAAATTTTTTTTTATTGTTAGAATTGAGTTGAATTTTTTTCATCATTTTTGGTGCGAGTTTGGATAGAAATTATAATTTCCATATTAATTTTTCCGGAATAAACAAGTAGAGTCAAATAAATTTTTGGGGTTATATATATATAATTGACAATTTTTGCAAGTCAATTGCGGAGCATTCTAATAAATGAACGCTAATTGCGACAATTCATTGCTTGAATTTTTGCGAACAGAGAAATATTCAAAAGTCAAGATTGAATTATCTTGATTGATGGAAAATTGGGTAATTCATACGATCCATTATTTCTGATATTTCTAGTGAAATAACCGAAATTTAAAATTTTTCAAAACAGATTCTAAAACTCTTTTTGGTTCATCATCAACATTCTTCAAAAATTTTCATGTCAGATAAAACACAAACTATAAACCAGTTGCGTTACATGAAATCTAAATTAAAAATTGAATTAAATAATTTACAAAGAATTGATAGTACGCGACAGTCTTTGGGTAAAAAATTTGATTCCAGGAAAATTATTCAAATAGAAAATAAAATAACACAATTGAATTCTTTAATCGAAAATAAAAAAGGGGAATTAATAGCATCTGATAATATGAGCGTACAGCATTCTCCAAAAAAGATGGAAAATTTAGCCAAAAATGACACAGTCACAACTGTCCCTACTACATTTCCATTTTTTCCTCCTCTTTCGAGCACAGTAACTACTACTTCAATACAAACTCCAATAATGTCGTCAGTTACATCTCCAATTTCGGGCTCAATCATGACTCCAATAACACCTTTAATTTCTGCTCCAAATACCTATGGTTTAAATACAATTTTTTCTGCGACCCATTTGGCTTCAAATGCATATGGGGGAACAAAACCTAAGATTCACAATTATGAGCTACCAAAACAAAATATAACGGCTTACGGGGAAATAGAGCAACTCAAATTGGAAATTCTTCGTTTAAATGATTATATCAAAAAACAAAATGAATTCATCTTGGAGCGCGCAGAAATGCTAAATAGCACTTTTTTAGAAATGAAATGGAAACATAAACATGAAATAGATCATATTTTGAAGAACCAAAACAAAAATACGGAAACCATTCGCAAACAAATTGAAAATTTGTCATTTGAGCCATTTCAGAAAAATATTCCTAAGGCTTCAAAAGTTGGAATGCCATATTTGACGGAAAATAACCCTTCACGGGACAATTCGAATGATCACCAATTACAAAAAATATATCAAATACTGGAAAATATACAATCCAATCTTTCTCAACGACAAAATCGTCACCCTAATCAACCTACAGGGCAATCCGAGAATAATCTCAGTAGTCATTTAAATGAAATCGAACGTTTCCAAAACAATCGTCCTCGAGAGGGATTTTTAAGACGATTGCGTTCAATTCCAAGATTTGATGGAGAATCCTTTCAACAATTAAAGAATTTTATAGACACATGCGAAACATTAAGCTCTACATGTACGAATGAAGCAGAAGAGAGGGAGTTTTATGACCAAATGTTGTTACAATTAATGGGCGAAGCCAAGAATTTAATCAATAATTTAAATAATACCAACTGGCCAACAATCAAAAATGCTCTTCTTTCATATTTTTCATATTTGGCTGATAAAAACCTATTATCAAGCCAACTAGAAAGCTTGCACCAAGAGAAAAGAGAATCTTTGTCGGAATATGCTGAGAGAGCCAGAACATTGCTGCGAAATAAAAATGCGACGTATAATTATTTGTCGGAAGAACAGAAAAATGAGAACGATCGCATTGCGTATAAGGCATTTTCGAGGAGAATAAATGATTCAAAAATAAGAGAACGATTATTAATTCGTGGTGCAAATTCGCTTGAAGAGGCAATCGCGTACGCAATCAACGCCGAATTTGATTTTATAAACTCGATTCCCAGTAGCGAGTTATTTTGCAAATATTGTAAAAATAATGGACATCGAGAGCGCGATTGTAGAATAAAAATGGACGGTAGTAGCGATATTAACAAATTTCTTTCTGCATTTTGTTCAATGAATACAACGAATACACGAAGAAATGTTCAATTTTCTCGATATGATCAACGTGGAAATGACAATCAGTCCAATCGATATGGCAATAACAGGGGCAATGGAAACGGTTACCAAAATAATCAAAATCAAAACAACAACAACAACAACAACAACAACAACAACAACAATAATAGCAATAATAACTCCAATTCACGCAACAATGGTCATAATAACAATAGATCTAACCGTAATAATAATAATAATAATTCGGATTCTCGTCGTAATAACGACACCCGTCAAAACAATTTTGCTACAACCGAAGCCTCACAACAAAATCCCCAAACTCCTTCTTCGACAGAAAACTAATAGGGATGGAACTTGGAGGCCAACTCGTTTCATCCAATTCTCTAACCATAAATTTTAAAACTTCGCAAAATGATCCTCAAATACTTGATAAATTGAAAAAGTAACAAGTAATATATAAAAGTGATGAGGAAGATAATGGCATTATCATTCAACCCATAAATGCATCCAAAACATCTTGGAAATTTGCGAATCTGACCCTTCTGTTGAAAATATTGCAATTAATCTTGATTATGACAATATTCGTCATTATATGTATTTCAAAAATATATTTCAAGATATCTTCACTTCAAAAAATATTTCCACAATATTTTTTCTCAATAAAATTATTGAACTTCAGGAGCGAGAAGATATTGAGTCTATAATGGATTTATATCATAAAACGCTCCTGGGAGGCCACATTGGAGGTGAAAAAATGTATAAAACTATTTCAAAATTTTATAAGTGGAACAATATGACTGAAGATATAAAAAATTATGTAAAGAAATGTGCAATTTGCGACAAAACGAAAATTACAACAAATACCAAAGTTCCAATGCAAATTTCTAGTCTTGGAGAAGTATTATTTGATCATACATATATAGATTTTGTGGGCCCGATCCCTCAAAGTTCGGGAGGTCACAAATATATCTTCACTGCAATATGCGATTTGACAAAATTCTTGGTTGCTGTACCTACGAACGACAGTACTGCCTTATCAGCTGCAGAATGTTTATTGGAACATATCATTTGCCGATATAATTTTCCATCGAGATTAATATCAGATAATGCATCCAATTTTATATCACAGGTCATAAAGGAACTTTCAGCATTATTCTCAATAAAAAAGATTTTCACTACACCATATCATCCACAAGCCAATATTGTCGAACGCGCACATAGAACATTAAACGCATATTTGCGGGCATTCACTTCAAAAAATCGTGATTCTTGGCATGATCTTTTAAAATATGCAACATTTGCATACAACAATTCAATTCATTCAACAACTGGCTATACACCTCATGAATTAGCACACGGATTTAAGATTCAAATCCCAAATCAATTAAAAACGCCAAAATTTACGTATAACTATGACAACTTGGCAAAAATAACTCGAAACAATATCGCCGAAGCTCTTGAATTGGCAAAACAACATTTACATAATAAAAAGTTTCAAAATAAGCAATATTATGATTCAAACGCTTCTGACATTGATATAAAGCCAGATGATATGGTATTAATCAGAGACCAGGTGAAAAAACACAAATTCCAAAATGTTTATGATGGACCATTTCGGGTTATTGATGTTTCTGATGCATATATTCAAGTAATGAAGGGGGGAAAAAAAGTCAAAATTCATAAAAATTTTATTAAAATGGCAAATGCCGATTATGATAGGGAACCTCCGAATATAACTCCAGTAATTTCATTAAATGAACTGGACGGAGAATCAATTAAATATATACATTTAATATACAACATTTTAATTAAATAATTGTTAAATTTGTATTTTTTTTTTAACGATATCAGTTAAATTCACAATGGAAAATATAGAATCTGTTCACGAATTGGAAAATAAGAATTTTTTAAAATCAATAACATTAGTGGAAACTCCAGGCGAAAACACGCTTTCTTTTGCGAACACACAACACATTTTAAAATGTGCTAATTCAAGAATAATTCTAAAAACGTTCGAAAAATTTGATATTGATCAGATTCCATCCACATCTGAAAGTACTAATTTGAACACTTTTGACCAATTAGCCTATTTCTCTAATAATAGTACTGAAATAGCTATTGATGATGATCAAGACAGTATCAATAGCGATGATACTGTCGAATTTATTATAGAATATTTAAAAGAAAGAGTACAATGGGAATCCGAGTAATAATTTTTTTTTTTCATTTTCAATGGATCAACAATAATTATTTGTCGAATCAATTCATCAATTTGTGTTTTGAATAATTAAAATTTTACATATTTCAAATTAAGTAAAATTAAATAAATTTATGAAATTTAAATTTAATCAAAACATTTATTTCCATTAAGAAATTTTTTCATATATTATATTGAACTTAATTACAATTTAATCATTGTTATATACGTGCACAATGTTGATTTTTGTAATGGTTTAGAAAAAAAATTTCGCCCTAAATTCAAGTTGATTCGGCCGTACGTTCATCGGCTACTGAACGATTGGTTCTTGACCAAACGTCTATACACCGATAAGAATGCATTTTCAACATATTTTTATCTGCAATCTGTTTTCAACGCATTCTTCATTTCAAATTTCTCTTTTCCTTTCTTCTTTCTTTCCTAATTATTCTTATCTCCAGTGCGTCCGACTATGTACGCACATATTCAAAATTCATACATCTGAGTTCAGAGAACAATAGATGCAGCCAACGTATTTCTTTTCTCTAATCCTTTTATCTCATACGGCTGATATGAATTTCTCCAATTCCATTCCTTCTTTCCATTTACATTCATTTCTTCTCTATTTTTCAATTATGATTATTCTTTGGTCACTTCACATATTCCCTTTTCGAGTCTCGTTCGGCAGGTCATTATCGGCCTGTAACCGAAATTAGCATCCGTTCGAATCAATTCTATGATTGTTTCGAACTCATTAACATAAGATGCAGACGAGTATTTATCGATACAGCTGCATTTCAGAGCAATTCGGGAAATTCCCTAATCGCCTGACCGACGAAAGCTGTCAACGCATAATGATGGCCATTGTTTCCAAATTTTGGTTTTTGCCTTTTCAACTTCCTGGAAACCCGATAATTTTGACCGTTACAAGTCTTCTTGTCACGTATACCATTTTTTTAAGGAAGTATCCCTACTTCTTACTTTCCTTATCAAATTATGAGTCTAGTATTTAGGACCGTAGAATCTAAGGAAAAATTGTCATTCCATCTCGAGTCGTAAATGAGTAAACTCTGCTCGAGCGTCGCTTTAAAATTATTAAAATTAAATAAAAGTTAGCCAAGTGTTCGGTACAATTCTTCTTCGAAATAGAAATAAAATATAATTAACCGGAAAATTCCAAGTGTTTTATTAAAAAAACCTTCCACTCGGTACAAAACAAGAATGCGAAATAATGGAAACGTCTGCTTGTGATAATTATTGTGACTGACTTCTTTAATGCATGTTCTTATTCTATGACATGGTTTGTAGTGTGTTCTTTATGCGTTCTTTTATTGAGTGTGCGTTCATCATTTCCAATAGATTGTTATTTAAAGACTACCGACTTGTCATCCCGACTGAACTTCAGCCAAAGATGTGTGATTGGCTACATGCACCACATTTCGGTATTGAAAAGACGATCGCTCGAGCACGCATGACTTATTTTTGGCCGGGTATGGGAGAACAAATCAAAGCGATTGTGGCAAATTGCTCAATTTGCGAAAACTTCAGGCGCAATAATTCAAAAGAACCGTTAGCTCAGGACGGGGCTCCAAAATATCCTTTCGAAAGGGCTGCTATGAATTTATTTGAATATGCTGGTCGCGATTTCATATCTATTTTCGACGAATATTCAAACTACTTAATCTGTCAGCAATTGAATAGCAAAGGCGCTAAACATATAATCGATGTGATCACGAGAATATTCAACCAAATCGGATATCTTACATGCATTCGTAGTGATAAAAACCAATTTAATTCATCGGCATTTGAAGAATTTGCGAATAACATGAACATGCAAATAAGGTACTCAAGTCCACGATACCCACAAAGTAATGGTTTAGCGGAAAAAGGAGTGGTATAGTTGTGCCGTTTTGGTATTTTAATACAATTTATAATACTTAATACTCAGTATTATGACATGTTTTATTATTATAAACAACATAATACTGAGTATTAAGCATTAGTATTAAATATTTGTAATACTTCAAAATACTCGAGTATTATGATTTATCATAATACCGGTATTATGAAAACCCAAATGTTGTTATTATAATCAATCATAATATTCGCTATGGTTATACTTCGCCATAGCGAATATTATAACCGATCATAATACCAGTCTTGGATTTTCACAATACTGGTATTATAACCAATGATAATACTCGAGTATTTTGAAGTATTGTTAATACTTAATACTGATATAATACTGAGTATTAAGTATTATCATTCATGATAATACTAACAAAAAAGTAGTATTAAGTATTCGGTATTTTAATACTGCAGTATTATGAGTTACAACTATAAGAAGTGGCAATAGCCAAAAACATTTTGAAACGTTGCTACGAGAATCGAGAAACTGACTTATTTCAGTATCGAATTCTGGAATATAATACAACACCAGTGCAACTTGCACCGGTACAATTTTTTTTTTGGACGCATGTTAAAAACCAGGCTACCAATACCCGAGTCATTGTTATTGCGCTGGGTCGCAGATGATACAGTCGTCTGTAAAAGAATTGATAACAAACCAAAAAAGCAAAAGCTCTATTTTGATCGTAGTGCAAAAGACTTGAAAGAATTACAAATAGATGATCGAGTAATTTTTAAGAAAAACGGAAAAGAATGGAATTACGGGAAAATAGTTGCAAATGTAAACGGAAGATCGTACTTAGTTGTTGATAACTTTAACAATTTCTTTAGACGAAAAAGACGCTTTATCTCTAAGACCCATAATAATCAAATTACACAAGCAGAATTGCTACTGGAAGAAAATATTACTCGGGATAATCCCAAAGATAGCTTTAAGGAAATTAACTTTGTACCACCTGAACGTCAGGCACTTGCGAGAAACAACATTGACCAAACCACTCCATTGGCCATTGAGCCTGAGTATGAGCCTGAAATTGAGCAAGAGTCAAGAGATAATGACTCAATTCCATTGTCAAGTGAGAATAATTTATCCTCAGAAAGTACGGATGTTCCAGATTCGAGATATCGTACAAGAAGTGGTCGGTTGGTTGTTCCTCGTAAGCTATATGGAGTTGACAGGGTGTAGCATTAAGAATTTCAAACTGCACTGACTCGTTTAGCTGTTAAATATTTAAACTATTCACAACCTCAATCATTTTATTTCTTTGTTACAAAATTTATTAAAAAAAAAAAGGAAGCGTGTAAAAAGTTTAGTGTAAACGCACTCATTGATTCCAATGTTAAGCGTGAGTTGTCAAATGGCATTGATGTGGTTCACTAGTTGAGCGTCAACCCAATACCGATACACACGTATTACACCATAACCGTTGAATAAATCCAATATAAATAATTTATAAAATACAAATTATCTGTAGTTTAATCAAATTATTACAATACTAATCCAAAAAACAAATTATGGACCCAGCTCCCATTCCAACTTTTGTCGGAGAATATATACAAATCGATATTTTCCACGCTGGAAATAGGATTTTTTTTTCAACAATAGACAGATTTTCAAAATTCGTTTATTTTCGATTTTCGGAAAATAAACTTAACGCTCATGAAATTCTCCAATTGTTTCCGTTTTGCAAATATTGCATGACTGATAATGGAGCCACTTCCACATCTTTTCGGATGTACCATTCGAGAATATAACAACACTATTCATTCAGTTATTCAAGCTAAACCGGATGTTTTTTATCATTCAGAAAAATATCCAAATATTTCTGAATTGATTAAAAAAGCACAAGAATCAATGCTAACTCTTCAAAACAAGAAAAGAATTGCTAAACAACACCAACAAGGTGATGTTATTTCTGTGAAGAATAATCGTCGTGATAAACGTTCTCAGCCTTTCACTCAGCATGTTGTAAAAGAAGACAACGGCGTATATATTATCACTGATAAGGAAAAGAAAATTCATAAAGATTACATCAGAGTTTGATTCAATTTTTTTTTTTGCGGACTTTGGATGAGCAAATTGAGGACAATTTAATTAAAGTAAGCGACAAGTAAGGGTGTGTCAAATATACGTTTCAATTTATCTAACGTTGCTATATGAATCTAGTTAGTTTTGAAATGTTATTCTGATTTAAGAAATGAAAATTTACTTTCAGTTCAATTTTACCTTACGATTGAAACGGATCAAAATGAAAGATTCAATAAAACTGTAGAACAATTTAAACTCGTTATTTCATCATTTATTAACATTTAAACTGGTAAAATAACTCGGGCGCCGATTATTTTGACTTCACTTTGAATAATACGAATTGATAAATTTAAAGAGCGAAATCTTTTTATTCGAGCCTCTTAGATTCTAATGAACATTCTTTAATTACTTTTAGATAACTTTCTCTAATCGCCGAATTGATTTCGATAGTCGCTCGTGTTCGCTTTTAGATAGCTTTCTCTAATCGCCGAATCGCTTTCGATAGTCGCTCGTCTTCGCTTTCCCGAGATGGTATTCGCGCGCTCTAAGAAACAAGTGGTCGAGTACGACGGCTGAACCGCCTTTTATACTCGTAGTTTTTGGGTGTATTGGTGCACTTTACAAGAGGAAGTTGCACTTGTCACTTGTTTCTTAGAATCACCACCGAGCGAAGCGAGCGAATTCGATCACAATTGGCGTTAATTTAAAAGATATTTTTTGTGGATTATTAATTCTAATGCTTGTACTCAATTTGCTCCACCGATATAACTTTGGATGATATTGAAAAATGGAATGACGATTTAATCGAGAACGAAGAAGAATTTCTTGACATCGAAGACGATGTTGAATCAGATGTTGGGGTTGCTGAAGAAAAGAAAAAAATACAGTAGGCTGATGCGATTCAAAGCGTGAACACATTAATCAAATGGTGTGAAAGTAACAATGACACCGGTGATTTAGCTAACTTGCTAAACTTTCGCGCAAAGATTGTTCAACAATTTTTTGTTAAACCAAAAACACAAGCTATTCTTACGAGCTATTTCAAACTAATGGAAACTGACCAATTCTTTAATTTTTGCCCAACTTTGTCGTTAAAAAGAAATAAATCTAATATTTATTCGTTGTTATCGAACTATTGGATAGTCGAACATGAGCGAAATTACTTATTATCAATAAAAAGTGAATGTTTCAATCAAAACACCTGTTTTTGATGGTTTTTCAAATTATTCCAGAAAACGCAACTACCACTGGAACGCATTGGTTGCGTTTTCTGAGATTCTACTGTATATTTTTTTTTTAAATTTGATCACTGTTCAACACAGCTGAGAAATTTGCACAAAGGAAATGTGCGTTGCGACAATGTAACAAAAAATTGAGATTGCTTGTGCTGAACAATTGTAGTCTATGAAATGACGCCAATACACAACGGGATTTTCGAAATACAAACAACAACAACAACAAAAAACATTTATAGACCATTTTTGCCTTTCAGCGTAAGACTATTTTCTTTTTTGATTCGAAAACTCTCTATGACTTCATTATGAAGCATTTGATTCGAATGAACAATCGGGTGAAGACTCGATATCTTCCACAAATTTGTACCAATCAAGAGTTTCGTTTAAGAGTCTTTCCTTATTGTTCACAATCATTCTAATGACCTCATTTTTATTCGATCTAGTCTCTACATTTTCCAAGAATTGCCCGAGTTTAACCTCCAATAATTTTTTTGAATTCGCTTGCAAAAATATCAAAATCTGATCTTTGTTGTCAATAAGAAAATGCTGAACATATAAAATTAACAATAAATATGTAGTAGCA
Source organism: Obolodiplosis robiniae (assembly GCA_028476595.1). NCBI lineage: Eukaryota > Metazoa > Arthropoda > Insecta > Diptera > Cecidomyiidae > Obolodiplosis > Obolodiplosis robiniae. The sequence continues at coordinate 12,575,527 of CM052017.1, read as the reverse complement.
CACACATACACGGTGTGCGGTTCACATGAAGATAGCCTTAAGCTGTTGTGACATGTCACCAACTTCATTCTATTGCATGATATCAGCTGTTGTGATACGTCACCAACTTCACTCTGATGCTATCAGCTGTTGACATGTCACCAACTTCATTCTGATGCATACTATGTTCTTCCTCTTTTGTCTTTGACTGTCGACGGGTAAGCATCGTGTATTAAGCATGCGAATAAATGTAAAATTGCTTCCGATAAAATCTGTTTTTATTTAATTAATTCGACGCCATCGGTAACATATTCTCCCAACACCGAGAGGATTACATTTCTGCGAACAGGATTACGCAAATATTTTTTGAATTTCGACGTTTTTTTTTTGGGAAATTTTCACATAAGCAAAATGGCCACGCGTCCTTCAAAAAGTGAAATGCTGATGATTCTACAACAACAAGGTCATGAATTGCCGTCTTCCGTAACCATCGGCCGTGTTCGTGAATTATACAATTTGCTGCCGGAACAATTGAAAATTGCTACAGTGTCTCACCCAACTGACGAAATCGACGACATTAACAGTTAAAATTCGAGTGAAAGTGCAAATCTTCAGCCGATGACGACCATTGAAACTGCCGTTATACATACGCCTTCCGCCACAGTAAGTGCTCCAAGTGTGCCGAATCAAATTCCAGTGAGAGTGAATACGAGTGCCGCCGCCATTTCAAGTGCTCAAGTGCCTGCCTATACTTCTGTTACTTCGGCCTTAGCCAGTGCTCTGCCGCTTACGACTTCCGCTGCTCCACCAAGTGCCCTCCCGACAAACAGTGATATTGAACAGCAAATATTAGTGCTACAACGGGAGCGTGATTTACTATTATTGCAACAACAAGTGAACGAACTTCGACAGGCAACTTCGGCCCAAAGTGCAAATCGGCCAGCAGTGCAAGCCATCCGAATGGACATTGGTGTGATCGAATCAATGGTTCCCAATTTCACCGGCGATGACACTTTCGATATTCACAAATGGATTGTTGATCTCGAAGACGCATTCGACATTTTACAATTCCATGAACGTGCTCGATTTGTGGGCATGCGCCGATTGTTGGGAGGCACCGCCAAAGTGTTTGCCCGCACAGTGACCGCTCACACTTATGATGATCTTCGGAACTTACTAGTGGATGAATTTGGCCGAAGATATTCCAATGACGATGTGTATCAGCAATTACGTGCGCGACGATGGAAGTCTACCGAAAGTGTGCAACGATATGTGATCGAAATGCAAGAGATTGCCAGCCGAGCCAACATCCCAGAAAACGAACTGATCGATTTGATCATCTGTGGCATCGGTGACACATCGAGCACTTCTGCGATGTTATATGGTGCTACTACCCTACGTGAATTGAAGACCTTGGTTGCCCGATATGAACGCTGGCGCTGCCGAATCCATACGCCGATAGTTAACCGACGCAACGCTATTGGTGCTACTTCAGCCAATACCCCTCTGATCTGGGCCACCTCTTCCGCTTCTGCCACTACGTCGACTGCCGCTTCTTCAGCCAAGCCACCAACCGAAGGAACTTCCGTTCGTTGCTATAACTGCTCTCGTTATGGTCACATGTCCAGTGCCTGCCCCAAACCCAAATGACCTGATGGCTCGTGCTTCCGCTGTGGTGGATTGGATCACCGTTACAAAGACTGTCCGCACCGACCCAATAACAAATTAACCCCCTCTGCTGCCCAGGGTGCTGCTTGCATCGAAGTGACTGCCGATTTAGTTCATCAGATGGACGCTTTCAGCTGGGTAAGTGTTGCTTTAGGATGTACCGACCTTGAATGTGCCAAGTTTGAAAGTGTGTTTTCTCTTTTCGATTCGGGTAGTCCTAAGTGCCTAGTAAGACGATCAACAGTGCCAAATTTTCCGGGAACCACACTAACCATGACCAGATACCGAGGACCTATGCAAACTCCAGTGATGTCATATGGTCAAACCCCTTGTTACTTTAAGATTCATAATAAAACGATTCTCCATCATCTCATAGTGGTACCCGATGAGGCCATATTCATGCCATTGATCATTGGTCGGGATTTCCTTCAGAAAGCCGGCATATCTTTAATGTTAAGAAAATACTGTTATTCCAAAAATAAAATTCTGAATTTAAACCACTCTGGTAAATTAAACTATACATTGAAGAAAACACTCGACTCGCTTGGTATATTCAGGTCTTCCGATAATTTTGTCTACGAGTCCGATACCCTTACGCCCAAACATGATGTAGTTAGTGATGGTAGGATCTCTGATGAATCGGATCAGTGTTTTGATTTATTGTGTGCTATCGATATTGCTTCTGAAACCGAAGAATTATTTAACGTAAATCGACTCCTTCCTGCTGACCAACTAACACTGTTTCGCAATGCTATTCGGGAAGCTTACTTGAACACCCCTTCTGATTCGGCAGGCAACAATGATTTTTGTATAAAGCTGGAATTAACTGACCATACGCCTATCTACCGCCGACCCCGCCGCCTTTCTTATCATGAGCGATATTATTATTGCTTCGGATAATTTTGAGACACATATGACGACGGTTGTGGAGGTGCTTAAACGACTACGAACCCATGGATTGGAACTTAATCTGGGAAAATGTGTATTCGCAGAGAGAGAAATAGAATATCTGGGCCATCGGGCCAATGAAGCTGGCATTCGACCCAGTGATAGACATATCGAAGCTATTCAACGTTACCCAGTGCCCCAAAACCGCAAGGAATTGGAGGCGTGTCACGGGCTTTTCTCCTTCTTTCGACGTTTCGTACCCAACTTTTCAAAAATTGCTCACCCTCTGCTTGCACTCTTACGTCGTGACACTCCGTATGTCTTTTCAGAGGAATGTATGCAGGCTTTCCTCACCCTCCGACAAAAACTCATCGAAACGCCCGTTCTGTGTATATTTAACCCCAATCGGGAAACTGAGGTCCATTGTGATGGCAGTGCCAAGGGATTCGGGGGCGCCCTAATGCAAAAGCAAGACGATTCTAAATTCCATCCAGTAGCTTACTTTTCGAAATCTACCTCCCAATCCGAGAAAAATCTGCATAGTTACGAATTGGAAACACTAGCGGTTGTGTACACATTGAAGCGGTTTGCTACTTACTTGGACCAACGACCCCTTAAAATCGTAACTGACTGTGATGCATTGGCTAGAGCATTAGCAAATGAAAACGGATTGACCAAAATTGCACGTTGGGCACTATTTTTGGAGGGTTTTAATTACAAAATTATCCACCGCCCCGGGAGACTCATGAGTCATGTAGACGCCCTCAGCCGTATTGAACATATTGCTTTGGTTGACGACTTAGATATTGACTTTCAATTACGAGTTGCTCAGAGTAGAGATCAGGAAATCTGTCGCCTTAAATCACAATTAGAAACTTCCGAAAGCAAAGAGTACGAACTGACGAACGAAATTGTATACCATCTCCTTCAGGCCGACGACGACTATATGTCCCCAGAGAAATGATTAATAATGTTATTAGATGGACCCATGAGAAAATAGGCCATTTGGGTACCGATAAATGTTGTGACGAGATCAAGAAACATTACTGGTTTCCCCTGATGAAAACACGTGTCCATAATTTCATACGAAATTGCTTAAAATGTATTGTGTACTCAGCTCCTGCACGGAAGAATCAACGAAATCTCTTCAGTATTCCGAAAATTCCATTGCCTTTCGACACCATTCATGTGGATCATTTGGGTCCCCTTCCGTCCGTCGTTAACAAAAAGAAGCACATCTTAGTGATCATTGATGCATTTACCAAATTAACGAAACTGTACGCAGTTACAACGACGAACAGTAAGGAAGCTTGCATAGCCCTTCAGAATTATTTCGATAATTATAGCCGACCCCGGCGAGTTATTAGTGATCGTGGAACTGCCTTTTCGTCACATGAGTGTGAAGAATACCTAAAAAAGAGGAATGTCGACCACGTACTTAACGCCACTGCGTCCCCACAAGCAAACGGCCAAGTGGAAAGAGTGAACCGTGTCCTTACGCCAATGATAGCTAAGTCATGCGAAAAATTCGGCCATGTAGATTGGTCATACACACTTCGAAATACCGAACACATTTTAAATAACACCATTCACACAACCACCCGAGAGACGCTAGCTGTCCTCCTTTTCGGGACCGAACAGCGGGGTGATAAAATTGACGAGTTGGCCGAATATTTAGAAGAGCGTAACAGTGTAGTGAATCGCGATTTGTGTAAATTGAGAGGAATCGCCACGGAAAACATAGCCAAATCACAAGAGGTTAACAAAATCGGTTTCTGAAGCACAATAGCCCTGCCGTAACTTATGAAAAAGGGGATAACGTAGTGATCAAACACACTAATACTACCCCAGGAGGCAATAAAAAATTTGATCCGAAGTATCGGGGACCCTATGTTATCGAAAAAGTGCTGCCGCATGACCGATACGTGGTGCGAGATATAGAGGGTTGTCAAATCACCCAAATACCATATACTGGTATATTGGAAGCTAATAAACTTAGGAAATGGGCATCGGAGTCGGACGACCTGATTGAGGAAAAAAGTCCCGAAGAAACACTTATCGAGTTGGAAATAGAACCTGTAAATATAAGTGAGGAATATTTGGATGAAGATAGTAGTTAACTTAAAATTCTGTAATTTTTTCATCAGTTAGACTTATGTAGGGCAAATTGAGGTCAATTTGATCATCAGGATGGTCGAACTGTAGTAGCACACACATACACGGTGTGCGGTTCACATGAAGACAGCCTTAAGCTGTTGTGACATGTCACCAACTTCATTCTATTGCATGATATCAGCTGTTGTGATACGTCACCAACTTCACTCTGATGCTATCAGCTGTTGACATGTCACCAACTTCATTCTGATGCATACTATGTTCTTCCTCTTTTGTCTTTGACTGTCGACGGGTAAGCATCGTGTATTAAGCATGCGAATAAATGTAAAATTGCTTCCGATGAAATCTGTTTTTATTTAATTAATTCGACGCCATCGGTAACATATTCTCCCAACACCGAGGGGATTACAAATAATAAAAATTAAATGCATTCAAAATCTCATACAAACTTCTCAAAGAAACTTACTTTCAATACATTGATGCGAATATCGTTTTCATCGCTATCAGTTAATTTGTCAGTCGATGATGAGTTTTCTTTGCTTATTGGGAGCTCTTCGAAGTCGAAATGTATATCAATTCCTTCATATCCTGAAGATTGGCATGGCAAAACACAGTAATTCAATTGGTATGAAAATACAAAAATGCAACAAAATGTATGTATAAAAAATCCAAAAAATTTAACACTTGATTTCCGAAAATCACAGTATAAAAATTGCAATTAATGCAGTAGGAAATGTATGATACTTTGCTTTGCTACCAATGAAAAACCTTTGAAAAGTGAAAACGAAAAAATGCAATGAAACGACGAAGGTTTTTATGTATGACGAGGATGCAAGTGTTAAAAAAAGATAAAAATGAAAATTTATATTTTAACCAAGGGGACCGTGCTATTTGAGACATTTTAATGATATCTATTCTTCAGCGCCATCTATTGGGCAGTAGTATTGATGTGATATTTCAATCGTTTCAATGACTCATTTGTTTTTTTTATTTGTGTCAATAAAAATTTTGTTCGTATTACAATGGATCTAAATTGAGTTCACCTATGTAAAATAAGATGGCGCGGACAATTGGCATACTCTCGAATGGCTCTCCAATCCCATAAAAGCACGGTCCTGCTTGATTTTAACTAAACTTAAGAGTGTGTTTATTACTTGGCGTTCACTTATAGACTAAAAATTACATTGTTCTCTTGTCGCATGGTCATTGTCAATTCTGTCTAATGTCATTGAGTCGTACGGCATGAAGTTGCCTATTCATGTGGTGAGTTCACAGTTGTTCACTTATGTATGCTAGTCATACTAATGCTTAAGGTTGCCTCAATCTCACGGTATGTCACATTACGATCTTCCCTTAACATTTTTTCCACAGCATCAAACACTGATCACAGTATTTTAATACTGCAGTATTATGAGCTACAACTATAAATACGAACAAAATTTTTATTGACAAAAATAATAAAAACAAATGAGTCATTGAAACGATTGAAATATCACATCAATACTACTGCCCAATAGATGGCGCTGGAGAATAGATATGATTAAAATGTCTCAAATAGCACGGTCCCCTTGCCATATGACGACACGGTGGAAGAAGAAAACTGCAAAATTGGTTGGCCAAAGACACGAGAAGATTTTTGATTTAAGCTTTATTCAATTATTTGAAAAGGATACAAGGGAAAACCTCCAGAAAGTGAAATTATTGTGATTTGCGAAGCAGCAGCTCATATGTTTCGAAAAAGGCTAAGACAATTTCGAAAAGATCCAGAGGCAGCACAAACATTACGTTTACTTCAGCGGAAGAGCGCATTCTTCTGTCGGCGTTAAAAAGATGTGTCTTTTCAAATATCAGTGGACTTAAACTTAAACCGAAACCTGGCGAAACCCTTGAGAAACGACGTATACTCGTGAAAAGAGACCATTTAAAATATGTACTTCCAAACTGCAATTGAATGCCCCAGAATAAAAGTACGTCTTTATTTTGCTACACGTACTTTAGCGACACTCAAACGCGTTGCTTTTAGAAGCAAAACAAAATTTTGTTACTGCATGAAAGTGGTGCAAATTGTTTTTGCAATACCGGCTTAGAATATTGTAAGCATTTTTTATATGTTTCACTTTGAAAAAGAATTGAAATTTTGTGCGGCTTCGATGAGATTTCTTTTTGAGATTCGATTTTACTAGTAGCAGAATGAAGATGTAATTTTATTCTTTGGCATTCAATTTCTATTTTGCAGCACCGCAAATGATATGAGAGATGTGTTTCAACATTTGTATTCATATTTTTTCAATATTTGTTTCGAAATATAATGTATTTTTTCAGATTTCATATGATATCGAAATATCATTTGCGGATATCAATTCTAAGGCACTGTTTAACATTTGTTCATCTATACCCTTCACTGTTTTTAATGTTCGGTTGCCACTTGAAGATGTTAGAAAATGCCGTTTTGAAGACTTGGAAAATGCTTTGTTGTTGCTCCTGTTCAACGCCAATCTTTCAAGAAGGCTTTGAATTCATTTATTGTTTTTTCGGTTGTATGTATTCAATATAATTGATTGAGTTCATAAGACAAAGCAGAGAAAATAAATTCTTTCTTTAATTTGCTGGATTCGAATTCAGGTCCAGTTCGATTGTTGTTGCCAGATAATGCCCCATACATTATTCCGATATTTTCAAACTTTGACGTCGATGAATATAAAAACAACAACAACAAACATGTATAGACCGTTATTGCCTTTCAGCGTCTGGTCTGTTTTACGAAACAAAAAGCATCATATACCCCTAACGATACCTCACCACAAACTCCGATCGAGAGCCAAGTTTTGAGTTTCATCACACCATTCATATCCCCTCGCATTCAAATCATATTTAACCGAATCTAAATAACGTCTACGTGGTCTACCCCTACCACTCAGCCCATCAGCTTCGAAGAACAGAATCCGTTTCGGTAATCGCTCCTCTCCCATGCGTTTTACATGACCAAACCATCTCAGTCTGAATTTTCTTGCTTCCTCTCCTCCCGAATCGATGTTTAAATCCTACCGAATCGTCTCATTTTGGATTCTGTTTTCCCACTGATCACGGTGCGAGACTCCCGAAACCATTCTCAATACTTTCATATCAGACATTTGTCCAGGCGGACGATGCTTTGTATCTTCTCCTATTTAAAGGGGTAGTGAATATCGTTGGGCCGGGCCATCTCTACCTAAACGATTGTACTAAACGCTTCAACATTTCAAACCTTCCCCGCCTTCCCCTTCTTCAAACAGCGAGTTTGACAGGCTCCGCATCTTTGGTGTCATTGTTTGAAGAAGGGGGAAAAGTGTTTACCATCCATAGACGAATGGTACAGAGAGCGCTGCTGTCAAGCTAAGTGTCAAAATTCAATTTTGAATCGTCCGCTTGCATTTGTCCTAATTATGAATAAAAAGATTTCATTATTTTAAAATATAGCGGCATTAGTAGCAGCTGATCGTTATATTGCTCATCAATTCGCACGAAGCCAAGGTAATTTATTGTTTGATTATATTTATTAGTTGTTTGATTTATACCAAAAAATAAAGACAATTCTTTTCAGCTACCGCGGCAATAGCTACCACGGCAACTGCTACCGCGGCAACGTCTGGTCAAAGATCGCCAGCATCGTCTGGTCAAGGATTGCCAGCATCGTTCGGTTAAGGATCGCCAGCATTGTATGGTCAAGGATTGCCAGCTTCGTCAAGTCAAGGATCGAAAAGTAATTTATTATTTGATTATATTAGTTGTTTGATTTATACAAAAAATAAATGGTCTTACGTACGTAAAACTAACTTTTCCGCACATTTCCCGAAATTGTTCGGGCTTACGTATTTTTCATTGATTGCTACTCATTTGTATTGGATTTATGTTTATTTCTTATCGAATCATCGTGCAACTTTGAGAATAAATCACAGAAAATTTGAAGTCATTACGATGAGATCGAATTTCGAGTCATTACACATCATGTGATTTAAATTTAAACTTTAATATAAAAACAAATAAACATCTCAGTTCCTAATTCTTACTTCAAGGTTCTGTATTTGTCGGGCTGAGAGTAAAAACGGTTTAAAATATCTTACGTCATGCTCACGCTTACGAGAATTTTCCTTGGTGTGAGCAGGAGAAAAAATGTTTTTAACCGTTTTTACTCTCAGCCCTACATTTTTGAATTGGTAATAACAATTACGAATTAGTTCACTATGATGTGAACTTTCAATTCATGCCAACGATAGATATGGTTCTACATTTATGTTATGTATAACATTATAGCTTTCGGTAACAGCATAAGCATTCTAACTGATGAAAACACAGATTAGAAAATCACAAATACTTCATCCAATTTATTGATTTGAATATTGACCCCGAAAATTGAAAATTTTGTGAGGGAGCTGATCTTAAATCTCATCAGAATGACTTGAAAAACATAGAAAATAATATTCTGACAGTTCCAATAGGAAACAATGTGAACTTAAGATAGCCGCCATACAATTTTTCAGCTTTGACCCCGAAAAGACTCCAAAAATCCGAAATTTTACAGGGGAGGTAGTCCTAAATCTAGTCAGAATGACTTGAAATTTGGCATGACTCATTTTGTTCATAAAAAAATAATATATTCAAAGTTTCAATTCGTTACAATGAGAACTTGAGAAAGTCGGCATACAAATGTTCAGTTTTGACCTCGAAAAGGTCCCAAAAAAACGAAAATTTTACAGGGGAGGTAGTCCTAAATCCTATTGAAATGACTTGAAATTTTGCATGCCTCATTTTCTTCATAAAAAAATTATATTCTGAAAGTTTCAATTTGTTACAATGTAAACTTGAGATAGCTGCCATACAAATTTTTCGTTTCGACCCCGAGAAGACCCCGAAAATCGAAAATTTTGCAGGGGAGGTAGTCTTAAATCTGAACATAATGACTTGAAATTTCATAGGACTCTTTTTTTTCATAAAAAAATAATATGAAAGTTTCATAATGATACAATGCGAAATAGTCATAGTCCCCATACAGTTTTTTCGTAATTATATTGAAAAACAGCCCATTTTTTGATTCCACTCCACTAGAGCTACCCGAAAAAATTATCCGATTAGGCTGAAAATTAATAGGTTTCTATTCCTAATGAAGACCAATGTGTGTGTACATTTGTTCAATTCTAAAATCAATTTTTTGAGTTATCGTGTTAACAAATTTTTGCGTACAACGGACAACGGACAACGGACAATGGACAACGTACCACACACGGACAAAAAATTGCTCCGGGAATGGTTGCAATCGTTTTTTCTAGGTTCAAAACGCATAGAAAACTTATTCCGAGCGTTTTGAATTTTTTGGACCGATTGCAATACTTTTACCACACACAGTGGCGTGTGCGGAAAAGTAATAAAAACAATTCTTTTCAGCTACCGCGGCAACAGCTACCACGGCAACCACTACCACGGCAACGTCTAGTCAAGGATCGCTAGCATCGTATGGTCAAGGATCGTCAAGTAATTTATTGTTTGATTATATTAGTGAGACCCAGCTGTAGAGTAGTGGTTAGCGTGCCAGCTTTGCAAGCATGGGGACGTGGGTTCGAATCTCCTAGTGGCCGTTTGATTTTCTATCAATTTCATCATTGCTAATAACAGTGATATATTGATGGGAGAAAAACTAACACATAAAAACAGTGATTTTCGACTCACGGAGTGTTTCGGAGGACACTTTAAGCCGTCGGTCCCGTGTGTGTGCACAAAGAGGATTTTGAATTAGCACAGACACACGTAAATTGACTACCTTAACGCTAAGGTTGTGTTATTGGGTATTTCAATATTCAATACACCACCGCAAAAAAAGTAGTAGCCATTCATGGGCCCGAACATTCGAATGCGGTGCAGTCGTGCCCTGCAAGCCCCTCACCAATGTATTCGAATAATAGTTCTCATGCTGGTGGTATTCATGGAATACGAAAAAAGACTGAACACACCTAACGGTACACAATTCGGTCTATAAATACTGAATGATGATGATGATGATTATATTAGTTGTCTGATTTATACCAAAAAATAAAACCAATTCTTTTCAGCTACCGCAGCAACTGCTACCGCCGCAACGTCTGGTCAAGAATCGCCAGTTTCGTCTGGTCAAGGATCGTCAAGTAATTTATTGTTTGATTTTATTAATTGTTTGATTTATACCAAAAAATTAACAACAATGCTATTTCAGCTACCGCACAGAGAGAAAAGCGCGGTAGAAATATAATGCAATGCGGTAATTCATCAGTGTGCGGTGAAATTTAAATTGAATGCGGTTAAATTGATACTATTCTCACATAAGTTACTAAAAAAGTTACCGCAATCAGTATAAATTTAGCCGCATACGTATATGCTTCTTCAATATTGCATATTCAATTCACCGCAAAAATATGAATCATGCCATAAATTATGATTGAAAAAAAATTATGAATTAATATATTAAATAATATAATAATAATATTATTGTTAATATTTAATGCCACAATATATTATCATGTATTATTTATATTTAAATAATTACAACAAAAAATTATAGATAGCTGGATTCTCTCAGTTAAGTTGCGCCATCTTACAATTCAATACCACATGAATGTTAAATTGAAAGAAAACAGCTGATCGAGATCTGTCAAAATCTGTATTAGAATAGCTTGTCTCCAAACGAAATATGTTTTGATCATGTCGACGATATTTATCACCGTAAAAATAAGAGGTTGTGGTCAATATATCAAATTTAACGCTGAAGAACAGGATAAAGTGAATTTTAAAGAAGAACTCGTGGAAAATTTCATTTTGAAAGGTGAGAGCAAGAAATTATTGCCTCATTTTTTTTTATTTGCAATTCACTTTCATTTTAGCATTCAACGCTCACGAAATAGAATATGGCGAATAGACCATAGTAGAATGATTGCGGTAACTTTTTTAGTAGCTTATGTGAGAATAGTATCAATTTAACCGCATTCAATTTAAATTTCACCGCACACTGATGAATTACCGCATTGCATTATACTTCTACAGCGCTTTTCTCTCTGTGCGCAGGTAGAATTTCTGGCCCGTATGTGCGTTTGAGCAATATATTGCAAACAACATCTGGCGCTAGTGCGTCAGGCACTGGTGCACGCGGTGAAGACAAATTCAGTCCAAAACAATACAAAACCGTACCAAAAAAATACAAAATCGTACCCAAAAAATACAAAATCGTACCCAAAAAATACAAAATCGTACCAAAAAAAGTACGAAATCTTACCAAAAAATACACAAATTCAGTCCAAAATGCTACAAAAACAACCCAAAATTGAGAACAAAATCGTACCAAAAAAATACAAAATCTTGCCAAAAAAATACAAAATCGTACCAAACAAATACAAAATCTTACCAAAAAAATACAAAATCGTACCAAAAAACAAAGAGTTAAGTAGTTAAGATATGTGACAACGGCATTAAAATTAAGAACGTCCATGTGCTTTAAATATTAATGAGTGTTTAATTCATGTATAAATTGACTCAATTTAATTCATTCTTCGGTGCTTCTGGTGCACCACCAGGTCGGGCTGGGCATTAAATTCGTTCCTAGATTAAATACTAAATCGATTTAGACTCTTTCAAAACATTATAAATAAATTCTACCACACCAAAATGTTATTCTGAGTATCTTAGGGTACCTCAGATATGGCTGACTGTGCGGTGGCTCCCTATAAAAAATTTAGTCCACATGGTTGGCCATAAACATGTTGGAAATAAATGATTCCATACCATATAATCGATTTTGAACATATGTTATAACCTCTCATTTAGGAAAATTGCAAATTTATGACCATAATGATAATCGGCTAGGATTGGGGTATGTTGAAAGTCGTTGAAAATCCTATTATTTCCGTAAAAAAATACCATCCAGCAAATTGGGACCATCCTAAGAGGTCGTTTGTCGGTACCTTTCAAACAAAAACGTCATTTCTTGACATTTTCCATATGGTAGGTATCCCAGGGTAGCCCATATGGGGTATGCCATGGATCGATTCTCCGTCAAAAACTACATCGATATAAACTGCCTTTATTATGTTGAAAATGAATTTTCTTAGGCCCTAAAATCGATTTTCAACAAATATTGCAAATTCCCATAACATCATGAAAGCGCCGAATTGAGACCGAAATGTTATATACTAGTGTTGATGTACGTTACAAATCTTAATATTTTCATGATAAAATCACATCTAGAGTACGAGAACTCTCCTGGGGAGGTCCCCGTTAGGGACCTCTCATACAAACGTGATATTTTTTTTTTTTCACAAATTTGTGCGTACAGTATATAGAGTACAGGGTACCACACACTAACATTAACATAGCAAAATAACATTATATTCGTGTTCTACGACCTCGAAAACATGCAAAAAGACTATTCCCGGGGGTACAAAATTTTTGAGGTGATTACAATACTTTTACGCACAGCGTAGGCGTGCGGAAAAGTAACACAGAGAGACAGAGAGAGTGAAAAATTAGAGCAAATTTAATTAATTTGTGCTTGTAACTAGAGTCTTGATGCTTACTTTAAGCAGTATATGCATTATGCAATCGTTACAAAAATTCTTTGCGCTTGCAACAAAGTAGAAAAAAAAAATCAAAAGGCCAACAAAGTTTCATTGATTGGATAAATGAAAAGTCAACGATGTGCACATCCTCCAGCTGCTTCTGATCTATAGATAGATTTTCTTTTCATAATTTTCTTCGCTTCTTGGAATCTTCTATGAATTTTACAAAATACGATGCATCGCAATAATGAAACGACTATGAATTCAGATCAAATGTTAACAATATATTTTGTTTTTTATTATTGAAATTACCGAAAAAAATATATTGCATCGATATTTATCTCCATTTGGTTTTTTTCTTATCGTCATTAAATATATTATTTAGCAATAAAATTGCACTTTTGGCTGTTGAATGTATCCAATTTACGAGATTCGGTATTATTTTATGTTGGTTTGCTGATACAAATGAGAAAAAAAGAATAAAAATGTTATTGAAATCAATATGAAAATGAGAGTACTAATGTACGTTATTAAACGCTTGTGTCTTTCGTTACATCGAGTCGTTGGTCTCTGAATGGAGCCACTGGTTTCGCTACTGGTTCATTGTAGAGGCGAAGATCGAATTGTTTCTTGCTTTTGACTGTTTCACCATCTATCGATGAAGTGACATTACAAATATCTCGTTCAGTACGGAATCCTTTAGTCCACGTTGCATTGCCGGTATAACCATTGAAATGTCCAAAATCAATATTACCATTTTCGTTGGCATAAACACGGAATTCCATTTTGACAGACTTGTTATTTGGTTTGAGACCCAATACAAACGCCGTATTGTTTTGATATTCTGGTGACACGGTGAAACGGCCATCACGCTTTTGCATCGTTGATCGCATATTAAACACGATAAAGCCATGAACTGTTGAAAAAATACAACGGAATCTCATTCGCCAATATTTACCATCGAACATTGCAACGATGAATGAAAATCGTTTGAAGGAGCTTGCAGCATATTCCATAATTTCATAATTATCCGTTTCCGTGAACTGGAATAACCCATCGATCGCCGAGCAAAGAAATTTTTTATCGTAGCCGCACAGTTCAAATCGACCGCTATCCAAGCTGAGGAAATGAATGTTGCTTTCGCTCTTCTTCACACGAAGTTTCAATAACGGTAATGCCATTCTGGCTAAAATATTTGTATGAAGCCCACTGATCGTATTCATTGGTGCACATGGTGAACTATGTCCTGAGCCGTCAAAAGAAATTACCAAACAGCGGTAGCAACGTCGCAAATATATAGGCAAATCACAAAGTGAATGGATTGTTCCGCAGTTGAAACAGGCCTGTGGCATTCTGTTTGATGCATTGAGTCGTCGATCAAAGTGGACCACATCTGCCGATGCATCGTAGAGTGGAAATGTATCTTCTGACGAATCATAATTTTCCGTTGCATTGTAGATAGCCCACAAATTTGAATCGTCCACTATTAGGTCAGTGTTGAACAACCAATGCTGTTTGTGGAAAAATGGACACATGAAAATGGTCATTATTTTATTAAAAAGCTTTTTTATTTACCGGAATATCATCGAAATCTTCATCTGGGTATGTTGCCAAGCTATAAGCGGATTCCAAGATACGATTTATCGCAGCACTTTTTTCAGCTTCAATCAAATCTGCCAATGTCTTTTCCTAGAATCAAAAAAGTGTTAAATTTTTACCGCATAATGCATTTTTTTCATCATTGCATCGAAATTTGTCGACAAATCATAAAATGAATTAATTACCTTTTTTGGGTTACCAATTAAACGAGAGACTTTATACCCATTGAAATGTCAATTTCACCACTGGTGTTTGCGAATACGTAAAAGTCCATCCAAAGTGATTGTATATTTGCAACGCCCAAAAACAGTGCCGTGTTCAAATTGTATTCCGATGGAATAACAATGCGTCCATTGTTTGAATCGAGTGCAAAGTCCAACTTGTAAAATTTCAGTCCGTGAGATGAATTGATTTCGACACGAAAGAGCAAGTGCCATTGATTTGATTGACTTGCAACAACAATCGAAAATTTTTTGATCGAAGTACATAAGTACGATGCAGCGAAATACCCATTTTTGTTGAAACGAAAATATCCGTCAATTTGCGGGCTCAATAGTAGATTTCCATCATGAATTGGCAAAAATGCATTGCTGTTTTCATCGAGAAAATACGGTTCGCCTTGAAAACGTAATTCAAACAGAGGTGTTGTAGCATATACGTCCGTCCGAATCCATTTCTTTCTTTGATCTTCAGATATACACGTATGATCCATTCGGTTCAGTATGTTCGCGCAACATAAGTTGCACCGTTGAATTATTTGCGGTACACCGCTCTCACCCATTTTTATTTATTTATTTCTTTTTTGTATTTTATTGAAACACACTTTGTAAATGTTTACTAATCAAATGACACTTGAAGAATGAACCACATGGCTTGACAGTTGTGTATTGGCGCGAATGCTTTTCAATAAAAACGTACTAGATTTGTGCACAATTTTCCAGAGTTGGATGTGCTGTCAAAATGTGCTGTAAAAATTCTATCGCTGCATCGTAATTTGACTCTTTTCAAATGAAATAGCATAAGAAAAAACATTTCAAAAAGAAATTCAGATGAAATAACAAAAAATCAGCTATTGTATTATGATTAATTTTTTTATTTTATATTTGTATTATTTTTCCTTGGGTTATTTTCAACTATTAAATTTTCTTAAAAAGTTGATCGAATTGATGCGCAATTCAAAGACTTCAATTCTTTCCAATTCAGTCACTTAATTGTTGCAACGATTGAAAAAAGATCAGTTATTGAAATATCGAAAATTCATTGGGTATTCCTAGAACCATTTCGAGCTCTTTCATAGTTTTTCGGTAGCATTTTCGTTCTATCAATGGAATTGTTTGGTTCAGTTCGAAACGACTTATTGCGTTGCAACGAATGGGATTTCTGTAATAAACAAGACTTTTCACTTCACTTGACTTTAAAAAAATGAATAAATGATATCTTTCACACCTTTCACCGGTTCCAAAAAATTCAACTGTAATGGTTTGACCAATGATTTGCAATATTCTGGCTGGCCACACCGGGTAACCAGGAACGGTTGCCAGAACCACTTCGTTGACTACATACTCTTTGTTGGGATTTTCATTTTCTATTCTTTCCTTCAAAGTGAACTTTGAAATTTTTCTGTCCTTACGGATTGGTTTTTTTACTTTCGATGCAACGTTCGAAGTTACTTTTTTTGATACGTCATAATTTGTTTGCTGAGAATCGATTTGTGATTTCGATGCATCATTCGATTTACCTGTTTTTGGCTGTTTTGATCGTTGAGGTGATCGCTTCCTTTTCTTTGAAGTATCTCTTGAATTTTGAGCCAAATTTACCTTCTTATCAGGCGATAATGCGTCCGATTTGGTCTTCTTCACTACGACAACCTTGAACAAAAAAAATGAAAATGCAATTGTAGCAGTATTTCAAAAAAAAGCATATGAATACATACAAGAAAGACATACTTTTTTGGAAGCCAGTTGATTTGTTTTAACCTGACGACTTCTCAAAATTCGCACATTGTCTGTGTTTTCCACTTCAACAGAGGGCATGATATCAGCGTTGCAACGAGGTTTGTTCTGAAATAAATTGAAAATCATTATTTTCTATGAATGAAAGACTTTCATTGGAAGTGATATTTACGTACAAGAGAAACTCTTTGAGCTGGTAATGTCGTTTTATTGTTTCCATCAAGTTTGTTATCTTTAGTTAATTTTGAATTGTCACTAATTACACCTTTTGTTTGAAATGAGGGTGTTTTGATGGTGTTGCATCGAGACTCGTCCTGTAGTGAATAGAACTCAAATTCATTCGTCCAAAAACAAGTTAGTTTTGTTATCAAAATTTACCTTTTTGTGAAGAGAATCGCGAATGGAAATTCGTTCTAGAACAACCTTCACATTCCAATTTCTCTTCTCGATGCAACGTTGCTTATCCTGTTTTTGACTTTTGTCATTTTCACGTTGTCTTTTGGCAGCTCTCGTTTCCATATTAAAAAAATATTTTCAATTTTGATTTTAAAATATTGACACAAAAATTGGCTAACACTGGATATTGAGTGAGGTTAATGCGAATGCAATTAATAATAAATGTGACAGAATGAACGTTACAGTACTAGTCGCCGATAAACATTAATCAGCTGACGCATGTCTACTACTGCGAAATATAAAAGTCACAGGGATATTTCTTTGTGTACACTATTATTTGAAAGTAAAGAAAATCAAGCTATTTCGTTTTGAAAATGAGTGTGGAAAAATATTTTACATCTCGTAATTTATATGAAATATTGCAAGTAAAACCAGATGCAACCATTCAAGATGGTAAGAATATGATTATTGATTAAAAATTCATCTTAAACACACATCGTTGCATCGCTATTTTTAGTGAAGAGAAGCTACTACAAATTAGCACTATTATATCATCCCGATCGTGTAGCAATAGAAGACAAAGAAGAGGCGAAAAATAAATTTAATATCATTCATAATGCCTACTCCATTTTGACCGATGCAACGAAAAAGAGAGAGTATGATAATGGATCAAACGTGCTGTTTACAAAAGCCACTCAATCAGCCCAATGAGAAGGGCACTTGAAGCCGGTTACACAAGCTGATTTTGACGAAGCCAAAAACAGCTATCAAGGTTTCGATAAAGAAAAAAATGATTTGATGTGTGAATTTGTTCGGGGAAATGGGAGCATGACCCATATGTTAAATAATGTTCCATTCATTAGAGTGGGAGATGAGTATCGTATTATTGAAATTATTAAAGATCTCATCGAAAAAAATGAACTGCCAAAAATCCCAATTAAAAAAATTAGAAAATGACATTGCAGCGTAATAGATGAACATTGCTGACAATGTCATTGCAAGTCATTTCATTTTATATAACCTAAAAAAATTTCAAATCATAAGAATTTTGTTACTTTTTCTCTCAGTGGATTTGAATAAAAAATAAAATTCAGTTGAATTAAATCTTTTTGATTTTAAAATTTATCATTTAAAATACATGTAATTATGCTAAGACCAGGCAAACGCAGAATTGAATCGACTGATTCAAATGTAAGTATACTTATAATTCTTGTGAGAAAATTCAGTTCGATGCAGCGATAAGTATTTGTAAAAAACTATAAAGGGTGATTTTTTAGCTGGTTTCTTTTTGACGTTTAATTTTTTGACAGATGTCAAATTCCAACTGACGTCTGTCACAGTCAAAAATGCTCAGTATGCTTTGCAATTTCAAGATAAAAAGACTTACAAACGAGCAACGCTTGCGCCTCCAGCCACACAGCGGGTCCATCCATGGACGAACTGCGCCGTAAGTTCGGCGAACAGTTCATCTCTCGTTTCGGCCCCGTTCATTGGCCGGCCAGATCGTGCGATTTAACGCCCCTGGATTATTTTTTGTGGGGCATGAAATTATTTTCAAAAAGTAAATGGCAAGAACCAATTTATCGATTTCAATAAAGATTTGATTCACTTTTCGAAATTTTTTGCGTTTTTTTCGATTTTCAAAAAGAAACCACTTAAAAAATCACCCTTTACATTCAAATCACACTTTCCATAGGCAGCCAACGATGCAAAGAAAATGAAGACAGATGACAATAAACAACCAAGAAGACTGAATAAGGTCGAATCAACCAACCAAAAGAAAAACTATAACCATTCGTCACATCCAATTGACAGTACAAATGGGAACGAGGTAAATTATTATTTTGTTTGTGTAGTTGCAACGTTTCTTCTTTGTAAACAGATGGAATGAATTATTATCTGAATGATTGTACTTTTATTGCAATCTTTGGTCACCCAATTTACATTCTATTTTTCATAGACTGAAGTCGATGCATCGCACGAGGAAGTATGTGCCAAAAAGCGATCACACAGACTGAATAAGGCCAAATCACGCAACCAAAATAAAAATCCTGACCTTCCTTCACAATCATTTCAGAGAACAAGTGGAAACGAGGTAAATTCTTATTTATTATTTATTTATTTGTGTCGTTGCAACGTTACTTCTTCGTAAACAGATGAAATGCATTATTATCTGAATGATTTTACGTTTGTTGCAATCTGTGGTCACCCAATTTACATTCTATTATTCATAGACTGAAGACGATGCATCGCAGGAGGAAATAGCAACCAAAACACGATCACAAGGACAAAATAATGTAAGCCATGATCATTCGCCACCTTCAGTTCACAGTGCATATAACATTGAGGTAGTCCTAGTATCCAAATTATTTTTTTTTATAAAAATTTAAAACTCTTATTATTATGTCATGTTATTTAGATCGATGCAGCGACTGATTAACTAGATGAAGTTAACGATGAAGTCGATAATAATGAATCATTAATTTTTGAATCACAAGACGAAGGTGAAGTTGACATATGTGTGACGACTGAATCGAGCAAAGACAATGAAGTCCGCATCGATGCATCGAAAACGAAGTCAAAACGCAACAAATTTAAATGGCAGGTGCATAGCAAGTGGGACCATTTGGACAAACTCGCCGATTTTTTGGAATCCGAAGGGTTCATTGTGTATGACGACAGAGATCTCAATATGGGTCAAAAATTTTATTTCCGTTGCAATCGAATTCCCAAAGACCGTAAAAGGACTGAATGGTGCTCTTGCCGCTACAATATATTTCTACCGTCAAACTCAAATGAAATCATTTGAGAGACAAACGGTGAAAAGCATAACCACAATGAATTGTTACAGGGGAAGAAATGGCCAGTTTCGATCGAAATGCAAGCATTTATTTTCGATTTGTTTGAAAAAGAAACGAAAAAGTGTTCTTCGGTACTTCTTCATACATATCAGTCAATGATTTTGCATGCCATTCACCAATGGCTGATAACATCTCAGCTTTGGATGTGCATGTACGGCAGATGCCTCTCATTCGGCAACCTGTTGTTTGTGTACGTGATTGCATGCTGAATATTGACTCAATTCTTGCGAATGAAAATGTCTCCTTGAATATTGATGATGTACATTTAATTGATCGTGTTAAGTGTCCGAATAAAACGAAATCCGTAAATGCTCTCAATCGGTTCAAAAATGAGTTCAACTTTGTCAGTGTTAATGCACAAGGTCTACTTGATGCTTGCCACTTTGATGAATTGAAAGCAATTTTGAACGAAAATCACAATGTCAATTTGATCGCGGTTTCTGAAACTTGGTTACGTTCCAGTAATTCAAATAAATCCATCGATATTCCTGTGGTGTTGCGATTTATGTTTTGAAAAATCTCAAAACGAAAGTGATTTTAAATTCATCTAAGGATAATGCCCAAATCGAAAATGTTGAATTCTTGTTTGTTGAAATTTTTACCCGAACATCAAAAATTGTTTTTGGCGTTGTTTATCGCGCACCGCGATGCAATGCTGAAAACACGCGTAAACTTTTTGATTTAATAAGTGCCACTTTCGCTCACGAACAAAACGTGTTAATAAATGGTGACTTCAATATTAATTTAATAAATAATACAAATCTAGCTTCCGTTCTAAACACAAACTTTGCTTTAAATTTTAGTTTGATCAATGATATTTGTCCCACGCATTGGTGGCCGGGAAAAATGCCATCAAAGATAGATTTAATTTTTACAAACAACCTCGCGCGCGTTAAATTTTTCGGGCATTTTCCATCGGGTATTTCTTTTCATGACATGCTATTGTGCTCATACAATATCAAGACTGAAAAAGTTGATAAAAACATAGTCTTCAATGGTAGAAAATTCAAGGACATAGATGCCAACGAATTAGTTGATCGCATTGAATCGTTGAATTGGAATTTAAACCGTCATCGAAATGTCGATGATATGGTTATAACGTTGAATGACAATGTTCGAAATCTCCTTAATCACTTCGCACCTCTCAAGTCGCGTCGCGTTCGTTATACTCCCAAGCATTGGTTTAATAATGACATTAAACAGGCAATGGATGAAAGAAAAACTGCATATGACAATTGTAAGAGAAACAATTCTCGTGATGCAGTTACTCATCAACGGCTACTTGACATCTATAAGGAAAAAGCCAATAGAGTCAAGTCCTTGATTAATAGTAGCAAAAAGAAGTCGACAGTTGAGAGTTTTAATAGCGCCAACTTCATTCGTTCTAAATGGAATGTTATTGAATCTCTTGGCTGTTGCAAATCTAGTAAGGATGACAGTAATGAATCTGAAATCCTTGACAACTTTAATTTGGATGATATCAATGGTTTCTTTGCTTCAATTCACTCTTCTGATGGGGCTGATTTGGGCAATTTGTCACTTCCTGCTAATATTAATTCCACTTTTTCGTTTCATGAAATAACCATTGATCAATTTCTTTCCGCGTTTAAACAAATTAAGAGTAATGCAATTGGTGACGATGGCATCCCCCTTAAATTTCTTAAGCTAATTATTCCATCAATAGCCCAACACATTGTCTTCATTTTTAATTACTGTATCGCTCATAGTGTTTATCCAGCTGATTGGAATAAAATCATTATTAAACCGCTAAATAAGGTACCAAGTCCCCAGTCTATTTCAGAATACAGGCCAATCAGCATCATCTCAGTCATCCCTAAGATTTTCGCGATTCTATTGAATAGTCAAGTCACTGGCTATTTGGAATCAAACGCCATTCTTCACGAACGGCAATCTGGTTTCCGTAAGAACCATAGCTGTACCACCTCATTATTGAACATATATGAGAGCATCAGATCGTCTTTAAATCGTAAAAAAGTAGTCATTTTTGTTTCACTTGATATCAAAAGCGCGTTTCCTTCCGTTCCCCATGATGCTCTTCTAAAAGTCTGCGAATCATACGGTTTTTCTAATAACGCGGTTGAATTAATTAAATCGATTTACAGTAATATTAAACAGAAAGTTAAAGTTGGTGACCAAGAGTCAGATTTTGTTTCAATTAATAATGGAGTTCTTCAAGGTAGTAATTTTGGCCAAACTTTCTTTTCTCTCTATTTTAATGATACGCTTAATGTTCTCGAAAATATGACAGGCCATTTGTTCGCTGATGATTGTCAAGCTCTTCTTGAAGTCGATTTGAATCAAATTAATAACGGTATTGATAAAGTAAATTCGGACCTTGCTAAATTAAATGATTTTATTAAACGTCGCGGCATGAAATTAAACGGATCTAAATCTAAGATGATGATTATCGGTACTAAGCATCAAACGAGTCGGTTAAATTTTGATATGATCAATGATGTGAAAATAGGTGATGAAAAACTCGAATTTTGCAAGTCAATAAAGAACCTTGGTGTTATTTTTGACGAAAATTTTAATTTTCAAGAACATGACAAGTGTAAACTGCAAAAAGTGTATGGTGTCTTGAACCGTATACGCCATACCAAGCATTTTATACCCAATTACGTAAAACGTGATATGGCTGTAGCTCTGATTGACCCCATAATGGATTATGGCAGTGTAGTAACATACGGTTGGGGTGCACATAACACTCAAAATCAGGTTCACCGTGATCTTGTTGCTGATAACGACAAGATTCGATACATTTACGGATTAAAACGTAATGATCATGTTACTGAATATCGTGAGCGTTTGAATGGATTGACCCCTGAGAGCAGAGTTAAACTGCAATCTGCAGTCTTGATATTCAAGCAGTTGTCAAATCGTTCTCCTGAGTATCTGAATCACATGTTTGTTCGGAACGGTGAGTCGTCGCGTTATCCAGATAACCTCCGTGTACATTTTTATCCACGTACTACATTTGACACGCGCGCCTTTAGTTTATCAGCGATTAATTTTTGGAATAGCATACCGGTGGATATTCGAAATTCTAAGTCCATTGTTGCGTTTAAAAATAACCTAAAGCATCTGTTACGTACCTCACAGTAAATGATTCAAAATATAAGCCCGCGATTTCTCGGAACATTGTTACGCAATTTCTTTTCCAATTAGTTTTAAGTTATTTCTAGTTCTTCATTTTTATTTGTCATTTTTTCTATGATGTTAACGTAATTTAACTGCAAAAATATTGACTGTATTTCCCCTAGTTCTCCTGAACTAGGCCGGTTTTGCCATGGTTTTCCGGACCAAATTTTGGTATTAAAGCTTCTCTTTTATACCATCCCATCCCTGACTGTATTCTCTTTGCAAAAGACGCACCATGGGCGGAATTTATGCCGTATTGGGTCTTAGACCAGCATGTTTTCAGCTTGCTGCGAACACGTATTGGCATAAATGTAGGCTCCGTAATAAATAAATAAAATAAATATCGATGCAGCGCGTAAGGAACAAATGCTTTTTGTTGATGAGCCCAACCCTACTAGTAGGCAATTGAAATACCTTCTAAACAAGTACAATACGCAAGACACGGGAAAAATGATTCATTTGGGTGATTTAATGGAATGGTGCCAGAATAATTCTGCTTACCCTGAGAATAGGGACGATGCATTTGTATTGGCACATGAAATCGTAACCGAAAACAAAAAACCGGGCTTCAGATTCAGCATTACGACGCCAAATCTTTTGGAAAAGTTATCTGAATGTGAAACAATTTGCATCGATGCAACGTATAAACTTAATTGGATGGGTTTTCCGCTAATAATTTTAGGGACCGTTGACAGAAAAAAACGATTCCATCCATTAATTTATGCGTGTGCTTCGCATGAAACCACCCAAGACTACGCTTTTGTTTTTTCATCAGCAAAAAATGCCGCTGCATCGTATTTCCCCGAAAATAATTTTGCACCAAAAAAGTTGATAGCCGACGCAGCCGATCAAATTAGAAACGCCTTTTATGAGGTATTTGAGTTCGCAGAAATAGACATTATGTGTTTTGCGCATGTCATCCGTAATATCCGTAAACGTCCCTTTGCATCGAAAAATAATAAAGTATTGATTGTCGATGAATTAAAAAAAATTCAGCTCGCACCAAATCGAAAGATATTTGAAATGATGACGAACCTTTTCATCGATAAATGGAAAGATGCTGAACCCAATTTTACTAGTTATTTTAAAACGCAGTGGTTGGGTGCTCATTGCAATTGGTTCGAGGGAGCGGCACATTATACGCCCTCCACGAACAATGGCCAAGAATCACACAATGCAACGATAAAAAGAAAAGTCACTTTTCGGCGGAGGCTCCCATTGGAAGAATTTTTAACTACTATGTTAGGAATGGCTTCCGATATTTCAAAGCAATTTTCGGCGAATCTTAGAGACGTTGCAACAGAACCAAATCTTCCAAAGGATATGATGATGCGTGCGGCTGAAATGGAAAATTATGGCTTTCAAGCATTTAAAGCTACAGCCAAAAGCAGTGGTCGCACATATTATGTTATACCATCAGAAACATGTCCGGAAGAAAATGCGAACAACAGATATTATCAAGAAATTGTCAAAAAATCGTGGACATCATTTGATGAGTACATCAGCTATGGTTATCAGTTGTTCTGGTTAGTCAACTTTTGTGCCGATAAAGACGATGCAATGTGGATGAAAAAATCGACGTGCAGTTGTCCAGTTTTCTTTAAACAAAACCTCTGCAAGCATATCGTTGCAATCGCGCTGCAGCAACAAATAATCGATTGCCCATTGACCTCCAATCCATTATTGATTGCACCCAGA
Organism: Obolodiplosis robiniae; assembly: GCA_028476595.1. Lineage (NCBI taxonomy): Eukaryota > Metazoa > Arthropoda > Insecta > Diptera > Cecidomyiidae > Obolodiplosis > Obolodiplosis robiniae. The sequence continues at coordinate 12,550,657 of CM052017.1, read as the reverse complement.
AGAAAGCCCGGACGGTCGAAAAATGCAACAAAAGCTTTAATGCGATAACGATGTAATGTATATGTAAAAATTTAATATTTATTTGACTCCATTTGTAAAAAAAAACAAAAAGATAGCGAAAGAATAAACCTGCCAACATTTGACTCATAGTCGTTTTATTTGATGAGAGATTGAAAAATTTTTTTGCGATGCAACGTATTTTGGTACGATTTTGTATTTTTTTGGTACGATTTTGTATTTTTCTGGCACGATTTTGTTCTCAATTTTGGGTAGTTTTTGTAGCTTTTTGGACTGAATTTGTGTAAGATTTCGTACTTTTTTTGGTACGATTTTGTATTTTTTGGGTACGATTTTGTATTTTTTGGGTACGATTTTGTATTTTTTGGGTACGATTTTGTATTTTTTTGGACTGAATTTGTCTTCACCCTTTGTTTTGTACTTACATGAAAATAATGATTATTTTTCCATTCGACAAATACAACAAAACGAAATTTTATTCGTTTTCCGCGGTAAGTTGGGTATATAATAATTTTTGACATAAATAAAAATAAAATTATTTAAAGATTTATTATTATATTTGTTCATTTTGCGTAAATACTTATTCATTGGACATTCAATAAGTGTAGTTGAGTAACTAATTTCAAGCTATTCGCATAATGTAATCGTTTTCACTTCTTTCACCTGCAGGTCGAATGCGTAGGAGTGGCCTGAGATATCCTGCCAGGTGCACCAGAGATGGTATAGAACGAAAAATGCAACTTATCCAAAATACATAACGGCCAGTTCCATTTCTGCATGCAGATTCACAAAATGCAAATATAATATTCGCATTTGAACTAACGAATCCTCATGGTGGATTTTTCAACATTTTCGAAGCCCTTAACGACATTCCTGCAGATACCCCACTAAGCTATTAGCGATCAACGGTCTGCATTTTCTATTTGTTTTATATGTATGTGGATAAAATGAAAGAAAACATCTGTATGGATAAGCGAAAAAACATAAAAAAAATATGGAGTTTCTCTCTCTTTTTCTCTTGCTCTTCTAATTCGCATTTTCATTCACAAATCCATATCAAGTGCTTTTACGCCGGCACATAGTGCACAGCATGTGAATATAAATAATTATAATTTGTCGAGCCAAATACATAGGAAAGTTTAAATTCATAGACGTGATGCAATGACTCGATATGAAAGTTTTTGGGCCATAATATACAAGCAGATACGATGCGCTTGAGCTCATTGCTTGTAATTAGTAATTGTATACGATAATATGAGTTTCTATTGTTTTCAATGTCCACTAGACCCAAAACAGCTGTGTATTCGAGCACGGTGTTTCTATTATTTCTGCTACAATAAACATGGACAGCTTTAGTTTCAAATTATTTGAAAGTCCAAAAATTTTGAAAATTATTGAAGCGACAAATAATGTATGATGATTGAGTTTCGGGTTGTTTTTTGTTTTATGGAAAAATGAAGAGGTCGGCCGGTCAGCCACATCGTGTGGAATTTCTGATGCCATATCCAAAGGTTGAATCCGAGCTCCATTCGTTGAATTGAGTCGTTTTCAACCTTTGGATATTAATTATTTTATTTTATCCTTCCATTTTTGGCTCAAAAATTAATTTGCCAAATGCAATTTTGAGTTAAAAAGCCGGAAACGTGAGGATTGTTTCGATTTAGGAATGAAAAAAAAATCGCCAACTATTATGATGGGTAAAATATAAATTATTTGATTCTATTGTGCCGCAATAGATATAGAAAATATAATTAAGTCTAAATCACCGTGTCCACCGCTTGGGAGATGGCGCCGGACACGCGCTTTGCATATTGTTTTTACACAAGCGAATGTATGTTCATTACACTTTGCATCTGAAGATATTTTGAAAACCAAGAGACTGAGAACCGATGCTATTCCGACAGTTTTCAAATCACCACCGCAATCGTGAGTGTTTCTATTTTTAAAAAACCACCAAATATCTAGTTTAAAGGTGTAACCGATTCGACCGTACATTCATCGGCTACTGAATGATTGGTTCTTGACCAAACGTCTATACACCGATAAGAATGCATTTTCAACATATTTTTATCTGCAATTTGTTTTCAACGCATTCTTCATCTCAAATTTCTTTTCCTTTTTCTTTTCTTTCCCAATTTATTCTTATCTCCAGTGCGTCCGAACATGTACGCATATATTCAAAATTCATACATCTGAGTTCAAAGAACAATAGATGCAGCCAACGTATTTCTTTTCTCTTATCCTTTTATCTTATACGGCTGATATGAATTTCTCCAATTTCATTCCTTCTTTCCATTTCCATTCATTTCTTCTCTATTTTTCAGTTATGATTATTCTTTGGTCACTTCACATATTTCCATTTCGAGTCTCGTTCGGCAGGTCATTATCGGCCTGTAACCGAAATTAGCATCCGTTCGAATCAATTCTATGATTGTTTCGAACTCATTAACATAAGATGCAGACGAGTATTTATCGATACAGCTGCATTTCAGAGCAATTCGGGAAATTCCCTAATCGCCTGACCAACGAAAACTGTCAACACATAATGATGGTTATTGTTTGCAAATTTTGGTTTTTGCCTTTTCAACTTCCTGGAAACCCGATAATTTTGACCGTTACAAGTCTTCTTGTCACGTATACCATTTTTTTAAGGAAGTATCCCTACTTCTTACTTTCCTTATCAAATTATGGAGTCTAGTATTTAGGACCGTAGAATCTAAGGAAAAATTGTCATTCCATCTCGAGTCGTAAATGAGAGAACTCTGCTCGAGCGTCGTTTTAAAATTATTAAATTTAAATAAAAATTTGCCAAGTGTTCGGTACAACTCTTCTTCTACATATAAATAAAATATAATTAACCGGAAAATTCTCAAGTGTTTCATTAAAAAAAACCTTCCACTCGGTACAATTGGCGCTGCGACAAAAAGTGATTCAGTGGAGTGAACCGAATCAATAAATGAAAAAAAAAAATAAAAGTGTTTATTAATTTGTATAGTATAGAACGAAACTCAATTTTTTCATCGAAAAAATAGAGTCTTAACTCTCTTTAAGAAAAAGGCCATTCCCGACAAATACGGAAAAGTGCGAAAATAATGCAAGCAAATTAATCGAAAAAATTAGAGTTCAAAAACGACAATAATTATAAAAGGGTAGTTGAAACTGCAATATCAAAAATGAGTGATTATTTGTCGATGAAGTGCTAACTATGTGGAGTTTAAAAGTGGTGATTTAGTGTCACTTTAACGAAAAATAACACATTCAAACAGTTTTTAATTTAACCTCACTATATATATATATATACTTTTACCATCATCGAAAAATTTAAATTAATTGTGATTGAACGGAAAAGAGAAACGACGAAATCTCCATCGGAACTATCATCACCATCGAATAATTGCCGGAATATTTTGGGTCAACAAGAACATCATTCCAAAGAAACCACTTTGCGAGGAAATCAGCGTGACGGGGAAACAACAAACAACGTTGGAATCAGCTGGAGGATCAAATCTGACATTTTTTTTTCTTTTAATTCTTTCAAGCTGTCAAAGTAAGTAAAATTTATTTCTTTCAATACATAAATTGCCAATTCTGCAAGAAAAAAGTTCATTTTTATACTTTGCAGACTTATTTTGAATTTGATTCCAATTATTCTTTGTTTTGATCCTTTTATTTGCAACGATAGTTAGAATTAAAATTTAGCAATCAAAAGTGTGTTTGTGTTTGGAACTTCTTTCGGTTTTTTGGGTTAATTCTAACAAACTAATTGCAAAATCTGAAAACTTTATTTTTCCGTGACTTTAATTTTTGATGATGATCGAATTGCGAAACAATCATTAAATTTTTTATTGTTAGAATTGAGTTGATTTTTTTTTTTTTTTCATCATTTTTGGTGCGAGTTTGGATAGAGATTATATTTTCCAAATTAATTTTTCCGGGATAAACAAGTAGAGTCAAATAAACTTTTGGGGGTTATATATATTATTGATAATTTTTGCAAGTCGATTGGGGACAATCTTATAAATGAACGCTAATTGCGACAATTCATTGCTTGAATTTTTGCGAACAGAGAAATATTCAAAAGTCAAGATTGAATTATCTTGATTGATGGAAAATTGGGTAATTCATACGATCCATTATTTCTGACATTTCTAGTGAAATAACCGAAATTTAAAATTTTTCAAAACAAATTCTAAAACTCTTTTTGGTTCATCATCAACATTCTTCAAAAATTTTCATGTCAGATAAAACACAAACTATAAACCAGTTGCGTTATATGAAATCTCAATTAAAAATTGAATTAAATAATTTACAAAGAATTGATAGTACGCGACAGTCTTTGGGTAAGAAATCTGATTCCAGGAAAATTATTCAAATAGAAAATAAAATAACACAATTGAATTCTTTAATCGAAAATAAAAAAGGGGAATTAATAGCATCTGATAATATGAGCGTACAGCATTCTCCAAAAAAGATGGAAAATTTAGCCAAAAATGACACAGTCACAACTGTCCCTACTACATTTCCATTTTTTCCTCCTCTTTCGAGCACAGTAACTACTACTTCAATACAAACTCCAATAATGTCGTCAGTTACATCTCCAATTTCGGGCTCAATCATGACTCCAATAACACCTTTAATTTCTGCTCCAAATACCTATGGTTTAAATACAATTTTTTCTGCGACCCATTTGGCTTCAAATGCATATGGGGGAACAAAACCTAAGATTCACAATTATGAGCTACCAAAACAAAATATAACGGCTTACGGGGAAATAGAGCAACTCAAATTGGAAATTCTTCGTTTAAATGATTATATCAAAAAACAAAATGAATTCATCTTGGAGCGCGCAGAAATGCTAAATAGCACTTTTTTAGAAATGAAATGGAAACATAAACATGAAATAGATCATATTTTGAAGAACCAAAACAAAAATACGGAAACCATTCGCAAACAAATTGAAAATTTGTCATTTGAGCCATTTCAGAAAAATATTCCTAACGCTTCAAAAGTTGGAATGCCATATTTGACGGAAAATAACCCTTCACGGGACAATTCGAATGATCACCAATTACAAAAAATATATCAAATACTGGAAAATATACAATCCAATCTTTCTCAACGACAAAATCGTCACCCTAATCAACCTACAGGGCAATCCGAGAATAATCTCAGTAGTCATTTAAATGAAATCGAACGTTTCCAAAACAATCGTCCTCGAGAGGGATTTTTAAGACGATTGCGTTCAATTCCAAGATTTGATGGAGAATCCTTTCAACAATTAAAGAATTTTATAGACACATGCGAAACATTAAGCTCTACATGTACGAATGAAGCAGAAGAGAGGGAGTTTTATGACCAAATGTTGTTACAATTAATGGGCGAAGCCAAGAATTTAATCAATAATTTAAATAATACCAACTGGCCAACAATCAAAAATGCTCTTCTTTCATATTTTTCATATTTGGCTGATAAAAACCTATTATCAAGCCAACTAGAAAGCTTGCACCAAGAGAAAAGAGAATCTTTGTCGGAATATGCTGAGAGAGCCAGAACATTGCTGCGAAATAAAAATGCGACGTATAATTATTTGTCGGAAGAACAGAAAAATGAGAACGATCGCATTGCATATAAGGCATTTTCGAGGGGAATAAATGATTCAAAAATAAGAGAACGATTATTAATTCGTGGTGCAAATTTGCTTGAAGAGGCAATCGCGTACGCAATCAACGCCGAATTTGATTTGATAAACTCGATTCCCAGTAGCGAATTATTTTGCAAATATTGTAAAAATAATGGACATCGAGAGCGCGATTGAAGAAGAAAAATGGACGGTAATAGCGATATTAACAAATTTCTTTCTGCATTTTGTTCAATGAATACAACGAATACACGAAGAAATGTTCAATTTTCTTGATATGATCAACGTGGAAATGACAATCAGTCCAATCGATATAGCAATAACAGGGGCAATGGAAACGGTTATCAAAATAATCAAAATCAAAACAACAACAACAACAACAATAATAGCAATAATAACTCCAACAATGGTCATAATAACAATAGATCTAACCGTCATAATAATAATAATAATTCGGATTCTCGTCGTAATAACGACACCCGTCAAAACAATTTTGCTACAACCGAAGCCTCACAACAAAATCCTCAAACTCCTTCTTCGACGGAAAACTAATAGGGATGGAACTTGGAGGCCAACTCGTTTCATCCAATTCTCTAACCATAAATTTTAAAACTTCGGAAAATACTCCTCAAATACTTGATAAATTGAAAAAGTTACAAGTAATATAGAAAAGTGATGAGGAATATAATGGCATTATCATTCAGGAAATTTATACTGAAAACGGAACACCATTTGTAATTTTGAAGACAAATTTATGCGAACGGCCAATAAAATTATTAGTGGACACTGGAGCAAGTGTCACATTACTCGCTTCTGATATCATTTTACGGAATATTCCACGTATTAAATATGAAATCACTATCTTTGGAATAGTGGGAAGAGAACTCTCGATGAAAACTGAAGGCATGGTACACGGCATCTTCGCAATCAGTGGTCGTTTGTTGGGGACAACATTACACCTGGTTAATAGAGAATGCTCTGGGCCAGCTGACGGATTTTTGGGTTACGATTTTTTAGCTTCATATCATGCAAATATAAATATGGAAAAAATGCGCATTGAAATAAATTTAAAAAATATAGTCCAAGTAAAAGACGAAATAAATAATTTTCATAAAAATGAAAATTTACTTGAAAGCGAAGATGACAATCTTGAAAATAATTTTATGAAACAAATAGCACTTTCATATGATTTTTTCGAACCCATAATCGAGAGAAAAGGGATAGAAACTCTCTCTAGGGAAAACGAATACAAAGAAGCTACAAATTTTTATAGAACACAATTTCAAACATTTGTAAAAAGAAAAATTCAAATATTTAATACAAATAAAGTCCAGATTAGTGAAACGGACATTCTTGAAAATAATAGGTCGCAAATAATTATTAAACAAATAGATACAAATGATTGCTCCGAAATTGAAAAACAATTTATCTTGGATGTATGCACGAAATTTCCATACCTATTTTATATAGAGGGAGATATTCTTTGTTCCACTGATGTTCTGAAACACAAAATTAACCTAATTCCAAATTCAAAAATTGTAATTGTCCGTCAATACAGAATTCCAGAAACACATCGTAGAATATTGCAAGAAATTATTGATGATTATGAAAAACAGGGAATAATAGAAAAATGCCAATCAAATTTTAATTCTCCTGTTCTCTTAGTAGCTAAGGGGGATCAAACTGGCAACAAAAATGATTTTCGATTCGTGGTTGATTATAGAAAATTGAATCAAATAACGGAAATTCAAAATTTTCCAATTCCACTAATCGACGATATCCTTAACGGACTCAATGGTTGTTCATTCTTTACCACTTTAGACATAAAGGGAGCTTTTCACCAAATTGTTTTGGAAGAAGACTCTAAAGATTACACAGCCTTCACGGCGGGTAATTTCCAATACAGGTGGATTAGAATGCCGATGGGATTAGCCTCTGCTCCTTTAACATGGCAAAAAGCCATAAATATAATTCTAGTGAATTTAATTGGCAAAGGAGTTTATGTATACCTCGATGACATCATCATTTATGCAAAAACAAAGTCTGAACACGATAACATACTTTGGCAGGTTATGTTGCTCTTACAGAGACATAATTTACAGCTTAAAATTTCAAAATGTATGTTCTATGCAAAACAATTTAAATATTTAGGTCACATAATTGATAAGAATGGCATTAAAGCTAATCCAAAGAAAATAGAAGCAATAAAAAATTATCCCAGACCTAAACCTTTGACATTACTGTTAAAAAAAGAACAACCCTTCATATGGACTGATAAACAGCAAAGAGCTTTTGATATGCTAAAAAGTGCTCTAGCTGAAGAAGTAACATTGGCTTTTCCAAATTTCGATGAACTTTTTTATGTAACAACAGATGCTTCAGATATTGCCATAGGTGCTATGCTATCACAGGGTGAATTACCCAATGATAGACTCATTTATTTCTTCAGCAGAACATTGAATGAAACACAGAAACGATATTCAACGATTCAAAAAGAACTTCTTGCAATAGTCGAAGCTAGAAATCGAACGTAAAAAACAAGATTGTTTCATATTAACCAGAGCACAAGCTCACAAACAAATAACACAATCATTGGATAATATCAAATATACAATCAATGAAAGAAATGGAACAATTTTGAATAAACGTGAGTTCGATTTAATTTTTCATTTGATTCCAATGGAAAATAATGTGTTGAGAAACAAAATCATGGACAAATTTGGAATTACTTCTTTTTCTGATGAATGGCGAAAAATCAATAAATTTCATTTTGTTAGACTCATTTCAAATCAATTTTCGAATAAACAAAATTCTCATTCAACCCATAAATGCATCCAAAACATCTTGGAAATTTGCGAAACTGACCCTTCTGTTGAAAATATTGCAATTAATCTTGATTCTGACAATATTCGTCATTATATGTATTTCAAAAATATATTTCAAGATATCTTCACTTCAAAAAATATTTCCACAACATTTTTTCTCAATAAAATTATTGAACTTCAGGAGCGAGAAGATATTGAGTCTATAATGGATTTATATCATAAAACGCTCCTGGGAGGCCACATTGGAGGTGAAAAAATGTATAAAACTATTTCAAAATTTTATAAGTGGAACAATATGACTGAAGGTATAAAAAATTATGTAAAGAAATGTGCAATTTGTGAAAAAACAAAAATTACAACAAATACCAAAATTCCAATGCGAATTTCTAGTCTTGGAGAAGTATTATTTGATCATACATATATAGATTTTGTGGGCCCAATCCCTAGGGGGTAATAAGTATTTGCCTATGTACACGTATATAATAATATGCTTACACATCTGTGTGTTTGATAGCATATTGGCCAATATTGGCAAGCATTTACATATATTTGTTGCTTATGTCTGTATATGCGTACATTGCCACCATACAAATGGTATGAATAGTTCACAAATACAACGAATGGTGCAATTGCGCGCCAATAAGTGCCAATGCGCGCCAATAATAATGTAAATACAGTTGACAGTTCGGAACACTACACAACCGGCACTTATTATTTGAAAATGACTATTGTTTGAAATGGTTTGTTAAATTTTCGCTAACATTTTTATTAAATTTTTTCGTTGTATTTTGGAATTTCTAGTTTTTTGAGTTACATTGTTTTTTTTTTTAATTCATTCGCAGGCAAAAAGAAAAACGAAAGATTTTTGGTCAAAATTTGAAGAACTCATTGGTAATATTCCTGAATTTTTAGTCAACATATTGAAATCTGCCGGCTACGATTGTGCATTGTCTATCGCCAATTTGAATGAGGAAGACATAAATGAACTTCAAAATCACGTAACAAAAAAGACAGACTTACTGACAAATACCGTTTACACAAAAAGCGAACCTTTTGTGTTTTTGCCAGGGCACAGAAAATTGTTGTTTGTTCTGCGGGATAGGGCAATCTGTTAGAGTATGAAGATCGCTAGTGGCTAGAAAGCAATATTATTATGTCACGGACAGTGAAATGAAACAACACTCGTGTAATGTTCAAATGCAAGTAGTTTTTATTTTAATGGAACGCTTCCTTTTATATGGAAATATGAAGATATTGAATTACACATTAATACAGGCATTTCATTTCATTTCTCATTTGTCATCAAATAATATCAACACTCTCCCTGTTTGATGACCAGATGTTGTTTTGGATTATGCATGATTTTGACCTCCATCATTCCGATACTTCTTCTTGATGTTTCGTCGATATGCACTGAATAGACAAATTGCTAACTTTATCGTCTCTAGTCCAATCAGGATGTACGTTCCAAAAATCAGCCTCTCACTCAGCAACAATTGACTATGTGTGTCTTTTGCCTCCTGTATGATTATATTATTATTAACTTGTCCATTGCTATCGACGGTCTTGGTTTCAATTATTTCTTCAGATGAGTCAAAAAATATACCCATTTTTATTTATTTAATGTATAGTCTGAATGAGGTTTTAAGAACAAAAATACGAGAGAACAAAATTTAACTCTAGTCTTCGACTGACAATTTATGATTGACAAATATAATCCCCGACCGTGACTTTTTATATGAATTGTGACATAAGCTAAATTTAAAAAAAAAATGCCTGATGTACATTATTTTGCAGTAGCTAAACAAAATTTGAAAATGTGATTGAAATGATATTTAAAATTTTGTTTTCATGATTCGGCAAAAGTATTCGATTACATCTCATGAACATTTAGTTTTTTAACAATTTCATTGAACTTTGTGGCCGGAAGGGCTTTAGTGAAAATGTCAGCAAGCATGTCATTTGTTGCAACATATTCAAGTTCAAACAATTTTTCTTCGTATTTCTCACGAATAAAATGATACCTTATATCTATGTGCTTACTCCTCTTATGAAATTCAGGATTTTTCACAAGACGAATGGCACTCTGGTTGTCCATAAAAAGCGTTGTTTTGATCGATGTTTCATTCAAAATTTCGCAGAGTAAATTCTTCAACCAGATCAATTCTTTCACACATTGTGAAGCAGCGATATACTCCGATTCAGTCGTGGATAATGATACACTTTGTTGTCTTTCTGATGACCAGCTAATGATGTTATTTCCGAAAAATAGAACAGATCCGGAAGTCGATTTTCTTGTGCCCGTGTCACCAGCGAAATCAGCATCACTGTATGCGTTTATTCCGCCCAAACTGTTTTGAGTATATAAAATACCAAGATTAAGAGTTTTTTTAATATACCTTAAAATTCTTTTTGCTGCACGCTCGTGTACAATTGTTGGCTTTTCCAGAAATCTGCTGGCAACGGATACTGCATGCGCAATATCAGGTCTCGTACCAACCGCCAAATACATTAAACTGCCAATTAAATTTCGGTATGCATAATTTGATGGTTCCGATTCAACAAAATCATGCAATGGTTGATTTGGGTCACTAGGCGTGGAAATTCCATGACAATCACTAAAATTAAAACGATCCAAAACTTTTTCGGCATACATAGACTGATGAATAAAAATTGAACCATCTCCATTTCTTTTTATTTCCAAGCCCAAAAAACAGCCAATATCCATTTCTTTCACTTCAAAATGTTTATTAAGATGAATCAGCACGGCTTTTATGTCATTCTCGTCTTCGCTGACGATGATGCCGTCATCAACATGTATCGCCAGAATTGTTAGTGCATTGTTCTGCCTACTGATAAACACACACGGATCGTATTTACTTTTACTAAAACCAAAAAACTTAATAAAATCCGTAAACTTTTTATTCCAACATCTGCTGGATTGTTTCAAGCCATACAGGCTCTTTTGAAGCTTACAAATTCGTCCGGAGCCATCATCGAAACCAATTGGCTGTTGCATATACACAGTCTCAGCCAATTCCCCATTCAGAAATGCCGTTTTAACATCAAATTGTTTAATTTTCATTTTCCTTTGAGCTGCTATTCCCAATATAGTGCGGATCGAAGTAAAACGTACAACCGGACTAAATGTTTCAAAATAATTGATTCCATACTCCTGTGTGAAACCGCGCGCAACCAGCCTTGCCTTATATCGAAAAGGTGCGTTTTTCTTTTCCTGCTTGACCTTGAATACCCATCTATTGTCGACCATCTTCACATTCGGTGGACGTTCAATTAAAATCCATGTATTATTTCTGATGAGAGAGTCAAATTCCTCATGCATTGCCATTTTCCATTCTTTTGCATCATCAGCGATTATGGCTTCTTGATATGAAACTGGTTCATGAACAACAGAAAATGCTACATGTAAATTTAAAAGATCTCTCAAACTCCTTGTTATCGGTCTATCTGCAGTAGTATCCACTCTCGCCCTTGTGTGAAAATCTGGATCATTTGCAACAGTTTCTCTCGCGCCATCATCAATTGTAGTATCATTCAATGATTCATTCGTTGATTCAAAAGTTGCATTATTCGAATCATTTTCATTCGGCTCATTTATATCGTCATTTTCAGCTTCAATATTAGCACCTGTTGATTCAATCTCTCTATCACTCTCCCCTGGAGCAATAGGTGCATCATTTTCTGTTGAGTTTTGATTATTCTCGGGTTCAAAAATTTCTTCAGAACGATCATCGTCTTGAATGTAAACATGTGAGTTGTTATTGAAATTGTTTTTATCAATAACCATATTCTCGCATTCCAGGAAAATCACATCTCTGCTGATGATTATTTTCCGTTTATTAACATCGTACAGACGGTATGCCTTTGCATCATCAGCATTGCGTAGAAAAATGTATTCGTATGATTTTTGATCAAGTTTGCTTCGTTTTTCATTTGGCTGCCAAGCCATAGCACGACAACCAAAAACTCTAAAGTTAGCAAAATTACATTTTTCGCCGTTCCATCTTTCTTCTGGTGAAACATTTGTTGAGCTGCTTGCGATCGCATTAATAACATTTACTGCTGCATGAACTGCCTCAGCCCAGAATTGCTTTGTCAGCTTTGAATCAAGTAGCATACAACGTGCCTTTTCAACTATGGTACGATTCATTCTTTCTGCTAAACCGTTTTGTTGTGGGCTGTACGGTGTCGTTTTTTCATGCTTAATTCCATGCTTGGCAAAAAATTCGCTGAAACGTTTATTTACATATTCTGTACCGTTATCCGACCGCACTGTTTTGATTTTCAAATCCAACTGATTTTCAACCAGTTTTTTAAACAAAACAAATTTATCAAAAACTTCTGCCTTTGATTTCAAAACATAAATGTGAACCCTTCGACTATAGTCGTCAATGAATGAAATAAAATATCTCGCGCCACCCAACGATTTCACCGGCATAGGCCCACACACATCAGTGTGTATTATTTCCAATTGCTTGCATGCGCGCGTTCCCATTTCATTGAACGGAGTTCTACTGTGTTTGCCCTTTGCACACACAATGCATTTGGTGTCAGGTTTCGCCTTCAATTTTAAAATTGATTTCAGTGTATTGAAATTTATATGCGCTAACCGTCGATGCCATAGCGCAATATCATCAGAATTTTCAATTTGGCGTGTGACACATGCATTTTCTGTGAAAAGAATTCTGATTATGAACATACCATTGACCATTTTTCCTTCTGCCAGCAAAATTTTTTCTTTGGAAAATATTTTGCAGCCATCGGCATTAAATGTAACACTGCAACCATTTCTAACCATTTGGCTCACGCTCAAAAGGTTAACGCATAATTTTGGAATATATTGAACATCGCTCAATACAAAGACCGAATTGTTGCTTATCTTACATTTTATGTCACCTGTACGTTCAATGTCCATCTTTTCACCATTTGCCGCCTTTACTTGTTTAATTTGCGGCTGTTTAACATTTTGCATACTAAAATCGATGTTTGTCATATGTTTAGTCGCGCCAGAATCAACATACCAATCATTTTCGTTGCTGTTTTTGGTTGATATAACACTTGATAATGCTGCATCTTCACCAACTACACACGATTTTTCACAAATGTTTTTATCGAATAACGAATTGTCCCGAGACACTGAGTCAATATTAACACCAATATCGCCTCCACTGCTCTCACTTTCGTTATCAAGAACCGACACAAAAGACGTATACAAAACAATGTCACTCTTTTCATTCTGTTCTTTCTTAACATTTGGGCATTTATTTTTAAAATGTGGACCACCACATTCGTAGCATTTCACCTGTTTCTTACTTTTGTCATTCTTATACTTCTTTTTTGAATTTCTATCGAATTTTTTAACACTCATTGCATTTTCACTTGGGCGATTCGCGTCAACAGATTGCAATAATAAGTTTTTCACAGAGTCTAACGTGATTTCCGCTTTTGCTTCCATTGACATTACAAGTGGACTATACTCTTCACTTAAACCGCACAATAGAATGCAACCAGCAATTTCTTCGCTAATGTCAAAACCGGCATTCTTGATTTTTGCTCGAATAGAAACGTTTTTATTTACATAATCGTGGATCGATGCACACTGATCAGATTTTAAGGTGATCCATTGTTTTAACAAAGACACTTTTCTTACCGCTCCCTTATCTTCAAAAATTTCGATGAGAATGTCCCATGCCACTTTCGCCTCACTAGCATGTTCGATATAGGAGTATAAACTTGAATCCAAAAGTAGAGTTAGTTCAGCTAATGACTTTTCATCAGCCGCTTTTTGAACTGCTGTTGCATCTTCTGCCAATTTAACGATGCAATTGTTGAAAAGTGCTTTCGACGTTAAATAGGCTCTTGCACCAACTTTCCATTCGCTGAAATTTTCTCTGCCTCTTAAACGCTCAAATGCCAAATTTCCACTCATATTTGTCATTTTGAATACTGGTTTTAAATCTTTTCAGAGAAAAATTTTAACGAAAAAAAAAAAACTCAAAAAGAACTTGCACAAAATAATATTTTAATCGCGTAGCGCGGGCCGTAATAACCTGTTAGAGTATGAAGATCGCTAGTGGCTAGAAAGCAATATTATTATGTCACGGACAGTGAAATGAAACAACACTCGTGTAATGTTCAAATGCAAGTAGTTTATATTTTAATGGAACGCTTCCTTTTATATGGAAATATGAAGATATTGAATTACACATTAATACAGGCATTTCATTTCATTTCTCATTTGTCATCAAATAATATCAACACAATCGATCTCGTAAAAACGAACAATAAAAAAAAGAAATATTTAAATAGTAGTGAGGTTGGAGAAGTTGAATTACTCAACGAAAATGAGATCACAGAAATTAAAAATACACTCGTAAATAGACTCAGTGAGCGGGCAAAGTTTTATAAATTTGAAAGAGTGTTTTCTGACGAAAATATTATTAGTTCTGTGGACGTCTACACCACGAAAAATTCGAAGAAAAACAATTCCCGTGCATCATACAAATGCACCGTAAAGTGTGTTTCATGTGAAAAAACAGTTCCATGTACATACAACAACCACTGGGAAATCAGTAATATTGATAATCATATGAAAAAACATTCTCAATCAAACATTCATTTATTGACCGAAGCACCTACTACGACCTCAAACAATCAAACTTCGAATATCGCTTCAGATATCGTATTGGCGAACAAATCATTTCCAGAATCAACAATCAAATCAAACAATATTTCATAAAATCAATTGACCGAAACATTAAATGCTGAACTGAATAATGTTTTGGGTTTAAAATAATTCATAGACTGATTTCAAAAAAATTAAATTACCATTAGGCGGTGAGCGAAACAGTCGGTGTCGATAACCAAGTTAGTTTATTAGTGTGTTAGTGTGTTCGTTTGACATTTCGTAGAACATTCTACTTAATTGTGACTGGTATTGTGATACATAGTTTTGATGTCTCGTACTAAACGGATTTTTTTCAGTGATATTAACGAGATAATCATAGAAATTATTACAACTGAAAATGTTTTTCGTGGTGTATTTGGAAGAACCAAAAATTCGGGTTGTGGTTCCGAAAAAGTGGATAAAAGATATCGAATCACATTGGGAAAAATTCGTAAACCGTAGTTTGAATCGGAATCAAGCATTTTTGATCTACTACACTACCAATCCCGCCGCACATGTAAACGGAATGCCGGATAATGATTTTCGACCAGATTTTTCGTTGAACGAGGTGGAATTTCCAGGCACTGGGTGTTATATTGGCAAATTAATATATTACAAAGGTAAGAACTTTGAGTTCGATAAAGCAAGGCAGAATATTTACAAAGACATTTTCTTCCCACCAATAGAATCGTTTGATGAGGCTGTTGTTATCGCGCATCGCAATCGACGTATTGGCCCAGCAGTTTATAATTCGAAGCGACTATCTGAAAATCCAATTCCGGTTCTGAACAGTCCCGAAATACCGTCATGTAGCCACAATGTACCGTTAGACGAACCAGCCAGTGAACAGCATGAATTTGACGCCAACAACTCACAATACGATGACAACTTCATGGATGGTATTTTTGAAACAGTTTCTGTAGGAAATATTACAACTACAGGCGAAAGCAACGAGAACAGCGCGTCTATTAATAGTGATATCGATCCGTTGTTGTTATCAAGCCAAGATTCTTTGAACTCAGTGGCTGAAGATTCATCTAATAACAACAAAGCCAGTGAATCCGATATCGCTTTGAATGCTACGGTCAACAATGGTTCCGATTTGTGTGAAACAAATAAAAATTTGTCGATCGAAAATGTTGCTGGGGACGCATCTAATAACAACAAACCCAGCAATTCCGATATCGTTGTGAATGCCACGGTCAACAATGGTTCCGATTTGTGTGAAACAAATCAAAATTTGTCGAACGAAAATGTTGCTGGGGACGCATCTAATAACAAGAAAACCAGCAATTCCGATATCGTTGTGAATGCCACGGTCAACAATGGTTCCGATTTGTGCGAAACAAATCAAAATTTGTCGAACGAAAATGCTGCTGAGGTCGCTTTTAACATGGAAAACAATCTTGATATCAACTTAAATGACACAGTCAACAATGATAACCATGAAGCTGAGACAAATCGAAATTTGTCGATCGAAAATGTAGGTGGGCTTGCGTCCAACAATAACATTCTGACCACAAACGACTCTGAAGTTATGAATGAAGCCACAGTTGCGATCAAACAAGAAGTTCTCATTTATTTGCCATGTAGCTCCAATGAATTGGAATTAGATAGTGTGTTGGACGATGATGAACTGGTAGTTGAAGATGTGAGCGGTATGACCATCACATATTTAAAAAGAACTGGTTTTGGTAGACCATTTAACGCTGATTTCGGCGAGTTAATCAAGTACGAAAATGATCCCGTTTCCTGAAATTTACCACATTCAAGAACGGTAAGAAAAAACATTGATTTTTTTGTATAAAATTTTGCCTGATTACAAATCTCACTATGCAGAAACAAGGCCGAATTTACATGCTTGGAAAAAATCAAGTAATGATCCCGCGCAAAGTTATCGATGTACTGATGCAATGGAATACGGATGAAGATTTTGCAGAAGACCCCGACTTCGACCAACGAGCAATTAATGCGTTGCTTCTTGTGTGTGTTCCAGCAGAGGATTTGGCTCAACAGAAAGTTAGCAACGATGTCAAATGTTTGTTACAAGGTATGTTCTTGGGAAATAAAAGTTGTAAGGAATGTTTCTTCATTTAATTTTTTTGATTTCCATTGTGATCATTTTGACATTTTGAATCACATTATAACAACAATATATTTTCAGGTTTTTTAGAAGCTCGCGTTGGTGGTAACGGCGATCGATTACAGCACTTGGACTTCTATATCAGCGAATTCTGTCAACGAAAAGCATCTACAGGAGCTAGTGCAGCAGAAGCTTAAATTGCATGGCCAAATTTTTTATTTTTGTGATTTTCGTTTTATAAGAAATTTTTACTAATATTCATGCACTTTTCCAAGGAAAATTTATGAGAAAAAAATCAAAATCTATGATAAAGGGTGATTTTTTAAGTGGTTTCTTTTTGAAAATCGAAAAAAACGCAAAAAATTTCGAAAAGTGAATCAAATCTTTATTGAAATCGATAAATTGGTTCTTGCCATTTACTTTTTGAAAATAATTTCATGCCCCACAAAAAATAATCCAGGGGCGTTAAATCGCACGATCTGGCCGGCCAATGAACGGGGCCGAAACGAGAGATGAACTGTTCGCCGAACTTACGGCGCAGTTCGTCCATGGATGGACCCGCTGTGTGGCTGGAGGCGCAAGCGTTGCTCGTTTGTAAGTCTTTTTATCTTGAAATTGCAAAGCATACTGAGCATTTTTGACTGTGACAGACGTCAGTTGGAATTTGACATCTGTCAAAAAATTAAACGTCAAAAAGAAACCAGCTAAAAAATCACCCTTTACAATTTTTTTTAAAACAAGTTTAATTTAATTTCTCATATATTTTTTACTAAATATCACTTTATGTGACTTGAGAAAATCTATATATATATATATATATTTAAATAATATGTAACGTAATAAGTTCGAAAAATATCTGTGAATTTAAAAGTAAAATGAAAACAGTTCAAAATTAAGTATAAAACAACTATTAACTGAAACAGTTCAAAACAAAGGATCTCATCCAAAGAGACTGATTGATTATGTGATTTTTATTCGACATAAGTGTTTTCTCGTTAAATTTTTTAAATATTTCTGTTGAAGATAATTAAATTTCAAAATAAACAATTTCATTACCATCATTATTATGTCATCTAGAGCATTATTTCAGCTAACAATTGGACTAGAATAACACTGGTATAAATCTATTAGCAATTTTGTCATCACCAATGGCACGCGTACCATTTCTACAATTGCCGTGGGCTCAAGAACTATTCATGAACCCTCGGGCTGGCTTGAGTGGCCGCAATGGTTTGCGACAACGTCAATCAGAACATCGTCCAAGCGATTCAGACGATGAATTGACAGCTGAGGTAATTAATGAAAAATTCATAATTTTTGATGTTAGGTTATACCATATACTATACAGTGTGCCATATAGCGTGTGAAATCAAAAAGCATAGAAAATTTAGATTATTCATTGTAGTAATCATCGCCCAATTGCATGTTTTATTACTTTTAGCGAATGCAAGCTATATTGGAAGCACCTGTGCCGCCCGTTAGCCAGCATCCACATGGCCCGATCATTCGACCAAACCGCCGACTCAATCAATGAAGCCCAATGGAGGTCCCAATTAACCAACATTGATGACAACAATTTCCTATATACACAAAACATAAAAGATACATTTCGAATCCTGGAAATAGAATTACTAAATCGAATTCACTTATAATAGTGAGTGTGATAAAATAAAAATTAACAGAATATTTAAGCTCATATAAAAAAATATTTTTCTTTATTATATCAATAATTTTATTTTGAAATTATTTTCAGTAGAGCTTCATTAAGTTCAACCATATTTCCAAATAATTTCAGAGAATTTTCATTTGATAGTTTGGGTGCATCAACAGTCGCTACATAATTTTCTATATTACTATGGAATGATGGAAATGATAGTGACTCTAAAGTTAAATCATCGGTTAAACTATGCCAAAGTGAAAGAACTTCTAATCCGCGATTGCTTGTACCAACTGATGAAACAGGAGCCATATCTAAGCCATACTGTTTATCTTTCTTTGTTTTACCAGTGATGTATTTAAAACCTAACACACAGCCTATAATAATATCATTATGTAATTGATTTCCCAGAGGCAAAAAATTTTTTTCATTGGAAGATCGAAAAATGCACCATTGTCCGACCTCAATTTGATTCGCAACGTGTAGTTTACATTGGGGAAAATTCTCAATAATTAAATAATCATCATTTTTCCGCTTCTGTCTTTTTTTTTCTTTAGTCTCTTTTGGCAATTTTACTCTTTCTAAACGGTCTTTGCTCAGAGCTACTGGTGAGTCAGCCAACATGGTAACTATAGCTGATTTTCTTATCGACTTCGCTGAACCGTCATCATCAAGCACTTCCAAAAAACGACTATTACAATCAGCATTGGCTATCTTTTCTGAATAGTCTCGAAAATACGTAAGATCCATACTTTTTTCAGATAAATTACCCATATCAATGCCATCATTGGGTTCAGTGGCTTCATGGCTTTTTCTGAATGAAATATGTCCTTTGATAATATCACAACGCTCAATTTGTTGCACACTGATTTTCATTCCGAACTTATTTGCATCATGAAGAGCTTCTTGAATCGACTTTTCGAGAATTTTTCGTAGTTCCTCATCGCTGGGCAGCTCATAATGTTTATGTTTTTTGTTGCAATTTTGAATTCTTGGTAGTATTGCTATGTCACATAGGTGGAAGTATGCGATATCATTTTGAAGTTCGATTCTGTTAAAAGCGTGAAGTAATTCAAGCATGGAAAAATTTATTTTTGTCCAGTTAGCACTTGTCAGCGATCGAAGCTGCCGAAATATACTCTCACAACCTTGGCTATTGAAAAGTGTAATAAGGAACAAATGTGACTGTTTATTCTCACGAAATTTCTTAATAAGATGTAGGAGGCCATATGCATTGAGCTCCAAGCAAGTGAATGCATTTTGCGAAATAAAATTATCTTCTGTTATGTAATTTTTGCATTCATCTGAATTAATCCACTGCTTCCAAGCACGAAAAAAATACAGTGACTTCCATATTAAATGTACTCTTTCTAACGGACTCAAATCTATTTTAGTAAATGCTTCCGTGATTTCTCTTGATAGTTTTAAATAATGTACAGTGGCTTCGCTTTGCGGAACATACTTCTTAAGTGCATTTAAAACTCTATCGCTGGTAATTCTCTCGAAAGACGAGAAGTTTTGTCTGTCTTCGGGACAAATATGGCTCAAAACCAAACCATGTGTCTCTTTTTTGATAGTCTTAATCAAAATTTTCAAATGAGTTACTGAAACTTGACGTGAGCCCATAGGTAGTAGTATCGACCATTTGAGCATTCGATTTCTGAGTTTGGTGGCCAAGTGTATTGTGTCCTGAATATATGAAATACTTTGTTCACAGTTTAAGTTCGTCAGAACGTCATTAGATAACTGATTGAACATTGAGTTCCATGACTGCTTCATGCTAGACAATATTCGGGCATCGCCATCTGCAGATCGACCGACAATTTCGATATCGTGCCTAAAAAGATAAATTTACGTGTTGTGAATATTGGTTTGGCCAAAAAAAACTAGCAAAAAACGTAACTCTAAATATAATATATTCCGAATAAAACGTACATTGCCAATGCATCTCTGGTTTGTTTCCAACGTAGCAAAACATCTTCGGTTTTGAAACAATTATCCGTGCCAAAGCATTGAAGAATAAAAGGTGGAACATTTTCCATGAGCGGTTGTGCAAGTATTAAATAAACGAGTGTAGACTTTGGACTTTGTCTAATATATTGTTCGATTTCATCGATCGAGTCCGGAGTATAGGAAAATGGCACTGGCATTCCTGTATGATTTGTGGGGAGAACAAGTCCAACTATTTGATTTGATGTTGGATCGTACGAAACTTGAGTGACTATTCCGGAAGCATCTTCACTTATCCACACTTGTTTAGGTGCATTCAACTTATGTAAGTATTCTGCCAGTTCCTGGCCTCTCATGTGACCTTCGATAATTTTGTTTTTGCTTTGCGAAATGTAATTCACTAAAAAGAACGAAAGATAAAAGTAAGAACGAGAGCAAGTTGAACAGTGTTTCTCTCAAGAAATTATACTCACTAATGGTTGGAACTTGTGGCAATGGCAAATTCATGCTCAAAACTTCATACGCAGACCTTCCACTTAGAATGAACATGTACGTAGCGAACCACTTAATAATGTCAGAATAACGTCGATTCGTTGGAGAAACATTTGCATTTTCTTTCATAGTTTTGATTAATTCTCTCATTACAATCGTACATTCACTCAAATCCAAGTCATTACGGTTTCCCATTGTGGACGAAATGTTCGTTCTATATTCTTTTGATTTTTCCCCGAGTACCAATAGCAGTTTTTTGTGGCCAGGTAGAAAAGAGAACGGATCGACACATGAATATTGACTCGAATCGTCGAGGTGATTTTTCAAAGCATCTTTTAATCTTCCGTTTGTACACCTTTCGAATTCTTGGATCTCTTTTTCGTCTATACCAATTATTGTTTCGATACTATCGTTACCATTTAGAATTAGGATGCTGATAATATCACTTGGTATATCAATACCAAAAAACTTTTGAAATTTTTTCCAAAATTCACTCATCTTTTATTTTAGTTTTGTTTTCTTTTGTTTTTTACAATTGACATTGTTCTCAATGTTAGGCCAAATGTCAAACAAACGAATTTTGTATGTATATGTGAGTATATGTGTGCGTTAGTGTATGTGAAGTCTGTGATGTATCGTTGTCAAGTCGGTTATGCAGTGAGGCTACTATCTAAACAGCTGTTATATTCATTCACACATATTGGCGTTCATTGGAGACCATTTGCTGCTATTTGCGTAATCATCATTCATCGTCCTGATATTGTTGTTTTTGCTTATTAACCGCATATTTGCATGCATTTCCAACCGTTATTTTCCCCTAGCCCAATCCCTCAAAGTTCGGGAGGTCACCAATATATCTTCACTGCAATATGCGATTTGACAAAATTCTTGGTTGCTGTACCTACGAACGACAGTACTGCCTTATCAGCTGCAGAATGTTTATTGGAACATATCATTTGCCGATATAATTTTCCATCGAGATTAATATCAGATAATGCATCCAATTTTATATCACAGGTCATAAAGGAACTTTCAGCATTATTCTCAATAAAAAAGATTTTCACTACACCATATCATCCACAAGCCAATATTGGCGAACGCTCACATAGAACATTAAACGCATATTTGCGGGCATTCACTTCAAAAAATGTGATTCTTGGCATGATCTTTTAAAATATGCAACATTTGCATACAACAATTCAATTCATTCAACAACTGGCTATACACCTCATGAATTAGCACACGGATTTAAAATTCAAATCCCAAATCAATTGAAAACGCCAAAATTTACGTATAACTATGACAACTTGGCAGAAATAACTCGAAACAATATCGCTGAAGCTCTTGAATTGGCAAAACAACATCTACATAATAAAAAGCTTCAAAATAAGCAATATTATGATTCAAACGCTTCTGACATTGATATAAAGCCAGATGATATGGTATTAATCAGAGACCAGGTGAAAAAACACAAATTCCAAAATGTTTATGATGGACCATTTCGGGTTATTGATGTTTCTGATGCATATATTCAAGTAATGAAGGGGGGAAAAAAAGTCAAAATTCATAAAAATTTTATTAAAATGGCAAATGCCGATTATGATAGGGAACCTCCGAATATAACTCCAGTAATTTCATTAAATGAACTGGACGGAGAATCAATTAAATATATACAGTTAATATACAACATTTTAATTAAATAATTGTTAAATTTATATTTTTTTTATTTTTATTCGTAGATGAATGTTGTATTCTCGCTAACGATATTATTCGGTGTTGGGATAGTAAAAATGTTTGACTTTCAACCTCAAACCTATAATTCCGGTTTAATGTTTATAAATGTGGCTCAAGCAAGAATATCATACGACACATATACAATCTATTACTCATTTAATTTAACATCCTATAAAAAAATTATCCCAAGTATTGAAAAAATAATGGAAAGTTATAAATCTGCATGTAAACATACCACATGTGCTTACGGTCACTCTGTATTAAGACTTATTGATATTGAATTGGAATTAATGAAGAAAAATGAATTAAACATCGAAGTTTATCAACTAAAAACCAGAAAAAAACGCGCACCCTTCGAATTTATGGGAAAATGGGGAAGAAATCTGTTTGGAACAGTTGAAACGGATACAGAAAGGAATATTAATAAACAAATTGAACAATTACAAGTTGAAACTGAAAATAATTTCAATTTATTAGGAGAGCAAACATTATTAATCAAACGTAGCATACGGATAGCCAGTGAATCCCTGTATAATTTTCAAGATACCGTAGAACATTTATCAAATTTAACTACAGTTTTAGCATTACAAAACTATAATTTTGAAGAACGAACTGGAAATGACATTTTGTTATTAAAAAGTATTAATGAAATTAAATTCTTAATAACAAGACATAAAGAACTTTCTAAACACATTCTTCGAGTTTTGGAAAATAAAGCATCCGGAATAACAGACAATCTAATTCTTACAAATATTTTAAAAGAAGACCTTAACAAGATTCAGAATAAATTAAAGAGAAATGTTACCAATAGATATTGAAAATGAAAACCCTTTACGTATCTACGCATACTCCCAAATACGAGCTTCTCTTTATTATGAGAAATTACTAATTACACTTCAATTCCCAATCGTCGAAATAGATAATTACATTGCATACAAAATTATTCCTATTCCAACGTCAATTAATAATTACACTTTCATCTTGCAACCCACAATACAATTTGTTTTGTTACAAGAAAATGGCTTACATTATATTCCAATAACTCAAGAAGAATTATAGAGGGATATACGGGAATGAATGGCGTTAAACTTATCAAACCAATGGAAAATATCCATTTGGATAACTCAAACAGGTGTGAGATCAATCTTTACATGAATCCG
Organism: Obolodiplosis robiniae; assembly: GCA_028476595.1. Lineage (NCBI taxonomy): Eukaryota > Metazoa > Arthropoda > Insecta > Diptera > Cecidomyiidae > Obolodiplosis > Obolodiplosis robiniae. Next base: position 12,526,412 of record CM052017.1, on the reverse strand, counting down.
AACAAAAATAATATCAATAAGCTTTGCAATTTTAAATTGATTCCTACAACTACTTATATAATTCCAATAAATCACAACGACATGTTCTATATCAATATTCATAAACCATTGATAATGATGGAATATTGTTCAAATCTTCAACCTAAAACTCATGAAATCAATACAAGTGGTATTTTAACATTAATTGATAAATGTAGAGTAAAAACAGAAGATATCGCCTTGAGACCACGATTAAATTATATACATAAATCGGAATACATTCACGAATTAGCCAAGCGTACAGTAGAAATAACAATGGAACTCCTCCATTTTAAAATAGAGCCCAACAATAATCTAACACTTGTAGAATTAAACAAAATTAAATTAATACATAATAATTTTGAAGAATTTGACAAATTAGCTAGAGACGTAGATAGAATAATCGAAAAAAATAAAAGAAAAATTAATTGGAAAACCAGTAATTCTTTTGACCTTTCCTATCTTTATATTTTGGTTCCAATTGTAGTATTGCTTACAAAATTAATTATCATTTACTTATACTATCGTAGAAAAACAAATTCAAAAAAACTGTGAATAAAATTTTCTTGGTTGACTTTGACAAGCTGTCAAAGTCAACGTGATCGGCCCTCTGCCGTCATATTTGAATTGTAGTATATTAGTGAAAATTGTATATGAATGAGTAGCGTCATTTTGAGCCTCCATTGTACAGCGAGAACCAATGCTCGCTCTCTTACGCATTAGCAGTCAAAGCGAAAGGACGTCGCTCCGTTAGGTATCGCCCATTCAATATTAATAAAATATTTTAAATTAGAATTTTACAGACTTTTATTTTAATTGAGTGAATATTCCGGTGATTACAAAACCAACAATTATTATCAATAATATTAACGACGATACCGTTAAAACAAATCCTTTTAATTAAAATATCAAATTCATTGTTTTAGAATGTCCGGAAATTCTGATATTGAAAACTTTTTTCAATCCAAACATTCCGTGGGCGATCCGTTCTTTCGTGTACTTGTCCACGATTTTTGGAAATACTTTGGACTTTATGAAATCATTATAATGGCGAGCATCAATAAATTGGCATTTTATACAGCATACTACGAAAATTTCGAAAATTTTCAAACATTCATGGATAAGATTTGGAACGATGGGATTTTAGATTTAAGCGAAGTTGAAATAAAATCATGGAAAGATTATGTTTTTATATGTGAATTATTTCCTCGGATAAATACAATCATTTTTCCTAGAAAAATTCCAGAGGATTTATTAGCTAAAATAGATCCAACCAAAAACCTAATCTTTTCACTTGATATGAACATTAGAGTCAAAAGAATAAAGCGATCAGATCCTTTTGTGTGGGTTAAATCCTTAACTTTTAAGAATCAATTTCCCGATAGTCAAATCAATCCGCTTTTGGACATTCTCTACACTTATGATAATATAGAAAAATTAACCTTAATAAAATGCGATTTTTCAAAATATCTCATTAACATCTTTAACATAATTGAATATAAAAATCTAGTAATAAGAAATTGCACAATAGATTTAGCGTACATTTACAAATTTGTACGAGCAATTTTGGCAAATTATATAATAGAAACATTGACAATAATAACGAAAAATCCTTCAAGCTCATTAATTAAAGCAATTAGCTTACTATTAAATAGATTTAAAAATTTGACGCACCTTCGATCATTAACAATATCAGTTAATTTCACAATAGAAAATATAGAATCTGTTCGCGAATAAGAATTTTTTAAAATCGATAACGTTAGTGGAAGCTCCAGGCGAAAACAAGCTTTCTTTTGCGAACACACAACACATTTTAAAATGTGCTAATTCAAAAATAATTCTAAAAACGTTCGAGGAATTTGATATTGATCAGATTCCATCCACATCTGAAAATACTAATTTGAACACTTATGACCAATTAGCCTATTTTTCTAAAAATAGTACTGAAATAACTATTGATGATGATCAGGACAGTATCAATAGCGATGATACTATCGAATTCAATATAGAATATTTCAGAGAAAGAGTGCAATGGGAATCCGAGTAATAATTTTTTCATTTTCAATGGATCAACAATGATGATTTGTCGAATCAATTCATCAATTTGTGTTTTGAATAGTTAAAATTTTACATATTTCGAATTAAATAAAAATTAAATAAATTAATGAAATATAAATTGAATCAAAAAATTTATTTCCATTAAGAAATTTTTTTTTTATATATTATATCTTATTTACAATTTAATCATTGTTATATACGTGTACAATGTTGATATTTGTAACGGTTTAGAAAAAAAAAATTCACCCTAAATTTTTTCTACAATGTATTTTTTCTACAATGTGTGTACATTCATCGGCTACTGAACGATTGGTTCTCGACCAAACGTCTATATACCGATAAGAATGCATTTTCAACATATTTTTATCTGCAATTTGTTTTCAACGCATTCTTCATCTCAAATTTCTTTTCCTTTTTCTTTTCTTTCCCAATTTATTCTTATCTCCAGTGCGTCCGAACATGTACGCATATATTCAAAATTCATACATCTGAGTTCAAAGAACAATAGATGCAGCCAACGTATTTCTTTTCTCTTATCCTTTTATCTTATACGGCTGATATGAATTTCTCCAATTTCATTCCTTCTTTCCATTTCCATTCATTTCTTCTCTATTTTTCAGTTATGATTATTCTTTGGTCACTTCACATATTTCCATTTCGAGTCTCGTTCGGCAGGTCATTATCGGCCTGTAACCGAAATTAGCATCCGTTCGAATCAATTCTATGATTGTTTCGAACTCATTAACATAAGATGCAGACGAGTATTTATCGATACAGCTGCATTTCAGAGCAATTCGGGAAATTCCCTAATCGCCTGACCAACGAAAACTGTCAACACATAATGATGGTTATTGTTTGCAAATTTTGGTTTTTGCCTTTTCAACTTCCTGGAAACCCGATAATTTTGACCGTTACAAGTCTTCTTGTCACGTATACCATTTTTTTAAGGAAGTGTCCCTACTTCTTACTTTCCTTATCAAATTATGAGTCTAGTATTTAGGACCGTAGAATCTAAGGAAAAATTGTCATTCCATCTCGAGTCGTAAATGAGTAAACTCTGCTCGAGCGTCGCTGTAAAATTATTAAATTTAAATAAAAGTTTGCCAAGTGTTTTATTAAAAACCCTTTCACTTAGTACAATTCCTTCTTCGACATATAAAAAATAATTATAATTAACCAGAAAATTTCCAAGTGTTTTATTAAAAAAACCTTCCACTCGGTACACTAGTAAAATCCAAGTAATTGCGAATTGGAGATTTTTCAAAACAAATTTCTTTGGAATTAAATATCAATAAGCATCCCGAAGCGTATTTATTGCTGTTTTTGCACAAATTTATTCAAACTTGCAAGTGATTTAAATGAAAAAATACAAATTCATTAGAAGCGTGGTATGTCCACAGGTGTGACACCAGCTCCTAGAACAACAAGGCAAGCCAGCAGGGCATCAGCTGTATCAGAAATGAATGCATCAAAAGCAAAGCGTGCTTTCTACATTAATGCGATAAAACGTGTACAAAAGCAAGTTGAAGATGAAGTATTATTAAGCAATTGGTCAAAAGGCAAAATAAATGAACGTTTGAGAAAACTAGTGGATTCAAACGATAATCTGGATGAAATTAATGTACAGATAGTATGCGATGATGATGCAGTTGCCGGCGAGAATTCTTCCGAAGACGAACAAATCGAAAATTTGGTAATTTCTTTGAAAGCAAAATTACATGACCGCGTAGAAGCGTTAAATAAAGCGGAGCGCGGAAGTGAAAATCAGCTCGACGCGAAGTCAATATGCGTACAAGTACAGCAAACTGATGCAAAACGTGGGGCAACTTTCATGGTGATTATTCGAAATGGAAAGCATTTCGAGATGGATGGTTGTCATCAGTACATGACAACAAAAATATGAAAACGTTGACCAAACTTCAAAATCTGCTAGCTGCATGCAAAAGCTTTGTCGGCAAATGGGATTTGTTTGAAGAAAATTACGAAAAAGCATGGCAACATTTACGTTCAAGTTATGAAGACGATTATATGGAAGTGCAATCGTTTATGCGAAAGTTAAGCCAACTCCCACCAATGCGTGATGCGTCAAGTAAAGCAATTCGCGATACAGTTAATATCGTTCAAGAGCATATTCACTGTGTAAGTAAGCATATCAAAATCGATGACAAGCATCCATACATTGTATTTGCTGTTATTGAACGAATGGACACTGAAACGTACAGAGCATAGGAAAAATATCGACCAGCTCTGGCCAAAGCGAATACACAAGGTGTAGATGAAAATCTTGAACGCAGCAACAATGTGAATAAAAGTAAGCATATTCCGACTTGGTCAGAATTAGAAGAATTTTTAGAGGGTGAAGTCACAATTCGCGTTCATGCGGAGAAGCGAGGTGAATTAAACAGTGAGCGTTCAAAGTCGAACAGTACAAAGCAAATAAAGCGTTTCAAAAAAGGCAATACGCAGGAACAAAATATTCCCGATTACTTGCAATGTGTGTTATGCGAAAATGCACTGCATCCTCTTTACCGATGCGAATGTTTTCAAGCAATGAACTTGACGGGGCGAAAGAATCACGTTGCAGATCATCATTTATGCGTTCGATGTTTGCGAAAACGTCTTAACGGTCCATGTGCAAGAAAACAAAGTAACGAATCATGTCCAAAATGCAAACCTGAACACAAATTTCACAACAGTCTTTTGTGTCCAAATGAGTCGAATGCGACAATGATGGTACACAGCCATTCGAACAAAGGTAAAAAAAGAAGATTTCAAAGCAATCGCAATCAAAACCATTCAAAAAAAAAAGCGGTTTAGTCATCAAAAGCTAACCCAACCGGAGTTGAATCAAATGCAGTCAGGCGTGCACAAAATGGGTGATTGTTTGCTAATGGCAAATCAAACAAATGCGATTAAGCAAGTGAAAACTCAAAATGCAAGGATAGGTGAGTCCGAATACTGTGTGCTATTAGCAACAATGAATATAAAGATTGAAATTAATGCTAATGCGAATACGATATGTAGATCAATAGCTGACACAGGCGCAACATTGAATGGCATCTCTGGACAATTCGTTGAGGAAAACGGAATAACAACAGCAAAATGTCAAAAAAGCCTGTTAGGCATAAGCGGACCTGAGATTGTCAAGCGTAAGGTCATTACAACAATTCGACCGTGGTTCGAAAGCAATGTGGAGCTCATCACAGAATTGTATTTATTTAATAACTTAAATGGAATTTACCCGAGAATAAAATTGAAGCGTCAAAAAGCCAAATTATGCATTTAGGTTTAGCCGACATAGATTTTGACATTCCAAGTCCAATCAATGCGTTGTTAGGTGCTGAGATCTATGCACTTATTGTAGGTTCTGACCTTTATAGGCATAAGGATGGCGCAATAATGCAGCCAACATCATTTGGCCACATTATTTTGGGAAGATTTTTAATCAAAAAAGAACAAAATTTAAGTGATTTACCAATGTTAAACGTGATGCATAATGCTTTAAGCGATCTACCAATATTAGATGTTAAACACAGCACTGTAAGCAAAAATGATTGTATTGCAGATGCGTTGAGTAAATTCTGGGAGATTGAAGAAATAACGCATTACAGGGACGTGAATGGCAGATATGCTGTCACAATTCCGATGAAACCTAAACACAATGGGCTAGGTGAGTCAAGAAGCACTGCAATGAAGCAATTCTTGCAACTTGAACGCAGATTTCAGAAGAATCAAGACTTAAAGAGTAAGTACATTGAATTTATGCGTGAAATTCAGCGATCGGGTTATATGAAACCGGCAAATACGCCCTACAATTCTGAAATATGTTGCTATATACCCCATCATGCGATATTGGAAAATTTCGTGTAGTGCTAAATGCGTCAGCCAAAACATCATCTGGTGAATCGTTGAATTCAATCCAGATGGTAGGTACCAAGTTACAATATGATATGCAATTACAGTTGATGCGTTTTAGAAGACATAAAGTCGGTGTGACAACCGACATTTCGAAAATGTTTAATAAAGTTGGTTTGAACCCAAAGCAATGGAATCTTCACAGATTGCTATGGCGTGAATCGCCAAATGACAAATTGCAAGAGTATGTTTTCACTGTTGTGATTTTTGGAGAAGCGTCGTCAGCTCACAATGCAGTACGCGCACTGATTCAAAATGCAAGAGACTATCAAAAAAAGTTTCCTGAAGCGTCTGAGGCAATCGAAAAGTCATTTTACATGGACGATGGTGCATTCGGAAGCGAAAGCGTTGAAGAAGCGAAGTTATTATGCAGGGAGGTTGAATTTGTATTGGCCCAAGGTAATTTTGATCTGAAAGGCTGGGCATCAAATTCAAAGGAAGTTGAAACATACATGAATGCGGATAATCCAAATAAGATTATAATAGGCGAAAACGATGAAACCAAAATTCTCGGATTATGTTGGTTGAAAGCAACAGATGAATTTACAATTTTTGTTAAGCAAATGAACACACGAAAAGAAATAACGAAGCGAAGCATATTACGGGAAATAGCAAGGCTATATGATCCAAATGGTTTTATTGAACCAATAATAGTAAAATCAAAAATGATGATGCAAGAGATATGGCGTTTGAAAGATGTTGACTGGGACTCTAGAGTTCCAGAAAATATTAAGAACGAATGGTTGGAACTATACACAAACCTGCCGTTATTGAATGAGTTCAAGTTAAAGCAATGGCTAGAGACAAGCAAAAAAAGCCAGACTCAAATACATGCGTTTTGCGATGCAAGTGAAAAAGCATACGGTGCAGCAGTATATGTGAGAGTTGTTGACGAAAGCGGAAATATATCCAGCACACTGTTATCAGCGAAATCACGCGTTGCGCCACTCAGCACGGTAGGCATCCCAAGGCTAGAATTACTTGCTGCAGTGTTACTAAGTGAGCAAGTAGAAGCAATTATTGACGCGTGTGAATTTAAGAGATATGAAACCACACTGTGGTCAGACTCAACTGTGGTGTTAAGTTGGATAAAAAAACAACCACATGAGTTAAAAATATTCGTAGCAAATCGAGTCAAAACGATTCTAAGCATAAAAACCAAGCATTTCAAGTGGAAGCACGTAAGAACAAGCGATAATCCAGCCGATTTAGTCAGCAGAGGTATGAAAATGCAGGACTTTTTAAGCTGCAGAATGTGGCTAGAAGGCCCAAAATGGCCAAAAAATGAAGAAAAAGATTGGCCTTTGACGAAAGTAACAATTTCTCCTAGCCAAAAGGAGGAAGTTATCAAAGAATGCAAACCAAAAATATGCGATGCTCAAATTTTCAACATGACTACAGGTAAAGACCGAACCAATGTTTATAGTAAATACCAAGATTGGGATACGCTGATAAATGTTACTGTATATGTGCTAAGACTTTGTCATGGCATAATGCAACGAAAAATTCGCAGAGGATGTGTAAGCATCGAAAAGCGTTTCTTAACATCAGAATTCTGGGTGAAATATGAGCAGGATAAAACATTTAACAAGGAAATCCAAAGCATTGAAGTGGAAAGCAGGCTGCCACCTAAAAGCGACATTGCATCGCTGCGTCCGATGCTGGATGCAAAAGGCATACTTAGGATTGGTGGCAGAATTGATAAAGCAAATATTGCGTATGAAAAAAGACACCAATACATCATACCGCATAAGTCAAGACTATTATACTTGTTACTGAAATATGCGCATAAAGTGACAATGCATGGTGGTGCTCAGCTAATGGTGCAATTCCTACAAAAAAAGTTTTGGATCCCAAAATTAAGATCCGAAGCGAAGCAATACATGGGAACATGCGTTGAATGCGCAAAACAAGCACAAAAATCAGCGGGACAAATAATTGCTGAGTTACCAGTGGTGAGATTAAGACCAGCACCCCCATTCCAAAAGGTTGGCTTAGATATGGCAGGCCCGTATAAGCTAAAAGCAATAAGCAAGCTGCATGCAAGCACACGGGCACGCAATCTACCTGATGTGAAAGGTTGGATTGCGGTTTTTGTGTGTTTAGTCACAAGAGCAGTGCACCTTGAGGTAACTGATGGTATGTCGTCAGATGATTTTTTGGATGCGCAAGCAGAAGAGGCAATCCCGAAAAAGTTTATAGCGATAATGGAACAAATTTCGAGGGTGCAAACAATGAGCTCCAACAAGCGTTTAAAATATGGCAAACGGAACAAATTCAGCATTTTATTCATTCAAAATGCACTGAATGGAAATTCATAACACCATCCGCTCCACATGAAGGAGGCATTTGGGAAGCGGCAGTTAAGTCAATGAAGTACCACTTGAAACACGTAATTGCTGCTCAAAAGTATTCATTCCAAGGCATGAACACTCTTGTATCAAGCGTCGAAGCATGTCTAAATTTCAGACCGCTATGTTCTTTCTGATGATCATGAAGACATAGAAGTGTTAACGCCAGCTCACTTCCTTATTGGAAGATCATTGAAGCTTCTTATGCATGAGAAATCTGATAAGCCCCCATACAATATAAAGCGTCTTTTCTTGCAGATTCAATTCCAGATTGTAATGTATCTCGCTCAATTAGAGGTCAAGTAAAAGTCGACTCACTTTAATGCCGGCTACGATAGTAATGATCGTTTTATTGAAGATCTGACTTAAGCTATATTGATGATGACAATTTACTATTTTTGCCCAAATGTTGTATCAGCCCTAATGGCTTATTCACAATGGAGATGAATATACTTAAGATATTCAACAGCATTCTGGAAACAATGGTCAAATGACTATTTGCAAGCGCTCACGCAGCTGCCAAAAGGGCCAGAAGAGCAAGAAAATTTAAAAATCGGACAGTTTGTGGTGATCAAAAGCGACAACATTCCACCATCATATTGGGCAATGGGAAGAAATAAGCAAACGCATAAGAGCAGCGATGGCAAAATAAGATCCGTCACGCTAAAAACACAAGTAGGCGAGCTAGAGAGATCTACAAGAAAAATATGCGTACTCCCAAGCGATATTGAACTCTCTTATTGGAGTTAAAAAACACGATTTTTAACCGGGGGAGTGTTAGAGAGTGAGAGAGCGACAGAGTGAGAGAGAAAGCGATAGGCAGCAGCAACACAGCACCGGCTCCGATGGTATTTGGAATCCTATTTAGTATTTTAATTTCAAATGATTGAGCGAAAATAAATCAAGTTCAATAAATAAATTAACATGCATAGAAATTTCATTCGTCGTGCATATATTCGGAAGAAATGATGAAAAATATTGTAATATCGCTTGATTTGAACATTCCACTTCTGTTTGTCCTTTTGACCCTTTTTTAATCCATTCTTTTGCACATTCACACAAAATATAAATGTGTACACCAGCAGCATACAGTGTGCAGTATAAAGAACCAATACAAATTTACATGAAACGATATGTCTAGCTGTGTGTGCGTTGACTCGACTGACTTTATGGTTTTGCAGCTTTGCTCAAATGTTAAAGTGAGAGGTACATAGATTCTGGTTATGTTGTGGCGCTTCTTTGTTTCGGAGAGTCTGTTGATTCGACGCACACATAACTATGCGTATTCTTGTATGTAAATTTGTATCGGGTAAACGGCACCCTGTGTGCAAAAAGTGTGCATTTTAATATTCTTTGTGATGTTTTTGAGTTCATAGCCAAAAAAAATGTTACTTGTGAAATGAACAGTTATGCTCATAAAAGTCGCAGCTTCTTATACATCTCAGTTGAATGACAATGAAATATATACATCGCGTCTGAAGAAATGGCAAACCAATGAAAAACACATGTTTTGTCATAAATGAAATATATTCCAATTTCTATCGATAGATAGATCATCATCATCATCATCATCATTCAGTATTTATAGACCGAATTGTGTACCGTTAGGTGTGTTCAGTCTTTTTTCGTATTCCATGAATACCACCAGCATGAGAGCTATTATTCGAATACATTGGTGAGGGGCTTGCAGGGCACGACTGCACTGCATTCGAATGTTCGGGCCCATGAATGGCTACTACTTTTTTTGCGGTGGTGTATTGAATATTGAAATACCCAATAACACAACCTTAGCGTTAAGGTAGTCAATTTACGTGTGTCTGTGCTAACTCAAAATCCTCTTTGTGCACACACACGGGACCGACGGCTTAAAGTGTCCTCCGAAACACTCCGTGAGTCGAACATCTCTGTTTTATGTGTTAGTTTGTCACTGTTATTAGCAATGATGAAATTGATAGAAAATCTAACGGCCACTAGGAGATTCGAACCCACGTCCCCATGCTTGCAAAGCCGGCACGCTAACCACTACTCTACAGCTGGGTCTTTCTATTGAATGACAAATTGAATCAAACATAATTTTTTGATCATGTTCAACACGGATAAAATGCGGTGGCACATTTTTGAATACTATTATAAATTAATAGTAATCTCCGTAGTTGCTGCGTTTTGCATGATTGCGTCTGCCGCTGCCGCCACCGCCGCTGCTACCATAGCGCTGGGCGTTTTGTCTAGCCAATTCAGCAGCCTCATCATTGCGATTGCTTGAATATGCTGGAAGACGGTTGAACTGGATGTCCATGTTAGGATTGTTGCACATTGAACGATCCAAATTCTGGAAATCTTCACGATACATGATCACGATGTTATTCATTGGATATAAAATTACTGTCAACAATATTCTGTGCACACTACGATCGATATCAATGCCTGAAAGCAATACACACAAAAAGAAACAGAAACACTAAATATTTGAAAAAATTATTTGGCGTTGAATGCATAAACGCACTGCACCCATGTGACGTCGTACCTATTGGCCAGCCTTTATAGCCCTATTGCTTACACTTTGTGTATGTTTGGCTAAACGCTACTCTTTCTCATAATCAAACACAATCATATTTGATACGATGTTTTCTTATATTTGAAATATTTTGATTGCATTCAAATGTTAAACGGCTTAGGCAGGAGAGTAGTGAACCGTGCTTTAGTCAAAATAAATGAGTATTTTTGATCTATATGACAGAATGTTGTGCGATTGGAATTTGAGAGAGAAAGATATGGACTGAATAAGTGTAAACGAGACGTTGAGTTGAGACGCGAAGTGGACTCGCACAGCCAAGGTTGAAGAGAGGAAATTGTTTAAAACTGAATATAAAAGAGTAATTAAAACCACAATAGATTTATCTTGTGGGAAAAAACTCCTTAAAAACCCACATTTATTTCTTAGCACTTCGTCACTCTTCCACATAAAATTGAAAACTGACTCAAACTCCTGTCAAATACATAAATTTCGAATTCGAATTGGCAACAGTGTTGCAATCAACGAAAAATGCGTAAGCCCGAACAATTTCGGGAAATGTGCGGAAAAGTTAGGTTTACGTACGTAAGACCATTTATTTGCTGGTGCTGGCTGTCCCACTCCTAGTCAATCCGACTGTATGCGTTTGTGTAAATTGTTGAGAACAATTTCGGATGAAACCATCGCTTGGTCAATGCCACATTTTGTTGGAAAAATCACACTATTGTGATATGAATTCTGTGTACATGCTTGCAAAGGGCATGTAACTTTAGTGCAGCTTTCGGTGCGATGTCCAAGCTCAAAACAGTTCGCACATAATTTGCGGCGCTTTATAAATTCCAGTTTTCCGTTATATGAGATTGCTAGAAAATTCGGGCAATGGAACAACTTGTGGTCACTACCTCAGCAATGGCATGTCACAGGCCTTTTGAATCCAGCTCCTGCTGGTGCTACATTCCGTTTGTTGCTTTGATTTCGTGTATTGCTAGCACCACCTGCTGCTGCTCCCGCATTAGCTGTAGTTATACGAATATCACTGCGAATAGCTGTTGTTGCTAGCAAAGAATCGGCTTGTTTATCCAAAAATACCAATAAATCTTCCTCTTTTGGCCAATCATCGCTTGCCTGACGTTTCCATTGCCGTTTTGTTTCCTCGTCCAACCTTTCTAAAATCGCATGAACAAACAAAAAATCCCAATGTTCCACAGGCAATCCCATAGCACGCAGTTGGCGGAATGTTTGATGTGTTACGTTACACATTTTACGTAATTCCAATGCAGTAGCTGGGCCATGTAATGATGGCAAATGGTAAAATTGGCGCAAATGTTCATGAGCAATCATTTGTGGCTTATCGTATAACTGATTAAGCCGATCCCATGCTTCGTGATAATTTTGTTCACCGAATTGCCATCCTTTCAATATTTCGGCGGCCTCGCCAGTCATCGAATCCCGAAGGAGATTGAACTTGAAATCTGCTGGTATATCCGTTTTGTCGTGAACCTCCAACTTAAAACGGCCGGCAAACTCTGTCCAATTTAATATATTTCCGTCAACTTTGCCCCATACGCATTTGATGGTTTGATATGGCATTGTAAGTTTAATATTCATTGGTACGTCCTCCAATCGTGGTTGAATTCCAACAGCAGCAGCTCCGGCTTGCGATAGTGGATTCAATTGAGCAATTTTTCGCTTTAATAATGCTGTGCAAACTTCATATGCCGATTCAAGTTGATCATACTGATCCTCAATCGGCAACTTCTCCTCCTCCGGTGTATGACACAAAACTTGAAAATTTTGTCCATCATATGAAGACCAATGTCGTACCAAAGCTGCTTCTTTGATCAACGCTTCATAATAATCGATTTGTTCGAATTCAACCGACAAAATGGTATTCACCAACTTCTCCAAGCTATGAATAGTCGTTTCGTATTGGATTTTTATCGGTTGAGGGACGTGGTCCTTCACATATTACTCTTCTTCCTCCACCTGTTCGACATCATCCTCGATGTCCGCATTATTTTGTTGCAATTCGTCACCTCTTGGTGGTTGTGCAATTGTATTGTCTAATCCAGCTGCTGAATTATTCGTATTGTCAACTGCTCCGGCAGTTGTATCATTTATGTTGTCCACAGTTTGGCTAATTGTAGCACCTTTATTTTGTTCCGTTCGTGCAGCAGTAGAAGCGGCTTCTTTTTCTCTCCCTGGTTTATCTGCTGAACCAGCAGCAGCAGATTTATCCTTCCGTTTTATGCTTGGAGTTGATGGTGCTGCCTAAAATTGATAATAATTAGCACAAAATAAAGGAGTTGTAAATTCCCTTTCTTTATTTTAAATCCATTTATTTTATTTCCCAACCAAATGTGTATTCTCAAATGAATTCACTTTCAAATTTATCTTTTCTTTTTATCCATCCAAGTTGCCGTGCATTTCTGCTTACGACCCCATTTTTTTTTTTTTTTATGCATACAATCCATTCCATTCCAACACCGTGTATACATCAATAACGGTTGATCATTCCGTTAGTGCTACACAATGTAATTCTTTTGTTCTCCTGAACAAGCAATATGCAAACACAATACGAATAAACACGTTTGTGCTTGTCGCCTAATGCTGAGTCATGTTGATTTCCCAACCAAATTACGTTTCGATTGAGGGAATAACTTCGCATTTGATTTCCTAATCAAATGTTTCATGCGAAATTTATGCATGTGGATTTCGACCGAGCGGATTAATTTTCGTGTTTGATTTCCTAACCGAACATTGCTTCAAATACACATTCCATGTGACACATACACAGTCGGTTGTATAAATCCAAAATTTCTTACCGTTTTCGGTTTTGTTTTTGCCGACGGTGTTTTTCCATCCTCCTTTCCTTTTTCCTTTGATTTTGGAGTTTTGGGCATCTCGGTTGTGATTTATTTCCAAAATGACCAAATTTAATTTATTTTGTTGAAACTGTCTTCAATTTTGTATTCACTTGAATATTTTTGATGCGCTTGCTCTCGTGTCTCGTTTTAAACTGAGCTCCTGCTCAACGAAACAATGACAGCGCATGTGCTAAATCGCGTGAAGTTGGTTTCATTGCCTTTCTAGAACCTCACCGAATTTCGCAATATATTCTGTTTTCCAAATTATTCTTGTACAGATTCATTCCAAAATCATTTCAAATCCTTTTTTGCAATTCCCATCGCATTCTTTATTCATATTTATTCATTTATTTATAGATTAAACAAATGAACAAAGTCAATTCGCAATAAAACTCTCCTGAATCCATTGCAAATTATCCAATATTTCCTATCAAATTTCATTTCTCCTGAAATGAATGATTTCCTGGTAGTTTTTATTGCTATATTTTTTGACTGTATCTCCATTCCGGACTCCGATTCGAGGGACCATAATGTTTAAAACTGAATATAAAAGAGTAATTAAAACCACAATGGATTTATCTTGTGGGAAAAAACTCCTTAAAAACCCACATTTATTTCTTAGTACTTCGTCACTCTTCCACATACAATTGAAAACTGACTCAAACTCCTGTCAAATACATAAATTTCGAATTCGAATTCCGATACAGAAATAACTAGTTTTGACGGAAAAAGTAGAAGAGGGGAAAAACATGTTTCTTCTAAACCTTTTCGTTGTTTTTCATCATTTTAAACTAAAAACATTTATCGATGAAAATAAATATTCCATTGATTGAAAATTGACTGCAATTCAATCACATCGCACGTTCTTTTGTCATATCTGATTCTTTACACGAAATACAGTGCATCATGTAACATTTCAATGTGTCGGTGGCGATCAGCATACACAACGTGATGATAATTCAGTAGAATTTTTCGTAGAATGTAGTTTTCTGTCTTTGTTTCACATACGTTCGACTGTTCACGTGCACTGTAGAGTATTGAGTACACTTGGTACTAAAACCAGCCTTTATCACAAATATGAGAGCCAACTTAGCTCCGTATTGCGACATGTACGCGAACTGTCAATAGTATATAAGACGAAGTAATAAAGTGAAATGTGATCATTATTTATCAGCACACGAAACTAGCAATTCATTGTTATTAATACATTACAATTGGCGACAGCTGCTACGCAAGTAAGTTGTTTTTATCGGAGAAATCATATGAAAACGAGACGTTTATCGTTGCAAATGCATTGAAAAAGGCATTAATACATGAAGTCAAATTCAAGGGCAAAGCAATGTCGACCGATGTAAATTTCGTTCGAGGCAGAGGCAACAACCGTGATAATCGTACGAATCAGCCTAACGCCAACCAGCACAACAAGGGCGCTTGCAAGCATTGCGGTTGGAAATCGCACAAATCATACTCTTGTAAATTTAAAGACGCTATTTGTGATAAATGCGGCCGTAAGGGACATTTGAAGCCAGCTTGCCGGTCTCGGGATAAGAATTTATCGACAAATTTTGTTAAATTAAATCATCCAATTTCGCATATTCAAAAAACTAATGCTTGTATGTTGACTTTCGCTAATACAGGTACTAAAGCTGGATCGTTGGACGGTGGTGAATCAATTTTGCATTCGATTTTCAACATAACGGGAGGCCGAGCATCAGACACATTCGATGTAACGGTATGCATCGACGATATCCAATTCGATGTGGAGTGTGACACCGGTTCTCCAATTTCGCTTATGCCGTAGTTTCATTTCGATAAGCATTTCAATCGTCGCATTTTGAAAAAGCCTGCCAACAATTATGACGATTATGAAGGCCACGTGGTAAAAATTTTCGGTGAGTTTTTACCAACCATAGTGTAGAACCATAGAAATTTTCTTCGCGCATTCAGTTTTGAATTAAAACAAGTCAACGGTGTCAGTAAGCGCAACTAATTTAGAAAGTTCCGTTTCGGAAATTAAATCACGTTTTTCTGAAGTTTTTCAAGATGGTTTAGGTAGATTTACCGTTTCAAAAGTTCATTTAGAGGTTATACCTGGTACTAAGCCGATTTTTTCTAAACCGCGTGCTATACCGTTAGATTGGAAAACCATAGTAGAAAAGAAACTCAAAGAATTTTGTGATTCTGGTATGATGGAACCAGTCGACAATGCTGATTGGGCCCATTGTGATGTATTCGGTTCGGTGGTCGAAATCAGAAGGATGTTTTTATTCAGAGTTCTTATGAGCTAGGTGACAGTATGTATGAATGAAGTTGAATGTCATTCATGAAGCATCATCTGATTGCAGGGTTGTCAAAATACTCAACAACTCTCTCCTAATAGATTAAGAGCCATTGAATAAATCACTCACGTCATAAGCAAAATAGAGGAAAAACTAATTGTAAGGCAAAAATGGTATGAACTACCATAATAATAGCAACAATTGCGTCGATCGCGGTTTTTTCACGAAAAAATTATTAAATATATCGCGAATAAAAGGTTTTGATCTTTCTAATTTTGCTGAATGTGCAAAAATGAGATGTTTTTACTTCTACTGACTCGGCAAAACATATTTTCATGTTATCTGCACATAATCAATTGAACTTATAAAAATCATACTTATTTTAATTACAGCAAAAAAGTACTTTAGTGTTTGCTTTAGCTATACGAATGAAATTTGAAACTTTGTTTGCGACAGTAAAAATCAGTTCATTTCAAAAATATCATACGCCAAATGTTTACAATTACCCAGTTCTGCACAATTAATTTACGTAAATATAAACAACTCTTTTCAAAATCATTTGAAAAGCAGAAAATGATTTAAATCGATTATTTTCATGAAAATAACAAACAAATAACAATATCATATCCAACGAACATTCACATGGACTTATGAAAATAAAAACATATATGAAATTATTGCAATGTGATGTATATAATTATTTGAGACATTGAACGCATCCATTCTTCTTTGAACTGACAGCTAGACATTTTGACAGGCGCAATTCAAATTAAAACGATTCACACAATGGATTGTTCAAGTGTTAACAAAGAAATTTACATTTTACAGTAAGATTTTTTTAAAAATAAAAGTAACAACTGTAGTTCGGTTGTATTTCAGAGAATCCCGATTAAATGTGCTGAAATAATTAAATAAATTGTGAAGAACACCAAATAAAACAGCAACGCAAGAATTACAATGAATGATGAAATATGGTTTTAGTGTTTATTGTTTGATACTTCGTGAAAGACTGACTTGCTTTGAATAGTTGCAATGTGCTCATGTGTCAAACAGATTTAGGTTGCGTTCACATAATTGGTGTTCGGTTAAATTAGTCCACCATATATTTGTGCATTTGAACAGTATCATAATCTTATACATATATGCATACATTTTAGGTTTGAAATGTATTCTCCACACAGAGAATACTATGGATCCAACCGAAAAAGTAATTGCTTTTACCACAGAATCCATTCAAATTTGCCACGAGAAAAAAACAATCCGCGATAAGCAAAAAAAAAAGAATCTAAATTTGATAAGACTGTGCTTCCGACAGAAGTTGACAATTCATCAGGTTATCATGCCCGGTGTTATAGATATTTTTGTTCTGTCGAAGAAGCAAAGCGACAAAATCATGGTAAAAATCGATTCTTTGAATATTCAAGTAATGATTTGTAAAATTATGTACTTTTTTTAATCGAACCAGGAATGGCCTTGAATGACCAGAGCACCCAAAATGAACCAATATGGAGCAATGAAGTAAATGCTGACCAAATGCCGATGTGTAATTTCAATTTTTATTTGTTTGTTTTATTTGGACAATTTTTTCAAGAAATATTTTATTATTTATAAAATAATCGATTGATTGAAATTTCTACAGCTGCACCTGCTATGTACATGAACGAAAACATTATCAGTAATGAAGTTGAAATATCAAGTTTTGAGCCAATTTTGAATTTTAAGTAAAACTTCAATGTCTCTTAACTACTTTAAAGTGATTTTTTTTTTCAATTATGGAATAAAATCTGTTAAATATGAAATTCAACAAATGTTTGTTTTGTAGACGATGTTGAATCAATGTGGGAAGATGTTCTGGATCAAAAAATTTGCATCTTTTGTGAAAGAAAGCTACGAAAACGCAAAGGCATTAATCAGTCAACTTGCACCGTAACAAATCCGAGAAAAAAGGCGCACATTGCAAATATTTTCCGGGCGTTAAATATTGAAGACAAATCAGAGAAATGTGAAAACGAAAATTATATACTTAGCCATCCATGCTGTTTGGGAGAATTTGAGTACAAATTCCTAAAACATCAATCTCAGAAGAAGAGTTTGCCTAGTTGTTCGACAAGAGGTGATTGGGCAAATCTCAGAAGCATACACTTCAATACTCTTGCTCGATTTGAACGAATTGTGATCATTCCGCTGATCGAAGGAGATGAAGTTGATTCATTGATTGACATCCATCATTTATATACGACTATGTTTGAAGAAGAGAAAATTAAGAAAGAACCACAATCATTTGAAACAACATACAATCCGCAAAATTTATTGCAAAAATTATTGCTGAAATTTCCGTTGTTGACAAAAACAGTAATTAAAAACCGAACGTATTTACACAAACGGGATTTAACACACGAACATGTTCAAGCCAAGATTGCTTAGAAAGGTGATGACTGGGCTCAAAAAATACGAGAAACTGCGTATTACACCCGTAAAAAAGTTATCAGCATGACACCAAGATGTGCTGAACGGTGAATGCGATATTCCCGATGAGCTGAATTTATTGATTACATGTTTGCTTAAAGGACCTAATGGATCATTGAACTTCAGCAAAGAGAAGCGAATCGTATCAGTATGTAGTAGTATTATATTTTCAATATCAAACGGGTCCATCAGGCCAGCATTATGTTTACAACTTGGATTAAGTATAAAGAGCTTAACAGGTAGTCGGAAAATGTTGATCATAATGAATAGATTAGGACACTGCATTTCCTATACAGTTACTGAAGAAATTGAGATGGAATTGGCATACGGAAGGTCATTAGAAAAACGCACGCTGCCATATGGCCTAAAAATGGCACGAGAACTGAGAACACACGTGGCTTTTGATCATTTCTACCGATATGTTGAAACAAGAAGTGGCAAAGACACTCTACACGACACCGTTGGAATCGTTTATCAGAACAATTCAGCCCAAAAACCATCAGATGAATTAAGTGTTCGCCAAAATGTGCCACGCACTAGTACATTGTTAGGTACGACAAGACGCCGACAATACTTATCGAGTTTCAATTCATTTGTGGAACCTTACTCTAAAGGCCATACTAGACAGCAACATTTGGTTGGTTCACTTCCTAAAGAGCCTACAAATTTGCAAACCGTGTTTTACATAAATAATCTGTGGATGCTTCATCATTTATACGAACCTCAACATGGAAAGAGATGGTTTGCTTGGTATTCGGAACGAATGATAGATGAAAATCCTACTCACAGCATAGGTTATTTGCCTAATTTAAATATGTCGCCAACGTCTCTCTCTCTCTCCTGTCCTCTCCTCCTCTTTCTCTCACGATCAACCATGACTAATATGGCAACGGACCTGCTTACCATGTATTTTGTTGTTGGATTTCGTTTTGAGTGTGATCTTTTATTTTCATATTTTCTCTCTCTCTCTCTCTTTCACTTTAAGTGTTGTTCAATGCTTTTATTTAATTTTTAAATAAAAAGGTTTTCTGCTAGTGAGAAATCGAACTCGGAACTTCTGTATTCCAAGGCCATTGCTCTAACCATTGAGCTATAGCGAGCATTATAAAATGTATGAAAAAGTTGGTTTATATGCGTTTCTGTAGAAGCATGTGAATGTTTATAATGAAAGAAATGGAATGAACGAACGACCGCAACGGCAGCGAACGATCGTAAGAAGCGGGAAGAAGATGTGAAGCAAAACGATAACATATGAACGACCGACAAGATGATCACAAAAAGCTTCACAACATGTAAACAAATCAGCTAAATTGCATGCCGCGTCAAAATTGTCGATTTTCTCTGTTTCTTTTTCAATTGAAATCAATGTTGAAAAGAACGTGACAATATCAGCATCCGAAAAATTCCAAAGATCTCCATTTCAAATGTAAGCAATGAACCATTTTTTTTCACAGCAATGTGCAAATTTTGAAAACTAAATGTAGGTAAAAGACAAAGTACGTTTCAAGTGCTCACAAACTATTCTTGCGAAAAGTTGAAAGAAGAATGATAATATTTCTAATGGAAGCAACAATTATTGACTACATTTTTTTCTTTAAAAGCATGTGCCAAGTTACAACTGTTGACCAACCAATACTAATTCAAATTAAAAAAATAAGTAAACAAGAGAAGCTTTCATTTTGATTTCTGTATTTTTTTTTTTTTTTTTCGACTACTCGATTGAAATCAATCAGAAATCTTATGATAGCTCTCTCATACGTTTGTATATGCATGTGCAGGACATGCTTTTTTCGTTTCTCTTGATAAAATGAAAGATTGTATTGTTTATTCACGAAATCAATAAGAAATTATACAAATTTTTATTCATTTATTTAGACATATCATACGATAATTAATCTTCACAAAGACAAATTCGCTTGTTTTCATGATGCACATAATTTTTTAATACGTGTTGTTTAATTGAATTACATAAAATGCATAAATCTTTAATTGAAAAAGATTTACCTTCTTCAACTTTCACATGGTTCTCATTTTTCAATCCATTACTACATTTGCAGATTAAATTAAATACAGGAAAATTAGTATCATTCCTTTTCAAGAAATACTGAAATACAAATTTAATCAATAAAATATCATAAAATGTAGAAAAATGTGACGTAGAAAAATTGTTAGTAAAAACCATATCATTTGAATTGTATTGAATTAAGTCTAATATTGATGTATATATCCATTGTTCGGAATTAATATAAACTTCAGCCGCAAGCTGTTTTAAATTTCTTGGCTTCGGTTTAGTTGATTTACATATTGCCAATCGATTTGAAATAGCAAACTAAAACATGATCGAACATGAAAATGCGTATTCATTGTTTGTTACTATTCTGTCATCGGTGCAATAGAAATCTGTGTGGTCTTAATTATTTTTTTTAGGCATGACAAATGTTTCGATTTGCAAATACACATGTTCCTATTCAACTTTGTGCTACCGAAATCTCACTCTACAGTTTAAATAAGTTTACTTCCGTGTTATTCTTCCAATATTTTCTAATTGAACATAACAAATGATATTCTCAACTCGAATGTCCAGTGCACCTGTTTCCAATTCACAGTGAAGAGAAACTAAAGAACGTAACATTATCGATTCAATTTCAACACTGTTACATTTCTTTTCATTAAGTTTTGAATGCATTCTGCGAAGTAAAATAATATTTAAATAAGCTACTGAATAAAATCGATAACATTAGGTTATTGAGTGAGAAACGTTGAACAGCAATAATGGAAAAAGTTAATTATGAAATCCCACGAGTGGAATTAAAAATGTCAAATTCTGCTTCCCGTTGACGGATACATGAATTTGATTTAGTGAATATAGGATATAAGAAAATTGAAGAATTTCTAGTAAACGCGTTCGAAATATATCAAGTGAAAATAACCGAAGTGCTCACAGAGTTTGATTTGATAAAAACCACATCATATTTTAGTGCGGAATTTGAACGATCTTTTCATGTTGATGAAGATAGTGATCCAATTACGGAAAAACGTGAGATTCATATGCCAACGAAAAATCGTGAAATTAATTCAACTACCGATATGCGTGAACATTTTCAAAACGATATCATTGATCATGTGGTGAAACAAGTTGATGAAGTGATGGTGGAAGGTTCAGGATTTACATTAAGTAAAATCAAACAATTGCGTGTACAAATTTTTAAATATGAACCATTGCGAGGCTCTGGCTATATTGAACTCCCGAAACAAATAAAAAACAAGAATGCAGTTATAAATTTAAAAAACACCGGCAACAAATGTTTCAAGTGGTCAATTTTAGCGGCATTACATTATGATGAAGTGTATGCTAAAAATCGTAGGAAAGTGACGGATGCTATAAGTTATCAAGAATGGATTAATGAACTGAATTTCGATGGAATAGGCTTTCCTGTGCGACTCAATCAAATTGAGAAATTTATGCAGCAAAATGAGAACTTTGCTGTAAATGTCTACTATTACGATTCGGAAAAAAAAATGTATATGCCCACGCTTTCTAGCCTCAAAATCTGTTGAAAAACGATACATTCATTTGCTCATGCTTACAGAAACAACAAACAAATACAGTGAAAAAGTACATGAAGTGAGTACGCAATCACATTATTGCTGGATTAAAAATTTAAGTGCATTGGTCGGCTCACAGATAAGTAAAACTAAACGCAAAAAATTGATATGTGATCGTTGTTTGATTCATTTCAATTCACATGAGAAATTAGAGAAACACAAATTATTATTTGAAAAAATGAATGAATGCGCAATTGAAATGCCACCCATTGGAAAGAACTATGAATCATTCAAAAATTACAAAAATGAACTTAAAATACCGTTCATTGTATATGCGGATACGGAGTCATTGTTGAAGAAACCTGAAACCGAGATCTTTAACCCAGATTGCTCAACACATGCTTATCAACATCATGAAATGCACAGCATTGGATATTATTTCAGGTGTGAAAATGATGAATCGAAATCATACTATTCAAGTTATCGTGGGGCAAACTGCGCTGAATGGTTTATGGACGAATTGAAAAACATTGCAAATGAAGTCTTTGAATATTTGGAGGATATGAAACCGATGAATGTCTTGAGTGATGAAGAGGAAAGAGCATTTAATGAGTCAACTGTTTGCCATATATGTAGAAAAGAATTCATGAACGAACAAACAGAAACCGATATGATTAGAGTGAGAGATCACTGTCATATAACGGGTTTTTAAAGAGGTGCTGCACATCAATCATGCAATTTACAATATCAAATTAGTCGAAACATTCCGGTTGTAATGCATAATTTGTCGGGGTATGATTCACATTTATTAATCAGAAAACTCGGAAGCAACAAGCAAATCCCTGGTGAAATAACAATAATACCAAATAATTCGGAGAAATATATTTCATTCATCAAGACAGTGCATGGTGTTGGATTACCGTATCAAATCCAAATTAAATTTAAATTTATTGATTCATTGCGTTTTATGTCGGCATCATTAGATCGTTTGACATCACTTTTACCACAAGAAAAAAAACAAATTCTTAAATCTGAATGTATAAAATCAGGTTTTTGTTCAGATGAAATGTTAACTTTATTGAATCGGAAAGGTGTTTTTCCGTACGAATATATTGATGGATATGATAAACTTGAAGAGACTGCGCTACCGCAAAAAGACAATTTTGCCAGCAGTCTGACTGAATCAAATATATCAGAAGATGATTACATTCATGCACAGAATGTATGGGATAAATTCGGAATACAAATACTTGGAGAATACTCTGATTTATACTTGAAAACGGATGCTTTATTACTGGCTGATGTATTTGAGAACTTTCGAAATACATGCATTGCTACACATTCACTTGACCCTGCTCACTATTTTGGTGCACCTGATCTCTCATTTGATGCGATGTTGAAATACACTGGTGTTTCTATCGAACTCTTCACCGACGTTGATATGCTGATGTTTGCAGAAAATGGAATACGTGGTGGTGTGAGTCAAATAAATACGCGATATACGAAGGCGAATAACAAATACAATACATGGACAACGAGTTTGATTCGTCAAAGGAAAATTCATATCTGCTGTACTTGGATGGTAAATATGCATGAATAATTATCATTTTTTTTGTCAAATGTATCGTAAATATTCTGTTTATTTTTTTTTTTTTGTAAAAAGCCAACAACTTATATGGGTATGCCATGTCTCAACGTCTACCAATAGGAGAATATCAGTGGGTGTCCGAGAGTGAAATCGAGCGTAATTTCAGTATATCTGACCATCATAGAAATGCAGCGTCAATTTTAAATTTGAAGGATGATTCGGATATGGGCTACATATTTGAAGTTGATTTGGAATACCCACCTGAACTTCATGATAAGCACAATGATTATCCATTTTGCCCCGAGCGAAGATCAATACCTGGTATAACAACGAATGACAAGTTATTGTTAACTTTTTATGATAAGAAAAATTATATTGTTCATTGTTCTATGTTGAAGTTAGCTCTCGAACATGGTTTGTTATTGAAAAAAGTTCATCGGGTGCTTCAGTTCAAACAGAGCGCTTGGTTGAAAGCATACATTGATTTGAACACCAAACTTCGTGCTCAAGCCAATAATGATTTCGAAAAAGATTTTTATAAATTATTAAATAACGCAATCTATGGAAAAACAATGGAAAATCTACGTTTGCGTTCAGACATTAGGTTAGTAAATAAATGGTATGGCGGTGGTAAAAATTGTGGAAGGAATTTAATTGTACAGCCTAATTCTAAAAAATGTACAATCTTCGAAGAAGATTTAGCAGCTATCGAACTACACAAATCGTGTATATTAATGAACAAACCAATCATCGTAGGAATGTGCATTTTGGAATTATCAAAACTATTAATGTATAAATTTTTATATAATTACTTGAAGCCGAAGTACGGACAAAATATTCAACTTATATATACGGATACAGATTCGTTTATACTCGAGATAAAAACGAATGATGTATACGCAGACATTCGTGATGAGCCCAATGAGTTTGATACTTGGGACTACCCCAAAGGAAATATTTATGGTATTAAACGGCATAACAAAAAAGTTCCAGGAAAATTCAAAGATGAGCTCGATTGCGAATGAATATAAAAGAGTAATTAAAACCACAATGGATTTATCTTGTGGGAAAAAACTCCTTAAAAACCCACATTTATTTCTTAGTACTTCGTCACTCTTCCACATACAATTGAAAACTGACTCAAACTCCTGTCAAATACATAAATTTCGAATTCGAATTCCGATACAGAAATAACTAGTTTTGACGGAAAAAGTAGAAGAGGGGAAAAACATGTTTCTTCTAAACCTTTTCGTTGTTTTTCATCATTTTAAACTAAAAACATTTATCGATGAAAATAAATATTCCATTGATTGAAAATTGACTGCAATTCAATCACATCGCACGTTCTTTTGTCATATCTGATTCTTTACACGAAATACAGTGCATCATGTAACATTTCAATGTGTCGGTGGCGATCAGCATACACAACGTGATGATAATTCAGTAGAATTTTTCGTAGAATGTAGTTTTCTGTCTTTGTTTCACATACGTTCGACTGTTCACGTGCACTGTAGAGTATTGAGTACACTTGGTACTAAAACCAGCCTTTATCACAAATATGAGAGCCAACTTAGCTCCGTATTGCGACATGTACGCGAACTGTCAATAGTATATAAGACGAAGTAATAAAGTGAAATGTGATCATTATTTATCAGCACACGAAACTAGCAATTCATTGTTATTAATACATTACAATTGGCGACAGCTGCTACGCAAGTAAGTTGTTTTTATCGGAGAAATCATATGAAAACGAGACGTTTATCGTTGCAAATGCATTGAAAAAGGCATTAATACATGAAGTCAAATTCAAGGGCAAAGCAATGTCGACCGATGTAAATTTCGTTCGAGGCAGAGGCAACAACCGTGATAATCGTACGAATCAGCCTAACGCCAACCAGCACAACAAGGGCGCTTGCAAGCATTGCGGTTGGAAATCGCACAAATCATACTCTTGTAAATTTAAAGACGCTATTTGTGATAAATGCGGCCGTAAGGGACATTTGAAGCCAGCTTGCCGGTCTCGGGATAAGAATTTATCGACAAATTTTGTTAAATTAAATCATCCAATTTCGCATATTCAAAAAACTAATGCTTGTATGTTGACTTTCGCTAATACAGGTACTAAAGCTGGATCGTTGGACGGTGGTGAATCAATTTTGCATTCGATTTTCAACATAACGGGAGGCCGAGCATCAGACACATTCGATGTAACGGTATGCATCGACGATATCCAATTCGATGTGGAGTGTGACACCGGTTCTCCAATTTCGCTTATGCCGTAGTTTCATTTCGATAAGCATTTCAATCGTCGCATTTTGAAAAAGCCTGCCAACAATTATGACGATTATGAAGGCCACGTGGTAAAAATTTTCGGTGAGTTTTTACCAACCATAGTGTAGAACCATAGAAATTTTCTTCGCGCATTCAGTTTTGAATTAAAACAAGTCAACGGTGTCAGTAAGCGCAACTAATTTAGAAAGTTCCGTTTCGGAAATTAAATCACGTTTTTCTGAAGTTTTTCAAGATGGTTTAGGTAGATTTACCGTTTCAAAAGTTCATTTAGAGGTTATACCTGGTACTAAGCCGATTTTTTCTAAACCGCGTGCTATACCGTTAGATTGGAAAACCATAGTAGAAAAGAAACTCAAAGAATTTTGTGATTCTGGTATGATGGAACCAGTCGACAATGCTGATTGGGCCCATTGTGATGTATTCGGTTCGGTGGTCGAAATCAGAAGGATGTTTTTATTCAGAGTTCTTATGAGCTAGGTGACAGTATGTATGAATGAAGTTGAATGTCATTCATGAAGCATCATCTGATTGCAGGGTTGTCAAAATACTCAACAACTCTCTCCTAATAGATTAAGAGCCATTGAATAAATCACTCACGTCATAAGCAAAATAGAGGAAAAACTAATTGTAAGGCAAAAATGGTATGAACTACCATAATAATAGCAACAATTGCGTCGATCGCGGTTTTTTCACGAAAAAATTATTAAATATATCGCGAATAAAAGGTTTTGATCTTTCTAATTTTGCTGAATGTGCAAAAATGAGATGTTTTTACTTCTACTGACTCGGCAAAACATATTTTCATGTTATCTGCACATAATCAATTGAACTTATAAAAATCATACTTATTTTAATTACAGCAAAAAAGTACTTTAGTGTTTGCTTTAGCTATACGAATGAAATTTGAAACTTTGTTTGCGACAGTAAAAATCAGTTCATTTCAAAAATATCATACGCCAAATGTTTACAATTACCCAGTTCTGCACAATTAATTTACGTAAATATAAACAACTCTTTTCAAAATCATTTGAAAAGCAGAAAATGATTTAAATCGATTATTTTCATGAAAATAACAAACAAATAACAATATCATATCCAACGAACATTCACATGGACTTATGAAAATAAAAACATATATGAAATTATTGCAATGTGATGTATATAATTATTTGAGACATTGAACGCATCCATTCTTCTTTGAACTGACAGCTAGACATTTTGACAGGCGCAATTCAAATTAAAACGATTCACACAATGGATTGTTCAAGTGTTAACAAAGAAATTTACATTTTACAGTAAGATTTTTTTAAAAATAAAAGTAACAACTGTAGTTCGGTTGTATTTCAGAGAATCCCGATTAAATGTGCTGAAATAATTAAATAAATTGTGAAGAACACCAAATAAAACAGCAACGCAAGAATTACAATGAATGATGAAATATGGTTTTAGTGTTTATTGTTTGATACTTCGTGAAAGACTGACTTGCTTTGAATAGTTGCAATGTGCTCATGTGTCAAACAGATTTAGGTTGCGTTCACATAATTGGTGTTCGGTTAAATTAGTCCACCATATATTTGTGCATTTGAACAGTATCATAATCTTATACATATATGCATACATTTTAGGTTTGAAATGTATTCTCCACACAGAGAATACTATGGATCCAACCGAAAAAGTAATTGCTTTTACCACAGAATCCATTCAAATTTGCCACGAGAAAAAAACAATCCGCGATAAGCAAAAAAAAAGAATCTAAATTTGATAAGACTGTGCTTCCGACAGAAGTTGACAATTCATCAGGTTATCATGCCCGGTGTTATAGATATTTTTGTTCTGTCGAAGAAGCAAAGCGACAAAATCATGGTAAAAATCGATTCTTTGAATATTCAAGTAATGATTTGTAAAATTATGTACTTTTTTTAATCGAACCAGGAATGGCCTTGAATGACCAGAGCACCCAAAATGAACCAATATGGAGCAATGAAGTAAATGCTGACCAAATGCCGATGTGTAATTTCAATTTTTATTTGTTTGTTTTATTTGGACAATTTTTTCATGAAATATTTTATTATTTATAAAATAATCGATTGATTGAAATTTCTACAGCTGCACCTGCTATGTACATGAACGAAAACATTATCAGTAATGAAGTTGAAATATCAAGTTTTGAGCCAATTTTGAATTGTAAGTAAAACTTCAATGTCTCTTAACTACTTTAAAGTGATTTTTTTTTTCAATTATGGAATAAAATCTGTTAAATATGAAATTCAACAAATGTTTGTTTTGTAGACGATGTTGAATCAATGTGGGAAGATGTTCTGGATCAAAAAATTTGCATCTTTTGTGAAAGAAAGCTACGAAAACGCAAAGGCATTAATCAGTCAACTTGCACCGTAACAAATCCGAGAAAAAAGGCGCACATTGCAAATATTTTCCGGGCGTTAAATATTGAAGACAAATCAGAGAAATGTGAAAACGAAAATTATATACTTAGCTACCATCCATGCTGTTTGGGAGAATTTGAGTACAAATTCCTAAAACATCAATCTCAGAAGAAGAGTTTGCCTAGTTGTTCGACAAGAGGTGATTGGGCAAATCTCAGAAGCATACACTTCAGTAGTATGGCTATGCGGGTTCTGAAACGCGAATTAAGTTGATATCAAATTTATATCAATTTAATTCGCGGTTGATATAAAAAAAAAAAAAAAAAAAAAAAAAAAATCTATAGAATGACATCAATTTTATTTTTTGTTGTAATTTTTTCTCAAAATGTAAATTAAATTGATATCATTCTTAGTTGATATCAAAAATGTCAAGAATGAAGACTTAGTTGATATCAACAATCTAATGGAACTAAAACGCGAATTAAGTTGATATCAAATTATATCAATTTTTTTTCGCAGTTGATATCAAAATGTCAAGAATGAAGACTCAGTTGGTATCAACAATCTAATGGAATGATTTTTTAAACAAAAAGAAAAAAAAAATTGAAATAAGAAAAGCTGAAAAAAGCTGAAAATTATAAATCTACTTGAAAAAAAAATAATTATTTTTTCTTTTCCATTTTGATGTGTTATTTCACATCAATTTTATTGAAAATAAAGTTTGATTTCCAGTCTACATTGTTTACGAAATATTTGTTAACATTTTATTTCTAATCGCATTAAAGTATAAGTGAAAATCATGTTCCAAATCATAATAAATCTATCTTAAATTCAAAGTAAATTGCTCATGTCGATAAAAGGACCAGTAAATTTATCTACACGTTCGAAGTCCAATATAATCATATTGCGATGAGCTGCATCTTTGCCTTTATAGCAAATTAGGTATTGACCCTGATTCAGCTTTTCAACATCCTCCTCAGTCATAACTTTAGCGAATCGCTGCGGTAGAAATATAACCTTTTCCCCAAGATCAGCTCTGATTTGGTCTCCATATTTCGTCTTTACGAAAGCAAATGATGATACTAAGTAGTCGCCAACACCCAATTCATCGAAACTAATGTATGGTTTATTGTGACACATACTTTTCAACAATGTGAGTGGTGATGTCATTTTAGAGCAGTGATTATTTTTTCACAAACTGTCACTAGGAAAAATGAACTGAAAAGCTCCGAACTTGAATTGATTTGTAATGATTTTTGTCAACCTATTTATATACAAAAATCAATGATGAACATTCTTACCACCCCACCACCAAAATTGACTCTTGAATTTTCAGAATCAATAAAATTCCTCTTTGATCTCCACCGCGCTGAATTTCCAATTGATCCACCGTCATTTCACAATGTAAAATAATAAATGTTTATAACATCTTTTTTTTTTTATTTTTTAACATGCCTCTAATTGTATATGCCATAAAACCTTCATAAAACTTAGAAACATGCTAGAACATGTTTTACATCTATAGAAAATATGGGTTAAAAGGAAGTAAATGTGTTGTGTAACCAGTCAAATTGATTTCGAGCTTAGTGCTCATTATCTTCTCGAGAAGTTTACAACGAATCTTAAAAAGAAAACACATTAAGCCATGTCATCAAAAATTGAATTTGTGCTACGTGAAACTGCCTTCAGCAGACGCATACTTACATTTGCAATTGTTAATAACGAACATGTTGACATTCGTGATTTTCTAACGGACGCGTTTGATTATTTTGATGCAAATATCCGCGGTTTGTTGGGCGAACACTTTATGCTTAAAGTGAGCGGATGCTTTCATGCAGTGTTCGAGAAAATTGCGCAAACAAGTGACAATGAATTACGTGAAAAACAAACTATATATATTCAAACTAAAAATAGTATTGTCGATATAAATAGCGATTTAGTGGAAATTTATGATGAAAACTTTATAAAATATATTCTATTGCAAGTGGAGGAAGCTGTTTTCAAGGGTTCTGGTTTTTCCCTTTCCGAAATTAAAGAGCTAACTATTCAAGTGAATAAATATGAGCCAATAAGAGCATCATCTTACATTGAACTACCAGACAATCTAATGAGGAAAAAAGCAATTGTTAATGTTTTCAATAATGATGAAATGTGTTTCAAATGGGCAGTTTTGTCTGCTCTGTATCCAACAATGAAGAATCCATCACGTTTGACACATTATTTACAATATGAAAATGAACTTAATTTCAGTGGAATCAATTTCCCCGTAAAACTTGATCATATAGATAAGTTCGAAAAGCAAAATCCATCGATTTCTATCAATGTTTATGTCGAGGAATCATGCAAAATTCGAACACTTCGCATCACGAAAAATGTGAAAAGACAACACATTCATCTTTTATTGATAACAAAATGTATTTTCAATGGAACATCGAATTCCAATATGATCATCAAATCACATTACTGTTGGATAAAAAACCTAAGCAGGCTAATTTCAAATCAAGTTTCGAAACATAAGGGTCAACATTTTTTCTGTGATCGCTGCTTAAATCACTTTCAAAAGTTGGAAAAATTGGTGCATCATCGAGAAAACTGTATGAAGCAAAATGATTTCCAAATTGAAATGCCGACAGATGAAAATGATACGATCGAGTTTGTGAATAGAAAAAATCAACTCGATTCGCCATTCATCATATACGCAGATGTTGAGTCACTTTTAAGAAAACCTGAGAAACAATTTTGTGCGAGTGACTCTACTGTAGCATACCAACAACATGAAGTTTATAGTGTCGGATATTATTTTAAATGTAGCTATGACGAGTCAATTTCATACTACGACAGCAGACGTGGACCCGACTGTGTTGATTGGTTCATAAGTGAACTGCAGAGATTAGCAAATTTTGTAGGGCAAAAATTAAGTAATATCATTCCAATTAAAATGACATCAGAATTGGAAGAGAGTTTTCAAAAAGCGACGAAATGTCATATTTGTGAGAGCGAATTTAAAAATGAATGCATTAAAGTCAGGGATCACTCTCATTTAACGGGCGAATATCGTGGAGCTGCACATCAAACCTGCAATATACAGTACACTGAAAGTCGGACAATTCCCGTAGTATTCCATAATCTTACACATTACGATTCACATTTCTTGCTGCATAAGCTGACTACACGGATTTCTGGTGAAGTTTCAGTCATTCCATTAAATACAGAGCAGTACATTTCGTTCACGAAAACCGTGAAAGGATCTGCGAAAAATTACAAAGAATCCATCAAATTACGATTTATTGACTCTCTTCGATTCATGGATTCTTCATTGGACTATTTGTCATCACTCATTCCATCGGATGAGAAGCGTATATTGAAGACAGAATGTGTCGATTTAAGCGAACAACAATTGAAATTACTAGAGCGAAAAGGTGTATTCTGCTACGACTATATTGATGATTGGAAGAAATTGGATGATCCATCTCTACCGCCAAAAGAAGCATTTTATAGCACTTTGACTCAACAAGTCATTTCTGACGGAGACTACAATTTCGCGGTAAAAATATGGAATGAATTCAGCATAAAAAATCTCGGTGAATACTCGGATCTTTACCTAAAAACTGATGTGCTTCTTCTGGCAGATGTATTTGAAAACTTCAGAAAAACATGCAAGACTATCTATAAATTGGACCCCGCAAATTATTTCACTGCACCTGGACTTTCATTCGATGCAATGCTTCGCTATACAAAAGTCAAGTTAGAGCTCCTAAAAGACATTGATATGCTTTTATTCGTCGAAAGAGGAATTCGAGGCGGTATAAGCCAGTGCAGCAAGAGATATACTGCGGCCAATAATAAATATATGGACAATTTTGATGAAAGCAAAGAATCAACATACATCATGTATCTGGATGCAAACAATTTATATGGACACTCAATGATGCAACATCTGCCTCATAGTGAATTTCGATTGTGTGAAGATGAATTTAATACAACGAAAATATTGAATGTTCAAGATGATGCTGAGATCGGCTATGTTTTCGAAGTTGATTTAGAGTATCCGCTACATCTACATGATTTGCATAATGACTACCCTTTTTGCGCTGAGAACAAGATAGTTCCAAGCACAACTAATGTAAAAAAACTTCTCCTAACGCTACATGACAAAGATAATTATGTAATCCACTATCGTATGCTAAAATTAGCACTCCAACACGGTCTGATATTGAAAAAAGTTCACCGTGTCCTACAATTTAAGCAATCCGATTGGTTGAAACCGTACATTATGCTAAACACTGAAATGCGAACAAAGGCAACTAATGAATTTGAAAAAAATTTCTTCAAGCTGCTTTGTAATGCAGTTTTTGGTATGTAATATTTCAATATGTATGTACATATCCTTCACAGTTCATCTTATGAATTGAATTCTTCTCTCATTTACAGGTAAAACAATGGAAAATTTACGATCCCGTGTTGATATCAAATTGAGATCGGAATGGAGTGGAAGATATGGCGTTAGCTCACTCGTCGCTAAACCAAATTTGAGGTCAACCATATTTGATGAGAACTTTGTGGCCATTGAAATGGAAAGAATGAGCATTTTAATGAATAAGCCAATAGTTGTTGGCCTTGCAGTTTTAGATATATCGAAAACTGTCATGTACGATTTTCACTACAATTACATGAAACCGAAATATGGTGACAATGTAACTTTAGCTTATACTGATACCGACTCATTTATATATCAAATTAAGTCTGATAGTTTTTATGACGATATGAAGAGTGATATAAGTAGATATGATACTAGTGATTATCCTCCAGATAATGTTTTCAAAATCCCACGCGTAAATAAGAAAATTCCAGGTTTGTTTAAAGATGAATTGAATGGTAAAATTATAAATACCTTCGTTGGATTACGCAGTAAAATGTATTGCGTTCAAACGAATGGTAGAGATAAAATGAAGAAGGCAAAAGGTGTGAAGAAATATATCATTGAAAAAGAAATTAACTTTAATCATTATTTTGAGTGTTTGATGAGTAATTGTGAAATTGAGAAAGATCAAAATTCATTTCGCTCAAGATTACATAAAATGTATACCATTCGTCAAAATAAAGTTGCATTAAGCGCATTTGATGACAAACGATATATTTTAGAGAACAAAATTGATACATTGGCCTGGGGACATTATAGAGTACCAATCGATTTTAAAATAGCTAGAAGAATTAAGATTGCACCCAATAATGAACAAAGACAAACATAAAGAGTACGTAGAAAAAAAAAAAAAAAAAAAAAAAAAAAAAAAAATAAAAGAACATCGATTCAATTCAATAAAACAATTTATCTTCTTTTCATTTATTTGTTATTTCTGAATATAGAAATTTTTTCTGAAATTTTATTACGATGTTCCGCTTGAAATATATGAAAAAATAACTTTTCAGCTTCTCTTATTCGCTGTTCAAATCGAAAACGGTCCAAAGCGACTTCACACCATCTACCAATTCTTGCTTTATGGTATGCATATTGCCATACATGCAAATGCCAAACATGCACATTCATGTTGAATGTTACCTGAAAAAATTGGGAAATAAAGTATACGAAACATAGACTCAACACCGTTACCAAACATTTCGCTCACTTGTTTTTGCTCAGAATTGTTGGTCATTGTAAAATTATATAGAGAAAAGTAAACAAAAAAGTTTGACTGAAATGAAAGACAGAAATTATTTTTATTGCTGTTTATTGAAGTTAGTTGTTATAGTACATCGTTTTTATCTATCCAACTATTATGTCTATTGTCGAAACCTAGCCACTTCACGTAAACTGCATTGTTTCGCCTCCGAAGAAGTTTTTCAACTAAATAAACATCCGGAAACTTAACTAATTGCATCTCTTCAGCATAGACGCCTCCTTTAATCTCATCCCCTTCATAATCAGCTAATAAATATGTAATTGGGTTCGTATGCTGAACTTTCCTTACAATAAATATTTCAGTTGTCCAAGATGGTAAATAACCTTTTTCGAATACATGTTTATATTTACTTAGTCTAACATGGTCCCCTACTTTGAATTTTACAATATTTTTAAATGGAATAACTCTCTTATGATTATACACAGTATCTAAGAGGTACTGCTCGTTGTCAGAATCCACGTCATTTGGTGCCATTTTTATTGTTCGATGTTTAGTTGTATTGTATTCATAAACCAATTTGGGCAAAATGCTAACCCACTTATGATTTCCATTCAAGCTAAATTGCTGATATATCTTTCCCTTCAAGGTTCGATTGAAACGTTCCACGATTGCCGCCTTCTTTGAACTAAATGTTGAATAGCGATTAACCTTGTATTTGTCCAATAATCGCGTCATTTCAGAATTATAAAATTCGCGCCCCATGTCAACTTGTAGATTTCGTACAGGTCGATCAATCGAATCTAAGATTGACTTCATAGCTCGCGTAACTTCCAATCCTGTTTTTGTCTTAAGTGGTCGTACATATGCCATTTTTGAAAATGTATCAATCGCTGTTAAACAATACTTCATTTGGCGATCAGGTGACATTTCAATTAAATCTGCTTGCAATGTATCGGCGATACCTCTCATTGCACTTCGGCGTCTCGCGAAATGTTTTCTCGCATCGCGATGAAGCTCCTTGACAACTTGCAATTTACTCATATCGATTCTAGCTTAGTTGAAACAATTTGATGAATTCGCGAACTACGTTAATTCATATAAATTTAACTGCTTCTGATAACAACACCACTAAAAGGCGAGTACTCGAATTGATTGTCGTAAATAATCAAGCAATTGGCAACGGTATTTGGCGGAATATTGGCTCGAGCATTTATTTCTAAACGAATATCCACTGTACCACCTAAAAATGTTTCATCAGATCTCGTACAGTCGAATGTAAATATCGGATTCGTACCAAAATCTCCATTTCTAATTATAACACCATTACGACAATCATCATCATTGTAATAAGCTCTATGGATGTTAAGATACGCGAAATACAGCTCCTCATATTTCGAATTGGCAAAGTCTAAATTGAAGTTCTCGTATGGATAATATTCCGAGTTCAAGTACAACTTAACATCAGAAATGTTACAGTGATCATATCCGACCGAGTTGATTTCCACGCGTTGTCTATTCGTTTGGAAAGTGACAAACACGAATCGCGGTTTACTCATTTGAGTTGTTGATTTAACCGTCCAAATATGCTTATTGCTCTCCGGTAACTGAGGCATCTCATAGTAATCCCATGATCTATAAGGAACGCTAATTGACTGCTTTCTCTCTAGATATTTTAACATCTTTAGTTTTGAAATATCCGATAGTTGAACATGCGGTATTTTCCACTGAATTTTATTCAATTTAAAGGTGAATGAGTCGGTGGTCGCTCTATAGACGCCGACATCTGTTCGATTGCGCATTAAGATGATTTCATGTTTACAATTCAATAAAATTTTTCGATAGTCATCGCAGAATCCCAGAACTTGATTCAGAGGAATAATGAATGAATACGTTCTCACTACCAATGCCAAATCTGTGTAAGCATGTGACAATTGATCCAAAAAATATTGTCCTGCTTGAGTTGATGCTACGAGATTTTTCATTTCGCTTGATGTTCCGACATTTTTCGTACGGTCAATTTCAACACCGTTTATTTCATAGCGTATTTCACTGAAAAAACGCGCTGCACAATTTGCACTCCATGTGCCAACTATAGCTTCATGTTCGGTACCTTGTCTACGTCTAACTTCAACTTCTATATAAATATAGCTTTCCGATGGTAAAACATATAAATCCTGCGATTGAATTGCAATTCTAATTTCATCATTTGCATTAAATGATGACGTGTATGGCGAATAGCTGTGGTATTGCTTACGTATGATGGTGCTATCGCGAACAGGTATATTCATTACATTCAGAATGTCACTCATTTTTTCCAATTTTTTTTTACTTTGAACCCCAAAGACTCCAAAAATTTGATATTTTTCCTTGATAATTTGTACGTTGATGATCGCGATGTTGTTCGCTTAATGGTTTTGGGTCGAGTGACTTTTTTGATCGTCGAATTAACATTTATATCGTCAAATCCGAATGTTTGAGAACTTTTTGAATTGTATAGAAGCATTTTATTTTTATTTTTTTTTTTATTATTTATCGTCTCGTTTTATATGAATTCGAACTGTAATCTCTTCACCACGAAAGTCAATTGATTCGCCGTTTTGGTCCACAATAGAAATTTGAATGCAGCTTATCCGACGCGGTAGTATGGGTAAATAAATTATGTTTCGAGGTTGTTCAATAATTTTATACCCAATGTCAACTTTATTGGCTGAAAATTCATAAATTGAGTGACAGAGTTGACCATTCACATATGCTCCGAATACAATATTACATTCAACTCTTACAACATTCAATTTCGAAATTCTAATTATATCTTTCGCTTCCACTTCACGGTTAGCTGGAATTCCTACGTTATAACTAATTTTCTTTATCGAATTATCATTGAGATTCACTTCATCATCATCATCATCATCACCTGTGAAACCTTTGTCAAAACCCAGCACATTGAGAACTGATTTTGACTCGTTATGTAAAATTTGATGATCACATCTGATAGACGCTTTCAATGTATTCTTGTTGATTGAATAGAAGAAACTAATTGCAATTTCATTCAGACAAGTCGCTATATACCGCAATAAATCATCAACTTCATAGCAGCCGACTGGGATTTCAATGAATCTCGCTCTACCATTCCCATCAATGAAATGAAAAATATTGTTATCTTTCGTGATATTCGGAATTGAGTGATACGCTGTGAAATCTAGAAGACCGCACGAATAGCTTTGATTTTCATCAAGAACTATCTCAGGAAATATTGCGGCTGATAATTCAGATGTATTGCCGGTTAGTGTTACAGTAAACGATGTCATGATTGTAATTTTTATACTGATCAATTTTGCATGATTTCACTCACATTTATACGTTCGACCAAAATGTTTGTAAGAATTCCAAACACAATTGACCACATATAACTGTTTCGAATTCTTGATATTGGTGATAGTTGTGCATGAGTTTCACATTTTTCCCTAAATATGTCTTCAATTCGAGTGGTGGAAGAAGATTTCCGAAGCTATCAAAATACCATGCTGAATCATTAATTTTAACCAATGCGGTCCAATGCGTCCCATTCGATCGAACACTATCATGATTTAGTATCAAACATTCTATTTTTCTTGGTTTTTTCGGTAGTGTATCACGCATAAAAACACCTCGAAAATGCGGAATTTTTAATAATTCAACGTATTTGATTAAATCATGATTGGTAAGTGGTCTATCTTGTGGGACGCTCACCACACGTTTTTTGAATGTGGCTTCAAGTAGAGACCGTCGCCAGTTGTATTTTTATGTGGTTTTAAGTATAGTCCGAATCCATCTGCAGCCGGTTTTAGATATAAACCTTGACCGACTTTCAGCTCGATTGCCCCGTTCTGATGTTTATTCGCCTCAAATTGAGTTTTAAGTTCTTTTATTGCTTTTACTACTGAAGATGCACCACCAGCTAGAGACCCAATCGCGCTTAGAGCAGCAAAGATTGGTATGAGTGGAAGGACACCTCCGGAAATTTTAGGCACTTTTATCACTCTCGGTACTTTGATACGTTTCCCTTTCGCAGTTTTTTTACTTGATTTGAGTGACGCTGTAACCGCGGACTCAAGGCTTGCTTTCTTTGAGCTTTTCATATCTTTTTTTACATTTTTGATCAATGTCTCGAACTTTATTTCCTTGATTTTTTTAGCTTTTTTTCGGCCATTTGGTTTCGGAATGCCCAAACCGATTTTGTGTAAGCCATTCTTGACTTTCATCGCACCGGATACAAGAAGTGATGCAGCCCTTTCACCGAATTTCGCATCCTTCGAGAAAACACGTTTCAACGCAGCCGATCCTAGTTTTTTATCTGCCTCGTAGCGTTCCGCGGAATCTTTATTATTTGCGTATGCTATATCATGTTCTTTGCACAATTCATCTAATTTATTTACACCTTTGTCCCCGCGAGCCAGGCGCTCGTCTAATTTTGTACCTGGTCCGCAATATTGATAGCTTGGCAAATGCAGTTCAAATGGGAGTTTGTCTATGAGCTTATCAAATAGTCCATGTCCGCAGCATTTACGCACTTTCCGCGATTTCTTTTTTGCACTTTTTTTCGATGCTTCACGACCAACCATTCTTGATCTTCTCTCTTCAACAATTCGCGTACGATTAATTTCATTCAAAATATATATTCATTATTTATCAGATCTACATTCTCAGTTGATCTCAAGATGCGTTTCGTTAAACATGCTATGGATATATCTGTCAGAAATATTGACGATTCCGCTTCGAGCAATAAATCAAAGGAAAAGCGACATAGTCCACTTTTACCGAACAATTTGAGGTGTATCATTGCCGGCCCAAGCGGCTGTGGAAAAACGAATTTGCTGATAAGTTTGATCGAATCAGAAAATGGACTTAAATTCGCAAATTTATATATTTATTCAAAGACATTGGAGCAAGATAAATACAAATATTTGCATGACACTCTAAGCCCAATCAAAGAGATCGGATATTATACATTTTCATCTTCAGATGATGTGATTGAACCTAGTGAAGCGAAGCGGAATTCTATTTTTGTATTTGACGATGTGATTTGTGATAAAAGTCAAGATCGCGTTCGAAGTCTTTTTTGTATGGGGCGGCATTATCAAACAGACGTTATTTATTTGACTCAAATACTAACTAAACTGAGCAAACATTTAATTCGCGATAACTGTCATTGTTTGATTCTATTCAAACAGGATGATTTGAACTTGAAGCATGTCTACAATGATTTTGGTGTAAATTGCGACATGAAATTTGATGAATTTAAGAGATTTTGTTTGGAGTGTTGGCAGCAGAAATATGGCTTCGTTGTAATCGATTTAGATAGCGATGCAAATAATGGTCGATACAGACAAAATTTCAGCAATTTTTTACAAGTATGTAAGGATTGCAAATAGTAAACAGGACCTTAGTATATGTTTTGATTCAGAGACGTTCACATATAATATAAAACATGAATCTTGAAAGCAACTGTGAGAATCAGTTAAATCGCGAAAAGGATATTAAATCCAAGCTCGTCAATACACGAAAAGTTATTCAAGATTAATTCAAAGCAGCCTACAAAAATCGAATGACCCGCGAAATTGATTTGAATGAAAAATATCAACCTATAACAAAAAAAATTGAAAGACTTGCTGAAGCTGTCGAAGGACAGAAAATCTCCAACATTCCAAAAAAACGATTTGCTGGAAAAGAGAAACGTCTATCAGATTTCCGACGAGTCTCGCAAACTGAAGATACTGAGTTTGAACCAATTACTATCAGCGACATGGACGCGAAATCTTCAGATTATGATGATTAAGATAATGCAATGATAACGGATGATGAATATAATTTTGATCTATCGAATCCATCTCGAGTGAATATTCAAAAAAGGCAGCGCAATTATAGCGATCCTGACAATTCATCTATTTTGAAGAAAAAACTGCCAAATGATGAAATAACATCTGAGGATGAAAAAGATATTGAAGCAGCAAAAAAAATAGATCGAAAATTGGATGAGCAAGAAGCGATAAGAAGTATTCGCGACTACAGTAAATACAGAGCCGCAAGAAAGAAAGATATAATGATCGAACTTATGCGCGAATCCGACGATAAACCAATTACAAGAGGTCGATCAGCATTTCAAAAACGAGCCGAAAAAAGAGTATTGGTGAAATGACTTAGAAAAAAGTTGCGTGCGCGAGGGGTCTGGGTACCGAAACAATTTGCTGATTCCAATAAAGCGACACTCATTACTCCGCGAAAACAACGAGCAATCACGGTAGATGAAATGTCAATCGAAAATATTTCATTAATTACGTCGGACAGTGACGAAGAAAAGCAATGTAATGTAAGATTACGAAAGAGAGGTAGAAAAGGAGGACAGTAGAAAGATCCTGAGGGAACCGAAAACATGAAAAGACCTAAACGTACAAAGAAAGGAGGAAACATAGAATCTGACTTTGTACCATACAATGAAAATGTTGCATATGAGTTTTATGACGATCCGAACGAACTTTGTGAAAGACTACAATTGCTAATTGCTTCACGTGTTGCTGGTAATACAAACCATACTCAGGAAATGAACTCATTGCTATCTGAACTTAGAGAATTGGGCATAATCTAGTAAACAAACAATTGACAGGTAGCTTTCGCATTGCATTTTGTTTGTTCTTATTGCTACTTCTGTCATTGCATTTTCGTATTTTATGACAAAGTGACCATAAAACATTTGAACTGCACAGCAATGGAATGAAATTTTCTATAAAGAGAAACAAAAGATGTGCAATCATTGAATTTGAAATGTTCTACATTTCACCTAAAGGAGATGGAGTTATTACTATCGATATTTGAAATTTAGAGTGAAAAGGAAAGACTGCTCAACAGAATGACACTTTTTTTTTGCATATAAATATCGCCCAGTCTTTTCCAGAATTCAGTTTACGGATAACTATTGAAACATCAACTTTAATTCCAACCATGATTTCAAATATCTTGGAT
Organism: Obolodiplosis robiniae; assembly: GCA_028476595.1. Taxonomy (NCBI): domain Eukaryota; kingdom Metazoa; phylum Arthropoda; class Insecta; order Diptera; family Cecidomyiidae; genus Obolodiplosis; species Obolodiplosis robiniae. Next base: position 12,485,522 of record CM052017.1, on the reverse strand, counting down.
GTATTGCTCCAACAAATTCTCATTTTGCGAAGCATCTTCAATGCAAGTGAGCTTCAACCAAATGAGCTACAGTCGAATGGACGACCACTGTCTTCGGAAAGTTTACGGGCGCACCATCGCAACCACCCGTATCGACGTAATTCTGAACCATCAACATCTGCTACGGGTGAAGATTCAACAGCAACATCACCAACATTGGAAGGATTCATGCGGACCATGCGAGAGTTGCAAGATAGATTGAACACTTCATCACGCTATCACACACCACAGCCTACCACATCGAATAATGGATCATCACCACGCTATTCACCAACACCGTCAGAATTCAGCACCAATTTTGCATCGGCGATGACGGATTTTATTCAAATATCCGACTTCGATGAGAATGATGGCCTCGACTACTTTCTGCACAGATCTCGTCCACTCGAATTGATGGAGCTGAATGGTGCACCTGTCATAGATTTGACTCACGATTCGCCAGAAGATGAAGACGTCACAGTAAACGAACGAGATGCGGATGAACATGTGGATGTTGTGTCAGCCGTATCAGCACCGGCTGTGCAAGCTGAGATAATTGAAATTATTGACGATGATATTGTGGAGGTTAATGCAGCCGATGATAGTGACAACAACAGCAGCGTCGCTGAAGATGGAAGAATCGAAATCAGCAGACGTCCAACATGTGCGATCTGTCATGAGGACCTCTTATCGAACGGACCGAGAGTTTTGCATTGCATGCATGTATTTTGCACACGATGTGTGCTCATGCTTGTGCGTGCAAGACTACATCCAGATTGTCCGATATGTCGACATCCTTTTTCAATCGATCGCTCTTTTCCACTATATTTCCCATGATGAATTCTCAATAAATTGATTTTTTTTTTCCATGTATTTTTAATCAATATTTTCAATAATTTGATTGTGAAGAAGAACTTCAAATTCAAATTTAAATCATTGTTGTTATTTTTTTATTTTAGTTAATTTAGTTATTTTCATTTTTTCAGGTTTTTTTTTTTTTTTTTTGATATCAACCGCGGATTAAATTGATATAAATTTGATATCAATTTAATCCGCGAGTCAGAACCCGCTTAGCATTACTACTGGGTCGCACGTACCATTTTCAAAAAAAAAAAAAAAAAAGAAAAACATAATTTCTTCATGTCCTCTTCCTCCTCTTTTTCTTCCCGCTAGCAAGCATGTGTGCTGTTTACTTCAGTTCATTGTTTACAATGCAATTTTCGTATTTCTCCATCCACACTTCCATTTCACATTTATAAATGGATCGAATTCTACCTACCCTGACATTTTGAAGCAATTTATGACACTGGAGCTCAGATGAATGTATTACCGTTGAGTTTTGTGCGCAGAATCGATCCGGACATGGAAATGAAAGCAAGCAATATAAAATTGAAAGCGTTTGGAGGCGAAGAATATTCGCCAATCGGTATGTGCTCATTGCTTGGCGCATACAAAAATATGTCTTTCAGAGTATTGTTTGCCATTGTTGACTTTGATTCGACGCCCATACTTGGATTAGCCACTTGCAAACGATTTTAGATGGTGAGTCCGCCAGAATCAAGAAATAATAAGAAGACAATTAAAAAATATGAGCTGTTGCAAGAATCGCTTGTTGGAGAAATTTCCATCGATTTCATTAAGAATATATATTCAGATTTATTTCGAGGGCTGGGTAAATTTGACAAAGAGTATAAAATGATAGTTAAAAAAGATGCACAACCGGTGGCGCATGCACCAAGACGGGTACCACATGCATTGAAGGAGAAATTAAAAAAGAAATTAGAAGAGTTAGAAAGAGATGGCGTAATAGAGAAAGCCGATGGCTCAGAAGAATGGGTGCATCATTTAGTGACCGCAACGAAACGCGACATACTAAAATCTCTTCGATTGTGCATCGATCCTAGCGACTTGAATGCACATTTGACGGACGTACAAGCATACATTCCGACATTTGAAGAATTTTCATCAGACATGGCTGGAATGAAATATTTTTCAGTGCTTGATTTGAAGGACGGGTTTTGGCACGTCAAATTGGCCAAAGAATCGCGGAAATTATGTACTTTTGCGACTCCTTTTGGAAATTACAGATACACAAGAATGCCATTTGGTATCAAAACCGGTCCGAAAGTTTTTCAAAGAATGAATTTTGAAATATTCGGTGACATCAAGAATGTATATGTTTATATTGACGACATACTTATTGTAGGCCGAACAAGAGCTGAGCATGACGAGGCATTACTCGCAGTATAAGAAAGAGCAAGAGAGAAGGGCGTAAGATTTAACGACAAAAAAGTACAAATAGCAAAAGAGTCGGTTAAATATTTTGGTCATATTTTTTCTTGCAATGAAATCAAGCCTGACCCAGATAGATTAGAAGCCATCAGACAAATGACAAGTCCAAAGAATAAGGGAGACTTGTAGACTCTTCTGGGTGTTCTCAATTTTACGCGACCTTTCATTTCGAACTTATCAGATAAAACTGCGCGAATTATTGAAAAAGAATGCATTGTTTTCGTGGGTCGAATTACACGATAATGTAATGGAGTCAATCAAAAACGAAATATTAAATTCAAATATTTTGGTCCCATTTGATGTGACAAAAGATATACTTATCCAGTGCGATGCATCAAAATCCGGTTTGGGTTGTTGTCTGTTACAGGACGGCAAAGCAATCTCATTCGCTTCACGAAGTTTGACTCCAACAGAGCAAAATTACGTACAAATTGAAAAAGAAATGTTGTCAATATTATTCGCATGCACCAAATTTGATTTTTTTACGCACGGTCGCATGGTTAAAGTGGTGAATGATCACAAGCCACTTTTGGGAATAATGAGGAAGGACATACATAAAATTGCATCCGGAAAATTACAACGAATGAGACTAAAATTATTGAAATATGATGTCGAATTAGAGTACGCCCGGGCAAATCAATCCAGTTAGCTGATTATTTGTCGCGGTACATGATTAAAACCGACGAAACTGAATAAGACAAGTCAATAACAGAATCAATTTTGGTGATAAACGTTAGTGACGAACGCAAAGCAGAGATTCAGAGTGAAACAGAAAAAGACGAAGTGCTTAGGAAAGTGAAAGAATTTTGCAAAATAGGATGGCAAATGCATAAAACGCAGTGCGAGCCACAGATAAAGTACTTTTATAGGCTTCGTAGTGAGATTTTTCTGGAAGATGAATTGTTATTTTTTAACGATAGATTGATAATTCCCGCTAGCATGAGAAAAGACATTCTGAACAAACTGCACGCACCACACTTTGGCATGACAAAGACGAAAATAAGGGCACAAAATTCAGTTTTTTGGCCTAATATTAATAATGACATCGAACACATCATAAGTAGTTGTCAAATTTGTCAGGTCAATGCCCCGAAAAACAGAAATGAGCCGATGATTCCACACGAAATTCCCAACGAGCCTTTATGTAAAATAGCATGCGATATACTTGAGTTTGGGTCCTGAAAAAAATGAGATGAAAATAACTAAATTAACTAAAATATAAAAAATAACAACAATTATTTAAATTTAAATTTGAAGTTCTTCTTCACAGTCAATTTATTGAAAATAAAAGAAAAAAGCTTATCGAATACAAATTATTGAAAATATTGATTAAAAATACATGGAAAAAAAAAATCAATTTATTGAGAATTCATCATGGGAAATATAGTGGAAAAGAGCGATCGATTGAAAAAGGATGTCGACATATCGGACAATCTGGATGTAGTCTTGCACGCACAAGCATGAGCACACATCGTGTGCAAAATACATGCATGCAATGCAAAACTCTCGGTCCGTTCGATAAGAGGTCCTCATGACAGATCGCACATGTTGGACGTCTGCTGATTTCGATTCTTCCATCTTCAGCGACGCTGCTGTTGTTGTCACTATCATCGGCTGCATTAACCTCCACAATATCATCGTCAATAATTTCAATTATCTCAGCTTGCACAGCCGGTGCTGATACGGCTGACACAACATCCACATGTTCATCCGCATCTCGTTCGTTTACTGTGACGTCTTCATCTTCTGGCGAATCGTGAGTCAAATCTATGACAGGTGCACCATTCAGCTCCATCAATTCGAGTGGACGAGATCTGTGCAGAAAGTAGTCGAGGCCATCATTCTCATCGAAGTCGGATATTTGAATAAAATCCGTCATCGCCGATGCAAAATTGGTGCTGAATTCTGACGGTGTTGGTGAATAGCGTGGTGATGATCCATTATTCGATGTGGTAGGCTGTGGTGTGTGATAGCGTGATGAAGTGTTCAATCTATCTTGCAACTCTCGCATGGTCCGCATGAATCCTTCCAATGTTGGTGATGTTGCTGTTGAATCTTCACCCGTAGCAGATGTTGATGGTTCAGAATTACGTCGATACGGGTGGTTGCGATGGTGCGCCCGTAAACTTTCCGAAGACAGTGGTCGTCCATTCGACTGTAGCTCATTTGGTTGAAGCTCACTTGCATTGAAGACGCTTCGCAAAATGAGAATTTGTTGGAGCAATACATCCAAGATATTTGAAATCATGGTTGTAATTAAAGTTGATGTTTCAATAGTTATCCGTAAACTGAATTCTGGAAAAGACTGGGCGATATTTATATGCAAAAAAAAAGTGTCATTCTGTTGAGCAGTCTTTCCTTTTCACTCTAAATTTCAAATATCGATAGTAATAACTCCATCTCCTTTAGGTGAAATGTAGAACATTTCAAATTCAATGATTGCACATCTTTTGTTTCTCTTTATAGAAAATTTCATTCCATTGCTGTGCAGTTCAAATGTTTTATGGTCACTTTGTCATAAAATACGAAAATGCAATGACAGAAGTAGCAATAAGAACAAACAAAATGCAATGCGAAAGCTACCTGTCAATTGTTTGTTTACTAGATTATGCCCAATTCTCTAAGTTCAGATAGCAATGAGTTCATTTCCTGAGTATGGTTTGTATTACCAGCAACACGTGAAGCAATTAGCAATTGTAGTCTTTCACAAAGTTCGTTCGGATCGTCATAAAACTCATATGCAACATTTTCATTGTATGGTACAAAGTCAGATTCTATGTTTCCTCCTTTCTTTGTACGTTTAGGTCTTTTCATGTTTTCGGTTCCCTCAGGATCTTTCTACTGTCCTCCTTTTCTACCTCTCTTTCGTAATCTTACATTACATTGCTTTTCTTCGTCACTGTCCGACGTAATTAATGAAATATTTTCGATTGACATTTCATCTACCGTGATTGCTCGTTGTTTTCGCGGAGTAATGAGTGTCGCTTTATTGGAATCAGCAAATTGTTTCGGTACCCAGACCCCTCGCGCACGCAACTTTTTTCTAAGTCATTTCACCAATACTCTTTTTTCGGCTCGTTTTTGAAATGCTGATCGACCTCTTGTAATTGGTTTATCGTCGGATTCGCGCATAAGTTCGATCATTATATCTTTCTTTCTTGCGGCTCTGTATTTACTGTAGTCGCGAATACTTCTTATCGCTTCTTGCTCATCCAATTTTCGATCTATTTTTTTTGCTGCTTCAATATCTTTTTCATCCTCAGATGTTATTTCATCATTTGGCAGTTTTTTCTTCAAAATAGATGAATTGTCAGGATCGCTATAATTGCGCTGCCTTTTTTGAATATTCACTCGAGATGGATTCGATAGATCAAAATTATATTCATCATCCGTTATCATTGCATTATCTGAATCATCATAATCTGAAGATTTCGCGTCCATGTCGCTGATAGTAATTGGTTCAAACTCAGTATCTTCAGTTTGCGAGACTCGTCGGAAATCTGATAGACGTTTCTCTTTTCCAGCAAATCGTTTTTTTGGAATGTTGGAGATTTTCTGTCCTTCGACAGCTTCAGCAAGTCTTTCAATTTTTTTTGTTATAGGTTGATATTTTTCATTCAAATCAATTTCGCGGGTCATTCGATTTTTGTAGGCTGCTTTGAATTAATCTTGAATAACTATTCGTAAAATTATCACAAAACTATGCACAACATAAATATGTAAATATAAAATTTGGAAATTGCAGAATAGAAGAATCACAGCCTTAGGGTTGAAATTTGTTGATCACAGGATTCGTTGTCAATGGGGGACTTTTTGCTTTATCGCACTTTCCATTGTCAGGGTGTGACTTTAATCTTCGTCTCGGGTTCCGTTTTGCGATTTGACATGAAATACGGATAAATAATTAGTGAAGGCAGTATCAAAGCGTTCTCGCGAGAACATATACAAAAAAAAAAAATGTACCTGGATGGAATGTTGACTGCACGGCCAGGTAATCATTTCAGGGCACAGATTGAAAATATGTATATGTATATACAATATATGCAATGCGCAGAGAAATGTCATCAGTTTGTTGAGAGAAAGCATACCGAGAATCGATCGAAATGAAGATCGGTTCCAAACGTTTTCAATTGTCAATCACAATCACATCGAAATTAGTGAATTTTTAGATGAAGCCTTTCAACCATTCAGTAGGCGAATTACACAGATACTTGATTCAAATACCATCGTAAAGGTTGGAGCATGATTTTTGTGCCAATTTTGAAAAAGTTATCATAACCGAAGAAGGTGAATCGATAGAAACTCAGCAATTATATTTGCACACAAGAGCTGAAATTGTTGATTTCGATTGTGACTTGAAGGAATTCTATGATGAATATGTATACGCAATGGGGCTCGGAAGGATTGACGATGTCGAGCTTCGTGGGGGTGGATTGAAACTAGCAGAAATCAAGGAGTTGAACTTTCAAGTTAGTCAATACGACCCCTTTTGGTGGATCAACATACATCGATCTACCGGATTTCTTGCAGAAAAAAAAAGATTTCGTGCATTCAGCGAGCATTAAAAATAGAACGGTTTTGGATAGGGGAAGGAAGTACCTTTCCAACGCGCCATAGGACGTGTGTCCAAGTTTCCTATAGCAAAAGTTATAAATCCAAACACGATGAGCCATACATGCCAAAATGTTCATTTTACCATCATTCCGTTGGAAATCATGGCGTTGGAAAGGTACTTCCTTCCCCTATCCAAAACCGTTCTATTTTTAATGCTCGCTAGTCTATGAGAAAAGTTACATCCATATATGTCAAGCCTCCACCAGTGAATTTGAAGAAAAACAGTTTTTTAAAAAAAATGCACTAGGTCGTTCCGTAAGTCGGACAAACTGAGCATGGTTTTGTGTTCAGGGGAGGGTCCCCTTTAACACCCCATATGCCGCTATGCTCGCGCAGAACAAAACTTCAAATTTGTTCCTTAGTTTTATATTTCAAATTAGAAAAAGGAATTTTTATCATTTGAAGAAGTCGAAGGACGCCGAAAAAATTCAAAATTGTAATGGATTTCGGGATATAAAAGAAAATAGAGGTGGTCGGAAAGAATATCTCTGTTATCATAATCAAATAGAGAAGAAAACAGTCTTGTTCGGCTCGTCGTTACTTAGACCAAAATAAGAGAGTGACAACATATCTGGTACATCATTCTGGTCATTCTGATCACGAATCGATCTATAAAGATTTGAAAACAAGATCTGATATATATAAATCTTGCATTGAAGCATCAAATGCTTTGAAGGACATTCACTTTACAATTCCAAGCCAACAGATTTTTGACAGGGAGCTCTTAAAGTGAGTATATTCATTCATTCATCCACCCTATTTGAGTATCAATGTTTATGTTCATCGTAATTTAATTATTTTTCCATTCTTGTTACTACAATTATCTGTCCGTACATCCGTTTGTCTGATGTTAATCTAGTGTGTTGATTGTCACAAACTGCAAAATATTGAGTGTAAGAAATATCAAATAAATGGCTTCTGATGAAAATCGTATGTACACTATCACTTTCAAAGTCAACAAATTTTGAAATGCTTATTATGTTTTTTCAAGGCGAAGTTCATGAATACTATGATCGCGAATTAGACTCAGACAGTGAAGATGAAGAAGATGATGAAGATGTAGAAGATGATGAAGATGAAGAAGATGAAGAAGATGATGAAGAAGAAGAAGAAGAAGAAGAAGAAGAAGAAGAAGATGAAGAAGATGAAATGAAATCTGAAGCTGAAAGTACTGATGGTGCGTAGGGTTGGACGCTATAGCTATTACGATGAATTAGCGCTTAATAGGACAACGTATATAACTCGATTTAAAAAAAAAGATTAATTCAAAATCACTTTATTATGAATAAAGTTAAAAGTTGTCATTTCAAAAAACTTTCACTTATTATAGACATTTGCATGAAATTTTCAACGGATTTTGTTCTTTCTGACCAATTGTTGATACCTGTTAAACGCATGCGAAAAAAAACTAGCCGAGGATTGAACGAGAGTCATGAATCAATCAAAAATGTAGATTCTCAAATGAAGTTTATTCAAATCATGGTATTGATCACTTTAGACTCTGTTTTAAATTATTTGAGCTTTTGTTTCGTATATTTTTACAAGTATGCACACACTTAAATAAAAAGGAAAATGTTGGGCTTTTGCTTAACAACTATTCCATTTTTACGGAAATTAGTTGAAATAACGCTTTGCGAAGCCATAATCGTCGTTTTCCAACAATGAATAATTTTCTTTACTTTTCTAGCGCACATGTTTTTCTATTGTTTTGACAATGCTTAAATTATGAAAAAGGTATCACGCATAATTTTTCAGCAAACGTTCAGCGCGAGACATTGAATGACACATTCGGTTGTAGACAAGCGTAGTTTGAGTGATAAATAATTTCTTTTGCAGTCAAATATGTGTTGAACATTTATAAGAACCGGTAAGAATTATTATGACCTGAAATCTTCGCTTAAAATAAAAATGCAACACAAAATTGAGTAAAAATAGTACAGAAACTAAGAACACATTGAACATAAATCTGAAACTAGAAAAGATTGAGAATAAAAGTGAAATTCGTTTTGCTGCTATTTCTAAATAGGAACACAATTTGAAAAATGTGAGAGAAAGTGAAAATTAAAGAGAAACATAAATCATTGGAGGTCATAATAATTCTCACCGATTCATATATTGTGTGATTATAAACTAATTGAAATTCAATCAAATTTTCTACATAATTTTTTTGTATAATTTTCAATCAAATAGCAACATAGCACTCATGCAAATCAAATCGTTATTTAAAGTAATCCACATAGATCTAACTAATAAAACAAGGCTCAACGTTGTGAGTGAGAGAAAGCTTGTCAGAGCAGCTTAGATATCACGCATTTTCTTGAAATTTTAAATAAATTTTCTTCCATTTTACATTTCCGCACACACTATAATTTGCGTAAAGGTATTGGGATGGGTTCAAATTTCGGAAACTACAGAAACATGAGGCGTTTTTCGGAATTCTTCCGAAATGAAACTATAGTTTTCTCGCGAAAATAATACGGGTTTCATTTTGCTTCAACCAAGTGTTGACTGTTACTTTGTCCTTAAATGGCCAAAGGATGACTCAAAATTTCGAAAAATTGCACTTTTGTATGGAAAGGTCACAAATTGGCCATTTTTATGGGAGAGAGTTTCGTCTGAGAAAACTCATTTTATGCGAAAATAAACAGATTCCATACATTCTTGTCGTCCATTGACACCTCGCGTGCATAATCGTATAAACGAGAGCTTTGCTATTTTAAATATCTCATTTATTTCTAGCAAAATTAGTTCATGTCCGTTCATGTCCGTTCATGTCCGTTCATGTCTATTGATGTCTGTTGATGTCCGTTCATGTCCGTTCATTTCTGTTGATGTCCGTTCATGTCCGTTCATGTCTGTTGATGTCTGTTGATGTCCGTTCATGTCCGTTCGTGTCCGTTCATGTCCGTTCATGGTCCGGACAATTGGTCAATGACCGGACACAAAGTCCGGACAACATAATAATGTCTGTACCAAATCAAAAATTTTGTCCGTTCATTTTTTCCTGTCCGGCAGATGGACGGACGGACTGACTGTCCGTCCGGGGGCTTATGACCTCCGACCATTTCAGCACCATGGTGATCCAAGATCAGCACTTCAATTTCCTCACAGTCATTCAAACGAAATGTTTCAAATGCTAAAAATGTATTGATTTTATTGTATTCACTCTAGCCATCTTTTGAATATAATTTTTGAATATTAAGTAAAAATTTAGCTTACCACGAGCCAAAAATTTATTACAATCCTTCAGTTCTTCGTCAGAAGCACAAATATATGCAAATGTCCCTTGTAATTTCGTTTTTATTTCGTAGGAGCACATTCTTTACATTGACCGGCACATTGAAATCAACTTTTGTTGCATATCACATGTCAAAATAAGTGACACTCAATGTCAAATGTCAAAGTTTGATAATATTATTGGGAGAACAAATTGAAAACCGCGCATTTTTTTCAAAATTTCGATCTTTATTATGGAAGAATGGTTACAAATTGATTATTCAAAGTATTGTCCATCGCTAGCCACAACTTTTTCCCATCTTTCTGGCAAATTACGGATTCCGCGTCGAAAGAAATCTGTGCTTTTTTCGGCTATCCATGAATCGACCCATTTTTTGCATTCCTCGTAAGAATGGAAATGCTGTTCAGCCAGGCCATGTGTCATTGATCGGAAGAGGTGGTAATCGGAAGGGGCAACGTCTGGGCTATACGGCGGGTGGGGTAGGACTTCCCATCGAAGCGTTTCCAAGTAGGTTTTAACGACCTGAGCAACATGTGGCCGAGCGTTGTCATGTTGCAAAATAACTTTATCGTGTCTTGCGACCGTTTCCGACCGTTTTTCCTTCAGTGCTCGGCTCAAACGCATCAATTGAGTTCGGTACAATGCTCCTGTGATGGTTTCGTTTGGTTTCAACAACTCATAATAGATCACGCCGAGCTGATCCCACCAAATACACAGCATTAGCTTCGAGCCATGAATGTTCGGCTTTGGCGTCGATGTTGATGCGTGGCCGGGGTAACCATACGATTTTTTTCGCTTCGGATTATCGTAATGAATCCACTTTTCATCACCAGTCACAATACGATGCAAAAAACCCTTCCGTTTTTGCCTTTGAAGCAGCTGTTCACAAGTGAAAAAAACGGCGTTCGATGTCTCTCGGCTTCAATTCGTATGGCACCCAATTTCCTTGCTTTTGAACCATTCCCATGGCTTTTAAACGATAGGAGATGGATTGTTGTGTCACTCCCAATGATTTTGCAAGTTTTTCTTGCGTTTGACACGAGTCTTCATCGAGTAATGCTTCCAACTCCTCGTCTTCAAACTTTTTCACTTGGCCTGGACGCTCTTTGTCTTCCACATCAAAATCACCACTTTTGAACCGCGCAAACCACTCCTGGCACGTTCTAATCGACGGAGCATATTCTGGATATGCTTCGCATAACAAACGATGACTCTCGGAAGCATTTTTCTTCAGATTAAACCAATAAAGTAAAACTTCCCGCAAATGCTGTTTTGTAGGCACGTAGCTCGACATTTTCAACGCAATAATAAACTTGTGTATTCAACTGAATGATAAGTTTGACAGATCGTTTTCAATGGTGTCCTTCAGGGATCTAATTTCGGCCAAACTTTTTTTTCAATTTATTTCAATGATACTCTCAATGTACCTGAGCACATGACTGGCCACTTATTCGCAGATGATTTTCAGGCACATCTTGAAGTAGATTTCGATAAAATCAACGAAGGAATAAGTAAAGTAAATTTTGATTTAAATAAAATGAAATAAAGGTTATGATTATCGGTTCAAAGCACAATACTAATCGTATAAATTTCGATATGATAGATGGCGTTGTTGTTGACGGCGAACAGCTGGAGTTTTGCAAATCAATAAAAAATCTCGGTGTTGTATTTGACTCAAATATGTATTTTGAGGAACATAATAGTGGGAAATTGCAAAAAGTTTATGGTGTGTTGAGTAGAATTCGCCATACTCGACATATCATGCCAAACTATGTAAAGCGTGATGTTGCTTGCGCGCTCATTGATCCCATTTTAAGCTATGGTGATGTGATCTCTTATGGCTGGGGAGCCCATAGCTCCCTTGATCAGGAGAATCGTATTCGCAAGGCTGATAACGATAAAATCCGTTATATTTATGGCTTGAAAAGATCCGAGCACATAAGCGAGTATCGTGAGCGAATCAATGGCCTTACCCCTGAGTCCAAGGCGAAGCTTCATTCAGCTACTTTGATTTTCAAGCAACTGAAAACGCGCTCTCCTTCTTATTTGAATGATATGTTCGTGTTTAATGAAGGTTCAACTCGCGCAAATGGTCAATTGAGGGTTTTGGTCAAACCTCGCTCTGAGTTCGACAAACGTGCATTTATTTTCGCGGCAATCACCTTTTTTAATACAATCCCAGTTGACATCAAGAAATGTAACAATATCGATTCATTTAAATTTCAGCTCAAAATCTGGTTGCGCAACAACCAGCAATAATTTCAGTTCCTTGCAATTTTCGTTGCTTGGTTGATGAATTTGTGCTCTTGCCAACGTTTCTCCATCATCAACATCATTTAGTTTTAAATTATTTAAGTTTTTCCCCTGACTCTCCTGGGTCAGGCCGGTTTTCCATGGTTTCCCGGATTCAATTTGGTATCTATAGTCATTCGTAGATATCCCCCATCCCTGTAATTGTCTTTGTTTAAGTCGTTCCATGGGCGGAATTTATACCGTATTGGGCACTTTGCCAGCATACATGAGTTACTGCGTAGCTCTTGTACATATTGGTATAAATTTAGGATTCGTAATAAATAAATAAATAAATAAAATGTATTTTTTTATCCTCTTTAAGATGCAATAGCTGTCAAAGTCAAAATAATGACATCTATGATAGATATGAAGTTAGTAACGAATGCGCGGTTTTCAATTTGTTCTCCCAATAGTTTTTTGTGTGTGGGCAGCGGCTATTGCTAAAAAAAGCATTTTAGAATAACCATTAGAACTTTGATTTGCTTATAAAATAATTTGAAATTCAATCGATATCTTACCCCTTTTTGATACTTGTTTCAAGACAATCTTTGTGAAAAACGTGTCCACAGTTGGTTGAAACGAGTTTTTTATTACCCAGTGGTTCGATGCAGATCACACAATTCATTGTGATCACAATATTTGAAAAACAATCGAAAAATTTTCAAAAAATAATCGTTAAATTTTGGTAAAAGAAACGTTAATTTCTTTGCTAACACTTTCAGCGGTTCAGTTCTTGTGATGTCGAAAATAGTAGCCTTTGAAATAGAAACAACCGTCGTTGGTTTGACAGGTCGGTTTGCAGTTGAAGTGTCGTCTACAAGTGAACTGTCATCGACAATATGAACACACCAACAATATGAACATCGACACTGGTAACATCGAGTATATGTTGAGTGGCAAAAGTGAAATAAAAATGAACTTATAAAGGCTATATAAAAAGGAGGTTATTCGGCTTTTCTTGCTAACTTGACACCGGCGCAGACGATCTTTGCTTGGTTTTTTACCTGGCTCTTCCAATATCCAAACCAATGTGGATTTTCTGATAAATCTTCGTTGTCCGTTCTCATCGACTATACTAGTGATAGGTGATTCTGTATCAATAACACCAGAGAAATCATCATCTGGATTGAAATCCATTGAATCCTCAATTTCATCATCAATAAAATACTCATCTTGAGAATATTATGTCATCAATATCTTCTTCGACGAATTGTTATGCTTTAAATTGATTGCTGTCGATGTTGTCGCATTCCATTCCAAATCGACGGGCTTCGCCTATTGCTTCTTCTTTAGCTTCCTTTAACACTTGAGAAATTTCTTTATCACTTGGGAGGTCACAGATTTTTGTTTTTTGCTCTCTTTTGTGTGAAACGGGATATGTGACCTGATCATCGGGCAGCTTGAAGTACGCTATCAGATTTTGTACCTCGACTCTTACATGTGCAAAACGTCGTATAAAGGAAAATTAATGCGTGTAAAATTGACTGGTGTAAATGATCTTAATAACCGAAAGGTTTTTTCGCATGTTTGTGAGTCGAAAATAGTTGGCAAAATTTTTTTTTCCATCTTTCGGTCTCGTAGATTTTTTATGGAGCTAAGTAAACTTCGAGCATTCAACTCGATCCCTGTGTAGGCGTTACTGATGATAAAATTCTCTTTAGGTGTAAGACGTTCTTGGATCCACCATCTTTTGATAAGAGCGGAAATTTTGTCGATCAATGAGTCGAATATCTGTAGAATTGAGCCCATGTACGCTCTTTTGTACGTTATTAACCAGACTTTTCAGGTGAGCTACGGTTGCTACCTTTGAACCAATTGTCAGTTTAATGGATTCGTTAAGGAACCGACAGCGCAATTTTGCGCCGATATGTGTCATATCCTGGACATATTCGACATTGCTTTGTGGTTCATTAACAATTTGGTAACACATGGATGACAACATTTTCGGATCGCCGTCGGTGGAGCATCCTTTTATTTCTATGCCGTATCTGAAAAAAGTATATCAATTGTAATTTAAACAACGAATTTGTAAATGCAATTTTTGTATACTTTTCGAGCATTTTCTTTGTAAATTTCCAGCGCTTGATTACATCTTGTGTGCCAAATTTATTGCTGGTTCCGAATAACTACAACACAAATGGGGGTATTTTTTCGTCGAGCGGCTGCGCCATTACTAGGTACAAATAATTTGATCTTTCCTCTTCGAGGAGACTTTTGATGGTTTCAGCATCTGTCGCACTGAAAACACACGTTTTTGGGCATCCAGTGTCACTGTCTAACGGAAGAGTTAGGCCTACAAGCCGGTTTGTTGCCGGATCGTAAATCACTTTTGTTATAATTGGTGTCTCTTCTTCCGATATCCAAACCGCTCTGGTGCATTCCATTTTATCGAGGTAATCGGACAACTCTTTTGCTCTGTTTTTGCCTTCGATGATTGGAGTTTTATTTTCGTTGACGCATCGAACTTTTGAGAGAGAAAAAGTACACATTTTTAGAAGAGTTGTGGGGAAATTTCATTTTCAAGACTTACGTATTGTTTTTACTGATGGGAACGGGAGATTCAACCGTAGCATTTCGTAGCATGAGCGCCCATAGAGAAGAAATACATACGTCGCAAAAAAAAACATTATGTCCAAATAATTTGCATGATGTTTGCTAGGGGCTAGACACAGGACTTTGGATAGTGTCCAGATGGAAAAAGATGGCTTTTGATTGGTTTTGAATGAAAACTCAGAATGATTGAGAATGATTGAAAAAGACTGAAAAAAACTGAAAATAACAGATCAACCAAATGTCAAAATTGGCGGTAGATTTGAATGAGTATTGAAATAGAAAAGCAACAGAATACAATGGTAAAAGGCTTAGAACATACTGTATAAAAATTGTTATATAGCTCATATGCTTTATTACCACAAGCAATAAAATTGATACGCACACACGTACGACAAAGACGATACAATATTTTAAGTGACGATACAATACAATATATCCACTGTTCTCGTTTTCAATTCAAAATAAGCGACGCCGGCAATATGAAATGATTTACAAAATACATTTTTTACTGTTTGTCAATATTTATTGTTGTATGTTTTTGTTCGGAACATTGTTTTGATTCGGTCAACATTCGTTTATTCGGAACATGACTTGAGAGATATTTCCATGCTTTCATTTTCCTTTTCAACGACGTCACACTTCTGTTTCATTTCTTCTAGAGTGTCTTCGACGCATTTTGTTTCAGCAATTATAAGCTTCGATCGTTTTTCAAGCACACCAATCCGATCTTTTTTGGCATTCAGCTGCTCACGTTCTTTCGTAATTTTCGAAAAATGCTTCAGTCAATGTCTTGTGGTTGTCTTTCAGCAATTGCTCAAATGCAACATCGCAATTTTCACATGTTCCGTTTTGTGCCGCTGAAAAGGTACGAAATTCATAAATTACACATAAATAATTTTTGTAACATTCAATAAACATACAGCGTAAAATTATTAATCTTTTTTTAAATTTATATAGTTTATAGAACATTAGTTTAAATTTTCTTACCCATTTTCCCGTTCAATCAGAATACAAAATCAGTCGGTTGTACGTTTTGCAATACCAAAAGTCTGTTGTTCTATTGACGTTTCTGTCTGTTGGCGCGATCTGCATACCAACATTTTCGAAATTGGCAGATTTCGAAACCAATTGTAAGAAGTACGAAATCGAAATGTCACTTTCAATTGAAAACACTAAACACTGAACGTTGTTTGAAAATATGTAATACTCGTTAGTTTAATATTTAATTCAGAAAAAATATAATTAAAAAAAAAAATCTTGAATACTCGTATATACTGCAAGTTTTTATTATTATTTGTGTGCTGGAATTTGTATAAAGTTGAGTTAAAACCAAGCGGAAAAGCAGTTATGGTAAGTGTAGTGAGTCGGAATGATTATTTACATTTTGTAATTGCATCTGCAATAACAATTAATTTTTATAGCCAAAACAACAAAAACGACAGCTCCAAGAAGAGGAGATCTTTGAAGAATTGGAAGAATTTTTAAACATTGAATATCCATCGTGTGTGAAAGCAATACTGCGTTATTGTGCGTATGACAACAAATCTAGTTGTTTGCTGCTTGACAAAAACACCGTTAAAGATTTGGAAAATTACATAGCAGACGTAGGAGAGGAACTTATTGCTGGTTTGGACTGTTGCAATGCACAGACTTACAAAAATCTGTCTCGTTTCCAATTCCTTCCTGGTCACAAATCATCCATTTTGTCGATGCCCAATCGAATAAAGGCTATGGAATCCACGAAGAAAAAGAAGAGCAAACCAGTGTTGAAATTTAAAAACCTGTTGACGCCAGCAGAATTGAAAAAAATGTTGCTGACGAGCTTGAATAAAAGTGCGGTCAAACTTGGTGTTGAAAAAGACGCTTATGATGAAATTCATTTGGGTGATGTACAAAGCATTGTTTTTGATAATGACCTCACAGCCAAATGCACCGTCCAGTGTTTCAAGTGTAACATTGCTACCAGCGCACTTTACAAGGGATCATGGGGCACAAGCAATATTTTGCGGCATTTGAAAGGGAAGCATCTAAAGGTCCGCACACACAATGGAGTTCAGACCACCGATGAACCAAATGAAACCGCTTTGATTGAATGTAAGTAATATAAATTATTTTTCAATTCACTCGTATTCATTTACTAAATGCATAAATATGTCTCAATAGCACCTCAATCAGCACCGCAGTCACCGGCGAATGAATTGATTCTGGAAACAAATGTGAAAGCCAACGCAACGAGTGCTGATCTCCTGAACGCTGTTATGTCAGGTAAAAGTTCCCTTGACGATTTTTCTCCATTTATTTATAGATTTTTCTCCATTTTGTTTTAATAGGTAAATTGGAGGTGACTGAACTAATCGAAGAAGAAGTAGGAGTACAAGAAAATGGACAAGACTTGCAAACAAGTGATGTTACGAAAACAGTTGCACTGCCGGATGGTAAAACTATCAACGTAAAGATGGCTGTGCGCCCCAAAAAATGATCAATAATATTCATATTTTGATTTAGTGAAACTGAATTTTTATGGAGAATAGGGAATCAAAATTCAATTTCCAGTCATTTTTATTTTGTTTAACTAACTTAAAAAGAATCTCATGTTTACCACCAATGCTCATTTTCATAGAAAAAACTTCAAATAAATATTTATGCTTATGTAAAACATGTTTCATCGCAAAACTGTTTGAATAACAGTTTTAATAAAGTACGTATAGAAAAACCAAATGTGATATTTTGTCCAGAACTAAAATTTGAGAAAGGCGTGATTAAAATAAAAATGATTTTATTTAAATAAAAGACCATTCAATTTGATTTTATCGAACCAACAGTTTTTTATATTTTTATGGATAGAATGGGTTTTTGCTCAACATTTACTTTGTGTTATATTTATTGATTTCTTGTTATATTTTATTCCTAATAAATTTTTCTCTTGTTTTAAATACGAAAATCGATGAAATAAAGGATGTAGTCCTAAAAATTAATGCTTGAAAAAATTAACTTAATTTTAATACATTCGACTGTTGTAAACTGGAAATTTTAATCTTTTTGTATGCGTTTGGCAACCTTCAGTGACAGAAGTGTTCATTGTTGAGTTTAAGCGTAGTTGTGATCATGGACGACAGCAGCCGAAACACTGGCAATGCGCGACTTCAGGTCAAAATTTTTCTGCATCAATGCCGACCATTTTTCCTGAGCCTAATCGAGTTCGTTGGCCATCCGATAAAATTCATGGACTTCATCGTGACATTTTTGACCAATTTCCTCGAGCTGTTCTTGTGCAACAGCATTCGCTTGTTTTTCCTTTTGCAATATATTTTCATATACCGATAAGTATGACTTGCGTTTTTCCTCGAAAATTGCATCGAATGATTCGGCGCAATCTTCACAAACTGACAATTGATGCAACAGATTTTCATTGACGTTGGCATTCAAAACGCTTTTGTCGGTGATCACTTCAATGTTACTGGTAACGGTGGCGTTTACTGTTTCCGATTGCGGCGAATCTTCGGAGTCCTTTGCAATGTTGGCGATTTGTTGTTGAGTGGCAACTTTTTCGACAATATTCGAATGTTTTGGCTCAGTAGCTACGAAGCTATTCACAATGTTGTTGTTTTGTGAGCGAATGGTGATTTTCGGGGCAATGTTCGATCGTTTAGCCAATTTCACTCTGGGATTATTTGAAACGTTGCTTGGCTTATCGTCCGCACAAAATGTATGAATTATTTTGACATCGGAAAAACTGGCACGACGATTGGTTAATTTGTTCGGTTGACCAGCCACACGGAGAATCGACTTTGGAGCCAATGTGGCACGAAGAGCAGATATTTTATTCGGTTGAACTAACTTTGGTTCAATGTATTCTGGAGCTTCCGTTAGTTATCTTCTTTGCCTGATTTGTGTTCCCAGCACTTGGTTTTGTGACCGAACTGGTGCGGCGAGTAGAAATTTCCTTCGCTTTCTTTTGTCCTGAAGCAACAGCTGCACGACGATCAATTATCTTCTTAGGTTGATTTTCATTACGAAAACTCGACTTTGCGACCGAACTTGCGCGGCGAGCAGAAATTTCCTTCGCTTTATTTTGCTTCGAACAACAAACAGTTGAACGCTGGCTAGTTATCTTCTTTGCCTGATTTACATTTCCAGCACTTGACTTTGCGGCCAAACTCTGGCGGCGAGTAGAAACTTCCTTCGCTTGCTTTTGTCCTGAAGCAACCGTTGCACGTCGGCCAGTTATTTTCTTTGCCTGATTTTCATTCCGAGCACTTGAGTCTGTGACCATAATTGCACGTTGCGAACGTGTTTTTACACCAATTGTTAGTGAAATTTGACCACGAAAAGCGGTTTTGCGATTGCCAGTGGTTGATGCACATGGTTGAGCAGTTTTTGCCAAACGTTGTGAACGTGTTTTTGCTAAAGTGAAAAAATTAAACAAAACAATATTTAATACAGAGTAAAAAAATATGATGAAAATTCTAATATTACAAAAATGTAGATGCACTAAATAAAATAAATTAAAAAAATTGAAATGATTATTCATTCACAAAAAATAAAAAAAACTCACCCATTGTTAATGTTCGTCTTTGCACGATGGTGTATACGGCAATAATGATGATGCTATGAGTTGCTATGATGAAAACTATCCATAAATGCGCTAAAAAATTGACACAATGAGCTCATTAGCGCCAAATTCTCCTATAATTGGCGCGTCTTTTTACACTTAACCTACTCGCTTGTACGGTGAACTATTTGTCATTGTTTGGACTCTCTTCAGTCTCAAATTTCTGGTTTTACTACCCTTTTCAAGCAAATTCCAGACCAATGTAGACTTTTTCATCGTTTTCATAGTGCCATTATCACATTCAACTTCTACAAAACTCCTTTTCTTATTTTTACTTTCAACTATTTCTTCTACTTCATTGAACTCATGAGCAAACTCTGTATTCAGGCGACTTCCAAAGGGCGAATATTCGCAATCCATCGCTTCGTATGCCTCGTCATCAGTTTCGTAGTCAGTTTCTGTTTCTGTATCCCTTGTGGCGTTTGCTTTGGAAGGGTATTGATAGTTTTCGAGGACCGTTTCATTCATAGACATACCAAATTTTTCAGCATCTTTTAATGCAAATCTCTTCTTCTGTCGGTAGCGGATAGATTTTTGTTTTGATTTTTTCTTTTTGAAATTTCGGAATGATTATATCAGGATCATTATTCAATTTAAAATAAATTATATCATTTTGAACTCCTATTCTACCAATCATGTATAACACTTCAAGCACGGAAAAATTAATCTTTGTAAAGTTCATCGTTCCGAGGGCTCTCAACTGCCGGAAAAACTTTTCGCAAATTTGACTTTGGAATAGAGTGGTGATGAAATTCTGTGGCTTATTTCGGAATTTTCGTATCAATAATAAGAGGTTTCTGGCATTCAGCTCGATGCAGCAAAAGGCATTAGATGTGATGAAATTCGCTTTCAGTTTGTATCTCTTTGATTGTAGTATATTTTTCTCTCCAAATCCGAAAAAATATACTGCTTTGAACAGCCGCTCAACGCGGTCAAGTGGTTTTAAATCAAACTCTCGATAACTTGAAACTTCATCTCTGCATAGCTCCAAGTATTTTACGTTGCTTCGCTGTTTTCAATGTGTGTCAAAAGAGAGTTTATGACACGATCGGCGGTCACTTTTTCGAAAGAGCGGAAGTTTTGTCGGTCAACGGGCGATACATCGGTTAGGCACAAACCATGAATAGACTTTTCCACGTTCAACACTAATCTCTTCAAATAATTTACTGATATTTTTCCTGTTCCCATTGGCAAATGGTCAACATTGAGCAATCTATTGCGTAATTTCGTTGCTACGTGAATTGAATCTTGTACTGTGAGGAATCTAGAATCAACGAACAAATTTTTGCCCATTGCAGATAAAATTCGCCCGTCTCCATCACCCGAACAGCCGGCGACTTCAATTCCATGTTTTTTCAACTCTTTTTTCACGTAGTCCCATCGTTTTGTTACATCGCGAGATGTCATTGAATTATTCCATCCATACAATTGAATAACAAAAGGCGGATAATCTTCATTCAATGGTTGAGCCATAACAACATATATTGATTGAGCCTTCTGATTTTTCATATGTTCAGATATGTCATTTGCCGTTGCAGCTCGATAATGATAAGGTGGCGGACATCCTATTCTCTTATCAAATGGTGGAACTAAGCCAACTAATGTGTCGGAGACAACATCAAAATTGACAGTCGGATCGATCGCTGTTGCGTCCTCAGCAAGCCAAACTATTTTTTCCGTTACGAGTTTTTCTAAATATTCAGCTAGTTCCTTACAACGCAATTCGCCCTCGATCACACGTTCTCGGCTATGTCCAATGTTTCGTACTGAAGTCACGAAAGTAAATAGTCAATTCATGTTCTTAAGTTTTATGGTCAGACAATTGCTAGAATTTTATACTCACATATTGATTTTGTCGATGGGATTGGCAAATTGTTTTAAAGTGTTTCATAACCAGATTTTCCACCGATTAAGTAAACATACGTGAAGAAGTCTTTCATAACATCTGTGTAGCGAGCATGATTTTTGTGCTTTTGAGAGTTAGTTTCATAACTTGAAACCAGTTCCGCCAAAACAGTGGAGTATTTTTCACGCACGTTTGATTCACTACTTGAATTTTGGATGATTGTTTCTGACCGATCTTTAGCGTATGATTGCAATAATGATAAAATGGATCGGTGCCCTGGCAGAAATTTAAATTATGTTTGTTTTTTATATTTATCGCTGTGACAACAGTCCAGATCGTCGATCACAGAACGTCCGCACTCCGAAATGTATTCTTCAACTTCTTTTATTGCATTTTCGGTTAAGCACATTAAACTACCTATATTATCGTATGCAGCAAACGTGAGAATTTTTTGTACGCATATTGGAATTACTGCGCTAGAACTATTTTCTAAGTCGGTCCAAAACATTTTTACACATGTTTATTTGTATATATAAAATATTTTCAACACAGCTGTCAGTTCATTTCAAATGAGTGTTGTGACATTCGTGTTCGAATTTTCGATATCGGTGTCGATAGTGCAGCAATGACTGAGACTTTGAAAGATTGAAACGGATTGAAATTGATGCGTTATATTTGGATACATTGTAATAACATATTAGAATCAAACAAAGAATGGATACTATGACTAGGAAGTAATAAAAATAGACAAGATCATAGCACAAGCGTTTGTGTCCGTCCCCTAGGATGTTTGTCTCTGTACATATTAATCTCTGCTGTTTCTGTCATTTCTCTTAGAATGAAAGAATAATTTTCAATATGTTTTCGTGGGTGTTGGTTGTCACTCTCAATTGACTCCAAATATTTCTTCACGTGATTTGGAAGTGACAACAAAATCACAACATGACCGGGTAACAATTTGAATATCTCTTTTTTTGCATAATATTCCGAATGACAGCATGAAAATTGTTTGATTTTTTGCATTTCATTTTCATTGATATGTTTTTCCATTGTATTGATACTGTCTTGATCGATGTATTGCAGAGAAAAAATTGTGTCATAAGCACACAACGACAACACGCTTTTGACGCAAATAGGTAAAGTTTCACCTAAAAAAATGTCCAATCCTTGCCAATTGATTGCCTGATTAAAAAAGTACATTATTTAATTTTCCACTTAGCTATCAAAAATATTTTTTCAATTCCATACCATTTTTATTGAGAATTTATTTCTCAGCCGTGTTTTGTTTACAAGTGAATTAAAGGCGAACTGTCATGCGTAGCCAAAGTGTCAAGTCAGACGATGTATAACGATTTCGTAAAGAAGATCGATAAAGCAGTGTCAGTTTCATTCGAAAACTCAATTTACTAGAACAAACTAGGGCTTTGCTAAACATAATATGCAAATAATATGAACATAGTGTAGAAAATATGTGTTTATTTATAAAATAGGAATGACTAGAAACGGTAACTAACCCCTTGATTTTTGACCTTAAAAAAGTTAAAAGAACGCGATTGTTTTTATTTAAAAGCCGACAAAGGCAATAAAATCTGTGTTATGATTTACGGAAAGTGATTACGAAGAGAGAATGATTCAGTTGATCATCGAAAATCAGTAGAAAAAAGTTACAAGGAATCCGCTCACAAAAATGATAACCAAAAGTAACACAGTTCGACTCTCTATCACAAAAGTCTTCGGCCGAAAATATATTTCTTCACTTTCGTGGCAAAAATGTATGGTTTATCGAAACTAAATAAAAACCCAATTAAAATGAGACAAATTGTGTCCAGCATTAACACACCATGCTACAAAATAGCAAAGTGGTTGGTTCATGAAGTTCGAAAATTACCACCTTTCAAAGGTTTTTCTATAAACAATTCATTCGAATTTGTGGTTAAAGTGAAAGATCTGACAATAAGTGGGAATGCAAAATAAATCAAGAATACTCGATTCTTGATGCACTTTGTAACTAAAATTGGTTTTGGATCTCTTTGGTACAAACGTGTGAATAGTTACGTTTCTATACGTAGCTTCTCGGAGGATATCTTTCCGGCTAACTGATTCATATATTTTCGAGATTTAACTTACTCAATTTGTTGTTGTTCAGCCATTGGAATTTCTTTTGTGAATAATTTTATTGTTTGAATCCCATATACAGTACAGGCCAAAAATATGGATACAGCAACAGATATTCCGTTTTTCCAACTTTGTCATCATATTTTCATTATAAATTGATATTGTTTCGCTTTATTTTTGTTCTTTAATGTAAATCTGAGATTTTTTTATCATTCTGAACAAAATCTATGGCAATAAAATGAAATAATTACTTCTAATTGTCTTTTTCCATGCGCAATAAGATTATTGCAAATCTGTGGCAATCAAAAATATCATTTTTCTTGTTGATTCCAACGAATATTTCTGCTTGTTTTGAATTTGCCACGTTTTTCTTTGACAATTGATATGATTTTGAATGATTTGCAACGACATGGTCTGCATCACACCACCTGAATAACGGTAAATTCCATGAAATGTATTTAGATGAAAAAAGTATCAATCAAACGTCAATAACGATCAAAATATCAGTGGTAAATTAGTTTCTGTGCTGCAAAATGGCAAGAAAAAATGAAATAAGTCCAGAAAAACGCTCACAAATTGAAATATTAAAAAAAACTGGTAAATCATACGCCGAAATCGCCAAAATATTAAAAATTTCGAGGAGTGGTGTGCAGAAATGTTGGCAAAGATTCATTGAAACTGGCAGTAACATGAACAGAGCTGGACGCGGACGACCACGAAAGACATCTAAGAGAGATGACAACCATATTTTATTGATTTCCAACGCAAACCGATTCAAATCAGCGTCAGATATTCGAGCTGAAATCAATCAAACATTGGCCGCTCCAATTTCCTTGAATACTGTCAAACGGCGACTGCGAGAAAATGGAATGGTTGGACGAATAGCTGCGAAAAAACCACTCTTGCGAGAACACAATCTTAAAATTTGCCAGAGAACACAAAGATTGGTCGATTGCTCAATGAAAATCAGTGCTTTGGTCAGATGAGTCAAAATTTCAATTTTTGGCAGTAATCGGCGTCAATTCGTCCGTAGAAAAACAGGTGAACGGCTCAATTCCGATTGCATTGCGCCAACTATAAAACACGGCGGCGGATCTGTGATGGTTTGGGGCTGTTTTTCGTATGATGGGGTCGGCCAACTCAAGTAAATTGATGGAAAAATGACAAAAGAGTCATACCACAGCATTCTTCAACGCCATGCGATTCCATCTGGAAATCAATTGATCGGTCGTGGATTTATTTTCCAGCAGGATAATGATCCAAAACACACTTCTGGATTGTGCTCCACTTATTTACAAAATAAACAAGACCTTGGTGTGCTTTAAGTCATGGAATGCCCACCACAATCACCAGGTATCAACCCAATCGAACTTCTGTGGGACGAACTCGATCGCCGTGTGAAATATTTGCTACCAAAAAAACTTGTACATCTCTGGGAATGTCTGAAAGATTCTTGGCAAAACATACAAGTGGAAACACTGCATAATCTTGTTGAAAGATTGCCCAAAATATGCGCTGCACTCATCAAAGCCAGAGGTGGCCATTTTGAAGAAAATCGTCTTAAGTAGGATTTTCTCAATTTTGATTTGTAAAAGTCATTTAATTTATACAAAATGAATATAGAATAGTCACTAGAAGTGAATTCGTAAACATATGTGCCTTCAAAATGTAGATTAAGTCATCTGATTTCGTTATAAAGACAAAAAATTGAATTTTTCTTGCTGTATCCATATTTTTGGCCTGTACTGTATGTCATTCACGAATAAATTGCGTTGAAATGTGTCGTGTTATGTGCCAAATGCCGCTAAATACAACAAGTGTCAAATTCTGACAGCTTACTTATTCGCAAAACAAATCGACATTACGTAGTGTAAACGTGCCCGTATATGTCACATAAAACAACAACGAAAGACATTTCAACGTCATGAATGTAAAATTTAATTTCAAATTTCAACAACGAATGCTGATTTTTATTTTTCATGGGTTTTTAAGGTAATCAGAAGATATTTTTCAATAAAAATGATGTTCCAATAATAAATATGACGAAATGTAATCCAGCCATGTAATTCTAGAATTACGTTTTGCAATTGCTATTAAATAACGCGATAGTAGCTCAACGGGATTACATTAATTCAATTACAAAATTACGACTTATTTTATAGCTGTCAATATTACTGTCAGTGTCTGGGTCAGCCAATTTCAGAATCTAAATACGACGATATGCAATCTTTATTGAAATACATTCCCGAAGAGTTTCATAGTTTTTATTGTTCATTAAAGTATACCGATAACAACTCGATTGTGGATTATAACTTAGCTTCTCGGCAGTCCAGTAAGGACAAATTAAACGATGATCGAAACTTGCTATTTTTTTCTGAGAATTTTCGTTTTTCATAAAAACAGTAATTTCTCATATGTTAGTTTTGACTATCGATAACAAATCTCATGAAATTATCTGCATATTATATTTGAAATATTAAACATTTTGAAGGGTAAAATAAAAAATGAATTTGCTCTCGTTCAAATGTCATTTAAAATATTTTTTGAACTGCAGAAACTTATTTATTTATTTATTACGAAGCATAAATTTATATCAATATGTGTTTACAGCAGACTGTGAACATGCTGGTCAAAGGCCCAATACGACACAAATTCCGCCCACGGTACGTCTTGAAAAAGTGAATACAGTTTGGGGTGGAGTGATATAAGAGAGAAGCTCTAATGTGAGATTGGTTCCGGAAAACCATGGCAAAACCGGTCTGTCTCTGGAGGGACAAATTACGTTAACATTATTATGAGAAAGCAAAAGCAAAAACAAAAGAAAAAGCATGTGAAATGATGATTATGATGATGATAATGATGGTGGTGATGAGAACTTAAATCTAATTGGTTGGGAAAATATCATCACATTGCTCATTATATTCACGATCAAATAAATTTAATAAAGCGTTTATTTTTCGGCGCATAGACAATGCTTAAGATTAAATGTAAGTATTGCTTCTGCTGATTTTTTTTAGATAAATGTATGAAAGACCGAATTTCAATGGTAAGTACCGAGAAGAAGCCGTATTTGAGTTAAAGGGAAATAAAAAGGTGAAATAGTGCTCCTAATCTATTCCGTATTTAAAAGTTTGTAGCAACGTCGCGCAAAAAGAGAGGCATAATTTAGATATCACGGAAATGAGTATCATCAAATCTTCGGTTTCAAATGAACGTCAGTGTTTATTCTTCACATAAAATAGGCGCATCAGCATGATAGAACAACGCGAATTCACGTCTCTCTTTTGGTAAACAACAAAACATTTTTTTTTTTTTTCGCGCGAATAATTCATGTGCCGTAAATAGTTGCACGTTTACTAAAGAGTCCTCGATTTATTCTCAAAGATTCTTTATTTTACTCTTCGTTATTATTGTCGTTTGCGACAGTTAAAAATATTTGTGAAAAAGTTTGCATGAAAGTGAGTGATCTAAATATATGAATGAAATATATTAGTGAAAAGATACAATTATAAAAAACATTAGTCGAACCATATTTTGCAAAGGTGTTTCGTGTATGCAATGTTTATTTTGGTGTCACATCTTTTTTTGACGCTAAAAAATCTAACATCCAGAGCAATAAATAATTTGAAAATGTTTGAAAAAATCACTCCTTCAAAAAAAAAAAAACGCTTTGAAATACAATAGAAAGGTAATGAAAACTCTAGCCCACTAAAAGACAATCCTACGAATTATATGATCGATTTATTTAAACTCATTATTTGGCATTTAACATAAAGTTGTATAAGAATTTAAAATCGATGTGTCTTCTCAAATTTTGACGATGCACATTTTAAAACAAATAAATGATAAGTGAAAAATTTTGTATCACTTTCATACGTTTTTCTATGTTACGATTGCACGTATTATACGATAACAAAATAAAGAAGTACTTTTTTCTCATGCCATTCAAATGGGCGCATATTTAGACTCCAAATCTTTAATAATTCTTATTTCCTTAAATTATTATGTAAAGTGTCCCACATGTTTTTTACATTTAACATATCCTGTTTTGCCTTCCACCGATTTCGAAGCTCCAAACTGAAAATGCCCATTACTGCGTTTGATAAAGTCGATTTGCTTCTTTCAATCATCCTATTCACATTCTCTTCATCTGGTGAATTCAAAGTTTCCCACACCTCATCCACATATCTTTCGAAGGTTCCAATTTTTTGTTTGAGTCGTTTAATAATTTCCATTAGATAATAACGTTGAGATAAAGCACTAACAAGCAAAGAATTCTGTAGCTTCCTTAAGCCTCCGTTTTTGCTCATGAGGTCTTCATTCTTTTGAGATTTTTCTCTGACTGAATCGACAAATTTTTTATTTTCGTCATTTAACTGCTTAATTTCTCCCACGGTCAAACCCAATATGACCTCAGCGGTAATTAATAAATTTAAGAACTTCGATTTCTTCTGTTTGTCGTTTAAATCACCAATATACGTTTCAGTAATTTTTTTAATCAGATTGTCTTCATCCAATTTGTTGTAGAAGTCATTTAAACGTGAAAGCAAATCGTCAATATGGACTGAATAAATTGAACTTTTGGTAACTTTAAGCAAGTAAGATGCAGGTGGCGGAATATTTTCAACGTTTACGCAAGATCCGAATATTGGAAGATTCTGTTTTTGGTTGGTAAATTTGATTAATTTGATTCGAAAGCCAAAAAAAAGTACTCCCTGTATTTGTTGCACATATTCATTAGCGTGACAAAAAAGAAATCTCAAGAATGTGACATCAAATTTTGATACAGACAGCGGTTTTAATATCACATCTTCCAACCATCTTTGTATGGAGGTTGTTGCGATGGGATATTACAACTGTTACAACTGCTGTCTGTACATTTTGAACTTACATTTCTGAGTGTCGTATATACATACAGCAAAATAAAGTTGTACTTTTATTCTGGGGCATTCGCTTCTATCATTTTGTGTGTAAACCATGCTTCGTTGCATGATGACCAGAGCGGATATAAATATGCATTTACATATAACATTTTAAAACGTGAATATTTTGAATGCTCCTAATCTTTTACGCATATTTTCGAATTTTGGACAATTTTTCTTTTATTTCTCCGAACTTTGTGGATATTCAAGATGTTAAGATGTGTCCATATTTTTTAAATTTTTCTGGAATATTTAAAACAAAATCTTGTTTATTTACATCCACTTTGATAATACTAATTCTTGAGAAACCTTCCATACAAGTCTTTCTGAACCTATATTTTGTATTTATATTTGTATTTATTTAGAAGCTTGCGCTCTCATTTTTGTTACATTTTATTAATATATTAAAGATTTAGTAGTTTCGTAGTGTATCTAACATAATATGTGTGTCCTGTAATTTTATGTGTTTAATGGGGTTTTTCTTGAAGACATTAATTCTGGTTTCACTCTTTAGGTTATTCGGAAGCTAATTATGAAGTTTAATACAATTAAAAAATATATTTTTTCTTGTAGTTTCTTTGTGA
This sequence comes from Obolodiplosis robiniae, assembly GCA_028476595.1. Lineage (NCBI taxonomy): Eukaryota > Metazoa > Arthropoda > Insecta > Diptera > Cecidomyiidae > Obolodiplosis > Obolodiplosis robiniae. The sequence goes on along the minus strand of CM052017.1, from coordinate 12,456,436 downwards.
TAATTTTGAAGCGTTATTTCGTTTCTGTTTTTAGTCTTTCTTTTATGTAAATTTCTCGCATCGCATAGTATATTCTGTCGTACAGGTACTTTGATATACTATATAAATGTACTATATAAATTCTGTTCTGTTTGAGGGAGACTTGTAGTGCGGATTGTACTATAATCATTCAATCCAAGCATGATTTACACGAAAAGTACAGTGTTTATTTTATAAATATTAAATTACTTACTGCGTATGAAATAAACAAGAACAAAGATATATTTTTCATAAAATGTTTCATTTTACTTAGAATTTTAAAACTGAATTATCGTGTTTTGCAAAATATTCCTCTATATATAATATGCGACTAAAATAAAACAGATGTGAAATTGTTAATTTTTGAAGATGTGTTGAAATTCTTTGAACCCGAGGCCTGAATTTGCCAAAAATTTAAAGTATTCTCGCATGCAAACAACTCGTATATACAGATATATCGTTCAAATAAAATTGGGTCTAAATACAAATTATGACTCTACTCGGAAAATGAGGCTTATTGCGCATATGGTTACGGCCAATAAGACACTTTAAAAGTTTTAGGACATAATTTCATGGTTTACCCTTGGCAAACTAATCATTCATTTGAATATAAATATTTTGAATGTTAAAATATGCACATACCTCGACGAGAAATTTGCGACAGCATCGCATGGCAAGTATTCTACAAAAAAGCAAGCATCACTTGGCGAATATATATATTGGGAGAACAAATTGAAGACCGCGCATTCGTTACTAACTTCATATCTATCATAGATGTCATTATTTTGACTTTGACAGCTATTGTATCTTAAAGAGGATAAAAAAATACATTGAAAACGATCTGTCAAACTTATCATTCAGTTGAATACACAAGTTTATTATTGCGTTGAAAATGTCGAGCTACGTGCCTACAAAACAGCATTTGCGGGAAGTTTTACTTTATTGGTTTAATCTGAAGAAAAATGCTTCCGAGAGTCATCGTTTGTTATGCGAAGCATATCCAGAATATGCTCCGTCGATTAGAACGTGCCAGGAGTGGTTTGCGCGGTTCAAAAGTGGTGATTTTGATGTGGAAGACAAAGAGCGTCCAGGCCAAGTGAAAAAGTTTGAAGACGAGGAGTTGGAAGCATTACTCGATGAAGACTCGTGTCAAACGCAAGAAAAACTTGCAAAATCATTGGGAGTGACACAACAATCCATCTCCTATCGTTTAAAAGCCATGGGAATGGTTCAAAAGCAAGGAAATTGGGTGCCATACGAATTGAAGCCGAGAGACATCGAACGCCGTTTTTTCACTTGTGAACAGCTGCTTCAAAGGCAAAAACGGAAGGGTTTTTTGCATCGTATTGTGACTGGTGATGAAAAGTGGATTCATTACGATAATCCGAAGCGAAAAAAATCGTATGGTTACCCCGGCCACGCATCAACATCGACGCCAAAGCCGAACATTCATGGCTCGAAGCTAATGCTGTGTATTTGGTGGGATCAGCTCGGCGTGATCTATTATGAGTTGTTGAAACCAAACGAAACCATCACAGGAGCATTGTACCGAACTCAATTGATGCGTTTGAGCCGAGCACTGATGGAAAAACGGTCGGAAACGGTCGCAAGACACGATAAAGTTATTTTGCAACATGACAACGCTCGGCCACATGTTGCTCAGGTCGTTAAAACCTACTTGGAAACGCTTCGATGGGAAGTCCTACCCCACCCGCCGTATAGCCCAGACATTGCCCCTTCCGATTACCACCTCTTCCGATCAATGACACATGGCCTGGCTGAACAGCATTTCCATTCTTACGAGGAATGCAAAAAATGGGTCGATTCATGGATAGCCGAAAAAAGCACAGATTCCTTTCGACGCGGAATCCGTAATTTGCCAGAAAGATGGGAAAAAGTTGTGGCTAGCGATGGACAATACTTTGAATAATCAATTTGTAACCATTTTTCCATAATAAAGATCGAAATTTTGAAAAAAATGCGCGGTTTTCAATTTGTTCTCCTAATACATATATATTTTTTGCTTTATTCGTGTGTAAGATATATTTATATATAAATATCACATAATTGATTTGATAAGAAGAAAACAACAAATGTTTTATGGTATCATGGTTCCTGATAACATTGGAACTAGTTGTGTTAGAGCGTTAGAAACATCGAATTAGTATGTCTCAACTGCTTGCCCTATCGACTATATAGCAGGTCTTAAAGGTATTCTGCCTGTTTCATCGCTCTCATTACATTTTTGATTTAGATTTGGTTTACATTTAGATTAAATTTTGTATATCATGATGTAATTTACAATATTTCTTATGAATTGTATTGGGTTACCTATGTTTCAATTGGTATTTTGTTATATATATTTAAACGTTTGATAGAATTGATTTTTCACATTTTTCTAATTTGAAGAATTTTGTTCGGAAATTGTGAAAACTTCTTAAAACCATAGTTTGCGTAGATTGATTCAATTGTTAATTTGTTTTGGTTTGTTTTTAAAAATAAAAAAAAAAAAAAAACACAAGATGCCGTTGACAGACGTGGATTTCTGATGCTTTCAGTAATCGTGTTCGCTTTGGTACCAAATTCAATTTTAACGAAAGACGGCTACGAAATCAAGGCGAATGATTTGTTGTTCAACAACATTCAATTCAAAAAAATTGTGAGAATTGTTGCCACTTTATTCTAAAAACTACATATCACTTCAATCTTTTTTTGTTAGGACAAAGGGGACCGTGCATACCAAAATAAACTGCAAAGTGGTTTAAAAGAAGTGACATTGTCGGCTCTCGCGGTGAACGGCTTAATAAAATTCAATGAAAAAAGAGATGAAGTGAAAAAGGACAAAACATTTCTGAAAGCATTGCATTGGTGTTTATACTCTCAAACGTATAAGAGAGTCTACGGTATCCACAGTTGATCGTGGAATTCTTGAATTTGTCAAAGTTACTGATAGAAAAGATAATTTGGAAAGAAGCACTAGTTATGTTTTTTATACCATCGTTTCTTTTATAGATTTATTTGTAACGAAATCTATCGAAATTCTTAAAAATATTAAAATACATTTAAAAGAAAACTAAGAAAATTACTATTTGAAAAACAATTACTACAATCCATACAATAATGACAATGAAAATGAAAAAAAAAAAAAAAAAAAAAAAAAATAATGAATATGTAAAGAAGTGTTTAGAGAAAAGGATTGAAATTTATTAATTTAATCATTGGTACTTAAAGACCCAGCTGTAGAGTAGTGGTTAGCGTGCCGGCTTTGCAAGCATGGGGACGTGGGTTCGAGTCTCACTAGCGGCCGTTTGATTTTCTATCAATTTCATCATTGCTAATAACAGTGATATATTGATGAGAGACAAACTAACACATAAAAGAGTGATTTTCGACTCACGGAGTGTTTCGGAGGCAGTGTTTTTTTTTAGATACGACTATGGTATCTAGATTTAGATATAGATTTTCAAGAATATAGAACAACAATCTAGATGTAGATATAAATATATATATCTAAATATGTATCTAGATCTACAATATCTAGATATCTATTTAATTATCTAAATTTTTCAAAATAGATAATCCCAATTATTCTGATCACAGCTATTTAAATTCGTACAAAATTTCGAAAAGTTTGCCAGAAATTTCCCGTCGAGACTCGGGCTCGAAACAATGGCAAAAGAAGCGTTAATTTTTTTGTGGGAAAAGGATTCGAAATAATATATTTGTTCTGAATATTTCTACTACAGCAACTTATTTATTATTGCTTTATTCATAATTCTTCTTCTCTTATGTTATCCAATTTGAATTGGAGTCGTGCGTTGCTTTTATCTCGGAACACCATTTTCTTTCAAATTTTCATCATTCGCAAAGCGTCAATATGAAACGTTTAACTAAATAGAAAATTGGGAGTTTATTTCGCAAACAACAGAATTCAAACATGAAAATCATGTTGGATTGACATTTGTTTTGCAATGTATATAAATATATATGCAAAAATAATATAGAATAAAAATCCAAGTGTTTAAAAAAATAAAATGAACAAGTCCAATGCTTCCAAATTTTATCTGTCATTTTATCTAGATATAATCGATAAATATGCCAAAATTATTACAGCATCTAGATGAAGATACAAATAATATTATTTTTATTTAAGTATCTATATCTACATCTATATCTAATTTTTAGATAAAACTGTGAGGATAATAATTGACTCGTTTGTGTGACTACTATTTCACGACATGGAAACTACGGGGCAAGGATTTATCGGGGTCAATTATTATCCTCACAGTGTTGAATTGGGCAAACTGCTAGAACATTTATTATAGATCTTGATGTCCTCTACAACATGCCAAAAGAAAATCAAAAGTTTTCCAACAGGAAACTATCCAAAACAATGTAAATATAAACATTAATTACAGCGCCGCCTATCGGTTTATTTAATTTTGTTGATTTTGCAATGTTGTAGCATTTGATGAATACTTTCATTTTCTAGAAGACAGTTAAGCGATATTTTCAGCACGTATTGAGATACACCATATTTAAAAAAATCGAAAATTTAACCAAATCTGGCCAAAAACGGTCTCCCCTTTGCTCCAATGAAGGGGAATCTGGGGTCTGGAAATTTGCGTACCGACCTAAAATGAGGCGAATTTTCCATTTATGGACAGAAATCAGTACCTTAATAACGTATTTTTTCGAGAAAAACCGCTATTTTCATGATTTTTTCAGATTTTTTCAAAGTTTTTCACTTGGGTTAATTTTTACCCCTAGAAAGGGCACCCAACCCAAGGTCCATATGTAAAATGAAGGGCAAGTCAACAGCTTTCCAATGCGCTATTACATTTGTTTCTACTGTTTGGCATATGCTCAGAATGACCTTCTGTATGAGTGCAATTTCAACATATGGGATTGGGGGTCAATGTGTATCGGGACCAGTTTCTACCCCCAAATGGGCGAATTGGCCAAAGTCCTAGAACAAATATTGTAGGTCTTGAGTCCCGTAATACGTGGTATAAATATCGACATGGAATTTAGAAACACCCTGTATACATGAGGTAAAGAAATGACTAGGTAGTACATGACACTGAGGGATCTAGTACTGCAACCATAATCTAGATTTGCATTGTAGCACATCATATCAATATCTAACATATCTCTTTCTAAGTTTTTGATTCTCATATTTCATTGAACATGTTGCAAAACTTAATTTTTACATAAATAGTCATGTTACGTTATGTCATATTTAAGGCTTGTAATTGATGGTGTTGCGCATACGCAAATTTCGCTTCGGCGAATCACCTTGGATCGGTTTCAGGTTTTTAGCTTGTGCCTGATTCGATGCAACATGAACGGTTGTCTCGCCCACTTCCCCAGCCGAGATCGGACTATTTTTTGTTTTTTTTTTGATTACAGGCACAGATTCACCTCTCTCTCCATCCACATCGCTGCTCGGTGCACCATTCACAAGGCCGTGTATTTGATCCACATGTCTTTTAATATCCTTTTTATTGTGAGTCAGCACACAATCATAGGTTCGAGGTCCATTTATTTTTTTATAGTTGCATTTTTCCAACTAGCCTTATTTGGATCGGTATAATCGCGGACCAACTGATACGTATCGATAGCGCTTTCTTGTTTATTGAAAATTCTATCTCTAACAATAGGTGGCTTCAAGGAACTAAATCGCGTTCTCATTTCACGATTAAACATAAGTTTGAAAGGTGTTTCATCTGTTGTGCAATGTTTTGACGCGCGATAATCAGCTAAAAATCTATGCAAATTTGTGTCTACACAATCATTATCTTTATCGTATAAATTAGCGATTACGGATTTTTTAAGCGTTTTTACGAAATTTTTCGCCTGACCGTTTGTTGATGGATTCCCAGGTGCCGTTAGCACATGTTTAACCTCGTTTCGCGACAAAAATTGATGAAACTCATGCGACGTAAACTGCTTGCCATTATCGCTAACTAGGGTTTTGACTAAACCGTATCTACTAAACATTTCGCGCAACTTATTGATGACAAAGGCTGATGTAGCGTTCTTTGTTTTAAAAACCTCAACCCATTTAGAAATCGAATCGATTACTACTAACAACTGATAACCTTTAATCGGGCCAGTGAAGTCCACATGAATACGTTGCCATGCTGCACTCGAGGGTTGCCACGGAATTAGTGCACTTTTCTCAGGACTAGACAACAATTTTTGACACGATGGACAATTTCGAATCAAATCTTCGATTTCACTGTCCATTTTCGGCCACCAAACATAAGAACGGGCTAAGGATTTTGTTTTCGCCATACCCAAATGCGATTGATGCAGCGTTTGCAAAATCCGTTCGCGCAACCTATGCGGAATAACTGTTCTGTAACCCCATAAAATGCATCCCATTTCAACGGGTAATTCCAACTCTCTAAGTCTGAAAGGGTTAAATTCTGCATCTTTAAGTGATTTCAACGTGTTCATAGAAATTGCTTCGGAAACCTTCGCTAAAATCGGATCGCGTCTAGTCTCTTTAGCAATATCTTTAAAATTTAAATTGAATACGTTATCGACATCGGAAAAATTTATGTACGAATTCTCAATGTAATTTACCGAACAAGGCAACGGCATTCGTGTGAGACCGTCCGCCCTGTTTGTTTCGCCTTTGACATACTTGACTGTATAGTGAAATCCGGACAAAATTAATGCCCACCTTTGAATTCGAGCAGGAGCCATCATAGGTAAACCCTTGTGCTCACCGAAAATTGAAATTAAAGGCTTATGATCGGTATGGAGTTCGAAATGAGTACCGATTAAATACTGCTTGAGCTTCGTGACACAGAAAATAATTGCCAAAGCTTCCTTTTCAATTACACTGTAATTGATTTCGCTGGGAGAAAGTGTGCGTGAAATAAACGCTATCGGCTTGACTTCGCCGTTCTGAAAACGATGAGACAAAATCCCAGCTACCGCTTTCTTCGACGCATCGGTTTCGAGAATGATCGGTAATTTCGGATTAAAATGAACTAATACCTGATCAGAGGTGATCTCTTTCTTTATTAAGGCGTATGCAGCCTTACATTCATCCGACCAGCGAAATTGCACATCTTTTTGCAATAATTCGTAAAATGGTTTCATCTTCTCTGCGAATTTATTGATAAACTTTGAATAATAGTTGACCATGCCAACAAATGAACGAAGCTGTGACAAGTCGGTTGGGAATGGAGCCCTCAAAATCGTAACAATGCGCTCATTCGTTTTATGTTGACCATCCCTATCAATAATAAAACCTAAATATGAAATTTGTTCTTGGAAGAACACACATTTATCGAGATTCAACTTTAAATTCGATTGTTGTAACTTTGATAACACAACACGAAGTGTTTCAATGTGCTCATCGAAATTCGGTTCCGTTACAACAATATCATCTTGATAATTGATCACGTTCGGTATACCGCGTAACAATGACTCGATTGTTTTCTGGAAAATCGCTCCGGCGGTTTTTACACCGAACGGTAACCGTTTCATTCGAAAAATGCCAATGTGAGTGCTCAGTGAGCATAAATTTTGAGATTTCACATCAAACACTAATTGATTAAAAGCATTCGACAGATCTAATTTCGAAAATAATTGACCACCTTGAAAAGCTACAAAAATTTCCTCTATCCGGGGCAGTGGATATCTAAAATCCTCTAAAAATCGATTTACTGTAATTTTGTAGTCCCAACAAATGCGTAAATCGCCCGATGGTTTAGGGATTGGAACAATTGGAGTTCCCCAATCCGCGTTATCCACCTGTTCTAACACTTTCATTTCGACTAATTTATTAAGATGCGCCTCAATTTTGCTTTTCCACGCCAACGGTACAGTCTGCGGTTTGTGAAAAATCGGTTTCACATTCTTATCTATCGTCAAATGAATTTTTGTTAAATTAAACGCTCCTAATTTACCATCAAAAATTTCAGAAAATTCACTTTTTAAACTTTCTATCGCCGTATCAAAATTCTCAACGGAATTAACACTGTGTGTATCTTGCACTTATTCATAATTGAATTTTCTCAAAAAATTACGTCCCAATAACGATGGAATCGAAGTGTCGGTGACTATCAACGTTACTTTTTGCTTTAAACCTCGATTCGATATGATTGGACTGAACTCACCAAATACTTTAATCGGGAATCTGCCGTAGGCCGCAAATGGAATGGTACACTTTCGCAACGAATGATGATTGAAAAGTCTTCTAAACATATTAATAGAAATAAGCGATAGAGGTGCACCAGTGTCGCATTGAACATCGAACTTAATTCCGTTGATCTCGACCGGGAGCACGTAAACATGACGTCCATGTCCAACATCATCACTCATAACTATATTACAGCTCAATGGAATGTGCGTCACGGCTTGTTTCATCTTATCATCATCAAAATCGAGCGAATAAATTGAAAACGACCGATCCAATATGCTTGCACCACTACATTCCTGTGGAAATTCAACAAAATTAGAATCATTAGAACAGTTGCTTTCACTCATATTATCTTTAGAATCCAAAAAATTGATACGTTTCGACTTATTTTTGTTACAAACGGAGGCCAAATGCCCCTTTATACCACATGAATGGCATTTGCTATCTTTCAATCTGCAAGAATCGGTGGAATGATTTCGCCAACCACATCGCTTGCAAGCATCCTTCGATTTACCGCTACTCGATGACCCACTTGACTTGCTGCACTGGTTCCAAGTTGACCTCTATTGCGCACAAAATTCACATCAATGTCGTCATTAACGGTACTTGCTCTCTTCATAGTGATTCTCGTCTCTGCAATTAGCGCCTTTTTTAACGCCTCAGCCAGTGTAAGCTTCTCACTTTCTTCGCACAGCCTTTCGAAGATCTTTCCCGTTATGCCACATACAAATCTATCACAGCAAAACGCGTCCAAGTCTAGGGACTTTTACGAGTGCTGCAATACTGGCAAGTCCCGTCGTGTTTTTCATATAAAAGTTGCGAGTACACGCTAGTGCGCCGAGTCTTTCATACAAAAATTGGAAGTTGCGCTAGTCTTTGCGAGTTTTTCATATAATAATTGCTAGTGCGAGCACATACTACGAGTGCGCAAGTGTGTCAAACAGATTGAATATGACAGCTAGATCTATAGTTTGGGAAATCATTCAAAACGTTTGTTGTTTAGAAAAATTATTTCACATAGTAATTAATATTAGTTAGTGCAGACTTTAAAAATTAAAATAACGCATAAATATTATTGTATCTTTCGGTAATTTTTTTTTTCAATAAATTTTGCTTTTCGTTTGGAAGCGAACTCTGTGACTGTGACATCATTTATAATAATGAACGTTGCATTATGTCAAAATCAGTAAAGCAATACAAACTCGCAAGTGTCTACGAGTCCGGTCGTGAGTGTCTCCATTATATTTTATATAGAAAAGGGTCAAGTGTGACACTTTATAGGCGAGTACAGGGCATATTGTGCTATTCTTTGCGAGTACGGGGTATTTTTTGATATTTTTTGCAAGTGCGTCAGTACTTTTAGAAAGAGTCAGAAGCCCCTAGGTCCAAGTTCGCCCCAAATTTACAGTGAACAGCCAACTTCTTGACGCGTGAGTCAAAAGATACTTAGTTTATTTCAAAAAAACTCTTTTATTGAGCCGAAATAGTGACTACATATGATCACATCTGAATCTCGTCTGATTTTACATATGATTTCGCTCTGCTCCTTATAGGTGATTTTTGTTTATAATATCGGTTTCGGTTCTGCTGATAAAAACAATAGATTCTTAAATTTATGATTTTGCATTTCATATGTTGCATTGGCAAGACAACAAAACGTTAAATTAGCAAACGGTATCAGATTCAGTAAACAAAACGAAGGAAAGAATCGATAAACATAATTTTCTGTGATTAATCATCGATTTTAACTCTTCCCATCGTTAAAATGAATCGTCCCGTTTCATTCAATATTATTTCCTGATCAAGTCTTTGTATACAATTTTCTTCTTAGTTTGCACTGTATTTTTTCTATTCTCTTTTACTTCATGTTTGACATATGGAGGCGTTTTTTTATTTCTACGATTATCACTAACAAAAATATCTTGACCTTCTACATAATTCTTTTCGACTCTTTTCCTGTAATGAAACTTTAACATATTTTCTTGTGCAATTTTCAAAAGATTATGTGTTTCAGGATTATGTGTTTCATTTTTTTCCTGTACCAAACATTTTGCGATTTCCAAAATGGTGCTGTGCAATCTTTCTACTTGACCGTTTGATGTGGAATGTGCAACTGGTGCCAATACATGTACAATATTGTGTCTTTGAAATAAATTCTCCATTACATGAGATATGAATACAGATTCATTATCGGTCATTACATGTGTGCATTGAGGAAACATTTGCAATATAGTTTCCACATGTGTTGTCATATTGAGTTTGTTCGGTAAATTGATAAAAATTGCATATTTCGAAAATTTATCCAGACAAGAAAGAAACAATTTATTATCCGTGTTCGAGATTTAGAGTTAGAGTGCAGCACCCTCTGAATATGCAATGACTCAGCAATTAGCTGCATCGACCGAACACACGCTCACTCTTTCTCACGATGACAATTTCATTTTGATTCGCAGTAGAGCATTCAGACAGTTCGCATCGTACCCTTAGATTAAAAAATTTTGCTCTTGGCTAACTTATCATTCTCAACATTAAACCTCATTGTGGCTAATTCCATCAAACTCTATAGACGAATTAACAGTCTGATTGTAGTGATACAAGCATTATTCTAATTGTGAATTAATTGAATTAAAAACTATGTGAAAACTAACACTCGGCCTTTTCCTACGACTCATTTTCTGATTTCAGTCTAATAATTTATTTCGGACACTCCGCGTGTGTAAGTACCCACTGCTAGAGGTAAATTTATACATTTTTTGGTGCCGAAACCGTGGAATTATGCAGAAAAGTGCGTGAAATTAATTGACTTAAAGTGCATTCGTGGCATTCTGGCAAAAAAAAAACCCATATCCCGTTATTGCCTAATCATCGACAATAAATCCATTTGTGAACTGAAAACTTGGCATTTTGCATAAAATAAATCCATTCGGGAACTAACTGAAACGTGGCATTTTGCATATAACCGGCAAATTGGCTTGTGAATACAAATTCAAGTGAAACACGTGGTGGCATTCTGCATTCCGTTAAATTGTTGGTGTTATCGAATGTTCTAGAGACATTGGTATCGATTCTGAGAAATCGATTTCGACACAGTGATACGCATTGATGGCAACAGCTGTTGACCGTTAATCGTGCGGTCGGTATATAGTGCGGCATTGATTGGCGAACATAAAACAGAAAAAACGCTGTGCTATATAATTTCGAATATTCAACCATAGTGAACCCGTAATTTGATCCGTATAACATTTCGCAAGTAATTACCGCTTCAGAGATCTTCATCGTACTTTCCACGATATCGGAATTGCTGTCTGTGTCACTGAAACAACAAAAGACTTCGAATTCATTTTTTCCAGTGTTGCCCAAGGCATAAACAACATTTCTGGCAGCTTATGCGAACCAAAATACTTGATTTCGGATGCATCAGCTGTGTTTGGAATGCGAAGGCAAAGTGACTCATTCCTGATATCATGAAATGAGTGAGATCAGCAAACAGAAAAATGAGATCATTTTGCACTCTAACCATTTGTCAAACTCAAGCATAATTTGAGAAAATCGATTATTTCGTTCCTTGCGTGCCAATCGGCTACTTAACAAGTAGCTCAACCATGGAAAATCGATTGGCAAACGGTTCTCGCATTTGTCGCCTGCTACTTACTACATAGCAAGATTGTAGTTTAATTACCGAACGCGCGAGTTATCGTTTTCAGTTCTCTTTATTGAAAATCGTTTTATTGAGTTCTTCTATCTATACAGATATACTTAAGAAAACTAAACTCTTTTCATTTGGCAACTGGCCTTTTATACCCTTTGTCTTTGTTTTCATTAAATGTATTTAACAATCGATTTCATTTGATTTTGCATAGTGTCATCTTCTCGATTTTGCATAGTGTCGAATTTCGAGCACAACAAACATATTAATTTATGGTTTCATAAACATAATAATTTATGGTCTCAAATAATCGATTTGCTACATTGCAAAAATGAAATGAAAGGAAAAAATATTAAAACGTCTGACAGTGTTAACTCTCCCCCTTCTAAAAATGAATCGTCTTCGATTCAATCACTTTCTGATTAAATCCTTGTGTACAATGTTTTTCTTTTTTGTCAACACTGTATTTTTTTTGTTTTCTTTCACCTCATGTTTTGTGTATGGTGGAACTAATTTGTTACGCCTGTTTCCTTTTACAAAAATTTCTTGACCTTCAACAAACATTTTTTCTGCTCTTCTTGCATTATGAAACTTGAGCATTTTTTTTTGAGCGGCTTTTAACAATTCAAAAGTTTCTGGATATTTTTCTTGATTAAAAAAAATGTCCACTGGTTTTTGTTTGATTACCGAATGGATTGTACAATTATATGCTCCTATTGCTTCAAAAAAAACATTATCGAATGTCTCATTTTTTTCATGACATAAACATTTAACTATTTCCAATATCGTACTACGTAATCGTTCCACTTGACCATTTGAAGTGGAATGGCCCGCTGGTGTCAATACATGTGTTAAATTATATCTTTGAAATAAATTTTCCATGACATGAGACGTAAATACAGTTTCAACATCGGTCATAACATATTTACATTGTGGAAACATTTGCAATATACTTTCAACGGGTGTCGCCAGATCCAATTTATTTGGTATGTAAATAAAAATTGCATACTTTGAAAACTTATCCATACATGAAATATAAAGTTTGTGATCTGCGTGAAAAATGTCTATGTGTAAAAGTTCGCCAACATATGTGGGAATTGGTGCTTTGCCAATTAATTGTTTTACCGGATGTCTTTCATATTTATTTACTTTACAAATTTCGCAATTTTTTGCATAATTCTTTGTGTCTCTTTTCATATTCGGGAAAAAATATTTTCGTCTCAACTGTTGGTAATTCTCATTAAAATTTCTATGAGCTCTTTTGTGTTCTTGTTCAATCAAATGCAATTGTTCGTCTTTATCTAAAATATCTCTTGCTAAAATATTGGTGTGTATGAATTTTGAATTTGGAAATTTAGCAACAATATCACCGGCAACCCAGTATATCTCTTCTAAACTCGCAAAAATCCCATTTGTACAACCCTTAGAAACAACATATTCCATATTTTCAATCAATTTTTCTAAACAGCTGTATTTAATAGTGTGTCGAACATGACCCCGAAAAATGGTTTCTGTTTTTATTTCATCAATCAAAGACTCTTCAAATAATATTTGATTGTGAAATGAATTGACCGAATTGTGAATGGTTGAAATGTGTGTAACCGGAGAACTTTGTTGTGAATGTATTGAACCATCAAATTCGCATTCATTCTCAATGTTATTGCAATATTGACGTGATAGAGCATCGGCAACAATGTTTTGATTCCCCGGTTTGTATTTCAATATCACACCACTCTCTTCGACAAATGCTTGCCAACGCTTTATTTTTAAATTTGGATTTTTTTCGCTGACCGAAAATGTTAATGGTTGGTGATCTGTATACACAGTCACATTTGGCAAGCCATACAAATAATTTCTTAATGTTTGTAATGCCCAAATAATGGCCAATAATTCTTTTTCATTTGTTGCTAACTTGCGTTCTGCTTCGGAGAGTGTGCGACTAATGAAAATAACAGGATTTTTGTTTTGTTCCAAAACCGCACCAATGGCAACATTTGAAGCATCAGTGATAAGTTCGAACGGTTTTGTATAGTCAGGTTGAAACAATTCGATTCTTTCTTGTAGTTTTATTTTTATTTCGTTAAATGCGTTTTTCGCAAGATCATCTAATTGCATTTTCGCATTTTTGCTTTGTTTCGAGTTAACCTGAGCATTATGCCCCTGTAAATGCACAGTCAAAGGTTTTACAATCTGTGCATAACCGCGAATAAATTTTCGATAATACCCGGCCAAACCCAAAAAAGATCTCAATTGTTTCACCGTTTGTGGTAATGAATAGTCTCTTATTGCCTCGATTTTTTTGGCGTCAACCGAAATTTTGCCGTTTGAAACAACATGTCCAAGATATTCTACATTTTTTTGAAAAAATTTGCTTTTCTCTGAGGATATCTTCATGTTTGCCGTAGCAAATGCATTAAAGATCGCCTCCAAATGTTTCATATGCTCTTCTTCGGTCTCAGAAAATATGACTGCATCATCCATGTAAACATGAACGATTTTTCCTATGAATTCTCGCAAAACATCGTCAACAGCTCTTTGAAAAGTGCTTGGTCCGATTTTCAAACCAAATGCTAAACGTTTGAACTCATATTTTGCTCCATTCACAGAAAACGCAGTTTTTTCTCTGTCTTTCTCATCAAGAAAAATTTGATGGAAACCAGCCTCTAAATCGATAACAGAAAAAAACTCTGCCTTTCCAAGATTGCTTAAAATGACATTAATGTTAGGCATCGGATATCTGTCGGCAATAATTTTCGAATTTAATTTTTTATAATCAATGACCATACGACTTTTTTGAATTCCATTCTCATCCAAACCTTTCTTCGGTACAACCCATACTGGAGAATTATACGGTGATCGACTTGGCTGAATAATGTCATTTTCTAAAAGTCGTTCGATTTCATTGTTTACAAAGTCATTAGCTGACATGGGATATGGGTATGAACGAGACCACACTGGTTCGTTGTCGGTTGTTCGAATTGTTGCTTTGATATTCGTATTGTAGGGTAAAGTTTCCACACAATTATTTTTATGCATTAACATTTCAATTCTGTTAATAAATTCCGGATTTATCGAGTCATTAATAGAATAGTTTATTTTATGCGAAATCTCTTTAGCATACGATTCTTTTGGTATTTTTTTCCAATAAGTTAATTCAAGAGTAGAAAAATTCAAATTTGCTTTCAACTGTCTTAAACCGTC
This sequence comes from Obolodiplosis robiniae, assembly GCA_028476595.1. NCBI lineage: Eukaryota > Metazoa > Arthropoda > Insecta > Diptera > Cecidomyiidae > Obolodiplosis > Obolodiplosis robiniae. The sequence goes on along the minus strand of CM052017.1, from coordinate 12,441,407 downwards.
GTATCCGAGAATCATATCAAAATCAATTAATTCGTGAACCCCAAAAAATGTCAAAGTATGCGAAAGTAACTTTACTCTAAAAAAATGTGTGAGTGTTGAATGACCATGTAATGTTTTTGTCTTAATCGGTACCTTTAAACTTAATTTGTTTCCTCTTATTTTATCGGTTTTACAATAATTATGAGTACCTCCTGAGTCAATTAATATTCTAATTTTGTTACCAGTTTCTCGATCTGTTGTCACGATGCATGGTAGCCCTTTTACAAGTCTAAAAAAATGGACGCTTCTGATTGTGTGTCGTCGTATTCAGCAACTTCCTCATACTCATCCGTCTCGTTTTCGATGTTATTTACACGTTGAAATTTGTGCTGACGTGATGAAGATGGCACGAATTTTCGTTTGTTTGTTTCGTCCACGTTGACATTCATAGATGATGCATCGACTTCCATTCGATCGATTTGATTGTTGTTTGCAATTGCGACGTTTGGTACAAATGGCTTTGGAACGAACGGCGGTGCATTTTTGTTCGATGTGAAATTTGGATTTCGCTGTGGCATATCAAAATATTTGCGTTGTTCAATATTTTGTGCCGGCTGACGTTCGGTGCGATTTTTCGGCAAAAATGTTTTTCGATCGCCGCTGTGACTGACCTCATTTCGATTGAACTCGTTACGATTGCCATTAACGAAATTTGATCGCCCTTCGTTTCGATTGTATTGTGTTGCGAAACTAATGCGTTCTTGGTCCGAGAGAATTGTGTGCAATCGTGCATATGCTTCGGCCAATGTTGCTGGGTTAGATGCATACAACACATTACCGACGTTGTTGTTTAATCCGGTGATGAATGTGCGTAGTGCCTTTTGTTGCATGTTTTCAATCAATGCTTGTGCTGCGATTGGCTCTTTGTATGTCATGTGAATTTTGGTGATAATGATATTGAGTTTTTCATTAATCTTGTCGTAAAATTCATTCACTGACATTCGACCCTGTTGTAATACGATCAATTCTTGCTCAACGACATACATTGCTCGTTGATCGGCGTATGTGTGATCCAATCGGTCGATGATTGCGTCGAAATTTAACGGAGTTCCGTGATTTGACAAAATTGCTGCTGCTGTGCCACGAATTTTCGACTTTACCAACAGCAATGAATCCAGATACTTTTCAGCATCCGTTTTGCCGATGTATTTCACTGCAGTTGTCACAAAATTTCGCCACGACGGATAATCTTCTTTTTTTCCGTGAAATTCTGGTAGTGCTTTGACCGATGCCAATGTTGCTTGCGTCGTTGTTGCAATTTCGTCTTCGTACACCTTAATTGCGTTTGGCTTTTCGATCGTTGTCAAACGTGTCGTTAATGCCTCCATCGATGCTTGCAGTGCCGTTATTTGCTGTCGAATATCCTCCATTGTAGATGTTTCGTTTGTTTGCAAACTTGAGAATAAATTCGATAGGTCTTCGATTTCAAAATTCATAAATCACTTTTTTTCCATTTAAATAATGCTTTGATTTAATTAAATGATTTCGTATTATTTTTGAACTTAACTAAACTTGTATTTTTTTCGTATTTATGCGAATAATTTACGTTGTGGGACGTTGTCCGATTTACTATTCAAACTATACAGTTTTACTTTAGAGTGACGTACAACATTTCCCAGTTGAGCCCCCAGTTATCGTTTTCAGTTCTCTTTATTGAAAATCGTTTTATTGAGTTCTTCTATCTATACAGATATACTTAAGAAAACTAAACTCTTTTCATTTGGCAACTGGCCTTTTATACCCTTTGTCTTTGTTTTCATTAAATGTATTTAACAATCGATTTCATTTGATTTTGCATAGTGTCATCTTCTCGATTTTGCATAGTGTCGAATTTCGAGCACAACAAACATATTAATTTATGGTTTCATAAACATAATAATTTATGGTCTCAAATAATCGATTTGCTACATTGCAAAAATGAAATGAAAGGAAAAAATATTAAAACGTCTGTTGTTTGGAAGAAAGTCACGTACGTCGGATAATAAAGGGAATTAGATCATACATGACATCAATCATTGTATTGAAAACCAAGAACTTAGTTTAAGAATCACTTTGAATAAAGAATTCACTTCTGTTTTAAACTCCAACGAGAGCAGACGTCTTTCTCTTAAATAAATTTACAGCAACTTGAGAGAAATAAAGCCAAACCAAAAGTAAGTAGTTTCTCACTTGCACTACAAACAAAAGCAAGCCCTCAAACATTTTGGTGACCCCGACGTGATTTAGAAGAAAAATCTACACAATTTAAATAAAAAACCGACGTGATTTAAAAGAAAAATCTACGTATCTAAAGTAAATTAACGTGATTTAAATAAAAATCGGCGTTATATAAATAAAAGTTCACGTGAAATAAAAGTGACTTAAGAAACAAAAAGTGATTGATTCTAACTTCTCTGATAACTAATCGGCGTGTAAATAAAAGGAAAAGCCAACGCGCCAACCATAAACCCATTGAAAAAATTGTGAATCGTGAATAAAAGAAAAGTAACGAACACTAAAAACTAAAGGCATTAACTAAATAACCAAGAGACTCGGGCATTTCAAACAAAAAATATTTGGAATGAATTCAAATTTTGTGGCAGTAAACGACGCTCAACCGAGTACCTCAAATACGGTTGAGTTAAACCCGGTCGTGAAAAAACAATACGTTGCCGGTGCAATTTTAGTGGGACAAAAAAGTGGAAATAGTAAAGGAATAAATTTCCCAGAGAACGTTAGAATTGGGTTGAACATAAGGGCAAAAAATTGTCCGAAATCGCCTAGGGAATGGGAGAACCTGATCAAAAGAAAGGAGCCCATCACCGGAAATAAACGATCATTCCGCATAGAAGAACAATTTTGGTTTACATCTGGAGCCACCTGGATAATTCCAACGTCGTTATTCAAAACAACGCAAATTCAAATAAAATTGGATCCAGCTGCATTACTTTCGCTAGGATTCACCGTTGAAGTTTACCTGCGATATACATCCGTCGTTAAGAAGCTCGAAGCCACTCCTCAATTCAGTGCTGGGGGTGTATTAAAATTCGAAACAAACTGGACTGTGCTGCCCAAAATAGAGGAAGCAACGCCAGCTTTTACTGTGCGGATCTGGGAGTTCGAATCATCAAATCGGCAAGTAAAACCCAGAGCAATTAAGAAAAGAGAAAATTAAGTGTAAATTTAAGAAAAAAGTGAACTTACATTTAACCCAAAACAATAGGAATTAAACCTGAAACAGTGATTTGAGCCAAAAATAAATATTTTTAAGCCAAGTTAAAATTCAACTGAAACTGGTATTTAGATTCTGAATCATTTTAATAATGAAGACATACCAAGAAACAGTGGATGATTTCAAAAAAGAGATCGCATTCATCCTAAATGAGGAGAATGTTTTCGATCCATATAGTAAACAGGGATATTTAACATATTTAACGGGTTTGGTAAATTCCTTGGGTTTAATTGAAAAAGAGAAGGCCGATAGCGAGACCTCTCTGGAAATAGGCATCGAATTAGATGAAATAAATAAGTTAGCAAATAAAGGGTTTGCTAAATTGGACGAATTAAAGCATAAGACGCCAGTAGTTCGCCCAACCGGTACAATACCGAAGAAACTGATAGGTTCAACTACACCTATACAAAATTTAAATGAAACAAACCCCTTTCTCTCGCAAAAAGGTCCAGAGGAAGGGGAAACATCCCAAATCTCCGAATTAAGCCAACGAGCTATGGAGATGATTTTGGATAGAATAAAAAATTTGGAACGCTTGTGTACTGACCAAAACTTAAAGGAAGGTCAACAAATCACAGAAAGCAATATAGAGTCAGTTAACTGTGAGGCTAAAGCTAGCAGTCCAAAGGGTCCTATTTCGGAAATAGAAATAGAAAACCAAACTGATGAACTCGAAGGAAACCAAGGGTTAAATTTGGTATCAAATCCAATGGTCATAAAAAAGAAAGATCGTTGTGAACCAAAGCCAACTATCCAAATGAGGTTCAATAAAATTGAGCTTCAAACGTTCGATGGGAATCGAATAAATTGGATTAGCTTTCGAGATCAATTCCTCGACTTAATCCATAATAACCCAAACCTTTCGAAATCGACTAAGTTTTATCAACTTCAAACTCACCTAACTGGTGAGGGTTTACGAAGAATTAGTGGTTTTAATAACCCATCTTCAGAATACGAGGCTGCATGGCAAGCCTTGGTTGATCGTTTCGATAATGAAGATGAAATTATTGCAGAATATATGCAATGCATCTTCAATCTACCGGTACTAAATAGTAATCCGAGTAGAGCAAAACCCTTAGAAATAATTGACAAAACAAACCAAATGCTACGGGTAATGCCAAACTTCGGCTATGACGTAAGTTCATACGACCCATGGTTAATTTGCTGGCTAAAAGGCCGACTGGAAAATACCACGGCAAAGAAGTGGAAGGACCAGGTTAAAAGAAACCAAAAGATTAAAGTTAAAGAGTTAATCGAATTTTTAGAGGTAGAAGCCTCTGAAGTGGCGGAGACAAATAAAATGTACTCAAAGCCAAAACCAAAGCACCAAAGAAAAGGCGCTAACGTTCTACTAACGACAGTAGACAAACCAAGTTGTGCATATTGTAAGGGGGATCATCCTTTATTTCGCTGCCGAGCATTCCTTGAGCTTTCAGTCGAAAATCGAATTAAGAAGGTGAAACAGGGAAATTTGTGCCTCAAGTGTTTAACGAAACATGGCAATAATAATGAATGCAAGTTTGGGCCATGCAAAACATGCGAAAAGGATCACAACAATCTCCTGTGTTACAAAAGGGAGAGAGCCTCAAAGGAGGAGAAAGCCTCAACCTCCAGGCAAGAAACAGATTGACTCACAATAAATAATATCTCTGCACCGATATCAAAAGGTCAGTCGGTACTGGGAACAGTTGTTGCATCTGTAGCCTGTGATGCAATATACAACAGAATTCGAGCCTTATGTGACAACGGTTCACAATTAAACTTAATTACGCAAAAGGCTGTAAAAAGGCTTGGATTAAAAATGGAAAGGGTTTCGGTGCAAATAAGGGGAGCACAGAACACCAAACTCGACAAACCAATTGGTCGGGTAAAACTTAAAATAGAATTACCAAACAACAAACTTGTTGCAGGGTTTTACGTAGTGAAAAAAGTCACTTGTGCCCTACCTGTAAGACAGGTGAATATAAATAAATATTCAGAATTTTCAAATCTCAAGTTGGCGGACCCCAATTACGGAACGCCAAGCATGGTTGATGCACTCTTGGGTATTGGGATTTGGATAAAAATATTGGGTAGTGGCCTTGTTAAAAGCAAGGATAAACTAGCTGCTACCCAGGAAACAGAGCTTGGTTGGGTAATCTATCAAGCGGATAGAGATACTGACTCTGAAATAGAAATAAAAACCTCCCATGCGTTGCACATAGTGGAGGAAAGCGAGTTAGCTGAATTAGCTAGCATTTAAAAATAAAAATAGAAAATATTCCCACCGTTCGAAGGTTATCACCAGAAGAGGTCGAATGCGAACGGATATTCGCACAGTCTCATTCTCGCAATAGAGATGGACGATATGTTGTGAATCTTCCATTCAATGATAAAATAAAATTGCTTGGAAAGTCAAAGTCAATGGCCATAAAACAGTTCTTCTCAATTGAAAGAAAAATGTCGCAAAATGAGAATTTCAGAGAAGAATATATAAAATTCATGCACGAATTTGAAGAACTGGGCCACATAAGTCGAATAAACGACAAGAAAGAGGATGGATATTATATGCCACACCATGGTGTATTTTCCTCTAACAAATTTAGGCAAGTATTCAATGCATCAAGCAAGACTACCACGGGTGTGTCATTAAATGATTGTCAACTCGTTGGGGAAAAGCTTCAGAAAGATTTATCCAATATTTTGATAAATTTTAGATGCTTTGAAGTTGCGTTCACAGCGGATGTAGTGAAAATGTTCCGCCAAGTTGAAGTGAACGATTGCCACAAAAAATATCAAAAGATAATTTGGCGATATTCCAAAACGGAACCAGTCGCTGTTTACCAAATAAATAGAGTAGCTTATGGCCAAGCAGCCGCGCTACATTTGTCAGTTCGCGCCATACAACAATGTGCAATGGACTATTCAAAGGAATATCCAATTGGTGCGGAGACAGTTTTGAACTCCTTTTATGTGGACGACACATTGAGTGGAGGAGACACTGAAAGTGAGGCATTGGAAAAGGTCAATCAAATGACCCAGCTCTTAAAAAAGGGTTGTTTTCCGCTCGCAAAATGGTGCTCAAATAAACAAATATTTTCTGGAAAAGGCCCAGAATTTTTAGATCTCAATGAATTCGAGTCGAAAACAGTACTTGGCATGAGATGGTTACCTAAAAACGATGTATTTGTTTATAAATTAAAGGAAATTCCAGAAAAAGCAAACTGGACAAAAAGGCAAGTGCTATCCGAGATTGGTAAGCTATATGATCCAAATGGGTACTTAGCCCCAATAATAATAAATGCAAAAATACTAATCCAGAAAATCTGGCAGGCAGAAATTGATTGGGATGAAAACATTCCATCAGCAATACTTTCCGCATGGACAACATTCCTGGAAAATCTGCCAAGTTTAAATGAAGTAAAAACTCCAAGATGGCTGGGAATGAAGGCCATATGGATAACAGAATTGCACAGCTTTAGCGACGCATCTGAAAATGCATATGCGGCAGTAGTCTATGCAAAAACTGTAAGAAGCGATGGACATTCAACAGTTCATCAAATACAAAGTAAAACAAGAGTGGCACCCATTAAAAAGTTAACAATACCTAGATTGGAATTGAGTGGTGCTCATCTCCTAACAAAATTAACAAAAATAATTTTGAACGAATTTAAAAAAAGAGTCTCAACCTGTTACTTTTGGACAGACTCCGAAGTAGTCTTGGCATGGATTAAAAAATCACCAAACGAACTAAAAACATTTGTGGGAAATCGGGTTGCTGAAATTCAGCAGAATTCAACCGAGAAAGGGTTTACCTGGCGATGGGTACCGGGGGAAGACAATCCGGCAGACCTCGCATCAAGAGGTATAACACCCCAATGTTTAATTAAAAGTAAATTGTGGTGGAACGGCCCAAATTGGCTTAAAAAGAATGAAAAGGCCTGGCAAAACCAACCCCAAACAAGCAAGGCTCTAAAGAGAGCATTTTGCAAGAAACAAAAGTGGTAGCACACATTGCCGTACACGAACCATTGCAAAAAGGCAGTTGGTTTAGGGCTAAACGAGCCTCAAAAATCTGTCCTATCCTGAGTAGCTATAGTAGCTTTACTAAATTGAAAAGAGTAATGGCATACATTTTAAGGGCTATAAATAATTTCAGGGCATATGGAGATAATTCCAAAGCAAACCTTGTTGGTCCATTATCAATAAATGAATTACAAGATGCAACCATAACATTGGTGCAAATGGATCAAGCCATTTCACTGAAAAATGAATGGAGTGAAATTGGTAAAGAAAACAAGGGAAATGGAACGATCTGTTTGGAACCAACCAACCAAATCCAACGCCTCCACGGCCGAGTATTAAGCGAAAAATGTATCCTTTGAAGAGAAATATCCAATATTATTGTCTCCCAAAGGTAACTTGGCAAAATTAAAAATTGAAGAGGCACACTTAAAACCACACCACGGTGGACTGCACGAAGCTGCGGTAAAAAGTGTAAAGCACCACCTAAAGAGGGTAATTGGTGCACAAAATTTAACATTTGAAGAGTATGCAACGTTACTCACACAAATAGAGGCTTGTGTAAATTCAAGACCAATAGCACCAATTTCAGATGATCCAAATGATCTGAGTGCATTGACCCCTGGTCACTTCCTAATTGGAGAAGCAATGATAACATTGTGTGAACCGCGTGAATTAGGAGAGATAAAAACCTCCTATCTAAAGAGATGGGAAATGGTGCAACAAATGCATCAAAATTTCTGGAATCGTTGGCATCTAGAATATTTAAGAAATTTGTCGCAACGATCGAAATGGCAGAAATTAGAAGCAAACCTGGGAGTAAAAGACCTGGTTTTGATAAGGGAGGATAACCTATCTCCAAGCCAATGGAGTTTGGGCCGAATTATTGAAATTTTTCCTGGAAAGGATAACTTGGTTCGATCAGTCCGAATAAAAACTACCAATGGCATATATAATCGACCAATTACCAAACTGGGGCGATTACCTATTTACGATTCGAGGAAAACAAAGATATCTCCAATCGGAATAGAAATCTATTATTAAGTATTACTTAAAATCCAAATGATAGTGAGTTTAAAAAAAAAAAAAAAAATTCATCTAATAAATAAGCATCTAGAAACTTAAGTGGGAATAAAAATACACTTGCTAGATAAGTAAAATAGGATGAAATGTAAAAAACGGGACCTATAAATGGAAACGTTATAAATAAATGAGTTAACGAACCTTTAAAAAAAGAAAATAAGATAAATAATAAGAATAGAAGGCAGGTAGTGAATAAGTTCTGGACATTGTAAACATTCAGGGCCACATAAAAAAATATATGTAGGTCAAACTAGCGTTTAACAGGGACCGGGATGTTTGGAATGCGAAGGCAAAGTGACTCATTCCTGATATCATGAAATGAGTGAGATCAGCAAACAGAAAAATGAGATCATTTTGCACTCTAACCATTTGTCAAACTCAAGCATAATTTGAGAAAATCGATTATTTCGTTCCTTTCGTGCCAATCGGCTACTTAACAAGTAGCTCAACCATGGAAAATCGATTGGCAAACGGTTCTCGCATTTGTCGCCTGCTACTTACTACATAGCAAGATTGTAGTTTAATTACCGAACGCGCGCAACTTTGTATTCCAACCGAGACGGCTAATTCGCGCCGCTCTTGTTGTTTGGAAGAAAGTCACGTACGTCGGATAATAAAGGGAATTAGATCATACATGACATCATTGTATTGAAAACCAAGAACTTGGTTTAAGAATCACTTTGAATAAAGAATTCACTTCTGTTTTAAACTCCAACAAGAGCAGACGTCTTTCTCTTAAATAAATTTACAGCAAATTGAGAGAAAAAAAGCCAAACCAAAAGTAAGTAGTTTCTCACTTGCACTACAAACAAAAGCAAGCCCTCAAACAAGCTGCAATCCATAATGCAGCAAAAAAAGTGTGGCCCAACATACTTATCATCATGTGTTGGTTCCATATGCGAAAAGCCGTAGCAGACAAGTTGCCAACATTCATAAAAGATGTTCGAAAGCAAACACAGTTTTTAGCTGACCTGGATACACTTCAAGTCGCCAAAACAAGTGAATTGTTCGATGTTGCTCTTCCACTTTTTATTGACAAATGGCGTCAGGCTTCGAGCGATTTCATGGAGTATTTTGAAAGAGAATGGGTTGTCAAAAATCCCAATTGGTATGAAGCATTTGCGAAGTGTGTCCCAAGCACAAACAATGCTCTCGAATCTCGAAATCGCGTCGAAAAAGATGAACATACTCTACGTGAACGCATAGATATTGGCAAATTCCGAATTGTTCTATTTAAAATGGTTGAAACTTGGGGCATTTCATACACATCCGGCATAAAACCAGTGAATAAAGATGCACCTGAAATAACGCTTGCGCTGTGGACAAGAGGCTATCATTTTGCGAAGACGAATGAGAAAATCACATCAACTCGTAGAGGAAATCGAATGGTTTATCATACGGGAAATGCAGATGCTGGCAATTTGACTGAGTTCGATGACTTTGACGATTTTAAATCAAAATCATTCACTTCGTACGATACTACATTTCCAAATCAACTGAAACGAACGAATTGGCTTCAAAGTGAATGTCAGTGCGCTGACTATTATAAATTATACATGTGCCTTCATATCATTGGAATCGCCATCAGGATGAAATATGTCGTGCCACCGGCGGAGGCGAAATCGGTTCCGATAGGTGAAAAACGAAAACGCGGCCGTCCGGCCAAATCGAAACCAGCACTTGTTCGTCAATAGTTGTGTGTTATGTGATGAAACTTAAGCCCAATTTAAAACTATGTGCCCGATCAAAACATTTATTTGTGTCCAAAAACACCTGAAATATATTTTACTTAATTATTCATAAACTATTTGAAATTTTATTTTTTTAATCTTGAATCCAAAAAAAATAATCTAAACCTGAAATATATTTTACAAATTATTCATAAACTACTTGAAATTTTATTTTTTTAATCTTGAATCCAAAAAAAATAATCTAAATCTGGATGAAAAAAAACCTATCATTTTCAAATTTAATTCAGCACATTTTTTATACTTACCTAGCAAATAATATATACTCAAAATAAAATAACGCATTGACGACCACATTTCATGTAAGAACCCATTCATATAAACGATTTAATGTGCTTGATTTTTTTTTGAATAAATATCCACCCAATAGCTTTTTAAACTTCAAGAAATTCTGGATATAAAACTATAGCTAAAAAACGAGCCCTCATTGTCATTTCTTGTGCACCCATAAATAAAGAAATTATCGGAGCGTTTATCAATATTTGTTATGAAAAACTGAATAACTGAACTTAACTGAATTACAGCAGCATAATATGAGATTCATTCAATGAAAATTGTCCTGGTTTACTTTTACTACGTAAGAGCTCCGTCATATTTTTTTCTGTTGCAAATTTTTTTCCCTGTTTTTTATATGACATGCGTTGAATGAGTGATCAATTGTCTGTTCTGATTGAACACGATTTTTTATTGATAGGAAAGAAATAACAGCAACGTTGAACGAAAGTTGTGAGCCGAATTAGATTCCATTATTCTTTTTATTTTTCAAACTAAAGTTAATTGATTTGACTGTTCGATGCGATAACTTATTTTGTCTGTTGAAAATATTCGTATTTAAATTGGAAATAAAAAATTGGCAAACACACTTAACCCTAATTATCCAAGCATGTTCATATGAACAGTGTGTTGAACACACTTCATAATACGTGGTGGTCTACTGCTCATATGAACATTTATATCATTTAAATATATAATACTTAATCAGTGAAACAAATTGTTTTGAAATGAGTCTGAAAAACAAAAATGTCCATGCCAATGGTCCCCCTTGGAAAAAGTACTAAAAGCGGTGTTTTTTGCGAAAAAATACCAAGAGGTGACTCTAGGAAGAAATTATGCAGTTCTTATTTTTTGGCCATTTTTCAAGCCTTATTTTTATTCTGAGAATTTCAGCAAAATCCATCGGCTGGGCACGTTCGGAATCAATTGGTAGTGGTGTGATTTGATTATGGGATAATGTAAGAGCCTTTTTGTTCCACTGAACAGACAAATATTTAGAATGAACAATATTTTCAGAAACCAAAAAAAAAAAAGGAAAAAAACAAATATATTGAATGAAATTACGATATTGCAATGATGACGTTGAGCTCACAGCGACTGACACGTGCGTCAACGCAACGCAACGCTCATGATTTATAGCATAATATTACAACTTAATTTTACGTCATGATATTGAAAATACTCCAAATTAATCTCTGGTTCCTGCATCTAATTTTCGCAAAATTTCGGCTTTCTGGGTTAAATTCAATGATGCTCGCGACATGATGTATTTGAATTCAACCATTCAAGTGTGAGAATATTTTGAAACTGATCGAAAATGCATCGTATTTGTGTTTCTCAAACTAAACTGTCACATTCTAACGGAGTGTTACATCTGTGTTTTTATCTTGATTGAAATTGCTGAATTTGCAAAATCCAATTGGTTTACATTTTGTGTTCTGAAAATTCAACATAGAGCAAAGAGACAAGAGCCCACATTCAATGTGCACCATTGATATTGGAGCTCAGTAGCAGATAAAGTTGAAACAAAAATATCAATTTCAAATCAATAAATCGGAGTCACGATTGGATGAAATCGGTTTAACAATCATTTAATATGCATGAAAGCAAAAAAAAAAAATTTTTTTTTTGAATACATTCGGTTTTCCGAATTAAAATTCGAATTATCAAATTTTCATACAAAAGAATTGCCGATTCGAAAAACCGAATAATTCAAAGTTTCGGAATTCGAATTATCGGAATCGTACTGTATACCGAAAAAAAAATTCCGCAAAATTTTTAAATACATTTGCTGGCTTGAAACGTACTCGAAATTTGATTTTTACCGCTATCATTCATAGCATACACTGCGACCTCACTGCAAGACGTTTGCACAGTGAAAAGTTCCAGAATAAATTTCGCGTTTCTCTTTTCTCGTTACCGTACTATCTATCTATCTCACTCTTACACACTCTGGGCCCATAACCAGTAGAATATTATGCAGTAGATAAGAGAATGAAACACGGCTGGTGTTTTAGATAGTAACAATAAAATGTGTGCTCTTTATTCAAGCGTTAGAAAGTGACTGATTTGTGTATTACAATAAATGATTTGATATAGCATTTTGTGACTATTGGATTTGTGACAGAACTAACTTCAATTCAATCATGGATTCAGCTTTTGATTCGAAAAGGTCTTCAATCTGTTTACTATTTGAGGACCAATGGCGCAATTCAAAACCGCCGGATCTTAGTACATGGTCAATATCACGGCACAGCTTTTCGGTCGATTCGACTGACTCATCACCAAATAGGCCATCATCTACGCAGAAATTTGATTCTATAGCTTTTGCAGCCACTGGGTGCTCGACAGCATTGTCTCGAGCGCATTGGATCATTGAGCGGCAAGCGCAATGAAGTGACGATGACAGTCCAAAATTCACTGATGTCAGCCAATACTCGTACAAAGGGTCATTTGGGTTTTCGCGCCAAAACATACGTTGGAGATCCCATTGTGACGGGTCAATTTACACTTCTTTAAACATGGCTTTGATATCAGCGACCACTGCTATCTTATATCTTCTAAAACTAATGATCTGATCGGCTAAGTCGAACTGTATTTTAGGTCCTATCATCTGAATGTCATTCAGTGAAATACCGTTGGTCGTTCTACAGGAAGCGTCGTTTACAATTCTGAACTTCTTTTCGACATAATGGTGAGGTATGTAATATGCTAAACTTCCATCTGGACTTCCATGTGCTCTCTTCATATAGCCATTCCTCATTTCCTCACGCATCGCGTCAATGTATTTTTGTCGTATCTCTGGCTTTGCCGGCAAACGGCGTTCAAGCTGGTAAAAACGTCTTAATGGAACTTCTCGCGATTCACCAAGCGGAGGCATGTTTGGTTTCAGCGGGATACGAACGACGTACCGGCCATCAGGACGTCGATTATGTGTTTCTAGAAAAAGTTTCTCAACCATTTCTTCGTGTTCGCTCCATGGAGTGGTTTCGGCTATTTCTTCCCAACTCCAGAATCGTTTTATAGTGTGGTAACCTGTCACTCTACCAAATGTCAAAATGACAGACTAACACTAATGATACTCATAATTTACACTCACACACACGTCCAATTTCATAGCAACGTAGATCGTATCGAATACGAGTCAGTAGTACTGACATTGTGCAGCACTGACTATGACACGTCTCATTATAAGCACAAATAAAAACTAACTGATGTTCACCATAAAATTCAGACATTAAAATTTAAGATTAAAAGGAATTAATCCAGTGTAATTTATTTGTCTCTTGCGATTCAAACTACACATCGATATCGTAAGTACGGTTATACTGGGTAAAAACCACAATAGCTTCCAAAAGAAGGTCATTTTCTAATTATGGCTCATTTTCGGCCATCAAATTCAAGACAGTGGCAAACAAAGCATCTTGATCATCCAAAACGAAACGGCCTAATGCCAGAAAACCGAATGTTGACGCTTGCATCATTGCACCATTTCTGTTTCTGTAAATGGGCGGTCCAACAATCGATGCCCATATGTCAGCACCCAATAACATGTCGATGTTGGCAGGTATTGTGAAATTCTCATTTGCTAGGTAGTGACCGTTCAAAGGCGGCAATGCACTTCGAACTTCCAGTGGTGGATGCAGACTTTGCTAGTCATCAATCACAAATAGTTCAACTGGTAGAATGATCGGGCTTTCGAACCATGGTCTTATGTGTGCTTGTACTATTCGGTCGAGCATACCTCACCACCAACACCGCGTAACGATAATTGGCATCTTATCAATCTTAAATTCAAACGTTGCACGGATGATTTCGAAATTAAGCTGCACTGTGCAACCGAGTCCATTAGTGCTCTTTGTGGTTGCGATATGTTTGTTCGGTCTTGGATTCGTACCATTGCTGTGGCTAATATGATGGTCGTACGCACGCTACCTTCAGCTATTGCTTCCTGCGTTTCCACGGGCCATCGTGAATCCCTTGGTACTGGCGGGAGTGAAGGTGTATTGGTCGTTATTTTTCTGACATTTTTTGCTGATGTGCGCGCAACATCCTGCACGCTAAGACATGGCCGCTTCGAGTCGGTTAGTCATTGGTCATTTGTTCGGTCATTTGTTCTCTTTCGCTTTGCTACTGAACCAAAGGTCAATGGCTCTGGGCCATTGTCTACGACCGACGTCATACTGGTAATGTTTTCTCATAGGATGGTGCTGTAGGGCAATTGACAGACTGAATTGCATAGCATTAAAAAACATCATAATGGAATAATTATATAGAAGTATTTAATATTATGAAATGTTTTGAATATATTTAGTTTAATGTTTTATTAATTAGTGTGACTTCGAATGCTTCTTTGGCGTTAAAATGCATTGTATCATATTGCATATCATGTAGAATAATACTAGATTAGATTACTTTGTTAGATGTTTATTATTCAAAGTATGATTAAGAACTGACTCAAAATACGAAGTAATTCCCTTTTTAAAGAATTGCAGGTGACCGCAAATAAAGCATAGGATCCTACATTCCCCATTTCTTCTTTTGCTTTCAACCTTGGAAGCAATTTTACTTAGGTAAATTTTGTAATAATTGATGCGAGATTTGCTTCTAATTCATTCAAAATTTCGTCTGGTGTTAGGTTCCCATTTAAAATTATGATTTCAGCAGTAGTCCCATATTTCTTTTCAATCAACCATTCATCATGAAGTTTGTGAAGAAGATTGAGGTATCCAATGTCAATGTTTTGTTCTTCTGGTCTATCTCGTTGTTTAATTCGTGCTAGCATAACATCTGGTGTTGTTCGTATGTAAATAACTAAGTCGATTTCGATTTGAATTTGCTGGACAATGAATTCATGCCATTGTTTTAGTATTTCATATTTGATGGAATCGATAGTGTTCATTCGATGGTGCGCTTCTACAAAACAATATTTAGCGCTAAAAATAGATCGTTCCATAATTTTCACCTTTTCGTTAACTTTTTTTGTGTGATTTTGTAGCATAGTTAATGCAGCGTAATTTTGAAATGGAAAAGCCCAAGTTGATGCGTCTTTGTACATCAAATCCAAAAGATTAGAGTCGTTTATACTTGTCCACTTTTCTAATGGCTCACTTAATGTTAAAATTTCACCCTGTCCGAATTTTTTGAAGTATTCTAACAATGTAGTTTTGCCCGCACCAATGTTGCCTTCGATGGTGATATTGAATTTTTTTAATTTGTCTAAAATTTGTTTCAAAGCACTGAAATTCGAACTTATTCGCGTTGATCGTTCACTTAGGTTTATCGGGTTCATGATATTGATTTTTGGCCAGGCTTTCATATTATCAGCTGAAGTAGAAGTTTTATTAGGACCGTCGTGTTTGCCAATTTTTTCTACTTCATATCGTTCATTTCCGATTGATTTGATTATTTTGTATGGGCCGAATAGTTTTGGCTTAAGTTTTGATCCCGTTGAAAATTGCGTTTTAGTTATTGCAACTAAATCATTGATTTTGTAATTTTGAGCATCTTTTCGTTTGGCATTAAAAGTTCTGCGATTTTCATTTTGGACTTTATCAATTTGATGTTTTGCTTGCATTCTTAGTTCATCACGATCTTTGTTGAATTCGTCCAGTATCTCTTCATTAATTATTTTTTCTATTTCGGATGGAACGTTTCTCATTGGAACGCCAAACATTAGTTTGAACGGTGTCGTGTTAATTGCGCGTTGGTGAGTGCTATTAATACATTGTTGGACTTTTTCAACATGTAGATACCACTTTTCTGGATTTTCAAATGAAATTTTTGATAATGAAGCAATTACAATTCTGTTGATTCGCTCTATTTGGCCGTTTCCGCGCGGTACACCAGTTGTCGTGAAAATCAATTCAATTTTTTCATTTTTGCAAAAGTCTTGGAAAAGCGTTGATGTGAAGGCAGTTCCTTTGTCAGTGATTATACGTCTAGGATTTCCGAAAATATTTGTTACAACCTTCAATTTATTTATCGTTTCGTTTGCTGTTGTTGTCTTGACAGCGAAAAGCCAAACAAACTTTGTAAAGGCATCTACGATTGCGAAAATATGATTAAAGTTTTTGTTCGTTGATGGCATTGGACCAAGATGATCAAGATGAAATGTGTCCAATGGTATTGGTTCTTTATAAATTGGATGCAGTTTGCCTTCCTTTTTCCCCGTTTTCTTGTCGGCCAATATACATTCAATGCAATTGGTGACGACTTTATCAATTTTATGTCGAAGATTTCGAATGTAGAATTCCTTATTAATCAATGTCTCAAGTTTTTGCGACTTGAAGTGGCCTTCTTGGTGTATTTTCGAAATAATGCTGAATTCCATATCTTCTGGTACAACAATTGGATACTCGGAGTTAGCAAATTTACATAATAGCCCGTTATGTATGACGTAGTCTTTGTAAGGTTTTTCTTTAATTATATCTTTAATTGCTGCAATATGGTCATCTTCTTCCTGTGCTTTTTTCAAACTATGCAGTATACTCGGTGTTTGAATAGGGTACATTCGACTGAGAGCGTCTACATGCTGCATTTTCGTTCCCGATCGGTGGACGATTTCAAAATTGAAAGGTTGTAGTTCCATTATCCAGGTTGCAATTTTTCGTACATCTTTTTTCGACATGGCAGTTTTCAAAGCTTCACAGTCAGTTACGATTTTGAAATGAATATCCAAAAGGTAATGGCGAAATTTCATTACTGCTAGATAAATAGCGTATAACTCCAATTCATAACTAATCCATTTTTCTTGCTCGAAAGTTGTTTTGTTGCTAATATAGTGGACTGGATGGAATTGGTTGTCTTCTGCGTTTTTTTGCATCAAGATTCCAGCTGTTCCAAATTTCGAAGCATCGGTATGTAGCTCGGTTTCTGAATCTTTATTGTATAACATTAATACAGGTTTTTCGCATATTTTCTTTTTAAGTTTATCGAATGCAATTTTTTGTTCAGTTCCAAAAGTAAATTTGATATCATTTCGTATCAAATCACTTAACGGTTTCGCGATTATTGCGTAATTTTCGATGAACTTTCTGAAATAACCAGTAAACCCAAGGAATCGCTGTATATCTTTTACGTTCTTAGGTTCCTTATATTTATGAATATCTCTGATTTTCAAGCTGCTTGGTTGAATTTTACCATTTTCAATTTCATATCCAAGAAATTCAATTTTCTTCTGAAGAAACGAACATTTTTTCCATTTTATATTTAGGTTGTAGCTAGATGCTAAACCAAAAACTATTTTCAATCGTTCAATTGCTTCATTATCGTCTTTACCAATGATAATAACATCGTCCATGTACGTAAGCATAATACCCTGTGCGATTAATGGTTGAAAAATCACATTAATGAATCTGCAGAAGATTGCTGGACTATTGCACAGCCCAAAAGGAACTCGTTTAAACTCAAATTGGCCAGAGTGTGTTACGAATGACGTGTACTTTCTACTTTCTTTTTTGATTGGAACATGTAGAAAACCATTGGCGAGGTCAAGTGTTGTGAAAACTTTTCCAGTTTGCAATTGATCGAGTTGTTCTTCAATGAGTGGCATTGGAAATCGGTCTTTTATGATCTTAGAATTGATTTTACGAAAGTCAACACATAATCTCTTGGTGCCATCTTTTTTCGGAACGATTACCAGATTAGCAGAAAAATCAGAACAACTTGGTTGGATTATGTCGTCGTTTAACCATTCTTTGATTTGCTTGTCAACTTCAGCTTTTTCAGATAATGACATTCTCCTTGGTTTCATTGACACAGGCGCTTCATCGGAAAGAAGTAATTCCATTTCAATTGGGCACTGATGTTTTTGCGTTGGATTGTAATTTTTAATCATTGATTTAATTTGATTTCGAATTGTTGGATTTAATATGTGACTAAGATCAGGTTCCGCCTGTTCTTTTATGCCAATGTAGTATACTTTCTTTAAAGCTTCCATTTCATGGCAAACTTGATCGTTGATTTTTCGTGATTCATTTGTTTTAAATTGTTTTTTCATTTCACTTCCTTCTTTTGTCACAGTTAGTGTACTTTGATTGATGATATCAAGGCCTACTATAAGTTCGTCATCCATATTATTATCTGGCATAACGTAACAGTCGGTTTCATAAATATCGTTGTCGATGGAAATTGTTGCAGGAAATTTTCCTTTAATCGTTGTATAACCACCAATGCCTTTAACAGTCTCTTCAATCGAAGAAAAAGTTGTTTGAAGTCCTTTTTCTTTCATTGTTCTCTCCCGAATTGTAGTAATATCACTACCAGTGTCGATTAGAGCTTTCACTTTTTCGTTGTTAATCTTGACGATTTTTCGTACAGTTTCTCGTTGAATTACGTTAACCTTTTTAATTTCAGTTTGTGGTTGAGCTGTGCAAGATCGGCTGAAATGGCCAAATGAATTGCATCTAAAACATTTTGGGCCCTTTTCTTTGCTTGGGCAAGAGTCAAAGTTATGAAATTTGCTACCGCAATTTTTGCATCGGTTTTGTTCTGAAGTTTTAGCCCTTTGTTTATGGGTTTCTTCGTGATATTCGTTCATTTTAACGCTTTTATTGCTGTGTTGATTCATGAGTTTTGGTTGCATTAGATCAAAAGTTTCAAGCTTACGTTTAAATTCTCTGATTGATCTAGCTTCGTACATGAAATTTTTTACTGCTGCTGAACCGGGTAGACCATCTATTGTATATGTGATTATGACTGATTGTTCAACATTTCCCTTTGAACCAATTGAAAGCATTTCATAAAGATATTCAAGATTTGTTTCGTTGATTTTCTTTTTTCGTTGGGATAGTTGTTGGTGAACCAATGCTGAATTTAATTGACCTCCAAATTCTTCTTGTAATTCATTTGTTAGATCGGTCCAAGTTGTAGCTTGACTTTCGTATTCAAGGAATAATTTAGCTGGTCCCTCCATTACCCTTTTTGCGAATATGAATTTTTGAATTTCAGTTAATTGAAAAACGGCACATTGTCCCTCAAAATGATTAATCCATTGTGTAACATTAGTATTTCTTTCGCCTTTGAACACTTTAAAAGCACTTTTAATATCGTCGAATCGTAGATTTTGGAGTGGAGAATTTGGAATATATCTGTTTTGTTCCATGTTTATGTTGAGATTTTGAAATAATAATGAGAGGTCTTCTTCAATCACTTTTATTAGTTTCTGGGTGTTTCTATTAAATTTCGTATTTTCTTCGTTCATTAGCTTCTAAGTTTTTTTTTTTTTTTTGAATATTTGATCCGTTGAGCCCCCAAATGTAGAATAATACTAGATTAGATTACTTTGTTAGATGTTTATTATTCAAAGTATGATTAAGAACTGACTCAAAATACGAAGTAATTCCCTTTTTAAAGAATTGCAGGTGACCGCAAATAAAGCATAGGATCCTACATATCATATGTGATATTTGTTGCTCCACAATGTCAGTGTGAACATTCAAGAGACTGCCAAATATATTTCATGGGTTATAATGCCTTCTTTTGATCATGTATGCAACAGATATTTTTTTTTCATAAAATATTTTAATTCAATAAAATATTCTGAATTTTTAAATGTGTACTTTTTTGACATTTGAATTTAAGTATAGCCCGATATAAATCTTGACATAAATTGTAATGTAATGTATTTATTCACATAAATTTCATTTTTCAAATATTTTTCATTTAATTTTCGCAAAAATGTGTCTTCTTTTTGGTTATCCATCTTGATGGTCAAGGCTGCTATGATTCTCACGCTTTTATACAGAGTTTGGTGTATTGTGTGTGTTTGTTTTGTGCTGGTGAATATTGCAAACACCACCAGTGATGTTCAGAAACATCAAACAAGTTCACACATACACGTTTGTATTCGCCTATATTGAATCATTTAATTTGATGTTTCTGAACATCACTGGTGGTGTTTGCAATATTCACCAGCACAATACAAAACACACACAATACACCAAACTCTGTACATATAGGACTGAATGAAATACCCAGAAATAACATTCAAGATAGATTTATATCATATATGATATTCGCGCGCGCGATCAACTTTTGAACGGTGAATTGGAAGACAGATTGAATTGTGGATTAGATTATTTCATATGCGGACAATTGTCAAAATATTTGTTCATTTGAAATAAAGAAAATAGTTATGGAAAAAACCGATTGACATCTGATCGATGAAATTGGAATGTGGATTGAATTATTATGCAGATTACACTAAAACTAACCTTTGCCAATCCAACGGCTTGGCATTCCGCATCGGCCTCAATATTTTTTAGGGGTGTCGTCGGATCGTTGAATTCAGACACGCTGGGCCTGAAGATTTTCACTGCTAAATTGCCTCACAAAACACTTTCATTCTAATAAAACGCCGGTAAACAAACGTATGTTTACAACATGTCTGACACTTTGATCGACATAATTTTGACATCGGGCGATCCCAATGTCTAATATATTTCAACAAAATTTGAATGAAATCAGATATTTATTTATTTTATGTATGTACATTTTGATTCAATACAATTAATTTATTGATTATTCAAATGACTTAATGCAATTCATGTAAAATCATATAATAGCAAATAAAATTCAATTCAACTCAAACGACATCTATTGGAAATACATGGTGTGTATAGTAGCGAAAAAACACGCTCATGAAGTACCTGGCGCCACCATGTGTGTTCTCGTCAGATCACGGGCATGATATTGACATAAATAGAAGAGACTATGCGCGGTGAAAGCATGATATTGAATGGAAAATTACTAATAGAATAACTCGAACGAAAATTCGTAATTAATAACCAGAGAGGATAAATCTAGGCTCAAAAAAATGCGATTTAGGCGCCTAAATAGGCTCGAAAAAAGGGCAAAATAGGCTCCGATTTAGGCTTGATAAAAACATCGCTTCTTGCTTTAATATTTGAAAAATATCAACGATTTATAAAAAATTTTACTATTAAAGATTAACTACATGTTTCACATAGTATTTATTAATATTCAAATATTAAAATATTTGTTAAAAGGAACGTTATTTTAAATGCCACGATTGCAATGGACGATCATGTGATGTTTGAGGTTTTCGAACAAGAAGTTTTTCCGTTTATCAGAAAAAACGTTTTTATAGTCCGAAAAGGATCTTTCGACGTCAGTCGATGTCGTTGGTGCGTACTTAAAAAGTGTCAGTTCTTTTGGAGTCAACTTCTTTGTATAGTCTTCAGTGGCTTGCAGGTTTTTGTTAATAATTTTGTTGATGTCAACGATGTACTTGTATCCACGATTTCTTTTTAACACCTTGCTGAATTTTTCACCGAATTCAACGCGAGCCAAGGCACTTAGACTATCTTGTATGTTTGACATAGTACCAATGCTTTCAGATAAATGTAGACCTTGTGTCTCAAGTTTGACTGTTGCTGATACAAGCGATGAAAAATTACACTTGATGTATGCTAAATCGGATTCAATACTAGCATGAGCGTACGCTTGCTTGGCTGCGACAATCGCTTCAGCATCATCGTCATCGAGTGTATCAACCACAGATTTTACGGCAGAAAAATTGTCGCAATAATAAATCGCTGCTTTTAACCAGGTTCCCCAACGTGTAATTACGGGCTCGGGTGGCAATGGCAAAGTCGGACACATTTCCTTAAATTTTTTTTGACGCGATGATGCCTATATTTGAATAAATTTCCATCAAAAATCTAATTAATTTGAAATGAATCCGAAAAATGTTTACCTTCACAAACACAGCTTTGGTTTTGGATATCAATTTATTGACTTGTGGATATTGTGATCGAACGAATTCAGCAATGCGATGCAATCCATGTGATAAACAAATCTTTGGATAAACCACTTGTAAAGAATCCATTGCTGCCATCATGTAAGCAGCAGCATCTGTTACCGCTAGCAGCACTTTTTCGTATTGAATACCTATTTTTAAAAAAAGAATATATTGGTTTTTTGTACCTAAATAACGTGAAAATTTTTTCACTTGCCGTTTGGCCGCAACAGTGACAGCGAATCAAAGAAAAATGCAGTCATTGTGCTGGCGTTGGTTGCTTTGAGTACTGCCATATTCAACAAATAAGATTTGCCGCGTTCTGGGCTGTCGTCTGCATCATCCAATATTCCGAAAATAAAATTGGCAACAAATCGACCCTCGGAATCGGTTGTTTCATCGATGGATGTCCAAATGTAGTTATTTTTTGCCTTTTCACGCAGCATTTCCAATTTATCGTTGAATAAAATTGGCACATATTTCTGTCGGAGGGACGATTCACTGGGCATCGTATTACCGGTGTATTTCTCCAGAAATTTTATCACACTTGGATGACTAACTTTCTTCAACACAATATTAGCTTCCAGAAATGTGGTGCAAAGATCCATGTTGAATTGATTGATTTGTTGTGGGCGCTGATAATCGGTTAAAAATGTTTGCTTTGGTTCTTTACTTTTCTTCTTTTTTTCAAAATTGTCCACGTGAGATTTAACCGTCAAATGTTGCTTTATATTAGATATTTTAACGCTGCTGGTCGAATAATCACAATAAATGCACTTTAAAACCGATTTATTTGCATCAGTGATTAATTCATCTGGGTATGCCTTCACCATGCGAACACGAAACTCACTTGCCGTTTCAGGCATATTGACTTGCTCTTTTTTTTCGATCGAATGTAAACGACAACACTGAACGCAACAAGACTTCACATCGAAATGAATACCATTTCAAATTTGTTGCAAATAGTAGCCTAATAATCGGTCTTATGTCAGTGATTTAATGTAATAGTTACTGTTCGCAGAGTGCTTGGATACATACAAAAGAAAAAGAACAAATAGAACGCACGAGAACTTGTGTAAACAAACATCCGTTAGTCCTTTACTTTTATATTGAGAAAGTATACTAATGCTACGAACGAGGGGGGAAAATTTGGAGGCAAAGAGAAATATTGTAAAAATCATTTTGAAGTTGACAGCATTTGGTTTGAGAGCTGGCAGTATACTTACAATATTTTTGTTTACATTTTTTTAATAATATTCGCTTTCAATAGTCAGTGTCTTTTGCCATCAAAGCATCGTATACGATGAAAACTATAGTTTGTACGACTTTGTGTATAACAAATAATATGCAACAATAAAAGAATCATAAATATAGCGAATGATTATATATCTTGTAAACAATTTTAGACTTGATTCAATTTTCTTCGAAACCAACAGTTTATTTAAAATTTATCACATCAGCGGCAGTCCAAACGGCGACATTTGTGTATATTTTTCAGCTGTCGACGAAAAATATATCTATGACTCGCAAATGAAATGATCGTGTTGTTTTTTTTTCGAAAAACACTAAATTTTATGCTTTTTTTCAAAGAAAAATTCCGTTGAATTACCAGAATTGGCTTTTAGGCTCGATTTTTCAAAATAGGCTTTTTAGGTTCGATATGACCGAAATAGGCGAAAACCTAGGCTCTAGGCAAAAGCCTAGATTTATCCTCTTTGTTAATAACCATTTAAAATGAATGAAAAGCCGTTTAAATCATAATAACGATGATTCGCGGTGCAATTTTCTTGTTTTCACGGCCGCAATTGAAGAAATAACGGACACAAGCACTGAAACTAATGGACTTGTCATCTGCTCATATTTAATGCACAAAAACACTCTATTTTTCAAAATTAAATTTATAAAAAGGATGAGATCAATTTTTCATAAAGTCCCAATTATATATAGTATACGGCCAAAATATTCAAAATTGCACAGTCACTTTAGCAGGTGCTTCTGTGCATATGTTCGAGTTTGACATTTGCCGCGTAAACAAGTGTACACTTTCCCGTACCGAAACACAATTTTTGAAAAAATCCCGAAAAATTAAAAATTTCACTCGAACTCCATAAAATCCTAAAGCAAACACGATTAAATAACTGAACAAAACTAAAAATAAAATTTATTAAAGCCTAAAATTGAAATAAATGCGGAAAATGTGAGAACCGATTCGGCGGCAACGGAAATCTACGTCTGTCACTCTCGATGCCATCTTGCCATTCTCCATAATGAAGTCCAGTAACATCAGTTCCTTGGTTGTGCGTACCGCGTTAATCACGATGGCCGGGTGAATGAAATCACACATAAACTTGAATCGACCGAATGCATTAGAGGTTAACCAATCAATTACCAGGTGCTTGCATATGAAACCGCTGTATTTTTGCTATAAAAACACGTTTATTTTAGTATGATGGCAAAACATATTTTATTCAAAGTATTGTCCATTCGAATCCGCACATTTTTGCCATCTTTCGGACAATTTATGAATACCGCGCCAATAAAACTGTTCGTCTTTTGACGCAAACCAGTTATCGAGCCATTTTCTCACATTTTCGTAAGAAGTGAAGCGCTGCTCCGACAATGCGTGACACATCGAAGCGAACAAGTAGTAGTCTGACGGTGCCAAGTCTGGTGAGTAAGCCGCATGCGGTAGCACTTCCCAACTAAGTGCCTCAATCGTTTCCTTGACCAGTCTTGCAGTGTGTGATGGAGCATTGTCGTGCAAGAGAATCACTTTGTGTTGCCTTTTTTGATATTCCGGCCGATTTTGAAGCAATGCGCGGTTCAAATCGATCATTTGCTGTCGGTAGCGATCAGTATTAACCGTTTCACCAGGTTTTAACAGCTCATAATAGATGACACCCTTCTGATCCCACCAAACACACAGCATTGTCTTCCGTTCGAACCGATTTGGCCTTGCGGTCGATGTCGCTGGTTCGCCTGGAGTTTCTCATGATCTCTTGCGCTTAGGATTCTCGAAATATATCCATTTTTCATCGCCAGTCACAATCCGATGCAGAAACGACTTCCTTTTGTACCTTGCGAGCACTTGCGAACACTTGCGAGCAGCAATTCACAAGTGGTTTATCGGTTTTCCTGCTGCTTTTCATTGAGCTCATGTGGCACCCATTTTCCGACCTTCTGGATCTTTCCCATTGCTTTCAAACGTCTGGAAATAGTTGCTGGGTCCACATTTAATTGTTCTGCGAGTTGGGGTTGCGTCTGAGCATCGTCCTCATCCAGCAATGCCTGAAATGCAGTGTCTTCAAACTTCCTCGGCGGTCTACCACGTTCTTCATTTCTCAGGTCAAAATTGCCATTTTTGAATCGTCTGAACCACTCTCTACACTGTGTTTCACTCAAAGCATGCTCGTCGTAAGCTTCTAGAAGCATTCGATGAGATTCGGCAGCAGTTTTCTTTGAACGAAAGCAGAAAAGCAGTGCTGTCCGCATTTCACTATTTTCAGGCACAAAATCCGACATTTTTCAAGAGCGAAAAAAACACATTGTTGTATGAAACTCGAAATATTGTGTATAGAGTATTGTTGACAGATGTCATATTTACTAATAAGCATGAACAACATGGTTTGACAGATCACACAGTACCAGCTATTTACCGCTAGATGTCAACCGTGGTTTCATATGCAAGTACCTGGTAGAGCAGCGCCTCTTGTCGTGCGTGTTAGCGATAGAATAAACTTGACCTCTTCGCTATCACGAGTTTTTGGGTCCAAGCAATGATCAATAACCCAAGTTATCGCTAACTGCTTATTAACTCCGAGGGCTACAGCCGTTGTGGATATGTCCTTAAAGATGTATTTTACATTAATGCGATGCAATATAACGGCCGAATTGTTTGAATGCACGAGGATCGCCCTTTAAGTTAGCACGCAATTCTCGTTCTTGGTGATTAATGTCCACCCGCTGATAAATCTATCTCTATCACGTCAAAATCACGTTCACTACGGATGATGTATCTGTCGATATATCTCAATATTGCTCATTGAACTTCGTCCATACTTATGATGAACCAACATCCACTCGTGCCATTGCTTCTTATATTCATCATTATCCACACCATGGTTAGTTTCGTTCAGCAGATTGTAGTAGTTAGTGTAAAACATTGCGCTCCTTAATGCTGGTGTGTTGATATGCCGGTCTTGAGCTGGTAATTGAGCTGATGCATATGCTAACCACTCGTTCGTCATATTGGATGGGAGGCAGTGTTTTCCGGTTAGCTTAGCCATTTTTAGTACCGGGGTTGGTGCTATTGTGAATCTTGGATTTATAATGGTACCAGGTCTAGAGCAATTGAAACCTCCATCGACCTCTTGACATTGAATTAGCCAAGCTGGAATTCTTATTGGGCTCTTATCCTTAAAATGCGCCTTTACGCATGCCCAATATACCAAGTCACACTCATATAGATCGTTAACCATCTCATTCGATAATCCCCGACGCTTGCACACTTGGTACGTGCCATGTAAACCCTGGCACTGTGCTTTGACATCGTAGATACGACGATTTTGAAGTGGGAGAAGAATATAGTTGACTAAGCTGCGCATGATGTAGCCTGTACCGCCATGGGGGTGGTAAAGTACACGCAAGTACTCGCCGAAAACTTTTCCAAACATCTGTTTTCTCAAGCGGAATACACATCCTGTGTTTGCCATAGTATAGAATAGCACAGCACACCAATGACGGTTTGCATTTGACAGCCATACATCATCACCTTGGTAGAGCACGAGGTACAATTTTATACTCTTTAGCGATATTAGAACTTGCCACTAGAAAATAGGCCTTATTCGCAATGGTATTGATCAAATCAGTGGATTTTGTGCCCGAGAACATGCCTTGCTTAACATGATGCACAATGTCCGGTTCAGTGGCTGTGTAAATTTACCTCTAATAGCAAGTACTTATACATGCAGCAGTGTCCGAGATAAGTTTATTAGACTGAAATCAGAAGATGTCGTTGAAAATGCTATGGGTTAATAT
This sequence comes from Obolodiplosis robiniae, assembly GCA_028476595.1. Taxonomy (NCBI): domain Eukaryota; kingdom Metazoa; phylum Arthropoda; class Insecta; order Diptera; family Cecidomyiidae; genus Obolodiplosis; species Obolodiplosis robiniae. The sequence goes on along the minus strand of CM052017.1, from coordinate 12,414,250 downwards.
AATCGGTTAATATAGCCATAAAGTTTTGGTTTAGGTAGCTAATGAACTTTAGTGTTGCAAATGGTTAGACAGCTTGGAGTGAACGATTTGATCAAAGGTGCGATGCGCACTGTCTGAATGTTCTACTGCGAATGAAAATGAAAGTGTCAGAGAAAGAGTGAGCGTGTGGCGGTCGATGCAGTTAATTGCTGAGTCATGGCATGTTCAGAGGGTGCTGCACTCTAATTCTAAATCTCGAACAGTGGCAGTCGAGAAGGTCATGTTGTACTTGGCAGCGGCAACCCAACGATGAGCTGCAATCCAATCTGGGTGGTAACGCCTTTGCTCACCAACTCCAGCACATTCTTCAAATATGATAGCTTGGGCTTCAGGAGTGTGTTGGATGTTAAAATCCGCGCAATCCATCATACAACATTCGTGCAGGTATTCCGAAGTGATACGAGCCCGCTGTTGCATGCAACAATGCTCTTTTATGCCCCGCAAACCTTTCTCGAAACCAAGATCATTGCTGAGTCGCAATGTGTCGCTTCAAATGTGTCAGTACAATAGCTGCTTATGGTGTATTGGATGACAGTCACTCCGTAGTTTGCACGTGCTTTACCATTCTCAAATTTCTCACTCGCCTTAGCGTATCAGCCATCTGATCGGATGTTACAGTTTCAAAGAAGGCTCGCTTATCAGCACGGATATGTAGTGGGTGGCGGCCTAAATTGTCAAATTTCGCCAGACAACTCTCCTTGGGAATAGTTATCTCCTCACCTCCTGTCGAATCCGAAACGCACCACTCATGCCGACGAGCACAAAACTGCAGAAAGCTTTCAGTGCTCGGCTGTTTCGGAATGAGGCGTTCCACTATCTCACGAACTTTTTGACGATACACCTCATAAAAACGAGGATCTTTTTGCAGCTTTACAACTAACATATCAGCAAAATCAGGATACTTAAGCTCATATTAGCACTTGTTTACTAAACGCTCTTCGCTAATACCACGATACTGCAAACGGTAAGTCGCTGTACATCTATTGATAACTACTTGTTCCCAATATGACTTCATAGTTGACCGGCCGAACCCCATTTCATGATATATATTAAAGCGGTTACTTGCAGGGCTGTCAAGCTTATGTTACTTGGTGTACGTTGAGTACGCTTCACTCCCACACCGTAAACTTTGAGTATAACTGCTTCACAAGAATCGTCGTAATGGTATATACCACTAGAAACTAGCTCATCGTAGATCAAAGAGCCATGCTTATGTCCCATGGTGGAGATTAAGGCCATCAGCACAAGCACTTGGTTCGTACCAATGCTGATATGCTTTAAGATAATATTTATATCTCGTAAACGAAGCAACTTGTCTATATCCTCAAAATGCGGATGCTCGGGATTTGGGTTGAGGTATCGGAAGACGAAGCTGGCCAGATTGGTCCCCATGTGTAACTTGTCAGTCTCTGATGTGTATGGAAATAGATGGTTGAGCTCCTTCACATCATAACGCTTAATAGGTATACCCTTCAATTGAACGAAACGCAAGATCTTGGATTGCTGCTTGACACCAATTAAGCTACGCAGGTCACTTCCATAGAGTGTGATAATACGAAACATCTTCCGAACGAACAAAGTATTCGTACAAAAAGATCTTCAAAATTGTACACATGTTTTTGTGCGAGATGATACAGTTCGACCACCGCTCAAAGCTCCATACGATAGTCCGTTTGAAGTTGTTAGTCGCAATGATAAATATTCCAGCATCAAAATGGGCAGCAGAACTGAAAAAATCAGCATCGATCGAATAAAAGCAGCTTTCACATCTTCCGGAGATGAAGATCCTAACAAACAAAATAAACCAAAGCAATCCGATTAGCCAACAACCACATCAAATTCGACACCACAATCAAAGCCATCGCAACAGGAAGAAAAAACTTCAAACGAAACAAAAACAACACGTAGTAGTCGCACAGTTCATTTCCCCAGACGATTTGCATATATCATCGAACGATAGCATCAGAGGGGGAGTGGATGTGGCAGACGAATTAAACCAAGTTTTTATGCCTAAATCATTTCTCATTTTCAATTAAATTTTCAATTCTCAGTTTTATAAATTTTAACGTCTAAAATATTCAAATCCAATAATTGGCATCACTGAAAAATAGATTTTGACAGTTCATTCTTTTGTATTAGCATATTTTCTACATTCTTCTTCTCCACGACACACAGTCAACCTCACTTACTTGCGTATAATTCCCAAAACTGATTTAAATAAAACAGTTTTAATAGTCTTGGCACATTGGAAAAAAGTTTTTCTTTTATATAAAGGACGCAAAATACCCAAACTACAAACAAAGTGGCATCAGAAGTATATAGCATCAGGACGCTTCCTGAACTTCTTAAGTCAACACCCCAGATCAAATATCATAAACACAGCCATACGCTTTGTACACATAATTTTGTAATGTTGATTTTGTCAAGTAAAGTCTGCTGTTCCGTATTCTCAAATTTGATTATCGATTATCTTTTAGAAATATTTGGTTTTCGTTACGTTAAAGCATATAATAAACTTTATAAACTGTGTTAGTCCAAGTAAACATTGAAGTTCTTGTCCTGGAATGAATATATTTCATTAAATTCAGTGAAGAAACGACATTACCGGTGAAGTAGCAGTGTGCAACAACAACACCATTGTGTAGCTGTCATCAAACTACAGATCATGAACACTGAAAAGAACTTATTCGTGACTGGTGAAATAAACAATTCGTTTGGGATTGGTTCCCAAATCAAAATATGCGACCAAAACTGCCCATTTGCAATGCTATGGCATTGTAGTATAAAAAAAAACAAGTTATTCGTCAGCAAAAATTTGGTTTTGATTTGTGATGGCTGTTTGGAAACAACTTCGGCAAATCATCAAAACGTAATAGACAAAGAGCGACTGTGGGCTTTTCTCACCTCATCGAACTCCTGATTCTCATTAGAACTATTCAAATTTAGCCGATTTGGCGATCCAAATATTACCATTACGCGTGAAAAAAATATGAACATCAGGAAAATCTGTGCTCCCAAAAATTCCCGGCAAAGCGATGTGCGACATAATTAAAATGACTCGAAGAAATTCTACAGGCACCTTAATTGAGACCAAAAAAATATAAATTTAAAATTTCTTGGTCAAGTTTTATGTTAAACATTATGATTTAAATGATCTTGTTTTGCGCGAATAATGACAGCTGCAATTCAGATCAAATGCATCGAACATTCTCAACGCGTCCAAACGCACGCAAAACCTTTCAACGTGTGTACATTCTTTTTGCGATTCATCGGTATGACATTTCCACACATTTGAAAATCGTTGAACAACGAACACAAAGCAGAACTAATATTAGGTAAATATACGATTTCCATGAAATTTGTGGAATGCAAAATTAATGTAAATTTATACACTTGAAATATTACACGTCAGAATGGAAAATCAAAGCAAAGCAAATCGCTCTGATGGAAATCTTTCGACAGAAGTTGGTTCATGCATAGCACAACGAACTCGTGGCTGTGTTTTGATGGAGAATCGGTGGAACACAAATCGATCGGACGGAAACAAATCAACAGAAGCAATCTCGGTGCCAGCTAAACGCATACGGCGCGCTGTTTCGATTGATATTCCGACATACACAAATCAACTTACCAGAGGACGCTCAACAGAGGTTGTTCCGGTGTCAGCAAAGCGCATACGGCGCGCTGTTTCGATTGAAAGTCGAGAAAACACAGGTCGATCCGGCAAAGAACGCTGGTCAGAGGCTATCCCGGTGCCAGCCAAACGCACACGGCAAGCTGTTTCGACCGGAAATCCAACAAACACAAATCGATCTAACAAAAAATGCTCAACAGAGACTATCCCAGTGCCAGCGAAACGCACACGGCGCGCTGTTTCGATTGATATTCTGACAAACACAAATCAATCTACCAAAGGACACTCAACAAAGGTTGTTCCGGTGTCAGCAAAACACACACGGCGCGCTGTTTCGACCGAAATTAGCACAAAAACAAATCGATCTAACAAAGAATGCTCAACAAAGGTTTTTCCTGTGCCAGCAAAACATGCACGCCCCACTTATTCTATTGGAAATGCAAGCAAGTCATCACAAAATGCTTTGGGATCTAAATGGACGGAAATATCAAACAGCGTTTTGATTCAATCTGATCTCCTACATAAATGTTTCGAAATAAATCAAGCTGTGCTCAAGAATAAAAATGAACTGATTACGCTACAACAAAAGTACTTGGAAATATATGTAGAATGCAATAGAAAAGAGCAACTGGCCAAAGATTTGAAGCGATACCTTGCAAGAATGCAAGAACTTGGGCAAGGCAACGTTAATCTCATTGATTCGAATCAGAATGACAAAGAAAATGAACAAGCGACACAGGTAGATTCAGCCAAGCTGGATGCACGACCGAAAAACATAGAAGTACCAGAATCATTTAATTATCTAATAAAGGTTTGGAATGTTTGGCTAATTGGTTGTACGATTCACAAGAATTCAATGAATGGATGGATGAAACGGATTACGAAGTTGATGAACAGGGCAATAGACTACCACAAAAACATGCAATAACGGTGGAGAATTTCCTGAAAAAAACAAGCAATACAAGTAAGCAACAAAAAGGAAGCCGATCGAAATCATCGACATTGACAAATCTTAAATCCAAGCATGAAAAATTAACAGTTGCTGTAGTAAAATCAAAACGAACCAAAGTACCTGTGGTCAAATCATGACTGTTAAAAGCCTCAACAGACATAAACGATAAAATCATGCAACTGAAGATTAAAGTTGGAAATGCACTCTCTGTCCGTTCGAAACCAAACGAGAAGAAACTCTTCTAGATCACCAAAGAAGAATCCATTTAGAGCCGGTTGCTTTGGGACTTCTGGAAAGAACTGAAAAACAACGCAAAAGACCGCGAAGCCCTTTTCGCGTCAACAATTTGGAACCTGTCACAAGCCTTCATTCGATACCATACATATGAATGAAACGTTGCAAATCAATAACGAGCAAATGAAAGAAATGGAAAAATTGCTGTCGGAAATGCAAACAGATAATCAGAAGAAAGAAAAACGATTAAAAGTTTTAGAAGATTCGATAAAGCTAGAAGAAATTGAACTCCGTAACGTTAAAATTCGTTTGACTATTATAGAAAGTCGACAACCTTCGGTTGACCAGATACCCGACGTTTAAGACATCGGGGCATTGCTGGATTACTTCAATCTCACCGCAGATTCGACAGAAGCCGACATTCGCAAAATAATTGGTTTAAGATTAATGGAATTAAGCGCGGAGTCCACAGTGAGCAAAGAGATATATACGAAAAGCAACATAACACCTAAAAAAAACAAACAATTGATTATGATCATCAATGAGGCGAGCAACATATTGCTAACATAAAAAAAAAACCAAATGAATAAACCATAAATAATTTCTTTAAACGAAAATTCTTTTAAAAAATATTTATAGGTATCAGCATTTCAAACATTAACATAGTACATTTTTATGAGGTATAAAATTGTACATTGCACTTTACAGGTTTTCTGGAGCTTGTTTCTTTGTTTCTTTGTTTTAAAAATATTGGGAGAACAAATTGAAAACCGCGCATTCGTTACTAACTTCATATCTATCATAGATGTCATTATTTTGACTTTGACAACTATTGTATCTTAAAGAGGATAAAAAAATACATTGAAAACGATCTGTCAAACTTATCATTCAGTTGAATACACAAGTTTATTATTGCGTTGAAAATGTCGAGCTACGTGCCTACAAAACAGCATTTGCGGGAAGTTTTACTTTATTGGTTTAATCTGAAGAAAAATGCTTCCGAGAGCCATCGTTTGTTATGCGAAGCATATCCAGAATATGCTCCGTCGATTAGAACGTGCCAGGAGTGGTTTGCGCGGTTCAAAAGTGGTGATTTTGATGTGGAAGACAAAGAGCGTCCAGGCCAAGTGAAAAAGTTTGAAGACGAGGAGTTGGAAGCATTACTCGATGAAGACTCGTGTCAAACGCAAGAAAAACTTGAAAAATCATTGGGAGTGACACAACAATCCATCTCCTATCGTTTAAGAGCCATGGGAATGGTTCAAAAGCAAGGAAATTGGGTGCCATACGAATTGAAGCCGAGAGACATCGAACGCCGTTTTTTCACTTGTGAACAGCTGCTTCAAAGGCAAAAACGGAAGGGTTTTTGCATCATATTGTGACTGGTGATGAAAAGTGGATTCACTACGATAATCCGAAGCGAAAAAAATCGTATGGTTACCCCGGCCACGCATCAACATCGACGCCAAAGCCGAACATTCATGGCTCGAAGCTAATGCTGTGTATTTGGTGGGATCAGCTCGGCGTGATCTATTATGAGTTGTTGAAACCAAACGAAACCATCACAGGAGCATTGTACCGAACTCAATTGATGCGTTTGAGCCGAGCACTGAAGGAAAAACGGTCGGAAACGGTCGCAAGACACGATAAAGTTATTTTGCAACATGACAACGCTCGGCCACATGTTGCTCAGGTCGTTAAAACCTACTTGGAAACGCTTCGATGGGAAGTCCTACCCCACCCGCCGTATAGCCCAGACATTGCCCCTTCCGATTACCACCTCTTCCGATCAATGACACATGGCCTGGCTGAACAGCATTTCCATTCTTACGAGGAATGCAAAAAATGGGTCGATTCATGGATAGCCGAAAAAAGCACAGATTTCTTTCGACGCGGAATCCGTAACTTGCCAGAAAGATGGGAAAAAGTTGTGGCTAGCGATGGACAATACTTTGAATAATCAATTTGTAACCATTTTTCCATAATAAAGATCGAAATTTTGATTTGTACTCCTAATACATATATTTTTTGTACCGATAAACTATATTACGAAAAAAGATTTTTCTAGCTTATGAATCATCCTCACTATCATAATTTTCACTGTCATCTGACTCGCTTATGCAAACGTTTTCATCATCGCTGCTACTTCCGTTATATGTGCTGGATATGGGCTACCAGAATAGTATTCAATTTCCATTTTGATATTTTCGTTTATAAACCACCCGTTTGTGAGTTAAATGTTTATTGTCGGATCACAAGCACATTTTATAGTTTCTGTGATAATATGTGCCCTTTCAATTTTTTTCATCAATACATTTCTGCAAGGGGGCATTTGCTTAAAATCGACACCTGAAATTAAATTTGCTTATTTTACATATCACATGATTTTAATTGGTTATACTTTAATATAAAAATACCTTTTTTGGACAAATCTATTCCATTCTTTGTTGTGTAGGCTTTCTGGAAAATCTTTACTCTTGCATCATTTACTTTCACGCAATCCAAATTATAAAGTTGACATGTGTATTTCTCAATCAGCTGTCTATCTCGGTTACTTGGCTCATGCAGTCCAAAGTTTGCAAAAGCTAATTGAATTTCTGTGCTGTTCTCAAAATGTTTAAAACAACTCTTTCGTCCTCTCCCAAAAAATGATGGTTCGTAGTCACAACCCGTGAAAATATACCATCCAGGTGGGGCCTTTACCATTATTGGATTAAGTGAACTGTATATGTTTCCAATATTTATCTGCTCTAACCAGTTTTTGTTCATGTCACCGACTTCCATCCAAATTGTTTTGTCCTTTGTCCAAAACTGCATATTATAGATCAAGTATATCAACATTTTTTCAGTTAGGGCTGTCCGAATTAAAATGTTCTTCGCGCAAATTTTGTTCAAGTGGAAAATAGCCTTTGATTCAACTTCAGTATGATTATTCAGAAACGATGGCAACTCCTTTCCAGCTTCCAACCCCTTACAAAATATATGACATGAAGTATCACAGGACACAAAAACTCGTTTTTCACCCAATATGTCACTAATTTCAGAACGATACCAGTGCTTTATAAGAAACTTTACAAGTTCTTCCTTAGAGTCATGATGTAGAAAACATTTTGCTAGACTGGAAACTCTTTCTTGGTTCTCTCCATTTATTTAGAAACTTGATGATGACACACAATCAGCGAGCTTCTCTTTAGTTTTCATATTTAAGTCTTTCAGCGAGGGACTTTTGGCCGTATCAAAAAGAATGTGAATTTCGTGTGCAGTAGTTTTGCAGATAAATTTGAGCAGAAATGAAGCGAATAATCCATATTTTGTTGGGGTATCTTTCAGACTATTGAGTAGGTAGAATCCATCGACAATTTCCACATCATGACCAGAGCTGTAAGTTGGCTTAGCTCCCGTTTTTGCCATTAATAATGAAACTAGTTCATTTTTATTGCTGCTTTGAATCATCGTTCCGTCATAATTTGCTAGTGAATGAGGAACTGTTGTCAATGGAAATGAAAGTATGCTGTCAAGATTTACTGAATTCGTCATCGCTAAACACAGTATTTGAATTACATTTCTTTTTATGGGCTCTTTAAATCGACTGCTGTTATTCCGACATTCTTCGATGAATTCCTGCATCTGTTCAGCTCCGTTTGATTCAGCATTCAACAAGAAGTGCACTGTGTCATCTGATGCTGATTTGCCTGTTGTTAAATTGAATAATTTGGGACGATTCAGCTCTTCGCTAAACGGATTGACGTTGGTTCGTACTTCCTTGATAAATCTTTCGATTTGGGTGGTGAAAATCTTGTTTTGTCGGACATTTGAGGTGTTCTCGCTTGATTCAGATAGATTAAGGTGCTCAAAGAAATATGTGATGATGGCCTTTAGTGCCGTATGCGTTTCGCTCCAACGCTGCCTGGCATACATAGTGAATTTGTGAACGAAGATACGCCCGTTAATTTATTAGCAGCGTTAGCATTGATAGTTTGCTCAAGAGTTAGATCAACAGGTGTTTTACAGAAGTTTTTGGAAGTTCTGCGAACTGATAACGCACTGTTTTCGAAACATTCTCTCAATCCGGGGTGGGTCTGGTCGATATTCATCAAATCATCAATATTTTTTGTAAGCCAACGAGCATAATTTTGATGGTTGAAACAAAAGAATAATGCACACATCTTACGACTTGCATATATATACATGCTTAAATCACTCGTGCGAATTGCGTATTCGAATAAAACGTGGATTGAAAAGTCCCGAGGCTGACACCTAGATGGCGTCACTATTATAAAATCCTTATTATTTCTAGAAAGTACAATCTTTCAAACGACGCCTGTCAAAATTTCATGACAATCTGACCATTAGTTCACAAGTAAACAGTGGTTTTAGTGAAGCATTTAGTGTGATATTTTCAAAAAAATGGATTCAAAGCAATTTCGTGTGTTGATTTATCATTGTTTTTTGATGGGAAAAAATACCGTCACAGCAAAATCTTGGCTTGATAAATGTTATCCGGACTCTGCTCCATCGAAAGCAACAGTGGAACGATGGTTTGCTGACTTCAAACGTGGCCGTACAGACACCGATGATGCTGAACGCTCTGGTCGTCCAAATGAGGCAGTTACTCCAGAAAACATCCAAAAAATCCTGAAAATTGTTCGAAGTGATCGTAAGCTGAAATTGCGTGAGATTGCTGACATCGTAAAGATATCAACGGAACGTGTACATCATATTTTACATGAACATTTAGGTATGAGAAAGCTATTTTCGAAATGGGTGCCGCGTTTTCTCACACCGGACCAAAAACAACAACGTGTTGATGATTCGGAGCGCTGTTTGGAAATGTTCAAGCGCAATAAACAGGACTTTTTACGTCGGTATGTGACAATGGATGAAACATGGATTCACCACTACACACCGGAATCAAATCTGAGTGGAAAGAGAGGGGTGAAAGCCGATCAAAGCGACCAAAGACGCAACAGTCGGCTGGAAAGGTTATGGCGTCTGTATTTTGGGATGCGCATGGTATAATATTTGTTGGCTACCTTGAAAAGGGAAAAACCATCAATAGTGAATATTATATGGCGTTATTGGAACGTTTGAAGAAAGAAATCGCAGAAAAACGGCCTCAAATGCAGAAGAAAAAAGTCCTCTTTCACCAAGACAATGCACCGTGTCACAAGTCATTCGTAACAATGGAAAAATTGTGTGAATTGCACTTCGAATTGCTTCCCCATCCACCGTATTCTCCAGATCTGGCCCCCAGCGACTATTATCTGTTCAAAGATCTTAAGAAAATGCTCCGTGGAAAAAGATTTGGGTCAAATGAAGAAGTTATTGCCGAAACTGAAGCTTATTTTGAGGGTATTGACAAATCGTACTATAAAAAGGGTATCGAAATGTTAGAGAAACGCTGGACTTATTGTATCGCCCTCAAAGGAGACTATCTTGATGAATAAAGTCGAATTTTGCCTAAAAAATTTATTTTTCTTAGTTAGCCTCGGGACTTTTCAAACCACGTGTTAATTGATAGTTTTCTACGAACTCAATATACATCAATACAAACTGCGCTGTACTGCCATGTTCACCAATTCGAGTTTGCTCAGTGTACGTGTGATAGCGATCAAAAATATCTTTTAGTTGTAGTTTTCTAATTTCTGTCTGTGGCGTTTGATTTTCATTCTTCAAGTTATCGATTACTTCTTCGAGCGGCAGTTTTTGAATGTGGTTTAACTTTTCGTAACTTTGCCTAAAGGTGTTGAAATGCATTGTTCTAAATGCTAATGCTGCTACTGGATGAATTTTCTTGCAACGGTTGAAATGGGTTCCTCCAATTATTCCTCGTACAGATCCGTCAGCGATAAGTCCGCTGTTAATCATTATTTGACAAATTCCTGATGAATCGATGAATTTTCCGAGCGCCTTGAAACAGATGAACATAATAATGAATTTTGTTTCCAATGTGTTGACGGGAGTATTGTTATAGAAATTTGACGAAGAAATTGGAAATTGAAAAACATTAGGAAAATTCATTTAAATAACATTCTATTCGTTGAACATAATTCATGTTCGGACTGGAACCGAATACTTTCGTACCTGTTGATAATATGGGAACCGTATAATTTTGTTTGTGGAAATTGTTCCGGTTCCTATTCTGTGAACATATGTGAAAGTATTCGGTTCCGTATAAACAATATTGACAATACTCACTTTAAAATATGATAACTCAATGTGGAAAGCTCCTAAATTGATGAACAATTGATTGAATCTGGGACTCGTGTCCGACCAAATTTTGTACGCTTGCAATTGTCAAATCGTACGTTACAACTATGTAATTTTGATTACATTCTTTGGAAAGTTTCAGTGCCATATCCATTGTTTTTAAAACTACAGAATCGTGTGTGGGTGATGCATTTATGATGGGCAAATATCCAATTTTTTGAACAGGGTTCGGGTCAATGATGCGTTCCGCATGCCACTCAAACCATTTCTTCGCTTGATCTTTCAACAAAGCGTGATTAAGCATCCACAGAGACACATTCCAAATTTTTCGGTAGAGTTGTTGCACTTCCAATCAAACAAGCAATCTTTTGCTTTCCTTTCAAATATGGTTTCACTGAATTATCAAATGGCAAAAAGTATTTTCGCCTTCTTAATTGATTCTGGTTGTCATTGATATCATTGCTGCCGCTTTGTGAAGAATCCATTGATAATTGTAGCATCTTGTTTTCATTTTGATATGCAATACCAACTGTGTCGTGTAGAGTATCTTTACCTGAAGCTGTCTCTACATATTGATCGTAGTTGTCGAATGCAACATGAGTGTGCATATATGGACTCAAATCAAACGGTAAGATACGACTTTCGCTCGAGCATGCGTATGCGAGTTCGGTTTCAATTTCTTCGGCTACCGAATAGCTTACACAGTGCCCTAATCGATTCATAATATTAATCGGTGGGTATCAGTATTGTATGTTTAGTACGGCGAAGCTGCCAGAAGATTCGACGGTGCGCCCTCTGAACTCATGGCAAAGCTATACGGAACTAAACGGTATTTGAAACAGTTTGACATCATCTGACACATGTCTTTGTAGTCGTTTCGAGTCGTTCATAGTGCACACACCGGCACACACTATACAGTCTTTTCAAAAAAAATTCAGTTAGAATTCTTCGTTCAAATTTACATTTTTGTTGAAAACATAGTTTTTTATTGAAATTATTCACTTTCTCAAGCAAGTTTATGAAAAATAACTCCGTATAATTAAAATATTTCAAATGGAAATAATATTTTGAAAGTTTGTATGCATGTGACTTAATGTATATATTTTGGTTGACGGTCGCCACAGTACTCCCCCCAGACTTCTAAGATGCGAAGCGTATTGGGAGTCTGACTGATCGCCCGGAGCGTGTTGTGCGTGTATTTATATTTGATTGAGTATTGCGTGCATCCTTCTTTGGTTCAATTGTTTGGCTTGGAGTATTCTTGATTTGTAGTAGTCGGTTGTTCAGTCTTTGCTCTGGTGTGTCGTTCTGTTCCTGGGAGGGCTCAATGAACGCAGTTTTGAGTCTGTCCAAAGAAACATTAATATTCTTATTATTTATTTCGATTGTGAAATACTTCTCTGCTCGGGCGACTACGGGAAAGGGACCATCGTACGGGGGCTGTAGAGATGCCTTAACGCGATCGCATCTGACGAAAACGTGTGTTGCCGTGCGAAGGTCTGCAGCTATTTGGGTTTGGTCGTTGCCATGATTTGAGGTTGGTGTAGGTCGTATGTTGTTGAAGGACTCTCGTAGCTTGAGAACGAAATCTGTTGAGGGTATCGTATTGTTGGGTGTCTCGAAAAATTCTCCGGGAAGTTTGAGTGTAGTTCCGTAGACGAGTTCCGCCGGGGTTGCGTTGAGGTCGCATTTGAACGTTTATCTTAGTCTGAGCAAGATAATAGGTAGGTGGCTTAACCAATCGTTGTCCGATTGAGACATGATGGCCGCTTTGAGTGTGCGGTGCCAACGCTCTATGAGACCGTTGGATTGAGGGTGATAGGCTGTTGTGCGTAGGTGGTTTACTCCCATGGAATTTGACAATTCTTTGAAAATTAGGGACTCGAATTGCCTTCCCTGGTCGGTCGTGATGGCTCTAGGCACGCCGAACCGCGAGAACCAATTGGTTACTAGTTTACTGGCGATTTATTCCGCTGTTATGTCCTTTAGTGAAATGGCTTCTGGCCACCGGGTGAAACGGTCGATGATTGTGAGGCAGTATCGGTACTCTTGGCGTAGGGGAAGAGGTCCGATAATGTCCACGTTGATGTGTTCGAATCTTTGCGATGGATCATTGATATTTGTAATTGGTGTTCGTGTGTGTTTGATGATTTTTGATCGCTGGCATCCCAAGCAGTTTCGTACATGAGCTCCTATTAGTTTGCTCATGTTGGGCCAGACGAAACGTTCCTTAATCAGTCGAATGGTTGCACGGATTCCGGGGTGCGATGCTCCGTGCAGCTTCCTGATTACGGGTTCGCGATGCTGCGTTGGGATGAACGGTCTTGTCGACGACGTCGTGACGTCGCAGTAAAGTTGCCTTTTGATGAAAGGGATATCGACCTTTTTTAGCTGCAATTTCGTGGTTTTGCTGCCCAACAGTTGCTTTAATTCGTTGCAATTGTCCTGAGCTGCAGCGATTTTTCTCGAAATTGATAACTTCCGATGAAATAGTGGCGATGCGTGAGAGTGCGTCGGCCGCTATGTTGTCGTCTCCGGATATATGGGTTATTATGTTCGTGAACTGACTTATAAAATCCAGGTGACGAGCTTGTCGGTGTGAATAAACGTCTGATTGTTTTTTTATTGCGTAGGTTAGGGGTTTGGCGTCAGTACGGACCTCGAAATCCCTACCTTCGAGCATGTGTCGAAAGTGTTTATTTATCATTTATTTATTTATTCACCGCCAAATACTGGCTGTATCGTTTGAGATATACATAGTGTACATTTATTTGTAGTGGTGGATAAAAGGTATGAATCACGATGTTTTAAAACATCTCATCACCATTAAAAACCACATCTTTCGAGCAAAAAATTACAAATTAAAAATTTGTTATACAATAATTTAACAAAATTGCAGTTTCAGTCTGCCTTAACAAGTCACATCAAATCATTCATAACAATAGTGCTATAGCTTGAAACCAAAGATAAATTTGAGAAATGATCGTCACTTAGAGCTAGTAATTGTGATTTGAATGATGTTCTATTGAGTTGCATAGAAAAAAGATCATTTACTTTGTTTGAAAATTTGCACATTTGAGTTATCGGCACCGATGGTGAATTTTTGAGAAATTTGTCGTTTATTTTGATGTGGTCAGCATTTCTCAAATTGCGTTCATTTTGATTGAGTCCGATTTCATTTTTTAACAACGGGCAATGAACATTATTATGCAGCAAATCGAAGATAAACAGAACAGAAGTGTTTATACGGCGACGTTGAAGCGATTGCATATTGAGTTTGTTTAGACGATTTCCAAAAGATGAAATTTGATAGTTGTTTGAAATGTTTGGGTATTCTTTGAGTGCAAACATTGAAAATTGACGTAGACACGACTCGATTTTGTTTTTGTGAATTTCGTAGTACGGTAACCATACCAAGCTGCCGTACTCCAAGATTGATTGAACGAGAGCACAATATAATGATTTCAATGTGTGTATCCGGAATATCGTAGCAGAATCTTTTTACAAAACCAAGCGCTGCCGATGCTTTAGCCACCATTGAGTCGATGTATTTGATGAAATTGAGTTTATTATCGAAAATTATTCCCACATCTATTTGCTGATTAACTCGTTCGAACCGATGACTTCCATACGAGTAATTGTTTGATATTGGATCTCTTTTTTTTATATTGACATAATTGCGCATTTATTGAGATTCAGATTGTAGTAGTGACCCGTGACGTCACTACTAATTGTAAAATGTCATTTATGCATTCTAACATAGTTCAATAAATCAGTAGCAATCTATGCATCAACAAGCACGCATGTCTTTCAATATACACCACACTCTACACAATTGCCACATGGCGCTGCGAGAAAAACGAATCCGATTTAAGATATAAATCCGAAAAAATCATTGCAATCCATCGAGAAAAACATTTAAATGTGGAGCAGTTTTTTAAAGAATATTGAAGAAGAGCCACAAGATAGCGACGAAGAAGATAGAGGAAATAGTGAGGAAACGCAAAATTCGCCAACACGTGAACACGGAATAGATTTGGACGGCTCAAACGAACGGAACGGTGCTGAAAAGAAAGTACAACAACCAGATTTATCGACGGAAAACTTAAATTCTTCGGCACAAATTCCATTAAAAACGCGAAAAATGGAAGTAACATTGAAACAACCAGAGCCATTAAACACTGAAGGGAATCTGAGCGTGAATTGGAAACGGTTCAAAAGAAGTTTCGACATTTTCATGTGTGCAGGCGATTTGAACAGTAAGAGCAATGAAATTAAAGTCGCTACATTTTTGAATACAATTGGTCCGGAGGCTGTGGAAATTTTTGATACGTTGGACATAACAGACGAAAAACGAAAGATATTCGATGACGTCGTAAAGGCATTTGAACAGTTTTGCATGCCGAAAAAGAACCAAATATATGAGCGATTCTTGTTTTACCAAAGAAAACAAAAAGACGGTGAAACATTTGATTCATTTTTGATCGAAATTAAAAGGCTTGTACGCACTTGTGAATTTAAAGAGAAGGAGAATGAAATGCTAAGAGACCGCATTGTCATGGGTGTATTTGATGCAAAGCTACAGAAACGGCTGTTAGAAATCAGCGATTTGACATATGATTCTGCAGTTGATAAATGCAGAGCGAGCGAGGCAACACGAGAGCAGTCAGCGACGATGAGTAATACAGCTGCAGTGAATGAGTTACGGAGCGCACACTTCAATGGCACACACAACCGCACAACGAGGCACACCTACAACAACAGAAACGGCAGTGGTTGTACCAACAACACAAGCAAGCAGTCTAAACAGCAATGGAAAAAAGATCAGCAGAACAAACAGAGTAACAATACTAACGCTAAAACAAGCAACATTAAATTGAGTAAACCAAGCACTAACACAACTAACTCGAATTATGTTAAGGATTGTCAATTTTGCGGCATGTCACACAAAGCGCGTGAATGTACAGCGTATAATAACATTTGTAGTATTTGCTCAAGAAAACATCATTTACCTAGTGTTTGTAAAAATAAGAGTATTGATTTAATTGATAATTTTTCTGATGATGATTCTGATTTTTATGTAGGTTCGCTTGAGACAAATGTCCATTCAACTGGGAGAGATGATGCAGTTGCAAATGCGACATGGATTGAGAGGCTACGAATTAAGGGAAAGAATATAGCATTTAAAATTGACACTGGAGCCCAAATTGATGTGATTCCATTGGATTTGCTTCGGAAATTAGACCAGAACATTCAATTGAGCCACACAAACATTGGATTGAAACCGTTTGGTGGTGGACGAATTGAGCCGTTAGGTATGTGTTCTTTGGTTTGCAAATTCAATAATGTGTTCTCAAAAGTAAATTTCGCTGTTGTTGACTTAGACATGATTCCAATTTTTGGTTTGCGATCAAGCACGATTTTTGAAATAGTGAAACCGCCGCGTATAACTGATGGAAGGAATTGTCGTAACTTATGACAATTAGATTCTTGTTTGATTGATAAAGAAATGATTTTACGCGAATACCCAGATTTATTCAAAGGCCTTGGTACTTTCCCGAATGAATATGAAATTTTGATAAAACCAGACGCTAAGCCGGTTGCGCATCCACCAAGAAAAGTACCGCTCGCACTTAAAAGTAAATTAAAAAAGAAACTGATTTTTCAGAATGGATAAATCATTTAATTACCGTTGAGAAAAAAAATACAGAAAAAAGTCTTCGCATTTGTCTCGATCCGCGCGAATTAAATAAAAATATTTATGATGAACAAGCGTATATTCCTACTTTCGAAGAATTTTCTGCAAAATTAAATGGAATTCAATATTTCACCGTACTGGATTTGAAAGACGGTTTTTGGCACGTTAGATTAGCGGAGCAATCAAGGAAATTCTGTACTTTTGGCACACCATTTGGCTTATATAGATTCATTAGAATGCCTTTCGGTATAAAAACAGGTCCACAAGAATTTCAGAAAATGAACGTAGCAATATTTGGAAACATAGAAAATGTTTTGATTTATTTTGATGACATTTTGATAGTAGGAAGGTCGCGAATTGAACATGATGAAGCATTGAAGAGAGTGTTAGATAGAGCACGAGATAATAATGTAAGGTTTAACGTTAAGAAAATGCAAATTGCCTGTGAATCAGTCAAATATTTAGGTCACATTTTTTCACACAATAAAATTGAACCAGATCCAGAACGGCTGAACGCCATTAAAGAAATGTCAAGACCACGAAGCAAAAAAGATTTGCAAACATTTTTAGGAGTTATTAATTATTTAGGCCCGTTTATTTCGAACTTGTCGGAGAAAACCGCACCTTTACGGTCATTGTTGAAGAAAAATATAATTTTCAATTGGAATAAATTGTACGATAGCATTGTAGAAGACATTAAAGAGGAAATTTTGAAATCAAAAATTTTAGTTCCTTTTGACATGAGTAAAGAGTTGAAAATTCAATGCGACGCATCTCAAAACGGATTGGGTTGTTGCATTCTACAGGATAATAAGCCAATATCATTCGCCTTACGTAGTTTAACGCCAGCTGAACAGAACTATTCACAAATTGAAAAGGAGATGTTAGCTATTTTGTATGCTTGTAACAAATTTAATTTTTATACATATGGTAGAACGGTCAAAGTAGTGAATGATCACAAGCCGTTGCTCGGGATAATGGGTAAAGAATTTCATAAAATTGCCTCAGCCAAGCTACAGAGAATGCGTATAAAAATGTTAAATTATGATATTGAGTTAGAGCATGCTCCAGGCAAATCGATACACATAGCTGATTATTTGTCACGTTATATGGGCCCGTCGGACATTAACGATGAAGACAAATGTATCTCTGATGCAGTGTTTTCGATCAACGTGACTGATGAGCGCAAGACCGAATTGCAACGCGAAATCGAGAACGATAAAGAGTTAAAAATTATAAAAGATTTTGCAAGAAATGGATGGCCGAATGACAAGTCAAAATGTCCAGTTTCAGTTAGATATTTTTTCAAATTGAGAAATGAGATATTGCTTGAGGACGATTTGTTGTTTTTTAATGAACGCGTAAGTAGTAGGAAAAGGCGGGTTCGTCAGCAACTCTTGCGTCAACCATGCGGCTACCGCAAGGCTGCCGCAAGTGTCCTTGCGTCATTCATGCGGTAGCAGTGCGAGCGCGTGCGTCAGCCAGAGAGTAAAGCTCATACACTCATACATTCCCTCGTATACACTCATACATCCCATCGCTTGATTGTATACTACACCTCCCTCTCTCTCTCTCTTTCTCTCTCTCTCTGTGTCTGTCTGTCTGTTGGTCTATGTAACCGTCAATTTTTCTTCAGTTTTTATTTAAATTCTTGTTGAAATTATTTGTTTATTTGATTTCAATTTTTACACTCATCACATTGTCTAAATTTGTTTTGATATTTTGAAATTTTCAAAAAAAAGGGGAAAAAAAAAACAAAATATTAAACAAAACAAAAAAGACAAAATCGAAAAAATAAATATATCGTTAAAGATGTCTTCGTTAGTGTTTGGTCAATTCTATATTTCTCTTACTCACCTTAATCGATGTCCATAAATTTAATTGAATTTACGGGCACTCAACTAAAGTTGACAGATTCCCTTGAACACAATGAATATTGTTAATCAATTGTTTTAAATACTTTAAATGTCACTTCATAGAAATCTGTCAAATTTCATTGTATGTCCGTAAGTTTAAACGAATTTACCAATGTTTAATACAAATGTTTATAAAATATATTGGTAAATGCGATTAAATTTACGGACATCGTTTAAAAATACGGATGTAAATAAAATATTTACTGGCTTTTTTTCTGTGTGTGTTTATGGATATGATGAAATAAAAAAAAATGAAATTGGCGCTATTGTCAATTAAAAGAATTTGTACTGCAAATGACAATTTGTTGTCAGCGCGCCTTTCGGATTTTATTTGCATCCAAAATATGACACTTGTGATACGTAACAGTTAGTATTAGTTCGTATGTTATAATATAGAAAAAAAAAAATACTATTTTATGCTATTGATTCAAACAAATAAATAATTGATTGAAAATGAGTGATAAAGGAGAGAAAGATGGTAAATTCAATAAATAAATGTTGTAGAGAGTAGCAATAGATCGAAAAATATAAAATCAATTTTGATTTTTTTAACGTTCATTCATATTGTAGTTTTAAATCCAAAGTGTATATTTTCACCACTTCATGCATATGTGAAGCAAATACGTATGTCGCGTTATGTCGAATATACACATATGTGATTCTATTCACCATATTGTAATCGTATGTACGAACATATATGCAAATTGTCTAATATATTTATATTTAAACGTCAAATAAAATGGTGTGCAAATATCAAGTTCCAATAAATTTCCAAAATATATATAAAGGTTCAGTTCTTTTAATGTTTTTGATTGAATCTTATATTTTCATATTCTTCATTCGTTAAATTCCAGTTTCACGTGAAGACTATGATTTACTTTTAAAAATCGTCAAAAATTATGAAGATGAAGTAAACACAAAAGATGCACGTATTTCTACATTAGAACACAAGCTGCAGGAGCAACATCACCGATGCGAAGAAGAAAAAGGGCAGCTCTATACAGAAATCGCTGAGCACGCCATTCGGCAGAACCTACTCCAAATGTTGGTTTTGCAGCAGCAAAATGAAATTGATACGTTGAAACAAGAAGTTAATACGTTGAAACGACAAAATATTGGTTTGGCGATTGGTGTCATTATTGGAATCGCTGTTCCATTATTTTCTTCATTCACAAAGTTAAATTATGCTTAAATAAAATGCAAATAAAAAGAAGAAAAGAAAAAATGAAAAACAATTGGCATTTATTGTTATTTTCATTTTGGGTTTTCGTTTCTTGGTGTTGCATGTCGTACTGTACATAGGACATAGTTGAGGTTAAAGGCGGTTGGGGTTACGTTCACATGCCAACATTTGTGATAACATGTATTTTGAATGAGCGTTTTTGAATTTATTGTTTATATGCTTGAACATTGTGCTATGTAATTTGATGATAAAAAAAAAGTCATACAGTTCAGCAGACAAAAGAGTTGTAACTCTCCTCAAAAGAAATGTATCTCTCCTCAAAAAAAAAAAAAATCTGTGTAGATTGACGTGAAGCATTTAAGCAGTGAGCTCTAAGTGTGGTCAGTTTATTCGGTATATTGTTAAATTCAGTTTTGAGAATGGCTGGTGAGTCTTGCTCTACTCTGGCGAGGTATCTTACATCTGAACTTGAGTTGATTCTTCACGGTTGTAGATCGTTTTGGTGCGTGTGCTGTATCGGCCCGGCGGTGAATCCTTCATCATCAATTCCATGCCGAGTAACGAAACCGTGATATACTCGGTTACCCCGTTGATTTCACCAAATGCTGTGCTCGGCTGATTCTCGAATACAATTTCGGTGATGGTGCACATACAATACTTCTGTATCAATGTGAGCAATTTTATAAAACCATTGCGATAAAATTAAATGGCCAAAATTGTACAGCAAACGGCGTACGTGTAGCAAAGTAAATTTACCAGTTGCCGAATCGACCAATGATTCCAAATTGAAGTTGCGATACTTGATAGCAAAAAATTGTTGAACAATTCCCTTGAACTGAACGCAAACCTCAGCCATTGTGCTCTAATCGTTGACTAACAAATGTTCTAGCACTTTGTATTGACAATGATCAGCCAAATCGAGAAAATTTGCCAATTTCCCTTGAGCTTTAGGCACCTTTCGCTTTCGCACTCCTGTATCAACCGTGAACGATGATGGGCCTGGTTTCGGTTCGATATCGGATTCCGTTTTTGTGTCGCTTCTCTTGATACGCTTTGATTCTGGCTCTTGTTTTTCCATATTGCAGCAAAACGATGACTTGTCAATAAAATTCTGATGAAAAAATGGATACATTTCTTTAAATATTCATTTCAAAGTGATTCAATAAGAATTTTGCCCTTTTGTAAACCGCTGAAGACGATACAAGAATTTCAGACAGTGAATGTTTTTGAACGCCGATTGCTGTCGAAAAAAAAAAAAAAGTTAATGTGTTGTTTGAAAAAAAATAGCAGCAATAGCAAGCAAGCACATTTTAAATGTAGTGCGATTTGCCTGTAAATTTTTTTGGTTATTCTAATTTTTCATTTGCACTATCCGAAGTTCTGAATGAAAATTCTAAACATAATCGAATGCAATGAAACTCTTTGAATTAGATTTTCCATAGAAAAATGACGATAAAATTCTGAGTTAATTAACACTAGTTTTGTGAGCTAGACTAAGCACGTGTACCAATCGAAAAAATTGATGCATATTTCCTGAACTTTTATGTTTTTTTAGCCATCTACTGTATGATCCCGGCGTTCGATATTGAGCGTCAATGCTAAGAGATAGGAGTATTTACTGGTTGTGAATAATCAGAAAACGCAAATCAGAACACCTAATTAAACAAGTTTTTCTTTGAAGATTAGAAGTGTCGATATAAACAAATAATCCAAATGTGATTGAGAATTTCAATAACAAGCAATTTAACAAAACAAGAAATAAAAAAATGACATCCACAGGCGTGCACATGGTCATATAGCTGTAGAGCAGACAGAATTTAGCCGAAATCATTTGATGTCGTTACATTTGATAAAAATGCAAAAAATTCTGGCTAAACAATCGAATGTTTTACGAGTAAAAATCATAATTTTTCGATGAAAATTACACTTGGTCATTTCTATTAATATATTCATGATTTTTCTATTTTCCATTTTGTCTCTATACCATTCTATTAGTATTTGATCTTTGAAGTTGAGAAGGAACGAAGTTTTTTAAACGATGTATCAAAGCGACGAGTAAAAGCAATGGAAACATTGGATGAAAAAATTACTAACACAGTTCATCGTATTTGAGATGGAGGCGGAGTCACATTCTTTGGATCTCAATTGCTTATCATAGATTCCTTTTGATTATTTCATTATAATTCTTAGCATCCGAAAAAATAGTCTCAATTCCATTATAGACTACATCACGTTATGCATCTTATTACCACTAAGAGTGCAAAAAAAGAAAGAAAGCAAAGTATGATTCAACATAATTTGTATGATACAAATTGATATTTGGTTTTATTTTATGATGAATCCTTATATCTTTATAAGCGGTTTAATTTGTCGAATTGTTCGAGTTAAACATATTTGGAATAAACCTAGCGAAAATGATAATATACAATAATAATAATAAACAAAAACAAACAAATAAATTGGAGAAATAGAGAAAGAGAGAGAGAGAAAAAACTATAAAATCGATAATTCTTGTATAAGTCATAAATAGAATTGGCGATAAATCGAATTGTGTCGTATAGCCTAGAGAGTCGAATGCAATGTCTTACAGTTGTAGATATTGTTTCATAATTATGCTTCATAAATCTAGGGGTTTTTATCTGTTCGCGAATGCACTATATTCGCCTAGATACTAGGGCATTTGCAATGGCAAAGACCAATCTGAAGCATTTGTATACAATTCGAATAATTCGTATACTCAAACCAATTAAATACTTCAAATTTCTTGCGAATTGTGCGAATTCCTATACAAATGTTGAATGACAGCTAGCGCCACCAACATCATGCAAACTGTCATACACTGTCGATGACAAAGATTGGATTCATATTAGTTGTAGTTGTCATTCCGTTGCATTGCACCATGCAATGCCGTAAATATTTCCAAAAATTAGAGAAATCAATTGGTTCCAAAATTCCAGACTACATAATAAATATTTTTATAGATGCAGGTTATTATGAAGAAATTACTTTACGAACGATTACTCTGGATACTATAAGTGAAATTGAAAACTACGTGAACTCTTCAGGAAAAAAGCATTTATTGATTGGAACCGTTTATCAACACGCAGAAAAATTCAGTTTTTTGCCGGGCCACAAATCAATTATTTTAAATTTTCCCACATACATTAACGATTTAATTTCAAAGAAAAAAAATAGCACACGTTCAACATTGAAAAAAGGTGACGAAATCTCTGCAAGTGAACCTTCTAATTCTACTTCGGATAGTGAGCAGTCGGAATTGCAAATTGAAGTTATAAAACAAAAGTGTGTAACAAAACTCTTGAACTATTTATTGGAAACACGACGTAAATTGAAATCGCAAGTTGGTTGCGATTTGACCGCGGAATGTTTTTCGAACTTTGAGTGTATTGCAGAAGATGAATATAAATATCGTTTCCAGTGCCCAACTTGCTCGAAATCATATTCATTTTTATACAAAAAATATTGGCAGATCAGCAATGTTGAAGCACATGTGAGAAACCATCTTAGCGAAAAAACTGCGTCAACGCCAGCTCAAGCCTCTAATCAAACCGAAATTATCGATTTGATAAACGAAGCAAATTCGACAATATCAAAAAAAACATAAAATTTTACTCTCATTCATTAATGAACATTTTGTTGCCGGTTTCTTTGCTTTACATTCAAATGTGTTGTATTGCCGACTCTAATACCGACTCTATTTGTGTGTGAAATGTCGTTGTCTATTCCCGCTCAAAAAATATAAAGTGTCAAAATCGCATGCAAACTCAGTAACACTCATTAAATCTACTCTGTTTGGCTTCTTCGAGTTAAAAACTAGTCTATTTACAACGGCATTAAAGTTTATTATTTCTCCGTACATTTTCACCGTTCAATGAGAATAAATGAAGCAGAGAAGATGTATTACGTCGTATTTTTAAAAATTCCCCGGCGCTACATTTTGATTCCACACTAGGGCGTATCATGATGTTGCGAATTTAAGATCAACATATATCTTCTGAATCAGTAGAATCTGTAGAATTTAATTATATAGTTTAAAATTTAAATAATTCATTCCTCGCGAGCAAAATCGCGAATTAATAAAAAAATGGAATTGAAAGGTTTTCATAAAAACCATACAAAACCATACAATCCATTCGAACCATGTATCGCAATGGATACTTCGTATATGAGACACAAGCGAAAATCATTGTATTTTTTAAAATACAATGGCAAAATATTAATTTTTATAAAACGCTACAATAATATTACGATTTTTCTAAAAAGCATTGAAGACAAATTAAATAAATATTACATATACCAACAGGTTCAAGTAAAGGTTTTCCTATTTTTACAAATAAAACTGTTTCGGATAAATTCTATAATTGCAAAGAAATATTATAAGAAGATTGTTGAAACTTTTTGATAAACGATTTTATAAATCCCCACATTTTATGGTGGATTTGATAAAAATACGTTTTCTAGACTGCAATTTTAGAAAATATCATTGAGATATATAATATTTCAAATATTATTTTACAATGTAGAAAAAATTGATATAAATCACTAAGAAATTTTCATTTCACTTTTACTGATATTTAATTGAAATCAAGAAATCTAATTTTTAACAATTTTCGTCGCCAAATCAATTTATTTATACTTTTATAAAAATACAGATATATATATATATATATATATATATATATATATATATATATATATATAGTTAATTAGCAGATTCCAGTCATTTTTTTTATGAAATGTTATTCTGAGAAGTATATTTCTTACCAAATTTTTGATTAAACAAAAGTTTATTAAGACAACATACGAACAATTCGTATAAATGTATTGTAAAAATGCGTTTTCAAAATGTTGTGTCAAAAGTTTTCCATTTATATGTACTTTTTATGAGATTTTATACTTCATGAAAGTAGATTAGCAAAGTATGTTCTGAAACGCGAATTAAATTGATATCAATTTAATTCGCGCTTTATATCGCGTTTTTCGCGGATTTCGGGGAATAAATCGCGAACCGCGGAAAACATCCGCTGAATACACCGGTTTTGCAGGGTAAATCGCGGATCGCGACTTTCAACCGTGGATCGCGACTTTCAACCGCGGATTCCGCGGATTCCGCGGATTCCGCGGATTCCGCGAATTCTGCAGAATTTTACACAAACTGTGGCAATTAAATGAGAAACAGTATATTAAAAAAGCAGGAATTGAATTGATATCAATTTAATTAGCGATTCATATCGCGATTTCCGCGGATTCCGAGAAAATAAATCGTGAACCGCGGAAATCAACCATCGAATACACGGATTCCGCGTATATATCATGTATATCTCCTGAGAGAGTCTAGAAAAAAAAAAAAAAATAATATATATCCTCTTGAGTTGTATTTGTTAAATGAAATAAAATTGAATTTCATGTGAGTGTTCTCACTCAAAATTATATTGGAAAATATCTTTATTCAGTTTTATATATCATCGAATACAATGAATTGCTATATAAACTTCCTATTTTCGACTTAAGAAACTATCCACATCGAATTCCAAATCGAGAAGAGATCCATTGTAAGATTCCGCGCTCACGAAATGTAAAATCGCCATGTTATGATAGGATCCATCCCTGCCCCTGAAGCACATTATGTATCGACCCTGATTCAATTTTTCGACATCATCTTCAGTTAGAGTTTTCGCAAATCGTTGCGGTAGAAACACGACCTTATCCCCAAGATCAGCTTTAATTTGCATCCCATATTTTTTCGTGGGGACGAAACCAAATGATGACACCAAGTAGTCACCAATCTCCAGATCTCCAAACTTGACAAATGGCTTGTTATCGTAGCACAAACTGTTTAACAAACTAAGTCCCGATGACATGATTACAAAAAAAGGTCAGACTTTTTCTTTAATTCTTTAAATGGAATGCTGTGAGCTGACTGACTGACAATCAAGCAAGACTCGTGCATTTATATCAAAAATTATCAGTCAAATAAATTACCCCCACCAACTAAAAATACGATATTCGATAAACCTTTGTCCTTTGACCACCCCCCGCTGTTTTGACAAAACAAAACAAAATGTATGCATGCAATAAATCCATCTATTGTTTGTGTGAGATCAAAGAACACCGACTTTTGTATTGGGAGTACAAATTGAAAACCGCGCATTTTTTTCAAAATTTCGATCTTTATTATGGAAAAATGGTTACAAATTGATTATTCAAAGTATTTTCCATCGCTAGCCACAACTTTTTCCCATCTTTCTGGCAAATTACGGATTCCGCGTCGAAAGGAATCTGTGCTTTTTTCGGCTATCCATGAATCGACCCATTTTTTGCATTCCTCGTAAGAATGGAAATGCTGTTCAGCCAGACCATGTGTCATTGATCGGAAGAGGTGGTAATCGGAAGGGGCAACGTCTGGGCTATACGGCGGGTGGGGTAGGACTTCCCATCGAAACGTTTCCAAGTAGGTTTTAACGACCTGAGCAACATGTGGCCGAGCGTTGTCATGTTACAAAATAACTTTATCGTGTCTTGCGACCGTTTCCGACCGTTTTACCTTCAGTGCTCGGCTCAAACGCATCAATTGAGTTCGGTACAATGCTCCTGTGATGGTTTCGTTTGGTTTCAACAACTCATAATAGATCACGCCGAGCTGATCCCACCAAATACACAGCATTAGCTTCGAGCCATGAATGTTCGGCTTTGGCGTCGATGTTGATGCGTGGCCGGGGTAACCATACGATTTTTTTCGCTTCGGATTATCGTAATGAATCCACTTTTCATCACCAGTCACAATACGATGCAAAAAACCCTTCCGTTTTTGCCTTTGAAGCAGCTGTTCACAAGTGAAAAAACGGCGTTCGATGTCTCTCGGCTTCAATTCGTATGGCACCCAATTTCCTTGCTTTTGAACCATTCCCATGGCTTTTAAACGATAGGAGATGGATTGTTGTGTCACTCCCAATGATTTTGCAAGTTTTTCTTGCGTTTGACACGAGTCTTCATCGAGTAATGCTTCCAACTCCTCGTCTTCAAACTTTTTCACTTGGCCTGGACGCTCTTTGTCTTCCACATCAAAATCACCACTTTTGAACCGCGCAAACCACTCCTGGCACGTTCTAATCGACGGAGCATATTCTGGATATGCTTCGCATAACAAACGATGACTCTCGGAAGCATTTTTCTTCAGATTAAACCAATAAAGTAAAACTTCCCGCAAATGCTGTTTTGTAGGCACGTAGCTCGACATTTTCAACGGAATAATAAACTTGTGTATTCAACTGAATGATAAGTTTGACAGATCGTTTTCAATGTATTTTTTTATCCTCTTTAAGATACAATAGCTGTCAAAGTCAAAATAATGACATCTATGATAGATATGAAGTTAGTAACGAATGCGCGGTTTTCAATTTGTACTCCCAATAGTTCCGTGAGATATAGACTTGCATTCACATGTTAGAACAAGTTTACACATCGCAGTTGGCATTGCTGTGTGGAAGGGATAGATTGGAAGATAAATTTAAAATCACAAAAAGTTTTTTAAATCCTAATACATTTTCATTTAAACTTCAACGTGAATTATCCACTCTCTAAAAAGTCGAAATGTCATCAAGAATCGATTTTGAGGTTCGACAATCCGCCTTTAATCGTAGAATATTTTCATTCGCTATGGTGAATCGTGATCACATCGACATTCGTGAATTCCTTACAGATTCCTTCGATTATTTCGATGCAAATATTCGTGAATTATTAGCAGTGCATTTAATGTTAAAAGTGAATGGGTGCTTCAAAGCAGTTTATCAAAAAGTGGTGCAAACAAGTGAAAATCAACTGTTAGAAAAGCAGACCATTTACATAAACACTAGAAATACCGTGATAGATCTTAACACCGACTTGCTCGAATCTTTTAATGAAGATATAGTAAAATATGTTCTTGGGCAAGTTGATGAAGTTGTATTACAAGGTTCAGGCTTTTCCTTATCACAAATCGAAGAGCTCGCAATTTCGATCAGCCGTTATGAACCAATTCGGGCGTCGTCATATATTAATCTTCCCAAATGTATTGAAGATAAACATGCAGTCATTAATGTCGTGAACAGAGATTACATGTGCTTCAAATGGGCAGTTTTATCCGCCCTTTATCCAGCTCCAACTAACCCTTCACGTTTAATGAATTATTTACCATACGCAAATGAACTCGATTTCACTGGAATTGACTTCCCCGTTAGTCTCAATCAAATCGATAAATTTGAAAAACAAAACCCGACAATTTCCATCAATTTATACGTTCATGAGCATACGCAAGACGGAATGAAAATCCGACCACTTCGCCTGACTAAACATATCAAAACGCAGCATATTCATTTACTTTTATTAAAATTCGTGCATAATGATGGAAATGATTTTCAAATAAATGTAGATTCACACTACTGCTGGATCAAAAATCTAGGTCGATTGATATCATGTCAATCTAGCAAGAACACGGCTAAAAAATATTTTTGTGATCGCTGCTTGAACTATTTTTCGAAATTGGGTGATTTAGAAGTACACCGTGTAAATTGCATGAAGCAAAATGAACTTGAGATTGTGATGCCGACGGAAGGAAACGATGTGATTTCGTTCACGAATAGAGAAAAACAATTAGATTCACCGTTTATAATTTACGCAGATGTTGAAGCGCTGTTAAAAAAACCGGAGGAGCAAATATTTAGGAGTGGATCTACTGATACATACCAACAACATGAAGTATACAGCATCGGCTATTACTTTAAATGCTGTTACGACGATTCGAAATCATATTACAACAGTAGACGGGGGCCTGATTGCATTAGTTGGTTCATTAACGAATTGAAAGAAATCGCGTTCAAGGTTGGTGATACTTTGGAAAATATAATTCCACTCAAAATGACATCCGAACAGGAAAACGAGTTTCAAAATGCGAGAAAATGTCATATTTGTGAGAAAGAATTCGAGATCGGATGCACCATAGTCAGGGATCATTCACATTTAACTGGTGACTTTCGCGGAGCTGCCCACCAAGACTGTAATCTTTCTTATATCGAAAGTCGCTCGATTCCAGTGGTTTTTCATAACTTATCACACTACGACTCCCATTTTCTATTGCGACAACTGGCTACCGGATTCGAAGGTGCAATTTCTATCATCCCCATCAATAGTGAGCAATACATATCATTCACGAAGGTCGTGAATGGTTCAGCAAAATCATTCAAAAAGCTTATAAAATTGAGATTCATCGATTCTATACGATTCATGGCATCATCATTAGACTACCTATCTTCACTGATTCCATCGGAAAAGAAGAAAATATTAAGATCAGAATGTGCACATTTAAATGAAGAGCAGCTGCGGTTGTTAGAGCGTAAAGGTGTCTTTTGCTATGATTATGTTGATAGCTGGGAGAAGCTGAACGAGACATCGCTACCATCAAAAGATGATTTCTACAGCACATTGATTGATCAACCCATTTCTGATGATGATAACAATTTTGCTGTTGATGTATGGAAAACATTCAATATCCAAAACCTCGGTGAATATTCAGTTTTATATCTGAAAACCAGTGATGGTTTTTGATAGACATCTGTAGACATAGACCATTGTCTATTCAATCGATTGGTATAGGCAAAGTGTAGGCAATGTGTACATGTACACAACTAAAAACGTTTGTGTTAGTTTGTATTTGTGTGTATATATAGGCTGCCTATAGACATGCCTACACATTTGTTGTCTATAGACATGTCAATCTGTTCATCACTGCTGAAAACTGATGTGCTGCTATTGGCAGATGTATTTGAGAATTTCAGAAAAACATGTAAAGAAATCTATAAATTAGATCCATCGAATTATTATACAGCGCCTGGACTCTCATTCGATGCCATGCTCCGTTACACGAAAGTCGAACTTGAATTATTGAAAGATGTTGACATGCTGCTATTCATTGAAAGGGGGATACGTGGTGGTATAAGTCAATGCAGCAAGCGATACGCCACAGCGAATAATAAATATATGAAAAATTATGACAGCAGCCAAGAATCAAGCTACCTTATGTATCTCGATGCAAATAACCTATATGGTCATTCGATGATGCAGTATCTACCACACAAAAATTTTCAGTGGTCAAACAAAATCTTCGATAAAGAGCAAATTTTGAACATTGCCGACGATTCTGAGACGGGTTACATCTTTGAAGTTGATTTACATTACCCGTGGGATTTACATGATTTGCATAATGATTACCCGTTTTGTGCGGAAAATAAGCAAGTACCCGGCACGAAAAACGTTAAAAAACTTCTCTTAACGTTAGACGATAAGAAGAATTATGTCGTGCACTATCGAATGTTAAAGTTGGCTCTTCAGCACGGTTTAGTATTGCAGAAAGTGCATCGCGTTCTTCAATTTGACCAGAGCGACTGGCTGAAGCCATACATCATGCTGAATACCGAGATGCGAACGAAAGCGACATATGACTTCGAAAAAAATTTCTTCAAATTACTCTGCAATGCAATTTTCGGTAATATATAGCTATATTTATTGTGACATTTTACCAGTTAATTGTTTATTTAACACATTCGATTTCTTTATATAATTTACAGGAAAAACAATGGAAAACTTGCGATCCAGAGTTGATATTCACTTAAAATCCCAATGGGGAGGGAAACTAATCGCGAAACCTAATTTTAAGAGACATGTAATTTTTGATGAGAATTTAGTAGCAATCCAAATGGATAAAATGAGCATTAAAATGAATAAACCTATTGCGATCGGTCTCGCAATTTTAGATATATCAAAAACAGTAATGTATGATTTCCATTACAATTTCATGAAACCGACGTACGGTGACAATGTAGCTTTAACCTACACCGACACCGATTCTTTCATTTATCAAGTAAATACCGATTGTTTTTATTCCGATATGAAGCGAAATTTAAACAAATATGACACAAGCGACTATACTCAAGATAACATTTTCAGCATGCCGCGCGTAAATAAAAAAATACCAGGCTTGCTCAAAGATGAGTTGAACGGGGAAATTGTAAATGCTTTTATCGGATTGCGCAGTAAAATGTATTGTGTTCAATCGAATGGGGTGGACAAGATGAAAAAAGCAAAAGGCGTGAAAAAATATGTGTTGAAAAAAGAGATAAATTTTGAAAATTATGTTGACTGCCTATTGAATAATTGCTCAATTGTGAAAGATCAAAATACATTTCGCTCTAAATTGCATAAAATTTACACAATCCGACAAAGTAAAGTAGCATTAAGTCCTTTCGATGATAAGAGGTTCATTTTAGAGAATAACACTGATACATTAGCATGGGGGCACTATAAAATTCCATTGTAATTTTTTTTTAAAATAAGTAAATAAACATCAACATTTACATTTCTTAAAAGTCTTTATCTTCTCCTTTATTTTTTTGTAGCATTCTATATATTATTTCAGAAATTTTAAGACGGTGTTCTACACTAAATACATATGAAATCAATTGTTCAGTTTGCTGTATTGGACATTGGAATCGAAAACGATCCAAAGCGGCTTCACACCACTTGCCCTTTCTTGCTTTACGATACGCATATTGCCAAACACGCATTTCCAAAACATGCACCGACATGTCGAATGTTATCTGAAAAGAAAAAGGTTCAATGGAATGTTGAGAACTCCGGCTTAACGTTTTAAAACAAAAATTCATTTTACCTCACATGTTTTTGTTTCGAGGTCTCGGTCATTGTAGATCCCTAAATGGGTGAATTATAGTTAAAAAAGAAAACAAAGAAATTACTCTGTCAGATAAAATCTACGATCGAGTTAATTTATTGAAAATTTGGCAGTTACAATACATCATTTTTATCTATCCAGCTATTATGTCTCTTTTCAAAACCTAACCATTTTACGTAAACTTTGTTGTTTCTCTTTCGTAGAATTTTTTCAACTAGATAAACATCTGGAAACTTAACTAATTGCATCTCATCAGCATAGACGCTCCCTTTGATCTCATTCCCCTCATAGTCAACTAATAAATATGTAATTAGGTCCGTATTCTGAACTTTCCTTACAATAAATATTTCAGTTGTCCACGATGGTAAGTAACCTTTTTCGAATATATGTTTATGTTTACTTAGTCGAACATGGTCTCCTACATTGAATTTTACTACATTTCTATAAGGAATAACTCTTTTATAATTATAAGCGGTATCTAAAAGGTGCTGCTCGTTATCAGAATTCACGTCATTGGGTGCCATTTTTATTGTTCGATGCTTAGTTGTGTTGTACTCATAAACTAATTTAGGTAGAAGGCTGACCAATTTATGATTTCCATTCAAGCTGAATTGTTGATATATCTTCCTTTTCAAGGTCCGATTGAAGCGTTCCACGATAGCTGCCTTCTTTGAACTAAATGTTGAATAGCGATGAACCATGTACTTTTCCAATAATCGTGTCATTTCGGAGTTATAAAATTCGCGGCCCATGTCAACTTGCAGATTTCGTACAGGTCGATCAATCGAATCTAAGATTGACTTCATAGCTCGGGTAACTTCCAATCCTGTTTTTGTCTTAAGTGGTCGTACATATGCCATTTTTGAAAATGTATCAATCGCTGTTAAACAATACTTCATTTGACGATCAGGCGGCATTTCAATTAAATCCGCTTGTAATGTGTCGGCGATACCCCTCATTGTGCTTCGGCGTCTCGCAAAATGTTTTCTTGCATCGCGATGAAGCTCCTTGACAACTTGCAATTTACTCATATTGATTCTAATGATGCTTAGTTGAAGTAATTTGATGAATTCGATAACTACGTCGATTCACATAAATTTAACTGCTTCTGATAACAACACCGCTAAATGGCGAGTACTCAAATTGATTGTCGAAAATGATCAAGCAATTGGCAATAGTATTTGGCGGAATATTGGCTCGAGCATTAATTTCCAAACGAATATCCACTGTACCACCTAAATATGTTTCGTCAGATCTCGTACAGTCGAATGTAAATATCGGATTCGTACCAAAATCTCCATTTCTAATTATAACACCATTACGACAATCATCATCATTGTAATAAGCTCCATGGATGTTAAGATACGCGAAATACAGCTCCTCATATTTCGAATTGGTAAAGTCTAAATTAAAGTTCTCGTATGGATAATATTCCGAGTTCTAGTACAGCTTAACATCAGAAATGTTACAGTGATCATATCCGACCGAGTTGATTTCCACGCGCTGTCTATTCGTTTGGAATGTGACAAACACGAATCGCGGTTTACTCATTTGAGTTGTTGATTTAACCGTCCAAATATGCTTATTACTCTCCGGTAACTGAGGCATCTCATAGTAATCCTATGATCTATAAGGAACGCTAATTGACTGCTTTCGCTCTAGATATTTTAACATCTTTAGTTTTGAAATATCCGATAGTTGAACATGCGGTATTTTCCACTGAATTTTATTCAATTTAAAGGTGAATGAGTCGGTGGTCGCTCTATAGACGCCGACATCTGTTCGATTGCGCATTAAGATGATTTCATGATTACAATTCAATAAAATTTTTCGATAGTCATCGCAGAATCCCAGAACTTGATTCAGAGGAATAATGAATGAATACGTTCTCACTGCCAATGCCAAATCTGTGTAAGCATGTGACAATTGATCCAAAAAATATTGTCCTGCTTCAGTTGATGCTACGAGATTTTTCATTTCGCTTGATGTTCCGACATTTTTCGTACGGTCAATTTCAACACCGTTTATTTCATAGCGTATTTCACTGAAAAAACGCGCTGCACAATTTGCACTCCATGTGCCAACTATAGCTTCATGTTCGGCACCTTGTCTACGTCTAACTTCAACTTCTATATAAATATAGCTCTCCGATGGTAAAACATATAAATCCTGTGATTGAATGGCTATTCTTATTTCATTATTTGCATTAAATGATGAAGTGTATGGTGAATAGCTATGATATTGCTTCCGAATGATGGTGCTATCGCGAACAGGCATGTTCATTACACTCAGAATGTCACTCATGTTGTCCTATTTTTAACTTTAAACCCTAAGGACTCCAACAACTTGATATTTTTCCTTGATAATTTACGCTTTGACGATCGTGATGTTGTTCGCTTAATTATCGAATTAACATTTATATCATCAAATCCGAATGTTTGAGCACTTGTTGAATTGTATAGAAGCATTTTATTTTTATTTTTATTTTTCAATTATTTATCGTCTCGTTTTATATGTATTCGAACTGTTATCTCTTCACCGCGAAAATCGATTGATTCACCGTTCTGATCCACGATAGAAATTTGAATGCAGCTTATCCGACGCGGGATAATGGGTAAATAAGTGATGTTTCGGGGCTGTTCAATAATTTTGTATCCAATGTCAACTTTATTGGCTGAAAATTCATAAATTGAGTGGCAGAGTTGACCATTCACATACGCCCCGGATATAATATTACATTCAACTCTTACAACATTCAATTTGGAAATTCTAATTATATCTTTCGCTTCCACTTCACGGTTAGCTGGAATTCCTACGTTGTAACCAGTTTTCCTTATTGAATTATCATTGAGATTCACTTTATCATCATCATCACCTGTGAATCCTTTGTCAAAACCCAGCACATTGAGAACGGATTTCGGTTCTTTATGTAAAATTTGATGATCACATCTGATAGAAGCTTTTAATGTACTCTTGTTGATTGAATAGTAGAAACTAATTGCAATTTCATTCAGGCAAGTCGCTATATACCGCAATAAATCATCAACTTCATAGCATCCGATTGGGATTTCAATAGATCTCGCTTTACCATTTCCGTCAATGAAATGAAAAATATTGTTATCTTTCGTGATATTTGGAATTGAATGATACGCTGTGAAATCCAGAAGACCGCACGAATAGCTTTGATTTTCATCAAGAACTATCTCAGGAAATATTGTGGCTGATAATTCGGATGTATTGCCGGTTAGTGTTACAGTAAACGATGTCATGATTGTAATTTTTATACTGATCAATTTCGCTTAACTTCACTTGCATTTATACGTTTGACCAGAATTTATGTAAGAATTCCAAACACAATTGGCCGCATACAACTGTTTCAAATTCTTGATATTGGTGATAGTTGTGCATGAGTTTCACATTTTTCCCTAAATATGTCTTCAATTCGAGTGGCGGAAGAAGATTTCCGAAGCTATCAAAATACCATGCTGAATCATTAATTTTAACCAATGCGGTCCAATGCGTCCCATTCGATCGAACACTATCATGATTTAGTATCAAACATTCTATTTTTCTCGGTTTTTTCGGCAGTGTATCACGCATAAAAACACCTCGAAAATGCGGCATTTTGAATAATTCAACGTATTTTATTAAATCATGATTGGTAAGTGGTCTATCTTGTGGGACGCTCACCACACGTTTTTTAAATGTGGCTTCAAGTAGAGACCGTCGCCAGCTGTATTTTTATGCGGATTTAAGTATAGCCCGAATCCATTTGCAGCCGGTTTTAGATATAAACCTTGACCGACTTTCAGCTCCATTGCCCCGTTCTGATGTCTATTCGCCTCGAATTGAGCTTTAATATCTTTTATTGCTTTTACTACTGAAGATGCACCGCCAGCTAGAGACCCAATCGCGCTTAGAGCAGCAAAGATTGGTATGAGTGGAAGGACACCTGCGGAAATTTTAGGCACTTTTATCACTCTCGGTACTTTGACGCGTTTCCCTTTCGCAGTTTTTTTACTTGATTTGAGTGCCGCTGTAACCGCGGACTCAAGGCTTGCTTTCTTTGAGCCTTTCATATCTTTTTTTACATTTTTGATCAAGGTCTCGAATTTTATTTCCTTAATTTTTTTCGATTTCATTCGGCTATTTGGTTTCGGAATGCCCAAACCAATTTTGTGTAAGCCATTCTTGACTTTCATGGTACCGGATACAAAAAGTGATGCAGCCCTTTCACCGAATTTCGCATCCTTCGAGAAAGCACGTTTAAACGCAGCCGATCCTAGTTTTTTATCTGCCTCGTAGCGTGCCGCGGAATCTTTATTATTTGCGTATGCTATATTATGTTCTTTGCATAATTCATCCAATTTATTTATACCTTTGTCCCCACGAGCCAGGCGCTCTTCTAATTTTGTACCTGGTCCACAATATTGATATTTCGGCAAATGAAGTTCAAATGGGAGTTTATCTATGAGCTTATCAAAAAGTCCATGTCCGCAGCATTTACGAACTTTCCGCGATTTCTGTTTTACATTTTTTTTTTCGCTGTTTTACGACTTGCCATTTTTGAACTTCTCTCTTCAACGATTCGTGAACGATTAAATTGAACGAAATATATATATTCATTATTTATCAGATCCGCATTCTCAGTTGATGTTGAGATGCGTTTCGTTAAACATACTATGGACATTCCTGTCAGAAATATTGACGATTCAGCTTCGGACAGTAAATCAAAGGAAAAGCGACATAGCCCTATTTTGCCGAACCATTTGCGGTGTACCATCGCCGGCCCTAGCGGCTGCGGTAAAACGAATTTGCTGATAAGTTTGATAGAATCAGAGAATGGACTTAAATTCGAAAATTTATATATTTATTCAAAGACATTACAGCAAGATAAATATAGGTATTTGCATGACATGCTTAGTCCAATCAGAGGGATTGGATATTATACATTTTCATCTTCAGATGATGTGATTGCTCCTAGTGAAGCAAAACGAAACTCTATTTTCATTTTTGATGATATGATTTGCGATAAAAGTCAAGAACATGTTCGAAATCTGTTCTGTATGGGACGTCACTATCAGACAGATGTTATTTATTTAACTCAAACGTTAACTAAGCTAAGCAAGCATCTGATTCGCGATAACTGCAATTTTTTGATCTTATTCAAACAAGATGATTTGAATTTGAAGCATGCCTATAATGATTTTGGTGTCAATTGCGATATGAAGTTTGAGGAATTTAAGAAGTTTTGTTTAGAATGTTGGAAGCAGAATTACGGGTTTGTTGTGATTGATTTGGAGAGCGATGTGAATAATGGCCGATACAGACAAAATTTCAATAATTTTTTGCAAGTATGTAAAGATAGTAAATAGCTTGAGGAACTTTAGTATATGTTTTGAATCGGAGGTGATCACATATTAATTAAAACCATGGATTTTGATAGTAGCCGTGAGAGTCAGCTGAATCGCGAAAAGCGTATAAAGTCCAAACTTGTTAATACGCGGAAAGTCATTCAGAATAAGTTTGAAACGGCCTACAAACATCGTATGAATCGTGAAATTGACTTGAATGAAAAATATCGACCTATAACGAAAAAGATTGAAAGACTTGCTGAGGTTGTTGAGGGGCAGAAATTGTCTCAAGCTCCAAAAGTTAAACTTGCGAAAAATGCTAAGCGGAAATTAGATTTTAGACGAGCTTCATTTACCGAAGATACTGAATTTGAGCCTGTAACCATTAGTGATGTAAGTTCAAATGACGATTTGGATGCTCCAAATATTTTGGATGATAAAATAATGCCAATGGAAGTCGATAAACATGATCTTGATCTAGGTGGTCCATCTCAAATGGATATTAAGAAGCGACCGCGCAGTGAAAGTGATCATGACATTTCATTTATTTTGAAGAAAAAACTACCAAATGATGAAATAACGTCTGAGTATGAGGAAGAATTAGAAGCAGCTAAAAAAATAGATAGGATTTTGGATGAGCAAGATGCGGCAAAGTGTATTCGCGAACATTGTAAGAACAAAGCAGAAAGGAAGAAGAAGATTATGGATAAATTGATGTGCGAATCTGACATTAAATTAAATAATGCGCGTAGTCGATCGGCATTCCTACGAAGAGCTGAAACGAGAGCCAAAAGTCTCGGGGACATACCATTGCCAATGCGAAGAAAGCTTAAATCTAGAGGAATTTGGTTACCAAATCAATTTGCTGATTCCAATGAACATGATATTATTCCACGAAATGATAAGGGTATCGCGATGGATCAATTGCCCCGCGAACCTATTTTAGTAAATCTATTGTCAGACAGTGACAATGAGGAAGGGGGAGAAGAAGAGCGACATAGTGTAAGATTACGAAAGAGATATGGAAAAGGAAATAAGAAGAAAGAAACTGAAGCGACCGACAATGCTAAGAGACGTAAACGTACGAAGAAAGGAGGTAGCATAGAAGCAGATTTCGTGCCGTACAATGAAAATATTGCATATGAATTTTATGATGATCCTAATGAGCTATGTGAAAGGTTACGTCTGCTAATTGCTTCACGTGCTGCCTGTAATTCTAACCACTCTCAAGAAATAAATTCACTGATAGCTGAACTAAGGGAGGCCGACATTATTGAATGAATGGCAAACTGCATTTATGGCTTTTGTTATTTGTGTTTTTTTTTTTCTAATATTTCGCAATGCATTTTCGGCTCAATCCATTTTATCTTTTTTCGGAATTGTCAGACAGTGACTGTGTAAGATAACGAAAAAGATGTGGAAAAAGAGATAAGAAGAAAGAACCTGTGGCGACCGACAATGCGAAGAGATGTAAACGTACGAAGAAAGGAGGTAGCAAAGAAGAATGGAAAACTGCATCTATGACCCTTTTTTCCTTTTTTTTTTTATTTGTGTTTTTTTCTAATATTTCGCAATGCATTTTCGGTTCAATCCATTTTATCTATTTTCGGAAATTTTAACTAAATGTTATTGGAGGTGGTATTTTTTCTCAAGCAATTTTCGTATAAATACCCAGCTAATTTCCCTCAGGAATTCAGTTTCATTCAACTTTACCAAAGCCTTCAACATGATCGGATTCGTTCTCGAGCAACTTCTCTCCAACATCCTGATTCTGCAATCTCTAATGAATCAGCGAAATGATGAACGGGATTCATCCAGACGCTCGCGCCGCCGCCATATGCCATATCGACGTGCATCAACCGAATCCAATTTGCAGTCGCATCCATCAACATCACCGCAGCTACAGCGACGAATTGATGAGGAGGACGGTGTCGAACGTGCTCCAACGCCTGCAGGAATATTTGTGCGGCCCCTCCACGAAATGACCTGGTCATCATCGTCATCAACTGCGAGTCGATCAGCAGCACCATCTCCAGCAACGACCTTTTATTCGGTAGCCACTGAGCCGATGAGCGATTATCAGCAGCCGATCATCTACGAAACATTCGACGTCAACGATGGTCCGGACTACCTGCATCCTCGATTCCGCGACGCTCAACGGAATATTTACGACGTGCCATTGCCCCGTGATGCTGAAGATGACGATGTCATTTTCGTCGACGAGTCTCGAAATGAGGCGCCGGAGCAGCCAGACCAGCGGATGCCAGCTGGGCCAGCCGTGGTTGCAGAGGAGGAGCACCAGCCGGAAGATGAGAATGAGCCCGATGACACCAATAATCAGCGTCCAGAGTACTGCATCTGCAAGAGGGACCTTTTATCGCGCAGGCCGAGGATGCTGCCATGCCACCACGTCTTCTGCACGGTCTGCGTTTATCGGATGACATTGGCGTGCCTGCATCCTAACTGTCCGGTATGCCGTGGGAGCTTCACCATCGATCAATGCCATCCACTTTATTTCCCTTAAGTTTCTCATTTAAAATTTCTCATTTAAGTTAATCTTTAAGCTCAATTTTCAATCAATTTTTTAAATAAATAATAATAAATTTAATTTGATGTTGTTTTATTTTGGATTTTATTTTTTTTTCAGCTTCATTATTTTTGAATTTCAATAAAGAATTTATCAATCAAAATGTTTTTTTTTTTATTTATTTGTTTCTCACGATTTTTTTTTTTTTTTTTTTAGGTTTATTTTTCAGTTTTTTTTTTTTTTTTTTTTTTTTCAGGAATGGAATTTTCCGGAATCCGCGATAAACATATTCGCGATCCGTGATTGAAATTCGCGATCCGCGATTGAAATTCGCGATCCGCGATTAAAATTCGCGATCCGCGATTAAAATTCGCGGTTCGCGATTTATTCCCCGAAATCCGCGAAAAACGCAATATAAAGCGCGAATTAAATTGATATCAATTTAATTCGTGTTTCAGAACATACTTTGCTAATCTACTCTGCATTAATATGGCATGCACAAATTATGCACAAATTATGCACATAGTTTAACAGTTTCGTGCAGTATGGATTCACGTTCCTCTGGAGCATCATCGGAACTGGCTTCCATGGCATGCTCAAATTCAGAGCTGCATTGATATGGCATGCACAAATTATGCACAAAATATTGGAACAATAGTTTAACAGTTTCGTGCAGTACGGATTCATGTTCCTCTGGAGCATCATCGGAACTGGCTTCCATGGCATGCACAAATTCAGAGCTGCATTGATATGGCATGCACAAATTATGCACAAATTATGCACAAAATATTGGAACAATAGTTTAACAGTTTCGTGCAGTACGGATTCACGTTCCTCTGGAGCATCATCGGAACTGGCTTCCATGGCATGCACAAATTCAGAGCTGCATTAATATGGCATGCACAAATTATGCACAAAATATTGGAACAATAGTTTAACAGTTTCGTGCAGTACGGATTCATGTTCCTCTGGACTATCATCGGAACTGGCTTCCATGGCATGCACAAATTCAGAGCTGCATTAATATGGCATGCACAAATTATGCACAAAATATTGGAACAATAGTTTAACAGTTTCGTGCAGTACGGATTCATGTTCCTCTGGAGCATCATCGGAACTGGCTTCCTTGGCATGCACAAATTATGCACAAAATATTGGAACAATAGTTTAACAGTTTCGTGCAGTACGGATTCATGTTCCTCTGGAGCATCATCGGAACTGGCTTCCATGGCATGCACAAATTCAGAGCTGCATTAATATGGCATGCACAAATTATGCACAAAATATTGGAACAATAGTTTAACAGTTTCGTGCAGTACGGATTCATGTTCCTCTGGACTATCATCGGAACTGGCTTCCATGGCATGCACAAATTCAGAGCTGCATTAATATGGCATGCACAAATTATGCACAAAATATTGGAACAATAGTTTAACAGTTTCGTGCAGTACGGATTCATGTTCCTCTGGAGCATCATCGGAACTGGCTTCCATGGCATGCACAAATTCAGAGCTGCATTAATATGGCATGCACAAAATATGCACAAAATATTGGAACAATAGTTTAACAGTTTCGTGCAGTACGGATTCATGTTCCTCTGGACTATCATCGGAACTGGCTTCCATGGCATGCACAAATTCAGAGCTGCATTAATATGGCATGCACAAATTATGCACAAAATATTGGAACAATAGTTTAACAGTTTCGTGCAGTACGGATTCATGTTCCTCTGGAGCATCATCGGAACTGGCTTCCTTGGCATGCACAAATTATGCACAAAATATTGGAACAATAGTTTAACAGTTTCGTGCAGTACGGATTCATGTTCCTCTGGAGCATCATCGGAACTGGCTTCCATGGCATGCACAAATTCAGAGCTGCATTAATATGGCATGCACAAATTATGCACAAAATATTGGAACAATAGTTTAACAGTTTCGTGCAGTACGGATTCATGTTCCTCTGGACTATCATCGGAACTGGCTTCCATGGCATGCACAAATTCAGAGCTGCATTAATATGGCATGCACAAATTATGCACAAAATATTGGAACAATAGTTTAACAGTTTCGTGCAGTACGGATTCATGTTCCTCTGGAGCATCATCGGAACTGGCTTCCTTGGCATGCACAAATTATGCACAAAATATTGGAACAATAGTTTAACAGTTTCGTGCAGTACGGATTCATGTTCCTCTGGAGCATCATCGGAACTGGCTTCCATGGCATGCACAAATTCAGAGCTGCATTAATATGGCATGCACAAAATATGCACAAAATATTGGAACAATAGTTTAACAGTTTCGTGCAGTACGGATTCATGTTCCTCTGGACTATCATCGGAACTGGCTTCCATGGCATGCACAAATTCAGAGCTGCATTAATATGGCATGCACAAATTATGCACAAAATATTGGAACAATAGTTTAACAGTTTCGTGCAGTACGGATTCATGTTCCTCTGGAGCATCATCGGAACTGGCTTCCATGGCATGCACAAATTCAGAGCTGCATTAATATGGCATGCACAAAATATGCACAAAATATTGGAACAATAGTTTAACAGTTTCGTGCAGTACGGATTCATGTTCCTCTGGACTATCATCGGAACTGGCTTCCATGGCATGCACAAATTCAGAGCTGCATTAATATGGCATGCACAAATTATGCACAAAATATTGGAACAATAGTTTAACAGTTTCGTGCAGTACGGATTCATGTTCCTCTGGAGCATCATCGGAACTGGCTTCCTTGGCATGCACAAATTATGCACAAAATATTGGAACAATAGTTTAACAGTTTCGTGCAGTACGGATTCATGTTCCTCTGGACTATCATCGGAACTGGCTTCCATGGCATGCACAAATTCAGAGCTGCATTAATATGGCATGCACAAATTATGCACAAAATATTGGAACAATAGTTTAACAGTTTCGTGCAGTACGGATTCATGTTCCTCTGGACTATCATCGGAACTGGCTTCCATGGCATGCACAAATTCAGAGCTGCATTAATATGGCATGCACAAATTATGCACAAAATATTGGAACAATAGTTTAACAGTTTCGTGCAGTACGGATTCATGTTCCTCTGGACTATCATCGGAACTGGCTTCCATGGCATGCACAAATTCAGAGCTGCATTAATATGGCATGCACAAATTATGCACAAAATATTGGAACAATAGTTTAACAGTTTCGTGCAGTACGGATTCATGTTCCTCTGGACTATCATCGGAACTGGCTTCCATGGCATGCACAAATTCAGAGCTGCATTAATATGGCATGCACAAATTATGCACAAAATATTGGAACAATAGTTTAACAGTTTCGTGCAGTACGGATTCATGTTCCTCTGGAGCATCATCGGAACTGGCTTCCTTGGCATGCACAAATTATGCACAAAATATTGGAACAATAGTTTAACAGTTTCGTGCAGTACGGATTCATGTTCCTCTGGAGCATCATCGGAACTGGCTTCCTTGGCATGCACAAATTATGCACAAAATATTGGAACAATAGTTTAACAGTTTCGTGCAGTACGGATTCATGTTCCTCTGGACTATCATCGGAACTGGCTTCCATGGCATGCACAAATTCAGAGCTGCATTAATATGGCATGCACAAAATATGCACAAAATATTGGAACAATAGTTTAACAGTTTCGTGCAGTACGGATTCATGTTCCTCTGGACTATCATCGGAACTGGCTTCCTTGGCATGCACAAATTATGCACAAAATATTGGAACAATAGTTTAACAGTTTCGTGCAGTACGGATTCATGTTCCTCTGGAGCATCATCGGAACTGGCTTCCATGGCATGCACAAATTCAGAGCTGCATTAATATGGCATGCACAAATTATGCACAAAATATT
Organism: Obolodiplosis robiniae; assembly: GCA_028476595.1. Classification (NCBI taxonomy): domain Eukaryota; kingdom Metazoa; phylum Arthropoda; class Insecta; order Diptera; family Cecidomyiidae; genus Obolodiplosis; species Obolodiplosis robiniae. The sequence goes on along the minus strand of CM052017.1, from coordinate 12,370,889 downwards.
GGAACAATAGTTTAACAGTTTCGTGCAGTACGGATTCATGTTCCTCTGGAGCATCATCGGAACTGGCTTCCATGGCATGCACAAATTCAGAGCTGCATTAATATGGCATGCACAAATTATGCACAAAATATTGGAACAATAGTTTAACAGTTTCGTGCAGTACGGATTCACGTTCCTCTGGAGCATCATCGGAACTGGCTTCCATGGCATGCACAAATTCAGAGCTGCATTAATATGGCATGCACAAATTATGCACAAAATATTGGAACAATAGTTTAACAGTTTCGTGCAGTACGGATTCATGTTCCTCTGGAGCATCATCGGAACTGGCTTCCATGGCATGCACAAATTCAGAGCTGCATTAATATGGCATGCACAAAATATGCACAAAATATTGGAACAATAGTTTAACAGTTTCGTGCAGTACGGATTCATGTTCCTCTGGACTATCATCGGAACTGGCTTCCATGGCATGCACAAATTCAGAGCTGCATTAATATGGCATGCACAAATTATGCACAAAATATTGGAACAATAGTTTAACAGTTTCGTGCAGTACGGATTCATGTTCCTCTGGAGCATCATCGGAACTGGCTTCCATGGCATGCACAAATTCAGAGCTGCATTAATATGGCATGCACAAATTATGCACAAAATATTGGAACAATAGTTTAACAGTTTCGTGCAGTACGGATTCATGTTCCTCTGGAGCATCATCGGAACTGGCTTCCATGGCATGCACAAATTCAGAGCTGCATTAATATGGCATGCACAAAATATGCACAAAATATTGGAACAATAGTTTAACAGTTTCGTGCAGTACGGATTCATGTTCCTCTGGACTATCATCGGAACTGGCTTCCATGGCATGCACAAATTCAGAGCTGCATTAATATGGCATGCACAAATTATGCACAAAATATTGGAACAATAGTTTAACAGTTTCGTGCAGTACGGATTCATGTTCCTCTGGACTATCATCGGAACTGGCTTCCATGGCATGCACAAATTCAGAGCTGCATTAATATGGCATGCACAAATTATGCACAAAATATTGGAACAATAGTTTAACAGTTTCGTGCAGTACGGATTCATGTTCCTCTGGAGCATCATCGGAACTGGCTTCCTTGGCATGCACAAATTATGCACAAAATATTGGAACAATAGTTTAACAGTTTCGTGCAGTACGGATTCATGTTCCTCTGGAGCATCATCGGAACTGGCTTCCTTGGCATGCACAAATTATGCACAAAATATTGGAACAATAGTTTAACAGTTTCGTGCAGTACGGATTCATGTTCCTCTGGACTATCATCGGAACTGGCTTCCATGGCATGCACAAATTCAGAGCTGCATTAATATGGCATGCACAAATTATGCACAAAATATTGGAACAATAGTTTAACAGTTTCGTGCAGTACGGATTCATGTTCCTCTGGACTATCATCGGAACTGGCTTCCATGGCATGCACAAATTCAGAGCTGCATTAATATGGCATGCACAAAATATGCACAAAATATTGGAACAATAGTTTAACAGTTTCGTGCAGTACGGATTCATGTTCCTCTGGAGCATCATCGGAACTGGCTTCCTTGGCATGCACAAATTATGCACAAAATATTGGAACAATAGTTTAACAGTTTCGTGCAGTACGGATTCATGTTCCTCTGGACTATCATCGGAACTGGCTTCCATGGCATGCACAAATTCAGAGCTGCATTAATATGGCATGCACAAATTATGCACAAAATATTGGAACAATAGTTTAACAGTTTCGTGCAGTACGGATTCATGTTCCTCTGGAGCATCATCGGAACTGGCTTCCATGGCATGCACAAATTCAGAGCTGCATTAATATGGCATGCACAAATTATGCACAAAATATTGGAACAATAGTTTAACAGTTTCGTGCAGTACGGATTCACGTTCCTCTGGAGCATCATCGGAACTGGCTTCCATGGCATGCACAAATTCAGAGCTGCATTAATATGGCATGCACAAATTATGCACAAAATATTGGAACAATAGTTTAACAGTTTCGTGCAGTACGGATTCATGTTCCTCTGGAGCATCATCGGAACTGGCTTCCATGGCATGCACAAATTCAGAGCTGCATTGATATGGCATGCACAAATTATGCACAAAATATTGGAACAATAGTTTAACAGTTTCGTGAAGTACGGATTCATGTTCCTCTGGACTATCATCGGAACTGGCTTCCATGGCATGCACAAATTCAGAGCTGCATTAATATGGCATGCACAAAATATGCACAAAATATTGGAACAATAGTTTAACAGTTTCGTGCAGTACGGATTCATGTTCCTCTGGAGCATCATCGGAACTGGCTTCCATGGCATGCACAAATTCAGAGCTGCATTAATATGGCATGCACAAATTATGCACAAAATATTGGAACAATAGTTTAACAGTTTCGTGCAGTACGGATTCACGTTCTGTAGTGCGAATGCACTAATACATATGAATCTATTAGTGACAACCATTGTTAACCATTAGTCTTAATAATATTTTAATAAAGGGCAGTCTTCTCTAAGCACTCAAACGGTAAGCATCTCGTTCACAGTCACCTTCTCATTCGATACTACTTGCCTAGCGCATAATATCGACCACGTTACTCATTACATACCGTATATGGCGAGTCCGGCATTAAGAATCGATAAAAACCAGTAATAATCATCTATCAAAAAAAAAAACGTAAATCTAATAAATAAATCAAGTAAGTTTAGCAAAAAAATTCGAAACCAAATAAAATATCATCAAAAGATAAAATAAGAAGAAGAAACCTATCACCGTTAATCAGCACGTGTTACCAAAAATCCATCATAAAACAATCAAAGACTTTCTAAACCAAATAAATAACAAAATTGTGAAGATAAAAAAAAAAAACATTATTTAAAATTGCACGAAAAAATTCCGATTTATTGTAAATTTATCGAAAAAAAAACAAACTCTTGAGACACGCGGTCCGAATCACATTTTTCTTCATGATGTATTCTATACCGCTACGAATTTAATTGTTGTGATTCAGTATGAATTCAAACAAAAGTGAACAAATCGAACATTTTTAGTTGTAACATGGCACAGCTAAATAAAAATTACAATACATAATACCAATTTCAAAAAAAAAAACATAAATTCATATGAACATTACAATATTGAGGCAAACTGAAGACATTTAGCATTTAAAAAACCATCGAAAATCAGCGCTGCATTAATCTTACGATACTATAATACTACGATTTAAAGGGAATGTGTACTATAAAATACGTAAAACAATAAGAAAAAAAAATAATATTGAACGTTTGAGAGAGAAGAATTTTTTTTTTTTTCAAAAACCACACCATCAACGTACCGTTAATTCATCGCAAGCACGAGGAGACGACGAGACGATGAGACGAAACACGAGGTGAGGCACGTACACCATCGCACGAACCGAATCATAACCAATACTATCGCATGAAGTTACACTGATTGAAGAGCATACACTATACAAACAGCGAGGAACAAATGGTTGTGTAAAGTCCACTCAACAGCGGGAATTTAGCAACAACAAAACAAGAACGCGCAGATAAGTCACATTATATTTAAAAAGCATACACATTCAAACAGTAGAATAATATGAAACATACGAATTAAATATTAGAATATATTGAATCGATTGAATTTACTTTCTCATTTAACTTTAGATAAAAAAAAAAAAAATTATTTTTCATTCTTTTTTTTCAAAACAAATTCAAAATAAACACTAGTTTTAAGCATTTTTTCCTCACTCTCATGATTGCTCCCATTGATTATTAAATAAGTATTACTATATGGTACAACTACAAACTACGATTCGAATTGAACGTTTGACTCTCTTTGCTTATTTGAGTGATTTTTTTTTCCTTTTTTTTTCCCCTTTTTCTCTCTCCTGCTACGATAAATAAGTTCATTCAAAAGACATTCTTTGATAACTGTGGTCCCAGCGTTATGAATCGGTTGTAAATGAATAGTAAACATAAACATTGGAAACCATACGAACCACAATTGATCTATGGCATTCGATGAAGATGAGTATAAATTGAAAAAAAACAATTTTGATAGGGAGTATAAAAGAATCGCAGTATACAAATCGAGAACGCTCACATCCGATCTCAATTTAAGAACAGAATATAAAACGTGTATCGTGAGTGCTCATAATGAAGTTTTGTTGTACGTAACCCCATTCATTAATTCTTGTTTATCGCCGGAGCAAAAATTAGACATTCAAGGTAGAATTTCAGGGCATTTAACTAAATTAAAAGAGTGTTTTGACATTTTGGGCTTGTCATATGATTTTGATAAAAACCCATTTAAGCACATAGACATTGAAAAGATAACCGAGATAGGGGCAGTCAGTATAAATTTACAATCTAACATAAGCAACGACAATTCACAACCTAGCAACAGCAATAAAAGTAATTCCGATAGCACATTAAAAGAAAGTGATAGAATTGCATCGACTGATAACAGCAAAATGGCTCAAACAGCCGCTGAGTTTATTCGCACAGCATATCAAATGATAAATTTCAAATATGCCGGCGACCCATTGGGTCTTCATAGTTTTATCGATGCAGTAGAACTGTTGAGCGAATTGTGCGAGGATCAAAATAAATCGATTTTCTTAAAATTTATTAAAACACGACTAGAGGGCAAAGCCAGAGAGGTTATTGTTGATAACCCTGCCTCCGTGGATCTTATAATCGAACAATTGAAAGTAGGTATTAGAACTGACTCATCGAGAGTCATTGAAGGGAGATTTCTCGCTTTGAGAGCAGATAAGAGTAGTTTGATTAAATTTTCCGAACAAGCCGAAAAATTGGCTGAGCAATATGAGCGTAGCTTAGGTAATGAGGGCTTCAGCAAAGAAAAAGCAAGGGAAATGACCATCGAAAAAACAGTAGAAATGTGTCGCAAATCTGCTAGAAATGACACGGTGAAAGCGGTACTTGCTGCTTCTTCATTTTGCGAGCCAAAAGAGGTCATTTCAAAAATGATCGTCGAGATAAATAATTTAAAATTGGATCGACCAAACAACTCATACGCGCACAGACAAAACAATAATAATTATAATAATCGAAGATATCGCGGAAACGACAACAGAAACAATAACAATAATAACAACCACAACAATAACAATCGTGGTCGAAACTTTCAACAAAATCGTTTTGGAAATAATAATAATCGACAGAACAACGGTAACTACAATGGAAGATCGAATTTTAATGGTAATAATCGAAACTTCAACCAAAATAACCGCGGAAATTTTAACCAAACTCAAAGCAACAACAACCAAACCGTTCGTCATATTTCGGGAAACGACATGAGCCTGGGAAACAACGGGCAAGTGTCGAGCAGCCAATAGAGCAATTGAATAAACATGAGCTACACGAATATAAAATTTATCACATAAATAATAATCTATCAGATTTTATTTCGATTAAAACAAATGCTTCAAACACAAATTCACTCTTCCTTATTGATACTGAGGCGTCGATTTCACTTCTTAAATTTGGTTCTATCTCTGAATCAATAAAATACGATAAATCGAATATAATTAAACTCATTGGCATTGCGAAAAACCCTATTTTCTCTCTCGGATCATTCGATTTAACAATCACAATTGAAAACGAAACATTTACACATAAATTTCATATAGTCCCCGATAATTTTCTTATTCCTTCAAATGGAATTATCGGCAAGGATTTTATTAAAAGATTCAAATGCTTAATCGACTATGGTGATATGTCCTTTACGATTCGAAAAAATAATTCCAGAAATGAAAAAAAAAACCAATCACACTGCAAATAAATTCCGAACTAATAAATGGAATATCCGCATTGCCACCAAGGTGTGAAACATTTCGTATATTTCATATAAAAAGTAAAAATTTTCCATGTTTAATCGAATCTCAAGAGATTGAGGAAAATGTTATCGTACCGACAACAATCGTTCACCAACCACAAACATGTCTAAGAGTACTGAATATAAATGACGAAATGAAAATAATAAACACTGAAAATATAAAATCAAGTCGAATAGAAGACTTTCACGTTTTCCAACCATTGTCCTCGGTTAAACCAAATAATAATAGACTGATTAATTTACAATCCACATTAAAAGGGAAAATTCCCGAATTTACACGGGATAAATTGGTAAATCTATGTTTGGCATATGCCGATGTTTTTCATGTTGAGGGCGATAGGGCCTCAGTCAATAATTTTTACACGCAAAAACTTGTTTTGAATGATAATGAACCGGTCTATACAAAAAACTATAGGTTGCCTTATGCACAAAAAACGGAAATAAACAATCAAGTAAAAACTTTACTCGAAAATGATTTGATCGAACTTAGTACATCCCCGTATAATTCACCGTTGATAATTGTTCCCAAGAAAAGTACTGATGGAAAACCAAAATTCCGAATGTGTATCGACTATCGTAAACTCAATAAAAAACTATTAGCCGATAAATTTCCACTTCCAAGAATTGAAGAAATTTTAGAGGGTTTGGGTCGAGCTAAATATTTTTCCGTTTTGGATTTATACTCCGGTTTCCACCAAATACCCATCGAAAAAAAGTCCAGACCAATTACTGCATTTTCAACTGACACTGGTTTCTACCAGTGGAAGGTCTTACCATTTGGTATAAGCGTAGCGCCTGCATCCTTCAGCAGAATGATGGCCATTGCGTTTAGTGGCTTATCACCACAACAAGCATTCATATATATGGATGACTTAATAGTAATTGGATTTTCCGAAAATCAACATATCAATAACTTGCAAAATGTCTTTGAATTGTGTCGCAAAAATAATCTTAAATTGAACCCCGATAAATGCGAATTTTTCAAGACAGAGGTTACATTTCTTGGCCACCAATGCACTTCGGATGGGATAAAACCTGAACCAAAAAAATTATCCGTCATGAAAATGTATCCACGACCTGAAAATAAAGACGATGTAAGACGTTTCGTCGCATTCGCAAATTACTACAGGCGTTTCATCAAAAATTTTTCATTGATTACATATTCATTAACAAAATTATTACGGAAACGCGTAAATTTCAATTGGACTGAAAATTGCGAATTAGCATTTCAGGAAATAAAAACCAAATTATGTTCAATTCCGATTTTATCATACCCCGATTTCACCAAACAATTTAAAGTCACAGTTGACGCCAGCCAGATTGGCTGCGGCGCTGTCATTAGCCAGGAAATTGATGGCATTGACAGGCCGGTACAATTTATTTCAAGAACCTTTAAAAAGGGTGAAATCAATAAGGCAATAATCGAAAAGGAATTGCTTGCGATCCATTTCGCATTAAAAACTTTTCGACCATACTTGTACGGTCAACGGTTTGTCGTGCACTCGGATCACAAACCATTAATCTATTTATTCAAACTCAAAAATCCTTCATCCAAATTATTGCGCATAAAAATGGATTTGGAGGAGTTTGATTTCGTCATTGAATACATAAAAGGGAAAGATAACGTGGTAGCGGACGCGCTATCCCGTATATCGATCGCCGACCTTTTCAAAACATACGAAGAAAATGAAATTTTTAAAATAAATATCTCAATTCCCAAACGAAAAACGAATCAAAAAATCAACCGAAACGGACGTCGTGAAACAAATCCGGTTTTAGCTTTCACACGATCCATGTCAAACTCAAAAAATTGCAATTTAAATGAAAACCCTACATCAGAACTAGACAATGTCGACACAAAAATATCACAAAACGTATACGAAAATATAATACAATCGAAAACAAATCCACGCGTGCGTACAACAAATTATAGCTTAAACGAAAATGGCATGGCAACGATGCTTACACTATCTGCATTTAAAAATCACAAGAAAATTTTTTCATTTACTACTGGCCTCGGCAACGAAAAACTTACACTAAAAACAATTTTTTCAAAACTCCAAAGTGAGACAAGTGCATTACATATAAATATCATTGAATGGCCACTCCACGATAACATTTTTCAATTTTGTTCAATTGCCGAATTTAAAAATATTGCAAATAAATTTTAACAAAAATTACAAATAAATTTAATCAAACCACCAATTTACGTCGAAAATATCGAAGAACAAAAAAATATTTTGAATAAATTCCACTGCGACAAATTATACGGCGGCCATTGCGGTCAAAAGAAATTGTACGCGAAACTCAAAGATCTGTTTTATTGGCGCAATATGACACGAGATATAGCGAAATTCGTTAGGGATTGTCATATTTGTAAATTATCAAATCCACATAAAAAAACTAGGGAAGAGCTAGAATTGACACCAACACCCGCTAAACCATTCGAAATAGTCCAGGTAGATACCATTGGCCCCCTTTTTAAATCGAAAAAGGGTAATCAATACGCAATTACTATCATTGACGAATTTTCTAAATGGCTAGTTATCATTCCCGTTGAAAATAAAAGTGCTAACACCGTAGCAAAAGCTATTTTTGAAAAGTTTATTTTGACGTATGGACCGATGAAGTCATTTAAAACAGATATGGGTAGTGAATATCGGAATTCAGTTATTTTTGAATTGTGCAAATTGCTTAAATTGAATCATAGTTTATCAACGGCCTACCATCATGAGACCGTGGGCGCGATAGAAAGAAGCCACAGAGCGTTAAACGAGTATTTGAGAAAATTTTTAAACGGTAAACTAGATGATTGGGATTCGTATACAACTTATTTTCAGTTTCTGTACAATACCACGAAGCACGACGGTCTATCAAACAAATATTCCCCCTATGAAATTGTTTACTTGAGAAAAAATTTAATGCCACACGAAATTTTCCAAAATAACATTGAACCATTATATAATGTGGACGACTACGTCAAGGAGTGTCAATTTAAACTTAGAATCGTACACGAGGAAACAAAACAATTGATAGAGAGAGCAAAGGAGACAAACAAGAAATATTATGACAGAGATTTGAATCCGATTGAACTGAAAATTGGCGATATGGTCAAAATTGTAAGAGAACCTTACGAAAAATTCAAATATATCTACGATGGACCATTTGAAGTAAAACAAATAAATGGTAAAAATGTTAAAATTGAGCTAGAAAATGGTTCACTGTATGATATCCATAAGAATCGTGTAATGAAATATTGAATTCAATCTGTATACGCTTTAGGATTAGCATCAATTATTAGCATCAATTATTTTTCCTTTGTTAGATATAAGAGATATATTAAATAAATCATAACAAACAATTTTTTTTCTATAAAGGGGAGAGAAATCAAAATAATCAATAATAAAACAAAATATAAATAATAGAATGCACTGTACAGCACAAAAATCGATAAGTTAAGAAGAATTGTATCAAAAAATTGTTGCCATAATTTATTCTAAAGGGAGAGGTGTAGTGCGAATGCACTAATACATATGAATCTATTAGTGACAACCATTGTTAACCATTAGTCTTAATAATATTTTAATAAAGGGCAGTCTTCTCTAAGCACTCAAACGGTAAGCATCTCGTTCACAGTCACCTTCTCATTCCATACTACTTGCCTAGCGCATAATATCGACCACGTTACTCATTACATACCGTATAGTGCGGATTCATGTTCCACTGGAGCTTCGTCGGAACTGGCTTCCATGGCATGCACAAATTCAGAGTTGCATTAATATGGCATGCACAAATTATGCACAAAATATTGGAACAATAGTTCATCAGTTTCGTGCAGTACGGATTCATGTTACACTGGAGCTTCGTCGGAACTGGCTTCCATGGCATGCACAAATTCAGAGTTGCATTAATATGGCATGCACAAATTATGCACAAAATATTGGAACAATAGTTTAACAGTTTCGTGCAGTGCGGATTCATGTTCCACTGGAGCTTCGTCGGAACTGGCTTCCATGGCATGCACAAATTCAGAGTTGCATTAATATGGCATGCACAAATTATGCACAAAATATTGGAACAATAGTTCATCAGTTTCGTGCAGTACGGATTCATGTTACACTGGAGCTTCGTCGGAACTGGCTTCCATGGCATGCACAAATTCAGAGTTGCATTAATATGGCATGCACAAATTATGCACAAAATATTGGAACAATAGTTTAACAGTTTCGTGCAGTACGGATTCATGTTCCACTGGAGCTTCGTCGGAACTGGCTTCCATGGCATGCACAAATTCAGAGTTGCATTAATATGGCATGCACAAATTATGCACAAAATATTGGAACAATAGTTCATCAGTTTCGTGCAGTACGGATTCATGTTACACTGGAGCTTCGTCGGAACTGGCTTCCATGGCATGCACAAATTCAGAGTTGCATTAATATGGCATGCACAAATTATGCACAAAATATTGGAACAATAGTTTAACAGTTTCGTGCAGTGCGGATTCATGTTCCACTGGAGCTTCGTCGGAACTGGCTTCCATGGCATGCACAAATTCAGAGTTGCATTAATATGGCATGCACAAATTATGCACAAAATATTGGAACAATAGTTCATCAGTTTCGTGCAGTACGGATTCATGTTACACTGGAGCTTCGTCGGAACTGGCTTCCATGGCATGCACAAATTCAGAGTTGCATTAATATGGCATGCACAAATTATGCACAAAATATTGGAACAATAGTTCATCAGTTTCGTGCAGTACGGATTCATGTTACACTGGAGCTTCGTCGGAACTGGCTTCCATGGCATGCACAAATTCAGAGTTGCATTAATATGGCATGCACAAATTATGCACAAAATATTGGAACAATAGTTTAACAGTTTCGTGCAGTGCGGATTCATGTTCCACTGGAGCTTCGTCGGAACTGGCTTCCATGGCATGCACAAATTCAGAGCTGCATTAATATGGCATGCACAAATTATGCACAAAATATTGGAACAATAGTTTAACAGTTTCGTGCAGTGCGGATTCATGTTCCACTGGAGCTTCGTCGGAACTGGCTTCCATGGCATGCACAAATTCAGAGTTGCATTAATATGGCATGCACAAATTATGCACAAAATATTGGAACAATAGTTCATCAGTTTCGTGCAGTACGGATTCATGTTACACTGGAGCTTCGTCGGAACTGGCTTCCATGGCATGCACAAATTCAGAGTTGCATTAATATGGCATGCACAAATTATGCACAAAATATTGGAACAATAGTTCATCAGTTTCGTGCAGTACGGATTCATGTTACACTGGAGCTTCGTCGGAACTGGCTTCCATGGCATGCACAAATTCAGAGTTGCATTAATATGGCATGCACAAATTATGCACAAAATATTGGAACAATAGTTCATCAGTTTCGTGCAGTACGGATTCATGTTACACTGGAGCTTCGTCGGAACTGGCTTCCATGGCATGCACAAATTCAGAGTTGCATTAATATGGCATGCACAAATTATGCACAAAATATTGGAACAATAGTTCATCAGTTTCGTGCAGTACGGATTCATGTTACACTGGAGCTTCGTCGGAACTGGCTTCCATGGCATGCACAAATTCAGAGCTGCATTACTATGGCATGCACAAATTATGCACAAAATATTGGAACAATAGTTTAACAGTTTCGTGCAGTGCGGATTCATGTTCCACTGGAGCTTCGTCGGAACTGGCTTCCATGGCATGCACAAATTCAGAGCTGCATTAATATGGCATGCACAAATTATGCACAAAATATTGGAACAATAGTTCATCAGTTTCGTGCAGTACGGATTCATGTTACACTGGAGCTTCGTCGGAACTGGCTTCCATGGCATGCACAAATTCAGAGTTGCATTAATATGGCATGCACAAATTATGCACAAAATATTGGAACAATAGTTCATCAGTTTCGTGCAGTACGGATTCATGTTACACTGGAGCTTCGTCGGAACTGGCTTCCATGGCATGCACAAATTCAGAGCTGCATTACTATGGCATGCACAAATTATGCACAAAATATTGGAACAATAGTTTAACAGTTTCGTGCAGTGCGGATTCATGTTCCACTGGAGCTTCGTCGGAACTGGCTTCCATGGCATGCACAAATTCAGAGCTGCATTAATATGGCATGCACAAATTATGCACAAAATATTGGAACAATAGTTCATCAGTTTCGTGCAGTACGGATTCATGTTACACTGGAGCTTCGTCGGAACTGGCTTCCATGGCATGCAAAAATTCAGAGTTGCATTAATATGGCATGCACAAATTATGCACAAAATATTGGAACAATAGTTCATCAGTTTCGTGCAGTACGGATTCATGTTACACTGGAGCTTCGTCGGAACTGGCTTCCATGGCATGCACAAATTCAGAGCTGCATTACTATGGCATGCACAAATTATGCACAAAATATTGGAACAATAGTTTAACAGTTTCGTGCAGTGCGGATTCATGTTCCACTGGAGCTTCGTCGGAACTGGCTTCCATGGCATGCACAAATTCAGAGCTGCATTAATATGGCATGCACAAATTATGCACAAAATATTGGAACAATAGTTCATCAGTTTCGTGCAGTACGGATTCATGTTACACTGGAGCTTCGTCGGAACTGGCTTCCATGGCATGCACAAATTCAGAGTTGCATTAATATGGCATGCACAAATTATGCACAAAATATTGGAACAATAGTTCATCAGTTTCGTGCAGTACGGATTCATGTTACACTGGAGCTTCGTCGGAACTGGCTTCCATGGCATGCAAAAATTCAGAGTTGCATTAATATGGCATGCACAAATTATGCACAAAATATTGGAACAATAGTTCATCAGTTTCGTGCAGTACGGATTCATGTTACACTGGAGCTTCGTCGGAACTGGCTTCCATGGCATGCACAAATTCAGAGCTGCATTAATATGGCATGCACAAATTATGCACAAAATATTGGAACAATAGTTCATCAGTTTCGTGCAGTACGGATTCATGTTACACTGGAGCTTCGTCGGAACTGGCTTCCATGGCATGCACAAATTCAGAGTTGCATTAATATGGCATGCACAAATTATGCACAAAATATTGGAACAATAGTTCATCAGTTTCGTGCAGTACGGATTCATGTTACACTGGAGCTTCGTCGGAACTGGCTTCCATGGCATGCACAAATTCAGAGTTGCATTAATATGGCATGCACAAATTATGCACAAAATATTGGAACAATAGTTCATCAGTTTCGTGCAGTACGGATTCATGTTACACTGGAGCTTCGTCGGAACTGGCTTCCATGGCATGCACAAATTCAGAGTTGCATTAATATGGCATGCACAAATTATGCACAAAATATTGGAACAATAGTTCATCAGTTTCGTGCAGTACGGATTCATGTTACACTGGAGCTTCGTCGGAACTGGCTTCCATGGCATGCACAAATTCAGAGCTGCATTACTATGGCATGCACAAATTATGCACAAAATATTGGAACAATAGTTTAACAGTTTCGTGCAGTGCGGATTCATGTTCCACTGGAGCTTCGTCGGAACTGGCTTCCATGGCATGCACAAATTCAGAGCTGCATTAATATGGCATGCACAAATTATGCACAAAATATTGGAACAATAGTTCATCAGTTTCGTGCAGTACGGATTCATGTTACACTGGAGCTTCGTCGGAACTGGCTTCCATGGCATGCACAAATTCAGAGTTGCATTAATATGGCATGCACAAATTATGCACAAAATATTGGAACAATAGTTCATCAGTTTCGTGCAGTACGGATTCATGTTACACTGGAGCTTCGTCGGAACTGGCTTCCATGGCATGCACAAATTCAGAGCTGCATTACTATGGCATGCACAAATTATGCACAAAATATTGGAACAATAGTTTAACAGTTTCGTGCAGTGCGGATTCATGTTCCACTGGAGCTTCGTCGGAACTGGCTTCCATGGCATGCACAAATTCAGAGCTGCATTAATATGGCATGCACAAATTATGCACAAAATATTGGAACAATAGTTCATCAGTTTCGTGCAGTACGGATTCATGTTACACTGGAGCTTCGTCGGAACTGGCTTCCATGGCATGCACAAATTCAGAGTTGCATTAATATGGCATGCACAAATTATGCACAAAATATTGGAACAATAGTTCATCAGTTTCGTGCAGTACGGATTCATGTTACACTGGAGCTTCGTCGGAACTGGCTTCCATGGCATGCAAAAATTCAGAGTTGCATTAATATGGCATGCACAAATTATGCACAAAATATTGGAACAATAGTTCATCAGTTTCGTGCAGTACGGATTCATGTTCCACTGGAGCTTCGTCGGAACTGGCTTCCATGGCATGCACAAATTCAGAGTTGCATTAATATGGCATGCACAAATTATGCACAAAATATTGGAACAATAGTTCAACAGTTTCTTGCAGTGCGGATTCATGTTCCACTGGAGCTTCGTCGGAACTGGCTTCCATGGCATGCACAAATTCAGAGTTGCATTAATATGGCATGCACAAATTATGCACAAAATATTGGAACAATAGTTCAACAGTTTCTTGCAGTGCGGATTCATGTTCCACTGGAGCTTCGTCGGAACTGGCTTCCATGGCATGCACAAATTCAGAGTTGCATTAATATGGCATGCACAAATTATGCACAAAATATTGGAACAATAGTTCATCAGTTTCGTGCAGTACGGATTCATGTTACACTGGAGCTTCGTCGGTACTGGCTTCCATGGCATGCACAAATTCAGAGCTGCATTAATATAGCATGCACAAATTATGCACAAAATATTGGAACAATAGTTCATCAGTTTCGTGCAGTACGGATTCATGTTACACTGGAGCTTCGTCGGTACTGGCTTCCATGGCATGCACAAATTCAGAGTTGCATTAATATGGCATGCACAAATTATGCACAAAATATTGGAACAATAGTTCATCAGTTTCGTGCAGTACGGATTCATGTTACACTGGAGCTTCGTCGGAACTGGCTTCCATGGCATGCAAAAATTCAGAGTTGCATTAATATGGCATGCACAAATTATGCACAAAATATTGGAACAATAGTTCATCAGTTTCGTGCAGTACGGATTCATGTTCCACTGGAGCTTCGTCGGAACTGGCTTCCATGGCATGCACAAATTCAGAGTTGCATTAATATGGCATGCACAAATTATGCACAAAATATTGGAACAATAGTTCAACAGTTTCTTGCAGTGCGGATTCATGTTCCACTGGAGCTTCGTCGGAACTGGCTTCCATGGCATGCACAAATTCAGAGTTGCATTAATATGGCATGCACAAATTATGCACAAAATATTGGAACAATAGTTCAACAGTTTCTTGCAGTGCGGATTCATGTTCCACTGGAGCTTCGTCGGAACTGGCTTCCATGGCATGCACAAATTCAGAGTTGCATTAATATGGCATGCACAAATTATGCACAAAATATTGGAACAATAGTTCATCAGTTTCGTGCAGTACGGATTCATGTTACACTGGAGCTTCGTCGGTACTGGCTTCCATGGCATGCACAAATTCAGAGCTGCATTAATATAGCATGCACAAATTATGCACAAAATATTGGAACAATAGTTCATCAGTTTCGTGCAGTACGGATTCATGTTACACTGGAGCTTCGTCGGTACTGGCTTCCATGGCATGCACAAATTCAGAGTTGCATTAATATGGCATGCACAAATTATGCACAAAATATTGGAACAATAGTTCATCAGTTTCGTGCAGTACGGATTCATGTTACACTGGAGCTTCGTCGGAACTGGCTTCCATGGCATGCACAAATTCAGAGTTGCATTAATATGGCATGCACAAATTATGCACAAAATATTGGAACAATAGTTCATCAGTTTCGTGCAGTACGGATTCATGTTACACTGGAGCTTCGTCGGTACTGGCTTCCATGGCATGCACAAATTCAGAGCTGCATTAATATAGCATGCACAAATTATGCACAAAATATTGGAACAATAGTTCATCAGTTTCGTGCAGTACGGATTCATGTTACACTGGAGCTTCGTCGGAACTGGCTTCCATGGCATGCATAAATTCAGATTTGCATTAATATGGCATGCACAAATTATGCACAAAATATTGGAACAATAGTTTAACAGTTTCGTGCAGTGCGGATTCATGTTCCACTGGAGCTTCGTCGGAACTGGCTTCCATGGCATGCACAAATTCAGAGTTGCATTAATATGGCATGCACAAATTATGCACAAAATATTGGAACAATAGTTCATCAGTTTCGTGCAGTACGGATTCATGTTACACTGGAGCTTCGTCGGAACTGGCTTCCATGGCATGCACAAATTCAGAGTTGCATCAATATGGCATGCACAAATTATGCACAAAATATTGGAACAATAGTTTAACAGTTTCGTGCAGTGCGGATTCATGTTCCACTGGAGCTTCGTCGGAACTGGCTTCCATGGCATGCACAATTTCAGAGTTGCATTAATATGGCATGCACAAATTATGCACAAAATATTGGAACAATAGTTTAACAGTTTCGTGCAGTGCGGATTCATGTTCCACTGGAGCTTCGTCGGAACTGGCTTCCATGGCATGCACAATTTCAGAGTTGCATGAATATGGCATGCACAAATTATGCACAAAATATTGGAACAATAGTTCATCAGTTTCGTGCAGTACGGATTCATGTTCCACTGGAGCTTCGTCGGAACTGGCTTCCATGGCATGCACAATTTCAGAGTTGCATTAATATGGCATGCACAAATTATGCACAAAATATTGGAACAATAGTTTAACAGTTTCGTGCAGTGCGGATTCATGTTCCACTGGAGCTTCGTCGGAACTGGCTTCCATGGCATGCACAAATTCAGAGTTGCATTAATATTTCTTAAATTATGCACAAAATATTGGAACAATAGTTCATCAGTTTCGTGCAGTACGGATTCATGTTACACTGGAGCTTCGTCGGAACTGGCTTCCATGGCATGCACAAATTCAGAGTTGCATCAATATGGCATGCACAAATTATGCACAAAATATTGGAACAATAGTTTAACAGTTTCGTGCAGTGCGGATTCATGTTCCACTGGAGCTTCGTCGGAACTGGCTTCCATGGCATGCACAATTTCAGAGTTGCATTAATATGGCATGCACAAATTATGCACAAAATATTGGAACAATAGTTTAACAGTTTCGTGCAGTGCGGATTCATGTTCCACTGGAGCTTCGTCGGAACTGGCTTCCATGGCATGCACAATTTCAGAGTTGCATGAATATGGCATGCACAAATTATGCACAAAATATTGGAACAATAGTTCATCAGTTTCGTGCAGTACGGATTCATGTTCCACTGGAGCTTCGTCGGAACTGGCTTCCATGGCATGCACAATTTCAGAGTTGCATTAATATGGCATGCACAAATTATGCACAAAATATTGGAACAATAGTTTAACAGTTTCGTGCAGTGCGGATTCATGTTACACTGGAGCTTCGTCGGAACTGGCTTCCATGGCATGCACAATTTCAGAGTTGCATGAATATGGCATGCACAAATTATGCACAAAATATTGGAACAATAGTTCATCAGTTTCGTGCAGTACGGATTCATGTTACACTGGAGCTTCGTCGGAACTGGCTTCCATGGCATGCACAATTTCAGAGTTGCATGAATATGGCATGCACAAATTATGCACAAAATATTGGAACAATAGTTCATCAGTTTCGTGCAGTACGGATTCATGTTCCACTGGAGCTTCGTCGGAACTGGCTTCCATGGCATGCACAAATTCAGAGTTGCATTAATATGGCATGCACAAATTATGCACAAAATATTGGAACAATAGTTTAACAGTTTCGTGCAGTGCGGATTCATGTTCCACTGGAGCTTCGTCGGAACTGGCTTCCATGGCATGCACAATTTCAGAGTTGCATGAATATGGCATGCACAAATTATGCACAAAATATTGGAACAATAGTTCATCAGTTTCGTGCAGTACGGATTCATGTTACACTGGAGCTTCGTCGGAACTGGCTTCCATGGCATGCACAAATTCAGAGTTGCATTAATATGGCATGCACAAATTATGCACAAATTATGCACAAATTATGCACAAATTATGCACAAAATATTGGAACAATAGTTTAACAGTTTTGTGCAGTACGGATTCATGTTCCTCTGGAGCATCATCGGAACTGGCTTCCATGGCATGCACAAATTCAGAGCTGCATTAATATGGCATGCACAAATTATGCACAAAATTTTGGAACAATAGTTTAACATTTTCGTGCAGTACGGATTCATGTTCCACTGGAGCATCATCGGAACTGGCTTCCATGGCATGCACAAATTCAGAGCTGCATTAATATGGCATGCACAAATTATGCACAAAATATTGGAACAATAGTTTAACAGTTTCGTGCAGTACGGATTCATGTTCCACTGGAGCTTCGTCGGAACTGGCTTCCATGGCATGCACAAATTCAGAGTTGCATTAATATGGCATGCACAAATTATGCACAAAATATTGGAACAATAGTTTAACAGTTTCGTGCAGTACGGATTCATGTTACACTGGAGCATCATCGGAACTGGCTTCCATGGCATGCACAAATTCAGAGCTGCATTAATATGGCATGCACAAATTATGCACAAAATATTGGAACAATAGTTTAACAGTTTCGTGCAGTACGGATTCATGTTACACTGGAGCATCATCGGAACTGGCTTCCATGGCATGCACAAATTCAGAGCTGCATTAATATGGCATGCACAAATTATGCACAAAATATTGGAACAATAGTTTAACAGTTTCGTGCAGTACGGATTCATGTTACACTGGAGCATCATCGGAACTGGCTTCCATGGCATGCACAAATTCAGAGCTGCATTAATATGGCATGCACAAATTATGCACAAAATTTTGGAACAATAGTTTAACATTTTCGTGCAGTACGGATTCATGTTCCACTGGAGCATCATCGAAACTGGCTTCCATGGCATGCACAAATTCAGAGCTGCATTAATATGGCATGCACAAATTATGCACAAAATATTGGAACAATAGTTTAACAGTTTCGTGCAGTACGGATTCATGTTCCACTGGAGCTTCGTCGGAACTGGCTTCCATGGCATGCACAAATTCAGAGTTGCATTAATATGGCATGCACAAATTATGCACAAAATATTGGAACAATAGTTTAACAGTTTCGTGCAGTACGGATTCATGTTACACTGGAGCATCATCGGAACTGGCTTCCATGGCATGCACAAATTCAGAGCTGCATTAATATGGCATGCACAAATTATGCACAAAATATTGGAACAATAGTTTAACAGTTTCGTGCAGTACGGATTCATGTTACACTGGAGCATCATCGGAACTGGCTTCCATGGCATGCACAAATTCAGAACTGCATTAATATGGCATGCACAAATTATGCACAAAATTTTGGAACAATAGTTTAACATTTTCGTGCAGTACGGATTCATGTTCCACTGGAGCATCATCGGAACTGGCTTCCATGGCATGCACAAATTCAGAGCTGCATTAATATGGCATGCACAAATTATGCACAAAATATTGGAAAAATAGTTTAACAGTTTCGTGCAGTACGGATTCATGTTACACTGGAGCATCATCGGAACTGGCTTCCATGGCATGCACAAATTCAGAGCTGCATTAATATGGCATGCACAAATTATGCACAAAATATTGGAACAATAGTTTAACAGTTTCGTGCAGTACGGATTCATGTTACACTGGAGCATCATCGGAACTGGCTTCCATGGCATGCACAAATTCAGAGCTGCATTAATATGGCATGCACAAATTATGCACAAAATATTGGAACAATAGTTTAACAGTTTCGTGCAGTACGGATTCATGTTCCTCTGGAGCATCATCGGAACTGGCTTCCATGGCATGCACAAATTCAGAGCTGCATTAATATGGCATGCACAAATTATGCACAAAATATTGGAACAATAGTTCATCAGTTTCGTGCAGTGCGGATTCATGTTCCACTGGAGCTTCGTCGGAACTGGCTTCCATGGCATGCACAAATTCAGAGCTGCATTAATATGGCATGCACAAATTATGCACAAAATATTGGAACAATAGTTCATCAGTTTCGTGCAGTACGGATTCATGTTACACTGGAGCTTCGTCGGAACTGGCTTCCATGGCATGCACAAATTCAGAGTTGCATTAATATGGCATGCACAAATTATGCACAAAATATTGGAACAATAGTTTAACAGTTTCGTGCAGTGCGGATTCATGTTCCACTGGAGCTTCGTCGGAACTGGCTTCCATGGCATGCACAAATTCAGAGTTGCATTAATATGGCATGCACAAATTATGCACAAAATATTGGAACAATAGTTCATCAGTTTCGTGCAGTACGGATTCATGTTACACTGGAGCTTCGTCGGAACTGGCTTCCATGGCATGCACAAATTCAGAGTTGCATTAATATGGCATGCACAAATTATGCACAAAATATTGGAACAATAGTTCATCAGTTTCGTGCAGTACGGATTCATGTTACACTGGAGCTTCGTCGGAACTGGCTTCCATGGCATGCACAAATTCAGAGTTGCATTAATATGGCATGCACAAATTATGCACAAAATATTGGAACAATAGTTCATCAGTTTCGTGCAGTACGGATTCATGTTACACTGGAGCTTCGTCGGAACTGGCTTCCATGGCATGCACAAATTCAGAGTTGCATTAATATGGCATGCACAAATTATGCACAAAATATTGGAACAATAGTTTAACAGTTTCGTGCAGTGCGGATTCATGTTCCACTGGAGCTTCGTCGGAACTGGCTTCCATGGCATGCACAAATTCAGAGTTGCATTAATATGGCATGCACAAATTATGCACAAAATATTGGAACAATAGTTCATCAGTTTCGTGCAGTACGGATTCATGTTACACTGGAGCTTCGTCGGAACTGGCTTCCATGGCATGCACAAATTCAGAGTTGCATTAATATGGCATGCACAAATTATGCACAAAATATTGGAACAATAGTTCATCAGTTTCGTGCAGTACGGATTCATGTTACACTGGAGCTTCGTCGGAACTGGCTTCCATGGCATGCACAAATTCAGAGTTGCATTAATATGGCATGCACAAATTATGCACAAAATATTGGAACAATAGTTTAACAGTTTCGTGCAGTGCGGATTCATGTTCCACTGGAGCTTCGTCGGAACTGGCTTCCATGGCATGCACAAATTCAGAGTTGCATTAATATGGCATGCACAAATTATGCACAAAATATTGGAACAATAGTTCATCAGTTTCGTGCAGTACGGATTCATGTTACACTGGAGCTTCGTCGGAACTGGCTTCCATGGCATGCACAAATTCAGAGTTGCATCAATATGGCATGCACAAATTATGCACAAAATATTGGAACAATAGTTTAACAGTTTCGTGCAGTGCGGATTCATGTTCCACTGGAGCTTCGTCGGAACTGGCTTCCATGGCATGCACAAATTCAGAGCTGCATTAATATGGCATGCACAAATTATGCACAAAATATTGGAACAATAGTTTAACAGTTTCGTGCAGTGCGGATTCATGTTCCACTGGAGCTTCGTCGGAACTGGCTTCCATGGCATGCACAAATTCAGAGTTGCATTAATATGGCATGCACAAATTATGCACAAAATATTGGAACAATAGTTCATCAGTTTCGTGCAGTACGGATTCATGTTACACTGGAGCTTCGTCGGAACTGGCTTCCATGGCATGCACAAATTCAGAGTTGCATTAATATGGCATGCACAAATTATGCACAAAATATTGGAACAATAGTTCATCAGTTTCGTGCAGTACGGATTCATGTTACACTGGAGCTTCGTCGGTACTGGCTTCCATGGCATGCACAAATTCAGAGCTGCATTAATATAGCATGCACAAATTATGCACAAAATATTGGAACAATAGTTCATCAGTTTCGTGCAGTACGGATTCATGTTACACTGGAGCTTCGTCGGTACTGGCTTCCATGGCATGCACAAATTCAGAGCTGCATTAATATAGCATGCACAAATTATGCACAAAATATTGGAACAATAGTTCATCAGTTTCGTGCAGTACGGATTCATGTTCCACTGGAGCTTCGTCGGAACTGGCTTCCATGGCATGCACAAATTCAGAGTTGCATCAATATGGCATGCACAAATTATGCACAAAATATTGGAACAATAGTTTAACAGTTTCGTGCAGTGCGGATTCATGTTCCACTGGAGCTTCGTCGGAACTGGCTTCCATGGCATGCACAAATTCAGAGCTGCATTAATATGGCATGCACAAATTATGCACAAAATATTGGAACAATAGTTTAACAGTTTCGTGCAGTGCGGATTCATGTTCCACTGGAGCTTCGTCGGAACTGGCTTCCATGGCATGCACAAATTCAGAGTTGCATTAATATGGCATGCACAAATTATGCACAAAATATTGGAACAATAGTTCATCAGTTTCGTGCAGTACGGATTCATGTTACACTGGAGCTTCGTCGGAACTGGCTTCCATGGCATGCACAAATTCAGAGTTGCATCAATATGGCATGCACAAATTATGCACAAAATATTGGAACAATAGTTTAACAGTTTCGTGCAGTGCGGATTCATGTTCCACTGGAGCTTCGTCGGAACTGGCTTCCATGGCATGCACAAATTCAGAGCTGCATTAATATGGCATGCACAAATTATGCACAAAATATTGGAACAATAGTTTAACAGTTTCGTGCAGTGCGGATTCATGTTCCACTGGAGCTTCGTCGGAACTGGCTTCCATGGCATGCACAAATTCAGAGTTGCATTAATATGGCATGCACAAATTATGCACAAAATATTGGAACAATAGTTCATCAGTTTCGTGCAGTACGGATTCATGTTACACTGGAGCTTCGTCGGTACTGGCTTCCATGGCATGCACAAATTCAGAGCTGCATTAATATAGCATGCACAAATTATGCACAAAATATTGGAACAATAGTTCATCAGTTTCGTGCAGTACGGATTCATGTTACACTGGAGCTTCGTCGGTACTGGCTTCCATGGCATGCACAAATTCAGAGCTGCATTAATATAGCATGCACAAATTATGCACAAAATATTGGAACAATAGTTCATCAGTTTCGTGCAGTACGGATTCATGTTACACTGGAGCTTCGTCGGAACTGGCTTCCATGGCATGCATAAATTCAGATTTGCATTAATATGGCATGCACAAATTATGCACAAAATATTGGAACAATAGTTTAACAGTTTCGTGCAGTGCGGATTCATGTTCCACTGGAGCTTCGTCGGAACTGGCTTCCATGGCATGCACAAATTCAGAGCTGCATTAATATGGCATGCACAAATTATGCACAAAATATTGGAACAATAGTTTAACAGTTTCGTGCAGTGCGGATTCATGTTACACTGGAGCTTCGTCGGAACTGGCTTCCATGGCATGCACAATTTCAGAGTTGCATGAATATGGCATGCACAAATTATGCACAAAATATTGGAACAATAGTTCATCAGTTTCGTGCAGTACGGATTCATGTTACACTGGAGCTTCGTCGGAACTGGCTTCCATGGCATGCACAATTTCAGAGTTGCATGAATATGGCATGCACAAATTATGCACAAAATATTGGAACAATAGTTCATCAGTTTCGTGCAGTACGGATTCATGTTACACTGGAGCTTCGTCGGAACTGGCTTCCATGGCATGCACAATTTCAGAGTTGCATGAATATGGCATGCACAAATTATGCACAAAATATTGGAACAATAGTTTAACAGTTTCGTGCAGTGCGGATTCATGTTCCACTGGAGCTTCGTCGGAACTGGCTTCCATGGCATGCACAATTTCAGAGTTGCATGAATATGGCATGCACAAATTATGCACAAAATATTGGAACAATAGTTCATCAGTTTCGTGCAGTACGGATTCATGTTACACTGGAGCTTCGTCGGAACTGGCTTCCATGGCATGCACAATTTCAGAGTTGCATGAATATGGCATGCACAAATTATGCACAAAATATTGGAACAATAGTTCATCAGTTTCGTGCAGTACGGATTCATGTTACACTGGAGCTTCGTCGGAACTGGCTTCCATGGCATGCACAAATTCAGAGTTGCATTAATATGGCATGCACAAATTATGCACAAATTATGCACAAATTATGCACAAATTATGCACAAAATATTGGAACAATAGTTTAACAGTTTTGTGCAGTACGGATTCATGTTCCTCTGGAGCATCATCGGAACTGGCTTCCATGGCATGCACAAATTCAGAGCTGCATTAATATGGCATGCACAAATTATGCACAAAATTTTGGAACAATAGTTTAACATTTTCGTGCAGTACGGATTCATGTTCCACTGGAGCATCATCGGAACTGGCTTCCATGGCATGCACAAATTCAGAGCTGCATTAATATGGCATGCACAAATTATGCACAAAATATTGGAACAATAGTTTAACAGTTTCGTGCAGTACGGATTCATGTTCCACTGGAGCATCATCGAAACTGGCTTCCATGGCATGCACAAATTCAGAGCTGCATTAATATGGCATGCACAAATTATGCACAAAATATTGGAACAATAGTTTAACAGTTTCGTGCAGTACGGATTCATGTTCCACTGGAGCTTCGTCGGAACTGGCTTCCATGGCATGCACAAATTCAGAGTTGCATTAATATGGCATGCACAAATTATGCACAAAATATTGGAACAATAGTTTAACAGTTTCGTGCAGTACGGATTCATGTTACACTGGAGCATCATCGGAACTGGCTTCCATGGCATGCACAAATTCAGAGCTGCATTAATATGGCATGCACAAATTATGCACAAAATATTGGAACAATAGTTTAACAGTTTCGTGCAGTACGGATTCATGTTACACTGGAGCATCATCGGAACTGGCTTCCATGGCATGCACAAATTCAGAACTGCATTAATATGGCATGCACAAATTATGCACAAAATTTTGGAACAATAGTTTAACATTTTCGTGCAGTACGGATTCATGTTCCACTGGAGCATCATCGGAACTGGCTTCCATGGCATGCACAAATTCAGAGCTGCATTAATATGGCATGCACAAATTATGCACAAAATATTGGAAAAATAGTTTAACAGTTTCGTGCAGTACGGATTCATGTTACACTGGAGCATCATCGGAACTGGCTTCCATGGCATGCACAAATTCAGAGCTGCATTAATATGGCATGCACAAATTATGCACAAAATATTGGAACAATAGTTTAACAGTTTCGTGCAGTACGGATTCATGTTACACTGGAGCATCATCGGAACTGGCTTCCATGGCATGCACAAATTCAGAGCTGCATTAATATGGCATGCACAAATTATGCACAAAATATTGGAACAATAGTTTAACAGTTTCGTGCAGTACGGATTCATGTTACACTGGAGCATCATCGGAACTGGCTTCCATGGCATGCACAAATTCAGAGCTGCATTAATATGGCATGCACAAATTATGCACAAAATATTGGAACAATAGTTTAACAGTTTCGTGCAGTACGGATTCATGTTCCTCTGGAGCATCATCGGAACTGGCTTCCATGGCATGCACAAATTCAGAGCTGCATTAATATGGCATGCACAAATTATGCACAAAATATTGGAACAATAGTTCATCAGTTTCGTGCAGTGCGGATTCATGTTCCACTGGAGCTTCGTCGGAACTGGCTTCCATGGCATGCACAAATTCAGAGCTGCATTAATATGGCATGCACAAATTATGCACAAAATATTGGAACAATAGTTCATCAGTTTCGTGCAGTACGGATTCATGTTACACTGGAGCTTCGTCGGAACTGGCTTCCATGGCATGCACAAATTCAGAGTTGCATTAATATGGCATGCACAAATTATGCACAAAATATTGGAACAATAGTTTAACAGTTTCGTGCAGTGCGGATTCATGTTCCACTGGAGCTTCGTCGGAACTGGCTTCCATGGCATGCACAAATTCAGAGTTGCATTAATATGGCATGCACAAATTATGCACAAAATATTGGAACAATAGTTCATCAGTTTCGTGCAGTACGGATTCATGTTACACTGGAGCTTCGTCGGAACTGGCTTCCATGGCATGCACAAATTCAGAGTTGCATTAATATGGCATGCACAAATTATGCACAAAATATTGGAACAATAGTTCATCAGTTTCGTGCAGTACGGATTCATGTTACACTGGAGCTTCGTCGGAACTGGCTTCCATGGCATGCACAAATTCAGAGTTGCATTAATATGGCATGCACAAATTATGCACAAAATATTGGAACAATAGTTCATCAGTTTCGTGCAGTACGGATTCATGTTACACTGGAGCTTCGTCGGAACTGGCTTCCATGGCATGCACAAATTCAGAGTTGCATTAATATGGCATGCACAAATTATGCACAAAATATTGGAACAATAGTTTAACAGTTTCGTGCAGTGCGGATTCATGTTCCACTGGAGCTTCGTCGGAACTGGCTTCCATGGCATGCACAAATTCAGAGTTGCATTAATATGGCATGCACAAATTATGCACAAAATATTGGAACAATAGTTCATCAGTTTCGTGCAGTACGGATTCATGTTACACTGGAGCTTCGTCGGAACTGGCTTCCATGGCATGCACAAATTCAGAGTTGCATTAATATGGCATGCACAAATTATGCACAAAATATTGGAACAATAGTTTAACAGTTTCGTGCAGTGCGGATTCATGTTCCACTGGAGCTTCGTCGGAACTGGCTTCCATGGCATGCACAAATTCAGAGTTGCATTAATATGGCATGCACAAATTATGCACAAAATATTGGAACAATAGTTCATCAGTTTCGTGCAGTACGGATTCATGTTACACTGGAGCTTCGTCGGAACTGGCTTCCATGGCATGCACAAATTCAGAGTTGCATCAATATGGCATGCACAAATTATGCACAAAATATTGGAACAATAGTTTAACAGTTTCGTGCAGTGCGGATTCATGTTCCACTGGAGCTTCGTCGGAACTGGCTTCCATGGCATGCACAAATTCAGAGCTGCATTAATATGGCATGCACAAATTATGCACAAAATATTGGAACAATAGTTTAACAGTTTCGTGCAGTGCGGATTCATGTTCCACTGGAGCTTCGTCGGAACTGGCTTCCATGGCATGCACAAATTCAGAGTTGCATTAATATGGCATGCACAAATTATGCACAAAATATTGGAACAATAGTTCATCAGTTTCGTGCAGTACGGATTCATGTTACACTGGAGCTTCGTCGGAACTGGCTTCCATGGCATGCACAAATTCAGAGTTGCATTAATATGGCATGCACAAATTATGCACAAAATATTGGAACAATAGTTCATCAGTTTCGTGCAGTACGGATTCATGTTACACTGGAGCTTCGTCGGTACTGGCTTCCATGGCATGCACAAATTCAGAGCTGCATTAATATAGCATGCACAAATTATGCACAAAATATTGGAACAATAGTTCATCAGTTTCGTGCAGTACGGATTCATGTTACACTGGAGCTTCGTCGGTACTGGCTTCCATGGCATGCACAAATTCAGAGCTGCATTAATATAGCATGCACAAATTATGCACAAAATATTGGAACAATAGTTCATCAGTTTCGTGCAGTACGGATTCATGTTACACTGGAGCTTCGTCGGAACTGGCTTCCATGGCATGCACAAATTCAGAGTTGCATTAATATGGCATACACAAATTATGCACAAAATATTGGAACAATAGTTTAACAGTTTCGTGCAGTGCGGATTCATGTTCCACTGGAGCTTCGTCGGAACTGGCTTCCATGGCATGCACAAATTCAGAGTTGCATTAATATGGCATGCACAAATTATGCACAAAATATTGGAACAATAGTTCAACAGTTTCGTGCAGTACGGATTCATGTTACACTGGAGCTTCGTCGGAACTGGCTTCCATGGCATGCACAAATTCAGAGTTGCATTAATATGGCATGCACAAATTATGCACAAAATATTGGAACAATAGTTCATCAGTTTCGTGCAGTACGGATTCATGTTCCACTGGAGCTTCGTCGGAACTGGCTTCCATGGCATGCACAAATTCAGAGTTGCATTAATATGGCATGCACAAATTATGCACAAAATATTGGAACAATAGTTCAACAGTTTCGTGCAGTACGGATTCATGTTACACTGGAGCTTCGTCGGAACTGGCTTCCATGGCATGCACAAATTCAGAGTTGCATTAATATGGCATGCACAAATTATGCACAAAATATTGGAACAATAGTTCAACAGTTTCGTGCAGTACGGATTCATGTTACACTGGAGCTTCGTCGGAACTGGCTTCCATGGCATGCACAAATTCAGAGTTGCATTAATATGGCATGCACAAATTATGCACAAAATATTGGAACAATAGTTCATCAGTTTCGTGCAGTACGGATTCATGTTCCACTGGAGCTTCGTCGGAACTGGCTTCCATGGCATGCACAAATTCAGAGTTGCATTAATATGGCATGCACAAATTATGCACAAAATATTGGAACAATAGTTCAACAGTTTCGTGCAGTACGGATTCATGTTACACTGGAGCTTCGTCGGAACTGGCTTCCATGGCATGCACAAATTCAGAGTTGCATTAATATGGCATGCACAAATTATGCACAAAATATTGGAACAATAGTTCAACAGTTTCGTGCAGTACGGATTCATGTTCCACTGGAGCTTCGTCGGAACTGGCTTCCATGGCATGCACAAATTCAGAGCTGCATTACTATGGCATGCACAAATTATGCACAAAATATTGGAACAATAGTTCATCAGTTTCGTGCAGTACGGATTCATGTTACACTGGAGCTTCGTCGGAACTGGCTTCCATGGCATGCACAAATTCAGAGTTGCATTAATATGGCATACACAAATTATGCACAAAATATTGGAACAATAGTTTAACAGTTTCGTGCAGTGCGGATTCATGTTCCACTGGAGCTTCGTCGGAACTGGCTTCCATGGCATGCACAAATTCAGAGTTGCATTAATATGGCATGCACAAATTATGCACAAAATATTGGAACAATAGTTCAACAGTTTCGTGCAGTACGGATTCATGTTACACTGGAGCTTCGTCGGAACTGGCTTCCATGGCATGCACAAATTCAGAGTTGCATTAATATGGCATGCACAAATTATGCACAAAATATTGGAACAATAGTTCATCAGTTTCGTGCAGTACGGATTCATGTTCCACTGGAGCTTCGTCGGAACTGGCTTCCATGGCATGCACAAATTCAGAGTTGCATTAATATGGCATGCACAAATTATGCACAAAATATTGGAACAATAGTTCAACAGTTTCGTGCAGTACGGATTCATGTTACACTGGAGCTTCGTCGGAACTGGCTTCCATGGCATGCACAAATTCAGAGTTGCATTAATATGGCATGCACAAATTATGCACAAAATATTGGAACAATAGTTTAACAGTTTCGTGCAGTGCGGATTCATGTTCCACTGGAGCTTCGTCGGAACTGGCTTCCATGGCATGCACAAATTCAGAGCTGCATTACTATGGCATGCACAAATTATGCACAAAATATTGGAACAATAGTTCATCAGTTTCGTGCAGTGCGGATTCATGTTACACTAGAGCTTCGTCGGAACTGGCTTCCATGGCATGCACAATTTCAGAGTTGCATTAATATGGCATGCACAAATTATGCACAAAATATTGGAACAATAGTTTAACAGTTTCGTGCAGTGCGGATTCATGTTCCACTGGAGCTTCGTCGGAACTGGCTTCCATGGCATGCACAAATTCAGAGTTGCATTAATATGGCATACACAAATTATGCACAAAATATTGGAACAATAGTTTAACAGTTTCGTGCAGTGCGGATTCATGTTCCACTGGAGCTTCGTCGGAACTGGCTTCCATGGCATGCACAAATTCAGAGTTGCATTAATATGGCATGCACAAATTATGCACAAAATATTGGAACAATAGTTTAACAGTTTCGTGCAGTGCGGATTCATGTTCCACTGGAGCTTCGTCGGAACTGGCTTCCATGGCATGCACAAATTCAGAGTTGCATTAATATGGCATGCACAAATTATGCACAAAATATTGGAACAATAGTTCATCAGTTTCGTGCAGTGCGGATTCATGTTACACTGGAGCTTCGTCGGAACTGGCTTCCATGGCATGCACAAATTCAGAGTTGCATTAATATGGCATGCACAAATTATGCACAAAATATTGGAACAATAGTTCATCAGTTTCGTGCAGTGCGGATTCATGTTACACTGGAGATTCGTCGGAACTGGCTTCCATGGCATGCACAATTTCAGAGTTGCATTAATATGGCATGCACAAATTATGCACAAAATATTGGAACAATAGTTTAACAGTTTCGTGCAGTGCGGATTCATGTTCCACTGGAGCTTCGTCGGAACTGGCTTCCATGGCATGCACAAATTCAGAGTTGCATTAATATGGCATGCACAAATTATGCACAAAATATTGGAACAATAGTTTAACAGTTTCGTGCAGTGCGGATTCATGTTCCACTGGAGCTTCGTCGGAACTGGCTTCCATGGCATGCACAAATTCAGAGTTGCATTAATATGGCATGCACAAATTATGCACAAAATATTGGAACAATAGTTCATCAGTTTCGTGCAGTGCGGATTCATGTTACACTGGAGCTTCGTCGGAACTGGCTTCCATGGCATGCACAATTTCAGAGTTGCATTAATATGGCATGCACAAATTATGCACAAAATATTGGAACAATAGTTTAACAGTTTCGTGCAGTGCGGATTCATGTTCCTCTGGAGCTTCGTCGGAACTGGCTTCCATGGCATGCACAAATTCAGAGTTGCATTAATATGGCATACACAAATTATGCACAAAATATTGGAACAATAGTTTAACAGTTTCGTGCAGTGCGGATTCATGTTCCACTGGAGCTTCGTCGGAACTGGCTTCCATGGCATGCACAAATTCAGAGTTGCATTAATATGGCATGCACAAATTATGCACAAAATATTGGAACAATAGTTCATCAGTTTCGTGCAGTGCGGATTCATGTTCCACTGGAGCTTCGTCGGAACTGGCTTCCATGGCATGCACAATTTCAGAGTTGCATTAATATGGCATGCACAAATTATGCACAAAATATTGGAACAATAGTTTAACAGTTTCGTGCAGTGCGGATTCATGTTCCACTGGAGCTTCGTCGGAACTGGCTTCCATGGCATGCACAAATTCAGAGTTGCATTAATATGGCATGCACAAATTATGCACAAAATATTGGAACAATAGTTTAACAGTTTCGTGCAGTGCGGATTCATGTTCCACTGGAGCTTCGTCGGAACTGGCTTCCATGGCATGCACAAATTCAGAGTTGCATTAATATGGCATACACAAATTATGCACAAAATATTGGAACAATAGTTTAACAGTTTCGTGCAGTGCGGATTCATGTTCCACTGGAGCTTCGTCGGAACTGGCTTCCATGGCATGCACAAATTCAGAGTTGCATTAATATGGCATGCACAAATTATGCACAAAATATTGGAACAATAGTTCATCAGTTTCGTGCAGTGCGGATTCATGTTACACTGGAGCTTCGTCGGAACTGGCTTCCATGGCATGCACAATTTCAGAGTTGCATTAATATGGCATGCACAAATTATGCACAAAATATTGGAACAATAGTTTAACAGTTTCGTGCAGTGCGGATTCATGTTCCACTGGAGCTTCGTCGGAACTGGCTTCCATGGCATGCACAAATTCAGAGCTGCATTACTATGGCATGCACAAATTATGCACAAAATATTGGAACAATAGTTTAACAGTTTCGTGCAGTGCGGATTCATGTTCCACTGGAGCTTCGTCGGAACTGGCTTCCATGGCATGCACAAATTCAGAGCTGCATTACTATGGCATGCACAAATTATGCACAAAATATTGGAACAATAGTTTAACAGTTTCGTGCAGTGCGGATTCATGTTCCACTGGAGCTTCGTCGGAACTGGCTTCCATGGCATGCACAATTTCAGAGTTGCATTAATATGGCATGCACAAATTATGCACAAAATATTGGAACAATAGTTTAACAGTTTCGTGCAGTGCGGATTCATGTTCCACTGGAACTTCGTCGGAACTGGCTTCCATGGCATGCACAAATTCAGAGCTGCATTACTATGGCATGCACAAATTATGCACAAAATATTGGAACAATAGTTCATCAGTTTCGTGCAGTGCGGATTCATGTTACACTGGAGCTTCGTCGGAACTGGCTTCCATGGCATGCACAATTTCAGAGTTGCATTAATATGGCATGCACAAATTATGCACAAAATATTGGAACAATAGTTTAACAGTTTCGTGCAGTGCGGATTCATGTTCCACTGGAGCTTCGTCGGAACTGGCTTCCATGGCATGCACAATTTCAGAGTTGCATTAATATGGCATGCACAAATTATGCACAAAATATTGGAACAATAGTTTAACAGTTTCGTGCAGTACGGATTCATGTTACACTGGAGCTTCGTCGGAACTGGCTTCCATGGCATGCACAAATTCAGAGTTGCATTAATATGGCATGCACAAATTATGCACAAAATATTGGAACAATAGTTTAACAGTTTCGTGCAGTACGGATTCATGTTACACTGGAGCTTCGTCGGAACTGGCTTCCATGGCATGCACAAATTCAGAGCTGCATTACTATGGCATGCACAAATTATGCACAAAATATTGGAACAATAGTTTAACAGTTTCGTGCAGTGCGGATTCATGTTCCACTGGAGCTTCGTCGGAACTGGCTTCCATGGCATGCACAAATTCAGAGCTGCATTACTATGGCATGCACAAATTATGCACAAAATATTGGAACAATAGTTTAACAGTTTCGTGCAGTGCGGATTCATGTTCCACTGGAGCTTCGTCGGAACTGGCTTCCATGGCATGCACAAATTCAGAGCTGCATTACTATGGCATGCACAAATTATGCACAAAATATTGGAACAATAGTTCATCAGTTTCGTGCAGTGCGGATTCATGTTACACTGGAGCTTCGTCGGAACTGGCTTCCATGGCATGCACAATTTCAGAGTTGCATTAATATGGCATGCACAAATTATGCACAAAATATTGGAACAATAGTTTAACAGTTTCGTGCAGTGCGGATTCATGTTCCACTGGAGCTTCGTCGGAACTGGCTTCCATGGCATGCACAATTTCAGAGTTGCATTAATATGGCATGCACAAATTATGCACAAAATATTGGAACAATAGTTTAACAGTTTCGTGCAGTGCGGATTCATGTTCCACTGGAGCTTCGTCGGAACTGGCTTCCATGGCATGCACAAATTCAGAGCTGCATTACTATGGCATGCACAAATTATGCACAAAATATTGGAACAATAGTTCATCAGTTTCGTGCAGTACGGATTCATGTTACACTGGAGCTTCGTCGGAACTGGCTTCCATGGCATGCACAAATTCAGAGTTGCATTAATATGGCATACACAAATTATGCACAAAATATTGGAACAATAGTTTAACAGTTTCGTGCAGTGCGGATTCATGTTCCACTGGAGCTTCGTCGGAACTGGCTTCCATGGCATGCACAAATTCAGAGTTGCATTAATATGGCATGCACAAATTATGCACAAAATATTGGAACAATAGTTTAACAGTTTCGTGCAGTACGGATTCATGTTCCTTTGGAGCATCATAGGAACTGGCTTCCATGGCATGCACAAATTCAGAGCAGCATTGATATGGCATGCACAAATTATGCACAAAATATTGGAACAATAGTTCAACAGTTTCGTGCAGTACGGATTCATGTTCCTCTGGAGCATCATAGGAACTGGCTTCCATGGCATGCACAAATTCAGAGCAGCATTGATCTGGCATGCACAAATTATGCACAAAATATTGGAACAATAGTTTAACAGTTTCGTGCAGTACGGATTCATGTTCCTTTGGAGCATCATCGGAACTGGCTTCCATGGCATGCACAAATTCAGAGCAGCATTGATATGGCATGCACAAATTATGCACAAAATATTGGAACAATAGTTCAACAGTTTCGTGCAGTACGGATTCATGTTCCTCTGGAGCATCATAGGAACTGGCTTCCATGGCATGCACAAATTCAGAGCTGCATTGATATGGCATGCACAAATTATGCACAAAATATTGGAACAATAGTTCAACAGTTTCGTGCAGTACGGATTCATGTTCCTCTGGAGCATCATAGGAACTGGCTTCCATGGCATGCACAAATTCAGAGCAGCATTGATATGGCATGCACAAATTATGCACAAATTATGCACAAAATATTGGAACAATAGTTCAACAGTTTCGTGCAGTACGGATTCATGTTCCTCTGGAGCATCATAGGAACTGGCTTCCATGGCATGCACAAATTCAGAGCAGCATTGATATGGCATGCACAAATTATGCACAAATTATGCACAAAATATTGGAACAATAGTTCAACAGTTTCGTGCAGTACGGATTCATGTTCCTCTGGAGCATCATAGGAACTGGCTTCCATGGCATGCACAAATTCAGAGCAGCATTGATATGGCATGCACAAATTATGCACAAAATATTGGAACAATAGTTCAACAGTTTCGTGCAGTACGGATTCATGTTCCTCTGGAGCATCATAGGAACTGGCTTCCATGGCATGCACAAATTCAGAGCTGCATTGATATGGCATGCACAAATTATGCACAAAATATTGGAACAATAGTTCAACAGTTTCGTGCAGTACGGATTCATGTTCCTCTGGAGCATCATAGGAACTGGCTTCCATGGCATGCACAAATTCAGAGCAGCATTGATATGGCATGCACAAATTATGCACAAATTATGCACAAAATATTGGAACAATAGTTCAACAGTTTCGTGCAGTACGGATTCATGTTCCTCTGGAGCATCATAGGAACTGGCTTCCATGGCATGCACAAATTCAGAGCAGCATTGATATGGCATGCACAAATTATGCACAAAATATTGGAACAATAGTTCAACAGTTTCGTGCAGTACGGATTCATGTTCCTCTGGAGCATCATAGGAACTGGCTTCCATGGCATGCACAAATTCAGAGCAGCATTGATATGGCATGCACAAATTATGCACAAATTATGCACAAAATATTGGAACAATAGTTCAACAGTTTCGTGCAGTACGGATTCATGTTCCTCTGGAGCATCATAGGAACTGGCTTCCATGGCATGCACAAATTCAGAGCAGCATTGATATGGCATGCACAAATTATGCACAAATTATGCACAAAATATTGGAACAATAGTTTAACAGTTTCGTGCAGTACGGATTCATGTTACACTGGAGCTTCGTCGGAACTGGCTTCCATGGCATGCACAAATTCAGAGCAGCATTGATATGGCATGCACAAATTATGCACAAAATATTGGAACAATAGTTTAACAGTTTCGTGCAGTACGGATTCATGTTCCTTTGGAGCATCATCGGAACTGGCTTCCATGGCATGCACAAATTCAGAGCTGCATTGATATGGCATGCACAAATTATGCACAAATTATGCACAAAATATTGGAACAATAGTTCAACAGTTTCGTGCAGTACGGATTCATGTTCCTCTGGAGCATCATAGGAACTGGCTTCCATGGCATGCACAAATTCAGAGCAGCATTGATATGGCATGCACAAATTATGCACAAATTATGCACAAAATATTGGAACAATAGTTTAACAGTTTCGTGCAGTACGGATTCATGTTACACTGGAGCTTCGTCGGAACTGGCTTCCATGGCATGCACAAATTCAGAGCAGCATTGATATGGCATGCACAAATTATGCACAAAATATTGGAACAATAGTTTAACAGTTTCGTGCAGTACGGATTCATGTTCCTTTGGAGCATCATCGGAACTGGCTTCCATGGCATGCACAAATTCAGAGCAGCATTGATATGGCATGCACAAATTATGCACAAAATATTGGAACAATAGTTCAACAGTTTCGTGCAGTACGGATTCATGTTCCTCTGGAGCATCATAGGAACTGGCTTCCATGGCATGCACAAATTCAGAGCAGCATTGATATGGCATGCACAAATTATGCACAAAATATTGGAACAATAGTTTAACAGTTTCGTGCAGTACGGATTCATGTTCCTTTGGAGCATCATCGGAACTGGCTTCCATGGCATGCACAAATTCAGAGCAGCATTGATATGGCATGCACAAATTATGCACAAAATATTGGAACAATAGTTCAACAGTTTCGTGCAGTACGGATTCATGTTCCTCTGGAGCATCATAGGAACTGGCTTCCATGGCATGCACAAATTCAGAGCAGCATTGATCTGGCATGCACAAATTATGCACAAAATATTGGAACAATAGTTCAACAGTTTCGTGCAGTACGGATTCATGTTACACTGGAGCATCATAGGAACTGGCTTCCATGGCATGCACAAATTCAGAGCTGCATTGATATGGCATGCACAAATTATGCACAAATTATGCACAAAATATTGGAACAATAGTTCAACAGTTTCGTGCAGTACGGATTCATGTTCCTCTGGAGCATCATAGGAACTGGCTTCCATGGCATGCACAAATTCAGAGCTGCATTGATATGGCATGCACAAATTATGCACAAAATATTGGAACAATAGTTCAACAGATTCGTGCAGTACGGATTCATGTTCCTCTGGAGCATCATAGGAACTGGCTTCCATGGCATGCACAAATTCAGAGCAGCATTGATATGGCATGCACAAATTATGCACAAATTATGCACAAATTATGCACAAAATATTGGAACAATAGTTCAACAGTTTCGTGCAGTACGGATTCATGTTCCTCTGGAGCATCATAGGAACTGGCTTCCATGGCATGCACAAATTCAGAGCTGCATTGATATGGCATGCACAAATTATGCACAAAATATTGGAACAATAGTTTAACAGTTTCGTGCAGTACGGATTCATGTTCCTTTGGAGCATCATCGGAACTGGCTTCCATGGCATGCACAAATTCAGAGCAGCATTGATATGGCATGCACAAATTATGCACAAAATATTGGAACAATAGTTTAACAGTTTCGTGCAGTACGGATTCATGTTCCTCTGGAGCATCATAGGAACTGGCTTCCATGGCATGCACAAATTCAGAGCAGCATTGATATGGCATGCACAAATTATGCACAAAATATTGGAACAATAGTTTAACAGTTTCGTGCAGTACGGATTCATGTTCCTTTGGAGCATCATCGGAACTGGCTTCCATGGCATGCACAAATTCAGAGCTGCATTGATATGGCATGCACAAATTATGCACAAAATATTGGAACAATAGTTTAACAGTTTCGTGCAGTACGGATTCATGTTCCTCTGGAGCATCATAGGAACTGGCTTCCATGGCATGCACAAATTCAGAGCTGCATTGATATGGCATGCACAAATTATGCACAAAATATTGGAACAATAGTTTAACAGTTTCGTGCAGTACGGATTCATGTTCCTTTGGAGCATCATCGGAACTGGCTTCCATGGCATGCACAAATTCAGAGCAGCATTGATATGGCATGCACAAATTATGCACAAAATATTGGAACAATAGTTTAACAGTTTCGTGCAGTACGGATTCATGTTCCTCTGGAGCATCATAGGAACTGGCTTCCATGGCATGCACAAATTCAGAGCAGCATTGATATGGCATGCACAAATTATGCACAAAATATTGGAACAATAGTTTAACAGTTTCGTGCAGTACGGATTCATGTTCCTTTGGAGCATCATCGGAACTGGCTTCCATGGCATGCACAAATTCAGAGCTGCATTGATATGGCATGCACAAATTATGCACAAAATATTGGAACAATAGTTTAACAGTTTCGTGCAGTACGGATTCATGTTCCTCTGGAGCATCATAGGAACTGGCTTCCATGGCATGCACAAATTCAGAGCAGCATTGATCTGGCATGCACAAATTATGCACAAAATATTGGAACAATAGTTTAACAGTTTCGTGCAGTACGGATTCATGTTCCTCTGGAGCATCATAGGAACTGGCTTCCATGGCATGCACAA
Source organism: Obolodiplosis robiniae (assembly GCA_028476595.1). NCBI lineage: Eukaryota > Metazoa > Arthropoda > Insecta > Diptera > Cecidomyiidae > Obolodiplosis > Obolodiplosis robiniae. Next base: position 12,332,802 of record CM052017.1, on the reverse strand, counting down.
ATTCAGAGCTGCATTGATATGGCATGCACAAATTATGCACAAATTATGCACAAAATATTGGAACAATAGTTCAACAGTTTCGTGCAGTACGGATTCATGTTCCTCTGGAGCATCATAGGAACTGGCTTCCATGGCATGCACAAATTCAGAGCAGCATTGATATGGCATGCACAAATTATGCACAAATTATGCACAAAATATTGGAACAATAGTTCAACAGTTTCGTGCAGTACGGATTCATGTTCCTCTGGAGCATCATAGGAACTGGCTTCCATGGCATGCACAAATTCAGAGCTGCATTGATATGGCATGCACAAATTATGCACAAAATATTGGAACAATAGTTCAACAGTTTCGTGCAGTACGGATTCATGTTCCTCTGGAGCATCATAGGAACTGGCTTCCATGGCATGCACAAATTCAGAGCTGCATTGATATGGCATGCACAAATTATGCACAAAATATTGGAACAATAGTTTAACAGTTTCGTGCAGTACGGATTCATGTTCCTTTGGAGCATCATCGGAACTGGCTTCCATGGCATGCACAAATTCAGAGCAGCATTGATATGGCATGCACAAATTATGCACAAAATATTGGAACAATAGTTCAACAGTTTCGTGCAGTACGGATTCATGTTCCTCTGGAGCATCATAGGAACTGGCTTCCATGGCATGCACAAATTCAGAGCTGCATTGATATGGCATGCACAAATTATGCACAAAATATTGGAACAATAGTTTAACAGTTTCGTGCAGTACGGATTCATGTTCCTTTGGAGCATCATCGGAACTGGCTTCCATGGCATGCACAAATTCAGAGCTGCATTGATATGGCATGCACAAATTATGCACAAAATATTGGAACAATAGTTCAACAGTTTCGTGCAGTACGGATTCATGTTCCTCTGGAGCATCATAGGAACTGGCTTCCATGGCATGCACAAATTCAGAGCTGCATTGATATGGCATGCACAAATTATGCACAAAATATTGGAACAATAGTTCAACAGTTTCGTGCAGTACGGATTCATGTTCCTCTGGAGCATCATAGGAACTGGCTTCCATGGCATGCACAAATTCAGAGCTGCATTGATATGGCATGCACAAATTATGCACAAAATATTGGAACAATAGTTTAACAGTTTCGTGCAGTACGGATTCATGTTCCTTTGGAGCATCATCGGAACTGGCTTCCATGGCATGCACAAATTCAGAGCAGCATTGATATGGCATGCACAAATTATGCACAAAATATTGGAACAATAGTTTAACAGTTTCGTGCAGTACGGATTCATGTTCCTCTGGAGCATCATAGGAACTGGCTTCCATGGCATGCACAAATTCAGAGCTGCATTGATATGGCATGCACAAATTATGCACAAAATATTGGAACAATAGTTTAACAGTTTCGTGCAGTACGGATTCATGTTCCTCTGGAGCATCATAGGAACTGGCTTCCATGGCATGCACAAATTCAGAGCTGCATTGATATGGCATGCACAAATTATGCACAAAATATTGGAACAATAGTTTAACAGTTTCGTGCAGTACGGATTCATGTTCCTTTGGAGCATCATCGGAACTGGCTTCCATGGCATGCACAAATTCAGAGCAGCATTGATATGGCATGCACAAATTATGCACAAAATATTGGAACAATAGTTTAACAGTTTCGTGCAGTACGGATTCATGTTCCTCTGGAGCATCATAGGAACTGGCTTCCATGGCATGCACAAATTCAGAGCTGCATTGATATGGCATGCACAAATTATGCACAAAATATTGGAACAATAGTTTAACAGTTTCGTGCAGTACGGATTCATGTTCCTCTGGAGCATCATAGGAACTGGCTTCCATGGCATGCACAAATTCAGAGCTGCATTGATATGGCATGCACAAATTATGCACAAAATATTGGAACAATAGTTTAACAGTTTCGTGCAGTACGGATTCATGTTCCTTTGGAGCATCATCGGAACTGGCTTCCATGGCATGCACAAATTCAGAGCAGCATTGATATGGCATGCACAAATTATGCACAAAATATTGGAACAATAGTTTAACAGTTTCGTGCAGTACGGATTCATGTTCCTCTGGAGCATCATAGGAACTGGCTTCCATGGCATGCACAAATTCAGAGCAGCATTGATCTGGCATGCACAAATTATGCACAAAATATTGGAACAATAGTTTAACAGTTTCGTGCAGTACGGATTCATGTTCCTTTGGAGCATCATCGGAACTGGCTTCCATGGCATGCACAAATTCAGAGCAGCATTGATATGGCATGCACAAATTATGCACAAAATATTGGAACAATAGTTTAACAGTTTCGTGCAGTACGGATTCATGTTCCTCTGGAGCATCATAGGAACTGGCTTCCATGGCATGCACAAATTCAGAGCTGCATTGATATGGCATGCACAAATTATGCACAAAATATTGGAACAATAGTTTAACAGTTTCGTGCAGTACGGATTCATGTTCCTTTGGAGCATCATCGGAACTGGCTTCCATGGCATGCACAAATTCAGAGCAGCATTGATATGGCATGCACAAATTATGCACAAAATATTGGAACAATAGTTTAACAGTTTCGTGCAGTACGGATTCATGTTCCTCTGGAGCATCATAGGAACTGGCTTCCATGGCATGCACAAATTCAGAGCTGCATTGATATGGCATGCACAAATTATGCACAAAATATTGGAACAATAGTTTAACAGTTTCGTGCAGTACGGATTCATGTTCCTCTGGAGCATCATAGGAACTGGCTTCCATGGCATGCACAAATTCAGAGCTGCATTGATATGGCATGCACAAATTATGCACAAAATATTGGAACAATAGTTTAACAGTTTCGTGCAGTACGGATTCATGTTCCTTTGGAGCATCATCGGAACTGGCTTCCATGGCATGCACAAATTCAGAGCAGCATTGATATGGCATGCACAAATTATGCACAAAATATTGGAACAATAGTTTAACAGTTTCGTGCAGTACGGATTCATGTTCCTCTGGAGCATCATAGGAACTGGCTTCCATGGCATGCACAAATTCAGAGCAGCATTGATCTGGCATGCACAAATTATGCACAAAATATTGGAACAATAGTTTAACAGTTTCGTGCAGTACGGATTCATGTTCCTTTGGAGCATCATCGGAACTGGCTTCCATGGCATGCACAAATTCAGAGCAGCATTGATATGGCATGCACAAATTATGCACAAAATATTGGAACAATAGTTCAACAGTTTCGTGCAGTACGGATTCATGTTCCTCTGGAGCATCATAGGAACTGGCTTCCATGGCATGCACAAATTCAGAGCAGCATTGATATGGCATGCACAAATTATGCACAAATTATGCACAAAATATTGGAACAATAGTTCAACAGTTTCGTGCAGTACGGATTCATGTTCCTCTGGAGCGTCATAGGAACTGGCTTCCATGGCATGCACAAATTCAGAGCTGCATTGATATGGCATGCACAAATTATGCACAAAATATTGGAACAATAGTTTAACAGTTTCGTGCAGTACGGATTCATGTTCCTCTGGAGCATCATAGGAACTGGCTTCCATGGCATGCACAAATTCAGAGCTGCATTGATATGGCATGCACAAATTATGCACAAAATATTGGAACAATAGTTTAACAGTTTCGTGCAGTACGGATTCATGTTCCTTTGGAGCATCATCGGAACTGGCTTCCATGGCATGCACAAATTCAGAGCTGCATTGATATGGCATGCACAAATTATGCACAAAATATTGGAACAATAGTTTAACAGTTTCGTGCAGTACGGATTCATGTTCCTCTGGAGCATCATAGGAACTGGCTTCCATGGCATGCACAAATTCAGAGCTGCATTGATATGGCATGCACAAATTATGCACAAAATATTGGAACAATAGTTCAACAGTTTCGTGCAGTACGGATTCATGTTCCTCTGGAGCGTCATAGGAACTGGCTTCCATGGCATGCACAAATTCAGAGCTGCATTGATATGGCATGCACAAATTATGCACAAAATATTGGAACAATAGTTCAACAGTTTCGTGCAGTACGGATTCATGTTCCTCTGGAGCGTCATAGGAACTGGCTTCCATGGCATGCACAAATTCAGAGCTGCATTGATATGGCATGCACAAATTATGCACAAAATATTGGAACAATAGTTTAACAGTTTCGTGCAGTACGGATTCATGTTCCTTTGGAGCATCATCGGAACTGGCTTCCATGGCATGCACAAATTCAGAGCAGCATTGATATGGCATGCACAAATTATGCACAAAATATTGGAACAATAGTTTAACAGTTTCGTGCAGTACGGATTCATGTTCCTCTGGAGCATCATAGGAACTGGCTTCCATGGCATGCACAAATTCAGAGCTGCATTGATATGGCATGCACAAATTATGCACAAAATATTGGAACAATAGTTTAACAGTTTCGTGCAGTACGGATTCATGTTCCTCTGGAGCATCATAGGAACTGGCTTCCATGGCATGCACAAATTCAGAGCAGCATTGATCTGGCATGCACAAATTATGCACAAAATATTGGAACAATAGTTTAACAGTATCGTGCAGTACGGATTCATGTTCCTTTGGAGCATCATCGGAACTGGCTTCCATGGCATGCACAAATTCAGAGCAGCATTGATATGGCATGCACAAATTATGCACAAAATATTGGAACAATAGTTCAACAGTTTCGTGCAGTACGGATTCATGTTCCTCTGGAGCATCATAGGAACTGGCTTCCATGGCATGCACAAATTCAGAGCAGCATTGATATGGCATGCACAAATTATGCACAAATTATGCACAAAATATTGGAACAATAGTTCAACAGTTTCGTGCAGTACGGATTCATGTTCCTCTGGAGCGTCATAGGAACTGGCTTCCATGGCATGCACAAATTCAGAGCTGCATTGATATGGCATGCACAAATTATGCACAAAATATTGGAACAATAGTTCAACAGTTTCGTGCAGTACGGATTCATGTTCCTCTGGAGCGTCATAGGAACTGGCTTCCATGGCATGCACAAATTCAGAGCTGCATTGATATGGCATGCACAAATTATGCACAAATTATGCACAAAATATTGGAACAATAGTTCAACAGTTTCGTGCAGTACGGATTCATGTTCCTCTGGAGCGTCATAGGAACTGGCTTCCATGGCATGCACAAATTCAGAGCTGCATTGATATGGCATGCACAAATTATGCACAAAATATTGGAACAATAGTTCAACAGTTTCGTGCAGTACGGATTCATGTTCCTCTGGAGCATCATAGGAACTGGCTTCCATGGCATGCACAAATTCAGAGCAGCATTGATATGGCATGCACAAATTATGCACAAAATATTGGAACAATAGTTCAACAGTTTCGTGCAGTACGGATTCATGTTCCTCTGGAGCATCATAGGAACTGGCTTCCATGGCATGCACAAATTCAGAGCAGCATTGATATGGCATGCACAAATTATGCACAAATTATGCACAAAATATTGGAACAATAGTTCAACAGTTTCGTGCAGTACGGATTCATGTTCCTCTGGAGCATCATAGGAACTGGCTTCCATGGCATGCACAAATTCAGAGCTGCATTGATATGGCATGCACAAATTATGCACAAATTATGCACAAAATATTGGAACAATAGTTCAACAGTTTCGTGCAGTACGGATTCATGTTCCTCTGGAGCATCATAGGAACTGGCCTCCATGGCATGCACAAATTCAGAGCTGCATTGATATGGCATGCACAAATTATGCACAAAATATTGGAACAATAGTTCAACAGTTTCGTGCAGTACGGATTCATGTTCCTCTGGAGCATCATAGGAACTGGCCTCCATGGCATGCACAAATTATGCACAAAATATTGGAACAATAGTTCAACAGTTTCGTGCAGTACGGATTCATGTTCCTCTGGAGCATCGTCGGAACTGGCTTCCATGGCATGCACAAATTCAGAGCAGCATTGATATGGCATGCACAAATTATGCACAAATTATGCACAAAATATTGGAACAATAGTTCAACAGTTTCGTGCAGTACGGATTCATGTTCCTCTGGAGCATCATAGGAACTGGCCTCCATGGCATGCACAAATTCAGAGCTGCATTGATATGGCATGCACAAATTATGCACAAAATATTGGAACAATAGTTTAACAGTTTCGTGCAGTACGGATTCATGTTCCTCTGGAGCATCATAGGAACTGGCCTCCATGGCATGCACAAATTATGCACAAAATATTGGAACAATAGTTCAACAGTTTCGTGCAGTACGGATTCATGTTCCTCTGGAGCATCATAGGAACTGGCCTCCATGGCATGCACAAATTATGCACAAAATATTGGAACAATAGTTCAACAGTTTCGTGCAGTACGGATTCATGTTCCTCTGGAGCATCATAGGAACTGGCCTCCATGGCATGCACAAATTATGCACAAAATATTGGAACAATAGTTCAACAGTTTCGTGCAGTACGGATTCATGTTCCTCTGGAGCATCATAGGAACTGGCCTCCATGGCATGCACAAATTATGCACAAAATATTGGAACAATAGTTCAACAGTTTCGTGCAGTACGGATTCATGTTCCTCTGGAGCATCATAGGAACTGGCCTCCATGGCATGCACAAATTATGCACAAAATATTGGAACAATAGTTCAACAGTTTCGTGCAGTACGGATTCATGTTCCTCTGGAGCATCATAGGAACTGGCCTCCATGGCATGCACAAATTATGCACAAAATATTGGAACAATAGTTCAACAGTTTCGTGCAGTACGGATTCATGTTCCTCTGGAGCATCATAGGAACTGGCCTCCATGGCATGCACAAATTATGCACAAAATATTGGAACAATAGTTCAACAGTTTCGTGCAGTACGGATTCATGTTCCTCTGGAGCATCATAGGAACTGGCCTCCATGGCATGCACAAATTATGCACAAAATATTGGAACAATAGTTCAACAGTTTCGTGCAGTACGGATTCATGTTCCTCTGGAGCATCATAGGAACTGGCCTCCATGGCATGCACAAATTATGCACAAAATATTGGAACAATAGTTCAACAGTTTCGTGCAGCACGGATTCATGTTCCTCTGGAGCATCATAGGAACTGGCTTCCATGGCATGCACAAATTCAGAGCAGCATTGATATGGCATGCACAAATTATGCACAAAATATTGGAACAATAGTTCAACAGTTTCGTGCAGTACGGATTCATGTTCCTCTGGAGCATCATAGGAACTGGCCTCCATGGCATGCACAAATTATGCACAAAATATTGGAACAATAGTTCAACAGTTTCGTGCAGTACGGATTCATGTTCCTCTGGAGCATCATAGGAACTGGCCTCCATGGCATGCACAAATTATGCACAAAATATTGGAACAATAGTTCAACAGTTTCGTGCAGTACGGATTCATGTTCCTCTGGAGCATCATAGGAACTGGCCTCCATGGCATGCACAAATTATGCACAAAATATTGGAACAATAGTTCAACAGTTTCGTGCAGTACGGATTCATGTTCCTCTGGAGCATCATAGGAACTGGCCTCCATGGCATGCACAAATTATGCACAAAATATTGGAACAATAGTTCAACAGTTTCGTGCAGTACGGATTCATGTTCCTCTGGAGCATCATAGGAACTGGCCTCCATGGCATGCACAAATTATGCACAAAATATTGGAACAATAGTTCAACAGTTTCGTGCAGTACGGATTCATGTTCCTCTGGAGCATCATAGGAACTGGCCTCCATGGCATGCACAAATTATGCACAAAATATTGGAACAATAGTTCAACAGTTTCGTGCAGTACGGATTCATGTTCCTCTGGAGCATCATAGGAACTGGCCTCCATGGCATGCACAAATTATGCACAAAATATTGGAACAATAGTTCAACAGTTTCGTGCAGTACGGATTCATGTTCCTCTGGAGCATCATAGGAACTGGCCTCCATGGCATGCACAAATTATGCACAAAATATTGGAACAATAGTTCAACAGTTTCGTGCAGTACGGATTCATGTTCCTCTGGAGCATCATAGGAACTGGCCTCCATGGCATGCACAAATTATGCACAAAATATTGGAACAATAGTTCAACAGTTTCGTGCAGTACGGATTCATGTTCCTCTGGAGCATCATAGGAACTGGCTTCCATGGCATGCACAAATTCAGAGTTGCATTAATATGGCATGCACAAATTATGCACAAATTATGCACAAAATATTGGAACAATAGTTCAACAGTTTCGTGCAGTACGGATTCATGTTCCTCTGGAGCATCATCGGAACTGGCTTCCATGGCATGCACAAATTCAGAGCTGCATTGATATGGCATGCACAAATTATGCACAAAATATTGGAACAATAGTTTAACAGTTTCGTGCAGTACGGATTCATGTTCCTCTGGAGCATCATAGGAACTGGCTTCCATGGCATGCACAAATTCAGAGCTGCATTGATATGGCATGCACAAATTATGCACAAAATATTGGAACAATAGTTTAACAGTTTCGTGCAGTACGGATTCATGTTCCTTTGGAGCATCATCGGAACTGGCTTCCATGGCATGCACAAATTCAGAGCAGCATTGATATGGCATGCACAAATTATGCACAAAATATTGGAACAATAGTTCAACAGTTTCGTGCAGTACGGATTCATGTTCCTCTGGAGCATCATAGGAACTGGCTTCCATGGCATGCACAAATTCAGAGCAGCATTGATATGGCATGCACAAATTATGCACAAAATATTGGAACAATAGTTTAACAGTTTCGTGCAGTACGGATTCATGTTCCTCTGGAGCATCATCGGAACTGGCTTCCATGGCATGCACAAATTCAGAGCTGCATTGATATGGCATGCACAAATTATGCACAAAATATTGGAACAATAGTTTAACAGTTTCGTGCAGTACGGATTCATGTTCCTTTGGAGCATCATCGGAACTGCCTTCCATGGCATGCAGAAATTCAGAGCAGCATTGATATGGCATGCACAAATTATGCACAAAATATTGGAACAATAGTTCAACAGTTTCGTGCAGTACGGATTCATGTTCCTCTGGAGCATCATCGGAACTGGCTTCCATGGCATGCACAAATTCAGAGCAGCATTGATCTGGCATGCACAAATTATGCACAAAATATTGGAACAATAGTTTAACAGTTTCGTGCAGTACGGATTCATGTTCCTTTGGAGCATCATCGGAACTGGCTTCCATGGCATGCAGAAATTCAGAGCAGCATTGATATGGCATGCACAAATTATGCACAAAATATTGGAACAATAGTTCAACAGTTTCGTGCAGTACGGATTCATGTTCCTCTGGAGCATCATAGGAACTGGCTTCCATGGCATGCACAAATTCAGAGCAGCATTGATATGGCATGCACAAATTATGCACAAAATATTGGAACAATAGTTTAACAGTTTCGTGCAGTACGGATTCATGTTCCTCTGGAGCATCATAGGAACTGGCTTCCATGGCATGCACAAATTCAGAGCTGCATTGATATGGCATGCACAAATTATGCACAAAATATTGGAACAATAGTTTAACAGTTTCGTGCAGTACGGATTCATGTTCCTTTGGAGCATCATCGGAACTGGCTTCCATGGCATGCACAAATTCAGAGCAGCATTGATATGGCATGCACAAATTATGCACAAAATATTGGAACAATAGTTTAACAGTTTCGTGCAGTACGGATTCATGTTCCTCTGGAGCATCATCGGAACTGGCTTCCATGGCATGCACAAATTCAGAGCTGCATTGATATGGCATGCACAAATTATGCACAAAATATTGGAACAATAGTTTAACAGTTTCGTGCAGTACGGATTCATGTTCCTTTGGAGCATCATCGGAACTGGCTTCCATGGCATGCAGAAATTCAGAGCAGCATTGATATGGCATGCACAAATTATGCACAAAATATTGGAACAATAGTTCAACAGTTTCGTGCAGTACGGATTCATGTTCCTCTGGAGCATCATCGGAACTGGCTTCCATGGCATGCACAAATTCAGAGCAGCATTGATCTGGCATGCACAAATTATGCACAAAATATTGGAACAATAGTTTAACAGTTTCGTGCAGTACGGATTCATGTTCCTTTGGAGCATCATCGGAACTGGCTTCCATGGCATGCAGAAATTCAGAGCAGCATTGATATGGCATGCACAAATTATGCACAAAATATTGGAACAATAGTTCAACAGTTTCGTGCAGTACGGATTCATGTTCCTCTGGAGCATCATAGGAACTGGCTTCCATGGCATGCACAAATTCAGAGCAGCATTGATATGGCATGCACAAATTATGCACAAAATATTGGAACAATAGTTTAACAGTTTCGTGCAGTACGGATTCATGTTCCTCTGGAGCATCATAGGAACTGGCTTCCATGGCATGCACAAATTCAGAGCAGCATTGATATGGCATGCACAAATTATGCACAAATTATGCACAAAATATTGGAACAATAGTTCAACAGTTTCGTGCAGTACGGATTCATGTTCCTCTGGAGCGTCATAGGAACTGGCTTCCATGGCATGCACAAATTCAGAGCTGCATTGATATGGCATGCACAAATTATGCACAAAATATTGGAACAATAGTTTAACAGTTTCGTGCAGTACGGATTCATGTTCCTCTGGAGCGTCATAGGAACTGGCTTCCATGGCATGCACAAATTCAGAGCTGCATTGATATGGCATGCACAAATTATGCACAAAATATTGGAACAATAGTTTAACAGTTTCGTGCAGTACGGATTCATGTTCCTTTGGAGCATCATCGGAACTGGCTTCCATGGCATGCAGAAATTCAGAGCAGCATTGATCTGGCATGCACAAATTATGCACAAAATATTGGAACAATAGTTCAACAGTTTCGTGCAGTACGGATTCATGTTCCTCTGGAGCATCATCGGAACTGGCTTCCATGGCATGCACAAATTCAGAGCAGCATTGATCTGGCATGCACAAATTATGCACAAAATATTGGAACAATAGTTTAACAGTTTCGTGCAGTACGGATTCATGTTCCTTTGGAGCATCATCGGAACTGGCTTCCATGGCATGCAGAAATTCAGAGCAGCATTGATATGGCATGCACAAATTATGCACAAAATATTGGAACAATAGTTCAACAGTTTCGTGCAGTACGGATTCATGTTCCTTTGGAGCATCATCGGAACTGGCTTCCATGGCATGCAGAAATTCAGAGCAGCATTGATATGGCATGCACAAATTATGCACAAAATATTGGAACAATAGTTTAACAGTTTCGTGCAGTACGGATTCATGTTCCTCTGGAGCATCATAGGAACTGGCTTCCATGGCATGCACAAATTCAGAGCAGCATTGATATGGCATGCACAAATTATGCACAAATTATGCACAAAATATTGGAACAATAGTTCAACAGTTTCGTGCAGTACGGATTCATGTTCCTCTGGAGCGTCATAGGAACTGGCTTCCATGGCATGCACAAATTCAGAGCTGCATTGATATGGCATGCACAAATTATGCACAAAATATTGGAACAATAGTTCAACAGTTTCGTGCAGTACGGATTCATGTTCCTCTGGAGCATCATAGGAACTGGCTTCCATGGCATGCACAAATTCAGAGCAGCATTGATCTGGCATGCACAAATTATGCACAAAATATTGGAACAATAGTTCAACAGTTTCGTGCAGTACGGATTCATGTTCCTCTGGAGCATCATAGGAACTGGCTTCCATGGCATGCACAAATTCAGAGCAGCATTGATATGGCATGCACAAATTATGCACAAATTATGCACAAAATATTGGAACAATAGTTCAACAGTTTCGTGCAGTACGGATTCATGTTCCTCTGGAGCGTCATAGGAACTGGCTTCCATGGCATGCACAAATTCAGAGCTGCATTGATATGGCATGCACAAATTATGCACAAAATATTGGAATAATAGTTTAACAGTTTCGTGCAGTACGGATTCATGTTCCTTTGGAGCATCATCGGAACTGGCTTCCATGGCATGCACAAATTCAGAGCAGCATTGATATGGCATGCACAAATTATGCACAAAATATTGGAACAATAGTTCAACAGTTTCGTGCAGTACGGATTCATGTTCCTCTGGAGCATCATAGGAACTGGCTTCCATGGCATGCACAAATTCAGAGCAGCATTGATCTGGCATGCACAAATTATGCACAAAATATTGGAACAATAGTTTAACAGTTTCGTGCAGTACGGATTCATGTTCCTCTGGAGCATCATAGGAACTGGCTTCCATGGCATGCACAAATTCAGAGCAGCATTGATATGGCATGCACAAATTATGCACAAATTATGCACAAAATATTGGAACAATAGTTCAACAGTTTCGTGCAGTACGGATTCATGTTCCTCTGGAGCGTCATAGGAACTGGCTTCCATGGCATGCACAAATTCAGAGCTGCATTGATATGGCATGCACAAATTATGCACAAAATATTGGAATAATAGTTTAACAGTTTCGTGCAGTACGGATTCATGTTCCTTTGGAGCATCATCGGAACTGGCTTCCATGGCATGCACAAATTCAGAGCAGCATTGATATGGCATGCACAAATTATGCACAAAATATTGGAACAATAGTTCAACAGTTTCGTGCAGTACGGATTCATGTTCCTCTGGAGCATCATAGGAACTGGCTTCCATGGCATGCACAAATTCAGAGCAGCATTGATATGGCATGCACAAATTATGCACAAATTATGCACAAAATATTGGAACAATAGTTCAACAGTTTCGTGCAGTACGGATTCATGTTCCTCTGGAGCATCATAGGAACTGGCTTCCATGGCATGCACAAATTCAGAGCTGCATTGATATGGCATGCACAAATTATGCACAAAATATTGGAACAATAGTTCAACAGTTTCGTGCAGTACGGATTCATGTTCCTCTGGAGCATCATAGGAACTGGCTTCCTTGGCATGCACAAATTCAGAGCTGCATTAATATGGCATGCACAAATTATGCACAAAATATTGGAACAATAGTTTAACAGTTTCGTGCAGTACGGATTCATGTTCCTCTGGAGCATCATCGGAACTGGCTTCCATGGCATGCACAAATTCAGAGCAGCATTGATATGGCATGCACAAATTATGCACAAAATATTGGAACAATAGTTCAACAGTTTCGTGCAGTACGGATTCATGTTCCTCTGGAGCATCATAGGAACTGGCTTCCATGGCATGCACAAATTCAGAGCAGCATTGATATGGCATGCACAAATTATGCACAAAATATTGGAACAATAGTTTAACAGTTTCGTGCAGTACGGATTCATGTTCCTCTGGAGCATCATAGGAACTGGCTTCCATGGCATGCACAAATTCAGAGCAGCATTGATATGGCATGCACAAATTATGCACAAAATATTGGAACAATAGTTCAACAGTTTCGTGCAGTACGGATTCATGTTCCTCTGGAGCATCATAGGAACTGGCTTCCATGGCATGCACAAATTCAGAGCAGCATTGATATGGCATGCACAAATTATGCACAAAATATTGGAACAATAGTTTAACAGTTTCGTGCAGTACGGATTCATGTTCCTCTGGAGCATCATAGGAACTGGCTTCCATGGCATGCACAAATTCAGAGCTGCATTGATATGGCATGCACAAATTATGCACAAAATATTGGAACAATAGTTCAACAGTTTCGTGCAGTACGGATACATGTTCCTCTGGAGCATCATAGGAACTGGCTTCCTTGGCATGCACAAATTCAGAGCTGCATTAATATGGCATGCACAAATTATGCACAAAATATTGGAACAATAGTTTAACAGTTTCGTGCAGTACGGATTCATGTTCCTCTGGAGCATCATCGGAACTGGCTTCCATGGCATGCACAAATTCAGAGCAGCATTGATATGGCATGCACAAATTATGCACAAAATATTGGAACAATAGTTCAACAGTTTCGTGCAGTACGGATTCATGTTCCTCTGGAGCATCATAGGAACTGGCTTCCATGGCATGCACAAATTCAGAGCAGCATTGATATGGCATGCACAAATTATGCACAAATTATGCACAAATTATGCACAAAATATTGGAACAATAGTTCAACAGTTTCGTGCAGTACGGATTCATGTTCCTCTGGAGCATCATAGGAACTGGCCTCCATGGCATGCACAAATTCAGAGCTGCATTGATATGGCATGCACAAATTATGCACAAAATATTGGAACAATAGTTTAACAGTTTCGTGCAGTACGGATTCATGTTCCTCTGGAGCATCATAGGAACTGGCCTCCATGGCATGCACAAATTATGCACAAAATATTGGAACAATAGTTCAACAGTTTCGTGCAGTACGGATTCATGTTCCTCTGGAGCATCATAGGAACTGGCCTCCATGGCATGCACAAATTATGCACAAAATATTGGAACAATAGTTCAACAGTTTCGTGCAGTACGGATTCATGTTCCTCTGGAGCATCATCGGAACTGGCTTCCATGGCATGCACAAATTCAGAGCAGCATTGATATGGCATGCACAAATTATGCACAAAATATTGGAACAATAGTTCAACAGTTTCGTGCAGTACGGATTCATGTTCCTCTGGAGCATCATAGGAACTGGCTTCCATGGCATGCACAAATTCAGAGCAGCATTGATATGGCATGCACAAATTATGCACAAAATATTGGAACAATAGTTCAACAGTTTCGTGCAGTACGGATTCATGTTCCTCTGGAGCATCATAGGAACTGGCTTCCATGGCATGCACAAATTCAGAGCAGCATTGATATGGCATGCACAAATTATGCACAAAATATTGGAACAATAGTTTAACAGTTTCGTGCAGTACGGATTCATGTTCCTCTGGAGCATCATAGGAACTGGCTTCCATGGCATGCACAAATTCAGAGCAGCATTGATATGGCATGCACAAATTATGCACAAATTATGCACAAAATATTGGAACAATAGTTCAACAGTTTCGTGCAGTACGGATTCATGTTCCTCTGGAGCATCATAGGAACTGGCTTCCATGGCATGCACAAATTCAGAGCAGCATTGATATGGCATGCACAAATTATGCAGAAAAAATTGGAACAATAGTTCAACAGTTTCGTGCAGTACGGATTCATGTTCCTCTGGAGCATCATAGGAACTGGCTTCCATGGCATGCACAAATTCAGAGCAGCATTGATATGGCAAGCACAAATTATGCACAAATTATGCACAAAATATTGGAACAATAGTTCAACAGTTTCGTGCAGTACGGATTCATGTTCCTCTGGAGCATCATAGGAACTGGCTTCCATGGCATGCACAAATTCAGAGCAGCATTGATATGGCATGCACAAATTATGCACAAATTATGCACAAAATATTGGAACAATAGTTCAACAGTTTCGTGCAGTACGGATTCATGTTCCTCTGGAGCATCATAGGAACTGGCTTCCATGGCATGCACAAATTCAGAGCAGCATTGATATGGCATGCACAAATTATGCACAAAATATTGGAACAATAGTTTAACAGTTTCGTGCAGTACGGATTCATGTTCCTCTGGAGCATCATAGGAACTGGCTTCCATGGCATGCACAAATTCAGAGCAGCATTGATATGGCATGCACAAATTATGCACAAATTATGCACAAAATATTGGAACAATAGTTCAACAGTTTCGTGCAGTACGGATTCATGTTCCTCTGGAGCATCATCGGAACTGGCTTCCATGGCATGCACAAATTCAGAGCTGCATTGATATGGCATGCACAAATTATGCACAAATTATGCACAAAATATTGGAACAATAGTTCAACAGTTTCGTGCAGTACGGATTCATGTTCCTCTGGAGCATCATAGGAACTGGCTTCCATGGCATGCACAAATTCAGAGCAGCATTGATATGGCAAGCACAAATTATGCACAAATTATGCACAAAATATTGGAACAATAGTTCAACAGTTTCGTGCAGTACGGATTCATGTTCCTCTGGAGCATCATAGGAACTGGCTTCCATGGCATGCACAAATTCAGAGCAGCATTGATATGGCATGCACAAATTATGCACAAATTATGCACAAAATATTGGAACAATAGTTCAACAGTTTCGTGCAGTACGGATTCATGTTCCTCTGGAGCATCATCGGAACTGGCTTCCATGGCATGCACAAATTCAGAGCTGCATTGATATGGCATGCACAAATTATGCACAAATTATGCACAAAATATTGGAACAATAGTTCAACAGTTTCGTGCAGTACGGATTCATGTTCCTCTGGAGCATCATAGGAACTGGCTTCCATGGCATGCACAAATTCAGAGCAGCATTGATATGGCAAGCACAAATTATGCACAAAATATTGGAACAATAGTTCAACAGTTTCGTGCAGTACGGATTCATGTTCCTCTGGAGCATCATAGGAACTGGCTTCCATGGCATGCACAAATTCAGAGCAGCATTGATATGGCATGCACAAATTATGCACAAAATATTGGAACAATAGTTTAACAGTTTCGTGCAGTACGGATTCATTTACCTCTGGAGCATCATCGGAACTGGCTTCCATGGCATGCACAAATTCAGAGCTGCATTGATATGGCATGCACAAATTATGCACAAAATATTGGAACAATAGTTTAACAGTTTCGTGCAGTACGGATTCATGTTCCTCTGGAGCATCATAGGAACTGGCTTCCATGGCATGCACAAATTCATAGCAGCATTGATATGGCAAGCACAAATTATGCACAAATTATGCACAAAATATTGGAACAATAGTTCAACAGTTTCGTGCAGTACGGATTCATGTTCCTCTGGAGCATCATAGGAACTGGCTTCCATGGCATGCACAAATTCAGAGCAGCATTGATATGGCAAGCACAAATTATGCACAAATTATGCACAAAATATTGGAACAATAGTTCAACAGTTTCGTGCAGTACGGATTCATGTTCCTCTGGAGCATCATAGGAACTGGCTTCCATGGCATGCACAAATTCAGAGCAGCATTGATATGGCAAGCACAAATTATGCACAAATTATGCACAAAATATTGGAACAATAGTTCAACAGTTTCGTGCAGTACGGATTCATGTTCCTCTGGAGCATCATAGGAACTGGCTTCCATGGCATGCACAAATTCAGAGCAGCATTGATATGGCAAGCACAAATTATGCACAAATTATGCACAAAATATTGGAACAATAGTTCAACAGTTTCGTGCAGTACGGATTCATGTTCCTCTGGAGCATCATAGGAACTGGCTTCCATGGCATGCACAAATTCAGAGCAGCATTGATATGGCAAGCACAAATTATGCACAAATTATGCACAAAATATTGGAACAATAGTTCAACAGTTTCGTGCAGTACGGATTCATGTTCCTCTGGAGCATCATAGGAACTGGCTTCCATGGCATGCACAAATTCAGAGCAGCATTGATATGGCATGCACAAATTATGCACAAAATATTGGAACAATAGTTTAACAGTTTCGTGCAGTACGGATTCATGTTCCTTTGGAGCATCATCGGAACTGGCTTCCATGGCATGCACAAATTCAGAGCTGCATTGATATGGCATGCACAAATTATGCACAAAATATTGGAACAATAGTTTAACAGTTTCGTGCAGTACGGATTCATGTTCCTCTGGAGCATCATAGGAACTGGCTTCCATGGCATGCACAAATTCATAGCAGCATTGATATGGCAAGCACAAATTATGCACAAATTATGCACAAAATATTGGAACAATAGTTCAACAGTTTCGTGCAGTACGGATTCATGTTCCTCTGGAGCATCATCGGAACTGGCTTCCATGGCATGCACAAATTCAGAGCTGCATTGATATGGCATGCACAAATTATGCACAAATTATGCACAAAATATTGGAACAATAGTTCAACAGTTTCGTGCAGTACGGATTCATGTTCCTCTGGAGCATCATAGGAACTGGCTTCCATGGCATGCACAAATTCAGAGCAGCATTGATATGGCAAGCACAAATTATGCACAAATTATGCACAAAATATTGGAACAATAGTTCAACAGTTTCGTGCAGTACGGATTCATGTTCCTCTGGAGCATCATCGGAACTGGCTTCCATGGCATGCACAAATTCAGAGCTGCATTGATATGGCATGCACAAATTATGCACAAATTATGCACAAAATATTGGAACAATAGTTCAACAGTTTCGTGCAGTACGGATTCATGTTCCTCTGGAGCATCATAGGAACTGGCTTCCATGGCATGCACAAATTCAGAGCAGCATTGATATGGCATGCACAAATTATGCACAAATTATGCACAAAATATTGGAACAATAGTTCAACAGTTTCGTGCAGTACGGATTCATGTTCCTCTGGAGCATCATCGGAACTGGCTTCCATGGCATGCACAAATTCAGAGCTGCATTGATATGGCATGCACAAATTATGCACAAATTATGCACAAAATATTGGAACAATAGTTCAACAGTTTCGTGCAGTACGGATTCATGTTCCTCTGGAGCATCATAGGAACTGGCTTCCATGGCATGCACAAATTCAGAGCAGCATTGATATGGCAAGCACAAATTATGCACAAATTATGCACAAAATATTGGAACAATAGTTCAACAGTTTCGTGCAGTACGGATTCATGTTCCTCTGGAGCATCATAGGAACTGGCTTCCATGGCATGCACAAATTCAGAGCAGCATTGATATGGCATGCACAAATTATGCACAAAATATTGGAACAATAGTTTAACAGTTTCGTGCAGTACGGATTCATTTACCTCTGGAGCATCATCGGAACTGGCTTCCATGGCATGCACAAATTCAGAGCTGCATTGATATGGCATGCACAAATTATGCACAAAATATTGGAACAATAGTTTAACAGTTTCGTGCAGTACGGATTCATGTTCCTCTGGAGCATCATAGGAACTGGCTTCCATGGCATGCACAAATTCATAGCAGCATTGATATGGCAAGCACAAATTATGCACAAATTATGCACAAAATATTGGAACAATAGTTCAACAGTTTCGTGCAGTACGGATTCATTTACCTCTGGAGCATCATCGGAACTGGCTTCCATGGCATGCACAAATTCAGAGCAGCATTGATATGGCAAGCACAAATTATGCACAAATTATGCACAAAATATTGGAACAATAGTTCAACAGTTTCGTGCAGTACGGATTCATGTTCCTCTGGAGCATCATAGGAACTGGCTTCCATGGCATGCACAAATTCATAGCAGCATTGATATGGCAAGCACAAATTATGCACAAATTATGCACAAAATATTGGAACAATAGTTCAACAGTTTCGTGCAGTACGGATTCATGTTCCTCTGGAGCATCATCGGAACTGGCTTCCATGGCATGCACAAATTCAGAGCTGCATTGATATGGCATGCACAAATTATGCACAAAATATTGGAACAATAGTTTAACAGTTTCGTGCAGTACGGATTCATGTTCCTCTGGAGCATCATCGGAACTGGCTTCCATGGCATGCACAAATTCAGAGCTGCATTGATATGGCATGCACAAATTATGCACAAAATATTGGAACAATAGTTCAACAGTTTCGTGCAGTACGGATTCATGTTCCTCTGGAGCATCATAGGAACTGGCTTCCATGGCATGCACAAATTCATAGCAGCATTGATATGGCAAGCACAAATTATGCACAAATTATGCACAAAATATTGGAACAATAGTTCAACAGTTTCGTGCAGTACGGATTCATGTTCCTCTGGAGCATCATCGGAACTGGCTTCCATGACATGCACAAATTCAGAGCAGCATTGATATGGCATGCACAAATTATGCACAAAACATTGGAACAATAGTTTAACAGTTTCGTGCAGTACGGATTCATGTTCCTCTGGAGCATCATCGGAACTGGCTTCCATGGCATGCACAAATTCAGAGCTGCATTGATATGGCATGCACAAATTATGCACAAAACATTGGAACAATAGTTTAACAGTTTCGTGCAGTACGGATTCATGTTCCTCTGGAGCATCATCGGAACTGGCTTCCATGGCATGCACAAATTCAGAGCTGCATTGATATGGCATGCACAAATTATGCACAAAATATTGGAACAATAGTTTAACAGTTTCGTGCAGTACGGATTCATGTTCCTCTGGAGCATCATCGGAACTGGCTTCCATGGCATGCACAAATTCAGAGCTGCATTGATATGGCATGCACAAATTATGCACAAAATATTGGAACAATAGTTCAACAGTTTCGTGCAGTACGGATTCATGTTCCTCTGGAGCATCATAGGAACTGGCTTCCATGGCATGCACAAATTCATAGCAGCATTGATATGGCAAGCACAAATTATGCACAAATTATGCACAAAATATTGGAACAATAGTTCAACAGTTTCGTGCAGTACGGATTCATGTTCCTCTGGAGCATCATCGGAACTGGCTTCCATGACATGCACAAATTCAGAGCAGCATTGATATGGCATGCACAAATTATGCACAAAATATTGGAACAATAGTTTAACAGTTTCGTGCAGTACGGATTCATTTACCTCTGGAGCATCATCGGAACTGGCTTCCATGGCATGCACAAATTCAGAGCTGCATTGATGTGGCATGCACAAATTATGCACAAAACATTGGAACAATAGTTTAACAGTTTCGTGCAGTACGGATTCATGTTCCTCTGGAGCATCATCGGAACTGGCTTCCATGGCATGCACAAATTCAGAGCAGCATTGATATGGCAAGCACAAATTATGCACAAATTATGCACAAAATATTGGAACAATAGTTCAACAGTTTCGTGCAGTACGGATTCATGTTCCTCTGGAGCATCATAGGAACTGGCTTCCATGGCATGCACAAATTCATAGCAGCATTGATATGGCAAGCACAAATTATGCACAAATTATGCACAAAATATTGGAACAATAGTTCAACAGTTTCGTGCAGTACGGATTCATGTTCCTCTGGAGCATCATCGGAACTGGCTTCCATGACATGCACAAATTCAGAGCAGCATTGATATGGCATGCACAAATTATGCACAAAACATTGGAACAATAGTTTAACAGTTTCGTGCAGTACGGATTCATGTTCCTCTGGAGCATCATCGGAACTGGCTTCCATGGCATGCACAAATTCAGAGCTGCATTGATATGGCATGCACAAATTATGCACAAAACATTGGAACAATAGTTTAACAGTTTCGTGCAGTACGGATTCATGTTCCTCTGGAGCATCATCGGAACTGGCTTCCATGGCATGCACAAATTCAGAGCTGCATTGATATGGCATGCACAAATTATGCACAAAATATTGGAACAATAGTTTAACAGTTTCGTGCAGTACGGATTCATGTTCCTCTGGAGCATCATCGGAACTGGCTTCCATGGCATGCACAAATTCAGAGCTGCATTGATATGGCATGCACAAATTATGCACAAAATATTGGAACAATAGTTCAACAGTTTCGTGCAGTACGGATTCATGTTCCTCTGGAGCATCATAGGAACTGGCTTCCATGGCATGCACAAATTCATAGCAGCATTGATATGGCAAGCACAAATTATGCACAAATTATGCACAAAATATTGGAACAATAGTTCAACAGTTTCGTGCAGTACGGATTCATGTTCCTCTGGAGCATCATCGGAACTGGCTTCCATGACATGCACAAATTCAGAGCAGCATTGATATGGCATGCACAAATTATGCACAAAATATTGGAACAATAGTTTAACAGTTTCGTGCAGTACGGATTCATTTACCTCTGGAGCATCATCGGAACTGGCTTCCATGGCATGCACAAATTCAGAGCTGCATTGATGTGGCATGCACAAATTATGCACAAAACATTGGAACAATAGTTTAACAGTTTCGTGCAGTACGGATTCATGTTCCTCTGGAGCATCATCGGAACTGGCTTCCATGGCATGCACAAATTCATAGCAGCATTGATATGGCAAGCACAAATTATGCACAAATTATGCACAAAATATTGGAACAATAGTTCAACAGTTTCGTGCAGTACGGATTCATGTTCCTCTGGAGCATCATCGGAACTGGCTTCCATGACATGCACAAATTCAGAGCTGCATTGATATGGCATGCACAAATTATGCACAAAATATTGGAACAATAGTTTAACAGTTTCGTGCAGTACGGATTCATGTTCCTCTGGAGCATCATCGGAACTGGCTTCCATGGCATGCACAAATTCAGAGCTGCATTGATATGGCATGCACAAATTATGCACAAAACATTGGAACAATAGTTTAACAGTTTCGTGCAGTACGGATTCATGTTCCTCTGGAGCATCATAGGAACTGGCTTCCATGACATGCACAAATTCAGAGCTGCATTGATATGGCATGCACAAATTATGCACAAAATATTGGAACAATAGTTCAACAGTTTCGTGCAGTACGGATTCATGTTCCTCTGGAGCATCATAGGAACTGGCTTCCATGACATGCACAAATTCAGAGCTGCATTGATATGGCATGCACAAATTATGCACAAAATATTGGAACAATAGTTCAACAGTTTCGTGCAGTACGGATTCATGTTCCTCTGGAGCATTATAGGAACTGGCTTCCATGGCATGCACAAATTCAGAGCTGCATTGATATGGCATGCACAAATTATGCACAAAACATTGGAACAATAGTTTAACAGTTTCGTGCAGTACGGATTCATGTTCCTCTGGAGCATCATCGGAACTGGCTTCCATGGCATGCACAAATTCAGAGCTGCATTGATATGGCATGCACAAATTATGCACAAAATATTGGAACAATAGTTCAACAGTTTCGTGCAGTACGGATTCATGTTCCTCTGGAGCATTATAGGAACTGGCTTCCATGGCATGCACAAATTCAGAGCTGCATTGATATGGCATGCACAAATTATGCACAAAATATTGGAACAATAGTTCAACAGTTTCGTGCAGTACGGATTCATGTTCCTCTGGAGCATCATAGGAACTGGCTTCCATGACATGCACAAATTCAGAGCTGCATTGATATGGCATGCACAAATTATGCACAAAATATTGGAACAATAGTTCAACAGTTTCGTGCAGTACGGATTCATGTTCCTCTGGAGCATTATAGGAACTGGCTTCCATGGCATGCACAAATTCAGAGCTGCATTGATATGGCATGCACAAATTATGCACAAAACATTGGAACAATAGTTTAACAGTTTCGTGCAGTACGGATTCATGTTCCTCTGGAGCATCATCGGAACTGGCTTCCATGGCATGCACAAATTCAGAGCTGCATTGATATGGCATGCACAAATTATGCACAAAATATTGGAACAATAGTTCAACAGTTTCGTGCAGTACGGATTCATGTTCCTCTGGAGCATTATAGGAACTGGCTTCCATGGCATGCACAAATTCAGAGCTGCATTGATATGGCATGCACAAATTATGCACAAAATATTGGAACAATAGTTCAACAGTTTCGTGCAGTACGGATTCATGTTCCTCTGGAGCATTATAGGAACTGGCTTCCATGGCATGCACAAATTCAGAGCTGCATTGATATGGCATGCACAAATTATGCACAAAACATTGGAACAATAGTTTAACAGTTTCGTGCAGTACGGATTCATGTTCCTCTGGAGCATCATAGGAACTGGCTTCCATGACATGCACAAATTCAGAGCTGCATTGATATGGCATGCACAAATTATGCACAAAATATTGGAACAATAGTTCAACAGTTTCGTGCAGTACGGATTCATGTTCCTCTGGAGCATTATAGGAACTGGCTTCCATGGCATGCACAAATTCAGAGCTGCATTGATATGGCATGCACAAATTATGCACAAAATATTGGAACAATAGTTCAACAGTTTCGTGCAGTACGGATTCATGTTCCTCTGGAGCATTATAGGAACTGGCTTCCATGGCATGCACAAATTCAGAGCTGCATTGATATGGCATGCACAAATTATGCACAAAATATTGGAACAATAGTTCAACAGTTTCGTGCAGTACGGATTCATGTTCCTCTGGAGCATCATAGGAACTGGCTTCCATGACATGCACAAATTCAGAGCTGCATTGATATGGCATGCACAAATTATGCACAAAATATTGGAACAATAGTTCAACAGTTTCGTGCAGTACGGATTCATGTTCCTCTGGAGCATTATAGGAACTGGCTTCCATGGCATGCACAAATTCAGAGCTGCATTGATATGGCATGCACAAATTATGCACAAAATATTGGAACAATAGTTCAACAGTTTCGTGCAGTACGGATTCATGTTCCTCTGGAGCATTATAGGAACTGGCTTCCATGGCATGCACAAATTCAGAGCTGCATTGATATGGCATGCACAAATTATGCACAAAATATTGGAACAATAGTTCAACAGTTTCGTGCAGTACGGATTCATGTTCCTCTGGAGCATTATAGGAACTGGCTTCCATGGCATGCACAAATTCAGAGCTGCATTGATATGGCATGCACAAATTATGCACAAAACATTGGAACAATAGTTTAACAGTTTCGTGCAGTACGGATTCATGTTCCTCTGGAGCATCATCGGAACTGGCTTCCATGGCATGCACAAATTCAGAGCTGCATTGATATGGCATGCACAAATTATGCACAAAACATTGGAACAATAGTTTAACAGTTTCGTGCAGTACGGATTCATGTTCCTCTGGAGCATCATAGGAACTGGCTTCCATGACATGCACAAATTCAGAGCTGCATTGATATGGCATGCACAAATTATGCACAAAATATTGGAACAATAGTTCAACAGTTTCGTGCAGCACGGATTCATGTTCCTCTGGAGCATCATAGGAACTGGCTTCCATGACATGCACAAATTCAGAGCTGCATTGATATGGCATGCACAAATTATGCACAAAATATTGGAACAATAGTTCAACAGTTTCGTGCAGTACGGATTCATGTTCCTCTGGAGCATTATAGGAACTGGCTTCCATGGCATGCACAAATTCAGAGCTGCATTGATATGGCATGCACAAATTATGCACAAAACATTGGAACAATAGTTTAACAGTTTCGTGCAGTACGGATTCATGTTCCTCTGGAGCATCATAGGAACTGGCTTCCATGGCATGCACAAATTCAGAGCTGCATTGATATGGCATGCACAAATTATGCACAAAACATTGGAACAATAGTTTAACAGTTTCGTGCAGTACGGATTCATGTTCCTCTGGAGCATCATAGGAACTGGCTTCCATGA
Organism: Obolodiplosis robiniae; assembly: GCA_028476595.1. Classification (NCBI taxonomy): domain Eukaryota; kingdom Metazoa; phylum Arthropoda; class Insecta; order Diptera; family Cecidomyiidae; genus Obolodiplosis; species Obolodiplosis robiniae. The sequence goes on along the minus strand of CM052017.1, from coordinate 12,307,491 downwards.
CATGCACAAATTCAGAGCTGCATTGATATGGCATGCACAAATTATGCACAAAATATTGGAACAATAGTTCAACAGTTTCGTGCAGTACGGATTCATGTTCCTCTGGAGCATTATAGGAACTGGCTTCCATGGCATGCACAAATTCAGAGCTGCATTGATATGGCATGCACAAATTATGCACAAAACATTGGAACAATAGTTTAACAGTTTCGTGCAGTACGGATTCATGTTCCTCTGGAGCATCATAGGAACTGGCTTCCATGACATGCACAAATTCAGAGCTGCATTGATATGGCATGCACAAATTATGCACAAAACATTGGAACAATAGTTTAACAGTTTCGTGCAGTACGGATTCATGTTCCTCTGGAGCATCATAGGAACTGGCTTCCATGACATGCACAAATTCAGAGCTGCATTGATATGGCATGCACAAATTATGCACAAAATATTGGAACAATAGTTTAACAGTTTCGTGCAGTACGGATTCATGTTCCTCTGGAGCATCATAGGAACTGGCTTCCATGGCATGCACAAATTCAGAGCTGCATTGATATGGCATGCACAAATTATGCACAAAACATTGGAACAATAGTTTAACAGTTTCGTGCAGTACGGATTCATGTTCCTCTGGAGCATCATAGGAACTGGCTTCCATGACATGCACAAATTCAGAGCTGCATTGATATGGCATGCACAAATTATGCACAAAATATTGGAACAATAGTTTAACAGTTTCGTGCAGTACGGATTCATGTTCCTCTGGAGCATTATAGGAACTGGCTTCCATGGCATGCACAAATTCAGAGCTGCATTGATATGGCATGCACAAATTATGCACAAAACATTGGAACAATAGTTTAACAGTTTCGTGCAGTACGGATTCATGTTCCTCTGGAGCATCATAGGAACTGGCTTCCATGACATGCACAAATTCAGAGCTGCATTGATATGGCATGCACAAATTATGCACAAAACATTGGAACAATAGTTTAACAGTTTCGTGCAGTACGGATTCATGTTCCTCTGGAGCATCATAGGAACTGGCTTCCATGACATGCACAAATTCAGAGCTGCATTGATATGGCATGCACAAATTATGCACAAAACATTGGAACAATAGTTTAACAGTTTCGTGCAGTACGGATTCATGTTCCTCTGGAGCATCATAGGAACTGGCTTCCATGACATGCACAAATTCAGAGCTGCATTGATATGGCATGCACAAATTATGCACAAAACATTGGAACAATAGTTTAACAGTTTCGTGCAGTACGGATTCATGTTCCTCTGGAGCATCATAGGAACTGGCTTCCATGACATGCACAAATTCAGAGCTGCATTGATATGGCATGCACAAATTATGCACAAAATATTGGAACAATAGTTTAACAGTTTCGTGCAGTACGGATTCATGTTCCTCTGGAGCATCATAGGAACTGGCTTCCATGGCATGCACAAATTCAGAGCTGCATTGATATGGCATGCACAAATTATGCACAAAACATTGGAACAATAGTTTAACAGTTTCGTGCAGTACGGATTCATGTTCCTCTGGAGCATCATAGGAACTGGCTTCCATGACATGCACAAATTCAGAGCTGCATTGATATGGCATGCACAAATTATGCACAAAATATTGGAACAATAGTTTAACAGTTTCGTGCAGTACGGATTCATGTTCCTCTGGAGCATTATAGGAACTGGCTTCCATGGCATGCACAAATTCAGAGCTGCATTGATATGGCATGCACAAATTATGCACAAAACATTGGAACAATAGTTTAACAGTTTCGTGCAGTACGGATTCATGTTCCTCTGGAGCATCATAGGAACTGGCTTCCATGACATGCACAAATTCAGAGCTGCATTGATATGGCATGCACAAATTATGCACAAAACATTGGAACAATAGTTTAACAGTTTCGTGCAGTACGGATTCATGTTCCTCTGGAGCATCATAGGAACTGGCTTCCATGACATGCACAAATTCAGAGCTGCATTGATATGGCATGCACAAATTATGCACAAAATATTGGAACAATAGTTCAACAGTTTCGTGCAGTACGGATTCATGTTCCTCTGGAGCATTATAGGAACTGGCTTCCATGGCATGCACAAATTCAGAGCTGCATTGATATGGCATGCACAAATTATGCACAAAACATTGGAACAATAGTTTAACAGTTTCGTGCAGTACGGATTCATGTTCCTCTGGAGCATCATAGGAACTGGCTTCCATGACATGCACAAATTCAGAGCTGCATTGATATGGCATGCACAAATTATGCACAAAACATTGGAACAATAGTTTAACAGTTTCGTGCAGTACGGATTCATGTTCCTCTGGAGCATCATAGGAACTGGCTTCCATGACATGCACAAATTCAGAGCTGCATTGATATGGCATGCACAAATTATGCACAAAACATTGGAACAATAGTTTAACAGTTTCGTGCAGTACGGATTCATGTTCCTCTGGAGCATCATAGGAACTGGCTTCCATGACATGCACAAATTCAGAGCTGCATTGATATGGCATGCACAAATTATGCACAAAATATTGGAACAATAGTTCAACAGTTTCGTGCAGTACGGATTCATGTTCCTCTGGAGCATTATAGGAACTGGCTTCCATGGCATGCACAAATTCAGAGCTGCATTGATATGGCATGCACAAATTATGCACAAAACATTGGAACAATAGTTTAACAGTTTCGTGCAGTACGGATTCATGTTCCTCTGGAGCATTATAGGAACTGGCTTCCATGACATGCACAAATTCAGAGCTGCATTGATATGGCATGCACAAATTATGCACAAAACATTGGAACAATAGTTTAACAGTTTCGTGCAGTACGGATTCATGTTCCTCTGGAGCATCATAGGAACTGGCTTCCATGACATGCACAAATTCAGAGCTGCATTGATATGGCATGCACAAATTATGCACAAAACATTGGAACAATAGTTTAACAGTTTCGTGCAGTACGGATTCATGTTCCTCTGGAGCATCATAGGAACTGGCTTCCATGACATGCACAAATTCAGAGCTGCATTGATATGGCATGCACAAATTATGCACAAAATATTGGAACAATAGTTCAACAGTTTCGTGCAGTACGGATTCATGTTCCTCTGGAGCATTATAGGAACTGGCTTCCATGGCATGCACAAATTCAGAGCTGCATTGATATGGCATGCACAAATTATGCACAAAACATTGGAACAATAGTTTAACAGTTTCGTGCAGTACGGATTCATGTTCCTCTGGAGCATCATAGGAACTGGCTTCCATGACATGCACAAATTCAGAGCTGCATTGATATGGCATGCACAAATTATGCACAAAATATTGGAACAATAGTTTAACAGTTTCGTGCAGTACGGATTCATGTTCCTCTGGAGCATCATAGGAACTGGCTTCCATGACATGCACAAATTCAGAGCTGCATTGATATGGCATGCACAAATTATGCACAAAATATTGGAACAATAGTTTAACAGTTTCGTGCAGTACGGATTCATGTTCCTCTGGAGCATTATAGGAACTGGCTTCCATGGCATGCACAAATTCAGAGCTGCATTGATATGGCATGCACAAATTATGCACAAAACATTGGAACAATAGTTTAACAGTTTCGTGCAGTACGGATTCATGTTCCTCTGGAGCATCATAGGAACTGGCTTCCATGACATGCACAAATTCAGAGCTGCATTGATATGGCATGCACAAATTATGCACAAAATATTGGAACAATAGTTTAACAGTTTCGTGCAGTACGGATTCATGTTCCTCTGGAGCATCATAGGAACTGGCTTCCATGACATGCACAAATTCAGAGCTGCATTGATATGGCATGCACAAATTATGCACAAAATATTGGAACAATAGTTTAACAGTTTCGTGCAGTACGGATTCATGTTCCTCTGGAGCATCATCGGAACTGGCTTCCATGGCATGCACAAATTCAGAGCTGCATTGATATGGCATGCACAAATTATGCACAAAACATTGGAACAATAGTTTAACAGTTTCGTGCAGTACGGATTCATGTTCCTCTGGAGCATCATAGGAACTGGCTTCCATGACATGCACAAATTCAGAGCTGCATTGATATGGCATGCACAAATTATGCACAAAATATTGGAACAATAGTTTAACAGTTTCGTGCAGTACGGATTCATGTTCCTCTGGAGCATCATAGGAACTGGCTTCCATGGCATGCACAAATTCAGAGCTGCATTGATATGGCATGCACAAATTATGCACAAAATATTGGAACAATAGTTTAACAGTTTCGTGCAGTACGGATTCATGTTCCTCTGGAGCATCATAGGAACTGGCTTCCATGACATGCACAAATTCAGAGCTGCATTGATATGGCATGCACAAATTATGCACAAAATATTGGAACAATAGTTTAACAGTTTCGTGCAGTACGGATTCATGTTCCTCTGGAGCATCATAGGAACTGGCTTCCATGACATGCACAAATTCAGAGCTGCATTGATATGGCATGCACAAATTATGCACAAAATATTGGAACAATAGTTCAACAGTTTCGTGCAGTACGGATTCATGTTCCTCTGGAGCATCATAGGAACTGGCTTCCATGACATGCACAAATTCAGAGCTGCATTGATATGGCATGCACAAATTATGCACAAAACATTGGAACAATAGTTTAACAGTTTCGTGCAGTACGGATTCATGTTCCTCTGGAGCATCATAGGAACTGGCTTCCATGACATGCACAAATTCAGAGCTGCATTGATATGGCATGCACAAATTATGCACAAAATATTGGAACAATAGTTTAACAGTTTCGTGCAGTACGGATTCATGTTCCTCTGGAGCATCATAGGAACTGGCTTCCATGACATGCACAAATTCAGAGCTGCATTGATATGGCATGCACAAATTATGCACAAAACATTGGAACAATAGTTTAACAGTTTCGTGCAGTACGGATTCATGTTCCTCTGGAGCATCATAGGAACTGGCTTCCATGACATGCACAAATTCAGAGCTGCATTGATATGGCATGCACAAATTATGCACAAAACATTGGAACAATAGTTTAACAGTTTCGTGCAGTACGGATTCATGTTCCTCTGGAGCATCATCGGAACTGGCTTCCATGGCATGCACAAATTCAGAGCTGCATTGATATGGCATGCACAAATTATGCACAAATTATGCACAAAATATTGGAACAATAGTTCAACAGTTTCGTGCAGCACGGATTCATGTTCCTCTGGAGCATCATAGGAACTGGCTTCCATGACATGCACAAATTCAGAGCTGCATTGATATGGCATGCACAAATTATGCACAAAACATTGGAACAATAGTTTAACAGTTTCGTGCAGTACGGATTCATGTTCCTCTGGAGCATCATAGGAACTGGCTTCCATGGCATGCACAAATTCAGAGCTGCATTGATATGGCATGCACAAATTATGCACAAAACATTGGAACAATAGTTTAACAGTTTCGTGCAGTACGGATTCATGTTCCTCTGGAGCATCATAGGAACTGGCTTCCATGACATGCACAAATTCAGAGCTGCATTGATATGGCATGCACAAATTATGCACAAAACATTGGAACAATAGTTTAACAGTTTCGTGCAGTACGGATTCATGTTCCTCTGGAGCATTATAGGAACTGGCTTCCATGGCATGCACAAATTCAGAGCTGCATTGATATGGCATGCACAAATTATGCACAAAACATTGGAACAATAGTTTAACAGTTTCGTGCAGTACGGATTCATGTTCCTCTGGAGCATCATAGGAACTGGCTTCCATGACATGCACAAATTCAGAGCTGCATTGATATGGCATGCACAAATTATGCACAAATTATGCACAAAATATTGGAACAATAGTTCAACAGTTTCGTGCAGCACGGATTCATGTTCCTCTGGAGCATCATAGGAACTGGCTTCCATGACATGCACAAATTCAGAGCTGCATTGATATGGCATGCACAAATTATGCACAAAACATTGGAACAATAGTTTAACAGTTTCGTGCAGTACGGATTCATGTTCCTCTGGAGCATTATAGGAACTGGCTTCCATGGCATGCACAAATTCAGAGCTGCATTGATATGGCATGCACAAATTATGCACAAAACATTGGAACAATAGTTCAACAGTTTCGTGCAGTACGGATTCATGTTCCTCTGGAGCATCATAGGAACTGGCTTCCATGGCATGCACAAATTCAGAGCAGCATTGATATGGCAAGCACAAATTATGCACAAATTATGCACAAAATATTGGAACAATAGTTCAACAGTTTCGTGCAGTACGGATTCATGTTCCTCTGGAGCATCATAGGAACTGGCTTCCATGGCATGCACAAATTCAGAGCAGCATTGATATGGCATGCACAAATTATGCACAAAATATTGGAACAATAGTTTAACAGTTTCGTGCAGTACGGATTCATGTTCCTCTGGAGCATCATAGGAACTGGCTTCCATGGCATGCACAAATTCAGAGCAGCATTGATATGGCAAGCACAAATTATGCACAAATTATGCACAAAATATTGGAACAATAGTTCAACAGTTTCGTGCAGTACGGATTCATTTACCTCTGGAGCATCATCGGAACTGGCTTCCATGGCATGCACAAATTCAGAGCTGCATTGATATGGCATGCACAAATTATGCACAAAATATTGGAACAATAGTTTAACAGTTTCGTGCAGTACGGATTCATGTTCCTCTGGAGCATCATAGGAACTGGCTTCCATGGCATGCACAAATTCATAGCAGCATTGATATGGCAAGCACAAATTATGCACAAATTATGCACAAAATATTGGAACAATAGTTCAACAGTTTCGTGCAGTACGGATTCATGTTCCTCTGGAGCATCATAGGAACTGGCTTCCATGGCATGCACAAATTCATAGCAGCATTGATATGGCAAGCACAAATTATGCACAAATTATGCACAAAATATTGGAACAATAGTTTAACAGTTTCGTGCAGTACGGATTCATGTTCCTCTGGAGCATCATCGGAACTGGCTTCCATGGCATGCACAAATTCAGAGCTGCATTGATATGGCATGCACAAATTATGCACAAAATATTGGAACAATAGTTTAACAGTTTCGTGCAGTACGGATTCATGTTCCTCTGGAGCATCATCGGAACTGGCTTCCATGGCATGCACAAATTCAGAGCTGCATTGATATGGCATGCACAAATTATGCACAAAATATTGGAACAATAGTTCAACAGTTTCGTGCAGTACGGATTCATGTTCCTCTGGAGCATCATAGGAACTGGCTTCCATGGCATGCACAAATTCATAGCAGCATTGATATGGCAAGCACAAATTATGCACAAATTATGCACAAAATATTGGAACAATAGTTCAACAGTTTCGTGCAGTACGGATTCATGTTCCTCTGGAGCATCATCGGAACTGGCTTCCATGGCATGCACAAATTCAGAGCTGCATTGATATGGCATGCACAAATTATGCACAAAATATTGGAACAATAGTTTAACAGTTTCGTGCAGTACGGATTCATGTTCCTCTGGAGCATCATAGGAACTGGCTTCCATGGCATGCACAAATTCAGAGCTGCATTGATATGGCATGCACAAATTATGCACAAAATATTGGAACAATAGTTTAACAGTTTCGTGCAGTACGGATTCATGTTCCTCTGGAGCATCATAGGAACTGGCTTCCATGGCATGCACAAATTCAGAGCTGCATTGATATGGCATGCACAAATTATGCACAAATTATGCACAAATTATGCACAAAATATTGGAACAATAGTTCAACAGTTTCGTGCAGCACGGATTCATGTTCCTCTGGAGCATCATAGGAACTGGCTTCCATGACATGCACAAATTCAGAGCTGCATTGATATGGCATGCACAAATTATGCACAAAACATTGGAACAATAGTTTAACAGTTTCGTGCAGTACGGATTCATGTTCCTCTGGAGCATTATAGGAACTGGCTTCCATGGCATGCACAAATTCAGAGCTGCATTGATATGGCATGCACAAATTATGCACAAAACATTGGAACAATAGTTCAACAGTTTCGTGCAGTACGGATACATGTTCCTCTGGAGCATCATAGGAACTGGCTTCCATGGCATGCACAAATTCAGAGCAGCATTGATATGGCAAGCACAAATTATGCACAAATTATGCACAAAATATTGGAACAATAGTTCAACAGTTTCGTGCAGTACGGATTCATGTTCCTCTGGAGCATCATAGGAACTGGCTTCCATGACATGCACAAATTCAGAGCTGCATTGATATGGCATGCACAAATTATGCACAAAATATTGGAACAATAGTTTAACAGTTTCGTGCAGTACGGATTCATTTACCTCTGGAGCATCATCGGAACTGGCTTCCATGGCATGCACAAATTCAGAGCTGCATTGATATGGCATGCACAAATTATGCACAAAATATTGGAACAATAGTTTAACAGTTTCGTGCAGTACGGATTCATGTTCCTCTGGAGCATCATCGGAACTGGCTTCCATGGCATGCACAAATTCAGAGCTGCATTGATATGGCATGCACAAATTATGCACAAAATATTGGAACAATAGTTTAACAGTTTCGTGCAGTACGGATTCATGTTCCTCTGGAGCATCATAGGAACTGGCTTCCATGGCATGCACAAATTCAGAGCTGCATTGATATGGCATGCACAAATTATGCACAAAATATTGGAACAATAGTTTAACAGTTTCGTGCAGTACGGATTCATGTTCCTCTGGAGCATCATAGGAACTGGCTTCCATGGCATGCACAAATTCAGAGCTGCATTGATATGGCATGCACAAATTATGCACAAAACATTGGAACAATAGTTCAACAGTTTCGTGCAGTACGGATTCATGTTCCTCTGGAGCATCATAGGAACTGGCTTCCATGGCATGCACAAATTCAGAGCAGCATTGATATGGCAAGCACAAATTATGCACAAATTATGCACAAATTATGCACAAAATATTGGAACAATAGTTCAACAGTTTCGTGCAGTACGGATTCATGTTCCTCTGGAGCATCATAGGAACTGGCTTCCATGACATGCACAAATTCAGAGCTGCATTGATATGGCATGCACAAATTATGCACAAATTATGCACAAATTATGCACAAAATATTGGAACAATAGTTCAACAGTTTCGTGCAGCACGGATTCATGTTCCTCTGGAGCATCATAGGAACTGGCTTCCATGACATGCACAAATTCAGAGCTGCATTGATATGGCATGCACAAATTATGCACAAAACATTGGAACAATAGTTTAACAGTTTCGTGCAGTACGGATTCATGTTCCTCTGGAGCATTATAGGAACTGGCTTCCATGGCATGCACAAATTCAGAGCTGCATTGATATGGCATGCACAAATTATGCACAAAACATTGGAACAATAGTTCAACAGTTTCGTGCAGTACGGATTCATGTTCCTCTGGAGCATCATAGGAACTGGCTTCCATGGCATGCACAAATTCAGAGCAGCATTGATATGGCATGCACAAATTATGCACAAAATATTGGAACAATAGTTTAACAGTTTCGTGCAGTACGGATTCATTTACCTCTGGAGCATCATCGGAACTGGCTTCCATGGCATGCACAAATTCAGAGCTGCATTGATATGGCAAGCACAAATTATGCACAAAATATTGGAACAATAGTTTAACAGTTTCGTGCAGTACGGATTCATGTTCCTCTGGAGCATCATCGGAACTGGCTTCCATGGCATGCACAAATTCAGAGCTGCATTGATATGGCATGCACAAATTATGCACAAATTATGCACAAAATATTGGAACAATAGTTCAACAGTTTCGTGCAGTACGGATTCATGTTCCTCTGGAGCATCATAGGAACTGGCTTCCATGGCATGCACAAATTCATAGCAGCATTGATATGGCAAGCACAAATTATGCACAAATTATGCACAAAATATTGGAACAATAGTTCAACAGTTTCGTGCAGTACGGATTCATGTTCCTCTGGAGCATCATAGGAACTGGCTTCCATGGCATGCACAAATTCAGAGCAGCATTGATATGGCATGCACAAATTATGCACAAAATATTGGAACAATAGTTTAACAGTTTCGTGCAGTACGGATTCATGTTCCTCTGGAGCATCATCGGAACTGGCTTCCATGGCATGCACAAATTCAGAGCTGCATTGATATGGCATGCACAAATTATGCACAAAATATTGGAACAATAGTTTAACAGTTTCGTGCAGTACGGATTCATGTTCCTCTGGAGCATCATCGGAACTGGCTTCCATGGCATGCACAAATTCAGAGCTGCATTGATATGGCATGCACAAATTATGCACAAAATATTGGAACAATAGTTCAACAGTTTCGTGCAGTACGGATTCATGTTCCTCTGGAGCATCATAGGAACTGGCTTCCATGGCATGCACAAATTCATAGCAGCATTGATATGGCAAGCACAAATTATGCACAAATTATGCACAAAATATTGGAACAATAGTTCAACAGTTTCGTGCAGTACGGATTCATGTTCCTCTGGAGCATCATCGGAACTGGCTTCCATGGCATGCACAAATTCAGAGCTGCATTGATATGGCATGCACAAATTATGCACAAAATATTGGAACAATAGTTTAACAGTTTCGTGCAGTACGGATTCATGTTCCTCTGGAGCATCATCGGAACTGGCTTCCATGGCATGCACAAATTCAGAGCTGCATTGATATGGCATGCACAAATTATGCACAAAATATTGGAACAATAGTTTAACAGTTTCGTGCAGTACGGATTCATGTTCCTCTGGAGCATCATCGGAACTGGCTTCCATGGCATGCACAAATTCAGAGCTGCATTGATATGGCATGCACAAATTATGCACAAAACATTGGAACAATAGTTTAACAGTTTCGTGCAGTACGGATTCATGTTCCTCTGGAGCATCATCGGAACTGGCTTCCATGGCATGCACAAATTCAGAGCTGCATTGATATGGCATGCACAAATTATGCACAAAATATTGGAACAATAGTTTAACAGTTTCGTGCAGTACGGATTCATGTTCCTCTGGAGCATCATAGGAACTGGCTTCCATGGCATGCACAAATTCAGAGCTGCATTGATATGGCATGCACAAATTATGCACAAATTATGCACAAAATATTGGAACAATAGTTCAACAGTTTCGTGCAGTACGGATTCATGTTCCTCTGGAGCATTATAGGAACTGGCTTCCATGGCATGCACAAATTCAGAGCTGCATTGATATGGCATGCACAAATTATGCACAAAACATTGGAACAATAGTTTAACAGTTTCGTGCAGTACGGATTCATGTTCCTCTGGAGCATCATAGGAACTGGCTTCCATGACATGCACAAATTCAGAGCTGCATTGATATGGCATGCACAAATTATGCACAAAATATTGGAACAATAGTTTAACAGTTTCGTGCAGTACGGATTCATGTTCCTCTGGAGCATCATAGGAACTGGCTTCCATGACATGCACAAATTCAGAGCTGCATTGATATGGCATGCACAAATTATGCACAAAATATTGGAACAATAGTTTAACAGTTTCGTGCAGTACGGATTCATGTTCCTCTGGAGCATTATAGGAACTGGCTTCCATGGCATGCACAAATTCAGAGCTGCATTGATATGGCATGCACAAATTATGCACAAAACATTGGAACAATAGTTTAACAGTTTCGTGCAGTACGGATTCATGTTCCTCTGGAGCATCATAGGAACTGGCTTCCATGACATGCACAAATTCAGAGCTGCATTGATATGGCATGCACAAATTATGCACAAAATATTGGAACAATAGTTTAACAGTTTCGTGCAGTACGGATTCATGTTCCTCTGGAGCATTATAGGAACTGGCTTCCATGGCATGCACAAATTCAGAGCTGCATTGATATGGCATGCACAAATTATGCACAAAACATTGGAACAATAGTTTAACAGTTTCGTGCAGTACGGATTCATGTTCCTCTGGAGCATCATAGGAACTGGCTTCCATGACATGCACAAATTCAGAGCTGCATTGATATGGCATGCACAAATTATGCACAAAATATTGGAACAATAGTTTAACAGTTTCGTGCAGTACGGATTCATGTTCCTCTGGAGCATCATCGGAACTGGCTTCCATGGCATGCACAAATTCAGAGCTGCATTGATATGGCATGCACAAATTATGCACAAAACATTGGAACAATAGTTTTACAGTTTCGTGCAGTACGGATTCATGTTCCTCTGGAGCATCATAGGAACTGGCTTCCATGACATGCACAAATTCAGAGCTGCATTGATATGGCATGCACAAATTATGCACAAAATATTGGAACAATAGTTTAACAGTTTCGTGCAGTACGGATTCATGTTCCTCTGGAGCATTATAGGAACTGGCTTCCATGGCATGCACAAATTCAGAGCTGCATTGATATGGCATGCACAAATTATGCACAAAACATTGGAACAATAGTTTAACAGTTTCGTGCAGTACGGATTCATGTTCCTCTGGAGCATCATAGGAACTGGCTTCCATGACATGCACAAATTCAGAGCTGCATTGATATGGCATGCACAAATTATGCACAAAATATTGGAACAATAGTTTAACAGTTTCGTGCAGTACGGATTCATGTTCCTCTGGAGCATCATAGGAACTGGCTTCCATGACATGCACAAATTCAGAGCTGCATTGATATGGCATGCACAAATTATGCACAAAATATTGGAACAATAGTTTAACAGTTTCGTGCAGTACGGATTCATGTTCCTCTGGAGCATCATCGGAACTGGCTTCCATGGCATGCACAAATTCAGAGCTGCATTGATATGGCATGCACAAATTATGCACAAAACATTGGAACAATAGTTTAACAGTTTCGTGCAGTACGGATTCATGTTCCTCTGGAGCATCATAGGAACTGGCTTCCATGACATGCACAAATTCAGAGCTGCATTGATATGGCATGCACAAATATGCACAAAATATTGGAACAATAGTTTAACCAGGCTCGCGTTCACTGCCGTGTAAAAACGACATCGGCCATCTAGGCGAGAATAACATGAAACTCAAGAGCTTTGATATATATGAAATCGAACGGGTACGCAGCGTTCATTTCAGTAATGTTGAAAGTTGACGTTCAGTATAATGACGTTTCAAGGCATAATGTCAGTTCAATTGTAAACAACAACCAACAGTTTTTCAATGTTTAAATAATATTCGCTTTTATTTATCTCTGTATACAATTGATTATAATTGTTTGAATAAATCGAATTGTGATAGTGATGAGTAAAACACAGCCAGCGATAACACATTTCAAAGCATCAGCCACATACCGATTTACTGAGCCAATCATCATTAGATCAGTATCAAATTCACTTGTTGAACAGCACGATCAATCAGGTAGTAAGTCGGCGTACACATTCAGTCAACCAACATTTGTAACGGATCAGTTAGCAGCTGATGCGACCAAGAATAACAAACTGAAATCGTTAGCTAATTTAAATTTTGATTCGAAATCGATCAGTGAATTATCCAATGACAGTGGCTTTGAAGCGAATCAGTTTAATCAACCGTTTGGAACAAGTTTCAACAAACCTACAGGTCAATTTGCTTTGAAACCATTCCGTTTTGGTACATTTCCATCGTATCTTATAAAAAATCAAAGAGCCGATGACCAAAAAACTCATGTCATTCCGGTTGAAGGAAAGGGCGAAGGTGTCAAAAATTACGACATCATAAAATCAGGACAATTAGTGAAGAAATGTAAGGGAAAGTTAAGACGATGCCATGTTACCACTGATGGATTTTTAGAAATTCACCATAAAGATGAATCAAAAGCACCGACACGAGTTCATCTTCTAACTTCCCAAATCAGACCCGTTGCTCAAGATAAGCGATGCTTTGATGTGATAAGCTGTAAGAAATATATGAATTCATTGACGAAATCAGTCAAGGCATTTTAATAAATTCTTAAACGGAAACAATTTCCTTCTTCTTACGCATAGGTAATCGCTCATATCGTTTCCAAGCGAAAGATGAATCGGATCAAAAATCATGGATAGACTTATCGATGAATTGTAAGGAGTTTCGCACCGTCCGTCCATCGAGTTTGGTTGATTTCTTGGATGATGACATCGAAAATGAATCGATTACACCTGCTGAAGCTAACAAAATGAAAGATCCATCACAAATAATGCCTGTTTCTGCTCAATTTCCCTTTGGAAATGCAATCAAATCGCCGTCAACCAGTAAAATAAAAACTAAACCTGAACCAGCTGCAGCTAAAAATGTGTTCAAGTCAATTGTGGAGAAGGGAAAGCGTTCGTGGTGGGAATGTTCAGCATTCTTGGGCAAAAATTCGAATACCATTGAAAAATGTGTTTTCTGCGATAAGCTAAAAGAAGGCACCACATCGACCGAGGTATCAACGAAGCCGATAATTTCATTCGACCAAGGTGCGACAAATTTAATCACTGATGTTTCTGCGGCAAAAGCAAAAAAACAATCGGATACTGACAACGCTGATGATAATATTCTAACAACAACAACAACCACTTCGAAAACACCATCAAAACCAAGAGAAGGGGGACTTAAAATTTGTGAAAAATGCGGATACCAAACAGCACATGGTGGCCACTTTAAAGTTCATAAGGCTGAAGGTTGTATATCAGCTGTCGCTACTAAAGACAGGAACTGTCCGGTATGCTGCCAGCTCTACACGTATAACCAACTTCGATGCCATCTACGGCAATATTCGAAAAATTCGTCACATGCCAAAAATGGCCATAAAAACTTTACCCCTCTCGATCATGTAAAATTGTTAAACAAACTAGCAGAAGTAAAGAAAAAGAAGTAGAATGACAATCACACTCGATTCAAATTGTACATAACAAACACATTCACTTTGCACTTGCAATGAAATCTTATCAAGATCTTAGAGGCTACCTATATCAATTTTTTTCGTGAACATCTTCACAGTTTTTTGTTTAAATTCAACTAATTGTATAGAAATTAAAATTAAACACTCAATTTGTGTGAATGACAAATTACCAGTAATTTCATTCAAGATTTGTTCCAGCATTGATTCGGTACAATGTAAGTGGATGAAAATTGAAATTTTTGAATTCCAACAGAGCAGTAAATCCAATCAATATTTTGCGTGTCAATTTCTGCGTTTCACTCACACATGTGTGCATTGCTATGTTTGATTCTTATAATATTTTCAAATCGTCAAACTTTGATCATAAACAAAAAATATCATATATCTTGTCAAAATTTGAACAAATATTCGCTTGTAATTCTTCAGATAAAAACTTAGAAGGCTGAAAAAAATGAAAATGCTCTTGGTATTTCAATAAAGAGTATACATTTAATTTCAATCGAAATTTTTGTTTGTTTCTGTTTGAACATATCAAACGTGAGGTAAATATTCAAGCTTAATTGTAGTTATTTGTAAAAAAAATGGTTTATCAATCATCAATTCGCGATGGATCGTTATAAGGAGACATGATAGTCTTAACTTTTTAGTAGTTTTGAAATTCGTATTTTTCGCGATTAATCGCTATCTGAGTAATGCAAATGGCCCATTGTCTTATCCAACGAGTCCATGTCGAATGTGATCGAATCGTCGGAAAAATCGAATGCAGGCGGCTGAATGTCTCGAGAACCAGAGCTTGTTGATGGCAAAAGAGTTGATGACAACGTGGGATCAGGGCGAGCAGTAGAATGATCAGCTGGAAGAACGGAACCGGAAGAGTTGTTGCTTGTTGATGACACTGGAATAGCACGACGAGCAAAATTACCAGCTGAACCAACGGAAGCGGAAGATTGAATGGTTTTTCCATCTGGATTCACTTGTAAGCCGACAAATAAAACGGTGTTTCCTCTTTTACGTCCTCTTGCACCAAATGGCACCGATGTGATATTCTTCAATGTCACTGGTCCAGTTGCTCGACGTTGGTCGATTTTTTTTGGTCGATTGCCTGGTAGTACGTGTGTACCACGACGTTGATTTTCACGTATTGCCCATTGTTTGAATGATCGGGTTATGCGGCGAAAGCGGTCTATGAATGATGAAACATCACCATGAAGTAGATTCAGTTTCCCTTCGAGAAACGAAGCAACCATTCGGGGGAACACGCGTCTAGCGTCATCGCCAGTTATAACCTTGCGTATTTCTTGCTCACCGCGCCAAGCACACAAATACTTCAATGCGTCACCTTGATCTGTGCAGGCTGAAAATAAATGAATACAAAAAAATCAAAATAATTTCACAAATATGATTAAATCTTTTGTTTTTTACCCAAAATTTCAATGGGTTCACCAACAGCAGCAGTCTGGTTTATTTCAATTCCATTCAAAAGATGAGTTGATTCGACTGGCATTTCAAAATGAATGAGAATTTCCAAATATTTTATTACTTCGGTGGGCCATTTTTCAACGGCTATATCTGAAGCAACAAGTTCGATCGTTGGATTGTCATGCATCTGAATTCCATATCGAATTCCACCCGTTTTTGCACTGATACCTTGAATGATGAAAAAAGCAACAAATATAAAATTATTTCCTCAAGACCATCGACACCAACTCAAACCAAAAAACATACCAACGATTTTGCCGAAACGTGAAATTTCGAAATCGCGTAACAGATCTGGGCATTCCATATTTTCGATTCGGACCCACGAATTGTGCACTGATACGTAACCTTCCCATTTGAGGAAATACTCCACCTTATGAACAAAAATTATAGAAAACTACATCAATTTCGATTTTCGCAACGTGGTTTGAATTTCACAATTGAACGAAATTGCTTACCCTTCCATTTCGGACACGTTTTTTAAGTATATTTTCAACCGCGTAGTAATCCGACATATTTTATTGGAACGAAAAATGGAGAAATCAAATAAAATTATTCAACGATGATTTCAAATATTTAACGATGAAAATATTTTTGGATGAATTTATTCAAATTTTAATTTGCGACGACGTGATAAAGTAAAACGGTAAAACAAACCGACGACCCGGCAAACCGTATTCCCGAATTGAATGAGAGTTTTGTTTGTGTCGATGTATGGTTGTGTCGTTGTGAGTTGTCCATGGTTTATTGTTGGGGCGGTTGAGACTTTCAACATGACTTGTCAATGAGTCGATGAGGCGCCATCTATTGGTAGCTTTATAGCTCGGTCGTCGTGTTCTATATTTTTTTAATAACAAATCCGTATTTCGGAAAAAATAACAATAAACAACATTTTTACGATTCTAATTTTTATACAAATAAGAAAAATATTCTCAAAATATTTTTTAAAAATGTACATTAATGCCAAACATCCAAACAGAGGAATATTTCCAAAACGCAGAAAGCATCTCGACACAAAGTTACGATTATACTTGTTCGTTTATTCAAACATTCAAATATACGCTTACACTCACGTACACTCATAGACAAGTGTTCAACGGTTCACTCATGGACCCATGGACAAAATTTATACTCATATAATCGATGAAGAACGCAAAGGCCAAACAAATGTTCACCGAACTATTGAATGCAATTGTGCAATCGAATTCAAAATGGATTTGCGGAAAGTGAAGGCATATTGCCAAATAATTGGCTGTGTAAATAATCTAGGCACGATGGACAAGAACGAAAAAATGTTTAGGCAAGTTATATGAAAAAAAATTCACTTTGCTTCTCAACATTTGAAAATAACGCTGAAATAAAAGATCCATAAACTAATTTTTTTCACAGAGTTCCAAACAAAAATCGTGATCAATGGCTTGCAGTCATTGGAAAACACCAACCAATATCGCTGAACCAAAAATCCTTCAATGTATGTATTAGGCATTTTGTAGACAGTGACTATAAAAACAAAAATGGTAAACTTTCACTAGTCGAAAATGCAATTCCTTCGGTTTTTGTTGATCACAATTCACATGATTTTGTCGAAATAATTTCAAACGACATAATTGATGAAATGGAAGCAAGATCAAATAAATGTCTACAGTGTCCATGTTTATTGGAGAAAATAGAAGATTTGAAATATGAAATGTTACTTTGGAAAACAAAACACGATGCACTAGTTACGAGACTCGAAGAAAAAAATACAGACTTGAAAAAACGTTATTCAGAAAAATCAAAACAGCTGAATAAAATGCAAAATGAGAAATCAAAACTCCAGCATATTTTGGATGAGATGCGGTCCCAAAACTACATTTCTGATCCTGATCAAGAGTTTCTGAATGTATGTAAATATTAACTTGTCAACTGGGGATGTTTTGTTCTTCCCTGTTCAACCGTTCAACGTCAACCGCATGTTACTAATGTCGTATTTTCATTTTCTTCCGATTTTTCTATTAAACAGCAATTTGATTTGCGAGAAGTTGTGGAATGTCTTTGTAAGGGTATAAAGGGACATCAATCATATCCAGCAAGTGTTCGGGCCTTTTGTTTATCACTTCATTTTACAAGCCCTCGTGCATATGAATATGTAAGAGAGAAGTTTGGCAAACATATGCCTCATGCACAAACACTGCGCCAGTGGTATAGAAACAGCAATTTAGATGCGTCCTCAGGCATAAGTAATCAAGCGCTGAATGCATTGAAAAATCTGGCAAAGTCGATGGACAAACAGCTTTTAATCACCCTTAATTTTGACGAGGTTATTATTTTTTTATTGTCATTCGTTTTGTTTTGATGCATAGAGAGGGCAATTTGCTTTTGTTTTTTTGGTTCCTATTTTAAAAATTCATTTAGCCTTCTACAATATTTTATCTGAATTATGATGAAAATTCCAGATAAATATTCACCGGGATATCACCTGGTGCCGGAGCACAAACAAATTTGTCGGGCTGATTGATTATGGTACGCCCGATCCGAATGATGAATTCACGCTAGCTAAGGATGTGATTGTCTTTATGGCGATTGGAATTAATATGCAATTCCAGCAACCGATAGCATACTATTTTGTCAATTCCCTCAAGGGACAAGAGAAATCTCAATTGATTCTTGAAATAATTTCCGAAGTCACAAAAAGAGGAATAAAAATTGGAGCCGTTTCATGTGATGGGCATAAATCCAATCCGTCCATGTTCAAATACTTAGGAACGAAATTAGCGCTAGTTTATGGTGATTTCAAAAGCTACTTTATCAATCCTCATGATGACGAAAAAATATACATTATTCTGGACCCAAGTCATGCAATAAAGTTGGTTCGCAATACATTAGGCAGCTGCAAAATTATCTATGAAAACGAGTCAGAAATAAATTGGCAATACCTTAAGGATTTGGTTAATTACAGCGGCGACCAAAGTTTTGGTCTGACACACAAAATGACGAAACGTCACATCCAATATGAAGACCGAAAGATGCACGTTCGTACCGCTGTCGAAACTCTCAGCAATTCCAGCGCTAACTCTCTACAATTTCTGAAGGAAAACGGGGTTGAACAATTCTCAGGTGCTGACACGACCATCAAATTCTTAAGAATATTCGACAGATTATGGGACGTTTTTAACACCCAAAGAATAAGGAGCGACAATTTGCCATTCAAAAGTGCTGTCAACAAGAAAAACGTTGTCGTTATTTTTGAATTTCTAATCGAAACGAAAAAATATATTCTGTCTCTGAAGATTGAAGACAAGCGAACAGGTCTAATAATTCCTATAGTGAAATCAGATTACGCAACAGCATTTCGCGGTTTAATACTGAATATCAATTCACTTATGGAAATGTATAAAGAATATGTGGAAAAAAATCATTGGATGAATTTTATTGCCACATATCGCTTATCGCAAGATCATCTGGAGATGTTTTTTGGTTTGTAAAAATAATTCAAAGTTTAAGTTTGCTTGTTTAGCTCAAAACTTACTATTCAAAAATTATTTAATTATGTCTTTAGGTAAAATTCGTACAATGAATGGGAGTAATGACAACCCAGTAGCTACACAATTCATATCCGCATACAGGAAACTTCTGTATCAATCTGATATCCAAATTTCGAAATATTCCAACGTTGCTAGCCAATGCATGCCAAATATACTAACGATTTCTTCCAAGTCAAAGAGTCCAGCTGAAGAGCAAGATAGATTAGTACAAACCGAAGAACAAGAAGAGGCTGAATGGCATGAAGTACTGGAACTGGAGTCTTTGGAAAATTGCGACTCTTTGATAGACAAACATGATAGTGGCATATCATTTGTGGCAAATATATTGGAGCAACGCCTGTTGAAGGGTCCCATTTATTGCATTTTCTGTAGAGAAGTGTTGCAGAGAAACCAAAAAGTGAATGCCAGTATGTGCGTCAGTTTAGAAAATGGAAAACCTTGTTTAAGTTCATATATACTATGTAAATTAACGGATACAGCGCTGAAAACACTCATGAATACTGGCTCAAATTTTAAACAAAAAATTTACTGTTATGTAATGAACCAAATTGAATTTGATAAAATTTTCCCCGATTTTCTAGATCCCGAACATGATATAGACCATAAGCATTTCCTTATAAAATTTTTCATAGATGAATATACGCATAAAAAATGTGCCTATGTGGCAAAACAGAAATCCATTGCTTTACAAAAACGATACGTTCGAAATAGTCTGCGAAAGTTATGCCACTTTTTACACCAGTAAATTTTTTGAGTTATTTTTTGAAAGTGTATCAACGTTATATCAAATCTAGTATCAAATTAGCTGTAATTGATTCAACCCCATAGCTCGCGACAATTTAGAAATAAATTTCACCTGTATTTCAGTTTATGACTTTCAATTAATATAATTCAGACGAATTTATGACTTTCAATTAAAAAAATAACAATTCACACAAGTTTGATTCCATAGTACTCATTTTTAGTTCCATACTACTCATCATATGAACTTTTTAGACTTCTAAGTAGATTTAAGCAGAAAAAGTTACATTGAGATGATGATTGTACAGCGTTTATCAACTTCTTGCGTTGTCAAAGAACTGATTTACCCGATTCCTCCATGAAATTTGTTTATATCTTCATATGAACCATTCCATTGTCACGACGTGTGAAGCGCTTCCTGCATTCGGTGCACGCAAATGGTTTATCTTCTTGACGTATATCATCTTTCACTGCAAGTGCAAAGCAAACACCGGTTTTGAGGCTAAGATTTTGAAGAAAGAGATCTTACGTACCTGGTGCTACAGGCAATTCCACATTGTCTTCTTCCAAGAATTGTGGAATTTCATGGTCTGGATGTAGGCGACGATAGTGCACTACCATACACGTATTATGCATCCCCCGAATAACTTGAGTACAGTGATGGCATTTTTATCCAATTTGCACATTGTTTATCGAGTTTTGTAATTTTTTGTGTCTAACCAATGAACTATTCCTCTAAACCATTAGGACACTCATCACACATATATTTTTTCCGTGCCATTTTTCATTTTTCAATTTTCAATTCAATTATTCTATTTGATTTACACACTGACGAAATTTTATTCACTGACAAATTTTCTTCAACCAAATATAAACAAAAATAATAGATGAAACTGTCAACCTGTTACCAACGTGAAGTTGCCAACGTTCAG
Source organism: Obolodiplosis robiniae (assembly GCA_028476595.1). NCBI lineage: Eukaryota > Metazoa > Arthropoda > Insecta > Diptera > Cecidomyiidae > Obolodiplosis > Obolodiplosis robiniae. Next base: position 12,285,867 of record CM052017.1, on the reverse strand, counting down.
TTTCAAAGTTCAGACCGAACTTTTTCAGAACTTGGCAGCTTTGTCAAAGTATGGTTTAATAGAAGCAATGATCAAAATATAATTTTGCGATTAATATTAAATATTTTTGCAATAATACTTATAAATCAAAATTTAACATACATTATTATTTTCATTTATATTTTAATTTGTATTAAATTTTTGTTTTTTTTTTTCCTTCTAAATCCTATATGCAAAACATCCATCATACAAGCATCCACAAGTTTTGGATTCCAGAACTGAATGAACATTGAACAATTTTTAGTATACACGTATAGAGGACGTCTTGGAGCAATAGGAGAAATTTCTACCATGTGTTTATATAGGAGGAAAGCAGTCTTGGTTTAACAGTTTCGTGCAGTACGGATTCATGTTCCTCTGGAGCATCATAGGAACTGGCTTCCATGACATGCACAAATTCAGAGCTGCATTGATATGGCATGCACAAATTATGCACAAAATATTGGAACAATAGTTCAACAGTTTCGTGCAGTACGGATTCATGTTCCTCTGGAGCATCATAGGAACTGGCTTCCATGACATGCACAAATTCAGAGCTGCATTGATATGGCATGCACAAATTATGCACAAAACATTGGAACAATAGTTTAACAGTTTCGTGCAGTACGGATTCATGTTCCTCTGGAGCATCATAGGAACTGGCTTCCATGACATGCACAAATTCAGAGCTGCATTGATATGGCATGCACAAATTATGCACAAAATATTGGAACAATAGTTCAACAGTTTCGTGCAGTACGGATTCATGTTCCTCTGGAGCATCATAGGAACTGGCTTCCATGACATGCACAAATTCAGAGCTGCATTGATATGGCATGCACAAATTATGCACAAAACATTGGAACAATAGTTTAACAGTTTCGTGCAGTACGGATTCATGTTCCTCTGGAGCATTATAGGAACTGGCTTCCATGGCATGCACAAATTCAGAGCTGCATTGATATGGCATGCACAAATTATGCACAAAACATTGGAACAATAGTTCAACAGTTTCGTGCAGCACGGATTCATGTTCCTCTGGAGCATCATAGGAACTGGCTTCCATGACATGCACAAATTCAGAGCTGCATTGATATGGCATGCACAAATTATGCACAAAACATTGGAACAATAGTTTAACAGTTTCGTGCAGTACGGATTCATGTTCCTCTGGAGCATCATAGGAACTGGCTTCCATGGCATGCACAAATTCAGAGCTGCATTGATATGGCATGCACAAATTATGCACAAAACATTGGAACAATAGTTCAACAGTTTCGTGCAGCACGGATTCATGTTCCTCTGGAGCATCATCGGAACTGGCTTCCATGACATGCACAAATTCAGAGCTGCATTGATATGGCATGCACAAATTATGCACAAAACATTGGAACAATAGTTTAACAGTTTCGTGCAGTACGGATTCATGTTCCTCTGGAGCATCATAGGAACTGGCTTCCATGACATGCACAAATTCAGAGCTGCATTGATATGGCATGCACAAATTATGCACAAATTATGCACAAAATATTGGAACAATAGTTCAACAGTTTCGTGCAGCACGGATTCATGTTCCTCTGGAGCATCATAGGAACTGGCTTCCATGACATGCACAAATTCAGAGCTGCATTGATATGGCATGCACAAATTATGCACAAAACATTGGAACAATAGTTTAACAGTTTCGTGCAGTACGGATTCATGTTCCTCTGGAGCATCATCGGAACTGGCTTCCATGACATGCACAAATTCAGAGCTGCATTGATATGGCATGCACAAATTATGCACAAAATATTGGAACAATAGTTTAACAGTTTCGTGCAGTACGGATTCATGTTCCTCTGGAGCATCATAGGAACTGGCTTCCATGGCATGCACAAATTCAGAGCAGCATTGATATGGCATGCACAAATTATGCACAAAATATTGGAACAATAGTTCAACAGTTTCGTGCAGTACGGATTCATGTTCCTCTGGAGCATCATAGGAACTGGCTTCCATGGCATGCACAAATTCAGAGCAGCATTGATATGGCAAGCACAAATTATGCACAAATTATGCACAAAATATTGGAACAATAGTTCAACAGTTTCGTGCAGTACGGATTCATGTTCCTCTGGAGCATCATAGGAACTGGCTTCCATGGCATGCACAAATTCAGAGCTGCATTGATATGGCATGCACAAATTATGCACAAAATATTGGAACAATAGTTCAACAGTTTCGTGCAGTACGGATTCATGTTCCTCTGGAGCATCATAGGAACTGGCTTCCATGGCATGCACAAATTCAGAGCAGCATTGATCTGGCATGCACAAATTATGCACAAAATATTGGAACAATAGTTTAACAGTTTCGTGCAGTACGGATTCATGTTCCTTTGGAGCATCATCGGAACTGGCTTCCATGGCATGCACAAATTCAGAGCAGCATTGATATGGCATGCACAAATTATGCACAAAATATTGGAACAATAGTTCAACAGTTTCGTGCAGTACGGATTCATGTTCCTCTGGAGCATCATAGGAACTGGCTTCCATGGCATGCACAAATTCAGAGCTGCATTGATATGGCATGCACAAATTATGCACAAATTATGCACAAATTACGCACAAAATATTGGAACAATAGTTCAACAGTTTCGTGCAGTACGGATTCATGTTCCTCTGGAGCATCATAGGAACTGGCTTCCATGGCATGCACAAATTCAGAGCAGCATTGATATGGCATGCACAAATTATGCACAAATTATGCACAAAATATTGGAACAATAGTTTAACAGTTTCGTGCAGTACGGATTCATGTTCCTCTGGAGCATCATCGGAACTGGCTTCCATGGCATGCACAAATTCAGAGCAGCATTGATATGGCATGCACAAATTATGCACAAAATATTGGAACAATAGTTCAACAGTTTCGTGCAGTACGGATTCATGTTCCTCTGGAGCATCATAGGAACTGGCTTCCATGGCATGCACAAATTCAGAGCAGCATTGATATGGCATGCACAAATTATGCACAAATTATGCACAAAATATTGGAACAATAGTTCAACAGTTTCGTGCAGTACGGATTCATGTTCCTCTGGAGCATCATAGGAACTGGCCTCCATGGCATGCACAAATTCAGAGCTGCATTGATATGGCATGCACAAATTATGCACAAAATATTGGAACAATAGTTTAACAGTTTCGTGCAGTACGGATTCATGTTCCTCTGGAGCATCATAGGAACTGGCCTCCATGGCATGCACAAATTATGCACAAAATATTGGAACAATAGTTCAACAGTTTCGTGCAGTACGGATTCATGTTCCTCTGGAGCATCATCGGAACTGGCTTCCATGGCATGCACAAATTCAGAGCAGCATTGATATGGCATGCACAAATTATGCACAAAATATTGGAACAATAGTTCAACAGTTTCGTGCAGTACGGATTCATGTTCCTCTGGAGCATCATAGGAACTGGCCTCCATGGCATGCACAAATTCAGAGCAGCATTGATATGGCATGCACAAATTATGCACAAATTATGCACAAATTACGCACAAAATATTGGAACAATAGTTCAACAGTTTCGTGCAGTACGGATTCATGTTCCTCTGGAGCATCATAGGAACTGGCTTCCATGGCATGCACAAATTCAGAGCAGCATTGATATGGCATGCACAAATTATGCAGAAAAAATTGGAACAATAGTTCAACAGTTTCGTGCAGTACGGATTCATGTTCCTCTGGAGCATCATAGGAACTGGCTTCCTTGGCGTGCACAAATTCAGAGCTGCATTAATATGGCATGCACAAATTATGCACAAAATATTGGAACAATAGTTCAACAGTTTCGTGCAGTACGGATTCATGTTCCTCTGGAGCATCATAGGAACTGGCTTCCTTGGCATGCACAAATTCAGAGCTGCATTAATATGGCATGCACAAATTATGCACAAAATATTGGAACAATAGTTTAACAGTTTCGTGCAGTACGGATTCATGTTCCTCTGGAGCATCATCGGAACTGGCTTCCATGGCATGCACAAATTCAGAGCAGCATTGATATGGCATGCACAAATTATGCACAAAATATTGGAACAATAGTTCAACAGTTTCGTGCAGTACGGATTCATGTTCCTCTGGAGCATCATCGGAACTGGCTTCCATGGCATGCACAAATTCAGAGCAGCATTGATATGGCATGCACAAATTATGCACAAAATATTGGAACAATAGTTCAACAGTTTCGTGCAGTACGGATTCATGTTCCTCTGGAGCATCATCGGAACTGGCTTCCATGGCATGCACAAATTCAGAGCAGCATTGATATGGCATGCACAAATTATGCACAAAATATTGGAACAATAGTTTAACAGTTTCGTGCAGTACGGATTCATGTTCCTCTGGAGCATCATAGGAACTGGCCTCCATGGCATGCACAAATTATGCACAAAATATTGGAACAATAGTTTAACAGTTTCGTGCAGTACGGATTCATGTTCCTCTGGAGCATCATAGGAACTGGCCTCCATGGCATGCACAAATTATGCACAAAATATTGGAACAATAGTTCAACAGTTTCGTGCAGTACGGATTCATGTTCCTCTGGAGCATCATAGGAACTGGCCTCCATGGCATGCACAAATTATGCACAAAATATTGGAACAATAGTTCAACAGTTTCGTGCAGTACGGATTCATGTTCCTCTGGAGCATCATCGGAACTGGCTTCCATGGCATGCACAAATTCAGAGCAGCATTGATATGGCATGCACAAATTATGCACAAAATATTGGAACAATAGTTCAACAGTTTCGTGCAGTACGGATTCATGTTCCTCTGGAGCATCATAGGAACTGGCCTCCATGGCATGCACAAATTATGCACAAAATATTGGAACAATAGTTCAACAGTTTCGTGCAGTACGGATTCATGTTCCTCTGGAGCATCATCGGAACTGGCCTCCATGGCATGCACAAATTATGCACAAAATATTGGAACAATAGTTTAACAGTTTCGTGCAGTACGGATTCATGTTCCTCTGGAGCATCATCGGAACTGGCTTCCATGGCATGCACAAATTCAGAGCAGCATTGATATGGCATGCACAAATTATGCACAAAATATTGGAACAATAGTTCAACAGTTTCGTGCAGTACGGATTCATGTTCCTCTGGAGCATCATAGGAACTGGCCTCCATGGCATGCACAAATTCAGAGCTGCATTGATATGGCATGCACAAATTATGCACAAAATATTGGAACAATAGTTTAACAGTTTCGTGCAGTACGGATTCATGTTCCTCTGGAGCATCATCGGAACTGGCTTCCATGGCATGCACAAATTCAGAGCAGCATTGATATGGCATGCACAAATTATGCACAAAATATTGGAACAATAGTTCAACAGTTTCGTGCAGTACGGATTCATGTTCCTCTGGAGCATCATCGGAACTGGCTTCCATGGCATGCACAAATTCAGAGCAGCATTGATATGGCATGCACAAATTATGCACAAAATATTGGAACAATAGTTCAACAGTTTCGTGCAGTACGGATTCATGTTCCTCTGGAGCATCATAGGAACTGGCCTCCATGGCATGCACAAATTATGCACAAAATATTGGAACAATAGTTCAACAGTTTCGTGCAGTACGGATTCATGTTCCTCTGGAGCATCAAAGGAACTGGCCTCCATGGCATGCACAAATTATGCACAAAATATTGGAACAATAGTTCAACAGTTTCGTGCAGTACGGATTCATGTTCCTCTGGAGCATCATAGGAACTGGCCTCCATGGCATGCACAAATTATGCACAAAATATTGGAACAATAGTTTAACAGTTTCGTGCAGTACGGATTCATGTTCCTCTGGAGCATCATCGGAACTGGCTTCCATGGCATGCACAAATTCAGAGCAGCATTGATATGGCATGCACAAATTATGCACAAAATATTGGAACAATAGTTCAACAGTTTCGTGCAGTACGGATTCATGTTCCTCTGGAGCATCATCGGAACTGGCTTCCATGGCATGCACAAATTCAGAGCAGCATTGATATGGCATGCACAAATTATGCACAAAATATTGGAACAATAGTTCAACAGTTTCGTGCAGTACGGATTCATGTTCCTCTGGAGCATCATAGGAACTGGCCTCCATGGCATGCACAAATTCAGAGCTGCATTGATATGGCATGCACAAATTATGCACAAAATATTGGAACAATAGTTTAACAGTTTCGTGCAGTACGGATTCATGTTCCTCTGGAGCATCATAGGAACTGGCCTCCATGGCATGCACAAATTATGCACAAAATATTGGAACAATAGTTCAACAGATTCGTGCAGTACGGATTCATGTTCCTCTGGAGCATCATAGGAACTGGCCTCCATGGCATGCACAAATTATGCACAAAATATTGGAACAATAGTTCAACAGTTTCGTGCAGTACGGATTCATGTTCCTCTGGAGCATCATAGGAACTGGCCTCCATGGCATGCACAAATTATGCACAAAATATTGGAACAATAGTTCAACAGTTTCGTGCAGTACGGATTCATGTTCCTCTGGAGCATCATAGGAACTGGCCTCCATGGCATGCACAAATTATGCACAAAATATTGGAACAATAGTTCAACAGTTTCGTGCAGTACGGATTCATGTTCCTCTGGAGCATCATAGGAACTGGCCTCCATGGCAAGCACAAATTATGCACAAAATATTGGAACAATAGTTCAACAGTTTCGTGCAGTACGGATTCATGTTCCTCTGGAGCATCATAGGAACTGGCCTCCATGGCATGCACAAATTATGCACAAAATATTGGAACAATAGTTTAACAGTTTCGTGCAGTACGGATTCATGTTCCTCTGGAGCATCATAGGAACTGGCCTCCATGGCATGCACAAATTATGCACAAAATATTGGAACAATAGTTCAACAGTTTCGTGCAGTACGGATTCATGTTCCTCTGGAGCATCATAGGAACTGGCCTCCATGGCATGCACAAATTATGCACAAAATATTGGAACAATAGTTCAACAGTTTCGTGCAGTACGGATTCATGTTCCTCTGGAGCATCATAGGAACTGGCCTCCATGGCATGCACAAATTATGCACAAAATATTGGAACAATAGTTCAACAGTTTCGTGCAGTACGGATTCATGTTCCTCTGGAGCATCATCGGAACTGGCTTCCATGGCATGCACAAATTCAGAGCAGCATTGATATGGCAAGCACAAATTATGCACAAATTATGCACAAAATATTGGAACAATAGTTCAACAGTTTCGTGCAGTACGGATTCATGTTCCTCTGGAGCATCATAGGAACTGGCTTCCATGGCATGCACAAATTCAGAGCAGCATTGATATGGCATGCACAAATTATGCACAAAATATTGGAACAATAGTTCAACAGTTTCGTGCAGTACGGATTCATGTTCCTCTGGAGCATCATAGGAACTGGCTTCCATGGCATGCACAAATTCAGAGCAGCATTGATATGGCATGCACAAATTATGCACAAATTATGCACAAAATATTGGAACAATAGTTCAACAGTTTCGTGCAGTACGGATTCATGTTCCTCTGGAGCATCATAGGAACTGGCTTCCTTGGCGTGCACAAATTCAGAGCTGCATTGATATGGCATGCACAAATTATGCACAAATTATGCACAAAATATTGGAACAATAGTTCAACAGTTTCGTGCAGTACGGATTCATGTTCCTCTGGAGCATCATAGGAACTGGCCTCCATGGCATGCACAAATTATGCACAAAATATTGGAACAATAGTTCAACAGTTTCGTGCAGTACGGATTCATGTTCCTCTGGAGCATCATCGGAACTGGCTTCCATGGCATGCACAAATTCAGAGCAGCATTGATATGGCAAGCACAAATTATGCACAAATTATGCACAAAATATTGGAACAATAGTTCAACAGTTTCGTGCAGTACGGATTCATGTTCCTCTGGAGCATCATAGGAACTGGCTTCCATGGCATGCACAAATTCAGAGCAGCATTGATATGGCATGCACAAATTATGCACAAATTATGCACAAAATATTGGAACAATAGTTCAACAGTTTCGTGCAGTACGGATTCATGTTCCTCTGGAGCATCATCGGAACTGGCTTCCATGGCATGCACAAATTCAGAGCTGCATTGATATGGCATGCACAAATTATGCACAAAATATTGGAACAATAGTTTAACAGTTTCGTGCAGTACGGATTCATGTTCCTCTGGAGCATCATAGGAACTGGCTTCCATGGCATGCACAAATTCAGAGCAGCATTGATATGGCAAGCACCAATTATGCACAAATTATGCACAAAATATTGGAACAATAGTTCAACAGTTTCGTGCAGTACGGATTCATGTTCCTCTGGAGCATCATAGGAACTGGCTTCCATGGCATGCACAAATTCAGAGCAGCATTGATATGGCATGCACAAATTATGCAAAAATTATGCACAAAATATTGGAACAATAGTTCAACAGTTTCGTGCAGTACGGATTCATGTTCCTCTGGAGCATCATAGGAACTGGCTTCCATGGCATGCACAAATTCAGAGCAGCATTGATATGGCAAGCACCAATTATGCACAAATTATGCACAAAATATTGGAACAATAGTTCAACAGTTTCGTGCAGTACGGATTCATGTTCCTCTGGAGCATCATAGGAACTGGCTTCCATGGCATGCACAAATTCAGAGCAGCATTGATATGGCAAGCACAAATTATGCACAAATTATGCACAAAATATTGGAACAATAGTTCAACAGTTTCGTGCAGTACGGATTCATGTTCCTCTGGAGCATCATAGGAACTGGCTTCCATGGCATGCACAAATTCAGAGCAGCATTGATATGGCATGCACAAATTCTGCACAAAATATTGGAACAATAGTTTAACAGTTTCGTGCAGTACGGATTCATGTTCCTCTGGAGCATCATAGGAACTGGCTTCCATGGCATGCACAAATTCAGAGCAGCATTGATATGGCAAGCACAAATTATGCACAAATTATGCACAAAATATTGGAACAATAGTTCAACAGTTTCGTGCAGTACGGATTCATGTTCCTCTGGAGCATCATAGGAACTGGCTTCCATGGCATGCACAAATTCAGAGCAGCATTGATATGGCAAGCACAAATTATGCACAAATTATGCACAAAATATTGGAACAATAGTTCAACAGTTTCGTGCAGTACGGATTCATGTTCCTCTGGAGCATCATCGGAACTGGCTTCCATGGCATGCACAAATTCAGAGCTGCATTGATATGGCATGCACAAATTATGCACAAAATATTGGAACAATAGTTCAACAGTTTCGTGCAGTACGGATTCATGTTCCTCTGGAGCATCATAGGAACTGGCTTCCATGGCATGCACAAATTCAGAGCTGCATTGATATGGCATGCACAAATTATGCACAAATTATGCACAAAATATTGGAACAATAGTTCAACAGTTTCGTGCAGTACGGATTCATGTTCCTCTGGAGCATCATCGGAACTGGCTTCCATGGCATGCACAAATTCAGAGCAGCATTGATATGGCATGCACAAATTATGCACAAATTATGCACAAAATATTGGAACAATAGTTCAACAGTTTCGTGCAGTACGGATTCATGTTCCTCTGGAGCATCATCGGAACTGGCTTCCATGGCATGCACAAATTCAGAGCTGCATTGATATGGCATGCACAAATTATGCACAAATTATGCACAAAATATTGGAACAATAGTTCAACAGTTTCGTGCAGTACGGATTCATGTTCCTCTGGAGCATCATCGGAACTGGCTTCCATGGCATGCACAAATTCAGAGCTGCATTGATATGGCATGCACAAATTATGCACAAAATATTGGAACAATAGTTCAACAGTTTCGTGCAGTACGGATTCATGTTCCTCTGGAGCATCATCGGAACTGGCTTCCATGGCATGCACAAATTCAGAGCAGCATTGATATGGCAAGCACAAATTATGCACAAATTATGCACAAAATATTGCAACAATAGTTCAACAGTTTCGTGCAGTACGGATTCATGTTCCTCTGGAGCATCATAGGAACTGGCTTCCATGGCATGCACAAATTCAGAGCAGCATTGATATGGCAAGCACAAATTATGCACAAATTATGCACAAAATATTGGAACAATAGTTCAACAGTTTCGTGCAGTACGGATTCATGTTCCTCTGGAGCATCATCGGAACTGGCTTCCATGACATGCACAAATTCAGAGCTGCATTGATATGGCATGCACAAATTATGCACAAAATATTGGAACAATAGTTCAACAGTTTCGTGCAGTACGGATTCATGTTCCTCTGGAGCATCATAGGAACTGGCTTCCATGGCATGCACAAATTCAGAGCTGCATTGATATGGCATGCACAAATTATGCACAAAATATTGGAACAATAGTTCAACAGTTTCGTGCAGTACGGATTCATGTTCCTCTGGAGCATCATAGGAACTGGCTTCCATGGCATGCACAAATTCAGAGCAGCATTGATATGGCATGCACAAATTATGCACAAATTATGCACAAAATATTGGAACAATAGTTCAACAGTTTCGTGCAGTACGGATTCATGTTCCTCTGGAGCATCATCGGAACTGGCTTCCATGGCATGCACAAATTCAGAGCTGCATTGATATGGCATGCACAAATTATGCACAAAATATTGGAACAATAGTTCAACAGTTTCGTGCAGTACGGATTCATGTTCCTCTGGAGCATCATCGGAACTGGCTTCCATGGCATGCACAAATTCAGAGCAGCATTGATATGGCAAGCACAAATTATGCACAAATTATGCACAAAATATTGCAACAATAGTTCAACAGTTTCGTGCAGTACGGATTCATGTTCCTCTGGAGCATCATAGGAACTGGCTTCCATGGCATGCACAAATTCAGAGCAGCATTGATATGGCAAGCACAAATTATGCACAAATTATGCACAAAATATTGGAACAATAGTTCAACAGTTTCGTGCAGTACGGATTCATGTTCCTCTGGAGCATCATCGGAACTGGCTTCCATGACATGCACAAATTCAGAGCTGCATTGATATGGCATGCACAAATTATGCACAAAATATTGGAACAATAGTTCAACAGTTTCGTGCAGTACGGATTCATGTTCCTCTGGAGCATCATAGGAACTGGCTTCCATGGCATGCACAAATTCAGAGCTGCATTGATATGGCATGCACAAATTATGCACAAAATATTGGAACAATAGTTCAACAGTTTCGTGCAGTACGGATTCATGTTCCTCTGGAGCATCATAGGAACTGGCTTCCATGGCATGCACAAATTCAGAGCAGCATTGATATGGCATGCACAAATTATGCACAAATTATGCACAAAATATTGGAACAATAGTTCAACAGTTTCGTGCAGTACGGATTCATGTTCCTCTGGAGCATCATCGGAACAATAGTTCAACAGTTTCGTGCAGCAGGGATTCATGTTCCTCTGGAGCATCATAGGAACTGGCTTCCATGACATGCACAAATTCAGAGCTGCATTGATATGGCATGCACAAATTATGCACAAATTATGCACAAAATATTGGAACAATAGTTCAACAGTTTCGTGCAGTACGGATTCATGTTCCTCTGGAGCATCATAGGAACTGGCTTCCATGGCATGCACAAATTCAGAGCTGCATTGATATGGCATGCACAAATTATGCACAAAACATTGGAACAATAGTTTAACAGTTTCGTGCAGTACGGATTCATGTTCCTCTGGAGCATCATCGGAACTGGCTTCCATGGCATGCACAAATTCAGAGCTGCATTGATATGGCATGCACAAATTATGCACAAATTATGCACAAAATATTGGAAAAATAGTTCAACAGTTTCGTGCAGTACGGATTCATGTTCCTCTGGAGCATTATAGGAACTGGCTTCCATGGCATGCACAAATTCAGAGCTGCATTGATATGGCATGCACAAATTATGCACAAAACATTGGAACAATAGTTTAACAGTTTCGTGCAGTACGGATTCATGTTCCTCTGGAGCATCATCGGAACTGGCTTCCATGGCATGCACAAATTCAGAGCTGCATTGATATGGCATGCACAAATTATGCACAAAATATTGGAACAATAGTTCAACAGTTTCGTGCAGCACGGATTCATGTTCCTCTGGAGCATCATCGGAACTGGCTTCCATGACATGCACAAATTCAGAGCTGCATTGATATGGCATGCACAAATTATGCACAAATTATGCACAAAATATTGGAACAATAGTTCAACAGTTTCGTGCAGTACGGATTCATGTTCCTCTGGAGCATCATAGGAACTGGCTTCCATGGCATGCACAAATTCAGAGCTGCATTGATATGGCATGCACAAATTATGCACAAAACATTGGAACAATAGTTTAACAGTTTCGTGCAGTACGGATTCATGTTCCTCTGGAGCATCATCGGAACTGGCTTCCATGGCATGCACAAATTCAGAGCTGCATTGATATGGCATGCACAAATTATGCAAAAATTATGCACAAAATATTGGAACAATAGTTCAACAGTTTCGTGCAGTACGGATTCATGTTCCTCTGGAGCATCATCGGAACTGGCTTCCATGGCATGCACAAATTCAGAGCTGCATTGATATGGCATGCACAAATTATGCACAAAATATTGGAACAATAGTTCAACAGTTTCGTGCAGCACGGATTCATGTTCCTCTGGAGCATCATAGGAACTGGCTTCCATGGCATGCACAAATTCAGAGCTGCATTGATATGGCATGCACAAATTATGCACAAAACATTGGAACAATAGTTTAACAGTTTCGTGCAGTACGGATTCATGTTCCTCTGGAGCATCATCGGAACTGGCTTCCATGGCATGCACAAATTCAGAGCTGCATTGATATGGCATGCACAAATTATGCACAAATTATGCACAAAATATTGGAACAATAGTTCAACAGTTTCGTGCAGTACGGATTCATGTTCCTCTGGAGCATCATCGGAACTGGCTTCCATGGCATGCACAAATTCAGAGCTGCATTGATATGGCATGCACAAATTATGCACAAAATATTGGAACAATAGTTCAACAGTTTCGTGCAGCACGGATTCATGTTCCTCTGGAGCATCATAGGAACTGGCTTCCATGGCATGCACAAATTCAGAGCTGCATTGATATGGCATGCACAAATTATGCACAAATTATGCACAAAATATTGGAACAATAGTTCAACAGTTTCGTGCAGTACGGATTCATGTTCCTCTGGAGCATCATCGGAACTGGCTTCCATGGCATGCACAAATTCAGAGCTGCATTGATATGGCATGCACAAATTATGCACATATTATGCACAAAATATTGGAACAATAGTTCAACAGTTTCGTGCAGCACGGATTCATGTTCCTCTGGAGCATCATAGGAACTGGCTTCCATGGCATGCACAAATTCAGAGCTGCATTGATATGGCATGCACAAATTATGCACAAATTATGCACAAAATATTGGAACAATAGTTCAACAGTTTCGTGCAGTACGGATTCATGTTCCTCTGGAGCATCATCGGAACTGGCTTCCATGGCATGCACAAATTCAGAGCAGCATTGATATGGCATGCACAAATTATGCACAAAATATTGGAACAATAGTTCAACAGTTTCGTGCAGCACGGATTCATGTTCCTCTGGAGCATCATAGGAACTGGCTTCCATGGCATGCACAAATTCAGAGCAGCATTGATATGGCATGCACAAATTATGCACAAAACATTGGAACAATAGTTCAACAGTTTCGTGCAGTACGGATTCATGTTCCTCTGGAGCATCATCGGAACTGGCTTCCATGGCATGCACAAATTCAGAGCAGCATTGATATGGCATGCACAAATTATGCACAAATTATGCACAAAATATTGGAACAATAGTTCAACAGTTTCGTGCAGTACGGATTCATGTTCCTCTGGAGCATCATCGGAACTGGCTTCCATGACATGCACAAATTCAGAGCTGCATTGATATGGCATGCACAAATTATGCACAAAATATTGGAACAATAGTTCAACAGTTTCGTGCAGTACGGATTCATGTTCCTCTGGAGCATCATCGGAACTGGCTTCCATGGCATGCACAAATTCAGAGCTGCATTGATATGGCATGCACAAATTATGCACAAAACATTGGAACAATAGTTCAACAGTTTCGTGCAGTACGGATTCATGTTCCTCTGGAGCATCATCGGAACTGGCTTCCATTACATGCACAAATTCAGAGCTGCATTGATATGGCATGCACAAATTATGCACAAAATATTGGAACAATAGTTCAACAGTTTCGTGCAGTACGGATTCATGTTCCTCTGGAGCATCATCGGAACTGGCTTCCATGACATGCACAAATTCAGAGCTGCATTGATATGGCATGCACAAATTATGCACAAAATATTGGAACAATAGTTCAACAGTTTCGTGCAGCACGGATTCATGTTCCTCTGGAGCATCATAGGAACTGGCTTCCATGGCATGCACAAATTCAGAGCTGCATTGATATGGCATGCACAAATTATGCACAAATTATGCACAAAATATTGGAACAATAGTTCAACAGTTTCGTGCAGTACGGATTCATGTTCCTCTGGAGCATCATCGGAACTGGCTTCCATGGCATGCACAAATTCAGAGCAGCATTGATATGGCATGCACAAATTATGCACAAATTATGCACAAAATATTGGAACAATAGTTCAACAGTTTCGTGCAGTACGGATTCATGTTCCTCTGGAGCATCATCGGAACTGGCTTCCATGGCATGCACAAATTCAGAGCAGCATTGATATGGCAAGCACAAATTATGCACAAATTATGCACAAAATATTGGAACAATAGTTCAACAGTTTCGTGCAGCACGGATTCATGTTCCTCTGGAGCATCATCGGAACTGGCTTCCATGACATGCACAAATTCAGAGCTGCATTGATATGGCATGCACAAATTATGCACAAATTATGCACAAAATATTGGAACAATAGTTCAACAGTTTCGTGCAGTACGGATTCATGTTCCTCTGGAGCATCATAGGAACTGGCTTCCATGGCATGCACAAATTCAGAGCTGCATTGATATGGCATGCACAAATTATGCACAAATTATGCACAAAATATTGGAACAATAGTTCAACAGTTTCGTGCAGTACGGATTCATGTTCCTCTGGAGCATCATCGGAACTGGCTTCCATGGCATGCACAAATTCAGAGCAGCATTGATATGGCAAGCACAAATTATGCACAAATTATGCACAAAATATTGGAACAATAGTTCAACAGTTTCGTGCAGCACGGATTCATGTTCCTCTGGAGCATCATCGGAACTGGCTTCCATGACATGCACAAATTCAGAGCTGCATTGATATGGCATGCACAAATTATGCACAAATTATGCACAAAATATTGGAACAATAGTTCAACAGTTTCGTGCAGTACGGATTCATGTTCCTCTGGAGCATCATCGGAACTGGCTTCCATGGCATGCACAAATTCAGAGCTGCATTGATATGGCATGCACAAATTATGCACAAATTATGCACAAAATATTGGAACAATAGTTCAACAGTTTCGTGCAGTACGGATTCATGTTCCTCTGGAGCATCATCGGAACTGGCTTCCATGGCATGCACAAATTCAGAGCAGCATTGATATGGCAAGCACAAATTATGCACAAATTATGCACAAAATATTGGAACAATAGTTCAACAGTTTCGTGCAGCACGGATTCATGTTCCTCTGGAGCATCATCGGAACTGGCTTCCATGACATGCACAAATTCAGAGCTGCATTGATATGGCATGCACAAATTATGCACAAATTATGCACAAAATATTGGAACAATAGTTCAACAGTTTCGTGCAGTACGGATTCATGTTCCTCTGGAGCATCATCGGAACTGGCTTCCATGGCATGCACAAATTCAGAGCAGCATTGATATGGCAAGCACAAATTATGCACAAATTATGCACAAAATATTGGAACAATAGTTCAACAGTTTCGTGCAGCACGGATTCATGTTCCTCTGGAGCATCATCGGAACTGGCTTCCATGACATGCACAAATTCAGAGCTGCATTGATATGGCATGCACAAATTATGCACAAATTATGCACAAAATATTGGAACAATAGTTCAACAGTTTCGTGCAGTACGGATTCATGTTCCTCTGGAGCATCATAGGAACTGGCTTCCATGGCATGCACAAATTCAGAGCTGCATTGATATGGCATGCACAAATTATGCACAAAACATTGGAACAATAGTTTAACAGTTTCGTGCAGTACGGATTCATGTTCCTCTGGAGCATCATCGGAACTGGCTTCCATGGCATGCACAAATTCAGAGCTGCATTGATATGGCATGCACAAATTATGCACAAAATATTGGAACAATAGTTCAACAGTTTCGTGCAGCACGGATTCATGTTCCTCTGGAGCATCATAGGAACTGGCTTCCATGGCATGCACAAATTCAGAGCTGCATTGATATGGCATGCACAAATTATGCACAAAACATTGGAACAATAGTTTAACAGTTTCGTGCAGTACGGATTCATGTTCCTCTGGAGCATCATCGGAACTGGCTTCCATGGCATGCACAAATTCAGAGCTGCATTGATATGGCATGCACAAATTATGCACAAATTATGCACAAAATATTGGAAAAATAGTTCAACAGTTTCGTGCAGTACGGATTCATGTTCCTCTGGAGCATTATAGGAACTGGCTTCCATGGCATGCACAAATTCAGAGCTGCATTGATATGGCATGCACAAATTATGCACAAAACATTGGAACAATAGTTTAACAGTTTCGTGCAGTACGGATTCATGTTCCTCTGGAGCATCATCGGAACTGGCTTCCATGGCATGCACAAATTCAGAGCTGCATTGATATGGCATGCACAAATTATGCACAAAATATTGGAACAATAGTTTAACAGTTTCGTGCAGTACGGATTCATGTTCCTCTGGAGCATCATCGGAACTGGCTTCCATGGCATGCACAAATTCAGAGCTGCATTGATATGGCATGCACAAATTATGCACAAAATATTGGAACAATAGTTTAACAGTTTCGTGCAGTACGGATTCATGTTCCTCTGGAGCATCATCGGAACTGGCTTCCATGGCATGCACAAATTCAGAGCTGCATTGATATGGCATGCACAAATTATGCACAAAATATTGGAACAATAGTTTAACAGTTTCGTGCAGTACGGATTCATGTTCCTCTGGAGCATCATCGGAACTGGCTTCCATGGCATGCACAAATTCAGAGCTGCATTGATATGGCATGCACAAATTATGCACAAATTATGCACAAAATATTGGAAAAATAGTTCAACAGTTTCGTGCAGTACGGATTCATGTTCCTCTGGAGCATTATAGGAACTGGCTTCCATGGCATGCACAAATTCAGAGCTGCATTGATATGGCATGCACAAATTATGCACAAAACATTGGAACAATAGTTTAACAGTTTCGTGCAGTACGGATTCATGTTCCTCTGGAGCATCATCGGAACTGGCTTCCATGGCATGCACAAATTCAGAGCTGCATTGATATGGCATGCACAAATTATGCACAAAATATTGGAACAATTGTTTAACAGTTTCGTGCAGTACGGATTCATGTTCCTCTGGAGCATCATCGGAACTGGCTTCCATGGCATGCACAAATTCAGAGCTGCATTGATATGGCATGCACAAATTATGCACAAAACATTGGAACAATAGTTTAACAGTTTCGTGCAGTACGGATTCATGTTCCTCTGGAGCATCATCGGAACTGGCTTCCATGGCATGCACAAATTCAGAGCTGCATTGATATGGCATGCACAAATTATGCACAAATTATGCACAAAATATTGGAAAAATAGTTCAACAGTTTCGTGCAGTACGGATTCATGTTCCTCTGGAGCATCATAGGAACTGGCTTCCATGGCATGCACAAATTCAGAGCTGCATTGATATGGCATGCACAAATTATGCACAAAATATTGGAACAATAGTTTAACAGTTTCGTGCAGTACGGATTCATGTTCCTCTGGAGCATCATCGGAACTGGCTTCCATGGCATGCACAAATTCAGAGCTGCATTGATATGGCATGCACAAATTATGCACAAAACATTGGAACAATAGTTTAACAGTTTCGTGCAGTACGGATTCATGTTCCTCTGGAGCATCATCGGAACTGGCTTCCATGGCATGCACAAATTCAGAGCTGCATTGATATGGCATGCACAAATTATGCACAAATTATGCACAAAATATTGGAAAAATAGTTCAACAGTTTCGTGCAGTACGGATTCATGTTCCTCTGGAGCATCATCGGAACTGGCTTCCATGGCATGCACAAATTCAGAGCTGCATTGATATGGCATGCACAAATTATGCACAAAATATTGGAACAATAGTTTAACAGTTTCGTGCAGTACGGATTCATGTTCCTCTGGAGCATCATCGGAACTGGCTTCCATGGCATGCACAAATTCAGAGCTGCATTGATATGGCATGCACAAATTATGCACAAAACATTGGAACAATAGTTTAACAGTTTCGTGCAGTACGGATTCATGTTCCTCTGGAGCATCATCGGAACTGGCTTCCATGGCATGCACAAATTCAGAGCTGCATTGATATGGCATGCACAAATTATGCACAAATTATGCACAAAATATTGGAAAAATAGTTCAACAGTTTCGTGCAGTACGGATTCATGTTCCTCTGGAGCATCATAGGAACTGGCTTCCATGGCATGCACAAATTCAGAGCTGCATTGATATGGCATGCACAAATTATGCACAAAACATTGGAACAATAGTTTAACAGTTTCGTGCAGTACGGATTCATGTTCCTCTGGAGCATCATCGGAACTGGCTTCCATGGCATGCACAAATTCAGAGCTGCATTGATATGGCATGCACAAATTATGCACAAATTATGCACAAAATATTGGAAAAATAGTTCAACAGTTTCGTGCAGTACGGATTCATGTTCCTCTGGAGCATTATAGGAACTGGCTTCCATGGCATGCACAAATTCAGAGCTGCATTGATATGGCATGCACAAATTATGCACAAAACATTGGAACAATAGTTTAACAGTTTCGTGCAGTACGGATTCATGTTCCTCTGGAGCATCATCGGAACTGGCTTCCATGGCATGCACAAATTCAGAGCTGCATTGATATGGCATGCACAAATTATGCACAAAATATTGGAACAATAGTTCAACAGTTTCGTGCAGCACGGATTCATGTTCCTCTGGAGCATCATCGGAACTGGCTTCCATGACATGCACAAATTCAGAGCTGCATTGATATGGCATGCACAAATTATGCACAAATTATGCACAAAATATTGGAACAATAGTTCAACAGTTTCGTGCAGTACGGATTCATGTTCCTCTGGAGCATCATAGGAACTGGCTTCCATGGCATGCACAAATTCAGAGCAGCATTGATATGGCAAGCACAAATTATGCACAAATTATGCACAAAATATTGGAACAATAGTTCAACAGTTTCGTGCAGTACGGATTCATGTTCCTCTGGAGCATCATAGGAACTGGCTTCCATGGCATGCACAAATTCAGAGCTGCATAGTAGATTAGCAAAGTATGTTCCGAATCACGAATTAAATTGATATCAATTTAATTCGCGTTTTATATCGCGTTTTTCGCGGATTTCGGGGAATAAATCGCGAACCGCGGAAAACATCCGCTGAATACACCGGTTTTGCAGGGTTAATCGCGGATCGCGACTTTCAACCGCGGATCGCGACTTTCAACCGCGGATCGCGACTTTCAACCGTGGATCGCGACTTTCAACCGCGGATTCCGCGGATTCCGCGGATTCCGCGAAATCTGCAGAATTTTACACAAACTGTGGCAATTAAATGAGTCGACCGGAATAAAAGTGAGAATACACCGGCTCTAGATCAGTACTGCGACTAGATAATCAAAAACGCTGAAGTGAACCATGAATATTGTTGAGTGGCAGCAGCGGTTCTTAATTTTCGCTATCAATGTTCATTTTACACTAAAAATAAACATTGATAGCGAAAATTATGGACCGCTGCTGCCACTCAACAATATTCATGGTTCACTTCAGCGTTTTTGATTATCTAGTCGCAGTACTGATCTAGAGCCGGTGTATTCTCACTTTTATTCCGGTCGACTCAAATGAGAAACAGTATATTAAAAAAGCAGGAATTGAATTGATATCAATTTAATTAGCGATTCATATCGCGATTTCCGCGGATTCCGAGAAAATAAATCGTGAACCGCGGAAATCAACCATCGAATACACGGATTCCGCGTATATATCATGTATATCTCCTGAGTGAGTCTAGAAATAAAAAAAAAAATAATATATATCCTCTTGAGTTGTATTTGTTAAATGAAATAAAATTGAATTTCATGTGAGTGTTCTCACTCAAAATTAAATTGGAAAATATCTTTATTCAGTTTTATATATCATCGAATACAATGAATTGCTATATAAACTTCCTATTTTCGACTTAAGAAACTATCCACATCGAATTCCAAATCGAGAAGAGATCCATTGTAAGATTCCGCGCTCACGAAATGTAAAATCGCCATGTTATGATAGGATCCGTCCCTGCCCCTGAAGCACATTATGTATCGACCCTGATTTAACTTTTCGACATCATCTTCAGTTAGAGTTTTCGCAAATCGTTGCAGTAGAAACACGACCTTATCCCCAAGATCAGCTTTAATTTGCATCCCATATTTTTTCGTGGGGACGAAACCAAATGATGACACCAAGTAGTCACCAATTTCCAGATCTCCAAACTTGACAAATGGCTTGTTATCGTAACACAAACTGTTTAACAAACTAAGTCCCGATGACATGATTACAAAAAAAGATCAGACTTTTTCTTTAATTCTTTAAATGGAATGCTGTGAGCTGACTGACTGACAATCAAGCAAGACTCGTGCATTTATATGAAAAATTATCAGTCAAATAAATTACCCCCACCAACTAAAAATACGATATTCGATAAACCTTTGTCCTTTGACCACCCCCCGCTGTTTTGACAAAACAAAACAAAATGTATGCATGCAATAAATCCATCTATTGTTTTCGTGAGATCAAAGAACACCGACTTTTGTAGTTCCGTGAGATATAGACTTGCATTCACATGTTAGAACAAGTTTACACATCGCAGTTGGCATTGCTGTGTGGAAGGGATAGATTGGAAGATAAATTTGAAATCACAAACAGTTTTGTAAATCCTAATACATTTTCATTTAAACTTCAACGTGAAATATCCACTCTCTAAAAAGTCGAAATGTCATCAAGAATCGATTTTGAGGTTCGACAATCCGCCTTTAATCGTAGAATATTTTCATTCGCTATGGTGAATCGTGATCACATCGACATTCGTGAATTCCTTACAGATTCTTTCGATTATTTCGATGCAAATATTCGTGAATTATTAGCAGTGCATTTAATGTTAAAAGTGAATGGGTGCTTCAAAGCAGTTTTTGAAAAAGTGGTGCAAACAAGTGAAAATCAACTGTTAGAAAAGCAGACCATTTACATAAACACTAGAAATACCGTGATAGATCTTAACACCGACTTGCTCGAATCTTTTAATGAAGATATAGTAAAATATGTTCTTGGGCAAGTTGATGAAGTTGTATTACAAGGTTCAGGCTTTTCCTTATCACAAATCGAAGAGCTCGCAATTTCGATCAGCCGTTATGAACCAATTCGGGCGTCGTCATATATTAATCTTCCCAAGACGGGGGCCTGATTGCATTAGTTGGTTCATTAACGAATTGAAAGAAATCGCGTTCAAGGTTGGTGATACTTTGGAAAATATAATTCCACTCAAAATGACATTCGAACAGGAAAACGAGTTTCAAAATGCGAGAAAATCTCATATTTGTGAGAAAGAATTCGAGATCGGATGCACCATAGTCAGGGATCATTCACATTTAACTGGTGACTTTCGCGGAGCTGCCCACCAAGACTGTAATCTTTCTTATATCGAAAGTCGCTCGATTCCAGTGGTTTTTCATAACTTATCACACTACGACTCCCATTTTCTATTGCGACAACTGGCTACCGGATTCGAAGGTGCAATTTCTATCATCCCCATCAATAGTGAGCAATACATATCATTCACGAAGGTCGTGAATGGTTCAGCAAAATCATTCAAAAAGCTTATAAAATTGAGATTCATCGATTCTATACGATTCATGGCATCATCATTAGACTACCTATCTTCACTGATTCCATCGGAAAAGAAGAAAATATTAAGATCAGAATGTGCACATTTAAATGAAGAGCAGCTGCGGTTGTTAGAGCGTAAAGGTGTATTTTGCTATGATTATGTTGATAGCTGGGAGAAGCTGAACGAGACATCGCTACCATCAAAAGATGATTTCTACAGCACATTGATTGATCAACCCATTTCTGATGATGATTACAATTTTGCTGTTGATGTATGGAAAACATTCAATATCCAAAACCTCGGTGAATATTCAGATTTATATCTGAAAACCAGTGATGGTTTTTGATAGACATCTGTAGACATAGACCATTGTCTATTCAATCGATTGGTATAGGCAAAGTGTAGGCAATGTGTACATGTACACAACTAAAAACGTTTGTGTTAGTTTGTATTTGTGTGTATATATAGGCTGCCTATAGACATGCCTACACATTTGTTGTCTATAGACATGTCAATCTGTTCATCACTGCTGAAAACTGATGTGCTGCTATTGGCAGATGTATTTGAGAATTTCAGAAAAACATGTAAAGAAATCTATAAATTAGATCCATCGAATTATTATACAGCGCCTGGACTCTCATTCGATGCCATGCTCCGTTACACGAAAGTCGAACTTGAATTATTGAAAGATGTTGACATGCTGCTATTCATTGAAAGGGGGATACGTGGTGGTATAAGTCAATGCAGCAAGCGATACGCCACAGCGAACAATAAATATATGAAAAATTATGACAGCAGCCAAGAATCAAGCTACCATATGTATCTCGATGCAAATAACCTATATGGTCATTCGATGATGCAGTATCTACCACACAAAAATTTTCAGTGGTCAAACAAAATCTTCGATAAAGAGCAAATTTTGAACATTGCCGACGATTCTGAGACGGGTTACATCTTTGAAGTTGATTTACATTACCCGTCGGATTTACATGATTTGCATAATGATTACCCGTTTTGTGCAGAAAATAAGCAAGTACCCGGCACGAAAAACGTTAAAAAACTTCTCTTAACGTTAGACGATAAGAAGAATTATGTCGTGCACTATCGAATGTTAAAGTTGGCTCTTCAGCACGGTTTAGTATTGCAGAAAGTGCATCGCGTTCTTCAATTTGACCAGAGCGACTGGCTGAAGCCATACATCATGCTGAATACCGAGATGCGAACGAAAGCGACAAATGACTTCGAAAAAAATTTCTTCAAATTACTCTGCAATGCAATTTTCGGTAATATATAGCTATATTTATTGTGACATTTTACCAGTTAATTGTTTATTTAACACATTCGATTTCTTTATATAATTTACAGGAAAAACAATGGAAAACTTGCGATCCAGAGTTGATATTCACTTAAAATCCCAATGGGGAGGGAAACTAATCGCGAAACCTAATTTTAAGAGACATGTAATTTTTGATGAGAATTTAGTAGCAATCCAAATGGATAAAATGAGCATTAAAATGAATAAACCTATTGCGATCGGTCTCGCAATTTTAGATATATCAAAAACAGTAATGTATGATTTCGATTACAATTTCATTAAACCGACGTACGGTGACAATGTAGCTTTAACCTACACCGACACCGATTCTTTCATTTATCAAGTAAATACCGATTGTTTTTATTCCGATATGAAGCGAAATTTAAACAAATATGACACAAGCGACTATACTCAAGATAACATTTTCAGCATGCCGCGCGTAAATAAAAAAATACCAGGCTTGCTCAAAGATGAGTTGAACGGGGAAATTGTAAATGCTTTTATCGGATTGCGCAGTAAAATGTATTGTGTTCAATCGAATGGGGTGGACAAGATGAAAAAAGCAAAAGGCGTGAAAAAATATGTGTTGAAAAAAGAGATAAATTTTGAAAATTATGTTGACTGCCTATTGAATAATTGCTCAATTGTGAAAGATCAAAATACATTTCGCTCTAAATTGCATAAAATTTACACAATCCGACAAAGTAAAGTAGCATTAAGTCCTTTCGATGATAAGAGGTTCATTTTAGAGAATAACACTGATACATTAGCATGGGGGCACTATAAAATTCCATTGTAATTTTTTTTTTAAATAAGTAAATAAACATCAACATTTACATTTCTCTTCTCCTTTATTTTTTTGTAGCATTCTATATATTATTTCAGAAATTTTAAGACGGTGTTCTACACTAAATACATATGAAATCAATTGTTCAGTTTGCTGTATTCGATATTGGAATCGAAAACGATCCAAAGCGGCTTCATACCACTTGCCCTTTCTTGCTTTACGATACGCATATTGCCAAACACGCATTTCCAAAACATGCACCGACATGTCGAATGTTATCTGAAAAGAAAAAGGTTCAATGGAATGTTGAGAACTCCGGCTTAACGTTTTCAAACAAAAATTCATTTTACCTCACATGTTTTTGTTTCGAGGTCTCGGTCATTGTAGATCCCTAAATGGGTGAATTATAGTTAAAAAAGAAAACAAAGAAATTACTCTGTCAGATAAAATCTACGATCGAGTTAATTTATTGAAAATTTGGCAGTTACAATACATCATTTTTATCTATCCAGCTATTATGTCTCTTTTCAAAACCTAACCATTTTACGTAAACTTTGTTGTTTCTCTTTCGTAGAATTTTTTCAACTAGATAAACATCTGGAAACTTAACTAATTGCATCTCATCAGCATAGACGCTCCCTTTGATCTCATTCCCCTCATAGTCAACTAATAAATATGTAATTAGGTCCGTATTCTGAACTTTCCTTACAATAAATATTTCAGTTGTCCACGATGGTAAGTAACCTTTTTCGAATATATGTTTATGTTTACTTAGTCGAACATGGTCTCCTACATTGAATTTTACTACATTTCTATAAGGAATAACTCTTTTATAATTATAAGCGGTATCTAAAAGGTGCTGCTCGTTATCAGAATTCACGTCATTGGGTGCCATTTTTATTGTTCGATGCTTAGTTGTGTTGTACTCATAAACTAATTTAGGTAGAAGGCTGACCAATTTATGATTTCCATTCAAGCTGAATTGTTGATATATCTTCCTTTTCAAGGTCCGATTGAAGCGTTCCACGATAGCTGCCTTCTCTGAACTAAATGTTGAATTGCGATGAACCATGTACTTTTCCAATAATCGTGTCATTTCGGAGTTATAAAATTCGCGGCCCATGTCAACTTGCAGATTTCGTACAGGTCGATCAATCGAATCTAAGATTGACTTCATAGCTCGGGTAACTTCCAATCCTGTTTTTGTCTTAAGTGGTCGTACATATGCCATTTTTGAAAATGTATCAATCGCAGTTAAGCAATACTTCATTTGGCGATCAGGTGGCATTTCAATTAAATCTGCTTGCAATGTGTCGGCGATACCTCTCATTGCGCTTCGGCGTCTCGCGAAATGTTTTCTTGCATCGCGATGAAGCTCCTTGACAACTTGCAATTTACTCATATTGATTCTAATGATGCTTAGTTGAAGTAATTTGATGAATTCGATAACTACGTCGATTCACATAAATTTAACTGCTTCTGATAACAACACCACTAAAAGGCGAGTACTCGAATTGATTGTCGTAAATAATCAAGCAATTGGCAACAGTATTTGGCGGAATATTGGCTCGAGCATTAATTTCCAAACGAATATCCACTGTACCACCTAAATATGTTTCGTCAGATCTCGTACAGTCGAATGTAAATATCGGATTCGTACCAAAATCTCCATTTCTAATTATAACACCATTACGACAATCATCATCATTGTAATAAGCTCTATGGATGTTAAGATACGCGAAATACAGCTCCTCATATTTCGAATTGGTAAAGTCTAAATTAAAGTTCTCGTATGGATAATATTCCGAGTTCTAGTACAGCTTAACATCAGAAATGTTACAGTGATCATATCCGACCGAGTTGATTTCCACGCGCTGTCTATTCGTTTGGAATGTGACAAACACGAATCGCAGTTTACTCATTTGAGTTGTTGATTTAACCGTCCAAATATGCTTATTGCTCTCCGGTAACTGAGGCATCTCATAGTAATCCCATGATCTATAAGGAACGCTAATTGACTGCTTTCTCTCTAGATATTTCAACATCTTTAGTTTTGAAATATCTGATAGTTGAACATGCGGTATTTTCCACTGAATTTTATTCAATTTAAAGGTGAATGAGTCGGTGGTCGCTCTATAGACGCCGACATCTGTTCGATTGCGCATTAAGATGATTTCATGTTTACAATTCAATAAAATTTTTCGATAGTCATCGCAGAATCCCAGAACTTGATTCAGAGGAATAATGAATGAATACGTTCTCACTGCCAATGCCAAATCTGTATAAGCATGTGACAATTGATCCAAAAAATATTGTCCTGCTTCAGTTGATGCTACGAGATTTTTCATTTCGCTTGATGTTCCGACATTTTTCGTACGGTCAATTTCAACACCGTTTATTTCATAGCGTATTTCACTGAAAAAACGCGCTGCACAATTTGCACTCCATGTGCCAACTATAGCTTCATGTTCGGCACCTTGTCTACGTCTAACTTCAACTTCTATATAAATATAGCTCTCCGATGGTAAAACATATAAATCCTGTGATTGAATGGCTATTCTTATTTCATCATTTGCATTAAATGATGAAGTGTATGGTGAATAGCTATGATATTGCTTCCAAATGATGGTGCTATCGCGAACAGGCATGTTCATTACACTCAGAATGTCACTCATGTTGTCCTATTTTTAACTTTAAACCCTAAGGACTCCAACAACTTGATATTTTTCCTTGATAATTTACGCTTTGACGATCGTGATGTTGTTCGCTTAATTATCGAATTAACATTTATATCATCAAATCCGAATGTTTGAGCACTTGTTGAATTGTATAGAAGCATTTTATTTTTATTTTTATTTTTCAATTATTTATCGTCTCGTTTTATATGTATTCGAACTGTTATCTCTTCACCGCGAAAATCGATTGATTCACCGTTCTGATCCACGATAGAAATTTGAATGCAGCTTATCCGACGCGGGATAATGGGTAAATAAGTGATGTTTCGGGGCTGTTCAATAATTTTGTATCCAATGTCAACTTTATTGGCTGAAAATTCATAAATTGAGTGGCAGAGTTGACCATTCACATACGCCCCGGATATAATATTACATTCAACTCTTACAACATTCAATTTGGAAATTCTAATTATATCTTTCGCTTCCACTTCACGGTTAGCTGGAATTCCTACGTTGTAACCAGTTTTCCTTATTGAATTATCATTGAGATTCACTTTATCATCATCATCACCTGTGAATCCTTTGTCAAAACCCAGCACATTGAGAACGGATTTCGGTTCTTTATGTAAAATTTGATGATCACATCTGATAGAAGCTTTTAATGTACTCTTGTTGATTGAATAGTAGAAACTAATTGCAATTTCATTCAGGCAAGTCGCTATATACCGCAATAAATCATCAACTTCATAGCATCCGATTGGGATTTCAATAGATCTCGCTTTACCATTTCCGTCAATGAAATGAAAAATATTGTTATCTTTCGTGATATTTGGAATTGAATGATACGCTGTGAAATCCAGAAGACCGCACGAATAGCTTTGATTTTCATCAAGAACTATCTCAGGAAATATTGTGGCTGGTAATTCGGATGTATTGCCGGTTAGTGTTACAGTAAACGATGTCATGATTGTAATTTTTATACTGATCAATTTCGCTTAACTTCACTTGCATTTATACGTTTGACCAGAATTTATGTAAGAATTCCAAACACAATTGGCCGCATACAACTGTTTCAAATTCTTGATATTGGTGATAGTTGTGCATGAGTTTCACATTTTTCCCTAAATATGTCTTCAATTCGAGTGGCGGAAGAAGATTTCCGAAGCTATCAAAATACCATGCTGAATCATTAATTTTAACCAATGCGGTCCAATGCGTCCCATTCGATCGAACACTATCATGATTTAGTATCAAACATTCTATTTTTCTCGGTTTTTTCGGCAGTGTATCACGCATAAAAACACCTCGAAAATGCGGCATTTTGAATAATTCAACGTATTTTATTAAATCATGATTGGTAAGTGGTCTATCTTGTGGGACGCTCACCACACGTTTTTTAAATGTGGCTTCAAGTAGAGACCGTCGCCAGCTGTATTTTTATGCGGATTTAAGTATAGCCCGAATCCATTTGCAGCCGGTTTTAGATATAAACCTTGACCGACTTTCAGCTCCATTGCCCCGTTCTGATGTCTATTCGCCTCGAATTGAGCTTTAATATCTTTTATTGCTTTTACTACTGAAGATGCACCGCCAGCTAGAGACCCAATCGCGCTTAGAGCAGCAAAGATTGGTATGAGTGGAAGGACACCTGCGGAAATTTTAGGCACTTTTATCACTCTCGGTACTTTGACGCGTTTCCCTTTCGCAGTTTTTTTACTTGATTTGAGTGCCGCTGTAACCGCGGACTCAAGGCTTGCTTTCTTTGAGCCTTTCATATCTTTTTTTACATTTTTGATCAAGGTCTCGAATTTTATTTCCTTAATTTTTTTCGATTTCATTCGGCTATTTGGTTTCGGAATGCCCAAACCAATTTTGTGTAAGCCATTCTTGACTTTCATGGTACCGGATACAAAAAGTGATGCAGCCCTTTCACCGAATTTCGCATCCTTCGAGAAAGCACGTTTAAACGCAGCCGATCCTAGTTTTTTATCTGCCGCGGAATCTTTATTATTTGCGTATGCTATATTATGTTCTTTGCATAATTCAGCCAATTTATTTATACCTTTGTCCCACGAGCCAGGCGCTCTTCTAATTTTGTACCTGGTCCACAATATTGATATTTCGGCAAATGCAGTTCAAATGGGCTTTTATCTATGAGCCTATCAAAAAGTCCATGTCCGCAGCATTTACGAACTTTCCGCGATTTCTGTTTTACATTTTTTTTTTCGCTGTTTTACGACTTGCCATTTTTGAACTTCTCTCTTCAACGATTCGTGAACGATTAAATTGAACGAAATATATATATTCATTATTTATCAGATCCGCATTCTCAGTTGATGTTGAGATGCGTTTCGTTAAACATACTATGGACATTCCTGTCAGAAATATTGACGATTCAGCTTCGGACAGTAAATCAAAGGAAAAGCGACATAGCCCTATTTTGCCGAACCATTTGCGGTGTACCATCGCCGGCCCTAGCGGCTGCGGTAAAACGAATTTGCTGATAAGTTTGATAGAATCAGAGAATGGACTTAAATTCGAAAATTTATATATTTATTCAAAGACATTACAGCAAGATAAATATAGGTATTTGCATGACATGCTTAGTCCAATCAGAGGGATTGGATATTATACATTTTCATCTTCAGATGATGTGATTGCTCCTAGTGAAGCAAAACGAAACTCTATTTTCATTTTTGATGATATGATTTGCGATAAAAGTCAAGAACATGTTCGAAATCTGTTCTGTATGGGACGTCACTATCAGACAGATGTTATTTATTTAACTCAAACGTTAACTAAGCTAAGCAAGCATCTGATTCGCGATAACTGCAATTTTTTGATCTTATTCAAACAAGATGATTTGAATTTGAAGCATGCCTATAATGATTTTGGTGTCAATTGCGATATGAAGTTTGAGGAATTTAAGAAGTTTTGTTTAGAATGTTGGAAGCAGAATTACGGGTTTGTTGTGATTGATTTGGAGAGCGATGTGAATAATGGCCGATACAGACAAAATTTCAATAATTTTTTGCAAGTATGTAAAGATAGTAAATAGCTTGAGGAACTTTAGTATATGTTTTGAATCGGAGGTGATCACATATTAATTAAAACCATGGATTTTGATAGTAGCCGTGAGAGTCAGCTGAATCGCGAAAAGCGTATAAAGTCCAAACTTGTTAATACGCGGAAAGTCATTCAGAATAAGTTTGAAACGGCCTACAAACATCGTATGAATCGTGAAATTGACTTGAATGAAAAATATCGACCTATAACGAAAAAGATTGAAAGACTTGCTGAGGTTGTTGAGGGGCAGAAATTGTCTCAAGCTCCAAAAGTTAAACTTGCGAAAAATGCTAAGCGGAAATTAGATTTTAGACGAGCTTCATTTACCGAAGATACTGAATTTGAGCCTGTAACCATTAGTGATGTAAGTTCAAATGACGATTTGGATGCTCCAAATATTTTGGATGATAAAATAATGCCAATGGAAGTCGATAAACATGATCTTGATCTAGGTGGTCCATCTCAAATGGATATTAAGAAGCGACCGCGCAGTGAAAGTGATCATGACATTTCATTTATTTTGAAGAAAAAACTACCAAATGATGAAATAACGTCTGAGTATGAGGAAGAATTAGAAGCAGCTAAAAAAATAGATAGGATTTTGGATGAGCAAGATGCGGCAAAGTGTATTCGCGAACATTGTAAGAACAAAGCAGAAAGGAAGAAGAAGATTATGGATAAATTGATGTGCGAATCTGACATTAAATTAAATAATGCGCGTAGTCGATCGGCATTCCTACGAAGAGCTGAAACGAGAGCCAAAAGTCTCGGGGACATACCATTGCCAATGCGAAGAAAGCTTAAATCTAGAGGAATTTGGTTACCAAATCAATTTGCTGATTCCAATGAACATGATATTATTCCACGAAATGATAAGGGTATCGCGATGGATCAATTGCCCCGCGAACCTATTTTAGTAAATCTATTGTCAGACAGTGACAATGAGGAAGGGGGAGAAGAAGAGCGACATAGTGTAAGATTACGAAAGAGATATGGAAAAGGAAATAAGAAGAAAGAAACTGAAGCGACCGACAATGCTAAGAGACGTAAACGTACGAAGAAAGGAGGTAGCATAGAAGCAGATTTCGTGCCGTACAATGAAAATATTGCATATGAATTTTATGATGATCCTAATGAGCTATGTGAAAGGTTACGTCTGCTAATTGCTTCACGTGCTGCCTGTAATTCTAACCACTCTCAAGAAATAAATTCACTGATAGCTGAACTAAGGGAGGCCGACATTATTGAATGAATGGCAAACTGCATTTATGGCTTTTGTTATTTGTGTTTTTTTTTTTCTAATATTTCGCAATGCATTTTCGGCTCAATCCATTTTATCTTTTTTCGGAATTGTCAGACAGTGACTGTGTAAGATAACGAAAAAGATGTGGAAAAAGAGATAAGAAGAAAGAACCTGTGGCGACCGACAATGCGAAGAGATGTAAACGTACGAAGAAAGGAGGTAGCAAAGAAGAATGGAAAACTGCATCTATGACCCTTTTTTCCTTTTTTTTTTTATTTGTGTTTTTTTCTAATATTTCGCAATGCATTTTCGGTTCAATCCATTTTATCTATTTTCGGAAATTTTAACTAAATGTTATTGGAGGTGGTATTTTTTCTCAAGCAATTTTCGTATAAATACCCAGCTAATTTCCCTCAGGAATTCAGTTTCATTCAACTTTACCAAAGCCTTCAACATGATCGGATTCGTTCTCGAGCAACTTCTCTCCAACATCCTGATTCTGCAATCTCTAATGAATCAGCGAAATGATGAACGGGATTCATCCAGACGCTCGCGCCGCCGCCATATGCCATATCGACGTGCATCAACCGAATCCAATTTGCAGTCGCATCCATCAACATCACCGCAGCTACAGCGACGAATTGATGAGGAGGACGGTGTCGAACGTGCTCCAACGCCTGCAGGAATATTTGTGCGGCCCCTCCACGAAATGACCTGGTCATCATCGTCATCAACTGCGAGTCGATCAGCAGCACCATCTCCAGCAACGACCTTTTATTCGGTAGCCACTGAGCCGATGAGCGATTATCAGCAGCCGATCATCTACGAAGCATTCGACGTCAACGATGGTCCGGACTACCTGCATCCTCGATTCCGCGACGCTCAACGGAATATTTACGACGTGCCATTGCCCCGTGATGCTGAAGATGACGATGTCATTTTCGTCGGCGAGTCTCGAAATGAGGCGCCGGAGCAGCCAGACCAGCGGATGCCAGCTGGGCCAGCCGTGGTTGCAGAGGAGGAGCACCAGCCGGAAGATGAGAATGAGCCCGATGACACCAATAATCAGCGTCCAGAGTACTGCATCTGCAAGAGGGACCTTTTATCGCGCAGGCCGAGGATGCTGCCATGCCACCACGTCTTCTGCACGGTCTGCGTTTATCGGATGACATTGGCGTGCCTGCATCCTAACTGTCCGGTATGCCGTGGGAGCTTCACCATCGATCAATGCCATCCACTTTATTTCCCTTAAGTTTCTCATTTAAAATTTCTCATTTAAGTTAATCTTTAAGCTCAATTTTCAATCAATTTTTTAAATAAATAATAATAAATTCAATTTGATGTTGTTTTATTTTGGATTTTATTTTTTTTTCAGCTTCATTATTTTTGAATTTCAATAAAGAATTTATAAATCAAAATGTTTTTTTTTTTTATTTATTTGTTTCTCACGATTTTTTTTTTAGGTTTTTTTCAGTTTTTTTTTTTTTTTTTTTTTTTTTTCAGGAATGGAATTTTCCGGAATCCGCGATAAACATATTCGCGATCCGTGATTGAAATTCGCGATCCGCGATTGAAATTCGCGATCCGCGATTGAAATTCGCGATCCGCGATTAAAATTCGCGGTTCGCGATTTATTCCCCGAAATCCGCGAAAAACGCAATATAAAGCGCGAATTAAATTGATATCAATTTAATTCGTGTTTCAGAACATACTTTGCTAATCTACTCTGCATTAATATGGCATGCACAAATTATGCACAAATTATGCACATAGTTTAACAGTTTCGTGCAGTACGGATTCACGTTCCTCTGGAGCATCATCGGAACTGGCTTCCATGGCATGCACAAATTCAGAGCTGCATTAATATGGCATGCACAAATTATGCACAAAATATTGGAACAATAGTTTAACAGTTTCGTGCAGTACGGATTCATGTTCCTCTGGACTATCATCGGAACTGGCTTCCATGGCATGCACAAATTCAGAGCTGCATTAATATGGCATGCACAAAATATGCACAAAATATTGGAACAATAGTTTAACAGTTTCGTGCAGTACGGATTCATGTTCCTCTGGAGCATCATCGGAACTGGCTTCCATGGCATGCACAAATTCAGAGCTGCATTAATATGGCATGCACAAATTATGCACAAAATATTGGAACAATTGTTTAACAGTTTCGTGCAGTACGGATTCATGTTCCTCTGGAGCATCATCGGAACTGGCTTCCATGGCATGCACAAATTCAGAGCTGCATTAATATGGCATGCACAAATTATGCACAAAATATTGGAACAATTGTTTAACAGTTTCGTGCAGTACGGATTCATGTTCCTCTGGAG
Source organism: Obolodiplosis robiniae (assembly GCA_028476595.1). Taxonomy (NCBI): domain Eukaryota; kingdom Metazoa; phylum Arthropoda; class Insecta; order Diptera; family Cecidomyiidae; genus Obolodiplosis; species Obolodiplosis robiniae. The sequence continues at coordinate 12,252,150 of CM052017.1, read as the reverse complement.
CATCATCGGAACTGGCTTCCTTGGCATGCACAAATTATGCACAAAATATTGGAACAATAGTTTAACAGTTTCGTGCAGTACGGATTCATGTTCCTCTGGACTATCATCGGAACTGGCTTCCATGGCATGCACAAATTCAGAGCTGCATTAATATGGCATGCACAAAATATGCACAAAATATTGGAACAATAGTTTAACAGTTTCGTGCAGTACGGATTCATGTTCCTCTGGAGCATCATCGGAACTGGCTTCCATGGCATGCACAAATTCAGAGCTGCATTAATATGGCATGCACAAATTATGCACAAAATATTGGAACAATTGTTTAACAGTTTCGTGCAGTACGGATTCATGTTCCTCTGGAGCATCATCGGAACTGGCTTCCATGGCATGCACAAATTCAGAGCTGCATTAATATGGCATGCACAAATTATGCACAAAATATTGGAACAATTGTTTAACAGTTTCGTGCAGTACGGATTCATGTTCCTCTGGAGCATCATCGGAACTGGCTTCCTTGGCATGCACAAATTATGCACAAAATATTGGAACAATAGTTTAACAGTTTCGTGCAGTACGGATTCATGTTCCTCTGGAGCATCATCGGAACTGGCTTCCATGGCATGCACAAATTCAGAGCTGCATTGATATGGCATGCACAAATTATGCACAAAATATTGGAACAATTGTTTAACAGTTTCGTGCAGTACGGATTCATGTTCCTCTGGAGCATCATCGGAACTGGCTTCCATGGCATGCACAAATTCAGAGCTGCATTAATATGGCATGCACAAATTATGCACAAAATATTGGAACAATTGTTTAACAGTTTCGTGCAGTACGGATTCATGTTCCTCTGGAGCATCATCGGAACTGGCTTCCTTGGCATGCACAAATTATGCACAAAATATTGGAACAATAGTTTAACAGTTTCGTGCAGTACGGATTCATGTTCCTCTGGACTATCATCGGAACTGGCTTCCATGGCATGCACAAATTCAGAGCTGCATTAATATGGCATGCACAAAATATGCACAAAATATTGGAACAATAGTTTAACAGTTTCGTGCAGTACGGATTCATGTTCCTCTGGAGCATCATCGGAACTGGCTTCCATGGCATGCACAAATTCAGAGCTGCATTAATATGGCATGCACAAATTATGCACAAAATATTGGAACAATTGTTTAACAGTTTCGTGCAGTACGGATTCATGTTCCTCTGGAGCATCATCGGAACTGGCTTCCATGGCATGCACAAATTCAGAGCTGCATTAATATGGCATGCACAAATTATGCACAAAATATTGGAACAATTGTTTAACAGTTTCGTGCAGTACGGATTCATGTTCCTCTGGAGCATCATCGGAACTGGCTTCCTTGGCATGCACAAATTATGCACAAAATATTGGAACAATAGTTTAACAGTTTCGTGCAGTACGGATTCATGTTCCTCTGGAGCATCATCGGAACTGGCTTCCATGGCATGCACAAATTCAGAGCTGCATTGATATGGCATGCACAAATTATGCACAAAATATTGGAACAATTGTTTAACAGTTTCGTGCAGTACGGATTCATGTTCCTCTGGAGCATCATCGGAACTGGCTTCCTTGGCATGCACAAATTATGCACAAAATATTGGAACAATAGTTTAACAGTTTCGTGCAGTACGGATTCATGTTCCTCTGGAGCATCATCGGAACTGGCTTCCATGGCATGCACAAATTCAGAGCTGCATTAATATGGCATGCACAAATTATGCACAAAATATTGGAACAATTGTTTAACAGTTTCGTGCAGTACGGATTCATGTTCCTCTGGAGCATCATCGGAACTGGCTTCCATGGCATGCACAAATTCAGAGCTGCATTAATATGGCATGCACAAATTATGCACAAAATATTGGAACAATTGTTTAACAGTTTCGTGCAGTACGGATTCATGTTCCTCTGGAGCATCATCGGAACTGGCTTCCATGGCATGCACAAATTCAGAGCTGCATTAATATGGCATGCACAAATTATGCACAAAATATTGGAACAATAGTTTAACAGTTTCGTGCAGTACGGATTCTCGTTCCTCTGGAGCATCATCGGAACTGGCTTCCATGGCATGCACAAATTCAGAGCTGCATTAATATGGCATGCACAAATTATGCACAAAATATTGGAACAATAGTTTAACAGTTTCGTGCAGTACGGATTCATGTTCCTCTGGAGCATCATCGGAACTGGCTTCCATGGCATGCACAAATTCAGAGCTGCATTAATATGGCATGCACAAATTATGCACAAAATATTGGAACAATAGTTTAACAGTTTCGTGCAGTACGGATTCTCGTTCCTCTGGAGCATCATCGGAACTGGCTTCCATGGCATGCACAAATTCAGAGCTGCATTAATATGGCATGCACAAATTATGCACAAAATATTGGAACAATTGTTTAACAGTTTCGTGCAGTACGGATTCATGTTCCTCTGGAGCATCATCGGAACTGGCTTCCATGGCATGCACAAATTCAGAGCTGCATTAATATGGCATGCACAAATTATGCACAAAATATTGGAACAATTGTTTAACAGTTTCGTGCAGTACGGATTCATGTTCCTCTGGAGCATCATCGGAACTGGCTTCCATGGCATGCACAAATTCAGAGCTGCATTAATATGGCATGCACAAATTATGCACAAAATATTGGAACAATAGTTTAACAGTTTCGTGCAGTACGGATTCTCGTTCCTCTGGAGCATCATCGGAACTGGCTTCCATGGCATGCACAAATTCAGAGCTGCATTAATATGGCATGCACAAATTATGCACAAAATATTGGAACAATAGTTTAACAGTTTCGTGCAGTACGGATTCATGTTCCTCTGGAGCATCATCGGAACTGGCTTCCATGGCATGCACAAATTCAGAGCTGCATTAATATGGCATGCACAAATTATGCACAAAATATTGGAACAATAGTTTAACAGTTTCGTGCAGTACGGATTCTCGTTCCTCTGGAGCATCATCGGAACTGGCTTCCATGGCATGCACAAATTCAGAGCTGCATTAATATGGCATGCACAAATTATGCACAAAATATTGGAACAATTGTTTAACAGTTTCGTGCAGTACGGATTCATGTTCCTCTGGAGCATCATCGGAACTGGCTTCCATGGCATGCACAAATTCAGAGCTGCATTAATATGGCATGCACAAATTATGCACAAAATATTGGAACAATAGTTTAACAGTTTCGTGCAGTACGGATTCATGTTCCTCTGGAGCATCATCGGAACTGGCTTCCATGGCATGCACAAATTCAGAGCTGCATTAATATGGCATGCACAAATTATGCACAAAATATTGGAACAATTGTTTAACAGTTTCGTGCAGTACGGATTCATGTTCCTCTGGAGCATCATCGGAACTGGCTTCCATGGCATGCACAAATTCAGAGCTGCATTAATATGGCATGCACAAATTATGCACAAAATATTGGAACAATAGTTTAACAGTTTCGTGCAGTACGGATTCTCGTTCCTCTGGAGCATCATCGGAACTGGCTTCCATGGCATGCACAAATTCAGAGCTGCATTAATATGGCATGCACAAATTATGCACAAAATATTGGAACAATAGTTTAACAGTTTCGTGCAGTACGGATTCATGTTCCTCTGGAGCATCATCGGAACTGGCTTCCATGGCATGCACAAATTCAGAGCTGCATTAATATGGCATGCACAAATTATGCACAAAATATTGGAACAATTGTTTAACAGTTTCGTGCAGTACGGATTCATGTTCCTCTGGAGCATCATCGGAACTGGCTTCCATGGCATGCACAAATTCAGAGCTGCATTAATATGGCATGCACAAATTATGCACAAAATATTGGAACAATTGTTTAACAGTTTCGTGCAGTACGGATTCATGTTCCTCTGGAGCATCATCGGAACTGGCTTCCTTGGCATGCACAAATTATGCACAAAATATTGGAACAATAGTTTAACAGTTTCGTGCAGTACGGATTCATGTTCCTCTGGAGCATCATCGGAACTGGCTTCCATGGCATGCACAAATTCAGAGCTGCATTAATATGGCATGCACAAATTATGCACAAAATATTGGAACAATTGTTTAACAGTTTCGTGCAGTACGGATTCATGTTCCTCTGGAGCATCATCGGAACTGGCTTCCTTGGCATGCACAAATTATGCACAAAATATTGGAACAATAGTTTAACAGTTTCGTGCAGTACGGATTCATGTTCCTCTGGAGCATCATCGGAACTGGCTTCCATGGCATGCACAAATTCAGAGCTGCATTAATATGGCATGCACAAATTATGCACAAAATATTGGAACAATTGTTTAACAGTTTCGTGCAGTACGGATTCATGTTCCTCTGGAGCATCATCGGAACTGGCTTCCATGGCATGCACAAATTCAGAGCTGCATTGATATGGCATGCACAAATTATGCACAAATTATGCACAAAATATTGGAACAATAGTTTAACAGTTTCGTGCAGTACGGATTCACGTTCCTCTGGAGCATCATCGGAACTGGCTTCCATGGCATGCACAAATTCAGAGCTTCATTAATATGGCATGCACAAATTATGCACAAAATATTCGAACAATAGTTTAACAGTTTCGTGCAGTACGGATTCATGTTCCTCTGGAGCATCATCGGAACTGGCTTCCATGGCATGCACAAATTCAGAGCTGCATTAATATGGCATGCACAAATTATGCACAAAATATTGGAACAATAGTTTAACAGTTTCGTGCAGTACGGATTCATGTTCCTCTGGACTATCATCGGAACTGGCTTCCATGGCATGCACAAATTCAGAGCTGCATTAATATGGCATGCACAAAATATGCACAAAATATTGGAACAATAGTTTAACAGTTTCGTGCAGTACGGATTCATGTTCCTCTGGAGCATCATCGGAACTGGCTTCCTTGGCATGCACAAATTATGCACAAAATATTGGAACAATAGTTTAACAGTTTCGTGCAGTACGGATTCATGTTCCTCTGGAGCATCATCGGAACTGGCTTCCATGGCATGCACAAATTCAGAGCTGCATTAATATGGCATGCACAAAATATGCACAAAATATTGGAACAATAGTTTAACAGTTTCGTGCAGTACGGATTCATGTTCCTCTGGACTATCATCGGAACTGGCTTCCATGGCATGCACAAATTCAGAGCTGCATTAATATGGCATGCACAAATTATGCACAAAATATTGGAACAATAGTTTGTATGAGATGGCATGTGATCTGCATACACGCGGAAAATTGTTGAGATTACCTTTTTTCACTAATTCGTAATTGTCGATGATTGCCACTGAAACTAAATAAATCCAATAATGGTTTCGTAATTCTGATTTATTCAACTTAACTAATTTATTCTATGCCAAGTAAATTCTTCTATGCCAAGTAAATTCAATTAAGATTGCAATGTAAGTATGTGCTGAAGGCCAATAGCAAGATTTGCTTATAATGAAGTCTAATATGCAAGTGAGCGAGTCTCACATTTTCTCCAAGTGAGCTCGCATACAAAAATTAACAGCTGATTCGCTCCAGCCAATCACGAATCAGCACGCTTGACCGTTGCATGCGGTCAGTGTGGCGACGAGTTCTATAAATAGAATTCGTCGTGCCAAAATTCTCGGAATTCGTTTGTTTGTGCACCGCCTGAGTTATCGCAAACGGTAAATTTTGCATGCTGTGCAAAATTCAGTTCGCAATCTCGAACATTCTGCCGGGCTGGACATGTATGTTCAGGATCAATCGATGAGCTTGCATACTTTCTGCACCGGACGCGTGCACTCGCCATTCTGATGTTTGATTGTCACCACCCGGGTGAGGCCATCTCTGCCAGGATGAATTGCGATGATTTTGCCAAGCCTCCATTGCGTTGCGGGTAGGTTCTCATTGCGAACAATAACGATATCGTGCAGTTTTATATCGTTCGTTGCTTGTTGCCATTTGGGTCGCCTTTGGAGTGTAGCCAGGTATTCATCGTGCCATCGTAGCCAAAATTGCTGTTGCATCTGTTGAAGTTGTCGCCAATATGTTAACCGATTTGTTGGTAAATCTGCCACTGGTTTGTCAGGTAGTGCAATGATGGGTCGGCCAATTAGGAAATCTGCTGGAGTCAATGCCAATCGCTCGTCGATCGTATCATGTAATGCCACCAATGGTCGTGAGTTTAAACATGCCTCGATATGAACAAGAAGTGTATGCAGTTGGTCATAGTGAATCGACTGATTGCCTATCACTCGGATGAGATGTTTTTTCGCCGATTTTACTGCTGCTTCCCAGAGTCCACCTTGATGTGGAGCTGCTGGAGGGTTGAAATGCCATTTAGTGCCATGATTAGCCAGCTGCTGATTCGTATATGCACTATGCCATTCCTTGAGATCCTCTTGCATGATGCGATCAGCTCCCACGAAATTTGTGCCATTATCGCTATATAGATTATTGCATGGGCCACGCCTATTAATGAATCGCGTATAAACGTTGATAAACGCCTCTGCAGATAGATCCTCAGCCAATTCGATATGTGCTGCCTTGGTAACCATACACACGAAGATCGCCACGTAAGTCTTCTTTGTAGTGCGCACCTTCTTTGAGCCAATACGGATATGGAATGGGCCACAGTAGTCCACACCTGCCGACGAGAAAGGTGGTGTTGGCGTTACTCTCGATCGCGGCAACGCTGCCATTTGTTGAGCTGCCATTGAGTGTTGATGCCTTCTGCAAACGGCACAAGAGTGAATGCATCGTTTGACCAGTGAGCGCATGTGCAGAATCCAATATTTCTGCCGAAGTGTTCGCAGCATGAGTTGGATGCCTCCATGGAGTGTGTCTCGATGCACTTGCCCTACGATGAGTTCTGATAAAGTGCTTTCCCTGGCCAGTATGATAGGATATTTCTGATCTTCGCAGAGGGCTGCATTCGCCAGTCGACCCCCTGCACGCAATATGCCTGATTGAGTGTCGATGTATGGGTTCAGTGTGAGAAGCTTGCTAGTTGATGCCAATTGTTCCGATTTCCGAAGTTGGGCCAGCTCAGTGTTGAAGTGCTTGAATTGCTCTGCCTGGATATGCCAGTTCAATGCCAACTCGATCTCCTCTGATGAAACGATAGTAGTTGAGCGATACGGGCCATGCGATTTTCGCCATCGAAGTACATATGCTGTTGTACGAAGCAATTTGCCAATCGTGTGGAATCGTTCCAATAAGTCAATTTGGTTCAACTCGTCACCAATACGAGTCCATGATGCAATCGCCAGATGTGTTTTTTGCTGAGCCACGTTAGCCTTAATTGGTTTGAGTTCCACCTCCATATCCGCCATCTGTTGTTCGCTTAGAACAACGGTGTTTGCGGTAATACGCTGTTGATCAGTCGATAGATCCGGGCCATGCCACCAAAGCGGGTGCTTGATCAATTCTGGAACACTGATGCCACGACTGGCGCAATCTGCCGGGTTGAATTGAGTGCGAATATGATACCAATCCTCAATGTTTGAGTGCTGCTGTATGTAGCCAACACGATTTGCTACATAGGGCTTGAGCTGTGAAACTGATTTACGTAGCCAATGAAGTGTAATACTAGAATCGCTATGGTATGCCAATGATGCCTCCTCCAATTCCAATGCCTTTCTTATGGTTGCCATTGTATCCGTTAATAGATGGGCCGCACACAGCTCCAGCCTCGGAACCGTTATGCCTTTGATTGGAGCCACCCTAGTTTTCGATGCGACCAGCCTAGATGTGAATGTTCCATCAGCAGCGACCGTGCACACATAAATCACTGCCGCATACGCCTTCAAGCTAGCATCGCAAAAGCCACATAACCTTATAGTAGCATCTGGACGCATGCCAAGCCAACGAGGTATACGAATGGTTTCCAATTGCGGTAGATAGTTGCGAAGTGAGAGCCATTCATCGTGCAAATCCTTCGGAAGTGGTGCATCCCATTGCAAGCCAGCCTGCCATAGTTTCTGAATGAAAAGCTTTGCCACGATGATCACCGGTGCCAACATGCCAGTTGGATCATAAAGCCTCGCTGCCTCACTAAGCACCTGTCGCTTAGTGGGAGTCGACTCCGCAGGCAGTCTGACGCGATAAAACAGTTCATCTGTCGGTGGATGCCATCTTAAACCAAGCACAGTTGTCTCCGTGAATTGCAATTCGAAGTCCGATTGAGTCGGTGCCTCGATGATTTGGGATATCACCTTGTTGAATGCCTGGTTCATTGATCTCAGCCCAACCTCTGCCTTGCCACGTGTATAAGTAAGAGCTGAACTGCCAACGCCTTCTACTAACAATTCGCTCCTGCGTCTGCGAATAGCCAAAGTGTTAATAAATTGTAAAGTAATGAAACTCGCCTGTGAGCCTGGATCGCAAAGCAATCTGCAGTTGTGTGTGTTGCCATAGCCATCTACGATGAGCACCTTCGCCGTTGCCAATAGTACAGTCCTTTGACTGATAACCGTGAAGGTACGAATTTTCCCGCTATTAGTTAGTCACAAATTCCGTGGTGCTTGCGGGCCAGATGCCTGTGGCGTTGCCGGTGCGCTAGGAGTGGTAGCCATTGGTGATTGTGTAGTCGAAGCACTCGACTGATTTGATGAGCCACTTCTGCAAAGCAACGTGTGATGCCGGCCTTGGCAGTTTCTGCAGTTCTTCGTGGAGCTGCAAGCCTTTGTTGAATGGCCACCAGTTAAGCAGTTGAAACAAAGGTTTGATCCCTTCAGCTTGCCAAACCGTTCTCCAGCTGGTAATGCTAACAAAGTTGGACAAAAGCCAATTCGATGTGATTTATCATTGCAAAATGCGCAATGACCAGGTGATGCTGCAGCCAAGTTGCCTTTGATCAATTGCGGTGTGCGCTGAACCGATTGATTAACCTTGCCTGGTGAGCTCGTAGCAGTGGGTGTTGACCAACGCAACACATCCGTAGCCAAACTATTCGCACGCTTCTCCACGAATGTGAGCAGCTCCTGTAATGTAGGTATGTCCTGTGTGGTTCGGCTCATACCCCATGCCTGTTGAGTTCGTGATGGTAGCTTCGATGTGATGATAGGCACAGCCAATGCATCCCATTGATTGACAGGCAAATCCATGACAGTGAGTGCCCTAAATGACTCACGCACCGTGTCAACCACGGAAAGCAAGTTCGAGGTCGTCTCGGTATTCTGCTGTTTCAATCCAATGAAACGGGCCACGTGCATATCTGCCAGCTGCTTCGGACTATCGTAACGGTCCTTCAATGCCTTCCAACACAACAATTGACATTCCATCTAAAAAAAAAAAACTTTAATAAATACATGAAATAAAAATATTCATAAACACGGCATAATGATAAAGTGCAAAAAAAAAATAGAATGCTACATAATTAAAATACCACGAGGCGAATGAGTGAAAATTAACGAACGTGAAACAATGAAGAGTCATCAAACTTTTGTGGACCTCCCGGACGCTCTTTGTCGTTCGTATCAAAATCACCACTTTTAAATCGTCTAAACCAGTACTCACAAGTGGAAATCGATGGAGCATGATCCCCATAAGCTTCCTGCAGCACACGACGACTTTCAGCTGCAGATTTCTTCAAATGAAAGCAAAGAAGCTATCCTTCCGGCAAATTGTGTTTTGATGGAACAAAAGTAGACATATTCGGGGCACACAAAAACTATGTTGTTTACACTTCGGTGAAATAACAGATACTGAAAAGTGATGAGTAATGATGATGCTTTGACATGAAGATAGTCACAAGATTGCCCGATGCGATATAGTGCTAGTATATCATCTCTTGTAAATCCTTTAAAATTCATTTGTTCACCCAATAGGTCAGTTATATGTGTCATATTGCTATTGAAAATAACAACATAAACAATTTTGATATGGGTCAATTCACATATCAAATTCATTTTAATTTTTTTTTAAACATATAAATGATGGGCAACATGAATTCCACATATAGACTATAAACAAATGTCGTTCAGCTACGTAGAATTCAAAGCATACAAAAACACATTTCATTACAAAGCATACAATACACTAATTCATTCAATAATAATTTTGGATTATATTATTACTTAACTAAATCATTCATTTACACGAATTGACAATATCTTTTAACGTAGCGCATTTGATTTGAATAAAATGTAAACAAGTTACCGTTATCTGAGACCAACAACGATGTGGAATGCCTGCCTGCATTTGCTTCTCCACTGTGTGAAACGCAGATGTGTTTGGATTACGCTATCCTTGTCTCATTTGCTGTGTATTTCAAACAAATCACAAACACATACACGGAGCTCATTGTGGTGTGTTTGTATGCTTCTATTCATTGAATGTATTCATGGATCATTCTTTTGCGACCGATAATACAATATGATGGGATCGGATTATCAACATCATTCCAATCAAGACTGCTCTTAAACAAATCAATCCTCATGAAAAATATTTCCACCGTGGTTTAAAATGTATCTTAATCTTCTGGCAAGTGAATTGTATAAATTATGAAAAAGATCTTGTCTGTTTCGTAAATTTTCCCATCTGTTGAATACGTGATCATGCAATCCTTCAGTCATTCTTTCAATTAATTGTGGCCGATCGCGTTCAATTGCACCCCAAACATTTTCAATCAAATTAAAATCTGAACTAAAGGTCGGATGATTCAAAAAGCGAACACGCTTCTCCGCAAGGTAATCGCGAACATTTCGTGCCGTATGCACTCTTGAGTTGTCATGCATAAATAAAACGTCTTGAATGTTTCCAAATTGTCTTTCAATTGAAGGTAATGCCACTTCATCAAGAATTTCGAGGTATGTTTAACTATTGAAACGAGGACCTGTCTCGATCAATTCGCCTGGACTGGCACAACTTATCCAACCCCAGTATCCAGCTGAAACATGGCCACTATTTTTATCTTCGCACACGAATTCCGGTAGATACCTTTGTCCTTTTGGCCGATAAACGCGACTCATCACTACGAAATGTTTTTTCATCTGTAAAAATAATTTTGTGGAAGTTTTCCTCCCGAAGAACATCTAACATGTAATGACAATATGCAATTCTGTCTCGTTTATGTTGCTCTGTGAGCTTTGTATGATGTGCCGCTATAAAATTGCCCAAATCACTTTCATGTATTCTTCGTAGAGCCGTTTTATATGGAACGTTTTGTAATGCGGCCGCGCGAACTGTTGTTGAGAATGGATTTTCCTTCAAGTAATCAATCATTTCTTGATCTTGTTCGTGAGTTGTGATTCTCGGTCGACCTGGCACGAACTTTCTTTGAACGTTTCTTTCTTGCTCGTATCGACGGATCCACCGCTGAACCGTTTTTACTGATGTGCCAACCATTCGGGCGATGGCTTCCAAACTGTGATGCCCCTCAAATCTTAGAGAAACGATTCTCCCTTTTTGCACGTCAGTAAGTTTTTTATTTGAATCGATGCGCGCAAAACAATCAATGAAAAACAATGCGTGAGCATAAAAACGCATCCAAAGCCACAAAGTGACCAATTGTAAATAAACATAATCGGACAGTAGTCAAAGAATATGATTGAACACGGCTAATAAATTACAAGTGCATTTGATCTATATAAAACGTAAACAAGTTACCGTTAGCTGAAATCAATAGCGATGCGGAATGCTCGCCTGCATTTGCCTCTACACTGTATGATATACAGATTACAGTTAGCATGCTCTTCTATTTCTGTTTATTTCAAACAAATAATAGAAGTGTAAACACACACAAACACAACGCGTATCATACACTATATGTGTTTTTCGTAGCAGGATCATTCTTCTGCGACCAATGATACGAGGTGTGATATGATTGCATTAGAAACATTAGAGCGACGAAGAACAAACACTAACTTGTTCTTTATCTATTATCAGATGAATGGACATATAGATGCACCGAATTTGTCAGATCAAATTGTATTAAATGAACCCACGTCTCTTCGTAATATTGGAAATGAAATCATAAAAATTTCGGCGCATCGCACAAGCTACGGATTAAACGCACCTATGAATCGCATGAGTATTCTTTTCAATAAGGTTGATAGCAACATAAGATATTTAGATAATCGCCATTCTTTTCGCACTCAGATTAAATCAAGCGGACTGTGCTTATATGGAAATTGAGAGCTATTCGAGAGTATGCCAATTGACCGCGCCATCTTATTTTACATCGGTGAACTCAATTTAGATCCATTGTAATACGAACAAAATTTTTATTGACACAAATAATAAAAACAAATGAGTCATTGAAACGATTGAAATATCACATCAATACTACTGCCCAATAGATGGCGCTGGAGAAAATATATGATTAAAATGTCTCAAATATTACGGTCCCGTTGGATTAAATCGATTCAAGTGACTCCTGGTCGCAATTTAACAAATTTTACGGGAGGATACTAAGTTAAGAATCTAATTTTTAGTATGTAAGAACCGTGTTTAAAGCATTTAAATGGTAAGTTTTGATTTAAAAGATGCGGGTTTAATGGTGGGGAGTACGCTAGTCGTGCAATGACCTAAACCTTTTCCTAGCCAATAACATTGTATTCAAAGAAAGTTTGAATGAAAATAGGCAGTCCTTGGCGGTGATAGATCTCTTAAGTTCGGATATATTACGATTCAGTCAGAGACCCGATCGCATGGGCCGCAAAGCCCATAGGCATGCTAATTAGCCGGCCAATTGCACACAAGTGGGCATGTGCTGCATCGTACGCTGCGCTTCTGCAACCGCCGCAAACTCCGTCACTTCATCTTATGCATCTAGCGCATGCCATGGAAAAGCAGAGTGATCACTTAATTGATTCAATTGGAGAAAGTGAAAGGTTTTGTGAGAAAAGAAAAAAGAATATACTTCCCCAGTATTAAAAAATAAAAAAAAAAAACGTTTTATATCCACATTAATGCGCAATTATTGTTTTTTAATTGTTTTTTTCGATTTGAAGGGACACATATTTTGTGTTTTGTATTTAATTACGTATCTATTGGATTCATTAATTCATTTCATCGTATAATTCGCTATTCAATCTAGCTTATAAAAGATTCTCTAAATTTCCTTTCTACTTGTGGTGCATTTACAGCAACATTGACACTCTTAAGGGATTCCAATTTTCTAAACAGTCCAGACAAAAAAGTAATTGCACGCTCCTTGTTTTGATATGGCATGAATTGCTGATAGCGAGGGTTCAAAAACACAGCTGCATTCAGCACTTGATTATCAAATAATTCTTGTTCACGCGATTTCATTTGGATTAAAAGTTGTTCTGTTAATGCATTGCAAATTGACTCGACATTCGACATTTGCGACATAAGGTTGTTATTTTTCTGCGCTCTAATATTTTTTTGTGACTTTTACTTATTTTCATTGATACAAAAAGATTTTTCATAAAAAAAATTTTTTGTGTATACTTTCGCATCTGAATGAGCGTGCATTGTTGACTGTGCTGTTTTCGACCGTGCCGAGTTCAACTCATGCTTTATCAGGCTGCCGATTTGAAGAAGATTGGTAAGAAATTTCATGATAATTATTATCCGAGTCGACAGTTATTAATTTTATTATAATCGTTTAATATTTTGCGCGGTCAATTTGGTCATTCTCATTATTGTTCAGTGTTAGTGAAAAAGGTCGGTTGTCAAACAAACCTTTGTTTGTGGTGCTTTATTCTTTATCGGTATTTTTAAATGTATCGCGTCGTGATTTGAATATTTTAAAAGAATCTATCGTTGAAAATACTATCGTTTGCTTAATTAAATTAGCGGATTTCAATATTTACATTCACTTCGGAAACATCGTTTTGCCACATAACCTCACTATCTTAAATAGAGTAAATAATTATTCGCGTGTTAAATCCTCGGTCAATTTCGCTTCATTAGTGAGTATTAAACTAGAAAACGAAAATGCATCATGTGATTCAGATCCTTCTTTTCAAAATCTCTTGCCCAATAACCTGGTATTTGGCTCACCTGTGGCTGATAATGTTTCAGAGACTAGTGTGCACTCACGACAGGTACCCATTGTTCGGCAACCTGTTATTCGAGTTCGTGATTGCATGCTAAATCTTGATTCTATTCTCACAAGTGAAAATGTTGCCTTGAATATTGATGACGTACATCTAGTTAATCGCAATAAATGCTTGATAAAAATCAATTCGGTAAAAGTTCTCAATCAGTTCAAGAATAATTTCAATTTTGTTAGTGTCAATGCACAAGGAATACTTGATGCATGTCACTTCGATGAGTTGAAGTGCTTTTGAACGGAAATTCCAATTTAAATTTAATCACGATTACTGAAACTTGGCTTCGTTCCAGTAATACAAATAAATCCATTGATATTCCTAAAATTCTTCGGGCATTTTCCGTCGGGTATTTCTTTTCATGACTTGTTGTTGTGCTCATACAACATCAAAACTGAAAAGATCGATAAAAATATTGTCATCAGTGGTAGAAAGTTCAATGATATCAGTGCCATCGAATTGAATGATTGCACTGAATTGATGAATTGGAATCTTATCCATCATCGAAATGTCGATGATATGGTTAAAACACTTAATGACAATGTTCTGAATCTACTTAATCGCTTCGCTCCCCTTAAATCGTGTCGCGTTCGTTATACTCCCAAGCACTGGTTTAATAATGATATTAAACAGGCTATGGTTGAAAGGAATGCTGCCTATAAAGATTGTAAAAGAAACAATTCTCGTGATGCAGTTACTCATCAACAGTTGCTTGATATCTATAAGGAAAAAGCAAATAGAGTCAAGTCACTGATCAACAGTAGTAAAAAGAAGTCGACGGTCCAGAGCTTCAATAATGCCAACTCCATTCATTCCAAGTGGAGTGTTATTGAGTCGCTCGATTGTTGCAAAACTCGCAAGGATGACAGTAATGAATCTGAAATTCTAGACAACTTCAGTTTGAATGACATCAATGGTTTCTTCGCTTCAATCCACTCTTCTGATGGGGCCGATTTGGGCAATTTGTCACTTCCTACAAATATAAATTCTACTTTCTCGTTCCGAAAAATTACCATTGATCAATTTTTTACCGCATTCAAACAAATTAAGAGTAATGCAATCGGCAACGATGCAATCTCTCATAAGAAAAAGTAAAAAGAAGTTAACTGTCGAGAGCTTCAATAATGCAACATCTATGCGTTCCAAATGGAATGTCATCGAGTCTCTTGGATGTTGTAAAGATGATAACTCTAAAGACAGTGAATCTGAAATTCTGGATAATTACAATTTGAATGACATCAATGAATTCTTTGCTTCTACGCACACGTCTCATGGGGCAGACTTGAGCAATTTATCGCTCCCAACGAATATTAATTCGAATTTCTCTTTTCAAGAAATATCCATTGATGAATTTTTATCAGCATTTCATAGAATCAAGAGTAACGCAATTGGTGATGACGGGATACCACTCAAATTTCTTAAATTAATCATTGATTCGATTGCTCATCCCCTTGTTTACATTATTAATTATTGTATTGCTCATAGCGTGTATCCAGCTGATTGGAATAAGATTATCATCAAACCTTTAAACAAAGTTCCAAGTCCCCAAACAATTTCTGACTATCGACCAATCAGCATAATTTCAGTCATCCCAAAAATTTTTGCGATTCTTCTGAATAGTCAATTAACTGGCTATCTAGAATCAAATGCACTTCTTCACGAAAGGCAATCTGGATTTCGTAAGAATCACAGTTGTGTCACCGCATTATTGGACATAACAGAGAGTATCAGATCCGCGATTCGTCGTAAAAAGCTCATTATTTATAACTCAATTGATATTAAGTGTGCTTTTCCATCTGTTCCTCATGATGGTCTTCTTAAAGTCTGTGAATCGTATGGTTTCACCGATGACGCAACAAAATTAGTAAAGGCAATTTTTTCTAACATTGAGCAAAAAATTAAAGTCGGTAGCTCTGAATCCGATTCAATCTCTATAACTAACGGAGTTCTTCAAGGTAGTAATTTCGGCCAAACATTCTTTTCACTTTATGTTAATGATACTTTCAATGTGCTTCAGCATATGACTGGCCATTTATTTGCTGATGACGCTCAAGCATATCTTGAAGTGGATTTCAATCAAATAAATGAAGGAGTCTCTAAAGTAAACTCCGATCTTGCTAAATTAAATGATTTTATTACAAGTCGCGGTATGAAATTAAATGGATTGAAATCTAAAGTCATGATCATCGGTTCTAAGCACCATACAAGTCGATTGAATTTTGATATGATCAATGATGTAACCATTGGAGGTGACAAGCTGGAATTCTGTAAATCGATCAAAAATCTCGGCGTCATTTTTGACGAAAATTTAAATTTCGAAGAGCATGTTGGGAGTAAGCTGCAAAAGGTATACGGTGTGTTAAATCGTATACGTCATACCAAGCATCTTATACCCAACTATGTTAAGCGGGACATTGCTACTGCGCTGATCGATCCTTTAATGGACTATGGTGATGTGATTACATATGGTTGGGGTGTGTACGGCACCCTAAATCAAGAAAATCGTATTCTTGTTGCTGACAATGACAAAATACGGTATATTTACGGTTTAAAACGTAATGATCACATCACTGAATATCGACAGCGCCTTAATGGATTGAACCCTGAGTGTAGAGCTAAGCTTCATTCAGCGACCTTGATCTATAAGCAATTGTCTAATCGTTCGCCGAATTATTTGAATCATATGTTTGTCCGAATCAACGGTAGAGCCCGTTCTCAAAATAATCTTCAAGTACAGTTTCCGCAAACTGAATTTGATAAACGCGCTTTTACTTACGGAGCAATTAATTTGTGGAATGGCATTCCCATCGAAATAAGAAATGTTGAATCGTTATCCGCGTTTAAATTTAAATTGAAGCACTGGTTGCGCATAGAACAATAGTATTTCTCCTTTTTCTTCTATTTCTTTTATTTTTTCTATCGAGTAAATTCAAACATGCTCAGATTTGGTATTATGATCATTCTCGCCTATAGATTTAGGATGAGTTTTTGCATTGTATAAAGTAGGGAAAAATATTAAGTAAACAATGATGTACTTCCCCTGATTCTCCTGAATCAGGCCGGTTTTGCCATGGTTTTCCGGAATCAATATCGGTATTTAAAGTCTATTCATAAATACCATCCCCCCTTGATGAAATGTAATAGTCTTCTTGCTTAAGTCGCACCATGGGCGGAATTCATATCGTATTGGGTCTAAGACCAGCATGTTCTCAGCTTGCTGAGAGCACACATTGGTATGAATTTAGGTTTTGCAATAAATAAATAAAATAAATAAATTTCTTAGCTTAATTATTCCAAAAATAGCCCAACATATTGTTTTCATTTTTAATTATTGTATTTCTCATAGTGTTTATCCAGCTGATTGGAATAAAGTCATTATTATACCTCTCAATAAAGTACAAAGTCTCCAATCCATTTCTGAATATAGACCAATCAACATCATTTCTGTCATTCCAAAGATTTTCGCGATTCTCTTGAATAGTCTGGTCACTGGCTATCTGGATGAAATGCCATTCTTCACGAACGGCAATCTGGTTTCCGTAAGAACCATAGTTGTACCACCTCACTATTGAACATATCAGAGAGTATCAGATCTTCGTTAAGTCGTAAAAAAGTAGAAGTAAATTTTCGTTTCACTCGATATTCAAAGCGCGTTTCCATCAGTTCCTCATGATGCTCTTCTAAAAGTCTGTGAATCATACGGTTTTTCTAATAACACGGTTGAATTTAAAGCGGTTGAATTAATTAAATCGATTTACCGTTATATTAAACAGAAAGTTAAAGTTGGTGACCATGAGTCAGATTTTGTTTCAATTAATAATGGAGTTCTTCAAGGTAGTAATTTTGGCCAGACTTTCTTCTCCCTATATTTTAATGATACTCTCAATATGCTTGAAAATATGACTGGCCATTTGTTTGCGGATGATTGTCAAGCACATCTCGAAGTCGATTTTAATCAAATCAATAGCGGGATTGATAAAGTAAACTCTTATCTTAATAAGTTAAATGATTTTATTAAACGTCGCGGTATAAAATTGAACGGTTTAATATCGAAAGTGATAGTTATCGGCTCTAAATATCAAACGGGTCGGTTGAATTTTGATATGATCAATGATGTGAAAATAGGTGATGATGTAAGTCAATCAAAAACCTTGGTGTTATTTTTGACGAAAATTTTAATTTTCAAGAACATGACAAGTGTAAATTGCAAAAAGTGTATGGTGTGCTGAATCGTATACGCCACACAATGCATTTTATACCCAACTATATCAAACGTGATATGGCTGCAGCGCTGATTGATCCCATAATGGACTATGGTGATGTAGTTACATATGGTTGGGGTGCACACAGCACTCAAAATCAAACACATCGTGATCTCGTTGCCGATAACGACAAGATCAGATACATTTACGGATTAAAACGTAATGTTCATGTAACTGAATATCGTGAGCGTCTGAATGGATTGACCCCTGAGAGCAGAGCTAAACTGCATTCGGCGACCTTGATGTTCAAGCAGTTGTCAAATTGTTCACCCGGGTATTTGAATCATATGTTCGTAAAAAACGGTGAATCGCTGCGGTATCCCGATGACCTTCGTGTAAATTTCAATCCGCGTACTGCATTTGATACCCATGCATTCCGTTTTTCGGCAATTAATTTTTGGAATAGTATACCGGTAGATACAGTAGAATCTCAGAAAACGCAATTCGCACAAAATGCAACTTCCCAGAAAACGCAACCGCTCTTGAGCAACGCTCTTCCCAAAAAACGCAACTCTTTGGTTGCGTTTTCAGAGACTTTTTTAAAAATGTATTTTACATCAACTGTTTTGCCCAAAATTTGTCGTCAAAAAGAAATAAATCTAATATTTATTCGTTGTTATGGAACTTTTTGCAAGTCGAATATGAGAGAAATTACTTATTATCAATAAAAAGAGAATGTTTCAATCAAAACACCTGTTTGTAATGGTTTTTCAAATTATTCCAGAAAATGCAACTTTTCGGAAAACGCAACTACCACTGGAACGCTTTGGTTGCGTTTTCTGAGATTCTACTGTATTAAAAATTCGAAATCTTTGATATCGTTTAAAAGTAGCTTAAAGTATTTGTTGCGTGCCGGTCAATAAATCGCATTTATCATCTTAAATTTACTCATTCTCGGATTGATGTCTGAAATTTCCTATCAATTAAACAGTTATAATTTAGTACAAGTATACTATTTTTTCATTTTCATTTGCTTACTCATTGATGTTAACGTAATTTAATTGCAAAAATTATTATTGTATTTTCCCCTGGCTCTCCAGAGCCAGGCCGGTTTTGCCATGGTTTTCCGGATCCAATTCTGGTATTAAAGCTTCACTTTAATACTATCCATCCCCTGACTGTACTCTCTTTGCAAAAGCACCATGAGCGGAATTTATGTCGTATTGGGTCTCTGACCAGCATGTTCTGAGCTTGCTTTGAACACGTATTGGCATAAATGTAGGTTTCATAATGAATAAATAAAAAACAACGTGTTTCGACATTTCCATTCTGATTTTGGCCCATCCACCAAAGAAATCAGATAGACTAATTGTTTCTTTCTGCGACAAAGTTGTTTGTGAGCAAAGTGTCTTAATTTTGAAACAATATTTTCGACGGCATCCCACTCCTCTGAAGATAAAATTGTATTCTCAATTTATGGAAAATCTTTTGGCGCCAATGATTCACAAAAACTGCGCAATTCAATCAAACGGAGTAGCTGCATTTATGAAACATAAATGTATTCAGTAAATTGTTTAATTATATAAATCCAATGTCTGCTGTGAAGTCATACTAACGATATTAAATAAAGACGACCAACGTGTTTTAACATCGAGTAGAGCCATTTTCTCCTTTTTTTCATTCAATGCACCCCGCAATTTTGGTGTAAGCAGTTTTTTGGCAAGAGTTCTACATTTGTCGACTAATGCACTCATTCCCGAACATCGATTGATGGCGTGTTTTACAACAAAATGCAATCCATGTGCTGCACATGAAATCCCAGTAGATAAGCCGTTGTACGTCCATTGAAATTTGCTGCGCAAATTCGTCAATAAATCTTGGAAATATTCCTCATTGAATATATCTGGATCAAAAATATCTTCATTTTCTAATTGAGTCTTTGAATTGATTTCAACTTCATAAAAATCCACATCGCTCTCATCTTCACTCACGCTGGCACTTGCACAACCATTTTCATTCGACGATTCGATGGGCCAATTCGATCACCATACAATGCACCAATATGGGTAGTACCGAAAAAGGGTTTAAATGAAGACGGAACTCAAAAAAGTCGTATGGTCGTTGATTATAAAAAACCAATTCAAAAACTATTAGTGACAAATACCCAATGCCAAATATCAATGTCATTTTAAGTAATCTTGGACGGGCTAAATATTTTTCTGTCATCGATTTGGAAGCAGGTTTTCACCAAATTATGATTGAAGAGAGAGATAAAGAAAAAACTGCATTTTCTATAAACGGTTCAAAGTATGAATTCAATCGCTTGCCATTTGGTTTAAAAACGCTACAAGTATTTTTCAACGAGCAATCGACGATATTATGAGAGATATCACGGGTAAATTCACTAATGTTTACATGGATGACATCATAATTTAATCAAACACTGAATCCGAACACATGAAACATTTAGAAATGGTTATTGACTGAAGCAAACATGAAAATTTCCTCTGAAAAAAGTAAATTTTTTCAATTGGATATCGAATATCTTGGCTTTGTTGTGTCCATCTGTAAAGTTACAGTAGATCGGAAAAAATCGAAACGGTAAAAGATTACGAAATTCCAAAGACGGTTAGACAATTGAGATCCTTTTTGGGTTTATCCGGATGTTATCGTAAATTTGATCCCTTCCTTTCTTCTTCCCATCTACTTCGAAGTTCCGAATCTAGTTTTTCTTTTAACAAAAAAATGATGATCGGATCCCACGTTTCAGTCATAATCTCTAAATTAATAATTGCTGCCAAGCAACTGCGTGTTGTAGTAATGGCATTTCGGATTGATGATGGTGAGTTGTGTGAAATGGTGGCAATATCTGCAAAACTTCGTAAATGTGCTTCTAAAATGGCATTTTTGTTTTCATATTGTGTGATTAGTAATTCCCATGCAATTTCATAATTGCCGTTTTTTATGCCCAAGTGTTGAATTATTGATCGAGGCTCACCGACCAAGAAATTTTTCAAATGAGTTAGTTTTTCTACATCATCCTTTATATCTTTTCATGAGCGACATGAACATATCTTTGAATTCTGGCCATTTTTCAAATTTACCATCAAATGGCGTGGATTGGATATTTGGTAATTTAATTCCAGACTGTTTAGTCAAGGTTGATGATGTTGATGAGTTTATTTCAATTTCATTATAGTTTTGAGGTGCTGTAGGATAAAATGTTGAGTTCAACGTTGTTTCTTCAGGTTGAATAGTGCTCAAATGTGATTTAACCTCTGAATACTTATTTTGTATTTTCCGATTGTGATTTTGAATTGTTTCTATGTTTTCAAGATCATGAAATGGTCCGAGTTTTTCTAACTCGTCATTAATGTCTACAAATTCTTTGAATGATTTTTCTAATGTGACAGTTCGAAATGTAACAGCCGTTGCATTGCTATCAGCAGTGAATTTTTTTATTTCTCCAATGTGGTAATCAAAATCACCAAAGATTCGCTGACGAATGGATAAAAGCTTTTCTAATTTAGTCATTTTTTTTTGCTAGTCCCTCTTTTTCCTTTTCAACAACTTGAATTAAATACGAATTGAATTCAGGTTTTCAAATCTGGTTTAATTATCTTCAATTTGGTTGGTTTCAATTCTCTTTTGGTTCAATTATCTTATGCTAAAAACTTCAAAGGAAAAGTGTTAACAAAAAGGGAAAAAATGCTTATGATCTAGTAAATTCAGCTTATAGTCTAATAAATTCAGCTTATAATCTTATAAATTCGGCTTACAATCTAAATGTGTGAATGTAAAGGGGTGTAAAAAATGAGCGAAAAAAAATAAGGGATGTAAATAAGGCAATTTTTCATTCCAAGAAGCAGAGATGAAAAAACAATTGAGTTTATTTTTGGTTCAGTTTGATTGATGTTTTTTTCCACGTCGTAATTGGGAAAAATGGTCACCAGTTTCTTTTGATACGTGTTTGCAATATCGTTTGAATTGATTTCGATTCATTAACAAGGGGTCCTCATTGTGATTTTGATGATTGTTAGATGGGCCCTTTTGATGTATTTGCTGGTGACGTGGTGGTTGACCGTTATAATTATTGGATCACCGTAACGTTTCTTGAAGCTGGATTCAGTGGTTGCTGAGGTGTTGGATACACTAGTCCTGGATTGTAACGTGCGAAAGTTGGAGATGGCACTCGTTTTGGTGGACTTTCTACCTTTGGCCACTGATAATTTTGGCGGCGACGTTTGAGATCTCGCTCAACTCGTTGTTGGATATTGTGCAACCCTTGATTTGGAGGCACCTTTATTGATGACGTGAGCAATTCACTTGGTAGTCGTGACTTTGCGTTTGCGATTTTTATTGGCGGGTTCGCAGCGACTGATGTAGTTGATGGTGTTACAAGTTGTGGTTCCGCAGCGAGGGGCGAAACTGGCACAATTGATTTAATTTGATTCGATATTAGGTCCGGTGTTTTGTTCGGATTCTCGGTGTCACTACTGCTCACGAGTAAGTCTTCATCCAGTGTAAAAATCGTGTGCAGGATCTATGGATAGTACGTCTTCTACTGTGTCGAATTTGATTGATTTGTGCTCTGTTGGTGTTACTGGTTGTGTTTCAGTTGTTGACGTCACTGTAACCGGAATTTCGATGGTGAGGCATTCTTTTGTTGTTGTAGCTGCAGTTACTGCAATTGTTCTGGTTGTTGATGAATTGCGACCCTTATGCTGCTGTTCAAAGTGCGCCTTTTGACCGGTAGCATTAGCGGGTGATAGTGGTTGTGCGATCAGCGCAGTTTGTTGTATGGTTTCACGTACTGCTGGCTGATTTCTCCCATTCGAGGGACCAAATGTTTTTGCCGAAAACTTGACTGTGAATTTTGTTTTTAACGGTTTTGAAATCTAATGCTATTTTGTATGCTATTTAACTGTATTTAGAGAATAATTACATGTTGGAATGTGGTTATGCATGTGTGAATAATTGTGGTGTTTTTTTTTTTTTTTTTTTGCTGTTGCCAGGATGTGGAATCTTCCAAAAATACCAATTATGAGATGTCATTAGCATGCACGATTCGCCAACCGGGAAAGCGCCTACGTACTAAACCACACCCTTTCGCGCTCTTCTACCATTCTCCCCGCGGAACTGCCGTTAGGTATTACGTCGCGGGGCTGGTTAGCATTTTATGCTTGTCTCTCCGTTGTTCCTCTTCTTTGTTTTTCCGCTATGCGGAGCTTCTTTTGTACATTTGTGACAAAATTGAGTGTGTTTTGCCACCCCTCGTCCGTTTCGAGCATATAACTTATTAGGAGACTCACCCTTGGGGGGATGTGTACTCTCGACTCTGCGAAACGAATGCAGTGAAAAATTGCATGTTCGGCGTCTTCTTCTTGTTCTGGGCAGGTTGGACATGCCGCAGAATTTTCGTGTTTGAACTTGTGGAGGTATTTTCGGTACCCCCCATGACCCGAGAGGAACTGAGTGAGCTGGTAACTACAGTCCCCTTGTTTTCGATTCACCCATGTCTCAATGGCCGGTATTAGATTGTGAGTCCATCGGCCTTTTGTTGTGGTCTCCCATCGAGTCTGCCATTTGGCCATCGATGTTGTTCTTTCTTCTTTTTAAATGCCTTTATACTCGCTTTTGTCTGGGGTTCTTCTGTTGTAGGTTCTCCACATTTCGTCGGCCAGTATATCCACTGGTATCATACCGGCTATAACTAATGCCGCGTCGTCTGATATTGTCCTGAAGCCACTTATTGTTCTCAGTGCGCTGAGTCTGTATGTAGTTGCAAGAATTCTCCTTATTGTGTGAGCGACGCAACGCATGACGAGCACCTGCCGCATGCGCAACAACAGCGACCTATATAATGGTTGCCCGTTACTTGAATAAAGACATTATCATGTTTACTCCCGCACTAAACATAACTCGTATCATTTCATTAAATCCTAATTAGATACTATAAAGCTGATTATGGTGACTTATAAGAACAAGTATTATACATGGCGAGTCTGGCATGTGAAAAATGCTAAGTGCATTTTTGTGCAAAAATAACATCGAGAAAATATAAATATGTGCCAAGTTAAATTACAATATATATATTTAACAAAAATAATAAATATAAATGTGTACATTTCATTAAGTCCTGTTTGAAATCATTCAATATTTTTTATTTTATGTGAAAAAATGTGCGCATTAGTGGTAATTGGTGGTGCGGCGGCACTAATCGTAGTATCGACATTCATCGGTTCATCTATCTCGACATATTCATTTAAAGAAAACAAAGACTATGCAGTTAAAAACGACATAAACATAATGCGTACAAAAGCAAAAAATAGAGATATATTGGAAACAGGACTAATAACCGTTGTAATTGTAATAATGTTGATAGGAATAGTTACGTAGTTAATTAAAAAGTGCACAAAAAATCAAAGTGAAATAGAACTTCAAAATCGTCAAGACAATAATGCAAATGAAGTTGTAGAAGCAATTCCATGAGAATTCCATGAAAAGAACTAAAAAAAAAACGATTATAACAGAATAAATAGTGAGGAATGAAAATCAAAGCAAATATTAAACATATGAAAAATAAGAAAAAAAGAGAAATATCAAAATGGAAAATGTAACATCTGAAATAATACAAGTGTCAATACTAATAATCGGGCACCTAGATTTATTAATCGCAGATTTGGGCAAAGTGCGTGAAAATACAATTGAAGATACACAAAATAAATTGCGTTTATTGAGCCAAATCTCAAACGACGTAATGCGAATGCATTGTATAGTGAGGAAAATGACAAGCACAACGGGAAAAATGATAAAAGAAGAAATTAACGAATAAATTGAAGACATTATTTTTCTAAGTGCAAAATTTAAATCCAATCAAAAAAAATACAGAACGATCAAAATGCCTTCACAAAATGCCTTCATACACATAAATTTGCTCGTGTTGCAGGCAATCATGCTCGCGTTTCATATATTCAACAGAATTATGAATACGTTAAAAACAAATAACAGAAATGTGCAACAAAAACCGCCAACACAACAGATTTCAAAGGCGACGGAACTTTCGGAGAAATAATTAACGACAAATTCAATTGTGAAAAAACGTGAAAGAAAATATAAAGTTACACAAAACAATATGAAGAGTGAAATAAAATACAATTTTAACCAGACAGAAATATGACCAATGCACCAAATCAAAGTAAAAACTAACAGCCAAGAACGAAATATGACCAATGAGCGAAATTGGTGAGAAACAGTAAAATTCTACATTCCCATTTGAACATGAGAAAAAGTAAATTCTAAATGAACATTTGAAAACTTTGCAAAAAAGGAAATGTGATCCATAATCATACATTCGCAAATATCTAAATATGAATTAATAACGAACTATACGTGAAATGAAAAATAATAGCAGCGATCAAAAGAGAACAACAAAAAAAACAAAAACAACAGCTCACATACGAAGGAGAGAAAATAACGATGGAAAGAAACTAACTCAAACGGAATAAATGGGCGACAACGCAAGTGAAGAAGCTATATATGGACATCAGCGAAGCAAGTAAATAAAACGAAAGAGAGAAACACATTCAAACGGTGACGAGCGCAAAATCATAAGGAAGAATTACATATGATCAACATCACTGAGTAGTAAATAAGAATGAAACTATATTAATAAGCCTTGCTCAAGTGATGCAAATAAAATCAAATATTTTTTTACTATAAGCCAAATACCACAGTTTTCTTTATAATCTAGCCGAATTAATTTTAATTTTGAATTATATGAATTAACCAACATGATAAAATAATAACGGGGGAAATATATTAAAAATTATTTACAAACAAACATTCAATAAAAATCAAGGGGTTAGCCAAAAAATGACAATCATAATAAAATAAAAGAAAATTAATTAATATATAAATGACATCATTTAACCAAAAACAATACGACAGCCTCAAAAATAATTACAACTTAATTGCAAAGAAAATAAAGAATTATGAGACAAGACCTTTTCCACAAGACCCAACGTGGATAAAAACAACAATAGACACATTTATTGACACACTTAATGCAATCAAACAATATATAGCTAAAAGTTTTGAAAATTTTAATGAAACAGAAAAAGAAAAAAAAATTTAAAAAGAAATTGGAGCATTTCGATGCAAAATTAATTGCAAGATTAGCGGTGCTCAATGTAACAATAGAACTACCAGACACATTCGAACAAATCGATAAAAACAAAGTTACCAAGATTTCTGAAGAATCAGCAGCAAATTTATCGAAAGATATCTCACAACTATATGAAGAAGACTCTGAATCTGAAACAGAAGATGAACTAACAGAGCAAAATAAAACAATAAACGAAAAAGCCACAGCTTCAGGCACTCAGACAAAAATACAACAAAATAATAATTTACAAACAAATCAAAACACAATGGCAGACTTCGAATACATAGCTAATGTGGGCCGCGTCATTAAAAACACTTATGACGGCGAGCCAACAGATCTCGACGCATTTATTACCTCGATTGAAATCGCAAATTCAGCTTCGAATGCGGCTCAACAGCCCATGTTAGTAAAATGCATACGAAAACAATTAAAAGGCAAAGCTTTAGAAGCTGTGCCAGCCGATGCTGCTAACGCCATAGCAGTGATTGAGCTACTACGAAATAAAATTAAAGCTGATAATTCTAAAGTGGTAATGGGTAGACTCCTTGCACTACGTGCCAATAAAACCACAATGAAATCATTTACGGAGCAGGCTGAAGAACTATCCAATAAACTACGTTTGTCTTACATAAGTGAGGGGATACCACCAGCTCTAGCCAAGTCTATGACTATTGAAAAGACGGTGGAAATGTGTCGTCTTTCGGCCAAATCGCCACTCGTAAAATCTGTACTGGCTTCAACAAAATTTGATGAACCCAAAGAGGTCTTAGCCAAATACATAACGGAATCGAACACGGAAAACACTGAAGTCCAGATACTTTCATTCCAAAGAAATTCCAATTTTCAGGGCAGAAATAATTATCGGGGCCGAAATAATTTCAGAAATTTCCGCCCTAACAACACAAATTATAACAACCGTTACCCATACAACAATAATCGCGGCAATTTCAGAGGCCGAGGAAATTACAGGGGTCGCGGCAGAGGATTTGGAAACAATTATAACAACACAAACCGAAATTACAACAACCGAAATAATCATAATGTTCGTGTAATATCGGAAAACGATGCAGCCCCGACACAAGAACGGGGCCAGAACAATGCGCAAGTGACTACTCGGGAGGCGTAAAATCACTCCCCATAACAAATGAAATGTTACAAAAAGCAAAATTTTTCAGCATGAATCTAAATTTAAAAGATTTTGTTGTAATTCAAACAGAATTTAACAATAATTCATTGACATTCCTTGTCGACACGCAAGCTGACATTTCAATTATTAAAAAGGGAATCATAACTGGGGGTGTACAAATAAATAATATCGAAACTATTAACATATTGGGTGTAACCGACGGATCAGTTGACACTCTGGGTACAAGCAAAGCTTCTTTAATTTTTAATAATATCTCAATAAACCATAAATTCCATATAGTCGATGACACATTCCCAATACCATCTGACGGTATCATCGGAAAAGATTTTATACAACGACACTTCTGTAAAATTGATTATTATGATATGACTTTCACCATTCGATATAAAAACCTTGATATAGCGATACCAATTGGAAATGGACCAAATGTAGATAGCATAGCAATACCAGCTCGAAGTGAAGTTTTTCGTTGTTTCCATATCACAAATTTCACTGAAACATGTTTAATAGACAAACGAGAAATTTCACCAGGTATTTTTACAGCAGCAACAATAGCACATAACGACAAACCTATCATACGAATAATAAACACTACTCTAAAAACAGCAGTGGTTTCAAATAAAATCACCGAAATAGAAAGCATTAAGAATTTTAGCATATTTTCATTCAAAACAGATGAGAAAAATACAGGTAGAATTGAAAAGCTACATAAAATATTTCAAAATAAAATCCCAAAAATGCAACACAGAAAATTAATTAAACTATGCACTGAATATGCAGACATTTTCGCTTTGGAAGATGACATTTTGACTACAAATAATTTTTATACACAGAAACTACGTTTGAAAGATGATACACCAGTTTACAGAAGATTGATACAAGAAATTACAGAATACCGATGACACAAAAAGAAGAAATTGACAAACATGTCCAGAGGTTAATAGATAACAAATTAATTGAACCATCTCATAGCTGTTACAACAGTTCGATACTACTGGTACCAAAAAAAAAGCACCGACGGGAAACAGAAATGGAGAATGGTTATCGACTACCGTCAATTAAATTCAAAACTAATCCCTGACAAATTTCCTTTGCCAAGAATCGATGACATTCTTGAATCCCTTGGTAATGCAAAATACTTTTCAATATTCGACCTTTATTCCGGTTTTCACCAAATAAAACTTGACAAAGACTCACGAGAACTCACGGCTTTTACAACAAACAAAGGCATCTATCAATGGTGCGTTTTGCCTTTCGGTTTGAATATCGCTCCGAATGCATTCTGTAGAATGATGCAAATAGCCTTCTCAGGGTTAGAACCATTTATTTATATGGACGATATTATAGTGATTGGCCGAAACGAAAACGAACATTTGGAAAATATCCGACGGGTTTTTGAAATTTGCAGAGAGAAAAACCTAAAACTGAACCCAGATAAAGTTGATTTCTTTAGAAGGGAAGTAACATTCTTGGGCCACAAGTGCACCCAAGATGGCATTTTACCAGACCCTTCCAAAATTGAGTCAATTAAAAAATATCCAACAACGAAAAATTCAGAGGAACCGAAAAGATTCACGGCATTCGCCAATTATTATAGAAAATTTATTCAAAACTTTTCAACAATAGCAAAACCACTAAATCGACTGACTGGAAAGAAAACTCCATTTATTTGGACAGAAGAATGTCAAAAAAGCTTCGAAACTATAAAGTCAAAAATCGTGAACCCACCGATACTTCAATATCCGGATTTTTCAAAAGAATTCATTATAACAGTAGACGCATCTCAGTTAGGATGCGGTGCGGTTTTAAGTCAAAATGTCAATGGCTCAGACTTACCAATCCATTTCGCATCTCGAAGTTTTGAAAGGGGCGAACTGAATAAGGACATAGTGGAAAAAGAACTACTTTCCATACATTTCGCTATCATGACATTCGAACCTTACATTTTCGATAAACATTTTGTCGTGAGAAGCGATCACAAACCATTGATCAGCCCCTACAAATTGAAAAACCCAACGGGAAAACTAGCCCGCATAAAACTTTCATTAGCGGACAAAAATTTCACAATCGAACACATTCCGGGTAGAGAAAATGTCATAGCAGACGCTCTAAGCCGTATGAATATAAATAATATAAAAAACAAATACAAAAATGACGTAACGATGTTACCACTATTTCGTAAAGACGACCAGATTTTACGACTAACACACCAAGACATAATAGACGTTTTTGAAGAAGAAGAAACCGCAACTGTCAGGACGATGCAAACAAGATCAATGTCAAGAGAGAAAAGAGAAAAAGAAACAAAAATTAAGAGATCGATCTATGAAAATAATGGAAATAGCGATATCGCAGAGGTATAAATCCATGAGGAAATAATAAATGAGATAAAAAATGGTATACCAATATTAAAAACTTCAAACGACATATTATGCGCATATTCTAACAACAAAAAAGTCTTTGAAGCACATTTAATTGATTTTGTTAATGAAACAATTCTGGAAGAATTGCTTTCAAAGATTGAAAAAGTATCTGACAAAAATAAAATATTTACATATAAATTGCCTCTAAATGATGAAATATTCAATAAAGTCGACGTAAACTTATTCAAAGATGCATGCAACAAATATCTGAATAGGGTAAAAATCTCTTTGACAAATCCAATAAAAATCGTAACTGACGCAAAAGAAAAACTTGAAATATTAAAAACATTCCACAATGATCCGCTCTGGGGAGGCCATTCGGGTCAAAAGAAATTGCTAGCAAAAATAAAAAGCAATTATAAATGGAAAAACATGGCAAAAGACGTTGGCAAATATGTCAAAAATTGTCAAAATTGCATGCTAAATAAAGTAAAATCTTCGTGTAAAGCACCAATGAAACTCGTTCCAACACCACAAAAAACTATGGAAGTGATCATGATCGATGCTCTTGGTCCACTACCAGAGACAAAAAATGGTTACAAATATGCCATTACAATGATATGCGACTTATCAAAATATGTCATAATCGCACCAGTTCGCGATAAAAGTGCGAAAACAATAGCACGAGTCATATTTGAGAGATTAATTGCTGAATTCGGTCCAATTAAAGAGCTAAGAAGCGACCGTGGCACAGAGTTCGTAAACGAAACAGTAAGCGAACTCTGCAAGCTAATGAATATAGACCAAAAAATTAGCACAGCATATCATCACGAAACAGTTGGCTCAGTAGAGCGTAATCACCGAACATTCAATGAATACGCTAGAAATTTCATAGCAGATATGAGAGAATGGGACGAATATCCACCATATTTTCAATTTTGCTACAACATTAGCAAAAGCGCGGCATTTAATGACAAATATTCTCGATTTGAGATATTATTCGGCAAACGAGCCAGTAAAATGAACATTAATATGGACAAAATAGACCCTGACTATGATATTGAAAACTATGTCAACGAGCTCAAATATAGAATACAAAAATGCCACAAAGAGGCCAAAACAATAATAGAAAAATAAAAATAAGAAACAGAGTACAACATGACAAGACCCTAAAACGACCGACGGACTTATCTATAGGCAGTAAATTCTTAATAAAAAAAGAACCCTACAATAAATTTAATCCTAAATATTCAGGACCTTTCGAGGTCATAGATTTAAACGAACAAAACATAGCCTACAGAGACCGGGCTGGTAAAAAATGTTTAATTCATATTAATAGAACAGTTACAATTAATTAGAATAATTTTTTTATCTTTTTGACAAAAAACATTGCTATAAAGAAGTACATATCAATAAAACCTGGACTAGCTATCCAGAAAAATGTAATCTAAAATACCAATTTAAACTTAAACCAATATAAAAGCAAAAACATATTAATAAAAACATATAGAAAAAAAACAAAAAAAAAACCAACAAGTGAAAATACAAAAAAAAAATGTAAAACCTTTCGGCTGATTAAAATGAAAAAAAGTATGAAAGTAAATCTGTTCTTGCAGGAAAAAGAGAAAATTAAAATGAAAATTATGACAGATTTACTTTCATCCTTTTTATAGGGAAGGAAGATGTAAGCGACGCAACGCATGACGAGCACCTGCCGCATGCGCAACAACAGCGACCTATATAATGGTTGCCCGTTACTTGAATAAAGACATTATCATGTTTACTCCCGCACTAAACATATAAAAATAAAGCTGATTATGGTGACTTATAAGAACAAGTATTATACAATTGCGTTCGTTGTCAGTGATGTTGCCCAAACCGGAGCGGCGTAGAGCAGTATCGAGCTAACTTCTCTTGAGAGTAGGATTCTCCTTCCGTATTTGGGACCCCCAATGTTCGCAGTATTCTGGAGAGCGCTGCTTGCGTTAATGCTGCCTTATTCTTTATGTACTCAACGTGGGACTTGAACTGGAGTCTGTTGTCGATCATGACCCCGAGGTATTTAATTGAGTCTTTGGAGCTAATTATTTGGTCGCCGACTTTTACTTTCATATACTCCAGTAATTTACGACCCGTGATTAGGACGGCTTCCGTCTTGTGGTCTGCGAGCTCTAGACCAGCAGTTTCTAGCCAGCTCTTGACTTGCGAAATTGCTTCGTGACCAGTTTGCCGTATTAAAGGCATTCTTAACGTCCAGTGTCACTACTGCACAGTATTCTTTTGTTCCCCATCTCCATCTATCACCCTCTATGGCGGCAGTTGCTGTATCTACGACTTTATGGCGCCTACGGTAGAGCGTCCCTTTCTAAAACCGAACTGCGTTTCAGAGAGCCCCATTCTCCAGGTTACTAGTAGTCGATTGTATATGATCTGCTCCAGGATCTTTCCGGCGGTGTCCAGTAAACATATTGGGCGATATGATGAGGGGGCACCAGGCGGCTTGTTTCCTTTCAGTAGCAAGACTAGGTGCTGCATCTTCCATTGTTCAGGAAATAGAACATCTTCGAGACACTGTTGCATTATTTCAATGAACAGATCCGGCCTTTTTGTTACAGCCGCCTTGAGCGCTTTGTTAGGAATACCTTCGGGTCCAGGTGCTTTTTTGTCTCCGATTTTCTGGCATGCCCTGACTAGTTCATCTTCCGTAACCTGTCGTATGACTGCATCGATGTATTGTGCACTAAAATCGATTGTGGTGTTTGTTCTTTGTGGGAACAACGTTTCCACTATCGACTTTAGCATCTTTGAGCACACTAACTGTGGAGACTTCTTCCCCTTTAGCCGAGACATAACCATTCTGTAGGCAGTGCCCCAGGGGTTAATGTCCGCGTCATCACAGAGACATTTGAGGCTGCTGGTCTTGCCCTCTTTGATGGCTTTCGTTAGATCGCGTCTTAGATTCTTGTACGTTGTGAGCCGTTCTTGTAGGTTCGGACTTCTTCTTGATCTTTGAACTATACGTCGGGCGTGTAGGCATTTCGACCTTAGTTGTTTAATCTCCTCATTCCACCAGAAGCAGGGTGGTCTCTTTCCCCTGGAGATTCGTCTGGGCATAGATGCATCACATGCTGTGGCCACGCAGTGCATCAGCTGCTTTGTACGACTTTCGACGGGGCCTGGGCTCAGGTTAAATGAGTCCATTACATATTCGAACGTTTCTTTGTCGAAGAGTGTGTCTTTCCACTTTGGCCCCGCGAGTCTAGGGGCTTGCACTTTCTTCTCCTTATCAATTTCTATCATCACCGCCTGGTAGTCACTGTGCGTATACTCTTCGCTGACCCACCACTTTGTTTTTTTTGCAAGCGAGCTGCTGACTAGGGTGATGTCAATGATGGAACCAACGGGACCGTACTATTTGAGACATTTTAATGATATCTATTCTTCAGCGCCATCTATTGGGCAGTAGTATTGATGTGATATTTCAATCGTTTCAATGACTCATTTGTTTTTATTATTTGTGTCAATAAAAATTTTGTTCGTATTACAATGGATCTAAATTGAGTTCACCTATGTAAAATGAGATGGCGCGGTCAATTGGCATACTCTCGAATAGCTCTCAATTTCCATATAAGCACGGTCCGCTTGGATGGAACCCGTCCCGGCCTTACGATATGTAAGTGCATCGCCCTCGTTGGCCAATATTACCTCCAAGGTGGCGAAGAACTCTAGCAACATTTGCCCCCTAGCATTCGTGCACCTGCTTCCCCATTCTGTAGCCCAAGCATTGAAGTCTCCACCGATGACAATGGAATTTCTGCTTGAGGCATCCTCTGCTATGTTGTCTAGCATCGTCTGGTATTCTTATAAATTTTTCATGCGTTTGAAGTGTGTTACGATTTATGAAAGAAGTGAATTGATGTCATGAATTTATTGCAAAGAAAATCAAAAACCTTCGGTAACATTCATACAGAATGCTCAGTTAAATGATACTTTCGACGATCAGCCAGTGACTTGTCATAAATTTCCATGCAAAAGATCAAAATCTTTCGATGAATTTCATGCAAAATAAAAAAATGCTCAGTAAATGGCGCATTGATAATCAGCGAGTGACTTATCATTTACCTCGATCTGCTGGAGTCTCGAGGGAACTTGCTCTGTTGAAAGTCGCAAGTGAAGTGACCAATTATCGCCGACGCTCGGCCTTTTATACCCATGCTCTTCCGGAAGAGCACATGCATTGAAGTGAGTACGGTGATGGTAGCACGTTTTCTTTCACTCATTTGCAAAAATGAGTGGATATGCTAATTTCACTATTATAGAGAGAGCGTAGTCTGTGTTGTTTGTTGTTGTTTTTATGGCCTCTCCGTTTGTGCGGATCTTCGTACTTGTGTTTGTCGAACGGAGTGAGTGGTCATGATTCTGTGACGTCAATTTGTATCAATCAAGTAGGCCGTGCTATTTGAGACATTTTAATCATATCTATTCTTCAGCGCCATCTATTGGGCAGTAGTATTGATGTGATATTTCAATCGTTTCAATCAAGGGAGCGCAGCGACAATACTACGTGCCCTAACTACGCTATGCAAAATACACGACGTAGTCTACTACGCGCCCTGACGCGTTTGTATGGTCGTTGCGCCCCTCTGGTTTCAATGACTCATTTGTTTTTATTATTTGTGTCAATAAAAATTTTGTTCTTATTACAATGGATTAAATTGAGTTCACCCATGTAAAATAAGATGGCGCGGTCAATTGGCATAATCTCGAATAGCTCTCCAATCCCATACAAGCACGGTACGCTTGGTATCAATGCTTGTGTGTATTTTTCTTTGTATGTATGATTTTTTTTATTTGTACATTTTGTGTTGATATGATACATCAACAGAGGAGGAGAATATTTTGAATAATAAAACGGAAAAATAAGCAAATATCTTGTTTCAATGATATTTTCCAGAGCCAGTCTGAGAACTTATTTGCCTTACTGTTTATTTATTTATTTATTTATTACGAAACCTACATGACAATACGTGTTCAAAGCAAGCTCAGAACATGCTGGTCAGACACCCAATACGGCATAAATTCCGCCCATGGTGCGTCTTTTGCAAAGAGAGTTCAGTCAGGGGATGGATAGTATTAAAGTGAAGCTTTTATGCCAGAATTGGTTCCGGAAAACCATGGCAAAACCGGCCTGGCTCTGGAGAGCCAGGGGAAAATACATTAGTAATTTTTGCAATTAATTTACGTTAAAACCAATGAATAAGCAAATGAAAATGAAAAATGAAAAATAATATACTAAATTATAACTCATTAATTGATAAGAAATTGCATGACATCAATCCGAGAATTCGCGACATGAGTAAATTTAATATGATAAATACGGTTTATTGACCGGCACACAACAGATGCTTTAAGCTATTTTTAAACGATAGCAAAGATTTCGAATTTCTAATGTCTACCGGTATACTATCCCAAAAATTAATTGCCGAAAAACGGAATGCACGGGTATCAAATGCAGTACGCGGATTGAAATTTACACGAAGGTCATCGGGATACCGCAGCGATTCACCGTTTTTTACGAACATATGATTCAAATACCCGGGTGAACAATTTGACAACTGCTTGAACATCAAGGTCGCCGAATGCAGTTTAGCTCTGCTCTCAGGGGTCAATCCATTCAGACGCTCACGATATTCAGTTACATTAACATTACGTTTGTAATGTATCTGATCTTGTCGTTATCAGCAACGAGGTCACGATGTGTTTGATTTTGAGTGCTGTGTGCAGCCCAACCATATGTAACTACATCACCATAGTCCATTATGGGATCGATCAGCGCTGCAGCCATATCACGTTTGATATAGTTGGGTATAAACACCATACACTTTTTGCAATTTACACTTGTCAGATTCTTGAAAAGTAAAATTTTCGTCAAAAATAACACCAAGGTTTTTGATTGACTTACAGAATTCGAGTTTTTCATCACCTATTTTCACATCATTGATCATATCAAAATTCAACCGACCCGTTTGATATTTAGAGCCGATAACTATCACTTTCGATATTAAACCGTTCAATTTTATACCGCGACGTTTAATAAAATCATTTAACTTATTAAGATAAGAGTTTACTTTATCAATCCCGCTATTGATTTGATTAAAATCGACTTCGAGATGTGCTTGACAATCATCCGCAAACAAATGGCCAGTCATATTTTCAAGCATATTGAGAGTATCATTAAAATATAGGGAGAAGAAAGTCTGGCCAAAATTACTACCTTGAAGAACTCCATTATTAATTGAAACAAAATCTGACTCATGGTCACCAACTTTAACTTTCTGTTTAATATAACGGTAAATCGATTTAATTAATTCAACCGCTTTAAATTCAACCGTGTTATTAGAAAAACCGTATGATTCACAGACTTTTAGAAGAGCATCATGAGGAACTGATGGAAACGCGCTTTGAATATCGAGTGAAACGAAAATTTACTTCTACTTTTTTACGACTTAACGAAGATCTGATACTCTCTGATATGTTCAATAGTGAGGTGGTACAACTATGGTTCTTACGGAAACCAGATTGCCGTTCGTGAAGAATGGCATTTCATCCAGATAGCCAGTGACCAGACTATTCAAGAGAATCGCGAAAATCTTTGGAATGACAGAAATGATGTTGATTGGTCTATATTCAGAAATGGATTGGGAAATTGGTACTTTATTGCGCTTAGTATATGCGTTAATATACTACCTGAAAATCAGAAAATATCCGGAAAATATATCTGATTCAAACAAACCATGTGTTTGTATATTTTGTATTTGCAAATGTGCTCAAGACATCTTTGGGGAGCTGAAATTTTGCATGAACTTCAATTATGAGGTGATTCTTAGGTCTATCAGAAACAGCGTCTTTTGCAAATTCCAATATATGAACATTCCGACTTTTCACATTATCCCCAACATATGGATGATTTCATCGAATATAAAATTGATGTAATATGAACCGGTGGGAAGAAAACTTACGGAAGAAAAGATAGGAAACATATTGAAACTTGTAATCGGGGCCGAAGTATTCAAAATGAAACAAGAAGGTCGATTTTATTTAACAAATTTATATTTTCAATTTATGTTACGATGTTGTTCAAGTAAGAGAGCGAGCCGTCAGTGCTGAATCATCATGCTTCTGAAAAATGACGCTACTCATACATGAGGACGTCTCGATGAAACGTGTACAACTGTACATACATATACTATTGGGAGCGCAAATTAAAACGTGACCATTTGTGCCTAACTTCATATCTATTCACCCGTCATATATTTTGACAGTGACAGCTATTCTATGTTAAAGAGCGTCAAAAAATCTAGTCAATTCCGCCTCTCAAAGTGAACACAAGATTTTATACACAACTTTTTTATTACGTTGAAAATATCTAAATACGTGCCAACAAAACAGCATTTGCGGGATGCAATGCTTTTGTACTTTAATCAAAAGAAGAGAGCAACCCAGCTGTAGAGTAGTGGTTAGCGTGCCAGCTTTGCAAGCATGGGGACGTGGGTTCGCTCCTAGTGGCCGTTTGATTTTCTATCAATTTCATCATTGCTAATAACAGTGATATATTGATGGGAGAAAAACCAACACATAAAAACAGTGATTTTCGACTCACGGAGTGTTTCGGAGGACACTTAAAGCCGTCGGTGTGTGTACAAAGAGGATTTTGAGTTAGCACAGACACACGTAAATCGACTACCTTAACGCTAAGGTTGTGTTATTGGGTAATTCAATATTCAATACACCACCGCAAAAAAGGTAGTAGCCATTCATGAGCCCGAGCATTCGAATGCGGTGCAGTCGTGCCCTGCAAGCCCCTCACCAATGTATTCGAATAATAGTTCTCATGCTGGTGGTATTCATGGAATACGAAAAAAGACTGAAACACCTAACGGTACACAATTCGGTCTATAAATACTGAATGATGATGATGATGATCAAAAGAAGAGTGCTGCTGAATGTCATCGTTTGTTGTCAGAAACCTGTCCCGAATATTCCATATCGAATAGTGTGTGTAAGAAGTGGTTTGCACGTTTCGAAAGTGGTGATTATGACGTGAATGACAAAGAACGTCCTGGACAGCCGAAAAAGTCTGAATTAGAGGCATTACTCGATGGAGACTCGTGTCAAACACAAGAAGAACTTGCGAAATCATTAGGAGTTACACCCCAAGCGATTTCCCATCGTTTGAAAGCAAGGGAATTGGGTGCCATACGAGTTGAAGCCGAGAGACGTTGAAAGGCGATTTTTCACCTGTGAACAGCTGCTCCAACGTCAAAAAAGAAAGGGTGTTCTTCATCGTATCGTCACTGGAATGGATGAAAAGTGGATCCATTACGATAACCCAAAGCAGAAAAAATCGTATGGTTACCCCGGCCATGCATCAACATCGACAGCAAAACCGAATATTCATGGTTCGAAGCTTATGCTCTGTATTTGCTGGGATCAGAAGAGTGTGATGCACTATGAGCTGCTCCCACCAGTGTTGCTGGAGATCAGATATATCTCAGATATTCAGATCAAATCAGATAAATATCTGATCTATGATCTGATCTATACGAATTTAAATTGGGTCGATCTGATCTACGATCTGATCTGGAATGCTTCAATTATCTGAACAAATCTCAGATCAATTTCAGATCATTTAAAAAACAAAAGAATATAGATTCTCTTTTCAAACTAAACCTCTTTTTATGCAAAATATTTTATTTGAATCGAAATACAATACAAATTCGAAATTCATGATATGAAATTACATATTTATTATTATGAAACATTTTGATTATTGAATTTAAAATGTGTGAATGTTTGTTATTCGAACTTTGTATATATTTAATGTGAATCATTTGTAATGTCCTGCCAGATGTATGCTGTAAGTAACAGCTTGTGACAGCGTTGATATTTTAGTACGAACTGTCATTTTATAAATATGTTTACTGAAAAACAATAGACATACAGGCCCCAATCATACTCTAATATTCATTAAATTTAAATGGCAAAAATAAAAGGTGTGTGTTTGAAATCAAGTGAAATGGTCTGAATGTATTTGATTGGCAAGATTTGTATGATAAAACGACAAGCAACGATTTCCAAAGTTTGTGATACTATTTAAATGAAATACACAAATAAACTATTCAAATTCCAAATAAATCTATTGTTTTGACAATTATTTCATTGGAATGATCTGGAAATTTTCCAGATCAGATCAGATATCTGATCTGAACTGATCTCAATTTACTGCCGCCGATTGATCTGATCTTCGATCTAGATCTGAGAGTTTTTAAATTATCTGGATCTGATCTGGCACGGAAGATCATGATCTTCAGCAACACTGGCTCCCACCCAACCAAACCATCAATGCTGATTTCTACCAAGAACAATTGGGCCGTTTGAGCGATGCACTGAAGGCAAAACGGCCAGAATATGAGCAGAGGCACGATAAAGTGATTTTGCAGCATGACAATGCTCGACCACATGTTGCAAGATCGGTCAAAGAGTACTTGCAAACATTTTAATGGGGGGTCCTACCCCACCCGCCGTATTCTCCAGACCTGGCCCCTTCCGATTACCACTTGTTCCGATCAATGACTCATGGCCTGGCTGACCAGCACTTCCGTTCTTACGAAGAAGCTAAAATATGGATCGATTCTTGGATTGCCTCTAAAGACGCATCGTTTTTCAAACGTGGCATAACAATGCTGCCAACAAGATGGGAAAATGTTGTATATTCCGATGGACAATATTTTGAATAAAATATATTGTATGAATTTGTCATAATAAAACGGTATTTTTGCACCAAAATGGTCACGTTTTAATTTGCGCTCCCAATAATACATAAGGAGGTCTCGAATCGTGACTCATACATGAGAGCACCCCGAAATGACATATACATTTAATTACTACTACATAAAGACGTCTCGAGAAAAGTCATTAACGACACTGGCAGATGGCCAGTGTCAATTTCAAAGTAAAATATCAAACAAAAGATGATTACAAACTGAAACTATTTCATAGACATAATGCATAGAGGTCATATTGAAAATAATCGTGAAACAAATATTTATTCGAAATAAAAGTGTAACATGATTAACATTTTATTTACATATAGCTTATGTTTCACAATTATTCCGAATAAATTTTCTTTTCACAATTATTTCCAATTTTTTTTTTTGATGCATTATTTTGCCGAAACAGTTTCAAGGTTCAGTATGTTTCCTATCTAATCTGAAGGCAAGGTTTCTTCTCACCGATTCATATACGGATGTATGCAACTAATGAAGCAAGAAAAAAGATATTGGAACAACAAGAATAATTTTTTCGTAATAAATTCAGGAGGTCGTACATTTTTGCTGATTGTATTTGAGTACTAAATTGATTGGGTGGGAATAATAATGCAACGTATTCCTGTTTTCAAATGAAATGTCTCACAAAAAATTTACAATAAAAGTGTCCCTAAAAATTATTTCGGTAAAAGGTTCAAACTTTTCAGAATTGATTTTCGCATTGATGATAACAGATAAGTGATAAGTGTCTTGTGCTAAATATGTTGCATAAGACACCTATCACTTATCTCTTATCAGTAACGCGAAAATCCTATTTGAAAAGTTGGGTCACTTTTACTGAAACGATTTTCAGGTACACTTCAATTGTAAGTTTTTTGAGGGACACTTCATTTGAAAACATAAATACGTTGCATTATTATTCTCATCCATCCAATTTGATTTCTAAATGAAAAGTGCTTCTGAAAGCACAAATTGAACACTAAATTTGTTTCATAAATTTATAACATCGGATTTGGAT
This sequence comes from Obolodiplosis robiniae, assembly GCA_028476595.1. Taxonomy (NCBI): domain Eukaryota; kingdom Metazoa; phylum Arthropoda; class Insecta; order Diptera; family Cecidomyiidae; genus Obolodiplosis; species Obolodiplosis robiniae. The sequence goes on along the minus strand of CM052017.1, from coordinate 12,211,364 downwards.
AATCGGTTGGAAAAAACCATTGTTGCGAAATAATAAAGATTGTATATCAACGTCGACCCTCGAGCATGTGGTTTGAAATAAAAAAATAAATTCGAATAATTTATTAGTACTAAAAAAAAATGTTCGGTTGGAAAGTGTAAGCCAAAAATGAAATCCAACAATGTCTTTTGATAAATATGAATATTTTTTTGTGTGAAGATCCATAAATTGAAGAAAAATAAGAGCGTGCAATTATATTTATTTCGTTGCATTATTTCAGTGTAAAAAATTCAACCAAATAAAATCTAATTGCTTCATGCATTTATTACATTTTGACGAATTGTTTCTATTACAATTATTCTTATCGATAATTACTTTCATCTAATATGATAGTTTCACAATAAAATCAAAAGATTTGAATCATTACCAAATCCTCATCTGAGGATCGTATTATCTAAAATGACACATTATATACTTCATTGGGGCTACATAATCCTGGGAATGCTGAATTTGTTCCGGTTGTGCATGAGGATGCTGTCGCTCCATCATCATAAACTGGCAAACCATAAATGTTACTGACGGCGTAGTTGCAACAAATCAGCACATTTCGTACGTTATTCGAATCAAGATATTTTGCGATGCTACAACCCATCTTGAATGCATTGTCTTTAACAATTTGAGTGAAATGACCAACTGCTTGTCTGAATTTCATGTTATAAAATTACGAAAAATATTTTTTATATATAACTCTGATACACCATAGTAAAAAGGCTTACCCATTTGCGGCGTATAAGTTTTGAAAATTGCGGATATTGTTCATATCAGTGAATTGATATTCACTGAACCAAGAGTTGAGAGCGAAGTTTACCATATCTTCGTTCGAGATATCTAGTCCAGTACGAAGTGCTAGATTTTGTCCAGCAAACTTGAAAGCAGAAGTGCTGCGGCATATATCGTGATCCATTTTACATTTCTTTGTGTTAAATTGACACAATCTTGCCATTTCAGGGTCCCATGTCTATAAAGATCTGTCTTTTACGTGTTGTTCATTGCTATTCAATTGACAATTAATTTTGTTATAAGTAGTGATTGAAACCGTTATGACAATCTTCATACAAACCATTTTGGTTTCATTGCTTTCATCCGAAAATGAACAAACCTGAACAAGCGAAACGATCCAAAATTGTTTACAGCAACAACTGTACTTGTTTATGCAACACATACAGACGCAAGCGAAAAAGTGTTGCCACATGATCGCAAGCATCCAATATTACGCCGTCTCGTTGTTCTTTATAAACCATTTTGGAACGTTCTCACTGCTCCAGGTTGTTCGGAGAGAGAAACCAAACATTCGGTTCGGTTCGGTTTCAATCACTGATTATAAAACGAAAGCGATGCAATTAAAGAAAATTTTCCAAATTTCGCTTCTTATGGCATATTCGCGGATCTTTGCCTTAAACAGACGCTCTCACTATACGGGAAAACATGGAGCCGTATGTTCAAATACAATTTAAATCAAAAATAAACTTACTATTGTTGCCATTCGCTTAGCTGGGCTATAGTTCGGTGTTTGACCTAATGCTTGTTGATTCCTTACTTTGTTATGCGCATCCAAAGTGAACTGTTGTAATGCTGGAGTGAAATCAACCCATGAAGGGTTTACACATACAGCATCAAACGTCTAAAATCCACGCGAAAAATGAATATATTTTATTGAAGTTTCTGCGAAGAAATAATTCATGCTGCATTTTTACAACTAACAGTTTATCTTTCACTATTCACCGAATTTTCATATGGATTCCATACTATGGAACGCCAATATGGCCAAATGTTAAATGTAAAAAAATGTCAGCTTTAAAAAGTGAAGAATATTTTTTATTTGTGAAACTTTGTGCATACCAGAGGTGTATTGCAAGCAACGTGAGGCTGTAGTCCAGAAGGACAGATGTTTGGATCACAATAATCTGCAATACGTGTATAAATTCAGTGAATTATATAAAATACAATAACTGATAATTGTTATGTTATACTTGATGTTGGTACAGCTGATGACGCTGATGCCGCAGTGCTTGATGGTGCCGCAGTGCTTGATGGTGCCGCAGTGCTTGAAGGTGCCACAGAGCTTGGAGGTGCTGCAGAGCTTGAAGGTGCCGCAGAGCTTGAAGGTGCCGCAGAGCTTGAAGGTGCTGCAGAGCTTGAAGGTGCCGCAGAGCTTGAAGGTGCCGCAGAGCTTGAAGGTGCCGCAGAGCTTGGAGGTGCAGCAGAACTTGGAGGCCTTACAGTGCTTGAAGGTGTTGCAATGCCCGAAGGGCGGACAGGGCTTGAAGGGACTGGGTAAGTTAATATTACTGGAAATATTGCGCGGCCTGAAGAAGTTGGAATTTTGATGCTGCTAATGCCAACACCTCCAGGCATATTTACATATGCTGCGTTATCTATAACGCCATTCATTGGAACACCGTGGAATCCAGAGATTCGCAGTTTTGAAAGTAAGTATGGCAATAGATCGTTCTTACTCTGAACTGGGGGGCATTTTTTCAGACAGCTCTCACTGTAGCTTTCCTTTGGTACGCGGGATGGCTTTCGCCTACATTACATAGAGAGAATCAATATATTTCAAACTAATTATGAGTTTGAGGTTAATAATTGATTTTCTAAACAGGGCTTAATCATAATTAATTTTTATCATTTTCTAGTTAGGCCAAACTGAGATGATAGCCGAAATGCAAAAAACTAGCAGATATGCAAAGGTAGTAATTTTGGCCAAACTTTCTTTTCTCTCTATTTTAATGATACGCTTAATGTTCTCGAAAATATGACAGGCCATTTGTTCGCTGATGATTGTCAAGCTCTTCTCGAAGTCGATTTGAATCAAATTAATAACGGTATTGATAAAGTAAATTCGGACCTTGCTAAATTAAATGATTTTATTAAACGTCGCGGCATGAAATTAAACGGATCTAAATCTAAGATGATGATTATCGGTACTAAGCATCAAACGAGTCGGTTAAATTTTGATATGATCAATGATGTGAAAATAGGTGATGAAAAACTCGAATTTTGCAAGTCAATAAAGAACCTTGGTGTTATTTTTGACGAAAATTTTAATTTTCAAGAACATGACAAGTGTAAACTGCAAAAAGTGTATGGTGTCTTGAACCGTATACGCCATACCAAGCATTTTATACCCAATTACGTAAAACGTGATATGGCTGTAGCTCTGATTGACCCCATAATGGATTATGGCAGTGTAGTAACATACGGTTGGGGTGCACATAACACTCAAAATCAGGTTCACCGTGATCTTGTTGCTGATAACGCCAAGATTCGATACATTTACGGATTAAAACGTAATGATCATGTTACTGAATATCGTGAGCGTTTGAATGGATTGACCCCTGAGAGCAGAGTTAAACTGCAATCTGCAGTCTTGATATTCAAGCAGTTGTCAAATCGTTCTCCTGAGTATCTGAATCACATGTTTGTTCGGAACGGTGAGTCGTCGCGTTATCCAGATAACCTCCGTGTACATTTTTATCCACGTACTACATTTGACACGCGCGCCTTTAGTTTATCAGCGATTAATTTTTGGAATAGCATACCGGTGGATATTCGAAATTCTAAGTCCATTGTTGCGTTTAAAAATAACCTAAAGCATCTGTTACGTACCTCACAGTAAATGATTCAAAATATAAGCCCGCGATTTCTCGGAACATTGTTACGCAATTTCTTTTCCAATTAGTTTTAAGTTATTTCTAGTTCTTCATTTTTATTTGTCATTTTTTCTATGATGTTAACGTAATTTAACTGCAAAAATATTGACTGTATTTCCCCTAGTTCTCCTGAACTAGGCCGGTTTTGCCATGGTTTTCCGGACCAAATTTTGGTATTAAAGCTTCTCTTTTATACCATCCCATCCCTGACTGTATTCTCTTTGCAAAAGACGCACCATGGGCGGAATTTATGCCGTATTGGGTCTTAGACCAGCATGTTTTCAGCTTGCTGCGAACACGTATTGGCATAAATGTAGGCTCCGTAATAAATAAATAAATAAATAAATGCAAATCGCGTGAGATTGAGTTGTTGCATAAGTTACATATATTGAGATAACTGATTTTTTCGGAATGCGGATATATTGCAACATCTTTTGACGGTAGTGAATATTTAGCTACAAATGTTTGCAATTTGTGAGATCGTTTAATGTATTGAACAAGGGGACCGTGCTATTTGAGACATTTTAATCATATCTATTCTCCAGCGCCATCTATTGGGCAATAGTATTGATGTGATATTTCAATCGTTTCAATGACTCATTTGTTTTTATTATTTGTGTCAATAAAAATTTTGTTCGTATTACAATGGATCTAAATTGAGTTCACCCATGTAAAATAAGATGGCGCGGTCAATTGGCATACTCTCGAATAGCTCTCCAATTCCATACAAGCACGGCCCGCTTGGTATTGATCTTCAATTTATTGTTTTAGAAACAACGTTTTTGTACAGGAGAAATCTACGATAACAAATCTGAATAAATTTACATCTTGCTCTTCATCATGCAATCGAAAGAACAAAAAGATACAGCAAATGTTGAAAAGGCCAAGGCGCCTTCTGACACTGGTCAATGACAACGAGTTGGTGGCTCACTCTTCAAAATCCCCATTATTGTGCTACCGTCATAGCTCCTTAACTCGATAAATCCATCTCCTTGTGCAAATAAAATGACTGGGTGGTTGAAATTTCAATCATTTTTTCTATGTATTATGCGTTAACATTCCTAACTGTGACTGAGCAGTTGAATTTTTATTGATAATCGATGTCAATTATAGGACCAAAAATTTGGGATGAAATTTCAGAGGAAATTAGAAATGAGAGATAAATAAATATTTCAAGAAAAAAATGTATTGTATCAATATTCGCCAGATAAAAATAATCAATTATGCAAACAATCTCAAAAGTCAAAAACGTTCTTGTCTGTTAGAATTTTATCTCAAAATGATGAATAAATAAATAAATAGTAGAATTCATACCTGCAACGACAACGGTGAACCAGTTTTTTGCTAAGATTTGCTAGTGGATTAGCATTTGGCTCTAGTTCAGGCTCCGCATACACAAATCCCTTGAAAATTTAATATTTTACAGATTTAGATTTTCGATATTACAATAAATTGCAATAATTCCAATAACGGCATTGGAATTTATTGCACAAAAAACAATAACTTCCAATAATTGGAATAATAATTTTTACTTTTCCGCACACACCACTGTGTGTGGTAAAAGTATTGCGATCGGTCCAAAAAATTTAAAACGCCCGGAATAAGTTTTCTATTGAAAACGAGACTTCATATTTAGCCTCTTGCTATTCCTTATGAAATTTTCTGTTTCTTGCTCTCAAGAAAGAGGTGAGATGTGAAGTCCCACTTTCATTCTCACTTATTCATATAGTGTGTTGCTTTTTGTTCTTCACATTTCAATGGAATCCAACACAAATTGAAATGTCAAAGTGCACACATAAAACCAATTCGGTAAAATGACTTTGATTTAGCTTATTTATTTTTTTTATTTGTGTCAATAAAAATTTTGTTCGTATTACAATGGATTTAAATTGAGTTCATCGATGTTAAATAAGATGGCGCGGTCAATTGGCATACTCTCGAATAGCTCTCCAATCCCATACAAGCACGGTCCGCTTGGACGCAAGCGACTACATCAAGATGTAGAAGACAAATACAAATGAACGCACTGACATCCTATTCGGATGTGACATTTGATTTGTTTATTGAGTCAAATTTAATACGGTTCATAGATTCTGCGGTGATGCCATTACAATTTGACGCTCATTATGCAATCGAACATAAACAAAGTATAAATTTATAAATTCCGTTTGAGTTTCGAAATTAAAATTTTGTAGAGGTTCTTGAAAATGAATCACAGTGACTAGTGACAAAGCCAGAAGTTTTTGATCCATATGAAAAGCAGCATAAATAAAATACCAATCTAAATAGCAATTCAAGAGTCGGATGTTTGAATTGGCTATTCAGTACCAGCTTCATTTCATTGTTGTGGAATATAAAAAAAGAATATTAATTGTGTTCTCGAATATATTTAATACTATAACACTTGAGTGAAAATTTCAATATTTTCGAGTGCGCGACTCGGGTAAAAATGAATCGAATTAAAAAGAAAAATGTGTTGATTTTATCATTTATTTGAAAAAATACGCAAAAATACCGTTTTTTTTTGTGTTTTAGTGTATTTTTGAGCCATTGCTGCCATATGAGTAAATCGAATCGGGAAAATAATATGATATTCAGATTCTCCGTACCCATAAACCCACATGACACAACATTTCAGCCAAGAAAAATAAAAAAAATAAACCTATTGCCATGATTTGAGCCAAAATCAGTGTTTTACATGTAATGTATGGAGCAATTCGCCAACTTGAGCAAACCTAATATAGAAGGATGATCAGTGGACCAAGGCAGATCAGAATTGCCCTATACCGAGTCGCGCACTCGACCACTAACTCACAGTGTAATTTAAATATTGAGTCAAATATTGATTGTTTTGTTGTACACAGAGAGAAAACTGCGGTAGAATGATAATGCAATGCGGTAATTCATCAGTGTGTTGCACGCTCACGAATTCAGAAGTTATCGGAAGAGCAAAAGCAGCTTCTTATCGAAAAATTAAAAAAAAAAACGTTGAATATTTTAGCGCAACAACTGAGATTATGATCAAGATTAAACAGATCATTTATAGACGTATGAACGTACCGTTCATTACATCGATTCTCTAGACGAAGGCGTTAAGACTGCGTACATTGCTTGCGAATCATTTGCAGGTCGGCACACAAATGATTGTGTTGCCGCTAAGTTGAGCACCATTTTCAATCGTTTTAGCTTATTGGAAAAAGTGTTTTTCATCACAACTGATGGCACTAGCGAATATGTGGCTGCTTGTAAATATCACGTTCTACCTTTTTCTACTTTGGACGATGGTGCTGATGCAGAGTCTAATACTGATATTCCAATGGACGAATTGCCGCAATTGAACGGCAATCGACGAGTGCTCTCCAATATTAACAGAATCACCTGTTCAAGTCATGCACTCGACATAGTCAGCTCAAAGGACTCACAAAAGGCCCTAACAAATTCAGAGATTGATAGCTGAGATTTTCACAAAAATTACGGGACGAAAATTAATTGGGCCACACCGTATAAGATGGTTGAAAACTTTTGATGCAGTGGGCAACATTCTTTCCATCAATTTGTTACAACTCAATCAAGCGCTCACAGATATGGAACTAAATCCACTTGAAGAATATGATCATTCATTTTTGAAGGACTGGCATAAATGTATGCTACCAGTGGCAACTGCCTTGAAAGTGCTGGAAGCGAACGCATACGCATTCGTTAAGCAGTTTTGAATATTCCTTCCCAGATGTATCTGTTAAATTCAATATTGGATGAAACATTCTTTGGTTTCGAGCCAACCGGGGAATGCAATGCTCACGTTGTAAGGTTTCATTTGCTACAAAGAAAGATGAACCTATACAATATGTATTCATCTATCTCTATTTGCATAAAGTATCAACACACAGTAGTTTCGAGCACACGCTTCACCTAAAAAATTATCGTATCTCAAAACGAAAGTAATCTGTTTTTTCTGCATTCATCCGGTGTACAAACCAAAAAAAAAAGAATAGTATAGTACTTGTTTCGCATAACATCATTTGAATTGGTTTGACGAACGTTGTCACCAATGAATGTGATGAATTCATTTTGTGATGCTGCTGCAAGGGGCAGACCACAGTTGTCACCAATGAATGTGATGAATTCATTTTGTGATGCTGCTGCAAGGGGCAGACCACTCGAAAGTAATTCAGTGAATTGAATGTAATACCGCACATTTCAAAAGTAATACCACTGAAAAAGTATGGAGTACAAATTGAAAACCGCGCATTCGTTACTAACTTCATTTCTATCATAGATGTCATTATTTTGACTTTGACAACTATTGTATCTTAAAGAGGATAAAAAAATACATTGAAAACGATCTGTCAAACTTATCATTCAGTTGAATACACAAGTTTATTATTGCGTTGAAAATGTCGAGCTACGTGCCTACAAAACAGCATTTGCGGGAAGTTTTACTTTATTGGTTTAATCTGAAGAAAAATGCTTCCGAGAGTCATCGTTTGTTATGCGAAGCATATCCAGAATATGCTCCGTCGATTAGAACGTGCCAGGGATGGTTTTGCGCGGTTCAAAAGTGGTGATTTTGATGTGGAAGACAAAGAGCGTCCAGGCCAAGTGAAAAAGTTTGAAGACGAGGAGTTGGAAGCATTACTCGATGAAGACTCGTGTCAAACGCAAGAAAAACTTGCAAAATCATTGGGAGTGACACAACAATCCATCTCCTATCGTTTAAAAGCCATGGGAATGGTTCAAAAGCAAGGAAATTGGGTGCCATACGAATTGAAGCCGAGAGACATCGAACGCCGTTTTTTCACTTGTGAACAGCTGCTTCAAAGGCAAAAACGGAAGGGTTTTTTGCATCGTATTGTGACAGGTGATGAAAAGTGGATTCATTACGATAATCCGAAGCGAAAAAAATCGTATGGTTACCCCGGCCACGCATCAACATCGACGCCAAAGCCGAACATTCATGGCTCGCAGCTAATGCTGTGTATTTGGTGGGATCAGCTCGGCGTGATCTATTATGAGTTGTTGAAACCAAACGAAACCATCACAGGAGCATTGTACCGAACTCAATTGATGCGTTTGAGCCGAGCACTGAAGGAAAAACGGTCGGAAACGGTCGCAAGACACGATAAAGTTATTTTGCAACATGACAACGCTCGGCCACATGTTGCTCAAGTCGTTAAAACCTACTTGGAAACGCTTCGATGGGAAGTCCTACCCCACCCGCCGTATAGCCCAGACATTGCCCCTTCCGATTACCACCTCTTCCGATCAATGACACATGGCCTGGCTGAACAGCATTTCCATTCTTACGAGGAATGCAAAAAATGGGTCGATTCATGGATAGCCGAAAAAAGCACAGATTTCTTTCGACGCGGAATCCGCAATTTGCCAGAAAGATGGGAAAAAGTTGTGGCTAGCGATGGACAATACTTTGAATAATCAATTTGTAACCATTTTTCCATAATAAAGATCGAAATTTTGAAAAAAATGCGCGGTTTTCAATTTGTACTCCCAATAATACCGATGAAGATGTAATACTTGTCAAAGTGGTAGTCCATGTTAGTGTCATTTCGCATGTTTGGCAAGCATAAATCAATTTTAAGTCGATTTTCATTTGGTTTTTTAAAAAAAATATTGAAAAATGAACACCAGAAACGATATTGTTTGGTAAGTGGTTTTTCATATGTGCGCCACTGATTTGTTGTACTAAGTAAAAATGCAATGAATATCTTTAGGGCTCGCATGAAGTATTTTCCATTCTGGCCAGCACGTATTGTTGCGTCTCCACCAATGATGGGTCTTACGCCACGGAATAAAATTTGTGTACTTTCTTTTGGATCGAAACAATTGTACGTATAACATTGAATGTAGTGTTTACTAAGGAATCAGAAATTCAATGTCAAACATATATTTCTATTATTTTAGTGGTTTTGTCGATTCAAAAGCAAAATTAATTTGTAAAGGAAAAGGTATGTAACGATTGTACTAAACGCTTCAACATTTCACACCTTCCCCGCCTTCCCCTCCTCCAAACAGCGAGTTTGACAGGCTCCGCATCTTTGCTGTCATTGTTTGAAGAAGGGGAAAAAGTGTTAACCATCCATAGACGAATGGTACAGAGGGCGCTGCTGTCAAGCTAAGTGTCAAAATTCAATTTTGCATCGTCCGCTTGATAAAAGGTTTTCCAATAAGAGGTTTCATTTTGAATAGCCAGCTATTTGGGCAGCTGTCACTTTTGAAGCTGTCATCTTTTGACATTTGACAAGTTAATAAATGGTCTTACGTAAGTAAAACTAACTTTTCCGCACATTTTCCAAAATTGTTCGGGCTTACGCATTTTTCATTGATTTATGTTTATTTCTTATCGAATCATCATGCAACTTTGAGAATAAATCACAGAAAATTTCAAGTCATTACGATGAGATCGAATTTCAAGTCATTACACATCATGTAATTTAAATTTTAATTTTAATAAAAAAAACACATAAACATCTCAGTTTCTAATTTTCACTTCAACAAACGCTTCTTCGCTGGTTTTGAGTTTGTAATATCAATTACGAATTAGTTTACTCTGATCTGAACTTTTGATTCATGGCAACGATAGATATGGTTCCACATTTATGTCATGTATAACATTCGTTAAAAAGTTAATGAGCATTCAAATTGATGAAAAAAAAAACAGGTTAGAAAAACACAAATACTTCATACAATTTAATAACAAAATTTGAATTTTGACCCCGAGAATCGAAAACTTTACAGGGGAGGTAGTCCTAAACCTCATCAGAATGACTTGAAATTTTGCGTGACTTTTTTTTTAATGAAAAAATAATATCCTGAAAGTTTCAATAGGATACAAGGTGAACTTAACATATTCGCCATACAAATTTTCAGTTTTGACCTCGAAAAGACCCCGAAAATCGAAAATTTTACAGGGGAGGTAGTTCTAAATCTCATCGGAATATGTTTCATAATGATACAATGCGAAATAGTCATAGTCCCCATACAAAGATTTTTGTAATTATATTGAAAAACGGCCCATTTTTTGATTCCACTCCACTAGAGCTACTCGAAAAAATTATCCGATTAGGCTGAAAATTAATAGGTTTCTATTCCTAATGAAGACAAATGTGTGTGTAAATTGTACAATTCTGAAATCAATTTTTTGAGTTATCGTGTTAACAAATTTTTGCGTACAACGTAGATCGGACAACGTACAACGTACCACACACGGACAAAAAATTGCTCCGGGAATGGTTGCAATCGTTATTTCTAGGTTCAAAACGCACAGAAAACTTATTCTGAGCGTTTTGAATTTTTTGGACCGATCGCAATACCTTTACCACACACAGTGGTGTGAGCGGAAAAGTAAAAGTACGCCATTGCTAAAAATGGAACGACTGTGACTGCAAAATTTTCCACATTTTTGTAGTGAATTTCAACAATTTCAATGCATTGTTGAAGCGTTATTTATTTATTTATTTATTACGAATCCTAAATTTATACCAATATGTACAAGAGCTACGCAGTAGCTCATGTATGCTGGCAAAGTGCCCAATACGGTATAAATTCCGCCGATGGAACGACTTAAACAAAGACAATTACAGGGATGGGGGGTATCTACGAGTGACAATAGATACCAAATTGAGCCTGGGACACCATGGAAAACCGGCCTGACCCAGGAGAGCCAGGGTAAAAACTTAAACGCGAGTTGAACCTTCATTAAACATGAACATATCATTTATATAGGCAGGAGAGCGCGTTTTCAGTTGCTTAAAAATCAAAGTAGCTGAATGAAGCTTTGCCTTGGACTCAGGGGTAAGGCCACTGATTCACTCACGATACTCGCTTATGTGCTCGGATCTTTTCAAACCATAAATATGTATAACGGATTTTATCGTTATCAGCCATGCGAATACGATTCTCCTGATCAATTGAGCCATGGGCTCCCCAACCATAAGAGATCACATCACTATAGCTTAAAATGGGATCAATGAGCGCACAAGCAACATCACGCTTAACATAGTTTGGTATGATATGCCGAGTATGGCGAATTCTACTCAACACACCATAAACTTTTTGCAATTTCTCACTATTATGTTCCTCAAAATTCATACAGTACTCCCTGCGTTATCCGTCTCTGCGTTATCCGTCACCTCTGTTAACCGTCACCGTTTTGCGATTCATTACGTTTTGCGATTCGTCACCAAAATCAAAATTGCCGCATCAAATCTACAGAAATTTATTGTCTGGTACGAAATGCAAGATGAAGCCGGCTTGGCTGACACCATTTGTTTACGCCAGTTTTATATTTTCGCGTATGGAAATCAGAAGTAATTTTAAAGCAACAGAAACTCACGGAATTTTTCCAAAAAGCAAACTAACGAATGAATAATTTGCAATAAATTTATGATGATTTTATACAACGCATGTTATTCTCACTTTTGTTCATTCCTTTAATAGTTATCATGCAATTTTTCGATTGTGAATCTACAGGTCTGTTTCTGTTAACCGTCGTTTTTGATTATCCGTCATTGGTGGTTTACATTGACTGACGGATAACGCAGGGAGTACTATATTTGAGTCAAATACAACACCGAGATTTTTTATTGATTGGCAAAACTCCAGCTGTTCGCCATCAACAACAACGCCATCAACAACAACGCCATCAACAACAACGCCATCTATCATATCAAAATTTATACGATTAGTATTGTGCTTTGAACCGATAATCATAACCCTGGACTTAGTTTTGAGCCTGTAGATCATCTGCAAATAAATGGCCAGTCATGTGTTCAGGCAGGTTGAGAGTATCATTGAAATAAATTGAAAAAAAAATTTGGCCGAAGTTGGATCCCTGAAGGACACCATTATCAATACCAACACTATCTGATTCGATATTACCAACTTTAACTGTTTGAGAAATATTATAATACTATTAATTGATTTGATCAATTTTAAAGATTTATTGTCGAAACCATAAGATTCACACACTTTAAGCAGACCGGAATGTGGAACCGAGGGGAAAGCACTTTTGATATCCAAAGAGACATAAATGACAACCTTTTTACGGTTGATAGATGATCTGATACTCTTTGATATGTTCAATAGCGCTGTTGAGCAGCTGTGATTCTTGCGAAATCCAGACTGACGATCATGAATTAAGTGATTAGTTTCCAAATAGTGGATGACTTGTTCATTGAGCAAAATCGCGAATATTTTCGGTAGGACGGAAATTATACTGATTGGTCGGAATTCAGAAACGAATTGGGGGTTTGTGACTTTATTAAGAGGCCGAATAATAATTTTGTTCCAATCAGCAGGATACACACCGTTGGGAATACATTTGTTAAAAATGCGTGTATCGTTCCATTTTAAGTAATGGCGTTGATTTTATTTGTCAAGTGTCAAAAGATGACAGCTTCAAGAGTGACAGCTGCCCAAATAGGGGGCTATTCAAAATAAAACCTCTTGTTGGAAAACCCTGTATTTATCTCAACGTACATTTTTTTCATGAATTTTTAACACCTGATCGAATTCGGAGCACTATTTAACTTTATATGCTCACGCAAAAATGTTCCCTTTGTTTTCCAATGTACAGTACAGGCCAAAAATATGGATACAGCAAGAAAAATTCAATTTTTTGTCTTTATAACGAAATCATATGACTTAATCTACATTTTGAAGGCACATATGTCTACGAATTCACTTCTAGTGACTATTCTATATGCATTTTGTATAAATTAAATGACTTTTACAAATCAAAATTGAGAAAATTCTACTTAAGACGATTTTCTTTAAAATGGCCACCTCTGGCTTTGATGAGTGCAGCGCATATTTTGGGCAATCTTTCAACAAGATTATGCAGTGTTTCCACTTGTATGTTTTGCCAAGAATCTTTCAGACATTCGATTGGGTTGATATCTGGTGATTGTGGTGGCCATTCCATGACTTGAAGCACACCAAGGTCTTGTTTATTTTGTAAATAAGTGGAGCACAATCCAGAAGTGTGTTTTGGATCATTATCCTGCTGGAAAATAAATCCACGCCCAATCAATTGCTTTCCAGATGGAATCGCATGGCGTTGAAGAATGCTGTGGTATGACTCTTTTATCATTTTTCCATCAATTTACTTGAGTTAGCCGACTCCATCATACGAGAAACAGCCCCAAACCATCACAGAACCGCCGCCGTGTTTTATAGTTGGCGCAATACAATCGGAATTGAGCCGTTCACCTGGTTTTCTACGGACGAATTGACGCCGATTAGTGCCAAAAAGTTGAAATTTTGACTCATCTGACCAAAGCACTGATTTCCATTGCGCAATCGACCAATCTTTGTGTTCTTTGACAAATTTTAATCGTTTCCGTTTGTTTATCAGTCGCAAGAGTGGTATTTTTATACTTTATTTTTAGCAGCTATTCGTCCAATCATTCCATTTTCTCGCAGTGGCCGTTTGAGACTATTCAAGGAAATTGGAGCGGCCAATGTTTGATTGATTTCAGCTCGAATATCTGACGCTGATTTGAATCGGTTTGCCTCAAAAATCAATAAAATATCGTTGTCATCTCTTTTAGATGTCTTTCTTGGTCGTCCGCGTCCAGCTCTGTTCATGTTACAGCCAGTTTCAATGAATCTTTGCCAACATTTCTGCACACCACTCCTCGAAATTTTAATTATTTAATAATCTTATTGCGCATGGAAAATGACAATTAAAAGTAATTATTTCATTTTATTGCCATAGATTTGGTTCAGAATGATAAAAAAAATCTCAGATTTACATTAAAGAACAAAAATAAAGCGAAACAATATCAATTTATTATGAAAATATGATGACAAAGTTGGAAAAACGGAATATCTGTTGCTGTATCCATATTTTTGGCCTGTACTGTATTTGAAATAGAAACTACCATAAATTTGTGCATAACGTTCAAATACGCTCCCATTTAAATACATTGGGAAAAAATGGTAATATTTTCGCGTGAGTATATTTGGTGAAATTGGTCCCAGTTATTGCTTCAACGAGCAAAGGCAATGTTTTGGCAACTCAAATATGAGGTAATTGTTACGAGTCTTTCAAATACAAGTTTGAAAAAAAAATTTCATTTCAGTTGTTTTTCCTCCAAAGAAGCAAATGAATCCAAATGACTGTTGGAATTTTTATGTATTTTGAATGCTTGTGACATATGAATCCAATGGCAGTATCCATTTTGTGAGCAGAGAGCACTTCGATCTTGCTTGATATCAAAAAGAAGGCAACAAAAGAAATATAAAGCGAATTGCTTCAGATTCTTTTTGAAGCAGAATTTTTCTACATGCTCCTCCAGACAATTCCTTCTTATCCATAGTTTGATTCGTAATGTGGAATGAATCTTGAAAAATAAAAAACATCTTTAAGCAAGATGAAATGAAAATAAACAAAATCGGTTTGTTTATCGTTCGTTTCGTTTTGCAAATGAATATATTTACTTTAAGATTAAAGCAGAAGTGGTCAACTTAGCCCTGTGCTGTGGGGAATGTGAGCAAGAGAAATACTTGTAAATACGTGTATATTTGGAAATATCACACTTATGCGTTAAAAAGAAAGAATAAAAGAATGAAAGACATCCATAGCCCACAATATTGTATATTTATTTCATACGTTCACTTTTCCGATAATACTTTACGCTTCAACATACGTAACTAAGGTATTAATAATAACAGCGTCTCGTTAACATACATCAATTTTGACAATGACGGTTTTTTTATTTTATGTTCGAAGTCGAAATGTTGTAAAAACACAGTGACATTTTTTCGTTCCTCTATGAGAAAATTGAAGATCTATATGAAGATGAACAATTACTATTCTCATGCAGAATAATCGAAAACGCGTTGACGTATGACGAACGATCAGATTTTGATGGCAGCGGACTCTGCAACGAACTACGAATCGTCAGAAAATTGATAAAGGGTAGAACAATTGAAATATTAAATTTTATTGCATCATATTCTATGATGATATTGTTAATTCATTTGTGAATTCAAAACGCAGAAACTTCGGAATTATTTAAAATAAAGTGTTTTTTCGATGTACCTGAAAGACCTGCGTGTTAATTATTTGCAAAAAAGTTGAATCAACCATGTGAAATTTTCTCTTTTGAAGAACTGCGTGAACGTTATAATTTTGCAGCATGGAAATTGCACATGAAAAGTTACCTCGTTTTTAGAGTTTTGAGGAAATGTGATACTAGTACCAGAGACCCGATCGCATGGGCCGCAAAGCCCATAGGCATGCTAATTAGCCGGCCAACGGCACACAAGTGGGCATGTGCCGCATCATACGTTGCACTTTCGCAACCGCCGCAAACTCCGTCACTTCATCTTATGCATGTACCGCATGCCATTAAACTCAGTCAACTCAAATTTCAAAACCGCATTATACAAAATAACTTTGTACTTATATTTTTTATCATAAGTTCTTTTGATTTGTGACATTAAAATATTGTTGATTTTTGCAAGTCAAACAATGCAAAAATACATTCATAATTCCATTTGCTGATCATAAATAATTATTTATAACGCTGTTATAATTATAACGCCTATTTATTCGATTTCAAACCTTTTATATGATATGTAGAATCATTTACAAATTTAGGTACACAAATTAGGAAAAGTCGCAAAGATTGAGAGAGAGAGAGCGCGCATGCGTCTGTGTGCTTGCGGCAACCGCACTACTCTTTATGAGTAAGCGTAACACTTGTGCACATCTACGGCTAATGGATAGGCATTAGCCGGCTTAGCAAACCGGCCAACAAACGTGGACCATTGCGTCGTCTCTGATTAGTACAAACAAACGTCGTCAGCAATTGCAACTGAGGAAGAAAGCGATTTAAAAGCAATTTTGGGAATTATTTAGTGGATTGATCAAAATATTTTTTCGTATATCTTTTGAAGATGAAAATACAGCCAAAGAGGCTTGAGAAGCATTAGAACAACATTGAGTGAATCCGACCTCAATAGCAAAGTAGCATTGCTGAGACAATTTACACAAACCAAACTAAGTGATTCAAATGGCAAGGAAAGCTAAATGAATGAAATAATGTCTGCAGTTTCATTAAAGCCATTAGATTAAAAATACTGGATTAAAATTTGATGATGAAATTGTGACATCGCTTATGTTAACGGGACTTCCATGTGAATTTGATTCATTTGTGTTAGCAATTGAGAATATACAGACAAATTTGACCGTGGAATCTCTACTGACAATTTGCTTTGAAAATATATTGGCACCTGGGTTGCTAAAATTACATGGTTTTTGATTCAAGTATGTAATTTACGTAAGAAACTGTAAATTACGTAATTTACATGTAAGAAACCATTTCGATGCAAGAAACTCCAAAATGAAAAAAATTACATAAGCTTTAGTGTAATAAACTGTAGTTTTACGAAAATAATCACGATCTATGCCTAATTTATATATCAAATGAACAATAGAACAGTGTTTTGATAAAATATTTGTAAAACAAATCAATAAAACAAAATCATTGAAATTTAGTTAATTAACTAACAAAAATATATATTTCAATGAAAAATCTATGAAGAAATGTAATTAAAATAAAATACTATTAATTTATTCACGACGAGCGACACGAATAAATGTTCAAAATTTTTGATTCAAAACTTTACACATTTTTTTTCACCATTCACCACACAGTGACGTTGACAAGAGACGACTGTATAAATCTCTACTAATACAAGTTCGCGCATTCAATTCCACTCACACGTTTGCAAACACCATACACCATACACCATACACCATACTTGAGCAACCATTTCTTGTTTATAAATCAACATTTTTCATTGAGAGAAATTTTTGGTTGCAATTAAATTTCTCAATTGATCGTGATAAATTTATATTTTCCAACGCATTTAAAGCAGAAAAAAGAATTTACAGTAAAAAAACATATCGCAGTTTCATTAAAGCCATTAGATTCAAAATCCTTCGATTTAAAGTTACGAAAATTTCGAAAATGTCTGACGCATTCAAGCAATTAATGGATGGAAGTTCCAAAGCATCGTCATCAGGTTCTGGCGGACGTCCAATGCATGATGGATGGTATGGATATGAAAAAGTATACGTGGATAAAAAACTTAGCCATCGGTAATGAATATGTCGAAAATTGAATTTAATTTGGTTTTTATTCGTATGCTAAGTCAATTACGCGGTACTTCGAATATCGAAGGAAATGAAATTGATTTTGGTGCTTCAAATGCTTCTAACAGCCAAATTGACGATGATGAAATGGACATTGAAACGGGTTCTGTCAATAGTGAGCTACAATCAATTGACACCGATAGAGTTTTGAAATCGCGTTCAAATTCCCGACCAGGCTCACGAGCGAGCTCGCGACCCAGCTCCAGTTTAAGTCTAACGATGGATTCGCGAGAGGTAAGGAGATTATTAATATGATTTGTTCAAACTAATTTGCTAAATCGAATGAAATACATTCAATTTTGTAGCCAACGCCTGAGCAAAGCCCATCGACGGAATTTCAAACGTCAACACCAACATCAAAACAAGCGAAACTGAAACGATTCTTTGACAATATGAAGCCTTCCGAAAGTGAAAACCTTGATTTGTTATTGGCGGAATTTTTTTACGGTTGCAACATTCCATTCGCTGTCGCCGACTCAATTTACTTTAAGAGATTGATCAAAGCGTTACGTCCAGCATACAGTCCACCATATCGCCAGCTTTTGTCAGGCAAGCTGCTGGATAAAGAACACGAGAAAATCGAAAAACGCAATTCCGAATTGATCGTTAAAATGGATAAAGAAGTAACTTTGTTGGTAGATGGATGGCAAAATTCGTCGTCCAATCGCCACAATGTTGTAACAATGTTGGCAACTTCAAATGATGAAAATTTTTTACTTGAATCGTTTGACTTCTCAAGTCTTCGTGAGACCGGTGCTAACTTACTTGAAGCAGTGGAAAAGTCGATCAACATCGCCAAGGAACGTTATGATGCCAAAATTAGCTCTGTTTTGACGGACAATGCCTACTGTATGACCAACATGGGCCATTCTGCAGAAAATTCATTTGATCTGCTGTATTCCACATGCAACGCACATTCCGGAAATTTATTGGCTGGCAATATAATAAAGCAACCACAAAACGCAGAAATAATGTCAAAGGTCATGACTGTTCAAAAAGAATTCAAGAAAACCGGGCTAGAAGATCGATTGTTGAAAACTGGTGGCCACAAGCCCGTTCTTTTTTGCACTACTCGTTGGACGAGTCAACGAGATGCAGCCGAATCTTTACTCAATAACTTGTCTGCCATGAAAATTGTAGCAGCCGAAATTGATGACAAGGCGACGAAACCAAAAGCAGCGGTTTCTCAAGTTCTGTATGATGACAATTTTCTCGCGTCGGTTAGACAATTGCTTGGATTGCTCAATCCCGTGGCCGAATTGACAAACTATTGCCAAAGAAGTAATTCTTTCAGCAGCTGATGCCGCTGAAAAATGGTTAACATTATTGGCTGAATGTCCCGAATTGCGCAGTTATTTAGAGTATCGGTGTAAAAAAAGCAACGTGTTCAACATTGTGACAATGACTGCGAATTTTTTGCATCCGATTTATCGAGGTAAAAAACTGGGCCAAGAGCACTAAAGAAGTCGAAGATTATCTCTTCGAGAAGCTTCAGGGCAAGGCGCTTGAATCTGTTATGCAATTCACCGAAAATGATGGGACATTCGCTATTTTGGAAAAAAAGAGACTTACGAATCCGAAATCTTTCCGGCATTTTGCTGCAAAACAAGGACATGAAGATCTGTCAACAATTGCAATGAAATTTCTCAAAATCCCAGCCTCGACTGCACAATTAGAACGCCTATTTTCACATTGGGGATATATCCACAATGATATTCGGAATAGGCTCTCGCCAGAAACATCAAAAAAGTTGGTCAACATTTATTTCACTCTGCGATCGACGGATGAAATACCGGACGATTACGACATCGAAGCTTAAAAAATAAAATCTGCGACGTCGATTATCATTGGTTTGTTCGTTAAAATTGAAAAAATTCTCAGATAAATCATAAATTTCTTTGTATAACAACTAAAATCCTTTGTTCCTTTTATTTATTTTCCATATGGAGAGTCAAAAATTGGTTTATTACATTTTTTACAACATTCCTGTAAAAAACTCAATATTTTTCATGTAATTTACGTAAATTACATGTAATGTATAAAACCGAGTTTCTTACATAACAACCCAGATTTGCACAAGATTCGGAAAAAAGATTAGCATTCCAGATGTTTTTCATATGAAAAAGTGGCGTTTTTGTACCGAATAAACTCTTTACATTTTTCTGTATATGTGGTTCATTGGGGATGAAACAAGGTATGCTTTCACCTAGAAACTCTTCGCTTTTAAGCCAAACAAGTTTTTCGAATAAATTTATATTTCGCTTTTCCATACAACAAAGAAAAACTTGAATTAAGCATACACGTATACGCTCACAATATGGAGAAAAAGAGGAAGAGAGAAGTGGTAAAACAAAATAACCATAAACTATAGGAAAACGAAGTGTATGAGAAGTAGAAAGCAATATCACAACAGTAGTTGCCAGTTCAACGCCAGTACATTCCAGTACTTTTGACGTTTAAATAAATCAAACGGTAGTGCGTGTTACCCTTCTTAAAAACTTCTATATTTTCAATTATTAATTCGACCGAATTTTCCCAGAAAAAATGATAACATCGTCTGAAATTCTTCAAAGTGCCTATGGCCAAAAATTATATTAGAAGTGACAAAATCATCTAAAATAAATTATTTAACAAAATCGTCTATATTTTCTTAACTGAAAACAACAAATTTTTCTAAACATTATTTGAAAAAACACTATAGCAAAATTCAAATTTTCTGATATATAGCCACATTGAAGCAACTGAAAGCAACTAAGCGTCTGAACTTGCCTAACATGAAAAATTTCGAAATCTGTGAAAATTCTGGCTCAAAAGATATAGCGTTTTAGATGAAAAAATCACCTATAAATAGGCGAAATTCTTTTTTTTAAATGTGCAAGCTAAATAAAAACAACTTATAATCTCAAATGCAAATAAAACATATTTCAATTAACGACAATGGATTGTTATCCGTGGCCTCACTTCAGGAAAAATCTGCCCTAGAACATATAATTTTTCAAACACATTTTCGAAAGCAAAGAGGTTCATCCGGAATAATTGTGAAACATAAAATATATATGGTCGTTGCGTCCCTCTGGAAGGTAAGTTTTCCTCCCACCGATGCATATCAGAATGAAATTTCTGTATTGAAATCGAGGATTGATCGAATTGGTAGAGATGACACGCTTCATTGCCATTCATCATCATTTAACATGGATAGGTATTGAATGAAATCGCTGGTTGATTCATCCCATAAGGAATTCCATCAATGTCGGGACAAAAACAAATTTTCAGGTGAAGTAAAATAAAGAAAAAGAGACAAATTATGAAACATGTAAAAAAACATTAGAGTGAAACATCGCAAATACAATATTTTAAAGTGAAATACAGTTATGTTTCAGTTTGTAATATTGTTTTTCTTATTGTTTCACTTTTATGAAATTCTTATTCTTTTTTCACTTTTGAGTATTTTTTTAGAGTCTCATTTTCATTCTAGCCGATTCATATAAGTTATTAATAATTAATAATGGTCAAAAAACTGAAATGTGTGAATGTGAATTGCAAAAAGGGCACAATAGACACAGTAGAACATGCTGCTTTGATTTGTTAAGAATTCTTTTTGTCTCACGTTCGCACAGATTTCTCGCTTGAGCGTGAATGATTTCTGTTTGTATTTGAAAAACAAAGCATATGTGAGATAATTTATTAGAAGTTTGAGTTGAAAAGTCTGTATTTTACCCAAAAATAGATTTAAAAATTTGCGGCATTGCTTCCTTTCTTTTCAATGCCTCATGAATTTGTGTCTGTTGAACTATTTTTTCTCATTGTATATACATAAACATGTTTTGTAAAATCAATTTATTTTAAATTTAGCTATGATATGTAATAATACTTACAATAATTGCAAATGAAACGATGACAAACGCCAGGGAAATCTTCATTTCAGATGATCTTTCTATAGAATTGCAATTTTTTCAGAAACAAACGTTTTCCACTTGTGCTATATTTTGAGCCCACTGCTACTTTGTATATAATTTGTAAATAGTATACCGCCTATAGGCGCCGGGTAAATGATGTTGTTTTCTGACATATCGCTAGCTTTTATAAATAATTAACAAATTTGCTACATTTTCTGATACAGTAATGGATGAAAAAAAGGTTAGAAGGTTTTCCAATGTAAGGCTTCTAAATATTTGCCAACTGCTCGAATTTATTTGTTTATCGAGAAAGTTGCAAAGCGATGAAATCGACCTGATTTTTCTATATTATACATATTTCTCCTCAATACGTGCCTTATGAATCTGTTATACAAATATAAACAATCAACACAAATCAGATTAATTTCTGTTAATAGCTAGATATTTGATGAAACTTTGTGTTATAATCAGAAATAATTGAGCACGATGACCCAGGACCCCACTTCACCAAATATACTCGTGCGAATATATTCGTTTATTTTGAGATTTATTTCAAGCATTTTGTGTGAAACAGTACTCGCGTATAAGTTTTGAATATTCTTATGAACCTTGGGAATATTCTCAAATAGAAGGAAGAATATCTTCACAATTTTGTTATTTAAAACATGTCATGGTGGACGGTAGTACACACGAGTGACAAAAGTACCCCGAGTGAAAAAGTCACAAGCTAGATTATATAAATCGGCAAGTGAGTAATTGATTCAATAATATTGGAAATAATCGTAAAATAAAAATTTATTCAAAATAAGAGTAAAACATGATTTGTTTTTCCAGCTGCACAGACACAAAAATATTGGTAACTTTGATGTGTAAAAGGTAAATTTAATATTAATTTAATGTACCATTTACCGTATGATTTTTACCATTTGACATGTATGCTGCATATTTTGAAAATGACTAACGTTTTGAGAGTGAAGCGGCAATTGGTAAATTTAATATGTGATGTGGTAACTTCAATTCATCTTTTGAAAAATATGCAGCATAAATGGCAAATGGTAAAAATCAAACGGTAAAGGGTCAAATTAATATTAAATTTACCTTTTACACATTAAAGTTACTAATTTTTTCCATAGGTGTTAAATTTTGTAATAATTATTCGATTTCTTATTCATTTATTACTTTCGCCATGTTTATTCATTTATTCGTTATTCATTCTTATTCACGAATAAGTTGTAATAATTATTCATTTATATATATATATACATACATACATACATACATACAATATAGAAGAATTGCATAGAAAGTGAATAAGAAGACGAATAAGAAGTGAATAAGAAGTGAATAAGAAAATGAATAAGAAATGAATAAGAAAACGAATAAGAAACGAATAAAAATTGAATAAGAAGTAATAATTATTACATCTTATTCGCGAATAAATGAATAATTATTACAACTTATTCGTGAATAAGAATGAATAACGAATAAAAGAATAAGCACAAAAACGAATAACGAATAAAAACTTTTATTCGTTATTATTTATTCGTTACACCTATGATTTTTTCTTGTCTCTGTGTGCGGTGAAAATACACTAAAACCTAGGGACATTTATGTTCAAAAATATGCACATTTATACGTATCTTTTAATATCAAAAAGGATATATGCGCAATGAACTATATAAATACATAAATTATGCAAAAAAATGCAAAATATACAAATTATACGCAGCATTCGCGCGTATTCAGAGTCGGTATGCTGCATAAGTCACACAGCTGGTCGACTGAATTGCTGTCAATTTATATTTTGACAGCTAACGATTCAGTCATTTCAATTTTGAATCAGTAGCACATCAGTTGCGCTTTTTAACGTTCTCGCAATGGCAAACAATTGAATGTTTTCGTCAAAACGTCGTCCTTTGGGATCTTTTCCATCATTCTTTCCAGCCGTTGCAATTCATTTCTTCAAAACAAAGGAAAAATTGTTTGATTTATTCACTTCGATTAATTCCACTGCGTTTTCTTGGCTCAATAGCTTCGGTAGATTCTGGATAAGAGCTTGATGTCCTGGCAACCATTTAAACGGGCGATTCAGTCCCCGATATTCACATAATTCAACCACTGACTCATCGATATGATTGTTGAAATGCTGTTCAATAAGTTCAATACTTTGCTCGGAGATATTGTGCAAAGCAAAATTTGAATCAAATCCAGTTTTAAATAAGATATAAATCACTGATTGAAATTTTTTTTCATTGAGTAATATTTCAATAGACGAAACTAATTTTTTGAAATTTTCCATCATTTTATTTCATTTAATTTGATCAATGTTTCGTGATTACATCTAAATTCATTTTGACGGTCTTCTGTCGATCGATATTACCAGATCAAACGTCAGTTAAAATGCGATATATACATAAAATACACATATTATACGCACTATACGAACTATTCGTTAGATATTCGATGGATACAGAACATATATGAAGAAAATTCAAATTTATACGCGCTATGTTCAATATGCAAATCGAGATAAATGCCCCTAAACTGAAACACATCAACGCAGCTGTGAAAGTAATTGTGACAGCTCGCTGTCAGAAACGCTGTATGTCTAACAGGCTCAATTCGCTGTCAGAAATTTCCAGAGCTTGGTTTTCGCACACTCCGTTTTCACATTGCCGGGCTCACTCAACTGAGTTGTATATTGATCGTGTTCAGTGTGCTACTCAGGATACGAAGTGTGTGTGCGTCGCACCGCTCACTATATTCGCACAGTAGCACATCCGTCACACCGCTCACTTAACTGAGCTTACAAAAGACAGCTACACAGACTGTGTTTACTTACGCGAATAAAGCTTTATTCGTCGCAAGAAAAAACATGTATTTCTTGGTTATGATGATGTGACTCTCAAATGTTGTTCATTAAAAAATAATTAATCTGGTCGATTTAGTTTTATTCATTTTAAATTACACATTTTAGTTTTCGACAAAATTGTAGAAAATGCTTTTGATCAAACGAACACACAGAATATCGTTTAGGATTTCGTCGCTATTAATTCAAAATGAAAGAGAGCCCCGAAAAATTGCGCTCAACACTAACTTCGGTTGAAGCCACTGCGAAAATCACTTTTGCCACTTCGTAAAGTTGAGGAGATACTGTTTTATTTTTTTCCCACAAATCCATTGCATGTTGTGATTTCGGCTCACGTTTCTTCGAATTCATTTCGAGATCAAACTCCATCAGTTTGGCCATTATTTCTTCACAAACTGGTGTCGAAGATTGCGTTGCAACATTTGATTCCAAAGAATCCAAAAAACAGTCGAAATCATTAATTGGGGCGCCAACATCAGTTTCTGATTTGGTTGAGTTAACTTCCAAATTACTTAATTTTAGATCTCGAATGCGCTTTCACAATCCGGCCAAGTGATTCATTGACGTTTGCGAAGCCAATTGCCAATCTTTCAACAAAATTCTGTAACGAGCATCGAGAAAAAGTGCGGATAGCACTATTGGACTTTTAATAAAATTGTTTTCTCTAAACTCCATGGCATGAATCAAACATTGGCTGAAATGACACGGTGGCATTTTCTCCAGTTTGAACTTCAATTCGATCCACTCAGCATAGAAGTCCGATAATGTCATTTGCTCTGATTGTGCTCTTTTTGTAAAGAAATAACAATTTTTGAATGTATCTCGTAGCTCAACCAATTCATTCCATTCTTGATCATTCAGTCCAAGGTTGGGGTTTATGAGTGCAAGCATGTTCACGAAATCTTTGAGCTCGATAAATCTATCGATCCAATAAATTTCGAGCGAAACATATGATAATTATTGTTCAAGAATTTAGACAAAGTCTGTATTTATTGCTACTTACCATTGTAAACTTTCCATTTCAACGGGTTAAATTGTCCAATATTGGAAAGCTGAGATTTTGTTCTTTGATTGCTTTCAAAATTGTTGGCGTTCTTAATTTCTTCACTATTGTACGGCTTCGCTCAATCACATCCGATGATTTTTTGCTTGCTTTGAGCGCATTATCAATTGCTAATTGAAATGTATGTGCACCACATGGAACACTGTGAATGTAGTCAGCAAAATGTTTCTCGAGAAATTCTTCGACAGCTTCCTTCAACATTTCACGATAAAACTCTTCTTCAATTGCTGTTAAATCTGAACTATCATTTGCATCGCATTCTTGGTGTTGAGCAATAACTACAATATTATCCAGCACATTGGGGCAAAGCAGCATGTAAGGAGCATTGTCAGTAGTCACACAGAATATATCTTTCAATGTAATGCCAAACGATTGCAACGTCTCATACACAACATCTCCCACATATTTTGCAGTGTGAGATGAAGTGAGCCGTGGCATTCCTAGTGTACGAACAACAATTTTACCATTTAAAACATAAAAAATGTTTATACCTAGAATTACTCTTCCATTTTTCGTTCAAATATCAAGAGCCAGCGAAATTAATGACTCTTTCGTTTCATTCATCATTTATTCTTTCATTTTAGATGCAACCTCTTTAACACGATCTTTGATTTGGTCGATGTCCACTTGAATCTTCAATCCAATTTTATCTTCGATTAATTTGATCAGCAAATGCATCAGCTTTACGATTCCGGAGCCATTGAATGTCGTGAACGGTCGCCCATTGATAGTAGATTTCGGCCCAAGCACCAAAATAGTTCGTTCTGAAACCTCTTTGTGGCGATTTTTTTCAATTATTTTGTCAGTGAAATCTTCGTGAATTCTTTCGACATGTCTCTTCAAATTATATGGTCTCGACCCAACTAATAATTTTCCACAAATTTCACCATCTTTGATCAAAATACATTTACTTTTGTTTTTTTCTTTATTGTATATAAAAATATATTCAAATAAATTCGCGGTTCCAGTATTACTTTCATCAGAAAGTATATCAGCCATTATGATGAAATTAGAATTGGCTTTAGCATGCGTTTCACGATGAATAATTTAGAATGATAAATTCATGATTGCCTTTGCACTAAAATATTTTGAAATGCGTGTATTGAAATGATGTGAGCGTTGCCCAACTCTTCGTGTCGCTATTGTCTCAATGCATGAGCGTCGAGTTGCAATTTGGCGGTAAATGAGAATAAACGAATTTCTAGAAAATTCCCTCCACGCGTTTCTCGCTACATCGCAAAATATATTTTACCAATACAAATAAATCAATATAAACGCTCATCTCTTTGTTCTAAGAGTATTGTTCTGTGAGCGTGATACAATTTTGCACACTGTTTTTCGCCGCCACACAAATATCTCCGTCGCAACATAAGTATATCGGCATAGCCTATGTTTTCAATAACATAGTGCGTTTTTGTATTTCAAATAAACTCGCTCATTTCATCACAAATTTCGTCATTACCGGTCATATATTTCTGAAGAAAATTTCAAATTTTTTCACAATGTAATAGGTGTTTCGGTCCGTTTTTTGTGTTTTTTACGCATTTATTTAAATAACAAAATGAATGAATTCAATAATCAAAGTATTTGTCATCGTTAGCTAGGACTTTTTCCCATTTTTTTGGCAATTCATGGATTCCGTCCCAGTACCACTCCTCATCTTTTGAGGCTAACCATCTATCAAGCCAATTTTTCACTGCTTCGTACGAAGTGAAGTGTTGTTCGGAAAGTCCGTGCTGCATCGATCGGAATAAGTAGTAGTCTGATGGAGCAAGGTCTGGTGAATACGGCGCTTGGGGTAGTACGTCCCATTTGATGTTTTCCAAATAGTTTTTCACCGGTTGTGCAATATGAGGCCGAGCATTGTCATGAAGCAAAATCACTTTGTGTGTTCGATCACCCCATTCTGGTCGTTTTCGCTTCAATGCTTGGTTCAATTTGATTAATTGTTGTCGGTAGCGATCAGCAGTAATCGTTTCACCAGGTTTTAGCAACTCATAATACACAGGTCTTCTCTGATCCCACCAAATGCACAGCAAAGTCTTCTTCCCATGAATATTGCGTACTGGTTGTGATGTTGATGGTTGGCCTGGGTCTACCCATGATATTTTGCGCTTGGGATTGTCGAAATAGATCCACTTTTCATCGCCAGTAACAATTCGATGCAGAAAAGACTTTAATTTGAACGTATCAAGCAAAATTTCGCAGATGGTTTTTCGTCTTTCGATGTCTCTTTCTTTCAATTGATAAGGCACCCATTTTCCTTCTTTTTGGATCTTTCCCAATGCATGTAAACGTTCAGAAACGGTGGATTGGGAAACTTCCAATGTTTCTGCCAATTGTTTCAATGTTTGAGTTGAGTCTTCATCCAATAATGCTTGCAATTCTGCATCTTCAAACTTTTGTGGCCGTCCCGATCGTTCTCTGTCTTCAACATCAGAATCACCTTGTTTGAAGCGCCGATACCATTCTCTGCATGACTTATCGGTTGGAGCTATTTCACCATAAACTTCCACAATATTTCTATGTGCTTCCGCTGCACTTTTACCACCATTAAAATAGAATAATAAAACTTCGCGCAAATGCTGTTTATTTGATTTGAATTTTGCCATTTTTGTTAGAAAAACAAAGTTTGTTACTGTACGAAATGTAAACTTCTCTTGACTGATTATTGTGGACAGATGTCTAACCTTCTTAATACAACAACATTCCGCCATCATTTTAATAACTTTATAGCTACTGAATCCATCTATTGAAAACGGACCGAACTTTCCGAAACACCCATTACTTCGCGGTCGTTTTAATAGCGACAAAGACAAAATTGGTGATTCCAATCCAATGGATCAAATCATTTGATTTGGTGCAGATTTTTCAAGTGTGAATTGTTAATAAATCAAAGGTGTATACAATTTTCTACGACAGTGACTACCAAACCGATCCAAATTATCTTCTGCACATTCGAAATGAATTTGATGAAAATGGCATGAATCCACCGGCATCAGTTGCAACACGATCTGATATTACATTTGCCGTTGGAAACGTGAGCAGATACATGGAAAGACCAACACAAGTTCATGTTGAGGCTGCAAAAAGAATTTTAAGGCACGTTACAATTTGGAATAACGTACAATTCGGACGGTGAAGAGAGTCTAAACGGTTTTAGTGACTCGGATTATGCTGGATGTGGAAACTAGCAAATTGAACGGTCGAAATAGCGATTTCGACCGAATTTGAATTTGTATGTAAATGGGAGTTTGCTATGAAACCGACCGGAGAGACAAACCATTTCCTATCCAAAACCATCGACAGGCAATAATTTGTCTCTCTGGTCGGTTTCATAGCAAATTCATTGTTTGATTCCATTCCAAAAGTGAATTGAATTTCTAGGCAAACAGAGCTCATTAACTTCAAAATTTTGTCGACTTTATCATCTGTAACAATTGCAACGCTAAGCCCAGAAATTATTGCCGTTTTCTCTCGATGTTCGCAAGTATTTCAGTGAATTAACACAAAACCAAACTCTTGACAGTAAGAATATTGAATAAAAAAAGACATATACAACGAAAGTGCATTAAAACAATCGTTTATTTACAAAATCTAATTTACTCCCGTTCAAAGCCTTTGACATTTGTGCATCCGCGATATCGTTTAGCACTTATCCCACTTTCAATACTACCCGTAGGGCATTCAGTGCATCCATGGTTTCCACTTAATCCGTCAATAAAAAAACCATTTGGGCAGGTTAGCGAACATTTGCTGTCATGTGGAACATATGGCTTCTCATCTGATGGTGAGCTGAAGTCCATTTGATAAGCAGGTATTCGAATGGAATGACATTCATTTGCTGTAATACATCGACGATTTGCGAATTCAAATCTGTCTGAGGGACATTTTCGAACGCATTGGCGATTTGAATCGTCTTCGATGCTGAAGTAACGACATGTCAAACATTCATTCGGCTCATCATCCTTGCAGCCAAGACAAGACTCACCACAGCAATTTCCGTTTGCATTGCAAGTTCCGTTTCCACATTTTGGAGGGCAGACTTTTAATTTTTATGAATTAGAGCTTATTTGTTAAGAAATCTAAAATAATGTTCTTACTTTGTTGACAGTGTTGAAGATTCCAACAAAGGCTCTTTGCTTGTGACCCTTTTGGACAAGCGTGCATATCAATACTAGAACTGGGACAAGGTGGACATTCTCCATCTTCTTTGTTGGTATTGATGAAATTGTCTGTGCCTTCCAACACAATCACAGCCCAATCGATTGTGTCAACGAAACAAAGAGCTGGATTTTTTTCGAAACGCACGGAGCCACGTGATATTTGCGTCAATGATTCCAGTCCAATTTCCTATTTTGCATTTTGAATGTATTATTTTAAATTATTTAAATAAATTCAAAATGAATTGAATATTGAGAAATTATTCAACTGCCTTTTTATTGTGGCAAGATGTTAGCTAGTTCACAATGTAGATTTGAAGTCTATCATGTTAGTGTAAAGTTTTCCACACAATGGGATATTTTTTTCCAAGACTTTTTGAAGCAGTGTTTCTGTATTTACACTTAAAAGGCCCAAATTTATCGAACAACGCATCGTTCAAGTGTTCATCGAACCAAATCTTCGTTTATCGTTGCGTCAAAGTGCTTAACGACTTCGCCAATCAAATATCAACGTCTCAAAGGAGACTTCACAAAAAAGATTGAGAGAACATTCGTTGAAGTATCGCTCAACCATGAAAAACCACTTTTGACCAAAACTAACATTGAAAAACGCATGCAGAGGCAACACAGACCAGGACACTGTAATCTACACAGATGAATCATCTTTTTGGCTATCGAACCCGTTGACTCATGCTAAGTGTAGTTCCTAAAACTAACCGGTAGTTCGTACCATCAAACACCAGCAGAGGGTTAAGGTTAAATGAAGGGTTGAGAGTGAAAGTGACCAAAGTGATCTCACCTCCTGCTCTTGTTCATAAACATTTCCATCAGCGAGAAAAGGAGGTGAGATTACTTTGGACACTTTTACTCTCAGCCCTTCAAAAATCTTTTGTTCAAAACATTATGGGAAAAAGACTGTCTTCACCGGGAAACTGAACGCAGTGTAAATGCACGAACTCTATAAATCAACTCTCAGGAAAGACTTAATGGAAATCCATTCAGAAACCTGAAGCAGTTGAGCCGATTCCTTCACCAATGAACAACACTTTCTACAAGTTATGCTTAAAATATGTGTCAAAGTATGACTTCTCGCTATGTTCACGTAATAGAAGATTCAATATTGAAATGTTTGCGAGCTAGCTAAAGTTCCAAATAAAATGCATCAAATTTAAATAGCTATAAATACATGTGTTCTCTTTCAATTTTGCCGTAAGGTTAATGTCTTGACACACTGTAATAAAATGTACCTGTAAATGCATGGTTTCAAAAATAATGAATGAATAGCCGTGGATGAGAGTATTGCCGCGAATAACGCGAAGATTTGGAAATATCTTGCCAACTGATTTAAGTCCGTGCACTCGATAAAGTAAGAAGAAATCGGTAATTTCCGTCAGTTCGGTGAATTGGAGGCGCCCATAATTTGACTCATTGTACTTGTCAATGTGGGATATCATGAGAAAGCCTTCAATGATACGACAACCTCGTAGTTGACTGAAATGTTGTACAGAGTTTCGAATGTCTATGCTTCCACAAACTAGAGATATGATTGAAAACAGAGGAAACATATTTATTAACTGAATGCGTTTAACTTTAATATAAATGCGTTTAACTTTAATGAATTCAATTATACAATATTCAATTGAATTCCATAGAATAAAAGTACATCTTTATCTTGCTACACGTATTAACGACGCTCCAACGCGTTGCTTTTAGAAGCGAAACGAAATTTTGTGGCTGCATGAAAGCGGTGCAAATTGTTGTTGTAGTCCCGGCTTAGGAATCTGTGTACAATTTGTATATGTTTTACTTTGAAATTTTGTGCCACTTTGATGCTTTCTTTTTGAGCTCCGCTTTTACTAGCAGCAGAATGAGGCTGTACTTTTAGTCTAATGCATTCAATTAACAGTTATAGTGATTTAAAGAACATTTACACTATATAAATAGAGCCTTATCAGGTCAGTGCAACGCCATACAAAATCAATGGTACACGTAGTAGACTACGCTATGTAGTTTACATAGCGTAGTCAGTACACGTATTCAAATCGCTGCACCGCCTTGAGCCTTATGCAACAACAAAAAATCGGCAATTTCTTAAATTTAGCCTCAAGGCTCCATTTACCAGGTGCTTGCATATGAAACCACTGTTGACATCTAGCGGTCAATAGCTGTGTGATCTGTCAAACCATGTTGTTAATGCTTATTAGTAAATATGACATCTGTCAACAATACTCTATACACAATATTTCAAGTTTCATACAAAAATGTGTTTTTTTCGCTCTTGAAAAATGTCGGATTTTGTGCCTGAAAATAGTGAAATGCGGACAGCACTGCTTTTCTGCTTTCGTTTAAAGAAAACTGCTGCCGAATCTCATCGAATGCTTTTAGAAGCTTGCGTCGAGCATGCTTTAAGTGAAACACAGTGTAGAGAGTGGTTCAGACGATTCAAAAATGCCAATTTTGACCTGAGAAATGAGAAACGTGGTAGACCGCCGAGGAAGTTTGAAGACACTGCATTGCAGGCATTGCTGGATGAGGACGATGCTCAGACGCAACCATAACTCGCAGAACAATTAAATGTGGACCCAGCAACTATTTCCAGACGTTTGAAAGCAATGGGAAAGATCCAGAAGGTCGGAAAATGGGTGCCACATGAACTGAATGAAAGTGTGCAAGGTCTGCATCGGATTGTGACTGGCGATGAAAAATGGATATATTTCGAGAATCCTAAGCGCAAGAGATCATGGGTAACACCAGGCGAACTAGCGACATCGACCGCACGACCAAATCCGGCCAAATCGGTTCGGGCGGAAGACAATGCTGTGTGTTTGGTGGGATCAGAAGGTTGCCATCTATTATGAGCTGTTAAAACCTGGTGAAACGGTTAAAACTGATCGCTACCGACAGCAAATGATCGATTTGAACCGCGCATTGCTTCAAAATCGTCCGGAATATCAAAAAAGGCAACACAAAGTAATTCTCTTGCACGACAATACTCCATCACACACTGCAAGACTGGTCAAGGAAACGATTGAGGCGCTTAGTTGTGAAGTGCTACCGCATGCGTCTTACTCACCAGACTTGGCACCGTCAGATTACTACTTGTTCGCTTCGATGGGTCATGCACTGTCGGAGCAGCGCTTCACTTCTTACGAAAATGAGAGAAAATGGCTCGATGACTGGTTTGCGTCAAAAGACGAACAGTTTTGCTGGCGCGGTATTCATAAATTGTCCGAAAGATGGCAAAAATGTGCGGATTCCAATGGAGAATATTTTGTTGTCAATAATATGTTTTGCCATCATACTAAAATAAACGTGTTTTTTTAGCGAAAAACAGAGGTTTCATATGCAAGCACCTGGTACACATATTGTAGGTTTGCCACCAGAAAGCAACAAATGAAATGGAATGCAATATTGCTTTTATAAATACCGCCTGATACTCGAGATGCAGTATTATCCTGCGATTCATCTGCAGTTCTGTTAGTTGAAAAAAAAAATAAAAGTATTTGTATAGCAAAAGTGTATATCAATATTAACTCTGCAAGTAACTTCTTGGAACGTAGTTTTCATAATTTCATTGAAACTATTGTTCAAATTGGAACATTGCAAAAAAGCGGTGCAATTTCATCCAAAAATGTTCACAATGTTGATGAATTATTTTTGCTTACCGATCTACATAGCCTACGCAAATCAAAACAAGAATAAATATTTTATTTTCGAATAATAAAATGCTCCCGATTAGAAATATTACAACAAAAATTTATGTACATACCTTGAAAAGAAGCGGATAAAAATGAACCGAAATAAAGGATCTGTAAAACAATATGCTTCATCTTTGAATTGACACAAATCCGTTTTAAAATAGCGAAGCAGAGCTGTGTATGTAATTGCAGTGGGAACAGTACTATGCAATTTAATAAGTTCGCAGTCGAATGAAATTTCATTATTGTTCAATCTCACTTTCATTTGTGAGGTCAAATATTCTTGCAAAGAGGTCATTGATTTTCTGCGAATTATTATCAAGAAATTAGTACTTTTCTAGCTGGTTGTGGAAGCATCCGCATATTTACTTTTCCACACACACCACTGTGTGTCCTAAAGGTATTGCGATTGGATACTAAAACTATTGCGATTCAAAACGCCCAGAGCTAGTTTTCTATTCGTTTAGAACAAAAAAAAAATGATTCCAAACATTCCCGGTGAATTTTTGTATCCGTGTAAGGTACGTTGTAGGTTGAACGTTGTCCGCTGTAGTATGTTTTCACTATATTTAAGAAACATTTGTATGGGGACTATGTTTATTTCACGACGTATCGCTGTGAAAATTCCGTAATCTCATCTTTTCACGAAAAAAAAATAGTCGCATACGATTTCAGGTCAATCCAATGAGATTTGGAAAATATCTAATGGCAGCTATATTCTTCAAGCATCAGTAAGAGTGGATGGAGTTTTGAGTGAATGGTTTGAAGTACGAAATAATCTGCAACAGAGATATACAATTTCACCTCTTCTATTCATTATTTATATGGACAAGCTGATCAAATCAGCCAATTTAAGAGGTAGAGTAGCTTTGGGGGGCAATATTATCTCTGCACTCGCTTACGCAGATGATCTGGTATTGTTTGGCAATTCTGAACTGGAGCTGCAAAATAGTATCAAAGATTTGGAAGAGGCTTGTACGAACTTCGGAATGACCATTAGCGGCAACAAAACTCAAGTTATGCATGTGGGTAAAACTCGAAAGCCAATTCATTGCACATTGAATGGCAATTTGTTGGAACAAATTTCCCAATTCAAATATTTGGGTTGCATCTTTTCGGAAGATGGCAAGTTCAGTAAAGAGTTTGAACAGCTTAGGGTTAATGGAAATAAAGTAGTATCGCAGCTTAGGTCACACGTTTTCAATAAACGTGAATTGAGTACAGAAACAAAGATGTTGATTCACGGGTCAATCTTCAGACCAACTATTCTATATGGTAGCGAGAGCTGGGTTGATTCTGAGAATTCGATTCATGATTTGGAAGTGTCTGATATGAAAGTGTTGAGAATAGTTTCGGGAGTCTCACGTCGTGGTCAGTGGGAAAACAGTATACGAAATGAGACGATTCGGGGGGATTTAAAGGTCGATTCGGTAGGAGAGCAAGCAAGAAAATCCAGATTGAGATCGGTTGGTCATGTTAAACGCATGGGACAAGAGCGATTACTGAAACGGGTTCTGTTTGAGAGGTAGGGGTAGACCACGTCGACGTTATTTAGATTCGGTTAAATATGATTTGAATGCGAGGGGATATGAATGGTGTGATGAAACTCAAAACTTGGCTCTCGATCGGAGTTTGTGGAGAGGTATTGTTTGGAGTCTATGAGGCAATTTGTTTCATAAAACAGACCAGACGCTGGAAAGCATTAATGGTCAAACAATGTTTGTTGTCGTTGTTGTTTTTGTTGTTGCTATGTTCGTGGACCGAAACCAATAACACCATTCTCACGCAAAATTTTCAAATTCTCTCTCTCTCTCTCTCTCTCTCTCTCTCTCTCTCTCTCGATACTCTGAGAAAACATTTGTAGGGATTTGAGCAAAAAAAGTAATATTTAAACGAGTTTTTGTAGTGTAATTTTCAATAATAAAATAATAATTTAAATTGAACGTCAACAATGGCTAAAAGTTGCCAAATCGCTATTAGTGAGCTTGAAACAAATGTAGACACATTCGCAAACATGGCACGGCTGATTCGTAGTATTAATCAATCGTAAATCTCATTGTAATTACTTGAAATTCTGTGTGACTTATTAATTCTCAAAGTCATGATGATACGATAAGAAATAAACATATTCCGTGAAACCGTAGACTTTCGGGAACTGTGTGGAAAAGTTATATTTACGTATGTAAGAGAATTCATTCATTTATACAAACATACTAACTGCTTCCGTGAGTCTACACTGTTATTCTTCACTATCATTCTTTATGCTGTAAATAAATAAATCGAATCACATTTTGTATTATCTTCAAAATTGAAACGAAGTCATGTGACTTATTTGACTTCAATTTGGCGTTGAGTGTAACTTTCTGGCCAGATTTATTTTTGTTCCCAATTATTATCAATATACATATTTTTTTTATTTTGGCAGTTATTTATGATATCAGTGCTCACATATATTCACAATAAATTCAATGAATAAAGTGATTGTGTATGGTCATGTGACTGTATTAGTGCGCTAAGCCTATATTTTACACACTCCGAAAGCCTAGCAAATGCGGTAAAATAATATAAAGTTTTTATTTGTTTGTGAACAAAATGAAGATTGTGTTCAACACAAAGGTATGAAATGTTTTTCGTGTGATCTGCATGGAAGAATTAATTTTATGATGAAATTTGCAAGTTTTCTGGGGAAAAGGTAAAATTCGAAAAGAAATAATAGGACTACCGGCAAAAATCAATGCTTTATTGAGGAAAAATGGATACAAATTTAATATTCATCGTTGGCCACAATTTTTTCTCATCTTTGTGGCACGAGGCGGATGCCACGTCTAAAAAAATCGATCGGTTAAGCGGCTATGCATCAATCGGAAGAGATGATAATTGGAAGAAGCAACGTCTGGGCTATACGGCGGGTGGCGTAGGACATACCATTTGAGCATATATAAACTTCCCGCAAATGTTGTTTTGATGGCACGAATGTAGACATTTTACGCATTTTCCGGCTTCACAAAAAAAAAATATTTTCACTAATGACCAATAACCTAGACTGAATTAATTACACAATAACATGAGTCGACCGGAATAAAAGTGAGAATACACCGGCTCTAGATCAGTACTGCGACTAGATAATCAAAAACGCTGAAGTGAACCATGAATATTGTTGAGTGGCAGCAGCGGTCCATAATTTTCGCTATCAATGTTTATTTTTAGTGTAAAATGAACATTGATAGCGAAAATTAAGAACCGCTGCTGCCACTCAACAATATTCATGGTTCACTTCAGCGTTTTTGATTATCTAGTCGCAGTACTGATCTAGAGCCGGTGTATTCTCACTTTTATTCCGGTCGACTCACATGAAGTTTCTGATGTGACAACTGTCATAGCCAAAATTCACCTCAGAGTAATACATATGAAGTTGTCTGCAATAACGACATTTTCAACCGGTAGACCTATTACATTGGATCGATACCGCATAAATAAGAGGGTAAGAGCCATTTTTGTGATCAACATTTTTAGTCCAGATTTTATTTGGTATGTCAGAAATTCTGGTTTGGTTAGTCAAGAATGAGCATATTTAGAAATTAAATGAAAGAATTTAAAATAATAAAAGGAAGAAAAAAAGAAGAAAATATGCAATGGCGCGTCGGAAGAAATTCAGTATCATTCAATATATTTTTGTGGATTACATGTGTTTGTTTTATTGTGAGAGTGGGTAGAAACGATTCAAATTTTTCCGCTGTACTGGGAAAATTTGGTTAGGAGTCTCTTGCGAATGGTAATGGGAAGAGATTACTCGATTTTTGTCAGAGTTCAGATTTAGTTATAACTAATTCATTTTTCAAGCACAAGAAAATTCATATGTATTCGTGGGAAAATCCTGGTCAGAATCAAAAATCTCTTCTCGATTACGTTATCGTTGAAGAAAGCTTGCGCAAAACAGTTTTAAATACAAGAGTGTATAGAAATTTTGGTTAAGACTCTTATCACTACCAAGCCAGCTACCAAACAAGCAAACTCTGCATTAGCAAGAGCGGCTCAAGAAGCTACCAGAATGTAGCGAGAGAGATTTTAGCAAAATTAGGGGAACAATTTTCCCAGGTCGAAGTGAATGAAGCGTCTGATATTGAGTATGAATGGAATTTCTTTAAGGAAGTGATTGTACTCTCATATTCTGAGATAGTAGAAGTAGCAAAAGAGTGTTGTGGTATGTTTGTAGTCAAGAATGGGAGAAAGAAGACTGAATGGTGGAATGAAGATATTAGAATTGCTGTGAAGGAAAAGAGAATGACATGGATCCGCTGGATCGAATATTAATCAGAGGATCACTGATTCGAAAATCGGTGCCAGAATCATAATCTTTTTTTTAAGAAGCTTGCTCGAAATAGTTATTTAATATTGTTGGTCGATTCCATGAGCTTAATTTTAGTCTCAACCTCATTCGCATCTGTAGAAAGTGATACTACACTATTTGGAATTGGCACAAGAGAATGACACTCCATTTCATGATATGAAATCATGGAGATGTTTGCCCACATTACTGAAATATATGATGAGAGTGTTAGTTAGCCTCCCAGGATCAATTGTCATTTCATCCGAGGGTAATTTCAGATGGTCTGATCGAATTTTTTATTAATATGCATTGATAATATTCGTTCTAGAACACATTGGATAAAAAATTAACCATCTCGGAAGTACCTTTTCCACAGGATTCAGTACAGGTCGATTCTGTGGAATAGGTACTTCCGTGCTGGTTGATTTTTGGTCCAATTTGTTCTAGAGCAAAGAATGTAATTGCATTCACAAAAAAAAACCGACCAGACCATCAGAAATTTTGGAAAAATCCATGCAAAGTTTGGCCATATTAATTTTCTATTTCCAATCGTGATGTCATCACAATTCCTATTGCCCGATTCAATTAAAATAAGATTGAAACCTGATAAATATAAGAGGCGATGTTAATTAATATGAATCGTGTAATCATTTTTATTAACTTCCCATCTTAATACTTGTATCAACTACGTATTATTATACTTGAAACTCAATCTAATACTCGGTATTAAAATCGATGTTAATACTTATATTCTATCTTGATACGACTATTAACACATCTATTTGTTTAGGTTGTTAAACAACAGAACGAAAGAAAATAATAAAATTGGCATTTTCAAAATTGGTTTTATTATTTTTTAATAAATACATTAAAGATTTAAATAAAAATTGGACCGATTCGTTGACTAGGTTACAATTTTTTTTCAATAGTATTTCGTTTTCTTTATCCTCTTATGTTCATTTTGATGGTATAGAAACTTTCATACAATTCGTTGAAAATATGAAATAAAGTTCTGTGCTTCCAGTGCCACAATGAAGTTTTGATGATGAAATCTGAATTGCTAAATAATATTCAAATCCTGAAATTGAAATTGATGAGATGTCGAATTATATTTTACAAACGAATAATAACTGTTATATGAGTAGAATAACTGAAATGAAAATGTAAAATTGGTTTAAATATTTTTTTGGACTGAATAATGTCTCTTTCACATTGCCTCTATATATATATATATCACTTGGATATAGATGTGCTGATATCTCAAATAGATAATGAGTCTTTTTCTATTGACAGGGCTGCCTACTGAAGCGGAACTCTGAACATTACTCACAAATAGTTATTGCAATTTTTCGTTGAATTACCATTTTTTGTGATGTATGACTATTTAGGGGAATCAATTGCATTGCTCTAAAAAATAAAATCCCGACAAAAATTGTGAATTCACATGCAAGTTAACATTATATTGCAGGTGAATACAAACTTTTCGTCGGCAGTTCATGTGATTAAATCGATGTAAATTTTAGACTCGCGTAGCAAACGACATCGAAAATAAACAATCTCTAATGAACTATTTAGCTACCACAAATCTGTTTGATTCGCTTCTCACAATGCCGAATTCGTCCCTCACAAGAATATCAAAACACGATATTCGTATATATCGTAGAACAATAAAGGCATTGTACTATCAGACACAAGTCACACGAAATAATTAAATTCACACGAAAAGTCTTTATGTAGTATATTTTCTATATGTATTACATAAAGCAATAAGGTTCAAAATCACTTGACATTTTTCTGAAATCTTCATAAAGCTTTAATGAAAACATGCAATATTTGCTTTTCATTGGGTTCCAAATTAGTTACAATTTTTCACTCAATTCCACTTCGCCATTTATTATTTGTTAGTTTTTTGTATTTCAAGAATGATTACGAGTATTAAAAGTAACAAACTCAACAAGACACACGTTACTATTTATAATATTGTTAGTGGTGCTGATATATTTTATGGCTAAATGAAAGTTGTATTAATAATATAGATGAGTTAATAAAATCCTTTTCAACAAATTGTAAGAATTTGCTATCGATTTGCGTTTGAAGCTCATCTGAATGGCTTAGAATTGTTGCAAATAAAAGAGGAACATAAAGTTATTTTTCATATGAGATTTGTTGTTGTAATCACAAAATCAAATCTATATGAAAAAAAATCATGTTGCTCTTTTATTTGCACTTAAATTTGTGGTCATTCCTATTCTAAGCCATTCATCTGTAATATTCTTTTTTTCATATCGTTCAAAGTGGAAGTTAATACATTTTACCGGCTCATTTCATAACATTAAAAGTTACAATTTATTCCATTTTTTAAGTTTGATTACACTCATTTTATTCAAGCTTTGATTTTCAAAATTTTCGTCATTTTCGATTTGTACTGTATGTGAATTGAGGAAAATAGACTGAACAGTGTCTTATTTACTGCAAATGAATGATGATTCGAATGTTTTGTATTTGTTCCCTGTTGTCGAACAATATTGAACTGATTCAAATCAGAAATTTCACATTCATCTAATGAATGAATTTGCTGAGCAAATGATACATTCTTTATCAATATTGCATAGCCTAATTATCTTTGTCCTGTATACTTTATGTATATGAATATTACCACTAACTGCAGTTTAGTTGCATACATATGCCGGATATACGTTGAATGAAGAATACGAACTCATTGCAAAATTAATAATAGTAAAGACTTAAGGAACAAATGGACGCATTTTAGTTGCACTTGGATTACAATAATGAAAATTATGCGTTCTCGTTGCAATTTACAGAATGAAAACAGCTGAAAAATCTATTGTACCAAAAAAATTATCTATAAAATATAAGTCAACAATAATTTAATTTGAAAACGAGAGGAGTAACATCGGTTGATAATATTTTTTTCAGCGATTTAAAACGCTAATTGTTAATTCGAGAACAAAATTAAAGGATTTTTATTTTTGTAAAATTTGTGTGGTGATTTTTCTTCATTCTCATGTTGAAAAAGCGACCAAATACATTTAGTTCGATTTTTATTGCCGCCAACGTTTTGTTGAATTCGTCAAATGTGGTTTCCTCTACATCTTTTCTTTTTCTTGTAAATATACCGTTAAAAATGTTACTATATTAAAATAATGTTATTTTTATTTGTGTATGTGTGTATAGCATTGTATATATGTATAAATTAGGCACTTGAGTCATTTTGGCATATTTTTTTTTTGTTAATCAATCAAACCACAAACACGCATATTCTTGTTTATGTTAGGTGGCTAGTTTGTATCTGCAGATTTTATTTCGTTGTTAACGCTTTTTTTTTATCTTTTTTATCGATTTCCATGAACTTGAATGATGCGCTAATAT
Organism: Obolodiplosis robiniae; assembly: GCA_028476595.1. Lineage (NCBI taxonomy): Eukaryota > Metazoa > Arthropoda > Insecta > Diptera > Cecidomyiidae > Obolodiplosis > Obolodiplosis robiniae. Next base: position 12,170,081 of record CM052017.1, on the reverse strand, counting down.
GATGTGCCTCATGCATATTGATACCACGGTTGTCGACGCACCCAGCGTAACCTTTGATTGGTTTGGTCCGATCGGATTTTAATGCTGGCACCTTCAGCAGCACGCACCGTTTCCTTTACACTTTGCATGAGATTTTGTGCGTTGCCGACTAACATTTCCGTCGCTTCACGATCTTCATCTGAACCTGTGAATTTCGATAGTATTCGTTTAGGTTTTTTTTCTGTGATACTATTGAATAATGTTATTATTACCCTGTGCACCGAGCATAGTAGCCTTAACGGTTGACAAAATCTTGAGCTGTGTGCCAATTGTTGGGATACGTTCACACACTTGAAGCAAGTTCTATCAAGAAAAAACCAAATGATTTGATTAAAATCAGACATTTAAATATCCAGTCGATAAAATGTAAAATTTTCTTTGAAGATTTGTAATAAAATGGCCAGTTTGAATTTGAAAATTAATGCTTACCGTACGAATACGTTTATCCGTACATTCGCGTGCTAATTGTTTAGCAAGACGTGTTACATCTTCAGATGCCTCAGCAATCATTTTGGCCGTAGCAATCAATTCACGTTTGCTGCTCTTTGAATCGGAATGCACCAGTTCGGAGAGGCGTGCCATGAGAATGGCCATGCGCTTAGCAGCAGCAATGAGTTCGTTGTCTTGTGAATCCCATTGTCGAACTTCTTGATGCAACCCATGGGCAGCAAGTAGAATTGGTTGATTTGGTAATGGTGCACGTCGGAAGACAGCAGCTTCGTCGTCGGATTCTGCCGGAAGAGGTGGACGCGCTGGTGCCGTACTGCTGACGAAACGATTTTCCGATGGAAGTGGAGGACGTGGTGGAATTCGTTCTTCAAATGTTACAAAAAAAGTATATAATGATTTCGGCCAAAATTTGGAACGGAAAATTCTAGGAATTGCTTACCTTGTTTCAAATTGAGTGCTGATAAATCTGGCAAGACTGGCACTTCGGGTGGCTGTACGATGGCTCCGCGAACTCCACGAACGGCATTTAATAGGTTTTTGTTTGCTTCGCGCCAGTGTGATGCAGCGACTGGATCGTTGATATTGGCAGCCACTTGTTTTGCATGTTGCACCATAAGTGGTAGACTTTGTTCCAAATTATTTGTGGCTGCATTCAGTTTGGCAATAAATTCGGGATCTTCCGAATTGTCGGCCTCTTGTTTAGCAACAAGCAGCACGCGATTCACCAATCGGGCAATGTTCGATGTATTGTCGACCATTTTTTGTGGTTGTTTATTGCGAATAGCTTCTTCACACAAGAATGTGTACTTTTGCATTTGTTCTTCGGAAGCTTTTATAAATTCAGCAGGATCGGTGGCTTGATCGCAAAGAGTGCGCATACGAAGAACAGTATCAGCATACTGTTGCTTCAAATTATTCAAATGCTCATCGGCGGCCTTACTCGCCGGATAGTTCATTTTGATCCGGCCAGCGGAAATGAGCTGTGGAGTAAGACTATCGATTTGGGCGGCTGACCCCAAAAGAACTTCAGCAATCTTCTTATTGCCACCCGAACCACCGGCTGCCACCATACGACTTGTTTTACTTGCACGATCACTAAAAGTTTGTAAATTATTCGCCTTTTGATTGAAGTTCTGTTCACGGCCTGGCGTTCCTTCGGGCACATTCACTGCATCTGAGAATTGTTTCAATGGGGTCGATACATCCATAAAATCCTCAACAACACGATTCACTAAAGCTTGTTGGATTTTTCCCTTAAGCTCATGCAATTTAGCATTCAATTTGCGTGCAATTTCCTGTGCATCAGGTGTATTCCCGAGGCCTTGAGCACACAATTTTGCAAATTGATTAGCCAAATTATCGACTTCGTCGCACAATTGCAAAATTTCAACCTTCTGATGGCCTGGCAGACCTTCGGCAACTTTTTTGCCTTCATCTATGATCAAGTCTATTGCACGCTTTCCAACGCCTTTATCGTCAATATTTGGATTTTGTAACCAACGGCATGCTTGTTCTAAACGACCTTGTACCTAATTTCAATTAAACGATTAGGCAATTAACGTTAATATGTAGTTCGTTTAATGTTTATAAAATTCTTTTTGCTGGAAGCATTTACCGTATGGGCCGCTTGATGGCCGGCCTTATCAACTCCAATGACGGCTTTCGTAACAGCACGTTCTAAATTACCAAGTTTGTCACGAATTTCACGTGCCAATTGTTCAGCTTGAGGTGTTTGACCTTTTCCTTCTTGACGCAAATCGCATAATTGATTTACAGCTCTCGAGATTTCATCGGCCAATCGTCTAATGTTTGCGGCATCTTGTGGCAAGCATCGATCAGCTACACGATAAGCATTGTCGAGAATTTGGCGTAGAGCCTTTTCACCGACCCCACCGCGCAAGGCATATGGATTCTATTTGTTGTTTGATTAAATATATCAATTGGTTAAAATAAAAATCAAAATGAAAGTTTTACATACAGCCAACCAGTCGAGAGCTGGTCCCATTTTGTTGATGATGGAATTTTGGATCTTTTTCAACACGGTTAAATTATCCAATTCACTAGTGTCCTCATCGTACGTGGTTAGCTGCAGAACTCGGATTATTTCCTGGATTTCTTCACTCATACGTGATGCCAAGTAGTTGCGATTTTCCGCTGCTTCTTCGGCACCTTTGCCTCCTTGCTCAACGATATGAATGTACACTTTCATGCTGCAGATCAAAATTGGCGCCAGAATTTTCACTTGTTCCAAACAACGCACTAAAATTTCACTATGCACTTGATGCGTCAATTCCTTTTCACGGGCGCTCACTTCTCGTGATACCTTGCTCAAGCATGGACTTAAATCTTTAAGGAATTGCACTAAATCTTCCATTGTGTCAATAACTTCGGATACAGCCAAATAATCGAGCACACGTTTACATTCGCGAATGATTTTCCGCACTTCGGATTCATCAAAGCACAGCAAAAGCGACGAGGTTCCCTGTAAAATACCGCGAGAACCCTCAATCAACTTCTTGCGGGCTGGGGATGAGTATGGATCAGAGCGCAGCATAGCAGCAGCATCTTCCAATAAATGCGATGCATTTTCAACACGATCTAATGATGCCGGCATTTCTCGCTTCAAGATTTCATCGTCCGAACCGGTAATTGTTTCCTTGCCAACCTTAATGAGATTTGCAACCGCTGACGACACTGCTTGCACCGGCCGACTGAGATCAGGCATAGCATTTCCATCCTCAGCTTCTTCGTGCAAAATCACCAACCGGGAAACCTACAAAAACAATTAAATCAATTTCGGTTTTTGCAATAATGTAATTAATGAAAAATGTTTGGGCGATCGATGTGACAAATCTATTTCAGGATAAATTTTTTCGGGATAGAATTTAGCTTAAAGTATATGAAATAAAATGATGACGTTACCGAATATAGAAATTTGCTACATTTTTTCTTGTCATAGTAATGACCATAAAACGGAAACATGCGACTTTTGATGCGATGGACACCATAGGCGATGACGTTTATATTCTACTCGCACGCGCTCGCGTCATGTAGAAACTCAATATCAACATTTCGTAGACTCGCACTCGTTCATTTGTTCGCTTGCTCACTCGTTCGCTTATTGTGAGTGCGGTCGATATTTTTTTCATGGTTTTTCAACAGTTAGAATTTATTGGATTCTAATTAATGCCAATCAGACTAACCAGCACAAAAATGAAAACATAAGCGAACTACTGTCGGCAGCGCAGAACGAATTTATGGTGTATGTGTTCGGTGTGTATTTTGATGTGCGCGATTCAGAAGAATTAACATGATGCAAGCGTACACAAAATCAAATTCATTACCATATATGGATGTCTAAAATGATGTTTCTCGCTCAAATCGCTCCCAAATGAACATTGTGAAAACACAATGAATGATTGTGATATTTATTGAGATTTAATTTTGTAAACACACTCATTTATTTTGAAAATAATTGTTTTTAAGAAAAGTTTCATATTGATTATAATCTATCTGTTGTATTTGTGTTCCAAACAACAATAATTGAAAATCGCGTTGTCTCATTCTCCTCTCTTTCAAATAATTTTGTTGTTGTTGCTTAAAAAAAAAAAAACTTCTACTTGATGAGTAGCATGACAACTAGTGAAATGTGATGGAGCTCGAATTTCCCATAATAAGTGCGATTAGGTTGCAATTATGCCAAAGAAACAATAATTTAAAATATTGCAATTAGATATTCTGCGGTCTAACGACCTTTCGCGATTATTTGTGTCTCAGTTCTACGTAAATATCTTACTTTTTCGTGCTTAGTATTGATCTCTTTTACTGCGTCATTCTTATCTTTATTTGTACAATGTAGCCCACAATATTCCGTTTATTTTTGCCTTTTTTATTTTTATCATTTCTTGGTTCATATAAGGTACTTTTGTTAATGCGTTACACTCTCGCTCGTTCACTTTGTTTGCGTGTTGTATTTGTGCGAAGAGCATAAAAATACGAATATTTCGTTGTCACAATGGCGAATTGGCTGACGATTTGGCTAATATTTCGAATTCCAATGAAGTGAATTAAGTTTTCGAAACCCATGAAATAAATCCAATATTTTCACATATGAATATTCAACGTATTGTATCTTGCCATTTTCGTTTGTTTCTATCGATACAAATGCATGCATCGAATGTGATTGTATGCGAGAACGCAAGAAAGACGGTACTAAACGGAGAACAAAATCTCATGACGTTAAATCACGATAGCTCCCGAACAAATGATTCATGCTCCGTTTTTTTAGCAAATATTCAGAAAAAAATGGAATGGAAATGAATTGCGGAAATATTTTCGAGTATGATGGACATTTAGACTATTAGGTAAAATGTAGCCATATAAAAAAAATGTTCAATTCCCCTATCTGTTCAGTTGGTTGGTGCGCCAACGATTTGTAATTTTGTAGCAATTATACAATGTGCATAGAGCTTAATTATGTTTATTCGTCTTTATTGTCTACGCCAGCGAAAAATGCTCATGGCATTGCACAATGAGAACGAAATCCAAACTTGTTTATGAATATTCGTGTGTATACGGAATATGCACTTGCATTTTCTACTGAATGCTTCAATTTGCTTCTTTAACAGCATTTCTCATTTTTGGCTCTCTCTCTCTCTCTTGCATTTAACGTTTTTTGCTACTCTATGTGTATACCTTCACTGAATACAAACATAACAATTTCCTATTCACATTTCCTATAGAGAGACGATTACTATCGGCCGTTTGAGAACTTTACTGCTTTTATCGTGACTTTGTTCCAAGAAAAATGCTATAATTCTTAAGCTAACAGGCTTTTGAATTGAAATGTGCAGTCTTGCAGATTTCTTCACACCTTAGGGATGTGGGTGATTCCAAAAATTATGTATTTCGTATTTTAATTTCGTTATCAGCTCAAATTTGCATTTAGCTTTGCATCATTATGTATTCGCCAGACCAATTATTTTGGTAAACTGTCGATTTTTATTTGTCAAAATGCGCTAAAATTAACCAATCGTATGAAATTGCTCCAAAGAAAAAATAACTGTGAAGAAGAGGCGAGAAAAACGAGATCAATTATAAACATATGGTAAATTGTAAGTCCTTGGTGTTGGTTTCCGTACTAAATAGATCGGATAAAATCGCAAGAATGCGATACACAATCCATTCTGAGTCTATGTTCTATTTATATAATGGTACGGCGAAGAGCAAAAGTTCTATGCACAAATCGAAAAATGACAAAATGCATTGACTAGCTCTCTCCGCGTTTCTCTCAATCAATATATGTACGTTGGGGTATTTCTCAACATTTCAATTGTGATCTACTATTATTAATTCGGTTTTCTGTTCATTTGTTGATAAATTTGTGATCTCGCTACGATATGAATATGGACTAATTTCTGACAAAATAAGGTAGACAACTCATAAACAATGTTGACACCAAACCAAAAAAAAAAAAAAAAAAAAACACAATCGACTATAGTTTTTAGCATGAAAAATTGAAATCGCACAGTGAACACATTCATTTTGGATGTAGGCAAATGTGTTGTTGTCTTCAACTCGTGGTCATGTAAACAAGCATTTTTTCTCTTTTGCACTCATAAACGAAATGAATTAAAAAAATAATAGGAGCCAAACGAAAACCAAGAGGAGCGAAACGAAACAGCCAGAGCCCGACTGAATTACTTTTTTGCCGAAACTCTATTTTTCAAGTTTCAGTGTGTAGATTAAAACAGAAACATAAAAACTAATTCAAAATAAGGGACGAATGGATGCATAGAACTATATACGTAGTGAAAGAGTGCGTCCACCCGTTTTCTGCGTCGCTTAAAGTGGATTTCATATAAAACGAATGAGTAATCGCCTAAGAATAACGATTTTTTTATCCAAATCACCGTTACACATGGCGGTTATATACACACTTAGTCAATCGTCGATTGAACCAATACATAAACCCAGAACCAGTCTTTCTCTATCCTACACACACGCACATATTTTGACTCTTGCTGTGTTTCTAATGCTTGTTCCACTGTCGGACTCCCTGAAATTTATTTTTACTATTGATTCAATTTATTTCGCAGTATCTCGCACTCCCATTTGCCTCTGTTCAATAGAAAAAACAATTCAATAAATCAGAAGAGTTAAATATTTGCGTTGATTGAATGAACTGATAAATTGCACTTTTAGGAATGTGCCTGGTGATTTCAAAAATTCGTAAATTTCTTTTTACATTAGCCTATTTGACGCTGGTATTTCTAAATGTGATTCAGACGTTGTTGCTACAATCAACTTTGAACATTAATTGAACTAAACAAAGTGAAGACATATACACAACAGATGATTCCATTATCTCACTTCTTTTTCTAATTAAAACGTTAAAATGGATTGAGCGGGTGTCTCATTCGTCACTAAAAAAGGTCAAGTCTAAAATGTTCATTTTTCAATTATAAAGTGCTATTATGAACCAAATATTGCAGCAAAATATAATAAATCACGAATTTTTTCATATCCTGGATAAAAAAATATAAATAAAACATTTTTATGTATCAAAAATCTGTTTGAGTAAGAGTTTTCGATCAGTTTGGGATTGAATTCACACGAAAAAAAACATTGAATGAACACTTGAACATCGCCAAAATCGCATATCCATTGAAAGAGAGTATTGTTGAGAATAAAAAGCAGCTCATTAGCAATTATTGCAATTGATACGGTGTAACCAATGACCGTAATGGAATTTCATTAATATGCCATACACATACTAGAAATACTAGTGTGACGCGTACTTTTATTACCACTGTTAACAAAACTTCGTCAAACTATTTATGACTTCAAATAAATCAAGTTTGTGAATATTTTCATACGAATCGTATAGCGATGCATATTGTTATGACACAATCGGTTTTAAGTCACTCGCAAAAGCTTTTTTGTATTCACGCTTATTTGGAAATGTTTGGCACCCAAATAGATTTTAAAATAGTCAATCGCAAGCTATTGTATGTACGTATTCGCTTCACGTCCATTTAGAACAGTGTCAAACTCATTTTCGCATTATTGAAACCAATAAAAACAATAACACAATTTGGAGAAGAAAAATATGTTAAAACTGTTCAAAAGAACAAACACATATCAGGAGCGAGAGAGAAAGAGAGAAAACAAATATGGAGAAAACAGTCCACCAACAAATTTGTAGGCACAAATTCTATCAACGATATTCTCACCGTTTGGTCCTATGACTTGCAAAGTGGAAAATATATTTTTAGCGTCGGTTATTTAAAGTGAAGTAGAATTCTATTCCTGCATGAACGTCAATCATTTTCAGCAAAACACACCAAAAAATGATCGATTGGGATAAAATTGATAAGAATTGTTATCAAGCATATTTAATCAGAGTTTTTGGGCAAGCTTGATTCGCAGCGCGAAAATTCACTTCATATTCGCTGAACACTGTTCAGTGTATTTGAATCCATTAAACCAAGGATAGAATAAATCAAGCTAGGCTAATCGCCTGAAATGCACACTGTTCGTTACAAATGATGTTTCTCGAATTCGAACAAGTAAAAATCCATACAACAGAAATCGCAACAAGCTATTGAAGGGCGCGAGAATTTTAATTCTTATTTAAAAGAATTATGGCGTGGCTATTTGGGTCTAAGAGTCTTAGATAGCACATAAAAAAGTTCATTGAGGTCCACAAAAAAAAAACAATCTCACACTTTTCAGAGTCGATCATCAACATTAAAGAGAGCAAGCTCATGCACGTCAACCAAGATTTATGATTGAAAAGTATCATTCGAGAAGTGGCGCATCAGGTTTGTCATTGATAGTTCACACACGTCAAATGTTGTTTTCTGTGTGGCAATGACAAAAAAAACTTCAATAAAGTACCATTTCACAAACGTTTTGCGTTTTGATTTAAAAATAGTTGCTGAGATAGTTTTATGTTAGAGATATGAAGAAGAGTTTTTATTTTATATTTAAGAAAAGACATTGTGATTTGCTTCAAGGATGGAAGCGAGCAAGAGACGAGAGCTTGACCAGACTGTGCTGTCCATTTAATACAATAATGCTCTCTACCGTGAAATTTTTGCACGATTTGTAGAGAGAAAGATAGCTTATTTACACATTGTGGTGCTCTCATCTTTTCTTGCCACATTTCTGTTTGTGTCCGTAAGGCGAGAGAACAAACTTCGAGCGTGATTTACGAATAATGTTAAAAATAGTCAAATCAGCGAGTCAACACTAAGCGACACCTCAAAATACAGCATTTTTTGTGGTGTTTCTCGTATAATCATCTTTCTCTCGCATCGGAAATCCAATTTCCATACAATTTTCGGTAAAGAAAAAAATTATACTGTTTTATGTGACGGACTCTTGATGATGAGAAATTCGAATACTTGAAATTGATTTGCAAACAAGAATGAGGCGAAAATGAAAATGTTCGACACAGAACGATTGTACTATTTTGATTGAGACTTACCTGCGAGGCAACAGGTTCCAAAATACTTTCGATGGTTTTCGTATGGAAAACAGGCATTTTTGCGTGTGGGTGAATTGCGATTTACTCCAAAAATTGATCACTCCCGTCACTTTTTTATTTACTCGTTTTTGACTGTATTGTAACCGTTGAGCACCCAATGAAAAGGTTTTTTTATGATTCTTTTGAAACCGGCCACCGAAATAATAAAAAAAGAAACTATGCACACTTATACAGCTGTACACGCCGAATGATTGATAACTCTCTCTCCTTCTGTTACTTCAAAAGCTGAACTGTGTAGAAGAAAATAGAACAACAAAAAATATGAAAACAAACAGCATATATAAATAAAATTGACTTTTGATATTTCTATATTCAATTATTATTGCCTGAGCAAATGAAAATAAAATCAACAACAACAAATAAATAAATAAACAGCGAAGAGTATTGGATTGGTTCACAACAATTGAGAGAATTTCTGATCAATATGAATGATATAATTTAATTAAAGTGTATCGCAGTAGACTGAAACCAGCCCGAGCGTCATTTGATTCATAATATGATGAATCCAATTATCCTAGTGTATCGTTTGTTTCGGACATTCCAAAATGTGGCTGATCGACTGGATGATCGTACAATTGGAGGAAAATTCAAAGAAATTAAGATCAACGAGCGAGCGAAATCAAGGCAAACAGAATCACCATTTCAGAATGAATTGCAGTGCCTCAAGAATGAAAATTGTGGCTTAAACTTGTCTAATATATGTATTTTTCGGTATGACGGGGCACTGAAATGCATTCAATGGTCAAAACGAAACTCGGGAATTAGAAATATCGCAGAAATTTGCATTTTCTCGTTTCTGTGCAATTTTATCGATTCCTTGTTCAATGTTCATTAAATTCGCCTCAACTCATCTTCGTATCGGTTTCTGGCTCTTTTCAACTTATCACAAACTTTTATCATTCCTCTGTTCGATTTGACTTTAGACTTGACACTGTCAGTATTCGTGGGTAATTAGTTGCAATCTGGCTCCTGATTAATTTTTGTTCAAACAGAGCGTTTCAATTGCACTAGATTTGATTCAACGAATCGTTCAATTGACCAACTATTTTGATTGCTCTGTTCAATTGAGATTTTTCCTGATTGTAATTATTTATTCTCACTCAAATTACATCAAATTCAACCGATATGAGCCGCATTGCATCAACCAATGACTCAACAAGATCTTGCAATGAGTACATTCAGATTATATATATTTAGTCACGAATTAAGGAGAAATAAAGCAATGAGGTAATACCGAAAAAATGACAAAAAATTAAGAGATGCGTGTGAAATGAATTCTTAGCAAGCACACGCATTCGTCACACAGAACGACTATTCGTGTCTTAACAACACAACACAACTAGTAATCATAAGATTGTTTGCTCGCGGTGTAGCTACCGCTGAATCTGCTTTATTCATTGTGTATGAATGTAGTTTTTTTTTCTTCTTCCTTTTCTTCTTCATATGATATTTTAGTTAGAATTCCTTCAAACAAAGTAACTGCAAATGCATGAGTGAGACACACACAGTTGTGGACATGGAAGCGAATGGCTCCAAACACCACTTGAAAATGTAGATATTAAGTATAGCCTGAATTGATTCGTGTGCATGAAAAAGTAAAAGCGAAATCTGTCAGATAGAATGTTGTCGTCTACATGTGTGTCACTGGCCGTGTGTATGTGTGAAACGCAACACATACTTATCATATAAATATTGACACCTTCAAAATGGACTCCATTCCATCGGTTGCGTTTGGTTGAAAATTTTCTCGCTTTTTCGTGGGAAAACTTTCGATTTCGAATGCATTGGTTTTTATTTTCTCAAGGTCATTTTTAAAACACAAAAAAAGGAATTGAAATCCGTTGATGAATATTGATTGAACGATTCGTTATTCGGATTCAACGAATATTCATACTCATCTCACAAAGTACGTTAAGTTGATTGCAGAGTATAAATTCCGTGGTTCGTTGGAGACGTTCAATGAATTCTGACATTTCTTCGGAGCACCACGTTTATTTTAGACATCCAAGTCGTTTTAGTTATTCGTTCATTTCTTTCTCGATTCGACAACGGCATTGGCATCATGTGGTCTCTTCTGTGGGGATTTTCAATGGATTTTCATATTCCATTTTTAAATACAGACATTTTCCTTGACCATACTCCTCGTTAGTCGTCCATTCAATGTAAGTATATTCATAGAATATTCAAAAATCAGCAATATTCAATGCAGAATTTGCTCAAAAACATTTTGTCGGCAAAACATAACCTCGATTCATATTGAACACAGTTGAAGGACATGAATGTCTATTTTCATATGTAAAAAAATAATTTGATGGTTTTGTTGATTAATCAATTGAATTGGATATGTTGAATGAGTATGAGGCGACATGTGAAAATTTGAATTTTTTGTCACAGTGATGTGATCTTCGCACTCTTAGCCCTTTCACTTTGGCATGTAGTCGCTCATAAATTACGATACATGAATGACTTTCAATGAAAGGCAGATCAAACTCTTTTCAAGGTATCAAATTATGGAAACCATACCTTCGGTGTTCACACAATTTTTGTCTGAATTCTATCCTCAGGGTTTCCAACAATTTATTCAACCACTTCACAGATATTTCAATTGAAAATAATTTAATCATTTTTCAGAGGAAATATGTAAAAAGCGGGCCCTATTTTTTCTGAAGAATCCCATTTTTTTTTTCAAGTTAATAATACAATTCAATTTGCAGATTTTCTATGAAGGACATGTCTGAAAGTATATGAATTTTGGCCGAAAAATTACGGATATGCTTGGAAGAAATTAATGTCATTTCCAGCTTAGCGTGCAACTAACGAACTCAAGCGGTCCAGATTAAAAATCACAGGTAATCGCAAAAATGTGTATAATGAATGCAAAAATCATAATTGAATATTGAATTGGTTTTGTTTAATGAACCGTGCTCTAAATGACGCGGCCAAAACTGATTCCGTATAATTATCCTTTTTCTTTGGCATGCCGTCGTGCATAAATTGCGGGGCATGAATATCAATTAAAAGGTAGATTAATTTAAAAAGGTATCAAATTATGAGAACCATACCTTCGGTGTTCACACGATTCTCTGTCTGAATTCTATCCTCAGGGTTCCCAACATTGTCACGATATTCATTGAAGAAATTGTTCCATTCAATGAATTGTAAATAAACTGCTTATTCAAAATCAATTTCTTCATGAAAATTATTTAAGTGCTAATTGAATTTCCAATTCATTGCAGGCTTCTTCATTCCAAACCCTATGAGCACCTGATCTAAGAGAACAATGCACTGGTAATCAAGGCTGCCTAGTTTGATCCTCAATGGGGAAAATGCATGTTGAAATTTGGAATGCTTGCCTCAATAATTATATTATATTATATATATATATATATATATATATATATATATATCATAACTACTCTTTTATATATTTATTCAAAACAAAAAAGTTCCACTAAACCTGGACTTTAAATGGATAACTTCAGTTTTTATCGTATTTTTTATATTATCAATTTTAAATGGAATAAATCAAAACTCAGCCAAATTTTCGTTTGACTCGGCTTTAGACGACTTATTTTGCGTTTTTATTTTAATTTCGAATTAAATTCCAACGGTTAAGAATAAAATATATGATTTAATCGAAAAGTACCAGGATAATATCAATATTTATCTGTTCTGATTCATTGACCTACAGAAAAGCAATGAATGAACATTATGAATGGTAATAGCTTTTGGTTATCGAACTATAGCGATACTTTACGAAACCAAAAGCATAAATCCAATCGACGTAAAAAAAATGATTTGGTGTTGACATACTTTAACAAGTACATTAAAAGAAACCATTTAATGATTTTATTTAAATTTATCGAAAACATATTTGATCATAACGATAATTTTATCCAATTGCTTTTTATTAAGAAGATTTTTTTTATTTTGTTCATTGTTACGCAGTTTATTCACGCAGCTTTTGGGCTGCGGATAAAAACGAGAAAATAGATTTTTTTTGCTTGATATTTAATTTTAATAACAAAAGTATCCGCAAATCCTTAAAATAACTAAACCAAATTCACAACGGATTCATTGGCAATTCACATCATTCATTCGATATTTTTTAGAAAAAAAAGCTTAATTAAAAATCAATTAAATAAATAGAAATGTACAAATTAGATTTTTGATGATAATTTTGTTTGTTTTTCTTTTTGCTCATAAGATTATCGTACAATTTTTCGTTTATGTACAAAACGAGGGAAAGATATAATAACAGCGTATAGGAAAATGCTTTTGTTTTGATAAAATTTACCGAGAGATTCAAAGATTGACAACATTTTTTCGTGTGTGCAAGAGAGAATGCATTCACCATTCGAATTATGAATAACAATGATAATAAACACTAACCAATGGGTGCAACAATAAACTTCATCGATAGAAAAAAAAAAAACTCATAATATAAACTAGCCAACGAAAGGGAGATATGGTATGAATTTCATCTGATTATTTCTTTTTTTCTTCTTTTATTTGGTTGATTCCGCTTACGATATTTTGTGAGAATGTTTGCGTGATTTCTGTGGCCGTTTGATGTTATTGTGTGTCATGCATTATTTTTTCAAATTCAACGCACTTGATATAACATCGCGTCGTTTATAAATTGGTCCATTGCGTACATTCGATGATGATTGAAAGGTTTTTGATGGTGTGCCCGTGCTTTTAGCATCGGTGCTACCTGCACCAGAACTACCACATGTCTGACTATTTGGTTGATTCTTTGAGATTGATCGACTTTGTTGTTGTTGCTGTTGCTGCTGTTGATTACTCATCATTCGTTCGAACTCGGCAGTTTTCGATCGCATCACATCACCGCCAATATTTGAAATTGCTGCAAATAACGTGAAGAAATTATTTTTTTTTCCTGCAAATTTCTGAAATATGTAGGATTGAAGTGATAGTTTGAAAATCAATTTGAGTGGAGTATTCTGAATAATCGTATTATACTATTACAATATTCAATGAATATGCTCTGACTATGAAGTAAAATCCTTGATCGACGTTGATTTGAATCGATATACAAAGAATCGAAAAAACTTGTCGGCAAGAAATGTTGGCTATATTGCTAGAGACGCGATTTGATGCATACCTGTCATCGTGATTGGAACACTATGTGGAGTGGGCTCAGATGTATTAACTCCTGATGGCTTGCGAGTTGAAATGATTTTATCGACATCTTTAGCACCTTGTTCGATTGAAACGGCTGTCAACGTCAGTTGCGCCGGCTTAAATTGTGATTTCAATTTTGTTAGCGGGAATCCACTCTTTTTTGTTAGCGCACCAATAGTTTTGGAGGTTGATGACTGTGATTGGATTTGTGACTGTGATGATTGTGGTTGTGGTTGTGGTGTGATATTTGTTGTACTTCGATAGCCATTATTCGCTTCAGCGTCTTCAATATAAGGAATATCAGATAGATCGGAAGAGAGACTTAAAGGAGTGGTAGTCGATACATCCGTATGCGCTGCTATAGCCGAAGTGTTGACCATTTGGACAGGGAGCTTTAAACTGGCTGATAATACTTCATTTGAATTGGATTTGCTGGTCGGCGTTGTTGGTGGTGATATATTTAAATTGTATCGAATAGCATCATCGGTTAGTGGCGAAGATGTGTTTGATGATGAACTTGGTATTCGTCGCCTCCGTCTTGAAAATACATTCTCTTGTTCCGGAATCAGACTTTTTGTTCTTGAACCCCTTTCGCCCCTCTCGCGCCTACATCAATTCAAATTTGCGATTAGTATTGAGATCAAAATTCTTTCATGCATGTTCACTTACCGTCTAATGCTATCACTTGGCTCGGCAACATTCCCTCGCACTGTATTTTCATGTGTAAATTGTTCTCGAACATACATTCGCCGCGGTTGATCACCTCCATCTGTTTGGCCCGCCGTTCCATCGGCGTATTCACTCGAATAGACACGCTCTTGTGGAAAGAAATGTGCATGCACTTGAGGACCGGGAGATTTCTTTGGACTTGTGGCTATTTCCCTGCAACGAAAACACACAATTTATTTATTAATTGGTTTTTGAATCTAATAATCGTTTCATAGCTCACTCTTTCCTGCTATTGTTGATCTCAAATCCATCTTTTCTGTCAAAAATATAGTCCAATTGTTCCGGATGTGAGTCCATCATCACCGTGTACACATCATCCATCACATCCGGTGGCACCGAGAATAATTCTTCATAATGATCGATCATCGTTCGCACTACATTGATCACATCTAAACGCTCTTCAACCTGTTCATCGGTTGCAACCGAACTGCTTGCGTCTATATTTGAATGCAATATATTTGGCGCTATAACGGTTGCCAAATTCGCACTGTCCATTTTATTTCCTACTGATATACATGTATTTGTTGCTAAATTCATGACATCGTCTGAGCAACGTGCAACGTGTGCCAGAAATTTCAACAAAACGTACAAAGTATCACGATGAACTATTGGTAACAATTGTATTAAATGTGAAAGTGCTTCCAATTGAAGGCGCCGATTTCGGATTTCTGAAAAATGAAATGATATATTGCCAAATGCTCTTTTTTCAGAATTCTTCTTTTCAGAATACACAAAATGTTTGTGTTCACATTAAGTCCGTATTACTTACCTTGCGTTGACAGAAATGCTGGATAAAGTGATCGACAGAGCAAAGGTTCGGGTAAATCTCTTAAATACTCTTTCAATAATGAAGCCACATCATGCGGACTCGTTTCCGAATCAAAATTTTTTAATGAACCACAGTCAAGTTCTTCGCGTAACTGTCGAAAAATAACAAATGAATGATTCGATTAAACTGAAGATGGATGTCGAAAAGGCACCCTAGTGGAAAAGAACTTTTCAAAACACCGTCCAAAACACAGTTCATTCCATGACAACGCTATTTTCCATTCTCAAATTACTATCCAAAAAGGCTGAGATTTTGGGTGGAAAGCGCCGATTTCTCATAGTGGTACGCCGTGGTCTTAGTGTTTTTCAGCTTAATAGAATTTCTCACCAGTTTGGTGTTTTGAATAAAATATTGGAGTATCAACCTCTAAGAAGAGGCGTTAGTCATATTTAAATTTAAATGTAAAAAAATTGAATAATTTAATTCGTTGTTTCCATGCTCGAAAAATTGAAAAAAAGGATATTTTGGGATTTTTGACATCGGTCAATGTTGTGAAAATACTAAAATGGAGCATACGAAACATTGTTAAGTCAAAATGTATTTAAAGTGTTCTTGTAAGTCCCATTTTGACGTAGCCAAATCGTAAAACTGTGATGCTAACACTAAATGATTCAGATGACATTTGAAACCGAAGTATTTGCAATGTTTTGCAACAATAAATTGAAAACGTGTTAAGCTACAAATTCTCTGTTGCAGAATTTTTGAGACTACGCTAAAATGAGACATTTTGACTTAAAACAGCTTCGTACACTCTGTTTCGGTATTTTCACACCAATAAATTATGTCACAAATCCCTAAATGCACTGTTTGCCAATTTGTAAGTAAGGTACTGCATAGAAACAACGAATTTAAATATTTACTTTGTTTTTTTTATAATCAAATTCAAGTAATGAGTATTTCCAATTTGATTTCAAACAATAAAATGGAGTATGTAAAATTCTATTTGGTCGAAAAACACTAAGACTACGGCGTAACACCATTAAAACTCGGCGTTTCGCACTCAAAATCCCAACCTTTTTCGGTACTAAATTGAGATTGTAATAAAGTGTTTTTATAGTGTTTTTTCACTAGGGCATTGATATATATATATATATAATAAACAGTTTTCATTCGTGTGAATACCTCTCTAATTCGTCGTTTTGAAGTTGAAACTCGAAAAATACCGACTACATGCAAACCGTAATTTGTGAGATGATCGATACAAGCTAAAATCAACGGTGGAACTTGTGGTTGCGTTTGCCTAACGCTTCCATTTGAAAATTTCGGGTTTGCATCATCATCCTCCAGACACGTTCCAAAAGCGCCCACGTCACTCAAACTGTCACCGCTAGTTGAAGCCATAAAGCGTGTATCGTGTTTCGAAAATAAACTGTCACATGATCCACTCTGTGTGAACAAAAATTCATGTCGATTAAACACTGTGTATCACAACGTTGAACTGTAACTTATATATCGATTGGAAGTGAATTTTTGTGAAAATGATTTTATGCACACGATCATGATCACTTACATAATTACCATCGCTCGATATGGCACTGCTGATGGGCAGTGAATTATCCAAAGATGTGATTGAGCAGCGAGATTTACGAATTAGCTTATGTCCACCACCTCCACTGTCATCGCTGCCTTTCTGTTTGGTCGCCCCAACAAAAGCATTATCATTACTCAAACACTTTTCTAACGGTTGTCCAAAAATTAAACCGCCACTTGCGTTGCTCGCACTGCCCTTTCGTCCATCACTTTTGATTTTACTCGAATCAAAAAAACTCGTGGTTAAAGCTTTTCGCTTGAGCAAAAGTGGCGCCCGACGCTTCTGACTTTTCGGTTGGAAGACGTCCGTTGCGGTTGCTTCTATATCAACAAAACGCCGTTTGGAAGTGATTTCTATATTTTTTTATTTTCATAGTTTGAAGATCGAATGGGTGATATTACCTGATGGCAATTTTACAGATACACCGATATTCAGTTGATTTATTCGATCCAAGGCGATTCGTTGCAAGTTTTTACGTTCAACATCGGTCAGTTCATGTAAATGGATCTTTTTTAAGTGTAAATACTTTCCAGTGGCCGATTTCCAAATGCAATTTCCCTTTTATTTAATTAAAATAAACAACAATTAGCTCAAATTTCATTCGATAATCGAACTCATTTGAGATTTATTATTTACTTGGGGCGTCCAATGCGGCTGAGCGGCTGGTGAGTCCGGTCGAGTTTGGCTCTTTGATCGTGATTTCCAAATTTTCTTAGAAAACACCTGTCCAACATTTGTGGATGATTTGGATTTTTGCATATTAATGTTGCCTTGCGTATCTTCCTTTTTATGTCCGAAAAGTGAGTCTTTGGTCCAGCTACCTACATTTTTTCAAATAAGTCAAAACATATTTTTCTACCTTATTTCTTCATCCCAAAGAAGCTCAGTGATCATGTATACAAAACAAGATGAAATGAATTAAATTGCTGCTGTTTCGAACTGATATCAACACACAAATTTCATTGTATACACAAATGTATGCGTTTTTGGTACTAACAACAAAATTCAATTACTAAGATATTTTCGGCAAATGAATGAAAATGCACTAAATCAAGAATGAAATGAGTTTAAATTGATTATCGTTTTCCAATGAACACCGTTTTCACACAAAAAACTATATATACATTCGATTCCAGAAAATGAACGTCATCAATACGATTTTCACGCACTTTCACTGTACACACCAAGCCAAGTCTAGTTTGATAAGATTGATCGACAAAAAGAAACAAACAGAAAAGTCGTCGATTTGTAAAAATGCGGTTAAATGATATAAATATACCTACACAAATTAATTCAATGAATCACAGTTCGGCTAAACCAAATCAAGTCGATTGATAAACGTTTGTATAAAGTTATTTTTTAAGTGATCACACTCATTCGAAATACCGATAATATGAATACCCAGAAGGAAAATCAAACAATTCGAAATCGAAAGAAAATAGCGTTATTCTATATCTGTCTGTGTATTTTTCTTCTTCCCTCTCACTCAACGATATCACAAATTACGACACGGGAAAACTGGATCAATTGATCAGTGACAATATCAACAACAGCAGCAGAGGATTAAAAAATTTATAACGAAAAAATCGACCACGAATGAACAAAAAAAGAAATTTATCAACTAAATGGAAGAAACGGAAGATATTGTATATAAATGTCGTGTAATCATCGATACTTAATATGGTTTAGTGCTACAACGCGCTATTCGAGCGCAAAATAAAGTTACACATAGAAAATTTTAAGGGAAGACAACGAAGACCGAATAATCAAAATCGAAAAAGAGTGAACAGAACAGAAAAAGCTAAACTTATACTTCAATACGATGCGATGTGATCCGTGTGATGCGGAGAGCGCACACTGCCCAGAGATACATTGATTCGATCGCAAGTGAACGGGAACGGGAAAGAAAGACACAGAGAGTGAGAGAGCATATATCAAATGCTCCTATAAAAATATGTGGCCATGTATCATATTTTTAGCTTTTTCACATCAGTTGCTATTAATAAATATAAAATAAAGTGTTGTTAGGACTTTTCTCTTGCCCACATGAACATATACAAAAAAAAACTCATATATGCAACATGTATATACTATATATATGTATGTATAATGTTCGACATCGCGCGAGAGTGAGCGCTCGCGCGCTCATGTATTCGTTATATGTCAACAAAACAACCGAACGAGCCGTACAAGCGAAGAAAAATGAACGAAGAAAAGAAAAGAAACGAACAAAAATAAAAACCAAATGAAAAATGTTTGAAGAAAATTGTGAAAATTATGAAATCGCTAGACTTTTAGCTTTTGCATATGACTCTTGCACTAACACAAATAGATACAAATAGATATGGATAAATCGAGCAAGCGAACGAATGAACGGCACACGGAATAATGAAATGAGCGTGATATCACTAGTCATTGATATTCGAAATTCAACTTCCAAGAGTTTACACCTAATTATAACTGCAAATCATAAAGCTGATCGGTTAGTTTGAACACTCTTCTCTTCACTGTTTCTCTTTCGCTCTCTTTTCAAATGCAATTGAATATATTGATTACTAAATACGTGCTTAAAATTATGTGCGCATTCAATGTTGGTCATAAAACTAGAAAAATCAAAATAAACTGAGAAAATATCGAAAGGATTAAATCAGAAGATTAGTCCAGTTCGGAGTAGTGATTTAGTTGAGATCGGACGAAAATGAGAATGAGGGACAATACCGATTTTACATCACATTCGCTCTTTATGTATAACTCATGCTCTTGAACGCACACACACACAAACGATCGATGTCGTATTTAGACTCCTTGTGCTCTCTAAATACGTCATTCAATATTTGACTCAGTGAGTGTTTTATCCGATCGAAGTATGAAGATGATGATGATGATGATGGTGATGGTGATGATGATGATGAGCAAGCAGAATGACGAATGGCACCCCGAGCTCTTCTTACTTCGAATTTCGGCTACACGGATTTAAATGTTCTCTCTAAATGAAATATATATGTAAAATACGGCAGATTTTCCTGGTTCAAGCAAAATATATCCAAAACTGAGCTTTTATTTAGTGCCATTGCTTTCATTCACACCTTTTTGTAAAATTTGATTCAGAGCAAGATACGATTAAATCATTTGAAAATCAATTGAATATTCGACAAGACGATTTTAGTGTGGAGAGCATAAGAAATGAGAATTTAAATTGTTCGTACTTGTACTAAAGAATCCAGTTGGCGATGTTGGCATTGATGTTGATGTTGGTTTTCGTTCGACGCTCTGACTGTGCTGATAGTCGTCGGGGCAATCGCTCAAATTTTTACTGTCGCTAGCCGACATATGCGCCTTGATTTCTTGAATCACGACCTCACTCCAATTATCATTGGTTTGTGTGCATTTTGTATTGCCATCGTCGAGATTATCAGGCGATGGTATTTCCGTTTTCGGCATAATATTTCGTAAATTTGTATCATAATTTATGCGTTTAAATTGATTGGCATTTTGATCGTTGGTCGGCTTCTTTCGTGCCATTCGTAAATAACGTTTGATAGTGTCGCTAACCGATTGTGAGACATCCTCGTTATCAATACTGCTTTTTCGTTTGGAATGTTTCGATGATAATTCAGCGAGTCCGGATTTGCAGCCAGCACTCATCGATTTACTTAGATTGTTTTTATTTTTGACTGCTTGCTCTTTTTCAGTCCTCTCCTTTCCCTGCCGCTTCAAATATTCGTGATATTGTTGATAGATATTGTTGACTGGTATTGGATCGGTTTGTGTTTGTTCCGTGTTCGAATGCGATGGTTTATCTTGTGATGCATATTTTATTGAGATTAACGGTACTCGCGATCCACTTGGCACTGTGTCACATTCCGACGATTCAATTTTCGATTGCGGAATACTTGTCAGTGTATAGGTAATGCCATCTCTCTGTTCCGTATTGGTGCGTGATGGAACGGATCGAAGTGTTGGCAACGTAAAAAGGGATGTTGATGTTCGCATGCCAGTGGTGTCGGCGGCCGACAATGGACGTCGACTGTGCCGATTCAATATACTTTCTAATTGTTGTTGCTTTAATTCATCTCGAATGGACCGAAGCAATTGTTTATCTTCTAAAACGGCTGGAGTGAAATTCATTGCATTCAAAAATGAGCTTCGATTCGATCGTCCATAATTTCTCAGGCTTTCCAACAGTAATGATGTATGCTGGCTGCCAATTGGCCGACGATTCAAGTGTGTTGATTGATACGATAAGTCAGAGCTGCTAAATGATAAAGTGTGTCCTTGTGATTTTGATACAATTTCTTCGTTTGATGTGAATGAATATGTTTTGCTATAAGATTTGCGATAGCTAACATCGATGCCAGCGGTTTCGCTCGTTCCGTATGGCGGCGGTGAAAGATTATCGGGTGTTGCGAATGCACTCGAATCATATTCTTTCGGTGATGAGCCACACTCTTTGACATGTCC
Organism: Obolodiplosis robiniae; assembly: GCA_028476595.1. Lineage (NCBI taxonomy): Eukaryota > Metazoa > Arthropoda > Insecta > Diptera > Cecidomyiidae > Obolodiplosis > Obolodiplosis robiniae. The sequence goes on along the minus strand of CM052017.1, from coordinate 12,148,340 downwards.
ATTATCACCATCGTTCACTGGTGATGCATCACTCGATAGTTTCAAATATTTCTCCAGCATTTCGATAATCAGGAACATTCGCTGGCTATCGTGACCCACATATCCTTCATCCTCAGATTCATCGGCTGAATTAAATTTAGTCGGCGGAGATGACACATTCGAAGAACCACTTGATTTAATATCGGAAATTGGTGCTAGATGATTGGTACTTCTGCCAAACCACTTGTGCGTGTGTCGAAATTTTCCACTTCGTCGCAACGGCGACACTCCCAAAGCGCCCGGAAACGATTGCTTTCGCCGAAAAACGGGCAAAAATTTAGGCTCGTTACTGCACACATGCTGAAAATATTCTTCGATTTTCTTTAAATCTTGTGGATCACTGGAATTGCCGCGAATGTAATCGGGTATCAATTTTCTGCCAGCGTCTGCCATATATTTCCATGTTTTGCGCGTCAGCAGCCATCGCTCTCGCGGTGGTTTATCCTTTTCGACTTTCTTTGCCATTTTGTTCTTCTTCGACGATCGATGTGCACTAAGGCCAGAAATTGGAATAAAACTACGACTTGGACTCGAATCGTTGGCGGCTGATGTTGCGGAAGCGGTTGCTGTCGTGGCCGTAGTGGCAGCAGCATTGATCGATCCATTGGAACCGGTAAATAGCGATTGCAGTGAGGCTGTTGGTGTGATCAATTGCCGTCGTTTAGTTCGTTTTCGAAATTGAATATTTCGGTAGGATTTTTTGTCTGCCATTTTGTGATACGGGTGCCTATTACACGCGCACGTTTATGTGTGTGTGTGTGTGTGTGTGTATGAATGTATGTTTGTCCTTAATTCACCTCACCGGGGAACACGTTGATGTCATGGAATTTAATATTTTGGCATTCGGTACGGGGTAGTGTTCACAATCTGGTGGTAAATTCTATTGGTTTCTTTTATAGTTGAAATCGGTGTTTATGGTTTGGATTTGATTTAAATGATTTATGATGGCTTAGGGTCTGTAGGTTGGGTGAATTTTTTGTCTCTTTTCTGATTTGGTCCAAAGATGTTCTTCTCGAATTAAGGATTTGTGTACAATCTAATGAAATCAAAATTAAATGCAAATTGGAGTAAATTTAAAGTATTCCGAAAAAGATGTGGGAACATAAAATTTGGCGCTATTAGTGGCAACAAAATTTCTTCTGGGAATTTGAGCATGCGAGAGATTTCTGTTGTGCTGGTCCTGATGGAAAATATAAAACGCACATCATCCGAATGCAAAGCATCATTGCAATTGGAACGTAATGTTTACGTGTTTTTCTTCGAGCATTTTTTTATTGTATAATTCTATTTTTCATTTTGTTTTCAAAGCACAAAAGAAACATCTTTTTTTTATTTTTAGACTGACACTTTCGTCATTCATAACATTCTGTCTGATTTCACCAGAGCAAAAAGAAACGGACTCAATCGAATACTTCGGCGAACCGTAGTACGACAAGTGGTTTTTGACATTTTCAAATTCGTTTAATGTTTCGGTTGGTTCGACGAGTTAATTATTTTTTTCTAATTCTATTTCATTTATTGCTTCTTCTTCTATCTTCGCATTACCTATGACGATAATATCAACCTAGAAAAAAAAACGCGCTTCATCCAATGCCATAACGAAGGAACAAGGGAAATCGCGGAACCGTGCTCGCGCATTCTAGGCTAAAATTGTGTGTATTTGCATATTCGAGAGACATTAGAAGGATCCGGGAACCGAGTTTATGTCGAAAAGTGTGTGTTTAATTTACATTCCTTATTTCTGGATTTCTTAGTCTCTTATTTTACGTTTTCGAATTAACCTCATTGAATATTATAATTTATTTATCTATTTTCACAATGCAATTGAAATCAAAGGAAATAAAACGATGCGTCTCCAATAGCGCCATTTCAAAATTTAGATGTTTGGAACAACAAATCAGTAATATTGTGAGGCCAATGATTGAATAAGATATATTGAGGTGTGTATATTGTTTTATTGCGCTAATATAAGGCTTCTACGCCTTTTTTTCTCTTTCTCCCTCTCCGCCTCCCATTCACTCATCACTCAATCACTTGAGAATATATAGTTTGGGCGAAAAATTGAGAAAATATTATTTCAATGGTTCTTGCGATTTCAATGGTTTATGTTACAATTTGAAAACTGTAACATTGAACGGAGGGACAGAGAGAGAGAGAGAGAGAGTGCAATCTATAGTAGATAGGGCGAATCTCTCCAACTTACCCACCTAGCAATACAGATCGATCAACCGTGTGTAATATATCGGTTAAATACATTTATTCAGATACAGTGATTCCTTTTGTGGTGAGAAGCGTTGACTCAATTTTCACGCAAACACGCAGTCATATATCTAGATTTCATTTTATATAAATAGTAAATACTGATTTTGGTTTTCCTTTTCAAACTTTTATTTTAATTTTTGTTCTTCGAAATTTTCGATAGTTCGATAGTTCGATTTTCCAATATGTTATCTCATCAGCATATCAATGCTGTCATAGCGGACAAACTAATCTCTATTCGCATTCACATTTACCACATTCGAGACATCTATTCATTTTGTAGATATTTTTCTTGTTGGATTTTTGCATCTTTGTCTGCAATCCTTCTTATTCGATTCGATTCGATTCATAACTTTTTTTAAGAAACGAATTCGATCCATTCAATTTGTTGAAAATAAGATAAAATCACACAGCTATATATTTTAAGATCGAAGTCTATTTCGGCTGCTCCAAATCTATCGTATTTATTTTGAATGAAGTACACAAATATTCGCTTCTCTCTCTTTCCAACTGTTCTAAACTGTTTAAAATAATCTTTTCAGCTTCTCAAATGCTCTCTGTAATTGAACAGTTCCATTTTCACTGAAATTTTTTCCTATTTTTTTTGGAACACATTGGTATAAAACTTGGTACTCTGTTTTTGTTGAACATTGTTGCATTGATTTAAAAATTCCTTTATCGATTCAAAATATGCATATGTATATATATACCCGTGCCAATAAAATAAAATATCGAACGCGGTTTTCACTTTCAACAAGGCTTCAATCACATCGCTGTTGCTTCATTCACACGTCACAAATTTAAGTTAAGAATGTTCTGTCTGAACTATAAACTTTATTTAGTTCTCTCGCACAACATTTTCATTGATTATCAAAACAATGCGTCGTATATTAGGTACGTAGGGCGATTTGAGCACATTCAAGCGTCTCAACGGTTTCTAGACACCTGAACGTGAACAGGCTAACCTGAACCACTCCAATCAACACACTCTTGGCATTGTGCATGTATAGAAACATATTCTCAGGACTTTTTTCGTCACAAACTGATTCTATCTTCTCATTATTACGGGACACAGCCATTACACATACACAATTCTACACATTATCCCAATTTTGTCAAAAATATTCTCTACGTTTGATTTGTTGATCGCAACACTTTAGCAGAAACAACGCCAACAACGAAATCGGCAACGGCTACAAAACCGCAACATCACTTTTTACTCTTCGGTAGCAATGGCATTCCGTCAACGCGAACAACGCGAACAAAACGGTTTGGGCGAACACGGATTTCAATGAGAGATGAATATGTACGGTATCAATATATGTTTAGATGTCACACTTCACACGATCAAAGGAGAAACAAGTTGTTCATCAAGCACTTAATTTTTCGTTTCAATTAAATTAAATTATCTCAATTGCATAGTTCTTGTGTGTAGTATGGTGGTGGTGTGTGCTATTTAATATATATTTCATCGTTTTTGTTGTATATCGAGATTTATTTATACATTTTTGCCTTCGTTCATTTTTTTTATTTGATATTTATTTTAGACGGTTTTTCGGTTTTGTTAATTTAATTTTTGCTGAAAGTGTCTAAAAATAATGTATGCTCTAAAATTAAAATGCCGTGAAAACCGAGACCGAAAAACAACAATAGATTCGTGCCGATGTAACGGTAGAAATTATAATGCACACACACAAAGTAACGAATTTGAAACAGCAAACAAAATATGTGAGAGAGAAATCGTCACAGACTCTCGGATGCGCGCAAATACAATAGAGAGCGTGCCGTCAAGAAATTCTAGTTGCGAAAAGGACAATAAAATGCGCGCGAATTCTACAACCGTATTTATTGTACACCAAATAGATAATAATTCGAGAGAAAAAATGCGACGAAAAAAAAAAGAATAAAAAACACAGAACCGAACGGAAGATCAAGAGAGTAAACGAATATATTTAATTGACTGGTCACGCACGTTCGCTATCTTCGCTCATTTAGCATTTTATTCAATAAATATTCCGAACTTTCCATTGTTTTAATTTGTCGCATGGAATGAATAAAAAAAAGAAAAAAACTGAGAGGACAACACACTTTCCACTAAATTCAGAGATCAAAACACACACGTCCAATCAATAGTTTTTCACCGTTGATCGTCTCGCGCAATCAAGACAAACACTTGTCTTTATCGTTTCTCTCTCTTTCCCATTTTCACGAATGGTTTTAAATGTATGCCGCGAAGTGTCGCGAGCATCGAAAGCGAACATAATGGGCCGATATACTAATCACCCATATTGCCGTGTGCCAGAGTGGAAAGGCAATAGAAAGTGATTTGCTATGGTCGTCTCCGACTATCATCACATAGAAAAGTATCGAGAGCAACAATAATAGCAATAACAATGTGAAAAACAATATAAACTGATAACTTCGGTGGTAAAGCTCATATTAGGAGGTCCCATAAAGCTCATTTTTGCTCACAAAACACGCACACAAAATCTTACATGAAGGCGCGCGCAAACACATACATGAATGCCTTTGCATTTGCTTACAGTTGTTTGAAGCCTAACTCACTCACCTATTATCTTTCATATCTGTGTACGAGAAAGTTGAGTTGATGAATGAATACAAAGTCAGCACCTCTATGCCAAACTCTCATTTCGAGCAACTGCAAACAAATAAATACTAATGTCCTTTGAGCATTCTGTTTGACAGACTGTAAGTTTCATTACGCGAATTCGTACAAAAATACACTACGCCCCAAATTATATAGATCTGAACAGATCATTATTGAGCAATCAAATGCAAATTATGGCCTCACTTCATAACGATTAAGCACATCGTCGAAAATAAACACACAATAAGATCGAAAATAAATACATCTGGAAAATCGAAATGCCGCATAAATTATTAACAATTGCGCAATGAATTAGGAAAAACAACTCGAGCATTGGTAAAAGTACCAATTGGTACACATTGAATTAGCGCATCTATGAGCGGCTTCGTAATCATTTCAATATTTCAGCATTCATTTATAAGTGCTCATCCGAACAATCGAAAACAGGGCGTAAAATACTTTGATTTTGGTTTTCTTTGTGATTAATTCCTTTCTCAATTGATTGCTTGTCGCCGATTCCCGTTGATTTTTATTTCTTCATTACAACAATATTCAAACCAATACATTTCACAAAAAGAATTGGAAAAAAGATATGAAAAGAATTCTCGGAAACATCGAGAAAATAGAACATTTGAAAAAAATCACAAACACGCGCACAATCCCGATTGCTGAACGGTGTGCGAAAAATTGTACAACAACACGGCAGAGTACGTAGTCTACAGCACCCGAATAAAATGGAAGTGAGAAAAACAACAACGCACTTTCTGTATATGTGTAGAATTTCAGATGAAGTAACTCAGTACAGCTTTAAAAACGTTACTCTACTCGTCTAGCGCTCTTTGGCGTATTTTTCCCGTTTGCCTGGCCAAACTTTTGAATATTTCCGTATTTAAATAAATTTTGAGATGAAAAAAAGGAATAATATTGAGAACTATACTAACAAAATAGCTAACAGTAGTGGCTATCGCCACAGCATTTCTTAAAATTGGAAAACGGCACTACAGTGACGTGTTCCACACACCGTTCATTGCATATGCTCGCCGATCAACTGGTTTGTGTTGTATGTGAGCGATCGCTTATGCGATTTGTGTGCGCTCGCGCAACTGTGCAAGAACTTTCCGCTTTTACCACACTCGATTCATTTTTCATTTGTAGTTCGGTTGTTCACATTCCGATTTTCTATCTCCGTGATTTGTAAGGAACCATTTATTTGAATAGGAAAACTTGCAACATTTTATCAAATTAAAATGTTTTACGTCTATTCGAATGCATCAACAAGAATTTCGAAATTGGTTTCGGGATACGATGAGGGCGAGAAAGAGGGACGATATCATTCAAATTCACACATTCTTAACGATAAAGAGCGAGAAAAAATCGTTTAATTTACGCCAATGTTTTGATTGAAGCTGTGAAGCCCGTCGGCAACATACGTCACATTTGAGAGTGCGCTCCCGTTCAATAATAGCTCTGGAGATTTGATTCTCCTCAATTTGTTTGAACAAAGGCAGAAAATTATTTCTTTTCACGTTTCCGCACTTGCCATTGTGTGCGTAAAAGTATTGCGATCAGTCCAAAAAATTCAAAATGTTCGAACTGAGTTTGCTATGCGTTTTAGACCACACAAAAACGATTCCAAACATTTCCGGAGAAATCATTTTTGTGTCTTGAGTCCAGGGAAGGAAAGTAAAACAGCTTCTCCTTCTATAGATTATCTCTCTCTTCCTATTGCTTAAATGCTCGAAATTTACTTTTTTTTCAATTCCTCAGACTTCAAAGTTTGCCACAAAAAAGGTCACTTCCATAGTAATTATACATCTATAATAATTCTCCATGAGCATATATTTGTCTTTAAAAGACACAAAATCTTGAAACAATTGGTCTGACCACTCATAAGTGTGGAGTCTTCATCATCCACGTGAAACCAATTTTCCTTTTGTAATTTATTTTATTTATTACATAATTAATTTCAGTTGCTCGAATGGAGTCCAATTTATTTTTTAGCTTGAGTAAACTCTTAGAAACATCCACAGTATTCTAGAGAAGAAACTCTTTAGAGTTTAAAGCCACAGTGTGACCTTAAATTACACACTAAACCAGCTTCTAGAAACGAAGCTCTCCCCTACTTTGTAAAGAAAGTTTGAATGCCTACGAGAGTTAAATATATACTTTCTTATATCGGAAATGTATGTACCTCAATTCTTAAAAAAATTTACATTATTTGATGCTAGGCTTCTGGACAGGTATTCCAGCCGTGATGCAGTGCCACTGGCGATTATTTTGGAATTAGCCTACTTGTAAAGCTGTTTCGATAGTTATTCCTTGATCTCATCGTAATAACTGAAAATTTGGTGTGATTTGTTTTCAAAGATACATTTATTTTATTTTATTTATTACGAAACCTACATTTATGCCAATACGTGTTCAAAGCAAGCTCAAAACATGCTGGTCAGAGACCCAATACGGCATAAATTTCGCTCATGGTGCGTCTTTTGCAAAGAGAGTACAGTCAGGGGAGGGATAGTATTAAAGTGAAGCTTTAATACCAGAATTGGATCCGGAAAACCATGGCAAAACCGGCCTGGCTCTGGAGAGCAAGAGGAAAATACAATAATAATTTTTGCAATTTAATTACGTTAACATCAATGAGTAAGCAAATGAAAATGAAAAAATAGTATTCTAGTACTAAATTATAACTATTTTATTGATACGAAATTTTGACACCTGCTTGAACATCAAGATTGCCGAATGCAGTTTAGCTCTGCTACATGATGATACGATAGAGAATTAACATAACCCGTAAACCTGTAGACTTTCGGGTAATCAGCGTAAAAGTTAGTTTTACGTATGTAAATCCATTTATTCCTTTCGCTCTCTCGCCAAGAACCGAGCGGTGTTTTGATTAATTGAAATATTCACGTTCTTGTTTGACTGCGACGACGATTTACTCTCACATTATGCATATAAACACTGATGATTTTTGTTCGGTCACCTTTTCGTTCATTTTTGCGGTGATGTCCATGAGGATGCGGCAGGCGGTAGCGATTTTTCATAAGATAAACGAAAACAATTAACACTCACGATGAAGATAAAAATGGAAATTTTAACGATTTGAACATCGCCAAGTGAAAAGAACACAGATACATCTAAAAAAATGTGTTTTACGTTCGACATCAATACCTCCACACCGTGTTTGCTACCATTTCAATCGAAAATAACTTATTTAAACAAAACATAAATAGTTGTAAAAAAATAAGATTTGCCATTCTGTTGCAAAAATTTCTTCGCATAATCAAATGCGTAGTTTGAAAGCTCCAATTCAATAAAATTGCATCATGTGGCGTCTGGATGATCATAACCGGTTGTGCTAACCGAAGTGTTGAGATAGCAATTGGTGTAATCCACTGTGTTGATTGAATTTTACTGAGCTTGTTCGTTTTGGCAGCGGACGTGGTAGTCAATAACAGGATAAATTTTGTCGAATCACAATTCATAAATCAGCCCCTCCGACAGAAGTGGACTAATTATTGACGATAAATTTCGTTTAATGATACAAGATAAAGAAACAAAACAGAAAATGATCCCAAAATAAAATGCAAACCGTGACGTAAATCGAATTTATTGATGGATATGAGCCTCTGTATGTCCAGTCGTTTCATTAATATCACAACAATAAACAGTTCAGCAACTGATAGAACTGTTCTTTATCTTTCAGCATTGATTTATCAATATTGAAACAGCTCGCCCGACAAACATCAAAGATGAGGTGGCCAATTACAGAGAGAATATTATTTACTAGCAGCTATGACATTCTTGAATTTGTATCGGTTCTCGCAAAAGTCGTATATTCCCAAAACATTTGGGCGGAAATGTTCTTCGGTAGCCGAGAAGTAAATGTAATTGTCCACTAGTCAGCATGCAATTTCGGGTGTGACCTCCAATGTATACTGGCGTGCAAAATTTTGGAATCACCTCTGAAAATTTAGTTTTCTTTTCATACAATATTTATTGCCATATTTTATGGTTTCTAATACATTTATTTATTCATGATTTGTAAATATAACATAAAATCAGTGGTTTCGGGAAATGTGGCAATGAATATGAAAAACTGCATGAAATATTGAAATTTTAACTTTGAACATAAATCTATGCTTCATTAATTACAGCTATAAAGTGTATATAAAAGATTGATATCAAAGAGGTAGAAAATGAATGTATTCATAATGTACATCTTGAGGAAAGAAAATGTTTTTAAAACATTTAATCGACTTAAATTGCTTGGAAAATTCAACGAAGAAACACATTCCGGACGAAAGCATACAAAATAATTGTCATTAAAGAGGACATTCAATGAAGAAATATTTCATTAAATGACTTGTTTCCCCATATAATTGCCTAAAAATGCCTCATTTTAATGTTAATCCTTAGATGGATGTGCAAGTCTATCTTCATTTTGAAATTTGATCGAAAAATATTAAGGATGTCGGGATAATTGAAGAATCAAAACAAAATTATGCAGTTTACGAATGCATTTGTGTGTAGCAAATCCACAATAACCTATACTTTGTTAGATGTTGGCTTGTGCATGAAAAATCGTGTGCTGTGAAAACTGTTGACGCTCGTTTGGCATGCTGTGCTGTGGATATGTAGCTATATATAAATTTCAGCGGTGCTTGAGAATGTAGTCGTGATTGCAACGTGATTGAACACAGACACAGGATCGACGATGAACTGAATACATTTCCAAAATTGCCTTGATACACACGAGTGTGGTCTTGATTGCGATGAAGGTATGCCGCATTCGTATATTTTCATATCTAGACGCATTCATTGAATTCATGTATGTATGTAATAATGATGCTTTTCCACTTGCTCTGTGCCTCTATCTGATTCGAACAGAGCAGATCTAGCGTCATAGTTGTGTCCGTATGAATTTGCATATGTGTGTACATCTCGCCATCTCTCTTTCTATCCTTTGCGAACAATATAAATGTACACAGATATGTGTTTTTGATGATGAATCAAAACCAAATGAATTTTCTTACGCTTTTTAATGCTCAGATACTATGTTTAAAGATAAAACGAAAATACAGATATGGGAACAGTGGCGTGAGCCGAATCAAGAATCTTTCAAAATGTGAGTGGCTTGAGCACTATATGTATTCTGATATTTGAGAAGAAAGGAAACCGACAATATTCTATCGTCAATTGACAATCGTTTCTGATGTGTAGTTCGGATTCAGGGCCATGCCTGCATTGACAGAGAGTGGTTCACCTATGAGTATTGCACAAATACAGTTCCATTTCATAGATTTGTCTCATTCATGTGTTTACTGTGCTGTGAGACAGTGTGTTGATTAGCTTTTGGTGCTTTCGCTGCCTTCTGCATGTATTTGAGTGAGCCGCTCATCATACGATTTCTCGATGAGATTTTCTTCTATTTTCCTTTACTTCTCTCTTTTCTTTTCGTACGTTCATTCTTTGGTCATTTTACATTTCTTTGGGTTTGGTTTGTTTGCCTGTTGTTTCATTTCTCTTTTCTTCCGTTATGCCGTTGCCTGTAACGTTCACACTATACGAAAAAGTTTTGCAAATCCATGTATTGTGAATGATGTGCATGTGTGTGCATTTGCGCGTATGTGTGTGTTTGTGTGTATATGTGTGCAACGCTAATATGTGTACCCATCGGATTTTCCTTTTTTCACACACAAAGTGTCTCTTTTTCAGTGTCTGTTGTACATTTCGTTTGTGCATTCATAACAATTTACAAAAAAACGTTCTTTTTTATTAATTTTTTTGACTACCCATTCACTCGTTAATCAAAAGCTAACAATATTATTATATAAACTCCTTTTACATTGCATTGTATATTGTACATAAAGTTTGAATCGTTTTAAATTTCGTCAATTGTAAGCAAAGAAACGAAAAATAAAAAGGATTCGAAGGATCAAAGAGTGCAAAGTTGAAGAACAAACGTAACGATGAAAAGAAATAAGAAGAAGCAGAAGAGTTCAATTTCTTTGGTAGCCTCATAAGAAAGGTGTATTTCAGGACATTTATTGTGTGTAAGTTGTTGTTTTTCAAGTTAATTCAGTAATGAGATTAATAAAAAAAACGGTGTCAAAGCTATGTAAGTTGACTTTTGTTTGGTTACATTCAATTGTCGAATCAATGCTTTGTTTCCGTCGCCCAATTGGCAATTTTCATTAAAGCATTAAATTGAGTAAATGGATTTATGGTCAGTCCAATAACCATTTGATAATAACATAGCTTACAACGGAAAAGTGGTGCGATTTAGATCGAGGTCAACATCAGAAGGAAGTTTTATTCATACGTGTGTGTGCAGTTCTTTTTTTTTATCTCAATACGATCGCATTTTCAAATTCAATCATCTCAAAACAGTTGGAAAGATTTTTTTCATTCGGATTTGTCCAAATAATGATTTCCAATTTACATCACTCATGTTGCTGATTAAATGATGCATCAATGTTGCAAGTAATTAACGGTGCAGCTGTTTAAATGATGAGAATTTGTCGTCTTGCTAGTGAATGCATAACGATTGATCTGATTTTGAGTGAACGGATTGAGGATGAAAGATCGATTGGAGTGTTTGAATGTGTAAAAAATACAGATAATTAATTCATGCAGCATCAAATGCATTGTTAAAATGCAAACAAGAGATGATTCGTTTTCCTTGTACATCTACTGCGTGCAGGATATTACAATGTATATAAATGAAGTACAGCGAAACAAGTTGTCTCGATGTATGCTTTTCATATATGTGAATCTTAATATAGGATTTGCTGTGAAAATCACTTTAAGAAAATATCATCGGGCTGTGTACGGTGCGCTTTGCTTCGCAAACCTATATATGTGCACATATAGTGAAATGTGTATTTGTGTATACGGTGTTTAATTTTGATGTGAGCCGAACATGATCGAGAGTGTTTGTTAACACTATTCGATGTATTCGTACTGACGTTCTTTTTTGCGTTCGGCTGTCCAAAATTTCAGAACGATTTTATACACAATATAACCGTAGATCGTATGCTATATACTGAAATAGATGAAACCATATTTATGTTTTTGTTGTTGTTGCTGTTGCTGTTATTGTTGTTATTCTGTCGTCAATTCTGTGTGTATAGAGCGCGCACCGAAAAAAGAAGAATAAAATCAAGAATACGCAGCCATGAGAATAGCAACAACAAATCTCATGTAAAAATGCTCGAAACTGAAAATCTGCTCTCATTAAAACATATACACAAACACAATGAGAGGAGGGGGGATATTTTATTACATAATTTTCTTTTGGAAGCTTTGCGAATGCTGTTTAAGTTCACTGTTGATTGTTACATCTTCTATTTTGATATGATTTCATGTGACGTTACAAATACCTTTTTCTACATCCGTAGCCTGTCGCCTAATCAAGAGCTTTTGTTTATTGTGCTACTGATATAGAACGCAATGAAATTTATTCGACTTAACAACAGTTTGTCGATTTTACTAAATCAGTGAATTTTTTTCGATAACCAAAGTTCATCCACCATTCGAGTCAATGTCTAACGCATATTTGAATTGGTAAGAACAAATCTGACCTACCAACTTCATACGAAATAAAACTAAAGCATGAAATAATGTGAAAATAAAATGTGCTACAAGGCGTACATTTTACATATACCTAGCAACATATAAAATCTAAAAATTGAAGTACAACATGAATTTTGTTTCGCGTATGGAATTTAGTATCATAAAATTGCATCAAGATAAACATGGAAATAAAAGTGAAACATAATTTTAGTTTTGCATTTATTTTATATCTATCTATGTTTCATTATTATAATGTTTCACTTCTTATTGTTTCACTTTTATTTTATGTGAAGTTGGAAGGTCAGATTTATTCTTACCTCATATGTTCTTAGTTGATATTGTGTCAAAAAATCTTACGTGATTTCGCCCAATCAGTTTATCACTGACATCTGCTTCCATCCCAATTAGTCTTTATCATTCAAAAATTATGTTTGCTGTTTGCAATTCAATGATTTTTTTCTCTAAAATTTGAATTAATTCCTGGAAATTTTTAATGACATAATTTTAATTATTTTTTCAACATACTCTGTACTTTTTACATTCGAAAATGCACCAGATCATGTTAATTTGATCTTAAATTTATTCAAATTTTAACCTACCTGTATAAGAGATTTTAAACTTTTTTAGTTTATCGATGTTTTTTTATGCAATTTGCAGATCGAATGGTGCCAACTTTAAATGCTCAAAAGATACAAATGGCAAAGAGATGGGAATCAACAAGCAGGGTATTGACACTCATAACAACAGTCTGTGATCACACACTGGTTGAAACAACCAAAGCACACAAACAATAAAAATAGTGAAACCGATTAAATATTGACAAGAGAATCACTTGACTCGACATGATTTCTAAATAAGTTTATTGCACCTGATTTTAAATGTTACAATTATGTTTTACAATGGAAATGTCAATTAGTTGAGTATTTTGATCATGGAAGCCCTGATTTTGCTGTTGTACGACAAATTAACTTGATTCGTATGCAAAATTTTGTCTTAAGCGCAGAAAATATAAATAACACACTATTCAATGAGAGTAAATTTACATATTTGAACAATCTTAGAACAAATGGAAAACACTAAACAGAACAATTGAAGCAATAGTGTATGTGAAAAATATCAGTTGAGTTAATGTGAGAGCAAAATTTGGCTGCCTCGACAGAAGATTGGTAAGGTTGGAATGAATTTCATCAGCAGGAGCACTGTAAAGAAGTGAAAATGATGAATGGTTGTGATCATCATTAGTAATATAAATCGAATACGTCGATCAAAGTCAACTTAAATCAACGACAAACCAGTCTATTCAATTTCAAAATAATCAACAGGCAAACATTCAATAGTTCATCAATGCAGAAAAAACAATAAAAGCGAAGAGAATAACTAAGAAATTCGGACGACAAAAATAAACGTACTCTGTGTTGAAAAATTGTTCGTGGCGTCCGCAATGTTTATTCCAGGCTCGTTGCAAAGTTGTATGATTGAAACGGATGTATCATCGTATCTGCAAACTCCATCCTCAGGACAGGTGCTTGTGCTCTTCTGCTATCAGACCAGCTGAAATCCATATCATATGTAATTAACATATGTCATTAACAATAATGATGTTGTACGTGTACGTGTATATGTTCCCTCTACTTATCTTTACACTTTATGTCACAAATTTGACTTTTTGATTTTTCCAATTCTCGTACAAAAAGAACGCAAACAAAAAATTACCGAAAATTTTGAAAACATTTGTTGTTGTCATTTTGTTGTTCTGTCTTTCTCTCTGTGTCAAATGTATTTCAATGTTTCTCAAATTCAATTTGGCTTTGATTTGAGTTTAAATAATTATGGCAAATGCCCATCTTTTCGTTTTTATTTCTTTAATTTTTGTTCCGATTTCATTTCAAATCGAATTTATTTCTTATAATTTTCAACAATTGGCCACTAATTGATTGACAGTGGACGCGTTTTTTGTCACTTTCTTGACTTCCAATTTTATGTTCATTCCATTCTTTCGTTCAAGTTCTTCAAATTGTTCAATGTTTCTCTTCTTTATTATAAAAAAAACACGCACCTACACATTTATTGATGTCAGAATTGATGTTTTGATGTGGTTTTCTGTACTTAACTTTACTAAAGATAACTATTTAAATATTTCTATATTATATGACTTGCTTCGATTTCAAATTTTCTCTATGAGATAAGCCAATCCCTTATTAATTGAAATGAAGAATCAGAGCTTTAATATGGCCGAGCCGAGAAGGCACAGCTATATTGGGTCTGTTATATCGAAAAGTGCAGCGTAATGGTGAAATTAAATCACAAAATCGGCTATCATGAATCGAATCTCGATAAAAAGAAAATATGATATTTTTTTCAAATTCCACCAATTAAATTCACCATTATTATGAATTATTGCTCCTCAGTTAAATGATAATTAAACACAAAAAACGTGCACGCGCGAATGTAAATAGCTGAACTTTGGATTTGTTTTGAAGGATTTTGACCGAGCATCAAGATATTGTAGTTTATTCTCACACTTTGCTTCAAAATAAAAAAGAAAACAATAAATTTTGTAAATGTAAAATATCAGTTAAATCCAGAAAACAATGACTTGATAACTGACCAGTCATGGAGAAACTACAAAAATCCGATGATGTCAAAAGCTAAATGTTTCGCAAATTGTGGAATTTCGCAAATTAATATTCGTATGATTCATGGTCTCGATATTAAAAGCTCACTAAAACAGATCTAAATGTTCCAAAACTTGTGATTTTTCCTATTTTTGTGCTGAGTAATCACTATAATCATTCATGCTGCTTGATTCTGTTCGTTTGTCTAAATTTTCAGAATTAATTTCGAATCAATTTGAAAAGAAAAAACTCACTTGTAGTTTCAATTGAAATTTTTTTTAAACAACCCGAACAGATTTAAGAAAAATTGAATTATCTGTGATGCATGTTTCTCTGTGTTAGGCTAATTCAATCGAAATCACGATTTAAAATCATGAATTGCGCCAATAATTTGTTTAAATGTGTTATTTTAGTTGCTTTTTTCGCTTGGCATACACTTTTTTTGCATTTTCTATAATATTGCATTTCACGAATCAATGTATTGCTTCAATGAAGGCACGAAATAATGCAAATTTCTTCTTTCTCTTCTTTATTCCTCAAAACAAAACAAAAAATCAAATCTATTTTTATCCGTTTTCTCAAAACAAATCAAATAACAATGATTTGCGAAAAAATCGATGAAATTTCCAAATCCAAACAAAATCTTTAATTGTCGCGCAAAATCGTTTGCTTTTTGGATGTAAACGGTGTCGTGATTGCCCATCTACCACCGGTGCGCATACTTGCAGGACGAGTTTCACCCATTCATTGAAGCACTTCTGCCGTTCGTCAAATCATTCTCATACACATGGTTCAATCTTCAAGCGGCCAAACGAAAGTTCTACAAAAAACATGAGAAACGAATGTCATTGGAAGAGGAAAAAAACTGTAAAGATGAACTTCAGGTAAGGTCTTTGTTAAGGCTTTGTAAATTTATGACCTCAACATTTGCCTATCTTAAAATGCATTTACGATTCAGAATGAGAAAGCGGAAGTGAAACAAAAATGGGCTTCTCGACTGTTGGGTAAGCTGCGCAAAGACATAACGCAAGAGTGTAGGGAAGACTTTGTACTGAGTATTACAGGAAAACGTCAGTCAATTTGCGTATTATCAAATCCAGATCAAAAAGGAAAAATGAGGCGCATTGACTGTTTGCGGCAAGCCGATAAGGTAATTTCATTGGGCGCACATCAGTTTATCTTAAATTTTTTCACAGGACATCTTCTGCCACACTCACAAAAAAAAGAGGTGAAAAAATTGCTTTGGTTGTAAATTAGTCTAAATTTACACCCAACGACGATATTTTACACCCTATTTCAATTACTGAAACCTATTTGTATCATATTTACCTCTACGAGCTAAAATCTACCATTTGCTCAGTCAGATATTCGCGCATCGTCTTAAAATAAGGTAAATTTCAGCTGGCTGTGGTAAATATGACACAAATAGGTTTTCAATCATTGACATTGGGTGTAAAATAATGTCATTGGGGGTAAATTTAAACCCATTTACCACCAAAGCAATTTTTTTACCTCTTTTTTTTCTGTGTGTGCATGAGAGCCAATGGCCGTTTATGCAACAAGTTATACGAAATTAACCCAAAATCTTTGATTGTTCGAATTCAATATTTGCAGGTTTGGCGTCTCGATCTTGTTATGGTGATATTATTTAAGGCAATACCTTTAGAAAGTACCGATGGTGAACGATTGGAAAAGAATCCGGAATGTTTGCATCCTAGCCTATGTGTAAATCCTTATCATATAAATGTTTCAGTGCGTGAGCTGGACTTGTATTTGGCCAACTTTATCAATGCTCGTGGTAAAGATATTCGACACACGCTAGAATGAATTTGCCATTTTACTCAATATTTTTCCATTCAGATTCATTCAGTCCGCCAATTTATACCAATAATAACAACAATAATGATAACAATAATCGAACAGAAAACGATCGAAAGCGTAAAGGTGAGTGAATCGAAGAGCTTGAATCCAATTTTAATTTCCATTAAATTTACTCTATTTATTCGAATTTCATTTGAATGATCCCGCAAAGGCGGAAACCACAATCCATACAATGGTGTTGTGTGCAACGATACAATTCTGGCCACTGGTGTCTTTTCCTCCAAAGAACTGTGGAAACTTTCAAAAGGTAATCACCACTTATTGTTCGGAATAAATAACCTAGAGACTATGAATTAGTGAAACCTAAATAATATCAAATCTGCCATTGTCTTCCTCACATTATTCCGTCCGGGAAGCTTCAATTTTAGATGAATCAGGTGATAGTTCCGGTTTCGTTGGTGCAAGTGAATCAACAATCAAACTGGAAAGCTCAAGTGGTAGTTCTGCGAGTGGTGCGGCTGCAATTGCCGCATACTACTGCAACAGTTATCCATTGGCAACGAGTTCACCGGGTTTAGTGACTGCCGTTTCCACGGCAGATCGAAACAGTTCAATGCTTGTTTCGGGAACATATAGTGAGTACAATCTATTTAAAAGCCTCGCAAATTGCTTCATCGTAGAATAAACCTTTTTTACATTTTCAGTTGATCCGCGGACGATGCAATTATCGACAGGTTTGTTATATTTAGTTTTGACTATCTGACCATTTCTTTAAATCTATTTTTTCGTTGCTCACTCACAGGATCACCATTATTACGTGATACAAAAACAGAATCATGTTCGTCTCCTTCGGATGATGCAGGTGTGATAAATAATTCGTCAACAGGTAGTTTTTCAGTGATTTTTCGTCCAGGTGAAACTCCGATCAGCAGTGGAATCACTCCGACATCGGACCATGACACATTGTCGTCACATCGATATTCAACACATACAGCATCTCGTCTGAGTAGCGTACATTCAAGACCGGAAGAGGGTAATTTTCGAGTTGGACCTTTATAATGATTAAGCTTAAGAGAGTTCAAAAAAACAAATGTAGCGAAAAAATTAAAAATAGAATGATTTCACTTCATTTGGTAATTTGAAATTGGAAGTGATTGATGAGTTATTGAATGAGAGTGTGACTAAAAATACAAATGAGGAGAGTTTGGATGAGATTAGTATGGATGAAATTTAGGCTGCAATCAATAAGTTGAGTTGGGATAAGGCTACGGAATCGAACATCTCTTTCTTCATATTACGTTATCGTTGATGCGCGTTTTTTGCACGGTTGCAATAAAATTTCTTTTTTTTGCATGAGTCAACTTACTATAGTGAAGAAGAAATATAGGGATTTGTACTTCTGTTTTGTGGATTTGCAGAAAGCCTATGAATGCATTCATTTCTAAGTTGTGGTCAGTCCTACCTAATAGTTTGTACGCAAACAGTGGAGCAGCAGTAAGAGTGGATGGATTAGATTGGAATTTTTACCAACATCAAAACCTTGATTACATTGTATCAACACTGTATTATAATGTAGTTTATCTCCTTAATCGCTCGCATCTCTCAAATCACGTCGCGTTCAACACTCAACCAAGGCACTGGTTTGATAATGAAATAAGCACGCTATGGGCGAAATAAAAGCTTCTCATGATGATTGTAAAAACAATCAGAGTACCGAAGTTACTCATGAGAAATTGCTCGTTATTAATAGGGAAATAGCCAATAAAGACATGTCTCTGGTTAACATTAGTAAGAAAAATTCGACAGTTGAGAGTTTCAATAATGCTAATTCCATCCGTTCGAAGTGGACTATTATTGAAACTCTCGGTTGTTGCAAAAATGGATGCCAGTAATGAAACAGAAATTCTGGATAATCAATCAATTTAAATGGCATACATGATTTCTTTGCCCCAATTCATTCCTCACATGGGCATGATCTGAACAGTTTATCCTTACTCTCAAACATTAAATCCACTTTTTCCATCCAAGAAATATCCACCGAACAATTCTTATTGGTTTTCAAACGATTTTAAAGCAATGCAATCGGTGATGATGGCTTAGATTCCTTAATTTAACTATCCCTTCCCTAGCTTATCATATTGTTAATATTTTCAGTTACTGCATCTCCCGCAGCGTTTATCCTGAATCATTAAACCCCTCAACAAAGTACCGAATCCCACTTCCAATTCTGAATATCGTCCAATCAGCACCAATTCTGACATTCTAAAGAATAATCATGTCACTGACAGTCTTGAATCAAATGCCATTCTTCACGAGCGGCAATCTGGTTTTTGTAAGAGCCATAGTTGTTCCACTTCAACATTGAACATATGAGAGAGTTTCAGATCGCCGTTAAATCATAAAAAATTAGTCATTTTCGTCTCATTCGATATAATATAGCAACTTTTCAATGCGTCTGAATGGATTGACCCTTGAGAACAGAGCAAAATCGCAATCGGTTCACTTGATATTCAAACACTTCTCAAATAGTTTGCCCAAGAATTTGACTTACATATTTATTCGTAGCGGTGAAACGTTGCGTTATCCTGGTAACCTTTGCGCAAATTTTGATCCGCGTACCGCATTTGATGCTCACACTTTTAGTTTTTGGGCATTTGACTTTTGGAACAACATTTAAGTTGATATAAGATAGTGTGAATCACTAGCAGCGTTTAAAATTAAGTTAAACCATCAATTCTGGTCTATACAATAACTAATTAAACTTAGTTTAAACCGCGATTTCTCGGGGCTTTTTCGTGCAATTTCTTGACTAACTATTTTTAACTTAGTTTAAGTTTATGATTTTCATTTTGTTTTTCTTGTTTAACAATGTTAACGTAATTTAAATTACAAAAGAATAAATATCTTTGTATTTCCCATGACTCTCCTGAGACAGGTCGGTTTCGCCATGTTTTTCCAGACCCAATCTTTGGTATTTAAAGCCTCCCTTTAATACTATCCCTCCCCTGATTGTATTCTCTTTTATAAAGTTGCACCATTGGCGGAATTTAAGCCGCGTTGGGTCTCTCACCAACATGTTCACTTTCTAGTTGATAAATGGAGGGTTGAATGAATGCTTTGAAGTACGTAATGATCCCCTACAGGGTTGTACATTTTCGCCGCTTTTATTCATTATTTATATGGACAAGCTGATTAAATCCAAGCCAATTTAAGGGGCGAAGTAGCTCTGAGGGGCAATATTACCGATTTTTTCTGCTCATGCTCATTTCTTCATCTTTATGTCCTCTGTATACATTTTTCACGCTGTGTATTGGGTGAACAAATGAATTTTAAAGGATTTACAAGAGATGATATACTAGCACTATATCGCATCGGGCAATCTAACTATCTTCATGTCAAAGCATCATCATTACTCATCACTTTTCAGTATCTGTTATTTCACCGAAGTGTAAACAGCATAGTTTTTGTGTGCCCCGAATATGTCTACTTTTATTCCATCAAAACACAATTTGTGGGAAGGATTACTTCTTTGCTTTCATTTGAAGAAATCTGCAGCTGAAAGTCGTCGTGTGCTGCAGGAAGCTTATGGGGATCATGCTCCATCGATTTCCACTTGTGAGTACTGGTTTAGACGATTTAAAAGTGGTGATTTTGATACGAACGACAAAGAGCGTCCGGGAGGCCCACAAAAGTTTGAAGATGTTGAATTGGAGGAATTACTCGAGCAAGATTCATGTCAAACGCAAGAAGAACTTGCAGAATCATTGGGAGTTACTCAACAAGCTATTTCCAATCGCTTAAAAGCCTTGGGATTCATCCAAAAGGTAGGAAATTGGGTGCCGTACGATTTGAAGCCGAGAGACGTCGAACGGCGTTTTTGCATGTCTGAAATGCTGCTCGCTCGCCACAAAAAGAAGGCTTTTTTGCATCGGATCGTAACGCAAGATGAAAAATGGATTTATTACGACAATCCGAAACGTAAAAAAGCGTACGTGAAGCGCGGCCAACCCGGCCCATCGACGCCGAAGCCGAATATTCATGCGGCCAAGGTGATGCTCTGTATTTGGTGGGATCAGAAGGGTGTGCTGTTTTATGAGCTGCTAAAACCGGGTGAAACTATTACTGGGGAACGCTACCGACAACAACTCATCAAATTGAATGCAGCAATCAAACAAAAACGGCCAGAATGGGCGACCAGACATGAGTCATTGATTTTCCATGATGACAATGCTCGGCCACATCGAACTCAAGAGGTCAAAAATTATGTGATGGGAGCCGCTACCCCACCCGCCGTACAGCCCAGACCTGGCACCTTCTGAGTACTATCTATTTCGATCCATGCAGAATGCCCTTGCCGGAATACGGTTCACCTCAATCGACGGTATCAAAAATTAGCTCGATTCGTTCTTTCGCTCAAAAGATGAGGACTGGTTTTGGCAAGGAATCCATAAATTGCCAAAAAGATGGGAAAATGTTGTGGCTTCAGATGGACAATACTTTGAATAAAATATATTGTACCAGGTTTTCAAAATAAACTCTCTAAATTAGAAAAAAATCCTTTAAAATTTATTTGTTCACCCAATATTTATAAATTATAATGCATTGAAGAGCGTTAAGAGAGCGTGGAACAGATAGAAGACATCTCTCCTTCTTTTATACGGCTGTTATTATATATCTGATCGTATAATATTCTTCCGAAAATACATGAATAAATTTTAAGACATTTTTCTATTATTTTAGTATCGCATACGAACGAAGAAACTCTGCTGTAAATGCTTTTTTTGTTTTAGTATACTCTTCAAAAACAATCACAAGAATAACATATACCCAGGGCTGCTTCAGTTTCGAAGCTCCACTAAAATTATAGAAACTTTACAGGCTTTGCAGGGTCAGTTTTATAACTGAGCATAATATTGAGCTAGTTCATATTTAAATGTGTCCTTATCATTCAATGATTTCGAGTTCTAATTGTTGATTTTAAAAATTGAGTACAAAACAATTAAATATAAAATGTTTTTTAATTTTCCCATTGAAATTACAGTCATTCTACAAACCAGTACACAAAACCTTAGCCCAAGCACTTCAGTATTGTATCAGCACAGTCCGTCAGAAACAACAGAATACCATACATCTCAAACTGATAACAAAGCACAGGTGCAGCAACAAACAGCACAAATCTCGGCTGAGGCATTACAGCTGCAGAGGTAAGAAAGTAGTCTTACACCTTTCCCCTTGGTTGCTCCATCGCATTCCATGTTATTTTTCCCTACATTCTCTTTAATGTTTGTTAATTTGCCTAGACAAACGCACCATCAACATTCAAATCATCCACCAGCCGGACATCATGGTTCAGGAGCAACCCAATCTGGTCATATCGATGCCAAATATTCTGATAATGTGAACGGTCACGATACCCTCACAGATTTCGTGACATTTGTTTGCCAAGAGACAGACAATAGCCCACAAAGCTCACAGGTAACATTTTGATAAAGAGATCTTCTTCCGAATGAACATTTACATAGATAAAAATTCTTCGCAGCCTCAATGTATAGTACGATCAACAAGTCCGAAATCACATTATTCACAGTATAGTTCAATGCTGCCGCCTCCACCGTTACCTCCAATGGCTCGGCCGGTGGCAATCATTCGTTCCACTGGCGATTTGTCCATAATCAATTCACCGCCAACTTCAATAACACCACCATCAGGCAATAATATGAGTTCACCACATCAATCCGAGCATATTGGTGACACGAATGAAATGGGCAATACCTCACCACCAATGAGTCCGCACAACTCACATCAACAACAGCAACTTCATTATAAATTGTAATTTTTTTTTGACATTTTTTTTACCTCGAATAGAAGAATAATATTCGTTTATTTTTGTAGTGCGGTCGCAAGTGGTAGAGAATACTCATTCAACCCATTTCACAGTACATCGAGCCAGGTAAATGGAAATGCTTATTCGTGAAGATTCATGAAATTAAATTGAACTGCAAATGGACATTATTTTGTTTTAGCTATTCAGTTATTCAAGCTCATTGTCGAATATGTCGGGCGTGATAAGCCCAACGAATTTAAGTCTATATTCAACACCTATTACGGCTGCACCACGAACGAACGCCCGAACGAGATGGAATACATCAGTGATTTTGGAGGAAGATTTCAATATGGTTGCTCAACATCCGTCGACAATGTCGAATCCTAACTCTGATGCAAACTCTATTATTCTAATGGAAGAAGGTAAAACATCACTCTTAGAAGAGAATTGACTGTATGGCTAAATGCAAAAACGTTTAAAAAAATGACAAAATGGTAAAAAACAAAAACAATTTTGCCTAAATAAAATTGACATTTTTTTTGGACAAATTCGTCTAAATTTTCTTTTGACAAATGACAAAATCATCTAAAGTATTGCCAATTTTTTCCTTTACAAACTCGGTTTAAGAATCGACAAAACGTCTATAGACAAAAATTGTATTTATAGTGACAAAATCATCTAAAATCTCATTTTGATCAATTGACAAAAACATCTATATTTCCAATATCCCACAATTACATTTATATAAATTCGACTAAATTTACCTTGAAAAATGACAACATCGTCCAAAACTCACCGAAAAGTCTGTGGCAAAGCCACCAAAAATCCATTTTTTTAAAAACAAATTTATCAAAACATCATTTGAAAAATTTAAGGAAAATTCAAATTTTCTGATATATAGCCACATTGAAGCAACTTAAAGCGTCTGAACTATAATTTGTTTATCTGAAGAATTTCGAAATCTGTGAAAATTCTGGTTTGCGAAATATAGCGGTTTAAATGAAAAATTACACCTATGAAGGCGAAATTCACTTTTTTTATCTGTGCAACATGGTGCGGCAATAACCTCATATTTCAAATTTGGCGCAATGTTTGTTTAGTTTCGATTTGAGGTGTTAAAATACATCGATGTACCCTCTGGAGCTGAGAGCTCTCGCATCGCTTGTGCTACATAAACTCAGGATGTTGCTGCAACATGCTGTGCAACCTGAATAAAAGCTACCTTTAATCTCAAATACAAATATCATCCGTGGTCTCACTCCAGGGAAGATCTGCCTTAGAACCTATAAATTTATCAAAAACAGTTTCTCAAGCAATACTTAATATTACGTATATATCATAAGATATCAATAAAACAAACAAACGAGTCTGAATCGTCTAGCGTACAATCGACATGTGAATTTAATGTTTTCGGTAATATTTGACAATAAACGAATGGTTAAAATAAGCATTCGCTCATGATTCAGTGAATGGAGCAGCGACAATCACTTGCGCTGGAGAGCCGGTGCTAATTAAAAAAATGGCAAAACTTTAGATGACTTAGAAGACTGTCACTCATGTATATTCAATTTTTGTCTATAGACGTTTTGGAACTGTTTTGGAAGATTGTTTAATTTTTCTAAAAAAATGCATTTAGATGATTTTACCAATTTTTATAACGATTTGTTAAGAAACAAATGGAAATTCTCTAGGTGATTTTGTTATTTTTTCAGAAAAAATTTAGGCGAATTTGTTATATATTTAGATCGTTTTGTCATAGGCGTTTTTGTAATCAGACTTGACTGTATTTATCTGTATTTGAAGTAGGCTAAGGAGATTTTGTAAATAATTTTCGGTTTTGAACATTATTCATGGCCAACCTCGGAAAATGCAGGCAAAAAATAACAAAAAATTCCGTCAAGGATATTCTCAGAAAAAAATATTCGCTCATTCGTCTTCATATAGACATTTTTTCCCTTACTTCGGAATACACTCACGGTAAAAACATGTTTTTTTATCAAAACTGACGAAACCATTTCTCGCGCGAAAATATTGCATGTGCATTATTCCCGGGCGGAATTGTTAGTGAAATGATTCCACCATTTCTTCCATGAATGAATTTGCATAATATGTGCTAATGTTATATATCCAAATTTGGAAAACTTCTACCCAAATATAAAGGATTCTAATGTGAGAGACTCAGAGAGAATCGATGTTACGCTATCTAAGCTGAATCTGAAATATCACATGATTGTAAAGCGCCGTAGAAAACAAATTAGTTATATCATAAATGTCAAGTTTTTACTACGATTTCCGATAGGGGATGCTAACTTCCTAAGGATTTTTTCTGAATCTTTTACTACAGAATACACTATTTTTGCTTCGGCCGATTTTTAAATTAGCTGTTTTACTTCCTGCATTTTATTTTATATTTTACTACTTTCGTTATCGCTTATAGTTATCATATTTTAATGGATGTTCTTAACACATTTACATGACTTGTCATATCTAAATATAATTTTCGTCACTAAAAATTTTCAGATAGATTTTTTGCCCAACAAAACAGTACAATTCGGCATGATCAGCCGCAACATCAACACCAGCACCAACCACAGCAACAACAGCAGCAACAACAGCAACAACACAGTCAATCGCAACTCGATCTTGAATAATGTCGCTCCCAACGCGCAAACTCTTTTATTGCAATCTGAGAAACGAATGATCGTCTCGACCTGCACACAACAGAGAAAACGGATATCGAAAAATCGCTTTCACGATCTTTTTTAATGGTTGTATAAAAGGATTAAAACTAGTCAATGATCTCAGTCCAATGATAGAATCTACGCTGACAATGACACATAGAGTGTAAGAGATTCACGAGTTTCTTGTGTGTGATTTGGGAAAAAAATGTATAGTGGATAGGATTAATGAGTAATATTAAATTAAAGCCTTAGCCAGATGCTGAATTTAGACTAAAACATGAAAAAAACGGATGCTCAACATTTCAACTGATTTGGAAAACACATACATACAATTCCACGCGATCTTCTCTTGCGAGAACAATGAATTGAGATGTACGCTGATCGTATTGTGGTAGAATTTACGGGATAAAACATCAAACAGTGCGCATAATGAAAATAAGTCATATACCCGATAAGAGCAGTCTTTTTAGCCAAGTCAAATGCACATACAATGCGTTCGATTTGCATAAATCAGTTGAAACGTTTAGGCAAATGTAGTTTGATTTAAAATAAATGAAGAAAAACACATTTAGATGAAATGTACTATTTTTTGAAGAGTATAGAAGTTGACTTTTGTTTTGATGTCTTTGATTAATGGACCAGCCGATCGAACAGTCGGTTGCCAATGCGGAACATTTTGCAGTTTCCATCTATTTATTCAAATGCAACACATCTGTTTTATATATTGACGAACACTTTTTGTTTTGTGTTTATCGCTAAATAGAATGCAGACTAGACATTTTGTTGACAATTTTCTTGTACATAGATAGACATTAGAGTTGTATTTTGAATGAAATCATATGAACAAAAATGAATCACCAATATGGGCAAGTTGAGACATTCGTTTTCTGTTTTTTTGGTGAAACATTAGGCCTGTGGATTGTTGTGCACTTGAGTTAATTCTCATCCAGAGCGAAAAGCATTTGCTAAAATCAAATTCAATTGAAACTAGTCGTGATGTGATAAGGAATTGCATGAAACTGCAATGAAATCAAAAGCCAAACCAAATTCTGAGCCAAAATGCTGGGGCAACAGTGCCTCGAAGCTCATAATTCGACTGCAAAACTGTCATTTTTACAGTAACATACATACTTCTCTTAGCTTACATTTATATCCCTGATAAAGAGGATAAATGAAACGGAATAAAACACATACACACCCACAATGATGCTCTTGTTCCTGTTGATGATGGCTTTAGTCGAAGAACACACAAATTATAATATTCATATTCATTGTGTATGAAATTAAAAAAAAAAAACACACACACACACTAATAATCGAAGCGCTTTTAAATATAAACTTATAGTTTATGTGAGAGAAAATAGAAATCATTAACGAATTAATGCTAAAATCATATGCAATAACTAGAGACGTAGGACTGTTAAATCATATTTATATTCGAATTATATACAGACATCTAGGTCATTCATGTACATTTGGAGGTCATCAACAATAAGCAAAAAGTGCCTAGAGCCGATCAAATCTTTAGAGATATTTAATTATAATACAAACTAAAAAAGATGAAGTTAAGCAAATCAAATATGGATGGGATTTTCCGAGCCTCAGAAATTGAATCGATGCACATGGGCGACAATCCAAAAGATCAACATCCATGAATTCCAGATGCGATTTGCTCTTATTTCTGCTACCAGTTTCATGCCCAACTGACGTATCTATTTCAGCTATTTTTCCTTTTCTTTCCCCAGAAAAAAACAGTAAGATTGAAACTTTCGAATGAAATGGTCAATCAACTCGAAATAAATCGCCTCCTGAATTCATAAAACAATGTGCGCATTGAGTTGACGACGCATGTGTGCATTAAGAAATGCGTTCAATTGCAACTGATGAGCAGACTTATGTCTAGAGAGATTTTCTATTTCTGAACGAAATACGCTCCCTGATCATAAAGAACACTCACTTTTGCAAGCATAAAAACACTTCAAATTCATTCATGTGGAAAATATGACATCCAATTTGGAAAGATGTTTCATTGGGAAATCGCAAGAAAAAATGCTGAACAAATAAATAAAAAATGATTTTACAAGGGATTTAATACAAGGGATATTTTTTCGCATTTCGATTTCCAAATCAAGCATCATTTCTTTCAAAATTAATTTGAATGAAGAGTCGATGATAGGAATTAAATTCTCCAATTTGTCACATTATAATTCCTCATAGCTAACTTCGGTTGATAACATTCTATACAATAGAATGTGTAGTATTGAAAGAGCCACATGTTATCATTCACTGGGCACAAATATGCCACCATGAACTGATTCAAATAGGTTAAATTAAGAACACTTATTTATTCATTATTCAAACCAGCTAAAAACAAACACAGGATCAACAACAAAATGTAGCGCTGAAGAATCGAGGATAACTTCCAATAATTTGTGCTAAACGAAAGGAGTGAATACAGTTTTCATTTGAATTTGTCGGAGAGTGAATGCGCGATTCGTCTTCCTCAAGCTTTCCCAAAATAATGCAGAACAATAATCTTTTGCTAGCGACTTACATCTAGATTCGCAGTTAGAACTATAAATAATAAGGAAAACTCTGAAACAAAACGAGCGACTGGCAAAATTTGTCGAACATTTTATAGCCAATCATGTGTAAAAATTCGCCTTCTGCTTTTCAAAAATGGCTCAAATTTCAATGAAGCGGCTTTAAAAATACGGAACTTTGAACATGCGATGTATTTTTTGTATGAACATAACACAGGCAAGTAGCACTTCAGTGCCATAACAACCGTTTGTCAAAATGAAAATAACGGTGCGAATTAA
The DNA here is from genome assembly GCA_028476595.1 of Obolodiplosis robiniae. Classification (NCBI taxonomy): domain Eukaryota; kingdom Metazoa; phylum Arthropoda; class Insecta; order Diptera; family Cecidomyiidae; genus Obolodiplosis; species Obolodiplosis robiniae. The sequence goes on along the minus strand of CM052017.1, from coordinate 12,120,087 downwards.
TATAATAAAATAAAAACAATGAATATTATGAGCAAACTCAAATTACTACTGTGCAGATTCAAGATATTATAAAGTGACAGATTTAATTGAATGAAAAGAATGAAAAAAGTCAGCAAAAACATACAATTGTTAAATACAATGCTAGAAGACATAGATTAATACGATTGAAAAGATGCTGAAGCAAACAAATTGAATATGGAAGGATGAAATGTCGAGGAAATTATTATTCATACTTTCATAGTGAGAAATGTTAAAATAACAATAATTGAGCCTAAGGTAACGTGCCTTTGCTATTTATATACATCACATATTATTATACCAGAAATTAAACATTAAAAATATACAACATTTGACTTTTATTTGGTTCATTGATTCACAATTGGTTCAATAGCATTGATAAATTCATTGGGTTCATTTCGGTTCCGGGCTATGATTTATCGAAAGAGTAGGTATCATCTCTATCTTCCATTGGATGAGCATGCGTGGCAACCAAGGGGCAGAGCAGTACTAGAATATTTTTTTTTTAGTACGTAACTAATCCAAAACAATATATAATTACATATAATTCCATCTAATACCAAATATTGCAGCATACTTGAAATTCTCTCTTACTTCCTCATCAAAAGAGAAACATAGAATTCGAAGTGTAACACTATACTGTATTATATGCCATTAGATGGTATTATATGGAATTACTGCTGTTCTGTTTTGGATAATTTTCGTGCTAAAATAATTAATCTAGTACTGCTCTGCCTGATGGCTACATATAGACCAGTCGGATACAAGCCACAAAGACCAACCAAAATATCGCTTTTCCTGACTTATAGCTCGTACAAACTCTTTATTAAACTTGCCAACTTCAGGAAAGATGCAAACAAAATATTTGAATAGGAAAACAACAAGTTCTAACAAGCTGCAATTCAATGTGCAAACTTGAGCTTTTGTACCGTTAATGTTCATTCCGGAATTCGTATAAGTCCCTCCCAAATCTCTGATACTATTTTGCAGCTCTCCTTCAGAATTGCCAAACAGTACCAAATCATCCGCATCAGCAAGTGCAGTAATGCCCCCCAAAGCTACTCTACCCCTTAGATTTGCTGTTTCAATCAACATTTTTATATAAATAATGAATAGAAGAGGTGAAATTGTACATCCCTGTTGCAGATCATTACGTACTTCAAACCATTCAAATCTCCATCCACTCTCACTGCTGCTTTACTGTTTGCGTACAAACTTTGAATCGCGTTGAGAAGATAACCATCATACCATATTCGGCTAAGACTGACCACAACTTATATCTGGGAATGCAGTCATAGGCTTTTTGCAAGTCCACGAAACAGAAGAACAGTTCCCTATTTCTTTCAATGAACTTCTCCAGTAGGTGTCTCATGCAAAAAAAAAAAATGAAATTGATAGCCGCGCATTGGACGGAAACCCGATTGATTTTCATCCAAGAGTGATTCGACAATAGCTCTTGCTCTCTTTTCCAAAATTGCACTATAAACTTTACCGACAACGCTCAGTAGAGAAATTCCCCGATAGTTGTTGCAGTCTCTATTACTGCCTTTCTTATGAAGTGGCGAAATGACTAAGCTACCCCATTCTTCAGGGACAGCAGAGGAGCACCAAGCTAAATTAAAGATACGATGTAACCAGCGAACACCTACCACGCCAATACTAATCAGATATTCATTCCGAATCTCATCCACAACCACAGCCATACCCCAACTCAACTTATTAATTGCAATCTGAATTTCATCCATTCTCATTTCATCCATTCACATTTCATCCATTCACATTTTCATTCGCATTTTCAGTCATTCTCTAATTCACCCAATCAGCAATTTTGACATTCAGCAACTCATCAAAATATTCCTTCCATTGTTTCAACACACCGTTCTTACCACCGTTCACTATTAATGGCATCGTCGTTGGTGAATCTGTTTTACCATTTTATTTTTTTTTTGTGAATTTGTGTAAAAGTATTGATGTCGTCCGCTCAAAAAAATCAGAATTTATACCATTTTCCATCTACAAAAAGACGTCTCAATGAAAAACCCACAAATCAAATTGGGTGAATTATCTCCAATTGAAAGCCACTTGTGATCCATTTTTAAAATATTTATTTCATCATAATACAATATTGCTATATAAAGTTTTTGTTTGTTTGTTTATAAATTGGCAAGTTAATAACTTAAAATTAACATATTAAATTATGTCCTGTATTTTCATTCCGTAATTTTTGGTAGGCACAATTTGTCTGAAAATGCTGTTGTGCCTACCGCTTTTTATAGTTTCATTATTTTCTAAATTTAATTTTAAATTATATTATTGAAATGTACATGTAGCTATTGTTAACGCCTTAGTTGTAATCGATTTGAATGCAATGTTCGTTTTGTAGTTCGTTTACTATCGTATTTTAGATGCCAATGCATTTACTGTTTCCTTTCTTGAGATGGATAAATTGAGTGTGTATGTGTTTTATTCGAAAGAGAAAATTGGCAGTCTGAATGATTAGATCAGCGTAAAAATGTCATCATTTACCCTGTGTTTTTCTTATGCTTCTAATTCCATTTCTCGCCATTTTTGTTTTCAATAAACTTGCAAAATGTCTCCCACCAAACATCATGTTCTAAATTTTCTATTCTAAATTTTGACATTTCCTATTTAATTCTCATCGTGTTGCCAAATCTCATATCGGCCTTTGAATAAATGATTTTTTTTCGTAAATCTAAGATTTCTTTAAAGAAAATTCAAATTTCTTCAAATAAATTTGATATAAAAAAAATTGAAAAAAACTTTTGATTGGACTCATACAGTTTACAATCAATGAATTTGGATAAAGTTACATAAAAATTGGATTTTATTGAAATTAGATTCTAGAATATTTCAAATTTTGTGTTCAAAAAATTGTTCGAAATTAGAAGTCACACAGAAATAAGTTGAACGGCTTTTAACACGCACATAATTATGAATTTTTAATCACATACAATTTAAATCAATTTCGGTGCAACAGGAACTTTCAAATTATTGAATATCGTTTGGTTTAAGGGAATCGCACAATTTCATTCTACTTTAGAACAAAACTAACATAAGATGAAAAATCAACAAAAAATTGACTTCATTTGGAATCAATTCGCATACAAAATAAAATTCCATCTTTGAATGGTTAAAAAATGAAAACAATGATTCACATATTCACTCTATTTTCTTCCATTTTTGCCGTGATTAGAATTATATTTTCTTGAGATAAAAATTCTCTTCAGTTTTATCCTAATTTTATGTTCTCATATACACAAAACAATCTTATTTGTTACGATTACGACAATATGTATAAATAAAGTACGGTCTGGTGTTGTATTAATTGTTCATCATTTGCGGCGCTTGAAATTGGCTGATTAAATAGGTATTTTCTCTCTTCAATTGTTGTTGTTGTCTTAATTTAAATATACATTTAGGCATGGCATTTCATAATTTCTTCTATGGATCAGCAAATTTGGAAGCCACGTAAATCTGCGATTGATTTAACAGTGGTTCCTCTTCATTTTTCTTCCCTTTTTTATTTGTTACAAAAATCTGTGGCGCTATGAATCAGCATAAAAGTCATCAGTGTAAAATTGGATTGGTGAATTTATCAAATAAATCGTGACTTATATATTTTGCTTTCGGTTTAAAATTCATAAAAATGCGTTTGCAGCACAAATTCATTTTTGACTGATAACATTCCAAATTCGCGTTTGCAATCCGAAATATCGAGGAAAGACATGATTTTAATTTTGCACACATCCGCAATTGACGATAGCGATACTGGGGTGCATGACTTCACAACGACAATACCAATTATTTACTTGTCTGATTCGGAAAAAAATGAACAAAAAAAATATCTGATTACTATAATCGTCTTTAGACAAACAAATTTTTCACCAATTTCAATACAACAATTTCAGTGCAATGTGTGGATTTGGTGGTGCATCAAATCACAAAATGCATTGTGTCTCCCGTTAATGAGTTAAAGTGTGTGTGTATGTTTATGTGCATACGTATACGTGACAGTGATTCATCGACAAATACATTTATTATTGAACCAAAAAATGTAAACAAGTTTCTGAGGGCTTTTCCTTTGAGGAATCTATCAAATATGAAAAAATCTGCGGAAACCTGCTTAGATTTTGCAGCACAAATGTAGCGGATATTCAATCTATAGCCACAGAGAATATTCATTTCACATCCGGAATATCTGATATATTCGCAACACCTCTGATTTTGACCCCAGCTCTTTCTGCCGTATTTTTGGCCTTCAGAATGAATTAAACTATGGTGTTCCGAAGGCCAAAAGTCCGGTAGAAAAAAACATCAAATTCAATTTTGTAAGTCGGTAGTAAGGGAACATTAAATAAGTTTCATTCAGAAAATGTTAAGAAACATTAGATAAAAATGTTTATTTTAATGAGAATCGAAACATGCTAGCGTGAAAACATAAAATATACGGCAGAGAGTTATGAAGAATGGCTGCTAATATTTCCCCCGATGTTTAGCTGCGATCATTTACTCGAGAAAATTAACATAAAAAAACTTTGAAAAAGCATTTTGCTCAAGACCGAGAAACCAAAATTTATGAAAAATTCAACATTTCGAAGCAGCAATCAAAATACATCGAATTTGAATTTCTATGTTCCTGCTTTATCTGCCAAATTGATTTTTTTTTAAATAAAAATTATCTACATAACATATTGATATATTTACACGAATCAAACATAAAACGAATAGTTTTAGAACGTGATCGATGCAAATTATGCATAGTAATGACTGTGTGGAAACAAAAATGGCACTCAACAGCTGAGTTTGATATTCATTTTACATTTCGTCTTGTTGTTTGAAAGATCGTGCCTCTTCTGTTTCGTAATAAACTTACAAAAGATAATTAAAAACTGAAAATGAGAAATAAAAATGGGTGAGAAATCAGAAAATGAGTTGAAAGTAGCATTTTTAAGAATGAATTCAAATACTAGAGCTGAGCAGAGATAAGTTTTTTTAGCAAATTATCTAAATCTTATGTGTATAAAACAGATGTTTAACGGTTAGACTTAAATTGAACGCTCTCCCATGGCGCTACAGATTTCCTAAACAATTTGCATCTACCATTACCCTAACACCATTTTTTTGTTTGATTTAGTGCACATTTCGTTACGAGTGCATTATCATCAGAGTTTAAATTTAGGTTTTCAATTGCAAAGGAACTGCATTCGCAACAATATTACAACAGTCATTGATTTCACGGTGAAATCGAATAGAATCGAATTTTATCCGCCTTGAAAATTTCGTTTCTCCAATTCAATTGATATGAGATTTGTTGGATTCATCCGAATTTAACTTTCTAAATATCAATCCGTGGAAGTATTGTATTTTTGCCATTGAAAATCAATAATGATTAGGAATAGAATTCATCACATAGCTAATAATATTCCATCAAATCCGTTTTAAAGTGTAAGATATCCATTTGGAGAGTGTTCAACGGATGTTAATTAAAATAACAGGCAAGTTTCAAAACCCTTATTTTAATTATAGTTGATAAAAAATTTACCGGATATTTCTTGGTCATGATTTCCACCATTACTACTACATGCTAGACCCTCGCGATGCGACGAACCCGATGATTTATTCGAACCATTTGTTATAGTCACTATAAAATAATGAACGATTAAGATTAACAAAATGATGATGGTACCAAAAAAATGTGCAGAAAATGACAATGAAATGAATGAACTGATTTACTTTGATTGGTTTGATGAATAATCGATGTTATGTCACTTTGCGAAGCTGAAATATCTTTGCTGGTAAGTACATCCGAGCTAGATGATCCTGTTGATGAAAGTTATGTAAATGATAAGTCATGCACTTGAAATTGCATTAAAAACAAATTCCTGAAAAGTGACGGAAATGTCTGTTCACGGCAGGAGATAAAGTAACAAAAGCCGGCACTGTCAATCCACTTAACGTGGAGCAGCTTTAATGGAATGTAAATGATTATTTTTAAAAACTAACCGGATGATATGTGGCGTTCGCCGTATTGAATCGGTTGATAGCCATGACTGGTATTGTAGGTTCCTGAGTAGGGCATGTAAACAGGTGGATTTGGAAGAGGTGCAATATCCGAAGCAAGACTATCCGTATCCAATTCAGGGCCTATTCGTGGTTGTCGTGATCCATCGCTCACGACATAGTAACATTGTTCGGAAAAGTTAAGTTTGTTGACTGTGTGCTTGATAAGATTGTTTCGTAGCATTGATGAGACGATGCGTCTTGCTTCGCGCCGATCATTAACACCTTCAACATTGTTCTGTACCCAATTCACTGCGTCCGCACCAATAAATGCATTTGGTATAACAATTTTCAACCACATGCGATCACGAATTTCCAAGCCACTTTCTGGTTTGGTCATTGCCTTGACCACCTCTTCTAAATTGTTTCGAGTCAACCGCTCTTGGATCATCAGGGTTGGATTTTGCATTTGATTGGTCATTGTTCCAGCCAAACTACCAATTCCGGTGCCGTGCATATGTCCATGAATGCTTACAATTTCTGGATGATAGCCAAGCGTATCCTGCGACGTGACCGCTTGTGTATGTGCCACCCATGCGCCTGGATCGATTGGCCGAACTGGTTCAGTTCTAGGGATTGTAAAGTATCCCTTCGGATTTGGATCCCAACATTTAGCTACAACTAATTTAATAGGTCCTGGTTTTTGTACGACTTCTCGTAGTACGCGCACTGCTTCATCATTCGTCATATTTTCGAAATTAACATCATTCACCTAGATTTGAATTGTGAATAGCCGATAATTTTGTTTCGAACAAAAGGAATTTGACTGATCAGCAAAAAGAATTACCTGTAGAATCATATCGCCGGGTTCGATGCGTCCATCCAATGCCACAGCACCACCTTTCATAATGCTGCCCACATAGATTCCGCCATCGCCACCACGATTCGATTGGCCAACGATTGATATGCCCAAAAAGTTGACCGCTTCCATGTTGATAGCTACGGTAATAATGTTTAGTGACATTGTTGAGTCGGTGATTGAGCTGTAGCTGGATGTTCGGCTCATGCTGGGCGCCCGCTTCTTCCGTCGTTGCGGCTTTTTCCTCACTTGCAATCGATGCACACTACTGCATTCAGTCATATCTCTATCTAATGTTATTTCACTTTCTGTTTCAAATAGACTCGTTGCATCCAAATCACTAGACATAACCGATGCACTTTGATATGTCAACGGATTCGGTGGTATATTCATTTGGTGTTGGTGATATGCATTGGTATTTGCATTTGTGGTTGTGACACACAGGCCAACTGGCTTCCGTAAAGTTTGCAAATTACCAACACCATTGCCATGCTCACGATTCCCACTGCCGATTCGACTTTCAATTTCACTATGCGGAATCTCCGAACAGTTGTCTGATTGATTTGAACCATCTGCCGTGACAAGCTGATATGCAATTATTAACAATAAAGATCGTCTTAATTAGGCGAAAATGACAATGGCGGTGAAAAACTAATTTAGAGTGATTTTAACTTACCCATGATATAACTCGACCATTGAAAACGGGCAATACCGTGGATTCATCGACAATTTCTTCTTTCACCACACTAAATGAACGAAACGAATAATGGCAATTAGTCGAAACTCAGACCTTTTTCTCCTTGTTGTTGTTCTTCTTCTTCTTCTTCTTCTTCTTCTTCTTCTTCTTAAATGATAATCGAAAATAACTCACCCAAAATCGGCATCGACTGATTTGAAAAAGTACTTATAATTACAGCTTTGTTTATTCAGAACCATTTTGAAATCCCTCAATGTGACTTTTGATGATGACAACGGAATTTTGACTAAATACGGTGTTTGCTCATCATCGATGTAATAGATAACTTTTGTTTCTTCCATAATTACGTACGGTAATATGCTGTGATTCACGCACACATTAAATGGTTAATAGAAAAATTGCCAACAACCAATGAGATTGTGTATTCTCTGTTGAATGAAAAATTTCATTGTTTAGATCAATAAAAGGTAAATGATGTTCAATATATTGAAACGGAATAACATGTTGGAGAAACAAATTCAATTTTAAGTATTCGAACAACAACAAAAATAAGTAGTTGAGATTGTTGTGCACATTCATCATGTTCAATAGGTTTTCAATTGAAAAATCAATATTCATGTGCCGGTTGCAATATAATATTGCGATTGAATGTTAAGGGTTGGTAAATTTTCTTGCAATCAAATCGAATGGATTCGTCGTTCAAAACAATATTGATAATCTTTCTATATGGGATATTGAAGAAGTAGGCGGTATGATTGCCGCAAAATAAGTATCCACCTTTAATATTTAATGGAAAATTGTCGATAGCATCTCGTGAATAATTCGAAAGTTTTTGGAAGAAAATTGCTGGACGGCTAGTGCCTGGTCTATGTTTCATGTCAAATTAAATAATTCATGTTTATTTTTATAAATTGTTGAGTTGTTATTTGTTGCGTCTTCTTATTTTTTTTTCGTCGGTGTGTTCTTGTATATACGCACCCGAAGCGAACACACCCCGGCAAATATGTCATTCTACACGCATATCGGATACTATCATAACAGCGTCATCTCGATCATATTCGTCCACTCGCTTGCACGCATTCAAATATCGTCATTTTGTTGCTGTTGTTGTTGTTGGTGGTTTTTTCTTCCTTTTTCGGCTACGAAGTCCCTATTTGCTGGTACATACTCATCGTACATTGTACGTATTGCATATGCACAAACACTTTTCTCATTTTTCGAACGAAGCGCGTATTATTGCTACGTTTTTACTCAGTCATTCTATTTATAACGTCATTATTATTTATACTGTCTTCTTCTTTCTTCTTTTGGTCTTTCAGTTGCGTATTGTGGTTTTTTATGTATCCTGTGGCCTATGTGGCATGTGCATTGCGCGTTCACTTGCCTACAATTGTGCATACAATTCTCTTTCCAATCACTCACTCACTCTTTATATGATAGAAGCATATTCGATTTCCGAATGATTGAAATTCGATTTGTGTGAAGCTCTTCTTCTATTTTGGATTGATTTATTGAACAGCATCCGAATGATATGCAAGTCAAGAGAGAATGGAAATATTTGAAATACCCAATTCAATCAATATTATCTGTTTTCGACATTGCGGATGATATCATATTATCAAAACAATTGATGCCTATTTTATTTAATGAGACTATTTTGCATTGAATTTTCGCGATAGGAAATGCAAGTATTCCTAGTTTTGGCATATTAAAAACAAACTATATTGCACGATAACATTCAAAACAGATAGTACAAATCAAGAACTCATTTATTTTCACGGGTCAATTTAAATTAGCATTCGGCTTATTCACTAGAAATATTACTCAAACTGAATTTTACACAATCAGTCAGCGATTCGAGATTTATCTCGAATATCACAGGTTGACACGCATGGCCTCACATTTATTTCTAATCACATCGCCAGTCGTGCATATACGAACAAACCAAAAAAATTAACAAATCATATGTAAACTAGAGTCAAAAAAGTGTGATTACAAATTTTTCTATTTACTTGAGAGCTGCTGATGTTATTTGGTGCTATACTTTTAGCTGATCGAAATACACCAGAGTATCGCCTATTGACTAATGGAATACTCGGTGTATGTGTGATTTTTTTTCCTCTTTCTCGCTGTTACGTTGCTTTTTTCTGCACTTCTTCTGATTGTGTGTATGGAAATTCAATTCTTAGTTATAGCTGATTGCTGATATACAATATGAATGGGTGTTTGATGTTTCAAAGTGAAAGACGCAAAATGAACATGAGCCAAAATCAAGATCAAACATTGTACACTTTTGTTAATTTGGGCATGCACAAAAATGCAAGCAATTCACTGAAAATTTACACACTCTGCACTTATAGCATTTTTCTGTTTCGCTGTTTGTTGTTCGTTTCAGGTAAACAACACTTTTTTCTGTCGAAAATAACCCCTTTTTTGCTTTTCGGTCGTCTTAAACACAGTTTGTCTATGAGTTTTTGTTGTCTTGCACTGTGCTCGTCTTTATTTTTCTATCTCGACGATTCTACGGCTCTTTCTGTTTCTTCTTTCTTGTTAGTAGTCTTCGATGTCGTCGTCGTTTTCGATGGATGAATATGCATCGGTGTGCGTGTAGGATTCCCTTTTTTTACTTATTGCTCATAAATATGGAGGTTTCAATATATCAGCATTTTCTCTTGTTTGCCTTTGATTTGTTGTCTCACAAAAGCAAGAGTCTGACAGATTTATGTATGCGTTACGAGTTTGTGTGAATGAGTGTACAAATCTACTATCATTGCTTCACACCGATACGTTTGACAACGAATAGCTGACACACACACACACTCATACACGGCAAGCGCATTCAAGCGCCAAACCAGCAGCAACGATACTCATCCCACCGCTTCAAAGACTGCGTAATGAACGGAGCGAAATATTTGTGTATGTATGTATGTGTGTGTGCTTGTGTGTGCAAGACGAACAAGGAGAAGTTGTATATTCAGACACATCAACTGTAAGGGTATTCGACACAGGTACACGAAATTGTGTTCGTTGGCGTTTCTGGGTTATCATATATCTTTGTCAATGTATTTGTGCGGAGCAATGTTTTGTTTATGCGCACACATCACGACATAAACTCACAATACCATCACGGTAATGATAGCTGTTTTTTATCCTCTTTGCATCTGTAATTCGCATTGCCGTTGACAAGTAACAATTTGAAATTCCACGTTATTCATGTGTGACAAATATGGCAAATATTTATTATTCCGTCTAAATTCAATCGAAATACTGATTCAAAGCAATTTTATGGCATTTTTTGCTGATTCGGTCATTACAGCAATGTGTCGCCACATTTTTTAGATTTTAAACTAAATTGATTTTAGAAAAATACTTTTCAATAGGATTGATCGACACAAATTTTGGATTATAAGCTGCTTAGAAGATCTGTAAATAAAAAAACCTCACAAGGCACAATTGAATTAATAGACTTTGAACTCGGCTTGGAATTTGCTTTTTTTTCTCTCCCTCTCAAAACTCTGTAATGGAAGTAAACACCGATTTGAATTCTTTCAGAAAATATTTATTCTAAAGTTTTCTTCAATTTTTTCTTTTTATTTTTAAAAATGTTACGGAAATAACGAAACAAAGATTATATCGATTGTGAATCCATTATGAGCTAGTATGAGAAATCCGACTCAAACCAGCCGACAAAACTCTCGATTTCTTTCGAAGAAATAAAATACTAAATTTTCATTCAGGTATATTCTCTGGCATTTTTTTGCTTCAAATTGATTTTTCTTTTAATCGGCAATACTTTTACATTCATTTATGAAGGAATTGCCATGATAAATATTTATTTGCATTTCTATAAAATAGTTTAATAATAATCATGTATTAACTAATGTAAATGTGAACTCGGCTCCAACTTGATCGATCAATTGGAATTGACATGCAGCAAATCGATTCCCGTTCTTCTTTCTCTGTTTGTCACTTTCTCTTTATTGTAAAAATGCATTCTCTCGACGTGTGTGTTTGGTGGCTTTATTCATTTGACTCGATTCTTATCAATCGCTTAATAAATCATCATCATTAATATCCTGCAAAAAAAATTGACGAATGAATGGTTGCATACGATTTAAGTAGTTTTCCAAATTTTTTACGGAACTTACGGAAGTATCTACATTATCATCTAATTGAATGCCCTCGATTTCAAGTTCAAAATCATCGAGTGAGTTTTTCCGTTTGATTGGTGGTGATGATCGTTTTTCCGTTGCGGTTGAGTCGCCTGGCTGCAATGCGATCAGTTCAGAATCGGCAGGTTTTGTCGCTGGTATATCTGTTGTTGCTGGCTTTGAGAAGATTTGTTGCTGTACAATGACACGATTGGAAATTGGAACGATGTTGACGTCCTCGTCGTTGTTGGCCGGATCCTGAGTCGCATTTGGATCATATTCAAATTTGCACTGATCTTCAGCCTCTTGCATTTCATTGAATGCTCTCCGTTCAATATTGAGCGGAACTTGTGGCGCTAATTTGGCTGGCAATCGTTGTTTTTGCGTGGACAAAAATTGTTCAGTTTTTAACGCATCATTCAAGCCCGGAAATAGATTTTCATATTGTTCTGGATCGGCGAGGCTTTGTCCAGCTTTTTCATTGATTTTTGCTAATTCATTTCGCCAAAGTTGGACGACATGCGAAATTTTGCTTGGAATGTAGGTGCGCGCAAAGAATGCCGCTTCGGGCAAACGATTTGTATTGATTAGAATTTGTAGGCATCTCTCCAAGTCTCCCAACAGGAACATTGATAAGAATGAGATGTTGTGTTTGCCTTGCGCAGCGCCCAATTCGCCGAGATTACGTACCATATTCGCGTCACCCGAACTGGTGGCCAACAGCAACAAACCACCAAAATCATTTGCACGCTCCAAACATTCTTTCACCAAATCGAATTGATTCTGTTTTGTTGCGACTTCGGCCAACTGTGACCATTTCTGTGGATTTTCAGTTTCACGAGCTAGTTCGATAGCCGTTTTCAGATCACCAATTTGCAATGCCAAATCAAAGCGATGCTCACTGTCGGTCGAAACTTGCAATGCTTGCTCCTTGAAGCCTTGCTTCTCGAGGAAATGAGCGACACGCGTCCGATGCTCTTTCGGAATTGTCGGCAATACACGATCAGCCGTTTCGAAATCTCGTCGCATAACAGCCGTTTGATATTCTAATACTGATAGCAACAATGAAAAGCTGGTTACATTCAATTCCTTGTCACCCAAATACAGGCTTCAAACACAATAAAATGAGTGGCGAAAGGGAGAAAATTATATGTTAGAATGCCCGGCAAATGTAAGCCATTTCATAAATATCCTACCGATTATCTTTTGATACGTAGCCTAACAAATACATTGTTCTATCCAAATGCGAAATCGTTACGATCTCTCCGCCAACATAATAATTGATTCGATTTACTGAATTTGTGTAAATGAAACAATCACCAACCCATAAACCGGTTTTCACTTGTTCAGACACTTCCCCTAGAACCTGCACAATGGAAATGAAGGAAAACTGAAATCATTCATACCATAATTGATGCAAATGCAATCTTTATTCAACGTCATTCGCTGAAACTTACATCAAATGCTTCTTCAAGGCCATCCTCACCCAAACCTTGTTTTGCTTCAATTGCAGCTGCGATTGCGCCGGTGTCGACTTGAAGAATGAAGTAACAATCTTCAGTGGCCAAACAAACCAAATTGCCTGTTTCGTTCCAGAATACATTTCTGTAATGAAGAAGGAGTTATTTAAAATAAATTTATTTTTAACCAGGATTATTAAATATAATGATTGGAGTGAAATGGAAGTGAACTAACTTTGGTTGAACTTCAATTCTTCGGATCAAATCAAGTGATTCCCAATCATAATAAGAGAGTCCAGCCGATGTCTTAACACCGAGCAAATATCCGCCAAAAATACTTTCGGCTCCATAGTCAGGAGTGAATGATTTGCGCTCTTTGAAGTTGCGGAACAGTTTGACTGCGCCTGATGTTTCGCGTATCGCATATTCGCTGCTTTCCAATGCCCACACAAACTCTTGTGCCGAACCAAATGCTTTGTTTCTCAATGCCATTGATGTGTAAATGATGTATTCACCATCGCCGCAAACCACAACAAACCGTCCATTCGGATTGTGTGCAATAGTTTGTGGGTAGATTTCGCATGCGCCCATATCTTTGGCGGCGACAGCCAATCGTTCGCCGTCTTTAATTTCCGTACCCTCTGGAATCGCTTTCAAATTAACTTGTTGCATTTCGGAATGTTTTGCCCAAATGATTTTGCCACCATTCACATCCATCGACATGGCCGGCTCTTCACGGCCCACTTTTATGATAATCGAACCTTCGTCGTATCCGAGAGCGACGTTGTTTGTGCCACGCATACATGAAATAGTCCACACCCTTTCGAAGCCGTAATTCAAAGATGTTTCCAGCCGATATGTACCCGAATGCCAAATTCGCACGGTTCCATCCTCAGATCCGGTCAACACAATCGGCAATTCCGGATGGAATGATACAGCTGATATATTCTGTGCATGACCCTCGAGTGTTTGAACGCATGTTTTATTCTGATAGTCCCAGATTTTTACAAGACGATCATCGGCACCCGAAATCAAATACGGTTTATCACCGCCATGATAGTAATCAACACAGTTGACACCTTTATCATGGCCATCGAGCGTGAAATTCGCCACATTTGAACCTAATTGCCACACTTTCACTGTCCGATCCAACGATGCGCTCGCAAATGTATTGTTATCTTTTGGATTGAACACAATTTGCATAACATAATGAGAATGTCCTTCAAATACCCGCTGATTAGCCCACATTTTGTCCCAATTCCATAATTTGATCAGCATGTCATCACTGCTTGTTAAAATCAATGGTTGTGTTGGATGCACAGCAATACAGCGCACATAATCGGAGTGAGCTTCAAACGAATGCACTTTCTCGAGGGTGTTGTAATTGAAGACACGAATCTAATTTTAGGTAGCGAAAATCGATTTTAGATTACATCAGAAAAATAACGAGATTGGGAAAAAAGGTTGTCATGTACTCACTTGCATATCATCTGATCCAGTAACTACCCAATTTTTTCTGGCAATAAATCTTGCACATCTGACCGGCAGGTCGCATACCTGAGTCAACATAAAATTTGATTTAGCCCAATAGTACATTCCCGAAGAAAAAAAAACAATTCATAATTTAAATTCGCTAGCAATGCACCAAAAATATTGAACCTACCTCGAAATCTTTGAACAATTGTTGATTTTCATAGTTCATAACATGAACATGTCCATTATACAGAGCGCAAAGCATCCATGGCTCTGTTGGATGCAGGTCAACGCATTTTACTCTATCTGAGCGAGATGTCAAACGTCTTTTGATATCTAACCGAAGCGGCTGCAAAATTATCAACCAATTTATGTAACTACATTTCCTTGCTTGGCTTCAAAATTGATATACAAATCGAAAAAGAAGTGCACTGAAAATATGGTGTTTGTTTGCCACGACAATTAATTTGTCAAATGAAATGGGTTGAAACCCAATTCCGTCAGAATATTTGACACATAAACAAATTGAACCATTAAAGAATGATGAAGAATATTGCAATTATTTCACAATTGTAACACCATATTTATCATTTATTGAACGAGTCTAGTGAAATACTTAAAAAATAGTTTATAAAATAAATATCTTTTGACATCCGCTTGCCCCTGGGCACTTGACATACATATACACAGATTTAGTTATCTTTCGATTCGTGGCAATTTCCAATCACACATCTCTCTAAGTTACTATCGCAATAATTACCATTTTATTTATTAAATTATAACGAGTTCCTTCTTCACAAAGTCAACCGATCGCGTTTTTTTGATTTGCAAGAAGAGAATCCACAGTCGCTTTCAAATTTTACCAATTGGCACTACAAGCATAAAATATTGGAGAAAATAAAATAAAACACACGGTCGGCTTCTATTTCAATGAATATATTTGCCAGTGAATTCGTTGTGTGTGCACTATTTTCACATTTAATGTCCATCCAATACTTCTTATAACCCGAATCGCAACACTCTCCTTTTTTCGTACTGCAAGACTTTACTATAGCAAGAGGTTCGGCTTTGGAATTTTGACACATGACACGTCATGAACAATTTGAAAACATGAACGTAAACGTTTGGGAACTCATGTCGAAATCCAAATGTACATTTTTGTTGTCAATTATGTGACTTCAATGCGAGTTACCCGATTCAAATGCGGCATCGATAATGCAGTTGTAGTTACGATTTCAAAGCTGATTATATTGTCATGGTGGGAGTTTGAATATAAATAATTAATATACTACAAAGTTTTACAAAAGATGCAATTTAATTTAAAAAAATACATAAATAAGAACATAATCTGTCTGAAACAAAAATGCTGAATAAAATAAATTATCATTCATGATTTCGATCTACCGAAGAATTTAAAACGAATTTAAAAGCTCACCAAATTTCAGTTGCTTGACTCTATGTTTATCGTTAGGGGATATTAGCTTGTATTAGCTGAACGAAATGACTGTAAATGTATGGATATGTGTGCAAATGCTTACAAATGCCGTCAGACGCTATATGCACATTTGCCACTGTCATTGACGAATGAGACGGAGCAAAACAGCAATAAAAGATTGCAAATACTTCCAATTGGAATCGAATACGCAAAAAGTTAGTTCCTCCTAGGTTTATTGCATTAGAATTTCATTCCATGTCCGTCTGAAAGTAAAATAACAGAGTTCACTGGCTTAATTCGGGATATTTTGACTGGAATTTAGTATGGAGAGTGACTTAAAATTCAGTCATAGTCAATCAGCTTATGATTGTAAGTTGATTACGTTCTCTCATAAAAAAATATCAGTCATAAAATTATCCAATAGATTCAAAAATAATCAACTTCATAGTCGCAGTTAGCCATGAAGCATACACAAAGGTAGGAATCATGCTTGTTTGGCGTTTGCACGCTATGCGAGCGCCTTTTACGTTTGTAGCGTTTCTCTCAACTAGCAATACAGGACTAGTTCGAAGCGTGTGGCACAAATTTAAAAAAACACAACATTGCACATTGGCGCTAGTGCTAGTGTTCTATTCTTGATAGTCTATTTACATATGTTTATATGATGCCAGGCTGTGAGCATACAAAATATGAAAAAAAAATTACGGAAATTCTATTCACTTAACGAATTTACTTTCACAATGATATTTGTGTTAATTAATGATGTTAAGAACGGCGATAAGAATTTTTCATCCGGATTCCCCCACATTTTTCCTTTTCTAAAAATTCATTTAAATAAAAGACATTCGAACATTTCTTTGCAAATAATATCTTTATTTCTTCTAATCTTTTTTTACATGATTCCCTTGACTTTGATATATTCCGAAAAAAAATTCAATAATTTGCTTATTATCCTTTGTTATTTGTTATTTATTTCAAATGTTCAATGAATTAAAAGCGAACCCATTCTGTGTCTGGATCTTGCTCTGTATGAGTGAATCCTTGTCGAGCTTTCTCTTTCATTTCTGGTTCCCCGTTTGTATCGTTTGAATTGCTTGTCCATTGGTTATACAACTGCAATGAGAAAACATTATTTGGTTCTATTCATTGAATTCATGGATATTAAAAGTTAAGTTTGGAAGGAGGAAAAGTGGTTTAGCAAGAAAAAAATGTGATTTGAGTACTGAAAACACGAGAAATCGCATGAACATTTATTTTGACGCAAATAAATTGAGTAAAACGTCGCATAGGAAATATTATAAAATGTCTTAAAACTAAAGTTTTTAGTTTACTGGAAAATAGTGAAAAGTTCCCGATCGGACAAATGTGTTAGTTCGTTATGCGTTGAGGAACAAAAATTTATATATTTTTTGGGATTAATGAAACACTTAATATTCAGTAGCGCATATATACGCATAACAAACGCAAAAAACTGAAGTACATCCGCAATGCACATATACGCGAAAATTTATCGATAACATTTTGCGGACTATTAAACATAAAGAATCGAAGACGCGTCAGGCCAACGGACATAACATTTTGCGTCCACTATGCAAAATTTGCGACCACTATGTCCACTCGGGATTATGTTAGATTATGTTCACTTTGGCAATTCTAGTATTATACTTGCAAGCACAATTAAAGTCTTGAGCAAATCTACGATTGATATAATAGTCATTTCTTCGGAGAAAATAATTTGAGTATATTGGAAAAAACGTATTTCGTGAGTAAATGCCAGCCGGTATCTTATAAAATTGTATTTTTCACGTCTTTGGCAGTGTTAATAACCTTTTTCGTTGCGTCTAACGTCCATTCGACTCCATCGCCAATCTTTGAACCCGCTTTTCGCACGGCATTTCCTATGCTTTGAGATGAGAAGGTGTCTTGGTCAATGTGGATGTTGTACCCATTATCGCCATCTTTTGGACAACCGTTCTGATTGACGATGCTCAAATCATATGGATCAACACCGAATGATCCAAGACGTGTTCGCATCTAGATTAGAAGAAAAATGTATTATTATTTGCTCGGAAAATATTTCAAAATAACGAGATTTCAAACCAGAACTCACCTTGTCAACGTACAACCGGTCCAAGTCTTTGGTACGAGACAAAAGTGTAGCGCTTTGTCGATGCGCAAATGCCACCTTTTGACAGGTAAAAATACCAGCAAATGTATCGTAATCAGTCATGAAAATAACGAAATCAGACTCACCAGCCGGATCTATTCCAAATAGTAATTTTAATTACTTTTTTACATATTCTCGGTGAATAAAATAACGAAATAAACCTACTCAGTGGGAATTTGACTTTCATTTTGCCTGGCAACTCTGGAATTGGCACACTTAATTGACCGGTATAGCTGTATTCATGTTTAAGCGGTGTTAGACCCAGGGCAAAATGTTGTGACACTTGTTCAATGGTATATTCGCCTGGCTCCTCGCCCCGTGTCACATTATAAATTAAACAGGTTGATGCAGTTGAAGTTTTTTGAATTGCATACCAAATACCCAAAAACTGTTGAAAATTCGTGAAACAAAAACACAATATTGTAGTAATCAAAAGCAATAACACACAATTGAAATATTTTGTCGTAATTTAACATTTATAAGCACACATCAAGAGATCAAAGATCATTATTTCGTGATTCATGTTTAAAGATCGATCCAGCAACAGACGACAGCTTCCACCGTACGCTGTTAGAGCTTAAAAATAGATAAGCTGCGGATTATTTCGATGTTTTTGCGAATAATAAATGCTATCACAATGTTTTTTTAGTTTCTTTTCGTATGTATTGATATGATCAGAACAAAAAAGAAAGAACGGATTTGTGAATGTGCGGTAGAAAATTTCACAAACAAACCGATTAAAAAAATCTGTGATTTGTTATTGTGTGATCAAATTCCGTCAGAATTCATTTAACGGTGATTGTGTGATTATGTATGCCAGTTTTCTTCTCTTTTGCGTCTTTCGGAAAATAAAGTATTAATCTTAATTCAGGGCACCATTCATACAATGCTCGAAATCTAATCATCAAAAGGTCAACCGAAGTTTTTATACAAATAAAAAACGGGAAAATGCACACATGTATTTTCGTTGGAATCGCGATTAATGGTGGTAAATATTGTGTTATTGATAACTTGGATTTTTCCAAAGTAATATTTATAATAATAATTCAATTGAAAATTAAATGATAAGCGTGTGAATGTCGTAAACTTGTTAAAAGTGATCTTTATATTGGGAGAACAAATTGAAAACCGCGCATTTTTTTCAAAATTTCGATCTTTATTGTGGAAAAATGGTTACAAATTGATTATTCAAAGTATTGTCCATCGCTAGCCACAACTTTTTCCCATCTTTCTGGCAAATTACGGATTCCGCGTCGAAAGAAATCTGTGCTTTTTTCGGCTATCCATGAATCGACCCATTTTTTGCATTCCTCGTAAGAATGGAAATGCTGTTCAGCCAGGCCATGTGTCATTGATCGGAAGAGGTGGTAATCGGAAGGGGCAATGTCTGGGCTATACGGCGGGTGGGGTAGGACTTCCCATCGAAGCGTTTCCAAGTAGGTTTTAACGACCTGAGCAACATGTGGCCGAGCGTTGTCATTTTGCAAAATAACTTTATCGTGTCTTGCGACCGTTTCCGACCGTTTTTCCTTCAGTGCTCGGCTCAAACGCATCAATTGAGTTCGGTACAATGCTCCTGTGATGGTTTCGTTTGGTTTCAACAACTCATAATAGATCACGCCGAGCTGATCCCACCAAATACACAGCATTAGCTTCGTCGATGTTGATGCGTGGCCGGGGTAACCATACGATTTTTTTCGCTTCGGATTATCGTAATGAATCCACTTTTCATCACCAGTCACAATACGATGCAAAAAATCCTTCCGTTTTTGCCTTTGAAGCAGCTGTTCACAAGTGAAAAAACGGCGTTCGATGTCTCTCGGCTTCAATTCGTATGGCACCCAATTTCCTTGCTTTTGAACCATTCCCATGGCTTTTAAACGATAGGAGATGGATTGTTGTGTCACTCCCAATGATTTTGCAAGTTTTTCTTGCGTTTGACACGAGTCTTCATCGAGTAATGCTTCCAACTCCTCGTCTTCAAACTTTTTCACTTGGCCTGGACGCTCTTTGTCTTCCACATCAAAATCACCACTTTTGAACCGCGCAAACCACTCCTGGCACGTTCTAATCGACGGAGCATATTCTGGATATGCTTCGCATAACAAACGATGACTTTCGGAAGCATTTTTCTTCATATTAAACCAATAAAGTAAAACTTCCCGCAAATGCTGTTTTGTAGGCACGTAGCTCGACATTTTCAACGCAATAATAAACTTGTGTATTCAACTGAATGATAAGTTTGACAGATCGTTTTCAATGTATTTTTTTATCCTCTTTAAGATACAATAGCTGTCAAAGTCAAAATAATGACATCTATGATAGATATGAAGTTAGTAACGAATGCGCGGTTTTCAATTTGTACTACTAATAGCATTTGTTTCGGCAAAACGAGCATTTGGAGATCAATGGAAAATAAGTAGAGTTCAATGAACACTGAACCTGTGTCCCATTGCAAGTGTCTCGTTTGAATGTTGAATAATTGTAAAATCTATCAGTCTCTTTGAATTCATCAAGTCGCAAGTTTATAACTAAATAAACGACAAAATTTCTTACCCTTCTAATGTCAAATTCTTGCATTGGTGTGACTTGAGGGCACTCTCCAGTATGATATGTGTGACTATTTCCATATTTGAACATTAAAACTACCAACAGCATGACCCGCAACATGTTCAGTTGATATATCAGACTTAAAACAAGGTTCTGTTGAAACATGGAAGAGAGAGAAAAAACAATTCTTAGAAGAATAAAGATGAATCACTTTGGAAATCATGTTATTGCTTTGCTTAATAAATAAATTTGAATTGAATATGTTTAAATTAAGCATAATAGCAACAGCCACAACAATGGCAGCAATAATAATCTAACTGGGCACACACAAACACAAATTAAATTGAATGATTATATGAAATTCACTGAATTTTGATTTAACGTGGCCTGATGAAAAGAAAATTAAATAATATCAAGCTGTCTATTCTCTGCGAATGTGAATAATTGTGAGGCCCAAGTTTTTTCTAAAGCAATTTTTGTCGATGATCTTATATAAACTGAATAAAAGACGATTCATTTGAATGTTTTGGCACTCACAAATTGAATGGTCGAGCGAGAGAGAGAGAGAGATGTAAACAGTAATGTAGAAGACGATACGACGTTAACTGCTCAAATGAAACTGCTCAAATGATGGAACTGTAACCATGATAGTAGTTTTTAAAAGATTTTTGTCGTCTCTCTTTTTGTTTATGTTCTGGTGAAAAAGCTTTTGGCTGACTGCTACAGAGTACACAGAGGTATGCAGCGACTCAAGTGTATGTTCCGTTTCAACCGATACGTAAATACACGTTTTCGAGGATGTATGTGTTGTTTTTTCTTCGCTTCTTTCTCGTTGTAATGCACTAGTGGACGTATGCGTTTGCAGTATATCTTTATCGCTCCGGTAATTATTTACTGTTTGTGATTTAAATTAGTGAATATGATTCGGTGCGATGTAGATTATAAAAGGGACCGGTTGAATCATCGAATACGGGGAAACGTTTAATTTTTTTTATACAACAGCAACGTTTGTTGATTGAATATGCAGTTTAATGTGATTGTGATCTTTTGTCAGGACTGAGGAACATCTGCTCAATGAGGATTAGGTCATTGGAGTTGCAAAGTGCATTGATATGAATAGTCCACGTGTTGAATTCCATTTATTTACGACCAGAGATTATATTTGTCATAATTAGAGCCTCTCAAAATTGTTAAAATCGTTGAAATCGACGACGAGACCAAAAAGAGAATTAATATTTAGCATTTTATTTGACTTCCACATTCGGAAATCTGCAATTTTCACATTGATAGAAACTTCTGAATAAATTTGGTTAACCCTATCTTAACCATTTTATTAGCAAAACTAAAATTTTTAGGCCGTTTTAGTAAATAATTTTTAGAATTGTTTTAAACGATTTTTGTCCATTTTTTTTAACAATTTAGAGAGGCACTTATCATATTCATATGTGATTTTCCTATTCGTATGACCCAACCGAGAGGCTATAGGAAATCATATGTTTGAATTTGTTACAAAACAGTGATTGTATTGTTACATTACTGCTTATCTATAACAGCCTAAACAGATAATTTTCTCATGACATTTTGCAACAAAATAGTTGCATCTATATTAACAATTTGGTTTTCATTTCGTTTTTGCAACGTTGTTGTAACATGGTAAAAAGAATTATATTACCACTTCCAAGTGTTTAAAATTTGCAAAGTTGCATTTATGTTGCAACAATGTTCTTTGAATGCTATTCATTCGTTTCTGAAAAGTTCTTATATTTATCGTTGAAGACATTGCAACAAAACTTTATTCAAAAATAAAGCTACAATTCAGTTTCATCGAAGATAGTAACGCATATATTTTGAACTCAAGAATCAAAAGAGACCAATATAAATATATAAGAAGTATGTGATTGGCTTTGACTTTTCTTCAATCTGTATAAGAAATAATAGCTATTATTTCGAATTTCGCGTGATATACAATAGAAATTTTCCAAACGATTGCCATTTTAGCACCAAATGTTGACATTCTGCTTTTGAAAAATTCGCGCGCCATCACAAAATCAAGTATAAAATAAAAAAAAATTAGAAATTGAAAAAATCACATCTCTTTTAAATTAATGTAACAACAACAACAAGCATCTAAAGACCATTATCTGGTATTTCAGCGTCTGGTCTGTTTTACGAAACAAAAAGCCTCATATATCGCTAACAATACCTCTCCACAAACACCGATCGAGAGCCAAGTTTTGAGTTTCATCACACGGCGAACAGAATCCGTTTCGGTAATCGCTCTTCTCGCATGAGTTTAACATGACCAAACCATCTAAGTCTGAATTTTCTTGCTTCCTCTCCTACCGAATCGACGTTCAAATCCCCCCGAATCCTTTCATTTCGGATTCTGTTTTCCCACTGATCCCTGCGCGAGACACCCGAAACCATTCTCAACACTTTCATATCAGACACTTCCAAATCATGAATCAAATTCTCAGAATCAACCCAGCTCTCGCTACCATATAGAATAGTTGGTCTAAAGGTTGACCCGTGAATCAACATCTTTGTTTCTGTAATCAATTCACGTTTATTGAAAACGTGAGATCTAAGTTGCGCTACTACTTTATTTCCATTAACCCTACGCTGTTCAAACTCTTTATTAAACTTGCCATCTTCCGAAAAGATGCAACCCAAATATTTGAATTGGGAAACTTGTTCCAACAACGTTCTTCAAACCATTCACTCAAATCTCCATCCACTCTTACTGTTGCTTTACTGTTTGCGTACAAACTTATAATCGCGTTGAGAAGATGACCATTCACACTATAATCGGCCAAGACTGACCACAACTTAGATCTGGGAATGCAGTCGTAGGCTTTCTACAAGTCCACGAAATAGAAGTACAGTTCCCTAGTTCTTTCAAGGAATTTCTCCATTAATTGTCTCATGCAAAAAATTTGATCTTGACAGCCGCGAATTGGGCGGAAACCCGATTGATTTTCATCCAAGAGCGATTCGGCAATAGCTCTTGTTCTCTTTTCCAAAATTGCACTATATACTTACCGACAAACCTGCTGTTCTTATGAAGTGGCGAAATGACTGCGCCACTCCACTCTTCAGGGGCAACAGACGAACACCAGGCTAAATTAAAGATACGATGCAACCAGCGAACACCAATGAATCTCATCCACACCCGCAGCTTTACCCCAACTCAACTTATTTGTACCGTTGGAGCAGTTGTTCACATGCGAAAAATCTTTGTTCAACGATTTTAAAAATGGGAGGAATTTGATTTTTATTGAAGTTATTTGTTGAAATGAACAAAAGATATTATTGATCAATTATTATTCAATTTTAAAATGTTTTCAATCATTGCAAGATGTCTTGCGGATTGGGTATTTTGGACCATCATCTACGATCTCTTCCAGAAGTTAGGAGTCATCGAACTCCTAAAATGTTGTAAATTTTTCAAAATGAAATAAGATCGCCAGCAAAAATGGCCCAAAGTCGCCGAGAAAAATATACTAGTGACTTTAGTTCAGTAGCTCCACAGAAATTTTTCGTTGTTACGAAAATTCGATCTTTTCACGAAAAAAAAAAATTCGTATTCAATGTCAAGTCAATCCGATGAGATTTGGGAAATATTTATATTGGAGCTATGTTTTTTTTAGGACGAAACAGTTTTGTGTTCAACGTAAACGTCAAGTGAATTTGAATCTATTGCTTCATGTAATAAGGTTAATTTTAGAAACGAATAACACCGTTTTCACGCAAAATCTTCAAATTGTCTCTGTTTCTCTCTCTCTCCCTTCCGCTCTAGATACGAATTCCCACACACTTGCGTCTCGTAGAAAACCCCGAAGATGAATTAAAATTTCTTTTTCCTATCGAAATCATAAAAAAGTACAAGATTATCTATCTGAATGAGCTGGCAATAAGATGAAATACCAGAAATTTTGATGAAAATCATGTGGAAATCTTAATCGAATTAATTGAAATATTGAAATTTCCGATAAAATTCGCCCTGAGGAAAGACAAAATCAGGATTTCATTTCAATAAACAAAATTTTGAGTGGTATTTCCTAAAATAAAACGTATTTTACAATTCCAAGCTATAGAATTTGATTCCATATTGGCGCTCTTAACGAACAAAAATAAAGTATCCTAAAATCAAAAAGCCAAAACATCATTAATTGAGCATGGACCGAAATTCTCGCATCATTTATTTTTAATGAAATAGAATAAAAGCTCGACCGAAACATCTTTTTGAAGAAGTCAGAAAATTAGAAAAACAATAAACATTATATTGTTATGCTTTGCTCCTGTTGAATGTTCCACATCACATCTTCATCTATTCTGTCGATGATTCTTCTTTGTATTCCTCACTAAAATTTATCATTTGAATTGTTAAATAGTTCAAAGAAACCAATTATTTTAAAAGAAAACATTTTGTTTTTAGTAAACTTACTGATTGTACTGAGACAAGAACATTCGCCGTTTATATTTATCGCCACCTTTGTCGAATGCACAAAAATAAATGTTTTAATATCAATGTAAAATACATAAAAAAATAAATCTATTTTTACCTTTCTTTGTAATAATATACAGTGGAACGGGCAACGATGTTGCTAAAATTGAAAATGATATGCATTTCTTATATTTAACAGAAGTAAATTACTTAAAAATATTTGTAAGTTTGACTTACTGAAACATTTAAATTCGATTTGATAGTTTGAATTTTCTCTATATGTGACATCAACTGCTGGAACTAAAAAAATCAAATATCAAAGTAATGAATTAATGAAAAAGGTAAACAAATCGTAAAACAATTCTAAATTATTCTGATAATAAGTCTTACTGAAGCAGGTGAGATCGATCTCGTTATCCGTTGGGGAAGTTTGTAACAAAGGTGCGAAAGCATTAAAAATGATCGTCTGATTGTTTGTTGATTCAAATTTTTTGTCCATTTTCGTCTCATTCTAAAGTTATTTCGTTGAAAAAAAAAAATAATAATTATTAAATTTTTATATTGTTTTCAAAAAATCCATGAAGAAAATTGAAATAATGGCACTTTAAACTTAAAATGAACAAAACTTACCAATTTAGACTTGGTATAAGAATTTAAGTAAAGAATGACGTGTGGATCCGCAGGATTAGTGATGATCGGGTCTAAAGAGAAGATCATTAACATAATATTAGAAGTAACTTTCAAAAATGTAGAAAATTGAAAAGCAAACATGAACTTCAATAGCAAAATTTCATCCGTTGCAGTAAACGGACTACGCACACATCTTTCAATAACTTTTGTTTTAAATTACCTTCAGTAAGATCGGAGAAAAATGTCAATAGCCTGTACTGATCTGTTTTGGACCGAACATTAATACAATTTCAATGAGTATGGAATAAAATAATAAAAAAATTATTCAATGCTGCAATTACAAATAAAACTCACCTGAGCATTTCAATGACAATGAATATACTATCGATTCATTATAGAAATATTCATATCTATAACGTGGTGCTAGATATAACAGTGATATTAAAAACTATTGCTCAATTTCAGGAGATCGACAGAAATAAAACAATAATAACTACTTACCTTTGCAGCTGAGTGACGGTATGAGGTTTAAATATCCGAAGAAGGGATCTTGATCGGCGAAACACCCACAACTAGAAAACCAAATGGTCATCATTATCAAAAATACGTTCATGTTTAACTATTCACTTAGATACAATTGACAATAAATAGCCAGAAAATAACAGCTATATTCCAAATACAGAGCAAAAAAAAAAAACTGATAAAGCTTCAGATTTTACTTGAGATTTCGTTACTCATATGAAACTAACATCGATGTTCATACATCGTGTTATGTGTGAATTTTGAAGAGTAATTAGCATGCAATAAAACGAATTCCAAAAGTCATTTAAAATACATTTTCAACTGTTTGAAGTACATAGTACTATTGCGTTCCATACGTATTCCCGATCGACTTTAAATTTAACGTCATCAGAATGGATAGAAATCGGAAACTCAACTTCAATGTGTATTTATTGGTTTGATTTTTCTTCCTTTATATTATGATTATACAAAAATCAAATAATATTTTTATGCAACGCCAATTTTGCGATTTAAATTTTGAATTCAATCGCACTGAAACTTCATTTGATATGGCAAACCAACTTCAGACAGGTTGGTGCAGTCTGTTGCGACAATGTACAAAAAATCTCAATAAAATTTCATCAGCACATTGTCCATAAGTTTTCTGTGCATTTCATTATATTTATACAAATTGTAAGTTTCCAATTTGGTTAGGAGTATATCGATAATTTGTTACAATCCAAAGACAAAATTGATCCAAAGACACTTTTATTGATAATATTCATAAATTTTTCCATTTTCTTTCTCAGAAGTTTGAAAAAGATGTACACAATAAAGCCAATTTTTGATAAATCAACTATTCGGGTGGATTTTCCGTCTGGCATATACCCTCTGAAGACCGTCTCAAATAATGCTTGTTTCAAGCTCAGAAATGGATTTATAAGTGATCCACTTCCCCGTGATGAACCAGAGCCGGAACTTTCACAACAGATTGAAGATTATCTTAAGGTAGTTGGACGTTCATTAAAGAAATTGAACGCAAACGAATCGATTTTTGTCTATCATCCATGCTCATTCAACTCGGTCAATATTTTAGTCATTAAAAAAAGCTGCTGAAGATAGTCACAATTCTGACAATTCGAAAAATCGTTTCCAACGCGAAATATTTCTTATTTCTTGTTAAACAAATTGACGAAAAAAGATGTCTCTGGTTTAAAAATGTATTTTCCTTTCAGAATTCAAATGGAAATGATTTGAGCGTAATGCAGAAGCGTCAATTGGAAATTATGAAGCAGTTAGAACAATTGCAGGTGAAGCTGAATGAAATGCAAAACAAATTGGGTGCAAAAAATGTGGTAGCAAAGCAGAAATCTCAAACGCAAGCACATCGTAATGTAGTTTTACCAATTGATGTAAGAACCATCTTCAAGAATCATTGAAACCGTAGTTTGTAAAATGCTGTTATTCCATTTGCAGGAGAAAAATCTACAAAGTATCGTTATTCACGTGAATCCAGCGAATATACCATATTCATTGTTGGCGTTGCAACAATTGTGGACGAATCGATTGAATTTAGTGATTGAATCCTACATGCATTCGAGCATCAAAGAGTTGTCATCTCAAAATCATGAATTCGTGAAAAGTTTGAGCGCCTTCAAGCCAAACCCTTCAGTTCCAACATTGAATTTATCACTGATCTGGAAAGATATTCCAAGTACGGATTTGGTTTGTGCCCCTGGCACATTCATTCCAATTTCTGGCGAACCGAACATTCTCCGATACTTGATTCGCGTTGGTCCACCTGAATTTGGCTATGGTGGTGCTGGTTCAATTCAAGCAAATTTAGAAATTGATGCCATTTTCGATTTAATGCATGAGCTACTTTTGGCCAGCGCAGAAGACCATCGTTCGTCCGTTCTGAACCGCTTGTCGCAACGGCTGAGCACAAATTCAGCATTCGGTGGTGACTCAACTAATGTTAGTGATATTGCCGTATTCAGCACACTAAAACAACTCAATATAACTGCGAAGGATCTACCAGCCAATGTGAAAACCTGGTATGAACACAACATCATATATTAGCAATGAACTCTCCCTCTGCTATGATCGATTTGGCTGGAAAGAAACTGACCATTTTATTGAACGATTACCGAAATAATCACCAACTTGAATGACCAAGTTTGAAGTTAAATGATTGGTCATTGAAAATATAACTATTGAAACATCTTTTAAATAAATGATATTTTCGCCTTTGTTCGAAACACTTGATTGATCTATTCATGTTCAGTGAAAAAATCTCACCTACATTAATTAGGTGCAATGATTTTTGTCTGTATCATCCCAACCTTGTACATGTGACTATGATAAAAATACGCGATCTATCAAAACGTGCAACTTCAGAGCCATTACGGGTATTTTTTAATTACATTTAGCCTTCAACTTGAAATTCATTACAGATTTCAACTGTTCTGAAAGAGTAAGTGAAATTTTCGAAGGGAAAATAGAAAAAAATCCTATAAAGTAATTTTCTTCGGCGAAACGATTTAACAACAAATGGCATAAATAGAAAAAAATTCATCGAAAAATGAAATGAAATTGAAATAACATCGATGAAACTGCAAAAACAATCAATATATTGTGCGGCGCCCTCTGTGGTCAAAAGCATGCAAGCGTAATGCAATGGCTTTGCCTTGAATCGACAAGAAAATAGTTCTGTTGGCAGAACTGCACTCACACAGGCAGCAAACTTGTTCGTCAAACGTTTTCAATCTTAAGTCACATTTACATATCGTTTCTGCTCCGTTCCATTCACACATCATATTTATTTGGCTTAATTTCGTGTGTGTTCGTTTCATCCATGGAAATATCAAAGTAAACTTAAAGAGTGCGAATGAAAACGTTCATCGTTTTTTTTGGTTCTAGTAGCTAGTCGATGTTTCTGTCACAAATCGCTGTATTTTGTATGGCCTTTATGTGATGAAAGGAATATAAAAGTGCGTTTTTTTCTCTCTCTTTTGTGGTCGATTTTTACGCAAAATAAGCACGTTTCCATCGTGAGTTGAAAGTCCGACCGTGTGCATAAATTGAAACTTCGAAATTTTGAAGCGTGTAGTCAAAGTAAGCGCTGTACTCTGTCCAAACAATAGGCAATCAAATCGCTTTTTTTATAGTTACATAAATATACGCGAAATCAATAAGGATCAACAAATTTCGATTGGAAGTTTCGTGTGTCACCTACACAATCGCAAACGCACACAGCGCACTCTCTTGTGTCGCAAACAAAATCGAAAATAATTTTATTTTCACATCATTGGAAAAAAAAATTGTGTTTTGTGTGATTATTTTCCGCTTTTTATTGGAAATATAAAATAAATGGCTTATGCATCGCGCGTATACTGCGCTATAGTGAAGCAGTTAAGTCTTGTTCCGGACTGTTCTTTTCTTAGTGTAAATCGCGATCGTTTTAAAACGTTTGAAATATAGGAACTGAACGCTTACAATCGAAGCAGAAAGCGTTTTTATTTAGTTGACATCGGATCAATTCCTGAAAACGAAAAGCCTACATATTCTACTCACGCTTCTAAAAAATATCCATTCATTCCAATTGACATTTTACCCGGATTCCACATAGGAGGATTGATGGTGGTGATTTACAAGAGAGCAACAAGCGCGAAATAATACGTCAAATTCTCATGGCAAATCCAGCTATGGCCGCATACGATAGGTAGGTTCAACATTTGCTCTTCACAAAATTATTTACACATAATTCCAACAAATTTCGACGTTTATTTCTACCGAAATTCGTTTGATACTGTTTAAATTAGCAGCATTCCATTTTCTCAATAAAATAGATTGCGTGATTAGACGCAATAATCGCTCAAAGCGATGAGACATTGTCTGTCTGTCATTCAGAAATCGGAAAGGCAAAATAATGCAACTGAAATAATCAACTTGATGATTGACACAAAGTCCATGAATGGACTTTTTTATTCACTCACCATACTCCGTTCCAATGTTGACAATTTGCAATGCAAAAAAATATTTCAGTGGCCCTGTATTGTCTCCGAGTTTTGTTTTTCAGTGAAGAAAATCTCATCTTTACCTTTCTTTTTTGCTATATTCCAAACATTGTATTAAAACTATTTTTATATGAAAAATACAAACATACAAAAACGATTTTTTTAACATCTTAAGACTTTTTTGCCGAACATATTTATTCATTTTCATTTTTTGATATGATTGCATAGGCAATACTGATTGCATATGAACTCACATGAAACATCACTCAATGTTGTTGTCTTGTTGACCCAAAGGATTACGCTCTAACTCAAAATCTGAATCACAAAAAGCTATAAAAATATGTAAAAATAGAAAGAACCCAAAAAAAATACAAAAAAAAACTGAATAAAAAACGAAAACGAAATGAAAGAAAAATTCCGAAAGCGCGTGAAAATGCAACAACACAAGTAATTTCGAATGGATGTTGAACGCCCGAAGTGAACACAGCCTGGACAAGCAGCATATCATGTGAGCGATAAGCAGGTTCGAAACGGCACATCAATGGAAAAATAGCCCTCTTCTGATTCAAGCCAACCTCATGAAAAATTGAAAGAGCGCGCGCCACCGCCAACGTGACGTGATTGCCCGATGAAAATAGTAAGATGAATGCGCCCGGACAAATGCCAATACGCATTTGCTTTAAAATGCCAAAATACGACGGACATTTGTTTACGAATTTACTGCAAATTCATCATTATCATCACAATGGTGATTTTTAATATATTATTTTCAAAAATAATATGTGCTCAATCGATTAAAACAAAATATGAACACAAAAAAAAAAAACAGTGAAAACCGTCAAAGTAATGCATCTCTCTCCCGTAAAAGTTTGAGAAGAAAATTGGAAAGTGAACCATAACTAAAAAAACAAGTGCAAATCCAGCTAAAGCAGGACATAAACAAGAATATTTCGATATCAGTTATAGCAGAGTATGTAAATATTTCATAAAGATGTTGATGCCGACGCTGTGTTTGTGCTGAGTTTTTTTTTCCATCATGTTCAATTCTGTGCAATTCAAATGAAAATGTAGACGATCGCATAAGCTATGGATCATCTTGATCTGTTTAATTTCGTCGAAGAATACCTTATTTTTTTAATAGAAATTCCATAATTCTGACTAAAACTTTCAATACATTTTCAACACTTGAATATCAATTAATCGCTGATCGAAAGTGCATTTGCATCAATTGCATATATTAAATGTGAATTGAAGCGAACAATTGGCTTGTGTTTATTGCGGGGGAAACTGCACGCTTTCAGAATGTGCAAATATTGGCAGATATTGTAAATGCGTAAATGTATTTATCTCTCAAAATCTGTCTACATTCACAAATATTCACTTTATTTTAAACAGCATATTTAAGGATACTCGAAAGTGAGATTCTGTGAGATTCTGTGCCCCCGGTTTAACTTCAAATAAAAACTCCAAAAATACCAAATGCTATCAAATTGATCAACAATATGTTCCTTTGTGATATTTAATTGCATCAATAGGTTGAGAATTTGTTTCCTTTTATAATTTTACATTCGTATTTTTTGTTCGAGAACTATTGGAAGATAAGAAGGAAAAATATTGAACATTGAAAGTAGCTTGAAATAATATGAAAATTAAAAATTAAACGCAGAACGAAAAATAAAAAATATAATTGAAATGTAGCTAAAAGATGTAATGAGGCGATAGCCTGTGATCATCGGTCGCACACGTTCTGGTATCGAGCCTCTACTGGTCCAATCCATGGTTTGTCCTTTCGTCTTGCTTTCATGATTTAGACACGGTGTATGCAGCTATCGATGCATGACCATTTTAGCGCGTAAAAGAGAGGTTTTTTCCATATGTTTTTCACATTGAAAAAATGTCAAATTTTTATTTCCATAGCACAATTTCAACTCAATGCCACTAATTGATGTATATTTTTTACCATTTAGTAGAGGAAAAATTATAGCGTGTGATACAAACGAATCCTTCGATAGGCACCAACATAGACCATTTGATGCAAAGCCAATTTCAAGATATTCAGAATATAGCAAAAAACGAAATAAGAATCAGCAAAATCACAAATAAACAAGAAACAAGATACTTTGTAGCTATTGTTGCCATAACCAGCGTTTTTTTTTTTATTTTTCTTTTCTCTTGCATGTTATATAAATTTTTTGGTTAAATTTCGACAAAAAGTAGCAACGATGAAGATACAGACTCATTGGAAATCAAACCACCACAAATGATTAGCAGCCGATACGAAAAGCAAAAGAAATCATCGTCGAGCTCATCATTGAGAGAGAAAAAGCATTCACGCGGTGAGCATCGACACAAAGATCGAACGCGTGATCGAACTGATCGTCATGATAGACATCACAGCACACAGTCAAGTGGCCGGCATGCCAATCTTGATTCATATGATAAATATCATTTATCGTCACGAGATTCTTCGCACACGAAACGGTAAGTTTTTATTTTATTCGATATATTTTTGATTTTTAAAAATCCATTTTTCATTTTTTTTTTTCATTCGTTCCATTTGCTTATTACTTTTAAATCTTTTTTATAGTGGCCGAAAGCGATATAATCCAGAAAAGACAGATGGTGAGCGTGAATTGGAAGACTTGCGCAGTCGATTGTTGAGCAAACGTAGCAAACAAGACATCGAACGCAAAATTGAGGAACATCAGATGCATCAGCGGAAGTGAGTCATAATATTTACTAACTATTTAGTTTTTTCAATTGTATTGAAATACACAAAATCCACCAACGGTGAACTAATCGATTCCAAAATTGATGTTTTAGCGGTGAGGCGGATAGAAATCGATCGGATAAAGAACAGTACCATAAGCATTCAAGGAAGAATGTAATTGAAGTAATTGATAGTCCTGAGGACTACACTGAACTCGATACCGATAAGTACAAAATGGATAAATATAAAGATAAGGCACCCGAAGACCCAGACTTAATCAAACGGAGAGCGAAATTCCTTGATGCCGACCGAGAAAAGATGAGGCGACAGGAGCTGGCACATAGAGAGTTGGAAGCGAGACGTGAATTGCGGCGTGAAAAAGGGAGTATCGATGAATCACCACAAGAACACAAACGAGGCTTACATCACAAATCACACAGAAAACATCGTACTCCCGATGAACAATCCGTGATTCAGCTGTCGGAAAGTGAAGATAATGATGACAAAAGGTAATGCACAATGTTGAATGAACTCAATCAGCGATAAGTATACATTTTATTACTATTATTTTAATTATTTGTTTTTGTATAATGTTCAGTTCGGGCTCAGGAAAAGACGATGATGACAATGACACGGCCTCTGATTCGGGCACGAATACAAAATCAAATTACTCAAGAAGTGACGAACAATCTGACGGTGAGGTGCCAACAAGTCCACTTTCCGTTGGTGATTTATCTAAGTCTGATCATCGAAGGAGACGCAGTCCAAGTCATTCAAAAAGTCGATCCACTTCGTCAAGCCAGTCGCGAAGCAGATCAAGGAGTCGTTCCAGAAGTCGAACAACACGCTCTCACTCACGCTCAACATCACGTGAATCGGGTTCAGAGTAAGTACTTTTCAAATTTCGTGTTAAATACACCAATCAAGTGTACTGTGCTAAGAATATGGCTCTATCTTATTACCCTCTGTTTCCAAATTTTCAGTCGAAGGCGTGATAGCTCGAGAGACAGCGACCGTGAACATGATAAACATTCACCATACTTCAAAAAGCAAAGCCGTACAGACTCAAACACCTCCGAACCGGAAGATATTGAAATTAAATCTGAGCCATTGCCAGAATCGAAGCCTGCCGAAACCACAGAAACTGCACAGAAAAATGTAGAAGAAGAATTACCGCCATACTACCCAGGCTTGCAAGGTTGTCGGTCGGTCGAAGAATTCCGTCATTTGAATCGAATCGCTGAAGGTACGTACGGCATTGTATTTCGTGCTCAAGATAAACGCACCGATGAAATTGTTGCTTTGAAACGGCTAAAAATGGAGAAGGAAAAAGAAGGATTCCCGATAACATCATTGCGCGAAATAAACACATTACTAAAAGCACAACATCCGAACATAGTGACAGTGCGAGAGATCGTTGTCGGTAGTAATATGGATAAAATATTCATTGTCATGGATTATGTTGAGCATGACTTTAAAACGCTGATGGAAACGATGCAACATCGAAAACAATGCTTTTTACCACCCGAAGTGAAATGTTTGACACAGCAATTATTGCGGGCAGTCGCACATTTACATGATAATTGGATTTTACATCGAGATTTAAAGACATCAAATTTACTTCTATCGCATAAAGGCGTTTTGAAAGTTGGTGACTTTGGTTTGGCACGTGAGTATGGATCGCCGCTGAAAGCGTACACATCCGTTGTGGTCACACTGTGGTATCGCGCTCCCGAGCTACTGCTATGTTGCAAAGAATATTCAACTCCAATTGATATGTGGTCCGTTGGTTGTATATTTGCTGAGTTTTTGTCGATGGCGCCATTGTTTCCCGGCCAATCGGAGACAGATCAACTAAACAAAATTTTTAAGGTAAATTTCGTGCATTTTTCAACACTTTTTTCTCGTGAAATATAAATATTTTATGACTTTCTGGTAGTTACAGAAAAAGAATATTAATTGAAAATAATTTTTTTCTTACACAATCAGTTCTTGGGCACTCCAAATGAAAAAGTATGGCCTGGCTATGAACAACTGCCTGCCGTGCAGAAAATAAAATTTGCCGAATATCCCGTTTCGAATGTTCGTGAAAAATTCGGTCGGCGAACAAGTGACTTGGGCATTCAACTACTACAAGGAATGCTCACATATGATCCAAAGCAGCGTCTAACAGCTGAAGAAGCACTGAAAAGTAATTACTTCAAGGAACTTCCATTGCCAATAGGTGAATATCATGAAACACTTGCCCGTTAATGTTACTTATATCATTTCTCTGAATTCGATAGATCCAGCGATGTTGCCGACATGGCCGGCGAAAAGTGAGTTGGGCGCTCGTAAAGCGCTTGCATCACCACCGAAACCACCAAGTGGTGGCAGTCAATTCAAAAAATTGCGAAATGATGAAAGCCGCGGATTCATTTTGGGCGCCGCACTGGACGTTCATGCACGTCAAGTAGCAATGGGACCTGGGTTTAATTTGAAATTTTAAAGAACTGCTAGTTTTGGCAATGCACATACAACCGAATCATTTCATTAAATCTCACTCAAACTCAACTCAACTCAAGCAGTGAAAAGAAACTTTGGTTTTATGTTAACAAAAGAAACGAGCTAGAACAATATTTAAACATGTTGCAACATTTGAAATTTGTGTTTTACCATTAGGAATAAGTTGTTGAAAAAAAAAAAACAAATTCACAGTAATATGAAATTAGAAAATGAATCGAAGCGCGATGAAATTAAATTATAATATGATTGAATTTCACATGAAAAATTACACAAATTCTATATCAAATCAAATACCATTTCCAATTCTGCAATTATGCTTAAAATGTTCGTCACACGATCTTGCTCGCTAAATTCATTTTTTAAGAATACAGGCAAACAAATCAACTTATCATTTTTGTTTTTGTGTTTTTTACATGAGATATAACCAACAACCGATTTATTCTTTCATACAACAAAAAGAACAGCATAAACTGTGAAGAAAACATTGTATTTGCAACATTTCCACACAGCCAAAAAAAACACACATGATTTTTTTTTGAAATAATGTTAAAAAATATATATATTTGTATATTAAAAATAGGAAAATACAGTCCGGAAAACTGAAAGTGAGACAAAATGAAGATAAAAAGTTTCTCGATACCGAATAGTGCAAAAGAGGACTATTCGCCTTGATTTTGAATAAAGCAAAACAAATTCTATTTCAATAAATCAATTGGTATTTTTACTTCAAATTTTATTCTTACTAACGGCAATGAAAAAAAGGAACGTTCCTAATCCTTTGCAAAGACAGCAGCAATAATAAAGGAAAAGAAAGGAACAGAAGTGGAATACGAAATTCATGGGAAAATTTGAGTTCTCAAAAGAAACCGAAATAAAATTACTACAGCAAAAATCAAACATCTCAGTAGAAATCACTTGCTGAAATTGCTAGGAAAGCGTGATTTTATGGAGGTTCAAACTGTCAATCGGATTTCATATTTCAATATTTTTTTCCAAATGCTTTTATATTCGATTTGCAGAAAGCTTATGGGTGAATGTTTTGTCTCTTAGTCATTAGTTATATGGACAAGCTGATTAAATCAACCAATTTAAGGGGTAGAGTAGTTTTGGGGGGCAATATAAACTCTGCACTTGCTTACGCAGATGATCTGGTACTGTTTGTAAGATCTTCGGAATGACCATTAGCGGCACAAAAACCCAAGCTATGAGGGCAAAACTCGAATCATCGAATCAATTCATTGCACATTGAATGGCAACTTGTTGGAACAAGTTTCCCAATTCAATGCGTAAGGCTAACAGAAAAATTGTTGTAGCGTAACTTAGTTCAATACACGTGCATTGAATACAAAAACAAAGTTGATTTACGGATCGATCTTCAGACCAAATTTTCTGTATGGTAGCGAGAGCTTGGTTGATCCAGAGAAGGGGTGTATGAGTCTAATTCATTCGAAATTTTGCAAAATAGACCATTGTTGTTGTTGTTGTTGTTGTTGTTGTTGTTGTTGTTGTTGTTGTTGTTGTTGTTGTTGTTGTTGTTGTTGTTGTTGTTGTTGTTGTTGTTGTTGTTGTTGTTGTTGTTGTTGTTGTTGTTGTTGTTGTTGTTGTTGTTGTTGTTGTTGTTGTTGTTGTTGTTGTTGTTGTTGTTGTTGTTGTTGTTGTTGTTGTTGTTGTTGTTGTTGTTGTTGTTGTTGTTGTTGTTGTTGTTGTTGTTGTTGTTGTTGTTGTTGTTGTTGTTGTTGTTGTTGTTGTTGTTGTTGTTGTTGTTGTTGTTGTTGTTGTTGTTGTTGTTGTTGTTGTTGTTGTTGTTGTTGTTGTTGTTGTTGTTGTTGTTGTTGTTGTTGTTGTTGTTGTTGTTGTTGTTGTTGTTGTTGTTGTTGTTGTTGTTGTTGTTGTTGTTGTTGTTGTTGTTGTTGTTGTTGTTGTTGTTGTTGTTGTTGTTGTTGTTGTTGTTGTTGTTGTTGTTGTTGTTGTTGTTGTTGTTGTTGTTGTTGTTGTTGTTGTTGTTGTTGTTGTTGTTGTTGTTGTTGTTGTTGTTGTTGTTGTTGTTGTTGTTGTTGTTGTTGTTGTTGTTGTTGTTGTTGTTGTTGTTGTTGTTGTTGTTGTTGTTGTTGTTGTTGTTGTTGTTGTTGTTGTTGTTGTTGTTGTTGTTGTTGTTGTTGTTGTTGTTGTTGTTGTTGTTGTTGTTGTTGTTGTTGTTGTTGTTGTTGTTGTTGTTGTTGTTGTTGTTGTTGTTGTTGTTGTTGTTGTTGTTGTTGTTGTTGTTGTTGTTGTTGTTGTTGTTGTTGTTGTTGTTGTTGTTGTTGTTGTTGTTGTTGTTGTTGTTGTTGTTGTTGTTGTTGTTGTTGTTGTTGTTGTTGTTGTTGTTGTTGTTGTTGTTGTTGTTGTTGTTGTTGTTGTTGTTGTTGTTGTTGTTGTTGTTGTTGTTGTTGTTGTTGTTGTTGTTGTTGTTGTTGTTGTTGTTGTTGTTGTTGTTGTTGTTGTTGTTGTTGTTGTTGTTGTTGTTGTTGTTGTTGTTGTTGTTGTTGTTGTTGTTGTTGTTGTTGTTGTTGTTGTTGTTGTTGTTGTTGTTGTTGTTGTTGTTGTTGTTGTTGTTGTTGTTGTTGTTGTTGTTGTTGTTGTTGTTGTTGTTGTTGTTGTTGTTGTTGTTGTTGTTGTTGTTGTTGTTGTTGTTGTTGTTGTTGTTGTTGTTGTTGTTGTTGTTGTTGTTGTTGTTGTTGTTGTTGTTGTTGTTGTTGTTGTTGTTGTTGTTGTTGTTGCTACTGCTGCTGCTTTTATATTTATTTATCATTCAATTTCAACATTCATTTTCAAAATACAATAAATTAACATTGAATTGTATTTGCAGATTAAAATACAATAAATTAACATTGAATTGTATTTGCAGATTGCATGACATCCTCTTGACGATTTATATGTCGTTCAAACAACTTTAACTGCTCTAATAAACTACAGGACATTGGTAATAACATCGAATACCGAAGCTCGAAGCCGAATCATGAAAATGAAGAATGGTCCTGCGGGCTCTCACAGAATCATTTTCAGAGACGATGTATTTCAGCACAATGCAAAAATGGGCTGATTAATTCTGTAAAATGCAATTTTTATTTCAAATTTCGATTTATCGACTCATTTATTTGTATTTCATTATTTTCATTGCGAGCTATTTTGTACGAATCAATTCAAAATATGATACTTTAGCCACTCGATGCCACAAAAATAATAGGCGAAGTGGATTTGATTTCAATGATTAGAGAGCTAATAATGAAATAATTCTTGATAAAGAAACAGGAATTGATGCGAAACTAATATTGCAAGAATCATGCCTGGGAAAATTGTAATTTGTAATCAATAAATGAAAATTGACCTGGAACTCGAGAGATCGAACGCAATGTTGGCTTCCCATGCATCTATATCCTCGATTCAAAAAAAAAAAAAAAGCTCTATTCCATTTTGTAAGTCATTTGTTTTTTTGTTCAAAATCAATTCTTATTTTTAATTTAGTTCCCAGCAGTTGAGAAAGGAAACAACTTCTATCTTAAGGCACGAAAAAAGCCACAAACGAAAGCTGAAGGTGAGTTATTCATGCAAATATTCGAACTCTCGAGAGAAACATAATGTAAAAGAATAATAATACTAATAATAATTCGGTAGAACGGATACATTGAAATGATCAGGGAAGCGTCGAACCCGCCATCTCTGGAATAATTCGAGAAAATGAAGGACACAAACGAATATCCAAACAATGAATTCAAGTTGAACATATCCGTGCGTTCAATTCATACTGAAAGTTCCTTTCGATCGGGCTCTTTTGTTTGTTGTTGTTTTGTCACCATATGCATGTCGATTGCAATCGTTCCATTGGTATATGTTGTGGGTTACATTGTCGATTGTCTATTCAAATGCTGTATACATGGCTGTATTGCGCGAGCGTACTCGAACTTTGATATGCATGTGTTGTCCGCATATTGTATGATTGTTATACAGTATGACTAACGGGATATGTAGTCAACCATTACAGTGCGCATCCGTTTGAGTGTTTGTATCATTCTCGTTCTCGCCCCCACTCCATATCGGCGCACTTCCTTGTTTGAACGGGATGGAAATATTATACACACGAACACTAACACGAATACGAGCGCACGTCGCACAAAAACGCTGTGCACACAACATACCATTGACATTTCATTACAGAATGCGGATGGTGGGGCCATTAAATATTCGCATACGCAACGACAACAACACAGTACGAGTGCGATACTTCGATGATGACGTCTGAGTGTGGTGGTTATTCTATTCTTGTTTGAATATTATCCTGGCTGTTCTGTTGTTGATCGAAAAAGTGTGAACTTTCACAATCTGACAACTGTTCAATTCATTGAAAATTCGAAAAATGCAACGCGCGTGAAATCCAACATCGACTCAGTTCAATACAAAATTTCGGTAAAGTATTACTTTTTCTTGAGAGTGTTGTTTTTTGCTTTGCTTTTATTTGCGCGATATATAAAATATATCGATTGCATCGATTTAGCAGCAAGCATACAAATAGAGCGCTCAGATACTAATTTTTGGGCACATTATAACGTGTCTTGGTAAGCAAAGAAACGGCCAACCTCAAACATTACGACAAAAAAAGAGGGAAACACGAAAATAGACACAAAATATTCTGCAAAAGAACAAAACATATTTTGGCATAAAAGAAACCATATTAAGCAAATTGAACATAAGTGGATCTACTCAATAACGTTTTTTAGTTAATGTGAATTAGTGGAGTGTTAATAATCGAATTTGTTCGAAAACACGAACAGTAAAGCGAGTAAAAAGAGTGTAAATAGACCGCAACCAGAGCGACAGAGAGAGAGAGAGGGCGAAAGAAAAAATATCAGTATATTGTACATCCAGAAACTTTGATCGTGTGTAAGTCTTAATGTGATATATTAAGCCCTTTTCCAAATATCTTTGCCAATGCATCAAATGTCGATTGGGCTGATCCAAACCAAAAACAAGCTCTCGAAACAAAGCCCATTAATTATTGTAACAGAATTCTGAAAAAAATCAGTTTGATTGCTTTCGTTTTCTTTTGATTTGCTCAATAAAATTGTTATGGATTTTTTTTGGCCACAACATCAGACGATATCAACTATTGCTTAACACATAGTCAAAGATTTTAAGGTGTAAAAAGCTTTGTTCATTAGCTTTAGAATTAGCTTCGTTTATTTTCATCTGGCATTGGGAATTTCTGTTCGCTGAAAACTGCTATTATTATTGCAGACGTGTTATTATCTCATCCGAACATATATATAAAGAAATTCAACATAAAGTATAGCTGGGTTATGGATCATGTAAGTATTATGCACTTTTGTTGCTTCATATACAAATATAAAGAATATTGGAGCGATTTTTCTAGCCCAATCAATGGCAATTCAGTTCAGTACGATTGGATTGATTTCAGGCCAGAGTAAAGATAAGATTCCAAATCGATGTCGCTTATTGAAAATTATGATTTGATATGTACATCATATAAATAGAGAGAGATAGAGAAATAGAGAGATAGTGAAAGATTTTATTTAGTTCGTGTTGCATTTTTCATTCACGATTGATTCGCAGACAATTCTAGCCATTTTCTCCAATTCGTTTGACATGCTCTCAATATGCAGATGGTTCGGGAAGCCGCACACCATTGCACTTCGTTTCAATTTCTCTCTATACTATACTCGATTGCATACGTCATCGTCGTTTTAATTGGTAAAATCGGATTATGTGTACGAAAAGAGGAAGAAAAATAGTCATAATGTTTGCCATTTCACAAACGCGCAAAAGAAACCAAATATTAGAAGGGCATCTCGTTTCATTCAACAACTGAATTTCAAATGTATATTCCTATTATTGAATATGCATGCGACTATGTATGCAAAAGCCATGTGTATTTTGAACATTACACACTTTTACGATGACAACACAGGGAAAACCTTTTCTTTTGTTTGAAATTTTCTGAATCGCCATTTCACGCGATCACTCGCTTGATTCATTTGACACCCTCAAGTTTTCCAACTTGCATTTCGTTTTGTTTCGAAATGATTGATTGAGACAACATGCAGCTCAGTAAGAGTCATAAATATCCATCGAACTGTTAAATCATTTCGAATTAAAACACAGACGGAGAGAGAGAGAGAAAATTATAAAGATTGCATTGAAGGAAATATTTCTTCTTTTGTACAAAAAAGAACTATGTTTAATGCAATGTCGGTTGGATTGATGTACGGCTGTGTTAATGCCGTCCGATTGAAATTTCAAGAGAGAAATATCTAGTGAAAAAATGTCTGTCTCGGACAAATGAATGGCGCTCCGGACTAATGGCGAGTGACTTTTGATTGCAATCAATCAAACTTTTCCACACTGCTCGGACATTTCGTCGTATTCTTACCCCAAATGCGACTATTTCCACTTTCAGCATTAGCCAAAATATTCCAATATCATTATATTTTGTGGTGAGTGATGGAAGAAAGAGAGCGAGTGCGCTGACAATGGCAACATAACAACTTTTCACGGTAAACAAAAGAAAAGAAAATAGTAAAATAATCGATATTCGAAATGTGTTGTGTGCTTACCTTCCGACTGTGTGTGTTGCCATGGAACGTCTCCATATGATAAACATCATTGTAGAAGTGGAAAAATTTCGGAATTCCCACATAGAGACTCCGCAATGATACACTCACCAACCAATTTTACATTATGTATGTAAACTTTATGCATTTCTATCCTTTTCGTCGTTTTTATGTCCAAACAGCGTGATTTTTGTGTTGTTGCATTTTATATTGTCTGTTTGAAGAGTGAATCTACAAAATTGCAATTTTTCATCTCTTTTCCGCCCACATAATTTTATATGATACTCGTTTTCCATTGAGAAATTTCAAAATCATTGCCTATTTTCCTGCATCAAATCGAAAATAAAGGTATTTAGTGAGTGATAGAGCCAATCCAAATGCATAATTAAAGCGTGCGTTCTACGAGTTGAGTGAGCTATTTGTCACCTTCTTATGAAATCACGTATCGAATGAACTCAATATGTCTAGTTGATATGGTTTGTGCCAATGAAAAAGAAATGTGCGACATTAGCTGCCTTTATCTTTTTGATGTCATTTTAATGATTTTAAGGAAACTATGTATTTTTATCAACCAACGGAAATCATTTTGAATGGCAACTTGAGCGAATGAGCGAGAGAGACGAATGAAACTCAGGAAGAAGATTTGAACTGTGACTTTGCTAGATATTTGCGAAAGGATCGAAAAAAATAGATTCGTTTTTATTCTTGTGCTGTTTGCTTTTTTGTTCTGTGCCATCCAAAAGAATCTGCGATTTTGAATTTGTTGAATTTATTTAAAAACTCAATATGAGCAATTCCTTCCATTTCAAACAATCAACAAATTGAATCACGTTCTCGATATTTCGCTGAAAAACTAAAGCGCTTGTTTTTTCTCTCTCTTTCATTCTCCAGCTATACGTTTGCACAAGAAATACATTCATTTAATTTACAGCTTTTCCCTAGGCTTTTATGACACTTATAATTAACGCTCACAAAAACGAGCGTCTACAACCTAAATCTCAGTTGAACATTTCAAAATATATTCTTTAATATGACGACCAAAATGAGTACTAATATGACGACCAAAATGAGTACCATCACCACAATTTAGGTGATTGATCAATTAATAAATTCTTAAGCGATATACATTTCGAACATAAAATTATTTTAGCTGTCTTTTGAACGGAAGAAAAACCGAAAAAAAATTCGGACACACAAAACAATTTCATAAAACAATGGCCATGATTATGTTAACGTTTTCTTGCAACTGAGAATATTCAACATGTAAGTGATTTCGTTTGCAAAATTTTCAAAAGATATTCCCAACAGAGAAATTAGTTGTGGCTGGCTGGCTGGCGGGCGATTTGTTTACACAGCAAATTCATACAGTAACAAAAAAATACATTTTATCTGATTGTCTACGCTATATTTTATTATTTCCATTATTTTGAACCAATTTTACGTGACACATTCACGAACGACACATTCAGCTGTTTAAAACACCAAAAAAGTATTTTTCTATTATATTGTATAAGAGGACTATTAAAATAAAGCTTTTTCAGTTTCCGTATTAGTGAAACCACCCAAAGCGAATATTTCGCGCACTGAAACGATTCCGCGATGCAAATAGAATTTGATTGTTGCTTTTCTGTTGTAAATGAATTACTTTAGACTTTAGACATTTCCTCATTACTAATGAATAAAGAGTCATCGCACTCCATGTTGTTACTCCTGTTTGAAATATAGTGATATACTGGAGAATCGAACTAAAAATAAAGATAATAAATGGAATGTTAGAATGATTCGTAGCATTATTAAGTCAATCGTATATAAGTTTTCTGGGA
The DNA here is from genome assembly GCA_028476595.1 of Obolodiplosis robiniae. Lineage (NCBI taxonomy): Eukaryota > Metazoa > Arthropoda > Insecta > Diptera > Cecidomyiidae > Obolodiplosis > Obolodiplosis robiniae. Next base: position 12,076,019 of record CM052017.1, on the reverse strand, counting down.
AAACCAAAATTCGGGATATAAATAAAGGGTGATCCATCGGAGAATTTTTTGATTTCCAATTAAACGCTTAAAATTTAATTTTATAACGGTGAACATTTTATTATGAGTAAAGAACAATCTATGGCATTTATTTTTTTACCATTATCTCATACAAATGTTGACCAGGACTACGCTTCAAGTGGTCCACCTTGAAGGTTCAATTTTGGGCGACGCGTTCGAGCAGTATGTGCATGTAGCGGTAACTCGTGCAGGTTCTCATCAACTCAAATACGGCAATTCTGTTCATTAACGTACTCATCGAACCAGAAATGGACCTCATCTATTCCCTTCACTACATGCTGGATGTGGTTTAACCGGTCGAGTATCATCCAATAATGTACACATGGTTTCAAATTTGCGGATTTCAAGAAGTTGCGAAGTTTAAATTTTAAAATAGGGCACGTAGGGGGCTCAGCACCAATTTTCAACTTTACCAAGCATTAGATGAATTTCACCAGTGGAAATGACGAGTAAAATATAAAATCCAAACTTCATATATTAACCCTCATTCTGACTGGTGAAATACACCTTGTGCTTGGTAAAATTGGATTCACACTGAACTGTGGTAAAAGTTACCTTTGACGCTTCTTGTGTAAACGTGGAAATTCACGAAAAAGTGGAAAATCCAATATCCAAACTCGTCTAAATATGGCTGTTTACATGTTTGAATTTTTGTAAGACTTTCACTTTATCAGCATCGGTTTTGGTATTACGTGCATGATTTTTCATATATCGGATTGAATTGATGCGTGTATTAAGTGAATGATCAATATTTTCGTGATAATTCTATCGAAATTGGAAGCATACGGCATCGAAAATGTATGAAATATTTTCTTTGAAATTAGATAGAGCACCCAAAGAACTGATGTAACATTTGATTCCTGAGAATAATATAAACATCAAATGCTAATGAAATTATTAAGTTTTATCTGTCTTTCTTTTGTATTTCTATTGAATGGTCATTTGGATCTGAGTTATATCTGAAAAAAAGCTCATAAAAACACATAGTCGATCAAAAACATGTATTCAAAGAAATGAACATCCAATATGTCTTGATGAGAGGGCATCATTATCGAAATCACATGCTTTGCTCTACCGATCACCACTGAAAATATATGCCACACCGACACGTGCACACTCTCGCGCTCGATACTATTCTTTTGGATACTTTTTAGAGTCCATTGGTTTTTTATTTTCGCATCTATGTAATGCTGAGCCACAAATATTTGGCATGAACGCAAAGAGTTGGTTTTTACGCTCAAAACTGAAAGAACCCGGATAGGAGCTTCCATGTTATTTGGAGTGTGGTTCGTTAGCCTTTATATACAGCAAATTTGAAACTTTTTGTTGCATCTCATGAGTCCAATCGATTAGATTTCGATCAATGATTGGATTATCGTTGGAAAGTTCTTGACTCATAGGTTCAAAAAAACATCAAAGTTTGAAAATCGAACTCCCTATACGTACTAAACTGTTACCCAATTTGGTTTTTCGACCCATAATCATTTGTTATGTGTGTTTGTACTTTTCTGGGTTTCGGCTGAAGCTTTCAGAGCTGAAAGCTACTCTGATGGCATATATGGCCTGAGCCGGCCATTTTTGAACGACCACTGTCGCAAAAAAACAATCGATAAATCAAATAATTTGCTGGTAATTCGTTAATTTTCATTTCTCAAATATTCCGTGTAATTTTTTTTTCATTTGATTCGGTTGAATTCATAGCAGGTGCCCATTGTGTTTGATATATTAAAGTCTTGAAACAATGTGATATAATGGTTTATGAAAGAATCCCTTCCATCGCTTCTTCTTGAATGGCAAGAAAAATTATTAATTTATAAATTGATCAAAAACCTAGTCGGTGGCCGAGCTGTAAAGTGCACTGAGCTTATTTGTGTCACAAGTCATGGGGACATAGGTTCGAATCTCGGTGTTGCGTAACGTTTTTCTTTCAAATTGCTTTGATTCGAAACTGTGGCATGCTTTGAAAGGCACGTGAAGCCGTCGGACCCTGCAACGAAAAGACCGTTTTATGTATGGGTGTGGTGCAGTACGGTCCTGCAAGCCTCTCACCATTAGCCCCGTAAAACATGCAAAATTATGCTTGATTTGGGGACTGTTGGATAAATTCGGTCTATAGACATAGAATCTTTTTCTTTCAAATTCTTTTTTTTTTTTTTTTGCTTATACATTTTTTCTACTTTAACCAATTCTTCATAACCAAGGTTAAAACAATGAAGATTCTTTTCATGTCGGCTACTCAATGCAACATTTGACAGATGAAATTTCAATATCTCCACATTCGCTGTCATCTTTTAAAATTGATATAACTTCAAATGGTTCTCGCTGAAAAATAAACATCACAATCTGTACGGTATATCTCACCCGAGTATTGATGCTCGTAGCAGCTGCTACAGCTTACGTCATCAAATATATAACTTGATTCGCGATATAAGTTCTGAAATTGCTACTTGTGATTTTCTCTTGCATGTACTTATGTGACTAATGTTGAAAAATACGCCTTAGGATTCCATGAATACGGTGTTTCATTGTTGATTTTCTACTGATTTGTCCAGAAATATTTGTTCGAATAGTGTTGCAAAGTCAATTCAAGTCACACAATGCAATAATCATCCAATTTTATCCATGCTCAAAGAGGCGTATATAGAGATTACAATATTTTACCAAATTTGATTTACTTTGTCATACGCCAGCTCCATGTCGCTTCCGTTCTCTCTCTTTGATTCTCTCTTTTCTCTGTTGCCATTTTAGTTCTCTTGCCCCCTCATTTCTCATTCATTGAACCGATTCTTGAACGAAAACGAAAAAAAACGCTAAAATATGAAAGAGCAAAAATCTCTAAACAAAAATGTAATGTGATGTCTGCCATCATTTCTGATTCTCATATGGACTTGCGTGCGTGCGTATGAAACAACATTTGGTTTTGACTCATTCATCAAAGTTTATTCTTATACATTTTCCTTTGAGAGATTCGGTGTATCACACATATCAAATCGATTGAAATGCTGTCGAGCTACGAGATTGTTACAACGAAGACCGTGTTAAAAGGTTGGGATATTCAAGGATACTCTCCAACAAAAGGTGAAAAAATCTGACCAAGAAAAGAAGATTCAATATAAGTAATCTCAAAGAAACAGGTGAACCAAAGTTATCAAATGAATTGTAATTTGTTTTTGCATGAATATAGATTCTGTAAATGCGTACTTGAGCCAGGTAGCCTTGATTTCTCTTTCCTAGATCTTTTCTACCCCCTTGTAGGTAACACACATGGAGATCAAATGTAGAATACAAAGATCAAATAAACTCTCAAATGGTTTTGCTCTTGCGCTCTCGACTTCAATTTCAATCAATTTACTGGGTCATTCAGATAGCAATCGACCCATCGCGATACAAATCTTCTCAACGGAATTAAACTATGTTTCGAAATGTAGAAAAATCCATTTTATCCACACAAAATTACAGGGGCCATCGAATAAAATTATTCACATGATCCGCGTCGTTAGCAACATTTGGACACACCAACTCTTTCCATTTAATTGCGGGCGAGTGACGAAAATGTGCAATGATACATAAGTTTTTATTTCTTGAACTCAATCAGTATAATTTTTTTTCGAATAGAAACATACGTGAAATATACAACTCACATTACAGTTTACACACATCTCACTTGAAATTGACGTCGTGGAAATACTGTTACCCGAAAAAAGTATGATAGCAAAACGAAATTTCGTGCTTTCAATGTAATGTACTTGATGAAGGTCCATTAAACAAAAAGGCTACCTCCATTAACAAACAGGAATGTCATATCCAACGCCTACGTCATAACACTGAACGCATCCATTTGTGTAATTTTTTAGTTGCGCCTTAATTCATGTGTTAATTTGAAACTTAACTACAACTGATATAAAATTAAACACAATTATTTAATGTATTGTATATTTTTCTTGTCGCAAGCGATCTTTACGACACTGGATTATTTCTCAGACTTGACAGCTGAAGCGAACTCTTACTCGCAAAAAAATTCTGCTATATAATAGGGAAAAATCCATAAAAAAATTTAAAAAGAAGAAGAAGGATTGAATGTTATCTATGTTATTTTCTCTTGTACCAGTAAGATGTCGCTTCATGCAGTGCCATTAACATTTTCTATGGAAAATACCACAAAAAGTCCAGCGTTGGATCCTCTTTGCAAAAGGGCAAAGGAAAGAACGAAAAAACGAATTGAAATTTCACGTGAAAAAACGTATGGTATAAATAACATGAAAAATTGCGCACAATGTTTTTGTGGGACATACTTCAACTCGACATTCTCAATGTCTCGAATCATAATGATACCAAATGAAACTTTACAAAGAAAGAAATCAGCAACAGCGGCAAAACCGTTGAAAAAGAAAATGATTTGGTCAAAAAAGAAAGAATGATGAAAAATGAAATTGTAGAAACATGAACGTTTTTGAATAATAACGTAATATGAACGTTTTTGGTTATGGTGCATTAACGGCTGAAATTTCAGATTGAAGGAAAAACGCAGTCGGGGTTTCGAATAAGATTTAAAAAGTAATTGATTCTTTTCATCGGATAAAAGATATGATTTCGTCTGTGTCTGTGTGATCCCTGGATCTCGTTTAACGGATAGGTAAATTCTTCTCTCTCTCGAAATTTGAAATTACAACTCTATCGTGGAGATGGAGAGCCGAGTATGTCTGTGTTATTTTAAATGTGTTGTACATACATACTGGCCTCTCTATCTCACCGATACGAGTGTAAGCATAATCTTCTTATTCTGAGTTTGCATCTGAAATCGAATTTCAATTTATCTTCCATCGATTGCTCTTCATGTATCCCAATCGTTAAATATTTAACACACTGCGTAAATCTAAAAGATTTCCATGGATAAAATTAGTTGTACATTCACATAAATTACTATTTGGCAATAGAGTTAGGATTAAACCGGCAATTCATAGCAACGCCGTGGAAATGTATTTCAATTTACTTTCAATGTGTGCGAGAATCAAAAATATCTTAAAGGCTGAGAGAGAGCAGCCAAGGATTTTCAATAAGTATTGATGGAAAGAACGTATCTGAAATGTTCATGGTTAGCACTGAGTGTTATTTTGAAATTATTACGGATTGTGCTGTACATAATTAGTTTTGTTGGTTTTACATCTAGTCATTTATTGTTGTCAAAATGGTAGCATCACGTGATCTGTATACGAACAACATTCACGGACACAAGTGTTTGAAGCTGCTTTGAGGCACACGAATAGCAGAAGAGGAAGATAAAAGGGCACACAATTTCACGTGACTCACGTAAATTGAAATATCAAGTCATAAAAGAAACGGAAGATTTCTTTTATTATTCAAATACGTTGACAAAAAAGGGCACGCCGCACACACATCACTCACAGTGGAAGCGGGGACGACGCCGAAACAAGAAACGAAAATATATGTAGTGAGACACACATAGATAGGGTGGGAAACATTTAGAATGGAATGGAATGAAATGTTTGATAAGATTTCGAACCATTGGTAGAATCTAAATAAATCCTCGTCTACTACCTTACAATAAATGCATGAAAGGTGATATCGTGCATTGCACATTTTCTTCATTGTGATTGTTGTAAACTACTACTGTACCAACCAACCAAGACTCTCACTCTATTTGCCATCACCCACACTCTATATATTATGAGTTTAAATCGATGTTGAAACTCTATTTACGGCCGCCATTGCCATATTGCATTTTCCGTGCCACTTCAGTATTCCACGCTCAGAAGAACAGTGTGAATAGATGAATGTCAAAATGTATCAACTTCAATTAGAAAGTTGTGTGTTTGTGTTTGTGTGTGTGGCTTTTTCATGTTATAGCGCTTTTTTCTCGTATTCCTCTTTTTATTTTAAATACGTTTGAGCATATTTGCAAAAAAAAATTTATTGCTATGTGTATATTAGATAAAAATCTTGTTTTGAGCATATCTTTTACTAATGTACAGATTACAACAACAATTTTTTAAAATATGCTCAAACATATGACAGTTCCGATTTAAAATACATTGCAAAACAATGAGAATATTTTTGCTTAAGCATATTTGGTGAAATAGGACCCTGAATGTGCAGAGTAAATCTGATCTCCCTTACTGAAAATAGAAAGCTTATTCACCGGAACCAGTAAGACGAGAAGTGTTTTTTTCTCTTTTAAATGACTAGTAACAAAAACGACAGCGGGAATATCAGAAAAGGTTACAATGTGGAACATATGAAACTTACCTAGGGTTACATAAGCTGTAATATCACTGCCATATCAAACATTTACGTCGTCCACTGAATGCTTTGAATATGTTCACTTTACTTTCACACAGACTCAAAATTATTTCCCCATTTTGACATATACGTACGTTCATTTGCACTGTGTACTACGGGGCAGATATAACCAGTCTCGCTTACTCACTCACTCACTCACTCTCTCACGCTTTTTCGCTCGCATCAAATTGAAAAATAGATTGTATTTGAATTTATTGCGAACGCACATGGCATGTCCAGGGGAAGGAGTTAGAGGAAGCGGCAGCAGCAGCGAAAGCGGCAGCGGCAGCGGCAGTAGCAATGACAGGCACAGACAACTAGCGAGTTTAAACCATTATATTGTCGATCTGAGCTCCGACAGCAATTCCGGTCATCGTCAGTGCACATGCGGAATACGCTATTTCATTCCAGTAAATCATTCAATTTTTATCGAAATGATGCAATCAATGCTTTTTACAATGCTCGTCATGAAAATTACATACTTAAAATATTCTAAACCGAGAGAATACATACACAAGCCAGCAAATATTTTTATTTTTTACTGTGCATTCTTCTTTTAATTTGAATTCTCGACATCAAGATGTCAATGTGGTTCAATCATGGAGTTATTTACAGTTAAATGACTTCTTATATGTCAAATGGACTGACTTAGGATTTGAAGAAATGACAAATTGTGTGTGAATGAAAACGTTTTAACAGCATTTCTTCTCAGTACTGATTCAGTTGTATTCAGATATATATACAAATCCACATCAAGTTCTTCAAATCCTAAGTCAGTTCTTTTAACATATCAGAAGACATTTAGTTGTAAATAGCCCCATGGGTTCAATTGAGCCTATCTTGGTGTTGGTTTTGTTGTGCACTTAAATTGCTGGACAAGCAGAAAACCACCACTCAAAATATATTCCACAATGACGATTGATTGATGTGGTTAACTAAGATGAGAAAAAATTACAATATTTACTTAAAAAAAAATGTTGCAAAATTTTCTGTGTAATGGAAAAGACTTAAAATGAATTGACAAGCATCCATTCTCAACTAAATCCCGAGTTTAGCAATGCGTCTTCATTTTTGGCATTTCCTCTTTGTTGTTTTGACGCACTTATCGAATGAAATCGAATAATTTTCTATTCTTGTTAAATTCAGAAAAAAAAAAACATTTCGACGGCGCTGCTGCCGCCTGTGTGAGCGGATTTTATATCAGGTAAAGAAGAACATCTCACAAATACATGAAGAAATAGCGTACAATTGAAAAACAATCCATTGGATATGAAACGACAAAAAAGGGAAAGACAAACTAAAATTGCATAGATATGTATTTCGAAAAATTGATTGCGAAATACAGCTCAAATGGATCATACCGAACATCACTTTAATTGTGCATTGGTCGTGTTTTGTGTGTATTGGTTTAACCAATAGTATTATATCAACTTAAATTGAAAAAAAAATTAAAATAAAAAAAAATGTAAAAATAAAAATATGTGAGGAATGAAGATGGATACTATGAGCGCGTTTTGTTAAAAAAGCTATGGAATGATATTCTGGCAAGATCTTGGCTGTTGTATGGATAAAAAAGACATAGCTCTACCAGTTTTAATCAAACAGAAGGGAAGATACAGAAAAACACAATAATATAGTATGTTGAAGAACATAATTTGTAAATTCGGTTTCTTTTTTTCGCTTCGACGTTATTCCCAATGTATTTTATTTTTTATGTATGTGTGTGTTTAATATACTGTGTATGTATGTGCTTGCCTTTCCAAGCGAAACAATTGTTGTTGGAATGGGAATGTTTCTATCGACATGTGATTTTGTTAGTCGATTCCGATTAAACTCACGATTCAAAGCCCAGGGGCATTTCTCCTCATTGCAAAAACAAGTAACTGAACGCTCAAATTCATAAAAAAACACGTTAGTTAGGACGATCGACATATGAGTGCCGAAAATTCGTTAACATTTGAATTTGTATTTGAACTGTCATGAACTTCTGATTTTGCACAATATAAAGAGCAAAAGAACGGATTTAGCCTGAATGTATGTGCAACACCGTATTAAGCACCTCAACGTACCTAACGCGTACTTGTATGAATAAGAGAGTAAACGCAAAAGCGTGATACAAGAAATAGAAGGTAATGTCGTTTTTAAATATTTCTCTCGAGAGCAAAAGAGTGAGAATTTTTTATCCCGTTTTGGTTCTCGCAAAACTTTATTTCACTTGTTGTTATCGACTGTATGTATCTCGGTTTTACTATAAGAGCAAAAAAATGTCTCACTGTAACTATCGCAAGAAATTATCGCACTTTTGCTCGTTTTTTTCAAAACGTTCTTATCCGTGAAATTTTTTACCATGTTCTTGTCCGTGGTTTTTTATTGGTACTTTGCATTAATTTTTTCGATTTCCTACGAGATGGCGCAATTTAATTTTATCGCATCGGGGAAAACTGTAACCAACTTCATGTGAAAGCACCATGACAGTATGTGTCATTTCATCAAATTGTAAACACATGTTTTTTGGATCTGTGAATATGTCTTAGTTTGTACCATCAAAGCGCAATTCGCGGGAAGCAATGCTTTTTTGCTTTCATCCGATGCAAAAGTCTACCAAATGTCATCGTTTGTTGCAAGAAGCTTATGGCGAATATGCTCCAACGAATAAAACCGTTGAGAATTGGTTTCAACGATTTAAAAGTGGTGATTTTAACGTGCAAGACAAAGACCGTCCTGGCCAGCCAAAAAAGTTCGAAGACGACGAATTGGAGGCATTGCTTAATGAAGATCCATGTCAAACGCTTCAAGAGATGGCAGAAACGTTAGCCGTTGATTTATCAACTATTTCGAGACGTTTGAAAGCAATAGGCATGATTCAAAAGCAAGGCAATAAGTTGCCGCATGAATTGAAACCAAGAGACGACGAAAGACGTTTTTTCACATGTGAATTGCTGCTTCAACGACACAAAAGGAAGTCTTTTTTGCATCGGATCGTTACTGGCGATGAAAAATGGATTATTACACTATGATAAACCTAAGCCCGAAAAATAGCGCGACAATGTACGGCCGCATGTTGCAAAGGTCGTCAAAACATACCTCCAAACGATCAAATGGGAAGTCCTACCCCACCCGCCTTATTCACCAGACATCGCTCCTTCTGATTACTACTTGTTCCGGTCGATGCAAAATCACCTGGGTGGAAAACGGTTCCAGTCTTTTGAAGAAGTCAAAAAATGGGTCGATTCGTACATAGCGTCAAAAAATGCGAAATGGTTTTGGAAAGGAATCCACGAATTGCCAGAAAAATGGGGAAAAGTAGTGGCTAGCGATGGACAACACTTTGAATGATTGATTGTGAACGAAATTTTGAAAATAAAACTTCATTTTCAACAGCCAAAAATGAAAAAAATTAATGAAAAGTACCAATATATTGTTATGGCCTCGAGAAATTGTACAAGCAGAAACGTGGTGAACAAAATTAACGGATAAGAATGTTATAAAAGAATGCTCGCGGGCAAATACGTGATAAAAAATTCCCGAGCGGAAGTACGATAAAAAAATTATTGGAAAAAACAAAGTGATAATAATTTTCCGATAGTGAGAGTGAGATAAAATTGCATCCCATCTTCACTCTCAAAAAAAGAGAAATCTTATGCCTTGGTTTTACAAAGCCATGAAAATATATGCATTTTTTGTTATGAGGGTCTCACTTATATATTGATTTTGATTGGGACGAATATAAGAGCCATGTGATACATTACCTGCTCTTTTTCCATTTTGAAGAATAAGGAACTTGTTAATTTTGCCCCAAATGCAAAATGCTGACCGATTTTATTGCCAAGTTTCGATTGAAAGGAATTGTTTTCTTTGAATGGCAAATGAATAAAGCATTTGTCGCTTGAGAAAACCTTATATGCTGGTACACACGAATAGCCATACACATAAAAGCGTACGCGCATATTGGAAGCAGCGGAAAATGAAAATTGATGTGTGAATCTCAGCCACATTAGAATTGACATTAAATCTAAAATATATCTGATTATTGCGCTAATAAGTTGTTTTTATTTATGGTTATGAGAATATTGGAAATCGCAGGAAAGGCTAGTCTGGCTGACGGCAGCGGTGGCGGCATTCTCGTTTGTCTGGCGTCAGAAAATTGCATGCATATTTCTACTTTTCCGCACACACCACTGTGTGTGGTAAAGGTATTGCGATCGGTCCAAAAAATTCAAAACGCCTGGAATAAGTTTTCTATGCGTTTTGAACCTAGAAAAAAGGATTGCAACCATTCCCAGAGCAATTTGTTGTCCGTGTGTGGTACGTTGTCCGTTGTCCGTTGTCCGTTGTCCGTTGTACGTTGTCCGTTGTACGCAAAAATGTGTCAACACAATAACTGAAAAATTTTAGATTAGAATTGAGCAAAAATTTACACACACATTGGTCTTCATTAGGAATAGAAACCTATTAATTTTCAGCTTAATCGGATAATTTTTTCGGGTAGCTCTAGTGGAGTCGAATCAATAAATGGGCTGTTTTTCAATATAATTAGGATAAATTTGTATGGGGACTATGTCTAGTTCGCATTGTATCATTATGATACTTCCAGAATATTAATTTTTTATGAAAGAAATAAGTCGTGCAAAATTTGAAGTCATTTCGATTAGATTTAGGATTACCTCCCCTGCAAAATTGTTATTACCAATTCAAAAGCAGCGAGCGATTGTTGAAGTAGAAATTGGAAACTGAGATGCTTATCCGTTTTTTTATTGAAATTTAAATTTAAATTACATGATGTGTAATGACTTGAAATTCGATCTCTTCGACTTGAAATTTTCTGTGATTTATTCTCAAAGTTGCATGATGATTCGATAAGAAATAAACATCAATCCAACACAAATTCGTAGCAATCAATGAAAAACCCGTAAACCCGAACAATTTCGGGAAATGTGCGGAAAAGTTAGTTTTACGTTCGTAATACTATTTATTTTGTGTGTGTTCGTTTCACAGATTTAATTTTTACTATTGACAGTTCAAACAGTTCGTTCGTTTTTTCGTGCTGAGAATAGACGATTATTTCAGCAAAAAAATATGAATACATTATTCAAAATATTGTGCATTGCCACTATAAAGGCAAAGGTACACCATTGGCTATTTCTCTAGTACAAGATTAATTCCTTTTTATGTCATGGGTATCCTCTTTCTAAGGGAATGGTCAAATTTTGGCAATGATCGGAAATAGTGAGCCCGTAATTTTTCACACAGATATGTAATCAATCTAAGTCGTAAGTATTATGAAAGAATGATGTCTGTATAGTAAAATTCTCGCACTTCTCATTTAAGTACTTTTTCAGCGGCACTATAGGTTGAAAGTCAACATTTTTGGAGTAATTTTTTTCATGAAAATTATAGGAAGAAAACTCTAAAAAACTGTTTCAATGGCATGCTAAGATTTGAGTGCAGCTGTACAATGAATTCACCGTTATTTCGTGTGATTATGTGTTGTTTTGAGCAATTTTGTAGCATACAGAATAACCTCTTCAAATAACCATAATAATAGGCAATTCTCGATTTCAGTTTCAGGTGTATCTCGGGTTCTCCGTTTGAATATTATCAAACTTTTTGCATCCAAATTATTGTTGACAGATAGATTAAGGTTGCATCTCGTTTTGAGACAAGTTTCATGAATATAAACGGTTATTTTCCCATTTTCACATTTGAACTACCAATAGTTGTAATTTCTGTCTTATTTACCGTTAAGTTTTTGGAAGGGGTTTCGACTGACTGCGACGTAGCAGCGACGGCAACAGTGTTGCTTGTTGTTCAATACAATATACCCAAATGGAAATTCTCCCGGACCATTTAATCTGATATGGTTTTTGGGCTGATTAAAAGCGGAACGATTGAATTTGATTCTGATCACGATTGTTCAGACAAACCGTCTGAGTGTGTGTGTGTGTGTGTGTGTGTGTGTGTGTGTGTGTGTGTGTGTGTGTTGTGCAATGGGGCGCAAATTGGCGAATTTTGGTTCATTCGAATATTAGCCCATTTATTCCAAATACACTATAGGCAACATTGATTGTATCCGTTTATGTGTGCTAGTTGTGTGAAAATAGCAGGAATATATTTATCACAAATTGGAATACATCAAATTTTCGAATAAAGTGGAAGTATTTGCCACCATGAACACAAACATGCAATTGACCAACAAATGTTTTGGTGTTAGGTTCCTTGAACACCAGCCCCCAAGCAGCAGCAACAGTAAGCTCTATACACACAATCAAATATTGTACAGCTGCTGCTGTTGCTTTGGTGTGTTGGGAATGCGACGTTACCCTTTTTCACTAACGCAATGGCTTGAAATTGCCGTTGCAGAATAATGGACGAAAGAAAACAAAAGTCCATGCAATCGCCATGGAGCTTGAACGAGCTTTTGTTCCATCATCCGTTGTACATACGGTGAAGAGTGAAAACGAATTAACGCAAAGCTGAACGCGTGCATCAAGCACTTAATCCACGAAGTATACTCAACACTTAAGAAAATCCAACTGAAATGCTTGCGGATACGGAATCTGAGTAGCCAGTGCCACAAACGCATGCCAGAAAGCTCACACACCGACGAAACGAATTCCGGATTAAAATCCACACTGCACGGAAATTCATGTGCATTTCAAGCATTTAGTATGTGAACAGACATCGAAGGGTGCGTGCGCTATCCACAAGATTGCTGTTGTTCAATTTGTGTGCTTGGAAAGTTTTAACATTGCAATTTTGTTTTTTTCTTTATTTTAATATTTTGTACTGAAGAATGGTACAAATGTAAAAAAAAAAACAGATTAACATTATATACATCGATTTCGTCTATTTGCAATTAAATTGAACAGAAAACCTTGGATCAATCTATAATGTAAGTTACACCGTAAATATTGCTTAGTTCAATAAACAATCGTAAAAATTAGTCGGTGAAATAAAAACTAATCCGAATGAACCATTGTCGGATTACGTAATTGTGTACCAGTAAAGTAATGAATACTTAATAGCGCACATAAGGTATATCCACTTTATATCGATTTAAGTGAACTCTCTGCTTAGTTTGGTATCATTGTAATAATGTTTGAAATAGCAAAAAAGCTCTGGAATACATTAAATTACACCGGCATTTTGAAAACTTTTCGTACGTTTCTATTTAATTTGTTTGTCCAGTTGATTTCGAAAAATAGGCTCATTGCTTTCGAGCGTGCGAAAGAGATATTGTGAGAGTCGCTTTCGGTTTGACTGGTTTTGTTTCAGTGAGCGTCACAAACAACTACAATTTCATTCGGAAACGAAACAGAATGTCACATTTTCAAGTTAGTTAAACCCAAGATCTTGTCCCAGTGAATGCGGTTGCAGATTGTTCTGATTGCTATTCCCTTGTTTGTTCTTTTGTTTTCCGTTCACGCTGTAGAAGCACACGACAACTTTAACTCACTCGCTATACTCTGCCTCTATCTCTGCCTCTGTGAGTGGGCCTGTGTGTATCTGAAGGGTGTGTGTGTGTGTGTGTGTGTGTGTGTGTGTGTGTGTGTGTGTGTGTGTGTGTGTGTGTGTGTGTATGTGTGTGTCTGTCTGTGTGTGAGTGAATAAACTGAATAAACAAAAAAGTAATGAAATCATTGGTAATAAAGGACAACCGCAATGTTACGTTGACGTTGAATCGAATTGCGCTTACGTTCAAATATGTGTGCGACACTTAATTTCAAAAGATAAATAGATGCAGAGGTTGGAATATTGTGGATGCTTCTTAATAATACGGACCATTTGATTAATGTGCCTCCATACTCATTAGCCACAATGATTCTTCATTTGTACCTCAATGTAACTCATGATTCGTCTAGTTTAAACCTATGCATGTGTGTTTAAACCTATTCAGTCTATGCTGAAGTAGATATATCGTATGAGTGAAAAAAACAATGTGTCCAACTGTTGCTGTTGACATGAATCATTTGGTGGAGAGGAATTTTTTCAAATCATTTTCAACATAATTTTCTACATTGACTTGAAGAAATGGACAATCTGTTACATATTGTATCGATTTCACGGGAATTCACAAAGCTAATATATGGTAACACACAGAGACAAAGGAGGAGAATGAATTTCACGGACAAAATATCTATTTGACACGATCCAAACGGCAGCGAGATTAATTGAAACCCATTTTCATAACAACATAGTGAATTATCACCCATTCAAACAAGCCCTAGGCTCGCTCTCTATCTTACTCTCTCTCTCTCTCTCTCGTCTTCCTATGTGTTTTGAAGGCCTGTTTGCGAACTCTTTGTCCGAAGATACATGATTTGATTTTCAATTAAGTTAAAATGTTTCTCGTTCTTAGTTTATTTGTATCATATTCGTTAACTTCGTTTAAAACCGGAAAAAAGACGAGAAGAGAAGCAAAAGAGAAAAGCTTTACAGCGAACATGACGCCACATGCATTCATTTGGCGTGGTTCTACATGAATTAAGATATGAGAATTTTATTATTTCCCGCTTTTGAACAAAGCTGTTCACTCCCGATCAGTCAACCAGCAAGACAGCCTGTTGGTATCACAATGGCAAATGACAACTGATGACGAACAAGACAAAATTTGCAGAACGAATATTGAATTGGAAATCACGTAATATTGTATGAAAAGCTCTATTATTAGCGTAGCATGCAGAAAATGCTTAGTTTTCCTCTCTTTTCACCATGTTTTACTCGCATGACACGCAATAGCGCTTATTTCTGTTTTTCTTGCTCATCATCATCATCTCCATCTTCATATTGTGGCTTTAGAGATGGGTTCGACTGCAGGTACTTATAATTTAAATATTATTGTATCGTGCTAACCAATAAGCGACATTGTCTATCTTTACGATCATACCACACTTGATGCTTTGTCACTTTGTATGACATATTTTCTAAATCGAAAATATGTATGTGAATTTTCAGTAAATCAGCACTCTTCAACCTTTTGGTGCTTCATCGAAATGCATGGATGACAGCGGTTGATCGTCTGCTCAAAATCGAATCAAAAAATTTAACATGCATGAAAGAAGAGAGGGAAACAGATAGAGAATAGGGAAAAATCGAACAAGACCGTTTTATGAAATTTCATCACATTGATTGAATTGATGACGCAATTTTAAAATGAATTCCAAATAATGCCATTTGGTTGTCAACAAACCAATCGAATTATTTGCAAAATTTGACCTTAAAATTGTTTCGAGCACATAAACACAGACGCACGGCGAGGAAAAAACACCGGCAATTGTAATTTGTGTGCTTCGAATGAAGATTCCTTGTAAACATGATGCAGCGAGAGATTTGTTCAAATAATTTCCGCTTTGGATATTCAAATAAAAATGAATAATCAAATAATCAACTGTGCGGTTGTGCGTGAGTTCATATCATGTCGGGCTTGTGGTCATTTCATGTTAGTTAATTTTTTTTTTATTTCCTTTTGGCTGCGCTTCCACTCTTCTTCTGTGTAATTTTGCAATTCTTGCTCAAACACTTAAATATTTATCTGGCTGATCCAATTTATTTACAGCGATGCAACTTATTAACCTCACGGCTGGATGCATGAATAAAAATGATTCAAATTTAGCGATATTCCGATCGATCACATAGATTGCCTGCGATTCCCATATAATATTTCACACAATAAATGAGTCCGAATTCGCAGAATAAATATGCGAATATAATTCAATGGACAACAATTATGGTTAAGGAACACCATTCATTGACATTTGAGAGGGAAATTTCGATATTAGGCTCACTTAATGATGGAAAAATTTCTTTTCTTGGTAGAACATTCATAGTTGTTTTTTTTTTACTTTTGATCCAGGGTCCCATTTAGCAAACATCAATTGCTCTGCGCCGCCAGCGATTCAATTTCATAGAATAATTTCACAATATAGAATGAGTATTTTGTCGGAATTTTAAGTGATTTTTTATGTCACTTTTCCAAAATTCAACGAGAACGGAGTGAGTTGAGCGAAACAATTTGGTTTTTTGTATGCATACACATATATCCCAATTACGGAAACATTGTAGCTATATGCTAAAGACAAATCGATAACGTATGCTACAGACAAAATAAACAAATTGAAAACAAAATTTGAGACCGATTTAATGACATTTTACGAATGGTTAAACAATAACACACTAGTTCTAAACACTGAAAAACCTAAATTGAAATCTACAATTCAAAATGAAAGGAATTAAAGAATTTACCAGATATATTTCTTAATAAAAAAAAAAGTAACAGAAATGGATTATCTGGGTTTAACCATTGATACTCATAAAACTTGGGACACTCAAGTAGAACTAGCTTTTCCGCAAATTTCCCGAAAATCTACGGATTTACGGGTAGTGCTTTTTTCTTATCGTATCATCTTGTTACTTTGAAAATATGAATTTTACATGAAAAAAAATAAGTCCTACAAAATTTCAAGTCATTACGATGACATTAAGAATTGATTAATACACAAATCGGCCGTGCAATATTTGCGGATGTATTGGTATTTGATTCAAACCAGAGCTGAAATCGAATTGTCATGTATATTCTTGTAATTTCCAGGAGGCTTCGCATATTAATATAGTCACACGACCATACTCAATGACATTCATAAAAGTGATACCAGATAGCAAAAAAATATAATTGCGAAAAATATCAATATACAATACAAGAAAGTTATTACCTTTAAAAATACAACGGAAAAAGAACTAAATTTAAAACAATTTGAAAATTTAACCGAAAAAAAGTATGTAAAGTTTAGCTCTAAGGGCATACATGTTCACTGTATATTTGGGAAATAAATAATATATTATGTTGTTATTTATATGCATAAAGCATTGAAAAGCGGTTTCCGCGCAGATTTCATAGAAATCCAAACTTTTCATCAAAAATAAATAATCTAATCATTCTAAAGCCTCGGAACTCGGACGAATGAAACAAATATTCTTAATTATCACACATGCTCCACTATGTTGGAAGTTGCAAATACGAAATTATATTTATTACTAATATATTTTGGAAATATTACGATTTCAACTTATGACAAGCAAAAGAAATATATTTCCAAAATGCTTTTGTATATATCGCTATGATACCAATACCAAATGAGAGTGAGCTCTTAGATTCAGCGCTCTCTCCATTCCATTTCATCAGGCGATCTGTTCGCAATTATACTGTCCGAAAATAACGACGATTTTTATGATCGAAACGATAGCATTATTGCAAATGACACTCAATCAATTCAGTTTTCTGCAAAAGTATTCAAATTGAACAGCAGAAACCATTTGGTATTGTTCATATAGCTCTCGGCTGCCACAATCAAATAAGTTGCAACTCATGCTATCTCCGGCTATTTTGAAGAGAGCTCGTATCTCTTCTCCGCCGTTTATGTTTGTTCGGGGCTATATATTGTCTTTGCAGTTCGTCCTCATTCCGAAAGAAATAATACGGAATAGTTGCGGGTTCTCGATTTACTACATCATGCGCATACAACGAAAATGAGCATGGCAATGCTATCGTTCATCATGAGAGAATTTATTTTAACGATACATGTAATTACAACAACAAATCTAGATGAAAAAAAACTTCATGTTGCGTTTGTATATGAAACACAATTAAAGTCATTTTTATTCTAAGCTTTTCAAATATGTTATATTGTTGAAAAAAAAAAAAAAAAAATACAAATCTGTCGTAATTTGACAGATTTTTAGTTGCAAATTTTAAATCTAAACTGTCATAAAGTGTATTTGACAGAACATAACCGAAATAATGAAAATTAAAAAAACTTGTTCACAACACGACTACTTTAAATTTGAACAATATTTCTATATGTGTGGTGCACTCGTAAAACGAGACTCGTTTATAAACACTGGTGATCGTTCATTGATTGGCCAACCGTTCAATGGACATGCATTTATATAGCATTCAAAGTGATATTTTTGCAACTATCGCTGTTCAAATATATCTCTGGATTTTTTAAGAAGCGATCATCAAAATTGCAATTGTCATTCAGTGTTCCGCTGGAAAGCGAATGCCATTAACACAAAACCAATTTCGTCCACGTCACAAGAATTCTGAAGAAATCGATTTGTATAATGCAAACAGTTTCGGAAGCTACACCTTAAGCATTCAATTCATGAATGTCTCAAAGATATTTCGATTACCATCACGGCACGCATTTGAATAAAATCCGTAATGAAAAATTGCATACTTTGTGTGCAAACCACACACAATCATCCCGAATTCATGAGAATATTCGGCTAGCCCTTCGAAATGAATGCACCACACCGAAAAATGTGAGTGTTTGTGTTTTTGTGTGTTTGATACATTTCGCAATTCTCCACTCCATACGAGAATGATGGGATCAATGCAGAGAAACACATAAAGAGCGTGTGTATCATTTGATCAAATATATTTAGCGCATTTAAGAACCACCAGACGTAGCTCAAGTTTCATCTGTAGTCTCACGTCGGAGAATGGATTGGCAGAAATGTGAAAATGGTAACGAATGCTAAAACAAACGCTACAAACAAGAGATAAAGAGAGTGAGTCAAAGGAAACGTCATTGAAATTTTTGTATATGTTCAGATAGCTCAAACAATAATATATATATATATCAGCTGAATGCAGCATCGCATATAATTATCATACATATCACAAACCGAATGCATGGCGTAGCAAACAAAAATACCTGCCGATTGTAAGAACTTTGGTCTGAGCATATTCAAGAGCTGCGCAGACACATCAAACTACTGAAAGTACACGAAAAAAAAAATCGCATTGCATCACAAAGTAATTATAGCCAACACACGAATCTTGAGTCACAAGTGCAATATCAAGCTTTATACTCAAACTAGTTGGCGCACTGATGTCGTGATATTAAAATGTTATCAGACATTCTGTTTGAGTGGTGAGGATTCGATTTTGACGCTCGTCTTAAATTAAAACCAAGATACAAACATTTATGAAGTTAGTATCAACTTATCAGTTGGTTTAATACTTTTGCAATTATTTCGAGTGGATTGCAGAAACAAGAAGGTACTTAAAAATATAGCAGCACACACTGTGAAGTATACATATTGCTATACAAAGAAGCACACTTTGTGATCTTTTAACCAACACAAATTTACATATACGTATGTGTGTGTGTTGAATCGACTGACTTTAAGTGTGTGTAGTTCCATACTCGCTCGATACAATTCATCCAATGTGCTAATGGGAAATAACATGGGAAATTTGAGCACAGATATTTCGGGCATTTCTGGTGGTATGATCGAAAAAAAAAACAAAATTTCCAACCCAAAACTTGACTCTCCCATACTACTCTCAGTTCTAGAATACATTGGATCCTTGATCCTTGACCCACCAGCTCGGAATCACCTTTTCCACAGAATCGAACTAAATTGAATCCTGTGTTCTTGAACAAAGAAGATTATAGACATTTTAAATTTTTTTATCAGACCATCAGAAATGCCTGAAAGAGTTATGTGAAGATTTACCATGTTATTCCCATCAGCACGTTCATCATATATGACGTAAGATCACTTCTGTGATTCTTAAAACTGGAGCTGAAAATGTACACAATTGTGTAACCAACTGAATGCTACACATTGTTGACTGGCAGTGCGTACTGTAATATTTTGTGTGTTTTCGAATCCGAAATCATGTGTTCAAGGTCATGGTTCAAATTTCAGTAATATTTAATATTCTATCCATTTTCCGACGAACGTTTCGAAAATATTAAATGCAAACAAATTACAAGATTTGATCTGATAAAGGCAAAAAGTGTGTGCTTATTGCTTTTAAGTTAGTGTTTATGTCAGCATATGTAATTTACTCATATTTGAGATTAAGCAACTATCTTCATATGTGCAGAATAGAAATGAATCGATTGAGGCAGGAATACTCACTCGATGGGTAAATGAAAACAGTAGAAGAGAGAAACAAAATAAGAAAATGCGTTAACTGAATCCAGACACCTTCAAACAAATGAAAAGGAAATTATTCGATTGAATTCAACCACAAAATACGATCCCTCAAGTATTCTCGTCACAATTTCATTCCAAAAAAATGCAAAGAAGAGAGAAGATGACATCCAATTGAACGAAACGAACCATTCCAATGACGTTTCAATGGGAGAGAGAGAGGTAGAGAGAGAGAGAGAATGAGGGGGAGAATTTTATTCGACGCGAGCTTATCAAATTCTGAATCTAATTTTGCTTTATCACAATAATGTCTTCGTTCTCAACAAGTTCTTGACAACACACGAATAGAGACTGTGCACTGTTTTCTTTCTATTTTGTTCGAAAAAAGCGCTGTTTTCATCATTGTTTTGTTTTTGCTTCTTCGCCTTTACTCTCTTTCAATTTTTCCATCCACTTTTTTCGCTTTCATCACTTTCTCAATATTTTATTTTAAGAAGCATCAATTTTATTTCACACGAAAAACTTTTCCAAATGAAAATTAATGTTTTCCCAAAACCATTTGCCAGAAAAGTTCACTTACAATGGTTATTATGCGAAAATGAGTATGTGTTCATAATTATCGTATAAATTGTTTGAACATTCCCATTAATATCAATTATCATGTTCATGAATAATATATGAAAATATGGCCATACCCTGAGGGAACAACATTTAAGATCCCATCTAAAACCATTGATTTTATTTGTTTTCGACACGAAATTGCTATTTTTATGTGTTTATTGAAAGTTACTCAGTTTTTAAGGGAGCTTCGAAATACCCGTACAACGCGAGCTCAAAGTAAGCACACAGCAATCGAAACTGAACCAGGACTCGAGAAAATGATTCGAACCAAAACAGTGTGAAACGATGCATCTTTGGTAAAAGAAATAAACATTTATGACGGAAAAAATCCACTGTAATTAACTGAATTGTCAAGAATAAAATAAAGCACAAAACCATCTTGTCGTTCATTTTACATCAAAAGGAAGTGTTCATTTGATATGTATCAAAAAGGGGTTTAATGGTTGCACAACGTCTTTGAGTATTGATTTTCAATGAAATAAGCGTAATACGATAACAGTGAAGAAATTACTGGAAAGAAAACGAATAAGCTTGGATGCATATAAAAGAGTACTCCACATATTTCTTGTGATATCTCGCAATAATCCAAATCTCTGTGTATATTGTTCTCCACATTCACTTTTGTTTATTTGGCTTACATGGCAAGAGAGCCAAAGCAAGAGCTAGAGTCGTCGGCGTCGGTAGATATGAGCTTCCTATGTGTCTCCAGCTCTCACAACTGACTGTGCTCTCTTTGTTTGTTGTTGTTGTTGTTGTTGTTGTTGTTGTTGTTGTTGTTGTTGTTGTTGTTGTTGTTGTTGTTGTTGTTGTTGTTGTTGTTGTTGTTGTTGTTGTTGTTGTTGTTGTTGTTGTTGTTGTTGTTGTTGTTGTTGTTGTTGTTGTTGTTGTTGTTGTTGTTGTTGTTGTTGTTGTTGTTGTTGTTGTTGTTGTTGTTGTTGTTGTTGTTGTTGTTGTTGTTGTTGTTGTTGTTGTTGTTGTTGTTGTTGTTGTTGTTGTTGTTGTTGTTGTTGTTGTTGTTGTTGTTGTTGTTGTTGTTGTTGTTGTTGTTGTTGTTGTTGTTGTTGTTGTTGTTGTTGTTGTTGTTGTTGTTGTTGTTGTTGTTGTTGTTGTTGTTGTTGTTGTTGTTGTTGTTGTTGTTGTTGTTGTTGTTGTTGTTGTTGTTGTTGTTGTTGTTGTTGTTATTGTTGTTGGTAATGGTGGTGGTGGTGGTGGTGGTGGTGGCGAAAATGGTCCTCATTAACTGGATGAGTCATACAAATCGCGTGTGGAAAATGGTTGGTTTGGTAAAAGCACTAAAGCCACGGCGACATATTTCAGACGAGTTTACTTCCATTCGCTTTCTCTATACGCAGGATCGGCAATGTTTCTTCTTCACAAACGGTATGTGTAGAGAATGAACGAGAAATGAGAATGCGAGAATGAAAGAGGAGAAAGCCAAGAGCGACCTCAGTTGCGTTCAATTGAAATACACTAAACTTAATACTTTTGGAACTACGCCATTGAATTTATGTGGTAAAAATTGTATTTGCGATAGGCAATAATGATTCCAATTTGATTAAGCAGGGAACAATATTTTCGATAGGAAAGTTCATACGCATTCTATTTATTCAATCATTATTGTATATGTGAATTTGAGGTGCGTTTGCAACTGGCGCCACACTAATGTTTGTAGCAGCAGTAATGGATGAGTAAACGCACACGGTATAATGAACCACGAAAAAAACAAACAAATTTACGCCGATAGCGCAAGTGTGCATGGAATGTCGGTGAGTTGAGGGTGAGTTTGCCCCGATATCACGTGACATTCGACCATTTCAATTGACTCATTCGTTTAACGAGTGATGACAACAGCATAAATGAAAGAAGAAATAAAGAACATAACAAAATCAACAACAACAAATGCAAACAAATCCTATTGTAATTCGAACATTTCAGAAATATACAAATTAGCTTCATCGACATTATTGTTTTTGATCCCCGAAGAAAAGCCACCGACAGAGGGAAACCTTGAACTAAGTCCATGGACATCGTTTTCAACTCTCTCGCTCCCTCAGTCGACTTTATTAAGACGATGAATTTTAAAAGCTTCTTACTTTTCTGCACACACACCACTGTGTGCGTAAAAGCACTGCAATCGGCCAAAACAAATTCAAAACGCCCGGAATGAGTTTTCTAGCGTTTTGGACCTGAGAAAACGATTGCAACCATTTCTGGAGCGATTTGTTGTCCGTATTTACGTTGTCCGTTGTACGATGTACGTTATCCGTTCACATGTAGAGACGGAGTTTTAAGAAAAATTAGGGGAACAATTTGCGCAAGTCGAAGTGAACGAAGCGTCTGATATTGAGTATGAAGGGAATTTGTTTAAGGAAGTGATTGTAGAAGTAGCGTGTTGTGGTATGTTTGTAGTTAAGAATGGGAGAAAGAAGACTGAATGGTGGAATGAAAATATTAGAATTGCTGTAAAAGAAAGGAGAATGAGATGGATCCGCTAGTTGCAGAACATAACCGACGAAAATATGGTGTCGTATAGGGAACAAAAGCGTGTGGTGAATATGATGGTGAAAGGAGCAAAAGAGAGGTGGAGTTTGGTCAGGAACTAGAAGTTGCTGAGCAACAGAGGAACAAGGTATTCTGGTCATGGGTTAAGAACATTAGGAATGGAGGCAAGAAACATGCTCCTGGAGCTGTTTTGGACAAGTCGAACAATGTAATGACTGGCAAAAAGAATGTGTTGAAACGATGGAAGGAATATTTTGATGAATTGCTGAATGTAGAAAATGCCGATTAGGTGAATGAGAATATGAATGGAAATGTGAGTGGAGAGAGTTTGAAAGAGATTAGAATGGATGAAATTTATTAGTAGTGGTTTGGTAGGTGTTCGCTGGTTAAATCGTATCTTTAATTTAGTTCGGAGTTCCACTGTTGTTCTTGAAGAATGGGGTGGCTTAGTTATTTCACCACTTCATAAGAAAGACAGTAATAGATACTGCAATAACAATCGAGGAATTTCACTATTAAGCGTTGTCGGTAAAGTATATAGTGCAACTTTGGAAAAGAGAACAAGAGCTATTGTCAAATCACTCTTGGATGAAAATCAATCGGGTTTCCGCCCAATGCGCGGCTGTCAAGATCAAATTTTTTGTATGAGACAACTAATGGAGAAATTCCTTGAAAGAACTAGGGAACTGTACTTCTGTTTCGTGGACTTGTAGAAAGCCTACGACTGCATTCCCAGATCTAAGTTGTGGTCAGTCTTGGCCGATTATAGTGTGAATGGTCATCTTCTCAACGCGATTCAAAGTTTGTACGCAAACAGTAAAGCAACAGTAAGAGTGGATGGAGATTTGAGTGAATGGTTTGAAGAACGTTGTTGGAACAAGTTTCCCAATTCAAATATTTGGGTTGCATCTTTTCGGAAGATGGCAAGTTTAATAAAGAGTTTGAATAGCGTAGGGTTAATGGAAATAAAGTTGTAGCGCAACTTAGATCACACGTTTTCAATAATTTGAGTACAGAAACAAAGATGTTGATTCACGGGTCAATCTTCAGACCAACTATTCTATATGGTAGCGAGAGCTGGGTTGATTCTGGGAATTTAATTCATGATATGGAAGTGTCGGATATGAAAGTGTTGAGAATGGTGTCGAGAGTCTCGCGCCGCGATCAGTGGGAAAACAGAATCCGAAATGAGACGATTCGGGGGGATTTGAACGTCGATTCGGTAGAAACGTCGATTCGGACTTTAGCTCAGATTTAATAAGCTGTCAAATAGGATTTTTAATATACATACTTAATCCCAAAATTTTATTTTTGAATTCTCTTATCAATACAAAATATTTCAATCCTTAATTGCTAATATTGCGTACTGCATATGACTCCAAAAATAAATGTGTAGTATTCAATAAAATCCCCGTAAGCCGGAGACTTTCGGGAAATGTGCAGGCCATTTATTAAGGATTGAAATGGAATATCTTGCAATACAGTTGAGAGTTTTCAGTCCTTTCTGGCACATATGATAAGTAGTCAGATTTTTTTTTAGTAGGTGGAGACGCCCTAAATGTTTATCATTAAATGGAGGCGCCCGTATTTCTTCCCGCCTTATATGACTATTCACTGGGCCATCCGACTAATAAGATGGTGCTAATTATACTTACTAGCGAATTTAATAGACTAATAAGTTGCCAACTTACTACTAGGTTGTTCTTAATTGGTTGTTATGTATTTTAAGTGTCTTTAAAATCTCAGCAAAACTTATTAAGTAGTAACTATATTATTAGTTCCTTTCCATTAGACCCAACCATATCTTGCTAGAATTTAAAAGTATTTATATTTTGTCATAAGGAAGACGTTCGTTAAAATGCGATTCGCACATCATTATGGAACACCTAGTATTAATTTAAATATGATCAAAACCCTTTTAATTGGGCACGGGCCTATTTGATGCCGATGGTATTTGCATTTATTTGCAGCGATCGCTGAAAGGAACACTGCATAATTAGAAAAAAATTGCCGCGCATCAACACTTGACCGGAATTATTATTGTAATTCCAGAGAAATTCGTGTTGCTCACTTGTTACGCGCAAACTTTTTAGATGTCATTTGTTTCTTGCTACACATTCAAAAGCGTGAATTCATCATATTCGAATTATATTGGATTAATTCGAATACAATGTTACAGAATTCATTTAACTGGAGTTCTTAAGTTCTCTTGGGAGTTTTGGTGTGTCTGTGCAATCAATGGTGCAGAGCGCTGTTGATTCATGAATATTTTGGTTTCATAGTTAATGCACGAGCTCGCAAGGAAGAATAGAAGGTGAAAAATCCATACCCCGCACAATTTTTACAATGCCATTTACTGCCGATATGCACGAAAGTCGTCGCACGCCAGTCATCGAAGTAAAAACGAATAATGAATGCACATCACACGGCAGTTTTGTAAAAATTGTGTTCGTACACACATAAATCCAGCACGAATCAAGTTAACCGCGCGCCGCATATTATTCCGTGCATTTTCACTCTGCTGACTTTTCATTCTTGAATTTGATGGCGGATCGATGTGAGACAAAGAGGCGCCGATTGCTAATAAAATCGGTGCATGATATCGTACTCAAATTATACAATTTGTCCTCAAGTAATTTCAGATTTCATTTTATTATTATTTCGCTTTTCGAAATAACTTCACTTGGAGATTTGTCCAGTGTCACTAACCATTCAACGAATTTCCAACCAAACAAGTGAATCACGTCTTTGCATTATACGGTTCATTACATGACTCTATTTGGGCATGACTCAACGTTTCGGAATAACTACAGAAAAAGAAGCTACAGACGCTCAGCCATTCACAATTGATTCGGTCACCATATTAATACATATAGACGTGAATTCACTCAACCGTTCAGTTCAAAGCTGAATTTTGAGTACAGAAATTTTACTATATTTCAGCCCTTTGAAATGATTGCCAAGTGGTGCTGTTAATGCGTCATTGAAATCTAGTTGAAGATAATACAACACAAAATTCATATAATTCGATATTGTAGTAGTAGAATAATTCCAAAAATATCATGAAAATTCCATAAAATTCAAAAATGTTAGATTTTCACTATTTTCTAATGTTAAAATGGAAAAAATAAGGAATTCGAGTTTTTGCTTAGTCTAAAATCAATCCAAGTTATAATAAAATATTCCTTCAGGAAATCTGGTCCTGTATTTGCGGTCTGACAACGACAACTGACATAAATCGACAACATTTTACATGTAGCTGTGTTGAATTTGGTTGAATTACATAGATTTATATGCAATTATTTTCTTTGGAATTATTATTATATTATATTGAATTATATGAATTGCAGTGTAGTAGTTTGCCCCCTGATCGATATATATTTAAAATATTGCTAAAATGATGCATTTATCAACTTATTTCAATTCACATGCTTGCTATTGACATGTTAATAACTGCAGTATTCAAAGAAACTGAGTTTTTTACAGTGTATGACGATCTTAATTTAGATTTATTGTATCTGCCATTTCGCTTAGTCTAGTAAAGCAATGTGCGCGGTTCAAAACGATTATCTGTGTAATAATATTTAAACAAATTCCTTTGCTCCAAGAAGTCGCGAAAATCAAAGCACTTTTAGCACGGTTGGTTAAGTTTGAATGTGAAGAAATCGCTCTTTCGGTCGCGATTCATCGCTTCAGTAAAATGATGAATTCTCTGGCAAACATCTCATTTTTTTGCTTATTATATCATCGATATGATAAACTTTTCTAGTTCTGTGAACTAGTTAACTCGATTATGAAGTTTCTTGAACACTTTCCCTTGCACTTCATCGCTCTCTCACGCGGAAATTTTTTCATGTGATGCATTGATTTCCTTGATTTCCTTGACTTTTTTATGTACGTGATGTTCATCGTTTTTGGTTGAAATTTAATCGTGACATGAAATTTTCTCACCAGCCAAAAGCATGTGTGCGCAAATATCGGCAAGGTATCTGTCTCTAAATAACGTCATCACCATTTTTGCACCAAAATACTATTTACAAACTGATTTTCATTCGGAGATTTATGTCGAAAACTGTCGATGTTAATAAACATTGTTTTTTCTTTGTCTCTTTGTTGCAGTTAATAACGGACGTCGTATCACCTGAATGTTGTTGTCGGGAGAGATATTAATTCGAACACCACTGAGTGTGGCAATTTTGCCGCCACCCTCATTGATCGAATTGTGCAAAGCAATGGCAACTCTCGCTACACTCGCCAATCAACAGAATATTGACGATGATGACATATATTTAGGTATGTATTGCATAGCTTGTGCCTTTGTTGCAGAGAATGTTCTTTAGATGGGGATGAAAATTGTGGAGGAAAATGTGAAAGAGTACTGAGGAGGACCCTCAATCGAGGACGAAAACTATTCTGGAGAAAAAAACAAATCATTTTTATAAGAACGTTTGTAAAAAATTCGTAATGATAGACAGGTCATGTCTCATCGTATCTGCCTGCATTTGTCAATGTAAAAATAACTTCTGTGCATAAGAAATAATATATCATTACACTTAGACAGACAGCTAAACAAATGCTCAAATGCATAAATTCAAACTGTTTCGTGTCATAGTCATTTGGAATCGTTTGCATTGTTGTACGCTCGTGAACGTGGTGTCTCATTTGATTTGAGTTTGCCGCAGTTTGGGCGTGAGCGCGAATGGGATAAAAAGGAGAATTTATTCCTTCGCAATTTGCTACACGTTTTTTGAGGGACTGTTCTATTATATTCAATTTGGTATTACAGTTTGTAGTGTACTGTCAGTAGAATACTGTTTCTTATAATGTGCATGAGAGTGAAAGAGAATTCTGTCTTCCACAGAGAACAACAATATAGTGAATAGTATGAAACAGTCTCTGGTTTTTTTCTACAAATAAGATGTTTTTGTTAAATGTGCAGCGCTCCGTGGGATAAAGAGGGCAAACAGACACGAAATTCAGTTAGTTGTGATTCAAAGTGATGCGTGGCTATGTCGATAAAAACGATGTTCGCTGATTTCGAATGCACAGCCACATATTTCTTTTAAAACTCTATGTTTCTAATTGTGGTGATTCATTCAACATCATTAACATCAGTGAAATGGCCAAAGAAATAGTTGACTTTCAACATTCCTGGAAGATGATTCAGATCCGCACACAGAGTGAAAAAATTGTGCAAAGCTGATTGCACACATTGTGTGATCGAAAGCAAAAGTGACAGCAATAGATCTGGTGAAACGGCATTGAACGAATCATGTTTCATTTATTTATATATTTATACAAATGCCAATAGAACGATGATGTAAAATGACGTATGGCATTGACAAAGGAACAAAATAAAATTAAAGAACGTTTGTTATATTGGTTAATTTCGGGACACACTAACACACTCACACACATTTTTAAGATCACCACCTATTTATCAGTACATGAGTGTGCACTTATAACATCGTAATATCAATGATGTTTTTTCGAGACCAGCTACAGCAAAGGAATCACCGGAAGTTAACAAATTGGAGCTTCTGAACTCGACCACATTCTATCCAAATGAAATACTGAAATTAGGCAAAAGAAAATTAGAGGATATCTTCTTTCTCTTTCCCTCTATCTCTTTTTCCCTATTATAAGTGTGCAATTCTTTTTCCATTTCCATCTCAACAAACTGAAGAGCTTCCAAAGAGCCTCCATTTAATATTTTCAATAATAATATGTATAGTATACACAACATTCTCATATGTAAGAGGACTTTTATGTGAAAACACTGTGGTTCGTGACTTTATTGCATTTATTGGATCTTCAACAAATTAACACAAATAAGCCGAATGATGGAATGCGTGCGTATGCTTTTTCCCTCTATTTTCAGCATTTGTTTCCTCCCTCTCACTCTCTTCTTTTCATTCATTCTGTTTGTGCTGAATTTCGTGTATTATTTTTGTTTGTTCCGGACCACAGAACGTCAACACTTTTTCTTATATGGTTCATGAGAAAAAAACAAACATTCGCAGCTGACTGGTATATTTTTAAAATGTTTTGATGGGTTTTTTCCCTTTCCAGAAAGACCAACAGACGAATATTTTATTTTCCTCTCGCTAATAAATTGCAAATCCGTTCTTTGGTTGTTCATTCTCTCTTTCAATCACAGCATATTTTTTTAGCATTGCAGTTCATTGATTTAAACATCTATATGGCGAACATGAGAGCTAACGAGTTAAATCACGAAAATATTTTCATTTTTTGCTATTCCAAAAAAAATCACAATTATCCCGAAAATGTACACAAATATCAATATTATTTTTTTTTCAATTGCAATCAAAATCACTGAATTCGTTCATTGGGGTCACATTCGAAAATATCCCATAACATGGAAGGCATTCGGATATATGACAGCCTCGGAAGGAAAGCATATCCTATGAATTTGCTGAAGAAAACGCTAATACAAAAATAATATACAAGAGACACTAACGAAAAATCGTCGAGAGTGAAAGCCAAACAAAAAAACACTCAGCGTGTAAGCCAAACAAACCTACTTGGGAGTACAAATTGAAAACCGCGCATTTTTCATCTTTATTATGGATTTTTTAAATTTCGATCTTTATTATGGAAAAATGGTTACAAATTGATTATTCAAAGTATTGTCCATCGCTAGCCACAACTTTTTCCCATCTTTCTGGCAAATTGCGGATTCCGCGTCGAAAGAAATCTGTGCTTTTTTCGGCTATCCATGAATCGACCCATTTTTTGCATTCCTCGTAAGAATGGAAATGCTGTTCAGCCAGGCCATGTGTCATTGAGCGGAAGAGGTGGTAATCGGAAGGGGCAATGTCTGGGCTATACGGCGGGTGGGGTAGGACTTCCCATCGAAGCGTTTCCAAGTAGGTTTTAACGACCTGAGCAACATGTGGCCGAGCGTTGTCATGTTGCAAAATAACTTTATCGTGTCTTGCGACCGTTTCCGACCGTTTTTCCTTCAGTGCTCGGCTCAAACGCATCAATTGAGTTCGGTACAATGCTCCTGTGATGGTTTCGTTTGGTTTCAACAACTCATAATAGATCACGCCGAGCTGATCCCACCAAATACACAGCATTAGCTTCGAGCCATGAATGTTCGGCTTTGGCGTCGATGTTGATGCGTGGCCGGGGTAACCATACGATTTTTTTCGCTTCGGATTATCGTAATGAATCCACTTTTCATCACCAGTCACAATACGATGCAAAAAACCCTTCCGTTTTTGCCTTTGAAGCAGCTGTTCACAAGTGAAAAAACGGCGTTCGATGTCTCTCGGCTTCAATTCGTATGGCACCCAATTTCCTTGCTTTTGAACCATTCCCATGGCTTTTAAACGATAGGAGATGGATTGTTGTGTCACTCCCAATGATTTTGCAAGTTTTTCTTGCGTTTGACACGAGTCTTCATCGAGTAATGCTTCCAACTCCTCGTCTTCAAACTTGTTCACTTGGCCTGGACGCTCTTTGTCTTCCACATCAAAATCACCACTTTTGAACCGCGCAAACCACTCCTGGCACGTTCTAATCGACGGAGCATATTCTGGATATGCTTCGCATAACAAACGATGACTCTCGGAAGCATTTTTCTTCAGATTAAACCAATAAAGTAAAACTTCCCGCAAATGCTGTTTTGTAGGCACGTAGCTCGACATTTTCAACGCAATAATAAACTTGTGTATTCAACTGAATGATAAGTTTGACAGATCGTTTTCAATGTATTTTTTTATCCTCTTTAAGATACAATAGCTGTCAAAGTCAAAATAATGACATCTATGATAGATATGAAATTAGTAACGAATGCGCGGTTTTCAATTTGTACTCCCAATAGTTGGAATTCCAAATATTTTACATTTGATTTTCTTTTTTAAATTGTCAAACATTTGGATTTTTGTTTGGTACAACGGAATACGAGTATGTACCTCGATATAAAAACGTCATATTTGAAATTCCAACCTTTTTTCCGAATGTTGGACCGATAAATTTTCCAAACATATTGTCAGTAGGTTAATTCAAACCAAATAGAAACATCTTATAAGTTGGAAGAAAACGAAAATAAACTCACTTTTCTTGACGCCTCGAAGATTTTGTGTCAAATTTTTATGAAAATATTTTAATTTTTTGGTATTAATTGAAAATATTTTTATATTTTAATGAAAAAAAAATCGAGTTCACATTTGAATACATATGTTTCAACAATCAGTAAAATGAAAAGTAACTGTGAAAATATTCTCGACACACTATTTGGTTAAATAGGCCCCAGAACGACACACCCGTTTGAATTTTCCGGCTGTCTAGACAAAAGGCTAGTTTGGGACTAAAATAGCTGAATTCCAGTTAAAAAAATTAACTGAAATTAACTTTGATTGGCCAAAGTCGACTGACTAATTCGATTCTAGCCGAATTTAGTCGATTTTAAACGACATATCCGGGGGATGTTTTTTAAAGTGAAAATAACTCAAAATTGTCCCAACTAGTCGACTGACTGTCAAACGGTTGAAGTTGATAATAATGAAAGCATAATCTTCCATATTTCATATCAACAATAACAAACTAAATGTGTTCAAAGCCATTTGCATGATTTTACGAGTTGAATGTTATCATTGGACAATCAAGCGCTCTGACTGTCTTAATCAAACTCAGTTTGATAAATTGGCTGACACACAAAATGGTTCGGCTCTGCTCATTGTGATTGAAATCTCTCTGAACTGCAATAAAGTGAAAAATTATCAGTTGTGTAACTTTGAATGGGCATTGACAATGGCCATTCCGTATTACATCATTGACATTAGTCAATGACATACTAAATTGGTTTTTTAAACAATAGATTTAAATTAGAAATTTTTCTGTGCAAGTAAAGTTTCTAAAATGTTTCATTGGGCATCGTTTTATAACATAACAAATGTCAATAAATGAATTACATGGAAAGTATCAAAACAGTTCTGTTAGTTTGCAGAAATATCATATGAATGATTTACAAAAGTCCACACAGTAGAAAGAAATCGTATAATTGAAGGCTTAAATACGGTTGGTAGAGCAGTTCATACGATATACGTCTGGAAGTAAGACGAAAAATCGGCGATAATTTTAATCCGAACAACCACATGGTATATGGAACAAATATTATACTTCCAGGCGTAATATCGCATGGACGGCGCTACCAACCGTATTTAAGCCTTTTATTATACGATTTCTTCCTACTATGCATGCACTCGCTCGAGGGCAATAATATTTCATTTCCAAGGATTCGCTAACATTGTTAGCAGCTCTATGCAATCAGCATGAATCATTCTTTTTGTTCAAACTCTTGATCGAAATACACAGTCTGCTAGCAAAAATGCTAGCAAAAGACTTTAATAACAGATAGCACTGTTGATCAAAAAGTTGCGAAAAGTTCGACTTCAAGAGAAAACTCTTGACACACCAATGTCGCTTAGCTAACCAACTTCATTCTGCTTGTTAGTTGTCATAATAATCTACGTCTCGGCGACTTTAGTGACCTATATACTCATATAAATCACGATGATATTTGATGTTTTTCGCATGGACTAGATGTCGCGCAGATCGAAAGCTCATAGTCAGCGGCCTATGTCGAAACATAAAAATCACACTGAGCGTGTAGCACAACCATTCCAAAGGTTCGATCGAAATCCTCCGCAGCATAGACTGCTCCTGATAATAATCAATATTGAATGACTAATGGACCGATTATCGACCTATGGCCTAACAATTTCGATTTTATCAATTCTTTCTGCTTTTTTCTATGTGCTTCAAATCTAGTTTCCAATGGCAAATTATTATACCAACATCGTGAAAATCCTTCGTTTCATTATCGTAAGTTAATCTACTTAAGCATGAATTTTATGGAATTTTCGATATAAGTTTTAATTATATGAATTTCCAGTGAAAGCCGAGTTTTATGACCGACAAAAGATTGCTCAATATAAATTTTGCAATGAAATAATGTTGAAATTTACAATAGTAGTGGTTTTTATTGTCAAATCTATGCCATTGTTGTGCACCAGCTTTTTTAATTAGAATGGAAAATACTGCGTCAGTAATTTAGATTTTTTTCTGGCGTAAAGTTGTCTTATTTCTATAAGAATAGCACAGTTATCGAAAACAATGCATTATGAGGTAATTATAATAAGGTAATTAATTCAAAATGTAAAAGTTCCGTTCAATAACAAATTTGTAACAACAAAAGCAATGTAATGGTTATGATATCAAATGAAACTTTCAATTTATTCATTGAAGAAATGATGATTAATATGATTGAAAAAATGAAATAGAATTGATAGATTTATGTGGCGGAGATATTAAGGTATATCGAAATGTCTGAAATTGTAATACATTGATTGTCCATGTTTTTCCCTTCGGTTTTTTGAATATAAATATTCGCCTATGCATCTAAATTACTTGTTAAATCACAAATTTGCTTTCTTCTTTTGTATTTTCTTAATAAAGTGTTAACAATTTTGTGATTCATATGAGCAATTTTATAAATATTCTCTACAAATTTTTTTCAAATTTCGCGGGAATTTTATCTCAAGAAAAATAGTATTTGTAGTGGTGAGAAAAGCTCATAATACTTTAAATCTGAACATTATTTCTATGTGTGTACTAGTCGAAAATGATGCAGCTTATTTTCTCGGGTTTTTATTCCGGAACTAGGATACAAATATCACGTATTCGACCTTTGGGTTCCAATTCTGAATCTATAAGCCTCACTGAAATGAACAGTCCAATGAATACATTTCAGAAATAAAATGCGGGCGGCAGATATTCATACAAATATGCAACATCCAAAAGCAGGGGCAAAACTTTCTTCTTTAGATCATTTATTTAAGCCATTTTTTTCGTTCATCCGTTCGTTCCTTCTTTCTATCTTTTCTCGTCGTTGTATTTTTTTGATGCCTATAGTACTTTAGGGCCGGTCGGTATTAATATATTCCCGAGTTCGATGAGCAGGAGGCAGATAAATTACATCATTTGCTATCGTTCGGTATGCACAAGTCATTTGAAAACAACATTTGCAATCAATAATATGAATATGGATGTGTTTATGTACAGATAAATGTGCAAAGGAAGTGAAAGCGGTCGCATATCGCTAATCATTATGCAAGACAAGTATGCGAAGCGCAAGGAATATTCTTGATAATGTGACTCTGTTTTTAACATGTCAATGCTTCGGTTTCGATGTTCGCCCTTATTCCTCTCTTCTCTTTTTGCTTCTCCCCCAACCGATTGAGTTTAATTTCTGTTCGTTAGATTTCGTCATTTTATGCGTGTTTCGAGAAACGTATCCTCATTATTTTTCGTAATTTGGATGGATTTGGAACATTTCCGTACTCGATAAATATTCGAGCTGAAAATTTTTTGGAGACTACGTTTGCTCGAGCATCTTTTGGAATCCCCACAGATATAACCACACATGTAAATTTGCATTTTTGCTTTTTCAACCAATCTGACTTTTTGTGCAGACATCATGTTTTATTGTTTTGGCTGCTTTTTTTATTCTTATTAAATATGTTTGATATAAAATTCAATAAAATTATCCCTCGAATTATCCTCATCAATGTTTGAATCATACTCTTATATTAGCTCTCTGTACCTCTACCATGGTATATGCCTATTATTTGGTATGACGACTATCAGTCAACAAATGCAGACTGAAAATATTGATTTTTTTATTGCTGCTCAATTGGCTATGAATAAAATATAGTATTTCGTGAATCATCACTAGTTGGTCCTTGAAATTGGATATGATTTAAATAATTGACAAAAGTGCCAAATGTGAAAGCGGTGAAATCGCTTGCTTTAGACGTTCCAAATGCTTTTAAAGAAATTTTTTGAGCATTTTTCACACGAGACAAATTGCCCCATAATTGGATTTTCGATAAATATCTTTGGGAGTCGTCAATTTACGCGGCTTCGACCTTTGTGTGTGACGAGAAATGACAAAGTGCATCGAAACGATGAAATATTTAAACATTTGAAATATATGCTGAAACTGCTAAATCAGGTTCGCCATTTCATTTGGCGTTTTCAGCAGCATGTCTTATAAGTTTTGCCTATAATAATACGATGTTTAGCGTCTACACGCGGAGTTAGAAAGTTAGAAAAAAGATCTGATTTGTGTTGTTTGGCCATTTTTTTGGCTCCCTCTCGTTCAACCCGGAAAAAGCGGAAACCGGCTTCACATTCCGAAATAAATGTCGAAAGCCTTTCGGAGCGCGCTCGCAGCACATACACAAACACACAAACACTCACAACAATGCAGGTCAGGCGATGAAATGGTGTGAGAAGCAGACGGAACAGATAAAAAAGCGAGAAAGAGAGAAAGATAGAGAGAGAGAGAGAAAAGTGGAAAAATAGCAAGAACCGACGATAATGGCATTTGTAACAACTGACTCAACCAAATGGAATGAGAAAGAAAATGAAATTGTATTTATGTGAGGCGCCAGTTTTTTCTAAATTTGTGTCGATGTGTGCACCACACACTATATATTATGTTAAAAGCAGACTCGATGTGCATATTTCTCTTTGGGCTTTGGGCTTCATGCTTGGTTTTTATGCTTGTGTTGTTGCTTGTGTTGTTGCTTCTGTTGTTGCGGCTTTTTTGTTTCGTGAAAAAATTCCATCAATTATTCGTGGAAAACTGAATTAAATGAAAATCCGTCCATTCCGGCATAAGGAATGCCGTTCGGTTTCTGGTTCGCGCTTTTCTGTCATTGTGCCGTCTTCGAGTCGACATTAGCTACATAAAACAATTAACCTATTAAACGCGCTGTCAGACAGCGCGAATACCGTCGCGAATGAATGCGTTTATAATGATAAACCCATTTTATACAAAACACGATCAAATAATTCCCAGCAACACTAATGAACTTCACAATGAACAAAAACAAAACGCAGAAAAATGATTTATATGATAATCCAATGGATATTTGAATGCCTCTTTTTTGTTTGTTTCATTTGAACAGAAAATGGTTTATTGAGTTATGAAAATCCTAATTATCACATGGATCCGCAGCGCATAGAAAGTAATTCACATTTATACGAAGAGATATTATCCGAGCTTCAACAACAGAATACAATTCGAACGACTGGTAAATCGCATATTGTTAGCAATCGCAAGGACTACGCACGACTTGATATTGGTTCAATGGGTGTCGATCTCAAGGAACATTTCCACAGGTACCTTTGCGCCAATTAACACTGAACAATGAGTTTATGCTTGTGTTTTATTTTGAATTTCGATTTAATTCAATATTATAGTACACCGGAGAAGGAGAGCATCTTGGATGCGCAATCTCCATCAGAGCTCAAACGAAAAACCGATCAACGGCCTGAAAAGCAAGATCGCAATACCAAAAATTATAGTAATATTTTGTCAAATGACAATACAAACGAAAATATTAAACATGTTTCGGGAGATTTGAATGCTGACGATTTTTATGCATTGCCAAACAAGCGATTAACAGCCAAATCCGGCGGCGCAAACGATAAAAATGGCAGTAAAGTATATGAAATGGTGTCTGATGAAGAAGATAAAGATTCATGCGATAATAAACACTCTAACGATACCATTGAAGACAAAGATGCAAATAATGATTTGCCGTTCGGATGGGAGAAGCATGAAGATAGTGATGGACCGTATTATTGGCACATAAAATCGGGTACAATACAACGTGAACCACCACTATTTCCAAAAGAGACTCAACAACAACAATGCACGGACATAAAAACACCATCGTCTGGATTGAATCAATCGCCATTATTGCACATGCAAGCTACATCGTCTTTGGCTAAATCTAGTCCACATTATCGCAGTGGATTTCGAGCACAGGTAAATAGTGACAAGCATTTTAGCTGAATTTTTCATTGTTGTTCTGTTCTTTCAAAGCCGTGCTTTGAATTGTATTCAACAATTTATTGCCTCAACCATGTTTCGTTAAAAATTGGTGTTGATTTTGCAGGAAACACAGAGCTTGTCCGTTACTAGAAGTAACACGAGCTCTGCCTTGGACTTAGACGATGAACGACGCCGGAAGGAAGATTTAGTTTTGAAGTGAGTGCGACCGTCGTAATTTTATTATTTAAGTCTGTTTTGGGTCACTGGATTGGGGTTGTACCAATGAAGAGTTTTTAGATTTTTCACACCTAAAACCGGAAGAAGATTTCGCAATGTTCAATCAAGCTTGATCCCGTTTTCTGTTCACATTTATAAATGGGTGAATACCGACGGAAGAGATAAAAAATCAACAAATACAAATTGAACGAATTCTGATTGCATTCCAATGCATGGTCATTGAACAATCTCTTTATGGATTATGTTTTATAAATTGACAAAAAAATATTTCTCTGGTGAAAGTTGGACATTTGAAAATTAAAAATCTTTAATTTTGAAATTAAATATTTACACACAGCAAAATTCTAGTACTCAACTGTGATGAAAATAAATGATATATGTCTCATATCGGTGAGGCCAATAAAAATCACTTATGCATGCGGTTTCTCGCATTGTTCATACAAAATGTCATTTTTGATTACATTGCCTTAAAATACATACAAAAAATGATAAAAATCGCATGTAAATGAATATGCAACTTTTATCGGTGCTTATCTGATATGTCAATTTAAACATATGGCACAGGGGAGTACTAGAGTTCTGCTGTGTGTATTAAATGAAAAAGCTCTTTCCGAGATGAATTCTAATTTCCAAAGCGATTGCAAAACAAACAAATTATAGATAGATCAAATTTTGTGTCGTAAAGTACATGGACGGGAATGCAATTGGTAAACAATTGAAAAATGTACAAAAAAAACTTATGGTTCAAAAAACTTCACAAAATTGCACTTGTGCTGTGCATTTTTGTAAGTTATAAATGGGTAAAAGTACGATTTCGTGGCGTTTTTAGGTCATCATTACTTATGCACTTATTTTGGGCTATTTTATGGATAGACGAGTTGAACCTGTTTCCTGGGTAGAGTCAGCATTGTGTTTATTCCCCATATAAACCTCCCATAAACGAAACCTCCCATTATGAAAATTAATTCTTAAGGCTTAAAAAGCTTTCCAACGATAAGTTGTAAATTGTCAAAATTTGAATTTTTAAGGCCGGTCCAGGCATTTTGGAATAGCAAATCAAAAAATGTCGGAGCAAAGAATTCCCCATTTTGTTCGAAAGCTGGGTATGTATAGCTCTGCGGAAAAAATAAACTAAGATATCAAATTATCACCATGATAGTTCTTAAGGGAAGCATTTAAAATGTCATATCTTTTGAACGGCTTGTCCAATT
The DNA here is from genome assembly GCA_028476595.1 of Obolodiplosis robiniae. Classification (NCBI taxonomy): domain Eukaryota; kingdom Metazoa; phylum Arthropoda; class Insecta; order Diptera; family Cecidomyiidae; genus Obolodiplosis; species Obolodiplosis robiniae. The sequence goes on along the minus strand of CM052017.1, from coordinate 12,037,262 downwards.
TTGATGATTAGGGTACAGTTAGGTAATGAAGAGGCGTTTCGAGGATTTTGAATTAGACATTACTTAGATTCGGTCAAATTTGACTTGAAAGCGAGGGGACATAAATGTCGTGATGAAACTCAAAATTTGGCTCTCGATCGTTATTGATTATTCGCCGATATTGTTGGCGGTGTATGAGGCTAATCGTTTCGTAAAACAGACCAGATGCTGAAAAGCATTAGTGGTCTATAAATGATTGTTGTTGCCGTTGTTCAAAAAAAATATTAAAAAAAATATCGATTTTGCAGGCGAAGAAGCTATCCATTGAAATCGGATTCGGATCGTCCCATTCGATTCGCCATACGATCGTTGGGCTGGGTGGAAATAGCTGAGGAGGACCTAACACCCGAGCGTTCATCGAAAGCCGTTAATAAATGCATTGTAGATCTTTCACTTGGACGCAATGATCTGTTGGATGTTGTTGGAAAATGGGGAGATGTGAGTTTACAAGAATGCATTCATTAAATCTTATTAGAAACTAATCTATAAAAAATATTTTTCACATCAGGGCAAAGACTTATTTATGGACTTAGATGAAGGTGCTTTAAAACTCATAGATCCGGAAAACTTGACAATACTTAATACTCAACCAATTCATACGATTCGAGTGTGGGGTGTTGGCCGTGACAATGGGCGGTAAGAGATCGTTTTTTATTTATGAACAAGTCGGGTAATGGAAGGAACATTTTGATGTGTTCCTGATTGTCGGATTAACTGATTTGGTAAATGAGAATGTGAATGAAAATGTCAACGACTAAGTAGCGCAATAAACGTGAATTCCAGGGTCAATCTTCAGACCAACTATTCTATATGGTAGCGAGAGCTGGGAAGATTCAGAGAATTTGATTCATGATATAGAAGTGTCTGAAATGAAAGTGTTGAGAATGTTATGAGGAGTCTTGTGCCGTGATCAGTGGGAAGACAGAATCCAAAATGAGACGATTCGAGGGGATTTAAACGTCGATTCGGTAGGAGAGCAAGCAAGAAAATCCAGATTGAGATGGGTTGGTCATGTACAACGCATGGGAGAGGCGATTACTGATACGGATTCTGTTCGCCGAAGCTGATGGGCTGAAAGTTAAAGGTAGACCACGACAACGTTATTTAGATTTGGTTAAATATGATTTGAATGTGAGGGGATATGAATGGTGTGTTGAAACTCAGAACTTGGCTCTCGATCGGAGTTTGTGGAGAGGTATTGTATGGGGTATATGAAGGAATTTGTTTCGTAAAACAGACCAGACGCTGGAAGGCATTAATGGAATATAAATGCATGTTGTTGCTGTTGTTGTTGTTGTTGTTGTTGTTGTTGTTGCTTCATCTGAAAACATAAAAGCAATTTAACAACATGTGTTTGAAAACCGAAAAATCTCATGTTAATCGTTTGTCTCTCTTTTTTCATGCTGCTTCCATAAACAAACTCCATCAAACCTAGTGAAAGGTAATTTCGATTTTTTTCTGCACAAATAATTTCTTGTTTCGATGTGGATTTGTTTGCAGACATCTCCCATCCATATTTCGTTTAATAAAATCCAATGTTTAATATGGATCGGATAGAATGAAAATGACGCTCTAAAAAAAATACACAGAAGTGAAACAAGAATGAAGTGAGACACCAAAGAAAAGAACATTCTAAACTGAAACACGAAAAAGAAACATTTCAAAATGGAACACAATTTTAAAGTATTGCATTTGCGACGTCGCTCTTGAATGTTTTTTTTTTATGTTTAATTTCAATACATCTTTTTTGCTTGTCTGATTATAGTGAGAATCTCTTTTTGTTTCACATTCATGCATTTCTTAATTTGATTTTAAATTAAATATAAGTATTTTTTTCTGACCTGACGCCAATCAAATGAAGTTACGGTAAATAACACACACACATACAAATATGCGGTCAAAACTAATATCTACGCGGTTATGAAGTAATATGGGTTGAAATTCAATACGGTGAAATTTGCAGCATTCTTATAATTTCGAGTTCGAATTGACCGCAATCTACCGCATTCATAGTAAATTAGACCGCACACGTATAAATGTCAAGATTCGTGAACTGATCCATGAACTGATCCGTGAACTGATCCGTGAACATTTGAAATGTTTTATTATTTCATTTATTTCGATGAAATGTGCGGAAAAATTAGTTCTACGTTTGTAATAACATTTACTTCTTTAGTGTCTCATTCCAACCGATTCATTTCCGATTCATTTTTGCTGTCGAATATATCTCATTTTAAAAATTTCACTCACTCACAGAGAGAAAGTATTAAATGAGTATTCAATGCAATTACATATTTGATTTTCATTTTGATTTTTGAAAAAAAATTATTTGTAGGGATTTTGCATATGTGGCTCGAGATCGTTTAACAAGGATTCATATGTGTCATGTATTTCGGTGTGATACAGCTGCCAGAACCATTGCTAACACATTACGGTAATAGCCCACTTATATTTAAAAGCTAATCGAATGGTGAAACGTGTCACTAGCATAGAAACTGAATTTCTTACTTTTTTCACGTCCACTCCAAATTTTTCGTACGTTTATGTTCAATTCATTTCATTTATTCTGTCTCACTTTGCAGTGATATCTGCAAGAGAATTATGATTGAGCGATCCTTGCAAATAGACTCGAATAGTAATGTGCATGCAAACGAACCACGCTGTGCTACAAGACCAACCGACTTGCCAACTGAAAATCGACGATGGGCTAGACATGGTAAGAGTGCTTTTTTGCGCATTCAACAATTATCATTCACATTTATTTGATGTCAATTCGATATCGCATTCTAGCAAAAAGAATAATATTGTGCACTGCACAAAAAAAGCAAGTCAATTGAGTGTTCGATATTTCAAGTCAGCGACAATATTCATGGCGGTGGAAAATCCCCAAGTCGATTCAATACTATTTCGATATATAAGTTGGTTGACATTTATTTATACTGATGTGTTTATTTTGTTCATCACAGCACAATCGTTCCCGACTCCAATGGAAGAGCCAAAAAAAGTATTGAAAGCTCAATATTTAGGCTGCACAGAAGTAAACCAGCCAAACGGTATGGATGTTCTAAATGCAGCCATCGAAACCACATTCAATGAAACGAAAACAGAACAATGGGAAAATGTGAATGTTTCTGTAGCACCAAGCATGATCAGCATAAATAGCTCAGAGGTATTTAAACGCATGCAAATTACACACTCGATTAGCAAACATATAACCAGCAATCTGCGCTTATTATACATATTCTCTTCCCACTTTTCTTTCCCACTCTCTCACCCCATGCCTTTCACAATTGCAGGATGATAGATTAATAGCTGAATGTCGAGTACGCTATTTGAGCTTTCTAGGCATTGGACAAAATGTGAAAAATTGTGCATTCATTATGCATACGGCACAAGATAAATTTATTTGCCATGTATTCATGTGCGAACCATCTAGCGGAGCGCTATGCAAAACAATCGAAGCCGCGTGCAAGGTAAGCCCAATAAACGTCGTAATTAAGTCGCATTTTATTTGGAGCTAGGGCATACCGATGAATGTGAATTTTTGGAAACAAAGAACCACAACAAAGAAGAACAGCAATAGTTTTTTGGTAGATATAAAACATAAAGAAGATGGCAGGAATTTTAGTATTCATGGATAAGTTACAGTGAAATTTTTTTGTAGCAGATTACCTATTGTGACGTAGGTATCTATTTGAAATCCACACATTTGGTATGCTCTAGAAGTCTGAATAATATTTAATCTAAATATATCAAAAATTTGATTAGTTAATGAGGTGTATTGTTTATGGCAATTTCAGTTGCGTTATCAGAAATGCTTGGATGCCCATCCCGAAAGTCGATTGTCAAGTGATTCGACAACATCAAACAAAGGTATCGGAGCAACAATTAAAAATCTCATGAATACATTATCATTGAATAAGAAAGATCGCACTAATTCCTGAGAACGAGCCAAATCTCTGCAGGTATACCCATCGAACTACATCTAAATAACCAAGCATTTCAAATACCACCATCTAAAACGCAAATGAAACCGAGAGTAATTTAATAGTTTAAAAGTAAATTATGTTTTTGTGTGCGTGTACATTTGATGGCCAGTGTTCAAATGTAAGATTCATTCGTAAACAAGCATCATTAGAGTAGGGTAGACGTAATCAAAGGAAAACATCAATATGCAACTCAAATTTAAATGTATCTCCCGCTATTTAACCCTCTAATGTGCAACCCGGCTCTGGCTTCTCGTGCATAACAGGAAAACGCGAAAATATATTATTATCATTTGAATTTCAAACTTTATTTCCCTTTATTACTTCCAATAAATTACTAGTCTTGTACAATCTAAAAGACTCTTGCCCTTGTCTAAAATTGATTGAGTTTAAATATCACATTGCATAAGTGGAGAGGTATTGTCGTGTAGAATCAGATGCTCTCATTTGGCCACTGGATAGAATGAACTTTTGTATCTTTCCGTTCTGAAGAACTTTGTTCTATAATAAATCAAAACTATTTTTGGAAATGATCTTTTTTCATTAGTCACTTGATCAAGTTGAAGACTTAATTTTATTTGGTTAATTTAAATTTTGGGAATAAGTTGGCATTTTGAACAATATTTCTTTTGTATTCTCTGTATTTGATTTATTTTGTATTAAGCTGTACCATTCCAAACCAGTGTTTGAAAAAACACACAAATTCTGCCGAAAGAGACATGTCCGCGGATTAGGTATCCTACCGAAATCGAAAATAATTAAAATTTACGAAAATAAACGCGGCCAAATATATGAAATTGGAACGAACTCACCAAAAACGTGTACAACCGTCAAATATTGAAGTAGTATTAACCGTACATTTACCGTTATGTTGACATAAATAGCAGAGAAATATGCGTCTCTTTTCTTTTTTTTCCTTTTAATGGGAGTCCCTTTTTTAGATCGGGTGGAATGTCTCCCCCGTAAAAGCAGTCGTTGATGAAATTTGTCAAAGGAATAGCTAATTCTTTACAATATTTTCTCAAAATGTTAGAGGAAATATTGTCATATCCATTGCTAGAATTTATATTGTCTCTTAATTATGGTTCGTGTTTTGTTGATTGTGCATTCTGTTAGTTAAAAAACCACAAGCGTCTGGTCTGTTTTAAGGAAAAATTTGCCTCAGCCCTGACAATACCTCTCCTCAAACCACTCGAGAGCCCAGTTTTGAGTTTCATCACACCATTCATATCCCCTCGCAACCAAATCACATTTAGCAAGTTAAAAAAGGTGTTTACATATCATATGAATTTCTCATTGTTAATAGGATCTCTTCGGGAACTAAATTTAGTAGAGCATTTAAAAAATATTCGTTTACTGCAATTACAATTTTCGGATTCTCTGTAATTTTTTGACAATTGTTTTCAATATAATATGAATCCAACCCATATTTATGATTTTTTACTAATTACACTATTCCACTAGTCCACAAATTCAGCCTTTTAATTTGAATATAAAATAAAATTCAAATTTATTGGTTATGACGAAGAGTGATTCGCACAAAACGGACGAGAAAACAACAACAACAACTATAACACACTACAAAAATGGAACCCGACCTATTTTTTTTTTTTTGCTCATATATGTTTTTTATCATGTTATTCAAAATATTCCCTAATGTTTTGTTATTATTATTTGCATTCTTTCCGATTTCATTTCCATATCAATCATTTTTCAAACAATTGGTTCAATTTCTTGCGGGTGGATTGTTCGCATTATTTTGTTTTAATTCTTAGTAACGATCTCTTCCATTTATAAGTGTGGGCAATTCTGTGTTTGTCCAGTGTTTCTTTGTTTTTATGCTCGTTCAATTTCTCAGTGCCATTCCAACTAAAATTGCTCTCAGATCTGTCGAATACGGTACATTTTGATATTGCAAATTCTTCTACGCTCTGTGAAATTTGTTTTTTATAATTGTCCAACTGGCTGAAAAATGATGCATGTGTAAAAATGCAAATCTTAGAGAGTATGATCAACATATCACCATCAAATTTTACCGCTTCCGGAGGAACAAAAACGGAGCATGAATTATTCTTTAAATGTATCAAATTCGGCACATTTCACCAAAGTACTTTGGAATTCTCCAAAAGGCTGCTTTTGGTGCTGCAGTTTAATATTTCAACTCCCTGTAAGTTGTCATTGTAATCAGAGACTGACAATTGACCGATTTCGTTGACATTTACTCAAGTACATACATCTAGCGGTATGTACCTCGATGAACCTTTGACATATTGGTTTAGAATGGGTGCATCTAATAACTTCCATTAATTCAGTTGAATTTCAAATGATAGAAATGTAATATTCTTATATTGTTATGATGATAATATCATTAAATTTAAATATATGAGAGAAGCTAGACCATAATTAAAACTAACACAAGAAATCACGATTTGTTTTCAATTCATTTATTTGATACTGGCATATACATTGTCATTCATTTATTTTAACGTTAGACGCACCCATTTTTTGGACTATGGAGGTTAATCGAAAGTACACACTAGTTAGCGCAAAGTATATAACTACCGGGTAAATTAACCAGTTAATTGTCGAACTCTGATTGTAATCCAATGCGTCGCTTAATAGCTAGCATTATTTTTGCGTAGCCTTTTAAAATAGAATGTTGCACGTTTCATTCGTATGGTCCTTCATTGCGCATATGCAGCAAAGTATCAAGAGTGGTAATTTTGTTTTTACTGCGGAAGACCGTTTTTGGCGGGTCCATACATTCGTTTAGACTTTTTGCGAAAACCTAAAGGGATAATTTGTATGTGACAGCTATGAGATTCTTTGCACTACATATATCTAGAATCATTCTTTAGAATGGACTTTAAGACGAATTTAACACCTTGATTTTTTACAGATCTAATGGGTTATCCGATCCCTTTTGTTATGCATTATGAATATATTTTGAATATTATAACGAATTTGAAAATTGGTGCATTAGAGGGTTAACTCTCTCGTGGTAATGGAACCAATAAGATGACATTTTAGCCTGTGCACTTATTTATTCATATATGAATATATATAATTATTACATATGCATAATATGAGTTGATGGTTTGTTAATTTATTGGATGAATCCTTGCTGTTAATATGATTTTTCAGGAGCTGTGGCCGCTTCCTTCAGAGAGAGAAGTTATACCTCATCGTCATCTTCAATCACCACTTACAAATAAGAAATTGTTCGATTATCCTCAGAGTCCTTAACAAAAGATGATCTACGAACGGCGTGTGCTCAAAGACGAATGACAACATCGAAAAACTCACAGTGTCTAAATCAAAAGATTGCTTTATCATCGTAAAAACTACCGGGAACGTTGAAAGCTTACATAAATTACTCTTGTCATCGCTAATGCGCCACATTTTTGTTCGCCCAAAAACAAACAAATTAATAAATAAGTCACAATAACAATAACAACAACAAATATCAATACGTTTTAAAGACAATTTAAACCTATTTAAATGTGCTTAGTGCTATTTGAAATGTGTTCTTTTGATTAGGTGTACATAAAATCTATAGCAAAAAATTAACAGATTTTATTTTATTACAAACATGCGCTACTCACAAATAAGAATTGCAAGATGCAGATCGAAGATGAAAAAATGAAACCAAAGAAAGAATCCAAAGGGGTATTGAAGTCCGAAAACATATTATTAACAAAAACAAAAAACTAATATTGTCCCGAGTGCACAATTCTTCTGATATTTTTGGGCGTTTTTGACTGGCTAGCCATGATCACTCCGAACAAAATTGATGTTTATAGTTAACTGAAGCTGATTTCAAAAACGTCCTAAATTAATCAACTGGAAGACTACATGCAAAATTGAAATCGAATCACGGTTAACCAGTTATAGTTGACTTTAGTCATTTTGAAGTTAGAGTCAGTATTTTTTTTGCATACGGGATAATATTTGAATAAAGAAATGTTGAAATTAACGCTTTTGCAAACTAGGCTAATTTAGTGCATCGTTGATTTGTTCATTATAAAAAAAGAAGAGGAAGCAGAAGATGGAAAAACACTCACCCACACAGAAACAAACAATCACTCACTAAAATGAATATAATCATATTCAGTAAGGATAAAGATAATATTAATCTTCTCGAATTAATGCCAGAGAATAATCATGACTCAATTGTTCTCATTATAGAAGACAGAAACATGAACAACAAGAGTGCTACTTACGAAAAAAAAAAAAAATTCAAGAGTGGAATACGGAAAAAAGTTTTCGACGAAACATTTTATCGGTTTGTACCGATACACCGTTTGTGTCATTGATAAGAGATAACGGATGGGTGCCTTTGCAAACTTGTAGCCATGGAATAGATCTACAACTTTTTCGATTCTTTTTTCAGTTTCAGCTATGAAATTTTTTTTATTTTGTATACTTCACTCTTGTGATTATTTTTAATTTTTGAGTTTTCTTTATCGAGAATATTTGAATTATGATTATTCTCAGGCATTCAAATGTCTAATGGAAAATACTCTATCGAATATTCGTTAGCTCAAGCGAAAAATAGCCACAGCAAAACATTTACCACGAATTTTATATACAAACCAACCACGCTACTTCATGACACCAACACTTGAGCTTTAGTTGGGTTTCTCTTCTTTTATTTAATTTAGCTATTTGTGCACTTTCGATTGTTATCTTTTTTTTTGTATATTTCAAGTTGGAAACGTTTATGTATCACATATCATTCACCCATCGTATTCATTATATGATTTTGAATGTTCGACTTTACATTCGACCAAATATGTTAATGCTACAATCAAAATTCGGATATGCATTTTTTTTAACGGTACACCAGTTTCGGAGCATAGCAAGCTACGTATCCAATGTCAATGATTTAAATCATTCGAAAAAGATTAGTTTTCTCCGTAAACTTTACTGTTCGAAACGCATATATTTTTCATGAAAAATTCAAAGACAACTTGAAGATTTCAAAAGTGAAGTGCATTTGTATAGAGACATGAGTCTCTCCTTTCGTAGGAACGATTATGCTCGCAAAAAAGGGAGGAATTCCAAATAATTTTGATCTGGAAATGTAGCGTTTTTATACCAAGTTCCGAATGTTTGAACGCAAAAAAAAATCTATTGTTGAGAGTTTCAATAATGCAACGTTCATTCGTAGCAAATGGAACACCGATTTTTTTCGAAATTAAAAAACGAGGATTGAATATTTGAATGTATTTTTGGTTGTTATCTGACGGGCAAACAGTGTTTTAAACCAATTTAGATAAAGTTAAGATAATAATGAAAAGTAAGCAAAACAAGAAGATAAAAGATAATATAACATCTTATCTATTCCTGTAAAAGTAAGATAATGTCTTATTTTATCTTTCAGAAAAAAAAAATAATTTCCAGATAGAAAGTGAGTCAGAAACACAACAAAAACTGCTGACTGATTCAAATCAACACAACATTTGATATGATTCAAATCAAAAATTAAAAATGAACACGTTAAGTGTTAATAGCTTTTCGTTTTTTTAAAATTTTAAATATTTTAAATTCCAATTTAACGAAGCCCCTTTATTATTCTTGCATATATTTATGTTTTTTTTTTTCTGAAAATAGCTATGAGTAGAATCAGTAAGATGAACATTTATAAGAGGTGTCAGCATTATATTTTTCCAGGCATTGAGTTAAAATTAAAAAATTGAAAAAAATTCGGGGAGAAATTCGTTTTTTCTTCTTCTCTCGATCCGGGCAATCCGGCCCGGGCAATTGTCAGGCTGTTTTTACGTTCAAAATCTGGATCGATCCGGGCGATCTAGCAGCCTTAAGATAAACGGTTTCTCCTCTTCTATCTATTCCCCTCATTTGGCCGATTTGAGCAATACTCCAGATTCTCTTTTGATGAAGAAATCATAAACGCATTTCAAAACACAAAATCTGATGCTGTCGGTATTGATGGGATACCATCCAAATTTATAAAATTGATCATTCCTTCGATCGTCCATTACATTGTAGAGATCTTTAATTATTGCATTTCAAATGGTGTATATCCCGCTGATTGGAAAAAATTTATTATTAACCACCATATTGTACCACCGCTTTGTTGAACATATCAGATAATATCAAATCTGTAATTAACGATAAAAAGTTGCAATTTTTGTCTCACTAGACATAAAGAGTGCATTTCTTCCAGTTTCTCATGACGACTTGCTTTTAGTTTGTGTATCGTACGGTTGTACCAATAATGCGTTAAAATTAGATAAATCAATTCACAGAAATATTATAATTTTATTTTCATCCAAAACGGAGTTCTTCAAGGTATTTGTTTCGGCCAAGCATCCTTTTCTATCTACTTACTTTTTAACGCTCCTGAAATTCGATTTAGATCAAATTAACGTACGAGTTGATAAAGCTCCGATCTAGCTTAATTGAATGAGCCGTATGTAAGTTAAATGGATCTTAATCGGATGTCATGATAATTGGTTCCAAGCGCTAAGTTGTTTATATTTCGATATGATCAGTGATATAACTACATGGAGAATTTATTCCGGTTAAAATGGTGCTTATATGACAAAATTGTTAGTAATGTGGATTTCTAAAATAAATTAGCTTCATAAAAGAAACCTTATTGGAATTAGACAAGTCTAGGTGATGGCGCCGTAGAAATCTCAAGGGGCCGCAAAGACCATACAAACGTGATAGGGCGCGTAGTTGACTACGCTCAGCGTTGCGTTTCCTTGTGAAATCTAAAATAATGCAGGATTTCCCATGTAAGCGTCTATTCTACAGGTTTTCTCGTAGTTATTCAACGAAATAAATTCTCTGTGTATTAATGATGGTACACTCAAATTCTGTAAATCGTTTAAAAATCTCGGTGCCATTTCGGACAAAAGCTTAAATTTCCAAGAGCTGCAAAAGGTCTATGACGCATTGAATCGCTTTTCACCTCGTACAGCATTCAATACGCGCATTCAGTTTTGTGGCAATTTTTTTGCGTAGAAAACTTTTTAAAATCCAATCGGTAACGCGGTTTAATTTCTTTCAATCCCATTTAATTTTTATTCACTTCTTGGACCGGTAATTTAATTACGCATTATTTAGCCATGGTATTAAGTTATTTATGTTTTTATTTTTTTTCTGCTTTCATCTTATATATTGCATAAAATAGAGTTTTATACTTTGATTAATTCATCAATGTAATTCCCCCTGATTCTCCTGAGTATTTGAAGTCTTTCCATGAATGACATGTGCGGAATTTATACCACATTGGGTCTGTGGCCAGCATGTCCACAGTTTTCTGTGCTACTTCTATAAATGTAGGCTTCGAAATACAAAATTAATGAATATTTATAATTAATTTATTAAGTAAATAAAATACAAAATTAATGAATATTTTGTTTTTACTTCGTGTGTACCAAATATGTACTAAACATAGTCGGAATTTGGTACAAAAATGGCACTTTTTCAAATAAAAATCTTTGGAATTCCTACTTTTTCCGAATTTTGTTCCGAAACATTATGCGAACAACATTTCAGTATATACTGCAAAAATTGACTGTAATTTTTTCAACTGAAAGTTGAAATTATTAAATTTTCAAACGATGTTGAGAAATATCCAACTCTGGTGTGAATTAAGTACATATTAAAGTTCCACAACAAACGAAAACCAGATGTAAATTCAAGTAATCGATGAACCACTAATAAAGTGACAATTTTTTTCCCGAGATTTTTCTCCATTTTTTTCCGGAATTTCCCGAATAAAAATGTTCCGATTAAAAAATAAGAAAATTGCAAATTTAACAATTTCTCGGAATATTATTCCATTTTGGGTATTAAATTTTTGAAATTTGCGTTATGTTTTATATATGGACGTCGTAAGATCTTTCAAGAATACAAATCAAACAAGGATCTTGAGTTTTTAAACGATAAAAATTATTTAAATTTATTGACGCTGAAAGCAAGGAACCCCGTCGATATAGAACTTTCGGTTAACATAAATATGAATGGGTGAGTATGAAAACCGACCTCCAACTATTATGAAAATTAAAATGAGACTAGAAAAAAGAGAGAAATTCCTGGTCATATTTTTGTTCTAAAATTATTCCTGGTCTCATTTATGTTTTCAAATTTTACTGGTTCTTTTTTCAATTCTTACAATAGTTAGAGGTCGGTTTTCGTTCTCACCCATTCATATATAATAATAATATAATAATTTTGACTGTATGCATGGTTGTTTCGTTATTTTTCTTATGTTTTGAACAAATCTTCGCACTTTCTGTGGCTCTCATTGCATTTTTTTTTTTTTTTTTTTTTTTTCTTATTTTTGAGTTTGTGAATTCAGAGGAGGCGCAAAAATATTGCTCAGTGTAAACATTACATATTTTTTGGCACCATTCCCCCTCAAAGGATGCATATATCTTAATTCTCATACTGTATGAGTAAATTGACACGTTGTGTAACATAAAGAGCTCCATCGAGGCTAATTTTTAGTGCAATGGCAATGCTGGAATGCAATGCTCACATTGCAAGGTTTTATTTATTGAAACTTTATGCAAATAGAGATAGATGAATACATATTGTATATGTTCATCTCTCTTTGTAGCAAATGAAACCTTACAACGTGAGCATTGCATTCCCCGGTTGTGCAATGGACCACTTCAATTTATAGTTCTGCACGTAATAAAAATATGTCATGATAAATTGAAATTAATAAGCATTTTGATCAGTAACGTTATTAGGATAAAATAATAATAACGTTATAAGGATCAAAAAATCATAATAATTATTGTCGTAATAAAAACAAATTTATAACTATAGGGCATAATGCAAAACAATAATTCGATTGATTCGATTGTTTTTCAGTTTGGCGAATTTCTGATACACGGGACACATCGGTCTTCTGTTTATTCCGTTCAAAATTATGTACAACTTTAGTTGGAACTTGTTGATTCTCTATCCCAGAAAGATCAAAATTTTTAAATAAATAATCTTGTCCATCGTTCAAAAGGAAACATATTTCCGTTTTTCAGCATGATTTGAGCAATATTCTTCATCAGTGCTTGGTTAAGCTAAATGAAAATCATCTAGATAATTTTAAGATTTTATCAACTTTTTTATTTTTATCTAGATTTCTTAAAGAAGATATCTTTCAAAAAGATAAAATAATTTTTTTTTTTCAAATTTCTTAAATTTCCAAAATTTGGCCGAAACTTTCAATCGTATGTACCACTGTTTCTGTACGTTTCAATATTTGATACTTCATTCGTTTAAAAAAAATCAAAAATTCCAAAAGGGATATTGTAGCGCTCGTAGCGCCATCGAGTTGATATATATCGAATTAAATCCTGCTTCATCCAAATTTTATTTGATCAGAAAAAGAAAATAAAAAAAGATTAGTCAGATAATATAAGACAGTCTCCGATCGTTTATCTAGTTGAAAAAAACAGGTTTAATCTTATCTATCTAAACTTTTTATCTTGTTTGAGCGACTTGACCAAGCACTGGTCGTCATGTATCGATCTTGTGAGCTCTACGCATGCTTTTCCATGACTCATTGTCGAACACATTGCTTTGAAACAAAAACGAACTGTTGCAAGTTCCAAATATGTTTATTAAAATAGCTATTTTCTTGAAATTATAATGAGGAAAATTAAATCATCTGGATTAAGTTTTCGGATATTCTATTATATTTTTCGGGAAATTTCACTTTCGGGGAAATTCAATTCGGTTATCTTTTTTCGGAAAATAATATTTTCGGGGAAATAAATCTATTTTTGTCGGAAAAATGTCTTCATATTCGGGAAAATTCGTATTCGAGGAAAAAATGTGTATCCGACGAAGTTATAAAACTGAATAAATATATTGAATTGTGTTGTACCAAAAACCATATTATATACAAAATCACACACATAAAATACTGTGTTGGCGTTGCAATTTCGGTATGCGGTGATCGATTAGTCATGCCAATTGAAGAGATTGATGCTTAAAGTGAATTCAGTGTTCGGTCAACACAAAAATAGGTGAATAAATTCACAATGATGGAATCTCATTCTATCTTTCTCACCTTACAAAAAACTCAGTCAATCCTCCATATACTCGATTTCCAACTCTTAACTTTTTCTTTGTCATTATATGGTTGATTTTTTGTGTCAACACTTGCGAATGTTTCTTCTTTGTTTATTCCTAATTTCAAATTCTTCTGAAAAACTCATGATTATTACTTTCCTCTGAACTCTGCTTAAGATTCTAAATAATACATATAGCCAGAATTGAATAACACTTATTACTCAAGTGATTTCCGTTCCACCAGCCTTCTTCAATGTTTATTTAGATCATAAGAACTTAATAAACAAAAACAAAATGCTTTTAAAACTAAAACTACTATTTCATAGCAAAAAAAAAAAAAAAATTATATTGAACGGAGTCGATCGCTTTTCAATGATTTAAATATTATATCAAGCTACACACCAAATGTTCGTTCACAATCAGGATGATGCTAATATTATGTCTGTATATGTATTTAAAATGATTTAAAAATATTAAAAATTAATCTTATTAAAAAAAACAAATATTACAAAAAATGAAACAGATTACGTAAAAAACAATACACTTCAAGCTGAAGTACATGCGTGAAACAAATTATGAATTATATATATAAAAAAATATATGTATCTTAAAAAAGCAGCTGCGATGCTTACACCTTGCTTAAGCCTTTTTGAAAATTTATTGATACACACAAAAGTCCGAAAAAACAATGACAACAATAAATGATTAAGATTATAAAAACAAATACACTTTAGTGCTTAGATAACAAAAGATCTTATTTTGAATATTTTTCGTTTTGTGAATGAGAAATAAAAAAGAGGAAGAGAATGAAAGAGAACTGATTTGAACACGATTATTCGTGGCAGTTTAGACACTCGCACCGCCCCATTCCCATTGGGAGGAAAAGAATCATATGCTAGCTCTGATTTCGTTCCGTTTTTGGATGTTTAAATGCAAATTCAAAGACACAAATACATACACATTCTCGCAAATTCAACGGGTTGCAAAGAGCTTATAATAAGAGAACAGGAGGCTATTGTGCAAATACCAAATTTATTGCCGAACTTAAAAACAGATCTAAAGATAAAAATCTCTAATTTCAAACGTAGATATTGATAGATTCGCTAGAGAAAACTCTAGTCGTGTTACATTTCAATATTTTTCAACCTTTCAACATTATCAAAAGATACAAAGATCCATCTTAATGAAAGAATCTTATCTAGCTCGATTCCGCCTCCTTAAGACCAATTTTTGCTTATTCTCTGATTGTAATTTTTTTCGACTTATTTCATCGGTTTGATACCTCATTATTTGGCAAACCAAAAAAAGACACACACATACACTTAGGAATAGAATCATGTGCAAGCGCATTGAAAATTTCAAAACGCAAAAAAGAGTTTAAATTACAAATACAAAAATCGGAACTAGAAGTATATTTATAAAATCAGTATTTTTGTATTATGTTCGCTAATGCTAGAGTTAGAATGGAAATAATAGAATTAGAAGACAAACTTAAAACGTACGATAGAAAATGCATTGTTCAAATGATATTAGGACTTATTTGAGTGGAAAATAAAAGAAGAAAGGAGTGAAAGTGGCGAGGAGAAACAAGCAAAGAAAGTATAAGAAACATCATATTTTGATGTTTAAACGAGGGGGAAATAAGTAGCAACACGATAAAACGAAACGTCAAAATGACCGAGAGACACCAGTATAGAATCGAAACATATTTAAATATACAAAAAAAGACCATTATTTGTTTATAGAACTAATTATTCTCATATTTTCTCTTTTATTGTAATAGATTACGCATATTCACCTATGCTTATGATATCTCTCTTTCTCGCTCTATACACGATTTAAGGTGTTTTTTTTTTTTTTTTGTATGCTGGTGTCTCTCGGTAATTTTGACGTTTTGTTTGATTTTCCGGTACTTATTTTCCCCTCGTGTTCGAAGCAAGCGCCGAGTAAAACGATCAAATATCGAATATGCACATATACACACACAAAACCAAGTCAAACCGATATTTGATCAATTACAAAATTCTTGAAACCAATTAAAAAAAAAATGTCGTTTCATTCTGTACCATTTGTTTCCCTTTTTTGTTCAATTCAGTTGATTTTTTTCTACGAAATAAAATATGCGTATTCACTTACAAAAGAATTGCGTTATAATTCAATTCACGGAGGGATTAAATATTTTTATTTAATACATATTTCAGCGAATGCATTCGATGGTTCATTGAAATATATGAATCGGTTAGAATGACAATGGGACAATGAAAAACACAAAATACCACTACAATGAAATACAAAAGATATTTATCTTTAGAAGCATTTAGATATATAGATTATACTCTTTATATCAAATGGAATCGGAAAAGCTGGGGGTTTTAATGGTGGAATCGTTCAAACCTTTTCCAATCCAATCAAAATCAATTTGTAAACGAATTTACTTGAATAAAAACAATCAGCTTTATGCGGTGAATAATAATTCAACGAATGTGCTTTTGGTAAATAACATGACCAAACTTCGCATGGATTTTCCGGGTTTTTCTGATAGTCTGGTTGCAAAGATAACAAAGCGGGAGCGGATTTTATTATATTACATAATTTTTTTGATCCGATCATCAGAAATGCACGAAAAATCCAAGCGAGTTTTATCCAGAGGCCATGTTATTTCCATAAGTGCATTCGATTGGCAGAAACATTTTAAGTTGACACAACACAAATGAATGTATAAAAATGAAACAACGAAAATTAAAACGAAACAAAAATTCATTGAAACGAAACATGACAAAATCTTAAAAGTGAGACATCGCAAATGCAACACTTTTATCATCATCATCATCATTCAGTATTTATAGACCGAATTGTGTACCGTTAGGTGTGTTCAGTCTTTTTCGTATTCCATGAATACCACCAGCATGAGAACTATTATTCGAATACATTGGTGAGAGGCTTGCAGGGCACGACTGCACCGCATTCGAATGCTCGGGCCCATGAATGGCTACTACCTTTTTGCGGTGGTGTATTGAATATTGAATTACCCAATAACACAACCTTAGCGTTAAGGTAGTCAATTTACGTGTGTTTGTGCTAACTCAAAATCCTCTTTGTGCACACACACGGGACCGACGGCTTAAAGTGTCCTCCGAAACACTCCGTGAGTCGAACATCACTGTCTCCCATCAATATATCACTGTTATTAGTAATGATGAAATTGATAGAAAATCAAACGGCCACTAGGAGATTCGAACCCACGTCCCCACGCTTGCAAAGCCGGCACGCTAACCACTACTCTGCAACACTTTTAATCTAAAAATATTTATATTATACACTGGCAAAAAAAAGGTTAGGACCACTCACATTTTTCAAAAAAATCATTGAAATTCCTCATGATTTTATGTTTATTTCTTTATGAATTTTATTTCAAATTATTTAATTTTACATCACAAAAAGATTTTTTCCAAATTATTACGAAATTTGGAATTTATCATTTTTTTTTAATTTTTGCACTTTAAAAGTGAGAAATAAGGTAAGGACCATTTGACGTTTTGAGAAAAGTAAACAATTGTGCTTGCATTTTTTGACACTTGTTGCGATCGAATTTACCGTTAAAAACCTTCTAGAGACAATTTATGCAATTTCACAATAGTTGTGTCGCAGATGTCATCTAAAATTCAATCGATTAACAATGGGACGCGGCAAACCACTGACTGAAGCGGAAAAATCAAAAATTTCCACATTAAAAGATTATACATCATTGTCAATTCGACAGATAGCAAAGGAAATAAGCCGAAGTAAACATGTTGTACTGAATTTCCTCAAAGATCGTCAAAATTATGGTCAAAACTACAAAACTGGACGGCCATCATCTGTATCACCAACGCAAAAACGGTGTTTAATTCGAAGTGCCATGAAAAGTTTTAAGTCTTATTTGTTTATTGATGACATGAACGCCCTTAAAAATAGGAATACATTTTTGCTTATTTGCTAATATTTAGTAGAGCTTTGATTTTGACTTTGATTTTGGTTTTGTTCTATATTCGAGTGCTTGATTATTAAGTAATATTTTTTTTAGATTTTTCTTGAAAATTATTATATTATTTGATTGTTTCAATGGTGATGATAAATTATTATAAGTCGAGATTCCGCGATTTAGAAATGATAGGGATCCAAATTTATTTCTGGTTTTATTTTTATGCATTTTTTTTGCTTGTCTTGTTTCGTGATTGCGAATATCACTTTTGTAATCAATAACAATGTCACATTTTAATTCATTATTAACTACTTTATATAAATTAGTATTCATTTCGAGATCAATTACTTTTTCTAATTCTATAAATCTGTGTTCGCGAAAAATATCGCCAGTTGAGACATTGCCTATGCGATATTTGTTAAAAAAGAAGTTTCGTAAACATTTGTTCTGTGAAACACGTAATTTTTTAATGTTTTCTAGTTTGGTTCCGCTCCAAATAGTGAGTAAATAAATTAGATTCGAGTAAAAGAAAGCGTAGTAGAGCATTTTTTAACGTTATCACCACATATGAAAGAGACTCTTCTAAAAACCCCAACGTATGGACTTAATTTTTTAATTAAAGAATTTATGTGCGAATGCCATGTCAAATCCTTATCAATTAAAAGTCCGAGATATTTGGCTTCATCAACTCTTGTAATTTTTACTTGATTGAGAAAAATATCTGGAAAATTTTGAAATTCTTTTCTTTTGGAGTTGTAATAAATTATTTTGGTTTTGTCCGCATTTAAAACAAGTAAATTGTTTTTGAACCAATTACTGAAAATTGTTAGATCGTCAGAAATCATCTTGCTTAAAGAATTTGCATCATCTGTGATGAATAATAGGTCGGAATCGTCTGCAAAGAGCTGTAAATTTCCTTGGAGATTCGAATCAAAAATGTCATTAATATATATGAGAAATAATAGGGGACCTAATTTAGAGCCCTGAGGAACACCATAATTCGACTCCTTTGTGTCACTTCTTGTGTTTTGAATGATAACTGCTTGATGTCTATTTTCAAGATAACTTTTAAAAATATTGAGAGCATTACCCCGAATTCCCAGTTGTTCCATCTTCCTTAACAGTATACATCTCATTAAACAGTCAAACGCTTTAGCAACATAAAAAAAAATCGAACAGACTAGTTTGTTGTCATTAAGGGCTCTTTGAATTTTGCTGATAAAAGAGATGCACGCTGAAGTGGTGTTAGATTTTTTTAGGAATCCGAATTGGTTATTATCAAAGAATTTAATTTTCACAAAAAAAGAGTAGAGCCGATTATATAGACATTAAGTCTGCTCGGCAATTGAAGACAGAAAATAATTTATCTGCTGGAATACGTTGGTATTCGACAAATTTTAAGTGGCTCTGGCCGCATTGTCACAAGCCAATATTGAGGTGCGTAAGAAGTTCGCTCTGGATCACATTCATTGGACAAACCAATGGCGCGAAATAATTTTTTCAGATGGAAAGAGGTTCAATTTGGATGGCCCAGATGGATTTGCCTATTATTGGCACGATTTGCGCACCGAAGAAAAGATTTTCAGTAAGAGCCAATCTGGCGGTGGTTCTGTGATGGTATGGGGCGCCATTGGCTACTTGCAAAAGATGCCGCTGTCATTCATTTCAACCAGAATGAACGAAATACAATACCAGGAGATGGTCGGCCCTAATTTTTTATTTTATTTTTATTTATTTATTTATTCATGAATTGTTCGTGTTTTTTGTTACAATTTTACATATTACTGTGGTGGGGGAAAAGGTTTGAGTTGCCTCGCCATTAAAACCCACATCTTTTCCAAAATGTCGTATTAACAATTGTTTCTAAGACTAGGTTAGTGTGTAAGTGAAAAATTGCTGATGGACCAGTCCAATTTTTAGCATATGGCTATGAATACGCTGGTTAAGGCTGGAAATTTCAACAAGACAATGCCCCAATTCACGTGGCCAGGTCAACTTGGGCTGATTTTGAACAACGTGGAATAAATCTTTTTGACAATTGGCCGGCCAAATCACCAGATATGAACATCATTGAAAACGTGTGGTCGATTTTAGCCAGAGAAGTTTACAAAGAAGGCCGACAATTCAACACAAAACAAGAATTGACGGAGGCCATTGAGGCGGCTTGGCTAAACATCCCACAGGAAAACATCCAATCACTGTATGACAGTTTACCGCATCGAATCATCGCTTTACATGATGCCAAAGGCAAATGGACCAAATACTAAACAAGTTTTTGCAAAGAAAAATATAGTTTTTAAGCAAAACAGTTAAATGGTCCTAATCTTATTTCTCACTTTTAAAGTGCAAAAATTCAAAAATAAGTGATAAATTCCAAATTTCGTAATATCTTGGAAAAAATCTTTTTTTAATGTAAAATTAAATAATTTGAAATAAAATTCATAAAGAAATAAACATAAAATCATGAGGAATTTCAATGATTTTTTTTGAAAAATGTGAGTGGTCCTAACCTTTTTTTTGCCAGTGTAATATTTTTTTCAAGCGTTTCACTTGTATGGATTTTTTATTTCTGTTTTGTTTTTTTCTTTGTTTTTTGGAGTCGCATTTACATTATAACCAATTCAAATGAAGATATGCAAAGAAGCAAATGCTGATTCAACTATTCAATGAAGTTGTAGGACATCACCTGCGGAGTTGTACATTTGTGTGGGCCAAAGAATGGCAAATACCTAAATACATTTTATTGTGAACATATGTAACTGATTGCATGCAATCCAAATATGATGAATATTGCAGAAGGAAAACGAATATAGAACGGTTTGTAGTTTTAAGTGCTTTCTGAACGTACCTAAACTATGGGATATGGTAAAAATTCGCACGGAACGAGAGGAACGAACGAAAATAAAATTAAAGATGAAAAAGTGAAACACGCATTCGACATTATTGTATCGAAAGTCAGTATCTGAGGACTTAAAATGTGAATAATTTCTGAACAGTGTACAACCTCTCTCTTTCAATCTCCATCTTGTGTGTGTTTTGTTTGTGTATGCTTATGTGTGTGTGTGTGTGCCATAATCAATGATTATTGTAGCTGGTTGGCAGATGCTTGTGACGCCGATTGTTATGTTGTTATGATGCGCTCATTCGGCTGGATGCTGGAGGTTGGAGCAAAGCTGCTACCGCTGTTGTTGTTGATCCTGATAATGCTGCTGTGGTTGACTGTAAATTTTTCACTTGGAGAATGAAATGTGTGCTCTTCTTGCACGCACACACATTCACTCACATACATTCACACTTTACCCATGTTTCACTGGATACTTAGTTCACTCGCTCTCTCTCTTTCTCTCTCCTCATCTTTTATATTTTCCTTGCGTTCGCTCTTTCGTCCATCCGGAGTCGTACTTATTCACTCTGTGCTCGCTATTTTTTAACACCCACATCCAACGCACTTGTAAAGATGATAATGTGATTCTACGGATACTAGCTATCGTTTGGAGCCGACATAGCAGCTATGTAAATGTATATCTGTATTTTGCTCGTTCGCTCTGGGTGTGTGTGCAAGTGTGTTTCAGTCATTTTGCTGCGTAAGATACAAAACATCAAATATCGCGGCTGCATGCTATAAGGGAAACAATGACAAGACCAGAATCGATGGTTGAAAAAGAATAACATTCCAATCTACCAACTTATTTCTTTGCTTTTACTTTTACTCATTTCCGGCTCTATCGCAACACGAACCAACTCAGTCGATGTTATTTAAGTGATTTCAAAATTCAATGGAACGAAAAAGGAAACTAAATTAGAATTTTGGTAGACAATTTAACGGAAAATGCACTAAAAATCAAGTGTTCCGAGAAATTCGTCCCTAAGTTGATGATTTCAGTTCAATTTGATTTGGTTTAGTTCGGGAGACCAAACAAAAAACCCAGTGTTATTTGGTCAAGTGAGGTGAACACATTTCGAATGGCTTAGAGCCTAAAGCTTTTCTATGTTGGACAGGAAGGGAGATAAATAATACTTTCAGTTTCGATGCCTATCTATTGGCGATGTGAACATAAAACACATGCAATTATTACTTAAAGTGCAATGTTTTAGAATAAAACAAAATTATACCTTCAATTTATTAATAAACACCGTCGAGCATCTAAATATCATTCAAAATAATTTTAGGTCGCTTGTGTATAAATAGTAATAACAAAGAGTAATGCACATTGGAAGCAACAAATAAACAAAATAGAGAAAAGACTGAGTACAAAGAATAAGAGATTGAATGCAAATGAAAGTCTTACTAAAACTCTCTTAGCTGCTCGCGGTCAAAGGCAAGACAAAAAAGCAAATTGGACTGTCCAAAGAATCAACCAATCAACGATTCAAATCGTTGTTTATTATCCACAATTCACTGTCGAATTGATTCTAATGACTAAGTTTTGGGTAATTTTGATTGATACTGGTGTTACGACGACTATGTATTTATTTTGAAGATAGGTTGCAGTTTGCCCGTTGTGATCGTTTCGGCCTCCGAACAGACTAAAATGTTCAGTTGATTATTATCATCAGCATCAATTGCAAGCACAAACGAATAAACTCCTTCCGTTGATTGTCGCACAATTTGTTATATCCAAATGGTTTTTTAGAATGTGACAACAGCAAAAAATGAGTATGAACTGATATACGCTTTTACTCGATACGTGCTGTATGCTCTCTTTGTCTCGACAGAAAAAACACGTATTATTTTATAGACATTAATTCTATAAAAAAAAGTTCATATAACACGATTTGATTAAATAACAGGATAAAAACAAGACGTAATAGACAATTGTTACAGTGGAAGAAGTGACGTTTTCCCCCAAATTCAAAGCAATTAAAGCTGCACCGAAAACTCTGAACGATAAGCAAGCTGCATTTTACCAATATCTGCAAACAAAGTGAAATCTAATGAGATAGTTTGGCTCTCGGAAAGTTTATTTTTTTGAAATCGAGTGAACCGTCAATTGTGTGTGGTCTGACGTCATCTTTGATGCATTAATATTCCCAATAGTTGAATATTCGATTTTAACCTTCAGCTGAAAGATTGCTTCAGTGCACGATGTTTACCTCAATGTCATTTCAACAAATTGTCGTGTCAACACCATCATCAACATCTTTATTGTCGTCGTCTGCATCATCTGCTCAACAGTCAACGCTAAGTTATCTGGTCCATTGGATCACAAAAAGATCGAGCACGCTCAAGAAACTCAAACACAAACGAGTATACTGGATTTTAATTAGCTTAAACATTTTTTTTGGTCTAGTGCATTGTGACGTAGACACGCCATCGTCACAGCCGTTTCCACAAAAGAGGAGCGGAGGTAAAATCCAAATGTTCAGAATTGTATGTGTTTTAAAATACACACAATGGCATTGTTAGAGGGCACACAATTATTTTATGTGTTTGTTTTCATTTGAACATCGACAAAACACTATTGATTTATAGTGAACATTGTAACCAAATTATCGGATGCTGTTCAATCTGCTTTTTCCTTCCGTTTCGGTTGCAGTGATTGGTGGTGGCGGTAGTAGTGCCAGCGGCAGTAGCAGCAGCCCGGTGAATAACGGTGTTCCCGACGCTAAAGACCATTGCAATAAAACAGTTGAGATATATGAGGATGTTTCATCGCCAGAGCTCACACATGCCAATCGAAATCGGCCGTTGTTGTGCATATACCGATTCCGAAGCTTTCGTGGTGCACCACGTGATTGGGTGCTACGAATTCGGTTCAAAAAATTTAAAGTTGGAAACATCTTAAATGCTACACACTGTGATGGAGGGTACATGCAGGTATTATTACTTCTTTTCATACGAGATTCCATCTGGAATTAGCTTTCGACATGCACGGCCTGTAATTAGCTTTCGAAGAAATCTCAAAAAGAATTTCAAATAATTCATCGCACATTTTCCGGCTCTCTGCCACTTTGCCAAAGCAAAAGCAATTTCGATTGAATGAGAGTGAGGAAGGAATAAAAATGCTGGAATCATTGTAATCGAATACAAATACGTGCGCAAATACGTTAAGAATGCCATTTGTGACAGAGGGATGGGCGCAACTAAATATATGAGTGTATTGTATATTCTTCAAGTCTTCTTTCACTTAACTTTTTCGTTGTGAGATTTAAACCTTACTGACAACCACACATAGATGTACATTTGGATGGTGAGTAAAAGAATCACTCGTGCGAATAATTGACAAATGGCCAACACTCCGGAACGTCTGATAGATTTGAGATTATCATGTCTCTTCATTGCTCCAATTCCTTTTAATTCTCCGATTCAACGATTCCAATACCTTCACTTCGCCCCTATTTTTGATGCAATAGCATATTCCAATGTACAACTCACCCCTATGCCAGATGATTGTCTTTTAAAGAATCAACTATACATTTCCTGCATTCTCATATTGATCTTTGCATTCGAAAAGACTAATCATTCATTTTATTGATATTTGTTCTGTTGTTATTGCTGAGATTGCTCGAAACATATACAAAACTCGATCATCATGACCAAGATAGATTCATTTAAAGTGTTCACCCATGCGAACCACTCATTTTTAGGATATTTTATCTCGAAATGCTTTACAGTCATCATTCAACTCAGTATTGTCCTTTTTTCTCCAAAATTTTTTGCTGGATACTAACTTTTCAGAGTATATGCAGTTTTGCGCCGTCTTAATTCATCGTTCATTCACTTTGGTATTCACATCAAACAGATTGGTTATCAACATTTAGTTTGTCTACCGAAACAGAATCAAATGAGCTTGAATTTCAACGAAATTATCTCAGTTGCTTCAGATTTTTTATATTTTGCATTTGTTTACAAAAATAGAAACAGCTCTTGATATTAATAATTTTGTGTTTTGTGTTCGCTTGCGGAACGAGAATTCACCTCAGAAAGGTTTTTTTTATTTGATTGAATAAACACTCAAAACAATCATAGCTTCCTAGTTCATTAACACGCGGAATCTTCAAATTTTCTCTCTTCCCTTCCCCCTCTCTCTCTCTCTCTCTCTCGCTCTCTCTCTCTCTCTCTCTCTCTCTCTCTCGATACTCTCGATACCCTGAGAAATCTGTGGAAATGTGTGAAAAAAATGTTGTTCTGGTTTTTGTTTAACAACAAAAATCTTTATTTTCATGGGTTTTTGTATTGTTTTTCAATACTTAAATATATATTTCAAAGTGAACATCAACTTTAATTAATTGTTCCTTAATCTGATCACAATGGCTTAAAATTTGGTGTGACTTATTCTCAAAGTTACATGATGAAACGACAAGAAATAAACAAAGCCTGTGAACCAGGCCAGTGAACCGCCATACAAAATCAATGGTACACGTAGTAGACTTGCTATGTAATTCGCATTGCGTAGTCAGTACACGTAGTCAAGTCGCTGCACCGCCTTGCTGTGAACCCGTGCACTGTCGGGAAATGTGAGGAAAAGTTAGTTTTACGTATATTAGATCATTTATTTGTATTTCTCTCAAGAACGTCCAAAATCCATTTCAGCTACGGAGCAACGCAACGTCAATCTTATCGGTTTCAGAAAGAAAAATAATTTGGCAAAAAAATCAAAATGCTAAAAATTTATTGAAATGTTGACACGAATAGGTAGAGATGGTGCGCTTCATTGAAATAAGTCGCTATAAAAAGCAACCTCCGCTTGACTAACATCAGCAATCAAATGCATAATTTTAGCTATATTTGTAGTAGACAGAGTAACAACAATATTGAGGAACAAAAGTTCATATTTGGTCATTCATTAAGTTTATGTTTTCTATTCATTTGCGAATAAATAACGGTACAGATTATTGATGGCAATGCAAAAACAGACGTATCGAATCGCCGTGAGCCGGGCGTCGTGTGTGGCGAAGCGGAACAGCCCCAAACGTTCATCAGTGAAACGAGCTACGTAAAAATAATATTTTTCGCTGAAAACTACACAGACCAGGTAAGTGGAAGATGTCAGCACGGGAACGCATCAAACTAATCAAATTGAATTTGATGCCAGCCGTGAAAATTTTCCTATAGCATCGCTTCAGTGATGACAAAATGAAAACCCAAAATGAAATAAATATCGTTGGCTCTCGGCATCTCAACTCATCTCATTGATGTTTATAATTTAGACATACTTTTCGTTTGATTCACGGGCTGAACAGCAGATGGAAGTTTATTTACGATATGGGCAGCATCCGGAGCTGTACCCAAATCGACGTGGTGAGGTGGTGCAAGGGTGAGTGAAACGCACACACCGGGTCATAGTCAAACGATTCAACAGTTCAAAAAATATATAATATTTCAATTTCATATCATATTATCAGATAAATCAATCATTCAACATATCAAATCGACTAATTTGATTGATAGCAGCCAATAAATTCTTTGCATTTTCATCTTCCATTGTGTTGCATGTTGCTTATTGGACGCACACTCAGATCATATTGTGAACGAGAATTTCGTGATTGTCGCCTTCAAACATGTTACGTGCAATCTCCAGCCTATCCAGGATTGTATCCGAGGGCGTTAAACTGTCGATATCGCTTGCATACTCGCCAGCCTTTCATCAAATTGTATCTACAAAACGAACATTTCTCCGTGGACGGCCAACGGTAAGTTTTCACTCAAACATGGCGTGGTCTCTCAAATGTAATTGACACTCAATTTGCAATATTTGTTATTCTCATTAATGAAATGTCAGATGACTGCTATTTTAGATACTCACCACACATTGTGGTGAGAGCGCACCCAGTAGTGATACTTAGTATTAGAACATTGCATAGCTCAGTACAGATTTACACGCATTATTATTTTGATAACATATCTTATCATTATTAACGGCGATGAGGTCCAATCTTATTAACTTTATTAACTTGTTAATAAGTAATGTTGTTAACAAGCTATAAACGTTAATAAGATAAAATCTTATTATTGAATAAGATAAATCTTATTGATCAATATGATTTTATCTTATTATTTGATTAGATTATTTCTTTTATTTATTTATTGTAAGATTTATTTTATTAATTAATAACAAATAATCTTATTGACGTTAACAAAATCGGATCTTATTAATGCCATCTTTTCTTGAAAATTCAATGAGGAACCAAGAAGTTGATTTGAAAATCACCTTAAATGGCCACAAAACGCAAATTAAAGAATACCACAAACCATTTGCTCATTCGATTTAAGCGAACAACTACGAAGCCAACCTTAATTTTTTAATTTTCTAAATTAAAGTTTCATAATTAGAGTATCTCCGTGCATTTAAAATGAGCAGTTGACCAGCCCATTAGTTTCAGTGCTTGGGTTCGTTAGTACCCCAAGGGCGGTCGTGAAAACAAGAATAGTGCACCGCGAATTATTGTCATTGTAAATCAAACAGAATTTTTCGCATTTTTCTCATTTTATCGTTTTAATTATTATCAATTTCGAGCTATTTTCTTGATAATTTTGTATTTAATTATTTGTTTGGTCCGCACATTCTATGCTCTTCGTGTCAACATAACGGTTAATGTTCGGTTAATACGACTTTGGTATTTGATGAGTGTACGTATTTTGGTGAGTTCGTTCCATTTCATGCATTTGGCCCTGTATATCCATGTAAATTTTTATAATTTTCGATATATATTTCACCGTAATGACTTTAAAATTGACCGCACACTACTTAATAACAGCATATATATTTGTTTTGGCTGCATATTCTTGTGTGTGCCTCGGACGAGGGGAGGCCACGGAGCTTGCTTTCCCCGGGTCCTGACCGGAGCACCACAGTTGATGACTGCTTTGAATATTGGAACATTAAATTTGAGAAGGGGTTTTGAGTCGAAGTGGTTGGAAATATTTAGAGTCTTCGGTAGTTAGCCATAGATTCGTCAATGAAAGGTAAATGTGGATTTCGATCAAATTGGGGGAGTAGTTTATAGAATCGTGAGCATTTATTCTCCATGTGAAGGAGCAGACTGGGACCGTTTGAACGATTTCTTCATTGATCTGAATGACGTAGTCGATAGAAAGAGCAGTGATAGAGTGATTCTGTTAGGCGATTTTAATGTGAGATTGGGTAGAAACGATCCAAATTTTCCGCTGAACTGGGAAAATTTGGTGAAGAGTCTGGCGCGAATGGAAATGGGAAAAGAAATCTCGACTTTTGCCAGAGCTCAGATTATAACTAATTCATTTTTCAAGCACAAGAAAATTCATATGTATTCGTGGGAAAATCCTGGTCAGAATCAAAAATCTCTTCTCGATTACATTATCGTTGAGGCAAGCTTACGCACAGTTTTAAGTGCGAGAGTGTATAGAAGTTTTGGTCTAGACTTGAGAAGCGTTCAGAAATCAACAAAAAGAGTGAAAGTGGACCGATTGCGAGATGTGAATGTAGCGAGAGAGTTTCTATTAAAATTAGGGGAAAAATTTGCGCAAGTCGAAGTGAACGAAGCGTCTGATATTGAGTATGAATGGAATTTGTTTAAGGAAGTGATCGTAGAAGTGGCAAAAGTGTGTTGTGGCATGTTTGTGATCAAGAATGGGAAAAAGAAGACTGAATGGTGGAATGAAGAAATTCTCTCCTTTCCATCTCATCGATAGAAGTTCTGATATGAAAGTGTTGATAATGTTTTCAGGGGCTTCACGCCGCGATCAGTGAGAAAACAGAATCCGAAATGAGACAATGCAATAAAATGAGAAAAATACGTTTTCACTTTTAAATTTGTTTGTAAATTATTTTCTTACCGACCTGTAATTTTTATTTCATTTTTCTTCTAAAGGCAACTAAAATGCATTAAAACCGCATTTTTTTTTTTTTTTTTTTTGAAAAATCAAAGCTTTATAAAAAAATGATGCTAGCCACAACTGTTTCCCCTCTTTCTGACAAGAGACAAATTCTGCGGTGAAAGAGGTACTCGTTTTTTGTGGCTATATCTGAGGCTATGAATCGACTCATTTTTTTTTTTTTTTGTATCTTCATAAGAAATGAGGCTCTGCTCACTCAGACCATGCCTGATCAATCGGAACAAATCAGAAAGAGCAAGGTCTGAGAAATACGGCAGGTTGGATAAAACTTCCCATTGCAGCGTTTCTTAGTATGTTTTAACTCGTCTTGTAACATGTGAACGAACATTGTCATCCTTAAGCATCACTTTATCACGTCTCTCGACCGTTTCTCGTAACGCACGGCTTAAACACTTCAATTATAGTGGGTAACGACCCTGTGATTGTTTCGTTCGGTTGGCGCACCAAACACATAGCATGAGCTAGGATCCATAAATATTTGGATTTGCCGTTGATGTTGATGAATGTCCAGGCGTTGGGTTATCGTTATGTAACCATTTTTCGTCGTCTTCTTTTCTGTCGTTTGGTGAACGATTCGCAGGCAAAAATTCGCCTCTCAATATCTCTCGGTTTCAATTCGTATGGGACCCGATTTCCTTACTACTGTATCATTCCCAATGCTTTTAGCCGCCTGAAAATGGTTGTCTGATCAACTCTCAATTTGTCTGCTTGTTGTTGTTGCGTCACTATATCAAGTGATGCCTCTAATTCTTCATCCTCGAACATTTTTCGCTTTCCTGGGCGTTCTTTGTTTTCTAATCGACAGAGCATATTCAGAATATTTTTTTGTGAGTAAACGATGACTTTCGGATGCGTTTTCCCTTAGATTGAAGCATAAAAGCAAACACTTTGACATTTTTGAGGCAAACTAAAACCTGTGTACTTTCACTTATGTTTGTGATGACAAATTGAAGTATTCAGGTTCTGTTAAGTAGTTCTAGATGTGATAGCTGTCACTTTCAAAATGTATGGCGTGTGAATAGATATTAAAAGTGTCTGAAAGTAAGTCACAAATGCGCGGTTTTTAATTCCTACTCCCAATATTCACTGGATGCATAGGTTGAAGTTGGAAACCTCTGCTGAGAGTTATGCAATGTTCTAATACTCGTATAACTCCTAGGTGCGTTCACACCACAATGTGTGGTGAATATCTTGAATGTTTTGCTAGAACTACCAATTAAATTTGAGATACTCTTTCCGTACATCTTTCTTTTTCTCAATTCCATATATTTTGTACATGACGCGAGCGCGATTCAATTCAATCAATGTTATATGCAAAATGCTTTTTTGATATATAGCGTTGTTTGTTTGCGGCTCTAGTACATTTCCATAACATGCTGATGCTCCTCCTACTGCTGTCATAAAGTGTTTCAATTCAATTGTGTCAATCAAATGTATGAGAGTAGTAAGCGTGAATCCGGCAGTTCTCGCACGTTCACATTCATTATGTCAATTTGTGTTTTCCGTTTTCAGTCATGGTTTAATTGAAATTGATTGACGATGGAGAAATAGTTCAACATCTCGAAACTGGCCGATCCTAAAAATAGAAACGTTTCACTTTGTCTCCACAAAATAAAAGAAACTCTCGAGCAAATATCCAATTCAAAAGAGCTCAGAAAGTTTTTTGTCATCTTTTTTTCTCTGACATAATGACAATGATTCAGGTGTGTTTGATTAATTTTTATGTGACCCCCTTTTCCATTCAAATCTGTAGATGTGAAAATATTATGACATGCCCGATGCGTGAAATTGGGTCAGGCTCAAATCATTGTCCATACGATTGGTTGGCCGTGTACGATGGCCGAGATGAGCATGCACCATTGATTGGGAAATTTTGTGGTGTTGGCAAATTCCCATACAGCATCATTGGTGAGTGTTTGTTTATGTTATGAATACGGCATTTTTAGTGCTCATGCCATGTCATGTGTTCATAAATGCAATTTTAATTCAAAAATGAGAACAAAATAAAAATTCAGTTCGATTTTATGCAGGCACGTCACAACATATGTTTGTAGAATTTGTATCATCTCCGGCGGGCCCATTGTTGAATACGGGATTTCATTTCAATGTTGGTAACTGGCCGGGTCATGTAGATACAGCAGGCAGCCGAACTGGAGCATGCGATTGGATGCTCAGCTCGGACGCTCTCAAGGACTCAAATGCTTCGGAAGGTATATTTTTGAGCATATCACATTGGTATCCACCGAATACAACATGCAGCTATCATATTCAAGGAAATGAAGGTGAAGTCGTTCGTTTATATTTCCCAAGGTTTGTGTTGCAACATATATTGCCTCGTAGATAAGATAGAGAGGGGGCAGGATTTGTTTGAATTCTCAGTACACTTTTTTGCTATAGTCCTCATTGAACTGACGTTTCGAAAATACTGTAATAATAAAAACGATTGTTTCATCGATTTTCGGTTAAAAATGACTTCATTTCGATAAGAAAGTAACCGAGTGTTCGAATAATGCGATATTTTCATCAAATCTTGTTTACATTCATTTTGAGATGTTTACATTCATTATTCACACCGTTATAGACATCAAATATAGAAATTTTCGGTCTCAATGGACCATATTTTTAGAGAAATTCCCCATCAATCATATTAAATTAGATAATTTAGCGCGTGGTTGGTGTTTTTGCTTTACTACAGCTATTCGTGTTTAGTCAATAGACTGAATGAATTATTCTCTTTTCATCGAACAGCTTTCGTATTAATAGAATTGAGGCGCCAATCGTGAAAATCGATATTGATTGTGCAGAATCGCTAACAATTTATGATTCACCAAAGCCGGATCCAGCGCGCATCATTAAAACATTTTGTGACACCTTTTCCCGTCCAATGGAGAAGATTGATTTTGTCAGCACCGGCCGTTCATTATATGTACGATTTGAAAGTAAAACCGGAAGTTACAGTGGCAGTGCGCTGTATTATTGGGCGCATTATGATTTTTTCAACAATACCAAGTTCGGAGAACCAATTCCAAACACTATTTGCGATGAAGTGTTCTATGCATGGAAACATTCACATGGTCACGTACGGTCACCGTTGAATACGTTGATATTTAAACGTGCTAGTGGTACTGATCTTCGATGTCAATACAAATTTGTGACTGATAAACGGCTTTTTGCACGGATTTTAATAGAAGTCACTTCGGTGACATTCAAAGAGTTGCCATACAATATGAATACGTGTACTCGCTGCCATGAAGAGCGTGTTGATAAACTCATTATTTGGGAAGAACGGGAGAAAGCACAAGAGCCATTAGCATGCTTTTGCGATGACATTCCACGGGCCGTTCGAATTATTTCTTCTGGCGAACAAATGAATTTAGAAATGATCGTTCAAGGTCAGCATTCATCAACGAGCTACTTCAAAAATCAGAATCCACTGTTTCAAGCAAACTATGAATTTGCTCATGGACCATTGTGTGGACCGATAACATTGGGTCCATCGGCTGACGGCGAAATTTCGTTTCCGTTCCGCAATAAAATGAACTATTATCATCCACCGAAAGGAGAACATCCAAAACGAGAGAAATGCATATGGGAGCTTAAAGTAGCCAGCGAACGTGATTTATGGATGCATTTAGATAAAGCCGAATTTGCAGATAAGTCGTGTGATTTAGGCCGCATCGAAGTATATTTGGCTGGCCGGCTTGAGCCGCGATTCGTAATTTGCCCGGAGAATGTGAGTTTAGCGCATGGTCTACCAATTTTATCGGCCGCCGAATTGGGCGCAATGGATAATGACAACGAACCGCTGCCCGTTCTTATTCAATATACTGGCGATAGTACTCCTGGTCGAAATTCATTCCGTTTGCTGTGGACCGAACTATTTCACTTACCTCGAAATCCCGATGGCAACTTGGCGCGCTCATATTTAAAAGACGCAGATTGTGATTTTAAATGTCCTGGCAACACAACCGTTTGCATTCCTAAGCATTTGGTATGCAACGGTATTCTCAATTGTCCAAATGTTACAATGACATCTACACTAGAAATACTCAAACAAAACGTTGAAGATAACTTACGAATGCTTGAAATTGTCGATGATAATTTATTGAAGCATGCACGCTATTTAACAGATGAAGATACCGCAATTTGCAATCAAGATAAAAAAATAGAAATATCTTATGTGAAGCTGCTTTTGATCGCCGCTGCACTAAGTCTATTCTTTACAGTCATGTTAGCACTTATTTGCCGATATTGTTGCTGTAGAAGTAATTAAACAACCTAATTTTTCAGTCGATATTCAAAATGATAATATAATATATGAAGCGGTGGGAAGAAAGCTTACCTTCAGATTAGAAAGGAATAATACTGAAGATTGTGACTATTCCGGCAAAATATTGCACACAAAAAAGGTTGGAAGCAATAGTGAAACAAGAATTTATTCGGAATAATTGTGAAATATAAGCAATATGTAAATAAGACGTGAATTATGTTTCAATTTTATTTCGAATTTATTCTTGTTTCACGATTATTTCCAATATTTCCTTGCTGCATTATTTCTCTCAAATAATTCCAGTTTCAATATTTTCCCATCTAATTTTCTCGAAGAATCATATAATGTTATATTTTTCGGTTATATTTGCACACAGGATCAATGACTGGATCTGTTCGTGTGAACAAACAAACAAAAAAGACTAATTTATTGGCAGAAAAGCAATAGAAACAAAGAACGAGAGAAAGGGAGAAAGTTGAAAATCGAAAATGAGATACTGAATTACACACAGACTCACAATTTCATAATTGAATTTTAGAATAGATATAAATTATATGTGGTGGTAAAGTGAGTTTAAGATGTTAGCAAATTGTATTTTAATACCTGCAAACTGATTTTCATGCCAAAATAAAGCTATAACATTTAAGAAGAAAATAGTGGTTTTTTAACATAAATTACGATTTATTGTTTCATTATCCGTAATTGCATAGTTTTATACAGTTTTATTTTCCACGTGTTTTGGTGGATATTTCGTTGTTGCTTTGTTCGATTGTAAATATGTTTGAATTGCTCTATTTCAAAAAGGTAAAAAATAGAATTTATTCGAATTGATGAGTGGTATAGGTTAATGATGATGATGATAATTTGGTTTAGTTGGATAAAACTAAAGTCTCTTCAACGATATCCGGTAATATGGTATCGGCGGCGGTATCTTGACCGGGGCCATCTTTTGTGTGTTGTTCCTTGATGAAATCCTGTACCTCTTTTTCATCACGATAAAATTTAACAGTTGATTTTGTGGCGGTGATGATAATTGCTTCGATTTGGAATGTTGGCTCTGGTTCTTCCCTCAACAAATTCATAAAGAGCTTATTATCGCTGTCGTTGAATTGATTCAGCACCTCATTAGGCAGCGTGCATTGTTTGGCGAGCGGTGGAATTGCATCCAGAATGACTGGTAATTTTCGAATTTTCGTTACCAAACATGTGTTACCATAATCAATGAAGAACACACGCGTTCCGTGTAGAGTCTTTTCCATCACTTTTGCACGATAATAATAGCCATCGTCTGGGAAATGTGCGGCAACAATGGTTCCGATGGGAACGTCAAGCTCACATATCGGTTCATCATCCTCTGCATTCACAAGTTGCGCTGCAACTGCTCTTAGATCTTCATACTTCGAAACGAATTGAATATAAAAATCGGCTGCTGAGTTGATATGCGTCAATATACATTCGTGACGACCATTCGGAAAATCACACAAATTCATTAAAGGTTGAAGTAATTGGGAACTTTCTGTGATCGGATTTTCTAGCTCATCAACTAAAATGGATGACATTTGCCTTTTTTCACACAATGTGCCTAACACATCAGACACATTTTTTTCGCCAATGAACAATTCAACGTAAGCTTTTTTTCCGGGCTTTATGAGATGCACTTTGAATTCGGTTGCACCTTCATCGGATATTTTATGGAAATGAGCTTCAGCTTCATCGCTCCAATTTTGAATGTCGTCAGGCAACTTCAAACTGCACCGCTTCCGTAAGTGAGGTAATTGAGATATTTCTGGACTTAGGAAGCGTACTTCAGTGGTCTGGAACGTATTGCCATAATCAAGAAATTCGACTGCATAGCCACATGAATCGGATAAAATGTGTGTTATGCGAGCCCGATAAAATAGTCCATCTTCATATTTTGCACTGCAAATCGTTCCCATCGCTGGTTCACTCAAAATTGACACATTACTTTCACCATTCAAATGTGATTCAATTTTCCGTAGGACTTCTGTATCTGAATCAACTTGAATGAAGAAATCACTCAATGAATTGATGTGACTGATGAAACATGATTCGCCCGATGTGATCATTTCCAGGGGCTCGGCCACCTCCTCTTGAATCAATTCCTTCACAAGATTTCGTCCACCGACCAAGAATAATTTCACATAATTCACGTCTTTGTCTCGGCTAACAATTTCGAATTCCAGCGGTGAATCATTAATAAGCATTCGAAGTTTATTGCATGCACTTTCTGCCCATTCGCTGGAGCCACGAGGTTTGATTGGTAAGGAGCATAACAATGCGAATGGTTCGCCCGAATTTAATGTGCTATCAGGAGCCCGAAGTAAGGTGTTGGCATTACTGGTGATTGAGTCAGTATTTCCGTAGTCTATGAACTGTATTGATGTTATTTCGCCATCGGTGTCAATAATCTTGGCCCGATACCATTGATCGTCAACCGAATACTTGCAATTACACAGTTGGCCGACACGAAAATCACTTAAAGGCGGCAGCTGTGATGCAACAATTTGCAGGTTTGATTGAAGATCTTCAATGGCATCAGTGTCATCATTCAATTGAATGTAAAATCGATTCGGATGATCGACGTGAGTGATGAACGCAAGCTCCCTATCTGGCAGATTTTTTCCGTTTTGTACGGGTGATACCGTTGGTAGCGTGTTCATGGGTTTTTGATCTGATTCTTGCTCTACGAGAGTTGCACTCATAGTGACAGATTCCTCAGATTGTTCCATGCTTGATGTTAACGTTTTTGACGTGGGCTCTTGTGTAGCCTTTAATGGAAATTCACTTGCATTGCGTGAATATTCTATTGCAACTTGAACTGGTTCTATTTCCGTAGATTCCTTTGGCAAATTGTTGCCTGGCGAAGACTCTTTTGATGCGAGCACTGCAGATTTTTGTACAGGTTGTTCGCTTTGTCTTGGTGAAGCCGCCTTATCTGTTGATGCATTCTCTCTACTTGTTGGGGCCACTGTCGCTTTTTGCTCTGGAGTTTTACTGTTAAAATCATGAAAAATTGTTAATGAAAAAATTCCACAGCAATACAACCTAATGATGATAGAGTGCAAATGAAACGAATGCTTTACGAACCTTGAATCTGTGCTATGAAAACCAGATGAATCAACCACAGTGCCATCCCAGTTATCATTTGTATCGACACTACACAAAAATGCAGAACAAATAAACAAATGATATGGTGTGAATGCGATTTTTAGCAGGACAAGAGTTATTAGAGCAATTATGATGAGTGAATTAATAATGTGTGTAATTTTTGTGTGTGCCAAATGAAATTCCGTTAACCAATTTGTACATTTTTCTCCAAAAAAAAAAAAAAAACGTGTGCGGAATAGTATTGATTCCTTCAAAGAAAAGGTGCATATATCTATAGATTTCAATTTGTCGAATTTTTCAAAAGAAAGAATGACCAAAATGTCCTAAACTACATGAGAGGAATTGTATTGGCTTCAGGAATTTTAATGGTTTACCCTATACGTTTTCCATTATGTCTTGATCGATTGGGACGCTTATTAAATCGAGGAATGATATGTTTTTGCAAAGTTGATCTATGCTCGAAACATTTACATATAACACACGAGCGATACGTCAATTAAAAGAATACAAGAAAATAACACAAGTAAAAAAACACAAAAAATTATCATTTAAAGGATGTGTCTGGTTTTTTGATTACAATGATTGATAATTGATATAAAATCACTTACATCTTGAACACATCAACATTGCGTTCGTTGCGTCGATTATCGATTTCCGAACTGAAAAGAAGCATGTTAATAGGTTCCATGAATGCCAAAGTGAAAGAAAAACGTTAATTCAATGAAAAGAACTGAAATTTACCGATTTCCATAATTCTTGGTTGAACCATTCAACATAACTTTGGCATTTTCGTTTCGGGGCTTTATTGCTTTACCACGTTCATATCGAATATTGTCATCACTTTTGTTTGCACAACGTTCAATATTCTGTCGATCGTTTGGCAAGTTAGATTCAGAAAATCTCTCGAGATTTTCAGCGCCATCGACTTCACGAACATTTTGCGAGCTTCGATAGCTTTGTTGAACTCTTGCCGATTTTTCGGCATCATTTGCACCTTTAGCTGGCGTTGGTTTATTGCTGTAATTACGACGTGGCATTGCATTTCTGAATACAGATAAGGACGCACTGAATTCATCTTTGATCAAATCGACGATGTAGGCTGAACTCGGTATGCGACGACGCACCGATGCTCGGTACTCGACTTCTCTGCCATTTGTATCTTCAGCGAGCATACTTAGCTGCTTTCCCGTCAATTCCGACACATCGTCAATATTTTCAAAATCCACCAAACAGCATTCGATGGCTTGACGTGGAAGCTCCAAGAATTCGGGCGGAATATCACGTAGGTCCGACAAATGACATTGGATACAGTTGCCGTAATCAACTAAAAGCACGTTAATGTGATGCGAATCAACTTGATCCAAAGCAATAACCCGATAGCATTCTTTAATATCACCAGAAACCATGGCTGCATAGCATTTGCCTTCCCTTGGCATTGCACGAATTCGAGGTGCATTATTGCAATGCACCAGTAATCGATCCATCATATGATCAAAAGCGGGCTGATCACTAGATCGTTGCACATAGAACTTTTTGGCCGTGCCGGTATACCGTATATAAACATCATCGCCATCTTTCAGCAGCGGTGGATTCCGGAATGAATCGAGCTCATTTTGTTTGTCTTTTAGCAAATTAAATACCGGTACACTTTGTCCATTTAACTCAATGAAGAGATCACATTGTTGAACGTGGAAACTTTTCGATGGTACGACTTTTAGTTCGAGCACCGCGTTCGCATCGCTCACTAATTCTTTGAAGTAGTGCTTGACACGATTATCGATTGTACCCAAGCTCTTGCATCCATTTAGGTGGAATGAAATTGCAAATGTTTTGAAATCCAAAAATGTGTATGGAATCTCGTAAATATCGGCGAACGATACGAATTCGGAATTTCCGTAATCAATAAATGTAACGCGACAACCTTCTAATTTAACGTTTTGAATGACAGCACGATAGAGGCTCTGATCCTCCGAGAATCGGGCAATACATGCCATACCAATGCTAAGTTTCGTCGTAATTTGGTTGCGAGGTGCGTTTGCCAAATCAACCGACATTCGATCCAAAATATGCTCTTGGCTTTTCAGTTGCACCGAAAACAAATTCGGACCATCTTCCACGTATGAACAGTAAACGATATGAAATTGGCCGACTGGGAGCTCGGTCGCCACAAAT
Organism: Obolodiplosis robiniae; assembly: GCA_028476595.1. Classification (NCBI taxonomy): domain Eukaryota; kingdom Metazoa; phylum Arthropoda; class Insecta; order Diptera; family Cecidomyiidae; genus Obolodiplosis; species Obolodiplosis robiniae. Next base: position 11,998,827 of record CM052017.1, on the reverse strand, counting down.
GTTGCAACTCGACTAGTTACTAGCGGCATATTACTTTCGATTGTATGGGATTCTTGCTGCGAGATCACCAGGCGTTGTGAATTTGGCGCTAAATGACTTTCGATCAATCGCTTGCTTTGATCTGTAATCGTATTGTTGTTAAAATTCAGTTGTAATGGTCGATTTGGTACGAGACCTCGTCGCTTCTCGCGTTTGGCCGGTGATCCGGTTGGATTCATAGTCGGAGAATTTGCAAGAATATCGTCGAATCGTTGGTAAATCTTGCGTACTTCCATTCGCTGCTCATGCAATGATATTTCGATGCCAACATGTGAGCTAATAAATTTTTGGGCCACATCCATTCCATTCCAATCCAACGATATGTACAGATGCTCACGATCCTAAAACACAACAATCGTGCGAATTGATGATTAATCAAATATGTTCGAATTTGGATCGGGTGGAAACTTATTTGATTGATTTACTATTTAAGCTCCGATGATTCCATAAATTCGATGCTTGAAGCATTCAAAGAAAATGTTCGATTTTAAATTTTCTTCGTTTAAATACTCACCATTTGCTCATTTGTGATGGGCAATTTGGCATTCAAAAGCAGTGCTGAAATGATGTCTCGTTCATTTAACTTCCAATTGCAGAAGAAGTTTGCCAAAATGTATCTCGTCGCTATCGGGGGGAAAAATTTCAAAAATGCAGCCTTTTTGTTCTTCGTATCAAGCTCAAGCAGCTATCGATAGTTTTAGAGAAGAAAGAAATTTTTACAAACAGATTATATGAAAGAGTGATTCATTTTCAAAGCACGCACAAAATCGCTGAGCTATGTGTAAGCAACGTATACTCGAATATCTTTGTTTTATAAATGAAACAAATCGAAAAGATGAAATTGATTGTACAGTTCAAAGATGCTTAACAGCAAAATGTATTTACATTCGGAAATATATATGCGAAGACTAAAAACATAATCAATTTACCCGCATCAACTAATGAACATGAACATAAATAAGAGATTACGATAAAAACTAAAACAACGAAGACCTACATCATGGTTACAAAATCATTATGGTTTTCTGTAGTAGTAAGTTTATGTGCATGTTGAAATGAATGTGAATCCGCAGAGGTCTGAGCTATTATACTTACGACACTTCTGTCGACTTCAAATTCGGTGCCATAGTCAAATAGTTCAATTATAGCTTTGTTGTTGGGCCGTTTTTCGCGCACGATACAACGATTATATTTTTTGTTGTCGGCGGCCAATGCCAAATAAACGGTGTCAAATTCCATATTAGGATGCGAGTCCTGTTCAGCAATCTTCCTCACGTACGGATTGTACGCTCCAATTTCAGAGTCGAGTTGTTGCAATAACTCTGGCTTTTTATGGCCGAAGATTTGTAAAAATCCTCGGATCGGTTTGATACATGTCACATTGAGGAACTCCATGATGCGCGCGTTTTTCTCGGTCGATAGTTTTTGCTACTATTTAATATGATTTCTGCGAAAATAAAATACACACACAGATTCTCCTTAATATTTTGTTATAATACATATAACAAACAAAATATGTTTGCCTTGGTGATTATCAAGATAAAAAATTAATGGAAAAATTCGACAAAAATTACTGGCATAATTTGTTAGCCGAAAAGCAAAATCACAGACTCCTTTTACAGTTTAGCCAGTGCTGCTTTCTCTTGCATGCACAGCATTTATTAAACTAATGATTTCGTTGGAAATATTTGTGCGAGTCGGAGCATCGGTGATTTTCAACTTATATTTGCAATATCAATGTGCGAAGCATGTTTTGCAATTTTGTTGTTGGTGAAATTTAGATTAACGCGCACATTGAGTGAACGGGTGCAGCACCAAGCACTGAGCATTCGCATCAGTGACGAGAGCAGAGAAAATAAAAAAGTAGCCATGCGATTAATTGGAGCAAATAGAGTTTTAAATATTTGTTAGCGGTCGGTTGGTGGGTCGATGTTTGCTATGAGTTAACATGCGCAACGTGTTAGCTCTCCTTTTGTTGTGATCGTTTTTATATTCTTTTGCCATCGGTACTTTTTTATGTTTCTCTACTTGGATTCAGTACGCGCCTCATTTCACTACCGATTATTATGAGGAAGAGTGTTCGTATATAATATGGTAAAATTCAATTTCGTATGGCGCCTCAAACGAATAGCAAAGCAAAGCAAAGTAAAGAATGTTCATAGAAGAACAGTGGTCGCTGTTGCACCGACCGATTTAGACAAACCCAAAGCTAACCCAATACAATTGTGATCAAACAACAAATAATTGTTTGACTAATCTTCGGCATCACGAGCCGAGATGCGCTATAGAAGCAGATCATGATACAAAAAGAACAAATCACAGTCCGTGATACGAAAGATACAATCAGAAATAAATAATTCTGATTGTTACCAAAAATTGCATGCGTCCAATTTTCGACTTATTTTTTTCTTCTTTTTCATTTGCACGATACAGTCAATCATTGACTTCGATGCATCGCCCATGGGCGTTCAATTGCAAAAGAGCTTAGCCATTGCCATTTGTATTTAGCAATATCGAATGATGCATTTACAGTTAATTTATGGAAAAACTTTATTTTAAATTGCAACACACAATTTTTTTTCTTCCTTACCTACATTGGAGTTCCGTAAGATGCGATTTACATGTCAATCGCATAGATTTCAAGATATTATTCACGCACAATTTTATTATTCTTCGTTTTTTCCACAATCAAAAATTGTCTCTATGTTTAATCAAATATATTAGTCTTTGTTTTATTAGGTCACAAATTTATTTGATATTCACTTCTATCGTAACAGACAGATCAGTCGAAGCTAGTAGACTACAATAACATACACCGCTCAATTCATTATACCATATATACGGATATTGTGTATTGGAATGCACCAATTCAAATTGGATCCCGATATGTACTAATACGATGACATTGAAGATTGAACAATTCGCAGTCGTATTTGTGTGCGTGAAATAGATCTTATGGCCAGCTGTCAAATTTTTAGTACTTATTCAACATAATATTTTATTATTATTCAAGATCATATTTTTTCGCATTGTTTTTTCTAAGTAGAAATTTGAAATAACAAAAAAAATTGGATGTTTCTCTGAAAAATTGTTTTTATAACAAGCTAGCTGATAACTTTATCTTGAACATTCTAGTAAGCATTGGAGAAATCGGCTGATTATGTTGCGCCATCTATGAGTCAATTGAGCTTCTATTTTGTTTTCATGTCAGTAATGTTTAAGTAGAGCTAATCTTCAAAAATATCCGTTCGTAGAGAGCAAATATTACTTAAATTTTTTTACGACATTTATTTTGGTTACTCTTCTCTTTCGAATTACTCCGAAAAGTTACAAGCTGAGAAATATATGATGATTCACTCTGAAATATTTTCTCTTATATATCTATTGCACTTCTAAAAAATCAGCAAAGCTCACCAAAATGCTTCGAGTCTGTTCGTCAAAGAATTCGACATGGTAAATGGACATGGATTGACATTACTTTCATTTTTGTATCACCGTAGTTACAAAATGCAGTCGCTTTATATATCCGTCGATGGTCTAGTCATCCATACAAAAATTAATGAGATCCTTAGCTTATTTGCAAATAAGATTACACCTGCCTCCATGTCAGTGTGGAGTTCATTTTCAATACAAAAACATGACTTCCGAATACTTTCGAAGCGTTTTGAAGAAGTGTTTCTGCAATTACAACACGTGATCCAAAATTATCACTTAAAGCACAGCTAAATTAATTGAAAAGCCGTTAAATTTTACCCACAGTTAGACAGATGAATGGAAACGTAAAAAAATGTGAACGGCAAGGACAATGTTGAACCCAATCTGGTATCCACATCAAAGGAAGATAAGCGTGTCGTCGAAACGTTCGATTATGATCCGAGCACGAAAATACTTCAATGAACGACTTCGCTAATTTAATATTGAAAATTCGAGGGAGACCATACGAACATTATTGCGCGCAAATGTTAACAACACTACAACGACAATTAAATGGCTTAGAATAATATTGACCTCATATTTTGGTGCAAATAAAAGAGTAATTAAGTCAGTTTGCGTGAGTGAGTTGCAAATTTGAACCTTACCTATCGAAAAATTGATACGTTTGAAGATATCGTTGCACAAAAATAAGGGAAAAATCCTTATAGTGAAGAGAAGCGACGAATATCATGAGCACAACCTCAACAGCCAATGAATATGAACGTTTCAATATTCAAATTTGATGAAAAAAATATATATTGACTAAACGCTCTTTGAGTTCACTTACTTTTTCCTTCCTTCTAGAGTAAATGCATTTCAGACAACTAATCTGTTTTGTGTTCAATCGACTTCAACTCCCAAATGCTTGAGAAAAAAGTTCACAGAATGTATATTGATAACAATCGATGGATAAAGTATTAGAATGAAAAAAGAATTGAATTGAAAAGTATGAATTCCATAATAAATATCGAATTTTCCTCAACTTGACCAAAACTAGCTTTGAGTTAAATATCAAGGTAAATGAAAAACGCAGTTGGAAATCTCCCATTTGAATATTTTCTGACTAAGAAGCCTTATTTGGTACAATACACTTAATTTGGATTGATATGGTCAATTTTAATCGATTCCAACTGCTTTTACTTGCTTGCAACTACCTTTATTTACATACATTTGAATCCACATGAAGAAATGCAAAACTTGGCTGAAGTCATACTTGACTGGCAGAATTAAATTCGCAAAAATAGTGAAGACTCCTGAGAACAGCACCGCCCTTGATCAGGCGATGAATAAATTTAAATCATGATGCGAAGAAAACAATTTCTGACACAATTTTTGCCCAGGTAAACACATCTTTGTATATATTTTCGGCAAGAACTTATACTGCTCACACTCAAAACGATTTTTGATTTTCATATATCAATTGAATGCCTGAGAAAAAGAACGACTCAAATCTTTCCAACATGGTGATCTTGAAAAGCAGTCACATTGAAATGAAACTTGAATACAGAATACGAAAAACTGAAACTTGAAAAATATTCATGTGGTCTTCTCGCATGTTTCATTCTTGTGATTTTTTTTTTCAGTTGTGATATTGAAAAGTTTTATTCTCAGTTTCAGTAATGCGTGTATCTTTTCTATGCCTCAGACTTCCATGTTGAAAAGATTTGAGTCGCTATTATTCTCAGGAATTCAATTGTACTACACAATACTATCTTAGAATGGAAGGACGATGACCTACTTCAACGCATCATGCCTGTGATTTTGCACATTATTTATTACTTTTAGTGTTAACTCGACGAATTATTGTCTTTTGCAACTTTGTAAGTGCAAATCATTGCAAGTATTGTAAGTAATTTGGATCTAGCAAATGACTGTGTGATATTTTGAAATCATCATCTATTTATACATTCACTATTGACTTTTGTTGCCTTTAAAATAATGTAATTCACTCAACCCTGTACGAGATTTATCTCAACCTAACTCTATACGAAGATATCAGGTTTTTTCATGGGTGAAACATTTGGTTTTCTTCGAACTAACGAACGGCCACAAATTGTTTTTTACGAATCAACGAACAAATGAACGTTCGTTGATAGCTCTGTTTTCAATTTGAAGAAACATTTGCCCCTACGAATGAGTGTTAAACCAACTTATTCATCTCATTCAAATAGAATTAAAAAAAAATTAACATTTAAGCTGCAATTGATTGAAAAAAAGAAGAATGTTTATTGTATTTCCTGTTGTAATGCATTTTTGTTGTATTGCAAAATAAAATTAATTAATGTCTCAATTGTAACGCAGCTACGATCGGTGCATTTTAATTGGCATTCATTAGTTTGTGCTCCTGAAAAAATTCGACAATGTATTGTTAATGACGGAATTTGTATATTTCTCACTGATTCATTGCATGGCTGTCTGGTTTATTATTGAGCAAAGGAAGCGAATAATTAATGCACTTGATATTGATTGAAATCTTAGAACAAATATTGAATTGCTTAAGTAGTAGTATATTCTCTTAGCATTGACAGCAATAAAGATAGCAAATGATCTTACACAAACCTATAAATTACTCAAAAGAATTTTAGTTTTTGCTATAGTATGAAAAGAGTACACAACGCTGAATTCCATCGAAAAGTTTACATCATTTTTTGATGATAGATCAAAGTTAGTCTTTGATGATAGATCGAAAGTTAAATCAAGTTTTTAAAAATTATCAGGTATCAAAATGTTAATAAAAAACTTACCTCAATAGAACATTACACTTACGATACGCAAAATGAAGCTACCAATGTGTGTGTGTGTGTTATTTTTAATCGAACAAATAAAATTTTCTAATATAATATAGCAATTTGCGTATTTATTACTAAATTCGAAATATCCAGATGATTTAGGTCAATTGAAGGAACGTCTCTTTTACAATCAGCTTAAATGTCAATTGAAATATATACAAACATTCTGGTGTTGTTATCAACATAAGAAAATCCAATTTAATTTTATTTGTTCAATCAGTATTTTCTAGATACTCAGCTTTAAAAACGTTTTTGTTTCTTAAAAACGGTATTGAGATGTAATGGAAGCAAACAAGTGGAAAAAATCCTTTATATGTTATTAAAAGTTATAATGCAATAAATTAAGTGAATTTGAATTCCTCTTTCCTCGTATCGGCCCATACCGCACATTTTATTTATTTTTTCGTAAGAAAACAGATTCAATTGAAAGATTAAACATCATATGAAAAATAAAAAATAGTTTAACGATAATTAAATAGTAACGTATTGATATATCAGTTTATGCGATTTTGTCCGCCCTTTCTTCTTCGATTTCGATTCACAAATTGATTGGTTCTATCTGTGCGTCTTTTCAACTTTTAGATATTTTAATGTAAATAATTGATTTATTGATCATTTCAGTCGATGATTCAATCCCATTTATTGATTCAGTTGAGTTAATATCGGAATAACTCGATGGCATTTAATTGGTCGCATAGAGCATGACAATAACACAAATTGCATAACATTGAATTTAGACGTATTTGAATTTAAATATTTAAACAAAAAGATTATTTTTTAGCGAATGACAGTAAATATTTATACACTTCAGTATATCTTCATTTTGCACATAAAACTTGACTGCTTGATTTTCTTTTCAAAAAGACGTTGAACTGAGGGATATGGAATAATTTTTATTCTTACTTTTGTTTGTTACAGCACTATTAGGAATAAACATTTCTTATACTGCAGCAAGACACACGAGAAAAGGTTTTCCTTTTCTCTTTTTTTTTGGATTCATTAATATCTTACTAATGTCCAAGATCCGGTCATATCATCGCGTTGATAATAACGTGGACGATTATCACGAAACACAGTCACTGACGGAAATTGATTATCTTGAATATACCTCAGCGTCAATCGAACCTATTCCGCAGCACACAACAAATTTATTCGTCCGTTCCATAATTCACAAATGACAATCAATAGAAAAATAAGAAATCGAAAAACAAATGAGTGGAATTAAAGAAAATTAAGGAAAAATAACTGATTTTAGCTGAAAACAGAAACACACTGATCAAATTACAAAAAATATGTGATGTATTGACGAGCATTGATTGTATTTCAGGCGTATTATTCATATATGATGACACACACACAAATGTTCATTTTGTCAATTTTCAAAAATCAATATCTGAAATCTTCAAAATTTTTACATGCAATTTATGCTGAATAATCTGGTTCTCAGCTGCCCTAGCAGCCGCCCTTTTCAGAGATGAATTTTGAATTTTGAGCTTGAAGTATGGATAGAGTTATAACGATAGAGTTATAAATAGCATGGCATTTTGAAGGCTCAAAAGATTGAAACAGCAGCTCACCGCCAGCTACTCTCTCAGCAGCAATTAAACATGACAACCGACAGCTAAATACACGCGCTATCAATTGGTTACGTTTATAAGAGACCCAATAAGGCTAATATATGGAAAAATTTATAAATTTAATTGAAATCTAACACATGTGTATGGGTTTTACTTGGTCGACAATATTAAACAGTTAATACTTCTTTACGCAAATCCGCTAGCTTGAGATATTTCTTCTTTATGGCAATAAATAAAATAAATTTTCGAAAAAAAAATATATATTTATATTTTTAATTTGATAATAGAAGAACTTGTAGTCATTAAAAGGCATCAAATGCTGAAATTTGTGCTATCACGCGTCAATGTGCAAATATAGAGAAAGGGGAAGAGGATGGAAAAAGAAAACTAATTGATAGAGATTAACGATTACGGAACAGAAAGGAAACTTCGTATAATTGTTGGCAGATTCGATCGTAAAAAATGTTTGCATGAATGATTTTTTTTCGCGTTGTTGCTCCGGAAAATTTGCAACGTTCCAACGAGATGGCATAGAATAAAGCTTGTATGCAAATTAAAGTCGTTTGAGCGATAAAAATGTGTGCAATAAGCGTTCGTAATAACCAACACAGAACCATTTGTGCCTGAATTATTGCAATATTAATAATAGTAATGGTAATCGATGAATTTGAAACACTTGATAGTCCGATAATCGTGTGTGGTTTTTTTTTAGCAAATTCCGAAGTGAGTGTGTGTATGTGTTCAGTTTATTTATTTTTTTCGATGTGAAAAGAAAATCAACGAAAGCACCTACCTGATTCGTAAAATGTGGAGGTTCCACTTCTGGACTGGTTGATAAATGCGTTAACAAAAATTCATCACTTTGAGCTAACCATAGATCAACACCACGGATGGGATCATAGTTAAATGGTCCTATGCGCAACATGCCTGCCGAAGAATCGTATATGTCTAAAACCTGTTTGAAAGCATCGAAAAAAGAAAACTGAGAAGCGTACAAACGAATGCATAATCGCAAAATACGAAAGAAATTTAAATGATTTTTACAAATGCAACAACTGCAACAACAGAAAATATTATTATTATTTCTGTAATTGAATTTTTGGTGTGTTGTCCGCCGCCACCACTGCGACTTTTGATTGTTATTCCTTGACTTACCGTTTGACCGCCAGTGAAATTTCGTGCTTGGCGCAATTGCAAATCGGGACCTTTGTCTGGAAACGAAGCTGGAAATATTTCACCGGTTCTAATATTCACACCAACACCATAAATAATTGGCCAATTTGTTTCACCGCGTAAAATTGTATTCAATTCGCCGACACAGGCTTGCGTCAAATCGATTTCCATTGGTAGTTTGTGAAATGACTCTATTTTTCCGCCATGAGTCGTGCATGTAAGAGAGAGAGAGAGAGAGAGAGAGAGAGAGAGAGATAGAAAAAGAAACATTTAAAATATTATGTAAGCCATTTTTTTATTTCTTTCTTATAATTTAGGATAAATAGAAATCGATTTGGAGTGTTCGAAGATTGTAACACATTGATGATCAAATCATTTTTACGCTCAGTTTATATTCTATACTGAGAGAAAGAGAGAGACAGATAAACGAAAATAACCGAACACACAACATAACAAGCGAAACGAAGGATTCGGAAATATGTCAGATAAATTACTTATTCATAGTTTCGTGATGCCCCAGCAAATATGATCATTATTCGGTGTATATTTCCTAGTTGAAAGCTACACACTCAATCTCACGCATACACTCACAAGCCGAGTTTGGTTTGGCTTGGTCAAGCCATTAATTTAAGCTAGATAAATTATCATCGTCAACTGATATGGAGTCAAAGCGAGAACCGTTCCGTACAAACAATACAATCTATCTGTATTAAATTACCTTCATTATATGCTAAAAATCTTTCTTCTATCTATCACAATAGACAATACTCCTGATTTTACCCCTCATGCAAAAAAATGCTTTTCCGGTTCAACTATAAACAATAATGAGAATACTCGAAGATGGAAAGACAAATTCAACCATACGCTCGACATCACTGCTACCGGTTTTTAAGAGTATTGAGTGATATTTTAGTGAATTGGTGAATGGAAAATAAAGGAAACTAATTTTCTGGGTCCAATGAACAGGGTTATGGCCGAATTTCCGCTGTACAACAGACTATACAATCTAATTTTGTTGTACTCTGTCAAGTAGATCAAGAAAATACTTCAATAAAATTCAAATCGTTTATGGAAATTTTTCAAGGTTGCAGTTCGTAGCTTCTATTTTTGAAGGGAAAATTAGGTGCATACACTGTTAGAACATGATCAATGCAATTTAATCTAATAAGATTTTCTTTGTAGAAAATCAGCTAATCCCACAGAATAGGAAAAGAAATCCATCGCCAAAAGTCATTAAGCCGATATTTCTCATAAAATCAAATAATACAATACAAGTTTTCAACATGCAAATGTTCAAGCGGCGTCTTTGAGATAATACACCAGCATACCCGCTCACGCTAGCAGCAGTTCTGTGACGGCAGAATGAACAATACATACAAATACTTTTTTTTATTTTCATTCATGAACATTGATGCTTTGTTTGTTTTGCTTGTGTCGGCTGTCACAGAGCTGATGCTATCGCAAGCGCCGCTTGAACAATTGCATGTTGAAAACTTGTATTTGATTGTTTGATTTTAAGAGAAATATGACGATGCTTTGTATCTTCTTTTATACAAAGGGGTAGTGAATATCGTTGGACATCGCCATTTCTACCTAAACGATTGTACTAAACGCTTCAACATTTCGCACCTTCCCCGCCTTCCCCTTCTTCAAATAGCGAGTTTGACAGGCTCCGCATATTTGCTGTCATTGTTTGAAGAAGGGGAAGAAGAGTTTACCATTCATAGACGAATGGTACAGAGGGCGCTGCTGTCAAGCTTATTGTCAAAATTCAATTTTGCATCGTCCGCTTGGTATTATTCATTTTTGATTTTCTTACTAAAAAATCCTAATACCTTAAATTCAACTGCCTATGTTCTTACAGTATACTTTTTCATATGTAAAACGTATAAATTGAAATGTTGCAACATTACAGACATTTTCACTGGGGTCTAATTTCCGAAAGCTTGAGACTAGGATTCATTTCAATATGGGATAGCAATATACATATTCATACGCAAGTCTAACAAATTGAATCGTTCAATTTTAAATAGTGTATATTACTTGTGTGTGAAGCCACATAGCCAAATGGTCATTGAGCACGATAACAAGGTGTGTTGCAGTAGCAGAATCAATGGTTAAGCATGTTTGTGTATGCGTATGTTTACATTCGGTCGATTGTAACAACATGCCAATTTACCTAGATCTCTCGAACGGATATTAGTTGTATTCGAATAATAATTCAATGTTCATACGGCCAGATCTAAATTGGAGTTTACTTTGGAAAAGAGTTATGTAAAAGGTGGTAGGAAGGAAAGTATGAATTATTCGGTTGAAATTGGAGACTGTAAGCCCAAACATTAACCAAACTCCATGAAAAATGACATCAAATGACCGGAATGCGATAACGATTTTCAAAGTTTCTTAAAACCAAGCGAGCGAGCAAGCTTGAAGATGGTACACGAGCGCAGCAGACATCCGAGTGACAAAGAGACCATTGAAGGAATTATGGACAGTTATCTGTTTATCGGGCATTGCTATAGGCATACACACGGTGTACATCTTAATGTCTTTTTGCTTCCACATCGGCTGCCGAACAGGTGAGAGAGCGACAGCTAAAAAAATTGAAATGAATCGTCCAACGTGTAATAAATTGAATGATTGACGTTCATTTAACTATTTCTGTCAAACGATTACCCGAAAAATCAATCACATTCGCTGTATGTGTGCACACACACACACACACACACACACACACACACACTGCTCAAAAGTTTCAACGAATGTTATTATTTGGTATACTTCCCATCCTACACACCCGCAAATTGCCAGTCGTTAAATAAATGTGCAATCGAATTCATTTTGATTGCCCAGTGCGAGTGATGAAATGAAATCACTCCTTTGAGCAAATGGAATGAACATATCAAACTGAATGCGAAGCACATTGAAGATGGCTGGCGGGATCAGGTGTGCAGCATTTGATAGATGTCAGAGATCCTAATTCTCCCTCCCTCTATCTTTGACACAAATAAGGACATTTGGACTGATTATTTAATAGATCTATTTACAAACGCCCACAAAATTGGTTTTCTTTGTAGAATGATTGCATTTTTGACTGGATTCCAACCACACTGCTATTCATCTTCTTAAATTACGAATTTGAATTTCTAATCTAAACCTGAAACATTAATCAGTGCTCTTCCTGTCGTTTTTTCCCCTTTTCGCCTCTCTTCATTCATCTCCTGGACTGGTGCGTTCAAATGGTCTTTCGATCTATCTCGTTTGTAGAGAGGCTTTCTCTTTTGCTCGATTTAAAGTAAAATGGATCTTTTTCGTAGGAGAAATCAAAAAGAAATATTACGAGTGAATCGATTAGATCATAGCATAAGTTAGACAGCAAAATCTATAACTATAAATCGAATAACGAGAGCAGCTTCACGAACAAAGCATCACACTGCAATATATTCAGCTGCCTCTTAGACTGCTTATAAAATGTTGACTTCGAATGCAAAGTTGCCACCACATACAAACTGCACACACATTTAAATTATATTCGGACCTGTCTCTTTCTCCGTGCCTTTCGGTCAATTTTAAAATCTACCTAGAGTAATTCCATGGCCAGGTCTTGTGTGTAGTGCACAACTTACGTTTTCGAATTTTTGTCACACAGAAACTCTTCTCTATACAGGAACTGAATCGAGAGAATGAGCCATGCTACATGAAATAAGTGTGTGCATGGAAGATTTGTGTATCTATTCTTAATTCGATTTATCTTTTCTGAATAGATTTGGAAAAATGGTGCAAGTAACATGCACGTGCACATCGCTTCGTCCACTGCACCAGATAATATTGATACGTAAACCGAATTATTCGACGTCTAACATCCACTTGTATGTCGACCAACCGACCGAGCGAACAACCGCCCTCCCTCACCTCCACCACCATCTGAATCATATGCAACATTGTAATACTGTCCAGCAAGTATCATAGCGTTCTGTGATTTGCTCTTGCTCTCTTCCTCTAACTGATTCTCTTATTCTGAAATTATTTGTGGTACTTATATGTTCTCATGTCCCATTTCTACCATGTTTTTCGGAACGGATGTAACATAATAATTTATTCGACTAAAAAGGACAATGGACACAAGTATTAAATTAATCAGAAAATTGACGATAGACGGATATTAAATTAAAATCATTGGCGTTTTTGGTCATCTGATTATGCTAGCAACTACTATATTATATATACACGCGATACACCAATATGGTAAGTAATATTCAAGAAATATACACCAAATATATTCATATACGCAAATAATCATCGGAATATTCAAGAACAGTGTCCTAAAAATATGGAACGTTTCACTTTTCACAGGAACATTGATTTTCAAATGTATTGCTGGTATTGTCTCCATCGCACCTTGGTTGTGTGCACAAAAAAACAAAAGTAAACAAAGAAGTGTCAATTGTGCATTTAATTATATCCCTTAAATTATTTTTTTTATTGCAGAACATCAAATGTTTGAGAATATAGTTCATGTTTGCGCAAAGAGAGTGCGTATCAAGAGGAGACTCAAGCATTCGAAACATTAGTCTTTTTGAACGAATCACAGACTAGAGGCGAACTCACAAAAGTAGCATAATGGCACCAAATTTGACTTTTATCGCAATTGAAAAACTAATACTATATTGGTGCATATCACATGAGATATTTGAACCGGTGGAAAGAAACATTCTTTCAGATAAGATAGGAAAAATATTGAAACTGAAAATATCTGAGAGAAATAATGTATGATGTGAAACAAGAATTTATATGTCAAGTATAAGAAGAAATATGTCCAACTTTTTTGGGATGAAGTATTTTGCTGAAACAGTTTCAAGCTTCAGTACTTGTCCTAATCTGAAGGTAAGCTTGCTTCCCACCGACTCATTGGTAAAGAACTGGTATCCAACGTAAGGAATGCATTAAATCGATGAAAGACAACAATCCATACGCCTAATCAATCACTGCGAAAAAAAATATCCAGATTTTCAGATAGATGAAAAGTTGGGGTATTTTATGAAATGAAATGAGATGAAAAGAGAAAAGAAAACAGCCGTTTCTTTGGAATATTTGTATATCATAGTTTTTTAATTAATTTGATTTTGAAAATACATTGACATTGTGGAATAAAAAATTTCACATATGAAATACATACACAACTGTCAAAAAAACACTGAAATTCACAACGATGGATCAATAAATTTAATGATTCAAAAATCATTTCAAAATATATTTTGAATTGTGATTCAGTTTGATGATTGATCCATGTTCTGGCTGGTTTCTGTTTACAATTTGTGCTACCCGATGTACTTGGCGCTGATAAGGGAGAATTGCTATTGCTCCTTAAAGTTTTTCATTCATCCGATTTTGATGTATGCATCTTCTATTGCTTACTTGACCTGGACCTGGATATGTTTCCGAGTATGTTCGTAATTGATGAATAAATATTTGCACACCGTTTCGTTGGGATCATGTCGAGAAAATAGGTCCACAAATGCAAAATTTCATCAATTCTTTAAGCTTAATCAAACAGCTAATATTGCTAAAATGCTTCATTATCTTGTTCCAGTCAAGTTCAGACAAGTACAATTGCATATTTATGGAATGGCGGTAAAGCAAAATAAATTCCAAATATGAATCGGTGTGATGAAAACTTACCATCAGATAATATAGGAAAAACACTGAAGTTTGGAACTGTTTCGGCAAACTATTACACCCAAAAAAATTTGAAATAATTTTGAAACAAGAATTCGCTCGGAATAATTGTGAAACAGAAACTATATGTAAATGCAATGTTAATCATGTTTACTTTTGTTTCAAAATAAATTCTTGTTCTCGATTATTTTCAATTATGCCTTGATGTATTATTTCTCTCAAATTGTTCAGTTTCATTATGATTCCTATCCAATCTGAAGGTAAGTGCTCTTCCCACCGATTCACATATGATTTCCCTTTTTTAGACAATTGACGTCAGATTAATTTTCTCATAAAAGATGCAAATCGTTCCAAATAAGACTATATCTATGAAAATGCCGTTTTTTTGAATGACTTGTTTCGTTGATACTTGCTTGGAGGTACACGCAAACGCACACACATTATGTGAATAAGAAAGTGTATGCTGCCAACTGTTTTGCAAAATGCGAGCAATAGCAATTTCGTCGTGAAAATTGTCTGACAAAAAGCCAATTTCCATACAATAGGCAGAAAGCACACCGCGCAATCGACACTCGCAGGCAGATACTTGTAGGTCCAATCAGTAATCTCGTAATAAAATTCAATTAAATGCGGCAATAGACGTTTGCGAAGAGATCAAAACCATATAATAACAACAAGCGCGCACTACACAAATATTGACAATGAATTGGCATGGATGTATACACAGATCATACACATTTTATAGAAAATTTCGCATCGACCACCGAATTCCAAATTACTTATACGTAATAGGCATAAGGGGCAAAATATAAGATGCAAGCGAAAATGCATAAGCACACAAAAGATGGGATAGTCTGTCTGCAACGCCTCTTTCACCTTCAATAATCAACGAGTATTATGCTTTACTCAATGTTCATAAGATTTGGAAACGAATAGCTCACCCGTTCGCTCACTCGAGAGGCAAAGGACGCAGAATAGCACAGAAAATAAATGCACAAATCTGTTGCATTGTGTGTATGGTAAATAATTAGATGCAAACACAAAACACATTATTATTGACTAATTTAATTTAATATGTTTGCATACTGATGTTTATGTATGCCAATTTACTTTAACATTTTCAATCGGTAATGGCTGGTCGAATGGAGACTCATGAAAATAACAAGAGAAACAACAACAAACCATTGAAGACAGCAAAGAGCGAAAATATCTACAAAACGACATTAAAACCAACGACAGAATGAGACATATGATGATAATATATGTGCTTACATATGTTCCCGTTTTTTTATTACCTTCGAGCAATGCATTCCATATGTTCTCACTCTTATTTGAATGCACACCGCTGTTTCTGCGTCAGATAAACCACTTTGCACAACGTGCGCAAAAATGTGTTGATATTTGTTAAGCAAGCAAATCGACAGATAGAGATCGGAGAAGATGTTTCGCAAATTAATTTCAGTGCAATTGAAATTGAGATTACCAATAATATCTAATATTGGAATATTTGTACGTTATACGATCCGATTTCAAAGTCGGTAGTTACATTGTTGCACTTGAGACCATTTCGTATTTTCAATCAAGTACAAACACAAACGTTGCAACTGTAAGACAAAGAGACTGTCTTTAATCGAATCGGTGCCAATGGAATGGGCAAATAAAATCTTTTGCTCGTTCGATCAAATGGTAAATAGTCTCATGGATATCTTGTAAACTTGATGTTACATGTTCGAAGAGCATGTACAATGTCAACTTTTATGTATATACAATTTATTCCGTTTACAATCAAGCCGTAAATCATTTTGTTCACAAATTCATGGCACTTGTAAACAGTGCACATCTTGCCCTATAGTTGCTCTTATTACTTTTCCGCACACTCACTCCGCACACTCACTCCGCACACTCACTCCGCACACTCACTCCGCACAGTGTGAAGGCAAAAATATTGGAATCGGTCCAAAAATTAAGACCCCTAAAAATGTGTTTTATATCCATTTCGAGCACAGAAACACACGATTGACCCGCGTCTTAGGAGTCGGAATGTAGGTGCGTGGTACATTGTACCCTGTACCCTGTATGCAAAAAATTTGTTAACACGATAACTCAAAAAGCATAAGCATAAAATCAATCGTACATGAACGTACAAATAGGTTTTCATTGGGAATAGAAACCTATTGGTTTTCAGCACATTCGAATAATGTTTTCGGATATTTCAATTGGGGTTTAGTCATTAAATCGGAGGTTTTTCAAAATAATTACGAAAAAATTTGTATGGGAATAGTCCACATTGTATCATTATGAAACATTCAGATTATTATTTTTAATGTAAAAAATTGAGTTACAAAATTGACTCAAATATTCAATCGTCTTTTATAAGTGAAGGTCAACATTTGAACTTCAAATGCATATGAAATGGAAGAAGCTAAAATCATGTTTAAAAGTAATATGTAAGAGATGCCAAAAATCAACTGGTTATCGCCCATATTTCAAATTACGATTGAATAAAATATGAATAGTGGATCCACAATCAAGACACGTGAATAGAACCAAAACTCAACCAGCAAAATTATGGAATAGATCGAAAAATGCAATTAACCACATTAAATGTGGACATTATAGCAGTCATTTATTGAAACGAAAGACGAATGCCGCTATCAAAAATCTTATATTGCGGTCCGAATAAGAATATATATGGAAAAAGAAAACCTTCGTTTACAGCGAACGGTCTTATTAATTAACAGCAGAGCCATTCAATGCAGACATCCCATTGTATTCTAAACGTTCATCAAATCGAAATTAAATTTCAAATCGAAATGACAACATGAAAAATAGAATTGAAATGATTCGATAATGGCTTGGTCGGGGTGAAGCATCATAAATTGGAATCTCTGTGCCACTAACAATGGCATAAATTGAATTAAATGACCGCATAAATCTGTTCTTAATTAATAATTAAATTGAATCAATTTTTATACTGCGTTTGATTCCAGTCCAACGGCCATACACTCTTGATTTTCATTGTTTTTTATTTAACTCAAATTCAATTTCATCTCATTCATAGCCACCACCAGATACGCACACATTAACACAATTCCAGTATAGAATAACTTCAACTTCTTGACCCCTATCAATTAAATATATAACGTCTGAGTTAAACGCTCCAGTCACATTATGACAGTCGCATTTATCAATTGTGATTTTTTGTTTCGCTTGCAGTCGACATCTTCAACTGAATTCTATGAGTAATTAGTTTAAAATATTTTATCATTTCCGAAGAATTGTCAACTGTCTTTTTTTCAACAATTCTGTTGGATATCTAGTTGAAAATCCGGTCGAATTGCTGTTTTTTTAAACGAATTTTTTTAAATTAACACTTACGCATTATGTTATAGAATAAATCTTCAGCATAGCCACCCGGTTGGTCTCTGTAGCCGCCGATCAACTGCAATTCTATTCGACCTTCTGGATAACCAAAAGCTAAATTTTGAACTCTGTGAACCATGGTTGAAACTGCTTCATCCGTTCCGTTTCCATCTAAATGAGCCAACGCAACAGCACCAGAACCTATTCAAATAACAATACGAACTGCATGAGAAATGGCCAGATTTTTTAAGAGATTCACGAATACGAGCGGCTTACCTGAATGTCTAACTACAACTATAATACAAGTGGTGGCATCGTCTGATCCAATAATATTGACATTTTTATCGTGTGTCGCAACTGCAGCCATTTCCCTCTGTCCAACATATAATAGACCTACTGGACCAATCTAAATGAGAAAAGAATATGTCTATAATTTCCAAACTTTTCACTTTTTATGCATTTCTTCTCCATTTTCATCACTGCAATATAATAGTAGTTTTCAAGATGTTGTTAATATTGTATAAAACCCAAAAATTCAATTTATAGATTATAAAATTCATGAATTTATAGAAGAAATGTATGTGATTGAATTAAAATTTCATATCTACTTCAATAAAACCGACAAAGAATATTTTTTTGCAGGTGCATCGAAAAAATGTCAAGTCGACAAACATTTTTTCGACAGAATATTATGAAAAACTTACCGTTTTCGTTGATATCGATACCAGTTGATTGGCATAATCTCTGTATACTGGATGTTGCATAAATAATGACACTGTATCGGACGGACAGTCATCTTGCAGCACACCATTTAGAACCAAAACCATTTTCTGTAAATGCAAATAAAATGCGAATGATAAGTAAAAAAGGGAGCCGATAAGTGGTTAGCACACGTTCAATTCAGTGTTTATTGCGGCTATGTTCAATGCACGTTGGCTCTTTCATCAATGAAGTGAAATGCATTACAAAACAAAAGATTTGAATACGGTTCGAATGCGAGGCGCAACACAAAAAAAGCTGATCACGAATCATGAATCTTGATAAATGCAGCGCAAAATTGAATGTGTTCACTTTATAAAATGTTGATAATGCGCAAAATTTAGAGACACAAAATAAATAGAAAAAATTTGCCGAGGTACACCAAAACTGACAAAGTAATGCACATTTTAGAATTAAATTATGCCAACTTAGAAGGCTAGAAGAGAGACAGCATCGTCGACAAAAAAAGCGACGAATAAATAATACTTCCAACATCATTTTTATCAGCATGAATCAATGCCACTGCCGAGAGATGTTTGTGTGTTTAGCGTAGTGACGTGTTGCTTGTTGTTGTTACTTTTTCGTACTTTTGATACTCCTTCATAGAGTGAGCGACAACGCATCGAGCGCATATGCAAAGGAAGATGTAACGAGCGATTTCATGCATTGCATCTCCATTTGTTTATTTCGATTGCATGTTCGGTGAATGAATGTTTAGCTCATCGATTTTACCGAATGCAAATGTATTCAGGCGCGCGCACCCGACAGCGAATGAGCGGGACAAACAGACCGAGAGAGCGCGCGCGCACGCGGTCGAAGTTGCAATTGCGCAGCGATCACTATGAGAACCGAAAAGACAATAATGGCGCGACAGTTGACGATATGAATATTTTTCCGTTTACATCTCTCTTTTTTTCGTTGTGAATTTCATTTTACTGTGCTATTTAATTTGATGTTGCTGAATTGCTCAACCACAGCAACATTCGAAGCTCAATTCGAAATAAGATTCACATTTTCAAAGTCGTTTAAATAGTTGAAATCGATTGTAAACTTATTTATTTGGTCCGTGTGTCGTTCACCGAAATCGTGATTTAGATTCGAGTTTGGATTTCGTTTTGTGTACTTTTTTTTTGGTGTGGTCGTCTTCTTCTTTTCGTTTGGTTTGATTTGCTTTTTGTGCTTTCGAATACGGTAGGGGCTTTTTGATGCGCGCGTGTGCGCTCTTTTCTATTCTTCAGCCAATCTTCCTTCTTTCTCAGCCAAAACATTATGGAAGAGTTAACGAGTGTGTTCAATAATCGGCGCGCTCTCGCCCCGTAGTGATTTCGCGATTCGAACAGCGTTTCACCAACAAAAAATCACCATTAGACTTTAGAACATATTTAATGGTCATTGCACAAGATGAAAATAGCTACTAATGACGACTGACAGTTGATGGAACGATTTACTGGCCGTTAAATCGGTTTCGATCCAAGGAAATTGAAAAAGCCAACAATGTATCGGCCGCGTGATGCCCAAGAAAAATGCAATCATCACTCTCTCTCTCTCTTTCTCTCTCTCGAGCAAAGCGAGCAATTACAATTACAATGTTCCCTTTTTTTGTGAGCAGATATTGTTTTGACGCACGATTACGGAATTGTTTTGGACAAACGAAACGATATATCATTTCCCGAATGTGAGCATACATGAAATGTCAACATCATGACAAAAGATACACAATTTCACAAGGCAATTAAAGTGGACTTTTTGTGTCGTTTTGATGCTTGAAAATGGTTTTGATTGTTCGTTTTTTCTTGGATTCCGTATTTGTGTGCCTTCATGGCCACATTTTGCATAGAAAATAACCGAAGGATTGTCGTTCCATTTGATTCTGGAGAGTTTCTTGCAATGGTCGTTTTCGCTGGCCGACCGATCTCAACGAGTTTTCGAAACTATACTTTGAATGTACACTCGCACACATGTGCGCAGCATCTCTCGTACATAATAGATAGCCACATTTATTTGTGTCGCCGTGGCCACATCCATTCAGAAAATGCGATTTGTATTCGATTATTTCTTTCTTCTGTGCTTTCGCCTTTTCTTTCATTCTATTTAACCGCGCGAGCTCATGTTCGTTAATTTGACAATTGACCATTTAGTTTATGAAAATAGCGGATGAAGCGCATTGAGCGTGGTAAAGCGGCAATAGGATCCGATTAATTATTTCTAAATGTTCAGGAAAATTGATTTATTCAAATACAAATATTTGTATGCATTCGTGCACGCTCGAGTTTATGGTGAATCATGTGACATATGAGACAATCATAAATATCCTTTTGCGGTATTTTCATATATAGTCGTAAATCGATTGTCAATGTAATGGCCGTGAGTGTCAAAAACTCATCGTTTTTCCATTTTGTTCGATTAGACGATCTGTTCTCGCACTGCTGCTTCTCACTTCACATAAAACAAGCTACAGAAAATCAACTAAATTAATGCGCTTATATTTACTTATTTCAAAAACAAAAAAAATCTCATACTGTCCCGATAATGATTTCAGTTGTTTTCTTCTCTTTCTGTCTCTTCCTTTTAGTGGATTGCACCGATTCAAATGCTTTCAATTGCAACATTTTAGACAGGCATTCAAGAAAAAGAAAATAACGTAATTTATATTTGCACTTTCAGTCGAAACTATGTGCACTTTGTTCGCCAATGTACAATATTTCACTTCCATTTGAGAGCGCGAGAGAAAGATAGATAGATAGATAGATAGAGAGAGAGAGAGAGCACGATGAACACGTCGAATACCGAAGATTCAAACAAAAGAAGGCACAACAAAACAATTGAGGCATGTTCTATTCGCCGTTGTGAAAATATCAACCAAACAAATCTCTTTCGGAAAATAAATGATGTTAATATCTTCGGCATTTCTTTCTATGAAATGTGTGTGTGTGTATATGCTCATTGCGCTTGCTTTGTCCAGCTAAATTACCATATTTCTCTTGAAAAGCGGATTCCTATTCATTTGGAATGGGCAAACATGACACAAACGAATTTGCTTGTACATTATGAAAAATCAACGAATTATAAGTGAATATGCGTGAATATGCCGAACATATCCGATCAAAATTGCCATTGATTTTCTTTTCTTTGTTCTCAAAAGATTCGACTAAAGTGATCGATCACTTCAAAAAGTTGAATTTCCATGTTGTATATTTCCATAAATAAATAAAAATCAGCTATAATGTTGAAATTTTGATTCCATCTCCAGTGGCAACATTTTTTGTCGAATTTCCGACAACTTTAAATTTAAACCATCCTTCCGGAAGCCAGTACGCCATTCGGGAAAAAATTGTTTTTATTTTGACGTCCCATTTCTTATTATCAAAAAAATAAAGAACAAAAAAAGCTATTGATGATAGAATCTTTGATTTGTTCATTACTTGAAAATACACAGCAAAGTGATTTCTGTCTTTCCGAACAATATTAGAAATAGAAGAATAGAAATCAAATTCTCTGTCGAATCTTGAATGAGCAAAAAGTTCAGTTTACATCCATTAAGAAAAGTAAATTTCGCCCCATTTATCTATATCATATCCAAATTATTTGAAATCTCTCAGATGACTATTCATCAAATCGACAGCAAAGCAGAAAAAAATAAATATATTTGGATAAAATTGTGAGAAAACGCAAAATTCTTTATAAAATTACAATGTATTCTCTCATTTTATAAAGATTTGACGGTAGACACTCGACCAAAGAAAATAAAGCTATATGCAATTTATGTAGAAAATCTTTAATAGGTAAGTGGATACGATTGTGCTGGGATTCATTCGTGTTCAATTGCAAGTATTTGTTGGAAATATAATGCCTATGAATCGCAGCTCACGTATTTCGAAGCGATCAAAGGAAACAGACAACAAAGCGATCTGACATTTCTCTCGGTTCATCTCAAAGACAATTGTCAAACACGCGCAAAAGTCCCATACGAAAGTACAGTAGATCTTTTTGGATCTTCAGATGATGGTTTCGTTCTTAAGTTCTTTGGGTGGAAAACTATGGTGGAAAACTATGGTTTTTTATTTTCATATAATATGGGAAAAAGTGCACTTGGTTTTGTAAAAGAAATGAATGCTCAAAAGGAGATACCAGGAGGTACAACGATAATGAGAACAATTAGATTGTAAAATGACTTATCTTTCAAATGGATCGCATACAAGTACTATACGCAAATGAAATCTAAGATCTACCGTTATCGTTAAACGCAAGCACAGAATGCCGTTACATCTTTTTGTACCTTGTTGGACCAGAATCGAATATAAATAAGAAAAATCTAAAAGTAAAGTCTTCCATAGAATTGTATTATAGGCAAATAATGGGATATGTATGGTTAAAACGTAAAATTCACAGAGTTCTACACAAGAAAAATCCAATTAAAAGTATAAATTTGATGAATATGTTTCTGTGAACATGCTTAATGACATTATTTAAATTCAAAACCATGGGGCTAATCACAACCGAAAAATTGGAACCAACTGAATTGCACTGAGGAAATTCATAGAAATTCAGTGGATTCTACAAAATGTCTCAACTCCAATTGTCTGACCAGCTCTAAATTTTTGTCTAGGTAACACCTTTCTGAATACTACCAAATTGACGATCTTATTCTATTCATGTTTCGGCGAGATCTATCAGACGAGAGAACAGAATCATATTATTTTTAAACGAGAAACATTATATTCTGATATCTCTACAATCAACTGTGATCCTAACTTAAAAAATATTATTTTGAGATTGATTTAAATTGTCAAATATGTGATAATAAATAATTATCCTCATAACTCTAAATGTTAAGACTCCCGCATATTGATCTCGATTGCCTATTTCTATGAAAAAGTTTGGTTTTTAACGAGGCCGGATGAGCTGAACATTAATGGGTTTCTATTCAAATGAAGACCTATTTGCACGTTCATGTACGATTAATTTCAATTTGAATCACTTTCTAATTGCTAGAGTAATTCGGTAGCATACTTTGTTTAGATAAGCTTAATCCAATTCACAATCTATTAAATTAAAAATTGAAGTTTTACTGAAGCTCAACCCCTGCATCTACAACGCTTGAACTTTATACAGTGAGTAAGTCTTAAAATTGTTGTACCGCTACTTAATTTCTCTTATATTAATTCTATCTGAATATTGAATTTTATGCAGAAATATAGCTGTTAAGTTATCATAAATTGAAAACAGGGCGATCCAACAAGCGCATTCGAGTGTACTATTCACAAGTTGGAGGTAGTTGAAATAATATTGACATTATCTGTATATAATTGATCCAGCAGCATGGAATTTATACGCATTAGTACAAATCGTGGGCTAGGAATGTTGGTGATTGCGGGCGATACGGGTGAGCGCAGTTTGTGCATTTTTCAAAGTGCAGTTAATAAAATCAGAGATGTTTATTTGTTCTATGCCAAGCGTTTATTGGTTTTCGATCACAATTCAATAAGAGACCATTGGACACGTGTCGCAGAACTCCATCACATTTTTTGCACATATGAATTTGCGGGCATACCGAGTGCACGCCTCATATATTGCATTTTCAACAGAAGAAGAGTGTGCGATGAAAATATGTGTAATGGTTGTATTCAAATCTATTTGTATTCGGTTTAACCCGACTGTGCTGTTTTTTCCCATATGTTTGAATAATCTTCCGAGTGTTGGGAGTCTCAGTAATCACTCGCGGGCTCGAATGATCAAAAATGTTCATGTTTGGGCGCACGAGCTTTTATTTTTATTCGAATCTGCATTTTGACCACCTGTGGATTCAAAATATTTGCGATCGTAAATTTTCGAAAAGAAAAAAAAAACCGGCGATTGGCGAAAACGTCTTCTTCATGTTTCTATCCTTTTGTGAATTCATGCAATTGTAGGCGATTTAACAGCGAACAAACCGTTGTTCATTCGCCGTACGTTGTTCATTGATAAAATATCATTCGAGTTGGCCGCAATGTTTATTTCAAATTTGAATGAAATAATGTTCGTTTGAGGTTGATATAAATTTAGTGGACGTCTAAAATTTCATTTAGAAATATGCTGAAATGCAATTAAACACAACATCGGTATTTTTGAATAATAGACGAATGTCATAAAAACGTTTCTCAAAATGCCATACATTGAGAGAATACGAACCCAAAATTCACAGAGAACAAACTCAGAGTTGTTTGAGTTGAGTTATCTGTGGGTGTGGAGTCTTCGTATCACTCAGTTTATTGACGAAATTAAGTAAATTCAATGAAATTGACAGGCCAACAAGAAGAACCACGATCATTCACATCACACACACAAACACAAACACACCACACATTAAAATATACGCGGTTGCAAAGCTGTTGTTGTTGCTGTTGACTTTTTTTCAATTATAAAAATAAATCAAACGACCACCACTACCATTTTGCAAACAAAAATGAGGTTTTCCTTATCTACATCGCAGCCGATTGGAGGATTTGCCTGAACCAATCAAAATTCAATAGACATTGTTTGCGATGAAATGCTATTTGCATTTTTCAATCGTGCCGTTTGTATCGTTTCTCTTTCATTTGGCAATAAGTAAATTGAAATTCACCAGCGAATTCAGCGTCACACATTCAACATATAGACAAACACCAATCATATCCACAATGGATGATAAATTGAAAATTAAAAATGAGAAGAATAAAATATCAAAATAGCGCACAATCACAATTTCAGGCATTGGGAATAATTAAGTTTAGCCGCGTCGTTGCTTTTGTCGAATGTGAATGCCACGCACTCACAACAAAGCCAATGGTTTAGAAAATAATTTAAATGAAACACCATCGAAATAAAATGAAAAGAGAGACAATGAACGAATAATAACAACAACAGCAACAATGAAAATGGGGAATACTTTTTTTCGATTGGCTGATACATGTATTGAGGCTCAATGCTTGCCTGAACGATAATATGACTAATGAATAAACAATCACGTGAATTATCATATTTTCCATATCATGTTCGGACTGTTCGTAGCTATTATTGACTATTTTGAATAACCGGGACTTACCGCCTTGCGACAATCTACACTTTTGAATTTCATTACTTTTATTTTCCTTGTCACGCTTAATTTTTTTACTACAGTTTGGTGCAAGAAAATAATCATATTGTTGCTGAATCCTTCTACTTGATCGAACAACTAGAAAGCGACCGTGATTTATCCGCAAACAGTTGAACGTATTTGATTTTCGATAGTAATTATAAGAGTTTTAAAATTCCGTTATTCAGTACTTTTCGTAATCATTTCCATTATTTAATGGGAAAAAGAAATCAGAATTTTCTTTCATTTCCATTACAATGGTTAGTAGAGAGAAGCTAGAGAAGGTATTCAGAGCATATATTTGCAAGTCCAATATTTCTAAAAACAATAATATGCTGCAATTGTTTTTTTTTTCTCTTCATTAGATTTGTAAACCTTTTCTGAATTATTTGATGATCTTCAAAATTGAAAAAAAAAAACACACACAAACCACAAATGTATTGAATAGTAGAGCATTCATCATTCTCTTACATGTAAAGTAAACAAATGCATTATATGGTAAACCTTTTATTAAAAAAGTATTTTAATTTTTATTTATATGTCTTACATTTGAATATTTCGGATTTAATGAGGAATTTTGCTTTTCTTATGAAATTTAAATGACGAAAACTACAGAGGCAAAAATAAAATGATTGAAATGAATTGTTCCCATTGAAAATGTACTACATAAAATGCATTCGATCAACGAACTATTTGCAATTGCTTTAAATAAGTATTTAATTGTCAATTTTTGATATTTTTCATTTCAAAGGAATAGGTATGAAACAGCCGCCGCAACTCTTTACCGTTTCTCATAAATTGAAATATTTATTTCGATCATTTATAGTTAGATTCAGCTTTAAAAAAAAAAAGAAATGGAACATAACAATAAAAATTACGTGGCTGTGTTGGTCTCCATTTGGCTAGTTTTTGGCGCTTGCAAACTTTTTTTGTATGAAGGTTTACCAAATGACAGAAAAGGCTGGTAATTGATGGTTCCAAATTCACCATATGAAATAAACCACCCAAAGTTGGCAAACGTCATGAACCAAATTAATGGTGACATAACCATAAATTTTTTATTAAGTTAGCATTCAAACTAATTTTGAGTCTAATAGGCAATTTATTTGCGGTATTGCAATCACCGTGTCAAGTTCACATATACTGAAAAGAAAGTGAAAGCAAGGTGAGATGAAGTGGAGATAAGAGATAGATGCTCTGTTCACAGGGAGTTTTCATTTATCTTCACTTTCCTAGGCTTTTTTTGCTCTCGTATATATTTTTAAGTATTTTAAGTCGATGACCATTTTTTATGGAATTTTTCAATTGTCTCTGTTTGAATTTTTTTTGTTCAATTATATGTTCATATTTAAAGTGTCCCAATTCGAATTTGAGTTGAAAATCAATTTGTTTTTTATAAAATATCTATAAATCATGATTTAGTATGTTCATGTTAACGATGAATGTAACTATAATGTTGTTCAAAGAATATAAAAGATCGGGTAAAAAAAATTAAGTATGTCAATAGTGAAAAACAAATTCGTGCTTTTAAAGTAAAGGTGTGATTGTCTGTGTCCAACGCAAACAAACAAACAAGAAAAACGCAAAAATAAATCATCCTTAAGAAATCCCCCAAATCATTTTCCCTGATTGTATTAGAGTCTATTTATATTTATTGTGCTCATTTTCGATTAACATTTACAATGTTGATGCCGGTTTAAATGAATGTTTTGTTGATATTCGGGTGCGATCGTTTGTATTGGTTTAAATCAAGCGGCTAAAGAGAAACACACACGCGCAACGATGACGGGAATTTAACTCGAAATAAGCTGCTATCGTTTGAGATGCTTCACTGTGAAAGACGTGTGTTGTAGCCGTTCCCATTTTTTCCTTGATCATTCGATTTTTTGTGTGAAATTGACAATGAGCGAGAGGAGGAAAGAAGAAAACATCAATTTTTCATGTGATCCACCACTATTATTGTCATGGCCGCATTTTACAATAGCCAAGAATCAGAAGAGAAAAAAAAGGTTATGTGATTTGTGTAAAGAAAATACAAAACAACAATTAGTGTAGCAACAAAAAAATCATTCGGAAAAAATTATCTGCTCGACATACGACATACACTGGCATCCATTGAACACTGTTGAATGAAGAAACGAATACTACTTCATTTATCAATTTTCCATTTCTGTTTGTTGTCATTCCCCGTTTTCATTTTGTCAATCGAGAACATGATGATCACAGATCACATCGAAATGCTTCGCGTACGTCCACAATGTGTCTAAACCAAATGGAGAAGAAACGAAAACTAACAATGTTATTTGTTTTCGTCGCTCTCTTTGTGTTATCGTTTATTTCATTTTTCGTGGATCATTGCGTATAGATACGTAACTATTTGATAGCCTTTCGATAAGAAAACTGGCCATAATTCCTCGGAATAATGAGCGCGGAATCAACGACATGACTTCATAAATGCATCTCCGATTTCAATGCTGTTTGAAGTTACTCTAATTCATACAGAAAACTTTAAAATGTATACAGAGTTAACTTGAAACAGGAAATGATCGGGACATCCACGAGTATATTAAACTGCGGAAAAAACACACGATCACTCATTTTGATTTTAGAACCCAAACGATTGACTTATCATGATAACAACTTTCTATGACTTTTCCCCGAACCTGGACCATATAATACTATCATTTTGGCTTTCGATACACAGCTTTATCAGTATACTGATAGATTAATTCAAAATAATAGGTTAAATCAATGCATGTTTTGCATTAAAACGATAAACATTAACATTAAAGTGAATGAAAAATCAAAAACATCTAAATATCGATGGATTCTGTTTTATTTTATTTATGTCTATTGAATTGCATTTCGCGATGAGAGATAATCTATACACAGGCAGATACAAAAAATGTCAACACTTTCCAATTTTTAAATGCCTAAAATAACGGAGAGATAAAAAAAACGCTTGAAAATTCATCAAATTAATGCGAAGGGGATTTTTTTTCTATAACCCAATAAATGAAGGCCTCTAGCCGATGCCTTTTTGGATTAGTAACGGAATCGTCTCGATGCTTATGGTGGCGACGCGAAATCAAAAATGAGCATCAGTAAAAAATAGCTCGAACCAAACCGATATTTTGTACCAAAAATCGCCAATCTAACGAAATCGTGCATTCAGGCAAACTTCTGCGTCATTGTAATCATCCGTTTCGATTTGCCTTTGAAAGCTCACGTGCACCGTGGGCACCGCTCTTATGAGCTGAGCTGAGCTATTCACAAATCGAACACAACAGTTGCATACTGATCGCACTGAATGTCGATCGCATGGCATACATCCGATGGTATAGAATGGCGAAGATTGAGAGACGTAGCGCAAAACAAACGAAAGAATCACGTCAACACCAAACAATCGGGCCACAAACTAGCAACACACGTATTCCCTTTTAATCATACACAGATAATTGTAGTATTTCGACGAGATGATTATACTTAATATCGCATGTATTTCATCGTTTCAGATGCAGAGGAGCAAAAAAGAAGGAGAAACAAAAAATGCTATGTTCACTTTATGTGAATGGTTTTTACCTAGCTGTGCATCAGTGGAGTGAGCGAGCGTGTTGTGCGCGCGTGAGCGAGGATATAGAAGCCATCAACATGTTTTTTTTTCTGCTGTATTGATGTACAGGTACACGCTCCCGCGATACCATAAAAATAAATCGCCGAAAGATATGGTGTTGATGGAAGTTGATTTACTTGTTGAACGAATTTTATTACCATAAATCGATATCTGTGCGGGAAAAATCGTAATATTTGGATGGCATTCACATATGCCGAATCATTTAAGATAGTGCATCATTCAGCGATTTAAGATTCATGAAATCGCCGTCATCATTTTCAATTTCCACGATTTATTGAGGCACACTGAGTGTAATATGTTGAGACACCATTGGATTCTTGCATTTAATGCATATTTCACGATGTTCTTATTGGAATTGTATCAATTGCAATTTTCGTAAGAGAACACAATTTACTAAACATTATAGCCGAATATTTTAAAACGAAATCGGTTTAACAAAACATTATTTTGTTGTTGTTGTTGTACGAAAATTGATTTTCAATGAATTTTCTGATTTCATTCTCGAATCATTGCAATTATTATTATAAAATCGAGAAAGTTACAAAAGGTGAAAAAGATAACAATCAATATGTGGCTCCAATCAATCGATTTCGGGTGAACCAATTATTCATTGCCTTTGAAAAATTTTTCTTCTAGAATGTGCAATTGGTCAAACAAATGGAGTTTTCTTGGTAAAAAAAAAAAATATATTGAGCTGTGCCTGAGGTTAGAATAGGTTAAATCAAATCACACAGACTCGATCGAATCAGCGTCAACAAAGCATTATACGTGCACAAATTCAAAAGGAAATCAAACCATAGGATTGCATTCAATTGCATTCATACTGAAAAGGCACAACCATGCAAAGGAACGAACGATAACACCACCAGCAACCGTAAAAGCAACGATGCCAGCACACAAAAGGCATAAACTAAACGATTGAGAATGTGCTCAATTATAAGAAGTCACAAATTGCGGAGATTAAGCGGAAAATGAAGGAAAAAAGGCCATGTTTATATAAAACAATATCCAATATCATTTTGTAATAAATCATTTGTGGTATGCCAAGATGTGGACAGCTTTTGTAGACACTACAACTATTTCGAGGGCCATCCCAATTGCAAAATAGCCAGAGAGAAATTTTCGCTAATGGCTTTCGGTTACACACGCAATTCAACGTAAATTGCATTGGACAAAAATTGAATGGCGTTACGGGATTTGTTATAGTTCCCTCTCTATGCAATGCAAATGCACATCAACTTTCTTTATACATTTTTTATTTTCAATGTTTTGTTACTGCATGTTGTGTCTATTGCATCCCTCATGTTCTACTCAAATTACGGTGATTTAGCTTGTTTAACAACGATGATTACGGCAAAGCTGAGTACTGAAAGGTGATCATAGAAAGTCACTTTCCATTGTGTCGCTATGGATCTCCTCAATCTGCTCACGAAACTGGTCCCCTTTTTTCTCTCTCTCTCTCCCCAAACGATGCTGCACTGATAAGAAAAGGCACGAGGAAATATCAAACGGAAAAATCTGCGCAGCCGAATGAGAAAGAAAAACGGTTCGTATGGACTAACTTGGATTGTCTTGAAATGATGAAATTCTAATAACGCATCATATTCAACGTGTATAGCATAATGGTCACACGTTTGTACTTTGTAAGTGTGTTTCGCTATCTATCAGTTTTTTTTGTTGCTTTCCTTATTTTCATACGTTCATAATAAGGAACAAAGCAACAAAATAGTTGAAAGACCAAAGAACAAAGGCTGAAACGGTTTGAAGCTCATGTTTCTCTCTGTCCTTTTTTCACCCGGCTTTGTGTGTACCGTTACAAATGCAACAATGTCTTTCGGTTATATCGTTTCTTTGTTTCGAAGCTATCATACAAAATGTCTTGGTCTCGCTTATACGTTTCGTATCGGGCAAACTATCCTATGCACGGGTGATCGCATAATTTGAGCAATGTTTAATGCATTTTAATTCGCTTTGGAATTATTTTATTCGTATTCCTTCAAGTTTTATGTGCGCGCGAGCTCATTCTCTCTCTCTATCTATATATGTCTCTATCTTCATTTCACCACATTCATTCACTCTGTTCTGTTCTCACCCGATGCTCAACATCATCTATCGCAGTGTGTGCATTATCTGTTCGGATGCATCGAATATGTGTGAACTGCTTGCTACAAATCGACTTTTTTCGTGTTGATACATTTTGTTCAGTGCTCAACGTTATCTGATAAATTTTTCTTTGCAATTTTATTTATGGCTTTTCAACGAGCATGTAGCCAAACTTTAGATGAACTAAACGTATCCCTCCCACTCTCTTTCTCATCTATTTCTTCTTATTATTTTCAGTCCCGCTTCCTCTCTTATGCTCTATCCCTGCCTCTCTCTCTCTATGGTTTTTCGTCACTCTGTTTCTTTTATTCTAAAATCTTTACATTTTGGACTCTCTCCGATCATTTCCGATCCCATCCCTCTTCTCCTTTCTCTCACTCTCTCACTCTAATTCTCAATTTATTTAGTTGATAGATTTCTTCTAAACATTCCGCAGCGCCGCAATCATCTATTCGAAGTCAAAGTCCCTGGTGTATGTGTGTGTATTCTTGAATTTTTTGTATCGATTTTCGTCGATCAAATGCGTGCAAGTCGTACCGTATGAGCACATGAAATGAGCGATAAAACTCTTGAGCCAATTGATTTTTAAAAGCAGAATTCAGCCTCTCAACCGATTTCATAGGCATTTTCAACAAGCATACAACAGAGTTAGATCAATTTAGAACGTTATACTGATAAGATTCTCGTCTGGTTTTATTTTGTTGTTTCGTAATGAATCCGTATTTTATCGCTAAGTCATTTTATGTGAGAACATGTGAAGCATCTCTGTAATCAATTGGGCAAATTATTTTGAGATAAGATTCAAATTTAAATACATTTATTGAAAATTTTAAGACGTTTCCCCTTCTCTCGAAAATTGCCGACGCGCGATCATTCAAAGTAAAGCATTCGAGTCAACGAGTTCGATACACAAACGATTAGAATTCTTTCGAAAAGCACAGCGACCAGCATCAACGGATTGTTGCTAAGAATCGAGTCAATCCGAGATGAGTAAGGGTTTGTTGCACTCATGATGAAACAGTTGTTAAATTTATTATCGTTTATTGTAACGGATACAAAATATTTGCAATGAATCGTTAATTCTTTTGCAATTATCAGCTAGCATCGAGGATTTTCGAGAGCGTTCTAGAATGTGCGCGCTTGCGTGAGTTGGGGCAATGTATTGGTTGCAGCCGAAAGAAATCTCATTTATTCACAACTTTATATAAATGAATAATTCATTGTGTGTTATTCTGAATCGATAGTTCGTTTGTATCTCATCATGTTTTCATTTATTCTGCTCAAATTTTTCTCTGTTTGTTGAATGTGTATTTTTTCTTGGTGTTGTTGTTCTGTCGGAATCACGATCATGTTCTTTTCAACTGATTAATCTTGTAAATAATATTTCATGTCAGAAATCGAAACTAAAAGGACACGAAAGGCATTATGAAAATCACACTACGCCGTCGAGTGTGCCATTTCACGCAGCAGTTTTAACACCACTCTTATTCAATTTGTTCGTTTACAAGGGCTACTTCATGTTGCTTAATTTGAAAATAAATATGATGTTGATGAAAGGCTGTAGTTGAATTAGCAGAGCGATTCTTTTTAGATTATTTCAAATACAAAGAACAAAATTTATTCGTTTCCAATTTGTCTTGTTGCAATTTTTAAAAGTTTCTCTCTCTCTCTCTCTCGCCACGTAGGCGAATGATATACAGTATCAAATTCCTTGTTGATCGCCTATTTTTCAAAAGTATGGCTACAAAATTTGTCGAAAATTGATCCAGCTAAGCAGATTCATTGAGTTGCATTTGGCTCGATTCGGGTGTGAGCCAAAACAATGCATTATTCTGGAGAAAGGATGCAAGAGATATTGCAAATCAAGAATATTTCACTCATTTTGTGATTGTGGGTGTGTAGAGTGAATAAGATTGATAGAGATAGAGAGAGATTGTGTGTAGCGCATGCGGCGTGCACGAGGAAAAATGGAAAAATTGTTCACTTATGTCTGGCCAAGGAATAAATAGTTCATTCAAAAAACAATCAAAATCCATGTTGGGAAAAGATGCGAAATCAGAGGCACGTTTTTCGTTTAAATATATTCAGTTTTCGTGTGCAAATTGCACAGAGATCTCTCGCGATCATATTTATATGAAATAAGACTGCATGAAGCGACAGCACATGTGAGGCATACAAGTCGCGCTTGCTGACCATCGTTGGAATTCAAACTCAAATAGCATTGTTGCATTATATTATTTTGTTCGTGCATGTACAGCAATCGCTTGGAGATCGCCACTTTCGGAATTTTGAACATTTGTCAAAATACGAGACAATTGTTCGAAGTTTTCGAATTTCAGTACATCGTCGAATATTACGCTCATCGATGTTAAAAATTGTTATCAACAAATTAAATACTCTCTTTGGCTCTATATTAGTTTATTTTTATCTACAACAAATATACAATATGATTCACCAACAATGTGATATTTTTCTGTTCATTATTCGATTTCATTTAAAACTGTTCTCTATTAAAAAACGCGAAAAAAACAACAACTCCAAAAGTTGATAATTTATCAAAAAGCAGGAAAAGTCTGAAAAACTGTTGATTAAAAACATTCGAGCGTATACTGTTTGTGAATTGAATAAATTCGTTTTGTCGCAGTAGATTCGTGAGAATTTATGCTATGCGGTTGCTTCGGTGGCACTCATTCCAAACCATATTACAAATTAAAAAAGAAAACCGCGGAACTTTTATTTCATCTCGCCATATTCAAATCGAATCGACAAACATTCACAATTATTGCAATTGGCAATACACAAATCTATGTATTTTTAATATTAAACGTATACCACTGAAACATTACGTCCGTTCAGCACAATATCACCATGAAAACAATGATACGCATATTAGATAAGCAAATTGCAAAACTTATTTACTGCGCTTTAATTTCGCTTACACACTGCGACTCATATTGGTACGTTTGGCGAAAAAGACACAGGGGAAAGAGAGAAATAAAAAGAACCAAAAGCCTAGCGAAAACAGATAATATCGATAAGTGAAACGACTTCAGGTCGAAGATTTAATATGGCGAAAAATGAGTAAAGAATGTAGTATTTTGTGATTTGCTGATTGTGTTATACAATCGAAGCATTGAAACTCCTGGAATAGAATGCAATCTGTGTTAAATGAATCTTTCACAATCACACAGCCCAACAAAAAAAAGAATGATCGAAATTCGTTCGGTTCGGATTCTAACATGCAGACCATTGGCACTGGCAAATTATTGTCATTGGTTTTTTTTATAAATGACATCAAGAGGGATGATTCTTGCAATCATCACGTAGGCGATGAACGGCACATTCTTTTTGCGTCAAGATAATGATCGATCTTGTACGTGAGAAGCAAAGTCAAATGCGTTGCCTGAACGTTTGTGAGCATCCAACTATAGTGCAAATAAACGTGATTCAAATGAGCCCCCATGTGTCTCCCCAGGAACGCGCTTGCTCATGCATATTCATTATCAGCATTGTTATCTCAGCAAAATTACTGTAAAGCGGCTCTGGTGTGTTTGAACGCGTGATATGTTTTGTTTGCAGTTCGATTCGATTGTACAATAACTCGGTAGCTCCTCCAAAAACGCGTGTGTGTCGTTCTTTTTTTTATCCACCACAAAATTTATGATTAGCAATTATACTTATTATCACTATTTTATCGATAAGTATTGCAATTCACTGATTGGTGCCTTTTTTTGGTTTCGATATAATGTTAAATCTGTTTGATCGTTGCTTCGTTCGTTTTGAATTGAAGTTGTAAAACAATGTACAATCTTTGTGGCCAAGTAAAGATGAAATAAATGTTGATGTTTATGGTGTCTCCTTCGTTCTATGTGTCTCATTTTATTTATCAAAAAGAAGGATTTGTTAGCCGCACTCTCTCCGGTCTGATTTTTAATTTCAGGGAAAAAACAAAAATATCAATTTTTTCACATCGCAACGGCACACAACGAACAAAATGGTTTGGGTGTAAGGTAGAATAAAAAGAAACACTGCAGTAAAATTGTAAAATTTTCGATGTGTAAAAACTATTCAAGCTAATAACTAAGAGCGAGGCAACCAGTTTACGAATGATCTAACTGTTTTTTTGCCCAAAGTAAATAATAATTTGTGTGATTTTGTGCATTTTCAATGACTATCCATTGCAACAAGTTGAATATTAATGTCGTATTAAGTATATTTTTGCCATTATCAATGGTGCCAAGAATTATATGGCATCCGGCAAGAACAAAAATTTGGAATACAGCAGGAGATTAACATAGGAAACATAAATATTCAGTAGAAAAATAATGTTAATTTAAATTCTAGTTTTTGCCATTTTGTCGATTTATATTTAATTTTTTATTGCTGGACGCTTCGCCTGGCAATTCATTCTGCTCTTTTTTTGATTTCGTTCATTTCGTTGTTTACTTTAATCGAATGGGCGAGTGTGAAAAAGAAACGTAACCAAAGAAATAACGAACAGAAAACCGAGGCATTGGCAATTCACGAGTCGGCCGATTGCGCGCCAGTGCCCGCAAAAACGAAACTCTCTATATGCATTTTTTCCGCAATCCTTGTGCATTTTCATTGATTTATTCGTGTATACATTTATTCATGTTATTAAAAAAACCACCTCTTTTTAAATATG
Organism: Obolodiplosis robiniae; assembly: GCA_028476595.1. Classification (NCBI taxonomy): domain Eukaryota; kingdom Metazoa; phylum Arthropoda; class Insecta; order Diptera; family Cecidomyiidae; genus Obolodiplosis; species Obolodiplosis robiniae. Next base: position 11,962,484 of record CM052017.1, on the reverse strand, counting down.
CAATTGCATCTTTCCCGTGCATTTCTTTATTTCGTTAGGCTTACGAATGGAATGAGCATTTGTGTATACATACAAATTTTTGTGATCGACCATTTTGTACGTTAGGATGCTTAACGTATTCGGTGAGTAATTGTTGTAATGCGACGGTGTTGAATTGATAAATTGAGATTCATATGCAATACGGTATGCATTCATTTTCAAGAGATTTGCAACTCTCAAGAAATGCATCACCAGGGTATCACCACCACCAGCAGCAGAAGCAACATCACCAACATGTAACAAACGATCGACTTTTCCTTATTATTTGTTTAAGCTGTTTTTGTTGGTTTGTTAATGATTTGTCTGCTCATTTTCCGCAGAGTGTCAAGAATTTCTTTTTTCGTTGCATTTATTTCCGCCATCTGAACACACACACACATTCAATGTGTCTCTGTTCAATGGCTAGGCTAGTGCGCGCAATATATCAATGAAAAAGTACAAAAATAACGATACAACGGTTTTAATAGCTTTTGGAATTCTTACCGCTTATTTTAATTGTTTATTTGGCATTGTTACAACGACTAGAATTTGTTGGCTGTGCGCTGTCTTTTGTTTTTTGTGTGTTTCATTTTGTTTTCTCTCAAATGCTCAAATTTAATTGAGCATTGTTTTTTGTTCGGGGCCAATAAATATGATTGTATATACGCACACAAAGTTGGACATCAGCACTTACACATACGATCACGATCTGGAGATAGAATTAATTCAATTGAAGCGTTTAATTGAATGTTTTCGATTACGTCTGTGCAATGTTATGTTGCGTGTGAATACCATTCCGTTGGCGCTATCTCATTTGCCTTTAATAAAACAATCTTCGTCAGCCGTTCTCGCAATTTTCAACCGAAACTATCCGTCGTAGAGTGCTTAACCAACCGAAATGCATCGTAACGGTGAGAACAACAATTAAAAGATAGAAATGTGCAATTCGACATTTACGGGATAAGTTTTTTTGCTGGTGCTTTGCAACACATCTTCTGGTGATGTGATCACTTTAAAGTGTTCTTATCGAAGCTTATTTGAAAGTTTATCAGATGTTTGCCATTTGTTGAACCAACACGACACAATTACTAACAGCTCGATCATTTTTTTAGTGTTCTCTTCTTCTGTTGAATGAATATCATGGCAACAGCAAAGACGCACACTTGGAATTCAATGAATATTATTCAATTGATGTGGCGTATGTTTCATCACACACTCAAAATAAATGAAGAGTTATTATTTTTTTTTTAATTTTTATTCTGAAATTTATCTCATAATTTATTTATCTATCCAATTATTTTTTCCCTTAAACGATCCACACGTTATATAAAAATTGTTGTTTTATCTTTAACATTTATTATATCTTCTCCTCATTGAGGAGGAGGTAATTTTCTCAGTATATTCCACCTCCGCACTGCGCTCCTCAGCGAATTTCACCCCTGTTAAACAGTCTCTGCTTTCCATAAGCACCAATTCATTGCCAAAAATTGACATTCGCATAGTTACACTCACACTCGCTCCACACACACACACACACACACACACCCGCCTCCCCAGGTTGCGGATAGGGGAAGCCCGCTCCCACAAGAAAGGCTACTGGGGTGTATGTAAATGTACGTTCGTAATGGCAATACTGACACAAACGGTTCAAATACGTCAATCACACATTGGTTGACATTTTAAAGTCACATGAAAATTTAAAATATGAATATTTTTATTTTCTCTTAGAAAAAAAAAATGATTCTGAAACTTCAATTTTCGATCGATGTTGTGTAGGTACACATTTTTTGTTCTAAAATGTTTATGATTTCGTACAACAACATATTTTTGGTTTGTTTTGTGCGCATCAAAAATATTTTGGACAAAATATGTAAAAGATAGCCTAGACAATGAAAGGCCCAAAGCTTCACATAATAAACGAAACAAATAAATGAAGTCGCTTTTATATGGCCAAAGTTTTTAATAATTTCAGAAATCCCATTGAATTCGTATGCATTTTTATGCATTGCTTCGATCGAGAAATGGATCTCAACAAATTTAGATACCAAAATCGTTAAAATAATCTTGATATTTCCAATAATCATATCACATTCTCTAGAGCAAACTATACTTCTCGAATCAATTTAGTAAAAATATTGAGTTGATTAGAAACATTTGAGCTGAGAACAACATTTTTTGGTCTTAGTTCAGAGTCATCTAAACGAAAATATCAAATAAATGACAATTGAAGTATCAAATTGAACTAGGGGTTTTATGCATATACACGATACATCATATCCTTGGAATATGCTCATATACACAAATATTCCTGTGTATATTATGAATAGTTTGAATATTCACATATCAGAAGATCTTTGAAACGGATATTCAATGAAAAATATATGAAATATACACAAAAATACACGTTTACATATAGATATCAACATATTTGAGAACATTTTGAATCTGTACACTGATATTTGTAGTAGTTTATATATTTTTGACATAAAATCCCCTAGATGTTGAAGTAGCCACCAGAAAATTTGTACGAAATAATATTGAATTTATTTTATTTATTGAATTTGATCTACGTGACCTGTTGATACATACCCTTTATTTGGAAACTTCACACAATTATTGAATTATTCGGCGAAGTAATCGCGAGCTATTTGGAAATTATCACTTGTTAATGAGAATTTTCGATATTATATTTGTCCCACTCTTCCAATAAAACTGATTCAATTGGAAAAAAATAACATTCAGAAATTGTTTTTGCTCAGATCAACGAAAAATCAAAAAAATCAAAGTCACAACAAACAGAAAAACAATCTGGCCGGTTGTTTCTATCAGAAAAATTTTGAAAGAATTATATTATTTTTATATTTTGTTATTATAAACTTTATTCACACAATTCTTATCAATTTTCTCTGTTTGGCAAGACTTCCAATTTGAAAATAAAAAACACTCAAACACGCAAATTAAAAAATGGAAAAAGGAAATCTGTTCATTCAATTCACTTGGTTTGATTCGTGTTCACTGAAATGTGTTCGGTTAATGATGATGATGTAAAATTGATTCTATGCAAACACATGCACATTTGGTGTGACGGCTTGTTGTTTGCCGATAGCTCAATCAAAACGGATTGATCGGATCGAGCGCGTATTATTCAAAGCACTGAAATATTGACCAGAAATCTTCCGATATTGTCACATACACAGAAAAAATACCAGTTGAGCACACGTCCGTTCGAGTCGGTTGCCTTAGGTAGACTTCAAGCTCTCGACAGCCATACAGAGTGAAGAAACGTTTGTGTCGGTTTGTTACGGCGAATGGTGTGTGCATCAAACAGCGAAACAGCCGATAGACAAAATGAGTTCCAGTAAACACATTTAATCGGCGCGCAATCGGCGTTCGTGTGCAAGAGGGATAGACACAGAGAATGACCGAATGAGTTGTGCGGTGCGATACACGAATATGCGTGGAAGAGAGATGCAACCATATAGAATCGGCACATATATTTACATATGCATATACATATATGTATATATATATATATATGTGATCACCGTACACATATGAGAATTATATTGGCCAACACAAAGCCACAGCCAGCGCTAATGTAGCGCTGAGATAGATAAAGCTAAAGCACTCTTAACTGAATGGCTATCCGTATGTATTTCTGTTCCTCTTCTTTTCGAAAATCATGTGAAACACTAAAATATTATTATGCATTCATAAGCTAAAAAAGAAATACACATTTTTACACGCACACATTGCCAAAACCGTCACTGAGAATACTTTGATTTCTTTGATAAATTGAAATGGAAACAAGAATTAACAAAAGACAAACAGAGACAACGTCAACAAAAACAACAGCAGCAGCAGCAGTTTTGAAAAAATCAAAAATAAAAATTAAACCGAAGGGATCCGAGAAAAAACGGTTGTAACGTAAAATTAAAAGAAACGAAATCTATCTTGAATCTGAACACATGTGGGAGAGAGTGTAAGCTATGTGTTTAGATATACTGGTGGCTGCAACATTTGCGTATATACTTTCAATGTGGTGCAAATATTGTGGCAGTCACAACCGAGGAGTTATATGCTTTTTCCAGCCACACAAGAGTAAGAACATTGCACGGATGCATGCATGTGAACATGAGTTGCTTCAATGCAAATTATGACAATAGCGAGAGAAAGGAAGCAAGGATGCAGAAAAGAACAAATGCTGGTGAATCCAAGATCTAAGATGTTATATATTTCGATTATATCGCGTGTGTTACAAAATGTACATACATAATGATTCGAGACATAAAAAGGGGATTGATAATCGAATAATGCAGCTCAGAAGCTCTGGACTGCCATTTTCCTCCCATAAAAATGCGCATAAAAAGACCAAAAACCAAATGGAACTATCTGAAAAGGATCATATTCTTCTGAAGTTTCGTAATCTACCTATGTATTCATATAGCTCATCCTCAGCTCGAGTCCACCGATGGGTAAAGCGCAAAACTGGCAGCAATTTCCACTTGAACATAAACATCTGAGTTTCCACCAGAACTCTAATTTCAATTATGATTTTATTTGTGTGTGGTTTTTTTCGGTTTCCAATGAACAATTCTGTGGGGATTTTGAAGCTGCACTAGCACTCCCCGCACTCAATATAATTCGATACATTCGGTCGCTTATTTTAAACTTTTGGCATATTGGCGCTACAAATGTGCAAGTGTTCTCTCACTCTCGCCACATATCTATCACTCATATGAAAAGCGAGTATTTGTATGTTTTTTTAAATGTGCATATATCAGTGAGAAGAAAAAACCATAAAACCGCTGTCATTCTTGGGTCGTAACACGAATCAGTTTATGGCATTTAATTGTTGCTTTTTCATATGCGGAAACACACAATATTCGCACATTCAAACAGGCATTGAGCCTACAGCACAGCGCGCGCGAGCGAGCAGCGCACACAATGCTGTTTGTCAAGTAAAAATTCTCTCTAATAAGCTACTTGAGTTTTCTGGTTGCTCACACTAAACTGGATGAAGTAAAACACAGCGGACACGCACATGAACCGTTGTCACTCAACATGAAACAAGAATTATGACATTATGTGCTCAATATACAGTTTTCTTCTCAACCCAACCATCCATTTGTTCTTTTAAAGTTCAGTTTTGAATTTTCTTAAGAAAAAAATACATTTGATTCCTAGTAAATACTTTCTTATCTCCTTTGGTACATTTTTAATTCCATTAAAAATTCGAGAACTTGATTTATATTTGTAGCGTTGTTTATTGCGTCGGACCGCATGGAAAGGGCACGGTTGTTGATAAACACGTCTTCAAATATCTGAAGGAATTTGCATATGGTAGCGATTGAAATTTCGACACATCGAATAGTGCGATTCAATTTGCACTTGAACAACATGAGCATACTTTCGATCTCATTGTTTCAACTGATTCCCAAGCATTTGCCACATTCTTTATCTTCTATTCACCATGTCAGCGCTGTTAAGATTGTATTCCGTTTTGTAATTTTGTTCATAAAAAAAACGCTTTGCTTCACTCTGATGGGACATTTTAAGATCTTTTCAATGGCTGAAACCGAAACAAGAAAGGCCAACGAGAGCCAAAAAATGAGTACCGCTTCGAACTGAAACGCGCATTTATATTCATTTGAATTTATTTCTTTTCTTTTATTTTAATTTTCATGACGAATGACATCGCATTACCTATTACATTTGTACGTTGTGTGGTGGTGTGAGTGTAAGTGCGCGCTCGCGTGCCTTTTTCGTGTGTTGCTCATTTTGCTGAAAGACCTTAATGCATGTGTCATAGTGGTGTTTGGAATTTCGTTGTGATTAATATTGTCACATCGGATTAACGTTAAAATTGATTAAATCTCAACATAGCAACGATGAGCATAGCGATCCAAAAGTAATACCAGTATTCAATCACAGCCACTACTGTACAAACAGTAGCTTCGATTTGCGAGTGAATGAGCGCGCGCCCGCTCTTCAGTCCGCATATAAGCGCAAACACACGACCCGCTTTATGAACTATTATAAAAACACCTCAAGCAATATTTATTCACAACTCGGAGACGCTTACTTTTCGACAATAAAAACATATATTTTCCAAATGACATGGATGATTCAAATACAAAAGACTACATCAAACGATGCGCGAACGAGCGTGTGAATGAAGGAATACGACATTTTGTGAATATACTTCGAAGTGTGGAAAATGTACATCACACGGAAAATAAAAACGGTTTGCCTAATTAGCACGAATTCGCCCGTCCAGTCATAATAAATAATTAATTAACATTTTGTTATGACTACAAACAAATATAATTCCAAATTACAATGATTACTAGTTCTTTTTGCGCACTAAATCCACCCTACAAATGACTTTTCAAACAATAAATCAGTCACACGCACACTCATACGTGCGAGCGCGCTCAGCATATGCATTCACATCACATCACCATCGAATAACAAATAATCCGCATCAACATCGTTATTATTGTTCGACTTCAATAATAAAATTTGATAAGAGCTCTGTAACAATCTGCGTTTGCTCGCATCCTCATATATCTTTGTAATCTGTATGTTGAATATCGAGAGAAATGTCTATTCAATTCTATTTATTTATTCAATCGATCGAAGCAAAATAGAATTCCTGCAGTGTCATTCAGCAATTGACTTTAGTCGAATGAACTGCATTTACAATTGCGATGCAACTTTCACTTTATTCTCGTTCTTGAGCCCGAATAATGCGACGGAACAAATGCATTGGAAGTTCATCATCAATTTCACAGGGTCATTAACATCATCACCGTTTTCATGTATTTCAATGGTCGAACTTTTGTTTTGTCCGCAATATATTTCGCTCAGGTAACTCTCTCATCAACCCAAGTTGTTCATTCAACTTTTCTCATGTACAGTCAAGGAAAAAATCAACAAGGAATTGAGCTGAAAAATTTAACTTTTTGCAACGCAAATGCAAACATTTTTGCAAATGTTTTGAGTGATTAAATCAACTAGTATTTAAACATTAGTTTGAAATATATATTTGAGTTAGATTAACATCATTCAGCACACAAAGACTTTATCTCGTCTCGTAACTTTTCAATTTGATGTGCATTACCCAATGCTCATCGACACGTACAAATAAATGATAAACTGCTAAAATAATTTCAGATTTGTGTAAATGAGAGCTAACATCAAACAAAAGAGATTGAAAGCACTAAAGCCGTGGAGCAAGAATTAAATGATTGGACGAATGAAAGTAACTCTTAGGCTCATTCATTTCTGTCTTCAGTCGCAGAGTTTTATAATAGTCAGTTTTGAAGTAAGTTGAAATTTTCATTTTTTTCAAGTAAATACTAATAGCCAATTTTGAACCGGAATTTTTTTCATTCATATCACATTTTTGCAGCATCTTCTGCTCACTTAGCTTTAAACCCAAGCCCAGTTTAAAGTTCTGACCACATCGTCGGTATGAAAGTGATAATTTCTCATAATTGTAAAAGTATCATTTCAGAGTCAATTTGTTAATGAAATCAAACAACACTGAGCTCACAAATTGCCTCACAAATTGCCTCACGAACAAATAATAAAAAGTGATGAATTTCAATAAACGTTTGCTTTAATTGATTTCATTCATAAAATGAAATGCTGCACGAGAATTGAAATTATCACATACAAACACACACACACACACACACACACACATCACAAATTGTCCAATCTGTGCTACAATTGCACTGAGCTATTCATTATGTGTGTAACCGTTCGGCTGACAAATACTTTCTATTTCCATATGATTTTACTAATTTGTCTTGAATGCTCAATCTCGTATATATGGGTGGCAGTGCACGTTGAAAGCTTTGTGTTATTCGCTCAATAATTGTATCAAATAAATTAACATCAAACAACTGTAACACAATTAATGGGTCGATTCAGACGCGCAATAATACTAAATGGCTATGCTCTGAAGTCAATTGACACTTTCAAACTCCAAACGCAGAATTAACGCAAATAAAATATAATTAAATTTATGAAGCCGTTGTCAAAGCCCAAGTTTGACTATTTGCTTTAAGCTTCATTTAAATTTATACAATCATGTTAATAACATTTTCCTTGGTTGTTCGTGTGTGTTTGGGGTTTGTGGTTGCTTTTATCGAATCAACAAAAATGACAATATTGTTTTCAAAACTTACACTCTAAATGGCGCTATCGGTGAAATAATTTCGGTGTAATTTAAATTGACGCAGTAAAAATTCGTAGAAAAAAATCGAATATGCTAATTAAATTGAGGAAATAGAAAAGAGTATATAAAAATCGATGGTTTGGTGATAACATTCAGTACAAACTGACTAAAAACCACATGGCATGGCTTTAAATCTAAATCGATTTCAACTTTGAGGGTCGTATTTTTAGGTTCCCAAATGTTTGGTTGAACAATATAAAACCGAATAGAGAAAATTAATGAAACCAATTTAAATGCCATGCATCCGGATTCGATGGCTTAAAATGAACATTATTATGGCCAACTTTTTTGTTTGAACGGAAATTTAAATGGAAGAAAGAGGAAGAAGGATGTTTTTTTGTTAATCGATGAGTACGATCGGTTTTGAAAACATATCCGTTCTCATACGTTGTCAATATTCCCGTTTAGTGCAATTGCGCTGGTGCTACACTGCTCGCGGAATGTGAAAATGAAGCAATAAAGTATAATATCTAATGCCATTCAAACTAAGTGACTTGCCGATTTACTTTGCAGTCAATACGTGCAGAAAATAAAATAAAATTCAATGTAAAACAATAACTCAAAAATGCAATTTACCTATAACGGTCGAAGTTATGTACGAAAATTGATGATGATTTCGGTTGTTCTCTACGCTGTGTATGGAAATCGAAAAGAGTTGCATTGGGTTTGTGAGTGCGCGTTCGCGCGCGCACACATGTCTGTTTGGCCATATCTCATTTTAAATGAAATTATGTCAACCTTTTGCCATCGAAAGTGTTATTTATTACAGAATAAATGTAATCCAGGTTCAATATTATTAGCACCTAATACGATCGGAATCGATTGTGGCATTTTACAAATGGAGATGCATTAATGCACAACGTTACTATACACGTTGAACGGTCATTTGGACAAAGAAAAAGAAGTGCGCATGCTCGTGCGCGGTTCATTCGCAAGAATTCGCCGTGTGGCTCTTATGACTGTCTCAATGAGATATTGCACAGCTGGTTGCTGCTATTGATGATTCTATTTACGGCGTTCGATTCTCTTTATTTTCGAAATATTTTTGCGAGCGAACCAGTGAGCTGGCAAGTGAGAAAGTGCGCATTATTACTTGGCCATTTCTGTGATTTTTCAGAGGTGTGTTACGTCGTTATTTTGGATTGCGTGTTCGTGTTATTTTGTGCGAACAAACTAATCAACTAAATATATGTGAAAATTCTTCCTATACCTCACTTTTTTCTCTGTTGCTTTGTTTTTAGCGTTTTCGATACGCTTGAAAATTTTGATTAAGTTCAAAACGTTAAACCGCATCAATGCATTCGCATAATTTATACATAGAATATGTTTGGAGCAATGTGACTGAATTGTGTGAATCAGGCAGATTTTAAGCCATTAGCAAATGGCAACAAATTGAAAATGAACTTTTAACCAGGACAAAAACAAAAATTTATTGGTAATTAATTTTTTGCCGTCCCCTTCTGAAGTCATCTCAATTGTGATTGCCCGACCAGTCTATAGAATGAATGCAAAAAAGGTGTTTATGTCGATGTATTTTTGGTTGATATTTTTTTCCTGATTTCCCACAAACAATCGATTGGCTGGGCCAGAATTGCTGAAGTACATTATATTATATTTCAATATAAACAGTAGGAAATGGACACAAAGAATTTCGAGGAACGAATTCATCTTTTCTAGAATTGAGTGAATATATATAAAGCATAAAAGCAAAGCAAATGTAATTTCAAAATCAAAGCGGTTAAAAATGAGGCAATTAGCGATAAAGGAAATGTGATCAATCACCGGTTCGAACTCAATCAAATAATGAAATCCGTTGGCAAATGGTGTATTTGTGTGCCTGTGTGTTTTTTTTCGCACAACAGACATCTGTTGCAATAAAAGGCGAATCAAGGATGTAGAAAATACTACTGTCAAAACCACTTGATGCAAACGAAATCACTTGTTGCTGTTCTCGGTCGTCATGTGCCACTTTCAACGAATTGACACAAACGAACAAAAAAATAACACGGCAAACGTCACGAAGATCAAATATGATTCTATACACACATATAAAATATTTAAACTCAGATTCGAAAAAATAAACAGAAAAAAATTGATAAAAATGCTCAAAACAGAAAAGCAAACCAAGTCGACTAAAATGGCAATTATTAAGCAAATTTATGAAGAGATAACCGTTTTAATCGCATTTCAAATGCTCGGAAAAATCCACAGAATAAATGAAAACAAATCTTGATTATTGTGGTGGAAACAATGTCCACCGCAATGTCACCGATTGGTTCAACGAATTGACTTATCAAAATGACATATATAGCACACATAATAAAATGTCTTTGGCATTTTTTAACAAAGTCGTGGAAAGGAGGTGCATTTTAGGGCAAATTGTTCATCGACTTACCTTAAAATACCGGTTAAACAGAAAGTGTTTACATCAATTGATCGTTCTTTGTCCGGCTTGGTTTGTTTGTTTGTTTGTTGCGCTATTCTGCTTTTGCAAAATGACAAACACAAGCGATTAGTCATCGAATCACATCGAACAATTTCGACTGTTCTTGAAATCTTTGTTTATTCTGCTATTATATTCACACACACACACACCTCCAAATTTACCAATTAACACGAAACTGATTGGAATTTTATTTGCATGTCACTTGAAAATAAGCTGAATCTTTATTCCATTTTTTCTCGTTTGCATCGAATCAGGAAAGACAAATTATTGAAAACAAACTCAAAATGTACATCCAAAACAAATAATATTCTATATGTAAGTGTAGTTTTTAACACGGTAATGCATCAGTCAGCTCTTTCACGTTGCACAGCACAGCCACTGCGATGATTCAAATTGTATCATACATATATACACATCCGAATATTTGTATATATTGTGTACCTTTACATGCTCTTTGTACTTGCATCGAATTCTCATTCCATCAAAAATATTGAACTTCACTATTTGCCGTTTATTGTCTGTTCGTTCACATACATTTAAGCTTTGATGAGTAATTCTAATTTTAGCCAAACACGACAAGCAACGTGCTCATTTATTTATTGTCTCGTTGTAGTTGTGTGACAAATGAATGCGTATCACATTTGACAGATGCAGTTGGATTTTTAGTACTCGATGTGAGTTCTTCTGTCACATTGGACTACATTTGGCGGAATTTTCAAACCTACCGTGCAAAAAATTGCAGCTTCTGGGTGCTTGTTTTTAAAAGAAATGAAGCAAATACCAATATGAAGAAATAGAATTGAATCGCAATAAACTCAACCTCGAAATTTTGCACTTCATCATTTCAACCGTTTTTTTTTTTTTTTTAATCTCTTGCAACAGATTGCGTGAGCTGCAATAGAATTTTTGAAGGTGACTTTATTTCGAACTCCAAATAATTTTGCTTTTTTCTGTATTTCATGAAAAACTTCTGCTGAAACTACTTTCAAGAATTCTGTGTCCATTTAGAGACTGGAATTTTTTCATTTGTAAATAAATTTTTTAATCAAAATAAATTTAATATTCGAAAATCGAAATAAATGGTGGAAATTTTTCGTATTTTGAGCTCGATTCGATATGCGATTTGAATGCTTAGTCACACTGATCGTGGCGTGAAGTTGACCATAAGTCCATCACGTGCTTGATACAAAAATGCTCGAATATCCATGACAAATGGCTTCTGCTCTGGTGACAGTGTTATTTTATAATCGCGTACAATTGTCATTAGGCCAGCCTTCGTTTGTGCCAATGCGAATTTGATTCCAGTGCACCTTGTCGGAAAATAATAAAATATTTTTTAGGATGTCAAAAGTAAAACAAAATTGAAGCAACACAAAACATATGTATTGATCGAATTCAATTCAATCTATGAACACTTAACATAGAATAAGATATTCATGCACAATCGCATTATGCACGCTCATATTGTAGACCAATATAAAGAGATTTTTTTTTAAACTCACATTCGCGGACCTTCACCAAATGGCAAGTAAACGGCCTTGTGTCGTTTTCGTCGTTCATCTTCCGAAAATCGATTTGGATCGAAGACTTCCGGGTCTGGGTAATATTTTGGATCCCTGTATGAAAGGATCAATCAAATGGAAGAGTTTTAGTATGATTGGCATTTAAAGGGTACATTATAAGATTTGAGTTCCTGAGAATAAAAGTGGTCATAGATATCGCACCATTTGCTTACGCTAACTGATATATTCATTAAAATGAGCAGGAGATGAGATGTGAATGACCTTTATGACTTTTATCCTCAGTTATTCATTCGGAATATAAACTCTTTGACCTACATGTGCAATGCGCGTGCTGAAATTTGAATTGGAGTGCCTGCAGGGATAGCGACTGGCTTTTTCTGGCCATCAATCAATGGAAGAGTGTAATCCTTGGTGCAAATCTTACTGATTAAAGGGGCAACCACATCCAAACGCATCGTTTCATAGATCACATTATCCAGATATTCCATTTCTTGAAGTGCTTCGAAAGTGAATTTGCCGTCGTATTTATCCAAAACTTCAGTTATCTCTTCATAAAGACGTTCTTGAATGTCTAAATTTCGGGCCATTTCATAGATAGCAAAACCCAGCACGCTACTAGAAGTCTCATAGCCTTCGACGAACAGAGTTAACGCGTACCCAGCAAGCTCAATTTCATTGATATCTGAACGAAACAAATATTTTATTAATTATGCTTATTGCAATGATTTGTATGCAACATACAATATAATATCCACATACCATATTTATCGACAGAATTCAAAAGCATTTGAAATAAATCTTCCTGTTGCAATGGTGATCTCAACCGTTGTATTTTCAATTCGTGAACAAGACCACGGAACCACTCATCGACATCGGCCGGAACAAAAGCAAATGGCAAAAAATCTCTTAGAATCGGACAAATCGACATCACCATTAACTTGATTCCACCCCAAAAAGTGGGCTTGAAGATTTTTTTGCCCATGTCACGGAACTCGGTTTTCGTTTCCGTAAAACATTGCGAGTCAATACTGAATGAGCACCGAATCACATTTTGAGTGGCAAATTGAGATGCAAGCTACAATTCAAAGAGAAAAAAATAAGTTCAAAATGAATTTCCGTACAAGATTCATTAATGAAAACCAGACAAATAAAACTATGAATATAAATTATAGAAAGATCACGATGACTTACCGCTTTGGCTTCCACATCTTTTTTTTGTGGTATTTTTTTTAAGTAATTGGAAAGCTTTCCACAGCTGTCAACGATTAATGGATGCAAAGTTCGGACCTTGCCAGAAAAAATATCAGTTTTCAGATGAACAATTATAAATTGATTGGAATGGAACATGCTGAACCAGTAATTTGATTGGTATATTAAAATTGAAAATATCTCATATTCTAGTACAACAATGAATTTATGAGAATCAAACAAACGTTTTCGAATGGGTTTTCGAATAAGGTATCAATCATCCTCTGACTATTGTAACGATTTGAAAACCGATATGAGACCGGGAAAAATTTTAAAACAAAAATCGGACCAGGAATTTTTGCAGAGTAAACATGAGAACGCGAATATTTTGTTGATAGAAATGAGATCAAGAAAATTTAAAAATTTGAATGTTGAAATGAGCCCGGAAAATTTGTAGATGCAAATAATACAACAGATAAAAATATTCTGGGACTCATTTTTACGATCATTTTTTTCTGGTCACATTTTTGTTCTTGTTTTTTTCTAGTCTCATTTTAATTCTCACAATAGTTGGAGGTTGGTTTTCATTTGCACCCATTCAACTGATGTTTGAACAAATATTATGTCAAGAGGCGACTATATTTCAAAAATGTATTGATTCCATTTAAAACTCAACAAATCAACACCGGCCACCATATGCTTGAAAATAACCACGAATTTGCTGGAATGCGGTTGTTAAACGAGAAAAACAAACCAAGTAATTTAGATGCATGGGGGATATAATTATATTCAAATATAATAATAAAAATATTTATATTCAAAAAACAAAAGAGAAAAACATGAAGATTCAAAATGGTTGCAGATTATAAAGTGCCATGGAAGGTATATTTCAATATCAATTCATTACAATCACCAATTTCATATAAATCTATGGTGCGGCCATTTCATTTGAAATAGATCGCTCTTCATGTTTGAACAAGATGAAAACATCCGATTGATATCGCATCAATATAATTACAAGACTGGCTATCGCAAACGAAAGAAACGGTGCGAAAAAAATCGATTATTATCGGAAAAACTTAAAATCAGATCTCGCCCGGTTTAGGCATGGCATCGAAATTCCGGTAATATGGAAACCGGTCAGCGAATGGGCGTAATAGAAAAATACATTATAATTTATTGAATCAATTATATCGATTCATTTCACTGGGTGAACAATACAATAACTTGTTTTAATTCGATAAAACAGGTTGGTGTGCAGAACGAACCACTCCACCAAGCGTTCAAAAGAGAGGAAGTATAGGCACCCAATCAAGTGTGCTAAATTTGAATATTTTCATTTGAATTTGTGCGATTCATTCAGAGTAATTCTAGATGTTGAATTTATGAAAATGTCTTAGTGATATTGAAATTTACATAGTTTTTTACTTTTGAGTTGAAAATTTATAAATGATTATAATAATCATTTCTAGAATCAATTTTTTAATTCAATTTGTTAACCAATTTTCAAGCATTTCTTTTTGCAGTGAATACTAACTTTGAACAAAGTGAGCAATGGTGTAAGAACCGTTCGTCCCTTGCGCCAGCTATCATTAGTGGCGACAAATGGGTTGTGTGCCATCAATGGATCGAATTTTTCATTGAAATTTTGCTCGTTCACATGAAAACTGAAGTGATCCTTGATTAAGACATCCTTAATCAGATCTGGATCCCGTAAATTCACCGCTGGGTTCAGGATCTTGTAGTAGCCTGTATACGGCGCATTGGGATAGTCACTGAAAGTCAATAAAGAACTTATTTATAAATCTGAAGTTCCAATAATAGAATTCCAAATTTAAATCAACTTCAGAGTCAATAGATAAGAAGGGGATTCAAGAAAAATGTGTTGAATACTTACTGATACCACTTTTCGCAAAGTAAGCTGATATGCGATGACATTGTTAGAGTCTCGAGTACATTGCCGAAGAAAAAAACTGGCTCCGGACATGGAACGCCGAGACGTTTCCAATATTGGTAGCGCCATTGTACGTAAACATAGGCGAGTACGAAAACGGTGAACAGTAAAACAACAAATAGCATTCTCTGAGTGAATTTATTTGTAATCGTTAATTATTATATTTTTGGATAAAGTATTGATATTGAGCTTTCTAAATATTTCGCGATTCCAAAAGAGTTTAATCATCGAGACCAATTTTCTTTAGGGAGCAAAAAAACGAAGTTTAATTCGGGGGTTCACTCTGATTCACGGTATGCTAATAGACTGTTGTTCGAATTCAAACTGCGCTGGCCCATTGAGAAGACATTCCCTTTTAAACGCCACGATCCAATCGATGAGTTTTGAACACAGACAATCAATTCAAACAATCGCTCATTAAATTTGCACAATGTTCATTTAGTTCATTTCTTCCATAGACATTGGATATGATAACGAAGGTTGACGTGCATTCAATTTTAAAATGGTTGCGTATTAGAGGCGCCTATCTCCTCTGTGTGATAACATAAAACAATTTCTCAACATTCCAGAAGGTTTTTAAGTTTTGAAGCTTAGTATTAGTTACCGTTTTTGGACCGAATTTATACTTTCCATATGTATTTTCGACTAAAATGTGCATTATCAATATGTGCAGTCACGAAATTATTTCTTAATATTTTTTCAATGGCGCAAAATAAAAATCTTTTTTCTTTTTTTTTACAAATAATGGAATTTTTGTAGAAAGATGTTTATTTGGATTCCCACTTTGAATGAAGTCTCTTTTTGTTTCTTCCAACCGATAAGATTATATTCAATTATTTCAACTGAAAATTCAACGCAAATTACGTCAGTTGCACTTATTTATATAAATTATAAATGAAGTTAGTTATAATAAACACTTGAAATTGAAACCAGTTTTGTTTGTGTTTTTGTTTTTTAGGGGATACGATATGTTCAAGTGTGCACGCATATTCAGAATTTCATGTGACGAAACAGTTTAGTTTTCAAATCTTTTCCTTAGAAATGGAAAGTTTTGGCACCGCTATTGAGCACATTAGAGCATAAACAATAAAAATTGAAAAACAACGGAGTTGATTATCTTCTTATTGTATTTGTTATTATCAATTGACCTCAACCAAATAAAGGACTAAATATTTGGAAAGAGAATAGAAATGTGTGGAATAATTCAAAATACTACTGCGCAACTGAAGCATGTCAATATAGTAATATATTTTGAGCATTTTTACGAAAAGATATTCCTCAGAGTTATAACTGAACCGGTGGGCAAAAAACATACCTTTAGTTAAGGTTGGAAAAATATTGAAACTATAACTATTTGAGAGAAATAACGCATCAAGGTATATAGTTGTAACTCATAATACTGCAGTATTAAAATACCGAATACTTAATACTACTTTTTTGTTAGTATTATCATGAATGATAATACTTAATACTCAGTATTATATCAGTATTAAGTATTAACAATACTTCAAAATACTCAAGTATTATCATTGGTTATAATACCAGTATTATGAAAATCCAAGACTGGTATTATGATCGGTTATAATATTCGCTATGGCGAAGTATAACCATAGCGAATATTATGATTGATTATATTAACAGCATTTGGGTTTTCATAATACCGGTATTATGATAAATCATAATACTCGAGTATTTTGAAGTATTACAAATATTTAATACTAATACTTAATACTCAGTATTATGTTGTTTATAATAATAAAACATGTCATAATACTGAGTATTAAGTTTTATAAATTGTATTACAATACCAAAACAGCACAACTATATCAAGGTAATATTGGAAATAAAAGTGAAACATGATTTACATGGTATTTTACATACAGCTTATGTTTCACAATTATTTCGAATAAATTCTCAATTCATTATTTTGCCGAAACAGTTTCAAGTTTCAGTATATTTTCTATCTAATCTGAAAGTAAAATTTCTTCCCAACCAACTATCAATAAATTATTGTTTATGATCGATTTCCGAGGTGAGTTTTCGATCGATCGTACTTTCAGAAATACCATAAAAGAGGACTCGACGTTTGTTGGATAGTATGTCCTGATCAAAATTATATCAGAACAAATATTAAATGAAAGATGTGCATCTTTTTGTTAGGATGATTCGTTCCAAAATAATGTTATTCAATGTGAATCAATGATTTAAGGGCTTGTCTAATAAAGAGTACACAAAACTGTATTTCCCTCCATTCACAACAATTCCTTTATTTGGATTTCAATTTGGATTTCAGTGAGTCATTCTTTTTTCGTATAACGAAAATTATGCAGATACTAGCTGCCCAGCTCAATGCAATCGTGACAAATGTAATCGATCCACTTAGGCCAGCATTTCCAATCGGAATATTTGCACTCATTGGCTTACGCGAGTAGTTCTGGAATAAAAACAAATACGATTATAATTATTTTCTTTCAATATTGATTCGAGTCTATCTTGGGTTGGATATGCGGATTTGCTCTGATGATTATTGTTAGAGAAGGGGACTGGTCACTTTACATTCCGTATTGCTACCAATCAGAACAACCGTCATATGAATCAATTAAACTTACATCATACATGACATGCGTCCATTTACAACGGTGCCTGTGATCCTGGCACATCATCCAAACTGGTTTCGTTGCATTCGCTGGCTGTAAACTATCATCCGTTTCGACATATAATATCGGATGGGCTATATTCACTGTAATGAAGCTGAAATGAGCAATTGAATAGGTCAGTTAGATGGAGAGGCAAGTATGTACTTGTACTAGCCTCATCTCAACGATAGAATTGGGAAATTAAGAAAAGTCGTTCAAATATTAAATAACAATAACTGTCCAAGAAACATCCGAAAATTGATTGGAACTAGGGAAAAACTAACAAAAAACGGATAAATGACAAAATTCATTATTGGAATTACCTTTTATTGCCTGGTTCGTGATAACGAAAATGTATTGGAAGGGAAATTGTTCGCAAAAATGCAGTATTGCCAAATAAATGAATATGAAACGGTTCGGATTTCGCGGTTGGCTTTTCAATGTCAACGAAATCCTTCTCAATGAAATAATTTATCTGAAAATACATAAATGTGAATATGAGTTGATTTTAGGGGGTTCGAGGCACTATGTTCATTTTTATTACATGTAATTTTTCTTCATTCATGCCCAAACTTTGGACTACGTTATATGCAGATGACTTGAGAGCATCTATCGTATTGATGAATGAATATAGTATTGCATAAAAATATTGTACCGAAAATAACGTTTTATGCAATATGTTCTAGCTTTTTGCCGACATCTAGCGATAAATACATTGTTACGATGCTATTACAAATTATGGTTTATCGTACATTGATGCCTAAAATTCTTAAAACGTCTAGCCGGCAAATATTTGTGTTTGTTTCAAAATAGACCATTTACCTTGTTAAATCGCATCAAATCATCCAATTGATCGGTGCTAACATAAACGCTGGATGGTAACAATTGTTTGATAAGAAATGTATGCTGTTTGCCTTGATATTCTGGGAACATGACAACATATTTCAAGTCTCTGCAATGATGAATCGATTTGTTTTTAATACGAACACATAAGACCCAATCAAAACAAACCTGTGAAAACCAGAGTTCATTAGCTCGACCGTGAGCTTGGCATTTTCCGAGCGGCAAAAATAATGGTTGTCAAAAAGAAATACTAAAACTATTAACCAATTTAAATTGCTCATTTTTATTGAATCCTTTCCGTATCGAAAAATTGTCTTGACTTATTTGTTTACATATTTTTGACGTTTGTGACGTGTGCGAGTGCTGCTATCTGTTTGTCTAATTCCGTACTTCGGTGTTCTAAAGGTAAGTTATGAGCTCAACAATCTGATTGACTTATCATTTGAGTGCCAATGCATGTGTTCAATCTATATAGAGAAAAAAAAAACCACAAAAAGTCACATTTTGCACATGCAGTGTGTCAATTTTGCGAAACAGTATCATTGATAGTTTAGATCTGTCTTGTTTATGAATCCCGGTCAAAGATCTAAATATTTCGGGTGTTTGTGAATCACCGTCACTAGTGTAGAGGTTATATTTTAATTCACTCTTAACGAGTCAGTTAAATATTTAAAGACGTGATAATATAGCAAAATAAATGACAATGACATTTAGATTAGCCAATATATCTAAGACGCTTCTATCCAGACAAAATAAACAGTAAGTGCAATAGAATTTTAGAGTTGTACTGAGGTGGATCTGAATCGGAATTGTTATTTGATGAAATTGATAGGCTGTCAACAGCATTTAGCTCACACATACGAAATGGTATTTCAAGGAATGCAGTGCTTGGGAACCAAAGACACTACTCAGCCGAGCAAATTGTTACACCATATCCACCACTGAGTGAGCCATTGAAAGACTTGCCAAATGTCCAGTATGCAAAGTCATCGACTGGTCCCAGAGAAACCCAGATAACCACACTTTCGAATGGACTGAGAGTTGCATCCGAAAGCCGTTTTGGACAGTTTTGCACGATTGGCGGTATGTTTGCTTCGTATTAGCATAAAAAAATAGTAGTAACTTTCAACAAATAAACTAATCATGGATTCATTTTAGTGGTCATCGACTCTGGACCGAGATATGAAGTAGCATTTCCAAGCGGTGTTTCACACTTTCTCGAGAAATTAGCTTTTCACGTAAGATTTCCGTTATATATAAAAATAATGTGTTGATGATCGCTGATTTTCAACATAATGTGTATATTCGATTGCAGTCAACACAAGAATTCTCAGATAAAGATAAGATTTTACGAGCAATGGAAAAGCATGGTGGAATCTGTGATTGCCAAAGTTCTCGTGACACATTCATTTATGCATCAAGTGCCGATCGCCGTGGAATTGAAACCGTAACGCATGTACTGGCTGAAGCTGTGCTGCGACCGAAATTGGAGGACTGTGAAATTGATTTCGCCCGTCAAGCCGTTCTGTTCGAATTGGAAACATTGAATATGCGACCTGAACAAGAACCAATTTTAATGGATCGCATCCATGCAGCTGCTTACCGAGGCAACACATTAGGTCTACCAAAACTATGTCCACCAGAAAATGCAGATAAAATCGATCGTGATATACTACTTTCATTTTTGCGACTACATCATACGCCATCACGAATGGTTGTGGCCGGTGTCGGAGTCGAACATGATGAGCTCGTAAAATTGGCAGAGAAATATTTTACAATGGAAAGTACATGGAATTTAGAAACACTGAAAAATAATAGCATAAAAACAGTCGACACCTCAGTGGCACAATACACAGGGGGCGAAATTAAAGTAAGCGCATTCAACTCACTAAAATAGTTATTTCAAAGTGAAATCTTTTGACACATTTGCATTAAATCTTTTGTAATTACAGGAAGAATGCGATATTCCAATATATGCGGCCGCTGGCCTACCCGAATTGGCTCATGTTGTGATCGGTCTAGAAGGAACATCACATCAAGATCCAGACTTCGTTGCATCTTGTGTACTCAATCTAATGATGGGCGGAGGTGGATCATTTTCTGCCGGCGGCCCGGGAAAAGGCATGTATACCCGCCTCTATACAAATGTACTGAATCAATATCACTGGATGTACAGTGCAACTGCCTCAAATCATGTATACACGGATAGTGGATTATTTTGTATTCATGTGAGTGCACCGCCACAGCACATTCACAATGCTATCAAGGTGATAACTCGAGAAATGGTGGCGATGGCCTCAGAACCTGGTGCCGAAGAGTTGCGCCGCGCCAAAACACAACTGCAATCAGTGCTGCTCATGAATCTAGAAGCTAGGCCAGTTGTCTTCGAAGATATAGGGCGACAAGTGTTGGTCACTGGAATGAGAAAGAAACCAGAACATTTTATGGATGCTATTGGTATGCAATCGCCATCATTTGTTCCGTCGAAATTTATTTTGTAAGAGCAATCAACACTAACGACTTAAATTTATTAATCGATTACAGAAAAAATATCAGCCGAGGACATACAACGTGTAGCAAAGCGTTTCCTATCATCGCCACCATCATTGGCAGCTCGTGGTGATATAAAAGGCCTACCTGAACTTAAAGAAATCCAGAATGGACTTATGAACTTAGATGGAAGCTTCTCGAAATCTAAATTGAATCGATTACCAAATTTTTCACTGTTCCGATAGTTGCTCCGTAACTAATATTAATTGACAAGAGTTTTAAGCTTTGTATTAACGTCGATTGAATTGACGCATAAAACTGAACAAATAAATGGTCTTAAACACATTCGATAAGCTTTTCTTCATCCTTTCCTCCCCAAACTACGAACAATAAGCATAGTAAATGCAACATGGAGTTTGATATTTTTTCATTGTTCAACATTCAAATTCTCGGATACGTCGAGTTTATTCGAAATCAGTAATCGTACTTCGAGTTGTCATTCTGATATTTCGGGCTGCAAAGATGCAGGTGCCAGACCCCATATCGAGGCTCTAGAAATGAATAAATAAAGGAAAAGACCTCGAAAATCGAAAATTTTGGAGAGGAGGTAGTCCTTAATCTTATCGGAATGACTTGAAATTTTGCATGACTCATTTTTTTCATAAAAAATAATATCCTGAAAATTTCAATCGGATACAATGTGAATTTAAGATAGTCGCCGTACAAATTTTTCGTTTTGACTCCGAAAAGACCCCGAAAATCGTCAATTTTGCAGGGGAGGTAGTCCTAAATCTACTTACTTGAAATTTTTCGTGTCTCATTCTTTTCATAAAAAAAAATATTCTGAATGTCTCATAATGATACAATGCGAAATAGACATAGTCCCCATACAAATTTATCCTAATTATATTGAAAAACAGCCCATTTATTGATTCCACTCCACTAGAGCTACCCGAAAAAATTATCCGATTAAGCTGAAAATTAATAGGTTTCTATTCCTAATGAAGACCAATGCGTGTGTAAATTTTTGATCAATTCTTATCTCAATTTTTTGAGTTATCGTGTTAACAAATGTTTGCGTACAACGTACAAAATTTCTCCGGGAATGGTTGCAATCGATTTTTCTAAGTTTCAAACGCATAGAAAACTTAATCCGAGCGTTTTGAAAAAGGGGACCGTGCTATTTGAGACATTTTAATCATATCTATTCTCCAGCGGCATCTATTGTGCAGTAGTATTGATGTGATATTTCAATCGTTTCAATGACTCATTTGTTTTTATTATTTGGGTCAATAAAAATGTTGTTCGTATTACAATGGATCTAAATTGAGTTCACCGATGTAAAATAAGATAGCGCGGTCAATTGGCATACTCTCGAATAGCTCTCCAATCCCATACAAGCACGGTCCGCTTGGTTTTGAATTTTTCGGACCGATCGCAATACTTTTACCACACAAGTGGTGTGTGCGGAAAAGTAAAAAGTACATTCAATGCATTCAAATACAAAAGTTATGCAATTTTATCATAAATAATTATTTTATTTTGTCGATTTCGAACACGATATATCTCCACAAAAGTAGTTTTGAACCTCCCGCATGCGGCGTTTTGGTCCTGCAGCCTCTTCATGGCACCCTCCCGGGAGACCCGAAAAACAATTACAAAACTAATGAAATTTTATCATTTTTGCTTAAACCCTGTGTGCGTAGAGGTATTGCGATGGAACAAATAAATAAAAACAGTGGAAACTCTAGGAATAAGTTTCATTTGCGTTTGAGATCTAACCAAGAAGAAAAATGATTAGGACCAGTGCTACTTTAATGAACCGAGCCCTATGTGTGTTCACCATTATGACTCAGTCAAGTAAGCGACTCGTTAAATGTGAGCACTATGCTGATCAGACTGCTCACAATTAAGCTGAAGCAAATGCATATAAACGTCTTGAGCAATCTGAGTGAAGGGCGCACACACTCATTACTGTGAGCAGCATAGCGCTCACGTTCAATGCGTCACTCATTTGGCTGAGTCTCATGATGAGCTGAGTGTGTGGTTCACATGCTCTTAATTTAAGACTTTTTTCAGACATTTTATTGTAGTCCGTTGTGGACAAAGATGTGTTTACATGATAACTCAGAAAATGTGAACTATGGATGAATTGTTACTATACGTCTAGAATGGTCTTCATTGGGAAAATAGGGATAATTATTTTCACCTCATTCAGATAACACATTACAGACAATTCGCTCGATTTATAAATTCAATAGGAAAATAAAACAGTTAATATTTGCTTCTTAAATTATCGAAATAAAAAATAAGTAAATATACAATAAATAGAATATAGATAAACTGTTATGAAAAATTGTAATTTCTTGTATCAATCTGATAAGCATTGCATTGACTCCAAAATAGATCATTAGAGAACTATTTTCTGGGAGAAAAAAAAAAAACGCTATTAAAAAATTAAAATGCTTCAATTATAGCGTTTTAACGGGATTCTTAAGAAGTTTTCTCTACCCACTCCAACCAAAGCCACAAATGTTTGAAAATGGAAAAAATAATAAAAAACCTCGTCGGATAGTTTTTGATCGTCTGAAACACTTCATATTAAATTGAGAATAAAACAACGGATTTAAGAATGGGTTAAAAAACTACAGCATGAGTTCGCACCTTGTATGGATTCATATTTATACTTTTCTCAATATACTCGCTGTTCATTTCGCTTGCCACCAAAAAGATAGCAGCTGTTACTACAAAGAATGTTTAGTAAGCATCTGCATGATATTTCGAATGTTGATTTTTGTCTCGGTTTCTGCTTGAAAGAAATTCAGGCAATTTCATAGAAACGGTTCATCCTTAGATGATTGTTTTTAATGAAATCCATAGATGGGAAGTGTTTTAGTAAATATTACATTTTTTTCTTTTAAATTACCAAATAGAGCCGTTTAATCAATTATTATTTACAACATTTATTAACTTATAACATATAATTAACCAATAATTACTATTAAGTATTCGTAAGTTATTATTAGAATTTTATTAAATTCTTACTCACAGATGTGATAACAATTTTCTTAGATACTTGACAAAATTCTGCTCTCGGCTCTGAAAGTGCGTTTTAGTGGATCTTCAAAATGTACTCGACCTATTCTCCCGGAGGAAATCTGAATCCACTAAAACCCACTTCCAGAACCGGGAGCGGTTTCGATTGATCTTGAGGATCCACTTTCAGAACTTTTTCCGGAATCTAGTAAAAATTTATTGTATTTCAATTCTAATAATTACAAACGATTACTAACTATTATTTATTGGTTAAAAATATGTTATCAATTAATAAATATTTCTAATAATTATTGGGCACATCTATGATTGAATCGACGGATAAACATACACACAGCGAAACAAACATTTAACAGGCTTACACAGCTTGTATAAAAAATACATTTATACGGTTTGTGTATAATGTCTATATAGAAAATGTACAATCTACTTATACATGCGTAAACACGCTTGAGATTTGTTTGAAAAATGAAAAAATGGGACAGTTCAAACGCAATGTTTGCTTAAATACGATGTTTTAGAAATATTTCTTGAAATATGAGCGACCAAAATTCAATTCCATTCTATGTTCGAACTACTTTCCGAGCACTTGAAAACGCACTCCATTTTCATGAAAACGAAAATTTTATAGCTCCTGTCTAATATTTGAAAATATTTGAACGTTGAATGCCAAATATTTAAACTTTGTCTATTCTTATTTGACTTAACATAGAAAACATACAGACGCTGCATTATACACAAACCGTATAAATGTATTTTTTATACAGACTGTGTAAGCCTGTCAAATGAATATTTTGCTGTGTGTGCGATATCGATCATTTCGCGACAAAATATCAAATGAGGATATCATTTTGTATCGAACCTAAATTTTTTGAGATCCACTATATCGGATTTGATGCAATATGCATTTAAATTTAATGAAAAAACTGAAATAATCTCATTAAAATATATTTTTTTATTTAGTTTTATTCAGTTGAACGAATCAGAATAATTTTATGTCTTTACCGATTTAAACTTTCTGATAACTTTATAATTCGGAACAATATTTAGTTTCGAGCGAATTCCCCAATTTATGCAATTGTAATTTCGCAAAGCAAACATTTTGAAAAAACTCATAAGGATCTAGTTCTAAATGGAACAATTCCAAAGCCTGAAAACATGATTTCATTAGAAGAGCCAATAAAAATGTACTAGAAATGCTAGAAAATTAATACCGTTCACTAAAAATTCGTGCCTAGCCCGTAGAAAGAAGAAGAATGTCTAATGTTCTTCGAATTTAAATGATGAACTGCAAAATAATAACTGAATCTCTTGTTAACGGTGAACAATGTTGAGTGAACACATGTGGATGGAATTAACTTCTAATTATCGAAGTAACCCATCCAAAATCATTTTTTGTGACTTAAATTCAAACATAAAATTTATCTTTAGGACTATTGTAAATGACCAATCTGGATTTTTTGTTCCTAAATACGCACATTTTTTTCTTCGCAAAATAAATGCATTCGTTTCTAAACATTGCAGCAGCATTAACGAAAAAAGCTGAATTAAAATACCTCCGCTTCAAAATTTGTTTGAAAAATAGATATTTTTTGGTTTTATCATTTGTCGCTATTTATATAGCTTACTTTATTTGTATGTAACTTAGCTAAAAAGAAACCAGGCTTTAGAACAAATGAGTGCTAGGTTACGAAGAAATTAAGCAATCAAAGTGAATGATTTGTATGTGTGTGTGTTTTTTTTTATTTGAAAATAAAAAAGAAGGAAAACGTAAATATTAATTTGGACAAATCAAAGAAGACAGTTATTAAGACACACGTATACATAATTATATAATCAACGGCTCAACTCTGTGTTATTTCAAATGTGATTGCAAACGCGTTCATTTACGGTTGTTTGTTGTGTGTCTATTTTAAAAATGTTCTTTTCTTATAATTATTTTATGGAACTGTGGAACTTATGATTCGTTTGCCCGTAAGTAAATGTTTCACTTACTCCTAGGATTTTCTTTCGCATATGTAACCGATTTTGTATTTTGTAAAATTACTTATTTATTTTACCGTTTTTTATATTGGCCTATTCAAATAAATGTATTTTGTAAATGATGAAAAACGAATTTTTTTGATCAACGAAAAAAATTGCTTTCTTTCTTCCTCTTCTTTTATAGCGATAACATTTATTTGCAGGGAAATAAATTCATTCCTTTTTAAATCTCTTTTCATAATTCGTGCTCGTTACAGTGTGTATTTCTGTTTGTCATTCGATGTCCATTCAATTTGATGTCATAAATGGTAATGTGCTTCTGCTGCAGCATAGATAGCATCTTTACATGATCGCACATTTTTCGTTTCCGTTGATTTGTGGATCACCTTGCTGGTGATGCAAATCTTCACCATATCGAAGACGAGTAGCACGCGTTGTCAGTACTTTTCGTATCCGTTCATTGGTTGCTACTTCTTCCCCATCTGCATTTATCAATTGTGTTTTGATGAGTTCACCTAAGAAAAATACGAGCCAAAAATCAATGAAAATTAATTCAGTTGAATCATTTCGAATTTCCAATTCCATGAACAACAAATTTCCTGACAATTAACCCATTCATGGCCTGGCCAAATATTTTCGGGAGAATATACGACGATAACGTTTTGCGATATATTTTCCTTGTCAGGAATAATTAGCCCCAACAACCATCCTCAATTATTCAGAACTCTACGACATTTCGATTTTGAAAAAAAATTAGTGAAAACTAAGGGAAAAAAACCTTTTTCCAGTACATAGATTCTCATCAGTTTCAAATTATATTGCCTAATTCTCGTATTTGTTCGATATTTCATTTGATCAAATTATTTCGAAGATTGTTTTATGCTATCTTCTGAAATATTTGCAAATCCATGGATATATAGATATTGACAAAAATGTTTGGAGATTATAAACGAATTGATGACGTATGAACTGTTTTACGAGTACCAGCCGATATGATCTGCATTTTTTCATTTCCTTTCAAGTCAATTTTTCTTTGTGTGTGGTTTATTTTCTCTGCTTTCGAAGACATGCAAAGCATATAATTTCGGGCAAAATTTGGAAATGAAATCATGATTATTTGTGGAAATCACATAATGCGCTTTTGTTGTTAGATTTTTTTTATGACGGCTCTTGTTTTTATCCGGAATCTCTTTGTTTATTTACATATGTTTCCACCAAGGAAGCGAAACGTTACAGCTGTCAGCATACAATACCAAAACTGTAAAGTTACAGCAAGTATTGCTCCGTGCATTTGTATATGGAGAATGCCGTGCCGTAACAGTGAATCGTTTCGTTTTTTGTCCTTGGATTCCACTTGTTGAAATGTTGATTCATCTAATCCGCATTCAATCATGAGAATGAAAAGACTTGTAAGCGGGAAAGTTTCTCCAAACATTTTTATCTTGAAATACAATTTTATTCAACTTTCAAAAATTATATTGTCAATATCTTTTAAGGTCAAATCGAATTTCTCACTATTGAACTTTAATAATAGCGAAATTGTTTTGAATGATGTATATTGTATATCCAAATGTTAATAATGTTTTTGACAAGGCAGATTTCAAAACAAAATGAGTATGACAGAGCCAAAATATGAACATTTTTGAATATTTCACTGATATTTCCAATATTTTTAATATTTTAAAAATGTCTTATTTCTTGCGAAACGCTACATTTTCATTTAATTTTACCTTTAAAGTCGAGTTAGAGTGAAAAGTCAAGATTTTCCTTTTCTTTTTGTTGTTCAATTTGAGTAAACAATATCGATACATCAACCAGCGGCCGAAATGGGTTTATTTCACCTCTACAAATGTTTTTTTCAATGAAAACGATAATTTTACTAACCTGGGAACCACTTCTGCTTCATGACAATGTTAGCTGGTGGCTCATGTGTAGTTGATGTTTCTGCCGACCAAACGGTTACGAATCCTTTTGACTCAATTTTCACTGAACGATGGAATTTGAAGACGGTTTCATTTTCCCCCGAAGCCCGTTTTAGTTGCCAGCCTCCAATGGCGACCTCAGCATCGCCTTTGTTAAACAATTTAACGAATTTACCTTCGGGACATGATTCTTGAATTTCAATATCGCCCTTCGATGCCGATAATACGGAGAAATCGGCCATGGAAACTTCATCGGTTTCATCGAGGAAAGTACGCTTGCGTTTGCCAGCACGTGATGGAGTACCGCGGCCAGCTGGAGTGCTTCGACCCGAGCGCAATGATTGCGAAAATTGGCTAGCAGATTGATTCGAAATATTCAAACGTTCCTCTTCGCCGGCCAACAATTTGCCATAAGTGGCAATTTCCAAATCCAATGACACCTTGATGTCCATCAGATCTTGATACTCTTGGAGCTGATGAGCCATTTCTTCGCGCAATCGACGTATTTCGGCCTCGTCTTCGGCACGCAGACGGATTTGGTTGTCTAGTAATGATTCAAGGTCGCGAATACGTGCCAAATAAGTTGCGGACTGGCCTTCCAATTCGGCGATTTTCTCATTCAACGATGAGATTTGTTTACGAGTGGTGCGAATCTCTTCGATGGCCGCTGAAGCTGAGGCACTGGCACGATGAGCTTCCGCCTGATAGTTCTTCATTTTGGCTTCGTACAAACTATCCACTTCATCGCGGTTAGCACGCATTTGGCTCTCATATTGCTCGCGCAACTCTCGCAATGACTTTTGCAATTTGGCTTCATACTGCTCCGATAGACGGCCATCGATTTCGCTGATTTCGATCATTGTGCGCTTACGAGTATCGTTCAATTCTTGAGCACTGATTTGAGTATTGAATGTCAGCTCTTCACGAAGCGACTGGGCAGTATTTTCAGTTTCAACACGTGCCAAAGTTTCCTCTTCTAAATGCTTACGTAAATCATTCAGTGCGGCTTTCAATTTGGCAATTTCATTCTCGAGGTCCTTGTTGTCATCAAGGGCCTTCTTTCTATCGGCCATTGCTGAATTATATTTCGCCTGCAGTTCATTGTAGCGTTGCTCAAACAATAGAGCAGCATTCAATTCCTTGGTTTTCTTCTCCAAACGGATCTTTAGATCGGCGTTATCTTCAAATAAACGCTTTGTATCAATCTCCAATCGTGCTTTCTCTTTGGCAGTTTCGTCCAATACTTTGCGCGCATCGGTCAATTCCGCTTCAAACATCGATTTGATGTTCGTCTTTTCTCTAGTTTGCGTCTCAACAATAGTTTGGACCTAATTGTGTTTGTATGCATTGAAAAAAATCATGAACATAAACAATCAATTCCTTTCGGAAACCAGAAATGAAAATGTGTATGAAAATAAAACAAAAATGTGTGCATATTTCAGTACCTCATGTCCCAGGCGGGCATTTTCGGTTTCCAAAAAGCGAACTCGGTCAATGTAGCAAGCCAAACGATCGTTTAAATTTTGCAACTCAACCTTTTCTGCAATACGACTATGGCGTGTAGGACTGCATACAACAGCAACAACAACAGCAACAGCAACAACAACAACAACAACAACAACAACGAGCGATATACACATCGAGCGGAAAAAAGCACCGAACCAAATTGTACAGCCAACGAAATAGAAACAGAGAGAAAAACACAAACACGCTTTAATCAAAGTCGGCATTTTATTCATTTTCACAAGAATATCGAACAATCACTTACCTTAGTGGGCTTTTTGGCCGTGGATTCGGTGTCGATGTTGATTTCGGCACAGTTGGCGTCTGAGAGCGACCCGTATGCTTTGTTTTTGAAGCCATTTTTAAAATTCAAACTTTTTTGAATGGTGGCAAATACAAAATTCAAACACAAATTTCAATTTTTTAACAAAAAATACACAAGGATTATCTGTTTTCTATAAACCTTCAACAAAACTTCGGTGGCAAATTGATTTTATTCTAGTTTCACTTTACTTCACTTCTATGAAATTTTTTGGTTGTTTTTTCGACAGTAATACAAACCGCAAAGTAGACGCCTGACGCGCTTGTCTCAAATTGAAAAAAATATCTACTACAAAAATGGCTCCCATGCTGAGTAATTTGATTTACAATGCAGGCAAAATGCGATTCGTTTGTATTTGTGAGTGAATTGCAAGAGCCGGTAGAATGTTTGGATATGTGAGTGCAGACGTGTGTGTGTGTGCGTGTATGTTAGCGAGTGAGTGTACGTTTGTATTGCCGACAGTGAATGTTGTATAGAATTGAATGCGGTAACAGCTCCGTGTAGGTCTTTGTAACGAAATTTTATGGACACCGGCCATCTCTGTGTGTGTGTGCTATTTAGCCGCTTGAAATGCCAATTAAGTGAAAACGGACGAAAACTCATGCGACATTACAGTGTTTGTGTTTCGGCTAGAACTAAATTTAACGTATCTGACTTTGTAAATGATGTCACGTACACAGCATTTCTGGCTTTTTGGCATTTGAATAGTTCTATCTCTATGTGACTGCAAATAAGCAGAAGTCTTTGTTACCGATTTTTAACTGTTCGCATCAAAACGGATAAAAAATAATAATAAAATCATCTCTTATATTTAGCATATGGCTTAAAACTTGAATGAAAATAGCATAAGAATCCATTTTATTACAATTTAAGCATATGTTTGACAAATTTCCCCCTCTTCTTCGCGTTGCTCGCGAGCTCTCTTTAGAAATTTTGTTAAAACAATGCTTTACCTCTGTGTTCTATAATGAAACCATTCGAGTACATTTGACTATCATTTAAATATGAATCTAATCTCAAAATTTATCAATTTATCAATATTCAATAGAAAACATGTTAATTTTCTCCAAACCATTTTCTATCCTCAAATATCACACAAAAATTGCATACATTTTCCATTTGGCCTTCATTTGGCAACTGTTAATTGCAGAAGGATCTTCCGAGAAGATTTACTTATGGGTGTGGTACTTTTCCCGGTTTTTATGATTATTTGATTTGGTACAGTGTTTATAATTCAATTGTATTTGGGAATATACATCCAATGAAGGATGATGATATTGTAGCAATATAAATGCATGAAATGTTCTCATTATAATGCCTGAGCGTATCATGTTTTCTTTGAACAACGAAAACTAATGCGACACATGAATAAATAAACAAAACAGTGCATAGTTTATTTAGTGCGGCTGTGCCGATACTTTAAATGTACACATTTATGATGGACAAAAACGCGACGACTTAAAATGCAATTAGAGATTATTGAGTTTTCAGTTATTTGAATTTCTCTCATTCTTATAATACTTTTATGATTTTCACGGATTCTTCTTTTTTCGAATTTCTAGCTATGATTGAAGATTATCCAAGTAAAATGTGTTCGATTTTTTCAATCCACCGACAATTAACAAGACATTTTCTATTGTATATAAAATGAAACTCATTGAGTTCAAAGCATTCAGAATTTTACTTTTAATCAAAATCTTTCGTCTTACATGAGCATTTCTTATCGATTAAATATCATTGGGCCTTAAAATAACAGATCTAGTGTGCAATTTTTAAATAAAATCGTTAAAAAAAACAAGTTTCCGTATTTATTTTTCATAATGATCGCTCATCGATCATTCGGTCTAAATTTTTCCGAAAATATGTTCATATCAAATTGTATTTCAAAACTATGGTGAAAATAATCGCAACGTGATTGTTTGTAAATGTTGACATTAGGATATTGTGAAAACACTCACAAGTGTCAATAATTGAAATTTGATACCGATGACTAAGCGCTTAATGGCATGAAAGCCGTTTTACTCTTGATTGTAGCCAATTCAGTTCGGCGGTCTGTTGCGTCGTCTTTGGCTTGGCCATTTGATCGGCACTTTATCCGGCAGACAAACATTCAAAGTAACATTTTTGTCGTTCGATAAATCATTCATATCTTTGGCAGCGCAACCACTCTGCTGTTGGAATCCGTAAATCTTCCACATTGGAACAAATTCTATTAAAATTGGTTGACAATTTGCTTCCGGTGATTGTACCCTAGAACATCAATTAATTATCAAAACAAGGTTATTAGCAAAAATTTGCAATCACAAATGAAAAAAAAAACAAAGGGAATTTGTGTTTTTGACATAATACAAAGTTTCTCGCAATGTAGTTTTTCAAAAGAAAAATAGGCTTACTTTATTTGGTCGTTGCCGGTTGGTTGATTGTCTTTCGATATCTGATGTTTTTTCAAATGCAACATTTTGATTGCTTTGATTGAACACCGTGTCGAAAATGCTTCTTCAAAACAAAAAAAACGTCTTCAAAATTAAAAAAATCTCCTTCAAAGCCAACAGAAAAACTTCTTATCGCCACCAAAACTGATTTCCAACTGAAAACTTATTTTGCCATCGATGTGAGAATACGACAAATATACAAATCCCGTTAGTAACTGCCCATAAATCTATCGCCCGAAAAACTTGGATATAGTAGGGCTATTGTGTGAAAGATCACTTGAAATGTTTATTTTACACTTTTTTCAGGAAAAACACATCTCTGTATGCTGGTGCTATTGCTTTGTTCGCAGTTTTATTGCTTTGGATGCAGTCTGTTGTTAATGAGTCACACTGAAAAAATGTATTTTGCACTTCATACTTGTAATTTGGGAGAATGCAAGATACCTATTTTTTTTTTTTTTTGAAAAATTTGATTTAGTCATTATCGGATGAGTTGGATGAGGTAATGAGTTTTTCTCTTGTTATTCGGCTGATCGTCCGCCATCTTTGACACAATTCAATCAAGTGATTTACGTCTCGTTCTGGTTTGATCGCCTCTGGCGGTGGAGACACCGTATTTATTATACCCAATTCAAGTGTAACTGTACTTTGCGTCAAAAACATTGGAAATTTTTGCGAATTTGAAGCGTTTTCCGATGCTAATAATGATGACAAAGATGACGAATAACTCTTTCTACTATCAAGCCTAGTTGCTCGCTGACTACGATTTCGACGTACTTTGTTCACTATGTTTCCAACAATTGGCTCACACGGTGTGGAGCATGATGAAGAATCTAGACGAGGTTCTAGAAACATTAACAATTAAATTAGAGTTTTTCACATTCGAAACATTACATGTTTGACGTTTATTGAAATGTTTGCTGTCGGGCTCTTCAAATTCATATTTTAAGATGCATGACTATCAGATTTGAATTGACAATTGAATTGAGAATGAATTTCGACCTCTAATTATTGTGCGAATGACAATGAGACTAGACAAATTTGAAAATAAAAATGAGACCGGGAAAATTGTGAGGATAAAAATGTATGAAGAAAATTTTTGTTGAAAATTAATTGAACCGCTGAGTGAGAAACACTCAAACTTTATACGATTGCAAATTGAAAGAGAAATTCATAAAACATAAAACAAATTAGTCAAAAAGGAAACATCTGCTTATATATTGTAATTCGTATGGACAATTTTGGATTTTTGCCTTTCTTTTAATGTTCCCCTCTTACCTTACAATCGCTTAAAGTTTAGGTATTATTCTAGGCGGTTCAAATGTCTTTAGCCCAAACCATATAGACCATTCGAAAATTCACATTATTTTATTTATCAAGTATCACAGATAAATTTCCATATAATTCTACCTGCAACTAATGGCTGAGTAGCACCATCATTCATTGAACGCCTCGATTCCTGTGTTGCTATATTTGAATCTAAAACCCGATCTGAAATCGATGAAGTGCTGTCTTTTGAAAAGTCGCTGTTCAAACTCGAACTACAATCAGCTGTCGCATTTCCAAAAGATTCATCAAATCCAAAACCATCCAAAATAAGAAGTGACGGTATTGCAGCCTTCACTTCCCGCCGATAGTCTGGTATTCCGGTGATCACATTATTAGTTAAATCCAAATTATTGAGCTTTGGACATGCCGACAAAAATCCAATAGCATTGAGGGTTTTGATTTTGTTGCTGTATAATTACTGGTATCAATTGGAAATAAAAAAAAATCGATATTGAAGAGTTTTAAGTATACCTTCTCAGACTGAGTGTATTTAATTCTGATAGCCCGCTCAATTGTATGACACCTGAAATTTCATTGCCATCCGCTATCAAATGTTCAACTGTATCAAAGCCACTGATACCATCAAAACCTCTCAAACCACATCGGCTAACATTTAAATATTTCAAATTTAGATCACAGCCCAGATCTCGCAAAGATTCCAAAGAACTTCCGTCCAAGTTCATGGCAATCAAATTCGGCAGAAAAATATGCACTTGATGCAAACCGAATACATGTTGTGAAACCCGCATCTGAATATGTTTCATTGTTTCCAGTTCATTCGTTCCGCATGCTTTTCGCTTGAAAGAAACGACAAATGAATTGTCTATAATCTTCAATTTAGTTTGCCTCAGATTTTCGGAGAAAAAAACTTACCAAAACTGCATCTAAAGTTGGCTCTCGGCAACTTGGTGGCAAATCGACGATGGGATTATAAATCTGCCTGGCGCGCTCAATCGCAATTGGTGGTGAAATATTATTCGGATTAAAGCTAATGCTTGATCCAAATGATTGATTTGAGGCTGAACCATTTTCATTGGAACTAAACGACAATAAGGAACTATTTATAGAATCATTACCTTCAGTAGGTATATCGAACTTTGGCATTTTTTTCTACTACGTTTTAGTAAATCAGCAAGAGTTGGATTTTAATAACACAACACTTAAAAGAAAGCAAAGGCAAACGATGGATTTTCTGTTAAATCTCATTGACTGAATTTTGGAGTTGTTATACGTTGTTAATGGCAACGATACTTATTTATTTTTTTATGAAATGAACATAATTGTGTGTCACAGCTGCCTGCTATCTTTTGGTTTTATGCAAAAGTCAATGAAGAGGCTTACATGTCCGTGCTCTGCTCATGTTCTGTAAAATGGCTGTTTGCGAGTGGAAGAGAATCGTTATACTTGTAGATTTCTTTCTCACTTGCGAAAATATCCATATATTCAATAGTTGATGAGCGTGATTAAAATATCTTAACTTGTTCATTCTCGGAAATAGTTTCATAAACGTATTGCATGTATATTAATCATGATAATGTAAAAGATTTTAACGTCGAGGCCATTCATTTCATAAATCTTTTTTGACATTCACACTCTATTATTTTCCTAGCATTCAAAATATAGTCAGTTAGTCTGAATCACTCCGTTAAAATAAACAACCTGTTTAATAAATAAACAGTTTTAATATAGAATAAAATGTTCTGTGAGCCAAGTTTATTTTGAAATCGGTATTTGAATTAAAGGTTGATATATTTATTCATGAAACTTTTGCCATTAGAGTCATTTATTTATTTACTTACCTTCCAATATTAGATTGAATGATTTCATTTGCAATAAATGGTCTTTAATACGTAAAACTAACTTTTCCGTACATATCCTAAAAGTCCACGGGTTCACGGGTTATGTTTACTTCTAATCGTATCATCATGTCACATTGAGAATAAGTCACACAAAACTTGTGCAACGCCAGTTCTTGGCGGTGTCAATAAATAAATTAATAAATTACGATGAAACTCAGGGATAATTGACTGTGATAGAATAAAACTTCTTCTCTTATTTTGCGAGAAAAAGTTTTTATTCCATCTCAGTCAATTGATACTACGAATCAGCCGTGCCATTTTTGCGAGTGAATTGCTATTTATTTATAAATCACCAATTTCCTGGATCGCAACTATTAGCCATTGTTGATGTTCACTGTGAATCATTATTATAGAATTAAAAAAACACTACAAACACTCGTGAAAATATAGATTCTTTTTGTGAAAATCCTCAAATCCCAACAAACGTTTCCTCGGAGTATCGAGAGAGAGAGAGAGAGAGAGAGAGAATTTAGAGATTTTGCGTTAGAATGATGTTATTTGTTTCTAAAATGATCATTATTACATGGAGCAATAAGATTAAAATTCATTTGAAGTATAGGTTAAACCTTGAACTTTACACTGTTTCGTTCTAAGAACATAGCTGATTTACATTTATCTGATTTTATTAATATAAACGACTATACATGTATCTTGAATATTTTTGAATATCTGGAAAAATCGTTATATTTTATGTGGATCAATATATACAAATTTTACCACAAACTTACCCGATTTCGCAGATATTGAAAGGTATTTCAAATCGTATCAGACATGGAAACACCAATTTTGAAATCAGCTTTACCGACCTACTACAGTTGATATATTTTTCATTTGGCCTTGTATTATGTATCGAAGATTTTTCTGGTCTTTCAGTTACAACGCAATATGTTCAGCCGATTAGAAAATGTTAAT
The DNA here is from genome assembly GCA_028476595.1 of Obolodiplosis robiniae. Lineage (NCBI taxonomy): Eukaryota > Metazoa > Arthropoda > Insecta > Diptera > Cecidomyiidae > Obolodiplosis > Obolodiplosis robiniae. The sequence continues at coordinate 11,925,819 of CM052017.1, read as the reverse complement.
GGTAATAAGTATCCACAATTAATTAACAACATTTTATGACGGATTGAGACAGATCGGTAATGTATGCTGAAATGCTATTCAAATACCTAGGTAAACCCACAATATCTTCATTTATCTGTAAAAAAGTGTTTGTTATTACAAAAATTGCGTAAATTGAAAAAAAAAAATCACGTTATATATCAATATTTGAATTTTTGAAATGTTACAGATTCTCCTAGGTCCTCGATTTCTCCTGGGAAATTTCAACAAATGCTTTCGAGAAGTCAGATACCTATGGAATCATTTCACGAGTCTGCTACCAAATCCAAATATCTCTAGTTTCTGCAATAATCTTCTGTGGTTGACACGATCATGAACACCTTTTCAAAGTCAGTGTCCAACACATCAGTTTGGCAACCCGAAATCATTGGATCTATCGGCCCTCGATATATGCAGTCAAATGAAAAACTGAATATAGCTAATTTCTCTATATGCAGTTAACTTTTCAATTGATTCGCTCTCTATCTCTCACATTCTCTCTCTCTCTCTCTCTCTCTCTCTCTGGGAACCTTTGGCCTTGGATTCGGAAAAAAATTTATATAAGAATTAAAAGAGAGTAAAAGACTTTCTTTATTTGCGCGCGCGCTTATTCGGTCCTGTACCATCTTCTAATTTTGAAAAAAACTGTATTAATCCAGTTTCGTTATATACAGTCGCTCATTTTCATGACGACTGTAACTATATAGAGGAATTGCTATTTACAGTTCTTATGACTGCATGTAGCGGTAGATATTTGTTGTACCAAGGTGGATGCTCAACTGGGCAGTTCTTTACGGATCAATTTTCTCTATTGCTTCTTGCAAAACGGAGCAAAAAATATGAAAAGCATTATCAGTGTGGTTCACCGTTAAATTTTTGACCGGCTTTCATCATCCTCGAAGAATGTATTCATTGCATCCAAATTTGCCAAAGTGTATGCGTGATAAAATTGTATGGATGATTCGATTGAACTTTGTCTATTTCATCGATTCTTTTATCAATTTCAATTTCATCACACCAATTGTCAGGTTTTAGCAGTGGTTTCGATGAATCAATAAATGAAAACTCGTAGAACCTGTTTGTAAACAGCAGATCCAAAACATTTCCTGCATTACTCTCAAGATTGCACATTTGATGTAGTCCGCTTCCCATGGTTCACATTATGCTGTTTCTCTTTCTGTTGTGACATGAACTAGCAAAAAAAAGTCACATCAAATCGCCCACTATAATAAAATCATTTTCTTTGCATGGAATTAATTTTACAATTTCTGCAAAAAGTATAATCTTTTCTATTTCAGTCACTGATCGAATGTAGACAGCAAATACAAACAAGTTTCAAGAGCCGAGTGAAATCTTGGCGGAAACATATTCAAGTTCTTTTTCTTTGACAAAATTAACATCTAACTGCGACCAGAACTTCTCCACCGTCACATCGCTTGCTTGTCAATGCTGTTCGATCAGACCAATGAATATCATATTTTTTGTTGAAGTGTTTTGCGTCAGAAATGGTTTCGTTTAACCATGTCTCCGTAAATACGAACTTCAACCACCTTTCCACGTATTGATTGTGTATTTTGAATGAACATGTTTAATTGGTCAATCTGGAGAGTGATTGTAGTGTTTTCGATGCAAGTTGGCTGCTTATACTGTTTCGAATGAGTTGATGATTGTGATACGATTTTCGGTGATTGTGTTGCGTTTGTGTTCGAGAGCCAAGTTTTGAATTTCATCACAACATTCAAATCCCCTCGCATTCAAATAATTTTTAACCGAATCTAAATAACGTCTACGTGGTCTTCCCCTACCTCTTGGTCCATCAGCTTCGGCGAACAGAATCCGTTTCGGTAATCGCTCTTCTCCTATGCGTTTTAAATGATCAAACCATCTCAGTCTGAATTTTCTTGCTTAATCTCCTACCGAATCGACGTTTAAATCCCCCCGAATCGTCTCATTTCGGATTCTGTTTTCCCACTGAGACTCCCGAAACCATTCTCAACACTTTCATATCAAACACTTCCAAATCATGAATCAAATTCTCTGAATCAACCCAGCTCTCGCTACCATATAGAATAGTTGGTCTGAAGATTGACCCGTGAATCATCTTTGTTTGCATTCGGAAAAATGTTGTGACTTTCAAATAATTAGGGAAAAATATGCGATATTATTGGAAAAAATAATCTGTATTAAGAACAGTGATTTTTCTCTGTCAGGTTTCTGTCGAGCTGCCAAAATCATACGAAACTCTTTTAATAGGCATCATTTTATCTGTAGTGCAGATACAGATAGTTATCGAAATGTGTACAAAACATTTTTGGAATTCAACATGTCTACTTCGAAATATTCAATAATTTTGAAAATGAAAGAAAAATCAGCATAAACATAGATATACGTAAAATTATTGAAATGTTAAAGAGTTTGATTGAATCGAATAGGTTTTGATGGTGCACTTCATTGACTTTCACCACCCCTTTGCATAGGAAGGTATAGAATGAAACCTCCGGTTTATGAATACCATCTAATTTCGAATTCAATTTTGCTCTTCTAATTGATACACACCATTTTTTGTTTTCCAGGAATCATACAAAATTCAAAATAATAAACATCGACTATTTGAGAATTAATTTTCGGGCCACTTATTTTGAAAGTAAAAATACGAAAACCCGATAAATGAAATCCTCGATCTCCCTCTGCGGACGCACTTGAGCCGCATTCTCAGTCGAAAAATCGGTACATAATTTTCATCATAGGTATTGAGAAAAATGTCAGAGATAAACTGAATGTTTTTATTCTTGTGTTTATTTATTAGCTTTCTAGAGATCCGTTCAATGTAAATGAACATAATGTATCGCAACCTGTTGAAGTTGTTCTTGGTTCAGATTCAGGCGATATGTCAATGCATTTGCAGCCAACAGTCTGCTCATGAGGTCTCAATATTCTTACCAACATGCATGCATGTCTTTCACAAGAGATTTTCTTGATCCAATTCGAAAATAATAATTATTTATTTGATACATAAATTGAATATCGTTTTCATATAAAATTTTTTGTTATTTATCGAAAATCTGTTTTTATTCAGTTTATTTTTAAATGGAATTCAAATTTTATCGTATCTGTTGTTAATTCTATATTTAATATTAATAAACATCTTTCCCTTGCAGAATTGAATAAACCAAATGGTGTGTCATACACTATGAATGAAAGTCAAAATTTAAGATTGGACTCGAAACTTTAAATCATCAACACTTTCTCTGAATTTTTTGAATTCATTTATCCCTTTTGGTCATTTTGAATTTGAGTTTTCCGTCCGGTGCGTACATAAATGTGACCGCATAGTCAAGGGGTTGATAATTATATTCCAATTTGTATGTGCGCAGTAACTGAAAATGATCAAAAATTATTTTTTTTGTAATTCATGCATAACGAGACGATGTCAAATTTCTTACTTTGGCAAGAAGAATTTGCATTTCTAGGTCGGCAAAACGTCGGCCAAGGCACATTCTGGCCCCGTATCCATACGGTAGCGATGCAAATGGATGAATATATTCCCCGGAACCGCCTTGACTGGTTTTCAGCCATCGTTCAGGTCGAAAAATATCTGCATTTCTACAATACTCTTCCATTGTTCCAGTGACAATTGTCGGGAATACAACCTGAATGCCTTTTGGTATATTGTAACCGCAAATTACAGTGTCCTCCTGCAATGTGCGACCATTACCGATAACCGTGCTGTACACTCTGTCCGAAGAAAGATGGAAGTTGATAAGTCGCGATTTCGGCCCATTTTCATCTTAAAACTCACCGGAAAACTTCCTTGATGAACGCTTTCAAATAGTGGCACTGGTCAAGCATTTGATATGTTAACGGTGTGTTTGGATCTGGAATGACTCGGCACAATTCTTCAAAGACTTTATCTTGCTCGGCCTGCCGTGTAGACAATTGGTATAGAATCGAGCAAACTGCCATGGAAATCTGTGTAAAATATAAATGATTCGATCAGTTTACAGTGAGCGATGTCCGTTTATTCGAAATTTATTACCGTATCAATGCCGACTAATATTAAATCAAGTGCCATTATACAAGCAATCTTTTCATTCTTTTCGCTCAGAATAACCTTTTCGAGGAGTGATGGTTCGCCGAGTGCAGCTCTTTCGGTTGGCGTTCGTGACTTCGTTTTGATTGTAGCTGCTTGAATGTATTTCATACAAATTTCTACAAAATAATTCATATTATTCACATATTTCGACCACAACGGCGTTGGGAAGTATCTCCAGAATGGGAATTTCAATTCAAGCGTTGCAACATTTCGCAAGGCATATTTAGCCGCATTTATAATTTGCTGTGGCTCAGATGTTGGATCGAGATTCGGTTCCAAGCAACCCAGCCGTGTGTCAAGAGCGACTCGTCCTATACCTAAACAATCAAATGAGGCATTATTCTTTGGCGGCAACTTAAAATATAACCCGAACTACTCATTTATATTCAACAAGGCAACTCTTTTTTGAATATGTAATGTGTTATAGCGCTTGTGAAAATAAACAATGATTTTTTTTTTAAACTTTTTATTTTGAAGTGAATGCATTCCTATGACTTTATGTCACTATGAAATGCGTCAGTCTGCTCATCGAAATCTTGCTTCTTCATTAACTTTAATTATTTAAAGTGTTTTAGAAATGTAAATGGCGAAAAATGTAAACACAATTTTAAAATACTCACATTCTAAAGACCATTTGTGAATTTCATTGTCGAAATCATCTGGTAGCTCTTGGTTCTCATCAAGCATTTGTTGACATCGTTCAAGAAAATAATCGGTAACTTCTTCTAACGGTCGCACGTAGCGGCGAACTGTGGTTAATTGTAGCACTGGCTTTTGAACGCGAGACCGGAATTCTCGCCATGGTTCACCATGAACACCGACAACTCCCGGCAAATCACCGAAGAAATCATTCCGCACAATACTTTTGTAGCGGACAAGACACGGCATCGATGGTCTAAACGGTGTTGGACCTTCATTACGATAGCACTAAAAGTAAAAGATTTTATCATCTTCAAACAATGTTATATCGCTGAAATATATCCATTGGATGTGGAGTTGCGGCGTCTCTCATCCGATGGACTTATTTCAGCGAGATCACATTGTTTAATCATTTTAGTATTCGCAACTGAAGTTGTCTTGTGTGTTTTCAAAAAAAAAAAAAAAAAAACACTTTGTTTGATTTATTAATGGATGATTTCCGCATAATAAGGCTGTATAATTGGTATAACAAAAAAAAAAAAAAAACAGAACCATAAAACAGCGATTTCCTTGTTGATTCACAACCAACATCTGTTCCGCAATTGTGCATTTAAGAAAATACCATCTCTGCGGCTACACACAAATGCCTAAACTTGCAAAATTTACTTCAATATTCTTGTTCCCATGCAAAATCGTTGATATTTAATAATCGAATTTAAAAACCTTATTGCTGTTTTAATTTCACAAAATTCAATATTAAGCAATAAAGAGCGATGTTTTTGAGACCTTGATTCTACTTCTACTCGTTGCGGGAATCAAGTTTTCTCGTTTTTTGTTCAATACAAACCTTTTCGATTTCATCGGCATCATAAACAAATAGCAAGTCTGGCCGACCTAACAGTCCTCCCAAACGAACAATTCGGCCCCAACGTTGGTGAAGAATGTATGAGACGCGTGCAATGTCCGATATTTGAAACTGTCCAATAATCGGCATCAATCTGATTGAACATTCAGAGTGGCCCAAATCGGTCGAATGAAGAAAGAATACCCAAGAGAAAACCATGAAAGAAATCAAATACATTAATCCACCGTTATTCAGATTACATAAAACCGATACATCTAAAAAAATTCACTTTTTCTAACGGTATGCTAATGGTCTGAGCATTTAATAGTGGTACAAAAAATGGTTTTTGTTCCGAAACTATTCCACATGCTAGTATATAACCATTCCGTTCCAAATATCTGAATAAATGGTCACTATGTCCCAAAAAAATTGTGCGACGGCTAAATGGTGTCGTAAAAAATCAACGTTTCAGGATTCAAGAGATTTGACCCGATACAACAGATTTGTCTATCTGTTTATTTAGTCTTTGGGTTCTCTTCTTTCATTTCTTTTTTTTTCATTCTACCAGTCAAATTATTGAATGTACCGCACAAAATCTTTTTATGAAACCGCAAGATCATAAATAATTAGTAATGAGAAATCAATGTTGAATTGCAGTGTTTTGCGCTTTCGTAAATGCATTATTATCTAACTATATAAATTATGAATATATGAATATATATAAATATATATGATATGCTCGTTACTACAATTCATTCAAAACCCATAATCTCTCGACCACATCGTAAATTTTTAAACGCATCGCAAATAAACATATCGTATGGCTGGCTTTATGAATCGGTAAGAATGAATCTAATTACATGAAAAATAAAACTGAAACATGAAATAATATAAAAATAAATGTGCAACCAGCTACGATTTATTTTTATCGATTCATATTATGCATATAATAGTTTTGACGCATTTATGGTAATTTGAGAGATTGAGCTACGAATCAACGCTCATGGAATATTCATTTAGCACAAACTGCTTGACCTCAAATTTAGAACATTCTTCAATTGCAAAATAAAGGTGTTTTCTACAGAACTCCTATCGAAATTTACAAATTCCCAACAAACAACCGAAACTTTTGTGCGGTATAACACCAAATTAAATTAACGCTTTTGTGCAAATTGCATGTTTGCTTGGAAATTGTTTTCCATCTGAACGGTTTTTTTATATTTGTTTTTATTGTTTAAATCCATTTCAAACGACCAGTGCCATTGAAAATGAACTATTATTCCGGTTCAATTGTGACGGCTTTATTTATTTGATGAGAATTAAATTTTAATACAATATGCATTCGATAGATATTATATTAGCATTTCATTAAATTATTGCATCAACTTTTTGCTTCTGTTCTTCAACGACGTCCGCATTCTACTTCTTTAACACAATTTAATTCAATTTCCAATGAGGAGGTGAATTTGGAAGCAGAAACTTAGACATTGATATGTATATTTCCGCCTTAGCAAAAACTGTCTGCCCCAAAAAAAGTAACCAAGTAAAAGTGTATACAATTTTAAATTCAAAGTCGAAGCGGCAGACAAATTCAATTGAAAATCTGCAAATATTGAAGGAAATCTAGAACGAAGATTTCTGCAGAAACTGGATGAAGAAATTATATCAGAATAAAGAAAGAAGAAGTCAAAACTACATTTGAACAGCATGAAGTAACATCATAATATTTCTAGTGCTTGGTCTCTGGCTGAGATTATCAAGTCAATTCAGAAAACACGATCTGACTTTATATGATTCAATGAATAACACCTTAAATCTATTGCATTCTATTTTAACTTCTAATCATTTTTCATTTTTATTTTCATATCAAGCAACCCAATGGACCTCAATTTATGTGCGTCATTATTTGAATGACGGTAGAAGGTATTGTTTTTTAGAAGTAAATGAATTGAAATGGTTATCATGTTTTAATTACCTCCACGTATTTCCCAAAATTGGCAGGGGCTTTGGGCCCGGCACCTCGTCATAAGGACGGATTGTTTTGTCGGTAATTGATGGCGACGCATTTATTGTCGTTGATGCTGATGGGTTCGATGAAATTTTGTCATTTTGGACGACTGCATGTGGACACTGTGGCTCATAGTAGTTAAGCTGATCGGCTGCGGCTGCTTCTGCAGTAGCAGTAGTAGTTGTTGTTGTGCGTTTCGCGATCACATCAGATATTAAGCGAATACTTCGCGCTGATTTCATTTTATCACTTATGCCTACATAATTTGTTGATGAACAATCATTAAGATATAACAGCGAATAAGGTTAAAAAAAACGGTTTCATACAAAAACATGTAATTATATAAATACTCCCGAGATTTTTAATGAAATACTCTCTCTGAAATTGTATGTGCTGAAAATACACATTATGTGCGTGGACTTCATAAAAAAAACATGTAAAATGCAAAGAAAAACGGAGCTATTGATTAAAGTTTATTAGTTTTTTTATATGTACCATAAGAATTGTGGTTGCACTCTAACAATGAACTATTTGGATAAGATTCACCCCAAAACTAATATTTTGTATAGTGTTTTTTTGGAACAATTGTGATGACTCTTCAAATATTTCAAAAAAAACTTTAAGTAAAAAATACACCATTATTTTGAGTAAACGTTGAGTAGATTTGTTTTTATTGAAAGAACAAATAAAATTTGAACGCATTTTGACAAGGAGTACCGGTCATCTTCAGCAACATGGCTGATGAAATCCGTTCTTTTCCACCCAAACAGTTTATCAAATGAGAACGAGAGTGAGACAATTATAGAATACTATGAGATTTTATGGAATGAAAGCAAAAGGAAGCAAGTGAATAAACAGAATTTGCACTCCAGTACTCCGTGTTCAAGAACATACAAAATGTCATTTGTTCTTTGGAAAAAAGAAAATCAAATAGTCTCAAAGTTGACGCAAAATATTGTTGTTAATTTTTATATAAATGTTCCTGTGAAGTAGCACTCGGACTTTTATTGAGCTATTGGGTGTCTGTTTCTGTCGAGTAAATATTTCATGAAGTTTATTAAACTTCACAAACAAAAAAGAATCAAAGAATCGTGCAATTTGCAATCATACTCTAAAGTGTCCACATTTATTTTTATAGATGATTAAACAAAGGTATGCTTTCACATGCTGGTCTTATATTTCCACTATAAAAATTGTATTCGGACATCTCTTTTTGAAACGAAACGCCACAAACATTTTTGTTTATTAGAAGCATTCTATCTAAGTAACGAAAATCACAAAATAATATCACAGCTCATTTTCCCTGCATTTATTGCGTCCATAAAATGCATTATTATTTCAACAATGCATGAGACACATGATGTTTTTCAAGTATTCGTCTGAGGTGTTCGAATTATTGAGTTTTTTGTATAAATTATTCAAAGATTTCAATCATTAAGTTGAAAGTCATTACAATCATTGAGTTATCTCTTCGATGAATCCATTTGGAATGTGGGTAAGATTCGGATGATATCTCGCCTTATTTCATATTTTAATCAAAAATGTTTCTTGTGTCTAGTTTCATTCAAATATTAGTCGAAATCTTCGTTTTAAACAGAAATAATAGCTCAGTCTCAATTGTTGAACATCCATTATTTCTTCTTCGCTCATCAAAATTATGACTATTTCCCAGATGATCACACGCACATGCATATTGATCATGACATGGAGAAAATTAAGACCAAGTTGAAGCTTACGTAATTATTACTTACAAGACTTCGAGGACAAAAAAAATGCTATAAAGCTTATATGTACGTCTATAAGCATGGTTAACCATTGAAACGATGTTTGCTGATTTCCTGGTTCAGACATATTAATTTTTGATAAATGGAGAAACTTTTTTTGTTCAAGAACATATTTCTGATCAAGGGAGTTTACGCTGCATGAAGTAATCTTTGGCATAGAAAAACGAACGAAATTAAAGGCGAAACGAATATGAGTTCTGTCGAATAAGTCTTTTTGTTTGTGAATTATGACTGTGAAGAAAAAGAAACACGTACCAAATCCACAAGCTGTACCATTTTGAAAAGCAGGCTCTGATCGCGAAATATAGGTTCACACAAAATGGAACCGCACCAATCTAATAAGCTGTTTTTTCTATTGTAATGTGCTCGTTCGTTCATTTTCTTCATTCGAGCAGCTCTCCAGCCACTTTCGATTTGTACACTTTTGAATGGCATTATTGTAATCGCATGTATTTTTCCCATATATTTCATGTATGTAAGCGATATGCCGTCATTAATGTGCGATTCTCTTTTCTTCTATAAAGTCCAGCTAGAGAGTGAGCCAAAAACAAAGCTAAATAAAATCGCCCAAGAGAAGCTGATCAATTATACATTGCACATGAGAAGGGAAAATACTGCGATATCATAGACTAACGGAAAGAAGAGATGCGAACGCGTCAGCTTGAAAAAAAGCACAAGAAAAACATTTATATATGAGAGCAGAAAAAAACTTGTTCAACTTGTTCCATAATTCGGTCTATGCCCATTCATATCGATGTACATTGGCTCAAAAGATTTTCTAATTGCACAGATGCATGGATGATGATGATGTGTGTGCTACTTTTTTGTGCTTTGTTCATTTCTTGCATGATTTCGCTTTTATTCGGCTTGCAATTTTAATAATAAAAAAAATGAACAATAACAATGCTTTTTGCTATGATACTAAAATCGTGTCATTGTTGTTCCAAAGAATGAAAGTCAAAGTGCGATGGAATTGGACAAATGCCTTTTAGTATCATAGCTGGACATTTTTCTTTTAATTTTTCGGATGTGGACAACTTTATGTACATATGTGCCCCTCCCCCCTTAATAACATAATATGCGTAAGTTTCGTGCTTTTTTCACATGGCAATTTGTAATTAGACACAGATTCGCGTAGCTGACTCGAATGAAATCTTTCGAAATGATATTGCCGACGCAATATGCTGAGGAAAATAAAACTCAATCTCGACTTATCTATATTCAAACGATTTCTAAATCCACGCACGTCCAAATGACAGTCAAAAGAGATCGCCAAAGAAGTCGTCTGATGAAATGAGATTTATGTTCAACGACCTGTGCCGCTGTGCTCATTAATACATTCAGTTTAGAGCGTAACACCGAACACTACATTTGAAATGCCTATTCAAGAGCCAAACATTTGAATTTGTTGGCTCGGATTTTTTTCTTTATGAAACTCGAAATTCCAAGCGATGATAGTAAAAAAAGCAATATTCACATAAAATTGATCGGAATATATACACCATTCGATATTCGAAATGGCACCACAAACATCAAATGATCCACATACAATAACAAAAACACAACATAATGCGTCATTTATCTGAACAATTGTGGGATTTTCCGTTGAAACATTTACTTCACCTTTTGCGTTAGATCACAATATCTTTGGCATGAAAACGCTTTTCGCACTCAGTAAATGTCTTAATTCTATTACTTTTATTCTGCTAATCAAATCACTGAATTCTTCAAATTTTAAATACCAAAAACAATCTTGAATGTTCCCATATGAAATTGAAGCTCCGCTAAATGAGAAAAAAATCCGCACGCTTCCAGTCAGAGAATAATGAAAATGCGTGCTCAAAAATCGATCGTCGGAACAAGACTGATCATAACAAACCGAAGTGATGCCTTAACGGAATATATCGCTATGCAGCTCCAAATCAACCCGTGTTTGCGTGTACGTGTTTATGAAAATATGTGTAAATGTAAACAATTGAGTGCGCTGTAGCCTGGTTTCTCGTGGATTTTACTTCTTTTTCATGCTAATTTCAACTCGCATTTGCTGTTCGCTTCTTTCCTCTTGCTTTTCGTGCCACTGTTGCGACTGTCTTTACATGTCTCGCGATGAACTTGTGGCCACGCTTGCGTAAACGTATTTTTCATGATCGAAAGTTATAATATTGACGCTCGCATGCATCAACATTCCTACGCTCATCACCCATCGTTCTATGTGAAAAAAAAAGATTACTTACAATCTGTGCACAACATTTATGTTCGCGCCTTAAGATATGTAAAAGGTTTGGTTTCGATTAGAAACTAAATCTCCATGAATCAACACACAATTTGCGTCATTTGGTTAAGCAGTCGTAGCTTCGCCGTTTTTTTTTTCAACTTCACCGATTTTCGAAGAGTTTTAACATTGCTTAAGAATCTTGACATTCATTTTGGACAGTGATCTCATATGCGATTTTCATTGACGTAATAGTTTCATAATACTAAAAAATTAGCAACATCTTCATTTTATTCATTACTGGATAAGTTATTCGATTTAAAAATAAATTAATAAATAGATTTCATCAAAACATAACAGATGATAAATATCTGTGCGGCTTCAATTCATCGCCAGATTTGCCTGTGCACCTATTCCCTGATTATTGAACACGTGTGGATAGTTTCTTTTCAATATAGAAAGAACTAGTGAACACGGATTTTTGATTGGTGTTCCAGCAATGTTGATTTGTGATGATCCGGATTCATTGTTTCCGCCATTGTCACCGGAAACTCCCAATGTTACACTGTTGGTCGCGCCGCCAATGCCATATTTGTCATATGAGCCTGCAGAGCTTCCTGGTGGCTGAGAAAATGAACTCTGTAATTTTTCAGAGATATGTTTGGTATTTTGACCGCTGTTTGATTGAGGCGATTGTCTGTTGCCGGAATATTGCCAAGTTGAACTATCCGAATTAACTGATGATGATGATGAAAAACCGACATTTGAACCGACCGCACATTTCACCTGATTTGGCCAGTTGCATACTTTCAGTTTATCGTCAAAATGCAATGGCGATTGACATGTGTATTGTTGAACACCGGTCGGAGAGCATACGTAGAATCGTGCACAATCATTTTGATCGCGGAACATATCACCCCAACGGCAATTGTTCTTTATGCCTCCATTGGTACTTCCTTCACTTGTTTTTGAATTTGAACCTGAAGTGTATAATCCAGACGATGAGGAATATTGGCCACCGTTGCTGCCTCTGTTTGATCCTCCTGTTACTAAATTAACATTCGAATTCGGTCCGAGGATGCTACCTGAATTACTTCCTGAAGCTGATGAAAATGCGCTCCCAATTTGATTACCACCGTTTATTAAAACCGAATTTCCGCCGGATTCAGAATTAGAACCTGGAATCATGATATTAAAATTGGAAAAAGAATGCAAATTGTATTAGATTCCAAATGATGTGCATTGACGTTTAATTCAAAGGATGGAACTCAATTCACCTTCATTTGCTGTGTTCCCTGCGTTTTGCCCGGCTCCGGCATTGGTCTGTGCTAAACTAATAGAAATTCCATTCAATCCAATTTGTGCTCCGCCATTTATTGAATGCCATTTTGTTTCGCTCGTGTGTGAGTTTGAGTCTGCATTTATTGAAGAACCAGACACTTGAGATCCGCCATTTGAGTTAGTTGAACCAGTGCATTTCACTTGGTTTGGCCAATTACAAACTTTCAAAGAGTTATCGAAATGCAATGGGTATGAACATGTGTAGCGATGGACTCCAGTAGGAGCACAGAGATAAAATGCACCACAATCGTTCGGGTCCCTATACATATCACCCCAACCACAATTCTTCTTTATGCCTTCGTTCTTACTTTCTTCAATTGTATTCGATTCCGAGCTACCAGTTAATGAAACAAACGATGAAGACGTTTGACTAATGCCGCTATTTCCAGTTGAAATTATTTGAGACCCAACGTTTGGATAGGTTTGACCAGAGTTGGTTGATGTAACACCTATGGATATGCTTGGAATGAGACCCAAATCAATGCCTGAATTTGAGCCGGTGCCAATATTTTCTGGCATACCATTTCCATTGTTCGATTGACCATTGGAATCGGAGCTTGAAATTGAGTTGCTTGAACTGAAACTCGTCTGACTCCAATTAGAGCCTGAATTGCTTGTGCCGGTCGACAACCCCGAGTTTGAAGAATTTTCATTTTTCGAGACAATTTCATGCGATGTTTTCTCATTATTTGGCCCTGTGTTAGTTGGAATTGATGTCTCATTTACTCCATTTGTTCCGCCAGTTTGTGTATTCGACCCTGAATTTGATGAAATGAGACCAAATGATCCTGTAACATGTATTGATGCACCACCATTTGAGAAGGCCCCATTTGAATTCGATGGGCCGTTATTTGAAGAACTCTCCCTATTATGGTTGGTTTCTTTGGAATTGGAATTCCAGTTTATGTTCGAATTCCAGTTTGAGCTTGACTGCGAATTGGAGTTGGAATTCGACTGTGAATTCGAATTTCCTCCCACGTTTGAACTGTCTATCGCAGAGTTGGTGTTTCCATTGCGACAATTCACAAGCTCTGGCCTATTACATTTCTTCAATTTTGTGTCAAACGCCCACGGTGATGGGCATGTCAAGCGGTTAACGCCTTTGACGCCACAATAATAAAATATGGAGCAGTTGTTTGGATCACGGAATGTTTGGCCTCTGTAGCTACAGGTGAAGCTCCATTCGATATTATTCGTTCCTTTTTGATTTCCAGAAGTAACCGTATATCCCAATGAATTTTGATTGTTTGAGCCAGCGTTATTTTCATGACTTGAATTTGCTGCATTGATCGAGCTGCTGCCTGAGTTCGAAGTATATGAACTTGAACCCAAGTTCAAATTTGTGTTCGGTCCAGAAAAAGAAGGGGAGGAGGTTTTATGGCTACTCGAAGAAGACTCTTTTTTTTTATTTCTGTTTGTATTGCTTCCAACGATAATTTGACCTAGGCCAGTTAATATGCCTTGTATTCCAGTTAATCCCAAAGATTCTAAGTTGAATCCGATATTTCCTGACGAGCCATTCACAATTTTTGATTGGCTATTTGAAGTGATTGTATGCGAATTCGATTCCGAATTGCCGGAGTTTGAGCTTGTTTGAGAAGATGAAATTTGGCCGATAGAAGTGCTTCCCTTATTATTATTAATATTATTATAAGAATTCACTCCTACACCTAAACCACTCGATATATCAGTCGATCCTCCGACAAAAATTCCTGGAATGATTTTAAATTTGTTGCCCGCATTAAATCCTGATGGTAGACCAATTTGAGTGCCTATTGATATTCCATTTCCATTGTTTTGACCATTCGAACCAGAGGCTAATGTATGCGTATTTGTGTTTGCATTAGAGTTTGAACTGCTTGATCCTATGTTTAAGCCATAACTTGAACCTGGTAATGATCCGGAAGAGGTTGATATAAGGTTTCCAACAGATACTTCTGGGTTGAGATCGATACCGTTCCCTCCGCCCATTTCCGAAGATGGGATGCCGATTTGAACTCCACCATTCATGCCACTTTGTTCACTCGAACCCGTTAAACCAATAAGTGAATCTGTGACTTGTGATTTATCACCACTGATTATAGAATAAGACGATGCTCCATTTGAACTCTCACCTACATTACCGTTGCCGCAATTAACAAGCTGAGGCCAATTGCATCTCTTCAAATTGATATCGAATAGTAGTGGCAATGAACACTTCATGCGAACCAAACCCCTTTTACCACAATAATAAAATATGGAACAATCATATGGATCTCGGTGTATTTGACCTTTATAGCTACATGTTAATCTCCATAAAAACTGTCCTGTCTGTTGATTGCTAGCCGCAGCAGCATTTCCTGAAATGAGTTGGTTCGAAACAGTCCAAGGCGAAATGACTCCATTATTCCATGAAATCTGTGCGGATTTGCCATGTTTATTAGCTGTAATAAACGGACATTTGATAATATATGGTTGGACTATTTGGTTTTTTGCAATTCCAACACTTGCTCCAGATGAAATACCATTTACACTTTTTCCATTTACAGATGACGATAGAGTTTGTATCATACCCCCAATATTTGAATTTGAATTTGCATTTACATTTGAATTTGAGATTTTGTTCGCTGAAATCGATGAAGACACTAAGCCTTCTAAAACTTCCCCTGTTGGTGATTTCGATTGAGATCCAGTTTGGCTGCCAGATTGACCACTTTTATTATCAGTTGTGCTTGATTCCGAGTTGCCCGTTTCACCTTGGCCACTTTCAGAAACTTTATTCTGCTGTGATTGATCCGTGTTGCCATTTGATGCATTCTTATTTATAATTGATGAGCTGGCGCTGCTTTCAGCCAGTGAACTAATCACATTCGTTGATGTTTGCTTCGATCCAATTTTGCTGCTCTCCATCACTCCTATCTCTGTGTTTATATTGTTTGAGAATTCAGTTTGGCCGGATGATGATGATATTAAATTTTTTGTGCTATTTGAGGTATCGATTGGTAAATTTTTTGAAGAACTGTTGCCCTGAGCGCTCGAATTCTCAGAAACAGCTTTTTGCTCAGAACCATTTGGTTCATTTATCAATACATTTGACGAGACGTTGGAAGATTCAGACCCTTCGTTACTATTCTCAGAATTGGAGCTACCTTGATTATATGATTTGTGCTCGTTATTCGAACTACTATCGATCTGATTTGAGTTTTTGTCTTTACCCTCACTCTCTGATGTTGATTTATAACCTCCTTGACTACTTGAAGAGTTCTTCAATTGCTGGTTGCTAGATTGATTTAATTGTTTTTCACTAGTTTCGTTCGATTTGTTGCTATCCGTGTATGACATTGAATTTGATTTTGAGTTGGAATTCGAAGCGAGATTTGAAATAGTTTGTGAATTGTTATTCGAATTAGAATTGAAGCTAGAGAATGAGTTCCAGCTGTTCGAGCTCTGGAACAAATGAGAAGAGGACGAATTTTTTGAGCTACTTTGTGACCAGCTCGATGGGCTTGAATAGTTTAATGATGTTTGATTGATAGAAAAGAATGCTCTTGAAGTTTTATCATTGTTCAGATTAGCCAAAGAAATAGTTTTCACTGTATCGATTTCCTCATTTTTGGAAGATGCTGGTGCAACCAAATGAATTTCGACAGTCGAAAGGTTGGCGTTGATTTTTGTTGGATTGCCGCCATCAGTTTTATTTTGGATGATATTTATTTGAGCAAATATGCCATTTGGCGAGTCAATATTTATACGTTCTTCTTCCGATTTTTTCTCACCGCCGGTGCTGTTTGATATCATAATTGGAATCAGTGACGCATTAAATGAAGATAAATCCAAATCGGTTGTGTTTAGATTTATTTCATCAACATTTCCAGATTCATCGAGCTTAGCACAATTAGTCCCCAAACGAGTCCGCCAATTGAAATTACGTTGCAAAAACGATGAAATCGAACATCGAATATTTGATGGAACAGCACGAATAACCCAAACATTTGAACTACCTACAATGAAGCAAACACAACATAAATTATTCTTCGTAAAATCACAAAAATCAATCATAAGGATTTTGAATCATTTATTATAGTCTGGTTTTAACTTTAAATAAATATTCTGAAAATGTCACAAAACACCCTTAATGATTAGTAATAGATGGTTATACTTGCCTTCGTCGACGTGCAAAATAAGCACAAGCACAAAAATTAGGAGAAGCGTAGGTTTTGTCATTTCAAAAAAAAAAAAAAATCATTTGCTCTTCACCAACGAAAGTTTGAAATAAACTGTGTCGATTATCCGAAAACATGGATATTTGTATGTGAAATGATCAACCTCAATCAGAAAAATCAACCTTAATTCGAAGTTTGTCCTTAATCTTCAGATTTTGCATTAGAAATTGTAGAAAATATTCGCTCTGATTATAAACGCGGCCAAATATTCAGTACGGCTGACGAACTTTTATTTCTTTTAAATGTCTGACAAATATTTAGTTTCAGCGGCAGTATTTGACCTTTATTTCTCTTTGCAAAACAACATGAAATCATAGGCAAAATATTTGAACAAAATTCGCCGCATAGATAGATTCTACGTTCGCCGTCGAAATATTGCACAGATTTTGATGAGAATTGTTTGCATAAGTGTTGTTTCAAATATTGATCAGTCCAATTTATTTGCCATTTGTGCAAATTACGATCAATCATGACATAATTTGGGTTGTTATTTTCGAAATTATTTGAGCTCAATGACAAATTTCTATTTGAAACGGAAACAAATCCTAGACAGATTTTTCTCGTTTTAATAATGAGTCAAAGAATTAGAATCGATGAATTAATCATTAATTTGTAAAATCATTCGATAATGAAAGATTAATGTGGATTTTGATCAAAAAGGGGGGGGGGGGGGGTCAGTGTATAGATTCGTGATTGTTCATTCGCCATGGGGAGGGGTAGATTTGAATGACGTAATCGATAGAAAGGGCAGTGGAAGAGTGAACCTTTTAGGCAATTTTAATGCATAAAAGAGTTGGTAGAAATGATCCAATTTTTGGAAGACTTTGGGACAGAATCGAAAATCTCTTCTTTATTATGTTATCGTTGAAGCAAGCTAGCGGAAAATCAGTTTTAAGTTTGTCTGAGAAAAGTGATTGTAGAAGTATCAAAAGAGTGTTGTGGCATGTTTGTAGTCAAAAATGGGAGAAAGAAGACTGAATGTTGGAATGAAGGAATAAGAAATGCTGTGAAAGAAAACAGACTGAGATGGATCCTCTGGTTGCAGAACCGAACCGAAAATCTGGTGTCGTATAGAGAACAAAAGCGCGTGGTGAAAATGATGGTGAAAAGATCAAAAGAGAAAGATATGAACTGATATAACATACATTTGAAACAATTTAATTTATCACGCAGTATTGAGCATCGTTGTGTGCGATCTTCGTGTATAAAACAACTGTGTCCACGGAGTATTGTGCACATGAAAAAGAACAAAAGTACGTTTTCGACCTGAAAGTATGTGCAACACCGTACGTGGCACCTCAACGTACATAATGAGCATATAGCGTACTTTTGTGAATTTCAGTGTACGTAATGATCTACAATTGAACTGTTCAATTTCGCCACATCTATTCATTTTTGTATGGACAAGCAAATCAGCCAATTTAAGGGGTAGAGTAGCTTTTGGGCCCAATATTATATCTGCACTTGCTTACGCAGATGACCTGGTACGGTTTGTCAATTCTGAAGGGGAGCTGCAAAATAGTATCAGAGATTTGGAAGGAGCTTGTAGGGGATTGTCAAAACTCAAGGCATGGAAGAAGAGCGACTACCGAAATGGATTCTATTCGCCGAAGCTGATGGGCCGAGAGGTAGGGGTGGACCACGCAGACGTTATTTGGATTCGGTTAAATGTGATTTGAATGCGAGGGGATATGAATGGTGTGATGAAACTCAAAGCTAGGCTCTAGATCGGGGTTTGTGTAGAGGCAAATTGTTTCGTTAAACAGACAAGACGCTGAACGGAATTTTGTTCTATAAATATTTGTTGTCATTGTAAATCCAAAGTTTCAGTTCATTTCAATATTCAATTTGATTTCGTTCAATTTATGATTTATTCTAGCATTTCAATATCTTATACAATACTTGCATTAAATTTAAATCAAATGACGTCTTTGGATTTTAGCTAATCTATTGTTTTGGCGCAATGCCATTTTTCGGACCTTTTTCCAATATTCCCTGGTGTTCGGATCCAAATCTTCCAGCTTCTTTGCTGGACCTGTATGGATCTCCCAAAGCCAATCAGGATACTCCGATTCTGGTTTCAGCTGTAATCACAATAGAAATTTTTAATATAGAGCTTTCTTCTTTTTAAAGTTAGAAACACAAGGGAAAAGAATGAGTAGATAATTCGAACAGTGATCCGAAGTGAAAGACGATCTAATCAAAAAAAGTAATCATGCAATTAATCACTCGATACTGAATCACTCAGTGAATCCAAAATTCTTCCTTAACCAAGCACACCTTAATGTCTTCGCCTTCAGTATAGATGTTGCTCCCACAGACATAGTTTACCAGTTTGTTTGTGTCCTTTTCAACTGGGAATGTTACTTTTTCTAAAATTGGTCCAGCTTTTCCGACTTTTGCTTTTCCGGCACCTCCCACCTTTTTTCCTGAAGAACGTCGATCGAAATTTTTACTTGATGCAACCAAAACTCCTATCGTTATTTTTTCCTACTTTGATAATGCTAGATTTTGTGGTTATACCTGGTTGAGCGTACGCCCGACTCAATAACAAACCCGAAAAACGTTGACCCACCGACAACAGGCGACTGTTCAGCATTTGTACAATCATTTTCAATAAAATATTCTTGAAATTATTGTGAAAATTGCTGTGATTTGATATTTATTTCAAATCTAATTGATCTTTATTAGCATTCACTAAATGCCAAGTTTGTGAAATATACAGAATGTTTGAGGTTATGTATCTCATTTGAAATATGTCAAAAAAGTCAAATTATTTCATGTCATGAGGAAATAAGTCAAATATATTTATTTCATTTGTGTTGTTAAATAGCTACTTGGAAAAAATTAAACACCGCAGATGGATTCAGTCTAAATAGTTGTAAATAAAAATTAGTATAAGTAATAAAATATTTGGCCAAAATGAAATTGCCTCAGATGAAAACTCTGGTTAACACGGCACTGGGGGTAGCTGTTGCTGGAATCGGTTCGATTATGTACTTCCAATTTAGACAATTGTACTCAATATCGAATTCCGATTTGTTCAAAGAATCGTTTACAATTTTGTGCGCCCATAATGGTGAGAATGCACTTTGAATGCTCTGTTCCTTCAAAAATCCTCGATTAAATTCTATTTAACAATTATCGTCTTGCATTAGGTGCAACGAACTATTTAGGCCAGCCAATCAAACAACTGGGATTTCGTTTGGGTGATGTAAATAATTTTATGAACGCAGAGAAGGCGCAATTCCGAATAAATGTCGAAGGGCCTTACGACAAAGGTAATAAAAAGGCCAAATGTTCACTTGAGAACAAAACTTTAAACATGTATCGTTTTTTCGTAGGAAAGATGCATTTGTGGGCCATACCAAAGAACGGAGAATGGTCGATACAACGAATCGAATTGGAGATGAATAAATTTCCCGATAGAAGGCTCTTGATCAAAGGCGGGCCCACAACACAGTAGAAAAGAGCTCATCCCTGTTGCACATTCATTAGCAATGGATCTCGAGTTCACATTTTTCTTGCTACCAATTGTAATGTTCAGAATAAACCAGAAAAAAATATACCGCTTTTTTATTTTATGGAATTTAGTCACTTTGTAGCCAAAAACTATTTGAAAACTCAATAATTTTTAGTTGAGTAATAATCCACCTGCAAAGCAAAGAACTGATCAGAGAAAGAGACTATACGTTCATTTTACGTATGAAATACTTTTATTCTGTATTCGCATTCCATATCCATAAAACAATAAAAGTTTTCTTGTATTAAATTGTGGGCATCGAAATTAATCAATCGTTGTGAACCAATTAATTTTTGGCAGCTGCAGCTGCGGCTACTTTATCTTCTTCAGCATGGATTTGCTGGAGCTCTTGTTTTTTGGTGGCAATACGTTCTTCACGTCGTTTACGTGCTTCACGTACTTTTTGACGTCTGGCTTCGGCTTGATCGTTCAACATCTTTGTACGTTGTTTTTCGGCCTTCTTTTTGTGAATGTATTCCATCAAGATACGTTTGTTCTTGAACACATTACCCTTGCACTTCATGTACAAGTCGTGATACAAGTGACGGTCGATTTTTTTGCTGTCACGGTATTTTTTCAATAGACGACGCAATACACGTTGACGTTGCATCCACAGAAATTTGGTTGGCATACGTGCATTGGCTGTACCCTTGCGTTTACCGAAACCACAGTGACGACCTTTTCGGCGAGCTTCCGTATTTTTGCGCACACGATACCTTGAGTGCACAACAACAGGCTTTTTGATGATAAGACCATCTTTAATCAGCTTGCGAATATTTTGTCCTGAAAATAATAAAAAGCACATGTGTCAATTCGTGTTCCATCTGTTTCAGTGGATTATGTTTACTAGATGAATAGATGTATTTTGGCTTTGAGTTTCACAAAATTGGGAAATGTGAATTTTACAGTCTTCTGAAATGGTAGAAATGCCGGTTTGGTGTAAAAAAAAAATGTTGCTGCAAATCTCTTGTACGGTCGACAAATTGAGTTTATCCATAACAAGAAATCATCAAAGAATTCGAATTGAATCCCATCGCTTTAGTCTAGCAAGGTAACAAATTGAACTATCCTAGGAATAGCGTTGTAAAACGATAAATTGAATAGCACAGAGTGCCCTTGCATATTTCACCGAATCAATGTCGGCACTTCAAAAACTACATGTCAATGTAAAATGAATCAAAACAACGATTCACTTCAACAACAGAAATGAACTAATGGACAGGCGATCTCGACTTACTAGAGTTTGTGTTGGCAATTTCATTGATTTCATTTGGGTCCAACCAAACCTTCTTTTTACCGCATCGCATAACCGAGGCTGCGAGCCGTTTCTGAAGTTTTAACGAACTGAAATGAGATGCAAAAATCCATCATTAATTACATGTAAATTGAATTGAAATGGGAAATATTTGATCACGCTTAAATTGCTAGTTGAATGGTAATGGTTATTGATTTGAGGTTATGTTATGTCCACACTCGTCTATTTATGTTGCAATAATATCATTTTTCGTAAATATTATGGTGAACAAAACCTCAACAATCGTTTAACTGTAACACTTATTTCCAGAACAATTTATTTTAAAAAAACATCACTTTCAACATATTGTGAAATCCGTACAAACAATAAGTCGCACATGTGAGTGTCGACGCACAGATTTATTTTCAAAATTCCGTCAACTTTTTATCACAATTTTAAGATGAAAACCATTTTCATCCATAAGATTCACATTGCCGGAACCCATTTTATCGGAATAACATGCAAGTGGTTTGGTTTATACCATTTAAAATTAGAAAATTAAAGAAAAATCACACTCTACCTCATTTTACTTGTCGATTGTTTGACGTCGCAAAGGAAAAGAAATTATAATGGCAGCTAGCGGATATGGTAGATTGAATTCGCTGCGATTCTCCCGTACACTTACAATCGCTGCGAGGCAAAACCGTACGGCGAATTGTGTGAACTGTCAATCGTATTTCCAACAGGGCGTTCAGGAATTCGCCATCACCATGTTATTCGAACATGTATCAGTACTTCTGAAATCTGTTTGCTCACCGATTTTTATGTTGCATTTTTTACCATTTCATGTTTCCTTTTGTCCATCAGATTTTATAAATGACTTTAATTATGATTATAGTTTTTATACATAATAAAGTAAATTTATTAATATTGCTGTTACTTGCATGTTTTACGTTTACGCATTCATTACATCTGACAGCTATGGAATTTGAAGTTGACAGCTATCAATTGATTGTTTTTCATTGCATGATTCTGTGTTTTTGATCATAAATTGGAATTCTAGTATTTCGGGACAGCTTACAAAAGTGCCATTCTTCCGTACCATCTAGACCAAATCTCAAGCATCAAATAGTTTGGTTCAAAAGCTGTTTATAATGTACATATAATATCATCACACATCAGAATATTATATTATACAAGACACGCGCGAGAATAGCTCTACAAATGCATAAAGTAAACAAAACTACACACATGAAAAAAATTGAGAAGATTTATAAATTTCAATGAGAAATGAAACGATTAGATGGAGACCGTATCGTTCATTAATCCGTATCGGTAATCTTACCGTTCAAATGTATGATAATTTGAAATCAAGCAGATTGAAAACATGAGAATCGAGCCAATGACGTTTGTTGATTCGAAATTAAATTGTATATAAATTCCAATAAAAGCATGTTAAATAAATAACGGGTCATTCGGTAATCTCATCATTGTATACCAGATGAAATAGTAGGGCATAATTCTGAAAGTAAGACATCGCATATGAGAATTCGCATGAAAGAACACACTTCAGGGGCTTCACAAAAGAAACGACTATATTTTTCTTCCAATACAACTACGTTTTTATAATTCTTTAATATTTTTTGCTGTTTTTATTTTTGTTGTTGCTTTTTGTTTGCATTCGATTTTTATTCAGTTGCAATTTGACCAAAAAATATTCCATATTTTTGCGGTGGAATTATAAGTATGAGTATTGTGATTAAAGTTTTGACACATATGCGATTTTAAAATCAATCGGTTCGAGAGTGAACTTTTACTGCCAATAATTGAGACGCACTTCAATGGCAACGGAAGATATTGATTATCCGGCTGTGCCGACGACTTCTGTTGCAGAAATTGAGGAGAATTTTTTGCGATCGTGCCGAAATGGTGACCTTGGCACTGTTAAGCAATTTTTGGCCTATCGCGATGCCAGAAAAGTGGACTTTGATATCAGCTGTAAGGGCCGATCCAAATACATTGGGTGGACACCGCTCCATTTGGCCACTTACTTCGGACATCGTCAAGTGGTTGAATATTTATTGTCACGCAATGCAGATGTAAATGCAATCAACGAAAATGGTGACACTGCACTCCACAAAGCAGCATTCATTGGCCGAGAGGTAAGCGAGCTGAATGGGTAAAATTTAATTTCAGTTAATAATTCAAGCATGTGAACTGCACTCAGTTCACCAAAACGATCAGCTTAGTGAGCGACGCATTGAATGTGAGCACTACACTACTGTTCCACACTCAAAGTGCTAAAAAATCTTATATGCTTCTTGTTTAGCGCTCACGTTCAATGCGTCGCTCGCTTGACTAAGTCATTATGATGAATACACAAAAAGCTAGGTTCATTAGAATAGCATTGAAATAATTTGCATTGTTGTGCGTGTGTTCTAGGACTTGGTAATGTTGCTGCTGCAATACAATGCCGACGTATGCATAATCAATGGCGAGGGTAAAACGCCTCAATCTATGACTCAATTATCGGATAGTGGTCGTGAAATAGCCAAATTGTTACGTGCCACCGAACAAACTGAAACACTTCATAAGGAGGCAAAACTGTTGTCAGCCGCACGTGAAGGCCGGATCGAAGAATTGAATAATTTGGTAAGGTTGTCTGAGCTCATTTCTAAATGAATTCTTCTTTCATTCGAAAATGTCGCGAATCAAGAACAAATACACTTTTTTCTACAGTTGAGAGATACACAATATCCACCAAATATTAATTGTGTTGATAGTCAAGGGAACTCATGTTTACATTGCGCCGCCTACAGAGGACACAAAAAGACAGCTGTATTGCTATTACAAAATGGAATCGATACAAACATTCGCAATAATATGGGTATTTCTTTAATTGTTATCTATCTTAAGGATTTGATCATATAATAATTGAAACGATATAATGCGATTCAAATTTTTGTGGTATATGTAGGACAAACAGCGCTAAATTTGGCACGAGACCTTCAGATGATACAAATTCTGAGTGTTAAATCTGTGAGAAAGGTACAAAAAAACATAAATCGATTAGAAGGTCCACTTCTGCGTCGATCCAGATTTCTTGGCTGGCGTCCCATTTGGGTATGAAACATCATTTAAATGAAATTTCAATCAATTTTCACAATCTCGGGAATTAAATCGAATTGATCATTTTGCTTTTACACGAAGTAGGCAGTACTTGAACGCGGCGTTTTAAATTATTATCCATCACGAGCGGATTCAACCGGCATCAACAAGAACAAACGACGTGATTACAAATATTTAGATAGCGCGCGCATATCCATATTACCAACATTGACTTCATTCGTAGTGCACTTTAGTGATGGATCAATGCATCGTCTAAGCGTAGTCAGTAACGATGAAATGGCACAAGTTGAACGTCAGGTGGGTTGTAATTCAAAAATGATGAATTCAATAAATGAAGCTAGAAAATGCGCCCGTCGCTTATAGTTGAAGCATTTTTATGCAATTTTGTTCATACATACAATATTTTTTTAATTTTTTTTTTTTTCTCTCTCTCGAGAGAGAAGCAAATTTTCTGAGAAAATGAAGCTTCCTTTCTTCAAGAAAAATTAGATATAGTCTTCTTTATTGTGTATTTTTTTTTTTTTTAATAGAAATGGGTGAATGCGCTTCAAGAGCATGCAGCATACAGTTCTCATTATCTATGGGGTGGCGATCAAAAGCATGCTGACAGCGATGATGATAATGGTGAGCATGATAATAAATCATTCGGTGCCACTCACATTTTACTATCATTTATTGTTGTCCAGTATCCAAAGCGAAGCCATTGGGCTGTATGTCAGACGCTCTAGCTTCAGCATCGGCTAGTTTTGAAGTGTTACAACGTCAACTGAACGATTGCACAAATAATGTTGAGCAATTGCAGAAAAGTGTCCAATCTACTAAATCGAGCGAAAATGTGATTCCCGCATCGCTAACTACGTTGATGGTGAGAAGTATTGAAAGCTCGTACTTGGTAAATTTTTGTTGCTTTTGTTTTTTT
This sequence comes from Obolodiplosis robiniae, assembly GCA_028476595.1. NCBI lineage: Eukaryota > Metazoa > Arthropoda > Insecta > Diptera > Cecidomyiidae > Obolodiplosis > Obolodiplosis robiniae. The sequence goes on along the minus strand of CM052017.1, from coordinate 11,899,873 downwards.
TTCGCGCTTATATTCATGCACTCAAACTTTTCATTAAATTGAATTTCTAAAATTATGTTTATATCGACCTCGTGACTTGGACATAGACATACGCTATTCTATCCATGGTATCTAACGAATCTCATACCATCACAATAATTTTCTCGTTTCTATCTTCTTGCTTTAAACAATTTTGATATGGAATGTGCATTCTCTTTGTTTTAATAATTTTTTCGCAGCATTTTCAAATGATCTCAGAAACAGCCGCGAATATGATGTCATCGCTGCATCATTGCCTAACGCTGTTTCATCAGCAAGAAGATGTGCGAATATTGCAATTGAAAGAGGAAAAAGAAAAATGTCGTGTACTTGAAGAATCTCTTAATGTATTGGCCAAAGAACATCATCAACTGGAACAATCAGTCGCTTCGCATCTCTCTATAAAAGACGGAAAGGACGGATCCATAAGAAACTTTCTCGAATCAAATGACGATGATGAATTCCATGATGCTTTCAATGATGCAGAAGGTAATTTAAATAAATCATATGAAATATATTCAATATTTATTATGGATTTATGGCCATGTTCTGAATTAAAAATGTCACGCGCTCGCTTAGAAAGCTCTAAGCATATATCAGAGTTTGAAGTCTGAGACACAACATGGTCTTTCAGAAAAAAGTTAAGAAGACTGCATCAATCAAATCAATCAATTTTTATTCTAAGATTCTGACGACGATGAAACACTTATGACTGCATCCGTATTCAATTCACCAACCGAATCACTGCACGACTTGAGATCAATTCCGATTGCTCCATACGAACGGTTATCATATAATTCGCAGAATGAAAGTTTCCATACGGCAGCCGGAGATGATGAAGTGGAAAGCCAATCAAACGAGCACAGTGATGAAGATGACAGTGATAATACACTTGTCGATGGTGCATCGCTTGCTTCATCATGCAATACATATATATCAGATGGTGGTGACGCTTACAAATGTGCTCGCGACGAATTTTACTTTCGGCCAAATAGCGAAAAGAACAACGATAACGACAACGAACTCATCGATTTCCGTGAAGTGGCATGTGAAAATGCATGTTACATCGTCAACAAAACACGAGTATTCGGCAGGTGAGATATTTCTAAATTATTTTTTTCTGAATAAAAAATGGATTGTGCGCAATGAGAAAACACAAATTTCAGCAAATTATTCCGGATGCCATTACGTCAGCAACTGAAACAAGTGTTCAGTCATTGTTGACCCACATCAAAATATGCAAAAAAATCTGCGTCAAATGATTTATGTCTATCAAAAGACAGTTAGTAACAGAGGGTTCATTTTTTTCTTTTTGCTTAACGCTACACTTATTCCAGAAAATTGGCGAAGCTGTTTCTTATTTTTAAATAACGAAAATCAGTCACGCACATAACAGACATAACATTCACTTGAGATATGAATACAGAATGTGAAAACGAATGTTATTACAGAATTTGAAAAAGGCAAGGAATGTGAAGTTCATATGAAGCAAAGTTTTAATCTTATTGTATTCTTTATTAGTAACCTTCCGCAGTCTTTTCATGTCAATTCTTTGTGTGTACAATTGACTCGCTGTTGATAATTGAGAAAATCAACCTAAAATTGATGTTTAATACAATTGCTCACACACTTAAAAATCATTTTCAAAAATACAAAAAGCCTGCAATGAACAGGAGCAAAATAGAGTGAGAGCGAGAAAAAATTCAGCTCAATGAAAAATGGCATCGAAATAAATCTTAATCGAATGCTTGAAATAACAGTTTCCATAGTTTTTGTGATTTTTATTGTTTTTTCAGTGAAATTTAAATTTCCCCCTCGTTGAGGAGGAGACAATTTCCTCAGTTTATTTTTCCTCCTCACTGCACTCCCCAGCCATATTTCACCCCGGTGAAATAGTCTCTGCTTAACACACATCGCTGTTGTGAATCGCTGCTATCGAATCGAGAGAAATGGATAGTATAGTGCCAGCAAATGAGAACCATGATTGTGCCGTCACGCAACCATTTCCCCCCGATCAGATCAATACAATGGCTTTTCAGTTTATGCATTCCATTTAATTTCATCAAGTGGGCTTGTGCATTGAAAATATCTGATTGAAATTGTGTTAACGAACTTTTTGTATTTGTATGGCCATCGAAGTCTCCGCCGATAAATTGAGATCTCTCAGAACTTTTTTCTCACTTCTTCGTTTATTACGTTTCCGCACACACCACTGTGTGTAGTAAATGATGTGGAGTCGAATCAAAAAATTGGCTGCTTTTCAATATAATTAAGAAAATTTTTTATGGGGACTATGTCTGATTCGCATTTTATCATTATGAAACTTTCAGAATATTATTTTTTTTATGAAAAAAAATGAGTTATGCAAAATTTCAAGTCTTTCCGATGAGATTCAGGACTACCTCCCCTGTAAAATTTTCGAGGTCAAAACTGAAAATTTGTGTGGCAACTATCTTAAGTTCACGTTGTTTCCTATTGGAACTTCCAGAATATTATTTTTCTATCAAAAAAATTAGTCACACAAAATTTTAAGCCATTCTGATGAGATTTAAGACTATCTCCCCTACGAAATCTTCAATTTTCGGTGTTAATATTCTAATCATTAAATTGGATGAAGTATTTGTGATTTTCTAATCTGTGTTTTTTCATCAATTTGAATGCTCATTAACTTTTTAACGAAAGTTATACATAACATAAATGTAGAACCATATCTATCGTTGGCATGAATTGAAAGTTCACATCAGAGTTAACCAATTCGTAATTGTTATAACCAATTCAAAAATAGAGAATGATGAAGTAAAAATAAGGAACTGAGATGTTTATTCGTTTTTTTATTAAAATTTAAATTTAAATCAATGTGGTGTGTAATGACTTGAAATTGTCTGTGATTTATTCTCAAAGTTGCATGATGATTCGATGAGAAATAAACATAAATCCAATACGAATGCGTAGCAATCAATGAAAGTTAGTTTTACGTACGTAAGACCATTTATTTTTGTTGATATTTCGTTCTTTGTACTAGATAGCGACCTAGAAATTTTCATACGTTTTAAGGGCGGTATTAAGTAAAAAAACATTAGTACAAAAACAAGTACAATCACCTGTCTGTCTTAAAGTATGAACATATTTTCTTTTGTGTGCCGTGTGGTCATTTTGAATCGAAATTCGATGACAGAATTTTTGAAACTTCAGTTCAGTGCATGGAATACAAGCATCTTTGAAGTGATTAAACAACATAGGCATCGCATGTTACATGGCATTAAACACATAAATAAAGTGTGATTGACGGAATAGAAATTGCTTGGACCTTTCCTCTTTCCCGTTCCAATGAAACGCAACACATTTATTGATATTTCAAATTGGAGCACATGCGCTGTAGAGTGCATGCTTCTCCAATTATTGAATCATACCAGCCCCAACAAACTGTGTGACGATCCTTTCAAGTATCGCCTGTTCAAATGTACGTAAATACGTGAAATGCATACACGAGCAACACCATTTCCATCAAAACACACAACCAAATTCATGGAAAATTATCCCACTGTTCGGAGCATCAGCTTCCTGTTTTAATATGTTGTTGAAAATTCTATGCTTTCACTTGTCCTTTTGCATGTGAACGGTTCTGACGCGTGCGGACCAAACAGTAATTCAATTCAAAACCAAGATAAAAACAGAAATAGCAAATTTTTCTCATCGATATTTACAACACTATTGAGGATTTGGAAAAAAAAGAAAAGAAAAGTTGCGAGAAAAAGAAAACATGTGTATTGTATTTATTCTAAATTTTGTAAGTGAAAACATTGTAAGTGAAAATTAAATTTTGATATTTTTTCTCCATAACAACACAAAAACGACGTGTAAGCGCACACGAAAAGAGAGTAAGAGCGACGAAAAAGCAATTGTTAAGCGTCAACTGGACCGAGAAAAGACGGAACATATTGCGTTGTGATGCTGCTGATGGTTGAGAATTTTGCTCAGATATGATCAACGCGATAACAGTGAAAGTGAATGGGTGATACAAAAAATGCCCGTGGCTACAAGTGATATTAAAAAAATAGTTACAATAATAGTTAGATTGATAACAAAATATTTGTACTTTTGTATCACATAACAGTGTTGTTTTGCAAATTCTAAAGGATCTACTGTCAAAATATTTCATAAGTTGCAGTTTGTTTTGTATATGCTCGATATTGATTTTGTAAGAACGGTGGTGTGTTTTTGACAGCAACAGAAACTGATTGCAATTCATGAATAAAAATGTCACACGCAAATATGAGATTAAGTTTGTAAAATTAAGTTTGGTTGAGAGTTGTGTGTAAAATGGGTGCACACGCTGTAATATGCAGAAACGAAATACAAATGAAAACTCAATATTACGGCTAGCGATAAATGAAACAATTTCCAACCTACCAAATTACTTAAAATATAATACAAGTTCACATAAGTTGATTGATGATTGACGTATGATTTCCGTTTGACCTTCAGACGAAATTGAGCCACCTTCGAAAAATACAAATAAATAACCAATTCATGCGAATTGAAGACTTATTTGACATATGAGAGAAGCTCAATTGCGTCAGACGTGTTTTATTTCGCGTGTGCATCGCAATTGCCCATGAGCTTTAATATGAAATGAAGGAACGTAAAAAAAGAGGAGAAAAAGAAGACATAGCGAAATATCAAATTGGACTTAAGCAAATTTCCAACGTACCTGATTCCATTCAGCAAACCAAAAATAAAAAATTTCCTCAAATTTAATTATCCATTGACAATGAGCAGCAAAATTATTGATCGCGAACAACAAAAGTAGCACGGAAAAGTGTCGAAAACGAATACGAGTACGACAGACAGCAAATGCAGAGAAACATAAGTACAAGGAACGAGATTCACACAATCAATAGCAACGTTTGAGCATTCGAAATGTGATTCGAAAATAAATGGGAAGGAGAGAAAAAAAGAATAAATGCGATTTGCTCTGCCACTTATGATCACGATGATCCGTCAACGACTCAGTTCATGTGTGAGCCAAATCCCAAATCAAATTTACAAAAATTATTTTGTATTATTTATTATTGTTGTTGTTGATTCGATTCTGTTTTTATGTTGGGATTCCTATGTAATGTTGCATTTGAGCTCTGTTTTTTTCCGTTGTATACTGTCTCTCTTCCGTACATTTCCAATTTCAGTTACACTTTCCGGAAAATTATCAAATTTTGATGAAGGAAAAGATTTTCCACTTTCACACACTCATTCCTCTCTGCGCCTCTAACCGATGCTTATTTATAAAACTGCTCGCAATGTCTTCCCATGTAATCTCGTGATTTTGATGAATCATTTGACGTGAGCAGCAGCAGCCGCCACGATCATCACTTGATTTTTGTTATACACGTAATGCAATCTAATCCAAAATAATTCGCAATAATCCCCGGCAATTCTATGCATAATATGAATAATTATAATAAAATATGGTCAAGTAAATAGCGCTTGTGTGTCAAGCTGAAATCGAAATTATTAAACTGAAAAATGGAAATCATTGAAAATTCATATCTATTGGAAAAGTTCATCCTGGTCAAATATTCATATTATGCATCAATTTTTGAAAATTGATATATAGAGAATTAAAGAACAAATTTTATTCGTTCAAATCCTTCGAATTCACGAATATATTTGTTCGTATACAGAAATGAATAAGTTCATTATTATTATTATATATTATTAATTATTTCGATTAATTTTCTATTTCATCCGCAAAATTATAGCAAAGTCTATTGAGTGTAGCATTGTTGATACAGATTTTGAGCCTTATTGAACCAATCAAGTAACATACACAACAACAGCAGCAAGAAAAATAAAAAAATATTCCATTCCAGTAGCTTTTTCTTTATTGATCTGCATTTTAACCAGAGACGATGTGTATGAGCATCGGGCGATGAGTGAGATTGAGGGCAGAAAACGGCGTGTGAAAATTGCATTAAAGCACTCTAAATTAACATATCTCATTTATTATGTATCCGTGTGTACATACGTAACTCTCTCATATCAATAGCCAAACTCTCTCTCTTTTTCTCTGCGCCTCAGTGTCTCTGCTCCCTTTAGCCACTTATTTCTCAATCTTCATACATAAATGATTGTTGTTGTAACAAAAAATATTATTATATATGTGTATATTTTACAATGTTCATTCCGTGTGTAAGTGATGTATATATCGCTATCTATGTCATCGCATTTTATTCTTCTGTGTTTCCTCATTGATTGCATATCCATTTTGTTAGTGCCTTGTTCTTTACGCAGGCACACATCCTCATTTTCATTTGCTTTTATACATTTCGTATTCATTGCCTACGGTAGCTTAATTGTCTTCCTCTCATTACTGTAATTTTTTATAAGAAGCGTTCATACAAAGACTGAATCAAACCGAATACATATTGAGCGAAATGAACAGAAAAGAAGCTGTTACATGCCGATTTTATACATACTGCGTCTTCAAACATGTCTTAATTTCTGTCAGAAATTGTACTTGAACATTTCTATTGATGACGAATTCCGAACAAGTACGTGAGATAACAAAAGAAAATAAACATCGCAGAAATTGCTTCAGAAAGAACCGATTTCGCTATGATTATAATCATCACCGTATACGGTGTTATGAGGAGATGGACACAATACTCTTAGCATACACTGAGAATGACAAGGCTGAACCGAAGGTTCAACTGTGTGAACATATGCAATTCAAATGGTGAAAAAAGTAATTTTTTTCTTTCGCTTTTTCGTGCGATTGGATTCTTTTAAGCTCTCTTATGACTTATGAGCCGTTCAACAAATGATAACACTGATAAACCAATAACTATAAAAAATGTTCTTGAGTTTTCTACTCCCTCTAAATCCATTTAAATTCTCAATCTTCTTGAATCATTTCAAATTTTCTTAAAAAGTAAAATAAAAACTCATTTTCTAAATAGGAAACTTGCGAATGCAATTTAGCAACACACTTTCTCAATTTATACGAATCTCCCATGAGATGGTTAGACATTTTTATCGACAAAGCGCAAAACAACCAAGAGATGGCCATTGAAAAATTATTTCAGTAGATATTTTTCATAGAATTGGGCATTCATATTCATTTGACCATTTTTAATTTAATTAGTTTAATACGACATTTGAAAAAAAAACCTGATCGAATGAGAAATCAACCTAATCTATTACGTTTCTCTTTTATTTTTTCAATAATCGCTTCGTATCGCTGTCTCTAATTGAAATAATAATCGGTGCAATAGACTCGCCCACTGATCAGGCGATCTCAATGCATCCAAAGTATTTTTTTCTGTGTCAGGGATCGAGATTTGTTCTCCTTTTTTGTAAAAAATCTCCCAAATAATGTTAATTTTTTGAAGTGAACCAATGCTCAAAATTGAAAAAATGCATATAAACGACGAATTTTACCGCAAAATATTAATCCAACATTTTTCGGACTGTCACTATACGCCAATCATTTTCGGAACAATCATTTGAAATCGTATACGACGAAGGAAGATTCAAATTTTTTTTAAATAAACAAAAAATAATTGGTTCATAATTTTTTTTCTCATTCTATATTTGAACTAAATCAAAAAGAAACACATTACGTATAAATTAAGTGCAAATAAGGGTAAAGTGGCCATATTCGGACCTACAACTTTTTATGCACCAAATTCGGACCCAAGCCTTTATTTATATGTGCAATAAGACTTATTTTAGCAGTTAGATCGTAATTAGAGACTATAGGTCCAAATTAGGCCACTTTACCAGTATGTGTTAAATAACGAATATATCTGGTGCTGGAAATATGCTCTAAGTAGACCCCTCTTTAGTTTTTTAAGCGCGATAGAATACATCTTTAGATATGTCCTACCATAAGAGCGGAACCCTCTGGTTTGAATTGATCACGATCTTAAAATCTTCATTGAGGATTAAAAAACTAGAGCCCGTTCATGATAATGCATGCTCATTGAAATTTGAATATTGAAATAATTGTGAATGCTTTCGTTGACAAACAAAAATGACTTCATTCAAATCGAAAACCATGATATTATAATGACACTCGGTAAATCCTACACCATTTTTCACAATCATAAGGGAGCGAGCAAAATTCAAGTGTTGGTATTTTGAAAAATATTGTAGAAGTTCCATTTCATATCGAATTTCGTCACACCGTTCGAAAATAATTGATTGGTAATAATATTGAAATTGAAGCCACTTCCAAATTGATTTCAATTATTCAGCGAGCCATTGATAAGAAGTCTTTTTTTTTGCTTTCCAGGGCAGAGCACTTAGGTTCAGTGCTTGGTTTAGATAAATGTAAAATTTTATTAGATAAATTGAAGACTTTTTCAAGATTTAGATCCATCGTTTTCAAATTGGACAATATATATTTCAAAAAGATGATAATAATTCTGAATATAATTCGGACTATTCAATAAATTTTATATTTCTTCAATTTCCAAAATTGGGTCGAAACTGATATTCGAATGTTCCACTGTTTCCATTCGTAGCAATATTTGGGAATAATTTATTTTCGAGAATTTTGAAAACTTTTTCACTGGAACATTGTAATTGGTATCACATACATGAAACAAATTATGGATTGTTTTAACTAAGTTTTATCTGAATTTTACCAAGACAAAGATGAGATAGATAATATAAAACATTCTCCGAGACTTTTATCTAGTTTAGATATAAGATGCTATCTTATCTATCTTATCTTATTATCTTGCTTGAAATAAAATATCTTGACCGAGCACGGCTTTGGATATAATTGCACTTTCCTTGATAGCCGTTAAAAAAAGAACGAGCATTTACTCGCACAAGTATAGATGAGATAATCAGGCCTGCGTTCCATACACTTCCATAATTACACACACGTAAATCTTAGATTGTAAACGTACCAAAATGTGACATTTTAACAATCCATAGCAGTATTCGTTTGGAGTTACTGGTATGGATTGTAAAAATGTCACATTTTTGTACATATAGTATGTGCGTTTATTTCGAAGAGAAAAGGAGTCCGGATTTCGATCAGAAATAACAAACATTGTGAAAAGCACAGCAAGAAGCGATACATACGATAAGAAATCTGGTGAAAAAATGCATCATAGAAATGCTGAATGAGTGATCTTTCTGTGTTTTTGTGGGTGCGAATTGTGCAACCATAATTCGCGTGCATATGAAACGAATGAAGCAAAATTATTCTGACACAATTCCATATGCGACTCAAAAGTAATACACGAAACTATGAAATGCGATTAATTAATTGCGGTGAGTGTGGTTGAGTATTCATGTGGTGGCCGCACTCCTATCGTCTACATCGAGGTAGCTCATACCGAAATCTATTGCGATTTTGACAGTGTCTATTGCTATTTCGCCGAATACACATCAAATGTCAACCGCCAGTCAGTCGGTTTCGGAACGAAAATTATATTAAACTTGCATAGTGTTATTTCCTTATTTCAAATTGTGCCTTGCTTTGTGCTAATGTTCAATACTTGCTCGAAATCCTCTCAAATGAAACGATTGTTTTGTCTGTCGTGCTTTGTTTACCATATATGTTATGACTCAATCGTGGGGATAAAAAAACTCCCATTCAAGTGCCGAAGAATTTCAGGAATTTTTCGTGTTTACTCTGCTTTGAACTGTCATATAGGGAAAGTTTATCATCCGAATTGTCAATAAAAATGTCCGAAGTTTTGTTTTTGTCTTCAATCATTTTCTGAAATTCGTGTCGCTTTGTTGAGAACAATTTCAGGCCCATCAAATTCAGTGACTATGCTGTTTTTTTTCAGACGGTCAGAATGTTAAAAGTCTTTTATTCATTCCAGGACACTTAAATTTCAATTAAGCTGCTTTATTCGCAAATAAACTAAAGTTAGCTCCATTCGTTGAAAGGCCATATGAAATGTTCGATTTGTACAAGCTATAAAATAAGCAATAAATGTAATTTTTCTCCTGTTTTGATTGGCCGCAATCTCAAGTGTACACAAAAGACAGTGTTCTCCTTAGAAAAGATAGATAAATTGATATCTGATATCTAATCCAGATACAAATTAGTCCAAGCAATTTATCGATCTATCCTTTTATTTCGAACTTGAATTTGATCGTATCTGAGTGATAGGTTAGATAGATTTTCATGTTTGGAATTCCAAAAACTAATCCACTTTGGTGAAGTGATGAAGATGTGTTTTTCGGGAAAATTTTACAGCAAAGTCAAGCTACAGTCACATTCACGTGCTCACAAAACCAATGACGCTGAGGAAATTTGACATTTGGGAGAAAACATTCATTTCAGCGGGGAGTTTAACCGAAAATAAATTTAAAATAAATTAAAATTGTTTAAACGCTTTCTTATCAAAATCTTTATTACCTATCTATGTTTTTAGATATATATGCAAAGTAGATAATATATAGAATTCTATTTAAGATATCCATCTATATCTAACCTCGATAGACTTTCTAAAGTCGACAAATATCTATATCTTATATAGATGCGAAATATGTTACTAAGAGAAACACTGCAAAATTCAAGCACACATGGTTTGCCTATTGATTCAATTATCTCGATTATTTCAATTCAACGCTCTCAAATTGATAACGATAATTTAATCTAAATCTAGACAATGCGCATGTGAGAGGGTCGAACGAAATTATCAAACACATTTTTAAACGTTTTGTTCTACGATTGATACCTTGTTTTTTCGATGCGAACGTCAATAAATTCGTATTTGCACATGAATGTGCTGCTTTTCGTTTGCTAGCTATATGTCTCTCCCTCTCTGTGTGTTGTTAGCATAGCACTTACCTCAATGACGATGTTATTCCCACCGTTTTAGAATCTCAACCGGAAAATTAAAAAAAATGAAATTGCATAATTTTATCTTACAGACTGTGTTATTTGTCATCAAGTGAGCAAAAATTCACATTCATTCAATTTACACGGAAGATAAACAAAAACCAATTTGGAACACACAATTCACCTTTTGTCAATTCTGTTTCTGTGTATAACGAATCATAGCGATTTTCAATATTAAAATACACACAAATTACCAAAACCAAAACATAGACAAAAACTTAAGAAAAAATAGTAGAGATTGAGAACTAAGAGAATTGCAAGAAACACAAAAAGAAGCCAAGATATTATATAAAATCAATTCAAAGATTATGGCCGAAGCTAATTATCAGGATGAAGAGCAAAAATCTGTTTATCAGTACAGGTGATTTCCTTTTTCCATTCAAACAAAAGAAAAACATATGCTTAATTTTGCTTATCGCTTTTTCTGTGTACCATTAATTTGTTGTTATTTTCATTTCCAATGCCTTTTATATTAAGAATTATTTATTTCTACTAAATGTTAAATGTCTAGTACAACACTGTTCTGTGTGCAATTATTCAATACTTCTCGAAATCAACATCACACACATACACAAAAATCGAACATGCTTAATTTTTATCGGGAGACACACATTTCAGTTTTACATTTAAAGAACAAAATTAAACGATCTCACAATAAAAGTGGACGAACACACTCAACAAAATTTATTCCATTCAAAAATCAATGATTCTCATTACTTGACAGGCGTTCTTCACATTTTCGGTTTAAATCAAATTAGTAACGTTTTAAAAAAACCTTGCCAAATCATAAATCTTCTGGAAACATGGAATTTTCAACATCCGGCCCCATGTTCCATTTTTCTATTTGTATTGTCATTTTGGGTCGTATTCCAACACAAAAATCAATCAAATGGATAATTTGCACAAAATTTTCAGTCATGTGTTTTCGTTTGTTCACTTTTGGTACCAATTGTTCAATTTTATTTTAATAACAAAATCTACGTTAAAAATTTAAAATAATTGTATCAAATAATATAAAATAATTCTGATCGGTAATCATTGAAAAAATGAATGATATGAAAATGCAATATATGCATAATCAGATGTAATGCCGTTTTGATTTCAAGATAATTCACACATTGTAGAAATTACGCTTCCACATTCTTCTCGAATTTTCAAGTCGAAAATCATTTTCATTCATTTAAAATTAATCCTCCGTGCACTTGAAAGATTCATTGAAATCGAAAAAACAACCATAAGATCATCATTTTCACTTCATATCAATTTGATTTAATATTTTTTCATCGCGATGATATTATGATCAATATTGTTATTAGGATTGGATCCAAGGAACGATATTATAGTTTTTATAGCTTATCATGATAAAATCATAATACAGTCATTGAATGCGCTTATGGGAAATTAAATAGCAAAATGGATTTCAATGACAATATTATGATTTTATTAACTTATCATAATAATCTTCGCATAGATTTTTCGTTTATTTCTGAAGGTCTTAAAAATAAAGATGTATTTTTATTCTGGGGCATTCAATTATTTTCCCGAACCAGATCATCAGAAATGCCTGGAAAATCGACATGAAGATTACTATGATTTTACTATAATAAGTTTATAAAATCATAATAATGTTTTTAGAAACCAATACAATTAACGATACTGATTAAAATGTTAGTTATTTTCATTTTATTATAATAGTGGAATCGATTGCATATTATGAGTGAATAGTATCCGGCTTCACTTGAATCATTTACATAAAATTGTCAACTCGATAATTTCGAGTGAACTGAAACAATCAATAGGACGCAAGAATTGATGTTATACAGGGTGGGCCATCTAACGTTTGCATTTTGACAAAATTGTTTGTTCAGAGAATGGCAGCTCAAATGTCAAAATGTCTCAAATGTCAAAATTTAAATGTCAAAATTTTATATGGCCCACCCTATAGTAGTAATTGGATGAACATGTAAATAAACAAATAAATACACACAATCAGCAATCTGGAATTATATATCACAAATTGTTCTCCCTTCACACAAATTCATTGCACAAGAATAATAATCCCGTTGTATTTCGATTTTATCATTTCCATTGGATTATTTATTTTCCATAGTTGTGGCTCTGCCGATTGTATATTTAATCGAATGAAGTCCAAATATAAACAAAAACTTAGTGTGTTGGCTCATGCTCAATTCTTGAAATCAATCCAAAACATGTTTTTTTATTTAAATAGATATACCAACATCATTTGCTTTTCGATTTACTGAAAACGTATTAAATTTTTTTGGTTTTTCTGTTTTTTTTCTCTCTCATTTTATTTTCAGAACTTCGTTGCCTTCGCCAATGTTTCCCCACAATGATTTCAATATTTGGTCGGTTTTAAAAAATTGTATCGGTAAAGAATTGAGCAAAATTACGATGCCAGTCGTATTCAATGAACCATTGAGCTTCCTACAACGAATGACGGAGTACATGGAATATGCACGGCTATTACGCTTGGCTTCTCAACAAGAAGATCCTATTGAGCGCATGAAATACGTGGCTGGTTAGTGTAAATTGTTTATCAATCAGCAATCGACCTTTTCTTTTTGTTACACATCTTCTTCCGCATGTTTTCGCTATTTGACTCACACGTGACTCTTCCGTTTCACTTAGGTTTTGCTGTATCAGCTTTGGCATCAAATTGGGAACGCCTTGGCAAACCATTCAATCCGCTGTTGGGCGAAACGTATGAATACCAAAATGCCGATTTTCGAATCGTTTGTGAGCAAGTTTCTCATCATCCACCAGTTTCGGCATTTCATGCTGATTCGCCCGATTTCAAGTTTCACGGTACAATCCATCCGAAACTGAAATTCTGGGGCAAAAGCGTTGAAATTCAGCCAAAAGGCATTGTCACCGTTGAATTAACCAAATGGAATGAGGCCTACACATGGTCGAATGTCAATTGCTGTGTGCATAACATAATCGTTGGTAAAATGTGGATCGAACAATACGGTACAATGGAAATAACGAATAAACAAAATGGAATCAAAGCAATTCTAACATTCAAACCGGCTGGCTGGGCTTCGAAAGATTTGCATCGCGTCGAAGGGACAATTTATGATAAGAAGTGAGTGATTTAATTATCCGTATAATTTGGTTAACATTTTAATTACATGTTGATTAAATATCTGAAGCATAAATCATGGCTTTTTCTTTTGGGACGAGATGATAAATTCCAGGCCGATTCTGAGTATGGATTGAATTTGGGCTTTCTTTATTCAGCGTGAAATAGTTTATGTCATGCTTTACAATTTGATTGTTGAATGATTTATTTCAAGTATGCTAGCCGAATGGATGTTAAAAGTGTTATGTATTTGTTTGCAGTGAAAAAGGCGTTCGTTTCATTTATGGCAAGTGGACGGAATTCATTAAGTGCACCGATTTCGATTCATATGAAGACTATCTCAAGGAGAATTCTCATAAGTTCAGACGAAGCGAACGCAATAAAAGTCCCAATGAATCGCCAGCGCATACACCGCGCAAAGTCTTGTCAAAGTTGAACAGTCTAAAAATGAGCTCATTCAGAAGTTTATCTATACAAGAGGTAGGCCCAATGTTCCCCGCTGTGTTTCTTGCGCAGCAAAAGAAACACGTGGATTTAATGAGCTTGAAAATCGATAAGATTTTTATTTTACTAAAACTCGTTGCATTATTCGTTTAGCCGGAAGAAACACCGGAGTCTTCTGATGGCGATCTACCAAAATGTTGTTCCACCTACTCAATCGATATACCGAATTCAGAAAGGATTTGGGAAGCCGAACCACGCCCACCAAATACATCCGAGGTAATTTCGATACTGAAACATTCAAATTTATCTGTTGATGCAGAATACTTTCGATTCAATTAAATCGGCACATTTCATACCAAATTCACCAATCAAATGAAATTTTCAATCATTCGGCAGCATTCACTTTTTTTTCTTTTTTCGTCAAATTATCTTTTCAATAAAAAAAATAATATTATATTTAAAATTGTATTCAATTTGCAGTATTATCAGTTTACATTGTTTGCGATGTCACTGAACGAAATGCCTGATATAAAGCCACCAAATAAGCTGTGTCCAACTGACTCGAGACTCCGGCCGGATATTCGCAAGCTCGAAACTGGCGACATTGATGGTGCAGCTTTGGAAAAAACGCGCCTAGAAGAAAAACAACGAGATGCACGCAAAGCACTGAAATCAAAGAAAGAAGAATGGAAGCCGAGGTAATGGCAACTACCTTTTGCAAATGCAAAATATCATTTTTGTCATTCATTTATTTCACAATGTTTTGGTTTGACAGGTGGTTTGTACTGGGCACCAATCCGCATACGAATCTAACCGATTGGATTTTTAATGGCGAATATTGGAACCGGAACTATGATGTCGATGTAAATATTTTTTAAGCAAGTCAGCGTGTGAGCATACATTCCAGGATATTATGCTGCATTAAAAGATCTCAACGACATGGATTCCGAATGTTAAATCATAATATTTATAAATGTCTTCACTAGGGCAGAAAAATTTGGAATTGGCACATGGGCACAGAAATTCTTTTAAAAAGCTTTAAAGCAAATAATCAACGATGAAGAGAAAACCTTTTCGACAGAAGTCAATCCAATGTCTCTGAATCGTTTTCGGACTATAAATATCAGAAAAAATAGAAAAAAAAAACAAAAAAACAACCTTTTTCATAAAAGTATTGAAAAACTTCATTGATGAAAACATATTTTTCCTTCAAAACTACATGTAATTTCAATACCCGGTGATGAATCGCATCGGAAAGAACAATTTATGGAAACAATTCGAATAGGCTCACTATTGCGTCAGCAAATAAACCAAAGGTCAACAATTTCCGTCAATTTTTGATGGGCTTTCAGAAATGTTTCGGGTAGGGAGAATAATTGGGAAATAGCACGGATTCGAAAAAACTACGTTCCACCCCACCGATTCACTCATTTTAAGTGGACTCAGTCGAAATATATATTAGTAAATGGCACAATACACTTTTCTTTTCACTCACGCAGCTCGTTTGTTTTTCCCCTTGCTTCTTAACAAGGATATCAATCTTATGGCAGAATATGTGTCGATGATGTACCGAGCACGAAGATGAAAGTCCAGCTACGAATGAAGTTTTATGCGATTAGAACACAATACCAATTATATATATTACTAGCTTTTGATCATTCACTCCCACTCAAAATGGCAGCAATTAGAATTGCTTTGTTTGGATATATGAATTTGAATTTAATTTGTTGAAAAATGCAATTAATTATAGAATTTAGATGATAATAATAAACGAATCCAATAAAAATTACAAATATATACAATCTCCCTAGATCCAATCAATCTTTGTGGCTGTTGAAAATGTCAAGGCTTTTCAAAGTAAAACTAGCAGTTTTTTGCAGAATTTTGAATCAAACCAAACACTTTCTAGAATAGTGATGAAGTAGAAAAAGAACAAATATTTTTACGCTCAGCCCACGCGTGCGCACAACCCGTGAATTGGACAAATACAAACTTAAGAAATCACACCACGATCTACATGACAATTAAAAAAAGGATCAGTTCATTGAATTTGGCATAAAATACAACAAAAACAATAAATTTTCAAAAAAAGACAACAAAATACCAGACAAAATTGATAGAAATTTCAAATACGTATAATGCGTCAAAACAGACGCGCACGTAGTATGTACTGCATACTGCTCTTTTAACTATAAATAACTCTTTTGAATGGGCTAAACTATGGACTAAACACTAGTGTTCGCATCGGGGGGTGATTTTGGGTCCCGACACCCGACCGACAACTTGTCCTAGTTGCCGAGAACCGACCGACAACCGACATTGTCGGTCGGTTGTCGGTCGGACATTCGGGTGGTTCTCGGGGGATTTGTCGGTAGCCGGGGGATTTGTCGGTAGTCGGGTGGTTTGTTGGTAGTCGGGGGGTTTGCCGGTAGTCGGGGGATTTACCAGTACTCGGGGGATTTATCGGTACTCGGGAGTTTGTCGGAGGTAGATTGGTTTCTCGGCACTCGGGGGTTTGTCGGGTACTCGGGTATTTGGTTAGTTCTCGGGGGGTTTGTCGGTATTCCAGAATTAAAAATGTTCAAAAAATCTCCAATGGAAAAAATATTCAGTGAAAATCTTATTAAATAAACAGTGACTTATTTATTACATTTCCAGTCACACATTCAAAACTCGAAATATTTTAATGTCTTCAATGCAATAGTAGTATTCAGTATACTATTCAGTATACACTATACAGTATACAGTTCAACTTAAACTGAATGTCAATGTCACTGTTTGCCTTTGCGTTCGCCTTAGCTAAAGCGCAAAGGCTATTTGTTTTTACTACAGACGACCACGCATTCACTGAATTTGAACATTCTTGTTGACGAATATTTTATAAATACAAAAAAAAAAAAAAAATTAGTATTGCTCTTAGAGAATTCAAAGTGGACGACATTCGTATTTTCATAATAACTTGCTCTGAATTCAAGAAGATTTTCACTGATTATTTTTTCCATTGGAGATTTTTTGAACATTTTTAATTCTGGAATACCGACAAACCCCACGAGAACCAACCAAATACCCAAGTACCCGACAAGCCCCCGAGTGACCACTCTACCCCCGACAAAATCCCGATCAATTTTTCGTAGCGCCGAGTCCCGACCGACACCCGACATTCTCGGTCGGGTGTCGGTCGGTAGTCGGTCGGGACTCGGGCGTCGGTCGGACATAAACACAATGATGACAAAATGCAGACATATGATTTTGCTCTCGATATCGATCATTTTTGCTCATGTTTATTAATTTCTTGGCAAATTGTTAAATCACATGTTGAAATAGTATATCAAATACAAATCAAAAATATCTTTCAGATTTTAATCAATGTAATCTGAATATTTATATAGTTCTCTGCATGGATTGTCAACTTTAAAAACGGCTTTTTAGCATCCAATACAAATTTCTCCTAAAATACATTTCATTCTCTTCACAGATCAGATGTTCTACTGCCTCAATAGGATTTCATTTTTATTTTTGATAAAATAAAATCCGGTTAAATGAAACATTTAACATTTTTGAAATGAAAAAGTAAATAAAAATTGAAATTTAAGTAACAAAAACTTATTAGAAATCAATGAAATTCTTCAAAAAAAGCCGGAAAAATCTAGCCGAAATCAACAATATACGGGAATTCCATGAAAATGTATCCGGGTGATCTGAAATGCTGATAATATATACAAATTATATGAATTTCAAATATCAAAAGATTTTGTTTGGTCTTTTTTGTCATTTTTGGTAGATTGAATTTTTAACTGGTTCTTTATCGATTTCATTTCGTGAATGCCAATTATTTTGGTAATTTTTTTGTAGTAAAAACCTCCTGTTTTAGTAAATAACAAACTAGTTTATGTGCAATTTTAAGAAGGAGATAGAAAAAGAGAGTTCTGGTCCACTTTGACCTTTTGAGATCGAGGTCGTTGTGTGGTTTCTATTGTTATTGCTTTCATGTGCCTTTTGACACATGTGATCCTTTATTGCACATGTTCTTTTGATACGTGTGATCTTTTGTTATTACATAATCTATTGTTGCTAAGGGTGAGAATATTTTCTATTCTTTTTTTTAATGCGGCGAAAAGAATGCAAAAAACATCTGTTTTGTTTACATGCCTGTGCATATGGGCAATGACCAAAATCATGCATTATACCTGAAAAAAGCTACGAATCAATTTTTTCCCACGCGAGATTTTTGCATTGATCCCGAAGGATGCGAAAGCATCTGCATTGTTTACATTTCGGTTCACATGGACATTTGTCACATTTATTGCCATGAAACATTACCTTTTGTTGGCTCATACCTGAAAAATGCTGAAAAAAAAATCTAGAGGGTAGCAAGTGAAAGAAAAAAAGAAAAAACGTGATTTATGTGCAGTTCAAAAAAATTTCAACTATATTTAAAAAAATAAATGAAGTGATACAAAGGATGAAATAAAATGGTAGTTAAAAATAAAAAAAAAATCGAAATAGCTGAATGAACAGTGCGACACAATGGACAAGAGTAATTTCGATTTTTTTTTTCGTTTTCAGTAGATGCAACCGATGCAAAAATGGTGACCGCAAGTGAATATCAAAGTCACCGGGAGGATTGAAGCAGTATACGCACACGTGCTCATTATTGGCAGGCACTTGGACCGCAGGCGCTCCAATTGCCGGCTCGATGATTGCGCTGCTACGGCCATCATCGCTGCTGTCACTTATCACGATTACATCGGGTGCAATCGGCGCAGCCCGTGCACGCGCAGCTGGAGTGGTCGGTGCAGCGGGTTGGAACCAAAATTCCTCCGTCGTTGCATCGTCATCAATCAATTCTTCCTCGTGCTGTGGTTCATGTGGCAGTGATTGTGGCAATTCGATGGCAAATTCTTCGCGGTTTTTGAGAACAGGTGACGGCGCCCTCGGCGAATCCTCGATTACCTCGCGGTCTTGTTGTGAAGCCGATTGCAATCGATCACCGTGAAACTTCATTTAGCGATCCTCGCGGCGTATACCACTTCTCAAAAATGTATGGCGATCGTTGTTGTTGTTGCTGTTGTTGCTGCGGCGTCAGTGCACGAGATGTTTCTGGGCGCGGATGATTCGGCGATGCGTATGGTGTTGCCGATGCTCGCCGCATGGCTGCTCCACGATCACGTCGCTTAGTTTCACCGATGCCCCTGATCATAAAATCCATAAGCCGACTCTCACGCTCCATAAACTCTTGAATTCTCTCCATTTGCATGCGCACTATGAACCCCCCGTCCATCATCGATGTCGTCGCTAATCTCAATAACAATCGGCGCAGCCGGTACACGTCTATCCGGCATGGGCGGTAAAGGTTTTTTACCATCAATAAATTCTTTCCCCTTCCGTGGCACAGGAGACGGCAATGTGTGATCAATGGTGATCGCGGTGAATATCTAAACCGGTGCCCAGGATTGACACGATTAGCGGAATGCTGCTTTGAACCGGTAATCATAACCTAGGACTTGGCTTTATTCAGAGCCATACCACGGCGCGAAACAAATTCGTTAATTTTATTTAAATCAAAATTTACTTTACTTATTCCTTCGTTGATTTTATCGAAATCTACTTCGAGATGTGCCTGAAAATCATCTGCAAATAAGTGGCCAGTCATGTGTACAGGTACATTGAGAGTATCATTGAAATAAATAGAAAAAAAAGTTTGCCCAAAGTTAGATCCCTGAAGGACACCATTATCAATTTCAACATTATCCGATTGAGTATTACCGACTTTAACTGTTTGAAAAATATTACTATAAATAATGGTCTTACGTACGTAAAACTAACTTTTCCGCACATTTCCCGAAATGTTTCGGGTTTACGGGTTTTTCATTGATTGCTACGCATTTGTATTGGATTGATGTTTATTTCTTATCGAAACATCATGCAAATTTGAGAATAAATCACAGACAATTTCAAGTCATCACGATGAGATTGAATTTCAAGTCATTACACATCAACAACAACAATAACAACAACAAGCATTTAAAGACCATTAATGCCTTTCAGCGTCTGGTCTGTTGTAAGAAAAAATTGCCTTATACACCCCTAATGATACCTCTCCACAAACCTCGATCGAGAGCCAAGTTTTGAGATTCATCACACCATTCATATCCCCTCGCATTCAAATCATGTTTAACCGAATCTAAATAACGTCTACGTGGTCTACCCCTACCTCTCGGCCCATCAGCTTCGGCGAACAGAATCCGTTTCGGTAATCGCTCTTCTCCCATGCGTTTCACATGATCAAACCATCTCAGTCTGGATTTTCTTGCTTCCTCTCCTACCGAATTGACGTTTAAATCCCCCGAATAGTCTCATTTCGGATTCTGTTTATTTAAAACGTGTGATCTAAGTTGCGCTACTACTTTTTTTCCATCAACCCTACGCTGTTCCAACTCTTTATTAAACTTGCCATCTTCCTAAAAGATGCAACCCAAATATTTGAATTGGGAAACTTGTTCCAACAAGTTGCCATTCAATGTGCAATGAATTGGCTTTCGAGTTTTGCCCACATGCATTACTTGAGTTTTTGTGCCCATTCCCAGGGAGGGCGAGCTCCGTGTCCTCCCCTCGTCCGAGGCACATTATTTCGATTTCGAGCTAAATGAATTTAAGGTGATGGGCGTGCTGAGCCACACTACACCCGAGAAAAAACACATCAATTTTGCCGAAAGAGACATGTTAGCGGATTTACCATACTACCGAAATCAGAAATAGTAAAACTCACGAAAATAAACTCGGCCAAATGTATGAAAATGGAGCGAACTCACCAAAATATTTGTACACCCGTCCTATATAAAAGCAGTATTAACCGAACATTTACCGTTATATTGACATAAATAGAATTCTCTTAGGAGAATATGACACATATGTCATTACACATCACACATGTAATTTAAATTTAAATTTAAATTTTAATAAAAAAAACGAATAAATAATTCTAATTTATACTTCAACGTTCTCTATTTTTGAATTGGTTATAACAATTACGATTAGTTCACTCTGATGTGAACTTTCAATTCATGCCAACGATAGATATGGTTCAACATTTATGTTATGTTTAACTTTCGTTAAAAAGTCAGTGAGCATTCAAATTGATGAAAAAATCACAGATTAGAAAATCACAATTACTTCATCCAATTTAATGACAAAATTAGAATTTTGACCCCGAAAATTGAAAATTTCGTAGGGGAGATAGTCTTAAGTCTCATCAGAATGGCTTGAAATTTTGTGTGACTAATTTTTTTCATAAAAAAATAATATTTTGAAAGTTCCAATAGGAAACAATGTGAACTTAAGATAGTCGCCACACAAATTTTCCGTTGTGACCGCGAAAATACCCCGAAAATCAAGAATTTTGTAAGGGACGTAGTCCTTAATCTTATCGGAATGACTTGAAAGTTTGCATGCCTTATTTTTTTATGAAAAAATATTATTCTGAAAGTTTCATTATGATACAATGCGAACTAAAAATAGTCCCCATACAAATTTTTCTTAATTATATTGAAAAACAGCCAATTTATTGATTCGACAACACTAGAGCTACCCGAAGAAATTATCCGTTTAGGCTGATCAACGGACAACGGACAACGGAAAACGGACAACGTACCACACACGGACAAAAATCGCTCCGGGAATGGTTGCAATCGTTTTTTCTACGTTCAAAACGCATAGAAAACTTATTCCGGGCGTTTTGAATGTTTTGGATCGATCGCAATAATTTTACCAAACACGTTGTGCGGAAAAGTAAAAATCAGTGGCGTCATCGCGTGGCCTATGTCAGTTTGACACTGATTTTTACGGTGATCGTTATTCAGATCTGACATAAACGTTAACTTGTTGATGACCGTTCGCCGTGATGCTGTCAGTTCGCCGGTAGTTCTGACATGAGTCGCATGTAGGCACACCGTCGAATAATCGCCTCGATTCGAATTGTCATCAATGTTAATGTATATACTGATATTCTCATCTGCCTATCCCCTTGCTCATCGCTTACCATCCCCAAACAACAATCATCGTAGAAATCAAGATGACACTTCAAATAGTGTAATTTGGTCGACATGTTTGCACCATGAAAGGTGGTATGTAGGGTAGGTAGTCGCAACCTTTCCAAAACCGGTCCATTTACTTGGATATCTTATAGGTTTTTCGAGTTATGTCCCGAAATATGGGAAACTGCTACAGTTGTCGTCCGATCGTAGACTTCTGACGCTTTAAATGTTCGCTACGATGGCGCCAAAGAATAATAGTTCTGAAATTGGGATAATCTCAACTGGTTGTTGAGATCTGGGTCGATAAGTGGGTGAAAGTGGCGAAAAAAATCAGCGAAGGATGACCTTTTTGACCCCATAGCAGCCACAAATGTAGACTTATGACGTGTAAGCACTTTAAATTTGCGCACGGACGCCACCTTTCCAAAACCGTTCTATTTACTTAGGTATCTCATACGGTTTTCGAGATATGGTCCGAAATATGAGGCAAAGTAGCAAAAATTGACTATTTTCACATTTTGGGGCATATCTCGGGAACGCTGCTTAAATCGGTCAAACTCGTGGTCTTTTTGGAATGGAGGAGGGCCTATGCTAACACAAAATAAGCAATAGAAAATTGGAGTATGAAAAAAAAAAATTCCAGCATTGTGTTATTTAAATCAACCCTGTAAGATTTGTGAATTGACGCGAAAAATTTATTGAAATCATTTGAATCGAAGTTATTTAGAATTTTAGAGTCATCGTTAGAATTATCTTTAGTTACACCAAGGGACTTGATTACATTCCACCTACTGCGAACAGTAGTGGCCTCACCCAGATCCTTGACAAGCATATATTTTTTGCTCTTGTTTATTAAAGACTTCACTGCCTTCGATTTGACTCTAAGCAGATCATTTCTCTCCTTATCAAGAGCATCATTATGACCATTAGGCCTTTGACAATTGTCGTAGGTAAACTTTCTCTCTTCCAGAGCCTTGGCAATATTACTATTAAACCAATGCTTGGGAATGTGACGTATACGACGCGAGTGTGAGTGGTGCGAATCGATTGATTAACCGCGATAAATTGTCATTTAGTGTACCGACCATCATCAGGCGTTACTATGCGATTGATCCATCAACGTATTTGAATCCATCGCTTAAATTTACCTACTAAATGCGATGCAACTGACGTATTCATGCTTGTGTGCTACAGCGTAAGCAGTGATACAGTGAACTCGTTAGAGCAACTCTCAGTCATTATTGTATGTGTAACACAGACAGTGTCGTAGCGAACACGAACACGCGTTCACTGTATCACTACTTACGCTGTAGCAGACAAGCATGAATACGTCAGTCGCATCGCATTTAGTAGATAAATTTAAGCGATGGATTCAAATGCGTTGATGGATCCATCGCATAGCAACGCCTGACCATCATAACAGGACGGCTGATAATTTCCCGGACTTTTCAAGAGAGGGCATCACCATATTCATTTCCATATGGTTTTCCGTTAGTGCCACTTTTCAAAAGATACGTGTATAAATTTGACAGCGATCGGACCATCGGTTCGTGAGCTATAGCAATTTAAAGTTCTTGAAGCCATTGAGAATGCTCAAAGAATTCGTTTCATGATGGCAATTATTAACACTATTATTAACATTGGAATAGCACGGAATATCAAAATTGACTGTTACATTTTCACGGCTGATGATTTCATTCATATTAGGAATGCAATCAGATAAAGAAACGAAGGGTTGATAGGAGATTCGCACAAAATTGCTAACTGCAACATTGCCAGAATTCTCATCTGAGCAACCAATAGTGCTGGTGCCATCCAGTAAAACTTTTCTCACTAGAAGAGCCCGTATCAATCCAGCGCAAAACACTAAGGACAATTGATTTGTTTGTATGTATTACGAACGCGAATTAAAATAATAAAATTACATGGTAAAACTACAGTCGCGTAATTTGAATAAACGAAAAATTAAAGAACTTCTTGATCCAGTGGATATAAATTGTGTCCAAACGTATGAAGAAAAACAACGATGTTAAATTAGCAAAGAAGAATGAATTACGTTTTGATCAATGTTAAAATACGGTATCGTTACAACGGTGGTTTGTTCTAGACTAAATTATAACTGAAAGAACACAGCGCACACAAGTGTGTCTGTGTGTCACAAAAAGAAATGTCAAAGTGACCGATGGAAACGTTTCAGTGAAATTACTCATAGCATTTACATTATTTGTATATTTCACAACACGAAAATCGTTGCGCCTAACCTCAAAAAATGAACAAATCGAATCGGCAATTTATCTCGAACAACGCGATGTCTTTATAACTAACAATTTGCAAATGTACGGATTTTTACATAAATTAAATCGCGACAAAATATTATTTTATTCGTTGCTTGAGTTGATGAAAGGTCCAGTAGCGCATTCCCCACAGTATTGAGTGATTGAGGGGCACCACCAACAACAATGAGTGAACAGATGCTGCGACTCGCCGATTATGAATTGAGAAAATAATAGCAAAAACAGTGATTAGAACAAAAACTAACACAATGCTCAAATAGAGCGTAACACAAAATCCACAAAAACGCAAAATGTTGATTTTAGAAACACTATTTAATATTTTTAAAATCAAAAAGAATAATATTCTTACTGAGCGCAATTTTTTCGTACATGTAATGTCAAAAACGTCAAACGTCATGTCATTGGCTATTCGTCTGGTTCCTCGCGCCAAGGGGTTTTTTTTCGAAAAATGAATACAAAATGACACAAAATTCATTTATTTTTCGCTGTATATTGAAAGAATCTTTAATGTTACACTCGAATGATAACAATGAAATTAAATGATAACAATGAACTTTTCAGTTATTTTTTACACACTGATGTTCTGATGACCACAAAAAAATTTACACGAGAGAATTCACTTAGGGTTGAGGGTATGTTTGGCTACATAGCTTCTGCATTTGGTTTTCAAAGTGGAAGCCGCATTTTTGATAACAGTGGAGAAATCATATTTCATTAGCACTTTGTTCGCTTTGGCAGCCGCTTGTAGTTCGACCACACTTTGAATCTCTGCCAACAATCTTTGCTTGATTTCAAGGGCTTTATCAATCGACGCTAATATTTAACTTTTCATAAAATCAAATGACCATATGATTTTTTCAAAGTTCTCTCTGACCTGTGGTTTATATTTGGCTTCAACCATAATGAGGTTAATTATTCAGCCAAGCAGAATTTCGCTCAACGAATCCATGGCGTTTTGGCTCATTTGGTGGAATTTATTCTCGTGCTGACTCTGGTCATGTCTGAAGGCCTCCGAAATATTTGACATAACATTC
Source organism: Obolodiplosis robiniae (assembly GCA_028476595.1). Lineage (NCBI taxonomy): Eukaryota > Metazoa > Arthropoda > Insecta > Diptera > Cecidomyiidae > Obolodiplosis > Obolodiplosis robiniae. The sequence goes on along the minus strand of CM052017.1, from coordinate 11,874,065 downwards.
GATAGCCCTACAATACCTGTGTTCATGTTGTCTCTACTATTGTCCAAGTAGCCAAGAGATTCCACCATTTTTGCTACTCCAGTATCCAACGAATCAATAATAATTTTTTTTTGGATACTTTGAACTCCTGGTTCGTTTTCGTCAAATAAATTGAGATATGTAGTCATTAAGACGTCAATTTCACCACACCAACCGTAGACACTCGTTACTGCTTTGAAATAATAATCTCTGCTTTCGAGGAAAAACTTTCTAACACCACCGATATTCCATATGCTGTATACGCCGCTGTGATCCAGCATTTCTTTAAACATGTTATACTCATCTAAATTTTTATCATATTCGATGACTGCTTTAGTGAGGTTTTTTAGAATGTATTCTGCAGAGATGGCATAATCAATTGGCAAGGTCACGTCATGGTAGGTGATAGATTTGGCTGACGTCGAGCCAGACACGAAAAGCACAAAGAAGCAAAACCACAAATTCATTGTAACAGAGCCACTGGTGTACGATTCACATTTTTTCTAAGCCTTTAAGATCGCACGTTTGAAAAAGAAGAAAATATACGAAAAAAGTATGAGTTATGATCAATATAAACGAAGCAAATCAAAATAGAAGAATTAATATACCTTGATCTACAATCCGCTAGCAGTTCCGCACTTGAGTGTTGGTTAAAGCCGAATGAGCGTTCGATCGAACATACACGGCCAAATATATACATAGTATGCATTTGACACAATAACAGGATTCCGACCCATGTGTTGCTAACAAAATTATCATTTATTTGAGATGACTGAATACCGGATGTGATCGAATTAATCCGAAGACTGATTCAACCTATTGACCATGTGCACGATTTTCGTTATCTCTTTGGTTTCCACAATTTGTATAAATGTACTTATAATTCATTAAGAATCATTTACTTTTATACCAACATGTTAAATAAAGAATCATCAAATCGTATCTTAAATAACAATTTCAATTTAAACTTCAAACTCGCGAATGATAAGTGACATACGCACCGCTGGCCGGGGAAGGAACCATCTCAAATCGACCTAATATTCACAAATAGTCTCGAGCGCGTTAATTAATTTTATCATTTCCCTTCGCGTATTTCTTTTCATGATTTTATGTTGTGCTCATTTGATATAAAAATCCATAAAATTAAGAAAGTGGTCCTTAGTGGCAGAAATTTCAAAAGAATTGATTTTGATGAGTTAATTCATGAACTAAATCAATTGGAATGGAAAATTGACCAATGTAAAAATGTTGATATGATGGTCAGCACACTAAATGCCAATTTATCGCGGTTAATCAATCAATTCGCACCACTGAAATCGCATGCTATACGTCACAGTAAGTGGAATATAATCAAGTTCCTTGGTGCAACTTAAGATAATTCCAAGAATGACTCTGAAATTCTAAATAATTTCGATTTAAATGATTTCAATACCTTTCTCGCGTCAATTCACAAATCGACCGTGTTAATTTAAATAATTTATCAATACCGGCTAATATTAATTCTAATTTTTCTTTTCTTGAAGTTGATGAGGATTTAATTCTTAACGCATTTTCTAAAGTCAAAAATAATGCAATTGGTAACGACGAGATACCACTGTAATTTTTGAAAATTGTTATGCCGTCAATTGTATCCTCAATTAAATTCATTTTTAACTATTGTATTCGCAACGGTGTGTATCCTGCTGATTGGAATAAAATTATTATGCGGCCTCTTAATGAAGTCACAAACCACCAAATCGTTTCGGAATTCCGATCAATCAGTATAGTTTCCGTCTTACCGAAAATATTCGCGATTTTGCTCAACGAACAAGTCATCCACTATTTGAAACTAATCATTTAACTCATGATCGTCAGTCTGGATTTCGCAAGAATCACAGCTGCTCAACTTTTCCTTCGGTTCCACATTCCGGTTTGCTTAAAGTGCGTGAATCTTACGGTTTTGACAATAATTCTCTAAGTTTGATCGAGTCAATTTATAGTAATATTTCTCGATAAAATCAATGAAGGAATAAATAAAGTAAATTTTGATTTAAATAAAATTAACGATTTTGTTTCGCGCCGTGGTATGGCTCTGAATAATAGTGAGAAATTGCAAAAAGTTTATGGTGTGTTGAGTAGAATTCGCCATACTCGGCATATCATACCAAATTATGTTAAGCGTGATGTTGCTTGTGCACTCATTGATCCCATTTTAAGCTATGGTGATGTGATCTCTTATGGTTGGGGAGCCCATGGCTCAATTGATCAGGAGAACCGTATAGCGATAGCATTGGGGCTCTAAAAGCCATTAGCGGCTATAAAATTGAATCAAAACTAGTAATGGACTGCATCCAAGCACTAAACATGCTGGGGCAGAACAGAGACATTACTTTGATATGGGTAAAGCAGAGCCGATTTGCTTGCCAGGAAGGAGCCTCGAGACCAGCACTAGGCCCAGAACCCTTCCTCGCGTGGAAAGAAAGGAAATACAGAGTAATCTGCGATTCTTGGGTCGATAAGTGTATGAGAGAGTAATGGCAAGCTGCCAGTACCTGTTCTCACACTAAAGAGTTTGTCGAAACACCGAATAAGAATTTCATATATATATTGCTCACCCTCGACAAGATGGATATGAGCTTAACAATATCAATCATCACTGGTCATATTAGGCTGAACGAACACCTTAAAAGAATTGGAATCAGAGATGATCCAGACTGCAACTACTGTGGCAGAGCTGCAGAAAGTGCAAGACATTTCCGTTGCACCTGCACAGGTCACAGTCAAATTACGAAAGCGATTTTTGTAAAAGAGTTTCTCAATCCGAACGAAGTTATTGAGGCACATGTAATGTGCATATCAAACTTCGTCAAACAGTCGGGTAGATTCCTTATTAGAGGAACACTTTACCCTTCTACTTATACACAAAGACAAGGTGATAGGAGTACTGCCTCAAATGCAATACGCACTACTCACAGACTGTCTAATAATAACCTCAGGATGTAATCGAAACCGAAATTTTCTATTGAAATTCATTATGAATTTCAAGTGAGTCGTTTCGCAATAGGCGCAAGGCCTATGCGCCGATTTCCACTTAGAAATCCTCACATCTATCCATACATCCATACATAATTACATGTGAAAACATTCAATGTGCTATTAAACCTATGTATTGAATTTGCTTTTAGATTATGTTTCATAATTTTCTATTGGTAATTAACTCATGTAGAGTAAACCAATTCACCAGTCATTTGAAATGATCGCGTTTTTAAATGCGCGTTGATAAGTATATTGTCTTATTTGACAGATAGAAAAGTAAAAATATGCGCGTATATTCAGATCTATCTTGAGATGATAGCATTGTGTTGCTCGTAAGACGAGCGGAAATAACATGATTTCAAAGCAGATTTAAATACTTGGCTGTGTTTCGACATGACTATGTTGTGCACATGTGTGAGTATTTGCTATTACTGTGTAAACATGACGGAGCAACTATTTAAACTGAACAGTAAGCGAATAATTTCCGTCTTTGACGAGCGTTCACCGCGAGAAGTATCTAGTGCAAATTCGTTCTGAAAGTTTTATAATCAAAAATGAAGTGGATGTTATTGTTATTGCTTGCGTTCTTTGGCGATTTTGCCATAGCCGCATATCCTAAGGTAATTATAGCCAAAACCGTTTGGAACGTTCCGAGAAATGGTTTGAATGGAATACAGAAACATTTATTCTTACATGTATAAGTATAAATCACTAATACATCGGAAATGAACTCCATAGTATATCTATTTTGCACAATTTCTCATACAAACTATCCTTGGAACGTTCCGCTTGAAACGGTTTGCTCCGATGAACACTGAGCAAAGCAGTGAAACCGTTTCAAAATCGGTTTGTATGAAAAACGTCAAACCGATTTCAGTCCCTGATTATAACGCAAAAAGACTTTGGATTTTTTTCTAAAATTTGATCTATGTTTATACTTTCGAAAATAGGTAACGACCCAGTCACCTCATGACTATCATCCGTGCTCCAATCCAATCAGTGTGTCCGTAAATGTTATACAAAATAAAAGTAAGCTCGTCGAAAGCTTAAAAACGAATCTCAAAGATGCAAATTTACTGCAACAGCTGGTAAATGACACTCGAAAGTTTGATGATTATTCTGCAACATATTCGCATGGTGTTTTACCAATATTGCCTGAATTACGGTCACTCATTGTTCGTGCTGGGGACGATACTTTCGATGTCATAAAACCAGTATATGGATGGTGCGGCTCCGCGAAAGAGTTATTGGAAGCATCCCTAAGTCTTTTCCAGCAAAACGAGAACCAATCCGTCACAGCACGTAACGATATTATCCAGAGTCTTTTGAACGATGACTTCGCAAGTTCCCTATCAGAAAAATTGGAGCAATTGTCGAACACTTTGAATGCAGCCGAACGCGCAATATCATCCATATCAATTCAATTCAATTTAGATTTTTTATATTATCTAGTATATGACAACAACAACAATACACCGCCAAAGACTGGCTGTTTTTATTCATTTTTAAGTAATTTCATATCTGACAGGGAAAAGGTAAGGGTCATTAATCGATTGTATCGGATCTCACCACCATTAAAACCTGTATCTTTTAGAAAAATCCATTCAAACATTGCAAGGTTCGATGATTATAAATACAATTTGTATAAATATTACATTCGATAACTATGCTAAAAATATCACATAATCACAATATCACAATATTAACAATGCTAATGAAATTTGAAAAGAAATGGTTTAATTACAATCATTGGATTTGTTGTTTCAACCTAAGATTCAATTTATCACAGGCAACTAATTGAGATTTAAATTTTTTTGATCAAAGCCCATTATTCGAATCAACATTACTAAATGAATTAGTCAAGGATGAAAATAAGCATTATGCTCGGGAGCTAATAACTAATGTCGTCAAATCTTTTGGTAAATCCGGCATTAACGGTCAAAAATTAATGCAAGAATTGGTTAATGGAACTATCAACCTTGTGGAAGTCGTAGCACAACAACATCAACAACAACAACAAACTCCAGCACCAGCACCAGCACCAGCAACGGCTACATCAACAATTGATCCACAACTTTATATGCAATATAAAAATCAAGTCTTGTCGCAATTCGAGCAGACTCGAACTTTCTTCAAAAACTTTGAACATAAGCTCGAAGTCAAATCGAAGGTTCTAGAAAACAATCAGCCCGGTCAAACTTTGCAAATGACTGGAAATACAGCAGCCCAGCAAACTTAATCAGATTAAGAGTGCTGCTCAAGCATTGAAGACTAAATGTGATAATTTCAATGCAACACCTTTATAAAGCTAATATGTTTTTTCGAAAACTTCTAATAACAGCTGGTTCGTTCACAGTTTGTTTTTTGCTTAGTCTTTTTCCAAGTCTTTTTCTAATCAATTGTAATAAATACATTTTCCTCCTTACTGAAGACATGAGCGAACAAGGTTTTGTCAATTCAATTTTTTTGTTAAATAAATGTTCTAACTAAAAGAGCAAACATAAGAGTGCTTTTTACTTTTCCACACACACCATTGTGTGTAGTAAAAGTATTGCGAAGAGAGTAAAAAATTTGATTGAAGAATTGAATAAGAAATGAATAAGAAAACAAATAAGAAAACAAATAAAAATTGAATTAGAAGTAATAATTATTACAAATTAGTCAGTAATAAATGAATAATTATTACAACTTATTCGCGAATAAGAATGAATAACGAATAAAATAATAAACATGACGAAAGTAATAAGTGAGTAAGAAATCGAATAATTATTTCAAAATTTAACACCTATGGGTCAAATGAGGTCAAAGTGGCCCAGAACTCTCTTTTTCTATCTACTTTAAGAATTTTTAGTTCAAATACTGAAAAAAAATTATCAAAAATTATAGACAAATTATCCCAAAATAATACGCAAATTAATGAGCTGACAGATTTGCATGTGAACTAAGGTTCCTGCAAAACAAACTTGTTTATATAATAGGATGATGAGTGAATTTTAACAACGAGAAAGTTAAAGTTTAGTTTTTAGCAGCAGTTCTTCTGTTTACTAATATTCCATCGCATGTAGGCTCGATCCCTCTACGATTTATCATTCATTCTTTCTTATATCTCTTTTTTATCATTTGGAAGAATTCCTTTCAGATAGAAAATTTCACCTTCCAAATTTAAATAGCAGTGGAAGAACATGTTTTTAAAATCAACAATTTATGGTTTCATAGAACGAAACTCATCTCATTTGAATAAAATTTATTTTTATCTCAGGCAATCCGTTGGATTTCCATTTGTGGTTGCGAATATTCGTAATGCGACTACATTTCTATGTTTCACATTATGGCAAAATTTCACCGTGTGCTAGCTATCCCGCCGCAGCACGCCGTACGAACGCCGTGGAGTTATATGGCCTACTCGAGTCCTCGCAAAGTTCACACATTGCAGTGCTGTACTATACATTTTAAACAAAAAAACATTTATGTTTAAATTAAAATTTCAGGCATGAATATTATTTAGTGAATGTGGGAGTGCAACCTAATTTTAACGGTTATTGTGTAGAATATAATGGGTAATCCTTTGATTATTATAAATAACATGTTATTTTGATACTAACTAAAGTTAGTAATCTTTAGTACCTATTAAATTTTTTTATCAGAATACCTTTTATTAAATTTTTAATTAAATTCTTACGAAATCTTATGTTGCAATCGTCTTGTGTTTTGTGTCTGTACTCTATAAATCAAACACAACGGTCATATGTTTACTATGGGTTTCATCGGAGAGACATTCTATCGATAGTTAATTTTCTTTTTTTCATAGCTAATTCCCATTCACATATAAATTCGCATTGGGTTGAAATATTGTTTTCGACCGTTGTATCTGCTTGTTTTGGAGAGTTAGATATTAATGTCCCATGTAGAGAGCAATTCGGACTCAAAACACAACTTGAATTACACAAGACATTAGCAACTTACGATTTAGCAGAATTTTGATAGAAATTAAAAAAAAAAAAGATCTAATAAATAATTAATCATTTCTCACGATTACTAACTAGTTATTGTATTAGTTGAATCGATAAGAATAAATCTGACCTCTGAACTAAATACAAAATAAAACTAAAACATGAAATTATTTGAAAATAAATGTGTATCAAGCCATAAAGTTTACGTAAATCTGCAACATTTAGAATGTCAAAATAAAAGTGCAACATGAATTCTGATTCACGTTTGGAATTTAACATGAAAAAACTGCATCAAGATAAATATGAAAATAAAAGTGAAACATAATTTATGTGTCACATTTATTTTCAATCTATCCATGTTTCATTATTATCTTAAACCAGTTCTATGTTTCATTTATATTTTGATCCAACTTTATGTTTAAGTTTTATTTTTTATGAATTGGGAGGTCAGATTTATTCTTACCGATTCAGTTAATAACATGTTATTAATTAATAATTGAACTAACATCCTAGAAATAAAATCAATCAAGATTGTTATTGACAGATAATTACTAGGTGCATCCATTCATTCAAACGTTTCTCCTGAAGTGGAAGCAAAACAGCATAGCAAATTTTGTTTCTTTTTTGGCACAAACTCGGATATTTTCTATGCAGTAAAAATTTGTGTTATTTTCACTTCGACAAAATGACATATACTGATTCATATAGTATTTTATCAGCACTTTGAAATGAATAACTTGGAAATTTGAAAAGATCGGAAAGAGGTTTGGCTTAGCCATTTCGAAAAAAAAACCATTAAAATTAAGTGCACTCTTTGAGAACGAACTTTCCATGGACAAGCTCGTGAAATAGAAAAGAGCGATGAAGAACGCAATTCGGAAGAATTGCCTGAAAATCTAAGCAAAATCCAAAGTTGACATGTCTTCGAATCTTAAATATCTATACAAAACATAAATATATATAAATAAATAAAATAAATATAATATATACACAAATAAGAAAGCATTTATAAAATTCTGATGATGAAACAACCACTCATGAGTGCTTGCCTGATTAAATTATTTGCATGTTAATTGCAACCACAATATGTTATTTTAAATACAAAATAAAATGAAATCAACACCTGTGCATTTTGATTGCAATAAAATGAAAATCTATTTTTAATACATGTAAAAATAGGAATATTCAATATTTTGATGAATATGATTAGTATACAAAACGATTCAACAGTTCTATATTTAGTGTCAATTTGACTATTTAGGTTGTGCAAACAATTACTTCAATTTTTCTAACGGTGGTTGTGTTTAGATAACCCTCAAACACACAGTATGCGTTCGCATTTGTGTCTATACCAGGTGCTGACATCTAGCGGTCAATAGCTGGTACTGTGCGAACTGTCAAACCATGTTGTTCATGCTTATTGGTAAATATGACATCTGTCAAGAATACTCTATACACAATATTTCAAGTTTCATACAACAATGTGTTTTTTTCGCTCTTGAAAAATGTCGGATTTTGTGCCTGAAAATACTGAAATACGGACAGCACTGCTTTTCTGCTTTCGTTTAAAGAAAACTGCTGCCGAATCTCATCGAATGCTTTTAGAAGCTTGCGTCGAGCATGCTTTAAGTGAAACACAGTGTAGAGAGTGGTTCAGACGATTCAAAAATGCCAATTTTGACCTGAGAAATGAGAAACGTGGTAGACCGCCGAGGAAGTTTGAAGACACTGCATTGCAGGCATTGCTGGATGAGGTCGATGCTCAGACGCAACCATAACTCGCAGAACAATTAAATGTGGACTCAGCAACTATTTCCAGACGTTTGAAAGCAATAGGAAAGATCCAGAAGGTCGGGAAATGGGTGCCACATGAACTGAATGAAAGGCAGCAGGAAAACCGAAAAACCACTTGTGAATTGCTGCTCGCAAGTGCTCGCAAGGTACAAAAGGAAGTCGTTTCTGCATCGGATTGTGACTGGCGATGAAAAATGGATATATTTCGAGAATCCTAAGCGCAAGAGATCATGGGTAGCACCAGGCGAACCAGCGACATCGACCGCAAGGCCAAATCCGGCCAAATCGGTTCGGACGGAAGACAATGCTGTGTGTTTGGTGGGATCAAAAGGGTGTCATCTATTATGAACTATTAAAACCTGGTGAAACGGTTAATACTGATCGCTACCGAAAGCAAATGATCGATTTGAACCGCGCATTGCTTCAAAAACGGCCGGAATATCAAAAAAGGCAAGACAAAGTGATTCTCTTGCACGACAATGCTCCATCACACACTGCAAGACTGGTCAAGGAAACGATTGAGGCGCTTAGTTGGGAAGTGTTACCGCATGCGGCTCACTCACCAGACTTGGCACCGTCAGATTACTACTTGTTCGCTTCGATGGGTCACGCACTGTCAGAGCAGCGCTTCACTTCTTACGAAAATGAGAGAAAATGGCTCGATGACTGGTTTGCGTCAAAAGACGAACAGTTTTATTGGCGCGATATTCATAAATTGTCCGAAAGATGGCAAAAATGTGCGGATTCGAATGGACAATACTTTGAATAAAATATGTTTTGCCATCAAACTAAAATAAATGAATATGAATATCAAGAATTGGAGTAATAGTTGTTATTGCTACAATCATGTAAACCAATTTATTTGAGCAATATTTGACCGGTCATAGTGGCGGGAAGTACCTAGCGGTAGACATTGTATCGCTAGCGCTACATTGAATGAAAGCAAAATAGCTGCAGATTCTAAAAACTAGTGGAAATATTAATTAAAATGTTTGAATGTCACTGATCATCATCGGCTGCATCGAAAGTGACTTAAAATGGATGTTTTGCCCCTTCACTGAGAATAAAAATTCGTAAATTCAGTACGAATGACATTCGTAAATACAAATTTCGTACATTGTACGAAGCATTTTTAGCACAATTTCCGTACGAATGCATTAGTAAAACTATGCAAAACCGTTTTTAATATGAATGAATAATTTTGTAATATGAATGAATCTATTCGTCATATATACAAATATCATTCGTAATGGTGAAATATTAGTAGATAGTACGAATTATTGCGTTTAATGTACTAATACCATTCGTAAAATTGTGATACGAATGACTTCGTTAATTCTACGACCCCATCAGTAAAATTTACGAATGTATTTGTAATATTTACGAAGTAAAATTGGTATTCGTCCATATTTTTCATTCGAACCGGTTTACAATGTACGAATATTTGTTGTGATTATCTGTCATCATCTGTCAAACCGCCAGTCATATTTTCACCGGCAAACTATTCGCACGTACTATTTGTGCGCTTTTGTTGATTGATCAATTTTGATTCAAATTAAACAAATCGAGTGATTATATTCTATATATTGAAATCCAAATAGTTCTCTAAATAAAAAATAAATAAACTCGTGAAACAGTGGAATAAAATACGTCAAATTCATTACTTACGAATTGCAAGTGTGTCTAGGTACGTAAGTTATAACTTTGTTTTATTTCCGATAAAGCGCTGTAGCTTTTATATTAACACTCGCTTAACGTAACGGCGGAAGTAAATATAATTAAAAATAGTCTCTTTTTCATTATCTCTTATCGGTTTACAAATCACAAAGACTTCTTGATCATTTCATGAATGGAGATCTTTGGCGTTAAAAGAGCCAGCCATTTCTTGAAGCCGGGAAAACTGTGTTGCCTTTCTTTCTGTATATCGATGATTCAGAAATAAATAATCCACTTGGACCGCATGCAAATCCAGTCACATTTATTTATTATTCCTTTCTTATTTTCAAAAATTCCGAAGTGTTCTTAGCACCCACAATTAAAGTCGCGATTACAAACAGTATGGTAATGATCGACGCTTACTTTCATTAATTCATGAAATAAAAAACTCGAAGAAAACGGAATTACAATCAGAACATCTGAGGGTGAACAAGTAGTAGATTTTGTTTTAGGTCTTGTCATTGGAGACAACTTGGGCCTGAATACAATCTTAGGTTTCACTTCATCATTTAATCACAATTGCTTCTGCCGCTTTTGTAAGGCTATAAAATCATCTACTCAAAATATGTGCACTGATGACCCTGATTTGTATCGAGATTTATCTAATTTTGATGAAGATGTTGATGCTGATGATATAAAGCGTTTGACATATGCTTCAAATCATACTTCGTTTTCAACCTTGTGCATCCAGAGCCATGTGACCATATGTGGGACTTTGTTGACAAGCTTTTCTTCAAAATGACCTGTGGTGGAGACAAAGCGAAACCAGCAATTGATGCGTTGATGCGCGACATTCAGTGTAAGTAGACTCGCTTGAATATTTATTGAAAAACATATTGTTGACGTGTTTCTTTCATTGTTTCCAGTGGCCATCGAAATTAAGCACTCAAAAGAAAATGAACAATTAAATCAGCCATAACTATAAGTGAATAAGTTACTTTCCAAGTCGTGAGCATGATTCTTTTTGCATGATATGCATCTAAATATTACTTTTCCGCAACACACCACTGTGTGTGGTAAAAGTACATATTGCGATCGGTCCAAAAAATTCAAAACGCTCGGAATAAGTTTTCTATGCGTTTTGAACCTAGAAAAAACGATTGCAACCATTCCCGGAGCAATTTTTCGTCCGTGTGTGGTACGTTGTCCGTTGTCCTTTGTCCGTTGTCCGTTGTCCGTTGTCCGTTGTCCGTTGTCCGTTGTACGCAAAAATTTGTTAACACCATAACTCAAAAAATTGATTTTAGCATTGAACAAAAATTTACACACACATTTGTTTTCATTAGGAATAGAAACCTATTAATTTTCGATTAGGCTAATCGGCCTTAGGGACCTTTTCGAGGTCAAAACTGAACATTTGTATGCCGACTTTCTCAAGTTCACATTGTAACGAATTGAAACTTTGAATATATTATTTTTTTATGAACAAAATGAGTCATGCCAAATTTCAAGTCATTCTGACTAGATTTAGGACTACCTCCCCTGTAAAATTTCGGATTTTTGGAGTCTTTTCGGGGTCAAAGCTGAAAAATTGTATGGAGGCTATCTTAAGTTCACATTGTTTGCTATTGGAACTGCCAGAATATTATTTTCTATGTTTTTAAAGTCATTCTGATGAGATTTAAGACCAGCTCCCTCACAAAATTTTCAATTTTCGGGGTCAATATTCAAATCAATAAATTGGATGAAGTATTTGTGATTTTCTAATCTGTGTTTTCATCAGTTAGAATGCTCATGCTGTTACCGAAAGCTATACTATTATACATAACATAAATGTAGAACCATATCTATCGTTGGCATGAATTGCAAGTTCACATTAGAGTGAACTAAATCGTAATTGTTATTACCAATTCAAAAATAGAGAACGTTGAAGTAAGAATTAGGAACTGAGATGTTTATTTGTTTTTATATTAAAATTTTAATTTAAATCACATGATGTGTAATGACTCGAAATTCGATCTCATCGTAATGACTTCAAAGAGTGATTTATTCTCAAAGTTGCATGATGATTCGATAAGAAATAAACATAAATCCAATACAAATGAGTAGCAATCAATGAAAAATACGTAAGCCCGAACAATTTCGGGAAATGCGCGGAAAAGTTAGTTTTACGTACGTAAGACCATTTATTTTTGAATGAATTTTCTTAAAAAAATGTAAATTTTAGAACCATAGCTATAAGTAAATGGATTACTTTCCAAGTCTTGGGCATGATTTTTTTCGCTTCACATGCATTTGAATATTTTTGATCGAATTGGGTTAAAAATATGTGCTTTTTGGAACCATCACTTGAAGAATTTAGCAATAATAAGAAATCCGTTGAAAAGGTTAAAGGCATAAGTTTTTCATTTAAGTATACCCATACGTTACTACATTTATGTCTGTAAGTAATATAAAAATTGCAGGTAAATGAAGGTTTTTAATGTAAATGAAAATAAAATCTTTGTAATCTCTTCAAAAAATATACGAATGAATTCGCATGTAAAATATACGAACACATTCATCCAATATACGAATGTATTCGTATAAAGCAGGAATTCACATGTGTTATATACGAATACATTCGTCAAATAAACAACCAAACAATAATATCATTAGTAAATCGTACGAAAATATTCGTACAATTTACGATTGGTTTTGTGCAACTTAATTTTTTTTACGAATATTCGTAGAATGTACGAATGGCATTCGTGGTGCAAATGTACGAATAAAATTCGTACTATGGACGGAGTTTTTCGTACTATTTACACATATTTTATTTTCAGTGTTTCTATCGACGATGTCATTCAAATCAATGTAGAAATCGTTTAAACGGTCCGAATCTATGAACTAAAAACCCCCTAAAAATGGTCGAAAAAACTCCCCATAAATATGGCTTGCTGCGAATTATACTCAGTCTATAAGCAAAAAGCACCCAATTGAATTTCGGGCACAGCAGACATAAAAGATTTATTATAACTTGCGCAATACTTGGTTTTTATTTTCAACATTCGCCAAATTAAAATACACAACTTACAATTATGTGAGAAGAGTTCATTTGCAAGATATACATAGCATATGTTTATCTATTCGATATAAATAAGATATTGTAAGTAAGATATATTTTTTCAATCATCATCATCGGATGTTTCTGATGAACTAGGCTCTTTATTGTCTTTATGAGGTCGGCCTGTTACCTTTGCTCTGCGCTTCTTCATCTGTAAAATCAAATAATTACTCACAATATGTTTAGCATTAAGTTTTCTTGGAATTATCCTAAACATTATTTCAGAATCTACCTCTTCATTTATCTTCTTCGCAAGTTTCTCATTCATAGCCGCTACAACTGGAGACTTCTCCTTATGTTCTTCTTTCAAAGAATGGGCTGCAACAACGGCAATCAATACTAAATGTGTTAAATATTTTGTAACATAATATGTGAAACATATATAAAGCTCTCAAAATTGAGAATTGAAGATTATCCTTAAAATTTACCAAAAAAAAGCAACAGTTTTGTGAAATACATTTCTTAAGGCTACTGACTCATTCACTTCATTTACGATCAATTACATTGAACTGAGCCTCTTATAAGCTTAATGATTAATAACTGCTTCAGTAGGCAGGAATGTATGACGCCATAATTTTTATATTTACATTAAAATTGAATAATAATAAGGGTTTAAATTCTTGGAATTCTATCGCGAAATTTTCAAATAGTTTGTTTATAGAATATTTCGTGTGAATTCGAAGAATCAAGCCATCTTTTTCACAATTATTATCATACTCTGTATTATTCACTTCTTTAGTACCATTCATATTCTTGTTAACAAATAATTGTAATTTTTGTATTAATATTGTATATGTTTGTGTCGATATTTGTACCGATCTCGGGTCCATTGTCTCAGCTGAAATAAATGTTTACATTTTCCCACTGAACCCAATAAATCAATCGAATAGAACTGCAGAATAATTCTGAGGAGCAGGGCATTATTGCACAGTCAGTGAGAATAAAACATTCTCCAAACTAGTGCTAATTGAATGCCAAATGTGCAAGAAAAATAAGAAATTTGCAAATTTTACTGAAAACAGCCTCTAGATGCAGAATTGAAATTCGAGACTAAGCTTGACAGCGCCCTCTGTACCATGTATGACATACAGACCGCAGAGATGTCATTTGAAGAAAGATTCGTTTTCTTGATTTTTACTAAATTTTTTTTCTTCATTAAATTTGAATTGCATGAAAAGCGAAACAGCGAGTTTGAAAGTCTCCCCTTCTTTGCTGTCATTTTTTGAAGAAGGGGAAGGAGAATGTTGTCAATATGTGTCGCGAGAAGCTGTTGTTGTGTTCGAAATGAGAATAAATCAGCATGAACATAAAAATACAAAAAATGAGTGAAATTTGAAGCGTTTATTATAATCGTTTAGGTAGAGATGGCGCGGTCCATCGGCACTAACCATACACAGTTGGGATTTCCAACATAGGTTATAGGATAATGACGCAGGTGCAGTGAGGATTGTTTTCGAGAAATTCTCTGTTTTGTGATTGCTCTGTTCTCCTATTTGAGAGCTCGAGCATAATTTGCAAGTATTTGCAATCATTTTTATCTACATAGTTCCACCATTTGTTGTTTTAATGTTGCTTCGTCTCTTTCGTAGCGGTGCGAAAAAACTTAATTCCTCTGACGTTCATTTGTCGCATTTGAAGTTATGTAAACCAGTTATTCATGACGCGTAGCTCCACCTGAGAGCGGGCGCCTCATAAGCTGAGATTGAGCTGGCCCAGTCAGTATAAAGATAAACTACATAGCTCAACACGAATCAAACGTTATTCAGTCAATCGTAAAAAGTAAATTTGACATTTGGTTTTCGTTGCTACGTTTATGTTTGTATTTACTGAGCCAGCCTAGGGAAAAATAACTAAATATTTGTGTATTCCATTTGCAAGTATTTGCAAGCATTTGTTTAGCGTTTCAAATTGTTATTGTTGTTGCTCTTGTGTTGCTCTTGTGTTGCTCCGTCTCATTCATCAATGACAGTGGCAAATATGCATATAGCGTCCGACAGTAATTTCCCCCTTGGCTGAGCTACGAATAACGAAATGCGATAAGTAATGGACATTTACAAATACAATTTCAATTATTTTAAAGAGATTGCGTCTTTTTAATTACAATTTCCATTACTAATAGTCCATCCGACATGTAATGTGTAATGGCGGAAATGTATTTGAATACGTGTTTAAATGATTACTTTACAACTCCGATTTAATCTGTTACACCGTAGAGAACGAAACAGAAGGACCCATTCAAATAACGTCTAAAATTTTCAAATCGAAATCAAAATCGAAATGAAACAATCGTTTAAAAATTCCGGACCAAAAAATTAACCAAATCGTCTAAATAAATGGAAAGCATCAAAAAAATTTATCTCATTTTTCTGTGCTCAAAATATTCTAAAACTTTACGCAAATAATATTTTTTTCGTTAAAAACGGTCAGAAGAGATGAACTGAGTTTTGACATTGAACCTCGAACCATCTGTGTATTGTTTCAAACCATATAGTCATGCTCTACATTGCTATACACAGACAGCAGTGACAAGCGGCTCATGATATCTAGAAGCAAACCATGCGTTCGTATGTTTTTGTTTTCATTTTAAACACACTCTCAAATATTAACTGGTATACACAAACGGTGGCGTTCCTGATGTTTTCATTTTTTTTGCCTTGAATGAATTCTTTGTTCAAACTGTGTGCTTGTCCCGGATGATGAGTGTAATTACGCATTTGCAATGGAGATATGGACGTAAACATGACAAATATTTGCACAAATAGGTTTGCGTCTCGTTTTCACAACATACAATCATTGTGTGTTGGTTATAAGTAATGTTTGTTTGGTTTTCAAAACTCTTCTTATTTTTCAGCATTATTTTTAAATATCAACACGAACATTATTAAATCGACCGAATATACACATTTGTAGATCTAACAAAAAGGTAGAGATGGCGCACTTGATTGGCATTCACAACCCATTAGCAAATGATATTATAAAAAGCAACATCCACTTGGTTGAAAATCGTCTCAAAAATTGAAAAAATAGTCTTTACAATTGACAAAATTGCTAGAAAAATCGTCTAAAAAAATCGGGAAAATGTCTAAAAGATTTATTTGTGGTCAAACAATTTCTTAAATATAAGCATTTATGCAGGAAAGATGCACCACCAGTGGATTCGGTTTTGTTTTTAGACTAAAGCTTTGGTCAACAATAAGATTTTTGTGAAAACTAGATACTAGATAATGAGTGACATTATTCTTCAGATGCATCTGTTAATTCATCTTAATCGAGAGCTGCGACGGGCAAATGAGATGCGTGATTATCAAGTAAGAGGAGTTTCTTATTTTCTTTCGACGGCCGGATGAAATCTATGAAATGCTGGATGAATTTAACAAATTCTTTCTGCTGCATTCATTCTGATTCGTTGACCTAGCTCAGAGCATCAGTACTGGCACGCTCGAGGAATCTCTTTTTCAGTTTTTTTCTGAAAGAGATAGAATGAATTGTGGCAAACATCAATAGCTAATGCCATTGTAACCATCACCCCTCTATGTTTCGATGAAACAATGCCGACGCTCTAATCACCTTTCTCCGCTAATATGACTTTTCAGATTCTGGATGGCACAGTGGAAAGGCCGGTTTCATTGATATTCCAGATAGAATCCACTTGGAATGGACTTTGTATGAACAACATTTTTCATAAAAAAAAAAAAAAAATATTCTGAAAGTTTCATAATACTACAATGTGAAATAAACAAAGTCTCGATACAAATGTTTCACACATACATTTAATGACTCAACCCCTTAACTACACGAAGACATTATCCGATTGAGCTGAAAACTAATGGGTTTCTATTCTCAATGAAGACCTATTTGTGCGTTCATGTACGATCAAGTTTAATTTTTTTAAGCTATCGTGTTGACAAATTTTTGCATACAACGGACAACGTACCACACACGGAAAAATCACTCCACGAATGATTGGAATCGTTTTTTAGGTCCAAAACGCATAAAAAACTCATTCCGAAGGTTTCGACCGATCGCAACATACAGCAGTGTGTGCGGAAAAGTAAAAAACCAAAAATGTCATTAAAACATCGTTTAAAATAATGTAAACATCATCCGATAACAGTTTGAAATCATTGAATTGACACCAATATGATATTAACATGATAAAAATGAACTATAGAAATAGTCCTAATGGTGGGGAAATGTTGCTAGTGCAAGTCTCACTACATGTAATTCAAGCAATTTTTAAATGTCACTTAAAAAAACGTTCTCAATATGTTCAAATTCATTACTACATCTTATAGGGGAATGAAAACTGGCTAATAGTACTCATATTCATCATGAAAAGTGAAAGTGCATAAAAACTTGTCCACCAAAGTCAGAAAATGTGTGTGGCCAGTGGTAAAATGATAAAAATGACAAGTCTCCTGGCAAGTTCCACTGGTGGCGCAACATACATGAGTGCACTGTTTTTCCAAGCAAAAGAAAATGTGAAAATAGACGATCAAGGCAACAGAGAACGAATATATACTCACATAAAAATAATGCTTAGATCTAAAATAGTAGATGTATTTATTGTCAAATGTATGCCATTGTTGTGCACCAGTTATTTTTAGTGAAAAAAAATGTGGGCTATCTTTACACATATAAACAAATTACGCGCGATTTTTTTTTCAACAAAAAAAAATATTTGTAGTGGTGAACACTGAACAAAGCTCAGCGCATGGATTCAAAAATAAAAACCATTACTACCATAAATCTGATTATTATTATTTCTATCTTTGTAACTTTATTTTTGTTAGGATCTCTGTGCACAAACAATACCGGCGCTTTAGTTTGGTTTCAATGCATGATTTGATCTACAATGGAGCGACGAGAGATAGCATTCATTTTGAATGTTTTGTTAGGAGGAATGATATCGAATTTAATGCTTAGTCGAAACTAACCTGAGAGTGGCAACTCACAGCCAACATAACATACGATATATTGAAGTCTTAATTAAATTGAGAGACTTTTCTAAACATGCAACGATCAATTTTATGTAAGAAACTTTCAATGAATTTTGCAATATTTAATGTGTATACCTAAGGGGTAGACACAAGACTCAAGACTCGTTGGGATCTCGAAAGATACAAATGATTCGTTTATAATACTCAAGCTTCGTTCAGATTCATGGAGATTTCAAACGAATTCAAAATATTTAAACGATCCAAATGATATTCTGACAGGTTGATTTGAGCAGATTCACAGAGATTTAAAAAGATTCGAATTGATTTGAATTTACTGTAAATATAGTAAATATAAACTTTCCTTCATCTTGAATAAACCACATCTTGCGGAGAAATCATACGGTGCAGAACATTATAATAATAACTACGGTCGTCCAGCGGTTGAAATTCGAATAACCCATAATACTAGATACCGCGGTGGCGATTTGTCGATTAATTCCAGGAAAACAATGAATTACCACCATTTACTTTTTGTTTGTGGTGAAATGCCCAAATTCCACCTTTGATTTCATATTATTGGTGAAATGATATTAAGCCGACAGTACCAAAACAATGTAGGTGAATTCACATTTCGCCGTAAACTGTGTGGTGGTAATTCGTTGTTTTCCTGAATTAACTCGTGGTAATTTTTTTCGAATAAAAAGTGGGAGAATCGACCAGCTATTCATCATGTGACCTCGTGGAGCTTTTATTGAATACAAAAATTTCATTTAAATAAGCAGGAGCTTGCTTCTAAGTTGCTTACAGAGCAAAGTGGCTGAATTGAGCTTTGCGCTGCTCGCTATGAATGTCACACCTTAACAGTGTAAAAAGTCGTTAAGAAATGATAAAGTAAAAAAAAAAAATCTTCCATCGAGAGCAAGGGAACATTTCCAGAAATTGATGCATTCAAACAAAGTCTGTGTAACAACTAGAGAACATTCATCACAATCACAATAACAATTATTCGTGATTGTTTTGGTGATCTTTAAAACTTTACAGTTTTTGAATTCACAGAAAGAAGTAGATTGCAGACAAAAAGTGAATTGCAGCCAAAATTTTTGTGTGTAGCTGTATTTTTTCGATTGACCGCAGCAGCTTCGCAATAGAAAAAAATTTAATAAATGATTTGAGGCTCCGCCATTCTATATTAATAATATTTTTTTTTATAAAGGTGGATGATTTTACTATATAATTTGAGTTTTTCAATAGTTTTCATTTTCAGAAACCGATCGTCGGAATACTTTAGTCTCTATTGTGCGACCAAAACAAATTAAGTACTTTAGTAAATGTGGCGAATTCAAATGAAAATGTGATACTTTAACCACTAGATGTCGTCACTGCTTCGCGCTGAACGTCATTTCATGCTGACGAACGTCATCGAAGTCCACATTGATAATCAGGGAAACGCAAGTGTGCAGAAAGTACGTACAGTTCAATCTCGTTAAAAAAAATGATTTTTTGACGAACAATTACATCAAATTTTGCCGCCTTAGCTATGTTTTTGTAGATGAATTGCTAAAAATGAAATGTGAATTGATAATGTGCATAATTGTTGGATATTTTTCAGATCGAAATCGTGGTTGAACGTTCCTTTCGATTCGTAACCACAGTAAGAGAAGACGAAGAGCGGATAGGTGAGGTAGGAAGTGAAGTAAGTGGTCAGAGAAAGAGAGACGTCAACTAATTAGGGACAAGTTGCAGCACCAATAATGGCGGATTTGGATGATTTTTTCGCGAAAAAAGATCGCAAGAAGACTAAGGCGAAGAAATTTGCAACACCAGATGAATTGGCAAAAAAACTAGAGGATACAACAAAGAAAAGTGAATTGAAACCACGCAAAGATCCGCAGCCATCGTTGCAGTCAACACAACAGTCAGATGGTGTGGAAATTGAGAGTGGCGGCGAACAGCAATTGAATGCAGCTGAAGTATGTGTTCAATAATTATATTTTGATGAGTGTATGAATCTGAATGCGCGAGTGTGTGTGTGTGTGTGTGTGTGTTCGTGTGTGCTTGCGTATTCGTACATGTGCATCTATTGTTTAATAGATTTTTACACGTTAGCAGTGAAAGCGATCAAATGCTCTTTTTTCATTCTCAAAAACACATTTTTCCATCATCCGGGAGGGAATGTCATTTTTTTTCAATCCAGATCTCTTTCCTCTTTCTCTGGAAAAAGAAAATTTCACTGTTTTATACAATGTCTGTTGTTAAATTGTATGATATGATTTGATAATTAATATTAATGCATTTGCTAAATTTCAGGAGGACGAATGGCGAGAGTTTGAAGAGGAAGAACGTAAAGATTATACGGGCCTTAAGATTCAGAACATTCAATTGAATGACGACGAGTATTATTCGGGTTCAGACGGCGACGGGGCTGATGGTGATGGAGAAGATGGCGACAGTGACAAGGGGGCATGGAAAAAAGTGTCGGCTGGAGATGCAAAATCAAATAGCAATGTCAATGTCAATGTCGAAAGTGATAGCTCGACAAAGAAGCAAGGCTTAGCTGCATCGTCAACGGGTAGATACGTTAGTCCAGCACTTAGGCATCAACAACCATCGTTGGCACCGGTGCGTCTAAAGAAGGACGCCCTGCCCGACATCAACAATGAAGAATACTTTCCAACGCTGGGCGATGCCAAAAAGGAGGAATTGCGAAAAAAGAAAAACGAACCGGCATTTGAAGAAGTGAAACAAGGTGCGCGCTATCAACGATCATCTGATCTTCCAACAAATGCACCAGTCACCATAGGAAATCGTTACAATTCATTAGCCGATAGCTAGAAATTATATCAAAGTATGAAATCAACATTTTTTTTTTTCGTTTTATTACACCATTTGAAGAAAACAATTAAATCAATCAATAGCAAAATTAAAGAAAACTCATAATAAAAATAAACAATAAAAAAATGAGGATGAAAATGAATAAACGAATGGAAAAACATAACATGAAATGCCACTAAATCTGTTGATACAGATAGAAGTAATGTAATGAACAAAATAACCATTTAACTTGTAATCTTTGGATACAAAAAACACATTTATTACGAAAAAAATGGAGTTTCATATTTCATTTTACGAGGAAAGAGATTGTTTTCTTTAAAATGTTAAATATTCAGATTATCGAAACCATTTATGGAAGGATAAAGGATAAAGACAATGAAAATTGAGTTAAGAATAAAAAAAAAATACTGTAAAATCCAGAATATTTGTAAATCCCAAGCCATACTATCGAATTGATTTCATTAGTGAATTTTAATAACATTGGGATTACATTTTTTTAAAGATAACTCATTTTTTAATGGTTTTATTATTTCATTTTTGTTTCTCATCCAAGTTTGATTTCATGCAGAATGCGTCATATTCAACTTACAATTAAACAATTGTATTGCATCTGCAATCGCCCAAGAGCGATGAATAAATGACTCAAATAAACTACAATTGTCATCGATCAATTCCCATCGAATGGCTAAACACAATTTTCCAGTTCAGTTTACTATATTTAAAATAAAAACAATCTATATATGACTGCTTTCAGACAAATTTTTTGAAATATCACAAAATATAATACACGCAGAGCATTGTTAATTTAAAAAAATGGAATAAAGAGAATGGTTATGCATTATCTTTTGGATTTCAATTGAACCGGCATCTCCTTTTTGGAGAGAAAGAAATGATTTAGTTTCTGTATAAAATTTGTATGCAAATAGAATGTAATCACAGTTCGAGCAGGTTTGATGGACGAAACTTGAGAGAGTTAATCAGGCCGACTTATTTGCCCATTAACATGTTCTGAATTTAGATTATACTTACATCACTACTTCTGTCTTTCCAATCAGTATCAATCGAATGTAAAAACAATTTCAAGAGTCTATCGAATAATTAAGACGTACATTGAAGATTGCCCAGAGGACGATTTCCGTAATCCTGTCAAATACTGAATATTGCACCAAATAATCGACTCAAGGCTGTTCATGTATTTTTTTTAACAAGATAAAAAACATACCGTTTATTTCGAAAATGTTAGTTCTGATTTGAAAAAAAGGATGGAAACAAAAAATGTATTCAATCGAGCGATTTATCGAAAATATATAAATGATCACTATGTGACATCATTATTGAATCATTGGAATTATTTTGTGTCCAGCTTTATGCCATATTGTCACACCAAATTTAATCACTTTAAGGCGAATTAAACTTCAATGAGTATTTTTGTTGATCATTCAATTTTTTTTTTTCTTATATTCTTTGGACTGAGATTAGTATGCTACAGTTTTATTTATTTATTTTAAAGCAATTCAAAGAAATTTTTAGTTTAGAATTTGTATTAAGACAAAATGTCTTATTTACAGACTTTCTAAAAATACTATTTGTTGATTCAACTAAATACAATATAATTTGCGTTGTGCATTTGTGTAATAACATTAAATGTATACGTTTGTGTGTGTGTGTGCGTGTGTGTGTGTGTTACTTGGATTAAAAATGTAGAACTCGTGACTTCAAAAGTGTGATTTTCTTCAGTAAAAAATATCCTGAGGCATTTATCGATAATTACCAAAACATCTTTATACAAGTGATGGTTTTACATGACACAAAGTAATCGTTCTCCAGCTTCTATGCGTCTTTTCACATTGATGTTCATATTGGCCGATTCTGCTTTTATGCTCAGTGATGCACAAATAAATCCAAGTATTATGCTTATAACAGCACAGCACAGCGACCAACCTTTCGAAGGTTCGAAAAATAAATTATATTGATCGACATAAATATTTTGCAATTTTATGAATTGAAAAAAACAATTGATTAGCTAAATAGTTCAATATTTAAAATTTTTGGCTTCTAACACAGCAGAACGGTAATCATTGATATGAACTCGAAGAAGTGCAACATTTTATGTCTTGGAGATTAACTGTCTCATCAGTATGATTTACATAGAGTAGAAATAGATCGATACAGCGTCCTAAAGTCCTACAATTGTTGCACAATTAAGTCTTACGTTTTGTTCTGCTTCAAAAGAAATACTGTATCATATCGTATAATTCGAACCCAAATTGTTTTTGTGAGCAGGATTAATCTATAAATAAAATGAAAATTTAACTAGTATTAAGGCGAAATGCAGTCTTACCCAATGCGCAGTCAGCCGGCCAATATGCGGAAGAATCTGCGCCACAAAGTCGCTTCGTGCGATTATGTCCCCATCCAAAAGGATATGAAAACAGTGCAATTAGTACACAAATGGATGCAACGGCTTGACAAGATCCGATTATTGTGTGGATGCTTTTGCCAAATATTGATTGTCGGCAGCAAGTGACAACCGTTAAAAATGTTGTCAAAAGCATTATAACAAAACCCAGAATAATAAAGAATTTGGCAAATTTCCATGGCAAAGGAAAGACATCGTTGCTGGTGAAGAGTCCGTCTCTATCAAATGGGCCACAGCTGAAAACGTTTGAACTCATTTTGGTGCATCTGAAACAAGGAAGTCGACTCATCATTTTAGATGGCTTCAAATTTTTCCCGAATAATATAACATTCAAAGCAATGGTCTCACCGTGTGTTGATTCCTACCGATGGATTGCGTTGCATGGTCGTGTTCATTGTGATATCTTCGATGGTATAGAGTTGAGGGCCAACAAGCCATCTCGGTGTCAACATTGCTGTCAATATGAATAAATCAGTCGCCAGGGCTAGCAGAAACCAGACCAAACTACGACACGATATCACCATATAATAACACATTTTCGACAAATTTTCACTTTCACTCTCGTTCAACAGCTTTTTTTTATTTTTGAGATAATTGCTATTTTTGCCGTTCTCTTTGTTCTGCCGTGCTTTCTCACAAATCGATTCTTACTTACGAAGATTGACAAGTTTGTGACTGAGAAGAACAGAATACACAACACATGAAGCCTGTTTTCTGAATCAATGGAATGAAATCAGCGAAATGATTTACAAAACATATTCGTTGATGAACAAACGTACGACATAAATATACGGCACTATGAATGAGTGGCTATTCAAGTACGAATGTGGGCGCGTAAAACTGAAGGTCAGTTCAAAATATCGTACACTTTTAAGTCAGTAGCGTGCAAAATATTAAAAAAAAAAACACAAAATTATTAAAATATTACAGACACTGGTTGTTACGATGACATACCCTCGAATTGCGTGCAAAACATATTATTCTGTGGCTTTTTGTCCGATGCCCACTGTCAGCGTCGATATCATATGCGTTAATAAAATATGCCACGAATTCGTTAAATTTGACGTAGTAAATGTACACTGATGTTGGATCAGTAATTACACACATAATATTTTTGATGGATTGTTTAATGCACGGCGATTTTTCCTGGACCTCTTCGTCAAACTAACGGAAAAAAGATTGCTAAATGCAAATTGATCAATACCAAGCTCTCGGGATGCGAGTTCTTTTTACTGAGTGATAATCAATTTAACGCAGTCACAAAATACATTGTCATTGCTCATTTTGATCGACAGGCGTCACAATAATGCGTCGATTTTGAATATATTCACTGCACGTCGACACATAAAAAAATACAGCCGTTGATCAATTTCGTTGCAGTCAATTGCGGTGCGTCAATTAAATTGACATCTTTGTATGTCTGTTGCCTTGAAATCGAAACTGAAACTGAAACTTCAACTTAACCTCCTGTTAAGTCAATGCTCACACTCCAAATGGATCGTGTTTCTTGCATTATTTTTCTTTCTCTTTCTTTCTCGCTCTCTCCCTTGAATTAAATCATTCACAGAAAAAAATCGCGTGCTGACCAAAAATAGCCGAATGAAGACGATTTACTGCGATCGAATGCGGAGTTTTTTTAGCTATGATCAAACTCGTAATGGATCTATTGAATATCGCTTGTTATGATTGCTATGAAGAGTTTGACTGGGATTTGGTGTGCTGCCGCAGTTGCACTATTGCTCGGATTCGTGTGTACATCGGTGCGAACGTTCCTCGTTCAACTGAAACAGAATATTCTGATGGACAAAAAAATGAAATATGAACACAGACAAAACAATATGTGAGTGCTGAGGACATTGCGGGAGAAAGAGAGAGGGAGAGAAATACGGAGCGAATAAACAAGAAGTATCAAAAATGGAAATACACTCACACACAATTTGATGTTTGTTTTCGTTTTTTTACATTTCATTCTTCCTTTTTTCTATTCTTTATTCCTCATTCTACTGTTTATTGTATTTTAATGCTGCTTTTTATGAACATATGTTTTTGTGTCGTCAATATTGATGGCCTTTTGCTCATTTTCCCTTCTGCGCTTGGCTTGATGTGCATCTCTTTTATATGTTGTTGTTTTCATTTTTATTTTTGCTTAGTGCGATTCGCTATCACAACACACAGAGCGAGAGTGGAATATCCTAACAAATATTTTGATATGCATTAAAATCGCATTTTTATATGCAATACGTATTTTTAATGTATGTACACCTCTGGTCGCAGGCACTCTTTCTGATTTCGAAGCCCGAATGCATTTTGGACTGGCGTGAGCAAGCAGTGCGGCGCAGAAAAAAAGAGCAAAATACAATGGAACAGAACATGAAAAATTAAATGAAAACAACCACGTAAGTGGCGAATGAGAGATAAACTGTTTCGTGCTTAGACCGGCTTTGCAAGCACATCCGAATTAAATTCCATTCGATGAGACAGAGTTAGCGGTGTAAGTGTATGTTTGTGTGTGAGTGCAAAGTATTATTATAAACATCGACACACCCCGACGATGTGTAATTGGCCAGGCCCTTTGCTATTAAATCGACGATCTATTCACATTCACTCACAAGCCATTTTCACATTTTATTTTACATTTTGTCATAAAATTCTTTATGTCTCTTTCTCTCTGCTTCAGCGTCGTTCATTATGTCAAAGCCGGCAAGGCATGTTTAATGCATAAACCGAATAGTTGGAAATAGATGCAAGAGAAATAAAAATCAAACAAACAAACAAATTGAACTTAATGTGAATTTATGCTTGTGATCAGCGATCCGTGGACGTCAACTCCGAAGAAGCACACAGAAACAAGTCGTTAACAACAGTATATTAGCAGGCTCTTAAATTGTGTGATAATGGGACTAGCACATTGCACTGACTCGAGAGACAAAAAAAAAAATTATCGAAAAAATGGATTCACAGAGTGAAATGGCTATTTTTTGTGTCTGAACATGCGGGCCAATCACTCTGAGCAGGGGCACCTTGACATAACGACCTCTCTCGTTCTCAGCCAATTAATATCTATCCAGCATTCAAAGTGATCGCTCTATGCATTGAGTTCGTGCGTTATTCAAATGTGCCAATGATAAGTTCAAACTACAGGTTGAATAAAAAAGTCAAAATTCTTTTTCGTTTGTGGATGTATTCCGTGCTGCTATATGAATGAAAAAATTACTCAATCATTCGTTTCTCCATGTTTCCGTCTGATTTCGATTGCTTGGTCGAGCACGATTCGTCACAAAGAATTTAATTGTTTGAATGCATCTCGTTTGGATGTAGTAGTTGCTCCAATGGATTGACTGGTATTCCGTCCATATAGACGACATACATGTCTAATGCAAGAGAAATTTCTACGCCATTATTTTCACTCGTTCACTCGATAATAATAAAACGCAATGGAAATAAAAACCATATTTCATAAGCGATAAAATGAACTATACATGTGCCGCATGGTGATGACAGAAGGAAATGAAAAACCAAATAAAAATTTCAAAATAATCTTTGAACGAAATAGTGTGTGATCCTTGTATTGAGCCTATCTCCAACAAGCACAGAGTATGGTAATCCATAATGCATCCGTGTCCATCAACAGTCACTTCAAAAGCTTCTATTGATTCAATCTCAGGCCATTTTTGTTTCATAATGGCTTTTTATTCTTGATCTTTATGCGCGCGCCTCCGCATATTACTCAAGCCTATATGCGTTTCGAGCGCAGTGAATTGAAATTATTGTCTTCGAGACAATCGAACACCATCGTCAAACGGTGCTCATTATTTTTTATTCTTCATATTCGAATTGTTAGGTTTCTTGGTATTGCCATTGTTCTTTGAGATTCGTCAATTCAATAAGAAATAACTCAACAGCTCTTCAATATGTATTCAGTGCGTTTCTTTGTTAATTGGTTTTCGCTATTTTTTATAAATTGCCATTTATATGCATTGGTGATTATCGGCTCGATCAAAAGTGAATCTGTTCAGAAATACTTTGTCCTTACATTCTTCGTCTATTATATTTTTCAACTTAGTAAATTTAACACACTTCTGCTATTCCCTCCAATTTTCCTTCATTCATCTTCGCGTCAATTGATGCCATAATGTTTTTATAATTAATTATCAGAATTTATCCAAGAAGATACTTTTACCATTCAATGATTTTTCTCGAGCAAGATTTTTGTTTGAATTCCAAATGTTGCGCTTTCTTTGACATTAAATCCTGAAAATCACTCAAAATATTCCTATAAAATTATTCTGAAATTGATTGATTTTATACACATGTTTTATTAATGGTTGATTTAATTGGATTGCTATATATTGTAGATTCAAAGAGATCTATTTTGAGCAAGTCATCGATGTAGTAGCCCATTAAATTTTCAATAAGTTAATTCAATTAATTTATTCATACTTGCACTTCTATCGTTGAGATAAAGAGGCGATTATGTACATTTAGATTTACACAGACATACTCGCCTCTCCATCTCAACGATTGTACATGTACTTCTACATTCAGATTTTCTTTATTATTTGTTCAAATCAAATTTGTTAGATCGAATCTTAATCATTGATGAACATATATGGAACATATTGGAACAGATTCCATTTAAATCATTAGTAAGATTTTAACATAATCGTGAGTAAGGTCCAATCATATTCGCGATTAAGATTGGATCTTACTCATGATTATGTTAAAATCTTACTCATGATTTAAATGGAATCTGTTCCAATATGTTCCATAATGATATAATGTGAGATAAATATAGTCAGATTCATAACATGCCATTAAAAAAAAAAAACCTGAATGAAGCGAAAACACTTCGACAAACAGTTAAAATATCGTGTATTTGTCTATATTTAGAAGAACATTTGATCTGGTTGCTTTGGAGAACAAAATATTATTAAGTGATTGGAGTAAATTTTGGTGTTTATTTGACCCATTGCGAGTCCGATATAGTCCCCATCAACTGGTCAGATATATTAAGTTCTCGGGGTCAAAACGAAAAATTGGTATGGGGACTATATTTAGTAGGGCTGTTCACGAACATGAGCTGTCGCCAGAAGACGAACAAGAACGCACACGAACACGAATGAACGCGAACTTTCAAAAGCGGAGGTAAACATTTTAACTCCAAATGCAGATGAGATATAAGAAGCCAACATGATTTTTAAAATTAACATGTGAGATTGCATGTTGTGTATTAAAGTGCGAAAAAGTTCATCTTACGGATGCAAAACTTTTTATTTTTTGCATTTAATAATCTTTGAACCTTAACAAATTAATGAAGTTCAACCTTAATAATAATTAAATTTGCTATAAATAAATTGACATAACAATATTTTATTGAAATAAAAGTTGCAATATTAGGATTTGAAAAATATTGTAATAATAATAACAGTAAAGGTAAATCTGTAACCAACATGTATCTTACATATTATATGCGTTTTGAAACAAAATAAAGCTGGAACATATTAAGCCTACCAATAATTTACAAAATGAATATCAAATTCTGACGACATCCTGTGTGTCGCTTTCAAGAAGTATGAAATGCTAACTATATTCTCTGCTTCAATTCTCGAGACAGTTGGAGAATGTGGTTTATCTGATCGTCTTCTTATTTTATTCATATGAAAAAAAATTACGTCTTCATGTATTAATAATTACAACCTCTCTCATATCAATCAAATATATAAACAATATATTTTAAACCACTTTTAATTATTCCAAAATTATTCCAAAAAAATCTGTGGGAAAACTTCGAGGCGGATCGAAGTAAAAATAGATTCAAATGGAAAATTGTTAAGTAAAAACTCGAGAAAATGCAAAATCGTCCGATGTGGTCTAGAATAAATGTGACGTTTGTACTTTGAATGTTCGATTTTCACGTAGGGGAAATGCAGCTTTGTGTTGCGGGGAACTCTCTTGAATGGGCAATAACATGGGAAAATTCAATAAACATAGTTGCACCATGAAAATTTATAGCTTCGATGATTCAATTGTTCTAGGAAAGAAATATTTGGCATTTAGCTTTGATGTTAAATTTAACAGGTTTTCAGGAAAGCAATCGCACATTTATATTCTTCATGCAGCAAAAAAATGTTTATAGTCTAAATTATTCAAGTGGATTGATGTAAAGCATCGAAAATTAACGAAAGCAGGACTGCGCCAATCATAAATGTGTCAAATGAATTGTATATGCAAGCAATGTATTAGATGGTTGATGCTCATGTGATTGTGTACATCTGTAAGAATGAAATGACAAAAACATCCCCTGCATCGTGTGTGTGTGTGTGTGTGTGTGTGTGTGTGTGTGTGTGTGTCAATCCATAGTGCTCCATATTCATTTATATTCAACGTACATAACGAAGGGCTGATATTGAAGTGTGGCATTCCATATACGGCAGAAGGGGCATTTTCCTATTGGTTTTTGCCGCGGTAGCTCTCGTCGAAATTTTTAGATATGAAGTGAACACAGTAAACCAAATCTTTGGCATATTCGGTGTATTTAGTGTTAGTCACGCAGTCGTCTAGTGAATGCCATATGAGAAAGGTGAATATGGCGAACGTTTCATGGAAAACAACATATCCTTTGGCATGAAAACAACACCACCACCAAATTATTCTCTCTCTCTCTTTCGACAAACGGCGACGTCGTATTATTTTTGGATGGTCAGTGCAATGTTGTAAACATCTTTCAATCAAATTGGATATCTGAACTATTTTCAATGGAAGGCCATTATTCGGTGAATCTTTTTTTTTTTTCCTATAAAAATAATTAGAAAGAGAGAGAAAGAGAGATAGAGAGAGAGAGAGAGAGAGAGAGCGAGAGAGAGAGAGCGAGAGAGAGAAGGTGAGGGGGAGAAAGAAAAAGATTTCATTGAACCGCCTGGTTAATATAGGTTGTATTGTGTATTCAGACAAAACTTACGGTTTTTCTGTGCTTCTGTGTCGCGAATTTTTATCTAAATAACCTATTAAGTAGACACAATATCTAATTGCACATTTGAATGCCCAGGTATGTACGGTCATAACAAGTTTTTTTATATGTTGTTTGTTTTGACAATGTTTGTCGGCCAATGTCCCTTAGCTCCTTAATACTCATCAATTTACATATGGGAGCTGTTTAAGTGCGACCTTTCGCAAAATTCACCGTATTTTTTTAATTCGATATTCGATGAGAAAAATTGATTTTTTCCGTTAAGTGCCAAGTTTTTTTTTCCATTGATACATGAAATTTTTAATAAATTTCATTTGATGCAGCGACCACTTAAAACAGAAACCCAGACTATATGGACTTCGGTTCATGACACACAAACAATTTATTCTCTATATCTGTGATGAGTATGCTGTGTGCATTCCAAGCATGTAATTGATGTTGTGAATTGCATTTTCTATCGAACATTGGAGGGCTTGTTTTAGTTGCAATCGACGGATTTGATGCTATTTAACTGATTATTTTCATTCTGCAGGACGCACCAGTTAAATTAGATACTAAAATTCATCATTAAATGTGCGCGTGCTGAAAATGGCGGAAGGTGGCTTAAATCGAAGCCAGGAGTCAATCGACGATCGCAGCGGAGATCACGATTCAACCATTCAAGTACCGTATTCATTTGATCTTTTTTTTATGTTACCATGCAAAAAAAAAAAATGGCAAAATCGTCTATAAACCTTTCTTTTTATCACGTTTAAAAATATTATTGAATGCCATTAATTTTTCTTTTCATTCTCTCTTTCTCTTACTCGCGCGTGTGTACGAATAGTCAGCACATGTTTTGCAGCGGATTAAATCGGATCGAATTCCGGTAACAAAACCAGAGGAAGATCGCCGCAGGCGTACCATTATCGTCGAAAAGAAAAATGGATCGTTTGGATTCACGCTACAAAGTTACGGCATTCATTATAAAAAGGAGCAAGAGGTAAATGTTCACTTTGTATGCACCATATTTTTCTGCACACTTTTATCTAACTCTCATATTGCAAATACAACTTTCAAAAGTGTACCACTGTTTTTGCATAGCATATTCCAAACAGCCGCCGGCTATTGCTATTATAAATCTTGATTTGTATGCTTAGCGTCAGCTTATGGCCAACTATTCGATCTACACTTTTGAAAAATATATTATATTACTAATAGAAGATTTTATTTTGCACAAAATAGCGAAGAAAAGTTGCAAGTCAAAAGAAAATTCATCTCAAGCGATAGTTTATGACGTTGTATCCTTGAATTCCAAGCATCATGCGAGACAAAACTTACTAATGATAAGCATATTTTTTTTACCTTTGTCTCCAGGTTGAAATGATAACTTATGTGGATTACGTGGAATATGATGGGCCAGCATACAAAAGCGGTAAGCATTCAAGTATTGAATTCTTTTCAGTTTACCCTTTTCATGGATGTGTTTTGTGTTGGTTGGCAGGAATGCGCGAAGGTGATGTGATTCTGTCTATTAATGGCACTGATATGGAAAAGGCTGATCATAAAACGATTGTGACATACATAAAGAATTGTGATTCGCGAATGCGTATGGTTGTGCTGTTTGAGGATTGTGTGCGAAAAGTAGAATTGCATATGCGTTATATTCAATTGCAAAATGTTTTACATGCGAAAATGAATGAATTGGAGCGGACATGCTTGAAAGAGCGCGAACTTCTCGAAGGCAAATGGAAAACGCATAGTTTACCGGCACCACGAAAAAAAGCATCGGCAACGGCAGCTGCCTCTGCTGATTCTGCTACATCGAATGTCACGCCATCGTCCGAATATTTAACGCCATCAGTATCCGATATAAGGAAAATCAATACAAGCGCAATTCCAACGGTACGGCCGATTTCCGATGATGATTTAGCCAAATCGAATAAGCATAGTCCAAATGTGATTGCGCCACCGGTACAATTTATGCTCGCCACTTACCAGTATCTAGATCCACACTGTCGGTACATTTTGAAACCTTCCGCTTCTAATAGCGGCGAATATTTATTGAGCATCGGACCGCCGGCCCGGAGTAAAAGTGAACATCAACAATTTTATAATACAAACAGTATATCTCGTGAAGAATTGAATGCTTCCCGGGAGAATGTTGAATTAAATGAAAATCAGAAGGAAAAGCATTGCCCTCCAAAGCCTCGAAATCACTGCCACAAACGATCGTGTAATCCATGTTTGGGCCTACGTGATAAACAAAATAATGGTGATAACGTTAGCCTTGACGCTTATGATTTGGCCAGCCCATGCTGTAATTCAGAATGCGTGCCAACCAGGTAAATTGTTGGAGGTTTTATAACAAATATAATTGAATATGATTTTTGAAATATTCCGAAGAAGATCGAAACACAAAGAGCACAAACACAAACATCGAGAGAAAGAACGTTCACAAAGAGTTCGATCGCAATCTCACGTGTGCCATAAGAAGCAATCACCAGCAACGGGAGCAGCTCCAACACAATGCAATCACACTGAGAAACATGTATGCATTCGAGATTTTGATTCGAATTTGAATCTATTGAAAACGATGACGTTTGTATTTCGCAGAATCACCGTCGGCTGCACAATTTGAGCAATCAACTGGCGTCGCACTGTAGCTTACATTCTTGCATATCGTCGAGTGATTTTGATGGCGGCGGTGTGGCTGAGAGCAGTGAAACATCGTACACAACATCCTTGAGCTCAGACACATTGTATTGGGATCAACAAAGTGATGCATCCAATAGCCGACAACGATCGATTAAGTCGCGACAATCATACAATAGCGGAATGTTAGGTGCGTATTTTCGATTGAATGAAGTTAAGTGAGGAAAACCTTTGCCGCAGAAATGTCTAAGTGTGATTCTTTCCAGGTAATGCAACAAATGTAATGCCACAGCACCGACACCATCATCATCATCATCAAAAACGGGGCTACCACATTTTGACAGCGGAACAACCGGCCCAACAGACAATTCCAAATCATGAAAATATTCCGTATTATGATGCTCAAGTAAGATTAACCAGCGATTTTGCCAAGTTTCCTTTTGGAAATAATGTCATTTCATTGCAGTATATTCAGCAGAAGCCAAAGTCTTGGGATAATTTGGCGATGAAAGCGATCGGTGGGTATGGCTTTGGATATGGATACTTGGAAAAATCCAATGCAAAAGCACGTACAAACGTTACATCGACCGGGACTGTTCGCACACATTTTCTCGAATCGGATTCACAAATTCTGTACTCGTCCCAAGGACTAGCGACCAATCGCAATTTAAATGAAATCGTCAATTCAAACTATCAACACAATTCAGTGCCAAGAAAAAATCCATCTGGACGATATTCACTGTTGAATATCGAAAATTATGCACCACCTCCATCGCAATTTGTGCAAGAATTTGCAGCCACCACAACAACCACATCGTTCGCCAAATCCACAGATAATCTGTTGGACACATACAATGTATCGAATTCAAGCATAAATTCAACGTGCGAATGCAATGGACCAGGGGACTCACAAGCCAAAATCCTTAAGCATAAACAACAATCGAAGGAGTGCCTCGGTTACTATTCCAATTTGCCGAAAACAACGACCGTTTGCAAAACCCTTCCACAATCGAGCAAAGTCAAAAATGATATAGAGAAAAATTGTGAAAACGTAAGCACTGTTTCGGAAATAACGCGATTATAAATCGATTTTGAGACGTTTATTGGCCTGCGCTGAAAAGTGCAGAATGAAATATCAAAAATGCTTTGTCAGACGATGTTGTTTTGCTTTGGGCACTGGCTAGTACTGAACATTTGGGAATCAAACATGAGTTTCCAATGAACGCTATAACATTTTCATGAGTCTTTTGATTCTTCTACTTTTACGCGCGCATATAACGCAAAAACCTAGAGTGTTACATCGTGCTGGTTTAATCTGGCAAAGGAAATCGTATGTAAGCCTTGTAGAAAATGATTTTCATCGTAGTAAAGTTTCAGTGTAGCTACGTTACTCGAGATACAGTCGAGATTCTTTATTTATTTATTCAGAAATCATCAAGTGCAATATAATGTCAAATGAAACAGAAATATCACAATACAGTTTTGTTACCAAAGCACAAATTCTCAAATTGTATATAAAATTAAGATGACAAATAATTTCTTTTTTGCCTAAATGAAATACAATTTCATATCGCTGTTATTTATAAATAAGAATAGAATTCTCTCAACGTCACTAATGATGTGTGAGTTTTGTGCATGCATTCAGAAACAATACAATGAATATGTGACCTTCCATTTGCATATGAGCGAGTATCAATGACGTAACAATTTTAGCATGCTTTTAAATGTGTTTTAGCCTCATGAAACTGTGGAAATAGTCAATCAAATTTTGAGTTTTATACATTGAATCGTAAATGATGGGAACAGCGCTAAAGAAAGGGAGTGAACATGGGAGTGGATGAATGAGATACTTGAAAATCATTTCTAATGGTAATGTTCAAGTGGGTCAGTGAAATATATCGACTACGTAAATAAGCCGTCTAAATAAATGGGGTTTCGGTTTGATATTTGTTGAACATAGACAATTGAATCGGTAAGAATTAAAAAGACATCCAATATTTTGGTTTTAATAAATGAACTTGAATTTATGTGAAAATAAAAGTGCAACATAAATATTTTTGCATTTTCCGGAAAAACTGTAGAAGATAGCAAATCATAATATTTTCAAAACTAAAGACATCATCAGTCTGTACACAAACTTCGTAGATTATGTAATTTCGTATATCCTTTAATTGTCCAGAAAAATGCGAAAATATTTAAGTTGCACTTTTATTTTCACAAAGATTCATGTTGCTTTTTTAAAACCAAAATATTGGAAGTCATTTTAATTCTTGCCGATTCAATTGATCGATTCTTCTCATGGTGTGAATTTTATGGTTATCGCTACATTTTTTTAATGAATTGAAATTTTCCTTGCCAGTGGAAATTAAAAAGCTTTCCAATTTTGTACAGAAGGCAACGAAGAAAATCCATTTATTCTATCGAATTTTTATTATATTTAGTAACTAAATATATACGTATCCATTTTCCATACCTAAATTCAGTCAGAGTATTTCACTTGTTTGAATTGAAAAATTCTTTCAACAATATTAGAGGAAACAATGCAGAGCAGAGCAGGTAAATTAATGTACGAATTCGGTCGTTTCGAACATGATTAGATGATTTTTAGGATGAAGTAAAAATTCATATATATTTTTGTTGGGTCGCCAGTTCCACTTTAGGTTGATCAAATGGAATCACTTGTGACAAAGTGTAGAATGAATTATGAATGTTTGTATTTGTTTTTTCGTTTGGTTCTTAGGATGAATCGACGAAACTTATGATCAATCTTGCAATTGACATAGCGAAAAGTGTTATTTGCCGTCTCCAAACTAGAATTTAAAAATGGAAGGAGAAAAAATGAGAAAAATATAAAAGAAATGAATTCAATTTTGGAAAGTAAAGGAGAAAAAAAAAAACAAAACCAGACAAGTAGCCCGTGTGCGAAAATGTGACGAACTGACTGTAACTTTAAATTGTCTTGAGTCAACTTAAACCGGCTAAACGAGATGGAACTTCAAATGTGTATGAAAAATAATCACTTTTAGCCACTAGTCAATCAGTTGATTAATTTAGGACGTTTTTGACTTTAGCTACAGTTGACTATAGTCATCAATTTTGATCGGAGCAATCAATTATAGTTAGAAAGTCAAAAACGCCCAAAACGACGAAGAAATTTGCACTCGGGATATGAGTGTGACTGGAAAATAGAGGAAAATAAAATAATGAAAAAGAAATAAAAAGTGAAAAACGAATAGAAAATGAATGCATTTAGAATAGACTGTCGATAGAGTTTTCTCGCCTTCCTAGATACAGTTAGCCCATTATCAAATGAAAATTTCGATAATCAAGAGTTTTTAAGTGTGAATTAATATTTTGTAATGGCCAAATTTATTCAAATTCGACATTTCAGTAATAAAGTTCATAAAAAAATTAAATAAAAAACGTCATCTTTTTTCATTTATTTTATTTCATAGCTCTAAACATAAAATAAATGGTCCCACATACGTAAAACTGACTTTTCCGCACATTTCCCGCAATTCCACGGGCTTTTGGAATTACTATTGTTTTTATTGGAGTTATTATCTTATTATAATGTAACTTTGAGAATCTCATTTTTTCATGAATGAAACGAATTACACAAAATTCATGTTTATATAGCCATGTTTGCAAAACTCTCTCCCCATAAGCGAGATGGGAACTATTAGCTATCGTTGATGGACATTTTGAAATATACATTAGTATAAAAAAAAAACACAACAAAATCTCTCAAATCCCTACAAACGTTTTCTCAGAGTATTGACAGAGAGACTATTCGTAGATTTTTCACGAAAATGGTGCTATCGGGGGCAGAAATCAAAATGACCGAGGAAACGTCAAAATGGCCAACAAAAACGAAGAGAATATCATCATTATCCGAAAAAGATCGAACAATTTTGAGAGAGAGAGAGAGAGAGAGAGAGAGATGGGGAGAAACATAGACACTATTATGACGCTACATAGGAAAAGCACGGTGAAGGGAGATTAGCATGCATTTGTTTATATTTAAATATTGTTCGAACTTTTCCGTTCAATGATGACATTCAGCTGATTTTTTGCGGTCATTTTGACGTTTTATTGGTTATTTTGATACTTGTTTCGCCCTTAGGTGCTATTCGTTTCTAAAATGAAGCTTATTACATGAAACAATAAGATTCTTCAATTTGAAAGGAATGACTTGAAATTGTTTTTGACTTACATTTTTATAGAAGATTAAGGCTAAAACGTCCATCCATGATTAAGTTTCGAACCTCATCACAGAGAATCTTAATCACTAGTGATTAGTATTCTTGAGAGGATTTAAATCTTCATCATGATCACCAAATCATAATCATGATTAAGATCGAATGACAAGGATAGAATCTTGCTCCCAAATAAATATAGTTCACATACGAATTTGTTGTTTTGAACCCGAGAAACCAAAAATTTATATGGGGATTATATTCATTCACATCATATCATAATGAATCTTTCAGGATCTTGTTTATTCATAAAAAGCAACGTATTTATCCGAGAGATTTTCAAGGGTGATATTTGCATGTTGAGAATCGAGTTTTGCCAGTAGTTTTGCTCTGATTTCAGAGTCATTAGTGGATTTCAAACCAGCAACGTAGATGAGACATTTGAATTGGTCAATCGATAATTTGCCAAATTCGGATTCTTTGCAAGATTTGGTAACTGCTCTCATGTAGCTCAAATTTGTAATTTTTCCCGTTTTGTTTGTTTGAAAACATTTGAATCGACGGTTGAAAAGTGAGTCTTTTCGACCAAATATTTTCTTGAGGTTTTCGATCGTTTCATCGAAAGTGGATTCTGATGTAGCTTTTGGGGGTATGAAATTAACGTACTTGGTGTGAACTAAGTATCCGGTTTCCTCAACAGCAGTCCAACTTTAGCCGAATCAACCAGGTTAGGAGCGTCTTCTTTGAAAACGGTTTCAAAACGGTTGTATCAGTTTTCGAATGTGGATTCAGTTTCGACGTCATATGTAAATTCAGTCAAAGTCTTTGAAAGTGCCTCTATTAGGAATTCCGTGTCCGTTTTTCTGTGTGGTGCCTCAATTAGATTTTGTCTGTTATTGTTGGTGAGAAGGTTGATGAGAGTCCTCCTCATGACTAGTTCGTTGGTTCTCTTCAGCTGCTTTCTTGGTTTCTTCAATTAACAACGATTGTTGAGAGACGAAAGTGGTAAATGCTTGAAGAAATGTTTTGTTCATCTCCATTTGGGTACAGATTAAATCAGTTGTTGCCAAATTGTTAGATATGGAAGTACAGGAACTGTTGACTGTTGAGACATAAGAATACACGTCTGAATACTAGGACTGCTATTTCAATTCTAATTTATTCTTACTTGATACATTATTCATGGCATACTATTTTATACTCAATAAGGAACATGGTCAAGACATTCAAAAATAAATGGTCTTACGTACGTAAAACTAACTTTTCCGCACATTTCCCGAAATTGTTCGGGCTTACGTATTTTTCATTGATTGCTACTCATTTGTATTGGATTTATGTTTATTTCTTATCGAATCATCATGCAACTTTGAGAATAAATCACAGAAAATTTGAAGTCATTACGATGAGATCGAATTTCGAGTCATTACACATCATGTGATTTAAATTTAAATTTTAATATAAAAACAAATAAACATTTCAGTTCCTAATTCTTACTTCAAGGTTCTCTATTTGTCGGAGTAAGAACGGTTAAAAACATCTTACGTCATGCTCACGCTTACGAGAATTTTCCTTGGTGTGAGCAGGAGAAAAAATGTTTTTAACCGTTTTTACTCTCAGCCCTACATTTTTGAATTGGTAATAACAATTACGAATTAGTTCACTCTAATGTGAACTTGCAATTCATGCCAACGATAGATGTGGTTCTACATTTATGTTATGTATAACAGTATAACTGATGAAAACACAGATTAGAAAATCACAAATACTTCATCCAATTTATTGATTTGAATATTGACCCCGAAAATTGAAAATTTTGTGAGGGAGCTGGTCTTAAATCTCATCAGAATGACTTTAAAAACATAGAAAATAATATTCTGAAAGTTTCAATTCGTTACAATGTAAACTTGAGATAGCTGCCATACAAATTTTTCATTTCGACCCCGAGAAGACCCCGAAAATCGAAAATTTTAGAGGGGAGGTAGTCCTGAATCTAGTCAGAATGACTTGAAATTTTGCATGCCTCATTTTTTTCATAAAAAAAAATATTCTAAAAGTTTCATAATTATACAATGCGAAATAGTCATAGTCCCCATACAGTTTTTTCGTAATAATATTGAAAAACAGCCCATTTTTTGATTCCACTCCACTAGAGCTACCCGAAAAATTATCCGATTAGGCTGAAAATTAATAGGTTTCTATTCCTAATGAAGACAAATGTGTGTGTACATTTTTGTTCAATTATGGCCATTGAATTGAATTCGAAATCAATTTTTTGAGTTATCGTGTTAACAAATTTTTGCGTACAACGGACAACGTACAACGGACAACGGACAACGGACAACGGACAACGTACCACACACGGACAAAAAATTGCTCCGGGAATGGTTGCAATCGTTTTTTCTAGGTTCAAAACGCATAGAAAACTTATTCCGAGCGTTTTGAATTTTTTGGACCGATCACAATACTTTTACCACACACAGTGGTGTGTGCGGAAAAGTAATAGTGAAAACGTTGAAATTCAAACTAAAACCTAACGATATTTTGAGAAAAGTGTAAAAGTTGTTACTCACTAAGGAGGAACACATCTCATCAATATCTTCCTCCTGAGTGACATTCTCTGTAATACATCTACAATAGATTGGTATTAAATATTTTGCTTCCTCGAAAACGAATGTTTATACCCTTATAAGGTATAGTTGTATCTATCTTATCTAATATCTATTTTCATAGAAAGATTTTGGTGGAAAAATGTTGCAGGTGAAATAAATTTTAATCAGTTTGTATTTCTATCAGTGAGATGAAGAGATGAATATGTAATAGGTCTACCGGTTGAAAATGTCGTTATTGCAGACAACTTCATATGTATTACTCTGAGGCGAATTTTGGATATGACAGCTGTCACATCAGAAACTTCATGTCATTGTCTAATTATTTCAGGCTAGGTTATTGGTCATTAGTGAAAATATTTTATTTTGTGAAGCCGTAAAATGTCTACATTCGTGCCATCAAAACAACATTTGCGGAAAGTTTTAATATGCTTCTTCCATTTAAAGAAAAAAGCAACCGAAGCTCATCAATTGCTCACCGAAGCTTACCCGGGCTATACTATAGACGTTAGAATGTGTCAGCGGTGGTTTAAGCGGTTCAAAGATGGTGATTTCGACACCGAAGACAAGGAACGCCCCGGCCAGGTGGAAAAGTTTGAAGACCATGAATTGGAGGCATTGATCGATCAAGATCCGTCACAAACGCAAGAAGAACTTGAAAAATCACTTGGCGTCGCTCAGCAAACCATTTCCGATCGTTTGAAAGCAATGGGAATGATCCGAAGGGTAGGCCATTGGGTGCCGTATGAATTGAAGCCAAGAGACGTCGAACGACGAGTTTTCAAGTGCGAACAACTGCTTCAACGGCACAAAAGAAAAAGTTTTTTGCATCGAATTATTACTGGCGATGAAAAGTGGGTCTATTACGATAATTCAAAATGTCGGGCAACGTATGGATACCCCGACCATGCATCATCACCGACGGCCGCGCAGAATATTCATGGCCTGAAGGTTATGCTGTGTATTGGTGGGACCAGCAGTGTGTGGTGTACTATGAGCTGTTGCAACCGAATGAAACAATCACAGGCGAGGTCTACCGACGACAATTGATGCGTTTGAGCCGAGCACTGAAGGAAAATGGCCGGAAACGGTCGCAAGACACGATAAAGTTATTTTGCAACATGACAATGCTCGGCA
The DNA here is from genome assembly GCA_028476595.1 of Obolodiplosis robiniae. Classification (NCBI taxonomy): domain Eukaryota; kingdom Metazoa; phylum Arthropoda; class Insecta; order Diptera; family Cecidomyiidae; genus Obolodiplosis; species Obolodiplosis robiniae. Next base: position 11,832,792 of record CM052017.1, on the reverse strand, counting down.
ACATGTTGCACAGGTCGTCAAAACCTACCTTGAAACGCTCAAATGGGATGTCCTACCCCACCCGCCGTTTAGTCCAGACCTTGCGCCATCCGATTACTATCTCTTCCGATCGATGCAACATGGCCTGGCTGACCAGCACTTCCGTAATTACGATGAAGTCAAAAATGGATCGATTCGTGGATTGCGGCCAAACCGGTCGAATTTTTCAGAAAGGGTATCCGTGAATTGCCAGAAAAATGGAAAAGAATGTGTGGCTAGCGATGGGCAATACTTTGAATATTAAATTTGTATCCATTTCTCTTCAATAAAGCATTGATTGTTATTTTAAAAAAAACGTTATTTTCAACCGGTAGACCTTTTACATTTAAAATAACACAGGCAAACTCGCCTCTTCATCTCAACGATAGATTTATTATTATTTATGTTATCAAATAATATTGTTATTAGATTCGAGTAAAGAGTAAATTTTCCTTTTGAAGCGCCTTTTTCACTCTCGACAGAAAGAGAAAGTGAAAAAAATTGATAGAGAACAGAAAATTATATAAACTCTCTCTAAGCTTAGCAAAGTTAAATTTGAACATGAATCAATGACGCGAATTATGCTGTGCGCAGTAAATCATATTTTTCTTTGCAACAAGCCATTTTCACCGCATATGATGCAATGCATGTTTTTAGTATTCAATATACTTATAATATTGAATATATTAAAAACTTTCTTCACATACAATCATATAGGAAAATGTTGATAATATCAGGTTAATACTAAAGTGTAGATACTCCGTACACACTGCAAATTCAGCTCGTTACAGACGATTTAATCATCTGGTAGCATACGAATCTTCAAAACCTATCTTGTACTGTAATTTTTGCCTTTTTTGGTAATAATTCTTCAGATCTACTTTAGTATGAGATATAGGGTAAGATGGGGCTATTCCCCGCGTGGGGCTATTCCCCGCACCACTGTTTTCTCAGAAACGGTAACACTACATCTCGAATGTGCATTCTTATTGTATGTGTCATACTATGAGTCATGTTTGGTTGGTGAAAGTTTTTTTTTTCATTCAGTGACAGATTGTCGAGCAAGCCAAACGTGTTTTTTGTACTCCTCGCTGCAATTTTTTCGGTCCACAGTATTTGAACTTTTTCTATTTAATGTTTTATATTTTCATTTAAAGGTGAGTGTTTTTTAAACTAGAACGCGAGTACTTTCGAGTGAATATAGAGCGTTTTTAGTTTCGTTTTGTGAAATTAGTTTGGCATCATCGAATAGCCAGAAGCATACCATGGAAGTGCGGGGAATAGCCCCACCATCGGGGAACAGCCCCACGATTTTAGATTTTGGGACAGTGGCTGTAGCTCGTTACGGGTAAATCACACTATAAGTAATATAGTAACAAAAGTTGCGCGTTGGGTCCAGCTTTCCAACGATACCACTCTTGTCTCGAAACTCAATCCGAGTCGCGAGATATTCGGATTTATGCTTACATGCGGGGAATAGCCCCATCTTACCCTATCATTAACTTCTTAATAACATTTTTTTATCAACAAGCTATCATCGTTCATAATATGTTATAGTAACCTCATCACCGTTAATAATAATAAGATATTATTGCGCGTAAATCTGTACGCCAGCATGAGCTATCTTGTGCTTATTCAAGTTTTCAAACTCAACTCGATGTCCGTTTCAATGGTTTGAATGTGATTCTAAATCAGCAAATATCTTAGATTCAGGCGCAGATTATATATCAAGTAAATTTCAAAAATTAATTTTAATTAAAATCAATTACTCGATGCATTTCACGAAATCTCGTTTGTGTGTACAAAAATTGTGCATATCGCATAAAATCGAATAATGGATGAATAAGACGATATCATAAATGAATTCTTTGGTGTGCTAGATGATTGTGGTCAGCATTTGTTGACTGAACACAAATATAAATAACATTTCTAAACTGGGCTACCGCGTTGAAATTGATTAATTCTTTACGTAACATCAAGTCTCAGCATTCCTACGAATGATGCATGAGTTTGGAGTTGAGCCACCGAAAAATGATAAATTGACAATAATATTTAGCAGTATCATCGCAAATTCAAGGCGGACAGTGTGATGTCCATTCGAAGGCACCACTGAAATCGATGCACTCCTTTCCAATGAATTTGAGCTAATGCTACGGACAAACGTGGACGTATGAATGGCGTCCACGATAGAATTGTTAGTAGCTGATAATTACTAGTTAGTAATCGTAAGTAATTATTACATTTTTATTAATTAGATTCTGTATCGTCACAGCTAGTAGTGCTCCGTAAATTTGTATATGGAGAATGCCGTACCGTAACAGTGAATCGTTTCGTCATCCTTGACTAAAACCCATTTCTAAAACTGGAAGCAGAATTCTGTCCAGAATATAGTAAACATTTAACAAAATACTAGCAATATTGGTTATTAATTTGTTATTAGTAAATAAATGTAAGTTACTAAGAATAAATAACACGCTCTAATAATTCAATAAAAAAATTAAAAATTACTAAAAAAATCTCACATTTGTAATGCAAATTAAATAGTTCAAACAGAATTTCATAGCAGCATAAAAAAAACAGAGAATTGTAAAAAGGCATAATATTCACATGTGGACCTTTAATGTGGGGAAATTGTATTCGAATTGCAATTTTTCGCTTAACTTATTTGTTGTCAGGTTGTCTATTTTTTATGTGTGTATTCTGACCGAAATTATCATAACAAAATTTTTTGGAATGAAAAAGTAGAAAAAGTAACAAGCAAAATAACTGAAAGTTTAGAATTGAATTTTTATTTCATTACAGCAAATGGTAGTTCAATTTTTTTTAGATAAAGTTTTATCACAAAAGCATATGTTTATTTACAAAAGTATGCGCATGTAGCATATCTATCTATATATTTATCTATCATATTTTAAAAAGCACAATATGTACTATATAAAGCTAAAAAAATCTCCAAATAATTCTAAATGCTAACGGCGAATAAATGTTTTTACTGAATTTATGTGGAGAAAATTTTTGCGTTGGCGAGCCTAAATACTTGTGGTACGGTATTCGATAGGGTCGAAAATAGCTCGTAGGAAATGTCTTGCGGTAAAACTAATTGAAGTGTATTTATTTCGGAGCCGCCCCATGATCCGGATTCGATGATAAACCCTTTGGTGCATTTGAAAACTAAATCGGCTCGACGATTGCACCATGGAACGGTCATATCTTCGGACATTTCATGTCGCAATAGTGCTGGAATCGATAAATTTGTCACATCATATCGACTGGCCGTTTTTAGAATATTTCGTAGCCCCAATATAACCGGATGCCTCGATGTTATATCTTCCGGACTGTTCGATGCCTCATCCGAAATCAAATGGAATATGACATGCGTTTGTGAGAGATTTGAATGTCGCGTGATGAAAAAGTCGCCGGGTTTCAATTTGTATCCAGCGCGCTCTTTCACATGTTTCAATTCATTTTGTATTTCTTCAATTTGTTGAGTGATCGAACTGAAGTGGAATTCCGTTGACATGGAAGCATTTTTAACTAGATCACGGTTTGCTTTAACCTGACCTGATGGAGTTAGCAGAATAACGCCAGAAAGTGATGACGAATAAAGGCCCAATGCGACATTAGCGCCGCTAATACTCTCATTGATGTGCAACGAATAACAAAAATCGTAGATGTTGGCCGCGATCAAACGCATATTATGCATGTGCTTCAATTGCGAACCCAAATAAATAGTGAAACTCTCTTCAAACGTTGGCGTTTGAATGTAAAACATTGATGTATTCTCCGATTCATTGTGATTTGAATTACTGCTAGCCAGCGACTGTCGTTCATCCATTGAATACAGTGTTTGACTCAATAGACTTACGATCCAATTGCGAAAATCATTTTTCTGATGGCCCATTTTCGCTTCAAGTTCTGATTCCCATTGTCTTTGCAGCAAATTTTGTCGGCTATAATGTTGGCTCAACAAATTGTTTATATCTTCGGACGTGGTGCCATCATCCAATTTATCGATTTTTTCATCCATCTCAGTCTGTTGATCATTCATCAGCGATTTGATTTGCTCGTCGCGCTGACGATTAATTTCGATGATTGATTTTGAATAGCTTTGCTCTTTCAGCAAAATCTCCATGAGCTGCGATGAATGCACGAGCCTATGGAACGATTGTGCGAATATCTCTTCATCGCTCGGTCCCATTTTTGTCGTGCATTCCAAAATTTCATCCTTATGCCAATTGTCAATTTTACTAACCAAATTATCGATGTCAATAATCCCGGATTGAGTTGCAGTCAGCAATTGCTCATCATCTATACAACGTTGGTGTTGTTTTTGCTGCAATACGAATTGTTCGAGCTCTGATTTCACCGATAAATGAATGTCTACTGCATTCATCAGAGGACACACTCTTTCGTCAACAATTCTATAGGCCAATTCACAGATTGTCTCGTTGTGTATGGACAGAAATATTGGATATGTTATCGTTTTATTCGTGCCATCAATATCAATATAGCTATAGGTGAATTTTTTCATTCTTTGAGACTGGCTGACTGCATCCATGTTTTCTAAATAAAGAAACTACACTCTGTTTTATAAACTACTAAAAATTATAACTTTATTTTTCAAATCAAAGCTCAAATTACACTTAATGTAATATAAATGTTGATAATTGGACAATTTTTGACATCTGTTTTGATAAAAAGGGCCTAGAATTGGATGATTTGGTATGAAGTTGCTTGCTATACAAATAAAAGGATTCAATGGAGGCGGTCACATACATATTCGAATACCAAAGAATAAAATGAACGGCACTGACCAATAATGGGTTATGAATACTGATATTTAAATTGTTTGCGGCAGTTAAAATGCATCGTCAATGAAATTGATGGGGGTGCTGGTGACCATGTAACAATTCGATGGTTTTTTCCGTGGACTCTTGGAAGAGCCGCACGTTCCAAACAGAATGCGTCGAATAATTTTTCCAACGGGTTTTCGCATTTTCTTCTTATTTCCTTTCTCGTCGCCTCGAATGTTGATGTCACCAAAGTTGACATTTTCCAAATCAAGCGGAGAAGTATTGGCGATGTCGAATCGCAGAATACGCCGTGCCGAAGAGCGCTTCACTGATGTTGAATTTATGATGCGCCGAATACTTTGTGACGACGGTGAATTAATGATGCGAGCCGATTTCGATGCCGATTTTTTCAGTATACTTTTTATTGGTGTTCGATCAATTGCAAATTCATCATTGTCATCATGCGTGGAAATGCCTTCGAAAATTTCACTCAGACCGGGTGAACATCTAGCATACAGCACTGTCGGATCATTCTTTGATTCGCAAATAATTTCTTTGCATGAGTCTTTAGATTTTTTTTGCTGCTGTCGCCACTTCGAAAAACTCTTTGAGCCGTGATAATTGATGATATGCTTCGGAATGAGGCCAGCACTCATGAACATAGCGCCACACAAATTGCATACTTGATTAAATTCATTTAAGAAGCGAATTCTTAACGATTCATCGCAATTCGATCCATTCATTTGATTGTCACCACTTGAACAAATATTTTTGAAATGCTTCTGAATTGATGTTGAATGCTCTCGCTTCAAATGATCTTTTAGTGTGAATTCAAATAAATAAAAATCAGCACAAAATGGACAGAACATGTGATATGAAACGAATGCTGCATTCGCAACAATTCTATCGGTCACAACACTCAAATTTAACTCGGCCTGCGATAAATTCATTGTACCCTCAATTCTATCGAAAAATATACTATTTGCACAATCTATTCTCTGTCTATTTACTGATCCGATGCAACAATACGTTTTGCAAACGGCTAAAACTGTCAAGCTTCCACTTTCTAACTGTTTCAAATGTTCAGAACGCTGCAGGTGCCCGGAATTCTTCAAGTTTTTCGATTTTCCCCAGAAAAATCGATTTTCCTCAGATTCAATTTAGTTTATTGAGAAGATTCTAAATATTTCATTTAATATCATGTTTCTTTAAAATCTAATTTCAATTTGTCGTTTCGATCCACTTATTTTCAGTTGAAATCATATCACTGAATTCAAATGAATTGAATAACCAATTTGAGGACCAACTTCACGGTGAATGTTCGAAAATTGAATGTCAGCGACGAGCGACAGACAAGTAATACCGTAGATATGCAAATCTTTAATGGAAAAAGTGAGGTTCGACGATGTAAAAATCCGAATTGTGATGAAATAAAATAAAAGAGATGTGATCTTTTTAAAAGCTAAAAACAATTCCCACAGAAAGTGAACGATCATTACAAAATATTAGCGCTATATGCAATTCGCATTTTAAAAATAAAACACTATTTTTTCCAACTTAAAATGTCATATCGAATGTTACAAAGGGTGTCAAGATTGGAGCCCAAGACAATGCTTGGGTTGCGAAAGTTTTCATCCATCACAGAGAAATATGTGAGTATTCGCCAAATGTCAGTCCGTTTTTCAACTATCGAATTAATCCACATGCATTCCCGTTCAATTACAGATGCATCGCTTAAGTTCAAATACGCAAGCCCGAGAAACATATACTGGTGTACAATTGTTAATAAATAAATATTGGACATTGTTCAGTGAAAAACCGCCAAAAGGTTTTGGGAAATTTTTTGGAGAACGTGGCTCAAAGCAACAAAGTGAAGGCAATGAGAGTTCGTCATCATCATCACCAAATAAAACAGAACCAACAGAAGCTCCCCGAGAAGTGCCCAGAACCAAAAAATCCGATAATGTGTTCGAATTTAAATCGAGTTTCGGCAGTAATCAGGGATCAGACGGCAAGAAATCGGGCGGAAAAGACAACTCAGAACGTGAAAAATGGTTTACATTTGGTATGATTGGATCGGCACTTGCAATAGCAGCTATTTCTTATTACGGTTACTCATACCAGGAAATCAGCTGGAAAGATTTGACCAGGTTTGTATTTGACTACGGAATTGCGAGTTTTTGTGAGTTGCCGCGTATTTACAATATTAGTCAAAAATTCGGCAAAAACTTGCCAGGCATTATTGTCACTTCAAACCAGTTTTCAACTTTTGGGTCTTTTGCAAAACGCTTGAGATTGATTTTGTACGGGTTATTGTCAATAGCTCCAAGTAAGATACAAGTTAAAATAATAATAGTTTTACACTTACTCATGAGTGCTAAATCCCCCTAGGTATTTCAATTATTATTTGTTTACAGAAAATTGTGACTTTTTGTTTGATTCAATGAATTAATATATCGAAATATTTTTCAAATTCATTCAGTTTGATTGCCAAAGGAAATATTGAACGTTTGGAAGTTATTAACAAAAAATGGGTCCGAGTTGTTATGGTACCCGGCACCGAAACCACCACCGTAAGTCCATTTGTGTATTACAATTAATTGAAACAAATTGATTCCATCTTTTTACCGTGTCGAAGTACATATTTTGACTTTGCACCAGTCGACTAGTCAGGGATTTCACATGCACATTTGGTCGCCAGAAAGAATTGGTTGAAATAGCACATTGACTATGAATGTGATTTGAAAAATGTTTTTATCTGTTTTTAGTAGAGCTGCCATTGAAATCATGAAGTAAGTATTGAAGAATGAGCGAAAATACAAAGAAATAGTAAAAAATAACATAACAAAATTTTCCAGACAAAAAGATATATGACATCTTTCATTAATGAGTTCCAAGGCGACTGGTTGCTTTTACTTCAGACGATAAAAAACAATTTTACACAAGCGTTTTAGTTTTTGTTATATAATCAAAATATATTTTATTATTTTTCAAAGAAAACTATTTGGTTCAACATCGGAAGTGTTGATTCACTCGAAAGAAATTTGGAAAACGTGCAACTTGATCTCAATATCGATCCAAGCCATCATGTCAATGTCATTTATCGCAATCAATTCGAGCCAGAGAGTTTATCTGGTTTTATTCCGACCCTACTTATCATCGGCACATTTCTTTATATGATGCGTAAATCAGCATCAATGATGGGCGGGAAGGGTGGCGGCCTTTTCGGCGGTGTAATGCAATCGACTGCCAAATTAATCAACCCTAGTGAAATTCAAGTCCGCTTCAAGTAAGTAGTTTTGCGCTCTAGACGGGTACATAATATGTTCATAAAACACATAATAATAAAAATAATGAAACCTTATTTAAATGTTAGCAGAAGTGTCCAGTAAAATTATTTCCAGCGAAAGTTATAGATTTTATCGTACGATATATATATCACATGTAATGGACAGTTTTATTTGAAAAAAAATCTGGAACACTCTTGCTGAAAATAATTTCACGGCATAATTCTGCTAATATGAAAATGAGGCTTCATCAATGCATGAAAGTTTGATGACAATGCTTTACGATCTTCAATTCAACAAATTGTCTCTTAACTCAGATCAAAAATGCATTTTTCGCTTATTTTTCTAACAATTTTATGAATGCGTTCTTTTCAAGGGATGTAGCCGGATGTGAAGAAGCTAAAATCGAAATTATGGAGTTTGTAAATTTCTTGAAAAATCCAGATCAATACATTAAATTGGGAGCTAGAATTCCGAAAGGAGCTATGCTTACTGGTCCACCAGGTAGATGATCGAATTTGTTGAAATAATTTTTTTAATGCTAAATAAACCTCAAAAAATGTGAATTTCTTCCGTTTAGGTACTGGAAAAACCCTTTTAGCAAAAGCTACAGCCGGAGAAGCCAATGTTCCGTTCATTTCCGTGTCTGGTTCGGAGTTTTTGGAAATGTTTGTCGGTGTTGGTCCATCACGTGTTCGTGATATGTTTGCAACGGCTCGGAAAAATGCACCATGCATTCTATTTATTGATGAAATCGATGCAGTCGGGCGGAAAAGAGGTGGAAAGAACTTTGGCGGCCATTCTGAAGCTGAGAACACACTTAATCAGGTGAGTGCAACAATAATAACACATACAAATTGAAGATTTACAATTGGCTGAAAAAATTAAACTATTTTCTGTAGCTTCTCGTCGAAATGGATGGTTTCAATACAACGACAAATGTGGTCGTATTAGCAGCAACGAATCGAGTTGATATTTTGGACAAAGCTCTTCTGCGTCCGGGACGTTTTGATCGGCAGATTTTCGTGCCAGCTCCAGATATCAAGGGTCGTGCTAGCATTTTCAAAGTTCATTTAGGGCCATTGAAAACTGACTTGGACAAATTGGAATTATCAAGAAAAATGGCGGCTTTAACGCCAGGTTTTACTGGTGCCGATATTGCGAATGTGTGTAATGAGGCAGCATTGATTGCTGCTCGTGATTCAAACGAGTCCATAATTATGAAGCATTTTGAACAAGCAATCGAACGTGTTATTGCAGGCATGGAAAAGAAAACAAACGTCCTATCGCCGGATGAAAAACGAACGGTTGCCTATCACGAAGCCGGCCATGCGATCGCTGGATGGTTTTTGGAGTTTTCCGATCCATTGCTGAAAGTTTCGATAATCCCGCGTGGCAAAGGTCTTGGCTATGCACAATATCTGCCAAAAGATCAATATTTATTGTCAAAAGAGCAGCTATTAGATCGAATGTGCATGACATTGGGTGGACGTGTGTCCGAGGAAATCTTCTTCGGGCGCATCACAACCGGTGCACAAGATGATTTGCAGAAAGTTACCCAAAGTGCATATGCTCAAGTCGCTGTTTATGGCATGAACGAAAAAGTTGGTAACGTCAGCTTTGATACGCAAGAACGTGTAACGAAACCATATTCCGAACAAACCGCTCAACTTATCGACGAAGAAGTTCGAAAGCTGATTGACGGAGCACACAAACGTACCACAGAATTGCTGGAAAAGCACAAACCCGATGTGGAGAAAGTCGCCGAACGTCTACTTAAAAATGAAGTTCTGAAACGTGAAGATATGATTGAGCTCCTTGGACCACGTCCATTCAAAGAAAAATCGACGTACGAAGAGTTTGTGGAAGGAACTGGATCGTTTGAAGAGGATACAACACTGCCAGAAGGCCTACAGAGTTGGAATAAAGAAAAAAATGCGCAGGTTAAACCACCAACACCGGTTGAAAAACCGAATGAGCCTAGCGAAAATCCAGACAAAAAGGCATAAATTGCATTTTAGAGGAGAGAATATTGTTGTAGTCAGGCTTCAAACAAAATCTGTACATACAGTTTTATGATTGATGAAACACGTTGACCATATGGTTTTCTTTAATAAATTCTGAATTAGCTACTTAAGGCAAAAAAAAATTGTGTTCATATTCGTTGATGAAATTTTGCATATTTCAATTCAAAGGTGAAAGAAACAATATTAATTTCAATGGGTCTTTTGCTGATTTGAAACGAAAATTCCTCTGTCCATCAAATATTTGCTGATGGACACACAGAATTTCACTCCTTCAAAAAATGGGGAAACGAAAATTAACAAATAAAAATTCAATAAAAAAAAAAATAAGAAGTGAATAATTCAATAATAAAAAGAATAATAATTAAATTAAAAAATTAATTAAAATAACAGAATATCAACAGTTTGAAATAGTAAGAATCAAAGAAATATTTTACACCAGAAAAAATAAAAAAATTTAATATTAATCTGAAATTAATACGACCAAGGGGACCGTGCTATTTAAGACATTTTAATCATATCTATTCTCCAGCGCCATCTATTGGGCAGTAGTATTGATGTGATATTTCAATCATTTCAATGACTCATTTGTTTTTATTATTTCTGTCAATAAAAATTTTGTTCGTATTACAATGGATCTAAATTGAGTTCACCGATGTAAAATAAGATGGCGCGGTCAATTGGTATACTCTCGAATAGCTCTCCAATCCCATACAAGCACGGTCCGCTTGAATACGACAATGAAGATGGCCCATTCATTTTCAATTATAATATTAAAAAATAATGACAGTTTTGCATAGATAGGCAACGATGGGCAATACAGTTGTGCGTTTGGGAAAAATAATGGAAATACGAAACCGAAGATTAACCGTATAACATGAAAAAGTTGTTTTTTAAAAGCGTGTCATGAATATAGCATTGCCTCCTATGGCAAATCAAAATATTAACGCGCGTGCTCTTATTTTGCTTAGCCTTGATGATACACCTTTTTTCAGTGGTTGAGAAACGGTTGCTGAATAGCAATGAGCGAAGCTGAGGTAGCTGATTCAGCTAGCTGAGCATCGTTGTGTGCATACCAGGCAACTAATTCCGCTAGAAATAGTAGCGATAAATAGGGAAGCGCACTAAATAGCAACGCTATACATAATGTATAGCGTTGCTATTTAGTGCGCTTCCACGTGTGACTTGATTTGTGTTATATATAATATTATGTATAACGTTGCTATTTAGTGCGCTTCCCTATTTTTCGCTACTATTTCTAGCGGAATTAGTTGCCTGGTGCATACATCAAATGTGTGAATTTTATTCACGATTAAACACACAACCATGCTCAGCTAGCTGAATAAGTTAACTTAGCCCAGCTCATGACTATTCAGCAGCGGTTCCCCAAACACTGGAAAAAAGAGTGTATCATCGCGGCTAAGCAAAATAGGAGCGCGCGTGCTAATCCTATGTTTTGCCATAGGAGGCAATGCTATATTCATTGCGTGAGATGGTATGTAGTCTATTTAAATTAGATGCCATCCCGTTGGTCTATTCAGAAGACAGTGCCCGAAGATGGCTTCTCTGCTTTGACAGCCTCATAATTGACTCTTCATAATAGACATTCATTAATAAAGCGTTGAATTAAAAAAAAACGTCACAAGGAGCCAGGCCAGTGAAACTCCATACAAAATCAATGGTACACGTAGTAGACTACGCTATGTAGTTTGCATAGCGTAGTCAGTACACGTAGTGAAATAGCTGCACCACCTTGCAAGGAGCAAGCGTGATAATCAATCGCTGGTGTAAAGAATAAAAATAAATCTCCATGTTTGAACCAGAGTACTTTCGAGAAGCGCAATTCTATTTCAATATTCATAAATATTCAAATACATCGTACTTTGGCTCTGACATTTAGAAACGTGTGTCGTTCTTAATTGATTAGTTAGTACTTATTCAAGTATTTCATCGTTTTTTTGTTGTTTACAGTGTACAATGCAAAAAATATTAAATACGTTAATTTTAAAATGACTAGCGCTTGAAATGTCTAGTGAAGTTTATATATATAATGTTATGTATAATATATTCGTTGCACAAATGTCCAGTATTCAGTAATATTTATTGCAATTATTTCCGTTTCGTCTCCACGTGGCCGCATTCATCTAAATACGGTTCATTCATCATTCCCCGACTTGCTCTCAATTAAATTTAATTTCTGTTTTGTAAATAAATTTATCGCATTTATGAATCTCTTGCATTCGATGATATTTCATGCAGCGATTCATCGAAGATTGGCTTTTTTGTTAATTTCGATTCTGAAGATTACATAGAGAATTTTGAAAATTGCTTCGATTGCTGAACAACACAAATCAATTGAAATTGTCGAAACCACATCGGTTGAGAATCGGATGTGAGTGTTTGTGTGAAATCAGCTCTTAAAATATCATCGATGCAAGAAAAAATGATATGGCTTGATTCCTATAATTTAAAATTGTTTTTCTTTTCTTCCTTGTTAATCATGTTAAATATAATTTTATTGGTGGCAAATGTCGTTTATTATTAATTCAGCATGAAAGGCTATATGTTAGGCATCCGAGGCTATATGCTTTTTTTTAAACATATGCTGAAAATTAACATATTAATAGCCTTAAGATTAGTATATGATTCTTTTGATTGAGAGTCTCATAATGGTTTAACGAACAAAAAAACTGAAATAATTGTAATTGCTTCTCTCAAAATGGCTTTATCACAAGGCTTTCTCTCTGCGAACTCGAGCATTCTGAACGGAAGACACGGCTCAATTGAATCGATTCCATAACAAAATAAATCGAATTCGCTTAGGAGGGCAGTGGAATATTTAAATGACAGGTATTTGGGCAATTGACATGGAATTATTCGCAACTAATGTCGATGTTGCTTCTTCTTTTTCTTCTTGCAAAATTTACGGAACTTGAATGTTTTTATATTATTTTTAAAGCCAATTCATTTGAGTGCGATTTAAAACAGATGTAAATTTTCAGCGATTATATATATTCGCTGATTAACAGATTTAACGTACATATTTAAACTATAATTAATAGCTTGTATTTTGGACTATTAAATCATATAGGTAGCACATATAATTTAAGATATTGTCCCTTAATTACGGATTTATGTATTTCTTTTTTATAAAATTTGATGATTTTCGCCAAATGTGCAATTTTTTTCATCTGATGGTTTCTTGAATTCTTCGAAAAGCTTCTCGGATTTTTTAAGTGAAAATATAAATACCTCGTGGCAATGCACAGCACAGGAATTATTGAACATCTCGCGGCATTTTTGCAATTTATCAAAATATTTAAAATTTCGTTTTATTTTTAAATTAAAAATTTTATAATTGAAATCCGAATTGGTCGGCGGCACTTAATTTTTTAGGGAAGATTCATATTTAGATTTTTTTATTGATCATCGAAAAAACTGATGCTTCTCTGATATTGCTTTGCAGTGAAGATCTATGAGCACATTACTAATGTCTGAGATTTAAAATGGTGGCTTCTCATTTTGATTGGATTACCTCTTTCGAAGCCCTAAAATTCTCGGTTTGACTATTGCAGGATCATAATGGATTTCATTGAATGTCTCAAACTGACAAAATATACATTAAGCCGCATAAATTTGTTTGATATCATTCAACTGGTGTGCATTTCCGTATGAGATTCAGAAATCGGGTACAATTTTGAGTATGTGTCACATTCTTAATCAACCATTTTAATTACTGTTCGATAGTGATGTGATGTTTGTCATGAGATATAATCTTTTGTGTTTGATTATTTAAAATGCCTACAACTCTAGGGGTTAGACACGAGTAGCTAGTGTTTGAGAACAGCATAAAAATAGTGTAGTTGGTAAATAAAAGAAAATAGGAGGCACTAATTTACAATTAGTTCCGGCTGGAAATCATACAATGATGTTTTTAAATAATAGCGATCCCATCAAAAAATTGATCACTAATAGTTCCATAAGAGACTATAGGTTTTTTCTTCCTGCATTTTTGTTGTAAACGATGTATTGCTTCATCCATATGCAAATGATATACAATGTTCACAACAACAACGCAGGTAGGGGACAACGAACCCATTCCCATGGATCTATTATTGATTTTTTTTCGGCAAATGTTGCTTCTCTTATTAGGCTTGGAACCGATATTCCGCGAAATATTAATGTGTTTTGTATAGAAAGCAAGAATAGAAGATACTAAGCACAAAATATAGAAAACAATTATTTTTTTGTTTGTATTAGCTATACTAGAATCTGCGTCTAACCCTCAGCTACGACTTTTACTCAATACGCTAATTCACTACAATTCAAACGGTTTAGCATGTTTTCTTAAACAATTCATTTGTCGATAAAATTTGAATGATGTATACATATTGTTTTTTTCTCACACGCACTGAATGAGATCGAAAGTGGTCGCTCAATCGTCCTCAGAAATATTTGCAAGTATTGCTCCGATCGCGCATTGTACAATCCTAACAAATGACTGGAATGTTAAAAATTTGGTACAATTCGCGATTTAATTTGAATGGAAGTAATTAATAGATCGACGTAGATCAATAGTCGTTCTATATACCAAAAAATATCTCTAAAAATGATGAACACATTTCTGTCTCATCGTCTTGCTATGTAAATTTGTCATTCAATAAAATCCATTGGGGCAACGATTGATATTCCTTTCCCATGTTGAATATATTTTATACGTATAATATGATTTCTTGTTGGTTTTTTTTTCTTTAAATATTAATAGAAATAATCGGTTTATTTTATGTGAAATTCCTACTCTCTATATTCTAACAATTTGCATTCATTCTATGTATTATTATTCTACGTCCTTCATTTTAGCATTTCCAAAAAATCTAAACATATTTTTCTTACAGTAATTTAGTATTGCTTTTGAATTTCGTGTGTGTGAGAGAAAAAAGTTACATCTCCAAAAAACATTCTCTTTCTATTTCTTTCTTATTGTAAAAACAAACATTAATTGGTTTCTATCGTGCAGAGTTTAACCTAACCATTTACTCTTACGCAAAAAGATATGGTGTAAATTGAAAGGAAAAATTCAATACAGCCTCTAAAAATCACTTATTATTCTTAATTTTTTTCTTGTTTGCTAAAGATGTAAATTGCCTCGAGTCGTGTTGAATTTCATTTATTATTCAATCAATATTATTAACGCTATAATGATTTCTACTGATCTCTTACCTAATCTCTCGCTACTAAACACTAATTATTAATGTGTATAAATCAAGAAACTGGTTTTTTTTTATAAAAAATATTTCTACGAAGTTTTCTTAAAAACTAGCCGATTTTCCAAAAAAAAAAAACAAATAATTTTTTCCTTATTCCATCTATATTTCTTTCTTTCTGTATTTTTCTTCTTTTTTGTTTTTTTTTTGTTATCATAAATGAAAATTTGAAACGTGGCTTTTGAGGATCGCGCATTGCAAAAGTATTTATGTTCAATACCAAAAGCACGAACTCCAATAAACGAGCCAATTAAAGAAACGGTCTTTTTCTAATTTATTTTTGACTCATAAAATGTTTCCTTCTTTTAATAAATGCACCAATTATGTTTTAAAAAAATATTTTTTTTGTTGCCTCTGGAAATTGTATTGCGTTCATCAAATTTACACATTATGTTTTCTTCTTTATTCCTATTTTTCTTTCATTTTACCTATAAGAATGTTTTCCAAATATCGGTAAATGTGTCTGTATAATTTGTATATAAAATTATTCTTACTGGTCGACTAAGATCTATTTGCCACGCATTCGATTTACGAATCAGAACTTGTAAAGGAATTGAATTATCGGATTTAATATATAAAAAAACTATATTGAATGAGACAAAAAATTATGTTACGATTATGTCTTCGTCTTCATCGGCAGAATGCGGTGGTTGCGGTGAACATTCGGTCACATCTATTGCATCGTCATCCATCGAGAGATCCGTTGTATTACCATCGTATGTCGATTTTTTACAATCTTCACGCAAACACGACGATTCCAAGTGCTTGTTGAGATACGACTTCAGAGCAAAAGTTTTTCGACATTTCGTACATTCGAATTGCTTATTCACGGAATGGGTTTGCATATGCGCACGCAAATTTGAACGGTCAGCAAATGCTAGGTGTTCGGAAAAAGACAAGAAAAATAGTGGAGAAAAATGAAAAAGCACAAAGTGGAGAGCTGAGCATCATTTCCTCATCTGAATTTTGCACAATTGCTTTAGTTTTTTACAAATGTATCACGTTACGAAAAGAATTTGCTCAGAATAATCAGTCTTCATTCATAATATAACTCATATCATTTCAATTTAATCAAAAAAATGTCTGTTCCAAGTTTAAACTTGAAACCGAATTGAGAAAAACTCTTACCTTTGCCACAATGAGCGCATCCAAAAGGTTTTTCTCCCGTATGCGATCGTAAATGTCCTTGCAGGAGCCACGGTCTTGAGAATAGTTTGCCGCAGACACCGCAGCTGTGCGTCAGTTTGTGGGTAAGCAGATGCATTGCTAAGGCCGGCATCGAAACATAAGCTTTGCCACATGTCATGCATTTTTTGGCTGACTGAGAATCGAGACTGCGATGCGTTTGCTTGTGTCGACTTAAATTACTTGATGTTGCATATTGTTTTCCGCATTGAGGGCATTTGTATCGGCCTTTTCGTCGTTCATCGATGTGAATCACTTCAGCATCCCCATTTCCTTTTTTCGATCTGCCGTCGTTTATCATTACCGCATCGAATATGGTCATCCCAAATACTTGGGCGGATTTTGCTTTTTGAGAATTCTGGTTGGATTTCTCTCCAATTACCATTTCTATCGAACCACTTGTGGCAGCTTCCGAAATGAACTCAACATCCGATGACGATGATTCTGACGTCGGCGGAGTTAATGGCGTGATTTGCGGATTCACGTCTGGATTTTGTTGAAAATGAAGCAAATGTGAAATTGAATTAAAATCGAAGCAAGGTAAAATAATTTAATATTACTGAATTTATTTCGATGAAACCAACCAAAAAAAGGAAACTCACCGGAGCTTGAGCTGTCATCAGGAAGCATATCTGCATCGAATTGTGTGCTGACATTCTTTTTGCTTATGGTATCCGATCGATCGGACTGAATGGTTTTGCTGCTTGTGCATGTTGTGTATTCGTTTGATCGTTTTGGAGTAATTTCCTGGACATCCGGTGAATTGGCATTGTAATTTATGACTGGATGCAAAATGGTTACGACGCATGGAGCTGGAAGTGGCGGCAAGCTTTGTGAAAGTGACAAGAGATCGTGAGCTGCTTCAGTTTCTTCAATGCTTCGTTCGCGATAGATCGGCGGTTGCTGTGGTGGACCATTATCGACCGTTGAACGCAGCACAAAATATTGGTTCGACGGTTGTATCGACGACGAGTCATTGAGATATTCTTGAGCTTGATTGCTTGGATTTGTCTGTGAGATCGGTTCGATGCGTGTTCCTTTCGGAGACGAAGTCGGAATACTCATTGAAGTTGAAACATTACAATTGGAATTTGTCGATTGAATAACACTTTGCATTGGCTTAAAAACGATTGCGGGTGACAATAAATGTGGAGTAGCTACTGAATTATTTGTCGGATGTATTGAATCGGTTGGCAGAGCCGATGAATTGTTTTTCAGAATAATTGACATATGATTGGTGGCTGATGCCTCAGACCTGACAATCTCATTCGGTTTTTCAAAATAATTTGAACGATGATAATTCTCCTTTGCATAATGTGATAGCCGTTCAAAATCATTCGTTTTCGATGATATGATGACGCCTCCTGAAAAGCGAATTGAATCGATCAGGAATTTGATGAAAATTCAATAGAATTCTCAACGAAATTCAGAAAATTCCATATTTTTTATAGATTAAATGTATATTCGGGGTACGAAGAACTTACCATTTCTCGAATTATTTGCATTACCATCGTAGTAAGCGATTGGAGCGATGGTCGCTTCCGCGGGACTGGTTGGGCCAGTTGCCTTTTTGCGTTGCTGCTGAGCAGCCGCATTTGTCGAATTGATCAACTTTTTTCGCTGCATTGTAGTTGATTTAAATTCTCCGCTCGCACTATTGATTTTATTATTTCGATTCGAAATTGTATGGGTGATAGATCGTTCGCGATTGTCACGAGAATTACGTCCATCAATAGTGACTTTACTCTTCGAATGTGATTTCTTTGTTGGTGTAGTTGCCGTTGTTATTGTTGTTGTTCGTGTTGATGCTCTCTGAAAAGGAAAAAATAATAATATATTAACACCTTTCGATTTAGATTTGAAATATGCTCGAGAGACTTTTCAAGAAAAAGCACGTCGTCGTTTCGAAAGAATAGAGTATTATGTTCATATTTAAAAATAAGTCCTGTGTTCAACACACACATTATCAAACGACATAGACAATTGCACGATGCGGACGAAAGCTTGCCGAGCGTTATTTATTTCGATTCTCAAGCCCTAGCGAAGGTGAGAGAGCAGTAGGCTCTCCCTATGTGTGCATGTGCGCTAACAGGCCAATGACAAAGATATGGCTATAAGATAAAATAAATCCTAATATTTTTTAAAAACCGTTTATTCCTACCTGTATAACAGCTACTTTCCTGTGCGGTTTTTTTCCATCACAATATTCACTGCTTTTTCCATCGGAGCTGCTATCGAGTTTTCTGATGAATTGCTGCTGCTGCTGATGCTGAATCGAATTGTGCTGAGCACTGTGTTTTCTTATTGTGAAACAACGAGGCATTTTGTTGTCGTTGGCTATCTTTGCTACTAATACTTCTTCTTCTTCTTCTTCTTCTTCTCCACCGTAATTAATTATGTTAAGTTTTTCTTTAGAGGTTTTTCTCTACCTTTTTCCCCTGATAATTTATTGTTCACGGATGTCCTTTGTTATGGTTTCGCCACTTTTTCTGCACGAGTTATTCCAATCTCATTATATCTGCCAATGCAAATCCTTACTGACGTTAAGTATCTCATTGAAATCACTTTTGGAGGCTTTCCTTATTTTTTTTTTCTTTGTTTTTCGTAGATATTTGGCTTTGGTTTTGGATTCGTTCGGATTTTCTTTATTCCTCTCGTGCACCAATATGTATGTATGTGTGTGAGTGCAATTTTTTGTTGTGGTTTTCTTCTTACGTCAGCAAAAGATAAAGAAGATTAACAAGCAATAGTTCTTTTTGTAGTGTTGCATTTGGCTCGCATCGGTATGAAACTTCCATTTAAATTGATAATATCACTTCAAAGTAATTTTGTTTTGCATATTTATTATATATTTATCTTTTTTTCTTTCTTCCTTGTTTTTTGGCCCGCGAGCATTTGCTTGCTCACCGAATTTTATTGATAAGTTAATTTAATGTGTTTGTTTTTATATTAATTGAGTATTATAAAAATCTTAGATAAATTTGAATTTGAGTACGAAAAGAATTGCACAGGAT
Source organism: Obolodiplosis robiniae (assembly GCA_028476595.1). Taxonomy (NCBI): domain Eukaryota; kingdom Metazoa; phylum Arthropoda; class Insecta; order Diptera; family Cecidomyiidae; genus Obolodiplosis; species Obolodiplosis robiniae. Next base: position 11,813,207 of record CM052017.1, on the reverse strand, counting down.
GGGTTATATTGCTTTCGTTGTTTGTGTTTATTTTGTAAGTTGTTGCTTTTAATGATTTGTTTATGTTTCTCTTAAATTATTCTTGGAATTTATTTCTTCAAATACTTAATCAAAACTTTTTAAATATAGTTGTTCTGTTTATTTTTAGAAAAATAGGATTATGTTTTGTTTTTGTCTTTGTGTTTTCTGAAGTCTTTATTAGAAACTTCAAACTTGTATAACAAACAGTGTGGTGTAACAGTCTTGCTGTTGAGAGAAACACTGCACGGTTGAAGAAACTGTGTTTTATTTATTAGCACGTTATCTTCCCATTATTCGCATTCACGGATGCTTCCATACACAGAGGCACAGGAAAATATATTTTTATATGTCATATATCCAGTCGATTTTCTCTCTGTGTGTTCCTTCTGTCGGTTTTATGTCTATTCGCCAATTATCAATGAATGGTGCTTTCTTTAGAAAGAATTGTTTTTTGGTGTTTTATGCCGCTGAAAGGGCCACTGTTTAATTGGTACTTTTTTACACACAAATGCAGTGTCATCTTGGAGAATAGAAAGCATACACATATCACACACGTTTTTTTTGTTCGCAGTATTATTGTTGTAATTGTTGAAATTGGTTGTCTGCCTGTTTGTGTTCGCAGCTCTCTCTCTCTCTCTCTCTCTCTCTCTCTATCTCTTTTATTCGCTTTGTTGGCCGGGCTGTAATAAAATGTACGACATTTTTGCACTGCAACCGATTAAATCAACGCTCAATCTGTAAGATGGAAGGAAAATATACCATTTTATCCATTGAATATATACATCGCCTCCAAACATCAATGAGAAATGTAGATTATTATTACGTAAAAGACGGTTTATGCTCAGAGCTTTTTGCTTTATATGCAGTAATCGAGTATCTACTCGAAACTCGCTTAGTCCCTACTGGTACTAGTGAAATGACAGACAATAAAAGAACAACACCGACTGTTCATGCACCTGTTTGAGCTCTATCGTAGCTCTTTTTTCCCTCTTTTTCTCTCCATGTTTTATTTCGAATCGGCTAACATTTCAATTTTCTCTCTTTCTCAAATTTTTTTCACAGGATTTCTCTTTTCTCTTTTCCACCCTTTCTCCTGCTATTATGAATTCCTATTCAAAAGAAGAAAGTCTGCTCTCTTATTTAGAAATTCCCTTCAACACGTTTCAATATAGTTACATCATAAAAGTTTCACAACCATATAATTATTTGATGGGACTATATTATGGTGACGGTGAATACACAGTGTTGCGTTCCATTCGTTTGTTTAGTGTAAGTTCCTATTCTAATATTTTTCTATTCTATTCTCTTCTTCGTCTCTATAAATATACCTTCCAAAATCGATAATTATTCTTGCGTCACGGTGGAACCATTTGAAATCAATATGGAAAACATGCGATTGCTTTGAATGGGAGAAAACCGGTAACGGTGGTTGGACGGATTCACTCAGCGCGCGAGAGAGCGAGAGAGAGGGGGAGGATAAAATGTGAAAATAGCTAGAAAGAAAATATGTAACGTAAGACAAAAACGGGCACACAAATACACGCAGCAACGAGCTAGCGAAGACGAGAGAAAGAGCAACAAACCATAGGGTGACATAAAGATTTTACCATAATCAGTTGAAATTGATGTGCGGCTTTCGAAGATTAATGATGTTTTTTCACATTGAATCCCTAATGAATGTTATTAATGAAAATATTGTTGTTTTCTTGATCATCGCGATTATAAAGACGAAGTTTTGGCCGAAATGTTGAATGTTTTTCATCGTACGAACGAACTTTTGGGCTATTACAATGTTTCTATTTGGAAAAATATTTTTTTCGAATCTATTTTCAAAACTTTCTTTTCGAAAATGGTTTGTTCATTAGAACATTCAAAATAAAAACTCATCTGAACAGCGATGAATTCAGAGAAAAGTTAAATAGCGATGAATTCATTGGGATGGGACTGGTTTTTATCAATTTATATTTTTTTCCATTCTAAATGCACCGTTCCTTATTTCACAGAATTCCATACGTTCATTGAAAGCTACTTTAATTATCAACAAGTTTCTTCCAATAAAATGGCGAGTTTATTTTGAAAAAGCTATACAATAAAAAATCGTCCGAATGTAATTAAATGAATGTGTAATTCGACATTAAAAATTCCATTTGAAAACTCTAAAAATGTCGTCATTGTGTAAATTATCGTGTGAAATATTGAAATGTAATGAAATCAAATAAGGAAAGTGCATTGAATAAAAAATGCAACAGAGCCATTGACTTGAAGTACATTAATATAGTAAGCTCTGTATAGTGTGCCATAGGAAAATGCGGAAACAGAATTGAAAATTCTGTGAAATTGGAATATGTGCACATAAATACGTAGACAAAATAAACAAACAAGCGGATTTCAATACGAAGCATGCACAAAAAAACCATTGAATACAATCACATACACACACGCATGCATACACACATAAGCAGAAACCGTTCAGTTGGCTTTGTTAATAAAGCCACAGAGAAGCGTCACGCACATATTTCCAACACACCAATACACTAGCAAATGCAAAGGATATTCGCAGTCCGCCGCATATAACGGGATTTTTATTTTCCATTCGCCACATTATACCGACGTTAATATCCCTTTTCTGTACATTTTCCCTTCCTTTTTAGGCGGCTGCAATTCAATGTGTGTGTGTGTGTTCCGTATTTTGTATCCATTCATTCATTGCAGCAAAAACAACATAGAGAAGAAACTAACACACACACACACACACACACTGTGTGCGTGTGAGGAAGAAAATTCTGGCTGCTTCTGTCGAGTCGAATTATTGATTTCATTGCACGCATTTAAAAGCCGTAAGTATTAAAATTAGCGAGCATGTGTTGTGCATTACACAGTTCTTAATGCTCTTTTATTCCTATTTTAAAAAATAACTTTGAAATAAAGATGAGAGAAGAATAAATAAGAAAATTGAACACTCACATTGTCCCATTTGTTGCTGTCGCGATGACTTTCGATCAACATTATCTGTTTGAATGCGACCACGATATTGCCATCAAATCACTTGCATATATGGATACTGTTCTTTTAGAAATTGTTTTGCATTTGGGCTCTCATTTGTCATATTCGGTTGTTATTCGGTGACTTTACACACATTGATTCATGATTCCTTGATTATAGTATTGAGATACTATTCGAAGCTCAACAACAATCAAACTTTCATCAATATATGTTGAAGTATATATCATACACATCAAATGAAATGAAATGTGACAGCGATTTTTCTTTTTCAGCGAATTTAGTTTATTTTCCTTTTTATATATTCGGAGGCGATTTTTTCATTCTTATAATTCACACACAATTGAACACGATTCGCGCTGTTATAATTGTTTCATATCTTTTTCGGCATCGATTTATTCTTCTTCTTCTTCTTTACTTTCCATTAATCGAATAAAAGAATACGAAGAAAATCAAAAAAACTAACGAAAAAAACAAAAGAAAAAAATAAAGAAAATTATTTTGAATAATAATTCGATGACGATGTGATGTGTACGTCAGTTTTGACATAGGGAGTGGTAGTTACTGACTGCCACAGAGAGAGAACATTTTTAAACAGTTGGTTGTATTGGATGCTATGCGATTTGCTCATCGTCGGTATATCGGCTGCCTGTGGCTTTTCCACTATTACGCGCCATACCATCGATGGGAAATCGGGGTTGATTTTCTCATGCTTGAGTGCGCTCTGTATTTCTATATATGAAACATACACACACAGAGACAGAGAGAGAAATAAAGAGAAAGAGAGACAGAAAATACGTGTGTGAATTTTTCCAATTCCCGTGTTCGACTGCGAATATGCGTGATGCAAACGAGAATTTGTAGCACTAAGAGACTATTGAAAAAAGCTGATACGGCACACATGAACACAACCATTATAGGAGTTCATACAATTGAATTTCCCGTTGAAATTGCACTTTTGTACCCCTTCCTCAACATTGCCTCACCCCCGTAACCCCTCTCCCCAAGACCCAAATGGAGATTTTGTTTAAATAATTATTTGACGAGCCAAAGCATCCTCTTCGTGAAAAGACTTTGGCTGACACCGACACAAGTGTATTTCTGGCGTCAAATCTCCTAATAAATTTCAAAGGTTTCAACGATCTGCTTATGCTATTCTTATCTTCAAAGATGACTTTCCCATATCGGAATCTCCAGCATCTCAAGGAATAATTACTTTTCGTTCGCCGCGCAGCATTACCATATTTGAATAGGAAAACTATATTTCATCGAAAAAACGCTTTGTCCGAAAATGGAATTCATTACAAACATGCAAATCATGCCACTTGGAATTAGCTATCTAAAAAATAGATCCATTCTTTTCAATTTCAAATATATCGCATTACCATAAATCACTTTATTCGAGCCATCGAACACTTATCAATGTATTTGGTAGTATGCGTGCCCGTGTCAGCATAAGTGAGTGTCCGCTTTTGCCGGTGTGTTGGTGAGTGATTTTATGTTTGCAATTTCGTTCACGATGCGAATAGAATAGAGAGGGAGCACACACTTGTTTGCCTGTTCAACAGATTGGCATTTGTGTGCAGTGCATTATTGTTAGGGTAAAATCGTGAGGCAAATGGAAAGCGATTCATATATGCGGCGTTTGCGCAGATATTGTCGCATCCAATGTAGTCATATGGTGGTTTAGAATGAAGCGCTCTACAATACATATATAGAAAATTGCATAACAAACCGAATCAAAGCGTTGTTGCTTCAATCAACAACATGTAGTATACACAGCATTAGGATACTTCAATTTTCCGCCCGTTTCACCATTTCAGCAATCGCCGTAGTTCCAGCCAGATCCACATGCAATCCATTATTTTGGATAGTCCAAAACATTTGCAACATTGTCGAGCCGAATATTTGACGTATAACGCTATCGCATTTGTGCTTTAACACCGAAATCATGAACATAATATACTCCCAACTGACGAAAGAGAGTAAGAGAGGAAGAGGGAGAGAGAGCAAGAGCGAGATCGAATGTATGTCTTCATGTTTCTGTACATCGGTGTCGGACGAATGAGTGAGAGCACAATTTTTCCTAGACGCATTTCCATTCAAATTGTTTCTCAATGCTTTTCCCTTTTGTATCATATATTCATTCAATCGCACATATATAAATACATATATGCGTACCAACTTATTTTAGTGTCGATGGAGATATGGTATTTATTCGATCGTTTCAACGTTTTCCGTTGCCATTTCAACAGAAATTGTTGTAAATGTTTTTCCATGGAATATTTACTAAGTAATTTTCTTTATCGTCCTTGGATGTCGTTTTTCAGAATTCATTTCAATTGATTCCCGAGTATTGTCTTCTATTCCGAAATTTAAAATGTTTGATACGCAGAGAGGGAGCGTGCCATGTGTTAAAGGACACGAGCGAACGAATGGAGGAACGAACATTTTAATTGAATAGAAAACAAATGACACTTCCATCAGAAAGTTTCCAATGGAAACAACAATCGCAGTCTCTCTCTTCTTTGTGTGTATTCACAATGTGTAAATAAATGCTATCAATTAATCGATATTTATTATTTAACTTCTTTCCAAATGAAGGCGACGAATGACAGATTTCCAAGTTGAAATCTTTTGAAAATTGTATGGTCAATTCGTTATCACATTGGCATTCAGTTCGGTTTGAATTAAGCTAATTGATTTATTTTATTAGCAAATATTGGCTAAATGGAGAGACCTGAAAACTTTTCGGCAATTGTCCAAGAGATTTACGCGAAACATGCTCATTCAAACTCCTCGCAGTGTATATATGAGTGTATTGATATGTTATTGCCCATTAAGCACGTGATTTGCATATTTTTCCGACTTAATCAAAGAATACATAACAACGATTGATGATTTACACCTCCAAATCGTACTGGATTTCCGTTTGGCACTGTTTTACTCACGAAAATTTAATAGTTGGACGATTCATTTTCCCTCTGATTAATTCCCCCTTTTATCTCTATCTATCACTATATTATTTGGATTTCTTCCCTGGCTTTGATTGTTCCAATCCACATTCGCCACGGGCCCCTACTTGCGCGCTCCCGTTTTTGTCCATCTCGCATTCTCGTCATTTGATGTCCTTTAATTTCAACTAAAGATGGTCTTACAAACGTAAAACTGACTTTTCCGCACATTTTCCGAAAGTCTACGGGCTTATGGAATTTTTATTGAAGTCATGCTTATTTTTATCGTAGGCATTTAAATATTATCTTGTAACTTCGAAAATCTCATTTTTTCGTGTTGACTTGAAATTGTATGCGACTTTTTTATCTGTGAAAAGATGAGATTACGGAATTTTCATAACGAGACCACATGAAATAAACATAGGATCCATACAAACTTTTCGTTTCGACACCATTCTATCCAACATTCAATTGGAAGCAATACAACACAATCATTGGAAACTTCACGTTCAGCAATGCAAAACTTCACAAAAGTGTTACTATTTTTATTCATTTATAGTGGTTAAACTACTGCTCATAACAAAAATGATTCATTTTTCGACTTATAACCGCATTTTTTGTAGCTATAATGGGAAATAAATCAGTCCCAATACAAATATTTCATTTTGACGCCGAGATGGTTTGTTTTTATGAGGACTATATTCATTCACATCAGGATCTTGTTTATTAAAAAAAAAAAGAAGTTTGTAAAAATGTTCAAGTAATTCGGATAATAATTAGGACTACCTTCAGTACAAAATATTCATTTTGACCCCGAAAATCGATAAGTTTGTAGAAGAGTCAGTCCCAAATTTCGTCAAAAATAATATTCTGAAAGTTAATGATACAAAATAACCTAAACTTAACGTAGTGTTCATACAAATATTTTACTATTCCTAATGAAGAGCTATTTGTGCTTTCATATACGATTAATTCATTTATTTTAATGATAATTTTTTGAATTATCGTGTTAACAAATTTATACAATCGTTTTTTAGGGTCCGAAACGCATAAAAAACCCATTCCGAGTGTTTTGAATTTTTTTGGACCGATCGCAATACTTTTTCGCACACAATGGTGTGAGCGGGAAAGTAAAATTCTGAATGAAAATAATTATATAAATCGAAGAAGAAAAAACATTTTAAGGGCTTTTCAAGCACATGGCTGAGTTGGTTAATGCTTGAACAAAACCGAAGAGTGATTCATTCGCTTTGAATTGCCTAACATTGCAGTAGAAATGATAACGGGCGCGTTCAATTCTCTCTTCTTTGGTTTCCATTCTGCCTAGCCCAGAGCATCGTGTTTCCAATGAAAATATTTAAATCTTTGCCATAAAAATTGCGTTGGCCAACCCAAAAATCTGCATATTAACAAAAGAATGCATGAAAGTATGCGTCTTAAAAATTGTATTCAGAGAGAGAAGGAAACTCACTCGAAATGAATAAGAGAGGAAAACAAATGGAGTTTATTAAATACCGAAAATACTGAAAACAGCATGGAATAATCTTTGACACCATCTGAAAACAATCAAGATGCTATTTTTTTAGAAGAATTAAAAATAAAATAGACAAATTGGGGAACGCAAAAAAGGAATGAACACGAAGAAAACAGCTACAACTTTGAAAAAAGAATCTTGTATTTGGCAATTTTCCCTATGATAAAGGTCACAGAACTGTGGCAAAATAAAGAGTATAATAGAGTATATGTATCTCAAACTGACAGAGTAGCGGCAATTTAATTCATTTTTGTTTCTATCATATTGTGCGCAAAAGCGGCGGGAGTAGAGCAACAACGATAAAAGACATAGGCGAAAGAGCTATCATACTGCAGAGGAGAGCGCTGTGGTCCCATTGAATTACATAAACTTGTCGAGGAAAAGATTACGGAAAAGGCAAAACCGTTTGTGATAATACACATAGTTATAGAATTGGTTCAATCTATGATTTGTTTGAGCATGAAAATAACGACAATAATTTCATATAGGGGATGAGCTGTACACTCTGTGATTGCCAATGTTGCAAAATGCGACCACATCGAATCGAACTCAAACCTCAAGACACACACACATTTAATATTCATTATTTACGCCAATATATTTGGCTGGTTGGTGTGTCCTTTTTCATCAATGCTTTTTCGAGCTAATACGTTGTTTTCGCTGATAGGATACGGGACAAAACTGTTTTTGCAGCGTCAATTGTACAAGAAGGTAAAAAAAACAATAACACGGCCAACCCGAGTAGCAAATTTCTCCTATTTTGTTTAGAAACTTTACAGGGTTGTTTTTAATTTTGATGCAACATTTGTAATATAGTGGGTTCGATCAGTTTCGGCTCGCCGATTACGACGGTATGTTTGGTTTGTCTAACTTGGTGCCTTCAAAAATCTATTTTCAGTTCCAAATTTAATCTTTCGATTTTTTATTGTCATTTTGTGCCTCTGAAAATTTGTATGTAGTTGCAGGTTTTTTGTGTATGATGAATCAGAATCTTACATTATTTTTGCTATTCGAACTATCATGAGGCAAATACAAGCCAAAAATGCTCAGAAAACACTATTTTTGACACGTACGTCTTTGCAAATATAAATACATTTTTATTTTGCATGAAATTACCAGTAGCTTCAGTTCGATATATTGGTGATTTGACAATTGACATCCTCGGAAAGAAAGCATATCTTATAAATTTGCTGAGGAAAACGCTAATACAAAATTATTATACACGAGACACTAACGAAAAATCGTCGAGAGTAAAAGCCAAACAAAACAACACTCAGCGTGTAAGCCAAACAAACCTACTTATTTGGTTTTCACTCTTGTCATTTTAGTATTATTGTCTTTCGAGGATGATGAAGATGAGTCGAGCTCAAATGCTACCAATTTTTAGGTGCAAATCGAATTTTTTGCTGCTCGGGTCTTGTACAAAACGCACCATGGGACAATTACGGCCCACAAAAAGTACCTCGAACGGCAATCTGACGTACGGATTGTAAGCCTATCAACAAATGTTCGATACTCGCACTAAAATTTCGGAATATTTGGCTGCAAATAAATTGCGAATATTCCCCGTTGCGTTTTTCTTCTTTCTCTCTCTCTCTCTCTGCATTCCTTTGCAATAAATCAAAGAAAATGTATTTGTTAAATTTGTCTGAACCCATGTTGAAGACTGCTTAACAGAACAAGTTACCGAATTGATATGCGGAACGAAAAACACGCGTATCATTTGGATTTGTCGAGAGAGAGAGAATATACGGCTTTGTTCCTTTAAAAATTCGAGTTTGCTTTCGAATTTTATGCATCAAAATGGTCAATTTTGACATGAATTTTGGGAAAATAATACTCAAAACATGTTATGATAATTCGGAAACGAAGCAAAACTAACAGAACATTTATGAATGACCTATGAAGAAGATACATTTTGAAACTCAACCAAAAGCCACTTCACCTATAACCCATCTTCTTTTGATAAAATCAGTAAAGTAACGGTAGCAGGTGCCGGAATCATTATTTTTCCAAATCTTTACGTCACAACCAATGAGAGAGTTAAAATATATGAAAAACGATTGTATTGTTGTTTGATGTCACTCAAAATCATCTTCAATCAAATTAAAATTGGAATTTTTTTCAATGGTCTGAAATGCAACAATATATATACAATAGGTATATATTCTTTTTCTTCTTCTGTACAACATATTTCACTGAATGAGATAAATAGTAGATCTATGGCGCAGCAAAAAAAGTTAAGGTATTTTGTAATGGCACTTCTTTTGCAGCTCTTGACTATGACAAACGAATTTCTGCATCCATGAATTCTTATTCGACTGCATTCATTTATTCAATCATTTTTACTGCAATACGAGTCAATTCAAAAGAATTTTGTTAGCGCTGAGACGTAGATTTCTGTATTGTTTTTCAAACAGACCGAATAGCTTTTATTAAATTTTCAAACAACTTTTAATAAAAGGGAAATGAAATCTTAGATAGCGCTTTTTCAGTAATGAACCATATTGCAGGAAAAAGAGTCTCATAGTTGTCAAAGTCAAAATCCGTATCATTTAGTAGTATCGTATATGTTGATCGATCAAAAGATGTCGACATCTGATGAAATGTCCCACTGCTCACACCTTAAATCGAAATTCATTTTTAGAATTGAAAGACAACATATTTTAAGAATTTAATAAAGAATAAAATTATTTCATGACAGAAAAATGTCAAAAAACGGTATAAATACAATAATTACTTATTTCAACATGGTTTGTAAAGAAAGAACGAGCGACACTCTCAAGCTTTGAAACAACAATTAATTGTGATCACACTTCTGGCTTTGCCTGCCAAAACAATCCACCACATTGTGACGTGGGAGTTATGTGTGCTGTGTGCGGTCAACATGAGACTTAAGAAAATGGCAATAAGTTTGGATGCAAAACTGTTTACAACAAAACACTGAATCAAAAATATGAAATTGTATTTTATTTTTCAAAAATGTCTTCTCATTTCTTTTTGTTTAACAAAAAACTATGAGTGTACAGCATAATATACACAATAATTTTCTAGATTACTTCCATTCACATCGCATTGAATCCATTTATATTTAATATATTTGCGGTATATATGCTTGAAATAAACAGAAATTTAAATAAAACACAGAATAATTGAACTAAAATGTATTCCAGGTGCAATGCACATGCTATTACATTAATTCAAGTATCGAATCTGTTGATCTCGTTCCTGTGACCAATGCGAGCACATTTGAAGCATTCGATTCTTTGGAGCCAATTTTCTACCACTCTTTCACACATATCGACCGGAACGTTGGCAATTTCGCATTCGATATCACAGATGTTAATTTTTCCACTAATTAGTAGATTCTTCATTATTAGTGGCTGTTAGTAGCGTTTTCATTAGATTTATATTATTTTTTTTCTTGGTTTCGCGCGACATAAATATTGCGTTTTTTTTAATTTTTGCAATTTTTTCCACTATATTATGTATATATATTATATATGGCGATATTTATTTCAATTTTAATTAATGATGCTCAATGCTCATGCCCAGTGCTCTCGCTATTGCAAAAATATAAAAAAAACGCAACATTTATGACGCGTGAAACCAGGAAAATTCTAATGAAAACTCTACTAACAGCCACTAATAATGAAGAATCTACTAACATTCTACTAACATTCTACTAATAAATCTACTAAGACCTACTAATTAGTAGATGTTAGTCGCTAATAAAATAATAATTATTACTTCTAAGTGGCTACTAAGACCTACTAACTAATAAAATACTTCATTATTTATTATTTATTAGTTACACCTATGTTCGATATTGTTCCTGAGCTCCACACCACACGGTAATTTTTTTTGGATGCACAGATATCTCTTGAAGCACACGTGGGTTTATTGCCGTCCAATAACGCATATTTTGATTATTGACAAAGCCATCAAACCAAAAATTAGCCAAAAGTAAGCACTATTGTAATGTAAACGCTCACTTCGCAATGTGGTAAATTGTTTTGACAGCAAAAGCCAAAAGTGTGCTGTCAGCAAGAATTATAAACAATAAAGTGTTGTTTCAAAGTGTTACTTGTTCTTTCTTTGCAAATCATGTTGAAATAATTAAATGGCATCATACGGATTCACCGGCTTATTCTCAATCACGGCTAATTTCAACTGAAAAATTGCACGGATTAGTCATACAATATAGATACTAGTAGCGCCATCTGTTTTAAATATGCTATTGAGAAAATAAGTATCAATCCATACGATTTTCTGTGAGGTTCTTTACAATCTTTCTAATGCAATCCAAGCTTCAACTTCTAATTTGTTGGTGTTTATGCTGAATTTATAAAAGGCTTTCGATCTTGGAGAAGCTACTGACGAATGTGCTAGCCAAATTTATAATCAGATCTGTACTCTGATATCTGTCTATTAGGTTTTAAAATCAAATTGGAAAATTATGCAATAAAAGTATTATTATTTAGTCGATGATATCAATTTTGAACAAGAGCAAGCATGGAATTATACAGTTAAAGGGAATTTATTTCTTAGCCATTTTTAGATTTCAGGTAAACAAATTTAGGTGATATCTAAAGAGCAAATTTATTGTAGCTTTTATGACAATTAGTATATAAAGGAAGAATTACAAATTCACTGCAATGATTGCGAAATATTTGTTTGGTGGGTTGGAAAAAAGTAACACGAGCAGGTATTTTGAATTTTTCTCTTTTTTTGTGTTGAATGCATAAAACATTTAAATTTTGTATTTAGCATATTATAAAGCAACAAATTTATTTTATTGCTCAACTGATTGATAATATTTTGAAATAAATATTCTCTTAACATATTGTTCGGAAAACTCGTGTAAGTTTGCTAGTTGGTTTATCGCTGAGGCCGGCCGTTGCATTTTGAAAAAATAAATATGATTTAACAAATTCAAACTTATTTGGTCAAAAATAGCGAATTTTATAAAATTCCAGGTGTTTACCTAATGTCTTGTCTTTGTAGAAAACTATTTGCAAGATTATATAATAAAGACAACATTTTGGTCAATCATGAAGAGTTGATTAATTTTCATAACAAGTTATTCAAAGCGATTTTAAAAATCAATAGATGCGACTTAAATTAATTCATGTCCATGAACATATACAAATCCTACCTGTTGCTAGTCTATTTTTCATTTCAGTCATGCATTAAGAGGTTCAATTTATCGAAAAATGTATGAAAGGTAGTAAAATGGTGAAGGCACAAGTGAGAGATCGCGCGTGTATTTGATGGCTGGACTAATAATTTTGTATCCAGGTGATTTTAGCTTTATCGCGAATTGAAGACATTCGGGGTAGCACATGGATGTTTTGACGATCATTGATGATCAAGCAACAACACTGAACCGAAAATAATGGTTATTTAATGCGATTTAAATCAAATGGAAGGACCGGTGAATTTTCATGGAAGAAAGAGTCCCAAAACAAGCGAAGGCCATAAATCAAATTATATAATTATTCATAGAACATTGGAATCGTATTATGCAACTGCAGTATGCTCGTAAGTATGTACAAAATTTACCTATTCACAGGATACATTTATGTACGAAAGCCTGTTTGAAAGTGGCTGGGATGGGGGCATGAGTTAAGGCACGAGGAGCACATGTGCTGGTGTGGGCCGAATATAAACGGGAGAGATAGAGGAGCACAAGAAACCTGAAATATAACGGAACGAAACGGAAAAGCAAAGAAAATCCACAAAATGAAACTAAATCTTTTTATAGTAACTGAATATGGCCGAATTAATACCTGCACCATAATAATACATCAATATATTCAAAAATATAGGAAGTGTATAGTTTGGGCTACGAACTGAGGACAATTGACTGTTCGTGGCTGGCTGGTTGGTTGGATAGTTAGTGTGTGTGCGAGCGTCAGTCGTATGCGCTATATATGCCATGTTTATCGGCTGTCTGTCTTATGGCTTGGCATAATGCTTGTGCTGTGTGTTCAATGCTATAGAAATGATAGCCGTATCGAAATGCAAAAGATCGAGGGTTGCTGATATATACTCGAGCTACCTCGTTGCCGATATGCGTTATATGTTCAATGCTGAGTATTGTTTAGTCGATTCGATATGCATACATTTTTGGTATGGCTGGCCAACATTTAATGTTTCATTCTAATCGAGTCGATAACATTCATTTAAGCCATTGAATTGAAATTGTGAACAAATTATGTGTATGTGTGAGAGTTGGATATATTGTATATAAAAGGATTCACGCACGCAACACACGCATTTGGTCAAATAAAAAGTGCCAAAACAAAAGAATGTTAGTCAAAATAGAATGAAAGCGAAAACCAAATTTCAAAAGAAGAGGCGAAGAACTATACAAAAAGAAAAATGGTGAAATTATCGAAGAAACTTCATTCGCGCAATATTGGCGTTTCCAATTCATTTTCAACTGTCAGTCTCCCTTGTGCTCACCAACACCCTTGCCATCGCATTTGGCAGTAGCAGCACTTTATGCGCTCACGCTCATTCGCTTTGTACTTTATCGCAAACTTAAATCCGACAATATTTACAATAAATCAATCAATGATGAAAAAGTGAACAAGTTAAACAAAAATAAAGGCCATTATGCTGAAAAGATCTCAAACGTTGTACTCAATCCGACTAATGGTTAGTGCGCAATCACACGAATCCATCCCCACTAAAATCAATTGGCATGCATATATACAAACGAATGAATGAACGAACGAACGAATGAACGAATCGTGTGTACGGAAAAATAGAGAGCGAGAGAGCAAAGATACACTGTCACATACAAAAATACACCGACACACAGCCAGAGAGTAGACAGGCTCGATCAAATCAACAAATACACACCATTGATTTACACTGTGCATCGCGTGCGTTCTTTTCACATTTCACGTAATTTGCGCATTCAACAGAAGCTTTCAATGGCTGAAAATTTACGGTTAACACTTAATATTTTTTTCGTGTACACACATATTGCGTGCCATTCGCTCGTCCTTTCATTTTTCGAAACGATGCTGATTTTCTTCGATTCACCTTTGGGAAAGTTCATGGAAAAGGAAAAATGCGAACTGCTATAGTCAAACGGAAAATGATTTCATTCGTTCTGAGATGAAACTCAATTCGATTGATCATTGACAATTTCTTTGCAGCGTATTATTATACAATCGAATTTGCTTAAAGTGTTGGCCTGAGTTGACGGTCAATCTAAAAGTTAGACTCCGACATAATTGATCTCTAATAGAGAACACGACACACAACACTTGAATCGGCGAGCAATAATAAACAGCAAACGATTAAAAAAGCGAGCTTGTCTGAATTCAAAGAAGCTTAATTTATTCATTGTTCTTCTAAAGACAGACATAATTATGCGACAACAATTTCCAAATATTAAAAAGAAAAAATCTTTTTCATTCATAGTCTAATAATTACCAAAGTGCAATCATTGTTGAATGTGCAACTACGCTACATAAACCGTTCAAAGCCATTATATTTCCATAAGGCAACCAACAGGCGTTGTGTGTACGCAGCGCGCGATGAAAGAGGCCACAATAACAGCAACACTACACGAAAGACAAAAAGAAAACGGCAACAGCAGTCGTGTACATAGAAGAAGAAAAATAACGATGAAGCAACATCGGCAACACACTACGATTGAGCTGTAGCACGCGCGCATTTTTTATTAGTGCGTGTTTTCTGTGCATTGTTGTGTAACCGAGGGCGCAATACATGCACGATCACGCGCTCGTTTCAAAGCGAAAATGTTATGAATGTATGGGTCGGTTTTACCCCAACACGAACGGGATAAGCGAATATACCGTTTGATATGAATCATTGTCGTCCTCGTCGTCGTATGCTGCTTTTGTTGGTGTTGTCGTCATCATCATCATGGTTCGTTCGTTGTTGTCATTGTCCTGTACACATCCATATTTCCCATGAAGCACACACATTTATGTGGAAACGGTGAAATGGAAAAAGAGAGCAGGGTGAATAAAAAATGAAGCAGCGCATTTCACATCAACCACCCCGACACGACCACTCAGTTTGCAATATCGAACGAGTCCCGCAATCAGAATCAAGTCGGATGTGAAACAATTCGATTGTCACCTCTCGCATTTACTTACACTATACTTTTTTTTTTTTTCTCGTCGTTCAGTTTTATGTATCTCTCACTCTTTCTTCTGTGTGCGCTGTTGTTTAAAAACGATTTTTCTCACAATTTCAATTAGCAATATTGCATGTATTTCAACGATTCCAACAACGTTTTCAGCTACGATAGAAACAACTACAACAACCTAAAAACGAAAATACTAAACACAAAAAAAAGAAATATATAAAACAAATCCAATTGGTCAATAATATTGAATAAAGAAAAAAAAAACATCAACAAGAAACGGAAGTATTTGTAAACCAATATTATAAACACTAAAATTCGGAAGATAAGTATCATTCATTTTCGTCGCGTGTGTATCTCAGTTCTCTGCAACTTCTATTCTATTCCTTTTTGTCGTGCTCACTCCTTATTTTTAATTTTTTCAACAAATCAAAAACAACGAAAAATCATATTTTAAAACCTGAAAAATAACTAATAATAATTATAACAACAACAACACAATAAATTGTTTTTAAAACAAACAAAAAAAGGAACCATCATTTATATTTTGGGAATTTGGAGCTGTTTTTATATGCATAGTTGAATGAAACAGAGAATAAGTGAAGAGTATGTGAAGATATAACAAGTTTTATATAGGTATAATAAGTCAATTTTGTTGGTCAATTATATTAAATCGAAAACGAACTCAACTTGGAATTATCCCGAAGAGGCAACGAATACGAAAAACAAAATCCAGTGTTGTTCGGAAGGAATTTTGCAAAAGTGGTTCAACCAACAAAAAGCAAAACATACATTCGAAAGTGGAAAGAAGAAAAGTTATCGTGAAAAGCAGCCATCGCAACAGATACGCACATGAAATGTGAATGTCATAATTTCCGCATGCTCGAAAGAAAAATTACATACAAGCACATATTACGATTACAACTGAAACCAAACAAACTCCAAAATTTTTTTTAATTATTTAAAAGTGCCATTTTTTTAAATCGAAACATCGAAAAAAGCAATATTACCCTTTTATATTTAAGTTAAATTAATATAAATAATTAAAAGCAAATTTGAAAGTAATTTGAGAAATAAATAAAAGGAACAACAACAACAGAGGATTATTACAAGTCGACGGCAACAATTTGAGACGTAAAGACAACAAAAGAAACACGCGCTGAAAATACACAAAAATACATGTAAATAAATAATAGACTTTGATGAATTGTGTAGAAATTGAATTGAATTGAATAGTGCAGTTCAGTGTTTTTGTGGTGCAAAGCAGAACAGCAGCAACGACCACAAATCAACAGTGGTTGACAAGAAATTAAACGCGAATATAAACGGAACACCTTTGCCACTCAATTTTGCATTCGAGATTTGAACAATGCCTCGTTGTTTAATGGCAAAAAAGTGGAAAGCTTATCCGTGGCAAGACCGTGCTGAAAATATTATTACAAATCAACAAATCACTGAGATCACCGAAACGGTAGTGCAAACTACCGATTCAACTATCGAAACAATTGCTGGTACCACCACTGCTGGCATAGAAGAGGACGAAGAAATTGACGTTGTTGGCGATTCACCCGCTGCTAATGCAACTACATCTGTTGTGGTCAATAGCTACAACACAAACATTGGCGCACAGCATACCAATTCATCGGTAATTGTTGGCAAAACATCCGTCGTTCCCACTTGTTGGGGTCCATCATCGCCAACGGCCGGTACAACCGCCGAAGAAGCGCATTCTACGGAAGGAACCACACGAGGTTCCACGATTTTATATAACGGTAAGTTGAAAACATCTATGAGATCAGATCGAACGAACGAATGAGAAAAAAATTCCACGCCCAATCCAATCTTATCGATGCTGTACACATATTCTTGACTGTAAAATAATTTCGGATAATCGAAGCGACATCTTTCAATTCGGCAATAATTTCCAGCACCAATACAGTTATATGTGCTCTCGTCAATAGTAATCAACACGTAAAACACTTGTATGGATACATTATCGAGTGAGATTCTAATGATTCTTCAATATTCAAAATGCACTTGAAATTGGTGAAGATTTTAGACCAATTTCGCGCCAATCCATTATCTTATCCTACCTTCTAACACAATTACATTACTTTCGCTTACCCCTGCACCTCGTTTTGCTTCCGAAGAAATACATTTCTCGTGCGATTTCGAGCATAGCGTCTTTATTCGAATGATCTAATACTTAATCGTTAAGATTTAACGATATCAGTAACTGCAAAAGTTTACCTTATTAATAATGCAAATTAAACGCCTAAATGTCGCGTGTCAATAATACATTTAAAATTCATGAATCAGTCGTCGTTTCGTGTAGATATTTTTGAATTTCGAAACTATTTGCGCGTATCCCCATCATGGCTCAAATGTGACCTCTCGTGTGGCGCAGAGAATTTCGTGGCCACCAGATTTCGATGGATTGAAATAAAAGAATTCACTATTTCACCATTAATTTTGGGGCGTACTGAAAATAAGATGGCTGGTTGGCTTTTATTTGGTATCGTGAACTAGGTACATGAGCACGCCAATCATCTTTCAACTAGATAATTGAACGATTATAGCATAATTCATGACGTAATTCCTATTGATCTAATTTTTCCCCATGCCCAAAATGAAGCAAACCAAAATAATCGGTATTTTTGTACCCACGCAAACTTTTTCTCCCATTCATACGCATTTGTTTGCGCTCGATTCGTTTTAACGGTTTGAATAGACCTGGTCATTGCCTAGAAACAATTCAATTCATTCTCAATCTGATTGAGTAAAAGACTAGGCTTTGAATCAAATAAATTGACCGACTATTATTGCAAAAAAAAAAACGAAAAAAGAAGTTTGTGGCTATGATTCTTTCTTTGCCGCGCGCGCGCGCAATCAACACACAATTGAATTGATATAGATCCAATTTGTATTCTTTTTTATAATTTGTTGGCGAGTATGTCTTAGTTTTGGTTAGAATTAAAGCCGGCCCAGAACACAGAACAAGTGGAATGAACGGTAAACGGATTTCTTTACAACTTGGCAAAAGTGATTTAAGACTGAATAACAATTTTCAAAAATCGCAATGCGATTCCATGCAATTTTATTGTATTGAATTAGTTTACGATGAATTGAAAGGTGTCTGCGGGGGTTTTTGTTTTGAAACAAAACATGCATGCACACAAACGAAGCCGACAGACAGCCACTCGCTCCCTCGCACACATATTACGTTTTGAAAATGCGTTCTAGTTGAGCAAATCCAAAAGGTGCGTTATGTTATGATGCATTTCATTGAGTGCAATGCATGCCTGTTATGCGATATATATATATATATATATGCGTTCATGTACATTGGTTAGACCACCAAAATAAAACGGAATGAAAACGGATGTAGGGAGTTGTGGCTGCTGCTGGATATTAGACCAAAAAACTTCTCGACTACTTTTTATGCAATATGGCAATGAATGGTGTAGTATTCTGTATTTCTCTTTTGTCTCTCTTTTAAAGTGTGAACATAGTATGCGTGTGTGTGTGAATAAATATCGTTAGTTGGTTGGTTCGCGTGCACGTCTGCGCGTGTCCGTCTCTCTCTCTGTTTCGAATGATGTATAATGGTGTTCTGCTGTTGATTGTGCTCAGCTCGTATAGTAACACATCCACTCGATCGGCAATGTACGTATATTTTGTTTTTGTTTGCTTAACATTGCACATACTACAGTTTGTCGCTTGCATGAAATAATATGAGAGTATTAAAAGTTACCCCAGTCGTATTACAATACAGTAATATTTCAACGGCAATGTTTCATATAAACGCCTGAATCATGTGTGCGCCCGATGTTTTTTATGTGTGTCCTTTTTATTCTTTTCTCCATCCAAATGCTCTTACTCGGTGCTGCTGGTTCTGGTGCTGATGCTGATGTGCCATTTTTTGAATTTGTGTGTTGATACTCTTACGCCATATACTATATATATTGATAGAAAGTTGCAGTAATTCCATTGTTTTTTTGTGTTATTTTTTGTTTGTCTTCCTTGCAAGAAAACTGCGTTGTTCCTATATTGTACACATACACACATTATCCTGTAAAATACCGCTGAATTTTGGCTCAGATTTTCTAATAAAATTATTACTTGAAAAACTCAATGCATACGTTCTCAATCTTTCTCTCTTCCTTTGACTCTGTTGCTTGCTTTTGTTTCGTGCTCACATTTGCGGGAAATGCCCGAAATGAAGAAAGAAAATCGGAATGATAGAGCTCAAAATCAATTGTTTTATTCGCGTCGAGAGAATGGGCTGAGATGTGAAAATATGTGTAACATCGGTTCCTGCTTATTTCTTTCTCTTTCGCTCTCATTCTCTCCATTGCTGCCAGCCAACATCATCGCTCGCCCGTTGCTGCCAGCCAACATCATCGGTTTTAAGGCGTTTAAGGGTTATTACACTGAGATACTTATTCATTGAAATTCCTCTCGTTGTTGCTAGAATTCAGACAATTGTCGGTGGCAAAAAAAGTTCCGCACTACGACAGCTTTCAATACTAAGACAACGTGCGAGAACATTTATACATATCTACGTGCGCGCACTGTGCCAACGAACATCCGAATTGACAGAATTGACATACACAATGTAACACACACACACACACACACACACACACACACACACACACACACACACACACATATATATATATATATATACATTCAATACGCTGTTGCACATTGCTTGGTTATACTGTAATGTTATGCTAGCCATTCACGATGATCATAAAATATAGAGGAATAACAAAAGCAACACAGCACGGTGCTATGACCTGCTCGAGTCATGTAGATAGGAGCGCAACAATGTTTTGCATGTCCATTTGTATGGCTTTTTCTCTTCCTCTCCTTCTTATTATTAGACCTTCAGATTCGCGTTTTGTCCTTTTTCCCGGAAAAATGATAGGTTTCCGGAACTTCGTCCAAAACATGTTGTGCGCTTTATTCTCTCTTTTCCCTGGGTCCCGTTCGAAAATGAATAATATTATTTATATCTTGTTTGCTTCACGCGTTAGTGTGATGTTTGAACAGAGAGAAATAACATGAGCCATGCAATAGGTGGAAGCAATCGAACGCCGTTACTTCGAATCGAATTTCGATTGCTCTATTTTAGATAATAATATATAGCAGTATTTCCTTTGTTTAAAACGAAGACATGTATAGACCAACAACAATACCGTTGCTAGGGCTTTATTTCAAATCCATACAACTATCGAACAAACGGTTATTCGGTAAATTAGTTTTTATTATGGACATTGGAAATTATGATGTGCGTGTGGCGTATGTGAATCAACAGCACACAATGCTGAATGCCAAATGTTATTCATTTGAGAATTATCCATCCAAAAAGATGCGCGCTAGTAGCTATGGTGTGAACTGTATTTCGGTTGTTCCAATGCTTGTTCTTTTATATATCTATCGTTCCATTCACGCTAACAATTAATTCACCCCTACAAATTTAAAACATTTTGATTTTCGACATTTGTTTATTTTATTTGTTCGAGTTTTTCTTCCGTCGTGTTTCTAGAAAAACTTTAGCATTTCAAAATTGTCGCTTCTCTTTCGAGCGTAAGAGTGCCGCAACAAAAATAAAACCAAAAATGACGCATAAAATCTCATTTTATACGAGGAAGAGGAACAATTTTGGCAAATTACGGAAAATGTGACCGAAGCGACGCCGAAGAGAAAAGGAGCATGAGAAAATATCTGTTCCTTTTTTTTAAATAAATAGTATCCAGTTTTATGTGTGTGAGCACATTAAGAATCAACTAATGAACATTGTCTGCACGTTGGTTTGAGTCTGTGTGGAAACGAGTAAACTAGCGAGCGAGAGCGAGAGCGAGTGGGCGAGTAGGTGTGCGGATCTCAAAAACGGAATACATTCGCATTGAAATATATTATGGAACAATTTGTTCGAAAAGTTTATGTAACATCCAACATTAAGCTGTTGCTCGATGATAACGCAGCTTTGGAGAAAAGTCACATGCAGAACACCATCGCCTTCCTATCGCATTCTCCGCATCAATTATAGACATATTGAAAACTTTACCTCTCCAGCATAAACATTTGAGTGCTAATCCTTGGCTGTTGGCTCCAACCAACGTTCTCTCCTCCCGCCTCCCATGAATTGGAAAACCAGCACAAAAGGGACGCGCAAAATTTTACCATTGCTAAAGCACCCGACAAATGTATTTGTTTGCTATATAATTTTATATTTGCACACAAATATTCCTCGTATTCGATGAATCAAGTTTTCTCCGCCATCTCCTTCTCACTATAGCTCGATGGCTTGATCTTTCTCTTTTTCCAACTTTCTCGATCTTATTCATTGGCGCATTCAAGCATGTTGCGAATGCACGTTAGTAAGGCATCCTGTAAAATGCAATGTTTATTGAAACCCATTCAACCATTTTTCAAGAGCTCAAGCTAACCAGCGAGCGAATGAACTAACGAGTGAGTTTCATTTTGTGCGATTCGGTATATGCGATTGGATCGATATACTATTGAGACTGTTCAATGTGCTTTTCAATGTTTAATGCATACAAACAATGCGAGGTTCCCAATTACGTTTAGTTGATGTAATGGCGAGCATGACCTACAGCTAGGGTGTTTCTGGTGAGAAAAAAGAAAAAAATGATAGCATTCAAAATTAAGAGCAAAAAATTCTGTATCAATTGATGGTATTCACACAACGTAGCGATTAGTATTCAGACTTCCCGAAGCAAAAAACACTCAAAGACAAACTTGACTGTTACCCAATTCATTTCTATAGCAAGTTTTCAATAAACTAATATTTTTATTATATATATACAAATAATAAAATATTAGTTTTTTTTTTGCATTCCTGATTCGAGAAGTTGCCATAAACTCTGAATATCAATCGCGTAGAATACGGAGTGTATATCAAACAGTACCTCATTTGGATACTTCCAAAAAAAACACGCCAATTTCGTACTCCTGGCATAAAGCCTCTACCACACAAATTCAGAAGTAGCAGAAATAACAAACTGTTACAATATTAGTTTTCGAATTAATTATCATGCTCGATACTTGTGCTGATTTACGACTGGTCTCGGTTGTCGCTGTAACGTTTCCGGAATCGGAATCCCAAATAGCTCACTGTCCTTGAAAACACAAATTAAGTAATTAAAAAAAGCATTGCCGCAGTTGTCATTTAATTAAAATATACCTTTTATGAGAATGCACTTTGCAGCGTATATGTTGCGTTGCCAAACAGTTTTATGTACACTTGGATGTTCAGCGGCAACATCGTCTACCTCCACCTCTTCTTGGAATTCGTTCGGTTGCTCAGCGGCATCATCGTCTACTTCCATCTCATCCGGAAATACAATTGGTGGTCGATCGAACAGGTTTTCCATTCCACCAATCACAGGGTTTACTAGCCAGTTTTTGCTGTATATTATAACCTTTGGCAGTAAAGGTCCTGCGTCACGTTGATTTGGATTGCGATTTCCGAGGTTTGCTCTCAAAAGCTTCATCAATCGTTTGCTTTTCTGAGTTACGATAATCGATGGCAGCAACGCCAGATGGTTTGGATGGCAATCTGGATACAATTTGAAGGTATGGCTCCGTGTTCTTCGGTCAAAACGTCGAAAACATTTCGCACAGGTTTGGGAGGTGTAATATTCATCGGTTGGTATAACGATACAATTGCCACGCTTTTTCAGTGCATTGATGGTTTTTCGAGATCCAGGGCATCTCACGTGCTTCTTGATGCGAATTGGTGAATCTGGTGGTGTCTCAGAAGCTCCAAAATAAACAATTTATGGCTCATAATTTACCATCTTGCCTACTGCCATCAACGGCTCTAATTGTTTCGATGTACTTGTCGAGTTGGAGTCGTGTATACTTTGCTGTTGCATACACCTCCATTCCTCGTTTCAGCATTTTCAACCTATGCTGAATGTAACACCACCAATGTCTCCCGAGTGGCGATGGCATCACTGGATACAAGTGGCGGTCGTTGCGATCATTGTTTTCTTCGATAGTGAAATGTTTCGTCCATCGTTTCGATTTGTATTTTCGCACTTTTTCCTTAGCATTCCAATGGAAGCGTTTGCTGCTTATATTCAAGTTGACCTATGCAAAATGCAATATTAGTAATAATAAAATAATTTTGAAGATTTACCCACCTCTTTACCGGTGGCGATGTTTCGGCGCACAGCCGCTTGCCACTTTTTTAATCCCGGGTCCACGCCGACTTCATTCACGATCTCACCAGCATTGATTTTACGAATGATCTCCTGCATATCGACTGGCTTGAACTCCGACTTTTTCACGTCGAACAATATCGACACCGCCACGCCATCAGATAGAATGCGAAAGTGGAATTGCTTCTTTCGTTTGCCAAATTCGCGGTTAATTTTACGCAAATAAAAGATTTGATTCCAATACCATGCTTTATCATTCATAAACTCGTTGAATGTAATTTGATTGCCGTTTACATTTCTTGCGATGATCTTCTGTCCACAAAGTAGTTTACAAAGCGTGTAGTTGTCAATTGGATAGTGAGTTCGCCTTAGATTGTAAATTGGTATAACGGTCAAATTTTTGATCTTCGGTGGACTGTTTGCGCTATCATTTTGTTCTGACTGTTCATGTTGTTCTCGTTGTCGCTGCTTGATGTTGAATTCATCGATCTCACGTTGCATTGCAATCCACATTGGCAGCGATTTGAACCAATGCATCTTCGTGAATGTCGAAATGTTGTCCATTTCCCACCAACTAATATCACGTAACATTTCAAGAAGGATATCACGACTTGCTCTTCTCAATGCACCGTTAATAGTTTGAGGAATGTCGTCTCGTCCAATTTACTGCTAAATTGACAGCATTTTTGATATCGATTTTATCCAATTGTTGGACCTCATTCAAGTTGTGTTCGTGCACTTTCAATTCCAGATATTTGTAGACGCGTTTCTTCCGATGCGTATTTAAGTTCGTCGTGACATTCGTTTTGTATGTGTCAATCAAATAGTTGAAAGCATTTCCAAAATAATCCTTGTTTGGCCATTCAAAACGATGTTCGTCATCGAGATTTGTCACAAAATAGAATTTTTGGTGATGTTTTTCTTAAGAACAGCAAAAAAACAATCTCGTATGACTTTTTCACCATCTTGATTGAAGAATTCCGTGTTATTTTCGTCAAATGCGCGCTCAACTTTATGCAAGAGCAGAAGCGATGCTAATGAACATATTTTCGTTGCTTGCAGACTTTTGGCGGTGATATCATCGATGACTATTCTTCGATATTGAGGTCTAAGAATCGAAGGAAGTGCACATTTGATTGTAACGATTCCATTGTCTTCATCATCATCATCGTTGTTTTCATTGTTGGCATTATTGTTCGATGGCTTCTATCTTTTCCGCATAGTACACACTTTCGAATACACCTGTTAAAAACACAAACGAAATTAATAAATTTGCAAAAAATTCACTGTTAACACAATATTATCAATATGAATCGAAGCACGTCTTACTTGGTCAAAATTCGCACTATTTCTGAGTTCTCACTCGTTTGAATTCGGCAATGCAATCGAAAATCTCCGGGTGATGAAATTCACTTTATCTTAAGTCAGCAATATGTAATCCCGTTCATCGAATGATGCGAAAAATCCTAAAACACAAAACAAAAATTGAACAAATGACTCCGTTAAAATGCAGGTGAAACACACTTACTTGTTCAAACAACAGAATCTTTGTGGACTCTCGCTTGTTTGAATTCGGCAATAAAATTCAAAACTGCCGATTGATGATATTAACCGCATCATTGACATTCTGTATCGATATCCAAACGAAAATCAAAGCAAAATCCATCTCTTTTGTTGATTTGTGCCATTTTGTCGGTTAAATCGCTGATGTCATAGCAACAATTGAATACTTTGACAAAATACAAACAGAATAAAATGTTCTTTTCCCTTGGCATTTCAATAAAATTTGCTTACGAATGACACAACAAATCTCGATCGCTCAAAATCAAGCTGAAAAAATAATCGTGTTTTTTGCTTCGGGAAGTCTGAATATTAATCGCTACGATGTGTAATGAATACCATCAATTGATAAAGAATTTTTTGCTCTTTATTTTGAAAGCTACCATTTTTTCAATTTAAAATATGAAAAACACCTTAACCTACACATTACTCTTGAATACCACATTCCATGGTTCAATTGGTGGGCAGTTGTATGCAAAAAAACTCCCAAAAATCCTCTCAAAAACAAATCTAACTTTGTCAGTGAAAATCATCAAAAAATATATTAAAACCATCTAAAATTAAATTCGATTGTCAAACATCCAATGTTTTTGTTTATTTCATCGAAGAAAAACCTGAAAACAATGTTTTTAGTTTTCTTTGAGGTTCAAGTCAAAATGGCTAGAAACGTCCAGCTGGATCATCCGACTCTGCCGATTGAAAGTAATGCCACATCCTTTGTGTACGATTGATTGTACGGTTGAACGGGAAGGATATAATGTGTTATTATAGCCCATCAAATCAAATTCATCCATTCGTTCGTTAAAAGTTGTTGTTGCACTGTAAATGCAGTCGATACAGACGGATGCAAGTGTACAGTGATCGATTAATCTATTTAGATTTCGTAGAACAACAGCAGAAAAAAGTTCTCATGCTCATTGAATTTCGTGTTTATTTCTGTGATTACTTCACCATAAATAGGTTACGGACAAGATATTTCGATGCATTTTACTGCTTATTTGCCGCGCATGGATCACGAGCTGGCTGTTACATCGAAATCAGATAATCAGCCAACAACCATCAATTCCAATAGTAGCGGTGCAACATCGCATTCAAATCAAGGGACCGGCACTACAACAGGTGAATATTGCCAGCAGCCACAACAACATCAGCAGCAGCAGCAGCATAAAAATCTTACGATGCCAATTGTAACAATTCAGCATCCATTGCAACGGAAATCGTTGTCAATGTGCTTCACCAGTACGGGTGCAACATTGTCACTTCCGCCAAAGAAGAAAGACATCTACCGACCGTATTCACTAGATGATAAGCCATCACAAAGGCCGTATGGCCTTCGAATTCCCGCTGAAGAAGATTTACATGCCGCTCATGCCATTTTGGACTTAAGTGCATCGACTGCGTTTTTTCCGCCGCGCAATGTGCAGCAGCAAGAACATCAGCAGCAGCAGCAGCAGCAGCAGCCGGAACAACAGCCGCCACAACATGCAATTCAAACAGTAACAACCTCCGAACAGAATCAAAGTCAGCTCCAATCGATGCACAGTGTGCAAACACACCACCAGCAGCATAAGTCAGCGGTTTCGCCGCATTTGACAGTACCTGATGAAGAGTGCTATAAGAAGCAAGCTACCAATGTGCTGATAAACCAAAATTCAAAATACAACGATTTAAACTCCAGCCAAACGGATGCAAATATCCAAAATGAGAACAACAACAACCTCACAAATGTGCTTTTGAAATCTAAAACAGACTCAGTTACTGCCCCCAAATCAATTAACCAATCGAACAACAACAACAATAACAAGCGCACGTTCGAGGGCAACAACAACAATGACAACGATAATGACGAACTAATTGAAAATAGCAATTCACGAACGGTTGCATACACATATGAAGCGTTCTTTGTGAGCGATGGACGCTCAAAGCGCAAATCAAATCCGGATGGTCTGGCATCCAATGAAGTTCTCAACACAATAGATAATAAATCAAAATACACGTGCACTGAATGCGGCAAACAATACGCAACCTCGAGCAATTTGTCGCGGCACAAACAAACACATCGCAGTTTAGATTCGCAATCGGCTAAAAAGTGCATGACATGCGGAAAAGCCTATGTTTCGATGCCAGCACTCGCAATGCACGTACTCACGCACAAATTGTCACATAGCTGTGGCGTTTGTGGTAAGCTATTCTCACGACCGTGGCTCCTGCAAGGACATTTACGATCGCATACGGGCGAAAAACCTTTTGGGTGTGCACATTGTGGAAAAGGTAAAACATTTTTCTTTCTTTCATCATCTCTCCATTTTTCCTTCTCTTTAAAATTAAATTCATTACATAATGTTCCATCACTCGTTTTTAAGTTCATGTGAATGTCTTTGTGATTGAAACGCTAATTTTTTTTGTTTTTTTTTTCGTCCGTTTCCTATCTTCAATCGTTTTTTTTTAGCATTTGCTGATCGTTCGAATTTGCGGGCACACATGCAGACCCATTCGGCTGATAAGAATTTCGAGTGTCAACGATGCCACAAGACATTCGCACTCAAATCGTATCTCAATAAACATTTGGAATCGTCATGCTTT
Source organism: Obolodiplosis robiniae (assembly GCA_028476595.1). Lineage (NCBI taxonomy): Eukaryota > Metazoa > Arthropoda > Insecta > Diptera > Cecidomyiidae > Obolodiplosis > Obolodiplosis robiniae. The sequence continues at coordinate 11,785,217 of CM052017.1, read as the reverse complement.
AGTCATGAGAATGATGTGAACGAAAGTGTTGCGCCGCCAAATACACTCATTTTGGACGATAATTCATCAAATGGCAGCAATAACAATACGATATCATCCATCCAATGAACACGACGGCAGCTCCGAAAACACACAACACGACTGCGATTCGTTCGTATCGATCAGATAGAGGCTGATTGAAGTGTGATGGTGATTCTTCTGATCAGACGAATGCGGCGTGTAGCAGGAGACGGCAATATAGGAAAGAGCTGATAAGTATACAAAGGTTTATATTTATCTGAGACGGAGCTGGTAGGCACACACCACCCGGACGCACTGATTGTATGTTTTTAGGGTGGGTAACACACAATTACCTTTTCACCTAGTCTAAATAAGTAAGCCTAATCTGAAATAGAGAAAAAACAAAATGATGCGTATTTCTCATTCTTCCATTTTGTTGATTGTTGAAAAATAGAGAAGAAAGAGAAGAGTAGAGTCCAAATGAACTACGCACGCACACATTCAAAAAAATACATACAAATTCATGAATTGAAGAGAAATACTCATATTAAGCGAAATTTAAAGAAGCAGTTACTGAATAATATAGGAATCATGTGATTTATGCGCGATGGAAAAATATAAACTAAGTCAATTTTGTTAAACAAAACTGAATGAAAGTAATTAGAATTAAATTTTACAGTGTTTTTTTTGTGTGGGGGAGATAAATAGCGAGAATTGAACATGGGAAACAAAATTTAATTCTGTGCATGGAAGAGGAACATGGGCTAATAAAAGGCTTACAACTAGCATGTAGAAATTTTTAAATTAATTGCAGTAGCAACAGCAGCGTTGAGTATTGATATTCTGTTTTGCTCCAGAAATTATCTTTTTATTTTGATACATTTAGGTGTCTGAAACGCAAAAAAACCATGAAAGACAATTTTGACGAGATGGTACTTAATTTATTTCATTGTAATGACTTTGATTTGTAGTAATAGAAATACTATTTAGGAACTTAGCACATGTAGGTATTCGACGGTTCAACTTTGAATTTCGATTCGAAAGTATAAACACTGAAGCAATATTTGAATAGAAAGCAATATAGTTCAGCAAGCAACACAAAAATCAAATGAAAAAGAATGTTGTTTTTTCCTCGCGGATTCACGAAACAACGTTCAAAAGAAATATTATAATTATATATTATGTAGACTCAAGTGTGACAAAAGTTGTTGAAATTAGATGAAGCAGAGCACAACGCAAATAAGAAAAAAAAGAAGTAACGCAGATCAGTAGCAAACACAGTTAACATGTGACGACAGCAATTTGCAACAAGCAATTATCAATTTCAAATTAGCAATTATCGTGAGTGAAAAATTTGAATCTTCGAGTTAAACTATTCATTGAATTTGAGAGACGGCGTCAAAACATGGAGGTATGACGACAATGCAAACGGGAATGATTTCGACCAAATCGAGAAATAGAAATAAACATTGAATGGAGACAGACGATGCTCATGTGCATAATCTTGACTCACACACTCACTGGCCACTTTCACAAATCAAATCGCAGTTGTCATTCCAAAAAAACACAGCCATAATAAGACAGTGTCGACGTATTACAACAACCGAACAAAAATGATATACCGATTATTATGATTATGATTGCTATTATGTCACACAAAACTATTTACAACAACAGCAACAACAAACACTCCGATCAAGCATCTTCAATTATTCATTATGTGCATACTAAAGACGATAGGGTTCGACTTAGATGAGAGAAACATATGGAATGAGAAAATAACTGAGACAAAAAAAAAAATTAAAAAAACATAACATTAGTTTCTATCACACAGTACTATTTATGAATTAGACTTTAAAATGGGAATTAAGATTGGTAGGTGCAATAGAAACGAGCACATTAAATTACTAGCGAAACCAAGTTATTGAATTGAAAGTAAAACGAATAATGATTAGTGATTTTTCTGATGCCATCAAATCCATCGAAAGACGAACAAATACCCAATGCTTGCAGGCAATAACTTCCAGTAAGAACTCACACGTTCATTCATGCAAGCCATAGATTGTTTTGTTGTTTTTTATGATTCTCGGTCAATTTCAATTATCACACATTCAATTCCTGTACAAAACGATTTTAGCCAGACATTCGAACAATTTAAGTGAAAATTTAGAAAAAAGAGTGGAAAATGGAAGTAAAACGTGGATATTTGAACGTCGTAGCTGTTTTAATCAATTAATTGACAATTTGAACACATATTTTGGGGATTTTCAATCGGGGAGTGGACGGTTGAAGAGTAGACGTATTCGACCGTCCGACCGTTTAGACCAATTCAGGCTGAAGATCAGTTCACACGCGCGCATTGACCAAATGAATTGATCTTCGGAAACGCCTTGTTTCCGGGGAACTATCCCAAACTCACATACATTTTATATGCTTGCGAATAGTCCGAATATATTTTAGCCGATATTATATTTAACTATATTTAAACTCAACGCTTATTTAATTGCGCAGATGTATTTGGGCCGATTGTTAGGTAAATTGAACATACACATTTATCCTCGGTATGATGAGCCACGTATAATATGCAACCACCAGCAATAAAAACCTTCATTTCCATCTTTACCATCTCCAACTATATGAATTTCATCAAAAACTACAAAATACTCTGCATGTTCAACAAAAAAATCTAGTTCTATTGAAATAGTCAAAGAATCGTCTTTTTTTATCCTAATCTCATTAGCTTATTTATTTATGAGTAATTTAGTTTATTCACCCGACTATTTATTCTATTTTAGTTTAATGAATGCACGTAGATAACACAACGCCACTTGCGCGGGCTCGTGAACATTTTTGTCGAATGATCCAATTCCATAATTTTTACAGTTTGCAGATTTAGCAAATATTTCGCCTGTCAAATGATTGACCTAAGCAAAAATTTGTATTTCAAATTCGATCGACAAAGTTCGGTAAAAAGTAATAATCGAAATTTGGACTTTCGGCAAAATTTCATTGAAACAATGCACAAAAGAAACAACAAAGTAAGCAACAAATGTTGCTCGAGCATCGAGCAACGGCCTCTTACAGTGCCGTTTAAGCCAAAAATAAATGAATTTTGTTTAATCTTGTCAATTGATTAGTGTGTAGATTCTATCTATATTACTACTTATAATCTATACTCATACTACTGTAAAACCTAAAGGAATCAATTAAAGCAGCCGAATAGCGACGGAGTTAAAATGTAATGGAGATGCTAACAAAAACACAAAATATATATTTAGCAAATAGAAAAAGGAAAAACATGTAGGCATTACCATTTATAAACATTCCTTATGTTGGAAAATTATGAAATTAATGAATAAAAATCACAATACGTCCAATTTCTTCAAGCCATTTGAAGGTTATGAAAATAATTATTTTCAATAAAAAATACATACATTAACATTATTCAGAATAATAATATTAATGATGACAAAAACATAAATTAAAAAATAAATAAATAAATAAATAATGTAGAGCCTTTTTATAAAAAAACCAATCAAATGAAAGAATTAAACCAAAAAAGCACTAAAACGCTCTGTTTTTGAGCAAACTGACCACAAATTAAACAAAATGTTGCGACATAATAGCTTTTTATTTTAAGCAGCTAGTCTTAAATACTCAAAATGGGTCAATTAAATGAGAAATTGTTAATTATGAAACTATAAGTTTTAACGAACATTTGTCAACGCGATGAATACAAACGAATGCTAAATGCTTGATAATGATGATCAGATGGACACATTCGCACATCCAGTTCTTCAACTCAAAATTTGCATTTGAACACCATTGACTTTGCGTTTTTCCACGCGCAAATGCATCCATATTTCATGCACCCGGTATAAAATGATTTTAAATATGCAAGTTAGCGTTAAATGTTTTTCCGAATAATGGTTGGCACTGAAAACGCAAGCATTTGCCTTCAACTGAAACCGAGTAGCCGTCGCCATTCATTTTGCGAAACGACGAAAGCTTCAATGCTTACGCGCATTTCAGCTATTTCAAACAATAATATATTTCGAAATTATAAGCAATTGCATTGAAGCTTTTCTTCAATGAAATTTTTTTGCTCTAGCCATCAACACCAAATTGGATGAGCAAATGTCCAAAATAAGAGTGCTCGAGGGGATCATTTTTGTATTGTAAATTGGTTCGCTGGGGCGATGTAGAAAATAGATAGATTTTATGGACGCCGGTAGTCCATCACATCGCCATCTTGAATTTTCGAACTATCGCCCACATCAAGCCATTTCCCAACGAAACTTGCCGATTTTGAACATCATTGATGATGTGCACCCATCAGCAATCGAGGTGGGTTTTTTCCCGTTGTCCATGATTTCAATAGAACACATACTCACTCACACACTAACAACGAACTTCCAACTGTGCCATCGAATATGCCAGAACCACCATTTCCGCTCCGCATAAACACACCCAATCCAAAGAAGATAAAGAAAGTGAGCGAGAGATTGAGCCAGCAATTCATCGGGTCGAATTTAATCGAACAAGTTTGTAGTTATTCATAAAAATGACTTCCAGCACAAACACTAGAATATATTGCTACAAAAAAAATCCGTCCTCCAATAAGCGAAAAACCGTTTTAGCGATTCATTTTCTTGTGGAAGAAATGCAAATAAACATAAAAAATCATGAGAAAAATAGAAAAGAATGAAAAATTTTGGAAATTTGTTGCACAGATTATGCGAAACAAGTTTTCCGGTGAGAGAAACCGCTCCTCAAAATAAGTACGACGAATTGCATGTTCGCGCGCACGTCTCCGCTTTTCCTGTACGGATAGAATGTATCTCAGCGTCATCATATTATACTGGATTAAACATTCTGATGCGTAAATCAAGAGTAATTTCTGGTGTGCTAGCAGTTTAACAATAGCAAAAAAAGAAACAGTAAATGCAATAAATCCGAAGTAAGAAATATACATACACATTTTCTTCTGAAAACTCAAACAACAAACTTATTTGAAGCGAAAGCAAACATGTCGAATGTGAAAAACAAACGCAAGAATATGTGACTGGAAAAAAATTATTTATCTGATTTTTAGACAAATATTTAAAAAAAAGTAAAACAAAGATATATGCAACTTTTTATGAGAGGAACAAAAGAAGATTAAACATTCAAAAAAGGACCATTCAAAGTAGATTTGATTGTGTACTTTTGTATTGGCAATACATTTTTACGATCATCTCTATCGGAAATCGAAACTACTGTTCTATTTAAATGCGAGAATAAAATATTTTCACTTTATTTTATTTTTTTATAAGAAAATTCACGTTTAATCACTTGATTGTTACATGAAAAATCGAAAGCAATCAATTTGTGTTAACCCAAAAAATTTAAAAAAAAACTACTAAAAAAAATTAATTCATCTCCCGTTGTTCCTCTTTAATCTTTTCTTCTTTTCTGTCTGGAGTCCAATTGAATGCCATAGAAAAGTTAATCTTCATTCTGCTGGTAGTGACCAAATTTGGTTTCGCTTCTAAAAGCAACGCGACACACAGGTCGCTAATAAGTGTTGCAAAATAAAGATTTATTTTTATTCTGGGGCATTCAATTCAATTGTTGGTCCTCAAGATCATTTATTGGCTGCTTTTATCAAAATGCACACAATTGGCGCGACTAATTTATTGACCAAATGTGGACAGCAATGACGAACAACTTTTATGAGTTCTTGTTGAAAAATGTTGAAAGATGCAAATGCAAAAAACTCACTATTCATATTTATGACTGCATAAAATATTCACTCAATTAGTTTGCGTTGATTTCTCTAATCTTTGGAATCTTTCTAAAAGATATTAAATATAAAAAAACTTAAACAAAACAAAAAAATTATATCAAACTTTAGCGCTTTTTGGATAAACGCAAGATAGATATGAATTGCTCTTATTCATGTCTGAATGCGTTCCACTCACTCACACACATACTCCAAAGTGCTGCTGGGAGATTAGAAATTATCGTACATGCGATTTATTTTCTAAAGATATCAACTGATTTTCATTCCCTCAAATCTTTTTCGAATCAATCATCTCCGCTCACACACAAACACACAATCACATTTTCATTCCTCGGAAAGTTCTAAGTTTGATGAGATGAAGTCCGAGCAATCGATAGAAGTTTCTGAAAATCGCTCGCTTTCTCCACCATTCATCCATTTTATTCGTCGCCAATATATCGGTAATGCAAATACATGTGGCGTAGGGAGGGTATTGCACTCAATCACTCCGCATAAAAGAGAGATCAGCAAATTGCATCAGAATACATCTGAATGTAATCACACCACCATGTTGTGGAATTTATTTTCCTACAAGTGATCGCTTTCTGTGTTTCTCTTCCGGCGAGAGTCCGTTCACAAGGATTTTCATTGATACTGCCGGTGTCCAAATTGGGTTTGAAGTGCACAAATAACTGTTCATGACAATTTTTTTCGCATTAGAAAGAGCGCAAATAAAAGTTTCTTCAAAATCAAATTCATTTTAATACGATAAAAAGGCTTTTTTGCATTGTGGTGTCGTTTTTGCTATTAGAATTTGGTCGCTTTTAACACACACTGTTACATCGTTTTCATTTCGTAGCAGAAAATCAATTTCTATTGCTTTTAACATAGATTAGAGTGAATCCATGGGTCATCTCCCACTCACTTCCATCTGAGATTATTCCCTCATATTTATATAAAAACTTCTGACAAATTGTCTTCAAGTTTCCCGTTGGTCGAACACTCTCATGCACATTGAGTAATCGAGTCATTTCCCGAAAATGTTTGATTGTGCAACCCACAAAGTTCCAGGCCGGTGCGCGCTTTTTCAAGTTTATTGTTCGTATTTTCGTTGACTCCGAATTAATTAGATGAGCTGTCGAACATGAACAACAGCATAAGATGCACGACACTACAAATCATGTGAAAAGCAAGCAAATAAATGACAATAAATATGTTGCAGGCAAGTTTATCCCCTGGCTCTCTTCAACATACTTCTAAACTTCAGCGAAACTGTCTGAAATAGTAAATTTATTTAATTAAAAGTTTTGCATTCCGGTTTCGGTTTACACAATTTAAGTGAAAATATTTAATTTGAAAAGTTAACGCTCAAAAGATAAACGAATGCCTGAATAGTCAATAGCGGAGATTCAATTGGAATTGCGTGCGGTGATAGCGAATACGATCGCATTTGAGTGTGAGGTAAATATAAATGTGAGTGCATAAAAAAGAGAAAACTTTGAGTGAATAAAAAATGTTTTGAATGGAAAATTCAAAAATTCAAAAATATTAAATCAAATCCAAGAACAAAAATGTCAATTCAAGCCTAATAAATTTCGATTTTAGGTGATTCTTTTTAAAAACAAGTGACTTGTTACAAGTCAATTTTAGTGAGATAAAATCAACTTATTCAAGCTGAAACAGTTTGAATCGTATATTTCGATTTGAAATCAGTTGAAATAACATTTCATTTCAAAATTCCAATGAATCTAAGCGATTCAATTGTTTGCCTTTTTAACCACAAATTTCAATTCTCCAAATGTGCAATATCAATTTGAAACTTCGACTTTAAAATAAGAAAACGCCGTGAAAGCCAGACTCATATATTTTTGAATGCAAAATTTTGCGATTGGATTCTCTTGTTTTCTTTTCACTCGCATTTTTTTTTATTTTAAAAGTGTGTGATGATAAACGCGTTGTTGAATTATCCAAATGAAGAAAAAAAAGAAAAACTTGAACAATGTAATCTCGTTAGGCGACTAAAAAACCGTAAAAGTCCAAGGGAGACGAATACCAGCAACGAAACAGAGCCTTTTCCCAAAGAGGGCACAAATCAAAAGGCATGAAACTTGGAGAAAAGAAGAAAAAGTGCGGCTGATTCAGTTCTGTTTTGCAAAACGAGAGCGAAAGCAATGAGGTTATATTGTATCAGGTGTAGCATCGATATCGATATAGAAATTAGTAGTGGTAGCCAAAAAAATTATCTACAATAATTAAAATAGTAAGAAGTAAATGAAAAGAAAGAAGGTCGAAGGATCCGTATCCAGGGATCGATCGACCCCAACAATGAATGGAGCATGCATGTCTGTTGGAATGTCCTTCCCACTTGAACCCGCGAAATAGTTGAACGAAAATAGGAATTTAAAACGAAAACCAACAACTAAAAACCACAACCATGCAAACAATATATTTAACAATAAATAACTCACAATTAAGAAATCAAAATCAAACCCAACCAAGCAAAAAATATATAATTTAGAGTTGACAGCTGATTAGTTCTGACATATATGCGATAAAATTACGTTCCATGAACATTCAACGAAAATATAAGAACATTTCAAATTTATATAACATACAGTAAAATTTAGTCAAATTCAGATAAAAACACTACAAATGACACTTTTAAAAAGGGGAAACCATGAACACAAAAGCGAATCGCATCATAAATTTCGGAGATCTTTTCAATTCCATATGAAATTGAAAATTTCCGAAATTTTTGATTAATATCCGTTTCATTCCGTCTTTTCAATCATTGCGATAAAATCAAACGCTTTTGCATTTGAGGGCCAATTTTTGAGGGAGCGGAGCTATTTTTGCAATCACGCCCGCACGCGCACTGTATATAGTGTAAAAGTAATTGCAAGAAATTCCGAAGAAGTGCGATATCGAAAGTTCCGCAAGTGTCAAAACAATTCAGCGCTGGCTCTCGGTGCCCATGCCTGCTCTAAACCAACCAAAGCCAGCACACAGACAAATCCAGCTTTGCGATTTATTTCAGCAGAAATGACGAGCAAATGAAACGAGCACGAGAGAGCGAATGTTGATTCTGTGTGCGATTCGGTAGTTTGTGTTTGTCACATAGCACTTTTCGCTTTGATTTTTCTTTTTAAAAAGTGTTGTTCACAAAACAACGAATGAAAAGCAACGTTTCACATACAACGAACTAAATTATATACTAGATTATATAACTATTAATACTTTTATTGCATAATACATAGATACAACCATAACAGCAATACACATAAAAACAAACACACACACACACTTTGTACTCTAAGAAAAGTGGTATCAAACTACAGCAGGAAAAAGACGAGACATTGCCACTCAGCTTTTTAAGAAGTGGCAAATTGAAAGTGTACACATGTACACTTCATCGTCTGTGCGAATCCCCGTGGTCTTTTTTGTTGTTGAAAGTGTCAGGGTGCGAGGAATAATAATACTAATACTAATACTAAAAATAGTAATAATAATAATAAATATAGCAGAAGCTAACACGTGAATTAAACGGAAGCAAAAACCTGAAACAAAAGCAAAACAATGAAAGCAATTAAGTAAATACACCACTTTTATTCGTAATACATAAATTTAGGACCATAAAAAATTAATATTTATTAGAGAGATTGATGATAAAACAAACACAAAAAAAAAACAAAGAAATAATTAATAAAGCAATACATTTGAACCAAAAAACAAATCTTACCGATTGGATTCTTTTGATTTTGTTTGTTTGTTTTTTTATATCTGTTGTTCGACCGCATAGATTTGTGTCACAAGCCAGGAAGAGGGAAAATAGCAAGTGAGAGAGGCAGAGATATGTATTGAGTAAATGCCTATTATTTTTTTTTTCAATGGGGCAGAGCGCCGTTACCGGTTTGTCATTATCGATGGACTTGTTATCGCTAGCTGCGCGTTTTGTTCCACCGTGATAAATAAATACAACGAAAAACAACTAACATTTCATTGAAACTGCTTTCTTTGTTGGGTTTTCGCACCATCTAAATCTCATTTCGTCTGAAGTCGCACTTTTTGAAAATTGATGTAGATCTAGTTAACGATTGTCGTTTGGTTATCAGACACAGTTGTTTTTTCCTACAGACTTTTGGGTTTAACCGACACTCTTCAACCCTGTCAATTCTCTGTTTCCTTTGTCAAACTTCTCATTTCTATTCTCTATATATTTATGTATACTCTTAGCTGGAAAAAAACTAAAAGAACGCGCTGTGCTCTCCTCCTGGACTGTTGTACTATGAGAGAAAAAATGCTCAACTATTTTTTTAAGAGACTACCATATTCATTCGCTCATTTAATTCTTGCTATTCGACAAAACTCTTGTATGATCTATTTTCTATTCCTTGAAGAGAAATAATTGTTGATTTCATTCCAAAGAATATCCAAAATCCGTCAATAGGATTGTTGGTCAGCTGCATACGTTATTTTTGTGAATATGCAACGCAGCTGGCCATTTGATTGGCCAAAATCATAAGCAAATTTGCAGTTGGTTTTGTGCCAGTCGAATTTTATTGACGAATTTGAAAGGTAAGTGCAAAACATTCCAATGTTGAACTGTTCCACTGCCTTCATTAGCATTTAGCCTTACTTAAAGCAATCCATGCACGTTTTACTCCCGTCATTTTATTTTGCAGCCTTGAACAGCAAAAATCAAACTCAGCAAATTCTCTATTTCAAACAACAAAGCGGTATTACTGCTATTGGAAATTAACATTATATACGCATATGGAAATAAACGAGGAAATACAACCAAAAAACAATGTCAAGTTATTGGCCGAAATTGCCGCTTGTGCTTTCCGACAACAAAAAACAGCTCTATATAAAGACACGCAGAGATAATGTAAAACACGTTTGCTGTCATAAATCCATACATATACATTCCATTCAAAAGTTAGATGTACATTAAAATTTAGAAATAAGAATGATTAGTGAATGAATAGATGAATATAATTATAACGATGAAGAAGAAGATGGAGAAGTTTTAATAAAAACACAACAAAACAAGTATCGAAAGCAATAATTAGTAGTGATTTAAGATCCTCCGTGAAATAAAAAACTGTATAAAATGAAGTTATAAGGAGAGAATTCCACAACCATTTTTTGTAACAAACATCACGGACGCTTGAATTTTAAGCAATATATTATATATAGAAATTGATTTGAGTTTTTTCATAGATAGTAGCGCATTGAGCATTAGCAATAAGACGGTTGAGGTTATGGTTTCTCCTTTTGGTTGGATTAATTCACTAAAAAGCACAGTGTCTGCGGTATTTTATGCTGAAAATGGGTTTTTATGTCTATATCTCTCCCCCTCCGACTAATTCAACGAACTCGTGTACGAATCGATTTACATACAATAATAATTTTCGTTTATCAAGCGTCATTATTCAAAGAGCATGTGAATATTTTGTTTAAAATAATCATTAATTATTAAAGATAAGATTCGCAACGACTTACACTGCGGGGCTCATTCGCAAAAACTTGTCAATTAAAACAAAAAAGCTTGGCATTGCTGCTTGATGATGCCACCTTTTTAGGTGTTTTTTTCGATTTAAATTTCTGCGCAACACAAACGCACACTTCGAGATTCATTTCAATATCCACATATAAAATGTGAAATTGTCCGCCGGAAACCAATCATCCAACCGTCCAATTAGTGAAAAATAATTTCAATTTCAGTGTTCAACAATTCTGGTATGAGCGTGGCGAATACGGTTGAATCATATATTCAGATTTATACCAATCAAAAACCAATTCCAACTTAAGCAATATCTTCTAAGATTTAGATGCGATTATTATTTGTACTATACGCTTAATATATAAAACAACAACAACAAAAACAGAAAATAAAACAACAATGTAAAAAAAAAACTGAAATGTATTCAAAAATAAACTATTGAATTACTTAATATTTGGGAATTGTTGTAATGTTGCTTGGGAAGAGGTTAAATTCCATGGCAACGGGGGAATGTCTTTTACGTTAAATTAATTTGATGTGGTAATCATCAAGACACACAATCAATCTAACGCAAATAGTTCCGAGACAAGAATGAATTCTAGCACCAATCCACCATCTCTAGCTCTAACTTGTTCGCTCACGCATTGACAGTCGAATTAGATTGATATTGATGGTGGTAAGAATTATGACAAAAAAGCATCAACAAGGGCGCACCAACGAGCGTCGACAACGATGACGACGACGACGACAAGCAGCAGCAGCAGAGAGTTCAATGTGCGCAAACAATCCGGAGAGGGTAAGTATAGGCATTAAGCTCTTTTTTATCTCTAAATCCAAATTATTGTCGCATCGTTAAAGCATACTGCTACTCGCAGCTCGGTATAATCAATTAAAACTATAAAGTGGCTCGTGCTTGAAAAATTATTTTACCAAAAATAACGCCACGACCTCTGTCACATCGGATGGGGAGGAGGATATATATGTTATGTGTTGCCGAGATATTGACAAATCGCAACAAAACTTTAACAATACAAACGATTTATGCTTTTGGGAGCGGCGATGGCATAGAAAGCGGGAGAGGTCGAAAAGGAGGGGAGAGAGAAAGCCAGCGAAAATTTTTCCCATTCCATTTGGCCACATTTTGATGATAAACTGAGCAAATGCAGAACAAACATAAAAAATCTGTTGATTGTCGAAAAATCTGGATGTGTTTGAGTACGCATTTCTCATCATTTTTCTTTCGACTCCGAATAATAACTCACCCATTCATTCAGTCTCTTGCCTGTTCGTTATATTTGTTTGCTTGTTGGCTCTCAATCCCATCCCATCCCATCTCATTCCATTCCGAGTTTTCGATGGCAGATATTGTTATTATTGTTTGTTCTTTTGTTATTCAAACTATTTGGGCCATTGATTCGGAAATCAAAACAGCGATGCTAAACTATGAAATCCAAAGGCATTTTGAAAGATGTGTACGCATTAATGCGATATCAGAAAAACGGAAAAGCAACAAAACAGCAACAACAACAGCGCCCAAGAAAAAAAGAAGAAAACGAAAGCATGAGAACAGAGAGAACTTTTATTAAAGCAAAATATTCGTCATTTGGTATCTTTCTATCTGAAGATAAACACTAGCATCGCACTAACTATAGATGCCTGCCGAACAAATGCGCTCACGGCTCATCGACAAGCGAATGAATAAAAACAGCAACAGCAACAGTAGCGAAATATCTAGGGAAAATGACAAAAACTGTGAATATCTAGCAAGAATCTTGCAAATTTTTTCATTTTATTTCCAGACATTTATATTTGATATTTGATATCATTTTTACATATTTTATTTAAGACATCCTGTTAAAATTTCATAAAACATTGAGCGCACAGTGAATGACAACAGAAAGCTATGGCAAAATAACAAATACTTCCCTCAATTGTCTTTTTGTCAACAATTTTAGCCGACGTTATCGTCATCGAGTGTGTTTTCTCGATGTGTGAGAGTGAATGAGTGAGCATGTATGTGGAAAGCATCTACGTACTATGAGATCTTATGAAAATTTTGTTCAAGAGCCGTTCTTTTGACTTTTGTTTGCCGCCTTTTTGGAGCCGACTAAATCGTATATGCTTTTATTTTATGTGGATTTCTCTTTGGTTCTACGGCAATATTGGGGATGGAACGCGCGCATCGATAACGAGTGAGACAGAGAGCGACATCGAGCAGTAGCAGCAATGAAACAAATTTAAGAAAAAACTTCATCAAATTATTGCGAAGCCCAGCAACAATAAGAGCAGAACTCTCGAAATTAGCGTTAAAGCGAGATGAATCAAATGAAGCTGTGTGTTATTCATGTTGTTTTTATTTTAGCTCCGATTGTACATATATAAAATTCATTGCCTGTGTTTACTGGTACAATAGACGAAGACGACGAGAGTAAAGTGTGTGTTTTATGTATTGCTTCTGCGATGGTTATAATAGTCGTCAATTGCCGAAATGTACTGATGCTGCTTCTGCAGCCGCAGCCGTTTCTGCCACTTTCTTTGATGCCAAATATAAATAACCGTTTTAGATTTGTTGGGCCCCATTTCATTAACGACCCATTTTCGATATGCCTCCCCATTTTCTATGCTCATACTCAACACCCTCCTCGTTCTCCCCCATTATATTTCCATTTTTATCTCTCTCCGCTCAGTTTACAATTATTACACTGCAGCAAACAGTTTGCTATGTTACTCCATTTCTATTCTTCCCCCTCTCTTATTTGACTGCATTATGTAATCAAATTTTCTAAATGCGAAAATATTTCATAAAAAAGTTGTTGCCTTTACATTTAGAGTCAATTTGTCTCGGAAATTCTTGCTCCATTCGCCTAGATTGAGTATGGCTGCTAATGATATTGGTCGTCGTAGTCGCAATATCACCAGAAATTTAAGAGTTGCAAATGAAAAAAATCCCTGAAAATGAAAACATAAGTAAAACGAAGAGAAACAAACAAGCAACAAGGTTGTGTGCAGTTCACATTTGATGGTTGACCTGTAATTATGTGTACAATCCAGTAAAGACATTGCTTATTAAAATCAAAATAGTGCCATTAGATTGTACATCTAACGAACTAACGAAAAGGAAAATGGTGAAATGAGAGAAAATGAATGAAATTTTTGGAACATAAATATTTCGGTTGAAATTGAGACTTTGAGGCTAGCAGTTTGATTAGATGGAGAAATGGAACATTCGTTTCGTGAGACAGATGGTAAAAACTTTCAATTCGTATTACAAGCTGTTGAATAGCGAACTCGAGTGCTTAAGTGTTTTCAACACGTCTCTCGGAACATTCGCACAACACCAAACAATGTGAAAATGAGATATCATATCAATTGCTGATGTATTGTTTGTGTCATCATTAGAAAATATATTGTATTTAGATATTATATTTTATGTGTGTAATATAAATGAATCGAGCATCGGATTGTACAAAGAGAATGGAACTCACACAATTTTGGTAAGTTTGTTAATTTTTTGAAATAACTCAGGCACCCCGGCATATTATATACCGTTGGAAAAGTCTTTGAAAAACTAAACGATCTAGACAAAGAACGAAGAAAACGGTTCAAAAAGATGTAAATTATTTAAGCCGTTGAAATTGGAATAAAAATTGAAACTTTCTTTCTCTTTTGGATTGAAACTTAACATAATCAATAAAATATTTAATTGAAATAATAATATTAATATTTATTCACTCTGAATTATTATCTACCTTTAATTCCAAAAGAGAAATCTGATGGCGATAAATCTTCAACTTCAGAAAGCAATGTGCCAAACAACCCATGAAATAAAAATGATTTTTAAATTGTGTTCTGAAATGAACTGTTTTCAAATAACAATGAAATATATTCAATGAAAACAAAGAAATTACCTTTTCTTGTTATATCAATTCAATTGAAAAAAGTTTTATTTTTTGGTTTTTCGTATAAATTATTTTCAATCTACATGGAAGTCGATCTGCTATGTTGTGATGAAAAGTGTAAATGTTGAGTCTTCCTCGAAGTGAATGAAATGATTCAACTTAGCTGACATTCGATCGCATTTGACGATTTGACGGTCATTTGAAATTTTTTAAGAAAGAATTCAAATGGCCACATCTCTTCCAAACACCAAGCAATGGTGTTCATTATATACTTTTGCATATAAGAGTTTTGACCTAAACTAACGGCCAGATATATATATTTCCTTGTTTGAGTACTTTTTACTAGAATATGTGCTGTTGCACAGAGTTTCAAAAGAATTTTATAATGAAAATATCATAATACCAGTATTCAAGATAAGTATTACTATTGAGATTAGTTTGAAAAATGTAATCTGGAAATATTACTTCAATACTATTATAATAGGTAGTAACAGCTACGTCCGATCCATTACATAGTCAGATACCTTAACGCGAATTTCAAAACAAATAGAATATTCATCTGGGAAAAAATCGCTGAGTTTTACCAGAAATCCTCCATATCCGCAACCTATATCAGAAATTCCACTCGATTATTTCCAATATTTGGATATAAGAGTACTTGGCTGTAATTCGGTCTTACACTCTTATTTTAACTTAACTGCGAAAATAAACCGTATTTCATATATTTATAAATAGAGTCTTAGGTCATATGATATCCATTTTAAAAACTGATGAAAACTTACAGAATGATTTTATTCTTTGATTTTAACTGAAAATTTTTCATGTGGAAATAATAAAAAATACATTTATTCATTCTATTCATTATACAATCATCGAAATTCATTAAACATTAGAATTACAAAATCGAATAAGAAAGTATTGTACATATATGAGAATTATTTTCTTCATTAACAATTTTTTTTATGCATTTAAATCAAATTGTTTCACAAAAACTAAAAGATGAGGTTGCTTGTACAAAAGTGAATGCAACAACTCAACGAATTTGGCGATGTATGAAACACGTTTAACGTTATGGCCAGTGTCCGTCCTTTAGAGGAGCTTCTGGAGCTCGTGCCTATTTAACTTTACCCAATTAAATATCTGGACAAAGGTGAAGAAACACTGAAAAGTACCTTCAACTTTCACACAAAACTGGTCAAAAAGTGGCAATTTACCAATATTTTGAGGTGTTTTGCGTCTCCATGCTAAAATATTTTTATATCGCATGAATCCAGCACCTTGTTCCAAATTTGCACAAATCCAAATGAAACGTCGTCATTCTGTTTATCCCTTTAACTGGAATATGATCACCGTAAACGATAAGGGATCAGCTTTTAAAGATCAACGATAAATGCCGCTGTTATATTTGTTATATGGCAAAGATGTTGAAACACCTGAAATTAATGAAAAAAGCTCATATGGTAATTGAGATCTCAATGGAATCTCAAACATCTTACTGATATGAACAAAATAAATTTGATATCATTAACAAAAATTGCTTCTATGGTCGGCATGCAAGATGAATGTTTTCAAAGATTGATTGATACATTTGATTGTATTTGTGAGATTGAGCAAAAATTCATTCGGAAGTCATTGGGCTGATTCTCTAACAACGATAAAAATAACGAATCTATTATTTTATTTCAAATAAATGATCAAATTATGAAATTTCGATTTTTATTGGAATTTTGAAATAAATGTTCTACTTTTTGGTAGAAACCCATTTTTTCACTATCTGGAGGTAACGTCGATTCAATTTCATATTGAAAATCATTTTAAATCAATCAATTACAATCGCAAACAGTTAACCAATTGATTATTCTTCGTAATGGGTATTTCAAGATTATTGATTTGGTTGAATATGACTTATTTCTTCATTAAAGTCTCTATTGAAATTCTAATTGAATGGAAATCATCGTCATTATTTGAAATCTAATGCGAAATCTATAGATTTCGTGCGCGTATTTTTGTATCCTTGTCGCACTAATTTTTCCTCTTCTTATTTTCGCGTATGCGTTTATTGATTTCTAATAATATGTCAGTACAGGGCCATCTAACGTTTGCATTTTGACAAAATTGTTACTTTTTCCGAATGAAATAATATCAGATCATGCATCAATGTATATCAATTATCCCATTGACTTTGCATGTCAATTGTAAGGGCGTATACTGTTGTCTCCGGCATTGATTTCGTACACGGATGCATGCGATATTAATGTCAATTGTTTGCTTGTTTTTTAATTAATTTTTTGTTATTTTCGAAATTCAATCTGAGATTACCTTCCAAATATTTTCACCACATTATACGCCCAGCTTTCTATTTGGTGATGAAAATAAAAAATAAAAAATCAGATGTAATTATTGGTTATTGTCTATTCATAGTATTTACATTTCATATTTGTTGTGATACCCGTTTGTGTGTCAATTTTGACTTCGCAGCAAAATCTGGAATTCCTTTGCTGAATGTGCGTATCATGTTTGAGAAAATACTCTTATTTTGTGAAATTTTTGAAACTAAATGAGAGAATTTATTTAAAATCGATTCGAATGGTATACTTTGCCATTTGTGTAATAATATGCAAGACATTTTTCTATTAACGAATATTTTGTATATTCCGAATTATTAATCTAAACAATTTTGAATGTGTTTACTCGAAATGTAGTCATATTTATATATTCAAATGATGAGCTCTCCTTATATAAATACAGTTTGTCGATCTCGTTATGTTAATAACATAACATAACGAACATAACGTTATTAAGATGCAACATAACATAACATATTTTTTTTGAAAAATATTTTTCGAAACATAACATAACATAACATAATTGAAAATTATATATCATGTTAATAATATGTTTGGCGTTATGTTAATAATATGTTGAAATATTTTTGGAAATATGTTACAATATTTTTGTATAATATGTTTGCGTTATGTTAATAACATATTATCAAAATAATTGCAACATATTTTAACATATTCTCGAAAATATTTCAACATATTATCAACATAATATATTTTCGGCAGAATTGTGTCCGTAAATGTTTTGAATGCCATACAAAATTCAAGTGGAAATAGCTTCCGTACAATATAGCCAATAAATTCTGCCGAAAATATATTATGTTGATAATATGTTGAAATATTTTCGAGAATATGTTAAAATATGTTTGAAAATATGTTGCAATTATTTTGATAATATGTTATTAACATAACGCAAACATATTGTACAAAATTATTGTAACATATTTCCAAAAATATTTCAACATATTATTAACATGATATGTTATGTTATGTTAACATATTAATAATTTTCAATTATGTTATGTTATGTTATGTTTCGAAAAATATTTTTCAAAAAAATATGTTATGTTATGTTTTGAAATAAATTTGAAAATGATCAATATGTTATGTTATATTTCATTAATATGTTATCAACTGTAAATCTGTATATATAAATGAATGATCTAACATACGTAAAGCTAACTTTTCCACATATTTTTCGAAAATCTATGGGTTTTTGGGTAGCTAATTTTTTTAATAGAGTTATTTATATTTCGTATCGTATCCTATCGTTATGTTACTTTGAGATTCTTATTTTTCCATGAAAAAAAAGAAACAACTAATTTCTATTCATTCCGATGAGATTTAGGAATGTGATGTTAGCGCGTGTGTTAATTTTTGTCCTCATGCACAGACAGCGAAAGCTTTAAGTTATTGTTGATTTTAAATTTGATAGCTCACGCTGGATTAAAAATGTGTTGAAGAACACCAAAAAAAAACCCGAAAAAATATACATTACTTACTACAATAACAACGAGCGTTTATAGACCATTTATGTCATTCAGCGTCTCGTCTGTTTTGCGAAACAATTAGCCTTTTCCAATACTCCTCCGCAAACCCCAACGCGAGCCAAGTTTTGAGTTTCATCACACCATTCGTATCCCCTCTCATTCAAATCACATTTAACCGGAACCGTCTAAGTGGTCTAAACTTATCTCTCGGCCCATCAGCTTCGACGAACAGAATCCGTTTCGGTAATAGCTCATCTCCCATGCATTTAACATGACCAAACCATCTCAGTTTGGATTCTTTCGCTTCCTCTCCAACCGTATCAGCGTTTAAATCCCCGCGATTGCTTCATTCCGGATTCTATTTCCCCAGTGATTGTGACGCCGTATGAAACCATTGTTAACACTTTCATATCAGACACTTCCAAATCATGAATCAGATTCTCAGAATCAACCCAGCTCTCGCTACCATATAGAATAGTTGGTCTGAAGATTGACCCGTGAATTCACGTTTATTGAATACATGTTATCTCAGTTGCGCTACAACCTTATTTCCATTAACCCTTACTGTTCAAATTCTTTATCAATAATACCTACATTACCCATTAAATTGGCTGATTTGATCGGCTTGTCCAAGTAAATAATCAAATAAAATGGAGAAATCGTACAAATCTGTCGTAGACAATTGCGTACTTCAAACCGTTCTCTCAATTCTCCATCCACACTTACCTAAGAAGTAGCTAATAAATAAAAACTATATTACGTTTTTTTACTTATTATATTTTTGTGATTATTATTTTTCTAGTTATTAGTTCTTTTTAGTAATAAAAAAGTATTGATTAGCTTATTTGTATTAGATTTCTTATTAGTTTTTTTATTAGATTTTTTATTAAAATTATATAAAATCCTGTTTCCGATGAAAATTGTGATATTATACGATTTCTTCTGATATGTTGTGTTCATTTGATACTTTAGGAGGTATATACATATTGAATGCCAATACACATATTCGAATATACTTATCAACAAGCCCAATTCTCGCATGAGATTTTCGAGCATTTCTGATGGTTTGACGAAGAGATAACCAAACTTCGTTCCATAGTAATATATATTCGAGAACACATTGAACCAAAGATCCAACAGCTCAAAAGTACATTTTCCATGGGATTCAGACCAGGCCAATGAATAACATTTATAATTAGAAATTATGAAATTACAAAATAAGGAAAATCGAAAAATAATTTGAATAAATAATAGTTAGTCATTTTTGTTGTTTTTGATGTGTGATAAAGCTCAAGTACAAATTTATTTATTCCAACAAACATTCTTTCATTACATTTATCCGAATAATTATGAATAACGAGAGTGCAGACTTGCACAAAATACAGGAAGATTTTTCGTCTGATGTAATGAATAATAAAGGTTGCATGCGAAGTGGAGGATCGATTTTGTTTGGACGAATATCAATTTGTGTTTGTGCTGAGGCAGCATCCTTCAAAGCAAATTTATCTGAACGAAGTAAAACTTGATTTGCGATTATTCCATGAATTGTTAGATAAAACTTAATTCACTATACGGAGATTGCGAATCAAATTTTTCCGTGTGAGTCGGCAATATTTGATGATTATAACGATTTTGTATTCTAACGACAATTTTCATTTGTGATAAATTCGAATCGAATGAAACACAGTCTTGACATTTGAATACATGCACACCGAATCGGTGTTGACATTCCGCTGAAGGTTTGAGGTTAGGTTATTTGATTTTTTATGAAATTTAATTTAGTTCGTCTTGTTTTTTGTTTGAATTGTCTCCATAGTCCAACCGATGAAATGCATTACCTCAAAAAATTTTCATCATCACGAATGGGTTCAATTAGACAAATATTTGGTTTAAATTCCATTCGAAAAAAGTATTCGGGTTCGACCAAAGAAACAATTAGTGAAAATGAACGTACTGCATCGTTTGGATTCCAAACAGTTCGCGAAAGCGAGAAGGAGGGAAAGGGTATTTTGAAAAACAAAACGTGCTGAAAAATTGGTAGGAATTATTGATTGATTAATGCAAAAAATTTCTTAAATAGTTCATAAAGTGTTTGAAGATGTAGCCGCTTCGTATGACTTGATGAATGATGCAATGTCATTTGGAATTCATCGGGTATGGAAGGATATATTCATGGAACGTCTTGGACCACGACATGGTACAAAGCTACTTGATATGGCCGGTGGAACCGGTGATATTGCCTTTCGATACATAAATTATATACAGAATTTACCGGCAAATGCAGACGCAAAGAAAAGCCATGTAACAATTTCCGATATTAATCAAAATATGCTCGATGTCGGCAAACAACGCGCTGAAAATTTGCAATTTACAAATGAATCATTGAATAATTGCACAATCGATTGGGTTTGCGCGAACGCTGAACAACTTCCATTTGAAAATAATTCATTCAGTGGATACACAATAGCATTCGGAATCAGGAATTGCACGCATATTGATAAGGTAAGTGAGCGAAGAAAACTCACGTAAGTTCTATAAATGTTCGACAGACTTTATTAAATAAAACATGTTTTCTGTGCAAATGATTTAATTCTCCTGTAAAAGTTGTATGAAATAAAAAAATATATTTCCTTTTTTTTCAAATAAAATCATACGAATAGAATTATTTAAAATATTTTGTTCTCTTGAAAGGTAGTGGAAGAGGCGTACCGTGTTCTGCAGCCGGGTGGTCGATTTATGTGCTTAGAATTCAGTCATTTAAATAATGAAACGATGCAATGGTTGTACGACCAATATTCTTTTACGTGCATACCTCCGATGGGCCACATTTTGGCCGGCCAGTGGGAGGCTTATCAGTATCTTGTCGAAAGCATACGAAGGTTTCCAAAACAAGAGGCATTCAAACAAATAATCGAGAAGGCTGGTTTTAGTTTTGTTCAATATGAAAACCTTACCTTCGGCATTTGTAGCATTCATTCGGGATTTAAATTATAGGCAAGAATAAAGTTATACAACTAGTAATATAACACAAGTATATACCAGCTTGACTTTTTTTATTCAATAATAGAAAATATTTCTATAAAAAACTTAAATGATTTGATAACAATACTGAATTTTGTTGAAACATTTCGGATTTTCTATTGTTCTTCTATTTTCTTTTAATTCACTCCAGTACCACCGGTGATTTCTCATTTCTATCCTTTGGCGGCCTTTGTTTTTATCGTTCACATTACGTTAAAATCTTGGTAATTTGGGGATAGAAATGTCTGCCGCTTTGAATTATATATCCAGAACAATCCAGTTCTACTTCGATCACTTTTCCAATTTGTAGCATTGGGAGTTTTTTGAACTCTAGATCAACGCACAAAATATATTCGATATGGATTTGGCTTTGGTTGACTCTGGAGCAATGTAGCAGCACCCTTCCATAAGACCGTTCTATTTGATCGATGCGCATTTTTTCACCAGGTTCAATGAGATCCGAGGTTCGTTCATTCATCCAAAATGAATATTCCGATTTTGTGCGGCTCAACACTTTATTCAGTCGTTCCATTAGGCCACCTTTGACATTTTTCTTGCTTCTCGATCGTTTATTTTGCATTCGAAGAATTGGCGAGTCGAATTGCATGAAAAATTGTGAGCTCTCCGCCGAATCGATAGCTACATTGGACGATTTGCTCGTTTGGGTGAACGTTATTTCGTAAGACAAACGCCGTTTGATAGACTGCTTTTCTGTATTTTCACTTTTCGAATTGGCACCCTTTTTTGGCGAATCACTTTCACTGAATGAATCGGATTCAATGATGGTTTCATCCGTTTTCGATCGACTAAGAATTGGCTCGTTGAACATTTGTTTCACATTGAACTTTTGCTGTTTGATCGCATTTTTCGAAGTGTTGTCTCGCTCGTTTACCGATGAGTTCAATTGATTTTGTTTACTATCTGTCAAAAAAAATAAACTCTTTGATCGTGCTGTCTTTCTATTGTGCGTTAGACCTTTGCATTCGGACACATCCAATAATTCTGGTTCAGCATCAATACTTTCATCGCTATCACTGTTCCACACATGGGAATTTGAAGTGTGGGTCGAATTTAGGCTGGTGTTTATCAATAATGGTTTGGTCGGTTTTCGCTGATTCAACTGGACTTTTGGCGGCTGCCGAAATGGTTTAATGGATGGTATATTCTCTTCATCGCTATCGTCAATGTGAAATTCGGCACTATCTTCGACGCTACTAAAAGATAGTTCTTTTTTAGCACTTTTCCAACTGGACCGTGGCTTTTTCGCCACTGGTGTCGATGCAAATGTGTTTTGCAAACTTTTCCATGAATTCGTTCGCTTCATGATGCATCCGAAAAATTCAACTACTTCTGTAAAACACAATTGAACAAAAGTTCAATGGAACAGCAGAACACAAGTAATGTTGTAGTTGTTTGACATTTGTACGATTGTATGTGAATGCTATACATCAATGTTATGGAATTGAACGGATCCATTTGAAGAATCAGTGCGAATATTAGAATCGAGTCGATTCAACGAGGCATTAATAATGCAATGCACTATTTTTTTGGCTGTAAGCTTTTTCGCTCTCGACGGTATTATTTTTCTTCATCGTTTTTGTGCCGTTAATCTTTTCTCCATTTTACTCCTGATTATTCCATAGCTCTTTGATCAATCATATCCTATTTTCGTTGCATTGTAGTATGCTGACGTCAAAAATACATTCGAAAGCAACTTAAAATCAATGGTATTACATACGTAAGGCTAACTTCTTCGCACATTTCCCGACAGTCTACGGGTTCACATGTTTATTTATTTCTTATCGTATCATCATCATGTAACTTTGAGAATATTTCACACAAAATTTCAAGTCATTGCAATGAGATTTAGGATTAAATGAAAATACGAATCAGTCGTGCCATGTTTGCGAATGTGTCTGCATTTGGTTCAAACTCACCAATATCGAGATGGGAACTATTAGGCATTGTTGATTTTCACTTTGAATTATTATTTCGATTTTGAAAAAAACACTACAAAAGCCCGTGAAAATATAGATTCTTGTAGTGAAATATTGTAAAAGACAGCAACTTTTTTTTCTCAAACCCCTACAAACGTTTTCTCAGAGTAGCGAGAGAAAGAGAGAGAGAAACAATTTGAAGATATTGCGTGAGAATAGTGTTATTTGTTTCTAAAATTGACATTATCACATGGAGCAATAAGATTTAAATTCATTTGAACTGCACTATTAATATTTCCCAACTCTAATCGGAATGACTAGAAAATTTTGTATGACTTATTTTTTTCGTAGAAAAATAATATTCTGGAAGTTTCAGTTCGATACCATAGGAAATTAACACAAGATAGTCACCATAATTTTTTTTATTTTTGACCGCGAAAATCGAACATTTTGTAGTGGAGGTAATCCTAGATCTCACCAGCGTTCATTTTCGATAAATTTCAAACTAAATTTTTTTGAGTTATCGTGTTCGTACTGTATCGTACAACGTACAACGGACAACGGACAACGGACAAAAAATTCCTCTGGTAATGGCGGCAATAATTTTTTTTTTATGTTAAAAACACAAAGAAAACTCATTTCAGGCGTTTTGAATTTTTTTGGACCGATCCCAATACTTTTAATACACACAGTGTGCGAAAAAGTAAAAATGATTGATAACAATTTTTCAATGGGTTTTGATTGGCATGTTGTTTGAAACCAATCAAAATTAACCGAATTGTGGGAACTATATCAAACTGCGACAGAATTAGACCGAAATAAAATGGAGATAAAGACACTGAATTGGATCAAGTCAAATTGGATTTTGAAATAATTATATTTTCTATGAAAATCTCATTAAAAAAACAACACTAAAATATGCTATTATTCGTTAATCCATCATAGGTCAAAGTTTTGAAATTTGGTACATTATAAATAGAATTTATGTATACAATCTGGAATTGGAAAATATTTGTGGCATTTTTACGAGCTATATATACACATATATATATATATATATATATATTTTGGTGACTTGGAGGGGCGAGTGACTTTGTGTTACCTTTAATGTATATACTCCCCTCTCATCTCATATATGAAGGGTTGAGAGTAAAAGTGTCCAAAGTAATCTCACCTCCTTTTCTCGCTGATGGAAATATTTATGAACAAGAGCAGGAGGTGAGATCACTTTGGTCACTTTCACTCTCAACCCTTCATATATGTGTATATATAAATGTATATATGGAAGATTATCGAACGGCAATCACTTTCCATCGAAGAAGGATGTAAGCGCCCAAACGTAATAGCGCAACTGTGATGAATAGAGCCTGTAAGCAGTCCCAAAACTTTGTCCCATCCATTGCGATTTCATTGAGGAATGTCTTTGGTATTCTACGGTAAAAAAAGTACATTTTAGTCCAAAACAAGCGAAAACAACTTGAACAAGTGAAGAACAGAACAAATCAAGACAAAATCGAACCTGTAATGGCAGTATGGCTCATCACATGACAGTTTTGTTCGATTGTTGCCATAAATTGCGCCGACAAATCCTTCGAGACCGTATCGCATGAAAGATATATGACTGCCCCATTTCATGTACTCGGGCAAGTCTCTCAAAGTAACACCGAAACCAGCGAACATCATCATCTGCGGAAAATGCGAAAATATCGTCCAAAGACTCATTCAATTTAAATATATTTTGTGTGTCACACATGTGATGGTTGTTTCAGCGCATACTTACCGGAATGGTTATTGTCGGTGCCAAAAATGTGCCATTCTATTGATGCAAAAATGAGGAATATTTTCATTAAAACAATAGCACTGAATGCCATAATTTAAGTTCATTGTGCAAATAGATACTCACGACAACATCGAACCACGCGCCGACCATAAGACCGACACTCTGACCAACAACAGTGACTACAATACTTATCGCAAGAAACATACTAAATCTGTCCCATTCAAATGGTTGGCTCGTTATTGTGTAAATTAGTATGGTGAAAACAAATGTACCGATAAACTGGAAATTAAGCAAGATGTTAATTGACGTTACATGAAAAAAGGTCAATGATTTTTTTGTAAAAAATACCGATATTGGAAGATCGAGCAACGTGACCGATATATAGTAGTTTTTAAGCGAATACCATCGATTGAAATGCTCTTTCAGCAATATGCCCATTTCTGTTGGAACTGAAATTGAAGCGAATAAAAAACAAAATTGTTTTTAATTACATGATATCTTGTCTCATTTAAATGCAAAGTAGGACATACATGTTAGGACTGTGAGCATCATTGTGGCCATTGAACAATGCATCAAAATGGCGAAAAGCAATTTGTAATTATCAATAACGCGTTCACCCTCATTTCCAGACCCAATGTACAAAACGCCCAACATTAAAGCAACAGAAACATTCACAGCCATTCTGAAAATGGACACCAAGAACATTAAAGTAAAACAAATTGTCCATTTGTCTATAAATTCAAATAATTTTCTACAGCAAAATTGAAACGCGTCAACGCTATTTTGCCGCTGTTTGTTGAAATCTTGACTCAAATCTAGCTATTCTCTCGTTTTTTCCTAGGGGCGTATACATGACTTTTAAATTTCGAACCATTTGAAATCTTTTAGAATCATGCTCTTTTGAGATCCAAGCCAGTCTTGAGTCTCGTATCTAACCCCTAGGTTTTTTTGAAATGGTTTGGCTATTTTCGCCTCATGTTTGGAAACTGGTCAATCCTTCATATTTCTTTAACTTTATTTTTGAATAATTCGATTTTATGATGGAGTTCATTTCACATTTGCAAATTTTTCACACGAAAAATCCGTTAAGCCTACCTTAAATGAGTCAAGGTAGCATCTCGTTTGGTTTTGATCCATCCTCGTCGCATCAGAATTGATAGCTGATGAAATGAATCGACGTATTGTCGCCAGATTCCAATGATTTGTTGATAGATCGAACCTTTTGGTTTAGCCTCTTTTCTGATCGGATATTTTGCCCTCAATGTTTCCAATCTGTACACTTTTTCTGGATTTGAAAACCAATCAATGCACTCGCCATTGCTCATGCTTTCCACCATTGTTTTAATTTTGTCCATTCCATATTCGCCGCAAGCTAATTCCACAACTAATAACCAAAAATACAATGATACTTGAAGTGATACAATTATTTTATTTATTATTATTTTTAATTTTTTTCATTAGAAGCGAATCGACCAATTTCATGCATTTATTTATCAATTCAATCGAATTCAAATATTCATCATTGAATTCATGGACATTTGAAGTGATAAGAGCAAACATAAAAACGATGCTTACTGTAATCGGCTGGATTGTGATACATAGGACATGGCAAGCTCACGGAATGTAAATATGGAACAATTTTTTCGGTGCCACCTTGATAGAGACATTCACCCAATGCTAATATGTAAACCTGTTCAAACTGTTGAAACAATCGCGCTGACGGCTGATGAATTGTGCAGATTATTGTCCGACCTTGGGAAGCCAAATGCCTCAACAGACTCACAACTTGATAGCATGAATGATCATCGAGACCCCTACACACGCAAATATGTCATAGAGTGAACATATATACGGAAAATAGTGTTAAAAGGTAGCAGACAAATAGCATTTGCGAGTGTTTTATGGAGATTTTTAAGATGTATTTTTGAGTCTCGATATCTGCATGATGATTAACATGGCAGCAGCAGCAGAAACAATTAAAATGAAACACTTTGAACGCATAACAAAATTCTTTTCTTACGTGGTTGGTTCGTCGAGAAACATCACAGTTGGATTGTTGATAAGTTCCAGTGCAATGGAAAGCCTCTTCTTTTGTCCGCCTGATAGTCGCTTTGAAATTGTGTGTTGATGATTATACAATCCGAGCAATGTGAGTATTTCTTCAATCTATCTCAGTGATTCACAGTTAACATATAATTCGATCATCAAATTTGGGTTTATTTAAAACGAGCAACAAAAAATACTAACTCGGGCAGTTTTTTCTTGTTGTTTGAATGTTCTGCCTAATTTGAAATCGGCTGCAATTTGCATGTTTTCCAAAACGGTGAGCAATGTTTGTATCCGATCTTCTTGTGTAATGTAGCAGGAAATTCGGCGGAATTCATCTAAATCACGAACATGGCCATTTGTATATACTTCACCACTGACACCGGTTCGCCTGTAGCCAGATAGAACGTCTAAAAGTGTTGATTTACCAGCGCCTGATGGTCCCATAATCGCTGTCAACTGGCCGGCCGGAAATTTCCCATTAATTCTATGCAAGATTTCTTTGGAACCTACAAAACAAAATCCAAACAGTATCACATACCAATGTCATTGCAAAGTTTCGATGCTTGAAATCCAACGTGCAAATATTTCAACAGTCGAGTGAACAACTATTGACTTTGTTGATTGTTCTATCATATTGAGTAAATTTTTCTATACATTTCCAACCAATAGTTAATGTTGCCATATTAATGCATCCAAAGTCTAGTCATTATTGTTGTGTATTGTGATGCTTCCATGTAACCTTCTGACAAACCGTAAATTTGAACGATTTTGACTCGTTAAATTAAATTGTTGGGGAATTCGAAATTAAAATTAAATTGCTGTGGCTTTATAATGCTTCCTAACCCATTTTTTGCGCGACTGTTAGAAATCTCGACCAGTTACTTAATAGCTCTAGTGATAGATTGAACAAGTATTTTTCTAGATTCTATCTTAACAATTATTCAAGTGTTTATGAAAATCGTAGTTTTGAAAATAAAGGAAAATTCTCTCGAGAACAGATTCAAAGTAATTGTTCTTTCAAATGCGATGAATTTAAAATTTCTGGGAAATATTGAATCAAAATCGTGGAGCTGGGAATGATTTGGATTTTCGGAGACATTCTTCGGACTCCCCTCTCCAATCTAAAAGCCTTATCAATACGGGCTGGGTAATAAACTAGTGGCGTTCACCTTATGATTTGTCAAGGCAATTTGCAAATTGTATGTTTCATGTCGACCAAAGGATATCAATGAAACTTCAACTAAAACTTTTTTGCATGCAAATGTATCTTTCAACAAAATTGGCATTGCGCTTGTGATAAAACTTAATAGCTGTAATTTCTGTGGCAACAATGTTGCATTTTTATTGATTAATCAACGGACTTAAGGTGTGTTTTGCATTTTTCCAATTAAAGTCAATTAAATCCGTGAATGATTGCAAATAAAGACAATAAATTCGTGATTGGCTCGAAATGAATAATTTGTACGGGATAATCACAAAATTCATTTTTCCGGATAATAAAAATATACATTTTATAATGCATCTCACCTTTAAAACAGCCTAACTGAACGGCGTAAGTAATATTTCTGAATTGTAGATCGACTGGATCGCGATTGGCCATAGTGATTCCGTTTGAGAATCCCAAATTGCCATTATTACTTGCATGCACATTATTGGAACCATATGGTTCCATGGGTACACTTATTTGCCGCTCACTCCCGCTAAGGTCCATTCTTATTAGTAAGTCTTTCAGCCCTCGGTTCTTAGCTCCCGCAATAATTCTCTGTTAATTTCGCTAAAAAGTGTACAAATTAATTGACAATTACTATATATAAACTATACCGTGACAATGACACGATGCACATATACAGCTACAAAGAAGGTTAATTCACTGCTCTTTTAGTGACTATGATTGACTGACGATCGACATTCACATGTAAATTGTAAGACACTATTCGTATGGTGCGGTTAGCGAATTTACTAAAACAATGACTAAGAATATGCTACCGTTGCTAAACCACCGAACAACGCGAACCAAATGAACCGAAGAAACAATTTCATTTAATATGTTTTCAATTCAATTTGAAAAAATGAATCATGAAACAAACAAAAAAGAATGGGTTGTGAGGAAAAAAAATGTTTACAAAAATTGAGGTATGTTTCACTCCGGTTGGTAAATTTTGAGTTGTTGTTTTCAAAGCATGCATTTATCACACTTTATTTGTGGTGGAGTTGAGCTCAAGCGAAAAAGAGATATATAGGTAAAGTTGGTTTCATTAGTTATACGTAAAACAAGTGTGATGTATTCCGTTTATGTGAGTACATGTGCATGATTCTGGTACGAGATGAATGAAGCAATTTTCAATAGCATCGAGATTAGGCTAGCGCGTGAGCTAATGTCTCGTTCGTGTGCGACATATAAACGATAATTTCATATGTGATTGACCGGCAAAGCTTTCGCCAATTTCATACAATATCCATGAAGTCTGTCATTTTGGCGCACATTCTCATATTTGACATTTTACCAATTCAATAACCTCGACGAATGAATATCGTTTTTTTAAAGATTGAACTTAGATCAAGGCAGAGGCAGACAAAATGCACCAAGCCGTGCGTACCTCACCATTCCAAATTTTTTTGTTAGATTAATAACGCATTGAATCAGGTGGCAGAAGTTAAATATAATTGTCTACAAAATGAATGTTTATTGCATTATCATTTGCCCATTTGCGTATTGTTTTTCACAACATTTTTCCATTATGTTCATTGTCAAGTTAAAGAAATAATGAATAAAAATAATATCAATGCAACGAGCGTGTGCAAGCGTGTGCGATCACATGTAAAAAAAATTGCGAGCTATTTGGTACATGTTTAAAAAAGTTCTCATAGGTCAACAAACAAGTCAAACCAATTGCAATGCAATTTTTTGCATATCATTTAATTTTTTGCATTCACACGTATTTAAGAATGTGTCATGTTCACAGCCACAGTTTAAATTGCAAGTAATGCAAAAACACACTCACATACAAATTCATTACAAATGATAGCTAAATTTTAATATGTGCCGAAAGTGCATTTGCATGCGCATTTGCCAGATGTCTTTTGGTCTTTCCTTGTCCAGTTCCGCTTTGAGCTGCTATTTTAAATGCATAAATATTATATTTTTGATAGTGGCATTTTTGTGTGCCATTGAATTTAAAGTTGAGATGGGATGACCATTGCATCGATTTGCAAAAAATTGCATCGAAAAACAGAATAACCTAAAGTTAATCATAAGCAAATAACAACAGTTGAAATCGATTGAAATCGACCATATTTTCAATCTTCAATATGTAGTTATTTCGTCTGTTCACATTGGCATCAGCTCTATTGCAAAATTATTTACTCTCAATAGATTATTTCATATTCCTTTAATTTTTAATCTTCCATCACGACAAACACGCCTGAGAACGTTTTAACCAAGAACTAGGTGAATTATAACTCTCAGATTTCAATAGAATTGGACTCTAAGGCCTCCTCAAAGTACTATACTGAACAAATCATGCAGTCGGTCAACTTAGCAAACCCTCCATGAATAGATACAGAAAGAGCAACATTGCATGAGTTTTGCCGCTAATATTTATTTTCCCAATTCTCTGGCCATAAAAAGTAATCTTAAACAACGGG
Organism: Obolodiplosis robiniae; assembly: GCA_028476595.1. NCBI lineage: Eukaryota > Metazoa > Arthropoda > Insecta > Diptera > Cecidomyiidae > Obolodiplosis > Obolodiplosis robiniae. The sequence continues at coordinate 11,753,784 of CM052017.1, read as the reverse complement.
GTACAATTTGCAGAAGCATTGCTCAAAATTCTACCGTGTATGACAGCGTTTTCAATGATTTCCAGCAAAACTGCTTGAAACGTGATAATTTCACACAAACATCTGTGAAAGGGGAAAAAACAAAAAACAATGAACTTTGTCTTATTATAGTCGATGACATTTCAACAATGTATATGTATTTATCTGATTAAATTGTGCTAATGTGCCGCTTACAAACCGATTTGTTAACCACTTTTTTCATCGCAAAGCCAACTTTTTGATTTCAATCACACGAATTATGGACACACATATATATATATACTGCCAATTATGCTAATTTGATTCTCAAAACGAACAGTTAATCGGCAAAACAACCTACAAAATGTTTAAATTGCATTTTCATTCAATGTTGAAAATGGAACCGTACATGTTATCAATCGGCGATCGACGAAAACATACAAACGTACGAACAAAAAAATAAAAACAAACAGAAAGAAATGCAGAGTGTGTCTTATTTGATTGTATTTGTTGCGCGGCAATGTATATTTTGAAAAGGCACAAGTGCAATCGCCGAATTGAAAATCAATGTAGCTAAGGCTAAATATTTAATGGATTGTTGAATGAACTGAAGGTATTATTGATTCTTAAAGCCAATATAAGGTTAAATTAGCTAACGTCTTGAATTCAATTGAAAACACTAGTAAATTTTGCCGCTTTGCTTCCGAACTTTGGCGACTTTTTCAATTTGTGCGCTGATTCTCATCGAAATCGATAATAGCATATCAATTTGATCAAGTAAAAAGCATTTAGAACAATAACAATAACAACAGCACGTCAATGAAGTTCAGAAGTCAATGCCGATTGCAGTATTTGCATCACAACTCGTGAAAGAGCATTTTTGCAAATTATTATTGCGATTCGTGAAAGTAGTGTGTTTGAAAAATTCGGGCTGGGTACTGGTTAAGTATATGAGATGCGTGTAGCACATATGAATCAACGTTGATCTATCGAATGAAATCAATGAACCACGGCTCGATTAATTTAAAATGCCCCAGAGAAAAATATCGATAATTAACCAATTTATTCTCGCACTCGCTGCTGGTATTTCGGGCTTTTCACATTGCTTATCAATTCATTTTAGGGCAATACACACACACGCACCTACGATAGAAGCATGAACAAGAAAAAAAAGTACAATAAACAGTACTATTCGCATCCGTCTCAAAGAGACTTTGATCTTTCGATGTGAAACATCACACACAATCATGAAATTTACGGAAGAAAGACGGAGACGGAGACTTTTAATATTCAGCGAAAAGTATTGATAAGCTATCGGTTGACCTTAGAAACAAATATAAAATGATTGGAAATCACTACAATTTCTGTAAGCCCTGCCGATATTGTTTGCGTTGAGTGTCACGAAGTCTATAAATCTTCGCTAATTCTCACATTTTCTTTTGCACGAGATCGGTGCTTGACGGCATGGTGTAGGCTCGCGGTAAATGATTTTTGGAACAATGAATGAAACGACCTACATATCCAGCAATAATATGCAAGGGATAGCAGCTAGCTTTAAAACAATGTATCTAGAAATACTGAACCATACAACGAGATCTTAAGCAGTCTGCGCAAGCTCACGGTTCATGAAAAATATAACAAGAAGAACGATAATTGGTGTCTCTTAGTCTCCATTGTTTCTATTTTAATTGTTTGTTTTTCTGTTCCATAGAGTTTGAGTTCATTTCTTATTATTTTTGTCTCTCCTTGCCTTTGCCCTTTCATATATTTTTTTCAAACATTTTTAGTTGTATTTAGACGTTTATATGCCGCCAATTAATATCGCAAAATTTTGCTCTTTTAGCTTCTATGTCGAGTTCAAATGTTCCATTTTTCAAACATTATCATTGTACGCCTGATGTGTGAAAGTCAAATTTGATGATTTATAAGCGTTCAAATGAATTGCAATTATTGTTTGTCAAAGTTTCATACGTCACAAACAAAAAAAACTCGAGCGCTAAACAAAAGACCGAACAAGAATATCCTTTTTAAATAGCATTTAGAAGATCAATTACATCTAAAAAAAAATCTGTTGAAACACGCCAATAGATATGGATAATTTGCGATTTAGGTATTCCGGTCAAAGTATCAATTATACTTTAATTACACTCCATTACAAATGCAAACGACATAAATTACCGATGCAAACAAAATTAAATTTAGAGAATATCAAAATGAGAATTCCACCAAAACAACTTGAAATTCAAAAAACTTTAAAACAATACGGAAAAAAGCACACCGAAAAATTTATTCGTTGAAATATATCAACAACAAAAATTAAATAAACTTAGACGAAATTCAACAAAAACTTTATAAATGAACTGGGGGAACCGTGCAAAATTACACACTTCGAAGAAAATCCGATTTCTGGGGGAAAGCGATTGATTTTGGACGCACGCTGTTCTTTGATCGCTAGCTCACATAAAACTGTTCTTCGCTTCGAAAATGGACATCAGACAAACACTAACTGCAAATACTATTGCGACAGCAGAGAAATAGCAACAGTCCTATTTAAACAAGCTTTTTTTCAATACATAACACCATTATCTACTAGGGGGCTTTAAGTAAGAAAGTATCAAAGTAAAAACAATATTAAAATGATATAGTCATCGTTTGTTTCGACTCTTCATATACACATCGATTCATTCCAATTAAGCACAATCGTTATAAATCAGTCGTTCAAGTGTAAAAATGTAAAATACATTGCAAGAGAGCACTGAGAGAGAGAGAGAGAGAGAGAGAAAGAAAGAAAAGTGTGGGGTACGTCACGCCGTAATGCGGCGAAACGAAATGAAGTGGGTGAGTGATAGAAAAAATTGAAAGTCCAAATTTTGAACCCTCTGTGTTCCCTATGATATGTGAAACTGCATGGGCAGTAAAGATTTGAAAACCTGCCAAATGATTTCATCCATTGAGTGCACGTGCCGTGCCGTGCCGTTTATGTGTTGTTTCTTCTTTCTTTGCCTCGACCGTTGTTTGTTTTATATTATAATTTCGTGTTATCATCAGCCGAATAAATTAACCAGAAATCCGAATGAAATGGCGTCTAAATGCATTTATGAATCAATACATGATTTGTAAATTTTACGAAGCCAATTAAAAGTTATTTAATTTGATAATTTCGCTATTTTTAATTTTCAAAAATCATCATTTAATATATGCATATGCATATATGATAAAAATTATTTGTTTCTTAGTGTGTTTCCTCTATCTATATTTTACTCTATTTATGCTGTGTTGATTGTGATGTTTTTGGGTATCGGATGACTTATCTTCTATCTTTTTCAATGGCCAATTTCATGAGTTCGCAACATGTAACTGGAGAAAACTGCAGCGTCTTCTCTTGCAATTTCAAGAAGTTTCAATATGCAAATGCAACGAAAATAAAAAGGCATTCCCAAGAAGGGATACGTACATAAGTATTTTATCTTTGCATATTTGTTGCTCTGAATTGTTCGAAATGAGTAAACATGGGATCGACGAATAGATGCATGCCTTTTGCAATGCAATCTTAACCGGAATTAATCGAAAGACAAATAGCAACAGCTGCAGTGGCAGAAGCAACGGTGGCGGCGGCGGTGGATATGCGACCACTCCATAATATTAATACATTCATTATGCATATTTGGCGTTCACGCAATCATTAGTGTTTCAACTTCTTATGACATTTTTTTTGAAATAAAATAAATCCACTTTAACGTATAGCTCAATGTTCGCGCATCCGTATTTCTCTATCTCTTGCCATGGGTGTGCCTATAATTATCTACCATGAAGGTGTCACAATTCATTCGGCATCGGAATGCCACTTTACTTTTCAGAAGTTAGCAGGTTGGCTGACGACGAGTGGCTGTTGATTTGTCGTAAAGAATGCGAAACACATCAAACTATCTCATATGCTATGATAGCGATCATACCAAATTTTAACGTCAAAATGTGGTAAACGTACACACAGCAAAACTCTAGTACTCCCCTGTGCCGAAAATCTCATTGAAAATTGACATATCAGAAGCACCGATAAAAGTTGCTTATGCATGCGATTTTTAGCATTGTTTGTATGTATTTTGAGGCAATGTAGTCAAATATGACATTTTGAATGAACAATGCGAAAAACCAAATGAATAAGCGACTTTAATCTGCGCCATTGATATTTCAATTTACAATGAGATTTTCAGCACAGGGGAGTACTAGAGTTTCACTGTGTGTACGATCGAACAGATATTCTTTGTTTACTTCTTTGATAAGAACACAACCTTCAATTAATCGAACTATGAGTATTAAACTATCATTATTTGGCGGCTCATTTAACATCCTCGTTTTGTTCCGAACACGTTCGCTCCAATCAAAATGAACAATTGAACATTATGTACAATAATTGAGATTTTGATAATATGGACAGCAAAATGGGCATTAAATGAAAAACAAGAATTTATTTATGTGTTTTTCAACATCATTTCCTATTAATAATTTGTGCACAACTCTTCGCATTTATATTGATGAGGTGCTGCTTTCGTTGCTGCGGTTTCTTCTGCATTGGTTGCATCGATAATCGATTTGCGTGCGTTTCTTTGGTCAAAACATGTTTAAAAGACGAAGAAGAGTAAATTGATATGAAAACCTGATGCAAATAGAAAAGTTCACATACGCCATATGTTGTCGTGCCATGTCATGTCGTTTGATTGATACGCTCGTTTTGCGATGACCAATTCTTAATTTGCCTTAAGCAAACGATTCATGCGTGATGATTTGTTTTGTTGTTTTTTTTTCCGCTCCTGTTTTCAGCTGCTATAATTCGATCATTATTCTTTATTTTGCGGTCATGTGGTCGTATTTGTGGATTTCAGTTCGTCGCTGCTTTTCTTATCAATTTTATATATTTTTATTGCTGATATTTATGACGTATTCGGAATTATTGCTCATTTTTGTTGTCACTGTTGTTGTTTCATTGACTTTGACTACAGTTTCTCTCGATTTGTTTCTGATTTCGTTCTCTTTTACCGTTCGGTTCGATGGGAAATGACCAGATGGACTTGCAAGTTGGCTTTGTGTATTATCAGGTTGTGTCCATAATAGCTTGTACTTTGATCTGTTCGCGTTATTTATGTTTAATATTTTCGTGCATATATTTACAATCTCATCATTCATATTTCACTCTCTGATTTTTGTACATTGCTTATCATAATAATTATTTACACTTGATGACATTCGGCGCATGATCGAACTGTGTTAAGTGGATTTTATTCCGAAATCTATTAATTTTCTTCTTATATAATAGATTGACGAATACTACATTGATGACTGATGATGCCACTGATACGAATTCGTTGATTGATTAGTTATTCGTGATCGTGATAGTGAAGTTACTTTTTTGGGATAGCATTTTATTAAACTGTTGCAACCGCTCAAACCGTTTGGAATATCCAACAAAATAAGAAATATCACATCAAAAGGTGTATAAACTATTTGCCGATAACGGAAGTACCGCAATGTCACAATTTCTTTGGTATATAGTTAGATGTACTTGTAAATTGCTTTTGCGGCAAATTCAATGTTGATTGAATTGAAACGACATTTTCAAGCCGATTGCATATATGCGTCACTCTTAAGCGGATAGAAATTAGAAAATGCCGGATATTGATGCGAGAGCGAAAGAGATATTAGTATGGATGATGGATGATATAGGAAAAGAAAAAAACACCAAGGGATTGAGTGAAAAAGATGTGGGAGAAAAGGGAGTTTTACCTTTATCCATGGCATGAATAAATGAAAGCCATTTTCGAGCGCCAAACAACAAAAAGCATCTTGAAAAGATTAAAAGAATTTGAAAAATAAAGACTTTAAATGGCGTTGTCAAATCTTTACCTCGCATTCTCTTTATTCTACAATCAAAGTAGGTTTTTTTTCATCAACAAAAACGAAAAAAATGCCAGATTTGCTTTGCATGTAAAAACTGCTTGAATTGGCTCGTGGCTCGAAATGCTGCGTTTTATTATTCAATGGTGTTGTGTGTTTGGCACTTTTGCTCATTATATTTATATGCGTGTTATATCTTTGGCACTTCTTTCATTTTTACAAGATACATAATAACAAGATCATTGGCGAGCTATGAGTACTCTTTCTCTCTGTGCACACATATCGAGGCGTTAGGGAGTGCATGAAGAGTGAACGGGAATGGGAACAAGGCTGAGCTATTATGCGTGTACTTCGTACAATCAACTCGAGTATGTCTGCTCTTTTCTCCATACAATTCCCATCTTCCGTTCGGTGGCTTCCCATCCTTCTATTGCATTCGATTTAGCATCGTGCACAGATAGTCAATGAAAAAGCAACAAGAAGAGAACGTCAAAGTGACGAGACGCAAGTGATTGATATAAAGTGAGAGCTGTTGACGAATACGAAAAACATGTACACACAAAAAGACCATTTTCGATGCACACACGCGCTTGTTAATGACAAGATATTTTCTTAGTCAAACAAAACAAGTGAGAGCAGCTGCAAAGTAAGATTCATACACTATGTGCTTTATTGATCTCTTTACAATCCGAACTAACTTAATCAAAGCTTTACAGGTTATTCATACATTTTTTGTTCTTGAATTTCCCGTAACAGATTATTATTTCAAAGTCAACCAAATCGATTCCCAAAATTTAATTATAATTTTCAATTATCACTAATTTGCCGATTCACTTAAATTTGTCATTCAATTTCCTACATTGTGCAGTATGCAATTTATTCACATTATTGTGCATTATACAATATGACTGCAAATTAATTTTTATAATATCGTTATCATTATCGATATTAGCTCGCTCTCGTAAACGCATCACACATCTAATTGTTGCTACATTTTATGCATCGTATGGAACAAGCAATTGTTCAAACCACCGAGACAAATGTTTCGCACAACGTGTTCGAGTGCACATCCGTGATCAAATAATAAATTATGCATCAATGTTCTATCTGCTATTATGCATCCTTTGCAACACGCTCTTGCACTTTCCGTTCCATTTTCGACGTGCCTCTTATTAATGTCTTATACAAATTATCCTTTTTCAATGAGTTTCTATTGATCCTTTGCTGCGTGTACGTGTATTCCGCAAAGCCAATTTCGTTCGTTTATCCGCAATTTTCATACAAAGCGAATACTAAATTATAACTTCCTCTTTCATGTTTTTTTTCTGTGTTATTCGCATTTCTAAACATTTTCTCTACCACTGCAAAGAACCCACATTTTTCGCTATCACACCGCATTTTCACCGGTGAGAGAGAGGAATGTTCCACATAGCAGGATAGAAATCTTGATAAAAATATTTTAATCGAGTTTGTAAAATGAATTTCGTCCTCAACAATGATAGACGTTTTGTTGCTAGTGGGCCCACCGAGTGAATTCAACTCAATATTCGGACGAATTATAATTATAAAACCACAAATAATATCGGTGTGTTCACATCTTCTCTCGCACATAAACTTTTATTTTTCGGTTAGAAGACTTACTTTTTGCACTCAGATCACTACCATTTCACACGCAAATTTCCCAACAACACATCACCAATCACTTGGTGACACCAGGGGGTCATTAACTTAAAAATTCGTTTCTCTTGGGCAGATCGCTAATCATACGTGTTTTTTTTTCTCTCCATTTTCACATTCCCTCAAACAATGTCATATCACTCATACAAAATATAAGTCATCAATATAGTCAAAATGTCCTAAACCTGTCTTCTACGAAGCTGCCGCTATAAAGAGACTCTCATCCGATAGATATATTTCAGCGATATGACAATGTTTTCATTCCCTTTCAATTTTATGTCTCTGGATTTCGATGATTTCGTTTCGCTGTATATCACTTGTAACCATTTAAATTTTTAAATTCCGATTCATTGGCATCTCCAAATTTTATAATTCATTATTCAACACCTGTGTACGGAAACACATATATTTGACGTAATGAAACCCAAGTGCATATTGATATTACCCAAAATTAACTGTGCTGTATAATGGTAATCGGTTAGATCCAATTGAACAGGCATCAGCTCTCGTATGAATTGGATTAAGATCCCTGTGAAAAAGAAGTGTCTGAGTTATTGGAATTTTAGTCATTTTCTCTATATTTTTTATTAGTTTGCCTTGGCTAACTGTAACTGAGCAGTTGAGTATATTGGCACATTTTGGCTATATTTATGTCTTATATTATGCATGAGGGTTTAAAAAAGAAGCAATCAAACTCTGACAATCATAAGTGCAGCCAACTGACAATCATAAGTTACGCATAACTGACTGACTATGATTAAGACTATAGTACTGCTCTGTCCCTTGATAAAATTCCTTTCGAAATGTCCCAAAATATTCGGCTCTGTTAATTTATTTGTACAATGGGACGCACTCAGTCATATCCATCAATCATTATGTGCTTTGATTCATAGCGAAATCTTTGTGATCCAGTTTTCAATTAGCGAAATTATTGGAATGATTTGCCCCTTGCTGAAGCGATTTCATTTCATCTCTTGTGATTCGCTCTCTCCATCACGAATACGCAAATTTTCCGCAAATTTGAGCCACACTAAGATTAAGCGCAATGAAATTTCAAATTTATGAGGAATCTAGATTACGCGCGGCGTGCGTATAAAGCATGCTACATTGCTGAAAGTTAATTAATCCGATTAAAAGGATTGCATTTATATGTACTGTATATTCCACCCTGTTGTTAAGTGTGCACATAGTTGAAAGAATCTCTCTTTCATCCTATGCCCTCGTCGTTGTCATTTTCATCGTCGTCGTTGGCGCTGTCGCCATTGTAGTTGTTGTTATTTTCGTGTACATTTCAGCACAGAGTTTCCCTGGCGCACAGTCTCCATCGCCTCATTCACCGATATATCTATTACCAAAATGGTGGTAAATGTGGCTTATCTTTTGTGTTTATCTAAATGAATTAAAAATTTTATTTGTCTTTAAGTCACGTTTACACGTTTGCTCAAATATGTTGCTAGTATGCTGTTGATGGGATTTGTTGGCGTTCTCAAGTCTTGAGAAACAAGACAGCAACCAATACTCTCGCGAATGGTAATGAAAAACAACGGAAATGTGTTGCTTTTTGTTCCAATGCATTTGATATTGTTATTAAATTGGTCGTTCGTAGCGGTAAGCTCATTAGCAATTGTTGAATTCTCTCACAAGCGAAAACGAAAATCAAGTGCATTGCTTCGAAATAGCATCTCCAACTAAAATGAATATTTCGTTTCGGATAATTTGAAATTGATTAAAATTTTCCTTCAGGTGGTATATTTTGACATTATCTCGATTTAAATGTACACCACATTGAATTCAATCCGTTCTCATGAGTATACTCGTTCTCCCATTGCGGTTAACCTGTAAAAACAATGATTTTCGCTAATGAGTAATTAAAATGTTATTCAAGATAATAAAATCTTATGCGAGGATTTGCGATGTGCCTAATAAAAGCAATAGCTTCTCCGTACCAACAATCATGTGAGCAAAGGAGCATTGCCGCTGATGAAAGCTTGATGGAAACGCATAAAGCGTTATCATGTTGGTTAAAAAACGTTTTATAATGAGCATTCGCATTGTCAATAATAAACAACGGCAACTCAAATGATCAGTGAGACGTATGACAAAGGTGAAAGGTTTGTTTGTGTATTGCAACACTCACGTTATGATGTGGTTTGATATTTTTCGCAAAAATATCCGTCAGTTGTCAGATCAATCTTAAACAACATCAACATGTTTACTATCTCAATTAAATGATTAGAGAGATACGAACAAAACTACAACATTATTTATTTCGAATAATATATCATTCCATTATTTGTTTTCGGTGATTGAGCAATAATCTCGAGCTAGTTGGATTCTTCGCATATTCAGGCGATAGCGACTTGGCGAGAAATAGAAAAATTAAAAAAAATCGAAAATTATTCAAATTATTGTCATAAATTACGAAAAATGGCTAACTATCAACGCGCAAACATCTCATTCTTCCACTTCCACAATGCACCGTAGAGCAATTTTAATTGAATTATTACTAATGAATATTTTCTAAAGTTTGACCATCAATTGAATGTTGCTTTCAATAATTATTGAAAACCTGTGTGAGAATATTTTAATATTTTTATCGATTAAATTCATTTATATAATGCTCAAGATGTATTTCTGGCTTTGTCTACTTATTGTATTTCATTTCAACTAATTTTGAGATGCGAAAAGTTTAACCGAATCTTTTTGAAATATTTAAATGCACTCATTTTACCCAATGCTAACGAAGTGTGGGTAATGCACACATAAACACACAGACACACACACACACACAATAATAGGGAATGTTCAACTGTTCATGAACCATTGTGTGTGTTTGTTGCTCGCCATGTGTGATCTGTCAAATTTTTTTGTCAATATAAACAACTGTTTTGTTTTGACTGTTTAAACTTGTTTTGTGTTAAAATTTTCGGATTATTTCTATCGTAGACTTGAAAAATTGGTTAATATCGGTTGATTAATATGAGTGCAATCGACTATCTCAAGAAGGCGGTCGAATATGACATGAATGGCAGGAAATTGGAATCACTGAAATTATATAAATCTGGAATTTCAGCACTTCTTGAGATATGCAAAAGTATGATTCATTCGCATAATTTATTTTTTATTTGATTGATAAAGTCGCAATGCAAAAGAATTCTCTATCAAATCAATTAATTTATTAGCTGCTTGTCATTTAACCGCATCCTTATGAGCGAAATTTTATGATTTAATAGCTTGGTAATTGCATATATTATTGTAGGTGAAACCAATCCGGAGAAGAAATTACATTTCCAACGTAAAATCGACGAGTATATGACGCGAGCGGAACAAATCAAAGAACAAATCACACAACAACGCAGTCGAGGTGAAATCATAGATAAGATCCATATTATTGCCAATGGAACGGGACACGGCTATGAATCGGTTTTTGGGAAGTATTTGGATGACGGAGTTGAAGAGATTTCATTAGAAGAACCATATTTAAGAGAGTATTATCAGGTATGCTCAGCTTGTATGCCAAAGTGTATGTATCTGCAAGAATTGGTTTTCTTTCTTCGAGTCAGTTGAGCTGTATTTTATGCAGAATGAATAAAAACGGTTTATAACATTCTGTGCCTTCTAGTTGATAAACCTTGTTCGATTTTGCGAGCTAGTCGTTTCGAAGTGTAAAAATTTGAAATTTATAAGCGTCACAACAACGGAAGTGCCATCAAACCAACACAATGAGCAAAAGGTTGCATTCGAAGCATTAAAAGGTGACTTGAAGAAGCGGAATATCTGTTTGTATGTCGATTACTCCGAGCAGCTACACGACAGACAAATTATGTATGTAAATTGGGTGCCAGAATGTAAACTTGTTTTCAGTAAAAAATCAACAAATTTTTGCATCAAACTGTTTTTGAACTTTTCATCGTTTTTGTATATTTAGACTGAGCAATGGATACATTATCAAAATTGGGCGTGGTCTTCACTATTTTTTGCCTGCTGAAAAATTCTGCCTCGGGCAATCGAACTACGATTTTCGCAAATGCAAAGAGACGAACATTGATATATTTTATTGCCCTGAAAATAAAAGATCATGATCGTTTTTGATGGAAAACATGTTTATTATGCCTTTGAAGCTGAAATATATTATTATTTTTGTTTTTTCAATTTGAATTTCTCCTTTATAGCAACATTACATTGATAAGTATTTCTGGTTCCATACAATTATAATACATTTTGCAAGTTCACGCATAGAATTAATGTTTAGATTTACAGCATCAGTGGTTTTTATAGTCAAAAGTATACCCATTGATGTGCACCTGTTTTTTTTTTTTATTAAAAAAACCAAATTGGTTATGTTTTGTCAAATACAACATGGCATTTTTCTTATTTTTTCTGCTGTTGTGGTGAGCAAAACTCAGCGTATAAACTCAACAATAAAATTCAATTTACTTCAAATCTGAACATTATTTCTGTGTGTGTGTTTGCTACTCCTCATTTTTCGTATCATTCGTTAGCATTTTATCTTGGTTTTGGAATTTATTTTTAATTTTTAATGTTAATTATCGTTGTCCCATAAAATTTTATTTATGCATCTTTCAATTGTAATAATGCCGTTTATACAAGAATAATTATACGAAATAGCAAATGATTTTCATCCAATGAAAATATCATGATATTTGTGATAATCTTAAACTATGCAGCACCAGACATTTACGTGCCAAATGTATAAACCAAAATTTGTAACATATAAAAGGAATATTAATATTCATATTTAGATCATTTTATGATATTTTCAAAGCAAAATAACTATAAAAACTGGAAAAGTCTTCAAACATTGAAAAATATTGAGTGAAAGTACGTTTTGAATTGAATCGTATTCGATAAAAACATATTCACATGATTTGTGGACATCACATTCGAATAAAAATATTTGGCGCACACAAAGGCACTTGATTTGTCGATCTCGACGATGATTAAACGATCTTGAAAATCTGACTAACATACGATTATATAAATATGAAAAAAAAAAAAAAAACATAACAAAATATAGAATATAGTAATTTTGTTTTAAGAAAAAATCCAAATTGATTGAATGGATGATTCAAGAGCCCGCAACTGATCAGCAGTGCTGGTTTGGAATTTTTCCATAGATTTGTGGAAGCTTGGACCATCAAAACGAATTAAATCCTGCAAATTATGAAACAAGTTAGGTAACTGAATTAGAAAGAAAGAAACAAATGAGACCCTCAGAGCAAAATTATTTTGATTGGAAAAATAGGATAAACTTTTAACTCATTTTTGCTTTTATAATTAATAAATGTCGGGGGAAACAAAACTGTTGAAATGCCTTTCACAATTTTCCGCTGGCAAAAACGAGATGAAAATATTTGCGGGCAAAATTGTGATAGTTATGTTTTCGAAAAGAATCATCAAAAATTCGCGCTCCAATTTTAGTATTCCGCTTTTACAATTTTCATACTTCATCAGGTTGGTTCTGAGGGTCTCGAATATGAATAATTTGATGAATGACTAAATATGTTCATATTGGGTTTTAAAATAAAAATAAGAGAAATTTATCAAAATACGAATAAACCAAGTGATGAATTATTAAAGACAAATAATCACTTACCGTCATATCATGCAGACCACAAACGTCCAAGCAATGTGAAATTAATTCATATAATTTCACATATAAATGTGCAATTCGTACGAAATGAACATTCGGAAATTTTGGATATTCAATGTGGCTTGATCCGACCGATCGAACTTTATACTCAGTGTGCAAAATAGCATTTGCTTCAGTTGCTGATAATTCGCCTTGCTACAATAAATAAAATTTGTTGAAAAGTTTTAATTCAATAAGATAATTATGATTATCAATCGAATAATTAAAAAAATGGGATAAACATTTACCTGAACCAAAAACTTTAGAGTGAATATAATAGTCGAGTAGGATTTCGAATTCTTTATTTCGCGTATCTTCTGCACAAAGCCATCATCGAAGCCAAGAACCCATTCAAGTACGCTAAAGCGGGATTTATTAAATCGTTCCTCCTTATTTTTGAATACCAAATCGAATGATTCGGGCAGTGGCACTAGGACCAATGTGAAGTATTTAAAATATAAAAAATAAATAAGAAATGAATATTTTATTATCTTCTTGAAAATATTTTAAAATCATACATACTTGGTGGATAGAGAATTTTTTCTTCGGTCACTTTGAACGGTTCATCGTGTGCATGTTTCATGCAAATTTTTTTTGTGGTTGGACGTCGCCTGTAGCTCATATACAGAATGCCACAAAGTTTCCTTAATATCGGGATGATCAACTCGGCATAATTCATCGATTTGAAATTTCGAAAATCAATATAGTCGATATCTTTTACATTGAATATATCATCGACCATTAATTTGTACATGAATGAATCGTGTTTTTTACAAAAATTCACAAAGGAGTTCTTTTCTTCATGGTCATCATTCATATTCAAATCATAACATGCCAAACCATTTGCAATCGTATTCATTTGTTCCGATGTAAAGTCGGGACCAAATACATCGTGAGTAATTTTTTCCAAATTGTATTGCGGTCTGCCGTTCACCACTTCAAATGGCTGACGTTGCACATACATTGAAACATTCAAGATTCTTCCACGTTGCTCTGGATTATTATTTGATTCCTTCAGACCTTTTATAAAATCGGATATGACATAAATCGGCAAATAGTTGGAGCCGCACAATGCACTGAGAAGCTGCATCTGATGAACATTTAGCCCAAGTTTTTCTTTTAACTTGACTTTGCAATACCGAATGCATATCAAATCTCTAATATTGATTCCGTTTGCTCTCCAAAATTGAAAATCTCCCTCAAATGCCATGAAGTCGGTATCGTTCGAAATGACTGCTAATACTTCTTCAGAATGCTGCATAGCATAATTTGCGATTTCTTGATTGTGTCGCACATGGTTCACATGAAAGTCTCCATAGCGTCGAACTAACTTCTTCAAGTTGTAATCGTAAGAGGGTGGCATCCGAATGTCCGGCGATTGTCTGTTTTTCTCATCCAAAAACGTTTTTAGATTGGCTTTCTCTTCAATTTTATCTAATATTTGCAAGTGATTGATGTAATCATCCTCCCGCTTTGGTACGAAGAACTGCAAATCATCAGTATATTTCTTGCCGGCCATAAAAAATACCAATTTTGCGTTGGTTTTGCTCAAATTCTCCAGGAATTGCTTCAACAAGCGATTATAATGATCGAAGCGGCCACCCAAAATCAAACCCATTTCATCACGTTGCACAAAAATATGTGTAGCTTCTTTGAAATCAATCAAAATCATCGGCGGTTTGCCATCGTGATCGCTGAAAAAAGAATTTGGAAATTATTCATGTGGCTTGAGAAGGAATTCAATATTGAATTTGTTTTTTTTAAATATATGATGGTTTCCAAAAAAGAAGATAAAGCAAATATTTAAATGTTATTCTTTAACGCTCAATTTTAGTGTTTTAACTCACATTTTCCAATTCTCTATTTCCTCTCGCATACTTATTTTATCCATCACCGATTTTTCAAACCTAGTGATGTATTTATTAAGTCCTTTTACGCCCATTTCGAATTGACTTTGCTCCTCTTCAGAATTCTGAAATAAATACGCTGAACTTTACAGATATTTATTTCACACGTAAAAAAAAATTAACCAAATCAAGACTTTCTTTGTCCAATTCCATTTTAAGATTCAAAATGTCTTGATTTGGTCAATTATTACTCTGAACTTACGTATACATTTCCCAGTAGTCGTGAGACGAAACTATCAAATGCAAAAATGCATTTAATTGTGAAATTCGCTGTCTGCCACAAAACGTAATGGTCACTAGTGTTCTGATTTTTGTTCTGTTTCTTTTTGCGTTGTACACAGTGCACACGAACACATTAGCAAGTGACAGATGATTCTGACAAGATGAGACTATGCGCGTGCATGTATTGGCATATTTGCATTAAGATGTCAATGTCAAGCCGGCGATTTCGTATTTTGCCATGTTTACAATCTTTTTTTGCGCGACTAGAATTTAAAACTGATTTGAATTTGAAAAAAAATATAATAATAGATTTCCATCAGCTTTTACTGAAAGACATGTAACGTAAAGCTTTATTATTACTGCAATATTTCAGCTATAGAATATAAAACCAAATATATGGAATTCATTTATAACGATTTTAAATATAGAAGCAAAAAAAATTACAAATCTTTTGCCACTTTGAAAACTATTGTAGTAGCACCTGACATAAATTCCAACAAATATGTATTCCTGCTGACGATTTGTTTGAAAAATTGATCGGTACAACATTCGGAAAAAGGTTGAAATTCCAAATGTTTTTAATTTGAAAACGTACCGAATTCCAAAAAAATTGGGTACACGTACGTAAAACCAACTTTTCCTTACATTTCCCGACAGTGCACGCTATGTTTACAGGTTATGTTTATTTCTAATCGTATCATCATGTAACTTTGAGAATAAGTCACACAACATTTAAAGCCATCACGATAAGAATAAGGATTCATTAATACTACGATTAAGCCGTGCCATATTTGCGAATGTATTGGCACTTGGTTCAAACTCACACACAGAGAATTTAACGTTTTTTTTTGTGTCGGTATATTTAAATATAAATTCACACGACAAAATTAAAAATTTACCAATATTGTTTAGATTCCAAGTGAGGTTTCAACTCAATTTTTACATACATACAAATTTTTCGTTTCGACCCCGAAAAGACCCCGAAAATCGAAAATGTTGTAGGGAAGGTAATCCTTAATCTCATCGGAATGACTAGAAATTTTGTATGACTTATTTTTTTCATAAAAAATAATATTTAGAAAGTTTCATTATTATACAATGCGAACTAGACATAGTTCCCATACAAATGTTTCTTAATTATATTGAAAAACAGCCCATTTATTGATTCGAATCCACTAGAGCTACCCGAAGACATGATCTGATTAAACTAAAAGAAAATATGTTTCTATACCTAATGAATACCAATATGTGCGTTCATTTTCGTTCAATTCAAATCTCAATTTTCTGAGTTATCGTGTTAACCAATTTTCGCGTACAACGTACAACGGACAACGTACCACACGCGGACAAAAAATTGCTCCGGGAATGGTTGCAATCGTTTTTTTTTCAGGTTCAAAACGCTTGGAAAACTCATTCCGGGAGTTTTGAATTCTTTGGACCGATCGCAATACTTTTTCTACATACAGTGGTGTGTGCGGAAAAGTAAAAAAAGCATTGGGAGCAAAAAAACGCCATGTTTTCAATGAATATCTTGTTGTGCTACAATTTTATTGGAATTTTTTTTCAGAAGAATTTAGTATGGTTTTGAAATTTTTTTAGATTTGTGTGTTTTTTAGGACAATTTGGTATTCACCCCCTTTTTCACACAAAAATTTGGAATCCCAACCTTTTTACCAAATGATGTTCCAAAATATTTTCAAAACAAATTTTAGGTAGAAATGATATGATCAAGAGGGCCGGACTATTTGAGACATTTTAATGATATCTATTCTTCAGCGCCATCTATTGGGCAGTAGTATTGATGTGATATTTCAATCGTTTCAATGACTCATTTGTTTTTATTATTTGTGTCAATTAAAATTTTGTTCGTATTACAATGGATCTAAATTGAGTTCACCGATGTAAAATAAGATGGCGAGGTCGAATGGCATACTCTCGAATAGCTCTCCAATCCCATACAAGCACGGTCCGCTTGGATATGATATATGAATAAGAAAGAAACTGAATAATTTCATTTCATTTCAAATGTGGAATATTATAAAGGGTGATCCAATAAGAGCTTCCAGAATTTTTTTTCAAAAAAATGCAGAAAAATCGATTTAATATTAAAAACTTGTATTTGAGTGATTAGTTTGGTTCATGACAATTAGTATTTAAAAATAATTTCTTTCAAATGTTGACCACAACTGGCTCTGAGGTGGTCCATTCGGTGGGTCCAATTTTCGAGCACTCTCTCGAGCATATCAGCCGGAATTCCATTGATGACGCGAGTAATGTTGTCCTCCAAGTCATTACTCGTCTGTGGTTTGTCGACATAGACCTGTGATTTCACATAGCCCCACAAAAAGTAGTCTAATGGCGTCAAATCACATGATCTTGGAAGCCAATTGACGGGTCCGCGTAGCGAGATTATCTG
Organism: Obolodiplosis robiniae; assembly: GCA_028476595.1. Taxonomy (NCBI): domain Eukaryota; kingdom Metazoa; phylum Arthropoda; class Insecta; order Diptera; family Cecidomyiidae; genus Obolodiplosis; species Obolodiplosis robiniae. Next base: position 11,736,023 of record CM052017.1, on the reverse strand, counting down.
GTTATCAAAATGTTCCTTCAATAACTCGATAGTTTCGCTGGCGGTGTGGCAAGTCGCGCCATCCTGTTGAAACCACAAGTCAGCCACACCAATGTCTTGCATTTTTGGCAACAAAAATTCAGTGATCATTGCTCGGTAGCGCATTCCATTCATGGTAACCCGCTGTCTGGCTTCATTTTTGAAGAAATACGGCCCGATGATGCCGCCGGCCCATAGACCACACCAAACAGTGCATTTTTCGGGATGCATCGGTAGCTCTTGGATTCCTCCTGGCTGTTCATCTGCCCAGATACGCCAATTTTGCTCGTTTACATACCCGTTGAGCCAGAAATGGGCCTCGTCGCTAAACACGATTTTTCGGTAAAAATACGGGTCAATCGCGAGCTGTTTCAATGCCCAGTGAACGAATTCACGACGCAAACGAAGATCGGCCGGCTTCAATTCTTGGACTATAATTTTGATGTGCCTGTCGAAGAAGGCCATAGTTTCGAATCAAAGCAATTTGAATTGAAATCATTTCGCATCACCGAGATTTGAGCCTATGTCCCCATGACTGTGACACAAATAAGTGCACTTAACGCTCGGCCTTTCAATAATTTAATTTCAAGTCATTCTGATGAGATTTGGGAAATATTTATATGGAAGATATGTTTTTATTGAAAATAGCAGTGCTATGTCCCACGTAAATGTTAAATGAACTTGTATTTCTTTGCTCATAGTAATAAGGTTCGCTATTTTATCGACAATCGAAGCTATGAGAAACGTTTGTTGAGATTTGAAGAATATGTCTTTTTTTTATATCGATACAAGAATTTCATGAGTTTTTGAGGTGTTTTTCAGTACTAAAATATATATATTCCAAAGTTAACATCAACAATAGCTAATAATTCTCGTCTCGCTTTTGGTGATTTAGAACCTAATACCAATACATCCGCAAAAGTGGCACGGCTGATACGTAGTTTTAATAAATCTTAAATCTCATTGTAGAGACTTGAAATTTTGTGTGACTTCTTTTTTCATGAATAAATGAGATTCTTAAATTTACATGATGATACAATAAGAAATAGATAAAACTCAAATACAAATCTGCAGTAGGTAATGAAAATTCCGTAGAATTCAGAGAAATGTGTGGGAAAGTTAGTTTTACGTTTGTAACACCATCCATTTTTCATTATATTTCTACATTTGAAACATCAAATCTGCATAAAATGTTCTGAACTTTTCTTCGGCTTTGGTTTTAACCATATAAATTTACCTCCAGAAGAACGATTTACAATTTTCCAGAACAATTTCCAAAATATATGATAATTATAATATGTATGGGCACAAAAATATTTTTATTAATTAGCCTTTCGAAAATTACTTGATTTCTATTATCTAATAATTTTATCATTTTAGAAAAATCATTATTACACAGAGAGAGAAAAAATGGTAAACATTCTATCTCAATAACTAAACAGAGTTTGGCAAAAAAAATTGATTTCAACTTGAATTTATTGCAGTCTAACTGGTAGAATTAAGCCAGTCTGCGGTAAATTCAAGTTCAAATAAAATATAGTTTTTATGTCAAAATCTGTATGGTTATTCAGGCAGAATTGACCCATAATTTATTGTTTACCACCGAATGACTCGAATTCACACATTTTCTCTCACTGTGTAGAATTTCACTTGTAAGTCGAATGAAGTGAAGCTTCTTTGTGTATTTCGTTAAAATTAAAATCATAACAATTTCTGTATCCATTTTGTCCTTTACTTGGTTTTCAATGGAGGGCAATGAAGTATGGGCGCGATGATTTTTCGATCTGCATTTGAATTAATAAATTTAATTTAATATCTGAATTTCGAAGCAAATTTATTCGTTTTTTACCTTGTTCTGGAACTAAGTCACATGGGACCTCACCGTAATAATTAGTAACATTTACATCTGCCTTGTATTTAATAAGCAATTTAATCAAGTCCACATTATCTGAATGATGAAGTAGAAACCATAAATGTTGGAATTTTATATCTTGATTAGCAAATATTACGGTTCTTGGAAGCCCAATGAAGTGGTGTATTGCCTTCATTGTCCTGATAATTCACATCAGCATGATTGTCAAGAAGGTATTTTGAAGTGTTTTCGTCGCCTAAAATAATTGAGTGAATAATCATCTATTCCATATTAGATGTATGGACATTTTTCGCAAATGTTGCATTAAAAGTTACCCGAGTTTACGGCACTGAACAATGGTGTAAAACCACGTTGATCCCGAACCTTATCGATGTCAATTTTGCTTGCGATGAGAAGTTTCAGAATGTCGGTTTTGCCTAAATGAATGAAGAAAACAGTTGAGATTTCATATGGGTGTTTTAGTTCACATTTATCATATTAACCATAGTTAACAGCTTCGTGAAGGGGTGTCCATCCGTTATTATCTTTTGCATAAATATCGGCTCCATGGTCTATTAGTAGCTTAACGATATTCACATGACCTGGAATTGAATTGACTTTGAAATATCAACGATGAAGAGCAACTTTCATTCCATTAAAACTACCAGTAGAAACAGCACGATTCAGTGGAGTATATCCGAAACTGTCAGTGGCATTCACTTCAGCGTTTTCCCGGATTAAGGCTTTTACAACATCCTCATGACCTGAAATATATTCGCATTTACTTTTATTGCGTTATTCTTTATATATCACCTCTAGAATCTATAGTTTATAGCATGTAAAATAACAAAAATATGGTTATTTTCCTTAATTTTGAATCTTAAATCTCACCATTTGCTGCAGCATCGTGTAGAGTTTCATTCTGAAGCTTAAAAGAAGTTCCAGTTTCCTCACGACTGATGGGTCTAATTGTATGAATATAACATTTTGTAAAAATATATATGAATCATTTTAAATGCCAATTCTGAAAATAGGCTAGGAACGGATCTAGTCAAATCTGCTCATACTGTAATTTCGTTGGGATTTTGTGTAGCGGACGTAACATCTATTTACACAGTGCAAGTCGCAAATCGGAACATACGGGGCATCCAGAAAAAAAAGATAATTCGAGTACGCTGAATCCAATGGTGCTAGTCGTTTTTAAAAGTTAGATCGCGTTCTTGAGATATTTTGAATATTAGTTTGGATGTTTGGGGACCCCTAGAGGAAAAAATGAGTTGTTTTTTTCTACAATTTATTCAATGTAAATCGATTGAAAACTTTGGTATTGGCAAGAATACATCAGAAAAAAGACATTGGAAAAAAAAATCAAAGAATTTGATCGATTAAAAGTGATTTCTCATCGATTTTTGGCCAAAAATCGATTTTTTTTTTATTTTTTTTTCAATTTATCAATTTTAAATCCATATAAATTGGTGGGAATGTGTGGAACTCAACTAATTTTGATAAAAATACATTGAAACAGAAAAAATTTCAAAAATTTGAGCTAATTCGAACTATTTCAAATGGATTTTTCTTTTTAAAAAGAACATTTCTTTTTATTTTTTTTCAATTTTCGTTCCCTGATTGCTCTGATTCATCTGTATCATCATTTTCTTTTTGTAAATTCCAACAAATATCACCCAAAAGAGCATCAAACTTTTAAAAACGACTAGCACCATTGGATTCAGCGTACTCGAATTGTATTTTTTTTCCGCGTGCCCCGTTTGTTCCCAAAAAAAAGTTTCAGATTTGAGCACAGTGTTATTATCCAACTGCAAAAATGAACCTTGTTGCGCATATAAATAAAGCATTAGCTCATGATTAGTCTACTTAAAAGTTCTAGGACATAATTCCATAGTTTCCCTTATTTCTTTGAGTTTTTTTGCATTATATTCCTTAAAGATTAAGATCCAATCCCAAAGTGCCAGGTAAATTCCCAATTCATTGCAAAATGTAATGAATTTTAATCATTTTCATAATATGCACGACGCAATCGGTCGTCGGAAAAAGACGGTCGAGTAAAGGAAATTGTTGTTACTATTCGTGTCGTGGATGCGTGAAAGTTCCCGAAGCAACAGAACCTGTCAACCGAATCCATTCGCGAATAACAAATTGATTATTATCGAAACAACTTGAAATCGATCTCGCCCGGTTTACGCATGGCCTCGAAATTCCGGTAACATAGAAACCGGACAGCGGATGGGCGTAATAGAAAAATACTTTATAATTTATTGAATCAATTATATCGATTCATTTCACGGGGTGAACAATAAAATAACTTGTTTTATTTCGATAAAACAGGTTGGTGGGCAGAACGAACCACTTCATCAAGCGTTCAAAAGAGAGGAAGTATAGCACTCAATCAAGTATGCTAAATTTGAATATTTTCATTTGATTTATATTATGATTTAATTTCAGATTAAGTAGGAAAAATTCTGAAACTTGAAACTGTTTCGGCAAAATAATGCATCCAAAAAAAGTTGGCAACAATTGTGAAACGAGAATTTATTCGAAATAATTGTGAAACAAAAGCTTTATGTAAAATACAATGTAAATCGTGTCTCACTTGTATTTCCAATATTACCTTGATGCGTTATTTCTCCCAAATAGTTATAGTTTCAATATTTTTCCAATCTTATCTGAAGGTATGTTTTCTTCACACCAGTTCATTTAAATTATAATTATTTTCAGAATCAACACAATGTTCTTTTCCAGATCAAGCGGTCGTTCAACATCATGCAAACTCCCGCGGGAGTAAATGAGAATAGTGAAGTGCTCAAACCTAGGATTTCATTTTTTTCATGTGCTAAAAACAAAAAACTACCAAATGATTTATATATAATATTTACAGTGTTAACAGTCATAAATATGTGAGCCTCATACTTACCTCCTGAAATGAGGCACATAGGGCCAACATTTCTACGCAAAAAAATATTTTCATTTGATTATAATCAAAAACGAATTCTCACTTACTGATCAAGAATATGGTCTTTGGGAAAGAAAAATAAGAATGAGAATTGAAAAGGAATTACTCATTTTAAAAACCAGATTTAATGCGAATATCTATTTGAAATACTAATGGAAAAATTGATAGTACCATCGAGAGAACCGGCCAAAACTGCACTCATGCATAGAACCGACAGAATAAACAGCTTCATCCTTTGTATTGAAGACAGAAGAACCTGTTGGCAACAAACTGATAATTCACTTTTAACTTTGAATTTTTTTATTATTATTTGTATACGAGAAATCTTAGTTTTTTGGATTGGACATTGGTTTTCTTAATCGAATTTGCGATATCTTATCTGGCCATAAATTCTAACTCTGAAAAATTATCGTTTTTTTTCTGTGTATAAAAATCACATTCTATTGAAAGTGATTCGCTTGTCAGGGGCTCGGCTTAAGAGCATCAATTTGAGACCAACGATTTTTCTCTGTACTCTCAAACAAAAATCTACAAATAAACGTGATGGTCAATTCCTTAAAAGAATCGTTTCTTTTTTTCATGTTTATTGTTAGATGGTGATTAAATAACATTACAACGATTTTAGAAATTGAAAAGAAAAGAAAACAACATGAATTTTTTTTTTTTCACAAAAGTACACAAATGTTATTTAACCGAATCAAGCTTCTCACAAGATTAAGATTAAATACATTTGATTCAACATTTCAAGTCATTGTGCACACAAAAATTGAATTTCGAAGCACATTTATTTGAATGCAAATAAAATCAAATGCCTAAAATTCAATTAAAGATATTCAATCACTTGATAGAAAAAAATGAAAAGATTTTAGAAGCACTACCTGTTCTAAACTGGACTGAAATGAAATGTAACACCGGGAAACAGTATATATGTTTTGTTCTGTGACTATATGCTTCGCAAATATATGCAAATATGTTTTTTCTATTCTGCTCAAAAGACATTTTATTAGTTTTAAAACAAGATAAACATGTTTTTTTCTAAAATAACAAAAAAGCGTCATCAAAAAAATGTGATAATCTATGAATTTGCCAAGCGGACGATGCAAAATTGAATTTTGACACTTAGCTTGACAGCAGCGTCCTCTGTACCATTCGTCTATAGATGGTAAACACTTTTTCCCCTTTTTCAAACAATGATAGCAAAGATGCGGAGCCTGTCAAACTCGCTGTTTGAAGAAGGGGAAGGCGGGGAAGGTGTGAAATGTTGAAGCGTTTAGTACAATCGTTTAGGTAGAGATGGCGCGGTCCAACGACATTCACTACCTCTTTACATAGGAGAAGATACAAAGCATCGTCCGCTTGGAATTTGCTATAAATCTCAAACTGCGCCTTACATTAGAATTTGCACAGCAGCGCTATTCACGTGCACTTGATTCCTATTGTACATTGAAGCGGTGAGAATATGAAGCAAAAAAATTACTACTGGGAGGCTCACTCTTCGTTACATTAATTTAATTCTCGTTTTTCTGCTGTTGTTCGAACACTTTATGTAGGTAAAACTATTTCATTTAGTGCAACTTTTTCAAACCCAATCCGGTGCTTGCGAGGGAGCGCAATGATGAGACTACGCGCCCTAACTACACTATGCAAAATACAAAGCGTTGTCAAATACGCGCCCCAACGCGTTTGCATGGTCTTTGCGCCCCTTTGGGTGCTTGCGCACAGCCATACGTTCAAGCCAGAAATTTCTTAATATAATCGATGTTATCTGTGAAACTCACTACGAATAGTCGCTTAAAGAACTTTTTTCACATCAATCTTAATGTCTTTTCACATTTCATGCCATTTCATATTGACAAAAATTCTTAAAGCTCTCAAAAAAATGATTTTAGTCTAATGTCATTCCAAAAACAGAAAATGTTGTTGGAAAATATTTTTTTATTAATTTTATATTCGGCCTGTTTAAAAACTGTAAAAAATATTAAGTTTATATAACGTAGCCATCAGTTGTTTTGCACAACAAAATGTTCGTGTATTGTAGGACTTATTTGTACAATTTACGAATGGTATTCGTATAATTGTTTCGTATAATTCACGAAGAAATCGTAGTGCAAAACCATAAATTGCGATGTTCTACTCCATGCATGTAAAAGATCAAGAAATTTTGATAAAACTTAGGACTACCCCTAGTACAAAGTATTCATTTTGACCCGAAAATCGAAAAATTTGCTTGGGAGGTAGTCCTTGATCTCATCGGAATGATTTGAAATTTTGTACAACTCATTTTTCACAACAAAATTAAAATCTGTAAATCTCATAATGAAACAATGTGAACTTAATATATTAAGACTATTAATAGTCCTCAGACAAATGTTTCGTAATAATATTGAAAAACCCTCCATTCAATAAAATAAAGTACTAATTGAACTACCCGAAAGCATTTTTCGAATGAGTTGAACAATACGTGTCAGTTTCCAATGAAGACCTATTTGCGGGTTCATGTGAACATGATTTTTGACTCGAACTTCCTGAGTTATCCAAATGGATAAAAAAACACAGTTTATAGCGTTCCTAATTTTGTGGCCGATTCCAATACTTTTGCCTACACACTATCTGTGTGCGGAAAAGTATTAACGAAGAGTATTTATGAAAAATCGTGAAAAATGAACCAAATCGATGAGAATCTGTTTGAACTCACAAGAAATATTGTTCTCCCTTTAAATTTCAATATGGCAAATATTGCTATTGTAGTTATTTGTAGTTAATTGTTTTAAAAATTCGGTTAATTAAATTAAATTGATATAAATAATGAAAAATATTACGGGCAACGTATAATTTCCTGCATTGTTTATTATCACACGAAACAGCAAATATTTAGGTATAAAAATGTAATGTATGTGAATCGATATTACTTTCGGTAAAATTCTCAAAGCATGACAGATCATGTGTTGCCGTTAAGATGGCGCCATCATAGATCCAGTTCTATTGTTGGATTCTAATTGTCTAAGCGCTTCCGAGGTACGTAAGGGACACAGTTGCAAACACACAAACAGCGGCGTTGCTGTTTTTTTCGTTTTGTTGTCTAAAATTAATTCTTCGTTCTTACTGTTTGCGTGTGTCGAATGATGTTTGTAAATGACTTTGGTGTGCATTTTATACTTCCATGCGTATTCAGGGCATACCTATATCAGGAGCATTTTCGATTGAAAAATATAGACATTTCGTTTGTTCCTATTTTACAATTAACTCTCTTTTTTGTTTTTGTGTAAAACTAATTAAATTCCGACTTTGACCAGTCAATACGCTAGGACATAAGTTCACGCTATTCAATATTTCATACGCTGTAGGAGCTAAAGAAGAGACTTGCTCCCTGAGAACGACTGTTTGCGAATACATTAGGTGTTTCTGGTGAGAAATAAATGGTCTTACGTACGTAAAACTAACTTTTCCGCACATTTCCCGAAATTGTTCGGGCTTACGCATTTTTCATTGATTGCTACTCATTTGTATTGGATTTATGTTTATTTCTTATCGAATCATCATGCAACTTTGAGACACAGAAAATTTGAAGTCATTACGATGAGATCGAATTTCGAGTCATTACACATCATGTGATTTAAATTTAAATTTTAATACAAAAACAAATAAACATCTCAGTTCCTAATTCTTACTTCAACGTTCTCTATTTTTGAATTGGTAATAAAAATTACGAATTAGTTCACTCTGATGTGAACTTTCAATTCATGCCAACGATAGATATGGTTCTACATTTATGTTATGTATAACAGTATAACTTTCGGTAACAGCATGAGCATTCAAACTGATGAAAAAAACACAGATTAGAAAATCACAAATACTTCATCCAATTTATTGATTTGAATATTGACCCCGAAAATTGAAAATTTTGTGAGGGAGCTGGATTTAAATCTCATCAGTATGACTTGAAAAACATAGAAAATAATATTCTGACAGTCCAATAGGAAACAATGTGAACTTAAGATAGCCGCCACACAATTTTTCAGTTTTGACCCCGAAAAGACTCCAAAAATCCGAAATTTTGCAGGGGAGGTAGTCCTAAATTTAGTCGGAATGACTTGAAATTTTGCATGACTCATTTTAATCATAAAAAAATAATATATTCAAAGTTTCAATTCGGTACAACGTGAACTTGAGAAAGTCGGCATACAAATGTTCAGTTTTGACCTCGAAAAGGTCCCAACAAACGAAAATTTTAAAGGGGAGGTAGTCCTATATCTCATTGGAATGACTTGAAATTTTGCACGACTCATTTTTTTCATAAAAAAATAATATTCTGAAAGTTTCATAATGATACAATGCGAAATAGTCTTGGTCCCCATACAAATTTTTCGTAATTATATTGAAAAACAGCCCATTTTTTGATTCCACTCCACTAGAGCTACACGAAAAAATTATCCGATTAGGATAATTAATATGAAAATTAATAGGTTTCTATTCCTAATGAAGACAAATGTGTGTGTAAATTTTTGTTCAATTCTAAAATCAATTTTTTGAGTTATCGTGTTAACAAATTTTTGCGTACAACGTACAACGGACAACGGACAACGTACCACACAAGGACAAAAAATTGCTCCGGGAATGGTTGCAATCGTTTTTTCTAGGTTCAAAACGCATAGAAAACTTATTCCGAGCGTTTTGAATTTTTTGGACCGATCGCAATACTTTTACCACACACAGTGGTGTGTGCGGAAAAGTAAAAAGAAAAAAGTGGGTAGCATCAAATAAAGGAGCGAAAAATCCTGTATCAATCGGCGGTATCCACACAACGTAGCGTTAGGTATTCAGACTTCCCGAAGCAAAAAACACTCAAAGACAAACTTGATTGTTATCCAATTCATTTCTATAGCATGTTTTCAATAAACTGGCTTTTTTTGCATTCCTGATTCGAAAAGTTGTCACAAACTCTGAATATCAATCCCGTAGAATACGGAGTGTATATCAAACAGTACCTCATTTGGATACTTACAAAAAAACACGCCAATTTCGTACTCCTGGAATAAAGCCTCTACCACACAAATTCAGAAGTAGCAGAAATAACAAACTGTTACAATATTAATTTTCGAACTAATTATCATGCTCGATACTTGTGCTGATTTACGACTGGTCTCGGTTGTCGCTGTAATGTTTCCGGAATCGGAATCCCAAATAGCTCACTGTCCTTGAAAACACAAATTAAGTAATTAAAAAAAGCATTGCCGCAGTTGTCATTTAATTAAAATATACCTTTTATGAGAATGCACTTTGCAGCGTATATGTTGCGTTTCCAAACAGTTTTATGTACACTTGGATGTTCAGCGGCAACATCGTCTACCTCCATCTCTTCTTGGAATTCGTTCGGTTGCTCAGCGGCATCATCGTCTACTTCCATCTCATCCGGAAATACAATTGGTGGTCGATCGAACACGTTTTCCATTCCACCAATCACAGGGCTTACTAGCCAGTTTTTGCGGTATATTATAACCTTTGGCAGTAAAGGTCCTGCGTTGCATTGATTTGTGTTTGCGTTTTTTGAGGTTTCCTCTCAAAAACTTCATCAATTGTTTGCCTTTCTGAGCTACGATAAACGATGGCAGCAATGCCAGATGGTTTGGATGGCAATCTGGACACAGTTTGAAGGGATGGCTCCGTGTTCTTCGGTCAAAACGTCGAAAACATTTCGCACAGGCGAGGTGTAATGTTCATCGGTTGGTATAATGATATAATTGCCACGCTTTTTCAGTGCATTGATGGTTTTTCGAGATCCAGGGCATCTCACGTGCTTCTTGATGCGAATTGGTGAATCTGGTGGTGTCTCAGAAGCTCCAAAATAAACAATTTATGGCTCATAATTTACCATCTTGCCTACTGCCATCAACGGCTCTAATTGTTTCGATGTACTTGTCGAGTTGGAGTCGTGTATACTTTGCTGTTGCATACACCTCCATTCCTCGTTTCAGCATTTTCAACCTATGCTGAATGTAACACCACCAATGTCTCCCGAGTGGCGATGGCATCACTGGATACAAGTGGCGGTCGTTGCGATCATTGTTTTCTTCGATAGTGAAATGTTTCGTCCATCGTTTCGATTTGTATTTTCGCACTTTTTCCTTAGCATTCCAATGGAAGCGTTTGCTGCTTATATTCAAGTTGACCTATGCAAAATGCAATATTAGTAATAATAAAATAATTTTGAAGATTTACCCACCTCTTTACCGGTGGCGATGTTTCGGCGCACAGCCGCTTGCCACTTTTTTAATCCCGGGTCCACGCCGACTTCATTCACGATCTCACCAGCATTGATTTTACGAATGATCTCCTGCATATCGACTGGCTTGAACTCCGACTTTTTCACGTCGAACAATATCGACACCGGTAAAGAGGCCATCAGATAGAATGCGAAAGTGGAACTGCTTCTATAGTTTGCCAAATTCGCGGTTAATTTTGCATAAATACAAAATTTGCTTCCACTACCATGCTTTATTAGCCATCAACTGGTTGAATGTAATTTGAATACCGTTTGCATTTCTCGCGATGATCTTCGTACCACAAAGTAGTTCATAAAGAGTGTAGTTGTCGTCATTTGGGAAGTGCGTTCGCCTTAGATTGCAAGTTGGAATGACGGCGGACTGTTAGCGCTATCATTTTGAACTGACTGTTCATGTTCTTCTCGTTGTCGCTGATTGATATTGAATTCGTCGATATCACGTTGCATTGCAATCTACATTGGCAGCGATTTGAACCAATGCATCTTCGAGAATGTCGAAATGTTGTCCATTTCCCACCAACTAATATCACGTAACATTTCAAGAAGGATATCACGACTTGCTCTTCTGAATGCACCGTTAATAGTTCGAGGAATGTCGCCTCGTCCATTTCCTGCTAAATTGACAGCATTTTTGATATCGATCTCATACAATTGAACCAAAACAGCATTCAAGTTTTTATTTTATTTTTTATTTTTTTTTATTTATTTTAATAAGCAAATGTATTGTTAAGCACGCTCTTATGACTAATGCTTTTAATTTTTACAAATTAGTTTTTTTTTCCACGGGATCGCGCCGCGATCAGTGGGAAAACAGAATCCGAAATGGGACGATTCGGGGGGATTTAAACGTCGATTCGGTAGGAGAGGAAGCAAGAAAATCCAGACTGAGATGGGATGGTCATGTAAAACGCATGGGAGAAGAGCGATCACCGAAACGGATTCTGTTCGCCGAAGCTGATGGGCCGAGAGGTAGGGGTTGACCACGTCGACGTTATTTAGATTCGGTTAAATATGATTTGATTGCGAGGGGATATAAATGGTGTGTTGAAACTCAAAACTTGGCTCTCGATCGGGGTTTGTGGAGAGGTATCGTTAGGGGTGTATGAGGCAAGTTGTTTCATAAAACAGACCAAACGCTGAAAGGCATTAATGTTCTATAAACGCTTGTTGTTGTTGTTGTTGTTCTAGTTTTTTTCTTCTTTTTTTCATATTTTTTGGCTTGTTTCAATAAAAAAATATAAACTAGCATACATAAAATTTGCACGAAAAATTGTGTGACCTTGAAAATTGGATACAAAAACAACATTCACACATAATACAAGACGAAAGAAGAAAATACAAAAAATGATAAACAAAAAAAAATTTGGCAAACTATCAATTCAAAATTGCCGAATGATGAAATTCAACGCATCATGACGTTCTGTATCGATATGCAAACGAAAATCAAAACAAAATCCATCTCTTTTGTTGATTTGTGCCATTTTGTTCGGTTAAATCGCTGATGTCATAGCAACAATTAAATTCGTTGACCAAATATTTACAAACAGAATAATAGGTTCTTTCCCCTTGCCATTTCGATAAAATTTGCTCTTTATTTTGAAATCTACCATTTTTTCAATTTAAAATATGAAAAACACCTTAATTTACATATTTATCCGCATGCATCTTGTGCCCGAGTGGAGGGTTAGAAATATTGATTTTAATGTTTTTAATTGTATTTTTATTTTCGAGGCGTCGATCAAAACTTTTTCTAATGTTATATGGGAAAAATAAAAGATGTTTGGTCAAAATATATTTTATTCAAATTAGTATCCGAGCTTTTTTTTATAATTGTTTAATATCATTTCTTATTTTTATTTATTATTATTATTCATATGTTGTTTCGAAGAGCTCGGCTTCGAGTCGAAGAGGTCTCTCTTCCAGCCCTAAACAACTTCTGCACATATTTATACTAAATTCGAAAGGAAATAGGAAACTAACTGTTATAAATTGTAGACAAATATAGAAAAATATGCGTACGTGATCGGATGCAATGTTGATAAAATAGTAACGGATACAATTAGTTAGTAAATATAATTCATTGCAAATGTTCATTGCATACTGCATCGTACTCTTAATCAGCTATATGGAATAATAATTTCAATTCAACAAAATAATTCTTTTTTAAATCTATTGTGCATGAATATTCGATTTAACGGTATTCGATTTAAGAATTCGTCTTGTTTAAAAACCAACAAAATGCGTAATATTTGTTTGTAATGTCAAAAATATTTGAAATTTGAATATAAAAGTATTCATTTTCTTATCAAACCACCGTTGAATATCAAAAAATATCAAATACGCGTAAGATTGAATAACTTGAAAAGTTGTCAAAATCTAAAAATAAAACAAGTATGCTTATAATGGAATATCTGTTAATGGAATCTGTTATAATCTGTCATATGATTTTGACGTTTTTATGTGTCACACCGTCAATATTTAACTGCCGGGAATTTAACAAAAATTCATTGTTTATTGAATAGGTTTAAAATATTGAAATCCCGTTTGATTTTAAGAAAATTGTACATTGGAAAATGCTCTTAATCGATGGAAGTGTTATGGAAGGGGTAAATAAACGTGTTTGAGGTCGGAAATATATTTTAATTTATTGAGTTTACCAATCATTTCATCATTATATAGGGTGGTCAAATTCTTCGAATGTCCATCGCATTGAGTGCAATAATGAAGAAACCGGTGAAAATTATCAAAATTAGAGCTGGACGCAAGAAAGGCGGTCTGGCTGCACAGCATCTAAATGGTAAAATAAAATGTTTGAATGAGCACTACGACTACAAATGAAACGAATAATCGATTTAATATGAGGTTAGGTATTGAATTGGCCAGAGATATTTGCGGGGCATTAGTGAAGGGGCTGACCATCGGTTCAACCGAAGTCGAATTCTATCCGAATAAAATAAAAGGTGGCGAATTTATGGCGGACACTAGAACGGCAGGGTAAAAAAATTCATCTAGAAAGTATATATATTTTCTCTGCGACGGGTTTAAATTAAATTTTATTGAATCACATGAAGAACAAGCTCTAACCTCATGTATTTTTTAAAATTTATTAGTAAAAATTTTACTTTCCATTTGTTAGGAGCGTCGCATTATTACTTCAAGTCTCTATTCCCTTGATATTATTTGGAAATACTAACTCAACTCTACACTTGAAAGGTGGCACTAATTGTGAAATGGCTCCCCAGATGGACTTTGTAACCGAGATTTTTCGACCAAATTTGGAGAAATTTGGTGCAACTTTCGATTTTACACTAGAACGCCGAGGGTATATTAGCCAATAAATTATTTACGATTTACTCAAACAAATGTTGTTCAGGTATTTCCCGAAAGGCGGCGGATACTGCATAGTAAACACACAGCCCGTGAAGTTTTTAAATCCGGTGCAGCTCACCGAATGTGGAAATGTTTTAAAATTTTTCGGCTGGAGCTTTGTTGCTGGAACACTGCCCATTCATGTATGTCAATGGGTGTAGCTTTCTTACATTCAGAAATTTGTCATTCAAATTCTAAATTGTAAAAATATTAAAGATATTCTTCGATCGACTGTTGTTGGCTCCACAAAATGCGGATCTTTGCTTTTGATGAGCTGTTCGCGGCTGATGGGAGATACAATACTTTTCACATGAATAAATAAATCCAATGAAAATGATACCGTTATGCCTTGCATGAGCAATAAATTATCAGTCATTAACCAGTTGGCTGCTTTCAGCAGCTCTCCAAAACTAGAAGTCTGACAAAATGTTGCTCATCTACCTACGAATCATCTACATCCATGTAAATGTATCAACGAACGTTCGTTCGTAAAAATTGACAATTAAATTTTTGTGCGTTCGTTGGTTTACTTCGACGATTTTTTTTTCGATAAATAGCAATTACCAACGATTCAATATGTTATCTGAAATTTACGCATGTCCGCACTTGTTGCGAAAGATAGATGATTGATTTGTTTCGGAATGTTGGAAATCTTGTCATGACCAACAATTTTGCTTCATCATTTTCACCGTGGAGCCCGAACATTGAGCCTAAACGAATTAATTTCAGAATTTGTTTTTTTTTAAGTGAGAAGGAGACAAATACTTTTTCCTTCAACGAATTTGCAATTGATTGATGATCATTTTAAAATTTAACGAACAAAAGAACGAACTATTGAACATTGAACGAAAATTCACTTTTATACGAGCAAACAACGAATACTTCACCGTTCGGTGCTCGTTGACACCACTACTCTCATATAGAATAAAATCAAAACATTGAATAAAAGAATAATTTCTATATGTAGGTGGCTGATGAAATGATGAATGGTGTAAAAAGCGAATTGAGTCGGTATCACCACAATAAGCCGATTGACATTGAAGTATATAAAGAAACAATACAGGTGGCCAGAGATAATGCATCTGGAATAATGTAAAATTATTGTGTATATTTGTGACTTCATATATAATATATCATGTTGTTTATTTAGAGTTGGCTACGAGTCAACAACCGGCTGCACATTGGGCGCATCAGCACTTGGTTCTCGCAATGCGAGAGCATTTGATTCAGGCAAACGAGTAGCGAATGAATTGATTGGTCTGATAAATGCTGGAAGTTGCGTTGACTCACACGTACAAGATCAACTGATTATTTTTATGGCTCTTGCGCGAGGTTTGAGTCGAATTAGATGTACATTCCCACTGACGATGCATACCAAAACCGCTATTTACATCGCCGAACTTTTGACAGGGGCTCGATTCAATGTCATTGAAAGTGGCTTGACTGGATTCATTGAATGTCATGGCATTGCATATGAAAATGAACAATTAAAAGAATAATTCTAAAATCATTTCAAATAAATGCCAAATCAAAAGCAATGATTGTGTTTTTTTATTTGTTTACTTAGACTTTTACTGCTCAAAAAATTTAGATTGCCGCCAGGATCGGCTTTTAATCACAAGTTTCAAAACAATAATAGAACTTCTTATGAAAATCATTCGTTCTAACATCATAGTCTAACTCTAGGGCAATTAGCCTTTGGCAAACTATAAACAGAACTAATAAAAAACACCTTCTAGAATACATTTAATAGAATTTTATTTTAAAATTTAGAGCTTGAGCTATCATTATACGCATACCACAAATTTGTTCTATTCAAATGGGTTCGATTGCAATTTGTCTTAGTTTTCCTCTTAAAAAAAAGCTTTTATCATTAAATGTTCGATCAAAATGGAAATGTGTTTATGCCCATTTGAAAAATGATAATGTCAAAATGATCTTGATTGCTACAATTCAATTTAAATTGGCTCAACACATAGCAAGCTTGCTACTCTTTGTTCATACCAAATTTTATTCAAATTTCCTTAAAAAATGTATGCTTAAATAGTTTTTTTTATTAGGATTGTTATTTTGTATAAATTATTCCGAGCTAGTGATAGACGCCTCGAAGACGTCCATCTCAAATCGAAACTCGTTCAGTACATTTTTGTTGAGTGGTGTGTTTTTTTTACAAGAAAATATGCGTTTCCGTTTTCTTATTCACTATTTCCAGCTAATTAGCTGAATAGCATTCTTATAGTATTTGAAAAAACCAACGTGCGAAAAAATACATTTCTCAATAATGAAATCAATGAAATTCTTTTAAATCGTAACTGAATGAATCAGGAACAAACACCAAACAGATTATTTATATGAAAAGTAGTGGATTGTTGTGTGTGTGTGTGTGTGTGTGTGTGTGTGTGTGTGTGTGTGCGACTTATTCCTCTTGGTCCAGAATTTGCTGTAGAATGTGCTTTGATTTATCACAAACCAATGACATTTCACCTTGTTTGCATGCTGTGTATTTGGTGTATACGTTATTTGTTTTTGATGTCGGTGCAATCATAATGTATGCAACTAGATCCTTAACTATCGGACGCAGATGCGCCATGTTGTATGTGCTGTAAAATTCCAATACTGGATTCCACAATGCAGTGAATTTGATCGTCTTTTCAGTTGTGAGCGCTTTAATCACACATAGTGATATAAACAATGATGCAGCTGCAATCTAAATTGGTGAATAAACGGACATTGAAATTAACAGAATGCATGACATAGAATTTTATAGAATCAAGAAAGAGAATGAAGTTAAAGAATCAAAAGAATTTAGTTGGTGACCTTCAGTTTCCCCGAAAAAAAATATTTTCCGAGACAATTTTCAACTTAGAAACTTGCTTTTGTTGCACGTAGGCAAAGGGTTTTGCAACACCAATACGTATTTCTTGATTTGAGTTTCATCGTTATTTCATACTTAAAAAAAAAATCTCGGGATTTTTTTTTTCGAACAAAGTTTCGAATACCAAACAGATTTAATAAAAAGGTAGAAAAAACTATTGCAGAACATTGTTCAAGTGTAACAAACCGATACTATCGAACATGCTTTGGAACTTACTTCTGATGGCAAATATTCGGAGAGACCATAATCGATGGAAGCCAATTCGATGAAGTATTTCGACAAAATATGTGTTTGACTGTCAGCTTGGGCCGCCTTCGAAAATCGACGCAAGAAATGAATCGGCGTTGGTGCACCCATTTCAAATTTCAATTTCTGAAAAGGCAACAGTATCCAGCAATTAGTTAGCATTCGATCTATGCAAGGGGCAGAGCTGCATTAGAATAATCATTCTAGTACGTAAATAATAAAAAACAATACAGCAATAATTCCATATTATGCAGTATAATGCTACACTTCGAATTCTGTGTATCTCTATTGCTTTTACAAGGAATGGGAGTTTGCAATCTGTGGCATTAGAATAAATTAAATGGAATTACTGATGTTTTGCTCTGAATTAGTTACGTACTAGAATAATTACTCTAGTACTGCTCTGCCCCTTGGATTTGTGTTTGGGCAATTGCATCAAATCATCCATCATAGTGATGAACTTACCTTCAACATGTGTTTTTCCATTGTTAGAATTTGCTCCTTAGTGTATGTGTTGTCTGTTATATAAACAAAGTCTTGAACTTCTGGTGGATATAATTCTTCATATTTTGATGCAATGAACAAAGCTGCTACGCCAACTAATTGTAGATTTTTCCGAGATGTGCTCTTCACGGTCTATTGATAAATCAAAAGTAAAATAAAATAAAAAAGAATTGTTGGTATAAAACTTTACTTCACAAAATCAACAAAAAATCGGCAAAATTCTAACTATCTGCAAAAGTTATTTGGTTTGAATAAAGTTTTCATTACTTTAAATGATTACGTTGATGTTCAATGCTTACCTGTAAGTAACGGTCAACCATGGACACCGTAATGTGGAATGTTTCTTGAGCAAAATGATATTGCGCATGCACTTCATTGACCCAATCCAATAAAACCGTGCGCATTCGTGGTTGAACTTCATATTGTCCTTCCAAATGATTTTTTCGAATTGCATATTTGCGTTCCATTTCGAACATATACGAGTATATGTCATTTACATATTCGCAGACAAGCAATGTATTTTCTTCATCGCCATCATCGATATTCAATCCACCAAACTGAAAAAAATCAACGAATATCCATTTGAGCATAATCCATCAATGAAAATTCAATAAATTGACAAAAAATATAAATAAAAACTTACGCCATTGATTAGGCCATTTGAATACGATGCGGATGGTGGACGGAATCTGGGTTGGCAAGCCGGAGCATCGACAATGAGTTTTATTGAGCCGGTTTCACTCTCTGTTGAATCATTGGACTTTGTACGAGTAACGGTTCTCTTGTTGATTTCAGTGGTGGCAACTTTGCTAGTGCCCGAAACGAGTTTGCGACGCGTTAAAGTGCTGTCTTGTCGTTTTAACACAGCCACACGATCGGTTTTTTCAATAACTTTGGCTTCTTTAAGTGTAGCAACTTCAGTAGCTTTCGTTCGTACCAATTTTGGGGCCGATTGCAAACTTGCAACTGCACTAACAACCGATGGTTTCTTAATCGAGCTATTGCGCGACAACTGCTTGCGAAGCGGCTCATTTTTCCAATGTGTATCAACACGCGCCTTAACATTTTTCAAATCGATCGTTCCACCTGAATTGCTATTTTCAATTGAACCATTTGAATTGGTAAGTTTTTTATCGGTCAAGCCCCGTGCCTTGTCGGTGCGATTCACCAAATTGCCAAGTGCTGGACGGCGTGTTGCTGCAGTTGTATTGATTACCGTTTTTTTCACAACATTTGAATGCGCATCGATCAAATTCTATACGGGAAAAATCGAAACAAAATATCGCGATGCATAAATAAAGAGTTCAATTGCAAATGAAAAAAAAAACAACCGAAAAAATATCCTAATGTTACATAAAATGCCGAAAAAGGAATGTTGTGAAATGTCATATTTTGATGATAACAAAAAATATGAAAATGCAGAAAAAAGCGGCAAAAATATGTGTACTAGCGTGCCAATCCGAACAATAATTTTAAATAATGCAAATCATTTGAGAAAAATAGATAGAATTGTCCCGTTATATGCATATCATTGGCACGCCAAGTACTCGGTTGGCTCGACTGATTGGTGATGTGTTCACTTTACCAATTCATCATGCACCCAAATCAAATCGAATCAACTGAAAAACCAAAGCAGGCATGCTAGATTTGCATAGAACAAATGCCGAAAAATGATATACCTCGTCAACAATAGCTGCAGCTCGTCGTGTTGCCATTTTCTATTTAATTCGACTATTACTCGTTTTTATTTTAAAAAAATTGGAAAAATAATATAAAATATGATGAAATGATTTCAGACAATGTATATACAATATTTAACGGACAAACACTTGAAATATTCGATCCCGATTCACACAAATTATAAATCCGATAATCAATTTTGTTTCCGAATTAATGTGAACATAGACGATGCAAAAACTGGTATGTAATTCGCTTGATCTCTGACTACAAGTCGTTAAGACAAATTTTCAAATGATTCAAAGTAAATCCATCCGAGAATCGTCATTGGCCGGATAAATGCGAGATTTGGTGTGAAGTTGATCACACGTCGTTCAATCGACACTATTCACCACCTGATCGACTTTATACACAATGGCTGGATAATAACAAGATGTCGCTGCAAGCGTTTAATACAGCAAAACGAGATTCGAACGAAATCTAACTCTGCTAGTTTTTGCTAGCAAATCGGTGTTTGTTGCAAGAAATGTTGTTGATCTCATCCTTTTTTCATTTTTATTGGTTGAAAAAGGAGTTTGTGCCGATATATGAGAGCAAAAATGACTTCTTCAACAGTATAATGTATCTTGATGTCCATTTAAATTAATGAATTCTATTCATATTTTCTTCACCTTTTTATATTCTCTGTATTCTTTGCTTCCTCCATTTTTTCTCATTATCCTCAGAATAAATTAAGGAAAGACTTTTTTCTTTGAATATTTCGTTTGTATCAGAATTTTTGTACAAAGACTCCGTTTGTAACAATGTTTTATTTGCTAATTTTCCAATGATGTTTTCAAAAATAACAATGCCTATGCGTTTTGTGAGGGACAATTAGTGTTTTTGTTTTTATCACTTTAAAAAAACTTAATTAGATGTAAACACGTCAAAGATCCTTGACCAGTTTTTCTTTTTCTTTCATTTCATCTGTGGGTTTGACATGTAAAATATAGTTGATGGTCCAGTCGTCTTCAACGCCTTTAGTGAATTCCTTAATAAATCGATAATTGGCAACACTATAATTTTTCTCTAATCTATCCATAACTTGAGCATTTGGTTGTCCCATCAAATCTGATAATTTTAAATCTTCGTCTCGATATGCATGAATAACAACCATAATTTCAACGAAAAAACGGCTTTTATTCTCCGCCGTTTTGTCTTTGGTGATGAATTGAATCTCGTACGGGAAAATCCATTGAATATCGGATTCGTTGACGGCAATCAATTGTCGTTGTTCGGGTGTCATTGAGCCAACGACTAAACGCATTTTAGCGATGGTATCATCGTCAACCATTTCCTCTAGAGCGTTGAAATTGCCAGCCGCCAGCAAATTTGAAACAACCTTGAGAAATTGACATTGAAATTGCAAGCAATTAGTCAGCGGCTACAATAAAAAAGCTATATGAACGGATCAGATGCCAAATTTTACCTCAACCGCTTGTGTGGCGCCGCTAATGAATTCCTTACGATTGAAATTTTGATCAAAATACGAACGAATGAGAAGAGTGCTTAAGGCATTTTTCAGCATGCAGTATATCGATGGTGTGCTCACATAATAATCGTCAAAACGTGGCAATTTCCGATTCCAATTCATCAAATCTTCATCATATCCGTCATCTTTTTGCTCCTTGCCATTTTGATCATTGGAATAATACCTTTGATAGCTCCACAAGCTGCTGTTGTGTTGTTGAAAATTTGTAAACACTGTCGACGTTGAGGTTACGTACAAACGGCCAGGCAATTTCGTTGGATTTTGAACATTTCGAGCCACCGCCGTATATCGCCTCGATGCTCCAATTATCGATTTATCCAAGCATTTTATGATATCAATTTTATTTATGCGTCGCACACAATTTGCTAGCAACATTCTATTCTTTTAATACGTATTTTATTATACGAATGAAATGTCATATCTAGACAATAAATGACATCGTGGTGGCTTTGTATTTATCCGAAACCGAATAATCAACAGCGACATCTGGCGCGCTGAACGCATTTTCGTTTTAATTTTTACGTTACGAAAACAGTGAAATTAAAGCGATACTATGATAGTAACAATTTATTTTTTCTTATTTTTCTCCCTCTCCTTTTCAAATTCATCCCAATTTTTCTTCAACAAATCGTGGATTTCCTGGGTCTGTTCGTTCATTTCATCGGAAATATTCACATGATTTATGAATGATATAATCCAATCATCAACAACACCCTTCGTAAATTCCTTTATGAATTTGTAATTTAAAACGAAGAAATTGTTGTCCAAAAGCCTGAAATACAAACCATTGTCATTAGTCGGGATTGCAATTGCAAATCAGAAGCGCAACCAAAACATACTCAGACGATCTATTGAAGAATTCCTTCGGACTTGTGTCCATTTCTGTCATTTCTTTGAATCCAGCAACTGTATGATATACCATGAGTATTTCGACAAATACACGATCATCGACTCGCAATATATCTATAGTGGCAACATATACCTGGCATATATCATCAGGTACAACTCGAATATGGGCCCGTTGTTGCTCTGTCATTGCGGTGATGGGCTTTTTTAAGCTGTCAAGAACATCATCTCTTACCAAACCGCACAGTGCATCGAAATCAGCATCGGCCAATTTATGTGAGACAATCTTTCAGTTAACAAAAAATGGAAGTTAAGAATAACGGAAAGCAAATCTCAGACATTTCGGACTAAAACCTACTTCGACTGCTTTTCTGCTGCCAGCAACAAAATCATTCAATGAGAAATCCGGGTCTAATGAACTGCGAATTTGCCAGGATTTCAGACTACATTTGATTAACGCCAAAAATGGAGCAGTCACTTGTATAGGTGTATCGACTAGTTTTGGTAGAATTCGTTCGAATTTCGGTTTATCTTCATTCTTCGGTGGCTGATCACTCTCAGTTGAATAGAAACTCTGACGCAAATGCGACTGAATCAAACCCCACGATGACTTTGGTGGTACCGAGTGTCCGTTGTTTTTTGAAAATGATGAAAACTGACTGGATGTTACTGCGTTTAGTTGGGCAATTTTATTCACCGTAACATGATTCCTCGAGAATCTTCTACTTACATTTCGAACTTGATTCAACATATTTCGTACTTATTAAACTAAAAGGTTAAAAAAGACTAAGTAAAAAGTCAAATTGTTTAGCTGTCAAAATATTGGCGTGGCGAGCACCATCTTTTGAGCGCATTCCTGCAACAACAATCATGAAACCTAATAACGACAAAATCATTGTGATTTGTTTTATTTTGAAAATTCCCAGTAGAACAATTATCCGATTTAAAAACTAGCTTAATTTATTGTTTATACTTTGAAATTCATCCAATGATATGTTTATAGGATCTGTTAAATCGATCTGTTGCTCATTCAGATGTTCTTCTGTAAGAGAATGGAGAAAAACAAAAATCATTGAGACAGAACCAATTTGACCTAAATTTGGATTTTGAAGCATTCATTTATAAGGTTTTGTACCTTTCACGGGCGATGTCGTAAATTCCAAGTTGTTTATGATGTTCTGTAGTAATTCCTTGGATATTCGCTCCGTTATATTAACCGGTTCGAAAAACAAAAAGTTTCTTTTACTGCGTCCAGTGCTTTGAGCAAATTCTCTTGTACTCGACTTTCTATTATCCTGAAGAGCACGTCGTGATCTACACAGATTCTAAAATGATATTTACCATGTACATTAAGGTGTTTTTCATATTTTAAATTGAAAAAATGGTAGCTTTCAAAATAAAGAGCAAAAAATTCTGTATCATTTGATGGTTTCCACACATCGTAGCGATTAATATTCAGACTTCCCGAAGCAAAAAACACGATTATTTTTTCAGCTTGATTTTGAGCGATCGAGATTTGTTGTGTCATTCGTAAGCAAATTTTATTGAAATGCCAAGGAAAACGAACATTTTATTCTGTTTGTATTTTGTCAAAGTATTCAATTGTTGCTATGACATCAGCGATTTAACCGAACAAAATGGCACAAATCAACAAAAGAGATGGATTTTGTTTTGATTTTCGTTTGGATATCGATACAGAATGTCAATGATGCGGTTAATTTCATCAATCGGCAGTTTTGAATTGTATTGCCGAATTCAACCAAGCGAGAGTCCACAAAGAGTGTGTTGTTTGAACAAGTAAGTGTGCTTCACCGATAACGGTGCATTTTAACGGAGTCATTTATTCAATTTTTGTTTTGTGTTTAAGGATTTTTCGCATCATTCGATTAACGGGATTACATATTGCTGACTGTAGATAAAGTGAATTTCATCACCCGCAGATTTTCGATAGCATTGCCGAATTCAAACGAGTGAGAACTCAGAAATAGTGCGAATTTTGACCAAGTAAGACGTGCTTCGATTCATATTGATAATATTGTGTTAACAGTGAATTTTTTGCAAATTTATTAATTTCGTTTGTGTTTTTAACAGGTGTATTCGAAAGTGTGTACTATGCGGAAAAGAAAGAAGCCATCGAACAATAATGCCAACAATGAAAACAACGATGATGATGATGAAGACAATGGAATCGTTACAATCAAATGTGCACTTCCTTCGATTCTTAGACCTCAATATCGAAGAATAGTCATCGATGATATCACCGCCAAAAGTCTGCAAGCAACGAAGATATGTTCATTAGCATCGCTTCTGCTCTTGCATAAGGTTGAGCGCGCATTTGACGAAAATAACACGGAATTCTTCAATCAAGATGGTGAAAAAGTCATACGAGATTGTTTTTTTGCTGTTCTTAAGAAAAACATTACCAAAAATTCTATGATTTCCAAATTCCGTGATTTTGTGACAAATCTCGATGACGAACATCGTTTTGAATGGCCAAACAACGATTATTTTGGAAATGCTTTCAACGATTTGATTGACACATACAAAACGAATGTCACGACGAACTTACATACGCATCGGAAGAAACGCGTCTACAAATATCTGGAATTGAAAATGCACGAACACAACTTGAATGAGGACCAACAATTGGATAAGATCGATATCAAAAGTGCTGTCAATTTAGCAGTAAATGGACGAGATGACATTCCTCAAACTATTAACGGTGCATTGAGAAGAGCAAGTCGTGATATCCTTCTTGAAATGTTACGTGATATTAGTTGGTGGGAAATGGACAACATTTCGACATTCACGAAGATGCATTGGTTCAAATCGCTGCCAATGTGGATTGCAATGCAACGTGAGATCGATGAATTCAACATCAATCAGCGACAACAAGAAGAACATGAACAGCCAGAGCAAAATGAAAACTCAAACAGTCCACCGAAAATCAAAAATTTTGCCGTCATACCAATTTGCAATCTAAGGCGAACGCACTATCCAATTGACAACTACACGCTTTATAAACTACTTTGTGGACAGAAGATCATCGCAAGAAATGTAAACGGCAATCAAATTACATTCAACGAGCTTATGAATGATAAAGCATGGTATTGGAATCAAATCTTCGATTTGCGTAAAATCAACCGCGAATTTGGCAAACGAAAGAAGCAATTCCACTTTCGCATTCTATCTGATGGCGTGACGGTGTCGATATTGTTCGACGTGAAAAAGTCGGAGTTCAAGCCAGTCGATATGCAGGAGATCATTCGCAAAATCAATGCTGGTGAGATCGTGAATGAAGTCGGCGTGGACCCGGGATTAAAAAAAGTGGCAAGCGGCAGTGGAACCTTGGTCATTTTTGCAAATATTCATATGAAATGATCACGTGCTTTGCAATTTATGGTATATGTACTGATGGCTGAGAATTGAAAGAAACAACCGTTCATTTGCCGAAAAATAACATAAAACATATTTTTTTTCGCAGGTATAAAAAGAGGAGGCTCCTCTAAATGTTACACCTGATCAATATTTGCAAGAATAGAAAGAAGCAACTGAGCGTCCCATTGACATTCTCAATTAAACCTGTGCATTCATCAAATCTGTGTCCGTTTGCATTGAATTTGATTGAGTTTTTAGAGGCTGCAATTTCCATTGCGTAAGTGTCTTATGAAACATGCTATTTTGGGCACTATCTGTATCATGTATTTGCTTCAAAGTTTTTTCTATACATACTATGTATAAATAGACTGCCAAAAGCACGAGTAGGGAGCTGCCCGATTTAGGAAAAACGTGAATGATACTGAAGCATGCATGGTCATTAAAATTTCGCTGAAAGAATTTCTTTTGGATCCGTATTGTGAGCATTCCGTCGAAATTATGTTCAACCTATGTTGTTCTGCTACTCACATCTAGGTGCTAGCCTTATCATTGCTTCTTTTCATAGTGAATACCGCGGAGGATGAAGTGGATGGCCGTTTGTTTCCTCCTGCAGAAGTCGCCAAGAATTATTGTAGGCGGTGAAAGAATGCAATCGATTTCACACGAGAGGAATTTCGATTCATGGTTCGCAGTCTAAACACCTTGGATTGGCTCAATTGATGTTCATTGAAAAATTCTTTCGACTTCGTGCATGAGCTGTAGCTCTGCATAAAGAAACTGAAACCAATTTAGGACTGTAGAGCTTCAAACCGATGCGATGAAGCGGAATGTCATCAACCAGTAACGTGGAGGGTGCCAATTGATGCCAATTGATGCCAATTGCCAAAATTATGCCAATTGCAAAAAACCAACCATCGCATGTCCACTACATTTTCCGAATTCCATTGTGTTGACGATAAAAAAATGGTATTTGTGCATGTTTTGGTCAAATTTCTCTACTCGGCGACGATGAAAATCGTAAGATGACAAAAATGAGTGAGTAATGTTCAATAAATCTGTTTGAATTGCCCAAAATATGAATCTATTGGAATAAGTCGATAATTGGACAACATTGTGTCCCATTCCCTTCTAAGAACTTTTATTCATAATTCTTTAAACATATTTATTTCTGTCTAAATACAATTGTTGTAAAAGCCAACCCAAATGAACCAGTCGAAGCAAAATCTTTAGAAAAAAAGCAAGTAAACCCTGTAAGTGGTGAGGTAGTCAGCGCTATCGCATGCAAAACTATTTTGCTTCGTGACATAGTGGCTTCAAAATACATTCTCTATAGAGGTCTTCACGGTCATAACCATATTTCGGTTAAACTGTATCCGAGCCGTATCCGAACTGTATCCAACCCGTATTTTTCATACACGGATCGGATACAGGTGATATCAATTTGGATCTGGTTCAAATATGGCTATACACCGATCGGATGCAGAGAAATAGAGGAAGAAACTATTTTGGTATTGATGTGCACATCCTTGTAGTGTGAAAATAGAAACCAAAATGAACACAAGCTTTTCAGAAAATATCATCGTTCGAAACGGAATTGAAATTCACTGTTACTCACAACATTGCTATTGAATATTTATAGTTTTGCGTTTTGGGATATCGTAATAAATTTTGTTTATGATGATAATTATTATGATGAATTTCGTTATAAGGATTGGATACTAATAACATTATTATGATATTATTAACTTATCATAATAAAATCGTAGTAATGTTATCAGAACTACATCATAATAATTATCATGATTTATCATATTAATTTATCAGGTTCAATCATGATAATTATTAAGATTTCAATCAAAATAATTATTATGGTTCGTACAACATATTTATTAGGATTTATCATGATAATTATTACGATTCAACCTGAAAATTATTAAAATAAATTATGAAAATTATTATGATGCGATCTTTATAATTATTACGATCGAAATCGAAATACAAGCAGTTTTTCCACAAAACTCATCAGAAACACAAAGAACAGAAAATAAGCTGCTTGTTTTTCGATTTCGATCGTAATAATTATAAAGATCGCATCATAATAATTTTCATGATTTATTTTAATAATTTTCAGGTTGAATCGTAATAATTATCATGATAAATCCTAATAAATATGTTGTACGAACCATAATAATTATTTTGATTGAAATCTTAATAATTATCATGATTGAACCTGATAAATTAATATGATAAATCATGATAATTATTATGATGTAACTCTGATAACATTATTACGATTTTATTATGATAAGTTAATAAAATCATGATAATGTTATTACCATCCAATTCTAATAACGGTATTTTTCAAAATGCTTATTATTATTAATTTATCATAATAATTTTTTATTACGTGCAAAACTATATGAATATTAGTATCCAGTATTTGTTTAGTAGCTATTGCAATTTTTATTAAATTACAAAATAGAGCCGTTTTATCAATTATTAGTTATTAACATTTATTAACTAATAACACGTTATTAACCAATAGTTCATAGTTAGTAATAGTGATTATTGAATTTTATTATTATAATTTTAATAGATTCCCGTTCTGGAAGTGGGTTTTAATGGATTTTCAGAATGGACCAAGCAAGTTCCCGGAGTAAGTCTGGTCAATCTTGAGATTCCACTAGCACCTACTTCCAGAATCGGAAGCCGTTGCGATCGATCTTAATTGAGGATCGACTTCCAGAATTTTGTCCGGGATCTAGTAAAATTTCAATAAATGCCGTTAGTTAAATTCTAGTAAAATGTTAATAAAATAAATAGGTTAGTATAAAAAAGGTTAGTAACTAATAATTCAATAAAACGTCTTTTTTATGAACAATAAAATTTGTTTTTAACTAGTAATTACTAAGCATATCTATATGCTATCCACAATATAGTAATGGTGGTAATCTGACATTTCACCAATAGGAATAACAGATATCGCCAATTTGAAGTTGCGTGAGCAATTATTCAATAAACCAATCAATAAGGCGCTGTTGAGAAGACACAATCATAATCATTCTCTTGATGGTATGTTCATCGAAGATTAGTTTTATTTTAACTATTTCGAAACGAAATAATAGAATATAATTTTCGCTGAGTTTGAAACTGGAAAATATACTATTAAAATCTTTTTGTTCAAACATGTATTTAGATAAGATAAGGACACTTGTTTTAATCAGTTAATACAAAGATATGGTTTTGGAATTTCAAACTTTCCATATGAATTTCACAAACAGAGTATTTTTCAGCAAAAATCGGGTGCGTTCTTCCTTCTCAATGCGACAAAAAATGCATTTCATAAATAAAATGTTTGGGGTGTTGAGATAATACTCTTTTTTTCATTCACACAAACTTTTTCTTCGGTTCAAATACAAATGTGATAATGAAAGAACTGGGATGGCCTCCACCATTTTAATAGATTTTCTTTAATTCATTTTAATGGATTTTCTTGAACAAGTAGAAACAAATATTATATATTGCTGGGAAAATTCGCGTCGTAAACAAAAATGAACGAAAATATATGGTTCAATGTAATATGTTCCCCATATAATTCGATGCATTTCACGTTGGTTATATTGTTGTCATGGATTGCCATCTCAGTTTGTGATAGGCAAATTTCGCTTTGTCATATATTTGAACAAATAAAAGATTTTTGCCATATAAATTTGTTTTATACATATGCTAGCGTAATATCGCCTTAATTAATGACGGATTGATAATTTTTTGCTTTGAGGTTAGTATTATCTTGACAGCAATTAAAGTTTTACATACCGTATAAAGAGCTAGGCTGAGTTTTGATTCGACCAGTGGAATATTTCTTTGATCGAATTGCAAACATTTTCCGTTGACACAGTATCGATTGTCATTGATTGAATCGCGCGAGCATTTTGTACCATATGGAAAATAGCCTTGGTCCCCATTTACCAAATAAAAACGATGCGACAGATATTCGTCTTGGCATGCAACCTTACAGCCTCGATCAGGATCGATTGAATTTGGCGCTATTTGCATCCCATTTCCAGATAGACCACGCACTTTTTTCTGGTACTTTCGACACAAATTCGTTGCAAACTCTTGTGTTGTTTCAATGCTATCGCAAGACTAATCGCGGTACAAATGGAGAGATTGTTATAATTTGGAAAAAGTTTCAAGAGAACAGAAATTAGGGTAGAATTGAAAATATAAAGAAAGAAATAATAATAATGAAAATCAATAAGGGATAGCGTATTTAGCAGAGACAGAGACTATTTTTTCTGGTATGATGTATTCTTTAGTTTTTTTTTTCTTTCAATGAGCGCTCTCAATTCAATGAACGAATCATTTCCATTTTAAAACTATCCATTTCGGAACTTATGTATGATAATACCACGTACTGCGCCAAAATGTTGCTGTATGAATGGCTATATACTGGAGTTTTCCGGTACTAGAAAGGTGCTCGTATCAAAAAATAACGATAATTTATCAGTTTTTTACTGGTCGGATGCTGGTTTTTTCGATATAAGACCGTTCAATACCCGTAAAATGCCGGCTAAATACCTAATTATTTTAAAATTGCTGATTAAATATAATTTTTTTTGAAATTAAAAAAAATATTTTTTTTTCCACAAGTTTTTTCTGTTTCTTTCTCAACCTTTCAGAGCGCGACAAAAAATATCCAAGCAACAAAAATTCGCAAGAAATGCTCGTCGAATCTCTATTAATCGAAAAGTATTGAGTTTCTGTCGGAATGGTTAATTTTGATAAATGAACTATCATTCAAGTAATGCTATTAATGAACCGAGCCCTCGGTTATCACTCAGTTAAGTGAGGTGTGCGTCACTCACTCAGACTGCTCACAATGAAGCTGTACAAAATGCATATAAACATCTTGAGCACTCCGAGTGAGGGGCGCTCACACTCATTACTGTGAGCAGCATTGCGCTCACGTTTAATGCGTCACTCATTTGGCTGAGCCTCATGGTGAGAGGAGTGTGTGGTTCACATGTGCTGCATTCTAGATGAATTGGGACGGAGCGCAAAATACCGTTATTTTTCGGTATTGTATCAGCGATTTACAGGTGTTGAACGGTCAAGTACCGAAATATACCGGTTTCTAACCAGTAAAATGCAGGTAAACTACCCTTATTTTTTGCAGTACTATTACCTTTCTAGCACTGGAATATTTCAGTAAGGTACGCGGTATTTTGTACCGGTAAAAAATCATACCAGTACATCGTACCACAGTTTGTAGTCGTACCGCGTATCGAAATCAGACCTGTCACGATCCCTGCTATGCACGATGAAATATGTTAGTTTAAATGTGAAATTAAATTAAAATCCAATTATTCCCATAAAATTTAATAGATTTAGAACCATATTTACAATGAATTTGGCATGACAAAGCTGAATGTTGTTGGAATGTTCCGATTTAGATGAAATAATTTGAATGCCCATGGAATTCTGTATGCAGCTAAAGTGGCAGCCAGATTTAACGATCCAATCATCCAATGGAATTTCTGATTGATTATGCGGTTCATTTCGGTTTTGTCTCAGTGAATTGGATCGAATCCGATTGAGTTTCGGAATAAGGTTGAGTGGCGGCCTGAAGGTTTTTGGAACTTCAGCTTCTGTTAATAAGCAATTACATGATTTAATGTTTAGAATGTCTTTAAATGAATTATTATTTTGCAAGCAATTCACATGAAAGAATACAAATTGTCTATTGAACAATTGCAATTTAAACTAAAAAAAAAACCAATCCACCGAAAGATTTTGGGTGTTTCAATTTATTTTCATTTAAAATTGGTTAAAAATTGAATTTTTTTCATGAATGTATTTTCATACCGATAAGTCATTAATCTAATTGGTTAGCATTCTGAAAGTCTGACTTCAAGACATAATAGCGGCAAATCTCGCACTGATATTTTTTAGCGGTACCTACACACAAAGAAATAATGTTCAGGTTCACAATATTAGTGGGTTTTATTTTTGAATCTATGCGCTGAGCTTTGCTCACCAAGCGGACCGTGCTTGTATGGGATTGGAGAGCTATTCGAGAGTATGCCAATTGATCGCGCCATCTTATTTTATATGGGTGAATTCAATTTAGATCCATTGTAATACGAACAAAATTTTTATTGACACAAATAATAAAAACAAATGAGTCATTGAAATGATTGAAATATTACATCAATACTACTGCCCAATAGATGGCGCTGGAGAAAAGATATGATTAAAATGTCTCAAATAGCACGGTCCCCTTGTTGCTCACCACTACAAATATATTTTTTTGCGCGTAATTCGAAAGATTTTCGGTTGCGAACTTGAATCTGAACTGTCAGACCATTAACCCATTATTTCCAATAAAAAAAGTAATGCACAACACTGGTATTGTATATATTTGACAATAAAAACCACCACTAGTGTAAATTCGATCATTATTTCTATGTGCGTATAACTTGAGAGCCAAAATTTTAGTGCGATTTTTTCCCATGAAAATTAGAAAAAACTCTTAGATATCTAATGAATACTCCGTTATTTCACGAGATTCTATGTAGTTTCAGATCAGTTTTGTGGCACACAGTCCCAAATAACCCAAAAAATTGGACACTTTTTAATGTTTTTTGACATCAGGTGCATATCGGATTCTTCGCTAAAATGCTTTCGGATTTTTTTCATCCAAATAAGTTTTGATCGAGGGCCTAAGCTTGCCTTTAGTGTTTAAAAAAGTGTCATTGACATGGACATTCTTTTCCCATTTTTGACACTTCAATAAAAACACCCCCCACAAAATTCTTTTTTTTTACACGCGCGCTTACATTTTCCAAGCTCTGAAAAATTGTATTATTTACTCTTTGATGAAATGAAACAAACAAAAAGTCAAAGTCAATTGAGAATACTGTCAAAGCAATTGAAAATGCAATAGTTATGAAGGTAACCAAAATTGCGCGGAAATTAACTGAAACTTCCAATTATTCGATGGGATCGGAATAGGATATAAAAGCCGCTTGCCATTTCTCGTATATCGTTGAACAAGACTAGCTGCTGATGGGCGCATCTTCTCGACATTTTTAAAGTCCCGACTCGAGTCTACAACTTTGCTACTCGTTGTATTTTCGGAAAGCTTGGAATATTGAGCATTTCGACCGCAAACTGTTGAATGCATTGTGAAGTAATTGCTTGTTGCATTGTCGCAAGAAAATTTCTATTACAAAAGAGCGTTATCATTATTTGAATTGCCGGTAGTGTGCTGAATATCTTGAAATTACCTCACAACGGCCATTTACACAGTAAAGATTATCATCGATGTCTGAATTTTGATTGCGGCAAATCGTACCATCGGGAAATGTCCAACTTTTTGTGACTGGTTTACCATTTTTGCCCGCACAATACACGCGACACGAATGCTCTGGATTATCGCCAACCATTTGCAATCCTTCGCCATATATGTTCGAATCGAATTTCTTTGCCCGCTCACATATTTGATTGGCAAACTCCAAAACACTCATTCGTGGCACATTGTAACACTACACACAAAGAATTTTACGGCTAAAATCTATTAGTAATTCCATATAAAATTTGGGACTATACGATAATCATAGAGTTCTGAGAAAAGTATATATCTATACGACAGTGCCATCTAGTTTTTATGAAACTATATTGGGAGTATAGATAAGTTCGTAGCGTTTTCTTATGTTCAAGGTATTATCCATCGCTAGCCACTAATTTTTCCCATATTTAGAGCAACATACGGATACCGCGTCGGAAAAACGATTCGTCTTTTGAGGCTATCCACGAAGCGACCCATTTTTTGGATTCCTCGTAAGAGCGGAAGTGCTGCTCAGTCAGGCCATACATCACCGAGCGGAAGAGGTGGTAGTCGGAAGGAGCAATGTCTGGTGAATACGACGGGTGGGGTGGTTTCAGTGTTCCCAAGTTTTATGTTTTCACCGGTTTTGCAACATGTGGTTGAGCATTGTAATGCTGGAGAATCACTTCGTGATGTCTTTGTTGGAGTTGCGGCCGTTTTTCCTTCAATGCTCGGCTCAAACGCATCAATTGTAGTCGGTTGCGATCCCCTTTGATTGTTTCGTTAGGTTGGAGCAACTCATATTAAATAGCACCTAGCTGATCCCATCAAATACAGAGCTTTGAACCATGGATATTGCCGTCGAAATTGAGGCATGGCCGGGGCAACTGTATGATTTTTCACGCTGTGGCTTCTCGTCCACTTTTCATCGCCAGTAGTAATACGATGAAAAACACGTTTCCGATTTTGCCGTTAGAGCAGCTGTTCACACGCGAAAAATCGTCTTTCAACATCACTCTCGGCTTCAATTCGTACGACATCCAATTTCCTTGCCTTTGGATAATTCCCAATGCTTTCAAACGTTGCGAAATAGCTTCTTGAGTCACTCCCAATGATTCTGCAAGTTCTTCTTGCATTTGACTCGAGTCATCATCGATTAATGCCGCACATTCTTCATTTTCGAACTTTTTTGGTGCTCCGGATCGTTCTTTGTCTTCCACATCAAAATCACCATTTTTAAAGCGTGCAAACCACTTCCGACATACTTGCTCACCTAGAGCATAGTTGTCATAAACTTTCGCTGAAGTAATGAAGAAAACTCCCCGCAAAAACACTTTATTCGGTACAAAGTTCGACATTTTCAATTCAATACATTTTTTGGTTGTTTATGCTTTAACCAATTGACATATACTGAAATTAATACCAAATGACAGTAGTTTTCGAATGAATATTTTGGAAAGATGGAACATGGAATGATATACTAGTTACGCTATCTGTTGAAAAGCGTCACGAACTTATTTATACTCCCTATATGATTTATCATATAGTTCCAAATCATATATGGCATGACTAATGGGTTTTAGCTGTCAAATTATTGTTCTGTAATTTCACCGGATTAACTAAATCTGTCTTGAATTCTATGTGCAACGTTAGCCCATTTATACTTTACCTGCTTTGCGAAACATGTCTCATACTTTTTATCCATGCCAAAACACTTTTTCCGTGGCCACCTGTAAAATATGGTCACAATCAGAATGAGTTATCGATATGACATGTTCCATGAGAAGTGTGTGAATCAAACCTATTATCATGACATGTGCGTCGAAATGTCTTCAAGCCAGTGCTGCCTTCTCGCAGTCTACCAGCTTCACCAAATAAACATCCCGATTCGCATTCACTCGGCTTCGACCATTCGCTCCACGGCGATATCTAGAAATTTCAATGATTCCATTTCATTGGTTTACAGAAAACAAAAAGATATGTCTGTCTCTCATGATTTACCAAAGTTGGGCGATTCACTGAATGCTCCGATTTCATTAAATTCCCAAACTTTCGGTCATCAATCAAATTCGATTTTTCAGTCGAATCAGTCACAGGTGGCTCTGTCAATAATGTGTATTTTTCAAATGCCGCCGTTTTCAAAACGCACACGCCACTTCGACACCACTTTAATTAACGAAAACAATGAAAGAAAAGAACAGTAATTTTTACTAGCGGAAATAGCAATAAATGCACGTGAATTTAATTGAAGGCGTGAAGACGCGAGAAGCGTACTCTCATAGAACATATTTGAAATTTAACGCATTAGCAATGATTACCTATTGCGTTGCTACAACTGCTATAGCTATTGTAGCAACCTGTGTATGTGAATGTCCACGATGCGTTGCGTTATGATATCGCATTCACATCCGTAGATTACTACAATAGTTAAAGCAGTTGTAGCAACGCTATAGGTTACTAATACTAATGCGTTAAATTTCAAATATATTCTGAGAGAGTAGAAAAAATCCAAATAAATGCAACAAAATGCAATGATTGCGTTTCCAAATAAATAAATTCAATTCTCTCGATATACCTTTGTCTCCGAGCAAGCGGTGCCTTCAAGCGCCGGATGTGATGTCCACGTATATCTATCACGCTGACAGTGCAGGTCACGGCATATCTCTTTCAGTGGCTGGGCTCGCGATCTAATTGAATCTTTTCCATATTTCAACATACCTTCAAAAATAATTTTTGTATCATTTATCATGATCAGCAAATAATTAAAACGCTGAGTCCTACAAGAGCTCGAAAATGGCCATAGATCAAAAGAAAATTGCGATTCAGTGCTTACATTGTTGATCAGCGTCAAAACGCTCACCAGGGTAGATCATTTCAGCACCATGGTCCAATGTTGGATCTGCTTGACCATAATCAAACAAACACTTCGCTTGACTAGTTCTGTATACCGAAATGAAAAAAAAAATGTATGTTTTTTTTTTTGTTGGAAATATCTTTTTTAGATTTATGTATATTTATTACGCCCATTTCGATTGTTTCCTTCTCTCATATAAATTCTTCTGTTCTTCTGCTCTTCTTATTCTCCTTCTACCAAACAATTAAAAACGTTTTTTTCATCAATTTACATAATTCACACTTACTCCAAAAATGAAATTAAGTAATTCTGACTACATTTCGACCATGTGATTTTGCCACTGCCCAACGTCGGTGACATAATAAACAAGCTGGGATCACAATTGTTTTCAGCAGTATCATGACGCATACCCAAACTAAAATCACAAAATAACTGTATATCTGAGAAAAATCTTCGAATGTTATGAAAAAAGTTGATAATATACTTGTGTCCAATCTCATGAGCGACAACGAAAACACTTTCGAAATGTTTACCCTCGTTGATGGTGCAACTTGATGTGGACGTACACATGCCCGCTACCGGTGCTAAGCCAACCACTTGACTACTTATCTTCCCATTTTTACTCACTACATACAGATCGAGACCTGAAAATGCAACATCATATAAAACACCCAAATGAAGATGAGAAGTTAACAGATTATTGAAATTGGATGTTCAGAATCTCGGGCTTAGAAATGGCAATACGAAATGATAAATTATATACATTTCAATTTCTGATAACTGCGTTAGTGATAGTAAACTATTCAAATAATCACCGCCAAAACACTCACCTGTTAGGATAACCGCATGATCGAAATGAAAGATGTTGTCATCAGCAACTGGATTGAATTTTCGCTGCCATTTACAGAAGCTGTTCAAAAAAATATCAATATCGCTGGAGCGTTGCAGCTCTTTTGGATCATTGTGTAAAATCTCCAAACGTTTCAATATGAAATTGATTTGATGACCGAGTGATGGATGATGATAGAGTAATTGAACGCCATTTATCATTGCCATCACAAATCGAATGAGATGTCCTTCAGTATTTTTCGGATAATTTTTAACCATATGACGAAACAGATCTTTATCCACAAAAATTGCCGTTTCAATGAATAAAACGTGTGAAATGTTTCGTTTCGATCCTGATGTAATGTATCGTCGCGTGCGTTCCAAATATTTCGATCGTTTACTTTGAGCCGTGTGGTTGGATTGCAATTGTCTGCGAATGTCGCCGTAATATCCATCATCATCAAAATGCACTCCATTTCGTGCAGTTTCATAAATAATGTGCGAGGAGCTTCCAAAGCGTTGCGGCAGCGGATGAATTATAAAATGTCGAGAGTTTTTATACAATATGCCACGCTACAAGAATGTGCAATTGCACATTCAATTACAACAAAAATGAATGAGCATGAGCAAACAAAAATGTTAAATCCGTCATGCTTACCATATTGCCATCACATAAATCAATGGCTGAATTTTCGTTGCGATAGAAGCAATTCGAATAATTTTCAGCCAATTTTTCAAAATCATCAATAAATTTGGTTTGATTCGCATCCCGTTTGATGAACACAAAATTATCATCAAGCAGATTCGTCGATCGATGCAATTGCACATCTTTTGCATGCTGGTTATCGCTTGAATTCGATCGGCTAACGTCTGTATAAATTGTAGGTTGTTTCAATCATAAAAACAATTATAAAAAATTACAAAAAGACCATGATATACGCCAAAAAGAATAGTTAATGCTGAATAGCTATTATTCTAGCCCGTACCATCATCGCTGTTTAATCGCAAATGGATGACGTCTCGTACAGATCGTTGATTCCTCAATTTATGCTTTACATTCACAAGTTTATATGGTTTCGCTGCAATCACACACGAGAGAGAGAGAGAGAGAGAGAGAGAAACAACGTTAACGAAACGGAGAAGTGACTCTTAAATAAAGTGCTCATTTGATGATGTTATCGTTGAAAAAGAAACAATTCATGCGACTGATGTTGATGCATTGTGTATTGATTTGCATGTGCAGAATATGTACTTTACGACAATTTCCTGATCATTTTATTTGAAATAAAATCGAAATATATACGGTTTTTGCATTCGGTTTCACCCAAGGTTAGAATATGCGCAGCACACACTGTACGCTTTTCGAATAACAAAGAGAATTCCGTCAAACGGCTGAGAGCAAACGTACGCGAGCGCAAGCGCACGCTCTTGAACGGAAGATATGAAGATATAATTTGAACAAGTTTCCATCAAAAAAAAAA
Organism: Obolodiplosis robiniae; assembly: GCA_028476595.1. Lineage (NCBI taxonomy): Eukaryota > Metazoa > Arthropoda > Insecta > Diptera > Cecidomyiidae > Obolodiplosis > Obolodiplosis robiniae. The sequence continues at coordinate 11,697,983 of CM052017.1, read as the reverse complement.
AATATTGAAAGGGAAAAAAAGATGGAGAGAGAGCGCGAGAGATATAAATTGTACGACCGACGAAAGTTCAAGATTCCGATTTGTCATGTTTATCAACGCTTTTATTTTCCAAGCATTGTATCTGCTTTATCCAGTAAAATTCTAAAAAACATTCAGTCAATCACAAAATGCCCTTGGAGTTTTCAAATGGAACCAATATATTAGAATTGTTATTGTTGTACTGCGAGGACAAAGAACTCCGCGCAGACAACAATCTCCCTATCCAAATTGGCTTCGCAACAACAGGAAACCAATAAATAAGATGAATTTACATGAAAGTACAAGTAAGTGCTAAGCATGTTTTGTTTACGCTTCGTGCATTGCAACGAAACAGAAAAGAGCGCATCAAAACATATGTAATTGATAATTGTATATGCCGAAATAAGGAAACAAAAAAATGTGACTATCTTCTTGTGAAACCATCTGCGTCAAATGCGAATACATGTGATTTCGATACATATTTGATGCTCAACAATTTGATTTAACATGAATAACAACATAAACCGAACAATTGCAACGATCGAGAAATTAATATGATCTAGTTGTGTGTGTGTGTGTCATTTAGAATGACACAACTCAATTCAATGCCAATTCGATCTATGAAAAAACATTTTTCTATTACTTACTTTTGATTCCATGATTAATACCAAATAGCAGCTGTGTTTCATGATTACTTAAGAATTCATGTAGATTTGCCGAATTAATCTGAAAAGATATTAAGGCAATTCAGTAGTGCTCAATCAGCTCATATTTCTAAGCGAGAGATTTTTCGATAATGACTCAGCTCATAGCAGAAACATATCCTGAGCAGTTCAGAAGAGAAAGGATCAGAGCCGACGTAAACAAGAAAGAGAAAAACAATACAAAAGTTTTGAATATAACAGAAACATACTGAAAATTATCATCGAGATAATTAAAATTATGTGAAGTTAAATATCTCCAAACAAAGAAAAATATATCTAGAACAATGACGGTTTCTCCCAAAAAAATAAACGAATCACAACAAATATATTTTTGTTTCGAAATCACCCAAAATATGACGGGAAACTGATTCAACCGCAAATTTTCAGATTTCAGTCGAAAAAAGAGTGTCTTTTGAGGCCAGTTATCGATGTCCCTACTGAAAATTTGTTTAGAACATTTCTCGGTACAACATTCAAAAAAAATTGGAATTCCAAATGTTTTTCATATGAGAAGGTGGCGTTTTTGTTCCGACTTCCAAATATGTTTGGTACACATTCCGATGTACCAAGCAAAAATCCAAATGTTTGACAGTTTAAGCAGTCAAAAATTCGGAGTTCGGTACATAAACACCAACTTTTCATATGAAAAACATTTGGAACCCCAACCGTTTTTTCCGAATGTTCTACCAAAATATTTTCCAAACAAATTGTCAGTAGGGGTTGATATGATTTTTTTTTTGTATAATAACCCACACGCAAATGTTTTTGCGTGAAGAGGAAACACGAGAGCAAGAGCAACAGAGCAAAGCAGGCAATGATTTAAAATCGCACATATGTTATACACTTGATGCGCACAGATTCTGTAGACACAGAGTGCCATAGACAAAAATATTATTGCTTTGTAAGTTGATTCATGAGGCTGCTGAGCTCCAGGAGGCAGCAAGTGTCAACCCAAAGATGTCAATGAAATTTATCGTATAAAATGCTTACTGATGCATATCAGTTAATATTCAAAACATGTTGAGGAACACACCAAATGTGAACTCATGTTTGATGTGAAACGTTTTTCAGTGAATGCTATTATATTTTTCTTCTTCTATCAATCATTTTTTTGTTAAAATGTTCAATCCTCAATGGTTTTTCCCATATACTGGATTGAATGAATAGCACACAATCATTGTGCGTACAAACACGGTCAAATCAATTTTAGAAGTAAAAGCAATTTTCAGAAAATAAAGCAATGGAAACATGTTTGAAAATATACGCGTGCAATGCTTATCATAATGATCCAATAGGGTCAAATTGTTTTGATCATGAATTTTTCGGACGATTCGATTCGAATTTGAAAAAAAAAAGAATTGGTGTATATTGCAAATTGTATTGGCCGACATGCGTTATGCATGTCGATAAACTCGAAACTTTTCGTTTCATCGCTGTTTTCAGTGCGCAAGAGTGCAAACGAGCCCATATTACGTTTAGTTTGATATACAGAATGCGGCACATAATTCGCCATTTTATTTCATTTGATTTTTTTCGTTCGCTGCTTATTAATTCATAATAATGATCATTTTGTTCATGAGTTTGTAGACTATTTTTCTTTTGTTCTTTGGCTTTCGCTGCTGTTGTACACACAATTTTCAAACTGACTTTTTTATGTTGATACATATTTCCATGAATTGGATAGTATCAACACAAATAATAATATCGATCATATCGTATCTAATGTGTACATTTGTGGCTGTGCAACGGTTAAATTTGATCAAATTCTTGATGTGTTGAAGAAACGGCAAATTGAATCAAATTCGAATAATTTTGTTGTTGTGTTTTGTCTCACGTTCGGCCAGTAAACGCATTCACGCATTCATTTTGGGTGCAAAACAATCGCACCCGAATTGGACGCGTGCCAAAAATAGATTGAATTTTCTCAATGATCCAGCTGACATAATTTCATTGAGATGCTGTCATTGTGGTTGTTACCGATGATGATGACACTATTTTTTTTCTCGGCCATTTTCAATTACAGACCATGATCACTCATGGTGAATGGTTTATTGGTCATCGGAATTACGTGGTTATTCAATTCATTCACTTTTGTGTGTTCGTTGGCATTTGTGTATCGCATCGTTTTGTTTAGGCTCGTCATGGAAATAATGAAAAGTATAGCCACTGAAAAATTACCAATTTTTTGCTGTTTTCAAGTGTTTTGAAATTCCATCAAGTTGGTATAAGTGAAATGAAAGCCAAAATCGGTTCCGCCAAATGAATTTTGGGACTCAAATAAATTGCAAACGATTAATACGTTGTGTTTTTGCTTTTTGTTTTCTCATCTTCTTCGAGTCGCTGCCAAGCCAAACTGCCGCACTTTCCGTTTCTCATACGGTCAACGCTTTTCTGTAACGCTATTTTATAGTGCCAGAATATTATTTGTTTTTATTACAATTTAATTCATAACACAAAACAGAAGCGCTCAAAATAGCAGAGAGGGAGAGAGAAAAGAAGAAAGTGAAAAGTTAATTTGGATGATTTAACGGTTTTTTTTCTATACAAACGTGCGAGTGCGCAAGTTAATGAACACTTAATAATAGAAAAACATTTCAATATTTAATCGCACAATATTGCAATTTAAACAAAACTTTAATTAAAAAAGCATGACAAATTGTGAATGACCAATATTCGAAATAATGAAATTATTGTAACACCGCATTCACTTGAGTTAATTAAGTTTTTCTTAAACAATGCCCACTATTCATACACAAATATACATTTTTCTAAATCAATGCATGATCATATTTGAGCACGAATATTGATAAGCCAAATTCTTATTAATAGTTGTAACATGCACAATTACTTTAGTTCAGTTTCAGAGAGTTCAATGAAGCACATCGTACACGAATTTAACTTTGTCATTGTTCTCAATCGTTTTATTTCCTTTAAAAATTGCATATGTACAATTAATGGAATTAACTGGGGGCTCAACAGGGAAAGTTTGAAAAGATCTGTGATATTCTCATAAAAAGGTGATTACACATTGAGTCGAGTGTAATAATAAAACAGTGAGCTTACTTTCCTGAACCCAAAACGAGCAAATGTTTGATTAAGAGATCGAAATTTTGAAAATTTTGTGACAATCAAACGACTGGAGACAGTATAAAAATAAAAATTGTGATTAACTTGTGTGGCTGAAAAAGAGCTTATTCCAATTAACAAAGATGGAACCTTCACGGGTCAACGCTGGAAAAAACGGAAGGCAACTCGCTTCAACGTTGAAAAAAGTGAAAATGAACACCATAAAATAAAATGTTTTGTTATGATATCAGAATTACGAGAGTAATTTGTGAGAACAAAACGACTCAAAATGAGTATAAATAAACCAAGCTAAAAGCTTAAAATGCAATCAATATAATGAGTATTCAACGTAAAAATTGGGTTGAAATGAAAATTTGAATAAACTTTCAAAATTAAAAATGACTGAAACAAAAATGAAGAATTACAAAAAGCTCATTAATCTGAACTACTGAATAATGTTTCTCGAAATATTACTTTTTCATTGACATAACATTATTTCAGCCTCTAACGTTTCTATCAATTCACTTTCTTGTTGATGCAGCTTGCCATCATTATTGTCAGTTATTAATTATTTAGATATGAGGGGCTCAGAGTAAAAATGTTACTTCAGATCTTACCTTCTGCTCTTACTTATGGGCCGTCTCATAAGTAAGAGAAGGAGGTAAGATCTGAAGTAACATTTTTACTCTAAACCCCTCATATATTTATTTATTATTTTGTTAGAATATATATAATTTTTCGCTCGATGTCAATCAACTAAAAAAAAAGGCGAAACAAATTTCAAAATAAAAATACTCCAAAAGAAGGTTTGCATTGTGCGCGTGTGAACCACACATTTTTGACACTGGACGGTTAAACATCAACACAGAAAAATGTCCAGTCATATTGGAACATCGTCAATTCAGCGTCATTATTCAATAGTTCCGATTTATGCCATTAACTATTACCATTATCATAAGTTAAACAGAATTATAATATTTAATGGTTCAATGGAAAAATAAAACTAATGGTAAATAGAAAAAACAATAGGTGTTTAAAGTTTGCCCTGCCATGTCCTAGAATCATTGCTACTATTCGTCTTAACCGCTACCTATGACCATGTACGAGAAATTCAATCGGACAATTCATCGCATAGCTGTCAAATTATTAGCCGTATTGACGCTCGTTTGTTTCAGTTGCGTCAAATGTGTTTGAAACAGAAACATTTCGACCGTTACCTTTGATTTTATTAACTTCATTTATAGTATTTTCAAGAGATTGAGAAGAAAAAAAAAAGAAAAGCAAAACTATTTTGTGGAGTTTAGACAAAAAATTGCAAAAACCAGCAATGGCGATAGCAGTGACGGTGGTCAGGTTGATGCCAGAGAGACGACAAATATATCACCCAACGTGGAAAACTATTGCGAACGAACGTTCGAATGGGCTTCTTTGTTGTATGCTGAAATCAACAAAATTTCATTCAGCCCAGGTGAAGATGCACAGCTTTTGAGGGAGTAGGAAAATATATTAGCGGCACTTGACGATGAAGGGGTCGTCATGAAATGCATCACCACAATTGAAGTAAATTTAAAAAAAGCGGACGTTGAGAAAAAACTGAAAGAAAGCTGCGTCATTACGCCACCTAATCCATCGAAAAAGCGCAAAACGGCAGATGTCCAGCTCCCGATATGTAAATCAAAGGGATTCGCTCACACAACGAGAAAAATTATGAAATTTGTATCTTTATTTGAAGCGGATGCGATACGTTTGAATCGAAAGAGTGAATATAGATCAGCAGATGTGTCTAGAATATATCAACTGGAATTGGATGCAAATGTGTCCAAGGATTTACTGCTGGAAGCTCGTGAAAATCTAAAAAACATTATAAATACGATGAAGGCAAAAGGAATTTCATCTGTCGCTAATACATAAATTTGTCGAATCAACAACCGAACAGAACTTCGAGTGCGAACGAGAAATCATTTTTTTTTTTTTCATTTCATTAAATAAATTTATCGTCACACAGCTATTAAAAATGTATCTGTTCGATTTCATTTGAGTTTGCTGCCATGTCCAATTTTCAACTATTCAAAAGTCAAAAAAATTAAAGTTCAAAATTAAATAAAAAATGTGTTCAACCAAATAATTTTTTTCGGGAGGAGAGTTAATGAACACTTAATAATAGAAAAACATTTCAATATTTAATCCCACAATATTGCAATTTAAACAAAACTTTGATTAAATGAATGGTCTTACATACGTAAAACTAACTTTTCCGCACATTTCCTGAAATTGATCGGGTTTACGGGTCTTTCATTGATTGCTATTCATTTGTATTGGATTTATGTTTATTTCTCATTGCATCATCATGCAACTTTGAGAATAAATCACAGAAAATGCCAAGTCATTACAATGAGATCGAATTTCAAGTCATTACACATCATGTGATTCAAATTTTAGTATCAATAAAAAAACGAATAAACATCTCAGTTCCTAATTTTTACTTGAACGTTCTCTATTTTTGAATTGGTAATAACAATTACGATTAGTTCACTCTGATCTGAACTTTCAATTCATGCCAACGATAGATATGGTTCTACATTCATGTTATGTATAACTTTCGTTAAAAAGTTAATGAGTATTCAAATTGATAAAAAAACACAGATTAGAAAAACACAAATACTTCATCCAATTTGATGACAAAATTTAAATTTTGTCCCCGAAAATTGAAAATTTTGTGAGGGAGGTATTCTTAAATCTCATCTGAATGACTTGAAATTTTGCATAACTTATTTTACTCATAAAAAATTCATATTCTGAAAGTTTCATAATGATACAATGCGAACTAGACAAAGTTTTCCCCCATACAAATTTTTCTTAATTATATTGAAAAACAGCCCATTTTTCCATTCGACTCCACTAAAGCTATCCGAAAATTAATAGGATTCTATTCCAAATAAAGTTCAATTCGTGTGTAAATTTTTGTTCAATTTTAATCTCAATTTTTTGAGTTATCGTGTTAACAAATTGTTATGTACAATGGACAACGTACCACACACGGACGAAAAATCGCCCCGGGAATGGTTGCAATCGTTTTTTCTAGGTTCAGAACGCATAGAAAACTTATTCCGAGCGTTTTGAATTTTTTGGACCGATCGCAATACCTTTACCACACACAGTGGTGTATGCGGAAAAGTAAAAAGCATGACAAATTGTGAATGACCAATATTCGAAATAATGAAATTATTGTAACACCGCATTCACTTGAGTTAATTAAGTTTTTCTTAAACAATGCCCACTATTCACACACAAATATACGTTTTTCTAAATCAATGCATGATCATATTTGAGCACGAATATTGATAAGCCAAATTCTTATAAATACAGGGTTTACCAATTAGATGTTTGTTTTTGAATCTTACATGAAACACACATTTTGTATGAAAATGCTGTGGATTGATATGTAAAGTAGAAGGTCTGCCATTTATGAATGAAAAATAATATCCTTCAAATGTCCACCACGAGCACGCTTACAGACATCGATTCTTTCGTCAACATTTTCAATGGCCAGTTTCAATTCTTGCACCAACTGAACCTTATAAGGCTTTAAAGCCAAATCCTTATGCAAAGTTCGCCATGTGGTCATTGTGAATGGACCCAAATGTTGAGAACGCCGTAGAATCGACAAATTTGGATCTTCTTCAACACTTTCACTCACCGCCGCGATATTTCCAGGTGAACGACCCAAAATATCGCGAATTTTACGAAATGTGGTTTTCACTCATCGACCATTTTCATAAAAGGTTTCGATGATTTTAATACGATTTTCTATTGAAATTGAAGACATTTTCATGTCAAATGGCAAAGCTTCTGCTGTACATATGTCAAAAAACTAAATGTCAGAACTGTCAAAATATCCGAATATGTCCCTATTGAAAAACAAACATCTTATCGGTAAACCCTGTAGTTGTAACATGCACATTTACTTTAGTTCAGTTTCAGAGAGTTCAATAAAGCACATCGTGCACGAATTTAACTTTGTCATTTTTCTCAATCGTTTTATTTCCTTTAAAAATGGCATATGTACAATTAATGGAATTAACTCGCACATATTAAGCGGAGAGACATTGTGTTTCGATCTACAGCCTTTAGGTGCGCTTTGAAATTATGTGCTTTCATTTGAAATAATGCTACAAACCTATCTTCGTCATTTGATAAAAATGAAATAGGTGAAATTGTGCGACGATATGTCGCAGTGTGTCATGTGTGTCGGGGTCAACACATTTGGATTTGAGCGGTCTTACTAGAGTTTTACTCACAGTGGAAATGTAGGCCGTAATTCTCGATCCAAAGCGCTCACCACGCAAGTTTCTTATAATATTTTTTTTATTATAATGAATCTGTAACATTGTTTAGTGATTTTTGTGTGTGACGTGCTGTCTATTTTTAACATCGCTTGATGTTATTCGTCACACATCGTTGCCAATATAGATTAAAATCGATGATATATGAGCTCATTTTTTCTCATCTCTTCTACTTTTTTTCGTTCAAAAAATCTGTGAATATTTATTTTTGATCTTCTCAAATTGGTATGTGCATTTCAATTACACGTTTCGGTTATTTTAACGTCTCCGCGCGGACAGTAACGGTGTGTGGTAACATACAAACCAAAATCCAAATTGAATCGATTGTGAATCGGAGATGATGACTGTGGAATGGATATGGGGGATATTTGCCGCATTGTTTACCAGAATACAGGGCCATAATGAAAGGAATTCGAGATCGAAATGAGAGATAGAGAGAAAGAGATGAAGGGGAAGAGAAAGGATGAAGGAAAAACGAATCAAGTAACACACCGGTGCTTCATCTCTCTGTGTAACTTTCGGCAATAATTTATAGACCGTTTTTTAGAAAGCTGCGAACGAAAGAGCCAAAGAGCCATCAAAATATCGAATGTTTGAGAGTGAAAGGGGCATAGAAGACAAACTATATAAACTATAAACAAAATCAAGAACATGCTACTTACGATGTGTCCATTGTATTTGAGCGATGATTGTGATTCGACGCTGATATGATAAGTTGCTGCCAATTTGCAATTTTTCAATGCAATCAAGAATATCCACAGATGCGTACGAATCGTCATATTCAGTAGCCGCATTTACATTTATTTGACACCAGTATCGGACGCCTCTTACAGAAAACGCACATTCATTTAATCACATTACATTCGGTATGGGGATTACTTTCTGGCGCATCTATCGTTTAAATGTTATTTCAGTTTATATATGTTTATTCCTTGAATTCTTAAGTTTACAAGTAACTCAAAATCAAGTGTTGTGTGGAATTTTTGCAGTGTTCCTCTTCATGCGGTCTGAATTAGGTGATCTTGAACATTTTGAGCGATCTTCAACGATCAATTCGCCAGCTCATCAATTCACTTGACAAACCATTTCCAGCTATTCTGTATCGTCGTTTTAGTTTTTCTTCTTCTTCTTCTTTTTCTTTTTATCGTTGTCGAAAATGAAAAACAGAACCCACACATAAAATAACTTTCTTTTTTCGAAAATTGTGCGTTGAATGAATATGAAATGAGATGAATGGGTTTAAATCGGAAGAATTTTCATCATAGTGATCACGCATCGTGAGTGCGCGCAATACAATTATAATTGTTTTGGGAAACATTTCTTTATAATAATGAGAGCACAGCGTGCTCTCAAAGTGATGTCAATTCAATGTTTCCCATATTTCTTGGTGCATAAACGGGCGAGAAAAAAGGAAAATAAGTAGAAGATGAAGAAGTGGTGGCATTTGTGAGATCGACGGATTTGCCATCAATATCACGAAAAGAATTTCAGAGTGCAAGATCTCAGCAGTTTGATAAGGAGATGAACTTTTCCACTTGGCTGATGCGGAGATTGCACTAGAGCATTTCAATTATTTTAATTTTTTGTAGGGCAAAACCACAAAGATGCGTTGCCGATTAAAATCGGTAGCGTTGTTTTTTGCCATGTTAACTATTTGCATTGAATCGTAAAGGAACGCAAATGCATTTGTGTTGTGGGCCAGGGGAAAGCTATCATCAATGGAAATGCAAGCGGACGATGCAAAATTGAATTTTGACACTTAGCTTGACAGCAGCGCCCTCTGTACCATTCGTCTATAGATGGTAAACACTTTTTCCCCTTTTTCAAACAATGATAGCAAAGATGCGGAGCCTGTCAAACTCGCTGTTTGAAGAAGGGGAAGGCGGGGAAGGTGTGAAATGTTGAAGCGTTTAGTACAATCGTTTAGATAGAGATGGCGCGGTCCAACGACATTCACTACCCCTTTACACAGGAGAAGATACAAAGCATCGTCCGCTTGTGAAAATGTATACGGTTTATGGGCCCTGGAAATATGTGTGTTTTGTCCAATTGACGATTTTGCCACTAAATAGATTTAAGTTTTGTGCATTGCCTAACATTCGAACAGAATATATTCAATTGTCCAATTTGCGGCAGCAAATAGGCATATTCCAAAATGATTAGCCGCACAAGTGAAGGTCAAAACGCATTTCAAAGATTTTTTTTCAACGCAAGTGCAATGTTGATCAAAATTAAAAACATAAGTTTGAAAAATGAACAAAGCGTTTAGCTGCACAGGGGAATGTAAGGCTGTGATTTTCCGATTTCATTATTATTTTATATTCTATATTTTATTTAATTTTAATTCATTGGATTGTTTAGCAGATTGCCGTGCGTCAACGGGACGACATGAATTGATACATATATTTTATTCATGCGAACATTCAACCATTAGCATTTAGATCCGTAGCATGGGGTTGGACACAGCAGATAAGAGCTAGAGAAAACTAGAACATAATAGCAAAATATAGAGATAATAATAGCAACATTTGGAAAAAAAATGTTCCATTATACTTCTCTAAGTGACTGCTGGTTGTGCTGTTTCTAACTGATTTGTTGTTGTGAACAATGTATTGCGTCATCCATAAGCGATAACGCTAACAATGCATCGCTTATGGACGGAGCTATACTTAGTTTACAGGTAGAAAGAACACAGGTGATAGACTCTTATGGAATAAGTATTGCATCTTTGGAAGAATATTCGGCTCGCAACTGATATTAGTAGAAATATTAGCGCATTTTTTGTGCATAAAAAATGTGTGAAAAAATAGAAAAAACTGAAGCTAACAGGGACAAATTATGAAAACTAAATTAAAATTGTCCTTTCTGTCTGTAAAATAAAAGCCTGTGTTTTAAAAAAAATAAATGGCTTTCAAATAGCCTGAAATGATTTTCGATGGTAGGTGAAATCCTCAGACTCTTCATTTGCACGCCAGATTTCGATGTTCTTAGATTGTATCGCGATGTGTCAGAAGCGTTAAGCACCAAAAAATTTAAATCACTTGCAAATTCTTATCCTCGCCAATGCATTCGATACAATGACGGTAATGTAATAACGATTGAAAAAGAAAAGGAATTCAAGCGACTAGAAACGAAAGATCTCTAATGGCGTTGTATATCATCGACAGCAATGCGACATTTGAATTTCACAACTGAATCAAAGACATTGTATCTTTTTGACATGGTAAATTCAGAGACTGCAATTAAACGGTTCTTTCACTTTCCACCGAATAAATTAATCTATGCATTTCGAACAATTTTTTCCAGTTCTTTATTCCATTCAACTTCATTTTCAATCACAGATTCAAAGCCGAAGCATATGAAGCAAAAAATTGTTGGAATTTGATAAACGGAACATAAATGAAGGCTCAGCAAATATTCAATGCACGTTCAACCATTCACGCAAATAGTTCGACTGTAAGAGAAAGAAATATTCAACACAAAAAGAATAACTTGAATTGTTTGTCGCTTCTTTTCAAAAATCGAAAATCTCGCACGTTTAAGTCGAATCGTGCAAAATGCAAGAAATTCAATTAGGTTTCGCACAATGGTGAAAAAATGGTGCAATTTTCAATTGCAACCGTAGCAGCAGTCATATTTTTGTTGACGAGATCTCTCGTTTTTACGGCCTGGAAATATTCATCAAGTATTGAATAGATGCCGCTTTTGACCGGCCGAGCAATTTCGGTTAATGAGAGAGAGAACAATGAAAGAATAAACTCACATTGAGAGTTTGTGTTGCTGTTATACAAAAATTGGCTTCACAAAAAAACATTTATTTTTTCATTTGCATTTATAATTATAGTATCGATAAAGACGCTTAGAAACATGCCGCCTCGCGATGCAAACGATGTATGTGATAGTTCTTTCGATTTTGAACCAATCTTCTGCAATTGATAACTGGCTGGCACGTTCAAGTGTGTCACACTCGCTTAAAATATCTAAACAATGTGCTCACAATAAATTCTCCTTGTAACATTACGACAAAACAATCAAAATTCATGTGCATGGGGTATTGTACACTGTTGCACACCGATTAGAGATTCAATTCAACGTATAAGTGTCGACGTTGCGCTCGTATATGATTGCTCTCGGCTTTTCTGGTTATTTAGAAACTTTTTATTTGAATGTAAAAGTTGAAGTAACCTTGAGATATATGAACTATTTCATAAGCAGCGCGATTGTTCTGTCAATTTATTGCTTATTTGGTGAAAATCAAGTGGCTTATTGTAGTGAAACAATGCAAACTTCTAATCGACATGGACATTTGCAATGAAAGTAATTCATTCATTGTCACTTTTCAAGCCGATTGATCGTACGATCGATTTAATGCTCACAGTGGCATTCTGAGAAGGAAAAAACAACATGCGTCTGTTCCAAATAGGATAAAATTGAGCTGAAATATAGTCGAATTCGAAATTGCATCGATTTAAAGTTGTATTTTGGATTCGTTATGAAATATAAAGATCAAATAGTGATGAAACAACGATCAGATAATGCAACATGTCATGGTATAGTCATTATATTACGTCACTGTTCAAGAATTAATTGAAAAAATTCTGAAACGAAATAAATGCATAAAAATACAACCGTAAATAAATGATAGATTCATTGCGAGTATGTCTCTATCGAGTAAATGAATTGATTTAAGTCATGTTACATATTCGCAGCACATCAATCTTGTCTGTTTTCATTTGCATTTTCATCAGCAGTTAAAAATGCAGTCAATCTAACGTTTTTCGAGTTGAAATCTGACGGAAAGGCTTAACAGAGAGACGCCACTAGATACTTTTTGCAATCCAATGCAATATTAGTTCTACGGCAATTATAACGCAAAATCATTTCACTGTGACTGAAGCATGCATTTGCCGTACATAACATTTAATTTCTATAAAGAGGCAACACGCGCACTTGATCACATAACAATTCATTAATTTGTAATGGTCCTTTATTTGCGCACTTGTTGAAAACATTTTTATCTTGGATTGGCCGAATGGCTACGATTGCCTTAGGCTAGAATGCTTAGCAAGAATGAATGCGCTACAGTGAAGAGAAACAAACGACAATGCATATGAATTCATATGCTGACTCGGAGTGTGTATGTTTTCATGTTAGGGTGAATAATGCTTTGAATCTGCGAATCGGATCGTTTATTCTGTACTTTCACACCAAATAAAATGATATTAGCCATTTATTTGTTGCACTTCTTTTGAACGTGCTCTCAACATTATCGTATGAATTGGGCATTTAATATTTATTTTACGTTTTCTGTTATTTGGCTGCGCTTTTATGAATGAGTTTTCTAGTTCGACGGTTCGGAAAGCTTTCTAATCACGTTAAGTAATCTATACCTCTTCATCATCGCTACACACTGAGTGCATACACTCTATCACACCGCATCACAATCACATTAGAAACATTCCTAGATTTCATTAAGTGGTAACATAAAAAGAAAGAAATAGAAGAAGAAGAGAACAATCCGTTCTCATGACATCTTTCATCGGTATTAACTCTCCATAGATCTTTTTCGCAAGAAAGAAGAAATAAGCGTATCAATTAGATGATTTTGAGACAAACGCTTTATATGGAATTTTCTTTCATCGCTCTGTTTTCACAAAACTGTATGCATTTGTTAGAACAAAACGGTCAACAATTGCATGTTTGGGAAAATGACACATAAAAATTCCATATACATCTTTATATTTTGTATGACGATAGCGTCGTCCTTGCTGCTGTTATGTGTTACTAGTGTTGATATTTTTGCTTTCGCACATAAACAGAAGGAAAGAGCCAAAGGTCTCAATAATCAGCGGATAGACCGCAAATAGTCTGTCTCACACATGTCTAACGATCGTACGAAGTAAGAATATTAAATATTTGCTCGTTAAACGTGTATCCGGAATTGAAAGAGACCTTCTACACTCGCACAATGTACAATATGCCAATTTATATTTACATCTAATTCTAAAATAAATAAAATTTATTGCATCCAATTAAATTAATTGGTTTTGGATATGTAATATGAGAACAGAATATCATGTTTGGTCGAAAATAATGATTCTGTCTTCCTTTGCACACGGAACGACACTGCACACGGCCCATTGATCGCGCTTTTTATATTAATTTGTGTTCGCTGTGGCTGAAACTCTCTAGCTGATAGTCGCCATTGTTTTCGACGCACACAAGGCTCACATTGTGTGAATCGAAAATTGGACGGTAACTTTTATGTACAAGAGACGTTCGTTACTGATGTGTGAACGATTGAATCGCCTCAATGCATTGGATTTTCAATTGAATTTGACATTGAACATGATATAATAAGGATATTTGACAACAAAACCACAGACACACAATATTCCAAGGATTTATCGCTGTGTGATGCGATGCGAGACAAGCATTTTCACGCAATCTATCGCCGGAGAAACAAATATTTTCCCGCAGGACCGAATGCATTCGTTTCAAACCCGTTCCGAAGACATTGAACATCGCAACTTTTTTTATTATGTAAATTATAATTTCAAGGACATTGGCGGTGAGTTTGGAAAGTTTCCAAAAAAAGGTGGCATCAATGAATTTTTCCATTCCTTTTTTTAAGCACTTTGTGGATTTATGCTCTATGGACGACCTTGCTGCCTCAATTCAATTAACGGATGTTCTATTTTATTCAATTTATGATCTGGTCTGTGGGTGACAATCTATAAAGGACTTCCTCTACATCATCCACTCAGAGAAGTTTCGTTCCAACTTAGATCCACACATATTCTCTTAGTCGTTAAACTTATCAATTTCCACCGAATCCACCATATTTCATTAATTCATAAACAAATAAAATATTACACCAAAATACGCACCCAAAATGCAAATACACCAAAATTATACAAATAAACACGAATTAGTTGATGATACCACAAAACAAACGGAAAAAGAATTCGAAAAATAAACAAAATAAAATAATCGGCAGCAATGTGGGCTGTTTTCGCGATCACCTCAGAAGCGGTAATGATTAACACAGCGCACTGGAAAATGGTAAAAATTGGTTTAACGCTCACGAGTGCGGTATTTGCTATATCATACCTTCATTTTGAGCTAGTTTGGTGTAACAAAAACGCGATATAGAGGAAAAAAAATTGGTACTTCAGTGGCTTTGGTGCTGTGTGTGACTATCATCGGTTATGTTGGCTACCGTCGCCACCTCCATCACACCTTTTACAGTCGTTGAGCGCATCACACGGCTGTTACTCTTGATTTTATTGCCTCGACGATTCCATTGAAATGGGACCTGAAAGAGCTTTGGAGCATGCTATGCTCCCTCTCTCTCTCTCTCTCTCTCTCTCTCTCTCTCTTTCTTTCTCTCTCTGCAAAGAGTTAGGGCGAGCGAACGTGTACCCGCACATTGAAAACAGTTTGTGCAGCACATTGCTCGAATTCATAGAGTTGAAGAAAAACGATACACACACAAAAATACACACAATTTAGTAATAATTTTAATGGCAAGTTTGTTTGAAAGAATTGTGGATCTTGTCTTAATGCAATTCGAAATCGATTCGATTGAAAGGAACGAAAGTGCAGTAATTCTCCGCTTAACAATTGGCCATAAAGTACGTCTGGTGTTCGGGTCAAAATTATTGATAGGCACCATTTCAAAGCAATAAATTAAAATGTTGGCCTAAAGCTAAAGAATCTATTTTCGAAATGGCATTTCGACATATTTGCACGAAGCTCGCTTGAGAGCGAGAAAAAAAACAAAAGAACGCGAACCGAAAGATGATATGAAAATTGTCGCTCATAAATCCTCTCGAAAAACTTTAATACGTTGACTACTTTTTCGCAACATATCTACACCATCGCTAAGCAGTGTGCATTTGGTGAATGTGAAGCAGCGTACGAATTGCAATTGAAAACTGCATTAGCGGGAAAATGTTGCAGTCATTGGTAAGTGAGCAACGACAATAGAGCCCACTGTACAGAATATGTACGTCATTTGCCATTGTGCAGTCGGCAAGTCGTACGACAGCCGAGGTGCAAGTGCAACATGCGAACAGAATGAGATTCAGTCAAACAGAGAATTTTAGAACGAAACTTATTCAACACGATTATAAAGTATGAATAATAGGCAACGACGCGTATCCCATATATAGAAATCACACATCAATGAATTTGCGGCAAGTGTGAACGAACGAACGAATCGGCTGAATATTTCGAACTAGTAAATAACTGTAATCAACGAGTGTGACCGAAATGACGACAACGATTATTTTGTTACTCAAAGGCCAAGATTCTTGCGCACACCCCGAAAATCAATAACACAGTGAATGCAATTGCATTAGCTAATTCTAATTTTTTCGTTAGCCGCTTATGTATAGTGTACCTGATGATGAAAATGTATATCATTTCTCAGCTATTTTGAACATTTCCAATTGTGAATGATGAAAATAAATTGTCGATTGTCTGGTTTTTCTTGGCAACTGGATTCTGATTGGGTGGCCAGCTGGCTAGTAGTTTCAACAGTATTCTACATCTCTATGAATCAATTGGAAGAATGAATGATGACCGAAAAATTTACGCGTTGCAAATGCACCGAGAAAAGGAAAAAAAAACCAAAGATATTCACAACAAAACAAAGCACTCTAGTCTCATGAATCTAATTTGCAATTTCAATAGATTGCAATTGTAACTGTTTCTGTTAAATAAATCTAATAATATTTGACCCGTAACGTGAACACCATCAAACGAATCGTATCTAATCTCATTTGAGTGATTTGCATCCTCCCTCGTGTTTGTGTTTTTCTACGTTCAAACGCATTATCAACGAATACAGAACTATGGGGCTACAGCATTGAGACGATGACTTCGTTCAAACCTTTGTGTGAGTGCCGTATGATCGATGTGAACGTTTTGTAAAGTGAATTGAATATCGTTGACCCGAGTCGCACGTTCAGGCGATAGACACAGGTGATTTGTATCATTAAACCGACTAAATATGAATGCTATAAATAAGCAATTATTCTGTTTTAAAAAACTAAGTTTTTTCCATCATGTGTATATTTTTCCCTATTTCACATATATTCGCTTTGATTCCATTTAGAATTTTTTCACTGCAATTATAAACAGTGTGCGATAAAAACGCCAATAGCATACACACCAGAACATCAAATGGACGCACCGAAAAAAGAAACAAGTATCGCGATTATTGCCATTTGGGTATTGCAATAAATATTAATTGGGCAATCACGTACATTAGCTGGCTACCGAGGGACAAATGAGAAAGGGAGCCAAAATTTTCCAGGAAAAAACCGAAAACTGTATTCAAAAACAGACTTTTTTTTCCTACTACCTTTTCCCAAACACGGTACATCACATTTCTCAAACAAATGTTTAGGTATGATTTCATATGTGATTCAATTCGTCTTGCGATGATATTATTGATGAAACAATGTGTTATAACATCGCGCCCAATGTCACTATTCCAAATTAATTTAATATATTAGAAGCATTTCTTGAGCCTTATTAGATCATTACGTCAACATAAGCGTTTCAATTCAATGTGACATTGATATTATGATTGCGAAATGACTCATCATTTTATAATATAAAAAAATATTATTTTCACAGGCAATACCGAATATGCGTCATAAGCATAGGTTGGTGAAGAATATTTTTTGCAAAAATAGGGAAAATCAGTACCCAATAGCAAAAATATAGTGACAGTGTTCGATAGGCTCCAATCAGAATTGAAATTTGAATCTGACATTATCGAAGTTTTAGACGATATTGAGTTTTATGCTAGTTAATGAAACTTCAAACGCACAAACAAAAATTTAATGACTAGCTATGTTGCCGCCGCTGCTGCTGTTACTGTTTTTATTGTTGTTGTTGTTGACACAAGGCAGACGAGACAGCATGTTACTGGTTTCAAATCAAAATTTATCGATGATTGGCAGAGGAAGTGGTGAATCGTGTTGAACTGAGTTGAACCGAATGTGCAATCGCAGTAGATATGCTAATGTCAAATTTGACTTTTAATTGATTGCTTTTAACTTATGTAAATAAAGTGTCGGTTACATGAACTTATTTGTTGGATTCAATCGCTCAGTCGTTGCTGCTCATTGTTTCATTTTGTTCATTGCCTTTGTTGTCGTTTATGAATTGTCGCCATAAATGGTATGCCAGTATCGATAAAAAAACTTAGAAACAACAGGAACGCACTTTCGACTGGATATACATAATGAATCAGTATATCGAAATCTTACACTTGAATACAAATCATTTGTGTAATCGGCAAACTAAACCGAGTAAGGTGGCAGATTTGTTCATCGCATCGTCACTTACTCCAACGATTCGGTCAGACGATTCGATGTATTTGATGATTGAGGGAAAGAAAGTAAGCGCTATAACACTTTTTTAAGCAATCAAATAAAACAAGCGAATCAATATACCTTCACCTTTTAGTAAATTGCCGCCATTCAATAACCAGCTAATTACATTGTTCTAAACGTATTTAGTGATCGCATGCAAATGCTACATAATATTCAAAATAAATGTTTATATATGTCGCACCGTCGGAAACGTTTCGCCTTACAGTCGTCCTCGATGGTATTTGAATGCAGCTTTGCGCATCGACTGATGCGCTCTCTCTCTCTCTCTCTCTCTCTCAAACACCACCAAAATAATAACGCAAATAACAATTGTAGCCGGTATTTTGATGCCGCAGCAGCTGAATAAACTCCAAACGACTTACAACAACAACAGCATACACAAAACGCTTATCAAATAGCTTGCTCATTGTCTCGCTCTCTTCTCTCGTTAGCACATTCCATCGTTAGCATACTCTATGTGTGCTGTGCGAACTGTTCGGTTCGGGTTTTAATTCGAACCAACGAGATGTGTGCTCAGCACTTTTCTTCATTATTCTTCGTAGTTCACTTTTTTCAGATTATTTCTCTAATTCATTCTCTTATTGTGTTGTATTCGACAAAAATGTGACTCGTTGTTCCATTTCATATCGCTGATATTGTTGGGGGCAGCAATTTTCAAGCAGCAGCAACAGCACAGGATTGACTCAAGACTCGGCATACTTATCAAATGTTAGCGAAATTTGAGAGGAAAATAAATAAATTGATGTTTTTCTTTTTCCCTCGTACAAAATTTTGATTTATACCATATCGTAAAAAGCGCAATGTTCCAAATATATATAAAAACCGTCAATGAGACTTCATTTCGAGTGTAAATGCTAAAATTCGAAACGATGAACCCATCACAAAAACGTACAAAGACGAATGCAACAACAACAATAATTACAACAACAAACGGAACAGGCTATCTGAATCATTCGCCTTGAGATTGAATATCTATAGTTAAAATGGATCACAGAGTTTTTTTAAATGATCTTTCACACTCACTCTAGAAATAAACTGGGGAGTCGAAAAAAAGAAAGAGAAAGAGAAAGAGCGAAAGCGAAGAGAAGAAAAGTAAAGAAAAAAAATCACACACCGAATGCTTAGAATTTAGAATGACAGCGATTTTATTCTTTTTGGGTGAAAATTTTAGAATCCCCGCTGATTGTATGCGTGCTCGCGCTCGCGCGCTTTCGCGATACGAACATAATTTAAAAACGATGCGTGAATCCAAAAAATGATTTTGTATGAAAAAAGCAGCATCAGCAAACGCAACAAAAGCAAAAGTAGAAGATCTAGAAAGAAGAATGAAATAAAAGCGCACACAAGAAATGGCTATGCTTTCTATTGCCTTTCGTATTGATCGATAAGACTTTCAACATGCAGCCGTACGCAAAATTTAGAGCACGTACAAAAAAAGCAGTAAAAATTCACTGGTAGCATCATTTTCTTTGTTCATAATCAACGATAAATTTAAATTTGCTATTGAGAGACATAGAAAATCAGAAGAATATAGAGAGAATGGAAAATAGCGAGAATAGAGAATAAGGAGAAGAGGCATAAGACATGATATTGGAATTTAATGTAATGCAGTGACATTCATTTCCAATCATGTGAATTTTACTTGAGCGTATATCGATTACACTTAGTGTCGACGGCTGTAAATGAAAATGACCAAACAAGTTAGCAACACACAATCATTTTAATTGCAGATAACTTGGTTTCGCTAGAAATTTTCACTTGTGGTTCTGTCAGTGTGTTATCAACCATAGGGAAAAATTGTTGATTAGCGGTTGCATGAACTTCAATTGACCGAGAATACAAAATTGTCGTGGCCGCTACCGCTATGCCAATTGTAGGAATGTCCGTGGCATTTTCTTTCACAGCCCAGATTTAGTATAGTTTGGGTGATGATTCTTACTATCAAAATGGTTGAGTATTTGTTTTTTCATTGTTTTTTTTTTTTTTTTTTTATCACTAAACTACAAACAATGTCAAGGCCACACCCATTCAGCAACAGCTGCATGTAGTCGGCCATTCATTTTGAATAAGTATGAGATTGAAGAATCGATTTGCCGGTCTTCAAGCTCTTACCGAGAGCACTTTACTCGATTTTTGTTGTTGTTGGCGCTGTGCTGCTACCGCTGTTGTTCTGGTAATGCTTGTCCCTAGTTATCATCTTTGCTGAGCTCCATATGTGTGTAAAACATGTTGTTGGGCACGCTCATTCTCTTCTACTCTCCATCGGTCTACCTGTGTGACGGTTTGAGAGCGAGAGCACGAATACAGGATTTTTGCGACTCACATAATGGTTTCATTCGAAATCCGTTGTCAAAGAATGAAATTCATATGATATGAACCGTTAAAATTTGTCATATGAAACATTTCTACGGCCTGAATGGTGATTGTGTCAAGCTCATTTTTTTACATTGATACATTGATACATTTCAAAATGTAACATGGAATTATGCCAAAAAGTATTATTGAATTTGGGCCACATCAGCATCTTGGATAAAATGAGATCAACATCATGAGACCAAGACACAAAAAACAAGCGTTGACGAAAAATGAAAACAAATTTACATCGATCGATTGAGATTGGCCGTTTGGGTGTGTGTGTTTGAGCGTGTGTGTGTGTGTGTGTGTGTGTGTGTGTGTGTGTGTGTGTGTGTGTGTGTGTGTGTGTGTGTGTGTGTGTGTGTGTGTGTGTGTGTGTGTGTGTGTTGTGTGTGTGTATATTTGTCTAACAAAAGCGTATTTTCGTTTTGGGTTTCAATATATTACTAACAGAGAGTGAGGCCGAAAATTTGAATGATCACATATTTATTTAAAATCTGAATGAAACATTCATGAAAACCCGATGAGTAACAACAACAGCAACAACGAAGTTCAAGCAACAACAAAAACATATGATAAAATAAAAGAATTTCACGAAAACAAAAACAAATGCCGAGTACAATTTCGAACAGAGAAGCAAAAATGGTAATGAGAATTCAAAGTTGACGAAATAGCCGATATATGTGAATTCATAAAAATTGGTTTCTGACGCTGCAGGCTTGAGTCAATGAATCATTGCACATTTGTGTGGACAATAAATAAATTATATTAGATGTAGAATGAATGTAATGAATGTTTTGCAGTATCTTGCGAATGCATATAATTCTCTATTTCTCTCTTTCACGCTATGCATGCTCTTTTGCCATACATTTGATTTTTTTTTTTTTTTTTGCTTTCGGTGTCTGTTCATCTTTCCTCATTTCGATACACTGATTTAGTTTTTTAAGTCAATAAATTGGTCGGTTTCTATAAAAATTCAGCTTTGTAAATATCTACTATGAATAACCTCAAACTGCCAGTAGCAATATCCCAATGATACGCACACACACAATCGGCTACACACTGCGATGGAGAGTGAGGCGACGAATGAGTCATATTTTTGTCGTTGCACTGCTGCTGCCGTTGCTGTTGATACTCTCTTCACAGTTCGGTGTATTTGGTGTGCGTGCCGTATATAGCTGGTGCTTTGTGCAATATGTGCTCTTCATTCTTCGACTAGCATTTCTTCGACTTATTTTGGATATTGTTCTCATTCAAATCGTTTGACGCCGAAAAACGCTTTCGTTTCCACCACAAATGATATGATTTGTCGGTGTGATGAGAATGCGCTGTACGCCAATCGACGACCCATGTAGAAAAATGTAAATATATATGTATTAATATTAACTATCTGGCTGTCCATCCGTCTGTCTCTGTAGCAAATAGTCCCCAACTAGAAATGATAGAATCATTTGTAGGATAAAGAAAAGAAGGAAGAGGAGCCTGGAATGGGGCGAATATGTATATCCAAGAAATGGGATATAGCTAAGAACCGATTTGAGCTTATTTTTCATCTTATTTTTTATTATGACCTTTATGAAATATTAAAGTTAGTTAAAGTATAAATTTTCGCATTGTTGTTGTTTTATTTTCTTTTTTCTGTTGATCTGATTCTTTCATCTTTTTTTGTGGTGTGTGTATTTATTAGTTATGTTGATTTTTAACTGATGCACGGCTGCTGACTGCTATTGATGGCAGATTGCTTGCTTAGTATCCACACGAAATTAGATAATCACCCAGTTTTTCGACAATTGATGCAGCTTGCTGTGGCTGAACAGGATCTTCATAGATGGAAACTATGACCGCTTGAGCAGTTTTCATGCAGTGAACACCGTTTCGGCCGAGCTTTGCTCGAATGACACGATCCGTACCTGACAAATAAATGTATCGCTGATTGGCTAATGTAACACCGCCATTTGCAAGTATGTCTGGTTTGTCAAAACCTTGAAGTAATTTAGCGATTTCTTCTTTGGTTACTTCAAAGTTATCCGATTTGGCCCAGATACCACCGTCATGTCCAGCAATTGCTGCTTTCGATACGCATTTGGAAGCCAAAAGTTGGTTGTCAACGTAGTCTTGCCAGCTCATATTTGTAGTTGTAGTTTACGTTCTCTGCCCCTTTTTAAGAGTAAAGTTGAAGATTCAAGAAAACGGTAGATCCAAAAATATGGAAATTGATTAATGGGATGCAAAATTTATTGATTTGTCGTTGATTATATTTTTTAGCCAAATATTATTACAATTTATTGTTGCAATTCAAAAACTAGTTTACTCTTTAAAAAATGCAAAAACTCTATATTATTTCAAGCTTCTTTATCTTCTTAAAATACTTTGCAAGCATACTGAACATACAAGAAAAAAAATACCACCGTACTTGTTTTAATTCTTTCTACAAATAACTTTCTTGTTTTGCGGTGCGCTAAAGTTGTCGTCCAAAATTGGCAGAAAATCTCAACAAAAACTTCTCGCTGTCGGACGCCACACGAACAAAGAGAGAGAGAAAGAGACACACAAAAAACTTGTGGTATTTGTTGCAAAAAAAAAACCAACCAAACTGCTCTCTGTGTATTTGTCGGATCGAAAATTTTGCGCAAAATTTATCGACCACAAAATTGAATTTAACTCTTGAATTAAAGCGTTCGATAAAGCGTCAAGCGCACTTCAATCACTAATAAAACTAATTTGTTTTTATGTTGTGGGGTTACTTTTTGGAAAAATGTATAAAAACTGCTAAAAATAACTTCGAAATAAATTTGATTCGTCACTCTCAGACTATTTCAGTAAACGCCTTTTTGTTGAGGCTGCTCAACGCTGCTGAGAAGAATGAATTCAATACATATATTGGTAGTAATGGCGCATGGATATTAGAGAGAGAGACAAACGCTTTTTTCCTTTCCCTACGACGGTGCAATGCCTGTTCATGTATTGGTTTTGGTGTACTAAAAAATGTTTCCATTATCGACAATTATCGACATTTCATAGCAACGAAAATATACTGTATCGCCAACGCCAATTTTCGCTCGATTCGGCTGGGAATTTTGTTCAGCAAAAATGTTTTAATTTTGCTAAATTATTGCAATTTTCCCAGTGATTCGGAAGGTCAATTCATTTCGCATTATTCTGGTTGATTTTACCGATTCGTTTTTTTAGCAGCTAGAATGTAACACGTTCCATTTTTGATTGAAATTGTGAACGCGTCGTAATTAATAATGTTCTGTTAACATTCTGTGTAAGGAGCATACGCGATTTGTGTACTAAAACTGGGCTGTAACTTTGAAATGATATCTATAAATTGAATTAAAATTGAAATACGGGGAATGGTCGATGATTTCAATGGCATTTCCTCAAAAAAGGATTTAACATTTTATCATGTTCTTAATCCCCGGCCGCAATAAATTGAAATAAGCATGAATCACTTCAATCTGATTGGTCATTCACTCATACATATTTTGGTGTACTAAATGTACGCAGACATTGCGGCCGTACCGTCGATAGCAGCGCTCAACCGCTTATGTCAAAAAAATTTGAATTTAAGTCGTTTATATCCAAATGTTGGTCTATTGTGATTCGATGAAAGTTCAAATGATTCATTTGTTGCATTTGTTTTGATTGAAAATTGTGCCATGTTTTGTTTCTAATCATGGGAATTAAGGAACTATGGCCTTTTTTAAATCCGTACAGTGTACGAAAGCCGCTTTACGAATTGCAAGGGAAAACGGTTGCAATCGATTTGGCCGGATGGATTTGCGAGAGTTTATGCGTTGTTGACTATGAAGTTCATGCGCGATTTTATCTACGGTATTCCCTTCCAAAATACTAGTTCCAAAAATGATTCAAAATTAACAATTGATTTTCACTATTTCTAGAAATCTATTTTTTCGAACTTGTTATCTTTTGTTGTCGGGAATAACTCCAGTTTTTGTGCTTGAAGGGACGGCGCCAGCTCTCAAGCATCAAATGATTGCGAAACGTAATCAAATTCAATTTCGTGGCGCTAGACCGCGCAAAAATACGACAGATTTACAAGAGCCCACACAATCATCGAACACACAAAAAGCCAGCAGAGGCCGAACACGATTCAATTATGTGTTGAAACAATGTGAAGAGCTGATACGGAGCATGGGTCTGCAGTGTGTGCAAGGTCCAGGCGAAGCTGAAGCCTTCTGCGCCCATCTGAATGCATGTGGGCTAGTTTACGGTGTCATAAGTCAAGATTCAGACTGTTTTGCATACGGAGCCCGACGTGTATTTCGTAATTTCTCATTGTCAATGCAAGGTTCGGCCGGCAGCATCGGCGGCTCGGTGGATATTTATGATTTGGATTTTGTCCAACAATCGATTGACTTAGGACGAAACAAAATTATTGTCATGGCACTGCTGTGCGGTTGCGATTATTGTCCAGAAGGTGTTGGCGGTGTTGGACGCGATGCGGTTCAAAAACTTTTTGCTATGTATACAGAAGCGGAGATCTTTGAAAGGTAAGTTCAATATTTTTTTTTTTTTTTTATATTGGAAAATGAAATAATTCTTAATTCAGGATCCGATTGTGGCGTAAAAATGACAATCAATTCACAGAATTGGAAATAAAAGTGGATGATACAAAATTGTGCGTGAATTGCGGTCATTACGGTCGAGCTCAAGCACATGCGAAAAGTGGTTGTGGCCAATGCAAAATGAGTACTGGCTGTGATATGAGCATCTGGAAGTGAGTGATCATTCATTTTATTCATTAAAAATTAAGTATGTTTCAGATTCTGAAGGACGAATAATATTTTGGATTTTAATATGTAACAAACAATACTATCTATTTCATCGGTACATAGATTAAAGAAGCCTTCAATCTTGTGACAATTGCAGTTTTTTCAAACAATGACATAGTTTAAAAAAAAAATGCAGAAATAAAATCGGTTGGAATAATCCATTTACCTCCACTCTTGTAGAGAAAAACGATTAGCATTGAAGACTGAGCTACAAATTCGAAAAAAGGCGATGCAAAGTGATGATTTTCCATCGCAAGAAATTATTGATGAATTCATGCAGGAGCCGATTGACATGTCACCGCTGCAATTGGACTGGTCCCAACCAAATATCGTGAAGTTTGTGGTAAGTCAACATTTATGGAACTCACATTCGAACTGTACAAATTTTCACATTATGATCCATGCAAAGTTCAATATGGATTTGAAACGTATCAATTGCTGTTCCAGAAAATGATGGGCAAACTGATCCAATGGGATGCAATCTACTGTTTTCAGAAGTTCTTGCCTCTATTGACACGATGGCAATTATATCATATTTGCGGCGGTAGTGATTCAAATTTGGCGCTTCGTGGTTGTGTTCAACCAGATTTCATTAAGAAAAAGCGAACCCCAAAAGGTGTTCCAAGCTATGAAATTATTTGGAAAGACGAGCAAAAATTCTTCGATCTGTTGATTCCTGATGACCAATTGCGAATTTTCTATTCAACAAACAAAGAAAAGACTGAAACTGAGGCCATTCAGCTGCTCTGGAGTACGATCGAACCAATTGACCTGATTGAAAAAGCATATCCAGAGCTTGTGGCGCAATTTGAGCAGTCGAAGGCAAAAGGAAAATCGAAAAAGAATATGAAAGCATGTGATGACCCAACATCGACAGAGGCAAAACCAATAAAAAGAGGTACGGCAAAGATTAAAGCGACACAAACCAAACAAGTTTCGACCAAAGCTATGGATGCAAAGGGTAAAAAGAAGAAGGACGATAATCTGCAGCTGATTGACCTATTCTTTCAGAAGAAGAAAATCGTCAAATCAACTCACCCGTATGAATCGCCGAAAATAAAAACAACTGCTAAACCAATGAATTTATCAGCATTCTCGTTAGATTTCAATGATTCCTTGCGATCACTTGAGAATGATGATATGAACCTATCGGCCATAATCAACGAAATAGTGGTGCGACCACCAAATGTTACTGAGTTTAATGGAAAGAAATTGAAATTTGATGAGATGACGAATGCGAAAAGCAGATTGGCCGCGGGTGATGATGCACAATTCGAGAGCCAATGCGATTCAGAAAAACAAGAGGATTTCGGGAATCTCCACGGAAAGAATAATGAAGAGGGCGATGAAAGCATAGACGAATTTGATTTGATTGTAATGCGAAAGGGTAGCAAATCACTGATATCCAAGAAAAAATTCTTAGTGAAGGAAATGCCAGGGAACAATAAACTAATCAATTGTTCAACTCCAGTTTTACGAAATCATCATTTGCCGGCGAATATTTCAATGAAGCGGAACTCTGAGCTGGCTGCATTAACGCCTGTATTGAAAGATGGAGGAAATCGTAGAAATTCGGTGATATCAAGCTCTTTTTTTGCTGTAAATCCAGACGATGAAGTTGATTTATTCGAAAAATCGATAGATTTTCGGAATATGCAAGATATTGGAAGCGATAGCGAGCCTGATGACTCCTCACCGCATGACTCCAGTCCAGCAACAGCTAATAACTCACCCATTGAGTCAAGAGAGGATGATGATATAAATAAATACGACACATTTGATCGTTTAGTTGGATTATCATGATGCTACACTTCTGTTTTAGAAAATAGTTATTAATCTATTATGTTATTCTTCTTTCTTACTATATATAATATTTAACATCTTTCTTCAACTATGAAAAAATCGACTAGCTTTTCTAAACTTATCATTATGCAACTGGCTTTGACATCGGAAGATCCATGCTAGTGCGAAAACTAAATGGGAGGGAGGATGCATTGCTACATTTTGGAATTCAGTCTTTCTTTTCTTCATATGATATGAAGCTATGAAACAACAACATTTTTTTCTTCTTTTTCTATCAATTAATATTTGGTGTTATATGCGAAGGGTGTTGATGAAGTCTGGAAACTATGAAGTTATTGAATTGTCGTTTTCATAATCGAAATCGTCTTCGCTGTCCGATTCCTCCGTGGTTTCGTATTCATCTGAGTCATCGATCTCATCCTATGTACAACAGCAACAACAACAAAAGCAACAAAAAATGGTTAATTATACATTGTCACACCCACACAAACATTTGATGCAAAATTACTTGAAATACCAGTTGCTCCGTTTCTATGTTCAGTTCGATTTGCATGCGAAAGTCCATAGCCAAAAATACGGCGGTTACCAATACGGGTAGTGTTACTTTGCAATTCCACGCCAATTTTGTGAGAAATATGAATGATTTACCAAACGTTGAGTCCATTATATCTTTGGGATGTGAAAAATCGAAATACTTCGTTTCGCGTAACCAATTAGAACACACTGCAAATTAGATCAGGCACACGATTTAATAAATTTGAGACATGAATTCAAACAACAAAACAACACAATTTTTGAAAAACCAGATTTGGCAAACAAACAAACGAGTCGCCGAACGAGTTCAGAACATGAAAAAGAGATACACGATTTTTATTGTATGCTTATTAAAAAGTAATATGTATATATTTTGTGCTCTTTTTTGTTTCTTCAATATATAAAAAAAGCGAAACATGCGTATTACATAACAAAAATTGGAATAACTAGTTCAGCAAATATGTGTAAAAAAGAGCCAAGAACTAACTCTGGAATGAATAAAAGTGAAATAGATAACAACAATAAGCATTCTTCGCAGAAAAAAATAGAAATTCCTGTATTTGTAAGAAAGCGTAGCGCGGGCAGACCCACGTCGGCAAGGCCATTTATTTTCGTCGAATTTCAATCATAGTAGTCTATGTGCGCTCCAGACTCATAGTCACCCCTTTCAATAACACTTAAAAATTTATTGGTCGTATCGATAGGCTGGAGGATTGTTTTTCCTTCTCTCATCCCCTTGAAGATGGCACGAACATCGTCGGCCACAGCATTCTGCTCGATCTCTTGCGTCATTTCGGTTTGAACCGGTCCCGGAGCATAATTTAATACTGTCAACGTTGAGTCCTTGTCAGCTTCTTCAAGTGCCAATGTGCGGAAGTACATTTCGCGTGCTGCTTTGCCCGAACTATTGAGTGCAAAACAAAAATCAAACAAAATATTGTCAACTTTTGATGAACAATGCAAATAGTAAATGTCAATACATTACCAGTACATGGTGAGGCTTTTACAAGGCACAAGACCACATTTTGATGTAATATTCACGACAAAGCGTCGACTTATCTGACCATTAAAACGCTTCAGAAATTCCGTATTCAGTGCAATCACAGAAAACACATTAATCGCATAGTAATCATGCCATTCAGCCATATTTTGAAAATTTCTAGCCTGCGTCTTGACATCGCCAATACTGCCCACATTGTGAACAATCATTGCCAATTTAAATTCATCGATATTCCGTTCATTAAGCGTAGCATCAAAAATTGAACATATTTGTTCGGGCGTTGGATGCGTTAGATCGAGAGTCAATAGGAACACCGTTACGTTCGATGGGTTTTTAGCCAAAATGTATGCTTTTGTTTCTTCAAGACCGGCCGTCGATCGTGCGATTAAAACAATCACCGAACCAGTTGCCATTTTGGCGGCACATTCAATGGCCATTGAACGACCAATTCCACGCGATGCACCGGTCATTAGGAAAAATGTTTTCTCCGTCAAATCAATCGCATTATTGCATTTTTTGACCACGGACATTTTCTTGAACATTTTTTGAGAATTTGTTTGTTTGTTTGCCTTCTTAAAACTGCTTCAAATGTGCTATTTTGATGTTGGTTGTTATATTTTAGGATTAAAAATCGTAATATATCTTACTTCGTTTTAGTGATTATTGGTATCCTCGTCGTCGGCTGGATTTTTTTCTTCCGTATCTAAATGGTCGTGATTTATGATTGTAACCAATTCGCCCAAATTGATTGCCTGCTCTGGTTGAATGAATCGCAAAATCTCACGTCGCCGATTCGATTCGATGTCTTCGTCCAAATAAATTTCGTCCGTGTTTGTGCAATCACTTAAATTTATATTGCCTACAAGTAGATTCTCTATGCAATGGTCACGTCGCGCCTTCAGTTGTTCCAAAATGTTTTCAGATTGTTTCAGCTTTGAAAGTTTCCTTTCTTTAAAATTCAAGCAGCAGCATCAGGAGCAACAATAAATCATTGCGTTGATGATTTCATTATGCCAATGAAATGATACGATTTTCCAAAAGAATAGAAAATAAAATAAATATATGACATAAGACAATTTTTCTAAATGACCACGCAGATTTCTGAACTGGCGCACTTTTTCGTTGCACATATTCATATAGTACGCATAAAAAACAACAGATGTTGACAGATATCGAATCGAATGGAAAAAAATCTATATATTTAGTTTAAACCAGTGACAATATGCAAATACCTAATGTTTCAATGTACTCCTTTGAATCGGGCAAATTGTCGGATGCGTTGGCCTCTTGCAGAAAATTGTCCTCGAATGCAGTGATGCTTGATTCGTTCGACGAATTGCTCGTCACACAGTTGTTAATATTTTCTTGATTTTTGTCAATCACATTCCATGGATCAGGTTCGACCATTTTAATAGGTCAACGCCAGATACAAGAAACACACACACTTTTGAAACCCTCACTCGATATATCGCACACTTTGTTCGTAAGTTCGCTGATATTGTTGCTGCTTTTTTTCTCATTTATTTCATTTATACTTCTCTTTGTGTCGTTTAAATCGAGCTAGTGCGAAAATGATATGAGAATACGATGTGACAATCTCGCAGTACACACGTTATTGCGATTGTAAATAAAATTTACACACACACACACATACACACACACACACACACACACACACACACATACACACACACACACACACACACACAAATATACACTCCATCAACCATATGAAGAGTGACTTCGTTTTTTTCACTTCATCAAGCATTCGTAAAGTGTGCAAACGAAAATAAACGAATACGTAAATCGAGATTTCGAAAATCATGCAAGTTTGACATTTCGATTCGATTTGACTGTATGTATTTTTTTAATCATTTTGTTTGGTTTGAAGCATCGAATAAGCAAAGCAGCTCGGTTATCTCGTTCAACAGTAATTTTTTGGTCGAAATTTCATTTAAGTGAAAATCAAAGACAATGGTGAGCTGAACAATTTGAGCATATAAATATTTGTTTAACAAACATTCCAATTAAATTTGGGGATATTTCGTCGATTTCGGTGATATTGCCTCTCTATTTGAGGTTAAGTGCAATATATTGCTTTGTCATATAGCGTTTGAATGAATAAAAAAAACACACACAGATCATTCCGAAATATATTGATTAGATTAATTTTACGATGTGCTTTTTCTTTCTCTGGATTCTAGGCTCGCCGTTATGATTCCAGAACCACAATCTTCTCACCAGAAGGCAAGCAAACTTTAATAAATTGCATATTTCAGCTCAAAAATAGGTGTGTTATAATTTTTGTACAGGTCGTTTATACCAAGTTGAATATGCAATGGAGGCAATTTCGCATGCCGGTACATGCCTTGGAATCCTGGCCAACGATGGCATTTTACTAGCTGCTGAACGCCGCAACACCAATAAATTGTTGGATGGAGCTATTTTCTCCGAAAAAATCTATAAGCTCAACGAGTAAGTGCAATCAATGCAGAATTTTTCGATTGAAATACAGAAATTTATTTATGTGTGCCTTGATTTCAGGGACATGGTTTGCTCTGTCGCTGGTATAACTTCTGATGCCAACGTCCTCACAAATGAGCTTCGAGTGATTGGTATTTATTTCTAATTCTCACTTAGAATTTGCTTATTTGCGAAATAAAATAAACTGATAATTTTTTATTTGGCAGCACAACGATTCCAGCTGAATTACGGGGAACCAATGCCGTGTGAGCAGCTGGTTTCATATTTATGTGATATTAAGCAAGCTTATACACAATACGGTGGCAAACGTCCATTCGGTGTATCGATTCTATACATGGGCTGGGACAAACACTACGGATACCAATTGTACCAATCGGATCCAAGTGGAAATTACGGTGGATGGAAAGCAACGTGCATCGGCAACAATTCGGGCGCAGCCGTTTCAATTCTCAAGCAGGAGCTATCCGGTGAACCAATTTCTTTAGCAGCTGCCGAAGATTTGGCCGTTAAAGTACTAAGCAAATCATTAGATATGACGAAGCTTACATCAGAGAAAGGTAATTTTCGAGACAATTTGTTGAATAGAAGGTTATTAGGCGAAAGATTACTGAGCAAAATATATTGATCAAACATTTCGCGCATATCAGCTCTTGCAGTAATCTGTGATCATCGTATAAATTAAACCAATTATTATTCGAGGAAAAACTTTTTACAATTGTTACAGTTGAAATGGCCACACTAACCCGAGTCAATGACAAGACGGTGATCAAGATTTTGACAAATGCTGAAGTCGACGCACTCATCGCAAAATACGAGAAAATTGAAGCCGAACTTGAAGCCAGCAAGCGGGAGAAATTAGCCCAAAAAATTTAAATAGCGGCTTCAGATGGCCAATATTTTTTTTTCAAATAATTTGATTATCATTCTATTTTTTTTAACATAATCCTTTCAAAAATTCATGGAATTGTTGGAAATAAAAAAGTAAATTTGCGATTATTCATTTATTTTTTCGAGTTTTGTATCAAGTTAACAGTTAACCGTGCACAAATATTAACATAAAAGCCATCCGATTATTTGCGAACAATTTGGCTGCTGATTATTGACTGGCTATCTATGATTTTCCCGAAAAAAAAATTTGATTATAGTTTTAAACTTTTACGTTTACGTTCAAATGGAAATAGTGTAATACCTAATTCAAATGCCGAAACTTCTAAGCTATATAATAATCTATTGGAAACGTATTCACAGCGCACTTTTTTTTTCAATTTTACTGATTCTGGCAACCAGTCGTTGAGCTTCTCACCCCTTATCGTACACTATGTGTTTGAGTATTGCCCAGAAATGGAAATGTTTGCGGGATGTTGGCCTGGCCAAAACACTACAATTTGTATTTTTCCATCGTTTTTGGTGAGATTGACTTGTCTTTAAACACTGAATTTCATGTACTCAGCTATCCAAACAGGTTTGCGACATAATTGCGTCATAAATAGAACTCATTGCGCACATCTTACCAAACTGCGTTTGAGAGTAGACTAGAAGTAAAGTTAGATGTGCTGCGTTCATTATTTGACCATAGTTCACCTCAATAGCAGTAGAATGAGCTATCAACGATGTACTCAGGATATCGGGACGGCCGTTTTTCCGATTGTTGTTTTGAAATACAAATAAGTCATGCTATCTGCACACAGGTAAACCTGTGCATAAATTCTGACAAATCTACTCCATACAGGTAAAATGTTTTGGTTGAATCAATATTGGAATAAACCAATACAATGATTATTCTAATATGTTTTTTTTTGCACAGATTTGCTTGTGTGTTTGCGAAAATGATGGAAAACATCGAAGACGTAGAAAAGGTACATTACCTGAAAAGTCTGTGAAGGTCTTAATGGAGGGAACAGGCTTCAAGAACAGGTCGAAATATTAGCATCAGAAAATCGTAACTGATGAACATGGATTTAGCTAAATATTATAAAGTTCAGTTAAACTGAAAATTTAATGCTATTTGTTGAATTCGTTCACAACTCAATCGGATTGAGCTAAAGTCAATTTTTCGTATAAATAGTATTTATTAAATACTGACAAATGAGCAATGAAATAAGAATATTTTTTAATAAAACGCTGTTGGTGGTTCTTTTCCCTTCAAATTTTCATAAAATTTGGCGTGTTTTAATTTAAATTTCCGACTCTCTGGGTTTTTCACTTTAAAATATTTGAATCAACAAAAACATGGGACTTTGATTTGCATTCGGATTTTGAGTTTTGTTTCAATTGTTGTTTTAAATCTGTGTTTTTTCAACATCTCTTTCTTTCTTTTTTCTCTCTCGCACATGTTCCACGCTTGCATTACCATTTTGCAACTAAAAGCAAAAACGATCATAAAGTTACATTTTATGCGCTAAATTGTTTTAATAAAAATAATTTGTCATTAGATAGATATTGCGCAGATAGTTTGATTCTTTACTTCTAAATAAGAAAAGAAGAAAAATTACATTTTGTGTATTGCATTTTGTATGAAGATACTTTGAAGTGTGTCAAGCATAATACAATGGGGAGAACGCAATACAGGATTGCATTTTATGGAAATGAAAACGCACCATATGTGTCTGACATTTAATTGTGCAATGCACACCACACTCCACTATTTTTTAATAGCATATGATTGCATTATCAATGTTGTTTCTTTTGCCTAAATTAAGATATTCAATTTCACATTTACTTTAATTTTATTTCTGCATTTTTTTAACTTATTATTCATCATAGTTTAGCATCATTTGATTTTTACTTTTGTAAATCATCACCAGCAGCCTCAAACATGGAAAAATATTTCTTCTACATTTTATTTTTGAACTGGTACAAATGAAATTACAAAAGCGTGACTATAGAAATTTAAAATTAAAATTAATAAAATGAAATTTTATGACTTAAATAAAAAAACACGATTTACAGCACAAGAACAATGGAATTGACAATTTGTATTTTCTAAGTGATTTTACTTTTCTTTCGCGATGAGTGCATGTCTTTTCGCAAATTAATTTGCTTCTCTAAAAAGTACTTTTCTCGATCAAAAGTGTCATACTTTGTATGAAAAACGTTTTTTTATTAATCTATGAAAACATTATTATAAAAATCGAATGATTTTTTTTTGCCAACAAAATTACTAAAAATTGCTTTTCAAAGTTGAATTCCAATTGCTTGAAATGTTAAGTTAACTGTTCTGTTAAAAAAAAAAGAAAAATGCGGTGAAAATGTGCTTTAAAAATGTTAATAACAACCGAATGGATTTGCATTCCATTTCGCTTCATTTCGTCGCATTGTGTCATTTTTGTAAATTTTTCTTTCTTATGAAACACATCTTCCTTTATTTTATTCAATAAGTTTTAGTTTCTTACATTTACATCATTCACTTGTTTTCGGGCGATCGTTTTGTCTACATCCACGAATTGGTTCCATATTGTTGATCATAATTTGAGCCAATCAATTCGAAATTGCTTGTGTCCAAATTCGAATTATTACCCAACAATTCCAAATTGGTTAAAATATTTCCTATGCTGTTGTACGAATTGGATGCAGTGGTGGCGGTAGTTGAATTCTGTTGTTCATGCTTTACCGTGCCGGCTGCATCGATGCCTCCACCGGTTTTCGGCGCATATTCCATTTGTGCTGTTTCATTTGGCCACATATTTTGGTATGAATATTGTGGCTGCATTTTTTGCGTATCATTTGTGACTGTTGCCTGAGTAGGCGGCTTACTAAATTTCGGCATTTCAGGTCGCATCGATACCCCATACTGAGCTGATTGATTTTCAACCAATGTCGAGTTCAAATTATTCCATCCTGTATCGAGATTATGCGTTTGCATATGATCGTATTGGACATGAGTATTTGCATCATAATATGATGGGTATTTTGCTGCTGGTGCCTTATGATCACTAGCTTGTGCAACTGCCTGTGGATGCGCCGGTTGCATCTGATGCGGCGCATGTTGACTACTCGGTGAATGATTTCTTTGCGGCTCAGATGCCGAATTATAAGACACATCATAACAATTTTGAGGCATTCCCATGACATTTGCGTGACGCGGCTGCTGTTGCTGTGTTTGCAATTGCCTAGATGATGGCGGTAATTGATTTGAGTAGTGATATTGATTCGGGTATCGATAGTGATTCTGAAAAGTAAGATCAGAAAATGCGGTCAAAGTTTTTTTTATCCCAATGCAAATGTTGGAGTTTCATAGCATTTTGATTTCGATTCATCTAATCAATCCAACATTGATTTCTACAATGCAGAGGAAAATGTTAGTACTCAAATCATTGCTAATAAAAATGTTCACACATTTGTTGCTGACTTTCTTCGTGCACTCATAAAAAACCTAGCCTTACGGTTTCCGTACAATAAGTGTAGTTATAAGGAATTCATAAAGGCAAGTAAACATTTCTGCAAGCAATGATTTGAGCGCTTTTTTCGACTGTTCTGGAGAAATCAATGTTGGATTGCATTCGAATCACGTGAATCAAATTTCTGGCACGAGAATTTCGAAGAAAAAAAAAAATTACCTGTTGCTGTGGCTGTTGTTGTAGGTGATGAGGAGGTTGTGTTTGTTGATATTGCTGAGAAGCATTGGAAGCACTCTGACGATATTTTAATGGCTGGTGTGCATACTGTGATTGTAGCACATTTGGATGATGATTGGTTACTGTTTGCGTGTGATAGGCCTCTTGATATGCTTGTGGTAAATGTGGTTGCATGTGATAAGCGCCGCTCTGCACATACGGGAGACTATGATGAATTTTATTTGCGTCACTTGTTTGATTTGAAGGTGTTGCCTGGTGGTATTCATTGCTTGGTTTTTGCTGCGACTGATATTGTTGTTGCTGTTGTTGTTGTTGCTGTTGCATATATGACATTCGAATGATTAATTTATGTGAAAATTTGAGAGGAAATTGAAGAAAATTTACAAAAAAGAACACCAAAGGAGACTGAAATTCTCAAAAAAAAAAAATGAAATACATATAAAGACTTTATGGAGCTTGATCTAAATTTTGTGTGTTCGTTTTGACTACACAATAAAATACAAACTCTAGCGAAATGTAACATCGAACTTAGCCATTTTACCTGCCACCGAACTAAAAAAGTTTGAAAGTTCTTTTGTGAATTGGTATCAGCTGTTATTTGGAACCAAATTACAAAAACGGTGAGGTGGTGGGTAATATGACAGTTTAGGGTGAACTTTACATCTCCATGGCATTTTTACTGTGGTTTAGTTTATAAAGCCGAAATACTATAGCATTTAATTTAGAACAAATTTCGAATGCATAATTTTATAGTTTGTGCGTAAGAATCAAATGATCTCCGAAAATAAATTCAATTTTGTAAATCTATTTCTTAATAATGAATGAATGAACCATTGTTATATGTTTCAAAAATTAACCTTATTAAATGGAGCAATAAGATTCAAAATCACTTGACATCTAGGACTCAAGACTCATTGGGATCTCAAAAGATGCAAATGATTTGTTTATGAAACTCAAGACTCATTCAGATTTCAGTGATTTCAAATGATTTTTTGACAGATCCGCAAAATTGATTCGAAATTTGAAAGTCCTGTCGAATCCCTAGTATGACATTTACGTTTAACCTCGAACATAACACTGTTTCGTTCTAAGAACATATCTGCCATGTAAGATCTCCCAAATCTTATCAATTGATTTGAAATTGTTTGCGAATAATTTTTTCTGTAAAAAGATTAGATTACGGAATTTTCATATCGATACGACGTGAAACAAATTTTTCTTTTCGACCCCGAAAAACGGAAATCTTGTTGGGGAGGTAGTCCTAAAATCTCACTGGAATGATTTGAAATTTTGTATGAATAATTCTTTTCATTCATTTTCTATAAATAATACTCCGAAAGCTTCAAAATGGTACACTGTGAAGTTCAACTAAACACGGTCCACATAAAAATGTTTCGTAATTATATGTAAAATAAAAAACATTTAATGATTAAACATCAATTGAGCTATCCGAAGACATTATACGAATGAGCTGAAAACTAAAAGATTTCTATTTCTAATGAGTACCCATTTGTGCGTTCATTTACGACTAATTTTGATCTAAATTGTTTGAGTTAACAGTTAGACAACTCATTCCGAGCGTTCTAATTTTTTTTGGACGGATCGCAAATTTTACGGGAAAATAAAAATGAGCACGAGCGAAATATGAATAGTTCAGAATAATAGTGCATCTTTAAATATACATCCTCGAATGCGAGGTGTGAAAAAGTTCATATGCAAAATCGTTCCTAGAAATTGTGGTATTCAAGAGCGACTTGTACAAATATTGCACGCCTTATGAATGCAATGTTTTGTATGGTACTCGATGATTTTCGTTACTAGCTTGTATCATATAAACCTACATTTAAGACGAAATTCGTCATCATCGGTATTTTATTATGTCATGTGTGTACAAGTCGCATTTAAAAATAAAAAAAAAATTGAAACGATTTCGTCACATCCCGCATTTAAGGATGCATATGTGTCGGGCTGAGAGTTAAAACGGTTCGAAATATCTTATGTCATGGTCACGCTCACGAGAATTGTCCAAGGTGTGAGCAGGAAATAGAATGTTTTGAGTCGTTTTAACTCTCAGCCCTACATATATAAAGATGTATTTACTATTATTCTAATCGATTCATATGTGGTTTAAATTTACCTGGAGTTGTTGATGCGGTTGATGCGATGCTACCTCATGCTGATTCTGTTGTCCTCTTGGATTGTGTTGAACATGATGTTGCTGAGAGAGAAAGAGGGCAAATGAGAATAATAAAAATAGGCACACAAATATTAAAAAATTGTGGAATTTAGTGCTTCAATTGAAATTTTGTACATGGGATTAATCGTGGCGATGCAGATTTGGTTTTTGAAGAACGAAACATAAAAAATTTGTCAGCATCCCCACGATTATTCTCATGAACACAATTCTTTGCTTACATTTGGAGATTGTTCAAAGTATTGATAGTAGTTTTGATTAGGTGTGCTTGGTGGTTGTGGCGAATGTTTGATTGGCATGTAGGTTTCGACGACATGAAACGATTCGGGCATTTGTGCTTTTTGCGCGATCTGCGGTGGATAATTGGCCACTTCATTTTGATTGTTTTGCGGTATTTCTGGTTTCGGGACCATTGTTTCCTGTGGAGTTGACGCCCGAAATTGTATTGATTGGTTATTTTTATAGAACGGACTGTCTGACGAAAACGGTTGAAACGGTTTCTTCTGAGGCGGTGGAGGTGGTGTCATTGTCGACGAATTGCTTTCATCTTTGTCACTTGATGGATGCTTTCGCTTGGCTTTCGCCTTCGATTCACCTGTATTGCCAGCGCTGCTTGTACCATGATTACGTTTTGTGTGGCGCATCAAATTTGTTTTCAATTTAAAAGCTTTTGTACAAATTGTGCATGCAAATGGCCTGTCTTCGGAATGGGTTGCGATATGATTGCGATATAAATGACGATTGGTAAATTCACGTTGGCACACCTCACATATGTGCACCTTTTTCTTGGTGTGCTTTTCATTTATGTGTTCTCGCAGCGTGTGTATGGTTGCATATGATCCACCACACTGTTCACATACAAAACTTGGCGTCACATCCTTGTGGATTTGCATATGCCGCGTTAGATTCGATCGAGTGTCAAATGACTTTTCACAATGATCACATTTATGAGATTTAACTATTGGAAATGAAATCGAGCAATAATTAGGTAAAATACAAGTTGTCGTAGCGCTTTAAAGAATCATGAAGAGAAAATGGTTGCAAATAAGAAAAACCACCCTTCAAATATTGTATTAACTACCAATTTCCAATGCAGCGTTCATGATTCTTTTTCAGCAACAAATGCATAGATGCAAATGCAGCATATGAATACAATGGAGAAATAGGAAAGTGGTCAATAGTTACTCACTGGTATGATGGACTCTTTTGATGTGCTGCTGCAGCATCGCATCGTCTGTAAAGCTCTTCCCACAGTACTCGCACACTCTGGAGCCGTCCGTATGACCCATCGTTTGCAAATGATCTTTGTACGCTTTAATCGATGTGAATTTTTCACCGCATCGCTTGCACACCGATTTGATAATTGGCTCCTTTTCATGCGTTTTTATATGTGCTAAATACTGTTGATTGCGCGACATCGAATCACCACACGTCTCACATACATGTGGATATTGCTTTGAATGGTATTGACGATTGTGTTGAACGCGATCTTCGATGGTTGTTCCATAATTTTCACCGCAATCAAAACAATAGCCCGGATGAAATTTGTAATGCACCGCAAGTGTTTTTCTTTTGTTATATCTGTAGACAGAGAATAATAACGAGACAAATGATGAGAAAAAGTGCGACCAAAAATTGTGGTCGGTGGATAAAAATGGCGAAAAAAGGAAACTTACACTTTGGGACACTGAAAGCAAGTGTACTGTTTGGTTTTTCTTGCCGGTTTCGGTTTGACTTTGAGCTGATCACTTTCTTCGAGCGTTTCCAGTGGATCAACCTGATGATTGACTGATTCGGTACTCATGATTGTGATTGACGACTGATTGGTTGGCGTTGGGATTTCATCATCACCACCATTTAAACTCAATTCATGATCACTATCCTCTTGTTCCGTGCCTGCCTCAATGATTTCGGTGATTGAAGCTGGAGCCGTGGTTGAAGGTGCGTCACCCAACATCCTTTGCTGCCTCACAAGCAATTTCCCATCAATCCAATGCTCAAACACAAAATCGTTGAAAATGGACTTCAGAAAATTGCGACCAAATCCAAATATCTCATGCACATTCAAATCGTATCGACTATTATTTTCATTTAATATGTGTTGAACGATGTTTGTTTTGCGTTGTTCGCGCGATAACACTACGGATTTGACGTCGTCGTCGCCGCCGCTGCTGCCGCTGTCGTCGTTGTTGCTGGTAATGGTCGTGATGCTGTTGCTGCTGTTGTCAATGCTCCGCTGTTGTATGACTGGTATCAATGCTTGATTACCGAATGCACCGGAATTTGCTAGATCATCTAGTTCAATATGAAATTTTACTTCAAAATCCCGACTATTTTCATCATAATCGTTTGAATCATCGGTTGGTGGTGATTTTTTTTCGATTACATCAGCCACTAGCCACTGTTCAACATCCGTATTTTGACCGAATGTATAGCCTCTACTCGTTTTTCGTGATTTACTGAAGTGCTCTTTTGTACTTGCTTTCAGGGTTGTAATTAGAAATTTGATGGCCGCTACTTTATCTTGTTCGGATAATTGATTCAAAAATTTGATTAATGCGAATACCTAAGTTCAGCACACAAGTACACGCATTTCAGTTTATTAATTTTTTGTTCGTTTTAATGTTGATGTGTAATATGTGGTGGTAGTGATACAGATAGTACAAAGATAGTGTGTTTGTTTGTATTTTTTTTTTTTTTTTTCATAAAAAGTCGACGAGGGCCATCGAAAATTCATCGAAATATTCGACCAAGTCCAAAGTGATGACAGTTCGATATTACGATCGATACAGTTACATTTAGTGATGATTATGATTATTAGGAACAATGCAGCATATTAACCGTTCATAGTCGTTTACGACCGCAGGCAGGCACCAGCACCAAAGATGTGTGTGAATTGATTTTGTTCAAAAGAAACCACAAAGAATATGAATTACACAGTTAGAAATATTTGTTTAAAGTCAGTTTTTGTAGTTGTTTTATATAAAAATGCAACGGAAAACTAAAATATGATGAATACAAACTAGCAATATAAATTTAGTATTTAGGCGATTCGTTCTATTTCGGTTAAAATTCACTCACTCAAATGCACACGCATACAATATATGGATATATAAATACATTTAGATATTTTGTTAGTTTCGTTCTTTTTTGCTTCTCTTGTCTTGTCTTGTCTTGTTTTTTTTTTTTTTTTATTCGTGTGCTGTTGTCCAATTTTGAAACACAATATATATATATATAAATATATATTTATATTTTTTTCTAGTTGGATTTTTTTTAACAAAGTTTTGCTTTTTTTATTTATTTAACACGGAGAATATTATATCGGTTTATGTGTCTCAGCGCGAGTTGTGTTTTCTTCGTTACTAAATTTTCATTGTAAATTAATTTGAAAAAGAAAAACGAAATAGCAGCGAGAGAGCTAGAGCAAGTAAAAAATAAATAAATATAGAGTTTGTACATAACACAAGGAGAGATAATAGTGAAAAGGAAGATACACACATTTATCTACATGTACAGAGGAATTGTATTGCTTGTATTCACACCGAGTAAATATATATTGAGCACTCGGCACACTCAGCCGAGAGTCACACACAAAGTCGAGTCAAGTCGAAACAGATATATTTTGTCAGAGCCATAGACAGACAGAACCGAACAGAAACGATACGGAATATTACGAAAACGAGAAAGAAACGCATACACACTTACACCTTACACACTTATTTCATATAAAATAATAGTAGTTTATGAAACATAGCATTTGTAGCATACCATTAATTTAAAATTTTCTAATGTAACAATTGCATCCATTTTCTTTCTTCTCTTCTTTATGAAACGTTGCCTTGCGATGTGCGATGTGCGATGAACAAAGAGACGTATATGCGCGCTAGATATAGCCGTACGTATAATAATGTACGGTTTGGTTTGGCTTGGTTTATTTATATATTTTTTCTCTGTTCAGCCGTTGTTTGTTGGTTGTTGTTATTCATCATAATAGGATGATATAGTTCTTGCACACATATTTATTGTTGTGTCTTTAAATTCGTATGCATACATATCGAATTTTCTAATCGTTGAATATTTTGTTGTTGTTGTTGTTGTTTTCTTTTATTGTACTGTTTCCTTCATTTTTCTGCTCTGTGTCACCACCGCCGCCGCCGCTTCTTCGCTCCTTCTTCTTCTTTCTCTTATTATTATTGTTACTATTATTATTATCTGTATAATAATGCTGCTTCTTCCTTCGCGTTCTGTGTACTGTGTTTTACTTTTGCTGTGAGTCTTTTTTTCTTTCTTCTCTGAACCTTATGTTTCTTTTTTCGTGTTTATTTTTCTCAGCTAGCTGCCGCTGTTATTGTTGTTGTTGTTTTTGGTCTTTTTCTTTTCTCTTTGATATTGTGTATGTCGTCTTATTCACAGTCGCGCTCAATGTAGCTCCACAAACTCACTCGGCATGTGTGCATACATAACATGTATGGCGATGAATACATGCACATTTCTCTTCCTTTTTGTATGTAATAATCAAATCAGGCACACATTGAAACGTCGCGCGTTGTGTTCTTCAAAATCTGTGTTCACTAGCTTATGCTCTGCATTTGCACACTCTTTGTTGTTGGTTTTATTATTTTAGTGTTGTTGTTTTTTTTTTGTTTTACGCTGTTTTTGATTTTATTTTAATTTTAGTTTTTTTTCTCTATTTTCTTCTCGGCCCATTTATGTTGTTCTTTTTTTAAAATTAAAATGTAGAGATATTCGCATTTA
Organism: Obolodiplosis robiniae; assembly: GCA_028476595.1. Lineage (NCBI taxonomy): Eukaryota > Metazoa > Arthropoda > Insecta > Diptera > Cecidomyiidae > Obolodiplosis > Obolodiplosis robiniae. Next base: position 11,654,936 of record CM052017.1, on the reverse strand, counting down.
TTTCGTTCTTGTCTCCCAGTTTTATAATTCAACTTCATTCTAATCAATGATTACACCTTTTTAACTTTCACACAAATTTATGCCAACTACAAATTTTATTGAACTTTATCGGTCTGTTTGTTTGTAAAGCGTGCGCGCTCAGCGTGGCGTTTTGTTTTTGTACAAACATCGAATATCATTATGCGACTTAATCATATGAGTTCAGCAGAAAAGGGAAAAAGGCGAACAAATTTGATGAATTAGTCAGAATGGGGATTCATTGTGAAACGGTTCATTTGAATTTCGTTCGTTATAAAGGAGAGCGAGCGAGCATTGAGTGGCTGCTCCAACCGAATTCCAATTCAAATTTTAAAAATGGAAACGTGCGTCGATTGGTATTTTCGGTCTTTCACTATCACCGCACTCCATGTGCAATTGGATGCACGAATTTCATGCTCATTTATTTAACAACAACGAAAAAATAAAAAACGAAATTATTCAGAAAATGCATTGAATATATTACGTACTGAATAAGTATATGGGATAACACAAAACATAATTAGTTAATTACAATTCTAATTTATTTATATTGTGTTCGTTTTGCCCCCGTACTGCAATAAAATGAAATTAATAGAAAAAAGCAGTAATGATAATAACAATAATAATGGTGTAATAACGAAATGCGTTCCACATTCATAAGAGCTACAACAATATCAACACTTTATCGTGTGTCTATCTTATATGCACAAGTACAAGCACACACGCACGGGGCGCGCGCGTTTCAATAGCCGAACATCGAACCAAATTCTCAATATATGCACGTTGAATGAGTGCAAAAATCTATGTATATTCGCGGTCTTTGCAACTAAACAAACTCACACACACATACACACGCACCTACTTCTCTTGCTTCACAAACAAACAAACCAAATATCCCGTGCACAATTTCTTTTTCGCTATTTCATCTTTCGGCAGTTCCATTCGAAATCCAAACAGCGCATCCCATTACAAAACAATTCGCACACGCATTCCAATTGTTTAATTGTCAGTTTCAATTCACTAGTGATTAGCGATTGTTTCGAAAAATAGCCAACGAAAAAAGGAGCACATGTATTGAGAAAAAATGTGTGTTTTCACTATTGAAATCTTCGAATTGAAGAGTTAATTGCTGCGATAACAGATTGAGCGAGAGACAGAGAGGAAGCGAGAGACAGGGAGGGGTTGAAACTCTCAGAATGTCAAAAGCGATTGTTCTGTCACATTTTTGTCGAAAAGATTTTTATTTTTCCACGAAAATCCAATTCGAATCAACTGTGACACCTGCCAGTTAATCGACTCCAATTGGGTTTCCATATCGAATTCGTATGGAATTGCTGATGTTTGTATTTTTACTTATTTAGTTTGATTCACTTTATTAAAAACTGCGTTTTTTCGCTTTGCTTCCTCAGCCACGCGTAACTTTTTTTCAAGATATCTTAAACATTAGTACGCGTTTTTCCTTTTCTTCCTCTCAAAAATGACTACGACTTTTCAATATAATTTACTCTTTTTCAATGTTGATCGTTCTTGAGAATGGTTCATTACGAAAATGCGTATTCGTATTGGATGGAAATTAGCGAGAATGGCCTACGAAATCAACCGATGATTGTTGACATATGCTGTAATATCCAGCCAATAATTGTCTGTCTTCCCTCTATCTCTATTGCTCTATCTCTTTCACGATCAATTAAAATTTAATCCGAATTTTCACAATATCAGCACGAACCATTCCTCTTATTTTCTTTCGAAATTTAATTCGTTGTTTGCGTTCTGTACATCGAGGGATATTCAATATACAGAATTTTATTTACACGCACACACCATTCATATACTTATTTTGGTTAATATTGAAGAGATGTCTTCTTTATTTTCAATCTCTCATGGACATACTACCGATTTCATTTATATCACTCATTTCAATTTGAATCAATTTGGTCGGAGGCATCATTTTTGGCGATTCTTCATATATATGGATTTTTCATTTGCAATGCACAATGAGTCCTCTGGATTCGATTTGTCATGGCAAATCCTTCGGGTTTGTTTGTTGTTTTATTTCAATAATTTCTACGCACTTTTACACACACCACCCGGGAAAAAACTAACTCAAGCTATTGAAAAACAAACATCAACTGAAATAAAAACTAAAACAAATTAAGACGAAAACAGCGACACGAACGGAAAAAAGTAATGTGTGTAAAAATTTCTAGTGATACATTGGAGTCTCGTCACCGCACACTGTGCACTTAACTAGAACTAGCGTGCATCTCGCGTATTTTTATTTTTTCTTCATACTTAGTTTGAATTTTTTTCGTATTAAATTTCTTTTTGTGCATGTGTTTGTCTTGCCAATGCTTGTGCTACTATTTTATCTTTTCAATGAGAGGAAGAGAGAGAGAGAGAGACATTGAGAAATGTGCAAATGTGTGAACGAGCGTGTGTGTGTGCACGTATAAGCGAGAGAGTACATTGCATATAATAGCAAGCGCGACAGTCAGTTCAATTTTTATTTTCATTCACATTTGAATGTATTGTTTTTGAACTCTTCTCTCGGCTAAAAAGGAAAACCATCATGAAAAATATTTCATACATATTTCTTATCATCCATCGCGCGCGTTCAGCCGCAGTTCACACAGATAGAGGGAGACAAAGAGGTATAGCAATTCATCCACATACGACACACACATATACCAATGACCGCGCACGCTTACACATTTCCACAGGGCAACAACAGCAGCAGCAGCGACAGCATCAGCAGTATATTAACGCATATATACAGCCAATTGTATATATGATATGTATATTTTTTGATTAAACGAAATGCTGTGTTGCTGTTGTTGCTGCCTCACTCCACACATCCTCTATCGGAGTTGAGCGACGCAGCAAAAGGAAAAGAAAAGATATAGTGCTACGGCAATTAAGCGGCGTAAAAAGGAGCGAAAGAGAGAAAGATCAGTTCAAAGCTACATTGGCCAATTTAAATGCGTTACAAGCACTGAGTATTTAGATCATTAAAAAGGCATGTACACTGGCTGGCTGACTGACTGAATGTGTGACACATGTGTGTGTGATAATTGAACGGTAGAGACTTAGTGAGAGCGAGAGAGAAAGCAAGAAGGCGCACATAAGAGATCTTCCATTGGCTCAGTGACTGATTTTTTTAAGTAAATATATAGATGAGAGAATTACGCGAGTAGTGACGGTATAATAAATGAATGGAACTGTCAACCGAGACCCAATACAACAAAACAAGAATTGCAGGTTCCACAACCACCAATGCACATCCCACAAATGATATCGCGCTCGACTAATTTTCATTTTTGCGTTTGCCTCAGTCACTCAATAGCTATACGCAAACATTTACACAGAAACGCATCAATATATGTGCTTACATAGAGCGAGAGGAGAAAAACAGAGAGGGGTAGAGTGAGAGGTCTATTTATTTAAATGAAGAAGAAGAAGAATCAAAATTGCGACAAATCTGTGCTATACAATGACGATGGTATTGCCGCCTCATGAAATGAATCGTGAAAATAATCGTCTAAATAAAGGCTCGATTTTGAAAACAACGCGTAAAATTATTCTTAATGTATACTAATCTTTCATAATCTCAAAAAATTCCATACGATGTAAAAAAAAAATCGTAATTTTCCATCACATTTTCGTTTAATGGACGAACTTTTCACACCAATGCTAAATTTCTGCATAACGATCATTTTATTCTGATATACAGTACAGGCCAAAAATATGGATACACCAAGAAAAAATCATTTTTTTGTCTTTAAAACGAAATCAAATGTCTTTATCTACATTTTGAAGGCACATATATTTTCGAATTCACTTCTAGTGACTATTCTATATTCATTTTGTGTAAATTAAATGACTTTTACACATCAAAAATGAGAAAATATTACTTAAGACGACTTTCTTGAAAATGGCCACCTCTAGCTTTGATGATTGCAGCGCATATTTTGGGCAATCTTCCAACAAGTTTATGCAGTGTTTCCACTTGTATGTTTTGCCAAGCATCTTTTAGACATTCCCAGAGATGTGCAAGGCCTTTTGGTCGCAAATCTTTCACACGGCGATCGAGTTCGTCCCACAGAAGTTCGATTGGGTTGATATCTGGTGATTGTGGCGGCCATTTCATGACTTGAAGTACACCAAGGTCTTGTTTATTTTGTAAATAAGTGGAGCACAATCCAGAAGTGTGTTTTGGATCATTATCCTGCTGGAAAATAAATCCACGTCCAATCAATTGCTTTCCAGATGGAATCGCATGGCGTTGAAGAATGCTGTGGTATGATTCTTTTGTCATTTTTCCATCAATTTTCTTGAGTTGGCCGACTCCATCATACGAAAAACAGCCCCAAAACATCACAGAACCACCGTCGTGTTTTATAGTTGGCGCAATGCAATCGGAATTGAGCCGTTCACCTGGTTTTCTACGGACGAATTGACGCCGATTAGTGCCAAAAAGTTGAAATTTTGACTCATCTGACCAAAGCACTGATTTCCATTGCGCAATCGACCAATCTTTGTGTTCTTTGGCAAATTTTAAACGTTTCCGTTTGTTTATCGGTCGCAAGAGTGGTTTTTTCGCAGCTATTCATCCAACCATTCCATTTTCTCGCAGTCGCCGTTTGACAGTATTCAAGGAAATTGGAGCGGCCAATGTATGATTGATTTCAGCTCGAATATCTGACGCTGATTTGAATCGGTTTGCCTCAAAAATCAATAAAATATCGTTGTCATCTCTTTTAAATGTCTTTCTTGGTCGTCCGCGTCCAGCTCTGTTCATGTTACAGCCAGTTTCAATGAATCTTTGCCAACATTTCTGCACACCACTCCTCGAAATTTTTAATATTTTGGCGATTTCGGCGTATGATTTGCCAGTTTTTTTTAATATTTCAATTTGTGAGCGTTTTTCTGGACTTATTTCATTTTTTCTTGCCATTTTGCAGCACAGAAACTAATTTACCACTGATATTTTGATCGTTTTTGACGTTTGATTGATACTTTTTTCATTTTTCAGGTGGTGTGATGCAGACCATGTCGTTGCAAATCATTCAAAATCATATCAATTGTCAAAGAAAAACGTGGCAAATTCAAAACAAGCAGAAATATTCCTTGGAATCAACAAGAAAAATGATATTTTTAATTGCCACAAATTCGCAATAATCTTATTGCGCATGGAAAGAGACAATTAGAAGTAATTATTTCATTTTATTGCCATAGATTTTGTTCAGAATGATTAAAAAATCTCAGATTTACATTAAAGAACAAAAATAAAGCGAAACAATATCAATTTATTATGAAAATATGATGACAAAGTTGGAAAAACGAAATATCTGTTGCTGTATCCATATTTTTGGCCTGTATTGTATGTAAAATATTATCAAATATTCATTATAGTGTTCTTGAACACATTTGCTTTTGTTTTTTTCATAATTTAGAGATGAAGTGGTGCGGAAAAGGAGACCGAGCCAAAAACTTTGACGATTTGGGACCGATGATTCGAACAGATTTGTGTTGTCGGTCACATGATCATTATCCGGAACAAATACCAGGAAATGGCGTAAAATTTGGATTAAAGAATAGAAGTGAGGATACAGCGTCAAGATGGGATTGTGACATGCAATTTCGTGCATGTTTACATAACATGAAAGTTTATTTTGATTCCGAGAGAGATGAAAAGGACTTAGTGACGGTAGCGGATTTTGCGGTGGCAAAAATATCGCAAATGTCTATTTTAAATATATACATCTTTTAGAATAAAACCCGTGGACAAATTGTTTACTCAACGATACGACACAAAAAAAAAAAAAAAAAAAAAATAAAGATATTCGGTGAGGTGTATATACATAGATGAAAAACCTAGTTTTTTCATTTACCATTTGCTATTGATGGTGGCGACATAAAAATGGATAAATTGCATGCCCATGATTTTTTTGAAGAAAATAAATCCGCTTTTACATTGATGATTTGATGCCAGAAATTGACCCAAATGAAAATTCATGATAATTGCTAGAAAGTTGTTAATTAATTAATTAAAAAGGATAGGCAATAAAGACAAACCCCTTTGGAAATGACAGAACACATAGAGTAAAGATAAAACGATTCATCTTATATATTAATTACATAATTCAATGTAATTTAAATACAAAGACATATAAATTTAATGAAGTTCCATCGGCCTTGACTATTTTTGAACGAACCATCTCATTTGAATACTATCAATTTATATAAAGTAAAAAATAAGAAAATATTATAAAATTCACAAAAAATTGTCTTTGAAAACTTTCATTTCAGAAAAATGTATCAGTTTCTTAGTTTATTTTTTATTTTTAAACTGTTTGTCTTTTTTTCAGCTGAAATAGTTTTTGAGTTTTCTTTTTATACTTGTAATACAATTCACAGTTGGGAATTTTTTAAATTGCAGAAATCCATTGTTGCACAATGTGACATTGGGGTAACTAATAAATAATAAATAATAAAATATTTTATTAGTTAGTAGTTTTTTTCCATTAGTATTTTATTAGTTAGAAGGCCTTAGTAGCCACTAAGAAGTAATAATTATTATTTTATTAGCGACTAACATCTACGAATTAGTAGGTCTTAGTAGACTTTTATTAGAATGTTAGTAGATTTATTAGTAGAATGTTAGTAGATTCTTCATTATTAGTGGCTGTTAGTAGAGTTTTCATTACAATTTTCCTGGTTTCACGCGTCAAAAATGTTGCGTTTTTTTTTAATTTTTGCTATAGCGAGAGCACTGGGCATGAGCATTGAGCATCATTAATTACAATTGAAATAAATATCGCCATATATATAATATATAAATAATATATATAATATATGAATATCGAATGAATATCGCCAATATTATATATATATATTATTTATATATTATATATATGGCGATAATTATTCCAATTGTAATTAATGATGCTCAATGCTCATGCCCAGTGCTCTTACAAAAATTTAAAAAAAAGCAATATTTATGACGCGCGAAAAAAAGAAAATTCTAATAAAAACTCTACTATAAATCTAATGAAAACGCTACTAACAGCTACAAATAATGAAGAATCTACTAACATTCAACTAATAAATCTAATAACATTCTACTAATCAATCTACTAACAAATCTACTAATAAATCTACTAACATTCTAATAAAAATCTACTAAGACCTACTAATTAGTTAGATGTTAGTCGCTAATAAAATAATAATTATTACTTCTTAGTGGCTACTAAGACCTACTAACTAATAAAATTATTAAACTGGTGAAACTACTAAAATAATAAAAAATCTACTAATTAGTGGAAAAATTAACATCTATGCAATGTGATATCAATTTTCGCAACTAAATCAATGAAGGAGACCAACATAGAGCTAATGTCATAACGTATCGTCACTTCATTATTGAAATTAAATTCCTAAGGATTTTTGAAATAAGAGAAAAATGGTACATAAAATCTGAAAGTTTTTCGGTTTTGATTTATCCAATTCATAACGTACACATCTTTTATTTTTTTTATAACTGATATACGTATATTCGTTCTGTATAATATAACTATAACCGAACTCTAAACACCTAACAATAGGACAATCTTCTTTTTAACAGCCAAATTCACCATATGAAATGAAAAATTCGTTGGCACGGTAATTTGGCAATGTTGTATTGATACAACACAAGCAATTACGAGTCGGCTCGAAACAATCACAACTAATTGGCAGATTATCATTATTATTATATGGATTTATTGATGGAAAATCACATTCATTTACACTAAAACATTCATCAGTGACATTATTCATCTGAATGGATAGCTCGAATGTGTTTTCTCGCTTCAATTTTTTTGTATACTTTTCTCTCTCCTCAACGTTTTGAAGAAAATCACTATAATTTACACGTAAAGGACGAACAAATTTATTAATTGCCAATTCCTCAATTCCTTTGGGATTTTTAATATATGGCACATCAAAAAATTTAAAGCGTTTCAGGTTCGATTCATCAAAATTTACAGAATCTAAGCATCTAACGATTGGATAATCATAATAAAACTAGAAAAATATAATTCAGCTAAATTCTTTGTTGCGGTTGTAAATAATTCAGAAAACTTCTTAAACTTATCTGCTGTCATTTTCGCTTCTCTCGCTAATATATTGACAGGAGTGAAACAATCACGAATCGCCTCTATAGTATCGCAATTAGGCACGATGTATGTAAATGAGTTAGTGAAATTAGAATCAAACTCATAATAGTTGACTGGGTCACGTTCATATCTTGCTCCATGGTCACATTCTGCCCTTAGCTAAAACTATCTGTTAAAACATTCCTAAAATATTCAATAAAATCTATAAAAATTCGGCATTGGATTAAAGCGAAAAAAATTTATCAATACTTTTTGCTTCTTTCAATTCATTTTTTTGTTCCAAACAAAAATATTCCGTTACGATATTCCGGATGTTCGTCAATGAACTCTTCCGGTGGAACAATCCATCCTTTAACTATTGTACAAACAGCTGGCTTGTTATGGAAATCAGTAAAACAAGTGGCAATTTTTTTTTTTTTTTTATTTATTTTTTTTTTTTTTATTTCAATAAGCCAACTTCTATTCACATGCACAACAAGTTGGACGATTCGTGATGGATTGGTGTAAATTTTTTTAGAATTCTAAATAATTAGAAAGTGTTTCTATGCACTAATTTTTTATTGCTACCGTTACAAAGAATAATTTGGTCCCTTTCTTATTTTCAAACCCAAACCGACGAAACAAATTCATTTAGTGTGGCACGAAAGCGGTTGATTGAAATCAAATGATGGTGAATTTTCAAAATTCAATTTGTATATATGTGTATCTGATTTTAAATGATTTCAAGAGAAAAAAAAACTTATATTTCGAGATATCCATATTTTATTTAAATGTATAAGAGAAATACTCGAAGAAATATGTGTGATATAGAATGATAAAATGATTAAACCATTGTAAGAATTGAGATTCAGCAATGTATTCAAATAGCCCAATTTTGGTGTGTATCGTATTCGACCACAAGCACCTGTATCATATGATGCGACACCATGTTCGTTTCATTTCGTTTAGCTCTCACACTAGCACATGTACTTCTTTACTATGACCTTTTATTTCATTGATGAAAGACCAAACACAGACCTAGAGAGATTTTTCATTTTATTTTCAGTCGTTATTTGCGCACATATTTATAATCACATATGTATAATCAGTTTTTCCATTCTTTCTTTCATTACTCATTCGCGCGCATGTAATTACATATATTTTATTCTTTTATCATTCTCAATCACACTCATTCAATGCATCATGCACTTGACTTTTTTTAGTTGTATGGAAGGAAAAGGTAAGAATGAGTAAGTGAATGTATTAGCGTATGTAGTAGTAACAAGATTGAGTGTATGCTAATTAATAAACATTTTTTTTTTTTTTTTTTGCTTTCGGTGTGTACTTTTTATTTTACAATGTGCATGAGCGTATGCGCATGTGTGTTTTGCTCGGTTCCACACCTACTTCGTGTTTTTGGAAGTAGTTATTACGGGATGAAACCGGCATAACTATACTACTGACGGCTACTAAATATAACCAAACTTCCGATTGAAGGTTCGAACCAAGAGGCTAGTGGAGAAAAGAGAAATACTGTGAATTGTTTTCTCTATCTCTCTCTTTCTCACTCTCTCCAGCATACAATCGCCATAAGTGATAAATTTTCACTGCAAGTGAAAATGTATCAGTGTACATAGAATCTAATTTATTGACCCGAGTGTAGTAGTAGTATGAGATTTAAACGCACATAAACCATGGCTGTTGTGTTGAAAAAGCTGGAAAAATCAGTAGTACGCAACATTTGAATTCGACAAACTCTAATGGAATACAATGATGAGAAATGCCCTCGAAAGGATGTTTCAGCGAATTTTCTTTCAGGTACATTTCAAATGGTAGGAAATGCGGCAAAATTCGCTTAGAATGTATCGAGATTTTGAGTCTGTTTTCCATCAGTCGATGGGATTATGTATCCTCCATATGTGTGGGAGTGTGAAATTATAGCTGAAAATCGCTACCAGAATTGTAATAGAATTCCAATAAAAGGAGACAGAGGGAGAACATGTCAAGCTCAATTCAAATGAAACAAACAAATGGAAAGTTACATGTATTTTTTTATGTGTAAGTGAGCGAGCGAGCGAGCGGGTGAGTGAATGTACGAATGTGTGTGCGTGCGTGCATGCCATTCTTAAGAAATTTCGAGTGCTGTTCGATGTGTTGCATTCATTCGACGGCGTACGCGTTCGAGGCGAGTAGGCAATACTAAACTCATTCGCATGTGGTGTTGGATTAATGCGTTCCGCTTCCCATGATTTATGATTACATACGCACTTTTATAAAAAGCAGACTGGCTCTGAATTCAACGAAATGCAAACGAAAGAGAAGACTGTTATGCAAAAAGAAAATGTCTATACATTTAAGATTTACGCAGCAGCTTCCTTTCAATGTGGTCGTATGTTTGTGCATGGTATTTAAAAAATTGGAAGAAAATGAATTTCCCTGTAATATCAGAATATTTCCGCAATATTGCATGTTTTGCCCGATTGGCTGGTCAATAATCCGCCTGTCCTAATTTCCGTTTCGAACTGAAGAACCGTTACTTAAAACATTTCATTCATGCAAACGGCTTTCTATCTTTTATTTTGAGGACAAAAGGTTATAGGTGAAGACGAAAACAGATGATAAGCTATCAGTTCGCAGCCCTCATTTTCATTTTCTTTTTGAAGTGTCTGCATAAGTCGGGTACGCATCAGTGGCATTCAGAAGACGATATTGCCGCTTTTTCGTGATTAGTTGTCGATATCGGCTGAGAAAGCCGATTATCAAGCACAACTGAATGGCGGCGATTCTAGCCTGAGATCATTCTATGCTATATGTGTGTATGTAACGTTGTTTTCAACTTAAAACTTATATAGTGAAAAATTAGTTCTGTTTCTCTGTGTGTGATGATATCGCGCGCAAAACAATACATATATATTTACATACAGACAAATGTGTGCACTGTACACAGGAACAGCATATAGAGTCATATTCCCAGTCTTCTTCATTTTCTTTGCTCTTGATGCGAGCTGTTCCTGTCTCCGTTCCACTGCAATACAATTCAACCATTTATCTCTAACTCAAATGGAATGCAATGCAATCTATCGGCAAAATCGGTAAATAACCTAATTTAAATGAAGAAATTTAATGAACATAAATACAATAGACCAATTTTCTGTTCTTTCAATGCATTTGTCTGGTCAATTAGATGCCTTTCTTCGTGCAACCATATTCTCGACGAGAAAATAATCATGCGGCTCACATGCTCAAGCAGTTCGTGCGATTTGCAGTGTGTGCAAGCAATTTTTGTCTGTTCTGAAACAAAGTGACAGATGAACCACTTAGAATGAGAACATGCGAGCATTGAATTCGTGGTTATGTTAAGATTGTGTAACATAACGCCTATTATTTTTTTCAATGAAGAAACGAATTTGAATCAAAAAATTAGAACTGATCTCTATTTTTTTGAATGCAAGTTCTGCATTCGGAAAAATAAATGTATTTCCGCAGCATATTCGTCATGAATATTTGACTGCCAAAGACCCTTGTCAAAGAGAGATTTACATAATCAATTTTCTTCTAATCGTATCACATGATATCAAATCAACACCATTCGATGTTTTTTTTTGTAAATGTTTTTTTCAATTATTTATTTTTTCGATAGTTTTTTTAATTTGTATAACTTGTTGTTGAACAATAAGTTTCGAATATTGAATATTATATTTCACTTGGGTTTTAATGACTCGTTCGCTCGTTCATTTGATACCTGTTCTTCATTCAATTCATGTGGTGTTCACATAAAATTCCTAGCCCGCATTTTTAATTGGCGACCAAAATCTCCAAAGATCCAAGCCAAATATTCGCTAGAAGGATTCGTGCAACTTATAAGGTCTAAAATTTTACTAAATATGTAAAATTGACAAAATAATCAACAATTAATTAACATCGTGATTGCATTGAGAAAAAAAAAATTAAACTCATTTTGGGTTTATCTACGTACTTTGTTATTTTTTTTTACTTAAAATTCTGGTTTTTGTTGTTTTTTTTTTAGATGCTGTTGTAAATACATAAATGGAGGTTGTTTTTTGTTTACTCAGCGAAAAGCAGAATGTTGCTTAGGCAGAGAATGTGGCCAAGAATTTGGTGACAACATCCTTGAGTTTTTCATTTGTAGCATCGCTTATTTGGCCATCGGCCGCGATTTGTTTAAGCAGCGATTGTTCATTAGTCTTGATGTGCTGCATGAATTCCTTTTCGAATGCAGTGATCTTTGTTGGGTCCATTTTGTCCAAGTATCCACGGACACCGCAGAAGATGACAGCGACCTACAAATTCAATGAGATCATTGTTTAGTTACAATATTGTTATTATCTACAGTAATTTCTGGCGCAGCTGATTTTACTCTGCAATAAATTATTTAGAAGTAAATTGATTTCAAGCACTTAGACGTACTAAAAAATCAAGAGCTTCTCATAATTTGTTGCACGATGTATTTGTATTTAGAGTTAAACTGTGTGCTTACTTGTTCTTCAATGGCCATTGGGACGTATTGTCCTTGTTTCAGCAATTCGGTAAGACGAACACCACGGTTCAACAATTGTTGTGTGGCAGCATCCAAATCTGAACCGAATTGAGCGAAAGCAGCAACTTCACGATATTGAGCCAATTCCAATTTCATTGAACCAGCCACTTGTTTCATGGCTTTGGTTTGGGCAGCTGAACCGACACGTGATACAGACAAACCGACATTGATGGCTGGACGAATACCCTTGTAGAACAATTCAGTTTCCAAGAAGATTTGACCGTCCGTGATTGAGATGACATTGGTTGGAATGTAAGCTGATACATCACCAGCTTGGGTTTCAATAACTGGCAAAGCAGTCAATGAACCGCCACCGAAAGCCTTTGACATTTTGGCGGCACGTTCCAACAAACGCGAATGAAGGTAGAACACATCACCTGGGTAGGCTTCACGACCAGGTGGACGACGCAACAACAATGACATTTGACGGTAAGCAACAGCTTGTTTCGACAAATCGTCATAGATGATCAAAGCGTGTTTGCCATTGTCACGGAAGTATTCACCCATGGCGCAGCCAGAGTATGGAGCCAAGTACTGCAATGGGGCAGCATCAGAGGCGGTGGCTGATACAATGATGGTATAACCAATAGCACCGCTATCAGTTAAACGTTTCACGATTTGAGCAACGGTGGATCTCTTTTGACCGACAGCAACGTAGATACAGTACAATTTCTTTGATTCATCTTGGCCAGAGTTGAAACGTTGTTGGTTTATGATGGTATCGATGGCCAATGCAGTTTTACTGTAAAAACACAAATACAAAAACAACAATTAATAATCGATCGAATTTGGGTTAGATCATTTGTTCGCTTTCAGTCTATCTTTCAGTGTTATGTAATGTGCACTATGTAACGAATCACGGTCGTTCGTCTTTTTTTCGTTTCACTTTTTCATTTCATGCGTACAAAAGACAATTTGATAGGGAAACGAATAGCAAATGAATGAACTATGAATGTACAAATTGCAACTTACCCAGTTTGTCTGTCACCGATGATCAATTCACGTTGACCACGACCAATTGGCACCAATGAATCGACGGCTTTGATACCAGTTTGCATAGGTTCACGTACAGAGACACGGGGAATAATACCTGGAGCTTTTGTACCGACACGGAAACGTTGTTTTGTGTTCAATGGTCCTTTACCGTCGATTGGGTTACCCAAAGCATCAACGACACGGCCTAAGATTTCATCACCGACTGGTACATCGACGATAGCACCGGTACGTTTGACAATATCGCCTTCCTTGATCCATCTATCGTTTCCGAATACGACAATACCAACATTGTCGGTTTCCAAATTCAAAGCCATACCCTTGAGGCCGGATGAGAATTCCACCATCTCATCAGCTTGGATATTGTTTAAACCGTATACACGAGCGATACCATCACCAATGCTCAATACGCGGCCAGTTTCTTCCAAATCGGCCTTTGGTGCAGCGCCTAGGATGCGCTCCTCCAAAATCGATGAGATTTCGGCGGCACGTTGACTGCATGATACGTGGAATTTTCGAGCAGCAATTGCGGCAGCTGGATAGGCTGATTTTACAGAACATTGTCCAACTGTTCGTGGCAATTGTCGTGCCAAAATCGTGGCCAATCGCGATGATAATTGAGACATTTTTTTGCTATTTTTTTTACGTTTTTTTATGTTATATAACTGTACCTCACACTTCTAGCGAAGGAAAAAAAGATGGTGGCTCAGTATCTTAAATGTGTTGTGTAACTATCACCGACTCTGCGAACAATGACAGCTGCTCGAGTGAAAATACTCAGTGGGTATGTGAGAAATTGGAACTGTCGATATTTGAGTGAGCGACTGCAGCGCTCGTGAAAAAAGTTCTTGATTGTATAACATGTGGTGTTCAATGACAATACACTGCTTCACTCGCTGCCATCTACTAATATTGTAGCAATTGCATTCAAAAGCAATAAACATTTTCCGTTTGAAATTAGGGGAGACAAAAAATTCAAAAAGAATATCTCAAAAATGGATTTTAAATAAAATGTCATTGTCAATTTTAATGTGAATTTTTGAATAGATGAATCAATGTCGGGAAATTGTTGAAGTGATTTAGCATAAAATCAAATGGAAACCGGTTGATAGGAATTAAACGCACCCATTCAAAGTTTTATCTAATCGAATTGAAGGGAAACGTTTTCAGTTGTCGGCTTTTGCTTGCGATACTAGCGCAATACAGTTTTTACATCTTTCTTTTCGCACGAAACACCGTCGTGGTAAGTTGTGATTTTCATTCAATACTTTTAATTTCAAATAATTGTCGTCATCCGATGAAATTTTGCAATAAATCTACATCAATCAAGTGCACGGATCATTCATCCACCGATTTATTTAGATATTTAAATGTATTTTAGTAATTTTACATCATTTATTTGTAAATTTGTCTGTGATACTTTTAATAATATTCCAAACATTAACCTAACATTTGTTGTGGTTCCGCATGCATGTGACAGCAGTGCTTAAAAGTGTTCGATACAAATCAAAACTAATTTTCCTGTTGAAATTAAGCAAGTCGAAATTTCTAGTGTTTAATAAAGTTTGTGTTTTGTTATTTTTTGCTTCAGATAAACACAAGAAAAAATGGTTAACGGCCGCATTCCTTCGGTCTTCTCAAAGACCTATGTCACACCACGTCGTCCATACGAAAAGGTTCGTTTGGACCAGGAATTGAAAACCATCGGTGAATATGGTTTACGCAACAAACGTGAAGTCTGGCGTGTCAAGTACACTTTGGCCAAAATCCGTAAAGCAGCTCGTGAGCTGTTGACCCTCGAAGAGAAAGATGAGAAACGTTTGTTCCAAGGTATGTTCAATTCAACCGCAAAAAAACATCAAATCAAATGAATTTGGTTAATGTGTTCAATGAATTCAATTGTGATGATTCAACATTTATGACACCTCTTGTCAGACGATGCCATGGTGATGCCAATTAAATGTTCTAATATACTGAGACGGAATAAACCGATTCTTAGCCGTCCACATTTGGAATTCCGATCGCAGCTTCGCGAAACAATTTTTTTTGATGGAATATTGTTTTTTTTTGTGCGCAGGTAACGCTTTGTTGCGTCGTTTGGTTCGTATTGGAGTATTGGATGAGCAACACATGAAACTCGATTACGTTTTGGGTTTGAAAATCGAAGATTTCTTGGAACGTCGTCTACAAACTCAAGTGTTCAAGCTCGGATTGGCCAAATCCATCCATCATGCTCGTGTATTGATCCGTCAAAGACACATTCGGTAAATATCTAAACAATAACGCATATGCTTTGAATGATCCCGTAGTTGGTGAACACACAATAAGTATATTTCAACCAGGCCACTTGTGTGCTGATGAACACGAATTTGATTATCATTCAGTTCATATGAAGCACATAACGTCTGATCGTTCTCGGCATTAATTTTTGTAAAACCTCAACCAAACGCAGACAAATGGCTTGGTCAAATGTCATAGAGGCCACTTAGTATCGTCCATTGTCGATCACTAACGTCTCAAATGCCTAGATATAACACACATCAGAATCTCATCTGATGCATTTGGTTGTTGTAAGTACCACGGATTCAAATCAACAATTTTCCATAATCTCTTTGCCAACAAAAAATAAACGTAGCTGTATTTATTTGACGCACTTAGTTACAAATGATTAGCTCAACTTATAGAGAATTATTTTTTTTTCTTTTTGTTTAGCGTCCGGAAACAAGTTGTGAACATTCCATCATTCGTCGTTCGTTTGGATTCACAAAAACACATTGATTTCTCAACGAAATCGCCATTCGGCCAAGGACGTCCAGGCCGTGTTAAGCGCAAGAACATGAAGAAGGGTCAAAGCAGTGGCGGTGGCGGTGAAGAAGAAGATGAAGAATAGATTACACGCCCCCATCCCCATTGAATCGATTCAGTTGCCTTATGAGGCAATAAATACCTTTATTTTGTACTGAACAAAAGTATTGCAATAAATTTAACATCGATTCAATGGTGTTTCTAAACTGAAATTTTTACTGCTGGATTTGATTATTTATTTTCTACTGTTTTTTTAATAAATTTCTTTGGTTTGAATTCAGTTAATTCACATTGAAATAGAAATGCAGAAGAAAGTGGAAAGAATGAGAAAAGGAATGGGAGACAATAAGAACAAAAAAGAAAATGGGGAGAGATAACGAGAAAGAGAAATAAATAAATTTGTAAATTAACTAAGATTGAAATGAAGAAATATACATGAATATCTGAGAATGAAATTGAGACTTATATTCGCAACATATAGAAATTAATAATAATAATAAAATAAATAAAATGTTAAAGTGTAACATCGAAATCAAAATATTTCAAAGTTTAAAACCGAATGAGACATCTATTCAAACTATGTCGATCTCCATGTTCCCTTTCAAAATGTTTCGATTACGGTGTTACACTTTTGAATGTCTCCATTTCGGTATTACAATATGAAATGTGTGTTATTTTTTGTGGCATTTCTATATGTTGTGAATTCAAGACTCACTTGCATTTTCGGACATTCACATGCAAAAATCATGAAATTGAAAAGAAAGCTGACGCAAATTAAAAATTAATAATAGCATCAGTCTAAAATAAATTGTCTCACAATTGCTATCCATCTTTAGGGCATTCACATGTGATTATTATATTATGAATGATCACTTCTCGTTAGCATTGAAATCCATTTTCAAAATGAAAAATGATGAATCAACAATTGAAATAACAATTGTTAAATTTTCTGCAAAAATCACCACACTTTTAAATTTTCGCCATTTGACCTAAATTTATCACAGATATCTGAAGTAAATCCAAAATCGTGGTTCATTTGGCGCCAGTATTTCTAGTTTGAATCAGATATTTTTTCGTCAAAGCACTACCTAGAATACATGCAAAAAGGACTACAAAAATAATTGAATCAAAGAAGTTGTCTTAAATGTTCGGTGACATCAATCGCAACATTGATTTTTATTCAAAGTATTGTTTTAGAGATAAATTAGAATAATTATTTGAATTATGCACATTATGATTGTGTTTAAATGGAAAACTACATGCCGACGTTTGAGAGCAGAGCATATTTTTTATAAAAAAAGCATTTACTAATTTGAAGCGATTTGGATCTGCGTGTGTGCAGATTATATATTCACCAAAATAAAATAGTTTTACAATCCATAGTATGTATTGGCAATTTATGTCAGTATTGTTGATTGTTGAACTGTCACAATTTGGTGCATATTAAATCACAGATTGTGTGTGTTTGTTTGTTTGTGTGTGTGTGTGCGTGTGTGTGTGTGTGTGTGTGTGTGTGTGTGTGTGTGTGTGTGTGTGTGTGTGTCTTTGTGTGTGTGTCAAAAAACGGACCAGATGAATTCCTCTG
Source organism: Obolodiplosis robiniae (assembly GCA_028476595.1). Classification (NCBI taxonomy): domain Eukaryota; kingdom Metazoa; phylum Arthropoda; class Insecta; order Diptera; family Cecidomyiidae; genus Obolodiplosis; species Obolodiplosis robiniae. Next base: position 11,636,842 of record CM052017.1, on the reverse strand, counting down.
GAATAGATAGAACTTAAAATTAAGAAATACTAGGAAATAAGTGACATTTAAATCACAAAACAAGAGACAGATCCTTGAGTATACATGTGTGGGTGTGAGATCAGTTAATGCCGCCAGCTAGTCACCGTTCAAAGAGGATTGTGGTCGAAATTACTTGCCAGCGTCATTCATGGTCTTCGGGATGCTCAGCAATGAATTAATCAATTCTGAATTTCGTTTACTCATTTGAATTGAATTCGTTTTCATGTGATACGAATTTTTGATGAATGCACAAATTTTGTGCATCGGTTGCCGAGACATCATAAGAATGAAATTACTCATTGCAGCAGGACACTGCAATTGATATATGTTGTTTATTTAATTAAATTGAAATAATTCAATTGGTTAACATTGCATGTTATTCAGAAATACTGTTTACATTATTTGTCATCTTTCATTTTAATTTCCAATTGAACTCCTGAGAATAATACTTCAACATCATGTGATTATTGTATAGCGAACAACTCTTATCATTTAGTCCAAAAGGAAACGTCTGATGTTTGATTAGTGAAAGAGAAACATGGCATGAATCTTCTTGATAGTTAATTTAAGTCAGTTTTTTCAAAAATAATAATACCTTTCCAAATAAGGAGGACCTACCACTTTTTCTAATTTCAAACCCAAGACATTATATGTGCAATAAAACTCATTTTTGCAGTTAGATTGTAATTGGATGCTAGGTCCCAATGTGAACACTCTACCCTTATATGTTACACATTTGACCAAAATATACATGTGCGAACGTATAAGAGGCATGCAATGCATCCTCAAGTGTTGGTGTTCCTTTTTGAGTTTAACTCCTTTAATCTTCAATGCGCAAGATGCACAATATGTTCATATGAAGTTGAGATATTATTCTGGGTAGCTCATTTTCAAATCTTAAATGTTTCAATATTTTCTTTTCTTTCATTCTTCCACTTGACCTTATTGGAAACAATTTAGTTTGTGTTGATCATTTTAAAAATATTTTTTAAAAATACTAAAAATATCAATCAAAAATTTAAGTTCAACGTACTTCATCTTCGATGTAAAATTCATCGACACTGGGTAAACCAAAGCAATGATGCACGTATAACATTATCAGCAGCGATAAAATGGATAACTTTGCCATTATGTTTATTATGCACAATTCGACTCAAAAAAATGGAAAATCGTTATTATACAAATTTAATCACAAGTAAACTATAGTCGATTTTATTCAAAATGGGAGTTTTTAACCGATTCAAGCGTTTTGAAAATGTTATCGCGCTTCGTTTGTTATCAGTTTATCGAGCGAATGGAAACTAATGAAATCCCAGTCGATCACCAGCAATTTATACTAAATCCCGATTCAGATTCTTCATCTCACCGTAATGACGTCCTTTTCTCGAAACGAAGTGGAGAAACAAATCATTTTGAACTGTATTTTCTTTTGTCAATAGCAATTTAATTTTGTACATTATTACAGAAGCGGCATTGCGTTTCACCCGTGTTACCGTAAATCAGGCTCAGCATGTGGTCAAATGTTACTTGAGCGACCTGAAATTGATACGGCTGCTACAGATTGTTGCCCTACTTCGATAAATTTAAAACCTCATTCGTAATCGTGCATCGATGGAAACTCATCCGATTATGATGTTTGTAGGTGGATAGATATGTGGCCGCTTATATCAACTCTCAATTGCAGCATTTCATCAAGCATGTAAAACTTACGCATATTTCGTTGTGTTTCTTTTTTTTTTCGTTCTCTCTGTCCACCTCCAATTATATGTCGATTGCAGATAAAATAACATCCCTTTGACATGATGTAGTTTTTTTCGCTTTTCCAAAATGTTAAATTAAAAGCGCGCAGCATTCAAAAATAGCCATTTGCCGAATATATACAAGAAAACGAAATCGATGTTTGGAATTCAAATGATAATCCACAAAAAACATGTGCTTACTGCAATCATAAAAACATTTCGCAACTTCAGTTCTCCAAATAGACTTAGCCGCGATACTTTCATCGTTCATTTAAATTGTTATCATTCAAACGAAGAGCAAAAAGGGGTTCTAAAAATCAGTTTGCAGCGAATGTGTCAAAGTTAGCATCATTCAACACGACTGACGGCCACCAGAGGGCAATCGCATCTTTAATGAATTGAATAAAACAAATCATCAAATAGAAACGTCAAAAACACAATATCTTTTGAGCTGATTTTTGTTTGTGATGTATTATTTCAGATAAATTACGTGCATAAAACTTAAACAAGGATCCATTGCACAATGTCTTTAGATTATTGTTAAATTGGGTGTGATTAACAAAAAAATTATCATCGTGAGTACATGCACAAGAGATAAAAGGTGATATAATATTGCACCATTGATAATTGAAAATATATTAGGTGCACTAACTAAGTAATACTACTTGCAATCAAATTGACCAATTTGTTGATTTGTATATGTGCGCAAGCCAAAAAAGGCGATTCAAGTTTTTGTGATGAAAATTGCAATCGAACGAAATGTTGAAAAGATACCGTGCAATGCGGTGCAGGACATTTGAAATAATTGATGAATTTTTTCCTATTGGCCTTCTGTAGCAAAAGAAAAAATGTGAAAATGTGAAATGAATTGGTAAAAGAGAAAGTAATCATATGAGGACTCAATTTCAATCAAGTCAATAATAGCCAATGTGGAATTCGCTCAAATTATGTATATCCGATAAAAGTTAGAGGGGGGAAAAGGTGGTTTTGACAGTTTGCATTTCATCCTGCACCGGAATAAAGGTGTAAGATATATAAAATACGAGATGTTCAGTGAATTTTGTTCTGCTTCTAGAGTTACTAAATGCATTTATCATTCAGCATACCCAATACATTGAAAGATTACATTACAATATAACGTTCGTTCTTTCGCGGTTTGTTTGACTTTACAATGTGTTTACGCATCATCCATTCATTGAAATAGAACGCAAGCACCACCGACCACGACGTACCGAAACATGTTCAGAATAGGCCAAATACCACAAACAAATTACATGAAATTTTTTTAGTGCAAATAACCAAAGCTGACATAGGCACCTCTTGTTAAGTGCGACACTCAATATAATTTGAACCAAATTTCATCAAGCAAATAATTTTAATTTCATATCAACTTTTTGCTCTACTATCAACTTTGGATTATTTTGACTTCAATTTTGAATTTAAATATAATCTTTTAAGTCAATCAATTGAAAATATTGCGATGCGGCACTTGAAAAGAACCCGCACCTTCAGAGTGTCTATGAAAGCTCTGCAAATGACAAACGCTCATTTGGATTCAATTTCATCTGTTTGTTCTGTTAGCCCATTTTTGAGTAAAGCCATTCAATAATTTGATTAATTCTGTTGCTCGTATATACATATGTTTAAATGCTTGTTTCAACGGATTTTAACAATTTCTGCCCTCTTTTTTTCGTTGTATTTTTTAGATGTGTGTGCTGTTTGTATTTCACTTGCTTTGAAGTTATAGTCCATGGTAAAAGCCAATTGTATATCCATCATAAATAGTATAATTGAAAGCTCGTATTGCCAAAACCATACAAAAAGAAAGAATGAAAGAGGAATGTGTGGTGAAAGTGAGAGTTTCGTTTTGACATAATATCCATCAAATTCGCAAAGTCGCATTGATTCACCCAGTAGAACAGTAGATTAATCATTTTTGCAGGAGACCAACACACACAGCATTCAATTGCCACAAGATTATCTCACTTGATAATTATAATGGAAAAATATCCATTGAAGGGCAGTAGTAAATCAATAGTATTACAATCATTGGTTGGCGCTTCGAATAGAAATATTATTGGAGGCAGTAGTAGCAGCAGTAGCGGCACGGGTGTCACATATCAATCAGTTAGCAAAAAGGTAATGTGTATGCACATATTCATATCATATGTTCATCGCACAGACACAAAAAATGCATAGGGTGGTGAATGAACGAATAAAATCGATTGGCGCGAACATTATAGTTTGGTTAAGCAATGATACTCGATATTAAATTATTTATATCGGCCACTTATTATGTATGTAAAAATAAACAATTGATATACTGAGCACATGCACAAAAATCATTCGCATACCGAATGTTTGATGAATGAAATATTGAATTCTCATCTCACAACGCAAATCACGGAACCGCAAAGGATCAATGCGCCTGAGACAGATGTTGAATCTTACAGTCCAGCAATCAATTGTGAAAAAGTTGTGATTTAGATTCGAATGCTAGAATCAAATTCCATTAATTTGCACGGATGGTTGCAATCTTGAGGCTGAATTGAACATATGGCTTTTCAAGCTCACAATATAAACAATCACACGTCGATTGTGCATAACATACACACTCATGCACTAACAATTGCTTCCTGTGGTCTCATTTGTAGCTAACACTCACATTTGCACATATTTCGTTTTAACTGTCAATGGAACACCATTGAAATGAGCATCGAAAATTGTCGAAAGTGTAATTTGGGTCTTTTTCAATTTAATAGTGCATGTTATCTCTTCCTTTGCTTCCTTCAAATATGTCCAACAACAATCAAACATCCCACTCCGTATTCCGACGCAAACTGAATCGATTCTGAATATTAAATTTAGCTTATATAAATTTCAATGAAATCACTGAATATTGAATCGTTTTATTTTAAAAAATATTATTAATATTGCAAATTTTAAATTACACGAATGTGTGATAACATGCCGTTCGCTACTGGACATTCCGCATTTTTATTAATTTTTTATATTATTGAAATTCCAAAGCAGCTCGATCAATAATCCAAGACAATTTTGCTAATTCCCCTTTACTGCATTTGCTTTTTTGGCATGCTTTTTCAAAAAAAGTCTTCTGTTGTACATTTTGACCGTTTGTATCGATTCTTTGACTGCACAACTTTTGATTTGCATTTGCTCTGCATTATTTGGTATGAAATGTCATCTGATATGTTAATCGATGTTTAATATTCGGAGTACAGCTTAATTTTGTCGATTTTTATTGTGAAAATGAAGATTTATTTTAAAGAAACCGTACAATATTTTTTACTCAAAGTATTGTCCATTGCTAGTCACAACATTTGCTCATCTATCAGGCAATTTATGGAATCCTGCCCAGAAAAATGGTGGCATTCTTTGACGAAGCCATGAATTTTTGATTTACACGGATAACGTGAAGCGTTTACCAGCCAAAGTGTTTTGCATTGATCGAAACAAGTAGTAATCGGTAGGAGCAAAATCTGGTGAATACGATGGGTAGGGTATGACTTCCCATCCAGTTGTTTGCAAATATATTTTCACGACATTTGCAACATGTGGCCGGGCATTGTCCTTCAGCAAAATCATTTTGTCGTGCCGATCTTTCCATTCTGGACGTTTCTCGTCCAATACAACGGTTGAAATCATAAATATCTTGTTTTGCTTGCCATGGTCCTGGTTGGCTGGGCTCGACATATGCTTTTTTACGCTTTGTGGATCCACTTTTCATCACCAGTCACGATTCTATGAAAAAATTACTTCTGATTGTGTCTTTGGAGCAGAATTTCACAGATGGAAAATCGTCTTGGCATCTCTTGACTTCAATTCGTGCGGCAGCCAATTTCCAAATTTTTGCATGAAACCCAATGCTTTTAAACGTTTTTAAATAGCTTGCCGAGTCACTCCCAACGATTCTGCAAGTTCTCCTTGCGTTTGACATGGGTCTTCATCGGGCCATGTCTCTAATTCCTCATCTGCATATTTTTTTGGCTGACCTGGGCGGTCTCAGTCTTCCGTATCAAAATCACCTCTTCGAAAATGTTGAAACCATTCTCGACCGATTCATTTGTCGGGGCATAATCCCCGTAAACCTCCTGCAGCGATTGATGACATTCACATCCAATGTGGAATATGGAAGTTACTTGAAGAATCTGGCGGAAAATCGAAAAAATTTAGTTCCACTCCGAATATCATTCAAAATTGAAATTGAATTCATGCCAAAAAATGATGGCGTCAATCTTATCTCAATCTCTCCTCTAGAATTAACCGAAATTGAGCTCATAGTTGCACTTTTGTAACTATAAAAATATCATGTAATGATTTTGTGCAGATGTTATTCACTGTGTGACTTATAGTTAGAGTTAAATATTCACTCAATTCATTCATGTCAAATTATGAATATTTGAACCGGTGGGAAGAAAACATACTTTCACAACTATTTCCAAATTTTTTTGGGTGCATTATTTTGCGGAAACAGTTTCATGCTTCAGTATTTTTCCTATCTATTCTGAAGGCAAATTTTTTTCCCACCGATTCATTTATGATTTCGTTTGTATTAGATTAATACTTCATGTTAACATTCTGATCGAGACTTTTGATATAACTTGTTTGTCCGGCTTGATTGTCGTGTTACCGTCAATCTTTCACATTTTACAGGAAATTCAAGTGCAAAATTAGCATTGTGCTAGACAACAAAAGTTAACAAAATATTTTGAAAAGAGACTCTTGAAAAGGCAACATACACATTCATAATTAATGATGATAAAAACAACTTTTAATTCATATGATAAATGACAAGTGAATTTATAATCAATATACATGTAAAGGGAGCGCGAGTAAACTCTTTATCCCTCAAACCGCTGGATATTTTTAATTTCGATTTAAAGCCTTTAAATTCAGGGAGAGAGAGAGAGAGAGAGAGAGAAAAAAAGTGGGAGAATAAAAAGTTTGTTTTTAACAAATGGTAAGAACTATTCAGCAGAAATTCTTTTTGATTAGCCGTTATTTTCGTTTGAATTCGAATTCCACATTATTCTAGCCGAATTTTTCGTTTTCTTGTCATTCGATAATGTTCGATTCCTTGATTTTTTTCAGTTTTACCTTGATTTCATAATCAATTACACATTTTTGGAGCCAATAATATTCTATTATTTACTTCTACATATTTTGGCATTTTGATAGACGTCAAACGGGCATCGAAAGCTACAGAATACGACGACATCATTGTCAATACCATCGGCAGATGATGAAATGATCGACATTACTCCACGAAACCAGAACTATTCGACAGTAATGGGATCAACAAACTACGAAAGACAGAATAATTCCCCGGTACATCACCCCAACGCGTACACACGCGATCGTGAGCTCAACGATGCTGAAGGTAAATTTAATTTCCATTTCCTTGCACTTCAACCTTTTATAATAATTGTCTGGTCTCTATTTTAATATTGGATATATTCAATGTTGGTTCATACGTCAGGATTTCCTCGATCGCATCACGATCATATTCTTAAAAACTTTAAAAAATTATGACTTGAACCAAATTGAGGTGCTTGAAATCCATTGACATTTATTTTGACGTCAAATATAATTAAATGAGTCGACACATCATTGTGTCGCAATAGTTTGTAAACTTTTCTCATTGGTTGAATTTGGTCACTTATTTCCCAAAAAAAAATATTTTCGAAAAATGCGAATAAAGTAAATAATCGAACATCACACAAAAAAAACGGCAAACTGAGTTGCGAAACCAACAAATTACGTCACCAAAAAAAAACTGTCAAATGTACGTTTAATGTTGTCAGTAACAGCGTTTTTCCGTTATATACACACGTTGAATTCAAATATATTCCCCACTGTGCATGCGATTTATTGACTAAATGTGGCTGCATTGCAATCTGTATTCTATGCTAACCGTATTCTACTAAGATCAGCTACATAAACATTTACAAATAACAAACACGGCAAGAATCGAACTAACTCACTTTTTATATTGAGCCTTAGTAAAAAAAAAGGAGTCCAACTGAAATCCATTTGTTATCGAAAGGTGCTTCCATACGATGTGTGGCAATGAATTTTGAATGTTTGATGATTACTTTGATCAGTAGGAGTGAAGCGTCAATCAATGTAGCACATAAAATTGTATGAGCTCCGTACCAAGTTGATACAAACTAGTTTTGCTTACGCCTCAATCGATTCATTGTACGCGAAAAATTCAAAGAAAAAAAAAACGAAATTCTTTGATCATTACAAAAACCTTGATCTGATAATAACCTGAAAGTTTCATTGCAATACAAGTGTTTTGACAGTTAATTAACTTTGAATTGTATGTGCCATAACTAAATTGATTTGAATATAATTTGAAAAGAAAAATCGTTGACGAAACTGTTTTTTATTTGAATTAAACTGAATTCCAAGCATTTGTACATTTCACGAATAGTGAATCAAAATCAACAGAATTATCAATGTTTCCTCAAGCCTACGCAATTGACTGTGATTAATTTGTTATCTCTATAAATATAATATGTCAAAAAAAATTTATGGAGTATATACTCAACATAATCCCAAGGGTCACTACGATACATTCAGATTTTGAATTACAATAATTTTTAAGAAAATCACGAAAAAAGCCGATGAAATGGGCATTGAGAACAAAAATTGATTTTAGTACCATTTGCAAGCCACCACGCAACCCGAAATCATTATTATATTCTAAAGTAGGAAGAGTAAATCAACTTCAAAAATGAAAAAACAAATGATAATACTTCAAAATTCTAAATAAATTCTAAACGCAGAGAAAGCCCATTGAATTTTTCAACCATAAATATGCGTCATTAACGAAATTTCAATGAAATCATTCCCGTATTGGAGTCGATAATTTTCATCAGCATATAACCGTTGTTTGATCGTCTAACCAAACATCGATAGAAAGAAACAACGAAAGAGAATCATAAAAAAGACGCTCCAAGTGAAGGGCGAAATTGTTTGCAGAGTTGATGTGAATAATATTTAACTCACGTGATCCGATCAGATCCGATGAATGAATAGAATCAAAGTCAAAGCCAAAACCTAAGCACCAGTTTGAGAGAGTTTATTAAATTATCTTTTAGACAGAAATACTAGTCAAATAATATGTCATGTCATTCGTGCATTTCCACTTGTTTCGCAAGGGAAGGTGTCTTCGTCGCGTCGAGCAGTGCTGTCACATTTAAAATCAATCTAAAGTTGATAACTCCAACTTGGACAAATATCAATCGTAAATGGCTATTGTATAGTCAAAAAGTGAGCGTGTGAAGCGGATCATTTCCCATTTAATATAACTAATCAATTGTCGTTCAGCATTGTGATGAGAACGTGAAAGACCGATATTGTTTGGCACAATAGAATCGACAGCATGACAGCTATATAAATTTGTGTTTATCAGTGATACAGAGTGTGATCCTAATTTTATTTATCGTGTGTCGATGTTTCAAACAAATCTCATTCAACGCCTCTCTGTGCAGCAATTCAGATAAAGCAAATGTATGTACTTGTTTTGTATAAAATTCATGCACCAAAGAATATAAAACACACCCATTTGCCGCTCTCCAAAGAGATCCATTTGCATAAATGAGAGAAAGAAAGAGTGAGAGAGAGATAGAGGGAACAAAATCAGCGGCAGCAACTGTTTGTGGTGATGCCAGTGAGTGAAGAGGCAATATTATCTATAGAATTACATAGAAACAGATAAGTCTAACATACACATTGCTCCAGACTTTTATATAAGTATACATCATTCGCAGAGATAAAGACGAGATCTGCGACGCGAGAGAGAGAGAGAGAGAGAGAGAGAGAGAAAGAGCGGGAGGGAGAGACGGGTAGAATAAAACATTTTTTGCTCAGTCGTGTTATTTAGTGCTTTTAAATTTAATTACATCGAAACGCGTGCGGAATTTTCTTCGTTAAAAACAACAGCAATCGAAAAAAAAACTGCACACAAAAAACACGACCAAAGAATGATATAATATAGAGAATGAGATGAACAACAGTACATGCACAATAAAGAATCCATAAAAACAAAGACGATTGTTGTCGTTATTGAACGATTCAATCATTATTATTTAAATTATTTACTGCAAAAAACTTTTTGGATGTGTACAAAATGTGTATGTGAATGATTGATTTTAAGCAGATCTTTGTTTCCTTTATCGCTGAACTTATTTTAGCCTAATATTTTGCAATCAACATTTCTCTGAATATTGATCAAGATAAAAGTGAATGAAATATGTTTGTTTGAATGATATTTTACATTTTGTGATAAGCGATATCAGTGTGCGTGGGTGTATCATAAAAAGAGAAGCGAAAAAAGCAAGATACGTGTATATGTACAGGGACATGAAATTGGCATTTGAGGTCTATTTCATAACATGATTTATAATTGAAAAGACTCGAATTTATGTGCGTAAGTCGCACACTTACTGGGCTGTGTTATTGCCGTTCTGCGATCGTTTGTGTCTTCGTCAGCATACATACAATACACATAAGCAACGGAGGCATTTAGATAAATAAACGTATTCTAAATGGATGTAATGAATACAGTGAGGAGGTTGACCAAACCCCGGCGATCATCCGTGGAGTCGATGAGTATGTGTAACTTTTCAAAACTCACATTATATTTTGTTCGAATGTTTTCTTATAAAACGAGTTTTCACTTCAAGAGTGAACACCGTGTAAATCTGTGTTTTATCAATAGTGTTCGTGAATGTGCATTTGATTTTAAATGGCCATTATCACGAAATGAACGCGTTCTTCCCTCCCATTTGAAATATGTGTCATTTTTCGATTATTGATCTGGCTATCTCAAAGGTCATGTTCACGTTTCAGCTGTAGAGTATTTGAGTCAAATCGAGGCAGCGCTTGAAAATCTATGCGCGGGTTAATCTATCACCACAGATTTGGTGCGTTCTTATTCGAAATAAATGTTCGTTCATCACATCCGCTGTGCGTTCACCAAGAAATGTAGCATGATTTGATATTGTGAATATTTATTTCGTATTATGAACGCATCATATCTTTGGTGATGTTCAATGACAGCTCAGTATATGGTTAGTTCGTCGCGCAAAGGTTTTCAGATCATACAAATACATGATCATTTGATATTGTAAGATTAGTGTCGTTTGTTTTTTATTTTTTTTTCGGAAATGCTTGAAATGCATACATTCACTTTGAACATTATAGTGATGTTTAACTCAGAATTTAAAAATCGTTGTACTGTTTTATTGCTGGCAATCAAGTTTTCAACAACTTCATTGGTAATGAATTAAAACAGCTTTGTGATTTCCAACCAATTTTAATTCCCCATTGATTCGAGTATATCACAATTTCAACCTAATTTCAAATTTCCACTCGTTGAGTATGCATTTGATGAGTTCGGAGCATATAATCAAATATGATTTAATGCCTGGGAATTAAAGTGAAGATACAGAATCGTTCGAGTAGGTGTATCACATAAGCGTTGCTGTGGCAAAAAAGTGACATCGCGTACACGCAACATGAATTGTCTATACCATGCTACTATTTTGCTACATCATATTTATACGATGCGTTTTTGCCACAGAAACGCTCATGTAACAGTCCTGCTTAACATTTCTGCATCTTCAATTCAACGCCCAAATTTGCGTGGAATGTTTTGGCATTCTACAAAATTGCTTCTAAATCAACAGCTTTGCGTTTCATTCAATTCTACTTTCAAATGCATAAAAGTACGTGTTATGTCTATTGATGAGCTATGTGCGGTATACTGTAGCTCACAAATATCGGGAACATTTGAATTTTAAATTGAAATGATCAGCTGATTTTGCCTGACATAGGAGAGCTAAAGTATCGATTTGCCTGAAAGTATGTGCAAAACTACATTACCGGTCAAAAGTATGGAAACCCGTAAGAAAAAAGCGATTTTTCATGTTTACTGCCCTTTTTAGCAGACTAAAACTATTTTATTCGGTCTTATTTATACACTAAGTGTAATTCCAATGTTTTCTGAATAATTTGTATGAATTTTATCAAAATTCAAATATTATTGTGAGCGATAAAGAAGTACGAATGCGATGAAGTCAGACCAGCTTACTTTCGTCGAAATGTCCACCTTTTGCTTTGATGAGAGCGGCACAAATTTTGGGCATTCTACGCACAAGTTTTTGAAGTGTTTCAGCTTGAAGATCGTTCCACACCTCGTTCAGGCAATTCCACATTGAAATTTGGCTGGTTGGTTTCAAATCTCGGACTCGACGCTTCAATTCATCCCAAAGAAGTTCTATAGGGTTGACGTCCGGAGATTGGGGGGGCCAAATCACATTTTCTAGCACTCCTTCTTCTTCTTTTTTATTTAAATATTAAATTGTTTGGTGGTCGCAAAAGTGGTTTTTTCACCGCAATTCTCCCAAACATTTCCTTTTCTCGCAGCCGTCTTTGGACAGTTGACACCGAAATTGGCGAAGGCAGTCTTTCATTGATTTTGGCTCTGATATTTGGCGCAGTTTCGAATCGGTTTGCATTACTGATGGTTAGTATTTTGTCATCGTCTCTTTTTGATGTTTTCCGGGGTCTACCAGATCGTTTCTTGTTGACATTTGAGCCCGTTTCGCGGTTTCGTTTCAACGTTTTGGAGACAGTTCCTTTGGTATTTTCAATATTTTGGCGATTTCGTTGTAAGATTTGCCAATTTTATGCAAAATAACCACGTTTGATCGTTTTTCTCTCGATAATTCTTTATTTTTGACTATTTTGTTCGCTTTGTGTTGATGAAATAATGTGCAATACTTAAAATCTGAAACATAATGACAGACAAATGCACTATTTCGCAACAAGTGTCAAAGTGGCCGAGTTTACTGTTACATATTGGACTGCGTGTTCTAATTCAAACAAGAAATGTCATCACGAACACAGAAGCATCTAACAAAAGTATAAATGTCACCACAAATATGAAAAACACGCGCGAATTTGATTTATGGAAATAACAATTGTGTTTTTCAAAATTAACGTGAATAATCTTCATTAAAACAAACAATGAAAATATCACAAAGTAATAATTGAATTTTGATAAAATTCATACAAATTATTCAGAAAACATTGGAATTACACTTAGTGTATAAATAAGACCGAATAAAATAGTTTTAGTCTGCTAAAAAGGGCAGTAAACATGAAAAATTGCTTTTTTCTTAAGGGTTTTCATACTTTTGACCGGTACTGTATATCTGAATTTGGCTCCACGAAAAATTTAACACGTACTTTTATGCACTTGAGAGCAAGAGGTAACGCACATAAATGATGACAAGAAAATAATTGAAAACGTATATCACATGATTTGAGTCATTTCATAAAAAATAGAGAATAATCAATTGAAATCAAATCTCTATTTCAATATCCATGTTGAATCTCATTTCCATTTCCATTTTCAGGTAGCATATTATTCTATGGGGGTAGTGGAGGTGAGTTTTCAATTTGAATCTTCTTTTTTTGTTTCTTTTGGATGCATAAAAGTACTCAAGAATGGAGTATGGAAAACTCTCAAATTTCAATTTATGCAAATTATTTTATTTTAATCATTTATAGACTATTTTTGTGTTGTTTATCCGACAGATGGTGACGATATACCTGGCATCGGTCAATATGAGGATTTTCACACGATCGACTGGCAACGTGACATAGCCAGAGATCGAATGAGACATCGTTATATAGTCAAAAAGATTCAAGATTCTGTATGGGACTTTTTAAAGGCAAGTAGGTCCGATCGATACTCAATTACGGTTGAATAAATTGTATGTTTCACGCAGGGAGCACATGATGCTTGGTCTGGATGGGTGTGTGTGCTGCTAGTAGGTTTAGTGTCAGGCTGTGTGGCTGGTGTGATTGACATCGGAGCGAGTTGGATGACAGATTTGAAATTAGGCATATGTCCGCAGGCGTTTTGGTTGAATCGCGAACAATGCTGTTGGTCATCAAACGAGACCACATTCGACAGTGGAAATTGTTCACAGGTAAATATAAAAATATCGACGTCAATAAGAAAACTAATCAAAAATATTTTCTTCGAAAAATGCGATTCGTAATTTTTTGTTTCCCATTAAAATAGTGGCACACGTGGTCGGAAGTGCTTGGCAGTTCACGAGAAGGAGTGGCTGCTTATATAATTTCCTACATTTCATATACATTGTGGGCGTTGTTCTTTGCATTTTTGAGCGCATCGTTAGTTCGAATGTTTGCACCATACGCGTGCGGTTCTGGTATTCCCGAAATCAAAACCATCCTTTCCGGCTTCATCATTCGAAGCTATTTGGGCAAATGGACGTTGCTTGTAAAATGCGTGGGTTTGATGCTATCAGTATCGGCCGGATTGTGCTTGGGGAAAGAAGGCCCCATGGTTCATATCGCCAGCTGTATTGGTACGTTGACTTATCTTTTGGGCGATAACGGCTAAACGGAAATTTGGCAGTGATTTATGTATACGAAACAATTGTTGAAAATAATGAAAATTCATTTTTGTTATATTCGAAGTCTAAATTTAATTTGATGTGAAATGTGCGTCGGTTATTCAGAGTCAGCTGAAAGCCCAAATTCATTTAGATGCAGAGATTATCATTCATAAAAATTTTCCGTCCTTTTTCACAGGAAATATTTTATCATATCTTTTTCCAAAATATGGCCGTAACGAAGCCAAAAAACGTGAAATTTTATCAGCAGCAGCCGCGGCCGGTGTCTCAGTCGCTTTCGGCGCTCCAATCGGTGGTGTTCTGTTCAGTTTGGAAGAAGTTTCCTATTATTTCCCATTGAAAACACTGTGGCGATCATTCTTCTGCGCTCTCATAGCAGCTTTCATTCTGCGCTCAATCAATCCATTCGGCAATGAACATACGGTTCTTTTCTTCGTCGAGTATCACAAACCATGGATTTTCTTCGAACTGGTTCCATTCGTTTTGTTAGGCATCATTGGCGTAAGTTCAACGAAACATTTACCCGACGGCTAAACAATATATTTCAATCAAATTAATATCAAATTTATTGTCATTTTGGCAGGGTGTTGTTGGTACCGTTTTTATCAAAGCGAACTTGTATTGGTGCAAATTCCGGAAATCAAGCAAACTTGGCCAATATCCAGTCAGCGAAGTGATGGTCATTACCCTTATAACTGCTATCATTTCATATCCAAATCCATATACAAGACTTAATATGGCTCAGCTGATCCTATTGCTGTTCAGCCAATGTGGAATTTCGAACAGCGATCCATTGTGGTAGGCATTTTTGCAATTAAAATAACATTGCTTTTTAATTTTTCCTTGGAAAATTTGCAATCAAATCACAGAAATGATTAAGCCCATCAAATTTTACTAAACTTACAGCGATTACAACCGAAATTTCACCGATGTAAACTCAGCTATCGAAATCGCTGCAGCCGGCCCAGGTGTATATAAAGCCATTTGGCTTCTCATGCTGGCCTTTGTTGTCTACTTAATTTTGACGATATTTACATTTGGCATCAAAGTACCATGCGGTCTATTCATTCCATCACTTACACTTGGTGCAATCATTGGAAGAATCGTAGGCATCGGTAAGCATTTAAGTTTGATGAAAAATATGTTCAAGAAAAATAGTATAAATTTGGATTTTTAATTTCTGTTTGATTGTAGGTATGGAGCAATTGGCATATAATTATCCGAAAATATGGATTTTTTCCGGTGAATGTTCAACGGGAGATGATTGTATAACGCCCGGGCTGTATGCCATGGTTGGAGCCGCAGCCGTTTTGGGTGGTGTTACGAGGATGACAAGTAATTTTTCGTTCGTTCTGTATTTGATATCAAATAAAAACCTGTTCTCAAGATAAACACTCGTTCCGCTTACCAATACAAAACACAACATTTTTGATATCAAATTTCGTGCCGCAAAACAAATTAAGTACACAAAACTTGAGGATTTAAGACGGCATGAAAAGCGTGATTCAAACACATCACTAGTGCAATTTCGTGACGTCCCCATTTTTTCATGTCCACAAATGGCAGATCGGTCCATATATTTTGCAGCACGAAATTTGATATCAAAAGTTTTGAGTTTGCGAACGTTTATGAATGCTTCATTAATTAAATGTCGAACTTGTAAATTTAAGTTTATCTGAGATAAATTCAAGCTAAAATCAATTTGTGTATCAAACTCTATAGAAATTTATTTTTTGCCTCCGAATGACCCGAATTCGCCAATTTATTTCTCTCTGTATACCTATTTCCATTTTCGTTTTTTATGCCTATTCCAAGATATTTCTTTGGTTAAATAAAAAATATATCCGCATATATTTTTTGCCAAATCTAAAAAAGCTTCGGTTTATTTCCAAATGTAAATATTTTGGAGAAATATCGCGAAGAAATGTAAATTCCTGAGCTAAGAATTAAGTTGTAGAAGTACAAAAAAAATGAAGATTTTTCATGGATATAAAAAAAATTATCTGGATGAATTATAGAATTTGTTGCCTGATTTAAACTCAAGTTTTTTTTTAGAAATTCCAAAAACTCTATCCGAATAAATTCTGAGTCTATACGAAGGGCTCGGAATAAGTACAACTGTTGCATTTAGTCTGTTAAAATTGTAGTTTTAAACAACAACAATAATTGCGGTTTTATTTGTATTTTCAAAAATTTATTTAAATAATTTTTTTCCAGTATCCTTAATTGTAATTATGTTTGAACTGACTGGAGGTGTGAACTACATTGTACCATTGATGGCAGCTGCGATGGCATCAAAGTGGGTTGGCGACGCTCTCGGCCGAGAGGTAATTGAAAAGATTTGATTGCAACTTTTGATGATTACTCACAGATTTTGATTTCGTTATAGGGTATTTATGATGCGCATATTGCTCTCAATGGATATCCATTCTTAGGCAAAGAAGAATTTGCACATACCACTCTGGCAGCTGATGTCATGCAACCAAAGTATGTCGCTCAAATGCAAATTCGTTATATTTATCGCTTATAGCATTGAAAAAAATGAAATATCCATTATTTTTTTTATCACACAGACGAAATGAAACATTATCAGTGATAACACAAGACTCAATGACAGTCGATGATATTGTTAATCTGCTGAAAGAAACTGAACATAATGGCTATCCAGTAGTTGTATCAAAAGAGAGTCAATATCTAGTTGGCTTCGCTTTGCGCCGTGATCTAAACTTGGCAATAGGTAACACGATCTCTTCCTTGATTTTTTAGTTTGAATTTCTTGATTAAAATCTTATTCTTTATTTAATATTTTTCAATTTTTAAATTCCTCGATAAATAAATGAATTCGATAATAATTAAAAAACGCCACTTTTTTTTATTTTCCTAGCCAATGCAAAGAGATTCATCGAAGGAATTACCGGACAATCGATTGTTTTGTTCACATCAATTGCACCTTTGCAAAATCACCTTGGACCACCTCCACTTAATTTGAAGAAGATCTTAGACATGGCACCAATCACAGTGACAGATCAAACTCCAATGGAAACAGTTGTAGATATGTTTAGAAAGTTAGGACTTCGCCAAACGCTGGTCACACATAATGGGTAAGTGATCGGATGGATAATTTCTGCCAGTTCGATGCTTAATCGAATCATTGTCTATTTTCAGACGATTACTCGGCGTCATCACAAAGAAAGATGTATTGAGGCATATCAAGCAAATGGACAATGAAGATCCAAACACCATTTTGTTCAATTAAACATAATGATGTGGGACAACAATTTGTGTTTGAGGGAAACTTTGATCTGCTTTCAGCTTTCTGCATTATGTAAATAAGATATACACACAGTAATTGATCGACGGAGCATAACATATGTAATAAGTTTAGATAATTATAAGAAGAAGACGAAGAAGGAGGCGAAGAAGTGGCGAGCGAATATTAAATGTAAAAATATAAACATATTTGAAATAATTTAATATAAAAGTTGAATAATTTCGTTTTTAAAATCAAATAATTATTTTAATAAATAAAGAGATGATTTTCGTGCAGATAAAATGCAATAAAAAGCGACAATTTTGTGGATAATATCCGAGCTAGCTTTTAATATCGACCTAGATATCGACCTTGCCCTTATATATTAACATTGATACAAAAACGTTCCCAAATAATCCGAATGTCATTGCATTTCGAAAATTATTTTAATGTTGTGTTGAGGGTAATTTGAATGGATTTTCTCTAATCTTATTTTCATTTAACGACAAACAAATCAAGTTTTTGTTGTGCAAAGGCTTTCACATTTACGTATGAGTTTACAAAGAATTTCAAAGTTATTTGATTAACGACAAGAGTCCTAATTTGATATTGTTTTATATTGCGTGTTTGAATCAGATTCATATAATTATGAAATAGATATGAATCAGTTAGGCGGAAAGATATCTTCTGAGAAGCTAAGTACAGAAACGAAACTATTCACGCGTTTGTACCAAAGAGATTCAAAACAAATTTTCGTAACAAAGTGATTCAAGAATACTCGATTCTTCATGCACTTTGTAATTAAAACTTGTTTTGAATCATTTTATTATATATATAGTCGGGTCAGTTTGTAATATTTATTATTTTTGGATCTGGAATAAAATCGATCTTATTTACTACATCTTATTAAAATAATAAGATTGTAATAAGTAATATTTATTACAATCTTATTAAAAAATAAGAACCGAAAACTTATTAGATATTTCGTATCAAAATATTATTTAATCTTATTACTTCTTGAATTTTTCAAAATTCACAGAGAATTTGCTTTTCATAACTCTACTTGAATTTAAACAATAGAAAAGGTTATTTTTAAAGGTTTTTTTTATCACAAATTTTTCAATTCAAAAATTTCAAAGTAATAAGTTTGGCGATGTTATTACAACCGCTTCCATAGTATAGCTGCATTGACGCAAAATTTCAGAAGTAATAAGATGAAATAATATTTTGATACGAAATATCTAATAAGTTTTTGGATCTTATTATTTAATAAGATTGTAATAAATATTACTTATTACAATCTTATTATTTTAATAAGGTGTAATATGTAATAATTGTTACAGCGAACATTGTAATAAGTAATAAGAAATCTTATTATTTGATTTTATTAGTCCCGGCTATAATTATATAATATTATACATTCAACATTTGGACATTCACGAAGATGCATTGGTTCAAATCGCTGCCAATGTGGATTGCAATGCAACGTGATATCGACGAATTCAATATAAATCAGCGACAACGAGAAGAACATGAACAGTCAGATCAAAATGATAACTCAAACCGTTCACCGAAAATCAAAAATTTGGCCGTCATACCAATTTGCAATCTAAGGCGAACGCACTTCCCAATTGACAACTATACGCTTCATAAACTACTTTGTGGACAGAAGATCATCGCAAGAAATGTAAACGGAAATCAAATTACATTCAACGAGCTTATCACTGATGATATTGGAATCAAATGAAGATTTAGGTTTAAAACGGTGGTATGTGCAACGTAAATGTCGAGCGATTTTGAGCCTTATTGATCTATGTATTATGTAATGCAATAAGGTTCAAAATTGCCGGACATTTATATTGTAAATACCACCATTTTGATCTGAAATGTTCAAATCTTTTATTTGCGTAAAATCAACCGCGAATTTGGCAAACTATAGAAGCAGTTCCACTTTCGCATTCTATCTGATGGCCTCTTTACCGGTGTCGATATTGTTCGACGTGAAAAAATCAGAATTCAAGCCAGTCGATATGCAGGAAATCATTCGCAAAATCAATACTGGTGAGATCGTGAATGAAGTCGGCGTGGACCCGGGATTAAAAAAGTGGCAAGCGGCTGTGCGCAGAAACATCGCCACCGGTAAAGAGGTGGGTAAATCTTCAAAATTATTTTATTGATACTAATATTGCATTTTGTTTGTTGCATTTCATAGGTCAACTTGAATATGAGCAGCAAACGCTTCCATTGGAATGCTAAGAAAAAAGTGCGAAACTGCCAATCGAAACGATGGACGAAACATTTCAATATCGAATAATTGATCGCAACGACCGCCACTTGTATCCAGTGATGCCATCGCCGCTGGGGAGACATTGGTGGTGTCGCATCAAGAAGCACGTGAGATGCCCTGGATCTCGAAAAACCATCAATGCACTGAAAAAGCGTGGCAATTGTATCGTTATACCAACCGATGAATATTACACCTCCCAAACCTGTGCGAAATGTTTTCGACGTTGACCGAAGAACACGGAGAATTGTATCCAGATTACCATCCAAACCATCTGGCGTTGCTGCCATCGATTATCGTAACTCAGAAAAGCAAACGATTGATGAAGCTTTTGAGAGCAAACCTCGGAAATCGCAATCGCAGGACCTTTACTCCCAAAGGTTATAATATACCGCAAAAACTGGCTAGTAAACCCTGTGATTGGTGGAATGGAAAACGTGTTCGATCGACCACCAATTGTATTTCCGGATGAGATGGAAGTAGACGATGATGCCGCTGAGCAACCAAACGAATTCCAAGAGGAGATGGTTGTAGACGATGTTGCCGCTGAACATCCAAGTGTACATAAAACTGTTTGGCAACGCAACATATTCGCTGCAAAGTGCATTCTCATAAAAGGTATATTTTAATCAAATGACAACTGCGGCAATGCTTTTTTTAATTACTTAATTTGTGTTTTCATGGACAGTGAGCTATTTGGGATTCCGATTCCGGAGACATTACAGCGACCACCGAGACCAGTCGTAAATCAGCACAAGTATCGAGCATGATAATTAATTCGAAAACTAATATTGTAACAGTTTGTTATTTCTGCTACTTCTGAATTTGTGTGGTAGAGGCTTTATGCCAGGAGTACGAAATTGGCGTGTTTTTTTGTAAGTATCCAAATGAGGTATCCACTGTTTGATATACACTCCGTATTCTACGCGATTGATATTCAGAGTTTGTGACAACTTTTCGAATCAGGAATGCAAAAAAAAACTAGTTTATTGAAAACTTGCTTTAGAAATGAATTGGGTAACAGTCAAGTTTGTCTTTGAGTGTTTTTTGCTTCGGGAAGTCTGAATACTAATCGCTACGTTGTGTGAATACCATCAATTGATACAGGATTTTTCGCTCCTTTATTTGATGCTACCCACTTTTTTCTTTTCTCTCACCAGAAGCACCCTAATGTACAATGCATTTCGTATCAATTTACATGAGATTGGGAGACAAATCCACGTTCTGTGTGAAAAAAAAGAATACTCTTTCGAAACGCGTCGCTCCGATTAAAATGCAGAGCTAGCTGTTGAGAACAGCCCAAGCCGTATAGCCTATGCCAATTACGGATTTGATCGGCCAAAAAATACTCGATCAAACTGAGACAAAATTACTGAATTTTGATTGAAATTATAGTTGACTAAGTGTCGAGTAGACCTATTTTTTTAGTTGCTTATAAACCTATTTTTGGGTAATAAAAGTTGTAAACAACTAAAAGAAATTGGATTCGATTTAAACAGACCATATTAAAAAAAAATTATAATCTTTTTTCAAAATAGTGCACTTTCATGAGTGAATACATGCGATCCTTCAGAATTCTGATCAACTATTCATTGAACGCGCATACTTTTTTCTGTTTTGAAATGAGAAAAAATAAGTCTCTATTTGAAACATCAGCCGGTTTTGTGAGGAATATTTTTTAAATCTATTAAATCTAATCCCTTTGCGCGTAAATTGCACAATGTGAATGATATCTGCTGCATGCATGTTGATTTTTCTTCAATAAAATATGAGCAATTCCTTTTTTTTGGGTTTCAAAGAAAATTGTAAAAAAAAAAAAATGCTTTTAAAATTACTAAAATCTGAAATATTGCACGGATATTGTCTCGTTTATTCTCGTCAGCACACTGTCGACTTTGCATCTTAATTCGTGACCATACTTGGGAATGGATTCAAGGTACTAAATTTTTCCTTTTTACTCGTATAAATGAATCAATTCCATCAGTTTTCTTACACGTTTGAAAAAAGAAATGATACATAGTAATTGGCGAAATTTATGAAGAAAAATCACCAGAAAGTTAAAAAAATCGAAAATCTTCATAAAATCTCGAAATATTCAATGCAGTTCAACTTCGTTGCGAAGAAATTGGCAAATCTTAAATGTTATTGAACAGAAACGCTTTATTCGTATTGATAAATAGCATTTTCCGTGATCCTTTCTTTGGTAAGAAGGTATACGTAACCTTATTTGGCTCAAAACAAGCTACTGCATTCAAGCGAACGGGATTTCTAAATCAAAATAAATTAGAAAAACAAAAGTTAAAATCAATAGAACCGATTTCTTTTGAAATAAAATAACAATATTTAACACACTATTTCCATTCGATTCGAATCCAATTGCTCTTATTTATTACCTTGCTATCAATTCAGTCGACTATATGTATATTCAGTATGTTACATTCTTCTTCATTCAATGATAATTTCCCACTCAAAATTATATTGAATTCAATTGCACTATACATTTTTATCAGTTAAATATATCAATAAAGAAATTCTCATCTATAATAATTCCATTCTTCCAAAGTCGTGCTTTCATTTTTGAAAAAGTGCGGCATGCAAGCGTTGGCCAGGGAAAGTGTCATTGCAATGAATGCTTGCAGGGGAAAGGTGAGAATGTAAATAATGCGTTTCGTGGATAAAGAGGAGAATACGTCATATGATTCGTATAAGATGAATATTGTAAAAAGTGACAGCTGACTGTCAATTAGAAAACTATTAAAAGTCAAGCCTCTGAATCTGAATATCGGCGGAATTGGAAAAAGAAAACCAGATGTTAGCGTGTAATTCAAAATCGTGTTATCGATAATCAATTGTGGATTTGTTTGAGATTGGTGCATTGGAGGAAGTGCTGCCGGATCGAGCCCGGTAAGTTCTAACCGAATGTATGAAGCGTCCAAAGGCAGTTTATATATCAATAAGCTATCAATCACGGACTCTGCGATTTCTGTTCCAAGCAACATTTCCGTTGACATCAATAAAATTTTGTTGACACAATGCAAAATAATAGTCATGTTTGTCTGTCGCGCAAATATATATGTTTTCTTTCGTATTTTGTGTTTATATTTTTGATACATCATACAGTTCGATGCCAAAGAGTAAACCCAGCATGTTGATATCAGCTGATTCTATGAAGTCAGCTCATATAGCGTGAATTAGACGTAAGATTTTTGTAATTATACATTGTATGCAGTAAAAGTCGGCAATAATTCGATGGAAAAAATTTCAATAAACAATTTTTTTCTGGTGAAAACTAAAACTCGTGTACGAAAACTATTTAATTGAGCTGGCAATGTAATATAATCGACGACCGGAAAATAAAAGACTGAATTCTGACATTCAGCTCGACGCGAGCACCATCTGAAACATCTTTGTATGAGAAGAGAGATATAACATACATTTGAAACGATTAAAACAAATATGTGGATGCTCATTTTCACGTCACTGCTTACACCTTTTGACTATCAATTTAACACACCTTTTCTAAGCTATAAAAAAATTGATTAAGGTAATTTTAATTCTATAAACAGAAAATGTTGTTAAACGATATTTTTTATTAGTTGTACATTCGGCCAATTTAATAATATTTCCGTTTCTACAATTGGTCACGATCCAGGTTACATAACATAAAGTCATGCTACCAAATACACATTGCGAGAAGCGAATCATACGTTTAAATGTATTGGTTTTCATTTGAAACGGAACATGATCTTCTCTACATTCATACATCTTACTTTGTCTCTCAAACATGACTACTACTTCAGGGACTTATACACACAAACGACGGCGTTGCGGTTGTTTCTGATTTGTTGCCTAAAATGAGTTCTTGGCTCTGTGTAGAATGATGAGTGTTATTGCGCATCTTTTTTGCGTACAGCCACTGCGACGAAAAAATGAACGTGAGCACGACAAATATATGCGCAAACAGGTTTGGTTTATTCGTTCTCACAACATGCAATTTGGTGTTTGTTATGAGCATTGTTTGGTTGTCATTTAATTGGGCGAATGTACATTGTACACATTTGTCTATCTATTCGGAACTATTCAATAATTTCGAAATTAAAATTAACATAAACACAAAAATACTGAAAATTAATGCAATGTTGAAGAGTTTGGTTGGTTATAATAGGTAGAGATGGCGCGCATCATTGGCATTCACCATCACTCAAAATTGGAAGGTATACGATGAATCCTCTGTTTTGTAATCGAAAAAGTTATTGCGATATTTAAATGGTTATCAGCGAATGGCATTGAATGTGTTTCAATTTTATTTATTTGCGTATTTAGGGGATTTTTTTCTCCTCGGCAATGTATCAGTTAGATAAGAAGGCCATTTATTAAAATTGCCGTGCAATCGATGATCAACGATTGGTTTTATGATTTAAAATAATTGAATTATTTATCATGAGCTACTTTGTGTGTCACAGGTTCAGCGATTGTTCTAGTTAGCTATTTGTCATTGTCAAAATGTCAGGAGTTTAATCATTTTATCTGTCTGAGAAAAGGCTATCATTCGAGATACGACTTGGGGACAATCTATTGAAACTGCTCAAATCTGATATATCAGATGACGTCTCGAACAAAAGCAATACATTGTCCAATTTGAAAACAATTTTAGGGTATACGCATTACGAACGCAAGACATAGTACAGTTTTGTGTCACATGCAAACAGTGTAGATAATGATAATGATAATGATTTTCACACATGCAAAATGAATTGCGGATATTCGAACACTCACACTGATAAATTTCAACTTTATTCTGGTTAACGATATGTGACTTACATCTTCGATTGAATCACATAAAGGACTGATAACAACACATTGTTGCTCGCAATAATTTCGATTTGTCTGATCAATCATAGGTGCAAATGACTTTACTTGAACTGTCTGCCGCTCTTCACTGAAACTGAAAATGTGTTTGATATATTATGTACGTTTGTTGACTTTGTGAAATAATTGTATGACCCACAATGTGCTTTCGTCTCGACTGATAAGTTGTACGTGGGGTTGTGTGCCTTTGTTTTTGCTTTGTTTTTGCTTTGTTTTTGCTTTCCTTATTGCAAACACTGTGTACTTACTCAAAATTTTCCCTTTTCAAATCTTTCAACTTACAATGTTCATTGGAGATGATATAAAAAAATAAAAAATATAGTTAGTCATTTTGGCCCGAACAACGAGCATTTGATAACGGCAGACGCAAACGAATCATTCACATGTATAGAGAAATTTTGCATAATATTTTGTAGACAATATTTCATTGGTCTCCCTCTCATTGTGTAAGTGTGAAACTTATTTTAGCAACCGATTGGTTGCATTTGTGTGAGAATGAGCGCAAGTGGTTGCTATCAGTTCGAGTCGTTTTAATCATTTGCTTTTGGTATGTATTTCTTGATTGTTTTTTTATTTCTGTTGCCGCATTTCAATCAAATTTCTAAACACTTATTTCAGCCGGTTTAGTTCAAAAAGTCAGACTTTGTAGAAAGTACTTCATCCTTGTTCGATCGCTCAGAAATAGCAAACCTCAAGTCATAACACATGCAACGATTCATTTTGTTCCTTTGAATATTTGTGCATTTTCTTCTCTTGGAACGTGTTTACGTGGTGCAAATAATCAGGACAATGGATCAATTCGCAACAGATCAAGGATTTTCACGAATTTGCAAATAAAACCCCTTTACAAAAAAAAAAAAAAAACCCCACGAACAAAATCAATAAATCAATTTCAATTTTTACAATAAACTCTAAATTCTGTGCAAACATTTGTCGTGATGATTATTTATGTGAGAACATTATTCAAAAAATTTCAAAAAGTTATATAACTTTTCGGTTGGGCGCTCAAACACAAAAGGAGCCAAGTTGAGGAAGATAGTGTGGAAATTGCATGGTGCACCTAATTTTGTTTGAAATAGTGTGCGCATCGTTTCAAATCTCGTTGTCGTTTAGTTTCTTCTTTTTCCACCCATTCGCCACTTGATCGGCATTGGTGGCGGAAGAAAATACGCACGCTAACAGCGCAAGTGAATGCAATACAAGCTTTCGCGGATGAATATCTATCGGAGCTGAAAGTAAGAGGGCAAACAACTTTCATATTAGAGTTTGCTCTTTTCGACGTTATTACATGTTGAATGATCCCACTAACGGCGAATGATTTTATGGTGAGCTGTTGAACATTTTTAAAATGTTAGTTATTCTATCGATAATTTTCGATAGAATTGGTAATTATTTATCCTACGGGTTGAATGTTAGCATGAAGAAAATGATACCAATGACGTAACACAAAAGAGGGAAAAAATGTGGCAAAATTAAAAAAAAAAACTATAGCCGTCACCGACTGGACAAAGTACAGAAACATGTGTGTGCGTTTACGTAATGCGTATGCGTATTTCGTTCGCATTCTAAATGCCAATGTTTATATGGTTGTCAATTGTTACGATATTTTCCATTTGTATGAAGAGACTTAAACCAGACTCGATCGCAATCAAAAGTTATGCGATATTGCATCGTATTTTTCCATTTCAAATTCATTCCAATTTGTATTCAATATAAGAAAATTTGTAGATTCTCATGCAAGATAAATTGAATGTTTATTCTAATGAAAGATTATTTTTAGACCAAGATATTACTTTTTGAAAATAATAATTCATTTTATGGAACTCTAAAGAAATCTTCAAGGAAGCTTTTTTACTTTTCCGCACACACCACTGTGTGTGGTAAAAGTATTGCGATCGGTCCGAAAAATTCAAAACGCTCGGAATAAGTTTTCTATGCGTTTTGAACCTAGAAAAAACGATTGCAACCATTCCTGGAGCAATTTTTTGTCCGTGTGTGGTACGTTGTCCGTTGTCCGTTGTCCGTTGTCCGTTGTCCGTTGTACGCAAAAATTTGTTAACACGATAGATCAAAAAATTGATTTTAGAATTGAACAAAAATTTACACACACTTTTGTCTTCATTAGGAATAGAAACCTATTAATTTTCAGCCTAATCGGATAATTTTTTCGGGTAGCTCTAGTGGAGTGGAATCAAAAAATGGGCTGTTTTTCAATATAATTACGAAAAATTTGTATGGGGACTATGACTATTTTGCATTGTATCATTATGAAACTTTCAGCATATAATTTTTTTATGAAAAAAATGAGGCATGTAAAATTTCAAGTCATTCCAATGAGATTCAGGACTACCTCCCCTGTAAAATTTTCGATTTTCGGGGTCTTCTCGGGGTCGAAACGAAAAATCTGTATGGCAGCTATCTCAAGTTTACATTGTAACGTATTGAAACTTATAGAATATTATTTTTTCATGAAAAAAATGAGTCATGCAAAATTTCAAGTCATTCCACATTGTTTCCTAGTATATATAGTCATTCCGACTAGATTTAGGACTACCTCCCCTGCAAAATTTCGGATATTTGGAGTCTTTTCGGGGTCAAAACTGAAAAATTGTATGGCGGCTATATTAAGTTCACATTGTTTCCTATTGGAACTGTCAGAATATTTTTTTCTATGTTTTTAAAGTCATTCTGATGAGATTTAAATACAGCTCCCTCACAAAATTTTCAATTTTCGGGGTCAATATTCAAATCAATAAATTGGATGAAGTATTTCTGATTTTCTGATCTGTGTTTTTTTCATCAGTTTGAATGCTCATGCTCATACCGAAAGTTATACTGTTATACATAACATAAATGTAGAACCATATCTATCGTTGGCATGAATTGAAAGTTCACATCAGAGTGAACTAATTCGTAATTTTTATTACCAATTCAAAAATAGAGAACGTTGAAGTAAGAATTAGGAACTGAGATGTTTATTTGTTTTTATATTAAAATTTAAATTTAAATCACATGATGTATAATGACTCGAAATTCGATCTCATCGTAATGACTTCAAATTTTCTGTGATTTATTCTCAAAGTTGCATGATGATTCGATAAGAAATAAACATAAATCCAATACAAATGAGTAGCAATCAATGAAAAATGCGTAAGCCCGAACAATTTCGGGAAATGTGCGGAAAAGTTAGTTTTACGTACGTAAGACCATTTATTTTAAGAAAGAAATTCTCTTTCGATGGGAAAAATTCTTTTGTGTCTCTCTGGTGAATTTAAGTGAACTCTGCGTTAAAAAACAGTTTTAAGAAGTATTTGCAATAATAACCCGTCCTTGATCTTGAACAAGACATGAACGCGTGTCGCCAAGAAAAATTAACAAGCAATCGCTCCTCCAATACCGCATTTAAAATTTGTGTTTTTGTTACACTTCGTGAAACCACGACGAATAAAAATGATGCAAATTCATCTTTATTCAAACTAGAAAAAAAGCGGAAGTAAAATCCAAATAACAAAAACAAATTCAGAGCGATTTTCTCGATCATTAGTTGAGCCACAATTCCGGTATGTAATACTGATGTGTACAAAATCTACTCGCACACAACATCTTCGATCTCGCTATTTTTGCACTCGCTTGTTTTTGCCCGCTATATTTACATTTCGATTGGATGTTTACAGTGAATTTTAAAATTGTTGGCGAAAAAAACACGTAACATATTCAATTTTTGAGAGAATCACACACAAATTTTCGAGTACGTGAGTGATTTTATTGAAATCGACATACGTTCATCATCAAAATCAAGTCGAACGAATGAAAGAAAATGTCGATCTTAACTTTTACCGATCACTTCAAAATATCAAGTGTTTCTGCAAGTATTTATTTTATGTGTATGTGTGCGCTTTTTTTCAACGTTATACAAAACTATCATCAACACGCACAGCCATAAACATTGCATAGAATTACTTGCTATGGATGAGATGTATAATAAACAACAATTGAAGTATACACACACAATCAAAATATTGAAACGACAATAAAACAGAAACATACATACAACATGAAAAATGAATATGAAACTGAATCGGCATGTTATTGCAAAGAATATAATGACAGATTGCCGCCACCGCGAAACGGGCGCTGAAACACCTTAAACGGCGATGCCATTTGCGCTCGTGACTGAGAGTGACAGGGATGGAGACATATGTGTTCCGTGATTATTATTGCTATGATATTGTTGTTATATTTTTTTTTTTTCATTTCATTATTTTTTTCTCTCTAAATTGTTTTGTGAAGTTTTTTTGATTTGTCTGTGTGTTGCTGGTGCCATTGTTGCTGCCCTCGTGGCCGCTATATATTTCCAATGTTGTACCTGTTTTGACGTTATAAAAGATCTTACATGCTCGCCGTGATTAGTCTTATTATTTTACTTGAATCGATACATCCGATAAACTGTATCGTTTTTTGTGCTAAGCATTCCGTGCATTCACAATTCATTCATTATTTTGAAGATTATGAATTTTTCCCACCCCACAAAATTTCTCAGTTCTAGTTCCATTTTGAAGTGCATGTGAATGTGTGATACACGTGTTCTATATTGTTTATTTGAAATTCAATAAAGAATGTTCTCTAATTCAAGGATCTATTTTGATTTTGACCGTTAAAAGAAAATATACAAGAAAAGTGCAACAATCCTCGAACCTGATTTATTTAAATATGATTCCTGCGACCAAAATTGTGTTGGTTTTGTCAAATTGAGTAACATTTCTGAACCGAATCTGCGGCGAAACATTCATTCGACAAAAATAGAAAGAAAAAAGGAGGTAAAAAAAGGAAAGAGGGGTAAACGAAAGGCAAAAGACATTGTTGTTTGGAAATGGTGCTCTTTGTAATTGAAATGATTTTCCGAATTGAGATTAAAGAAGATTTTTAAGTCACGGTTTACTTTTGCGTAAATTAATATCAATGTCAAATCAGAAATTGCTCCAATAATTCAACAACTGCCTTGTCAAGGTGCTTTTCAACCAGTTCATTAAAGGTGCTACTGTATCAACCAGAACATTTAATTCTGTAACCAGGTTCCGATTGGATTGATCCATGTTGATTTGACACCTCATTTTTGATTTTCACTCAGCCGTTGATTTTTTTTTATTACAAATATTGATCTATTTTCGTATTCGGATTTAAGGCTAAGCTAACACATAAGTAAACATTTGTACAAAAACACTGTTTTTTGTGAAATAACCGTTCCAAAATCATTTCCTTTGGTTCTTCACATTTCAAATTGTTCCAATTGCATCGATTTTACACGCCAATTATTGTCTTCATAATGCATTCGGCGAATCAAGCGTTGGTGGGAAAAAAAATTGGGCATACTCGCCGACAGTCATACGGGAAAATAATGCCGATATCGTCACTGCTTAGCAATCTTATCGGTGGCGCAACAGAGTCTACAGTCAAAGAAGTACCACTGAGTGATCGTCCAGATTCGACGCAGTCATTCAAAGCATCTGCTCTACATAGCCGAATCAATGAACGGAGCGATGGCGATAGCACCGGAAATACGATAAATTTGACCGCAAACTTCATCAGAAATGAGCAAATGACCGACGTTGACCAAAACATACAAACACAAGCTGAAGTATGCGAAGCTGGAATTGACAAAGCATTTTTGAAATGTGTCAACTATCATCCGCATGAATCTGATAACAAAACGAGGGTTATTGATGAAGCAAAGTCCGATAAAGAGGATGACATCGATCGAGTTTTGAGTAAAAATGCGCCTTGTTTGATTTGTACAAACAAAGAGAATGCGTTGAAAAACTGCTTGATGCATGTTTTGTGTAAAAAATTGTGTGATGACAGTTGCAACACATCGACAAAAACTTGTCAATCAAATGACGACATTCTGACTGGCAACAGCGAATCATCAGAAAGTGTCGTTGTCTCAGCAATTGGCAACGATACAAAAGCTGATCAGGTACATGTATTGCAAAAATTGAATAGCAGTCGCCAGGAGTTTTTAGCCAGCATGGTAACAGCTGAGCAAAATGATGACGAAGAAAGTGGCGACAACAAAGATGAATGCACCACAGAACCGAATGTTGCGCCGCTCACGACGGAAAACCTTAAGCAATTCAATGAAGATTATTTCCGCGAGAAATTGGCCATCGCCGAGGCTCTGGCAACTACATCGATGATGACATCTCACGCAGCCAAAGGGCGTTTAGCTGCCCGTAGAATCGAAATGAGCCTCAACACACCAGATTTTGTGTATGATCCCGAAAATTCCGATTACATTCCACCAAAAGAACTGCTCATGTATTTGTTAAGGTAATACAAATTCAATGATTTCCACTTTTATTTCAATTTACACAAAATAAGTATTACTTGAACTTGACATTGAATGGCGTGCATTTTATTGCTTTGTCAGCGCGCGTGATCTTGTGAGCCAAGGGCAGCGCAAAGTCATTGCGAAAACTCCAGTGAACTGCACTCTCACACGATACATGGTCATCTTATGGAAATGCATTATCATATCGAAATCGGATATAATATTGTATATCACGTGCCAAACCAGTTCAATTGGTGCGTTCCAGTTGTTCCGGGTTTTTTCTCGAAAAACGTGAAAACCATACAAAAACAGCGCAGTGCCACGAATCTGTATTCAGCAAATTTGTTATGCACATAATAATTTGTGTTCCACAAGCATTCGCCTGTTATTTGTGTTGAATTGCAATCTCATTTTTGTTGGGCGCTCTTTCCTTGTGCATTCAGAAGTGTTTGCTGTTCTACAAATTCATCTCGCTTTCATGAAGGCAATGTAATTGACTCCGTTTTCAACAGCCAGCTATCGAACGCGTTTTGTATTAAAATGCATGAGAGGGAAAGAGACATTTGATTTCCACACAGAACATGGATTTCCCCTTCACTCCTGTGCACTCGTATTGCATGCGTTGGGGAGCTAGCTGTTTAGCACAATACAGCTTTACAGTGTACAACCTGCTGATTTTATGTCCCTCTCTCCCTCTAATTTGCAAATTAATTTTGCTCTGACTTCATTTATGATAAATGTTGCCAATTCACGTGCTCAAATTAATCGATTCTATTTGATCGAATTGCGAAATCGAGGTGGATTGAAGTATTTATTGAGAGAAGCTTGTGAGGGAATCTGTCGACGTTGATGGCTAACATCAAACTTTTTCAAATCTACGTTGAGAAGATTACACGATTTACAATAATTTATTCTTCATAAGGTTGATTTTTTTTCATTCTTTTAATTAAAATGAAGCATTTCATGTTTATTGTTTAAAAGTGCAGTAAATTCGTAACATTAGCATTGAATTTCGATCTAATGTCACGAGAGAAATAAATATGCTGCCAGAGAAAAATGCGCGTATTTCTGTATTCCCTAAAACAGAATCACTTGGTGAAATATCAATTTGAAAAGTGCTGATCCCTAAAAATCAACGTGATCGAAATCAATGAAACAACATAATTATTAATTACGTGATAAATATTCATGTTTCGAGTAAAAAAACCGAATGTGCGAAGATTGTCTCTAAGCGAAACGAAAATTTATTGAATAACATAAGATCAACAAAATGAAAAGCATAAAACAAATCTCGGTTCTCACATGTGGAGGTCAACATGATTTTTGCATAAATCATCATGCATTTGAGTTATTATTGTCATAGATTGGCTATTTTTTTTCCTTTTTCATTAAGAAGCGCCCGTGCTAAGGGCTATTGATACTAGTGGCCAGTGGCCACAGTGTATTGCCAAAAACAATGAACGCAACAAAGAGCGTTTGTTTACTTGTACGCGCACAACGATTTTTCAGGAAGTGAATATTTCTCGCTCTCACTCGACGACAAAAATAAATCGACGTATCGTTCTGTACGTGTGAAGACTAAGAATTTAATTATACGGAACAATGGATATGCTCATTTAAAAGTCTCTCTCTCTCTCTCTCTCTCTCTCTCTCGCAACTCAGACTTGGCTACGCGCCGCAATATGAATATAAATAACCGTTCTGAACTAAGAAAGCATTTTACGAATGTCAATCGTTGTCAATGAACATTTTTGAATGTTTTGCACAGTTGAACGACGTATTTTATAATATTTAATTATCGGAAGTTCTTTTTGTTCATGTCAAGTTTTTTTTTTGCTCGATTTTATTAATGTTGTGTATGTTTTTTTCTATGCATATATTTGACTTTTCTTCAAATCCGGTTGACTTTGTCGAATGTTTTGTATGCGTGAAAATATTGTAGGCTGTGTTTGCTGTGCGCGCATGAAGATGGACATTGATAAACATTTCACGTTTTCTTTGGTTGAATTTTGAATATGGGCAACATTTTAATCATTCTTCGTAGCATGAATTACAACTGTTTCATCTCAAAATGTTCTTCCAAATGATTTACAGCGCGTTTTGATTATTTTTGCTGCAATTTATGGATTTCTGTCCAGAAAAATGGTGGCATTTTTGAGCGAAGCCATGAACCGACCCAATTTTCAATTTCCACAGATAACGTGAAGCGTTTACCAGCCAAGGCGTTCTGCATTGATCGAAACAAGTAGTAATCGGAAGGCGCAATGTCTGGTGAATACGATGGGTAGGGCAAGACTTCCCATCCAGTTGTTTGCAAATATGTTTTCACGACATTTGCAACATGTGGCCGGGCATTGTCTTGCAGCAAAATCATTTTGTTGTGCCGTTCTTTGTGAAAGTATGAATGTCAAATTCTCTCTGTTTTTACTGTCAAACATTTATTTCTAAAAATAAATTCGACTTCTCTATACTCTAATTATGACGCTTCATCGAAAAGATGGTTGATTCCATATACAGACCCGGATACAGACCCGGATAAGACTCGGATACAGACCCGGAAAAACGGTCACAGTTAGGATTTGGATCTAATTTTTTTGCAATGGTTTACTAAAATCTTGCAACCGTGCAAACTTCTAAAAGGCAGGCAACAAAATCATCGAGTTACACGCGTCTGCGATATGTTACTCTATAAAAGGCACAATACTGTATTTGTGAGGATCAAACGATTTTTTTTTTTTAAATTTTCAATGCATAGATAAACATTTGCAGCTTCAGAGTTTCTGCCGGTGATTCAGCTCGAAATCCAAAATTGTTGTCCACTCAAATGAAATGTATTTGGAAACAACTGAGAATGAAACAAGTCAGATTTGACCAGATTATTTTAAAAAGAGTTCATCGAAATAAACTGGCCACAAATTATGTAGCATACCAGGTACTTGCATATGAAACCGCGGTTGACATCTAGCGGTCAATAGCTTGTACTGTGTGATCTGTCAAACCATGTTGTTCATACTTATTAGTAAATATGACACCTGTCAGCAATACTCTATACACAATATTTCAAGTTTCATACAACAATGTGTTTTTTTCGCTCTTGAAAAATGTCGGATTTTGTGCCTGAAAATAGTGAAATGCGGACAGCACTGCTTTTCTGCTTTCGTTTAAAGAAAACTGCTGCCGAATCTCATCGAATGCTTCTAGAAGCTTACGACGAGCACGCTTTAAGTGAAACACAGTGTAGAGAGTGGTTCAGACGATTCAAAAATGGCAATTTTGACCCGAGAAATGAAGAACGCGGTAGACCGCCGAGGAAGTTTGAAGACATTGCATTGCAGGCATTGCTGGATGAGGACAATGCTCAGACGCAACCACAACTCGCGGAACAATTAAATGTAGACTCAGCAACTATTTCCAGACGTTTGAAAGCAATGGGAAAGATCCACATGAACTGAATGAAAGGCAGCAGGAAAGCCGAAAAACCACTTGTGAATTGCTGCTCACAAGGTATAAAAGGAAGTCGTTTCTGCATCGGATTGTGACTGGCGCTGAAAAATGGATATATTTCGAGAACCCTAAGCGCAAGAGATCATGGGTAACACCAGGCGAACCAGCGACAACGGCCGCAAGGCCAAATCCGGCCAAATCGGTTCGGACAGAAGACAATGCTGTGTGTTTGGTGGGATCAGAAGGGTGTCATCTATTATGAGCTGTTAAAACCTGGTGAAACGGTTAATACTGATCGCTACCGACAGCAAATGATCGATTTGAACCGCGCATTGCTTCAAAATCGGCCGGAATATCAAAAAAGTCAACACAAAGTGATTCTCTTGCACGACAATGCTCCATCACACACTGCAAGACTGATCAAGGAAACGATTGAGGCGCTTAGTTGGGAAGTGCTACCGCATGCGGCTTACTCACCAGACTTGGCACCGTCAGATTACTACTTGTTCGCTTCGATGGGTCACACACTGTCGGAGCAGCGCTTTACTTCTTACGAAAATGTGAGAAAATGGCTCGATGACTGCTTTGCGTCAAAAGACGAACAGTTTTATTGGGGCGGTATTCATAAATTGTCCGAAATATGGCAAAAATTTGCGGATTTGAATGGACAATACTTTGAATAAAATATGTTTTGCCATCATACTAAAATAAACGTGTTTTTTTAGGAAAAGTACAGCGGTTTCATATGCAAGTACCTGGTATACTGAAAATGAACAGATTGAAAACCCCTTAATACAATTCATACAGATCCGAATCTACCAGATGAAGTAAAAATCTTTTCAGTTGTTGTCTTAAATAAATGGTCTTAAGTGCGTAAAACTAACTTGTCCACACATTTCTTGATCAAATTGATCGGGTTTACCGGGGTTTCGTTGAATGCTACGCATTTCAATTGGATATATGTTTATTTCTTATCGAATCATCATGCAACCTTGAGAATAAATGTGTTGCAATTACAAAAAATTTCAAGTCATTACACATCATATAATTTAAATTCAAATTTCAATAAAATAACACGAATAAACATCTCTGTTTCAAATTTATACTGTAACACACGATCGTTGCTTTTGAATTGGTAATAACAATTACGAATTAGTCATGCCAACGATAGATTTGATTCCACATTTATGTTATGTATAAATTTCGTTAAAAAGTTAATGAGTATTCAAATGTTGCTTCGGGAATGGTCGCAATCGTTTTTTCTAGGTTTGAATTTTTTTGACCGTTCGCAATACCTTTCGCGGAAAAGTATAAATGAGCTGAGGAAATTTGAGAAATTGATGAATTTCAATGAAATTCACATGGAAAACATATAAGAGATGAAAATTCCTACTTTACCTTTAAATGCAGCTGCAGTGACATCTCATGGACATATTTCAGTCAAATATCTTGCTTATAATATTGTCAAATAGACAGATTTCGGCTTTCTTGTTTAGTCTCTTCAATCAAAGAATATGCTTGTTTTATCGATCTAGTACCAGTTTTAAATGAGTCTGGTCGAATTATCTGCAGTTCTATTAAATTTTGAATTGCGTCTTGCTTGAAAAACAATGTCGATTTTCGTCATTGAATGACATTACATTTTGATGTATTCACAAAAAGGCAAAAAAAATCTGTTTCGAAATCGTCAGCGGTCAAAAGAAATTGTCTGACAGAAAAATGCAACTAAACATGTAAACGGTGTTTTGTATCAACGTAATAGGCGATTGTTCAAAGTAAATATCAATCAGATTTTGTCATTGGGATTCATTTTATTCTTCAGGCTATAATAATGCATTATCCATGGAATTTCACTGATATTTGGCTTTTGATTGGCAGGAAACGAAATTCAAAACTATTGCAGTCATATTTCAACTGATTGAATATGCCGAGCATCTAGCGCGATTACATACAATATCTACTTGATTAATTAATAACGGTGGACATTGAAAAGTTTTTTTCATATTTTGTGTAAAAGTCAGCGAGATACATCCTATTATGGAAATAATGACCAGATCAACACGGCTCTTTGTCACGCAACGTAAATTCATTCGATTGCTCTTGATACCAAGGTAAATAACAACCAATCCTGGGACAAATCTAGCTTAATTTTGCATGACAACTTCCATTACAAAACAAAGAACCTAATCAAGAAAATCGTATGGATTAGTATTACAGATACACTAAATAGTATATATATCATATTGTGCGAACCGAAAAACAGATTGCGCTGCTAGAATCTCTATTGCCGTGTCATTTGTTAGTTGAATTTAGCTGTGATTGAGAATTGATATTTTCATAAGTTAATAACTTCTATGTAAATCATTGATAATAATGCACACCCCAAATAATTCCAGTAATGTAATGTAATTTGAAATAATTCTTACATCTTTTTTATTTATTTATTTAATTATTACGAATCCTAAATTTATACCGATATGTACAAGAGCTACGCAGTAACTCATGTATGCTGGCAAAGTGCCCAATACGGTATAAATTCCGCCGATGGAACGACTTAAATAAAGACAATTACAGGGATGGGGGATATCTACGAATGACTATAGATACCAAATTGAATTCGGGAAACCATGGAAAACCGGCCTGACCCAGGAGAGTCAGGGGAAAAACTTAAATAATTTAAAACTAAATGATGATGATGATGGAGAAACGTTGGCAAGAGCACAAATTCATCAACCAAGCAACGAAAATTGAAAGGAACTGAAATTATTGCTGGTTGTTGCGCAACCAGATTTTGAGCTGAAATTTAAATGAATCGATATTGTTACATTTCTTGATGTCAACTGGGATTGTATTAAAAAAGATGATTGCCGCGAAACCAAATGCACGTTTGTCGAACTCATAGCGAGGTTTGACCAAAACCCTCAATTGACCATTTGCGCGAGTTGAACCTTCACTAAACACGAACATATCATTCAAATAAGAAGGAGAGCGCGTTTTCAGTTGCTTGAAAATCAAAGTAGCTGAATGAAGCTTCGCCTTGGACTCAGGGGTAAGGCCATTGATTCGCTCACGATACTCGCTTATGTGCTCGGATCTTTTCAAGCCATAAATATAACGGATTTTATCGTTATCAGCCTTGCGAATACGATTCTCCTGATCAAGGGAGCCATGGGCTCCCCAGCCATAAGAGATCACATCACTATAGCTTAAAATGGGATCAATGAGCGCACAAACAACATCACCCTTAACATAGTTTGGTATGATATGCCGAGTATGGCGAATTCTACTCAACACACCATAAACTTTTTGCAATTTCCCACTATTATGTTCCTCAAAATTCATATTTGAGTCAAATACAACACCGAGATTTTTTATTGATTTGCAAAACTCCAGCTGTTCGCCGTCAACAACAACGCCATCTATCATATCGAAATTTATACGATTAGTATTGTGCTTTGAACCGATAATCATAACCTTGGACTTGGCTTTATTCAGAGCCATACCACGGCGCGAAACGAACTCATTAATTTTATTTAAATCAAAATTTACTTTACTTATTCCTTCGTTGATTTTATCGAAATCTACTTCAAGATGTGCCTGAAAATCATCTGCGAATAAGTGGCCAGTCATGTGCTCAGGTACATTGAGAGTATCATTGAAATAAATTTAAAAAAAAAGTTTGGCCGAAATTAGATCCCTGAAGGACACCATTATCAATTTCAACACTATCTGATTCAGTATTACCAACTTTAAATGTTTGTGAGATATTACTATAAATTGATTTGATCAAACTTAGGGAGTTATTGTCGAAACCGTAAGATTCACACACTTTGAGCAAACCGGAATGTGGAACCGAGGGAAAAGCACTTTTGATGTCCAAAGAGACATAAATGACAACCTTTTTACGGTTGATAGACGATCTGATACTCTCTGATGTGTTCAATAGCGCAGTTGAGCAGCTGTGATTCTTGCGAAATCCAGACTGACGATCATGAATTAAATGATTAGATTCCAAATAGTGGATGACTTGTTCATTGAGCAAAATCGCGAATATTTTCGGTAAGACGGAGATTATACTGATTGGTCGGAATTCAGAAACGATTTGGGGGTTTGTGACTTTATTAAGAGGCCGAATAATAATTTTATTCCAATCAGCAGGATACACACCGTTGCGAATACAATAGTTAAAAATGAATTTAATTGAGGATACAATTGACGGCATAACAATTTTCAAAAATTCCAGTGGTATCTCGTCTTTACCAATTGCATTACTTTTGACTTTAGAAAACGCGTTAAGAATTAGATCCTCATCAACTTCACGAAAAGAAAAATTGAAATTAATATTAGTCGGCAATGATAAATTATTTAAATCAACCCCGTTTGACTTGTGAATTGACGCGAAAAAGTTATTGAAATCATTTAAATCGAAGTTATTTAGAATTTCCGAGTCATCATTGGAATTATCTTTGGTGACACCAAGGGACTTGATTATATTCCACTTACTGCGAACAGTCGTGGCTTCAATCAAGTCCTTGACTAATATAGCTTTTTTGCTCTTGTTTATTAGAGACTTCGCTGCCTTCACTCTTTTGAGTCCACATATTCCTCTTAACAGATCGCATGCTACGCTCCAATCTGTCTCTAAACGTGTTTTTCTTTTTTGTTCACATAATGATTATATAAAGAGGGTGTGTTGAGACACGTTGAGAGACAGATACAGAGCGTAGTATGCGAATACTTCATGTGCCCAAAAGTAATTTACTTATGAAAATAGTTATCCGCCCTTTAGGTGAATCCGCATTATTATAATTAATTATTTCAACGATGCTTTTGATTTGCAAAGAAAGAACAAGTGACAATTTCAAACTTAAAAAAAAACAATTAATAGCTGTCAAAACAATCCACCACATTGCGACGTGAGCATTGGGTGCTGTGTGCGTTCAATATGAAACTAAAGAAAATGGCAATAAAATTGAATGCAAAACTATTTACAACAAAATAATGAATGAAAATTATAATAGATATATTAAATGTTATTTTAAATTATTGCGTATATTTTTTTTTGTGATCGGGATTAAGAAATATTAGTCTGAGGTCTAAATGAATTGTTGTTTCAGATTTTTAAAGTTTCCCTTTTTATTTCTGTGCCAATCATGTTGAAATAAGTAATTATAATAATAAAATGTTTGTTATTGTTGTAAATTCTTAAAACCGGATAAAAAAACTTCGATTACAAAAGGTTTTAACACACTATCATCACTTTACGATATGGGAATTACACTGAAAAATTGAGAATCAAAATGATTCCAGAAAAAAAGTGAGCATAAAAATGAGACCCAGAACTTTTTTAACGGTTATCTCATTTTTATCTGCAAATTTTTCGTGCTGATTTTTGGTCTCAAAATTTTCTGGTCTCAGTTCTACATTCATATTGAAAAAGTTTCTCGATCTCATTTTTATCCTCAAAATGTTCACGATCTCATTTTTATTCTTCAAAAATTCCAGGTCACATTTTTGTTTTAAAAAATTTCCGGGTATCATTTTAATTTTCACATTAGTTAGAGGTCGGTTTTTATTTTCACCCATTCAACTTAGAACTCAAACATTACTTCTGACCTAATTAGGCGACTAAATCAATTCCCTTTTTGAAATCAATTAAATGTTGTATTATAATAAATGTGATGAATTTCAAATGAATGAAAATGGTAACTGAAAAGATGAAAACATTAAATCTAAAACAAGACAAAAATCAAATGAAACTTTCCAGCAACATCTTCATTCCAACAATGCAATAAAAATTTCTGAATGAAAGACGACACAAGCGACGCGATCAAAACGGAACAAATTGAGAATGACAAAAAACGACCACAAAATAAACAAACGTTGTTAGACGTCATAGCCACACAATCATCAAACTGGTTCGACTTGAAATTATGTTCTAAAATAATTTTGCCATCTAAATATTATTAGTAATGTTATTATCAAGTTAAACCCGAAACATTTCGTCATTTTAGTAGTAATTGTCTATACAATATTACGTTGTAAATGGTATAGTGTCCTCATGAATAAATAGAATTGGCGATGATCTTAAACACTTTAATTAATATGCTCTCATTGAGAACAATAAGCAATAGGCAGAGCGTCGGATCATGCGAATATTGTAATAGTGACGTAAACTGACCATTTCTGCGTCAATGGTCAGATTGCGGGCTGATCCTCCATAATATCTTCTTTTTTATTCTTTAAACTTTAATTTGTTGTTTTTGTTGTTGTTGAATTTATTATACCTGGTTGCATGGCAGATAGAGAGTGAGAGAGAGAGAGAGAGAGCGGTAGCGATAAATCAACAAGTGCGATGCGATATGAGAAGATTTGAATGAAAAGAGAAAAAAAAACGTGAAACCAACAGAAAATCTTGTTTTTGATGTTTCGCTCTCATCTTTAACACACAATATTTGTTATTCTTTCTTTTCTTTTTAACTCTTTCTCTTTCTCTTTCTCTCCTTCAACGATATCCAGAGCTCTTTTTTCAAAAATTGTGCTCATTATGGTTAAAAGTGTGTATAATTTTGAGCACGAGCGTCACGCTGATAAAAGTCCACCAATTTAATCGTTGTCTTAATAGTTTTGAAAGAATCTTTGGCGTGTCTAAACACAAATCCATGCATCGAGAGCTGTTTTTGTTGTTTTTTTTGTACATTGTTTCAGTTCAATCAAAGCCCAAATTCTAACGGTGCTAATTCTAGTTGTGGTATTTGTTGTGTGCCATTTTTATGATGACTGATTTTACCGAGCGACCGCACCAAATTCGAATGGAAAATAGTTTTTTTTTCTGGATAATAAAAAGAAGGAAGTGGTATTTTCGATAAAAGTGCTGCTAAAAGCGTTTTGTGAATCGTTTCTCTATTGAAGTTTGATTGAATCCTTGTGGAGATGAATTGAAATCTTGAAAATAACAGCTGGATTGCGAACTTGAAATGCAACTCAAATGCAATTCATGCAAAATCTCATCGATTTTTGTGACGATGCTCAATAGAAAGATAAAAAACCTGCACTTTAGCATACACCGATTCGAGTCCAGAGTTCACTGAATATCACTCATATTGCTAGCGGAAAAGTTTGACTTTGAATATATGAAAAACTTAATTCTGTTTGATCAATAAAATGTGCCACGTTTCGTCTATCGTTGAATTTTATGATTTATTTTTCATAGAAAAAAATTGTATACCGCATTCGAATCATGAATTGCTCAAGTAGGAAAATGTTGACTCGCAAACAAACCAAACCATTATTTATCCATTACACGGATTAATTGTTACCGTTTTCATGACGCTTGTGTTTACAACATCATAATTACCCTTGATTATTTCAATATTGAGTGGATTTATGGCTTGAAACAAGCCAGCGCTGGTATTTGTGTTATAACTCTGCTAATAAAACGCTACTGTGTGCTCTATCAATTTTAAGAGCGAAATTTATATTTTGTTTTGAATCAAATTTAAAATTTAGCAAATAAAATTGGACATTAAATTTTCGGCAGAAAATTTATTTCCAACTTTTTGACTCAAATGTCATATTTTTCAGTTTGAGTCATCTGAAGTTCTGCTGCTATCGTACGAAAAATATTGTGATGCTGTGCGAATGAAATGTGCTTCGAATAACAATTATTGACAGTCAAAAATGCAAAAGTCAGGCCAGAATTTGCACAAATGAACCGAACATGCGGGAATATCCGTGGGGATTTGCAAAGTATTCGAAAGAAACTTCGCTATATGCATGTGATTCTTTTGTGTTTGTCATTCGATTGACCTATTCACACACTCAGCGAGAGTGTTGAATCTGTTAATGTGGTTTAAGC
Source organism: Obolodiplosis robiniae (assembly GCA_028476595.1). NCBI lineage: Eukaryota > Metazoa > Arthropoda > Insecta > Diptera > Cecidomyiidae > Obolodiplosis > Obolodiplosis robiniae. Next base: position 11,594,561 of record CM052017.1, on the reverse strand, counting down.
TGCATCGAAATGTCTGTTGAGTAACAAATCTATTCATTATTTTTTCGTGTGTTTGTGAATCGGTTTCTGCTTCAGCTACAACCAAATTTGAATATATAGTTCTTATTGAGCGAGAGAGTTTATTCATTATGCGTTTACATAATTATGCTTATCGTTTCGATTTTTATCTGGTTGCTGATTATTTATTCTGAATGCTTTGTTCTCAATGACTTTGAGCAAATATATACAGAAATTTGCATGCATCGTGTAAATCAGACATAAACCATGAACACTTGCATAATGCTTTTGATTTGATTTCAAACAACAACAAGTCACATTTTCCTCTACGAATCGATTCGTGCGCTTGCAACTCAACCAAAATCATGTTGCGGATCCAAATTTCGGAATTATTTATGCGTACACTCCACCATTCATACGTCAAATAAATATGAAAATGTTGTATTAATTAAATGAATGATTCGAACAAAATCCGGGAAACAATCAGTTCGTTGTTTCGTGAAACTATTGCGCTCACATTCGAGAAGATTCTGGTCAGCAGTAAAGCATTAAACGTCCGATTAAATAAAACCAGAAAAACAGTGAATTTCCAGAAAAGTGTACGAAAAAACGAGAAGCTGCATGATCTGTGACTCGCGCACGAACAAAATAATTTTAAATAAATTTTATCGAAGCAACTGATAAAATTCACATTGGGTTTACGTTGATTTGTTGTTCACACTCGTCGAATACAAAAGGCTCGAGACAGAGATAAAGCATCACTGGAGCGACTACTGATCTCGTCTCAAATCGGTCACATTTACACACAATTTGCAATACCTTTTTTAATGTTTTCAAATTGAATACGGCGCGCTGTTAACAATTTTTGTGTGATTTTGTGACTCTTCCATTGATTTTATTTTCTTTTTTATCTTTTTCGAGTTTTCTTTCTTCTGGAAGAAATTAAATATAAAATATTCAGCATAAAATCAGACTGCTAATAGCGTATATACACAAATTAGTCTTGTATTATACTGTAATAAGTTAAACAGACAGACTAAAGATAAAACAAGACATTATGTCGAACACGTACGTAAAACCCCATCCAATGAAATCGAAGTAAAAAAATGACACATGAACAAAAAAACATATATGAACACAAAAATCAATATATATAGTTTAAAGTCCCTTTCATGGTTTCAGTGTAGTTTGTTCCATCAGTTGCGTTTGATTTATCTTGCACTTCAGAGCGAATGTACTTAAAGCCAAATAGCATCACCACCGCAATTAGAAAATTAGTGCATATAAGCAGTTCACGAAATTGCCTATTTTCGCGCTTTTTTCAATCCAGTTTTTTTTTTGCTGTTCGAATCTGTTTTGCGGGTTTTATCTATTGAAAACTGACATTTATTGATTTTTTTCCTCTTTCTTTTTGGTTCGATTCGAAAAATAGTTCAATAAATTGGTTTTGATATAAAAAAAATCTCAAATATATTGCACGGATAATCCGGTTCTAGTGTTTCTTTTAATTTACCACTCAAAATGCTCGAACAAATACCGACGATTCCGCAACAATCAAAGAAACCATGCAAAAATGATCGCAAAACAATGCTCAAGAAACAAGCTTTGGCACGGTATTTTTTGAACATTTTTTTTTTTAAATTTTATATTCTTTGTTTTTTTTTATTTACTCTTTATTCCATTTTATTATATTTAATTTTATTTGTTTTTCGTTTGATCTCATTTCGTTATCATATTTGCAAAGTTCCATTTCATTAATTTGCTTTTGATGTATTATAATATTTTATATAAATGTAATGTGAAAACAGTGCATTTTCAGACATTTCACTCATTTTGTAATGTTTTCACTTCAAATATTTTCTATTTATTTGATTATTTCATATTTTGTTTTGCATTCACTTAACAATTATTTTTCAATTACTTCTGAATGAGACTTTTCGGAGATTTTCTTCGCACTTATTTATGCAAGTTTTCATTCAATTTTAGGATGGGATCATTTAATTCGGCGCCAAAGATCAATAATATCGATTCGCAAGATGACGACGTGGAAGTACCGAATGCATTGGAATCAGTCGCCGATTTGGTGAATTATTGCAAATTGATGCGCGGTGATAATCGGCCGGAATTGTTACAACGATCATTTTTCAAGCCCATTAATGAACCCTCGCTGAATGATGTAACCGATGGCTTACGATATGTACACTTGAATTCCGTTTCCAAAGGTAAAACCTGCGACATTTAACAAAATATCCAATTTACCAATTTTATTGCTCGATTTTTTTGATTTTTTGACAGTTTGCAGTTCACCAAAGTCATCGCCGAAGCATGTACGAATCTTGCAATGGAATGTTTTGTCACAATGTGAGTATTGCTCAAGCGTTTCGCAAACTGCATCTCATGTTTGTCATTTGCAAAGTGTATTTTGAATCACATTTTTTTTACATTTCATATGTTTGGAAGTGTCATTTCATTGGATATTTGTTAAAAATGAAACGCATGATTTTCGAAAACATGTGATTTTTTGACACTGGCGATTTCGCCATGATAAAAAAATTGATTTGAAATCTAAAGCGTCGATATCGCAATTTTCGTCTTAAGAAATGTTAATTTGGACAATCAAACAATTTGATGGAAAAATCAAGCAGATCAATTGATAAGTGTATTTTTCGATTCATCCCATAACGCACAAAGTTATAAACAAAAAATGACAATAAAAAACAAGATTTGACCCAAAAAAATCAAGATACATCAATTAATTTATGTGTAAGTACGTAAATTGGGTCATATTGTTTCAAATGATCGTATACAAAAAAAAAAAAAAAACACGCACATTCAACGAACAAGCTTGAAGACAAAAACTCGTAAACAAAATAATTTTGGATTTCTTTTCACGTCATTTGAATCGAAACCCGGATCGATGAATATTAACAAAAAAACGTTTTTTTTCCGTGAAAAATAATTGTGCGAAGTACCAATGAGAATTGTAAAAAAAATCAATTAAATCACTCAATCGGAGGAAGCGGTTTCAAATTTTTCACTCTGGTAATAAACCCCAGTAAAACGACACTCAATTTCGCTTTCATTGCAGAGAAAATGTTTTACAGCATAATTTTTAAATGCATATTGTGCCATTTACATGCTCTCTTCTCGTGCTCATTACACGCACATATTAGCATAATCTGCATAAATTTTCATCTCATCTATTTTCGTGTTCCAATTTCATAACTCATCGGCAATCACGTGATTTTTTCTTAACGTCATTTTTCTATTTCGTAATTTCGAAATGGTAAAGCACTGGGTCAACATAATGACAGCTTTGTATGCTGTCCAGCTGATGCGCTTACATGGGAATCGCGCAAATATCTCATCGTACAAGAAATCATACAAAACGATCCAGATGTCATTTGTTTGCAAGTAAGTTGAAGACGATTTTTTCAATAGAGATACAATTGTTGAATATCCGTTGAGCGACTTCCTTTAATTCAATTTAATTTAAGTGACTTCACATGAAACAGTCAATGGTTTGATAATTGTTCAAGTTCGAAGAATGAATTGAAAAAGAAGCTCGATTGAAAATCGACCATCTGCAACTAAAAAATTCTATTTTTTATTTTGTAGGAAGTGGACCACTTTAAATTCTTACAGTCAATGCTAGCCAGTCAGAATTATGGAGGCATTTTCTATCCAAAACCGGATTCACCATGTTTGTACATCACCGAGAACAATGGACCGGATGGTTGTGCGTTGTTTTACAAGAAGAGCAAATTTGACTTGGTCAACTACGACACGCGAATACTAGAAGTGTGGCGTGTTCAAAGCAATCAAGTGACAATCACGGCCAATTTGCGTATCATAGAAACTGGCAAAGAAATTTGCGTATGCACAACACATTTGAAAGCACGTAATGGCGCTCTTTTGGCCAAACTACGCAATGAGCAAGGAAAGGTAAGTTTCCAAGCAAAAATTTTATTTTGTTTTTCTAATTTTCGAAATTTAAAATTCACGAAATATCTTGTCGCTTGTAGGACTTAATGAAATTTGTTCGGCGCGTTGCTGGTAATAGGCCCATTTTGATGTCAGGGGATTTTAACGCTGAACCAAATGAACCTGTCTACAGTACAGTCATCAATTACACTCCATTGAATCTGTCATCCGCTTACGCTGATCTACTTGCGTCGATATCAAATAATTCGGAAGAAATAAAGGAAAATGAAAATGTTGACGACATTGAAAATGATGTGAAAAGCCGTGCTGAGCATCTCATCAGCAACGAACCGCCATACACAACTTGGAAAATTCGCGAAGATGGCGAAGTTTGTCACACAATTGACTATGTCTTCTATTCGCGAGATAAGCTCAGGGTAGATCAATTTTAAAAATTCAATTATCACCGCACTGCATCACAAAATTTGCATTTTTCATTTCAGATTAACAACTGTTTGAGATTCCCAAAAGGCAATGAAATTGGCAAAGATCGTACACCCAGTCACCGCTACCCATCCGATCACTTTTCATTGTTGTGCGATTTTGAGATTATCGATAACGACGGCGGCAGCAACGGCGATGACGATCTTACAAATAATTGTCATTCAAAAGCAAATATACATTGATTTTGAATCTTTCCATTAAAATCGACAACAATAACTTAAAGTTTGAAAAAAATGCACAAAAGACAACAACAACCAATTTTCCAATGTTAAAAATTTCATTTAAAATCAGAGTAACACATTCATCCGATGTGAGACGTGAATACATATTTTTGAAAAACAAAAAAATCAAACCATATTTTATACGTTCCATTTCTATGTAATACACATGTGATAATAGCAGCTTAAAACATTCTATATTTTGTATATTTTTAAGGTTCAATACTCTACACAGAACGACAAAAGATATCCAGCGAACGAGATGCACGTATTATGTGTGACAAATTTTAATCAATTCAGAATCAAAACAGTTTGTTAATCACTTGGTTTTTTGTTTAATCCAGTACACATTTATTTGTTTATAACACGGGAAGCGGTAATAAAAGACATGTTTGATGAGATACACTATTACAAAATTCACTTAACCTTGGTCAAGAGTAAAATCGTTTCACTGTCTTTCGATTGACGATATTATTGCATTAGTTTGGCTGATTTGACAATCGTGCCAGAATCTTTGAATAATTCTACGTTGGACTGAAATATTTAAAATTTCTGCTTAAAAGATTACCAAGATGGTCTATGGTTATTTGTAAAAATAGCATAAATTGGAACTAAAGTAAAATTCCAGGACGAGGGACAGGGGAGTGCAACGATGGTACAAACGCGGTAAGGCGCGTAGTAGACTACACAATGTATTTTGCATAGCGTACACTGTCAAAAATCTAGCAGAGCAAACTATTACCATGTGTCAATTACTGGGCGATCAATTAACATAAGTTAATGAATGTATCGTTTTGCACATAATTTAAATGTCATTTATGTGTTGAGTATTCTAACCTCAAAATTGAGGACCAGCAAGCGAATCATAAATGACATTTAAATTATGTGCAAAACGATACATTCATTAACTTATGTTAATTGATCGCCCTGTAATTGACACATGGTAATAGTTTGCTCTGCTAGATTTTTGACAGTGTAGTTAGGGCGCGTAGTCTCGTCATTGCGTTCCCTTGACGATGAGATTATTCCAGAAATGACCTTGAAATTGTCAACAAAAATCGCTGTCGTAAACACCTCTCTCACTCTGTCTGCATCTGATGTTAATGACCAAATGATTGAAATATAGATGAAATACACATGGAACTTGAATAATTGCAGTTAAACGGGGGTCAGTCGGATCAATCGGATAATACAATGATATTATATCGAATTAAATCAATGATAGAATTTGGTTCATCGTACTTCACAACATGATGACTTGTATGGAGTGAAAGGGTATCGTACGTAGGCTCCAAAATCAGCTGGCAATTTAGATCGTATCTAAAATTTCCGGTGTTTGGCTTGCTTCGGTCGACACTAATGGCTGTAATATTATTTGTGGACTATGGTAGCACTGAAAACTCCAAGGACATAGCTTTCATACACCATCAGAAAGATTGGGATCAATTCTGATTCGGTTCATTTGATGCTTATTCTTCTTGATCACCATAAATTCATCACAATAAATAAACAAAACTCATTAATCAACGTTTTATACTGATTTCACATGAAAAAAAAAATCTGAGAAAGAGATCAGTTGAGTTTGAGTTTTTCATAACCTCAACATGCAAAAAAAATATTTTTGAAATTCAAATTTTCGTCACGTTTTTTGAGTGAATGAACGACGAGCATCTTATCGTTCCGAATCAGATAATTTATTGTTGCATTCATTCAACGATGAACTTATATCGCTCAATCAACGATGTATGCCATGTGTTTGAGAAACTGTTCATTTAAGAAATAGATATAAGAATATGTAAAATTATATCCTGTAAGGTATACATTTTCATGCAAATAAAAATCATTTTTTTAATGCGTAATGGCATATGATGTGTAATATTCGTTTTGAACTCCGTCATCATTCGCTGCAATTCTTCCAAAATTACATTGTAGTTATTGCAGTACTTTTGAACTATTGAAAAAAACGCGTCATACACTTATATATACGGGCAAACTCTGAAATTATGACCCACATATTTTTACGTTTCTTATTTTAATCCAGTGCCTTATTTATATGAGCAATAAGGCTCATTTTCGCAATTAGGTCATATTCGCACAGTAGAATATGACCACTACATCCTTATGTGCTATAAATGGTCATGACATTTGTTCGAAAATCACTCAAAACAAGCACATTATGTGTCGGGAGTTTGGTCCATTGAAACGGAAACATCATTTTTGTCAACTTTTTCAAATCAATCAATAACTTTGCAAATATAAGCGAGAAATTCGAAAATACATTGTGTTATAGAAAGAACATTAGTTTGAGGAAGTTTGATTATAATTTCGATCAGCCCATCAAAAATGTATGAAAACCAAGGGTGAAATAAGTACCGAAAAATCAAACGAAACGTCAAAATGACCGAGAGACATCAGCATAGAATCGAAAAATATTTGAATATACCAAAAAAGACCTATAATAATGTATAGAACGCACTTCATGTTTGTCTCTCTCTTTTCGTCTCTCTGTCAAATGTTGTACGCGCCACACTCAGTTTACATCACAGCTTAATGAGAGTATATATATAGAGAGTAACAAATAATTGAGAAGGTGCGAGAGAGAGAGATTTCATAAGCCTGGGTGAATATGCGTATTCCATCAAAACAAAAGAAATAATATGAGAATAATTAGATCTGTTCACTATTAAAAGTCTTTTTGTAGAATAGAATGGTTGGGAAATTGTGTCCATTTAGCTTTCGAATGAAAAGAATTTTTCTTGTAATTTGGTCATATTTTCTCAATTGAATTTATTTTCTCCAATATTTCGGTCATAATTTCTCTTTTAAGTTTGTATGGTGGAATTTATTATAGATTATTTTATTAGATTATGTAATTGAATAGAATCATAGTAATCATTAATTATCGTGTAAAGATTTAAATTCTATAAAAGGAGAAAAAAATCCACCTAAGTTGTCATTCTAAGATTTACTATTAAAGCATAAACTTTATCGGTTACTAGCTCTTTACTTGAAGTTCTAATTAATATACATTCAAAGAACCTATGGACTCTCTGATATTTAACATCGATGCGTCCGATGAAATGCGAATTTACGAATACCATAATCTCTGCTTCTTTCCGAACTCAAAAACTCTTTCAGCTTATTTTGGCACTTTCCGATTACTGTGTTGAATTTTTCCACTTCAAGCAAAATATAGCCAAAATCTTTGCAAATTTGCAACTTTACTTTTATCCAATTGTACATTCAAAATCAATTAATCCTAATTTTTCAATCCATAGTTAAAACTAATCTGATCTATATTGTGTCTGTATTGGCAAAGTGCTGCGTTCGAGCTTTTACTTGATTGTGCGAAACACAGAACGATTAATATTCATATGGTATTATGTCTACATTCAGCACAAGCTCAAGTCGACGGCCATTGTAACAACATATTCGGAGTTTTATTGAGAGTATATAGGCCAAACTTTATTATTTTAATCTTCATGTCGTCAATCATATTTGCAATCCCAAGATTGGATGATTTAGACAATTTTACAACTAAGTCAATGTTATCACGATTCAGTAAAAAAATATTCAATTTTTTGAAAATGAGACAGTTCAAAATAATTTGTTTGAATAAAATCAATGAAAGGTTAAAGCTGGTGTATTTATTAAAAGAGAAAACAAAGAAATGTGTAAAAAAGTGTTTGAAGCTTTCTGTGCTATTATATGTACAATAGGGTGTTTCTGGTGAGAAAAAAGAAAAAAATGGAAGCTTTCAAAATAAAGAGCAAAAAATTCTGTATCAATTGATGGTATTCACACAACGTAGCGATTAGTATTCAGACTTCCCGAAGCAAAAAACACTCAAAGACAAACTTGACTGTTACCCAATTCATTTCTAAAGCAAGTTTTCAATAAACTAGTTTTTTTTTGCATTCCTGATTCGAAAAGTTGTCACAAACTCTGAATATCAATCGCGTAGAATACGGAGTGTATATCAAACAGTGGATACCTCATTTGGATACTTACAAAAAAACACGCCAATTTCGTACTCCTGGCATAAAGCCTCTACCACACAAATTCAGAAGTAGCAGAAATAACAAACTGTTACAATATTAGTTTTCGAATTAATTATCATGCTCGATACTTGTGCTGATTTACGACTGGTCTCGGTGGTCGCTGTAATGTCTCCGGAATCGGAATCCCAAATAGCTCACTGTCCATGAAAACACAAATTAAGTAATTAAAAAAAGCATTGCCGCAGTTGTCATTTGATTAAAATATACCTTTTATGAGAATGCACTTTGCAGCGAATATGTTGCGTTGCCAAACAGTTTTATGTACACTTGGATGTTCAGCGGCAACATCGTCTACAACCATCTCCTCTTGGAATTCGTTTGGTTGCTCAGCGGCATCATCGTCTACTTCCATCTCATCCGGAAATACAATTGGTGGTCGATCGAACACGTTTTCCATTCCACCAATCACAGGGTTTACTAGCCAGTTTTTGCGGTATATTATAACCTTTGGGAGTAAAGGTCCTGCGATTGCGATTTCCGAGGTTTGCTCTCAAAAGCTTCATCAATCGTTTGCTTTTCTGAGTTACGATAATCGATGGCAGCAACGCCAGATGGTTTGGATGGTAATCTGGATACAATTCTCCGTGTTCTTCGGTCAACGTCGAAAACATTTCGCACAGGTTTGGGAGGTGTAATATTCATCGGTTGGTATAACGATACAATTGCCACGCTTTTTCAGTGCATTGATGGTTTTTCGAGATCCAGGGCATCTCACGTGCTTCTTGATGCGAATTGGTGAATCTGGTGGTGTCTCAGAAGCTCCAAAATAAACAATTGATGGCTCATAATTTACCATCTTGCCTACTGCCTTATCAACGGCTCTAATTGTTTCGATGTACTTGTCGAGTTGGGGTCGTGTATATTTTGCTGTTGAATACACCTCGTTTCAGCATTTTCAACCTATGCTGAATGTAACACCACCAATGTCTCCCGAGCGGCGATGGCATCACTGGATACAAGTGGCGGTCGTTGCGATCATTGTTTTCTTCGATAGTGAAATGTTTCGTCCATCGTTTCGATTTGCATTTTCGCACTTTTTTCTTAGCATTCCAATGGAAGCGTTTGCTGCTTATATTCAAGTTGACCTATGAAATGAAACAAACAAAATGCAATATTAGTATTAATAAAATTATTTTGAAAATTTACCCACCTCTTTACCGGTGGCGATGTTCCGGCGCACTACTGCTTGCCACTTTTTTAATCCCGGGTCCACGCCGACTTCATTCACGATCTCACCAGCATTGATTTTGCGAATGATCTCCTGCATATCGACTGGCTTGAACTCCGACTTTTTCACGTCGAACAATATCGACACCGCCACGCCATCAGATAGAATGCGAAAGTGGAATTGCTTCTTTCGTTTGCCAAATTCGCGGTTGATTTTACGCAAATAAAAGATTTGATTCCAATACCATGCTTTATCATTCATAAACTCGTTGAATGTAATTTGATTGCCGTTTACATTTCTTGCGATGATCTTCTGTCCACAAAGTAGTTTACAAAGCGTGTAGTTGTCAATTGGATAGTGAGTTCGCCTTAGATTGCAAATTGGTATGACGGTCAAATTTTTGATCTTCGGTGGACTATTTGAGTTATCATTTTGCTCTGACTGTTCATGTTCTTCTCGTTGTCGCTGATTGATGTTGAATTCATCGATCTCACGTTGCATTGCAATCCACATTGGCAGCGATTTGAACCAATGCATCTTCGTGAATGTCGAAATGTTGTCCATTTCCCACCAACTAATATCACGTAACATTTCAAGAAGGATATCACGACTTGCTCTTCTCAATGCACCGTTAATAGTTTGAGGAATGTCGTCTCGTCCATTTACTGCTAAATTGACAGCATTTTTGATATCGATTTTATCCAATTGTTGGACCTCATTCAAGTTGTGTTCGTGCACTTTCAATTCCAGATATTTGTAGACGCGTTTCTTCAAACGAAATGAATAAATTCCTGAAAAATTCACTGTTAACACAATATTATCAATATGAATCGAAGCACGTCTTACTTGGTCAAAATTCACACTAGTTCTGAGTTCTCACTCGTTTGAATTCGGCAACGCAATCGAAAATCTCCGGATGATGATATTCACTTGATCTTGAGTCAGCAATATGTGATCCCGTTCATCGAATTATGTGAATAATCCTAACACACAAAACAAAAATTGAATAAATGACTCCGTTGAAATGCAGGTGAAGCACACTTACTTGTTCAAACAACAGAATCTTTGTGGATTCTCGCTTGTTTGAATTCGGCAATACAATTCAAAACTGCCGATTGATGAAATTAACCGCATCATTGACATTCTGTATCGATATCCAAACGAAAATCAAAACAAAATCCATCTCTTTTGTTGATTTGTGCCATTTTGTTCGGTTAAATCGCTGATGTCATAGCAACAATTGAATACTTTGACAAAATACAAACAGAATAAAATGTTCGTTTTCCTTGGCATTTCAATAAAATTTGCTTACGAATGACACAACAAATCTCGATCGCTCAAAATCAAGCTGAAAAAATAATCGTGTTTTTTGCTTCGGGAAGTCTGAATACTAATCGCTACGTTGTGTGAATACCATCAATTGATACAGAATTTTTTGCTCTTTATTTTGAAAGCTACCATTTTTTCAATTTAAAATATGAAAAACACCTTAATGTAAATATTACATGCAATATTATATTAATGCAATTTTACGTGGGGAATTTGCACCATTCTTTCTTGATAAATTTACAATGGATGGATTTATCCAGTTTACATAAATAAATTAAAAAATTTCGCCTATTCTTGCACTTTGTTCATTATCGATAGTTGTTATCATTCTCAAATTTTAACTGACAAGCATAAAAATAACAATTAATAAGTAAAGGATTTGCGCTTTATGAATAGTCCTTCCCGAGCAAGTGTAAAGATTGTATTCCTGTAATGTACAATTTTCCATGAGCTCAACGCAATGTTTTTAATAAAGATTGTTTATTTTTCATTTTTTCTTACGCGACAGTCTTCGGTGAAGCACTCGTCCAACCGTCGAACTGAAAGCTTATTCAAATCCTTTTTGTGACATGGAAAACGATGTTCTTTACTGAATGAGTAGTTAATTTTTTTCGTTTCAGCGCCCATTCGAGGAAACGATAAGTGTTCGACTACTTGTCGCACCACAACCAGCAATAAATTTGAATACTTCACTCGACTATAATACAACCAGCTGAAATGCAGTTAAATTGGATAAAGAATTACGATTCCATCAGTGGAATGAAGAGGCGAGTATGTACATTTAAAATAACACAGACATGCTCGCCATACCATCTGAACGATAGAAATATATTTAATTAAATTAGAAAATTCACCTGTTAGACTTTTTTTGGTATTCAAAATTCTGTTGCATTACATAGAGTATGGCCATTTTGTCACAAGGCTGAAGGTAATATACTGTTTTAATGATGTCGGTTCTATTCGTTGCATTTTCTGTATCTTGTGTTGAATCTATAGATTCGTCTGTTGCAGGCTCTGTTGTTTCTTCTGCTTTTGTTTAATCAAAACAACCACCGCAAGTGTTCAAATGTGTATATAATTCAATAATCTATTAGATAAAAAGGGTTTTACCATCTTTTGCCCAGGCCCACATATTAATCTTTGCTATTGACAAAACTATTTCTGTAGCGATCCACTGTAATGCCATTTTCATCATACGAAAAGGCTGTAAAATTATTTAATTGTTTAATTTTTAATAAAATTTAATGAATCGATCGAATGGAATCAGAAATCGAAGATATATTGCGAGTTTTGATTAATTTCCGCCGCTCACGATTAGAGGATTGCCTCAAAAGATGGCGATAATTAATCGACACACCCAATATTGAAAACTCACCGTTGAAAGTAGAGATGCTGTAGACTCAGATTCGTCATTTGTATTTTGATCTGACTTGCACACTCCTTGAAAATCATAAACCTTTATTTCTTTAAAAATGCCCGAATCGACGAGTGTTCTCATGGCTTTGCTTTGAACCTCACCAAAGAATCGACCTGTGTCATCTTGGCTGTTCGATAGAATGATGTAGCCATTATTGTCGATGACATAACATTCATGCGTATCGGTGCCGCACTCTAAGCAAATGCCACCAAGACACTATAAAGAATAATAAGTTAGAAAATATTTACGCGAACTATTTGATATTTGATTAAACACGTACATTTTCTTGGTCCGAAATTATACTTTTGAAGCGCTGGTACATATATTGTTGTGAGAACTGAAAGCCAACAACACATCCAGGTGCTTCTCTCCCATCGTCCGAATGAAAAATGGCATGAGACGCCGTCACCTTCATCTCGCCTTCTTCCTTTTCATCGTCTTTGTCGTCGTGTGGCACAGAATAAACAAAACTTTCGTTGTCGCTTCTATGTTGTAGAACGGCGCTTCTGTACCATGTTTCATCAATTGCTTTTTTGAAATAGTCACCGAATTCTCTGTAGTAAAAATGTGATTGATTTCTTGCATTTCATTCGAATGAATCATTCAATTAAAACTTACTTGTCCCCTTCAATTTCATCTTCGCCTTCGATAAATTGCCATCGAGTCAAGCCACTCATTGTGGCTACAAAACGTAGAGTTGCATTATACGTTTCTATTAGCTTTTCCGCCGCAACACTTTCAACTGTAAAATTATCTCCGTAGCTTGGTTGTGTGACTCGTGCATCGAATATAAGTAATTCAACAAGTTCTTTGACACAATAGTGTCCATCAATTTTGTCGTGTATATCTTGATCACAATTGGCTGAAATTTTTGTCACATTTCCAATTGTTCAATTCTCATTCATTTGTTAACATCAATAACTTTGACTTACGATGCTCCTCGTCTGCATCTGTATCTGTTAAATACTTTGACCCGTACTGTTCATAGAATGTGAAATTTTCATTTGTTATTCGTTCTATAAAGTGCAGGAGTTCCGTTTCAGAGTCATTGAATGATTTGTGCTCCAAATAATGGTATTTGCAGTACACCCTATGAAATTGCAAGATTCATGTATCCAATAAGTATTTGTATGACCAGCAGCGTTGTTTCGACACTTACCAATCCGGGTGAACTTTCCAGTTTTTTCCTTCGAAATAATTGGTCAACGGAGTATTTCCGTTTCGATTTTTCTTAATTTCCTCTGTGACGTTGATCATCGTTTTGCCATAAGTGCTAGGTATTGCCAATCCAAGAGTGAATGGTGTTGATTTAAGTGGGCCAAAGAAATAATCGTATTGCTCTTCGGACACTCGACGCATTTTGTCGTAATGAAATCGCACGGATACATTCAACATCTCACTCCACGAATGACTCATTGACAGGTTTCGCAGCTGAATTAGGAGAGTTTATAAATGAAAGATCGAACTTCAAAGCAATCTCATTAATTTCAATCGAATAAATTACCTGAAGTATAATGGGTCCGATTGGCGGACGAAATTTGTTTTCTTGATTCAAATTATGAATTATATTTTCTTCGAGCTGCTCCACTTCAGATATATCAATACTGTTGTAGTTGTTTCTCAAGTAAACACACTCATTTTTTACATCTTTACATTGCGGATCATCGATTGTTTCCGATTCTCTGATTTTGAATTTCTCCTGTGCAAGTTAAAATAAAATAACAGAAACAATATAGAAGCAGAATAGTCCGAAATAGCCATGGATTATTTTTGAGAGTCTACGACTCTCGTTCGTACCGGTATAAAATGATGGATATGGTGGATATTTTGGATATTTTATGGCATGAGTAAATCTTTTAAACTGATGTTCATGAAAAAATGGATGTGTGAGAATAAAGTGAGACTTCACATCACATCTCTCGCTCTCTTTTACAGACAATTTCAAAAGCAAGACCAGAAGGCTAGATATGAAGTCTCGTTTTAATTCTCAGTCAATCATATATGAAATATACAACATATACATATACACAGATATTCGAGACTCATTTTAATTTATTCATTTAACATAAAAGCCCCCAGAAATTATCTTGAAAAATACAAGTTAAAATTTTTTTTAGGTTTTTTCTCAGCCAACATTCTGTATCGGTACGTCAAAATGACCGCCAAAAACAAACAAAAAATATAGAAATACTATAAGCAAATTCCGCAAATAAAATGAGAAACGCCAAAAACGCCGCGTACCTGCAGTGGTTGATAGTGACTTTACCGGATGTATTTGACTTCTTTGGCCTGTAACATTCATTTGACGAACATGGCGCTTTCATCGCGATTTTTGAATGTGTGGACTCTGACTGTAAGCAAATAAATGCCCTACCCTTTTTATCTCCTGTGCTTCTTACAAACAGTTCAATATTACTGTCTATGTTTGTCCCTTTTTACTCTCAGCTGATTTGAATGTGTGAATTTGATATTTTTCGGTAAATTGTAATATTTTGGTGTTTTTTGTCGGTCATTTTGAAGATATGTCCACTGTTAAGTTTCCGGTGAAATGCATTTTTCTAAATTATATGTATGAGCTTACCATTGGACGGAGATCCGGATGCAATAATACGTAACCGTTGTTGCTTACAATAAATGGATAAGCATTTACCCCTAACTTGAAAGGAAGGGTTAATTCGTCAATATCATCAACGGGCACATCTGTCGACGCAACTCCAAGGAAACCAGTGTAATTGCGAGTTCCATCTGGTTTTATGTTGTATTTGAAAGCAGGCGCACCAACAGCTATCATCAAACGAGGTGTCAACACTTCATCCGTATCATTTTTCTTTGTTACGTTCTTGCTTTCATCTGCATACTGGGAATATCGATTATCGTATCATATTAATACATAGGCTCTATATATTTTAGAATACAAAAGATATTCCAGAGCTTACTGTTGCATCTTTGAATGAGTGTGTCCATGTTGGTGGATGGTGTTCACCCTGCAGATATAATGGCTGTGCTATGACTGACACATAATCAAAAGCTTTAGCCGAAACCTCATTTGCTGTTTGTATATGTGCAAATGCTCCACGATTCGTGCAAGCGATACTCTTCATTTCAGCCACATTACTCGTATCTTTTCCAAGCAAATAAGTGAACAAACGTACTGGTATTTTGGTTCCGTTTTCACTCATTACACGATTTTCTTCTTCAAATATATCTGTAAAATTTCCCTGAATATTGTCCGTGATCAACATAATGGCTTGATTGCATGGGTTTTCATCGCATCCACGCTCATCTCGATATGTTTTCAGCAAATTCAATGCTACTTTAACAGCATCTTTTATATTTGATTCGTCAGCATAATTTGTATTTTGGTAATCCTTTATTAAGCACTTAAAATTTTCCAACACTTTGTTGAAAACTCCGATATTTTCGGGTGTTGCTTGAACCATATCACCTTCGAAACACTCGACTAGTGGTTTTACAGTCTTCGAAAATGTATAAATATTGAAGAAATCATTATTTGAAAATGTGTCCAACAGACTCTTGATCAATAATTTCGCTACCATCCCCAAATAACCTGAAAATAAAATTGCAACCATAGAACCAAGCAAACATAAAAACCACAATATTTGAAATTAAAGATTGAGGGCGAATACCGGTCATGGAACCGGTTCGATCCAACAGCATTACAACATCTTTCGAACAGGTTGCCGTTTCGATGTACCATGAACGTTTTCGGCAATCGTAGACATCAACTTTTGACGAAGTATCTCGATCTTCCCACGATTTAGCTGGGAAATGTCGAAGGACGCCCGTTTCAGACCCAAAATACTGCCACGATAAAGCCGGATCGGTTTTGTAATTCCTTATGAATACCTCATCCAGCTTCTCTGACCAAATTAATATATCTCTAATCTGAGTATCTGCAAATCGAATAATCCGTTCAAACTCATAATGCTATAAATTAGCCAGTTTGTTAAATCACCTTCATCGAAGATATTTGTTGGTACATGCACTGACGTATAATTCGTATTGACCTGTATATTGTAAAAGTGTTTGTTGGGTTTGAGTTGCATTTCTTTGTACTTTTCATCGGCATTTTTGAGTTTTTCGAATTCACTGCAGGCAAGCCTAATATAATATGAAATATAAAGATATTAAATGGCATTTTATTTTTAAATTTGTAATGGATTTGAAATGATGCATGCCGAGTTTCAGATCTATTTCTACACGGAATTCCATTGATCGTTGAATATTTGCTAGAATAATATTTGTGATTGTTCCGTAATTCCACCAGCTTACTATCATTTTGTGCAACTCTTTTTGCATGCTTTTCAGCTAATTCCTCGGCCTTATTTGCAATACACTAAACATGGAAATGCAAAAGGATTAAAACATAATTTTCAATAAAAATGTCAAAAATCAAATTTAATACTATCAAACGCTTAATCAAAAATCTTAAGATAGTTTAAAATATTAGTTGTAGTCCCATCATGCACCCAAAAATAGAAAAATTGCTGATTCAAACCAATCTGTTCATCCATGAAGGCCTTGCTTTCCTCTACCGTGCCTAATCGGAGGGTCAGTGCATCAATTTTCCGCTTTCAATCAACCAGTACCAGTTAATTTGTTTTGAAATTATTTTCATCTTATGATCTAATAATCTATGAATTTATATCAATTTTCAACACCGGCTATCACATGCACCAAATATGCTCATTCATATGCATTTTGGACAGTGATCTCTATGCACATTTTGCACTACACAGTTCACACATAAATTAGTGCAAGTGACACTTGCTTGCTACATTTAAATATATATTTTTTTGTGGAAATGCCCAATACCATACCTGGACCGCAATAGTTTTCCTTCGGAACATTCGACCAACATTATCAACAGCAATTTCTATTAACTTCTTTTTTACTCCATCGACAATATTGTTGTCTTTGTCTTGCACTATAACATGATTTACTCTGTATTGCTGCAAAGTATTTCAATTTGAGAAGAAAATATTTTAAAAAAATCTCATAATAAATATTAACCATACAAAATAGAAGTCTTCCGGCTCAGAATTATGGTGCCGTGAATTCCTGTCTAAATTATCTGGATATGGCAAATTCTTCTCTTAGACATTTATGTCTGACACTTTTAAGACACTTATCAATTTTTACAGTCCAACAAATTAAATATTCCATCATGAGACGGGTCACAAAAAGAGCGTTTTGTTTGGACAGAAATTTGTTTTTATTAATGTTTTTCCGCGAATTTTTTGTTTTCGACCGAACATACTTTCATGATGTCCTCAAAGCTGCCGATAGTCACAACAATGCAATATATAATTTCATATTCAAGCTATTACTTACTTGTTTTATTTCGTCCGCTTTTGTCATATTTTTAGCCAGCCAATTCAATTCCTCGCCGAGTTTTGAGGCCCATTCCTCAACTCTAAAACATCCCAAATTATAAGTGAATCGGCAGAAATCAAAATGGACTTAATTGAGGAATGGTCACTCGTACTTACATCCTTTGCTCTGACTGCCCTCCGTCGACGCGACATAAAGAGCAAAACATTAAAATTGCCACTGCAAAGATCAAACTCCCCAGATTCATTTTACTAGAAATAGCAACCATCATCAAAATATTTCACCAGTATTTCATCATATCATCGACGTATATTTGATATCGCAGCTCATCACTTATTGTTTTCTGCTTGGAGTTTGATTTCACTTTTCCGAATTATTCTTTGAATCGACAAAATTAACTGAAATTAATCAAAAGCGCGGAATTGTTTATTATTGATTACAATAGATACAAGATATGTTTCTAAAGGGTTTTCCAATAGGGACTTGACAACTTTGAACGTTCACGTGAAGAAAGTTGTCAAGTCCTTAATGGAAAACCCTTTATACATATATATGTTATTTTGCGAATTTTTTTTCCGAACATTTTTTAAAACATTTGCATATTACGAAAAAAATATTTAAAAAAACCTCACTAAAAAGTCAGCTTGTTTCCTTTATCACAAAGCGGTAAAGGTAAAATGAAATATACTTTTTATGTATTAAATATATTCTATCTTTAGAGCTGATTACTGTGTCGCGTTGTCAGTGCTCAAATGTTACCTAAGGAATGACAGTGATGTTAACAGCACACACCAACGCGATCGCCTATGAAACGATTCTCAAACAATGGCGATATAGGAAAATGAAATAAAAATATGTGAATACTTTATACGTAAAAATAGAAGAAAAGCGTTGATTCGGAGCGTAGCATATGTTGAAATTATGCTTTAGAATGAATCAAGAGTGATTTTGTGAGAAATAAAATGTTTTTCATCTGTTGTTGTATTCTTCCTGAAACGTATGAATTTATTCAGCAAAACCAAATTCAAATCATACACTTAATAATATTCGGGATTATTGGAATAGATAAATGTTACTGTTTAATTCGTTCTCAGTTAGTATTATTCGAAAGAATCGACTGCACGAAAATAAATCAGTTTCACGTTTACGTTAATCAATTTGGAGGTTGAAGATCATTTATTCATAGAATTTTTTTTTTTAATGCATTCAACGAAATATGTATCAAATTTTTAGGAATATTGTATGAGGACCTTTGAAATCATTTTTCCTTAATTTTTCCGTTTACATTCATTCATTCACTTTTTTTTATACGAAGCAGTGGAATTTACACGAAAAACTTCACTATTATTTTTTTTCCGGCTGTTCGGTGATGTATCGACAAATTTGTTGTGGTTCGATATGTTCTAAGTAGAATTAAGATCAACAATTTCCAATGGATCTGTTGTCAGAATAAACGCATGCGCCGAAACTCACGAATGATCAATCACAGTAATATTCGGAGTTCGTTGCTTTTTATTTATAGAAATATGGAAATTCAATTTAGGCTGTAGGTTTTTCTTAAAAGTCAATGTTTCAAACTGTACTTGCTTGGGCGAGCAAGAGATTATAGCAATAGAAAAAGAAGTTGTAGTATATTATATAAAATAACAAAAACTCGTTTCGAGGGAAATTCTCGTTCCGCAAGCGAGTACAAAACACAAAATTATTGATATAAAATTTTGTGCCGCAGAACACATGGACGGCAATGCAAATAGTAAACAAACGAAGAATGTAGAAAAATCTGAATCGTACTTTTAATCACTTTTAATTAAAATAAAATACCCGACACAAGTGCGATTTCATGATGTCTTTAATCCATAAGTTTTTTCCGTATATTCTTCGTTTGTTTATTAATTGCGGCACAAAATTTGATATCAATAATTTTGTGTTTTGTACTCGCTTGCGGAACGAGAATTGGAACCCCGGAAAGTGGTTTTTTATATAATATCAACTGTTTTGCTTGGATGAATTTTAGAATGGTTGGCAGTTACCAAACAGAGGCTGCTTTCTATAGCGTCCTATGTGAAGGAGTGGTGAATTTCAATGAACCGCGCCATCTTCACCTATTCAACCAAACTCTCAAACATTTCAATATATTTTAGTATTTTTATATTTATGGTGATTTTTTTTTTATATTTGTAAAATATATTAAATAATTTAGAGTAAATATACAAATCGGCCGATTTATTAACGTTTTGATATGTAAAAATAACGCTGAAAATACGAACAGTTTTGAAAATCAAACATTGCTCATAACAAACATGATTGAAGATAATTGCATTTTGTGAGAACGAGACGCAAACCTATTTGCGCAAATATAACACGCCATTTGTGTTTGACTCGACACACGCACACAGTTAAAACGAAGGATTCTTTTTAGGTCACGAAACGGAAACAACAGCAACGCCGTCTTTTGTATGTATAACTCACTTAAGTAT
The DNA here is from genome assembly GCA_028476595.1 of Obolodiplosis robiniae. Taxonomy (NCBI): domain Eukaryota; kingdom Metazoa; phylum Arthropoda; class Insecta; order Diptera; family Cecidomyiidae; genus Obolodiplosis; species Obolodiplosis robiniae. The sequence continues at coordinate 11,574,111 of CM052017.1, read as the reverse complement.
ACCGTTCATGTTTGAGAAACAAAGTTAGAAACATGAATGTAAACGGAACCGCGTTTTGTTTCAAACGAAAAACAATACATATATACCAATACATGCATGGTTCGTTTCTCGCAATCGTAAGTCGTTTGTCACTGCTATCTGTATATACAGTTTTAGAGTGACTTGTCTATATGGTATGAAACAGATAGTTCAGATCGAGGCTGAATGTCAAAACTCGGATCATATCTTCCGGCCGGCAGTTACCTGTCCGCCAAAAGAACATATTTATATAATAGCAGGATTGCTAGCATTGATATTAATCCTTCATGGCGCTTTTCTTTGCATCGCATTAATTTCATGTATGGATTTTATGCCAAGAGACAGCACTCGTTTGCATATTGCATTGCATGTGTATTTAAATAATTGTTTTGAAGAAAAAAAAAACAATTCGTTTAAGTTTAGCAGGACTCTTAAGAGCATGTCTCCAATTTTGCATAGAGTGAAACCACGGATCAATACCCAATTTCGTGTTTAATGACATGGACTGCTCAAGGCCATGTATGTGTGTTAAATATGTAATAAATGTGCATATTTTCATTGAAATCGTCATATATCGTGAACTAGATTTATCCGAGATATGACTCATACCGTTTTTTTTTTGTATTTTTCATGACTATTCCCATAAAAAAATTATAAAATCATTTGGCCAGTTTTCGAGATATTTGACCAAAAATACCTGACGAAAGTCAACTTATTTGTTTCTTTCACCATATAGCCCTCCCATATTACCCAAATTGAAATTAATCTGAATAATTTGCATGATTTCATTGTAAAGATGACATAAATAGCTTTCTAAATAACGATATATGCATGACATCTGTGAGTTGATTGGTTCAGCCACAGTGGCCGTTTGAATAATGGCCAAATTTTGGACTTTGAAAGACGGCCCAGGCCAAAATGGTCATCAGATCATAGACGATCGCTTAAAAGCATAGCTAAGCATGTTGAATATGGTATGCACTGCCCAATATGCATGCCTATCAACATGCTGCGTTGCTGTGTGTTTGCCGTATGCAAGCGGATCTGTAAAGGGTTTTTCAATAGGGACGCTACAAAAGTAAACCGATAGGGACAGCAAACAACGCCATATTTTTTTCCGCTCTCTTAACATTTCTCTTCAGTAAGGTTTGCCATTTCATCATGAAAAGATATACTATCCAACAACGAGTCGAAATTATTGAAATTTACTATCGAAATATACTGCAATTTTACTGCTGCAATTTTACTGCTGCAATTTTACTGCTGCAATTTTGAACATTTTGTACTGTGCCTGTGGATTCAAATTTTTCCACTAGACGCTCAATTGTTGATCTGGCAGGACGATTATGACGACCATAAATTGGACGTAGCGCTCTTAAGGTTGAGGCCACTGACTCCGAATTTCGGTAGTAAATTTTAATAATTTCGACTCGTTGTTGGATCGTATATCTTTCCATGATGAAATGGTAAACCTTACTGAAGAGAAATGTCAATAGAGCGGGAAAAAATATGGCGTCGTTTGCTGTCCCTATCGATCTACTTTTGTAGCGTCCCTATTGAAAAACCCATTACTATCGCTTCGTGTGTATGCAGCACAACACCATCGTGTGACACAAAGCGATAGTACAAACGCGCTTTCGAACAGCAAACACACAACATAGCTATAAGCTACGTGAACGTCTGTCAGATCAGAAATTGTCGGAACAAAATATTCCTATTTTTTGAATAGCTTCTAGCCTCGAAATATCAGTTGGATATAGTATTGAAGATACCACCAAACAAATATACCAAATGATCATAATAAGGGAAAATTGAAACTTTGGAGCGGATGGTGTGATTCAGATGATTTACATGCAATTGGAAGTATCTTGACGGGGAGAAAATTAAAACTACATAATTTTGATCCATAATTTTCAAACCTCTATGTCTAGGACATACCGAGGTCGATTTCCAAACTCCCAAGGTTTTTCTGGACCTATGGCCCAAGGGCTCTCCAAAGATACCACGCTTCCATTTGTGGATCGGACTCCTGCATCTCATAGCTAAAAAAGGAGGTGGCCAAGCGGTAAATGCACTGCGCTTATTTGTGTCACAGTCATGGGGACATAATTTCGATTCTCGGTGATGCGAAATGATTTAACTTCAAATTGCTTTGATTCGAAACTTCTTCTTCTTCTTTGGAGGGCACGTAAAGCCCTCGGTCCCGTGCAACAAAAATATCGTTGTACGTATGAGTGTGGCGCCGTATGGTCCTGCTAGCCTCTCACCAATAGCCACTCGCAAAAAATAGCGAAATTTTTGTTGATTTAAAGACTGTTATTCTCGAAAGAGTAAATTTGTTCTATAAATGTAGATTTTTTTTATTAAATAAAATTTTAAAAATTTTCACTTATTAATACAAAATAAAGTTGGTTTAGAGTTTCGTGTGAAATGAAAATTTGTTTAATCTTATCAAACATTAAGGCTTGATACTTGTTACATTTCATCAATTTGAGTTAAGTTGATGAGTCTTCAGTTATGTGTCTGGGAATATATTCGAAGCAAATATGCAACGAATTTAGTGAAAAGCAAAAAGTTAGCTGAATTGGGACGAACCGAATATACTTTAAGCTAAAGATAAAGTTTACCACAACATCAATAAAATGTATTTGATTAATTCTGTCCGTTATACATAAATTAATATAGAAATACAGCTCTTAAACGATCCGCTCTTTTAACAGTGTTTAATAGGAGATGCAAATTTAGATTTTGTTTCAGATTTAACAGATAAGATACGAATCTGTATCTGATCTAGATACTTTCTAAAAATCGAAAAATATCTGTATCTGGCTACAAATGATGAAGATAAACTAATCAGAGGTTGTTGTCTGAGATTCTTTCTATCTGAGGGAAAATCTGTAGTAATCAGTTTTCTTTAGATTCATCAGATAATTTAAGGAATGATTGCAACGCAGTTGATAAATCAAATAAATTATTTCAATTGAGTAGAAGAAAATCGCCCTTTGTAGTACCGACAAGCAAATGACTCAAAACGAGCATGCTAGTGACTATCCACATGGTAGGATCCGTATTGTGTCAAAGGTAAACTTGCAATTCTACGATGTGGAGTCGGCTAATTCCGTTTTTGATTCGTATGTTTTATTAGAAATTGTTGTTGAATAAATTCACATAAATAAATATAGAAAGAATTATCACTATATTATTATGATTATGACATTTGAAAAAAAACTGAAGTGTTTATAAAATATCTTCAGATTATAGTCTCATGATGAGATTTGCTTGATATTTCAAGATATCTTAGCCTTATTTCACAAAACTTGAGAGAATGTCAATTTCAAAATATCTCACCACAACGCATTATTTATTTATTTGAAAAACACCGCCAAGAGCGTGCATGCATTATGTGCAAGAGAAGGATGAATATAGAAACGGAGGACACATATATATAAAAACATGGACAATTCCCGCGAATTCTTGAGACATAATACATCAAATGTTGAGAATTTCTCATTTTTTAAAATATTTCTCTCTTTATTTTCTATATTTATCTTTTTCTTGCTCAAAATGCTTTGAATCTAAGAGATTTTTTGGGATTGAGATTTTATCGAGTTTTTTGACATTTGAAAATTTCAGATTTATCTAAATATATTAGGCGAAATTTCAGATGAAATCCGTATCAGATCCAAATACTTTTCCAAACGATATGTTCTATCTGCATCTTTTTTAGAGTTACTATTGAACACTGCGTTCAAAATAAAGCTCCTTCAACATAATATGTTTATCATTTCGGAATTTTAAGTGACCAATTTTGAAATGACCATGAAAATTGATAGCCATGATGTCAAGAGTAAGAAATTGAGTTGTACTTCATGGATTGTCCAGCCGTTGGAGCATGTATACAGTTTATATTCCTAAAATTGAAGATTTTCAATTAGGTTAAATGAATGAAATGCAGAAAATGATGTTCTTACGCGACAATCATCGGTGAAGCACTCTTCCAGCCGTCGAACTTCTAGTATATTCAAATTCGTCTTGTGACAGGGGAATGTGTGATTGTCATTAAATGTGTAGTTGATTTTTTTTGCTTCGGCTCCCATTGGAGGATGATGCGAGTCGGCTATATGTCGTACAACTACCAGCAATAAATTCGAATATTTAATTCGACTATAGTACAACCAACTGAAATGAAATCAAATTTAAAACACACATATAATTATTTGTGAAGAAATCAGTCGTTCGAACCAGAAAAGTAAACTGAAAAATTCAATGAGCATTGAGAGGACCAATTTGGAATGTTTTTGATTACAATTTGTATGAAATAAGAGTAAGCCAGTTTAATGATTATAGTTTAATTTGGACAAACTTAATCAAAGGTGAGAACCAGAAGAGCTTCTCTCTAATATCACCCCACCCCTGACTGTATTCTTTTTTTCAAGACGTACCATGGGCGGAATTTATGTCGTATTGGGTCTCTGACCAGCATGTTCACAGTTCGCTATGAACACATATTGACATAAATTTAGGCTTCGTAATAAATAAATAAATAAATAAACATTTTGACCAGCTAGTTTGTTGCATTATCAGTTTAAAACCAAATTTGAAACAATTTCATGTTTGATAATAATCAAAACATTTAAACATTTGCTGACTCACTTATTGGATTCTTTTTGGTTGGCAATATCAACATTCTGTTGCATTACGTAAAGTGTGGCTATTTTATCACATGGTTCGACTTGATATATTGTTTTTTTTATTTTGGTTTGATTTGCTTCATTCTCTTCAGCAGTTTCTCCACCCTCCATTATTACGTAATCTAAAAATTCGATATAGTGCAAATTAGCATACAATCAACTGAACTACAAATATAGCGGGTCTTACTATCATCTGCCCAAGCCCATAAATTCATTTTCGCTATTGATAAAACCGTTTCAGTAGCGATCCACTGCAATGACATCTTAATCATATGGAAAGGCTGTAATGTATAATTTTACAATTTTATTGCTCCATTTTATTACAATTAAATGAAATCAGAAATGTGAAAAGGATGTTTAAATGCTCACCGTTAAAAGTATGGATGCTGCGGACACTAATTTTTTATCTTCTTTTTTTGTCTTACATACTCCTTGATAATCGTAAACGGTAATTTCTTTGAATGTGCCCGAATCGACGAGCGTTCTCATGGCTTTGCTCTGAACCTCACCAAAGAATCGACCTGTGTCATCTTGGCTGTTCGATAGAATGATGTAGCCATTATTGTCGATGACATAGCATTCATGCGTGTCGGTGTCGCACTCCAAACAAACGCCACCATAGCACTAAAGAAAGACATTTGAATTGTTTAATGCTTTATAGCATCATTCATACGAACCATTTGATATTCAATAAAAAGCATACCTTATTTTTCGGATCCGATGTGATCTTTTTAAAGCGTTTGTACATCGATCGTTGCTCAAATTGAAAACCAACAACACATCCAGGTGCTTCTCTTCCTCTGTCCGCATGAAAAATGGCATGGGACGCTGTCACTTTTATCTCGCCTTCTTCCTTTTCGTCATCTTTGTCATCATGTGGCACAGAAAACGTAAAACTTGCATCATCACTTTTGTGTTGTAATACAGCACTTCTGTACCATGTTTCATCGATTGCTTTTTCAAAATAGTCACCGAATTCTCTGCAATGAAAACGGCATGTCAATAATTTTTTGCATTTCATTTAAATGAATAACTCAATTTAAACTTACTTGTCACCTTCAATTTCCACTTCGCCCCTGATAAATTGCCATCGAGTCAAGCCACTCATTGTGGCTACAAAACGTAAAGTCGCATTATACGTTTCTATTAAATCTCGACCATTTCCGAAATCAAATATGTCACCGTAGCTCGGTTTTGTGACTCGTGCATCGAAGATCAATAACTCAACAAGTTCTCGGTTGCAATAGTATCCATCAATTTTATCAGGTGTTTCTTGATCACAATTGGCTAAAATTATTGGAGCATTTTCAGTTATTCAATTCTCATTCACTTGTTAATATCAATAGCTTTGACTTACGATGCTCCTCGTCTTCATCTGTGTCTGTTAAATTAGATCCATACTGTTCATAGAATGTGAAATTTTCATTTGTTATTCGTTCTATAAAGTGCAGGAGCTCCGTTTCAGAGTCATCGAATGATTTGTGCTCCAAATAATGGTATTTGCAGTACACCCTATGAAATTGCAAGATTTATGTCTCCAATAAGTGTTTCTATAGAAGATTTTTTTATAATCAACAACGTTATTTCTACCCTTACCAATCGGGATGTACTTTCCAATTTTGTCCCTCAAAATAATTGGTTAAAGGAATATTGTCCCTTCGATTTTTCTCAATCTCTTCTGTAACGTTAATCATCGTTTTGCCATAAGTGCTAGGTATTGCCAATCCAAGAGTGAATGGAGTTGATTTCAGTGGTGCGAAGAAATAATCGTATTGTTCTTCGGACACTCGACGCATTTTATCGTAATGAAATCGTACGGATACATTCAACATCTCATTCCACGAATGACTCATTGACAGGTTTCGCAGCTGAATTGGGAGAGTTTATAAATTAAAGATCGAACTTCCAAGCAGTCTCATTAATTTCAATCGAATAAAATACCTGAAGTATAATGGGTCCGATTGGCGGACGAAATTTGTTCTCTTGATTCAAATTATGAATTATATTTTCTTCGAGCTGCTCCACTTCAGATATATCAATACTGTTGTAGTTGTTTCTCAAGTAAATGCACTCGTTTTTTGCATCCTTGCATTGTGGATCATCGATTGTTTCCGATTCTCTTATTTTGAATTTTTCCTTCGAAAGAAACGAATAATTATGAAAAAAATAAGCAAATTGATGCTTTGCAGTGAAATGCATTTTTCTTTTTAATGATTTAATTATCTGTATGAACTCACCATTGGACGGAGGTCCGGATGCAGCAACACATAGCCGTTATTACTCACAATAAATGGATATGCATTGACCCCCAACTTAAAGGGAAGTGTTAATTTGTCAATATCTTCAACGGGTACATCAGTCGATGCAACTCCAAGAAAGCCGCTGTAATTACGGGAGCCATCTGGTTTGAGATTATATTTGAATGCCGGTGCACCGACAGCTATCATCAACCGTGGCGTCAACACTTCGTCTGTGTCATTTTTGTTTTTCACATTCCTGCTTTCGTCTGCGTACTGCAAATATCAATTGAGTTTCTGAGAATAAATGTGGTCATTACATGTTCGTGCTGATGGATTATATTCATTAGCAACAGCAGGGGGTGAGATGCGAATGACCACTTTTATTTTCAGCCACTCAATCAAATTAAATTTGATAAAGGTGTTAATTGTTCAAAAGCTTAATCTTCAATTGGAAACTTACTGTTGCATCTTTGAATGAGTGTGTCCACGTTGGTGGATGGTGTTCACCCTGCAGATATAACGGCTGTGCTATGACTGACACATAATCAAATGCTTTCTCTGATACTTCGTCCAGAGTTTGAATGTGAGCAAATGCTCCGCGATTCGAGCAAGCTATGCTCTTCATTTCGGCCACATTACTCTGATCTTTTCCAATCAAATACGTGAACATTCGTACTGGTATTTTGGTTCCATTCTCATTTATTTCTCGATTGTACTTTTCAAATATATCTGAAAAATTTCCCTGAATATTGTCCGTAATCAACATAATGGCTTGATTGCATGGATTTTTATCGCATCCGCGCTCTTCTCGATATTTTTTTAGCAAATTAAACGCGGTTTTGATGGCCTTTTTTATCGATGTCTCGTCCGCATAATTGATTCTATCAAAATTTTCAATCAACTTTTTAAAATCCTTGAGATGATCATTGAATACTTGGATGTTTTCAGGTGTCGCTTGAACCATATCGCCTTCGAAGCACTGAACCAATGGCGTAACGTTCACAGAAAATGTGTAAATGTTGAAGAAATCATTGTTTGAAAATGTGTCAAGCAAACTTTTGATCGTTAATTTGGCAACATATCCGAGATAGCCAGTCATTGAACCGGTTCGATCTAACAGCATTATGACGTCCTTCGAACAAGTCGCCGTTTCGATGTACCATGAACGTTTTCGGCAATCGTAAACATCAACTTTTGACGAAGTATCTCGATCTTCCCACGATTTAGCTGGATAGTGGCGAAGAACGCCCGTTTCAGAGCCAAAATACTGCCACGACAAAGCCGGATCGGTTTTGTAATTCTTTATGAAAACGGAATCTAATTGCTTCGACCATATTAATACATCCTTGATTTCATTATCTGCAATTTTTGAAACGAGAATCATCCGCTTGGCCTTTCAATCTTATAATTAAGTCAGTTTAATGAACTTACTTCCGTCGAAGACATTTGTTGGTACATGCACTGAGGTGTGAGACGTATTTACCTGTATATTATAAAAGTGTTTGTTGGGTTTGAGGTGCATTTCTTTGTACGTATTCTCAGCGTCCTGTAGTATTTTGAATGTTGTACATTGTAACCGAGTTGAAGATCGATTTGAGCAAGGAATTCCATTAATCGTTGAATATTTACTGGAATAATATTTGTAATTGTTTCGTACTTCTTCGATTTTACTTGCATTTAGCGTAACATTTCTTGAAAATTCTTCGGCCAATTGTTCGGCCTTATTTGCGATACACTAAAATGTAAATACAAAATAATGAACACAATCTTCAATTACTACATTGCGAAATTTAATTTTGTGAAATGAAATTTACCCGAACCGCAATCGTTTTTCTCCGAAACATTCGTCCAACATTTTCGACAGCAATTTCTATTAACTTCTTTTTTCCTCTATCATTGATCTCATTGCTTTCGTCCTTGTCTTGTACTATAACACTATTCACTGTGTATTGCTGCAAATTATTTTAAATTGATAATGATATATTAGCTCTCTAATGCACACATTTTACTAGAAACCTAAAATTTGAGAATGGACAATTTTTTGAGATGAAAGAAACGAGCATTCATGGAGACAAACTTTCCGAAAGAGAGAAAAAAAAATTAAATTTGTATACTATGAAAAGCAGTTTTGTATATTTAATGGTTAAAAATGGAACTTTACATCTTTAATTTCATCCGCTTTGGTCATGTTTTTTGCCAGCCAGTTCAGTTCTTCACCAAGTTTTGAGGCCCACACATCGACTCTATAAAACACATTCAATTATGAATAAATTGTTTAAAATCGAATTCAATCAATAAAAGATCAGTTGTACTTACATGATTTGCTCTGAATATCCTCCATCAACACGATATACCATGGATAAAGAGCACAAAAGCAAGATTGTCAATGCACAATTGGCCGTGGCAAAGAATAGTCTTTCCGGATGAATTTTACTAGAAACTGTAATCATTTTGCAACTTTTTCGGTCCAATACAATTCAGAAAGCATCAAGCTATTTTCGCAGTATCAAATCATGTCGAAAGTATATTGATGTTTCGTACCCGAAGTTCGAAGTTATTTTTCCAAATGATTTGTCGATGCACCAAATTAACTGAAATTAATGGAAAGCATGCAAATTAAATTGAATCTTTTTTATAAATTTAAATCAATTCCAAAGATTAATTCCATACCATTAAAAATATCGATATTCATATACTCCCTAAAAATTTAGCGGGAATTCAAGTAATTTAGCTTGGATCTTTGTGTCAAGAAGTGTGTTGAAATCTCTCAAATCAAATAGTAAAATAATGTCAAACTCCTTTTATGTCATTATTTGTTGGTACATCGTGCTTGAATATTTGCAGTAGCTGATGGGACAACTGTTACTTGTGATTATTTTGGGAATTATCGATTTTTCACCCTAATGCCATGCTTTCGAGACCGTGATGTCGGAATTATTTCAACAAAAACAACTTTAGTCAAATATTGAAGAAGGTCTGATGGTTTTTTGTGGGGTTTTATATTGAAAGACCGTTTTCACTATTTTCTATTTTTAATGCACTTGAATGAGGTATTTTGCTTTAAATCACATTTCATATAAATTGTCATAAAAACTTTGGAATTAGTAACTGTCAATAATAATATATCTCCGTTCATTTATTTTCATTCAGAAATCTACGCGCAGAATTCACTATTTATTTTTGCATCTGTTGCTGTGCAAAAAATGACATCTTTTCTGTGAATCAAACATTCGTATTGAGTAGAGCTGAAAATGAAACTTCCAGAGGAGCTGTTGTCAAAATAAACGCATGCGCCAAAACGCAAACATATTTGAATACAGTTTATACCGAATTCCGACCCGGTGCAATAAGCGATGTATGAACTATGAAAAGTAAACAAAATGCCGACGTCTCTTATTAAGCAAATACATGAATCTAATATACAAGATACATGAAAAATTATTGAAATGGCAATCATTTCGACAGTTGAAATAGTGTGTCATCATTTTTTTACTTTTTTTTAGATTTTTCCGTCTTTAAGCATATTTGAAATTATCGCTTCTAGCAAAACTCTATTTATTATTTACGTGAGCTCGCGCCTTCAAATTTGTTCGAATATCTTACAAATGCAGGCAAATGCCTTCTTCAAATCTTTTTTTTTTTTTAATAGAATTTCGGAAATATTTCATGGGGACTAAAAGTCTCGGACTATGTTTATTCAGTTCACATTGTATCATTATGAAACTTTCAGAATCCTATGAAAATAAAATCTGTTCAAAAAACTAAGCCCAAAAATATAAATTGTGTTATATGCGTCAAACTAACTTTTCCGCACACTTCCCCAAATTCTACGGGCTTGCAGGTTATCATTGATTACTACAAATTTGAATTGGAGTTATGTTTATTTCTTATCGTATCATCATGTAACTCTGAGAATCTCATGTTTTCATTAAAAAATGAGTCACACAAAATTTCAAGTCATTGCGATGAGATTTAAGATTAATTGAAACTATTACGAATCAGCCAAGCCATGTCTGCAAACGCATTGGTATCCTAAGTTAGGATTCCTAACTCACTAAAAGTGAGATGGGAACTGTTAGCTATTGTTGATATCACTTCGAAATATGTATGTTTATATTATAGGATTACTATAGTATTGAAAAACTCTACAAAAAATCGAAAAAAATATAGGTTCTTGCATTGAATTATTTCAATTTTCTTATGAAAACAGTACAACAATTTTTTTCAAGTCCCCATAAATTTTTATCATAATTTTTTAGAAGTTTACACGAGTAAATTGAATAATAAATTGATTATCATTTTTCTTGGGTTATACTTAGATGTACATTTTGATAGCTATGCTACCTTCTTCAGTGATTCCAGTTCATAAACTAAATTCTAAGAATTAGAAAACAGATTTTAATGTTATGAAAAAGTATTTGAATAACCAAATAAAAATAACGTGATTTTTCGATATTGCATTTTATTGTCTAACAGTTAGACTCCAACTTCCAATAACGATAATGGAATTTATTGGAATCAAAACAATAACTTCTAATAACGTTTTTTTTCTATTACAGTAACTTTCAATAACGTTATTGTATTATTTTCCCCAATAGAAATGCATTTTTTTCCTCAATAATATTGCAAATTATTTGAAAATCACGATTATTTTTCGAATGTAAATGTCTTTAATATATGAAACTATCAATAGCTGCAGATAGATCTATTGGTGATATAATTCACCAATACATCAAAGTCATTTTATCGAATTGGTTTTATGTGTGCACTTTGACATTTCAATTTGTGTTCCTTCAATGTGAATGTGAAGAATCTTGTATTCAAATTTTTCAAACCAAAGACGATTTTTTCACAACGATTCGCTTTGCATTTTTATCGAAATTCAGCTGGACGAATGGACTATTTTCATCAAAATATAATTTAGTCGCAGCAACATTTTTTAATGCAATTCCACTAAATTTCGACAATTTAAGAAGTTCTGGAAGTAAAGTTGCTTTTGGTGCTTCAATGTCTGCTTTCGGTAAACACTGTTTGACTCGGCATAACAGAAGTTCCGCATTTGTTTCATCGTCATCGTTGAAAAGCAGGTTGAATTCGCGAGCGGTTGTAATCGCATTAATTGCGCATTGATCAATTTCTCTTTTGATTTCATTTAGCGACGGCAGTTCGTATATTTTCGATTGCTTATTAAATGCACCATTTCGAGGATATATAAAATTCGAAGATGAAGAGTTTGTGATTTCATTCAACATGTGCAGTTTACTAAAGCGATTTAGGGCCTCTTTTGTGCTGCAATTGGCAACTGTTGAAAATGTGGACGTGAGCGAACGAAGCTGACGAAATATATTTTCGCACTGTTGACTCCCGAAGAGATGCGGCAGGAACAATTCTGGACGATTAATGTTATTCAAAAAGACAATAATTTGTATCAAACTATGAGCGTTGAGCTCAATGCAGGAATAACAATTAGATGTGAGAAAATTATTTTTCAGTGATTAATTTTTATGTTTTGCAATATATCTCCTCCACAGGCGAAGAAGAAAAACACGATACCAAATCTTTCGTACGCGTTCCAATGGATCAATATTCGGTTTCAAAAACGCATCAGCAACATCACGAATTGTTTCCAGGAACACAACAGTGGCTTCAGATCTTTTTACGCTCGATTTCAACAGATTCACCACTTTTGTACTACACATTTTCTCAACTGAACGAAAATTTTGCTTGTCTACAGGATTTAAAATCGTTGATGTCAATTCATGTTTATCTTTCGTGAAGTGATCCAACAGATAGAATAGGTGTTTTAATTCTATGAAATTTCCAATGCCGAAAGGTAAAACATTCCGATTCCAGAGTGTGCGAAGTAGGAAATTACGTAGTTTCGTTGCGATATGAATAGGATCTTGAACATAAAATGGTGAAATTGTAGCACCGGACGCATACCAAGTGAAATTGAATGAATCAGATGAGTAATTTAGCTTCGACAAACATCTCATGGCCGAATTATATCGCGGATCCGAATCTGATGATATGGAAAGAACCAATATTCCCTTTGAACTGAGTTCTTTTGTGATGTGTTTCCAACGATTTGAAACGTTATTACTCGTGAATTGGTTGTCGGAACCATAGACAAGAAGGCAAAAAGGAGAAAATTCGGCCAACGGCTGTGCAATGATGACATTTAAATAAGTTGACACCGAATTGTTAGCAGAAAAATGTGACAATATTTCATTGACATTTCGAGCTGGAAAAGCAAACGGAACTGGCATGCCGCTTGATTTATTAATAGGCAAAGTGAAACCGATGATTTGGTTTGATTTCGCATCATATTGCACACGCCCAACAATGCGTGTAGCGTCTTCGGATAACACAACTGCAAGTGGTAGCTTTCTCTCTGATAAGTATAAGAGAAGTTCGTCACTCATCAGAATTCCTTCATAAATGTGGCAACTCGATGAACGTATGTATCTATTCACAGATGGAAGCGATGGTATACAGCTCTCCAAATTTCTTTGTAATGTATTATATGCTAACGGGCCTATCAACAACCGCAAGTACATGGCATATAATTGTATTTCGGTATCGTAACGATAGCCACCAGGTTTTCGATTTTCATTTTTAGTTGCTACTTCCATCAGTTTGTTAAGAAGATAATGTCTTCGATCTTTGCCACTAGGAATTACGCACTGTGCATTTGGATTGAATGGAACAAATTCAGTTTTCTTTAAATGTTGAAGATTGTGGTTCACATTGCCTCCTTCGCCAAGTAATTTACTAATGTGAACAGCAAGTGCTTTAATCAGCTTTCTATCGCCAATTTCAAAATAAAATGTGGTTGGATTTTCAGAATAAAATTCACCAAAATATGCCACCAATTGTGATCTGTCTGCTTTTCCAGCAATGATATTTTTCATTAGAGTTTCTGCCCATTTTTCTTTTACAAATATTTCCATTTTCTTGATGTCTTCATCACTGCATTCCATTAGAGACAATGGGTTTCCAAAACCACAAAGGCTATAGAAGTAAATAGTTTAAATATATGAAACAAATATATATCGCCTATAGATCTCACTTCATAAAAATAAAAAATAAAACTCACTTCAGTATATTTTTCAAATATGTTGGAATTTGAATACACAATTCATTTTCCAAGATAGACCACATTTTTCTGAATAACATTTTATTTGACAACAAATGAGCTCACTATAATGATTCGGACTGACAGAGTTACCGCTGATATCTTAATAGTTAGGCAATAGTGAAAAATAGTTTGTTCAGAAAGTAATAGCCGTTAATAGGTAAGTAATAGCAAGAGTGATTTTCCCCTTGGATGTAACCATCGAAGCCGCACTGATCCACTATACAATAAATATTCATTCCGAATCTCATCCACACCAGCTGCTTTACCACAACTCAACTTACGAAGAACCACACAAATTTCCTCTTCACTTATACCTTCCATTTGTTCTCCATTCGTTCCATCGATCATGCTTTCATTCTCGCCCTCATTCAATACTGTACTCTCGACATTCAACAATTCATCAAAGTATTCTTTCCATCTCTTCAACACATTCTTCTTACCTAGCACCAATTCATCCAATTTATTCAAAACAGCTCCTGGAGCATGTTTCTTTCCCCCATTCCTAATCTTTTTAACTTTTGACCAGAAAACCTTATTTCTCTGTTGACCAGCTTCTTCCAATTCCTGTCCAAATTTCATCCATCCTCTCTCTCTCGCTTCTTTTATCATCCCTTTCACCATTCTCTTTTGCTCTCTATACGCTTCCAAGTTCTCATCACTTCTATTTTGCAACCAGCGAATCCATCTCACTCTTTTCTCTTTCACAGCTCTCTTTATCTCATCATTCCACCAGTCAGTCTTCTTTCTCGCATTCTCATTCTTACATACATACGTTCCACAGCAATCTTCTGCCGCATCCAAGATTGTACTCTTAAATTGACTCCATTCATACTCCATGTCAGTCGCTTCATTCGCTACTATCTCCGCAAACTTTGCTTCTAACTTACTAATAAATTCTCTCATAACATTCTCATTTTTCAATTTTTCAACTTTCACTCTGCTCGTTTGCTTCCGATAACTACTTTTCACTCCTTTTGCAATTCGCAATTTGCAGGCTACCAAGTAGTGATCGGAATCCAAATCAAATCCTCTAACACACGAGTATCTATGACAGATTTACGCAAGCATTCTTCCACAATCACATAGTCAAGCAGAGATTTTTGATTCTGGCCAGGATTTTCCCACGAATACATATAAATTTTCTTATGCTTGAAAAATGAATTAGTAATTGACAAACCCGAACTCTGGCAAAAATCTAAAAATCTCTTACCGTTACCATTCGCTTCCATATCTTCGCCAAATTTACCTAAAACATTCACAAAATTTGGGTTATTTCTACCCACTCTTGCATTCAAGTCCCCCGTAATAATTACTTTTTCACTGCTCTTTCGGTATACCACATCATTCAAATCACTATAAAAATCGTTCATCACTTCCGAGTTAGCTCCCTCATATGGCGAATACACACTCACAAATCGATATACAGCCCCTGCTAGTTTAATCGAAACCCACATCATTCTTTCATTCACAAATCTATGACACACAATCGACGATTCTAAATTCTTATGAATTAGAAATCTAACCCCCCAGTTAGCTCTTCCCTTACTTACACCAGACAAAAACACACGGTAATTCCCCAACGTATTCTCCGATTGCCCTTTCACACGGACATCACTCAAAGCCATCACATCCAAACCAAAATCATTCGCTCTTTCAACCAATTCATGCTTCTTATTCTCAAAACCCCCTCTCACATTCAAAGATCCTATATTCAGAGCGGTCGTCAACTGCGGAGCTCCGGTCAGGTCCCGGGGAGGGCGAGCTCCGTGGCCTCCCCTCGTCCGAGGCATACCATTACTGTTTCGAGCGAAATTATGATTTTAAGATGAGATGGCCTGCTAAGCCAAACTGCATCCGAGAAAAATCGCAAATAATTTTGTCGAAACGTAACTGGCCATGGAATCGAGAGATACGAAAGTCCAAAATTTAAAAAAAGGAACGAACTCACCAAATTAAATCACGTTATAAAGATGAAAATATTAAGTTTTGCCGATGAAATAACACAAATTGTAAAAACTATCGAACGAGTAAAATTGTTTCCTATCATAAAACGAGTTCAAAAAAAATCATACAGAAAACAAAATTGACGAGAATAATTGATATAAAATGAAAAATAACAACAATAACTAAAAATTTTCGACTCAAAATACTATTGTTTTGCATACGATTTACTGTAAATTCACTTTGCGCGCCAAGTTAACATGAAAACTGACAAGGGACCGCTAGAATAGATCATATGCCACACTTAAAATGCACAAATACTGATAAACTTTTGAAAATTCGCGATTGACTATAATTGTAATGATAAAAATTAAAATAAAAACACAAAATACACGAAATAAATCAGATATTATTCACTATTCCCATCACTTTGTTGTCGGTGTTCATGTTTCACTTGTCATTGCGTACACAGATTCAATCACAGCAAACCGAAATGCACCAACAAATATTAAACGCTTCAAAAATGATCCTAAAATTTAAAATTATGCCCGAACTTCATGTTTCCCTAATGTAACTAACATTAAATAACAAAAATAAAACAAAATTAAAATTTTAAAACTCGAAAAAACAATTAAAAATTCAAAAATAACAAAATTGGATTTAGCTCTATACAGAAACCACGACTGTCACGTTCAACGCCATCTTGCGTTGTCCTAAAAAACTAAAATTAGATTAGAGTATATTTATTCTTTCAAGAAGCAAGACCAAAAATGTCACGCAAGCTGAATATTGGCAATGCAATAGGCATAATTCCGGATTTGTATGTTGAAAGTTTTCATAATAACGAAGATGGCAACTGTTGTTTTTGTCTCACATTGTCAGCGAAAAAAATTCTTAGTAAAATGTCCAATGCGGGTTTTGAACCGAAATTATTTATATGGGATAAAACCGAAACTGTGCATATGTACACTTCCAGTTTTAAAACGAAAGTAATTATATGAGTAAAACCGAAATAAAGCATAAATGCACAATTTCGATATAAATTATTTCGGTGCCCCATGGCTCTGCTCCACCAATTCAATGATTTCAGTTCCAATTTTAAGTAATTCACCAAGCAGACCGTGCTTGTATGGGATTGGAAAGCTATTCGAAAGTATGCCAATTGACCGCGCTATCTCATTTTACATGGGTGAACTCAGTTAGATCCATTGTAATACGAACAAAATTTTTATTGACACAAATAATAAAAACAAATGAGTCATTGAAACGATTGAAATATCACATCAATACTACTGCCAAATAGATGGCGCTGGAGAAAATATATGAATAAAATGTCTCAAATAATAGGGGTGATATGATTTTGAATGTCCCTATCGGGCTCATTTGAACTGACATTTTTGACGTCTACTGTTAGTTGTCATCAGTAAGGTTTGCCATTTAATCATGAGTAGTTTCACGCTTCCACAACGAATATAGCCGCCGTACAGGCCAGTATCGAGGAAAACCGTGAATTGTCCGTTTCACGCCGATCTCAAGAATTGGGCCTGTCCAGGATGACTACCTGGCGTATTTTGCGGTTGGATCTTGGCCTACATCCCTATAAGATGATTCTGGCCCAGGAACTGAAGCCTAATGACCATCGTTTGCGTCGGGAGTTCGCGGATTGGGCTCTGGAATCAATTGAAAATGATCCCAATTTTTATCAAAAAATCATCAAGCTTGAACGCATTCGGGTTTGCAAGAAGAGTCGCGGGAGCCATTTGGCCGATATATTGTTTAAATCATAAATGGCATAGAATATCCAATATAATAAAAAAGATTTCGATCAATTCCGCATGAATATTCAGCGTTTTTTTTTCATTTTCAAAACATATCACCCTTATTGGGAAACCCTTTAGCACGGTCCCCTTGTAATTCACTTTTCATTTTCAGTATTATGGAGGTATGGGTGTATGGATTAGAAAGGGGACCTCATATAGACATGAAATCGTCGCGTAGGTCGAGGACCTTTCGGGACCAACCCGTAGTAAATAGTTAAGTTTCGGCTGTGTATCTGAATTTTAATTTGCGACACGTTGCGTAAATGAGATCCGTTGTCATCTAGGCACCGTTCTCATTTAGTTGTCAAAGATAGTTGAAGGGACGCGTTGTTTGCTCCTACTGAGGGGGAATCTGTGCGTCTTTTTGACGAATTCGTAGATCTTGCCAATTGGGGCTGACATGACTTCGCCAGGTGTTAGCCAATTTATACCAAAAACATTCAGTCATATTGCTGAGTGCGGAGCAGTTTCCTCGCCGCCACTGCAGTAATTGTAGTCCGGATCGTCTCTAAATCCTATGCGTCTAAGATAAGAGTTGAGCCTATATATGGCCAGTAATGATTTCGGCCGTGTAGCTTATTTATTTTATTTTATTTATTACCGATCCTAAATTTATACCATTATGTGTATCTAGCAAGCTAGATACATGCTGGCTAAGCGCCCAATAAAGTATAAATTCCGGCCATGGTGAAAAAGAGCTACTTTGAAAAAGAGATACAATAAACGGGAGGAGAGTATTTACGAATTACCATAAAAACCGGTATTGGGTCCGGAAAACCATAGCAAAACCGGTCTGATTCAGGAGAATCAGAGTAAAAACTTGATACTATCTTAAAATTAATTTTTGAATTGAAATAATAAAATTAATATGTAAATAATAAAAAAATGATTTAATAAAAGTTCATAACTTGAATAAATAGTTAAAAAATAATGAAATAAATAAATGATAAAATAAATATTAAATAAATAAATAAAAATCATAAAAATAACTTGATAGATTAAATTATGATGAAAGATGAATCATGAGAATATAAAAACAAGCACCTGACAAGGATTAAATGAACGAAAAATCGACAAAAATAAAAATAAAAATTATGTTGCGATTCACGAAACAATTGCTTTAGATGAAATTTAAAAGAATTAACCGAGTAGCAATCTTTAATTGTATTTGGAATTGAATTGAAAAAATTAATAGCCGCGAAACCGAACGCATGTTTATCGAATTCAGGACGAGGTTTAACTGAAACGCGTAACTGTCCGTATGAACGTCTCGAATTCACATTCAATACAAACATATCATTTAAATAAGAAGGTGAGCGAAATTTTAGTTGCTAAGAATGGCTGAATTTAATTTAGCCTTAGACTCTGGGGTCCACTGATTCTTTTTCGATATTCACTGATGTGATCTTGTCGTTTCAAGCCGAAGATATACCGAATTTTATCGGTATCAGCTATTAAAATACGTTTTTCTTGATTAACAGAGTCATGTGCTCTCCAACGACATATGATCACATCAACATAGCTCAATATGGGATCGATTAACGAAGTAGCAACGTTTTACATAGTTTGGTAAGATGTGTCGAGTGTGGCGAATTCTACTCAACACACCGTAAACCTTTTGCAATTTTGCTTTATTATGCTCATCAAGTATCATGTTTTCATCAAATATCACACCGAAATTTTTTAAGGATTTGCAATACTCAAGTTGTTCACCGTCAACAACGACATCATTGACAAAATCAAAATCTAATCGATTTGTATTATATTTAAATCCGATAATCATTTCTTCATGTTTCGATTTATTCAAAGTTTATCCGCGACGCATAATATAATAGTCAATTTTAGCTAAATCAGAATTCACTTTATTTATCCCTTCGTTAATACTACGACCGCCTGAGTTTATCAAGACTTAGCAGAGATGTTGCTAGTTTCTCATTCGACGCCATGACAAACAGTTTCTGCAACAGCAATCACAAAACAGCAAGTGTCACTGCTACGCCAGCGATTATATATTCGCTCTTGCAGCTAGCTGTTGCAGGCGGCTCTGCATCTTTTCTCGTTAACTGTGAGAAAAGGTTCAGGGCCTTCCGTACTCTGAGTAGTTCCTAATTTTGCTAGTGCATCGGCTTTTACATTTCCCCGTATCTGGGAATGTGCAGGGGTCTATATTAGAGTGACTTCTCTTGTATTGGCGATACTATTCAGAATGACAGCGCATTCATATGCCAACTTGGATTCAAATTTATAATCATTGATTGTTCTGAGAGCGCTCATACTGTCGCTAAAAATGTCAATCGGGTTTAAGCTTTCGCTCTTTGCTATCTCTAGACAGCAGATGAGTATAGCGGCAAGTTCAGCTTGTATTATGTCGACTGATTTGCCGAGGTGGCCATACAGCTCTGTGTCTGACGTGGCGTTATAAATGCCATATCCAGACCCATCGTCACCAACTGATGACGCCAACACCAACGGAGTCGGAGAGCTCCTGGCTGCACCGGTTATTGCTAAGCACTAACTAAATTAAGGATCTTCCGAGCTTGAGCTGAGGTTGTTCCTTTCCACCATAAAAACGCACAATATGATAACATAGGGCGAACTATTGCTATATGAAGCCATAGCAAGTTCTGTGGACTGAGTCCCCAATTCCTGCCAATCGCTCTCCTACAGCACCAGAACACTCTCAGACATTTGTTAATACGAGTTTCGAGATGTGTGTTCCAGTTTAGTTTTCTAGCGAGTGTTATACCTTGGTATTTAACGGTCTCACTCCGTTGAATTTCAGCTCAGAATAGTTTCGGTGCTTTGAAGTCTGTGATTTGATGCTTTTTGTTGAATACTACGAGCTCAGTTATGCTCGGATTCACCGATAGTCCCACATCCGCGCACCATTTTTCGATGATTTTCATCGCGCTTTGCGTAAGGTCACAGTAGGCAGGACTGCTCCTATGCAGACTATTACAATGTCATCTAGGAATCCGATGACATGAAATCCCTCTCGTTTCAATTTCACGAGTAGATCATTCATCACTAGGATCCAGATGAGAGGGGAGAGGACTCCGCCTTGTGGCGTGCCCTTCCTTGGATTTACACGTATTTTGGTGAGTTCGTTCCATTTTCGTAAATTTAGCTGAGTTTATTTCCGTAAATGTTTTCTATTTCCGAGTTTCGGTAGCATGGTAAATCCGCTGACATGTCTCTTTCGGCAAAATCGATGTGTTTTTTCTCGGGTGCAGTGTGGCTTAGCACGCCCCTCACCTTAAAATTCATTAAGCTCGAAATCGAAACATTGTGCCTCGGACGAGGGGAGGCCCCGGAGCTCGCCCTCCCCGGGACCTCATCGGAGCCTCACAGTTGAAAACCGTTTTGAATATTGGAACCTTGAAATCGAGAGGAGGTTTTAAGTCGAAGAAGTTCGAATTAGTTGAGAGAGCGAATATTTTTGGTTTGGATATTTTAGCTTTGAGTCATGTTCTATTAAAGGACAGTGTCATATACAACATAAATATGTAAACCAGAGCTTAGAATCAAATGACATTGACAGCTATAACTTCACACTGTATATTCAATTTCATTCTAAATAAAGTCAGTCCATAATGATACAACAGAGTGGCGACAACTGCATTCGAACAAGCGCAGCAAATAAACTACAACAAAAAAGAAGCAATTAGCAACCACATTGCAAATCACCATCATTGTTCACCAATCCATGAAAATTATCGAAATGCCAGACGAAAACGCACATGCAACCAATTCAACACAATCAAAATCGCAAGTATTTTTCAATTTTGAGGAATTTGTTCGAGAAAAAATGCAATGGAAACGTTGGCAAAAACGTTTGGAAAGCGCATTCATCATCAACGCTACGCCGACGGAAAAAAAGTTACATCTACTTTTGCATCACATCGGTAGCAACACGTACAACATTCTGTGTGACAAATATTCACCGGACGAGCCAGAAAATAAAAATTACAAAGAAATTTGCGACGCATTAACCGAATTGTTCGATCCGAAGCCACTGGAAATCGTCGAAAATTATCGATTTCATCTGAGCCGACAACTTGAACACCAGTCAGTTGAAGATTTTGCAATTGAGCAAAAAAGTTGCAATAAACTGTAATTTCGGTACGTATCTCAACACCGCATTGAGGAATCAGTTCGTGTTCGGAGTGAAAGACAACACAATCCGAAACCGATTACTGGAAAGAACTGATTTAACATTGGATTTAGCGTTAAAAATCGCCCGTAAAATGGAACTTTCCGACAAAGGCAATGCTGAAATCACACATAACCTCAAAGAAGTGAGCTACGTTTCACACGATAAGAAGAACCGTTCATCTAGTAAGAAGAACAACAACAATCCATCCAAACCCTCGAACGATAAGCAGAAGACACGTTGTTATCATTGTGGGGAGGAGCACAGCACCAGTAAATGCTACAAAAAGAATTTATTCTGTAAAGCTTGCAAGATAAATGGGCATTTACTCAGGGGAATATCACTTAAAAGTAATAGCAAAAAACAGAGTAATAGTTGGAATTTAAAAGTAATAGCAAGCCGTTTTTCATAACTTTTTGAAAATCAATTAGTTTTGCTATTATTCCAGAAATTCTGCAATTAGTTCTTTATTACTTTATTTTCGCTATTGGTTTGCTATTAGTTTGCTGGGTTGCTATTACTTTTAGTCAAAGACTCAAATATGAAAAGTAATAGCGAACTAATTGCAAACCAATAGTTAACCAATAGCACCAATAAGGCAATAGAAAACTAATAGCACTGATTTATACCAATATCAATAAATGAAAAAGTAATGGCTGAAGTGATTTTCCCCTTGGCATTTACAATCCGTATGCATTAAATCGAAGAAATCCCGACAGCAGCAAAGTGCAGAGGCGAACTACCTCGATGAATGCGAGGAGTTGTGTTACATCAGTTCAACCGAAGCTAAGCACACCCAACGAAATAAATTTTGGATAAATATTCAAATAAATTCTTCTTCTTTTATAGATTTCGAAATTGACAGCGGCTCACCAGTGGCAATCATCAACATAGGCGACTACGAACAACACATCGGTACGATTCACAACAGCGAATTACAACCATCGGATATCAATTTAGTCAGCTACGCAGGTGACGGCATCAAAGTGTATGGGTTTGTGTTCGTCAACGTTCATTCAAAGGGAAAGCAGCACAAATTACGACTGTACATCGTTGATTCAAAACGGCATCCACTTCTAGGACGTGAATGTTTACATGAATTACCGTTGGACTGGAATAAGGTATTTCGCAGAGAGCTCTCAGTTTCCAAAATCGATGAAGGAACTGCTCTCAACACGTTGAAACAAAAATATCCACGTGTTTTTGACACACAGTCAATGGGAAAAATAACCGGTCTTAAGGCACGTATTCTTCTGAAACCAAACACACGACCGATTTTCATTAAGGCACGTAAACCAGCTTTTGCCATACGGACAACGAATCGAAACAGAACTTGACGAATTGGTACCGAACGGAGTACTGAAGAAAGTAGATACATCTGAATACGCAACACCAATCGTACCAGTGCCAAAAAGTCGTGACAATGTGAGAATCTGTGGTGATTACAAAATCACAGTGAATCCACGTATTCTGATCGATGAACATCCGTTACCATCGATTGAAGAATTGTTTTTACAAATGGCTGGAGGAGACAAGTTCACTAAAATCGATTTGACAAAAGCATACCTACAAATGGAAGTGCATGAAGACGATCAAAAATACTTAACACTCTCAACACACAAAGGGCTATTTCAACCAACACGTTTGATGTACGGCATTGCATCAGGTCCAGCCAAGTGTCAACGAGAGATCGAAAATTTGCTCCGTCACATCGAAGGCGTTTCGGTATTTTTGGATGACATCAAAATAACAGCACCGAATGACGAAATTCACCTACAACGATTAGAATTGGTTTTGCAACGACTCGGAAAACATAACATGCGAGTGAATTTTGACAAAAGAGAATTCATGCAAGAATCAATTCAATACTGTGGATATCGCATCGACCGACACGGCATACATAAACTTGATACGAAAATCGAAGCGATACAAAAGCTCAAGGAGCCAACGAATAAAGATGAGGTACGTTCATTCAACGGCTTAGTTAATTACTACGGCCGATTTTTCAAAGACCTCAGCACAGTTTTATTTCCGCTCACAAATTTACTCAAAGACAAAGTACCATTCGTTTGGGACGACACCTGTCAAAAAACATTCAACACTAGAAATTGCATCGAAAAATCATCTCACACATTATGATCCACGATTACCATTGGTACTTGCAACAGACGCTATTCCAGTTGGTGTCGGTGCAGTTTTGAGCCACATTTACCCCGACAGCACGGAAAAGCCAATTCAATTTGCATCGCAAACACTCACACCGACACAACAAAGATACAGTCAATACGATAGAGAAGCATACGCAATCATTTTCGGAGTGAAGAAATTTTATCAATACGTTTACGCTCGACGCTTCATTCTTCAATGTGACAACAAACCAGTAACACAAATTTTATCGCCTGAAAAAGGGTTACCAACACTATCAGCGACAAGAATGCAACACTACGCGATATTTCTATCATCATTCGATTATGAGATAAGCTATCGAAAATCAAGCTATCACTGTAATGCAGACGTGTTATCACGCCTACCCATCAAACAAACTTCACAAATTCCAGCAGAAATCGATCTCATCGAAATCAATTTCATCGAAAATTTACCATTGACTATCACACCATTGGCCGACTCTACGAAAAAGGATGAAACGGTAAACAAATTAATTCAAGGTTTAACATTTGGAAATACCATTGACAAAAAGGACCGTTTCGGAATTGAACAAACTGAATTTGCTTTTCAAGAAGGCTGTTTACTAAGAGGCACTCGTGTGTACGTACCACCACCACTTAGGAAAGCAGTGCTCAACGAATTACATGAAGCACATTTTGGTACAACAAAGATGAAATCTTTAGCACGTAGCTACATTTGGTGGCCAGGGTTGGACTCGGATATTGAACACATCAAACTTAATTGTAGTTCATGTCAAGAAAATCGAAAGAATCCGGCCAAAATCACTACACACATATGGGAGACACCCGAAAATGTGTTCGACAGAGTGCACATCGACTTTGCTGGTCCTTTCATGGGAAAGTATTTTTTAATTTTGGTTGACGCATACAGCAAGTGGCCAGAAATATACATAATGAATAACATAACGACTGAAGCAACGATACAAATCTGCCGACGAATTTTTGCAACGTTTGGAATTGCCAGAATGTTGGTAAGTGACAACGGAACACAATTCACTTCACACGAATTTCAACAATTTTTACAAATGAATGGAGTCGTACATCGACGCAGCGCTCCATACCATTCAGCAACAAACGGTCAGGCCGAAAAATACGTACAAACACTGAAAGACAAACTTAAAACAATGAAAAGCAACACAAAAAACTTGGACAAGGATGTTGCTCACATTCTTTTGTGTTATCGGCGCATGCTTCATTCAACGACGGGCGATTCACCATCACAACGCATGTTCAATCGACAAATTCGTTCAAGATTAGATTTGTTCATGCCAAACATCAAAACAGCGAAACCAAAACAAACATCACCCCATGTTAAACGCAAATTCAAAGTGGGTGAGAGAGTATCTGTTCGTGATTACACCGACAAAAAGTATCAATTTGGTCGAATTCATGAAGTGTTAGGCAAATTGCATTATTATATTTTGCTTGACGATGGGCGAAAATGGAAACGTCACACAGACCAAATTCATCGCATCGGCGAAGGAATCCTACCATCAAATTCAACCAATATAAATCACGACGATTACATCAACTCAAACATAAACCCATTTCACACACAAACACATCACACACCACCAACTCAACAAGCATCCGTGACAGCCGAGGAAACAGCAACAACAGCACCGGTCATCGTACCTGAATCAGCCGTTGGAAATGCAAATACTACGATTGCCACTGGTTTGCCCACAATTTCGGAATCTCGACGATCCCAACGAGTTCGCAATGAAACCCAACGCTTAGGATACGATCGAAACTTCCAGCAGATCTTAATAACGAAAAGATTGTATAAATGTACATATTTGGAATTAGCTTAATTTTTACATTCAGTCTAATTTTATTTTTTCATACGGTTAATTTAAATCCATTCTTGATCATACATTGTAAACACCATTCATACTTCCAGATTGTAATTTATTCAGTTTTCAAATTTTAAGCATAAAATCAATTTAATTTATTTAATTCAAATTCATTTGCGGGGGAAAATCTGTCATATACAACATAAATATGTAAACCAGAGCTTAGAATCAAATGACATTGACAGCTATAACTTCACACTGTATATTCAATTTCATTCTAAATAAAGTCAGTCCATAATGATACAACAGACAGTTTAAGGATACTCTAGGGAATTATCATGTTTTTTTGTCGGGTGTTTCTAGAGGAAGAGCTAATTGGGGCGTAGGGTTTTTGATTCACAAAAATGTAGAGTCTTCAGTAGTCAGTCATAGATTTGTCAATGAAAGATTAATGTGGATCTCAATTAAAATTGGCGGGTTGTTTATAGATTTGTGAGTGTTCATTCGCCATGTGAAGGGGCAGATTCGGACCATTTGAACGATTTCTTCATTGATCTGAATGACGTCGTCGATAGAAAGGGCAGTGAAAGAGTGATTCTATTAGGCGATTTCAATGCGAGAGTGGGTAGAAACGATCCAAATTTCTCCGCTGTACTAGGAAAATCTGGTAAAGAGTCTGCCGCGAAAAGGAAATGGGAAGAGATTACTCGATTTGTGCCAGAGTTCAGATTTAGTTACAACTAATTCATTTTTCAAGCACAAGACAATTAACATGTATTCTTTGGAAAATCCAGGTCAGAATCAAAAATCTCTTCTCGATTATATTATCGTTGAAGCAAGCATGCGCAAAACAGTTTTAAATACGAGAGTGTATAGAATTTTTGGTCTAAACTCCGATCACAACTTGGTAGCCAGCAAACTATGCATTAGCAAGAGCGGCTTAAGAAGCTATTAGGAGTCAACAATAAGAAAGTGAAAAAATTGCGAGATGTGATTGTAGGGAGAGTGTTTTAAGCTAAATTAGGGGAAAAATTTGCGCGGAGTGCGCATAAATTCGAGCATTCTGAAGAGTTGGGTGATGCAGTCATTTCGCCACTTCATAAGGAAGGCAGTAATAGAGACTGCAATAACTATCGGGGAATTTCTCTACTGAGCGTTGTCGGTAGAGTATATCGTGCAATTTTGGAAAAGAGAACAAGAGCTATTGTCGAATCGCTCTTTGATGAAAATCAATCAGGCTTCCGCCCAATGCGTGGCTGTCAAGATCAAATTTTTTTCATGAGAAAAATGATGGAGAAATTCCTTGAAAAAAATAGGGAACTTTACTTCTTTTTCGTGGATTTGTACAAAGCCCTTGACTGCCTTGACCAGATCAAAGTTTTGGTCAGTCTTGGCCGAATGTGGTGTGAATAGTTATCTTCTCAACGCATTATTTATATGGACAAGCTGATCAAATCAGCCAATTTAAGAGGTAGAGTAGCTTTGGGGGGCAATATTATCTCTGCACTGGCATACGCAGATGACCTGGTACTGTTTGCCAATTCTGAAGGTGAGCTGCAAAATAGTATCAAAGATTCGGAAGAGGCTTGTATGAACTTCAGAATGAACATTAACGGTACAAAAACTCAAGTTATGCATGTGGGCAAAACTCGAACGCCAATTCATTGCACTTTGAATGGCAACTTGTTGGAACAAGTTTCCCAATTCAAATATTTGGGTTGCATATTTTCGGAAGATGGCAAGTTCAATAAATAGTTTGAACAGCGTAGGATTAATGGAAATAAGGTAGAAACGCAACTTAGATCACACTTTTTTAATAAACATGAATTGATAATTCACGGGTCGATCCTCAGACCAACTATTCTATATGGTAGCAAGAGCTGGGTTGATTCTGAGAATTTGATTCATGATTTGGAAGTGTCTGATATGAAAGTGTTGAGAATGGTGTGTTGAAACTCAAAACTTTGCTCTCGATCGGGGTTTGTGGAGAGGTATTGTTAGGGCAAGCGGACCGTGCTTGTATGGGATTGGAGAGCTATTCGAAAGTATGCCAATTGACCGCGCTATCTTATTTTACATGGGTGAACTCAGTTAGATCCATTGTAATACGAACAAAAATTTTATTGACAGAAATAATAAAAACAAATGAGTCATTGAAACGATTGAAATATCACATCAACTACTGCCCAAAAGATGGCGCTGGAGAAAATATATGATTAAAATGTCTCAAATAGCACGGTCCTCTTGTGTTAGGGTATATGAGGCTTATTGTTTCGTAAAACAGACCAGACCCCGAGAAACATTTGTGCGTTAAATGACGCAAGCTAATCGCAATGCGATATGTATGCGTCAAATATGCGACGAGTATGCGACAACAGAAGTGTAACCAACTTCACTCAGTTCTGTCCTCGTTTAACCTCATTTCAACGTGTCAACGTAACCAACTTCATAGTATTCGTACTGCGATTATACGCAGTATATACGATGGAACAAATTTGTATGTGCAAACATGTGCGTTGTTGTTGTTGTTGTTGTTGTTGTTGTTGTTGTTGTTGTTGTTGTTGTTGTTGTTGTTGTTGTTGTTGTTGTTGTTGTTGTTGTTGTTGTTGTTGTTGTTGTTGTTGTTGTTGTTGTTGTTGTTGTTGTTGTTGTTGTTGTTGTTGTTGTTGTTGTTGTTGTTGTTGTTGTTGTTGTTGTTGTTGTTGTTGTTGTTGTTGTTGTTGTTGTTGTTGTTGTTGTTGTTGTTGTTGTTGTTGTTGTTGTTGTTGTTGTTGTTGTTGTTGTTGTTGTTGTTGTTGTTGTTGTTGTTGTTGTTGTTGTTGTTGTTGTTGTTGTTGTTGTTGTTGTTGTTGTTGTTGTTGTTGTTGTTGTTCTCAAGGAGAATGTTGACAATTTTCCTGGCGAGAAGCTGTTCAGAGATGTTTTATTTCTGAAAACCGAATATATTGCTACTATTAAAGGGTTTCCCAATGATTTTGAATGTCCCTATCGGGCTCATTTGAACTGACATTTTTGACGTCTACTGTCAGTTGTCATCAGTAAGGTTTGCCATTTAATCATGAGTAGTTTCACGCTTCCACAACGTTTGGAAATTGTCCAATTATTTTATCAAAATTCGAGAAGTTTTGTCGGTGTTCAAATCATCTTTTCTGATGAGGCGCATTTTTGGCTCAACGGCTTTGTAAACAAGCAAAATTGTCGTTATTGGTGTAAGGAAAACCCTCAGGTCATTCATTCATCTCCATTATATCCCGAGAAATTAACCGTTTGGTGCGGTTTATGGTATGGTGGCATCATCGGACCATTTTTTTTCAAAAACGCCGAGAACCGAACCATAACTGTGAATGGAGAGCGATATCGGGCCATGTTAACCGACTTTTTCTTTCCGGAATATGATGATATTGATGCAGAGGACCTTTACTTTCAACAAGACGGCGCAACTTGCCACACTGCTGGCCAAACAATGGATTTATTGCGAGGAAAGTTTGGAGAATCGATTATCTCAAGAAATGGCCCTTTCAATTGGCCGCCAAGATCTTGCGATTTAACGCCTCTGGATTATTTCCTTTGGGGATACGTTAAATCTAAGGTTTATGCCAATAAACCAAAGAAAATTGGAGAGCTTGAAACCAATATCCGAGCCGCTATAGCAGCCATACCACCAGAAATGCTGCACAAAGTCATCGAAAATTGGCTAAAACGCATTCGGGTTTGCAAGAAGAGTCGCGGGGGCTATTTGGCCGATATATTGTTTAAATCATAAACGGCATAGAATATCCAATATAATGAAAAAGATTTCGATCAATTCCACATGAATATTCAGTGTTTTTTTTCATTTTCAAAACATATCACCCTTATTGGGAAACCCTTCATTTTAAATTTGTCGTACACTTTTGTATGTCAACTCTGAATTATTATCCAATACTTTTTAAATTGAAAATAAATCAACATGAACATGATAATACTGAATATTATTGAAATGTTGAAGTGTTTAGTACTACTAATCATTTAGGAAGGGATGGCACGGCTCATTAGCATTCACAACCCCTTTACATAGGAGACTATATAAAGCATCGTTCGCTTGTTTGTAGAAAAAAAAACCTGCAAAAGTCTTGCAAAATCTTATCGGTCATTTATAACCATACTGCAAGAAGTTGTGATATTGTTACAATAATTTTATTGTAACCCTAATATAACTTCATCCAGCATATTTTTTCGTTCAAAGAAAACCTAATTTTTTTATCGTCTCATGTCAATGAAGAAAGTTTTTTGAAGAAATTTTCGTAGTTTCTTCATTTTTTATTGATGAGAATTAAAGTAAAGGAATTAAAAAGCACATTATTCTTTGATTTTTGAGGCCCTGTTTGGATCAAATCGATAAAATAAAAATATTGCCCGAAATTATCAAAAATAAGCCTTTTTCGTTCAAACAGATATGCCAAATGGGCATTTCATTAACATATATATTTATAAAGGGTTTTCCATTAAGGACTTGACTACTTTCTTTTTGAATAAAACGCAAGCCATTTGAGATTTTTCGAAAACTGTATTATTGGCTTGAAGTACGATCAAAACATTTAATTATGGAATTCGACTTCGCTCATATGTCCACCACGTGCACGTTTGCAGCGGTTCATTCGTTGAACCCAATTTTCGATGACTCGGCCGCACATTTCGATGGAAACGGCCGCAATCTCTCGTTCAATATTGGCTCTGAGCTCCCCTAACGACGCCGGCTTGTTAGCATAGACAAATGATTTAACGTAGCCCCATAAAAAAGTCTAGGGGTGTTAAATCACACGATCTAGGCGGCCAATCGACAGGACCATTTCTCGATAGAACACGTTCACCGAATTTGGATTTCAATGAGTCGATTGTTACACCCGCTGTGCGGCTTGTAGCACCGTCTTGTTGAAACCACATATCGTTGATGTCTAACTCATGCAATTGGCCAAAGAAATAACGTTGCAACATGTCTCTGTAGCGGTTTCCATTGACTGTAACGTGACAGTCATTTTCATCAACGAAAAAAAACGGCCCAATGACACCACCGGCATGAAAACCACACCATACAGCTATTTTTTGTGGATGAAGTGGTGTTTCTTGAAGCACATGAGGGCTTTCACCTGACGAAGCCGTTTGACCAAAAATGCGCTTCATCACTGAAGATGATTTTGCATGATTTAAAGTTGCAGTCACCGACCCCGAATTTTGGTAGTAAATTTTAATTATTTGTAAACGTTGTTCGTTCGTGTACTTTGTCATGATAAAAATGTTGACTTTACTGAATATTTTGACATTGACACTTTGGAAATTGGTTTAAGGGTGCGTTCACAGTGAACGTTCAAAGTTGTCAAGTCCCTATTGGAAAAACCTTTATATGAATATATATAAATATAATGTATCGAATCTCACACTGGTTATATTATATATATATATATATATCCATTTTTGCATACAATAAATTCATCTCATATACGTATATATATACTGTATTACATAATAAGTATCAATACACAATGACGGAGTACGTTAATATATATAAAGGTATTGAAATGGTTATAGCGAACATATTGACGAAATATGTTAATATATGAAGATAGTTAAGTAGTTAGATTATTAACAAGAATTTAAAAAAATGAGTTTTCTCGAAAGATCGAATTTTTTACAAATAATATAACTAAAAAAATCTGCTTTAAGTTTTTTTTTTGACTTTAAATACATTTTTTTCAAATTCAAATGAATACAACTTCTCCAGGTGACAAAATGATATGCGGTTTGATTCAAATAAGAGACGAAACTTCGAATATTTAATGAAAAAGGTGAAATTAAAACGCATTGTATTGCAGAAAAATGTTTGTGTTTACATAAATGCTTGAGCTTCATATAAGTGTCCAGTGCGTTACCACATCGCGTATTCTAAACCGCACAAATCGTCGCATCGCTGAACGTCGGTATGACATTTCAAAATTGTATGTTCCCCCTGTGTGTAGCTGTAGAGTGGGCTGAGTGTGTGCGCACACAATCTGCATGCATCACGCTCTCTAATATCACCACCCCTGACTGTATTCTTTTTTTTCAAGACGTACCATGGGCGGAATTTATGTCGTATTGGGTCTCTGACCAGCATGTTCACAGTTCGCTGTGAACACATATTGACATAAATTTAGGCTTCGTAATAAATAAATAAATAAATATCAGATGGATTTCAAAAGAAATAGACTGTGATGAATTCCATTGTGATGAAGAAAAGAAAAAGATATTTTTTCAATCATTCCTAAGTAATATTCCAACGCTAGATCATAACATTCTGTCGATGTCTCATACCACCTTCACATCGTGGTGTCTTCATATATTATTTTTCTGAAATGCTTATACCTAATTTGAACTACATATAACTAGGAAAATAACATTTTTTCTTATTTTGGACCAGTATAAAAATAAATCTGCAACATGAAATATAATGAAAATAAGACTGTCTCATGAAATTAATTAATAATTCAAGAGTCCCATGAATTATGGAACTATTCAGCTTCAACCGAGTTTCTTGAGGCATTATTAATTTAGATATAGTGCAATTTTGTGAAAGAGGACCTATTGTCGAATCGCTCTTTGATGAAAATCAATCGGGTTTCCGCCGTATGCGCGGCTGTCAAGATCAAATTTTTTGCATGAGACAACTAATGGAGAAATTCCTTTAAAGAAATAGGGAACAGTTTTGAGGGGGAAATATAGGGCCATATAAAATTTGCATTTTGACATTTCAGAAATTTTGACATTTGAGCTGTCGTTCTCTAAATAAAGAGTTTTGTCAAAATGCAAACATTAGATGGCCCACCGTGTATTATCTCTGCACTTGCTTATGCAGATGATCTGGTACTGTTTGTCAATTCTGAAAACGGGCTGAAAAATAGTAAGAAAATTTGGAAGAGGTTTGTACGAATTTCGGCATGACCATTAGCGGCACAAAAACTTAAGTTATACATGTGAGAAAAACTCGAAAGTCAATTCATTGCACATTGAATGGCAAGTTTAATAAAGAGTTCGAACAGCGTAGAGTTAATGGAAATAAAGAGCAGGAATTCAGTACAGAAACAAAGATGTTGATTCATGGGTCAATCTTCAAACCAACTATTCTATATGGTAGCGAGAGCTGGGTTGATTCTGAGAATTTAATTCATGATTTGGAAGTGTCTGATATGAAAGTGTTGAGAATGGTTTCGGGAGTCTCGCGCCGCGATCAGTGGGAAAACAGAATCCGAAATGAGACGATTCGGGGGGATTTAAACGTCGATTCAGTAGGAGAGCAAGCAAGAAAATCCAGACTGAGGTGGTTTGGTCATGATTCATATTCGTTTGACGTTTAAGTTGAACCTTGAACTTTATACTGTTTCGTTCTAAGAACATAGCTGCTATATAAATATCTCCAACATTTCATCGGATTGACTTAAATTGACAAATTGTATGCGACTAATTCATTCCGTGAAAAGATGAGATTACAGAATTTTCATAACGAAACATCGTGAAATAAACATAACGCGCATAAAAATTTCGATCCCGAAAATTCGAAAATTTTGAGGGGAGGTAGTCTTAAATCTAATGGAATTACTTGAAATTTTGTATGAATTATTTAAAAAAAAAATAATTTTCTGAACGTTTCATAATAATACAATGCGAATTAGACATAGTCCCCATACACATGTTTTTTAATTATATTAAAAAACAGCCAATTTATTGATTGTAGCCCCGAATCGAGCTACCCGAAAATGTTATCCGAATGAACTGAAAATTGTTAAGTTTCAATTTCCAATAAAGACCTTTTTGTGCGTTCATTTACGACTAATTTTGATCTAAATTTATCGTGTTACCAAATTTTTGCGCACATCGGACAACGGACACAAAATGTCTCCGGGATTGGTTGAAATTACAGATTTAGATGTCCGATATTACAATAAATTCCAATAATTCCAATAACGGCATTGGAATTTATTGTACAAAAAACAATAACTTCCAACGACGTATTTTTAAATTTGATTTAATTGTTCAAACGTCATTGTTTGAATCGTATAGCATCGAAATTGTACTGCATTGAATGCTTCATTATATGGTGATTAAGATTTTTTCATTCGGAAAAAAATCTTGATTTTCAAATAATTTGCAATATTATTGAGGGAAAAAATGCAATAAAAATAAATCAATAACGTTATTGGAAGTTATTGTTTTGCTTCCAATAAATTCCAATATTTTAATAAGTTAGACAAATAAAATCTAATTTCGAAAAATCTATCAGTGAGATGGAGAGGCGAGTATGTACATTTAAAATAACACAGACATACTTTCCTCTCCATCTCAACGATTGAAATGTTATTTTTTTTTATATAGTTATTCGAATATTTTTTGCAATCGTTTTTATTGTTGTGGTTCAAAACGCACAGAAAACTCCTTCCGGTCGTTTTGATATTTTTGAACCAATCGCAATACTTTACTCACACAGTGGTGTGTCTGGGAAAGTAAAAAGAGGAATTAGATATAAAATAAAGCTAGTTCCCATACACATTTTTCGTTCTTAGCCTGAGAATCGTTCGAGTTATTGGAAGGTCTTGAAATTGTGTGCAACTTAATTTTTCCATGAAAAAAGATCTTGGATAATATAGGTAGATTAATAAACATAGTCATTTTTGTTATTTGAACTTTTGTATGGCTGAACGTGAAGCTTCCAATTAAACATCCGATAGAACGAGGTAGAAACGATTTTTTTTATGGGAACTTTTTTTATTTTTCGTCGAATCATTATGAAAGTTCCGTTTTCCACAAAAACGATTATTTACATAAAATATAAGATTGTATCTGAGCTCCACAGTTGACGACCTCTTTGAATATTGGAACATTGAATTTGAGAGGAGATTTTTAGTCGAAGAAGTTCGAATTAGTTGAGAGAGCGAATGTATTCGGTTTGGATGTTTTAGCTTTGAATGATCTTCGTATTAAAGGACAGTTTGAGGAGATCATAAAAATTTAGAGTCTTCGGGAGTTAGTCATAGATTCGCCAATGGAAGATTAATGTGGATTTCAATCAACATTTGGGGGTTATTTTATAGATTCGTGAGCCATAGAAAGTGCAGTGAACGAATTGGGCGATTGTAATACGAATTGATTCTTTTGGGCGATTTTAATGCGAGAGTTGGTAGAAACGATCCAAATTTTTCCGCTATATTAAGAGAATTTGGTGAAGAGTCTGCCGCGAATGGTAATGGGAAGAGATTTCTTGATTTTTACCCGAACTCGGAATTAGTTACATCAATATTTAAACATAAGAAACCAGCGATCTACATCACCAGCGAAAAACATCAGTGATTAAGAATTTTGCGATTAAGATTCCGGCTATATCGGAAAGATACCGAGAGAATATTGAGAGTAAATAAATAATGGGTATTTTTTGGGATCTTGAACAAAATAAATTCACTCATTTCATAATTTTGATCGAAATTCGCTCATTTTTTTTCGAATGGACAATTCTCATTTGTGATGAAACTCAAAACTTGGCTCTCGATCGGAGTTTGTGGAGAGGTATTGTTAGGGGTATATGAGGCTTTTTGTTTCGTAAAACAGACCAGACGCTGAAAGGCAAAAATGGTCTATAAAGGTTTTTTGTTGTTGTTGTTGTTGTTGACAATTCTCATTATCTTATTGTAAATCACTTTTTTCTATCATGGTTTCGTAAAAATATTTTGTACATTCGATTTTCTTCCCGAAGCTCTCATATGTAATATAACTAACTATAAGTGTACCTTTATGCTGTGATTTGCTTCGACTGTGATGATGTCTTGAATGAATTGTCTGAACTCTTCGATCTAAATGATGGCGAACGATTTCTTCTGCCATATCTGGATTGGCGATATTAGGAGTGGTCCTTTAATCGTATTCGTCATACTTTTGAGACGAATGGTTCAAAAAATTGGACCGATCTCGGTCGCCTGACCTAAATCATTTTGTGAATCAATCCGAAGTGAAATTACACTGATCTTCTGCTGTATCTGTCATTTTATGTTATTATTTCAAGTTTACTGTGATAGGAGCTGAAGTTTCATAGGCTCAAGAACTTTGATCGAAGGAGTCGGGAGAAAAATTAAACTAGCAAAATTAAAATTATTGGGAATATTCAACAATTTGAAAAATAATAATCGAAATATTGAGATTTTTCATATTTCAATTTTTTTTAATCGCTGGTGTGGATGAATAAGTGGAACACATAATGGATTAGTTCAGGGCGCATAGTTGAATTATTTCAGATGGCGCGTCGCACAGCGTTACTATGGACGTCACTGCCTTAAAATAATTCATATCTAAATAAGAAATTTAACGGAGACATGGCAACAATTTTTCTTTTGAGTTTGTTTCGAATTTCTGAACCAGGCCCATTATTCAAATATTGAAGAACACAATTTTTAATACATTATTTGCGATGAATTTGAAATGACTTCTGAATTGAAGAATTCGAAATTTAGATAAAATTACCACCCAGTTAATCGATCATGAATGTATCGTACACTGTCAAAAATTAAGCAAAACAAACTATTAATACATGTCTATAGAACGGAGTTACTGAATACGTCGTTTTTGCAGTAATCTGAATGTCATTCAACCTCAACAATTAGAAATAAAAGTCACTGCGATTGATTGAAATATTCTTTATGTAATCTCCTATATCATGGGGTGGTAGATATCAATGAAGCGTGTCATCACTCTCAATTCGATTCAACGAAACTCTCTAATATTTCAATAATTTTCAGTATTTTAATGTTTATTTGTTGATTTTTTTTATTTTTAATATTATCAGATTATTCAGCGTAGATATACTGTCAACTGTACAATTGTCAATGTTGTGAAGCGTGACAATTACGCGTTCCACTACGTTTAGTAATTCACTCAACGTAGTCGTACGCGTAGTCGTTACGCTGCACAGCTTTGAAATCTGTTTTGAAAAACAAGCAATGCTCACAATAAACACACGTTGATTGTATGTTGTACGAATAAACCTATTTGCGCATATATTTTTCAAGTGCATTTGGCAATGGCTGTAAGCAAAACAAATGCGTAACATAACTCATCCTTCGAAAAAATGCATCGGTTGGAAGTCGAATTTTAATGGAAATCTGTGCTATTGAAATATGGAAATAGTTTACCGTACTAAATATGTGACAGCACATACATCATATTCGAACGAGTTGGTTTTTTTTTTCAAGTTGAAAAAGTATTAAATGACTTTTAATAGGACACAAAAACAGACCTTCAATTTGAATATTCCGTTAACCACACGTAATGACACATGTTTGACGTCAGCAGGGATTCGACATAGAAATTTCTGGTATCTCAAATTGTATATTAATTAGTTATTTTTTTTTTTGTCATTTTCATCATCATTGAAACAATATTTATATAAATACAATATATATGTCAATTTCATTTGATGCATTACTGATTTCTACCCAAAATGCGTATTCTAATCATCACCATTTTTGCCTTTGCATCTAACGTAAGTAATACATTTTATTTATATAAGTATTAATAATATAATTATCATTATAATGATGGCAATAAATAGTTTTCAATTAATTTTTCAAATTTATTTTTCTGGTGAAATTAGATTAAGCCATTATCCGGATGCAATGGAAGCTCAAAACGCAATACTTTTAGTTGTGATATATTCAGACAATACCCATTTGCTGATATAAAGTATGCTAACCTTGAGAATTTTGAGACAGATGAAGATATTCAATCAACTCTTAACGATTTGAATATGGCTTACATAAAGAAGGGAACATTAGAAGCTTTCAATAATAAATTTTCCACTGTTTCCTCCATGTTATCACACTTGAGTGTTGCCATTAAAGAGAGTGAAGAAATTTGCAATACTGTTATAGCAAGGGAAGATGCTGCGTCATTGGCAACTATTTTAATGCCAATATATAACAAATTCTTTGGAATAGTGGTAGAATCGATACATTACCTGACTGAATATAATACATTCGTTTACAGTTTTCTTATTGAACTAAATACTATAAAGACAAGTACTGCAGCACAACGAAATATACCCCACGAGGGGCTTTTTCCACTTATCAATGATTTCATTCGTAATGATGGTGGAAGAATTACAGTTATTGATGGTAAAGTGAAATCAATCTTTAAAGTAATTAAAGAACAACATGCTGCATTTGTATCGAAAAAGAAGAATTAAAGTTGTATTTTGTATTATAAATATACTCGCAGTAAAAAAATCAAATAAATTGTATTGTTGTTATTTATTATTTCAATAAATAAAAAGATAAACTTTAAAATATTTTTAAACTGGATACAGCATGTTTCCATTCAATGCACAATGAATTGGGTTTTGAATTTTACACACATTCATAACTTAAGTTTTTATACCACTAATGGTCATTCGAAAGCCCCAATAAGCTTTTCCACTAGAAACAACTGACCAAAATATGCGATAATTTCCTCGAATATCCTCAAACTGTCCTCTAATACGACCATCACTCAAAGCTAAAACATCCAAACCAAAAACAATCGCTCCCTCAACTAATTCAATTTTTTTTCTACGTGTGTTCACGTTCATTTCTCCGTCATTCGACACAAGCACACAGTAAGAACGAATTTTAGGCAACAAAACGAAAACAACAGTCCACTGTTTGTGTATATAAGTATACCGTTCATGTTTGAGACGCAAAGTGAGATGCATGAATGAAGAATGAACCGCGTCCTGTTTAAAATGAAAACCAATACATACAAACGCATGGTTCGCTTCTCGCAATAAGAAGCCTTCCGTCTCCATTGTTAGATTTTTTATTGTTCTATCTCATATATTCAGTAAAACTAACGGGATTATTCTATTTGGCGACACAAATATTAACATACAAATGCATAGTACTCAAACTGCCGCATATTACTCATTCATTGAATCACTTGGATATCGTCTGCTAAATAATCATAACAGAAAATTTTCTACTCGAATAAATAAACATAAAAACGTGCGCCATACAAAATCGTCAACCATAGATCATGTTATCTCTAACTGCTTTAATTTTAAATACACTCTTTGTATAAACGACTCCCATTTATCCGACCATCAAGAGATGTTATTGTCTTTCCGCGACACAACAAATAAAACAGTCAAATTTTATCAAACGGAGAGCTCATTCGTCTGTAAAAACATTCAATTCGAAAAATTCTGAAGCATGTTTTCCAGAGAATTGTCGAGATATACGCCAGTCAATATTACCGTATCACATGTTTCCGTAGAAATTGCTAATACAATTAATGATTTCTTCTGCAATATTGGTCGTGAATTGTACCTCAAAATACCGCATACTGAACCTACTTACACACATCTTGTACCGCACAATCCACGGACCATGGCGCTATTTCCAGTAACGCAGAATGAAATCAAAACTATTATTCTTAATGCCAAACCCAATTCGAATCTTAACAACATACTACCAATGAATTATCTGAAGCAATGCATTGACATTCTGATCTACCCACTTAGCGAGTTTGTCAATCATTGTTTTTCCAATGGGTTTTTTCCTGACGAACTCAAAACTTCACGTATTGTCCCTATATTTAAAGATGGAGATGCATTATTACCGGCAAATTATAGGCCAATCAACATTCTTGGCGATTTTTCCAAATTTATTGAGTAATGTATTTATGAACGCATATATGACTTTGCGATTAAATTCAATCTTATAAGTAAACATCAATTTGGCTTCCAGAAAAATCGGGAACTAAATTGGAAAAAAACCAAATGCATGATATTTCATCCCAAACAACACCTTAAACAATTCAAACTTGATATTGACTCAAATGGACATCACATTGAACAAGTAACGTCGTTTGAATACCTTGGTCTTACTCTTCAAGACAATCTCCATTGGGATTTACATATTAAAAAAATTGCTGCTAAAATAAATCGCATCTCTGGCGTTATCCATCGAATCGGAAACAATGTTGACAAAAATACTCGAATATCCATCTATCATGCACACATACACAGTCACATCTCATATATGGCGCCCATTTGGGGTCATTCGTCGACCGTAGCACTTATTAATACAATGCAAACAATCCAAAATAATGCCATTCGTGTGATTTTCAGGAAAGAGTACTATGCGTTTGATCTCTCCACCGCTGAAATAAGATCAACATACAATATTCTTAGTGTGCGGCAGACTTTTCAATATGAAATGACTATGCTTGCGTTCAAAATAAAAAAACAAACGTTGAATCAATACAGATGGGAAATATAAATAGCTATACTACGAGACGTGCTGATCAATTATATCAACATGCATATAGAACAGACACGGGCAAATTCAAGACCTCTCACCAAATTGCAGAGGAGTCTAATGCCTTACCAACTGAGTTGAAAAGCCAACCATCCCTAGGTCTGTTCAAAGTTAAATTAAAAAAACATATTCTTTCTACCAATGTACTGACACAAATGCTTGGAGCATAACTTATTTCAAAACTATAGTCATCTTTATATTTTATTAGCTAATTTAGACTTTACCAGAAATCAAAATGTATTAAACAAGATTGTTGGTTCCTAAATTGTATATTTATTGCAACTTTTACGAAGCAATGAAACCATCTATATATTGTATAACTAAACACCGATTAATAAAAAAGTTGAAGTTGAAGTTGAAGTTGAATCGTAAGTCGCTTGTCACTACTGTCTCTATATAGAGTTGTAGAGTAAGTGGCATGGTATGAAACGGTACACATATGGTGCCTCGCGTCGAGTCTGAATGTCAAAATTCAATTTATATCAATTGAAAAGTATTATTGCAGTGATGTGTGGTTTGTAATAGACTGAATTTATTTGAGCTTTGCAATTCTATTATGCCCTCGGTTCTAATTGAAATATCAGCTACTAGAAAATTCTCAACACTCTCACTTGTTAAATTATTATTTTTATGTACATCAATGATTTGTTTAAAATAATTCTTAAACATAATAATAATTCTTGAACAAAAGTTGTTTTTGTCTTTCTAAGCAGTTCGTGAGAATTCCAGCTACCATTTCTTTAGTTTTTATGTATTTAATGTTGATTATTCCATTCTCGATGTATTGACGCACAAAATGAAATTTATTGTCGATATGTTAAGTTTACGGTCGTAATGCATCACTTTAAGCCAGTTTTATTGCACCTTGATTATCGCAAATCAGAGGTTTTACTGATATTGTCGTATGTTGGAGCTCATTTACCAGTTGCTTTATCCAAATACCTTCTTGTATCGTTGATGTCATGGACATGTATTCTGTACTTGAAAGTGCAATTGTTGGTTGACTCTTGCTTTACCATGTAATTCCTACTCCAGACGTTTTAAATAAATAGCCGGTACATGAGCGCAATTTATCAATGTCTGATGGCTAATCTGCATCACAATATCCATGTAATTCATCGTTTAGTCCCCCTTCGTAGGCCAATTTAAAATCGATTATTCCTTTAATATATCGAATAATCCTTTTCACTGCTTTCTAATGTGCTAAACCAAAATTTGAATTAAATCTGCTTAAACGCTTCTTGATATGGAATTCGATCGATCCTTTCATTTTTGTAACAATCTTCATCAACACTCATGTTTATCGATAACTGTTGATTGGTATCACCCGGTGTTGAAATCGGATTACAATATTCAATGTTAAAACGTTCTAATATCTTTTTAATGTACGAAATTTATCGGTGTAACTAATACATAATGAATATTAAAATATTTAATTATTATAATAGTTAGTAGGTCTTAGTAGCCACTAAGAAGTAATAATTATTATTTTATTAGCGACTAACATCTACTAATTAGTAGGTCTTAGTAGATTTTTATTAGAATGTTTGTAGATTTTTATTAGAATGTTAGTAGATTTATTAGTAGAATGTTAGTAGATTCTTCATTATTAGTGGCTGTTAAAAGAGTTTTCATTAGATTTATAGTAGAGTTTTCATTAGAATTTTCCTGGTTTCATGCGTCATAAATGTTGCGTTTTTTTTTTTTTTTTAATTTTTGCAATAGCGGGAGCACTGGGCATGAGCACTGAGCATCATTAATTACAATTGGAATGAATATTGCCATATATAATATATAAATAATATATATGTCTATAATAGTGGCAATATTCATTCCAATTTTAATTAATGATGCTCAATGCTCATGCCCAGTGCTCTTGCAAAAATTAAAAAAAACGCAATATTTATGACGCGCGAAACCAAGAAAATTCTAATAAAAACTCTACTATAGACCTACTAATTAGAAGATGTTAGTCGCTAATTAAATAATAATTATTACTTCTTAGTGGCTACTAAGACCTACTAACTAATAAAATAACA
This sequence comes from Obolodiplosis robiniae, assembly GCA_028476595.1. Taxonomy (NCBI): domain Eukaryota; kingdom Metazoa; phylum Arthropoda; class Insecta; order Diptera; family Cecidomyiidae; genus Obolodiplosis; species Obolodiplosis robiniae. The sequence continues at coordinate 11,531,741 of CM052017.1, read as the reverse complement.
AAATTGGTGAAACTAATAAAATAATAAAATATCTAGTAGATATTATCTACAGGGTGGGCCATCTAACGTTTGCATTTTGACAAAATTGTCTATTTAGAGAATGACAGCTCAAATGTCAAAATGTCTCAAATGTCAAAATGCAATTTTTATATGGCCCACCCTAAACTAATTAGTGGAAAAATTAACATCTATGACGGAATTGGATCCAATTCGATTTTTCCATTTAAATGATCTATATTAATATTTAAGCATCGTTTTGCCGTACCCATATCTTTCATTTTGAATGATGTGTGTAACGCTTCTGTAATGTTTTTTAGAATTGACGCATCCTTCCAAAAGATCAGTAGATCATCCACGTATATTGCAACAATCAAATCCAATTTTTCCTTGGAATAGATTCATGGATCCATTTTTGATTTGATGAGTCTAAAAGATCTGAGTCAAGCTTCAGTTTCATTGACGAACTGATTGTTTGATTCCACAGAGTGAATTTTTCAGACGGCACACAAATTAAGCATATCTCTGAATCCGTCTGGTTGCTCGATGTATATCTCTCCCTCTAAATTACCTGTTGAATAAGTTACAGCTGAACAATCACGTCCATTTGATCAATCTTCAAATTATTCTTAGCTACCAAAGCCATCAGATAATATACAGATGAATATCGCACTACTGGTGCAAATGTTTCATTATAGTCAATTCAAAATGTTTTATCACAACCTTAAGCCATGAAACGAGCTTTGTAACGAATGACTTTGCCCCCAGAATCTTTTTTTTTTTACGAAAATCCATTTAGCTTTCTGAATTTTACATTGAGTAGGACAATCTACCAATATTGTTTTCTTGTAAAGAGTTCAATTCATTAGTCATTGCTTGTTTTTCACCCGCCATCTGAACTATTCATAGCCTCAGTAACACTGGTTGGTTCATCTTTCACTTCAATAGCACTTGAAAGATAGTCGTATCTCTCAACTGGATGTGATACTCGTGTTGATCTACGAAGTTCAACTTCGGCATTCGCCATTCCGGCATCTCCCCGAGATTCACTTATTGAAGAAGTATCACACCAATCCATATCAGATTTCTCATCTTCAGTTTCGATTGCTTTTGATGATTTCCTCTTTAAATTTGACTCCTCCTGAAGAGTGAATATGACTTCTGTTAGATATCGAACTTCCATTGAATATCATGTCAAAAATGTTTTGCCTTTATTGTCATGATTAAAAGAATTATAAATTCGATTGATAGTCACAATTGTTTAAATCAGACGTATTTCTTTTAGTGTGCCCAAATACACAACAAAGTTGGCGACAACTGCTTTTAAATTAACGAACAATTCATACTTGATTTTTCCACCTTCGTTCAACAGCAATCTGCACTTATAGAAGAGAATAGGAGAACAAACCTTACAACTCAAAATGCTCTCATTCAAATGCTCGAAAATCAAACCAGGACGTATCAACAATCAACTGACGAATTTCTTGGTGCTTGAAGACTCAGAACCGACAATGAATTCCTATTGGAATCACTTTCAACTTCACTTACTGAATTCGTGTATGACCCTGAAAATGATTGTATTTTCGAAAATTGGTATCGCAGCTATGAAGATTTTTTCGATATAGACGCCGGCAATTTGGATGACGCTGCAAAGGTTCGTTTGCTTCTCCGAAAACGAGAAACCTCTGCCCATAATAGATATATCAATTCCATACTTCCTCATGAAACATCGGGACTCAGTTTCACTCGAACAGTCGAAAAACTAAAAAAACTCTTTGGCAGACACGAGTCCTTGTTTAAAACTCGCTTCAAGTGTTTCAAAATCAATAAAACTGATGAAATGAATTACCTCGATTACACGGGAAATGTGAACAAAGTTTGTGAATTGATCAATTCAAATGTCTAATTTTCGTTGCTGGTTTATCATCTACGAACGACATTAACATCCGGACAAAACTTTTGTCAAAACTTGAAACAGAACACAACGAAATCACGCTTGAAAAGCTAAGTGACGAATATGGGAGACTCATCAACTTAAATAAATGGTCTTACGTACGTAAAACTAACTTTTCCGCACATTTCCCGAAATTGTTCGGGCTTACGCATTTTTCATTGATTGCTACTCATTTGTATTGGATTTATGTTTATTTCTTATCGAATCATCATGCAACTTTGAGAATAAATCACAGAAAATTTGAAGTCATTACGATGAGATCGAATTTCGAGTCATTACACATCATGTGATTTAAATTTAAATTTTAATATAAAAACAAATAAACATCTCAGTTCCTAATTCTTACTTCAACGTTCTCTATTTTTGAATTGGTAATAAAAATTACGAATTAGTTCACTCTGATGTGAACTTTCAATTCATGCCAACGATAGATATGGTTCTACATTTATGTTATGTATAACAGTATAACTTTCGGTAACAGCATGAGCATTCAAACTGATGAAAAAAACACAGATTAGAAAATCACAAATACTTCATCCAATTTATTGATTTGAATATTGACCCCGAAAATTGAAAATTTTGTGGGGGAGCTGGATTTAAATCTCATCATAATGACTTGAAAAACATAGAAAAAAATATTCTGACAGTTCCAATAGGAAACAATGTGAACTTAAGATAGCCGCCATACAATTTTTCAGTTTCGACCCCGAAAAGACTCCAAATATCCGAAATTTTGCAGGGGAGGTAGTCCTAAATCTAGTCGGAATGACTTGAAATTTTGCATGACTCATTTTATTCATAAAAAAATAATACATTCAAAGTTTCAATTCGTTACAATGTGAACTTGAGAAAGTCGGCATACAAATGTTCAGTTTTGACCTCGAAAAGGTCCCAAAAAACGAAAATTTTACAGGGGAGGTAGTCCTAAATCCCATTGAAATGACTTGACATTTTGCACGACTCATTTTTTTCATGAAAAAATAATATTCTATAAGTTTCAATTCGTTACAATGTAAACTTGAGATAGCTGCCGTACAAATTTTTCGTTTCGACCCCGAGAAGACCCCGAAAATCGAAAATTTTACAGGGGAGGTAGTCCTGAATCTCATTGGAATGACTTGAAATTTTGCTTAATTCATTTTTTACATAAAAAAATAATATTCTGAAAGTTTCATAATGATACAATGCGAAATAGTCATCGTCCCCATACAAATTTTTCGTAATTATATTGAAAAACAGCCCATTTTTTGATTCCGCTCCACTAGAGCTACCCGAAAAAATTATCCGATTAGGCTGAAAATTAATAGGTTTCTATTCCTATTGAAGACAAATGTGTGTGTAAATTTTTGTTCAATTCTAAAATCAATTTTTTGATCTATCGTGTTAACAAATTTTTGCGTACAACGGACAACGGACAACGGACAACGGACAACGGACAACGTACCACACACGGACAAAAAGTTGCTCCGGGAATGTTTGAAATCGTTTTTTCTAGGTTCAAAACGCATAGAAAACTTATTCCGAGCGTTTTGAATTTTTTGGACCGATCGCAATACTTTTACCACACACAGTGGTGTGTGCGGAAAAGTAAAAAGGATGCTTCGATGATTCAGAAAACAGACAACTCCGAAATGTCAATCCTTGTAAATCAGGTATCAAATGAGTCGACCGGAATAAAAGTGAGAATACACCAGCTCTAGATCATTACTGCTACTAGATAATCAAAAACGCTGAAGTGAACCATGACTTCATAATTTTCGCTATCAATGTTTATTTTACATCAAAAATAAACATTGATAGCGAAAATTATGGACCGCTGCTGCCACTCAACAATATTCATGGTTCACTTCAGCGTTTTTGAATATCTAGTCGCAGTACTGATCTAGAACCGGTGTATTCTCACTTTTATTCCGGTCGACTCAAATAGAAGACCACATTTCAACAAGAACAACATATCAAAACATAAATCAACTCGTGGTAATTGCGGTAATGTTCATCCGGCAAATCAATGCCCAGCCGCCAAATCTAAATGCAGTTTCTGCTCCTTCAGTGGACATTGGGTTCAATTTTTCAGAAAAAAAATGAAGGACGAAACCAAAAATGCTGATCCATCCAATGATGATAACAACTCGAAAAACTCAAATATCGGAAGTTTCTCATCAAATTCCATATCAAAAATCTCAAGCGTTGTTCTTCACACGATCAATTCTCAATCTCAAAGGAAATTCGTTGAAGTCAAAATCAACAATCAACCAATAAAACTTCAAGTCGACTCAGCTGGTGACATATCGGTTATTTCTGAAAGCAATTGTAGGAAATTGGGTTTAGACATTCAACCGACATCATTGGAACCGAACAACGCTTCAGGCGAAACAATCGATTTAATTGGAGAAATCGATTGCACTATCGAATTTCTGGGCGAAACTAAATATACAACAATTTTCGTCTCTCACAATGAAGATCTTAACATCTTTGGAAATGATTTCCTAACAAAGTTCGATCTTTGGAACAAGCCTTTCAACGAATTCTGCACGAACAATAGAGTTTTTCAAATAAAAAAACACGAAGACTATACTCATTTTCTCAAATCAAATTATCCCTCATTTTTCGAAAAATCTCTGGGTAAATGCAAAAATTTCAAAGCTCACTTAACTTTGAAAGAAAACATTCTGCAAATTTCGATCCTTATAAATTACCTGTTGAAAATGTCGTTTTTTTTCAAAAATCAATGTTTTATTGAGGAAAAATGGATACAAATTTAATATTCATCGTTGGCTACAACTTTTTCTCATCTTTGTGGCAAGTGGCGGATGCCACGTCTAGAAAAATCGATCGGTTTAGCGGCTATCCACAATTCGATCCAATTTTTGACTTCATCATAATTGAAGAAGTGCTGGTCGGCCAGGCCATCAATCGGAAGAGATGATAATTGGAAGAAGCAACGTCTGGGTTATACGGCGGGTGGCATTTGAGCATATTAAAACTACCCGCAATATTGTTTTGATGGCACGAATGTAGACATTTTACGGCTTCAAAAAAAAAACAATTATTTTCACTAATGACCAATAACCTAGACTGAAATAATTAGACAATGACATGAAGTTTCTGATGTGACAGCTGTCATAGCCAAAATTCACCTCAGAGTAATACATATGAAGTTGTCTGCAATAACGACATTTTCAACCGGTAGACCTGTTAGAATTTGTGGAGATTTCTCAACCGGTCTGAACAATTCACTCGAGGACCACCGCTATCCGTTACCACTACCCGAAGACATCTTTGCCAAAACGAATCAATCACTGATGAAACTATTCAAGCTGTCAAGAGGGCTCTGCACGGAAATGATTGGTCAGAAAAAGCAGAACCTTTCAAACGATTTGAGACCGAATTTCGTTTTGCGGTAGAAAAACTAAGAGGAAGTCGCATAGTGATGCCTGAGAGTTTGCGCTCACGTTCAGTTGAATTGGCACACAGTGGTTATCCAGATATGATGAAAATGAAACAACGACTCCGAGCAAAAGTATGGTAGCCGAAAATAGACATTGATGCAGAAAACTGCGTAAAAAAGTGTCCTGGCTCTACAATGGTTTCGGAACCAGCACCACCTGAGCCCATGAAACGAACTGAGTTACCGAAAGCACCATGGACATTTATTGCTCTGGATTACTTGGGTCCAGTACCATCGGGCCATTATTGGCTTGTGATAGTCGATTATTACAGTCGCTTCTTCGAAGTAAAAATTGTGACAAAAATTGATGCGACAGAAACTATCAAACGTTTGCGTGTAATATTTGCGCGTTTTGGGTTTCCTGAAACGATGAAAGCTGACAATGATGACAAGCTATGTGATAATTGCAAAGAAAACAACATAATTTTGATCAAAATAACTCCATATTGGCCACGCAAAAGCGGTGAAATGAAAATCGCGATTGGAAACAAGACTTACAAGAATTCCTGCATATGTATCGGTCAACTCCGCATTCAACAGTATTAAAGACACCATCAGAACTAATGTTTGGACGCACAATTCGGGACAAATTGCCCAGTATTAACCAACCACTTGAAATTGATGAAGAGGTGGCTGATCGTGATTCAGAATCAAAAGAAGAAGGCAAACAGTATGGTGATGAGAAGAGGCATGCAAAACGGAGTGAACTAAAGGTGGGCGATGTTGTTTGGCTAAAGAAGCCAGCAAAAACAAACAAACTATCACCAGTGATCGAGCCAAAACCGTTTGTAGCCTTGGAAAGAAAAGGATCGGATTTATTGGTCGAGGATCCAGACACGAAAACGCAATACCGTCGAAATGTAGCGCATGCTATATTAGCCGTGAGTAATAACAGATCCAAATTTATATTTTGTCGATACTGAGTTTGCACAAGAGGGTTTTCCATGGAATTCGCCTAATTTATATTTCATATTTTATTATTTTTTGTTAGCCATCGGATCCTGAACCAGTTGAAGACCAGCCGATTATGGATAGCAGCTCGGAACAGCCAACCACGCAAGCCGAATTAGTGTCACGGCCAGAGCGTATTCGGAAGAAGCCAGCCCGATACAAAGTTTCACAATTAGAAATATTACCTTAAGATTTACACATATCATTTTCAGTTAGATTATTTTAAGTTGATTAAAAAGAAGAAAAAAAGATAGTAATATAGCATCTGGCAATACGTCGGTATCGTATTCAAGTATTTTGTCAAGACAAACGTCATTCAATAAAGGCATTATATATATGTGACCAGCACACTGAACGGTTGAGTATTTATTAGTTTTCACAATCAGAAACCTATTTCGAATATTCAATATCAAATAGTGTGAGTAAGAAGTGATTTGCATGCTTCAAAAGTGGTGATTTTGACATCGAAGACAAAGAGCGTCCAGGTCAACCAAACAAGTTTGAAGGTCAAGAATTGGAAGCATTGCTGGATGAGGATTCATGTCAAACGCAAGAAGAACTTGCAGAAACATTGGGAGTTAATCAAACAACCATTTCAAAACGTTTGAAAGCATTGGGAAGGATTCAAAAGCAAGTAAATTGGGTGCCGTATGAATTGAAGCCAAGAGACGTCGAACGCCGATTTTGCATGTCCGAAATGCTGCTTGAACGGCACAAAAAGAAGTTTTTTTTTGCATCGGATTGTTACTGGTGATGTAAAATGGATCCATTACGCGCAAAAAATCATATGTGTAGCCCGGACAACCAGCCAAATCAACGGTAATGCTCTGTATTAAGTGGGACAAAAAGGGTGTTTTGTATTACAAGCTGTTGAAATTGGACTAGACGATCACAGGTGACTTGCATCGAACACAATTGATTCGTTTGAAGCGACCAGTCACCGAAAAACGGTCGGAATATGCGACCAGACACGAGTCCATAATTTTTCATCACAATCGAAAAATACACAGAACCACAACGGCAACAACAACAACAACAGGCAACGCAACGCTAAAGGCAACACACGTAACTATACTAACAGTTACACTAACCCAAACAATCAAAATAAATATTTTAAACAAAATAGCAGTAATTTTCGTGGTCACAATCAAAATAGAATTCATTCACAGGGCAATGCTAACATGACTAACCAAAATTCGTGTAGAAAGTGCAATCGAAGACATGAGCCGAGAAATTGTCCAGCATACGGTAAAGTGTGTAGCAAATGTTCTAAGCCAAATCATTTCGCAGTAATATGTAGGGCACAAACACAACAAAGACCACAGCAGAGAGAAGTAAGCACTCTGAATCAAGTCGATTTCGATAACGATTATTATATTCATTCCATTGAAAGAGTTCTGAGCGTAAATGAATCGAAAGCGATAATATGTAAACAACATTCGAATGATATTTTTTTTTTTATAAAAACAGCAAATTCACTCGTGTTGATTCGGTGAATGAAGGAAATACAGTCTGGAAAGAAGACTTGAAAGTTAATGATCATTTTGTGTCATTCAAAGTGGATTCAGGTTCTGGTGTCGGCGTATTACCAAAACGCATTTTCGATATCGTTGCACCGACACAAACACTGACACAATCATCGAGAGTTTTACGCGCATTTGGCGGTGGTTTGGTGAAGCCATTGGGAAACTGTCGACTGAAATGTAGATTTTTGCATAGGGGAGAAATACTAACAAGATGGCTTGAATTTGAAGTTGTTGATTTCGATACTGTTCCATTACTTGGCCTGGTGGGCGCGATTAAGCTCAATCTGATTGACATTCGACGCGTGAGAAATTACGAACAACAAAACGAAAGCAAAAGAAATCATTTTTTATAGATTTCGTTGCTTCGGAGATCGATAAACATTTTGTTTTGAGCCAGTATGCGAATTTGTTTGACGGATATGGAACATTCGAAAGAAAATACACAATACAATTGAAAGGAGGCTTCATTCCTACAGTAAAACCAGCTAGAAGAGTGCCACAAGCGATTATCGGTAAATTGAAAGAAAAATTGAACGAATTAAAAAGGAATAATATTATCGCGGAAGCCGATGAATATAGCGAATGTGTACATAATCTTGTAGTTGTAGCGAAGAAAGATAAGAATTTGCGTTTATGTTTAGATCCATATGAATTGAATCAATCGATCATCGATGAGAGTTTTTTAGTACCGACTTTAGAAGAATTAACTGCAAAATTGAGCGGAATGAAATATTTCAGTGTATTAGATTTGAAAGACGGGTTTTGGCACGTGCAATTGGATGAACAATCACAGAAATTGTGTACCTTTGCAACACCATTTGGCAATTATAAATTCTTGAGAATGCCTTTCGGAATGTAATCGGGACCAAAAGTGTTCCAAAAGATGAATCATGCCAATTTCCGATGATATTTTGGTAACCGGCCGAACAAGAGAAGAACATGATAGAGTATTGTTAGAGGTTTTAGACAGGGCGAAAGAAAGAGGAGTTAAATTCAACAAATTTAAAACGAAAATTGCAGTGACGCAAGTGAAGTATTTGGGCCAAAGATTCTCTGAAAATAAAATTGAGCCAGATGACGAACGCATAGAAGCGATTAAGCAAATGGGAGAGCCCAAAAACAAGACAGATTTACAGAAATTTCTGGGTGTTATCAATTATGTTAGATCATTCATTTCTAATATGTCAGAATTGACAGCACCGTTAAGAGCTCTGATTAAGAAAAATGTAGTGTTTAGATGGGGCCGTACACAAACGGAGGCATTTAGAAAAATCAAAGATTCGATAGTCAACGCTCCAATTTTGGTTCCATTCGATGAAACAAAAGAAATTCAGATTCAATCAGATGCGTCAAGAGACGGTTTGAGGATGCTGTATCTTGCAAAATAAACAGCCAATATCGTTTGCATCGAGAAGCTTATCAGAGGCACAGCAAAGATACTCACAAATCGAAAAAGAGTTATTGTCGATTTTGTTCGCATGCAACAAATTCAGATTCTATACGTATGGCAGACCAATTCATGTTATTAACGATCACAAGCCTTTGACGGGAATTATGAAGAAAGAAATCCACAAAATATCGTCAGCACGTTTACAAAATATGAAATTGAAATTGATGAATTATGACATAAAGTTAGATTATGCTCCGGGAAAGTCCATTCATATAGCAGATTATTTGTCACGATATTCAATGTGCTCGAAACAGGGTGATCGATGAAACGTTAGACGACGCAGTGTTATGCATTAACGTCAGCAATCAGCGCAAAATAGAATTTCAAAGAGAAACTGCTAGCGATGCAAATTTGAAAGTATTGAAGAATTATTGTTTGAATGGATGGCCAAATAATAGGGCAAAATGTGAGGATTACGCGAAATTTTATTTCAAAATGCGAAATGAGATTTTCCTGGACGATGACATTTTGTTCATGAATGATAGAATTATGATACCGACATCGATGCGAGCATTAATATTGAAACAGTTGCATGAGCCACATTTTGGAATAACCGAAACAAAACGTAGGGCAAAAGACGCAGTTTACTGGCCTGGAATGGATAATTATATAGAGAAAATGATTAGTTCTTGTCACACATGTCAAATTAATGCAAATAAGAATCAAAAAGAGCCACTGATTCCACATTCAATTCCGAATAGACCATTTGAGAGGATAGCGTGCGATATTTTTGAATTCAAGAGTAAAGATTATTTAGTAATTGTTGATTACTATTCCAAATGGATAGAAATAAAACAATTGAAAGGCAAACGGGCGTTAGATGTTAATTTGGAATTAGCCGAAGTATTCAGCAGAAATGGAATACCGAGAGTAGTAATAGCAGATAACATGCCATTTAATTCTTTCGAATGTAGGAAGTTCGCAGAATCATTAGTATATGGCACTTTTGGAATATAGATCGACACCGACAAAAGACTTATTGTACTCTCCATCGCAACTAATCCAAAGTCGAATTATTCGTTCGCAAATTCCGGTAAAATTGAGTAATTTTGATCCAAAAATCTATAAAAATATTCGAAGTCAATTAGAAAATAAGCAACGAAATATGACAAAATATCATGATCGCACAGCTAAAGCCAGAAATGAATTTGAGCTGAATCAAGGAGTTTACGTTTGGGTCAATAACAAATGGCAGGTGGGAAACATTTCTCAAATATGGCACACTCCACGTTCATATGTTGTGAAAACAATTGAGGGTGAATACCGACGAAATAGTCGCGATATACGAAACAGAGTGAACGACCACCGAATCACAAATGATCATCAACAAACACAACCACAGCACATGAAATATACACGTAGTGGACGAGCATATTAATTTAAGCCGAAAATGTAAACAAACTAATATTCGAAGTGAATCGAATGAATTTCCCTCTGAACGAAAAATATGGAAGAGGGAAGAAGATGAAATATAAAAGAAATTGAAAATATTGTATTGTAAAATGCGGAAAACTGAAATTGACTTTTGTAACTCAAATTGCTTAAAAAAGGGAGATGTAGCATCGTATTGTATATTGAATAATCGTACGATGCTATGCATTAGTATTGGTAAGCAATGGACTGTATAGAGATATAAGTACAATCAATAAATCAGTATAGTATCATACCTCAAACATACAACATCGCTCTATTATCTAAAATCATCTGACTCTATCCAAGATACCACAGACAGTACTTTGAATAACATGGTATTTGCCACGTTTTAAGTTATACTCCCAAGAATTATCTACAATTTGACAGCGAATTTCGAAGAAACTGCTTAAAGCCGTTAGTTAATAATTTTAAGATCAATAAAGCATTTTGAAAACCTTTGCTGATTGACACTTGTCGGGCTGAGAGTTAAAACGGTTAAAAACATCTTACGTCATGCTCATGCTTACGAGAATTTTCCTTGGTGTGAATAGGAGATAAAATGTTTTTGACCGTTTTTACTCTCAGTCCGACACTTGTCAAGAGAGTCCGACATTAAAAGCAATTTACATCGAGGCAGTAGAAACCCGAAATCCGAAAGCAAATTTCCTAATTGAGTATCCAGTTGGCTATTTTGGGACGTTTTCGAATGGCTTACTAGGAAAACTCCGAGCACAATTGAGGGCTAGAGTCAAAAAATTCCAAAATTAAACATCTGACTGTGGCTTAGAGTGATTATTTTCCATTAAAATTTGTATCACAGTTGGCCAGTTAGAGTTGACTTAAGACAATCTGAAGTTACAATCAGTCCATCACTTGTTTGCACAGGGAAAGATTGAGAAGTTAACCGAAAGATTGTTTTGATTCTTGGTTGATGTCGTGACGATAATTAATATGATGCTCAATTTTACTAAAATCTCGCTCCCGTATTCTAAAACTGGTATCCACTCTCCTTTTCTGCTCAGTATTTTCCAGTCATTTTCGTTGATTAATGACGAAATAGTTTGGCTGCCAATTATATTTTTCCAAATTCCTTCTAAATAAGAGAAATTAAAGATTTCATCTTTTCTCAATTTCATATTAATATATGTAAAATATATCCTGGTGAACATTTTGTGTAGTGATGAGCAATCGAGAAAAACAAAACTGGGTGCGAAATCCATAATAATAGCGCTCTCCTGCTTATTTAAATAATATGTTCGTGTTTATTGAAGGTTCAACTCGCGCAAATGGTCAATTGCGGGTTTTGATCAAACCTCGCTCTGCGCTCGATAAACGTGCATTTGGATTCGTGGCAATCAATTTTTTTAATACAATTCCAGTTGACATCAAGAAATGTAACAATATCGGTTCATTTAAATTTCAGCTCAAAATCTGGTTGCGCAACAACCAGAAATAATTTTAGTTTCCTTCAGTTTTCGTTGCTTAGTTGATGAATGTGTGCTCTTGTCAACGTTTCTCCATCACCATCATCATTTAGTTTTAAGTTTTTTAAGTTTTTTTAGTTTTTCCCCTGACTCTCCTGGGCCAGGCCGGTTTTCCATTCTATAGTCACTCGTAGATATCCTCCATCCCTGTAATTGTCTTTGTTTAAGTCGTTCCATGGGCGGAATTTATACCGTATTGTGCAATTTGCCAGCATACATGAGTTACTGCGTAGCTCTTGTACATATAAGTATAAATTCAGGATTCCTAATTAATAAATAAATAAATAAATAATGAAAATATGCAAATATATAGTATTCAACTCGAAATTTGATTTATTATACTTTCAAAAATATAATAACATTTATTCAATTGATTTCAAGTCTTCACAAAAAAACAATTTCATCTTTTCTTGACCTTACTTTCGGAATGCTACTCATTCAACGAGTTTAAAAATTTCAACATTTTTTCCATTCAGCTTTAACGGAAAGATGATGATTGAATGTAGATTTGGTTTAATTTTGGCAATTAAATTGCATCAATTGAGTTCTCAAAAAAGCCAATCCCAAAATCGCGAAACCCACTGTTTTGCACTTGTAATGTTCGAAGGTGTTTTGGATGAGTTCAGGGCAAGCAACATTGTCTCATGCATTATACTATATCGCGCTATATCGCATGGACTCTTCCCAACCTTGTTTTTAGAATTAACATCGGCGCCATTGCTAATGAGTGTTCTAATGATGTCTTTATTGGCTGAAGGAATAAATCAAATGATCATCATTATTAATAATATGCTACTGCTATATTTTATGATATACTTTATGACCTGCTTTAAAAATTACCTTCGAACGAGTCATAAATTTTACTTGCTATGTTGATAAATTTGTTGTCCGAAAGGTTTTCCAAGTTTCTTTCTATTTCATTGCGTAAATGTTCCCTGTGAGCTAAACAGAATATTGATTTTAATACCATGATATAATGCATTATATTGCGAAAGCTTGAGTTCAGTTGTAGATATTTGATTGCATTTTCAAATGGATGATTTATTTTACATGGAGCAAAAAATTTAATGCTCTGGCATAACATCCTAACAATGCATCGTTACAAAATTACCCCAATTAACAGCTAAATGGAGAGGAGTATTGCCATCACTGTCTTTTGCATGAACATTTGCTTTGTTATCAACAAGCACCCGAACTGCGATCGCGCGACCTTAATAAATTCATGAAATCATTAAATTATTTTCATAATAATACATATATTAGTTGTCTGCATTCAAATTACCCTCTTTGACCGCTAAATGTAGGAGCGTGCTTCCGTTAGAATTCTGTTCATCAATGTCAACTTTATTGTCAATGAGCATTTTAACAACATTCGTGTGACCTCAATAAATAAAATTATTCATATAGATTAAACAGTTCAATTTCATTTATAGGTGTTCGGCAACTACCATCCATGGCGGCAAAATAGAGTGGCGTGTAACCTTTTCCGTCTCTTGCAAAAATGTCAGCGCCGTTGTCAATGAGCATTTGGATGGCATTCACTTGTCCTGAACGAAACAATCTTCATACAATAGTTTCTTTAAAGATTTCTTCTGACCAATAGAAATTCGATAATTTTTTATAACTCTGATTCAGAATTTCTGAATCTATGAAATCGTTTGAAGCAAGATTACATTGTAAGAACAAAGTGTCATTTCAATATCAGTCTATATGGAATTAACAATCAACTTACATATATTTTGAAAATAAGAACAAGACGTGAGCAAGACTTCTTTGTCTGCATCACAACTAATATTTATGATACATTCCACACAAATTCCGAAAAATAGATTCGAACGTTACCATACTTAGCAGCGAAGTGCATTGGCGTGTATTCGCGAATAATTTTCAGATTAACATTAGTGCCGGCGTCAATGTGATCCTTAAGGATTTTGATATGGCCTAATTAAATAAAACAATGTATTTTTTCAAGGATAAGTTGGCGATATATATCTCAGTTGATTTTTTCGTCGATATTTTCGTTTTTTTTGTTACAAATCGACTAACCGAACTCAGCAGCTGTGTGAATACTTTCATTGATTAAGGGTCTAAGGCAGACAATGAAAAAAAAAAAAATATTGCACGAAAGGAAACAGCAAAGTACATGCAATTGAAAATTCATATATTTACTTACGGATCTGTGAATTTGTTCAAGGTGTCTAATACAAAATAAAATATTTTTCAGAATCATTATAAAAGCGATTCAACTCTTCGATTAATATATTTGTTCTGCCTTATTCTATACGATTCGTTTTTATGAACAACAAAAATCAAATGGAAAAATATGTACTTGCAACTATGCTGACTAGAGGCGACCCAAGGCTTAGTATCAGAAGAACGAGTGTCTTCATTGTTTACATGCTACAAACAAATATGCGAAAGATGTTCAAAATGTGAAAAAGCAACAACAATAAATCTAAGAGGAGCCAAAAACTCACTATTTTCGAGGCGAAATTCTGACTGACTGAAACTAAAAATTAACACCAACTACGCATAAATCTAATAGAAAGAAATTTAATTTTCGTGATGTTAAACTGATTTCAATTATCGACGGAAGGCTGCAAAGAGCCCTTTGAACTGCTGAGCTTCCAAAATAATCGATTAAGAATAAACAGTTCGTTAAATTCAAATGGAATAATGCTTCAACACAATTGCTATTCATCTCAAGCACTTCATATTTTCATCATGAACAACTATATTTGTATATTATTCCATTTTTATTTGAACCTAATTTCATTGAAAGACCGAATCTAAAGGTTAATACTTGAAAGATAAGATTAAGAGTGTGATTGAATCACATATAGTGAAAAAAGAACGAAAATCACAGTTGCTTTACTACTGACATGTTATGAATAACATTTATTATTTTATTGCATAAAATCCAGGAAAACGCTCCTTTACTCACTCCGTGGTTTGTGTAAAATTTCGAATTGAGCCTCGAACCAAAATAAACCAGTTTTTGCACACACAAAGAAATTTAATGCACAAATTATACGTCGTAGTGAATATTGTTTGGATCTATGAATGAAATCGTGCAACTGACAATAATCTTATAAAAAATATCGTTTATGCTGCTATAAAAGTTCAATTTGATATTGTGATTGTTATCCTTATCTTTCTATTTATGTAAACCATATATTTAAATATACGATTTTTGAATGTTACACGGTACATTTTGGGACCATTTCCTGCCGATTTATTATTCAAATAGAGAATTGTTATACAAATATTCAAAATATGGGAAGCTCAATGAAATGAGTACCAAGAATTGGTACAATAATTGGGACAATATCAGTAAGTGATCGTTATATTGGAATATCTTTATTGGGATATTAACAGCTTTTCATTTAATTTTTCAAATTTATATTTTACCGTTTAATTTAATTAGGTTGAAACTTTTGCATGATCTCGAGTATACTCGTATATATCCCACTACATAAGACCAACACTCCAATTATAAAGATTATGATATCGCGAAATAAAACATAATTGTAGCGTCCATAGTTAAATGGATATTGAACACAAATGTCAATAACCGCTGGAATCGTTATAGCAAGCATTGATAAACAAATAGACCCAATTATGTGAATGAATAATCCCAAGTCGTTAACCGAAATTGCCATCGTAACTATTGGAATTTAACAAAGGTTTAATATGTTTCATTTAATCAGCCAAAAATATTTCATAGAGAGGTTAAATAAAAAGCTGTTTCATGTAAATGCAACTCACATGTGAAAATGACAATGCTCATGCGAACGATGTATTCGCCTATCAATTGATTTTTGAAGCATTTCTTTAAATAATTTTCAAAAATTATTTCCACGGCCACATAGCTCTGGAGTGCGTATGAAATGGCGATGGCTATTATGAATAATATATTAACAATAGTCGTGGAGCTGTGTCATGAGATATGAAAAATTAATATGATCAAATGGATTTTCAATCAATTCAAGCCATAAGGTGAGTATTTAATACATGTCTTACACATCATCTTGCGGTAAATTTGCAGTAATTGAGCTTCCAACTTCATCGCCATATTTCAAATAACCAAAAAATCCAAACAACGTGAACAGAATTGTAACAAAAGTCATTCCACCATTGAGCACTCCAAATGTTGCGACGAAATCTTTTGGATGCTTCGCGTGTGTCACCAAAGACATAATCACACCAACACCAACCATAGAAAAGATGACGGTACCAAAAAAATTGCTAAATTCCGAAATGGGTCCTAAAGGTTGACGTTCAGCTATTGGCGGAATGTCACGGAACAACTGGATGAAAATTATGACAATACCTAGAAGAGAACAATTTAGTTCAAATTATTCAAAATTATTTTGATCAAAGGAATTCATCCTATTCCAAGTGAATTTTTGACCTGACAAAATGACAGCGTTTGCTAGAAGTGCATATGGGGCGAGCGCTTTCAAATTCCGGATGCACATCAAGAGAACCAATGGCACCAAAATAAACAGTGTGTGAATTTGTATTGACATAAAATACCAAACGTCGATGACTGATTTCAAATTTGCTGACATAAATACGATGTAAACGCAGCCAATTCCAATTTGATTGAATAACAAAAAACCATGTACGATTCCACTTAAAAAGAACCATTAAAAGAATTAATGAAAACGATCGGAGCTGTCTTTGAAATGTTGGTAATATAAGAAAATCGATTCATTGTAATACATAGCATATCGTGACAGGCGGCGGAAAAAATATGGCCCTTCTTCAAGCGCAAATTTAAACGACTTCGGATATGATACCATGCCAATGCGGCGATGTTTACATATAATATATTGAGATCGCAACTGAAAGTCCAGATTATTATTTATTTTTGCAATTCGTATTGCAGTGATTTTTCCGCTGGAATTGGGATTATATTGTGATAGTGACTTACTAATATATGCAAGCAATATGTTAGCAATATTCCACTGGAAATGACTCCAACGGTTCCAGCTACATAGCCTGATCTCTTGAATGCGTTCGGCATTGCATAAATACCTGTGCCGATGATTGCCTTCAACATATGAACCAACGTTCCTAAATTTCTGGAAAAAAATGTGCAAATTAAATTTTAAGAAGTTTTTTTTGACACAAAATGATGATTCTCACGACACTGGATGTTCAACGTCACGATGTGAATATGGATCATAGCTGATGTGGTCCGTTTGTGAAATACTTTCAATACTATCCGAATTTCTTCATGTTAAATGAAATTAGTGACAATAATTTGTAAAGGTGATCAGAAACAAGTAATTCGAAGCGATTTCAGCAAAAATTTTAGAGAAAGAATCAACTCACTGTAGAGTAATGTTTTCCCTTCCGCTTCTTGTTGATGATTTTATCGACATTGCTATTTTTCGTTTTCGCGTCTTTCTTTTCAATCAAGTGACTTTGCTTTGCATGCTTTGATTGGAAACAAATATCGAATAAGAGATCAAATCAAAGCATAAACTCAATATTATAATAAATAGTCTGAAATACGTAGCACTAACTTTTCGGCACATTTCCCGATAGTTCACGGGTTCTTTATATTTAAATTCACCGACAATAAAAAAAATACACGATAAATTCGCCGTGTGCACCTCGCTATTGATGACGGGAACTTTTAGCCATGATTGAAGTTCTGTTTGAATTATTACTATAGTATTGAAAAAAACTTTACAAAAACGCATGAAAATATAGATTCTTGTAGTGAAATAAAGGACATCAAAATTTTTTTCTCAAATCGCTACAAAAGTTTTCTCAGAGTATCGAGAGAATTAAATGACCGTAAATCACACAATGGCCAAATTCGAAATTATTTTTTTTAAACTTCGATTCCTCTCTTGTAACTGATTTTGTGAAAAAAATAGATTCTCAGAGTTACATGATGATACGATAAGAAATAAACCTTACATGTGAACCCGTAGACTGTCGGGAAATGTCCGTAGAAATTAGTTTTTTAGTTATTATATTTTTTCCCAACGACAAGATCCAATTACATTCATTCAGTATCTCTAATCTTTGCCATCAATTTTCGTTGACTTTTTTAATATTTGTCAATATGGGTCATTTTCGCATTTAAAAACATTCGTAAAATCAGGAACATGTATGAAACGTTCGCAGCATATGCGTAAATGCGGAGCCATTCGTATCAAATACGTACATTAGCAGACGTCCGCATGAGTTGAATCCCCCTAGGATTTGTGATGTTTCAAATGAAAATTCGGATTCGATGTTAATAATTGGCAAAGGAATTCATGTTTGCCTTGGTAATGCTGCTCAACCGATCAATGTTTAACCCTTAAAATTTCGCGAAATTCCTCCTTGAAATTACGAAGACGCAAATGAACTTCAGTAAAACCCTTACCTATAATGATATAACCTAGAATGTTGTTGAAATAATATAATTAAATGACATCTGCTGTTTGAAAATTGGGCACGAAGCGTAAAAGTATGTAAATATTTGAGTTTCGCAAAAAGTATAATATAAGTTGAATGTTTCGTTCTGAGCACATTATTAGAATTACTATTTAGTAAAACATGTGTATGAAACAAAGCATTTTAAGGGAACTATGCGACTTTTTGCACCTTTGTGCATTTGGCTTGTTGTTTTGGCAAGTAGTTAACATTTTTGCTGTTAAATACAAATCCTTTTAACAGCGTTCGCTTCTTGTCAATAGGTATTTACTTGTGAAGGAGCCTTATGGAAGACAAGCATGCTTGGAGGAACCTGTATGTATAATTTCTCAAAGTTGCTTTTCGAATTTAATAATTATTTTGTTTTTTATTTTGTAGGTGCCATCCTTAACCTGATGTGAGTTGAAATCATGATTGTTGCCTCATGAAAAAAATTATATTTGATTGCTACGACTTAATTTAATTTGCAGAAGCGATTTAGAATTCCGAAGACGTTATAATGGCTAAATGAAAAAATTGGCGGACTTTTTGATTGGAATATTGCTTTTATATTTGTAGTTTTACAGTGATTAATTTCGACTCAGAGAATTTGGAAAAAAAATCGGTCGAGTTTTTACGCAGCCGTAAGATAATAGGTCTACCGGTTGAAAATGTCGTTATTTCAGACAACTTCATATGTATTACTCTGAGGTGAATTTTGGCTATGACAGCTGTCACATCAGAAACTTCATGTCATTGTCTAATTATTTCAGTCTAGGTTATTGGTCATTAGTGAAAATAATTTTTTTTTTGTGAAGCCGTAAAATGTCTACATTCGTGCCATCAAAACAACATTTGCGGGAAGTTCTAATATTCTCAAATGGGATGTCCTACCCCATCCGCCGTATAGCCCAGACGTTGCTTCTTCCAATTATCATCTCTTCCGATTGATGCATGGCCTGGCTGACCAGCACTTCTTCAATTATGATGAAGTCAAAAATTGGATCGATTTGTAAAACGACATTTTCAGCCGGTAGTCCTGTTACATTTCTCCTTTTTGACTTTGATTACAGATATGAATTTATATAATTTATACACAGTAAATAAAGTCTGTGCAAAAAGTACAGACATCGATTGTAAAATCGCATTTTCCAACCATTTTTGTATGGAGGTTGTGAACTTCGCAAAATTTTACAACAGTTCATTTTCACAGAAAATGTTGCGAAGTTCACAACCTCCATACAAAAATGGTTGGAAAGTGCGATTTTACTACCGATGTCTGTACTTTTTACATATACTTTATTTACTGTGTAATAATTGAATTTAGATATGCTTCTGAAAAACTAAGGGACAATTTCAAAGAGAGTTGTAAATTGATTTATACATCAATGGAATTCGACTTGGAAGAAAGAACTTCATATAAGAGATTTGCTGATGCAGGACCAGTAGCTGCTTCTTTGGCTGCGAGTTTTTACAGAGCCTTCGGTTCGCCAAAAAAAGCTCTTAAATCAGTGACTACAAAACAACGATATTTTCAGTGAATATCTAACATATTTACTTCTTCAACATATGGAATTTTCCTATTGTCAATTGTTTTCGAAGCTACTCGATTCATGGACGTGTTTTAATGGTCTTGTTTTTCGTTCTGTCTCAGGTTCCATGTGTACATGAAACTATTTTATCATTTGCATATTAGTACTAAATTGTTCATAAATAAATAATGAAATAGTTTTATAATATAACGGAATAGCGTAAGAAACATTTTAAATGTTGTCAATAAACGTAAATACGAAACAGTATTGTGGCGAATCTTTTGACAACTGCTTGAATATTTATTCCGCCGATTGCAGTTTAGCTCTGCTCTCAGATGTCAATCCATTCAAACGCTCACTGTATTCAGTAATATGATCATTACGTTATAATCCGTAAATGTATCTAATCTTGTCGTTATCAGCAACAAGATCTCGGTGAACCTGATTATGAGTGCCATTGGCACCCCAACCATATGTTACTACAATCCCATAATCTATTATAGGATCGATTAGCGTTGCAGCCATATCACGTTTTATGTAATTGGGTATAAAATGCTTCGTATGGCATATGCGATTTAACACGCGATACAATTTCTGCAATTTAAACTTGAACTAAGAACATGAAAGAAACCAAGGTTCTTTATTGACTTACAGAATTCCAGTTTTTCATCACCTATTTTTACATCATTGATCAAAATTCAACCGACTTGTTTGATGTTTAGAACCGATTTTCATTACTTTAGACTTAGAACCGTTCAATTTCATACCGCGACGTTCGATAAAATCATTTAATTTAGCAAGATCTGAATTTGCTCTATAGATACCGTCATTAATTTGAAAAAAATCTGCTTCGAGAAGGGCTTGACAATCATCCGCGAACAAATGGCCAGTCATATGATCGAGCACGTTGATCAGAAGAATGAAAAGAAGCAAAGAAACTATGAATATACGAACATGAAATGATTGTGGAATATAAAAATACGTACAATAATTAATTGTCACAGAGTTATTATACCTATGTATATAAAATGAACTTTAAAGCGTGGCCTGGGAAAAATCCGTTACGGAAACAGATGGAATTTTACCATAAAAATCATTTGTTTTTTCTTCGAGACAATTTGAAGATTGTGCGTGATAATGGTGTTATAGGTTTCAGAAATGAACATTATTGCATGGAGCAATAAGGTTCAAATTCATTTGAAGTTTACGTTCAACATTGAACTTTTCACTGTTTCGTTTGAAGAACATAGCTGTCATATAAATATTTCCCAAATCTCTTTGCAATTTTTTATTACTACTTGCAATTTTTTATGACTAATTTTTTTAATAAATAAACAATATCCTAAAGTTTCAATTCGATACAATGTGAACTTAAGATAGTCGCCATACAAATTTTTCGTTTCGACCCCGAAAAGACCCAGAAAATCGGAAATTTTTCTGGGGGCTTAATTCCATCGGAATGACTTGAAATTTTGTATGACATATTTTTTTCATAAAAAATTAATATTCTGAAATCTTCATTATGATACAATGCGAACTAAAAATAGTCCCCATACAAATTTTTCTTAATTATATTGAAAAACAGCCCATTTATTGATTCGAATCCACTAGAACTACCCGAAGACATGATCCAATTGAGATGAAAATTAATAGGTTTCTATTCCTAATGTATACCAACATGTGCGTTCATTTTCACTCAATTCTAATCTCTATTTTTTGAATTATCGTGTTAACAAATTTTTGCGTACAACATACAACGGACAAGAAATTTCTCCGGGAATGGTTTTCTCGGTTTGAATGTTCAATTGAACGTTTACCATATTTGCTTACAGCAAATGTTCCCTAAATCGCAATTGCTTAAAAGTCTTGTGTTTCAAAAGCAATCAAAATCAACTGACTCTCATTCGTTCCTGCTTAAGTTTTTGTCGAACATTTCAATTCATATATGAATCAATTTGAACTTATTTTCCATATTTCGTCCTTCCGATGATGGCAAATAATCCAAGAGTACAGTCTTCTATAGATCTTTGTTGGGGCAATTAGCCAAATTTGTGCATAAACACAGTCCACATTTCTTATGTTATCTTTAAGCTTGTTTATTGCTGCGCTTACAACCATTTGATAACTCAAACTACTTTCAGATTCTTATATAAAAATATTTGAATTATGTTGAGGATATGTTAGTTAATAATAGTTAATAATACGCAATGAAAAACACCAATGATGTAGATGCTATCTAAGATCTATCTAAAATTGTGAAGATTTGTTATAAATATTTCATTTTAATTTATTTTTTGATGAATATTTTTATTATATTTATATTTTTTTTTTTAAATAAATGGGGATGAATTAAGATGACTGCATAATTATAAATTGAAGTTTTTTCCCGGAGCGACTCCATAACTACTGAGAATCGATTTGTTTTTCGCTGTCGTGTGAAAAAAACCATATGAAGATTATTGCAAAAATAGCATTAGATAGCTTACCTAAGCATTTCTCGTCATCAATTTTTGCACTGATTTTTATTGACCATCTTAGATTAGATATCAGATTTGTATATCAAATATTTGCCATCTTATATTACGTTTGTATACCGAATTGAACCTTGCCAGTGTAACAGTCTTTAAATCAAGTATAATTTTGCTTGTTTTACGAGTGGCTATTGGTGAGAGGCTTGCTGCTCATACGTACAGTGGTCGTTTTGTTGCACGGGACCGACGGCTTTACGTGCCCTCCGAAGTACGCCATAGTGTCGAATCAAAGCAATTTGAAATAAAATCATTTTGTATCACCAACATTCGAACCTATGTCCTCATGACTGTGACACGAATAATCGCAGTGCACTTACCGCTTGGTCGCAGCCTGGGTTGTGGCGTCAATATATCTTTGAAATGCGTTATATTGCCAGTCATGCGAAACTAAGACCAAATGCAACAGCACTAACAACAGCTGCCACTGTCAATTCAAGCAGTCAATCTGCTTTACTTTATCAAAGTACATCATAAAAAGGAATCAGATGCTCTGAACTCAATAACTATCGAGAATAAATCGACTTTTTCCAAGCAAAAATACTAATAATTGAAGAATATTTTACGTGTGACAAACAACCAGCCATTATCTTATAAAAAGAAATCAGAAGTACAGAAAACAATTGATGAAATGTTGGCTCAGGAAATCATTAGACCAAGTAACTCTCTGTATGCGTCCCCTATTGTGCTTGTGTGAAAAAAGAATGATAAACTTAGATGTGTGTTTATTATTGTGCTTTGGATACGACGTTAGAGATCGCATTCCTCTGCCGGTCTTTGAAGATTGTTTGAATTATTTGAGAGAAATTTTTTAGCATTTTGGATTTGAAATACGTAATTCATCAGGCAACGATGCGTAAGAAGTCCATTCCATTGACAACTTTTGTAACACTCTATGAAAATAATATACTTTTTGGATTACAAAGCTACCAATAACACATACAGATTTTAAAGGACCTGTTAAGATTTGGGATCAGATTCCATTTGCTCAGAAATTATTTATTTTTGTTCAGAAATTATTTCCCCAGGAATAGATAGACCCAGCCAGTACAACGGAGTATAGGTTTGTTTTCGTATTTCAGACCCTTTGTAGAAGATTTCTCTTCTATTGCATATGCGTTGAATCTTTTATTAACAAGAAAAGAAGCAAACTTTGTATGGAGTAATGAATGTATATTGGCTTTCTTAACATAACGAGATGCGTTGTTTAAGGCCCCAGTGCTGTGTAATTTCAAAATTTCATTATTGTAGATAAATAATATTCGTGCTATTTCTTGCATGACTTTGAACACTCATCGTCTTCACAAATTTCACACGAACTTATGGATGGAATCTCATAAAATTCTCGTGCTGTGCGAGCTGCAGAAAAATTTGAATAAACAATTACGACAATTTCAAATGGAATCTAGGGAAAGATATCTTTTTGAAACTTACAGCTGTCATAGTAATCGAAAATTCGTACTGGGACTGGCTTGTTTTCTGCTACTTTGTGTGATCGATATCCTTGAATTTGTAAGCAAATCTCTTCATTTGCTAACATTCGATTGATATAAATGTTGGCTTCTGTATCACCTCGTTTCGTTTCGACCAATTTTACATGTGATATGATTAAAAGATCATTCAAACGATCTTTATTGACAAGGAATCCGCTCGGCATTGACATTTCCATCACAACCATATTCGAGTGCTGTTCGTCTTCCGTCTCCGGGTTGAATCTGTGAATGAAATTGAATGTACACAAAGGCAGTTTATTTAACTAAAATAATTTCATACAAACTTTGAGCAAACTTCAACGTTCAAGTGACCAGCAGAGGTCTCGAGCACCTTTGGGTGCAGTGTAAATGCCGAATAAACATCACTTTTGTTCAGATTATATCGATAAGAGATTTGGAATAGCGCGAAACCGTGTCCAGCCGCCGAGACGTGTATTGATTGAGTGTCTGATGGCAAATCGATGGTTTGCAAGAGAAGAGCATTCTCAGCATTCACATTGATCACCATTTCTTCAGATTTATCGGCTTGAATTTTCAATTGAACGTTACCGCCTCTATTCGTCACAAATCGAGAATATTTTGCGATTGCCTCCAAACCAATAACTGTGTCTTGAGTTCCAAGGAAACCACCTTTATCATTTCGTTGCGCCAGAAGCCATTTAAAGTACGGGAGAGCTTCAGTAATTCGTTTGGCTTCGATGAGTGAAAGCAGTCCGTATGAAGTTATTTCAACATCAATTGAAATGGACTGTCGTTCATTTGATCCTGGTTTTGTGTTGGTCCACCACTTCAACTGATTTCCAGGCGTTGTTTTAGAAACGAGGTCATTCAAGACTTGATCTTTAGTCGAGTGGTTGGCCAAATGAAGGGCGTAGGCAGCAATTGCGTGTGTATATGGGTTGTCAATATGTTGAATATTCGAAACAATGTTGTTGATAGCCTTATTAACTGTTTCTTCATATTGCCAATTATCTGATTTCTGCTAGAACGATAATATTGAGTGCCATCATTAGACATTATTTCGTGAATTCGATTTGATATGGGAAAATATAAAAAACCTACCTTATTTACTAGGAAAGCGATTGTGGTGTATGCAGTGAGAGCAATTCCTTTACTAGATCCTCCTTGCATGTTTTTATCATAAATTCGGCCAACTTCTGGGAAATTGCCATCGGCAGCTTGATTGCTGCTGAGCCAATTTAAAGCTTCCTCAATGACTTTGCTATCGATATCGATATATTGGTCAGCTTGTTTGAATGATTTAACAACAAATGCAGATAGCCAGGTGCTGCCCCTACTATCACTCTTGCCAAATACACTGAATGAGCCGTCATTGCGACGATAATTTAGTTCGCGTTGATACCCACTCAATAAATATTGTATAGCCCTCTCTTTGGTTTGAAGATCAAGACTGCCTGCTGCTCTCAAATAATCCAGAACAACAATGTCTGGGACGAAATTTATCATATTTTGCTCACCGCATCCCGTTGGTAAACGAATCAATTCGCGCAAGTTCTCAATTGTTGGCCCGAGCAAATCTCCAATTGCATTCACTTTGATTTTCAATGATCCTGCAACTGAATTTTCGGGAACATCGATATTATGAACGTCATCAAATTGGTTCGATTCGCGTAGATCCACAAAAACTGCTTTATTCACAAATTGTGGGACACCTTCTGGCTCGACTTGCAGAATTTGGGCAATTGAGTCGCCAGCCATAGCTGAAGTGACTGTTACCTTAAATTCAATTTTTCCAACTGAATTAAATCGAATGAGAAACGTCGAAGATAATCCAGAGTCAGCTGCTACCGATACTTGACGCTTGCGTTCATTTCTATCACTTTCGACATCATCAACGAATTCGAATTCACCTTCTTCATTATGCACAGTCAACTCGGCAGTTATATTCGTACTCAGATAATTGAACAAAACAACTGGAACGGCGACCACTTCACCACGTATAACAGAATACGGTAGATTCAAAGACACGAAGAATTGTTGAAATACTTTGAGTGATTTTGGTTTCTTTGTCAATCCAAGGCCCATCTCTGGATGAACAGAAAATGCGGTTAAAGCCCATGATGTGATTGTGTCCGGAACTTTTTTAGTGAGTTTCAGGCTTCCATTGTTCACATCGAAATCTTCCCACAGCCAAGTCTCTGGAAACTTCGTTCGAACTCGTGGTGGTTCTATTGTGGCTGTTGGCATCCTATCAAAAACATCTTCTTCCAATAGTGCGAAAGGTTCTTCAAGAATTGGAGGTAGAGGACGTATCTCGTTTGCATAATTTTGTTTAGCATTTGTCAACAGAATGAAATTGCTTTGCTGGAATGGCTGGAAAAATGTATCCAAATTGAAGCGTCTCTGAACGTCCCATGGACCTTTTTGTGCGTAGTGAATGTGATATCGGTAATCCTGCATTTCATTCGATACATCATTTATTGTAAGATCCTCATTTTCTTTCAACAGCAACACACTTTGATCGACTCCCACCAAGCCAACATACGATCCAGGATGTGTAGCTACATCGATATCTACATCACTGCCTGGCTGAGTTTCAGTTGTCGACAGCGTCAATTTAACGAAATTGTTGAGGCCTTCCTCGATTGTTAGATCAGTTTTAGATACAATGATCTCACTGCCTTTGAAGCGGTAGGCAATGATTGTTGCTTTTGGAAATAGATCGAATGTTGCTTTAAATTTAAAAACATACACACTTTGGTTCGATACAGCGATGTTTTCAGCATGAACTAATTTTCCTCGGCCCACCAAATGGTACGTAAAACTTTGTATCAGATCGAGCGATTTCACTTCAACGAAGATGTTTTCATTGAGAATTGGACTGCAAAATTTATTCGAATCAGTCACAATTTTGAATAGCAGAATCAATTACCGTTGTTTACCGTTTTGTCAATAATTTGATACTGAAATCGGCTGATTCGTCTGATGAAACTGGATAAAAATTTCCCAAGTCCCATTCGACGTCATCCATGTATTTTACCTGAATAATAAGTGAATAGAAACTCAAGTTTGTGATCGATGTTCGCAAATTGTCATAAAAACTCATAAATAGATGTGCCAAATACCTAATAATTGAGATCCTCATAGCGGAAACATGATATATGAAGCATATAATCAATGGAACGTAAAAGTGTGATATATGCTATGTATTTTTCTCGAAAGCAAGAGTGAGACCACTTTTCTGGGAGCAAAAGCGTGATTAATGTTCATCCCGCTTTAAATTTCGCAAAATTTTATCTTACTTGTGCTATATACTGTATGTATCTCGGTTTTACTAGAAGAAAATAAAAATGTCTCACTTTTGCTGTCGCAAGAAAATATCACACTTTTGGCCGGGATTTTTTTTATACCGATTTTGCTCGTGAGCATTTTTATAAATACCACCAGAAAGCCCAAAATAATTATGATTATTCGAAATCCCATCTGGCATTGTCGAATTTGGCGGGCAAAACCTCGATAAAAAATGTCCGCGAGCAAAAATTTGATGATATAAAATTCTCGAGCAAAAGGATGATACAAAAATTATTTGAAGAACAACGAGATAACTTGTTCAACGAACGAGCGTGGGATAAAATTTAATTCACGTGTTCACTCCCAAGAAAAATGATCACAGAGTTGCACTCCGGAAATTATTGTAAATGATTTGAATAAGAAAAAACATAGGTGTATGTAATAAATAATAAGGAATAAAAGTTTTTATTGTGTTTTAATTTAGGCTTTAGCGCGAGGAATGCATTTTTATTACTTCTGCACTGAAGAAAGAGAGTAATAAAATTTGAATGAAGAATTGAATAAAAAATGAATAAGAAAACGAATAAAAACTAACTAAGAAGTAATAATTATTACAAATTAGTCAGTAACAAATGAATAATTATTACAACTTATTCGCGAATAAGAATGAATAACGAATAGAATAATAAACATGACGAAAGTAATAAGTGAATAAGAAATCGAATAATTATTACAAAAATTAACACCTATCAGAAAAAAATATCACTCTGTTGCATGGAGAAATTTTATATCTCAGTTTTACAAAACGATAAAAATATATCACGTTTTTGTTATGGGCTTTCTGTTTTATAACAAATTCTTTTAATTATTATTAAAAATACAGGGTACGACATCTCTTATGTCGGTATGTAGACTATTGAATAACTTAAAAAATATACAACCGATTGACTTGACAGAAAAAAAGCAAGATGTCGTTGAGAGTAACAGACATGGATTTCGGTTGCTGCCGAAACGGTGAAAACCTATTTTTCGAGTTAAATTAAATTTTAGGATTTTTTAAATTTTATTTTTGTTTCCAACGTGTCCAGTAATCGTATTTGCTTTAGTATATTATGGAGTTCGCGTGAAAACTCCGATTTTCCGGGTTTTTTCGTATAAAGTGTGTGTTCGGTACGGGAAAGTGTACACTTGTTTACGCGGCCAATGTCAAACTCGAACATGTAAACATAAGCACCGGCTACAGTGACTGTGCAATTTAAAATTGTTGGCCGTAAAATAGATTTAATTTGGATATTTAGGAGTAGAAATCAATTTTTTATTCCTTTTATAATATTTAATTTTCAAAAATATTACTTTTGTGCATTTAATATGAGCAGAAGACAAGACCATTAGTTTCAGTGCTTGTGTCCGTTAGTTCGTCAATGGCGGCCGTGAAAACAAGAAAAGTGCTCCGCGAATTAGCTTTGTTATAATTTGAACGGCGTTTTATTCATTTTAAGTGGTCATTAACTATGAATCTCGAGTTAATATTTCATTAGTAATTTTACAATTGGTTTCATGTTGTCTCCGCGCATATTCTCTACTATTTGTGGCAAAATAACGGTGAATGTTCGGTTAATACTGCTTTCATATGTAACGAGTGTACACGTAATTTGGTGAGTTCGTTCCAATTTCATACATTTTGCCGAGTTTATTGTCGTAAATTTTTACTATTTCCGATTTCGGTAGCATGGTAAATCCGCTGACATGTCTCTTTCGGCAAAATCGATGTGTTTTTTCTCGGGTGCAGTGTGGCTTAGCACGCCCCTCACCTTAAAATTCATTTAGCTCGAAATCGAAACAATGTGCCTCGGACGAGGGGAGACCACGGAGCTCGCCCTCCCCGGGACCTGATCGGAGCTCCACAGTTGAAGACCGTTTTGAATTTTGGAACTTTGAATTTGAGAGGAGGTTTTGAGTCTAAGAAGTTCGAATTAGTTGACAGAGCAAATGTTTTCGGTTTAGATATCTTAGCTTTGAGTGATGTCCGTATTAAAGGACAGTTTGAGGATACGTTAGGGAATTATCGCGTATTTCTGTCGGGTGTTTCTAGAGGAAGAGCATAATTGGGGCGTAGGGTTTTTGATTCACAAAAGTTAAGAGTGTTCGGTAATCAGTCATAGATTCGTCAATGAGAGATTAATGTGGATCTCGATTAAAATTGGGAGAGCAATTTATAGATTTGTGAGTGTTTATTCGCCATGTGAAGGGGCAGACTCGGACCGTTTGAACGATTTCTACATCGATCTGAATGACGTAGTCGATAGAAAGGGCAGTGAAAGAGTGATTCTATAGAATAATAATATATTAGGCGATTTCAATGCGAGAGTGGGTAGAAACGATTCAAATTTCTCCGCTGTACTGGGATTACTCGATTTGTGCCAGAGTTCGGATTTAGTTATAACTTATTCATTTTTCAAGCACAAGAAAATTAACATGCATTCGTGGGGAAATCCTGGCCAGAATCGAAAATCTTTTCTCGATTACCTTATCATTGAGGCAAGCTTGCGCAAAACAGTTTTAAATACGAGAGTGTATAGAAGTTTTGGTCTAGACTCTGATCACTACTTGGTAGCCAGCAAACTATGCATTAGCAAGAGCGGCTTAAGAAGCTGTCAGAAGTCAACAAAAAGAGTGAAAGTGGAAGTTTTTAGCAAAATTAGGGGAAAAATTTGCGCAAGTCGAAGTGAACGAAGCGTCTGATATTGAGTATGAATCGAATTTGTTCAAGGAAGTGATTGTAGAAGTAGCAAAAGAGTGTTGTGGCATGTTTGTACTCAAGAATGGGAGAAAGAAGACTGAATGGTGGAATGAAGATATTAGAATTGCTGTAAAAGAAAGGAGAATGAGATGGATCCGCTAGTTGCAGAACATAACCGACGAAAATATGGTGTCGTATAGGGAACAAAAACGTGTGGAGAAAATGATGGTAAAAGGAGCAAAAGAGAGAGAATGGATGAAGTTTGGTCAGGATGTAGAAGTTGCTGGACAACAGAGGAATAAGGTATTCTGGTCAAGGGTTAAGAACATTAGGAATGGAGGCAAGAAACATGCTCCTGGAGCTGTTTTGGACAAGTTGGGCAATGTAGTGATGGGCAGAAAGAATGTGTTGAAACGATGGAAGGAATATTTTGATGAATTGCTGAATGTAGAAAATGCCGATTTGGTGAATGAGAATGTTAATGTAAATGTGAGTGAAGAGAGTTTGGAAGAGATTAGCATGGATGAAATTCAGATTCAAATTAATAAGTTGAGTTGGGGTAAGGCTGCGGGTTTGGATGAGATTCAAAATGAATATTTGATTAGTAGTGGTTTGGTAGGTGTTAATAAAAACGATATTGCGCTTCATTCAAACCCATTCAATGTTCGTGAATCGTCGGTGGAGTCTTTTAGAACAAAAAATCTATCACTTATTAATGAACATACGGCACCAATAAATCAGATGTGTAAACTGCAAACTTCATTGATGAGCTGTTTATAGAACCTGCTTCTCGTGCAAATTTTAAATATCAATTAGTTGTCTGTGATAAATTGAATCTTAGGTTGAAACAAAAATTCCAATGATTTTAGTTAAACCATTTCTTTTTAAATTTCATTAGCATTGTTAATATTGTGATATTGTGATTATGTGATATCTTTAGCATAGTTATCGAATGTAATATTTATACAAATTGTATTTATAATCATCCAACCTTGCAATTTTTGAATGGATTTTTCTAAAAGAAAAGATACAGGTTTTAATGGTGTTTAGATCCGATATAATCGATTAATGACCTTTACCTTTTCCCTGTCAGATATGTTATTACTTAACAATGAATAAAAACAGCCAGTCTTTGGCGGTGTATTGATAATAAAAAATTTAAATGTCTACATACAGAAATAAGAAATGTCGCACCCACTAGATTTATTAATTATTAAAACAAATATAAATCTTGCTATTAATTAGTAACATGGTGTTAACTTATAATTACTAGTTAGTAATCATTAGTCATTATTAGAACCAAATTAAAAGAATTTTATTATGATGTGTATATTGAAATTTTACTTGTGTAAATGTACACTGGCAAAAAAAAGGTTGAGACCACCCACATTTTTCAAAAAATTCATTGAAATTCCTCATGTTCTTATGTTTATTTCTTAATGAATTCCATTAAAAATTATTTAATCTTACATCACAAAAAGATGATTTCCAAATTATTACGAAATTTGGAATTTATCACTTTTTTTGAATTTTTGCACTTTAAAAGTGAGAAATAAGGTTAGGACCATTCAACTATTTTGCTTAAAAACTATATTTTTCTTTGCAAAAACTTTTTTAGTATTTGGTCCATTTGCCTTTGGCATCATGTAAAGCGATGATTCGATGCGGTAAACTGTCATACAGTGATTGGATTTTTTCCTGTGGGATGTTTTGCCAAGCCGCCTCAATGGCCTCCGTCAATTCTTGTTTTGTGTTGAATTGTCGGCCTTCTTTGTAAACTTCTTTGGCTAAAATCGACCACACGTTTTCAATGATGTTCATATCTGGTGATTTGGCCGGCCAATTGTCAAAAAGATTTATTCCACGTTGTTTAAAATCAGCCAAATTTGACCTGGCCACGTGAATTGGGGCATTGTCTTGTTGAAATTGTCAGCCTAAACCAGCGCATTCATATCCATATGCTGGAAAATTAGGGCCGACCATCTCCTGGTATTGTATTTCGTTCATTCTGGTTGAAATGAATGACAGCGGCATCTTTTTCAAGTAGCCAATGGCGCCCCATACCATCACAGAACCACCGCCAGATTGGCGCTTACTGAAAATCTTTTCTTCGGTGCGCAAATCGTGCCAATAATAGGCAAATCCATCTGGGCCATCCAAATTGAACTTCTTTCCATCTGAAAAAATTATTTTGCGCCATTGGTTTGTCCAATGAATGTGATCCAGAGCGAACTTGTTACGCCCCTCAATATTGGCTGGTGACAACATTGGCTTACCCTTCATTTTTTCGTATTTTAAGCGGCCAGAGCCACTTAAAATTTGTTGAATACGTTGAACACCAACAGATAAATTATTTTCTGTCTTCGATTACCGAGCAGACTTAAACTATTCATGGCACTTCGAATTAAACACCGTTTTTGCGTTGGTGATACAGATGATGGCCGTCCAGTTTTGTAGTTTTGACCATAGTAATTTTGATCATCTTTTGAATTCAGCACAACATTTACTTCGGCTTATTTCCTTTGCTATCTGTCGAATGACAATGATGTATAATCTTTAAATGTGGAAATTTTTGATTTTACCGCTTCAGTCAGTGGTTTGCCGCGTCCCATTGTTAATCGATTGAATTTTAGATGACAACTGCGACACAACTATTGTGAAATTGCATAAATTGTCTCTAGAAGGTTTTTAACGGTAAATTTCATCGCAACAAGTGTCAGAAAATGCAAGCACCATTGTTTATTTTGCTCAAAACATCAAATGGTCCTAACCTTGCACTTTTAAAGTGCAAAAATTAAAAAAAAAGTGAAAAATTCCAAATTTTGTAATAATTTGGAAAAAATCTTTTTGTGATGTAAAATTAAATAATTATTAATAAAATTCATTAAGAAATAAACATAAAATCATAAGGAATTTCAATGATTGTTTTTGAAAAATTGGAGTGACCCTAACTTTTTTTTTGCCAGTGTAAGTTGCAATTGTCGTGTGTTTTTGTCAAGATTTTAGTAACGTTTTAATTCTCACAATAGTTTTAGACTGGATTTCATTCTCACAATTTCAGTAACGTTTACACCATTTGGAAAAAAAGAAAATGAACATTTGAATTTTAAGCTAATACAAGCTTATAATCAATTGGTTATTTATTTTTTTATTTATTTATTGCAAAACCTAAATTCATACCAATATGTGCTCTCAGCAAGCTGAGAACATGCTGGTCTTAGACCCAATACGATATGAATTCCGCCCATGGTGCGACTTAAGCAAGAAGACTATTACATTTCATCAAGGGGGGATGGTATTTATGAATAGACTTTAAATACCGATATTGATTCCGGAAAACCATGGCAAAACCGGCCTGATTCAGGAGAATCAGGGGAAGTACATCATTGTTTACTTAATATTTTCCCTACTTTATACAATGCAAAAACTCATCCTAAATCTATAGGCGAGAATGATCATAATACCAAATCTGAGCATGTTTGAATTTACTTGATAGAAAAAATAAAAGAAATAGAAGAAAAAGGAGAAATACTAATTTCCTATGCGCAACCAGTGCTTCAATTTAAATTTAAACGCGGATAACGATTCAACATTTCTTACTTCGATGGGAATGCTATTCCACAAATTAATTGCTTCGTAAGTAAAAGCGCGTTTATCAAATTCAGTTTGCGGAAACTGTACTTGAAGATTATTTTGAGATCGGGCTCTACCGTTGATTCGAACAAACATATGATTCAAATAATTCGGCGAACGATTAGACAATTGCTTATAGATCAAGGTCGCTGAATGAAGCTTAGCTCTACACTCAGGGTTCAATCCATTAAGGCGCTGTCGATATTCAGTGATGTGATCATTACGTTTTAAACCGTAAATATACCGTATTTTGTCATTGTCGGCAACAAGAATACGATTTTCTTGATTTAGGGTGCCGTGCACACCCCAACCATATGTAATCACATCACCATAGTCCATTAAAGGATCGATCAGCGCAGTGGCAATGTCCCGCTTAACATAGTTGGGTATAAGATGCTTGGTATGACGTATACGATTTAACACACCGTATACCTTTTGCAGCTTACTCCCAACATGCTCTTCGAAATTTAAATTTTCGTCAAAAATGACGCCGAGATTTTTGATCGATTTACAGAATTCCAGCTTGTCACCTCCAATGGTAACATCATTGATCATATCAAAATTCAATCGACTTGTATGGTGCTTAGAACCGATGATCATGACTTTGGATTTCAATCCATTTAATTTCATACCGCGACTTGTAATAAAATCATTTAATTTAGCAAGATCGGAGTTTACTTTAGAGATTCCTTCATTAATTTGATTGAAATCCACTTCAAGATATGCTTGAGCGTCATCAGCAAATAAATGGCCAGTCATATGCTCAAGCACATTGAAAGTATCATTAAATTTCATGATGTTAATTCGAGAATTCACAGTTTGAACTATAATTGAGGATTACCATGAAAATGCCCGATTTTTTTCCCGAACACTGAGTTTCCCGAAAACGGTTTTCGATTTTTTCCCGATTTTTTCTGAAAAATTGAAATTCCCGAAAAATATTTATTCGAAAAAAATATTCCCGAAAAAAGAAAAATTAGGGGGAATTTTGAATTCGAAAATAACCGAATCAAATCAGAAGGTTGGAAAAGTGCATATGCATCGAAATCTTTTTTCAGGAAGCATTTCTTGTTTCGGAAAATTCGTTTTCAGGTTTTTTTTTTATTTTCAAATTTCGGGAAAGTATTCTTCGGGAAATATTTGAGAGACAATTTCGGGCCAACCATAAAAAACGCGGTCAAGAAAGTGTTTAAAAAAAATGCGAAAAAAACGTTGTGAATAAAATTATTCCCAATTAAAATTGTGATTAAAACATTTCGGGTAGAGGTGGGACAATTTTCTGCGAGAGTAAAAGTGAGACATTTTTTTTCCTCTTATAGCAGAACCGAGATACATACAGTCAATAGCAAAAGTGAGATGCAATTTTTCTCTCATAAAATTGGTCTCACTATCTGAAAAATATATCAAGTTTTTACGTTCACTGGTTCGGGCTCATTTCTATGCTGACTTAAAATTCCTGAAATCGACCAGAATGCTATTCCAAAAATTAACTCTCGAGAAACTTAACGCACGCGTGACAAATGCGGTAGTTGAAATTTACACAAAGGTTATCAGGATAGCGCGAAGAACGTGCATTCAGCCTGTAGCCTGAACAAAATGCTGATTTTTTGTCAAAATGCGATGGAATGTATCTTTTGAAACACCAAATATTCGTACCAATCGACGCATCATTGACTGACCAGTGCCCAAAGTCAGTTTTTGCCTTTGCACATCAACAATGCCCTTCAATTTATATCTTCCCAAATGGTTAATTTATTCGAGTTAATCAATATTCAGAAATTTGCACAAAAACCATTCTATATTTATATCATTTTTGAAAGGTGATTTGAATAAATTATGGCCATTTCCGCATAATTTAAGAAGATTTTTGTAGTCAAAGCAAAAATGAATAATTCTTACCTGTAAACCGAACCTTGATTCAGTTTCCAATGTTGGTATGCTAATGCTAGCCATGCCATTATCATTCAATTCGAATGATAATATTGCAGCACGATGTTCAGATGTGTCGCGATCCTTCGGAACCTTTATGATATATAGCGCCCTTGTTCCATTATTCAATAGTACTGGCGAATTATCCAGACGGCTTACACTGATCTGTTTAAAAACGCATAGCAAGCTCAAACATGTGTCTGATAAAAATCGTCAGTTGTAAAAAATACCGTGAAAACTAATGACTCTCCTGGAGTGAACTCGTTGCTGAGTTCAGATGGACTATATTTATACCGGTTGTCATGTATGTACACTTCCTTAGAAACACTTTGATTGTTATTGGTCAGCTCTTCAATAACTGTGGCTTGTATTTCGAAGACCCACCTCTTTTCATTCCCACTATCGAAATAGTCCAAATTGCTCACATCGAATTCAACTGTTCCTTTTCCGTTGATTCGAACCATTTTGATAGTGCTACCGCTCGTCAAATATTTGGGCGTTAAAGACACGATAGCTTCGCCTTTCATCAACCCTCCATAAGTGTATTTGGATCGAATGATAGCACGAATTTTACCATCTTTTACCGAAAAATCGTTTGCAGAGTCAATGCTTACATCGAATTTCGGTAGAACGTATTCAGCGACTTTAACTGTCTTGCTTTTCGAATCGTGTCCAACTTTGGCTTCGAGTTTCCAATCGCCCAAAATCGTCAATTCTGACAATTGAATTTCACCATTAAAAACACCTTTAATCAGGTCAACATTTAACCACTGTTTGATGCGATTTCGCTCTGGATCGATGAGATAAACGTTGAGCAAATTGTCTGAAGTAAGCGAAACCGGTTTCACTTCATGATCGAGTACCAAAATACGAAATTTAATGAAGTCTCCTGGCTTGTAAATCGCTTTGTCCGTTTGAATGAAAATCGATTGGAATTTTGTCTCAACATTCAAGGCCGATTCATTTATGAAATAAACACCACATAATCCTTCAGCTACGAATTTGTATCCTCGTGTTATATTTAAATCATCAATGCGTAATGCCACTAGTTCGGTCTGACTAGAGTTGATAGTTACTTCTTTTTGATTCTTATACGCGATCCCATCTTCAATGCTCAGGCGAATTCTAGCCGTTTCAACATCGTTGTGAAGTGTAACGGCGACTTGA
This sequence comes from Obolodiplosis robiniae, assembly GCA_028476595.1. Classification (NCBI taxonomy): domain Eukaryota; kingdom Metazoa; phylum Arthropoda; class Insecta; order Diptera; family Cecidomyiidae; genus Obolodiplosis; species Obolodiplosis robiniae. The sequence goes on along the minus strand of CM052017.1, from coordinate 11,494,821 downwards.
TAGTCCGAATGTGGTCGAATATGTTGAGGTGCGACAATTGTATAGTAGGTGCTGTAAATGCATTGTCAAGTAAACACAAAATGAAACAATAAAATCAGCACAAATGCATTGATGAGTAGAAGAAAAAAGAGAAATAATGAATCACTCCGAACGAGATTTGTATAGGACAAGTTAAGCATTGAATTGGTTCTGAAATTGTATGAGTTTACTTTCCAAAGCCAAGCCGAAATGAAATTCAAAACTACAAAAACTACCAAATATCAGGTTGAATCAAAAACTCGAATATACCCAAGGCAAGTAACGCAGCTGATAAACACCGTCGACACAACAATAAAAGTGATTTGCAGTGAAATTCGCGGCATTCTGTGATATAACTCTTTCTCATAAACCTTGGTAGAATGAAGTGTTCTTTTCTGCGTGAGGAAAACAAGCCAACTGATTCTTAATTCGTATCAAAAAGTGATTTTAAAGGAATGAAGAATATCTTTTGCGAATGGACGAAAAAAAAAAACATAAAAAAACGATAGAATGTTAAAACCATACAATGCATGCATAGAATTCGCTAAAAATTTGCATTTGAGAATGTGATGCGGCTTTTTGCAATTTAACTACACACACTTAGGACATATGTTTGTATTAAGAGGAATACCCCAGAATTATAGCTCGTAATCCAAATTTGTTTCATTCAATTTTCTCGAATATATCTTTGAAGACTCGCACAAAAAATTCATTCTCTGAGAAGCGATAACTGAAATGAATGGATGAGAATAATAATGCAACGTATTCTTGTTTTCAAATGATGTGTGCTTCAAAAATCTTACAAATGATGTGTCTCTGAAAATTGTTCAAGTAAAAGTGTACCAACTTTTGTAATTTGATTTTCGCATTGCTGATAAGAGAAAAGTGATAAGTGTGTTCGCCAAATATGTAGATCTTAAAATGCTTTATAATATTTGCTGAAGACACTTATCACTAATACCTTACCAGTAATGCGAAAATCAAAATTCAAAAGTTGGGACAATTTAACTGAAACAATTATCAGGGACACTTATACTGTATTTTTTTTAGGGACACTTCATTTGAAAACTAGAATACGTTGCTCTATTATTTTCAGCCATTCAAATGTAAGTAATGGTCTAAACATATCAGGGCCTTATTTCACCAAAAATACTCGCACGAAAATATTCTCATTGTTTTGCAATATATTTTTAATGGAAGCTGTAATACATCATCATGTCACGTAAAGTGTTTGGTAACAAGATTTTTGAGCATAAATTTTACTAATGCACACATTTCTACAACATTTTTGATTGTATGCTCAAATGTATTAACATTATCGCTCCCATTAAAAATATATTGCAAAACAATGAGACTATTTTTGCGCGAGCATATTTGGTGAAATAGGGCCCAGTTTATCATTTTGATCAAAAACTCTAGTGGTAATGTGATTGCTGCAAAAATCTAGGGGAATATCGCGAAAACAAATGAATATATTTGTCGTCAATTTCAGCTGCTATGTTTATATATATGCGTGTATTCGGATTGAATTGAACTGTGTGGACGCAGTGACGGCGGCAATGAACTGAGTGAGAAGCGGCAGCACACGCCCGAAACGTTTTGTGACATCGGGTTAGCGTATGTACTTGCGCTCCAGCTTCTCACTCAGTTCGTCTCCGCCGTGACCGCATCCACACACTTCGATTCAATGGAAATTCACGCTTTTGTGCAAATTTGGTGCAAATTGTGTTCAAATATGCAGCAAATGCGTCAAACGGATACAAATTATTCCAAAGTCTGCCATTCAAATTTACTCAGCTCGGCTAAAATATTATCACATTTGTTTTTGCGATATTCCCCGAACACTGTGCGTCTCCAACAACAAAACCAAACAAATCTTTTAGTTCCGCTTCTCCCTGCTAGCGTTTATAATATCAATTTATTGCGCCTTTTTGCATGTAATTTATAAAAGGCACAGTGTATGATATACCCCTGAGCAAAAAATACACATTACTTTTTTTTGGTTAATGATTATCATATATGTTAAGCGTGTTTCGTAAGATAAACATAAATAGACTCTGATTACAAAACGAGTTTGATATTCAAAAACAAGGCGTGATTAATTCAAAACTGGAATTCCAACGCGGACCTGGAAATTCCCAGAGAAAGTACGTCACGTATTGAACATTTGAAGCTTTAAATCGGTTATAATCTAATAAGCCAAGGTTATGACAATGTTCGCAATAACAATTTCGAATTAATTCACTCCCAACGATAGATATGATTCTACATTTATGTTATGTATAAATTTCGATAAAGATGAACATTCAAATTGATGAAAAAACACAGATCAGAAAATCACAAATACTTCATCTAATTTAACAGGCGTTTCTATGCGATGGATCCATCAACGTATTTGAATCAATCGCTTAAATTTATCTACTAAATGCGATGCGACTAACGTATTCATGCTTGTCTGCTACAGCGTAAGCAGTGGTACAGTGGACGCGTTAGTGCAACTCTCAGTCATTATTGTGACACAGACAGCGTCGCAGCGAACACGAACACGCGTTCACTGTATCACTGCTTACGCTGTAGCAGACAAGCATGAATACGTCAGTCGCATCCTATTTAGTAGATAAATTTAAGCCATGGATTCAAATGCGTTGATGGATCCATCGCATAGTAACGCCTGCAATTTAAAGACAAGATTTGAATATTGACCCCGAAAATTGAAAATTGTGTGGGGGAGGTAGTCTTAAATCTCATCAGAATGACTTGAAATTTTGTATGATTTATTTTTTTCATAGAAAAATAATATTCTGAAAGTTCCAATAGGAAACAATGTGAACTTAAGATAGCCGCCATACAAATTTTCAGTTTTGACCACAAAAAGACTCAGAAAATAGAAAATGTTGCAGGGGAGGTAGTCCTAAATCTTATCGGAATGACTTTAAATTTTGCATGACTTATTTTGTTCATAAAGAAATAATATTCTGAAAGTTTCATTATGATATAATGCGAAATAGACATAGTCTCCATACAAATTTTTCTTAATTATATTGAAAAACAGCCCGAAAACAGCTACCCGAAAAAATTATCCGATCAGGCTGAAAATTAATAGGTTTCTATTTCTAATGAGGACCAATGTGTGTGTAAATTTTTGATCAATTCTAATCTCAATTTTTTTTAGCTATAGCAAGGGAGCGCAGCGGCAATACTACGTGCCCTAACTACGCTATGCAAAATACATGACGTAGTCTACGACGCGCCCTGCCGCGTTTGTATGGTCGTTGCGCCCCTCTGAGCTATAGTGTGGACAAAAAATTGCTCTGGGAATGGTTGCAATCGTTTTGCAGTGATGGGTGCGGAAAAGTAAAAATCAGTCACAAGAGTGGATCGATGATATGGTGCATTATGCACTAACGTGCACAGACCTTTCGTAAGCCCAAATGATCGGTTAAAATGCGATAAATTGATGTTTGGGAGATATTCATCGCCGATTCCATGAATTTCAAAGATGATTTAGACTCATTTTTATAAATCCACGCACAAATTCGATGGAGTTTTCGGTGATCACTAATTTTGGGCGGCCCGTATGTTCATCGTCATTTATGTCCTCCCGACCATCTCTGAAACGTGTAAACCACTCATGAACTCTGGCACAAGATAGATAATCATCGCCATAAACTTTTTTCATCAATTCAAATGTTTCGGCAAACGTTTTACCGATTTTAAAACAAAATTTGATATTAGCTCTTTGTTCGAAACTCATTTTTGCACCGATGACACAAACATACTGTCACTTTAGACGCAATAACATCGCTTTCACTAAACCGAATGTCACCAAACTTTCACTGGAATTCAGGGAGGGATGAACTTTCCAACGCACTATCTCATTCATAGATGGCGCCACCAAAAAATTTAGTCTCGTTTATTTTGGAACGGACCTTGTATATTTATGTCTTCCTGACTTTGGTAACCAGTGGATGATCATCAACGTATGCTGGTGAAAATCACGAGAAGGAATTCAAAGATCTATTGCTCAAAAATCGTCGATTGACAATTAGATACCTTGCTGATACATTTGGCATTTCAAAAGGATCAGTCAACACCATTTTGAAAGATATTTTATGTTTTAGACATGTCAAGTCCCGATTGGTTCCAAAAACACTCAATTCATGTTAAGAAGAGCATCGCATCAACGTCTGTTAATAGATGATTTGTGGCTACCAATCGATCATAAAATGCGTCTTTATGGGAGATGAAACTTGGATCTCAGATGAAAATACCTACGACCTCGAAACAACCGACCAATCGAGCGAATATCGTACCAAAGTTAAACCAAGACCGAAATGATCACGCCGAAGTTTTGAAAAACGCAAGGTCATGTTGACAGGTTCCTTCAATTACCGTGGTGCTGTACATCATGGATTCTTTCCACCGGGCCTAACTGTTAACAAGAAATATATTCCTATTAACAAATAGTATATTATTTGTGAGTTATTTGAGTCGTTTTCGTCTAGCTATTCGCAAAAAGGCTGTAATTGTTTCGAAACAACTCTTGGTTTTTGGACCACGATAATGCGTCGTTTTACATTGTATTGGTTGTTCGGAACCATTTGGCCCAAAAGTCGAATTTCATATCATTCTACGTAAATAGCACCGCATTTATCGGGGGAACGTCATGGCGTCAAGCGTCTTCGTGTCTAGGCAAAAAAACGTCTTCGTGTCTACGAAAAAGGTAGCTTCGTGTCTAAAAATACGTCATCGTGTCTATGTGAAATTAGACACGAAGCGACTCTTTTCGTAGACACGAAGACGTTTTTTATTTCAACGATTTACCGTCTTCGTGTCTAAGACACGACGACGCGTTTGGTATTCTTGCAAATACAAGCGCTTCGATTGTGCGTTCACATGCTTAGTGATTACGGTTGTGCATGAGAAGATATGGCCTGAGTCGAATGTATTGTATTGATAAAGAGGGCACAGTCAGTACACTTGAACTAATTCATGGCATCATCTAATGGTGAAATGATAACAGTTCTATCGTTTGTGCCTTCACACATTCTCAAACACTACATTCGTCTAATGCCATTTCAAATGATTTCTTCGCATACACAAACGTAATCTTCACAGACTTGAATATTGCTACAAATTACTTTTATATATGGCATCATTTAATGGTGAAACATCTGTTTGAAAATTTCTGATGCGCAATGTATTTTTATTTGTTTATGTTGGTTGAGGATGAACACAAACACACGTGTTGAACAAATGCCGCTTGATTGTGTGTGGTCAGTAATCGATGCAATCGATAGTTCCAAGATATTTCATATGTCGCTTGATTGTGTGTGGTCAGTAATCGATGTAAATGATAGTGCTAAGATATTGCATACACACGTGTTCAACAAATGACGCTTGATTGTGTATGGTCAGTAATCGATGTAATCGATAGTTCTAAGATATTGCATACACACAAGCGATAACTTCTCGGCATATCATAGTATATGCGTTATTGGACTTTCAGTTATCACTCAGTTCTTATATAGTTCAAATCGACTTGCAAATTTCTCCATAATTTCGAAATGAAAAGTGACCGTTATTCCGCGAATTCGGAAAATTTAGATAATTTAGTGCCTGAAGGCTTGACACAGAATGGATACGATGTCAATTTCGAAAAAGTCTCTGCTAGAACAATTAACAGTGAACTTATAAATATTTGTCACTGAAGAGAAGCAACTTTATACAAAAAATGGTGAATGCGTTCTCGGAAAAAATTATCGTTGTCGTGATAGAAAATGCCCGGCCCGTAGAATTTTATGTAATAATGGTGTGCTCGTAAAACTGCGTGATGCCAAAGAACATAATCATTCAAATGATTGTGATCAAGAATTTAAGAATTTGAAGGCGAAACAAGTGCTCAAAGAGCGTTGTGGGTAACTCGAATTGGTTGCCGGTGGTTCGAAAATGGCCACAGTTCGCTCGGTATTCAAACGCGTGATAGAAGAGTGAGTATTTGTTCTTTCTACTCATTTCCACTTGCAAATGTAATAAAAATTGTACTACTTGCTGATTATACACAATTCTCATGGATAATTTGAATTTGCGTCCTTCAACTGTAGCCACCAAGAGGCCAACATCGAATTGAATAAATTACTTCGGAATTGCCAAAAAAATTAAACGAGGCGTTGTGCCCAAATCTCCTGCAACTGTAGATGAGATCAACATGCAATTTGATAACGAAGAAATCATGGATGTCTACAGGTATTCAGCGCATGAAATCGATAAAAAGAAATTTTTCGATACAGCTGTAGATCGGAAGGATTATTCATATTGCGTCTTTTCGTCCAAGCACATTATTGGCCTTGCCCTTGAAAATCTCGGCGACGATTTGCATGTTATATTAGATGCCACATTCAAAATAGTCCCTTTTGGTGGATTTAGCCAATTATTGATCATGCACATTCGAGTCAAACATGAAGTGAGCAATTAATTTCAATTGAATTTCGATAGCTATTATGATTTCATTATCAATTTCTCAGGCATACCCGTTCGCATTCATATTAATGTCCAATAGGACTGCGGCAGCGTATGAAGACATCTTTTCATATATAAATTCGAATATATTTCCGATCGAAAAATCAAAAAGTTTCACCACAGATTATGAGCGCGCGATGCGGAACGCCTTGTGCAAATTATTCCCAACCGCTCAATTTATTGCTTGCTATTTCCACTATACACAAGCAATCAAACGTAGTGTTTCATCTTTGACCGATCTCGTTCAATGCATCAAAAGTAGTGAGAAAGTGAGATCTATTTATTATAGAATTCAATGCCTTCCCCTTCTTCCACCGGAATTAATAATTGATGGGTTCAATGAGCTTTGCAATGAAGCCGCTACATTGGAAGAAAACTCGAAGCAAGCGTTATCTCCTCTGTTCTTATATTTTAAAAGCCAGTGGCTCAAAAAGGTGATATAATTGATTTGAATCGCTGCATTAATTCACATTTCCTTCGAAATTCGGGAATCAATTTAAATTTCAATTAAATAGGAGGGGCCTGATAAAATTTCGGTCAATTCAACAACCATGCGAACTACCTCCACAGTGGAGGCATATAATGGCGTATTGGCCGATAATATAGTTAATAGTATTATTAGATTTTGAATTTTGTTTCGCGTTTTGTCTCAGAAAAGTGTGAATGTATTGTGTCAAATCATTGATTTGAATATTCAAAGCAAAAAAAAACACACAAAATCTATACACAACTGTATGGTGTGGCACGTAAGTATGTGCTTGTATAACAAATCGCACGTCTTAATACGTACGCGTGCGCAACCGCATCGATTCAGCGTGCGGCACAAGACTTGCGAGTATATACGCAAGTACAAAAACGCACGCGTACGTATTAAGACGTGCGAACCCAAGCCTGAGATATTTTTGTTTTTATCTTATCTATTTATTTTTTATTTGATTATTTTTTATCTACGTTATGGCACTACCGCGACGGATCTATTCAATTTTTTCCGTCATTTTTAGAGGCCGAATTCGTAGTCTTCTTCTAGTATTTAAAACACTGCTAAACAGTAAATCTAGCTTCAAAAAAAGCAAGTTTAGAACTCGGAAATATCGAACACGGAAGAAATGTCATGTGATGCGCAGACATTATTTGTTTTTATTTACTTGTTTGCAAAATTGTATGAAGCCTGTGCGGCTTGAACAATCGGCCCGCAAAGGAAGTTTCAAAAATCAGCTGGTACCACTGAGAGACTGTAGTACTGAGGTGTTCCGTGCGTACTTTGTAAGTAAAGAGTTTGATTCATTTGGAGGTTTTTTTTCAATAGGATTTTTTTGGCAGATCACGCATGACAGCTGTGAATCTTTTTTGTAATTTTTATTCAGTATTGTTTGGAAAATCATCATGGAAAGACTTACACCCTAATTTTTTCAGTGAAATGGCTCTGGATAAGCTCAATGAAAATCCGGTGTATCATCGAGACATTTTGTTCAGTGATGAGGCCCATTTCTGGCTCAATGGGTATATCAATAAACAAAATTGCCGTATATAACCCGAAGAGTATCAAGAGCTACAATTACATCGGTTTGGTGTGGTTTATGGGCCGTTGGAATCATTGGCCTTATTTCTTCAAAAATGAGGATGGCCGGAATGTTACTGTCATGGCGACCGCTATCGTACCATGATTACTGCAATTTTGCTGCCTGAAATGCAAGCCCGTAATATCTGTAATATCTGGTTTCAACAAGACGGCGCAACAAGTCATACAGCGCGTGAAACAATGAACTTATTGAGAGCCCATTTCGACGAGCAGCTGATTTCACGTTCTGGACCCGTGATTTGGCCGTCTTTATCGTGTGACATCACACCTTTGGATTTTTTCTTTTGGGCTATGTGAAGTCTCTGGTCTTCAAGGATAAGCCCGCTTCAATTGACGATTTGGAAGCCAACATTTCTCTTGTTATTCGCGAGATACCGGCCACTATGCTCGAACGCGTTGTCGAAAATTTGGCCTTTCAGATGGGCATTTAAAACGTAGTCGTGGTCAACATTTAAATCCCACATCCATTTCTCAATTTCGGCCAATCAGCATCATTGTTGTCATTCCAAATATTTTCGCGATTCTATTGAATAGTCAAGTTACTGGTTATTTAGAATCAAATGCCATTCTTCATGAGCAGCAATCTGGTTTCCGGAGCAATCATAGTTGAGTCGACCGGAATAAAAGTGAGAATACACCGGCTCTAGATCAGTACTGCGACTAGATAATCAAAAACGCTGAAGTGAACCATGAATATTGTTGAGTAGCAGCAGCGGTTCATGATTTTCGCTATCAATGTTTATTTTACTAAAAATAAACATTGATAGCAAAAATTATGAACCGCTGCTGCCACTCAACAATATTCATGGTTCACTTCAGCGTTTTTGATTACCTAGTCGCAGTACTGATCTAGAGCCGGTGTATTCTCACTTTTATTCCGGTCGACTCAGTTGTACCACCTCATTATTGAACATATCAGAGAGATCGTCCATAAATCGTAAAAATTTAATTATTTTTGTATCACTTGGCATAAAAAGTGCATTTCCGTCTGTACCGCATAATGCACTCTTAAAAATTTGTGAATTTTATGGGTTTTCCAATAACGCGGTTCAGTTAATCAAATCAATATATAGTAACATTCAAGAAAAAGTTAAAGTCGGTATCTGAGAATCGAATTTCGTTCCAATTAATAATGGCGTACTTCAATGTAGTAACTTCGGTCAAACCTTCTTTTCACTTTATTTTAATGATGCTCTCAATGTGCTTGAACACACGACTGGCCATTTATTCGCGGATGACTGTCAAGCACTTCTCGAAGTCGATTTCAATCAAATTGACAACGGTATTGATAAAGTTAATTCCGACCTTGCTAAATTAAATGATTTTATTACACGTCGTGGTATGAAATCAAACGGCTCGTAGTCAAAAGTAATGATTATCGGTTCTAAATATCAAACAGGTCGGTTGAATTTCGATATGATCAATGATATTAAAATTGGAAATGAAAAACTCGAATTCTGCAAGTCAATAAAAAACCTTGGTGTTATTTTTGACGAAAATTGTACATTTCAAGAACATGACAAGTGTAAATTGCAAAAAGTGTATGGTGTGTTAAACCGTACCAGGTACTTGCATATGAAACCGCTGTTGACAACTAGCGGTCAATAGCTGGTACTGTGTGATCTGTCAAACCATGTTGTTCATGCTTATTAGTAAATATGACATCTGTCAACAATACTCTATACACAATATTTCAAGTTTCATACAACAATGTGTTTTTTCGCTCTTGAAAAATGTCGGATTTTGTGCCTGAAAATACTGAAATACGGACAGCACTGCTTTACTGCTTTCGTTTAAAGAAAACTGCTGCCGAATCTCATCGAATGCTTTTAGAAGCTTGCGTCGAGCATGCTTCAAGTGAAACCCATGTAGAGAGTGGTTCAGACGATTCAAAAATTGCAATTTTGACCTGAGAAATGAAGAACGTGGTAGACCACCGAGGAAGTTTGAAGACACTGCATTGCAGGCATTGCTGGATGAGGTCGATGCTCAGACGCAACCACATCTCGCAGAACAATTAAATGTGGACTCAGCAACTATTTCCAGACGATTGAAATCAATGGGAAAGATCCAGAAGGTCGGGAAATGGGTGCCACATGATCTGAATGAAAGGCAGCAGGAAAACCGAAAAACCACTTGTGAATTGCTGCTCGCAAGTGCTCGCAAGGTACAAAAAGAAGTCCTTTCTGCATCGGATTGTGACTGGCGATGAAAAATGGATATATTTCGAGAATCCTAAGCGCAAGAGATCATGGGTAACACCAGGCGAACTAGCGACATCGACCGCAAGACCAAATCCGGCCAAATCGGTTCGGGCGGAAGACAATGCTGGGTGTTTGGTGGGATCAGAAGGTTGCCATCTATTATGAGCTGTTAAAACCTGGTGAAACGGTTAATACTAATAGCTACCGACAGCAAATGATCGATTTGAACCGCGCATTGCTTCAAAAACGGTCGGAATATCAAAAAAGGCAACACAAAGTGAATCTCTTGCACGACAATGCTCCATCACACACTGCAAGACTGATCAAGGAAACGATTGAGGCGCTTAGTTGGGAAGTGCTACCGCATGCGGCTTATTCACCAGACTTGGCACCGTCAGATTACTACTTGTTCGCTTCGATGAGTCACGCACTGTCGGAGCAGCGCTTCACTTCTTACGAAAATGTGAGAAAATGGCTCGATGACCGGTTTGCGTCAAAAGACGAACAGTTTTATTGGCGCAGTATTCATAAATTGTCCGAAAGATGGCAAAAATGTGCGGATTCGAATGGACAATACTTTGAATAAAATATGTCTTGCCATCATACTAAAATAAACGTGGTTTCATATGCAAGTACCTGGTATACGCCATACCAAGCATTTTATACCCAATTATATCAAACGGGATATGACTGTAGCACTCATCGATCCCATAATGGATTATGGAAACGTAATAACATATGATTGGGGTGCTCATACGTGTAGCACTCAAAATTAGCTTAATCGTGACCTTATCGCTGATAACGATAAGATCAGATATATATGTCGGGCTGAGAGTAAAAACGGTTAAAAACATCTTACGTCATGCTCACGCTTACGAGAATTTTCCTTGGTGTGAGCAGGAGATAAAATCTTTTCAACTGTTTTTACTCTCAGCCCTACACATACGGTTTGGAACGTATAGATCATGTTACGGAATATCGTGAGCGTATGAATGAATTGACTCCTGAGAGCAGAGCAAAACTGCAATCGGCTGTCTTGATATTCAAACAGTTGTCAAAAAATTTGCCCGAATACTTGAATCACATGTTTATACGCAACGGTGAAATGTCGCGCTATCCTGATAATCTTAGCGTCAATTTCAATCCGCGTACGGCATTTGATACTCGCGCTTTTAGTTACTCGGCAATAAAATTTTGGAATGATATACCGGTAGATATCAGAAATAGTGATTCCCTATCTTCGTTTAAAATTAACATGAAACATCAACTACGGTCCGTGCAATAAAAGGTTAACTATTAATTTTCTAACTCGCGATATCTCGGGACTTTGTTATGCAATTTCTTGCCAATTAGTTTTAATCTAATTCAAGTTTTCCATTTTCACTTTGCTCTTGCTTTTTCAATGATGTTAACGAAATTTAACTGCATAAATTATTATTGTATTTCCCCTGATTCTCCAGAGTCAGGCCGGTTTTGCCATGGTTGCCCCCCCCCCCCTGATTGTATTCTCTTGGTTTAAGTCGCACCATGGGCGGAATTTATGTCGCATTGGGTCTTTGACCAGCATGTTTACTCGCTCGCCAGTGAACACGTATTGGCATAAATGTAGGCTACGTAATAAATAAATAAATAAATGAAATTATCTTTAAAAAGTAAATGCCATAGGTTGTTCTTTCGAATCATGATACAATTTTCAAAATAACATTCAATTTCATGCGTTTAAATTAAATTTAAAAAAAAAACTAAAATGAAAATTACAAAGAATTGAAAATGAATGGAAGCAATGATAATTACTATCTAAGTAAATATAATTACTAAGAGCTGTAATACTTCTCAGTTTCATCATAAAACTGGTATGTTTCATTGTAAGGTAGCACTTACACAATTTCTATGAATAATTTTTATTGTCGTAGCTAATTGAATTATATCAAAACTTGTTCAACTGATGAAATATCAGAGGTTGGTGAATTTAGTGGCTGATTCGTTGCATTCTGAATATGTTCGCGATGTAAGAAACATCGAATAAGACCGTGCAAGATTCGCTGACTACTACTACTACTATTTCCGCAGAGGCGATGGTATCTCATTTATTAAACAAGTTGGTTTCTATATCAAAAAAACATAGAAGTTTTTTTCACAATTTCAAAACAGTACTTTATTTAAACATTGACCTAAGCATAAACATGTTGCAATTTAATTGGCCATTTACAGCAATTCAACATTATATATTCTATGCACATTGCCCCATGAAATGCCTCTGTGAATGCGTGTTATTTTTGTCGCAGCTTATCTCTTTTCGTTTTTTTGTATTACACACTGTTCAATTGATTCTTCTCAATTTTTTTCACAAAACTTTAACATTTATATTTATATTATTTAGACAAATTTGTTTTTCCAAAGATACACAACAACAGTTTTGTAAATCATCATTATCATATTAACCTTTCAAGCAGCTTAATATCCTTCCATTATATATGATACTTGAAAGCTTCAATGGTTCAGAAAATCATATCAAATTTGAGTCGTTCTTTCAATTAAATTTCTTCCACCAGAAAAAACATGATTTATTTTTTGAATAAAATTTTATTAAAAAAAATTGGAATAGAATGTTTACAATGAAGCAATAAAATAATTTGAATTATTTTTTAACATTCGAATTTAAATTTCTATTCACAACATATGAACTGTCATTCCTGGAAGTTCGCTGAAAAAATGGTGTGTTGTCTGATGTATTCCTAATTGATAAATATTTTATATTGTGTACTTGTAAGCAGTATTGCTCAATTTAGGGATACGATTAAAAAAAAAAAGAAATTCAATTAAACCAAAAATATTTAAATCAAGAAACTGAATTAAAATCTAATTGCATATGAATGCCTGAGAAAAATAACGACTCAAATCTTTCCAACATGGAAATCTGAAGCATAGAAAAGATACACGCATTACTGAAACTGAGAATAAAACTTTGCAAGTTGTAATTTCTTTTCAAGTTACATTGAAATGAAACTTGAATACAGAATACGAAAAACTGAAACTTCAAAAATATTCATGTGGTCTTCTCGGATGTTTCATTATTGTGAATTTTTTCTTCAGTCGTGATATTGCAAAGTTTTATTCTCAGTTTCAGTAATGCGTATATTTTTGCTACGCTTCAGACTTCCATGTTGGAAAGATTTGAGTCGTTATTTTTCTCAGGCATTCATATGTTCTCTTCAAAATAATCGTTTGCAATATACAGTGATATTTAGTCGAGCGATCTTTTATCGAAGATTTTTAAAAGAATATTTGTATGTATTGCAAGGGAGAAATCACTCCTTCGGAATTACTTTCAGAACATTGCGATTAATTGTGCAATTTGTTTTCACCAACAATTACTCAATTCTCAATTTCAATTACATTGATATGGAAAGTATAGTTTAAAATTTTGAAGTAATCGTATAAATATCTGGGAAGTAATTGCGAAAAAGTGATTTCCCCCTTGATGTTATGTATATTCTTTACTTAAATTTGGTTTGGTGGTCCGGTGGGGGTCGGATCGATTATAAGGTTGGCTAATGAAAAAGTGCTGTTTAAAGCTGCATCAGTGATTGTTGCTTTCATATTCTTCTCACTAAAACTATCGATTATATCGATCAGACTCTTATGGGTGCCGGTAACAAGGGCAAACAATCCAATCAAAATGAGAACAATATTGCGAAGAATAACTTGTTTGAAGCGTCCCAATTTATCTGGATACAATACACAAATTTCCATTACAGCCGGAAAAGCAATGCCAAGCACCGACAAGCACAAAGCGCCAAACAATGAAATGAACAATGCCAATCGAGGAACGGAGATCGCCAGCAAGACTGTCGCAAGTAAAAGAAACAATATTAATCACTTGATTGCTCATTAAAACTGTATTAAATTGGAACTTACATGTAATCAATACGATTGTTATTCTAACAACAAATTCCCTGCGAAGAGCATTAAATTAAATGAATCAATATATATTGGACATAAGAATAGAAGTTAAAAGGAATTTTGACGAAAATATTGAATATACCAAAATAGTTTTCCATTGAAACGCTTTGACAGATAATTTCCCCAGATGATTTCAACCGGCACATAGCATTGCAGACCGTACGAAATGAAAGTGGCCACCGTGAAAATGCCTTGGACGACTACCGTATTTCTAAATGAAATTGAAATTAAGATTTGGATAAGATGCAATTGAATTTGAATGCAATTCATAATTATATAAAATATAATTCTGCTTACGTGTCTGAAGGCGGTAAATTTAACGTAATACTATCTCCTGAAGCTGCGCCATATTTCCAATAGCCAACAAATCCGAAGAAAGCATATAATATAGTAATAACAGTCATTCCAACATTTAATACTCCAAGCCGACTGCCAAATGATTTTGGAGTTTTCATGTTGTTTTCCAGAGCGACTACCACCCCGACAGCTTCAATCGCAAAAAGAGTTGTTCCGAAAAATAATGGGAACTCGGCCAATTTGCCTAATTCCTGGCGATCTGCAAGTGATACCAGGCCGTCCTTGAACACATACCACAAAATCAAAGCAATACCTGTAAAAATGGAATGCGTGTTAGCTTCGACTAGCAGAAAATGCACATAAATTTTCAAATTAGCCGCTAACAGCTTGAATTGTATATTGATCCATGCCATCGTACTAACCGATAAATGTGATGACGTTGGCCAGACTCGAGAATGGTGCGAGTAATTTCAAATTACGGATACAATTCAATAGAATTAACGGCAACAATAGCAATAACATTATGTATTTTACTTCAATTGTGGTGTCATACAAATTAATAATAAATTGTTTGATATTTTCCGCAACAAACACAATGTAAACGCAGCAAATTCCCAGTTGATACACTATCAGAAAACCATCAACGATTATTCTGAAAGTTCACAAGTCAAATGTAAAAAACTTGTCACGTAAAAATATTTATATTGTTGATCGACATTATTTATATAATATATTAGATAGCTTTAATATTCTTTGAAACAAATATTTGTCTCAATTTTTTACATTTGTTTTGAAATCACTGTTTTGTTATTATTCTTGTGTACATTTCTGAACAATATGATAGAGCTCTCTTGAATGTAATCAAGTATAAAATTCGGGCGAATCATATCCCTTGTGAAAATTTTTGTGATTGTCTAGTCAGCCAGCTAATTGGGGACCAAAATGGTTAGATTACAATGTAATTTTTCACACCGGATATTACTTACACAGCAAATGGTGCCAGCCAGCGGAGCACAGGTGGCCCTTCTTCCAATGCTATTTTCATCGATACTGGGTAGGTCAGTATAGGAACACGACGACGTTTGCATAAAATGTACTGGGATCGCACCTGAAATTCAAATAAGATGTGCTTATTAACTAATAATTAGTTTCAACAACAAATTTCATTTCTCTTACTAAAATATGGAGACCGTATGTGCATAAGATGCCAATTAAAATGGTATTAATGAGCCCAGACACGTAACCAGATTGATGAAATGCTTTTGGCATAGCTAAAATACCTGTGCCGAGTGAACCCTTCAGCAAATGTACCAATGTTTCGAAATTTCTACAATGAAATGAACGAAGAGGAAAATAAATTACGTTTTAAAGAGAGTATCAATTGGACCATTTTAAAATAAAGAACAAAAGACGAAATTCCTTGAACTAAACTCAAGCGGACCGTGCTTGTATGGGATTGGAGACCTATTCGAGAGTATGCCAATTGACCGCGCCATCTTATTTTACATCGGTGAACTCAATTTAGATCCATTGTAATACGAACAAAATTTCTATTGACACAAATGACTAAACTCGCCAGAAATGCTTAGAAAAATTACATACGTTGTGGGATGGGACACATGTCTATGTAGATGAGGATCATATTCACCACCACCTGGTTGTAATGGACTTTCGGCATCATTCAAATTCCTATAAAAAAAAATATGATTAAAACCGTTATGTCTTCATTGAGCGAATAATATAAAAAAGAATTTATTTTATTACTGTAATTTGATGTCATCATTTTTGGATGCTGTGGGTGATTTTGACATGATTTCAGTTCCAATGTTTGGGTTCAATCGCAACAAATTCGTTTGAGTATCAATCTTCAATTGCAGTATTCGCCACTGATATTGATTTTATGACTGTTTACTGTTTCAAAAAATCAAAATAACAACTAAAATTAGAAGAAAATGTAAGCATGCAACTGATTTGAATCCAAATGGGCAGCAACTCTGGCCGATATTCGCCAATTGAATGGAATGAAATAGAATTTAAGGGAGTTCAATTGCACAGGTCAATTATCTAATATATGATTCCCGTCACAAATTCTTTGAACGACATTGCGCTTTTATTGTTATTGTTCATGCTGCGAGTAGATTTAATCTCGAAAATGAGAAAACTGTCCACAAAATTAACAGAGAATGTGAGAGACAGAGCATGTGATCAAAAGCAATAAGAATTTTGAAGATTAATTTCCTACTGGTGAGATTCAATGGTGCGATTAATACGGAAATCCAATGTCAGATAACACTTATTCTTGTTCTAATGTACTATATATAGCAAAAATAAATATACGACCGAGATCTGGGAGCCATAACAAGTGACAATTGAAAAAAAAAAATCATTATTTCAGTCAACCATGCAATCTAACTGCACCAGCTAGTAATAATCAACTGGTGTGCATTACGCAAATGAAAAAGTCATGTGTATTTGTAGTCGAATAGCTCTCATCATGTTGTAACGGTGAGCAGTTTCAAGCAAATGTCAAAAAGGGTATCAAACAAAAATCCGAATGGTATGCTTTTTTGAGTTAAAATGATAACATATGCTCATAGACTTCGATCAAGTACTTTGATTGTTCCGATTCAATCGAATTGCCAATCATTTTCACCAAATTCATTTGGCCTACAATCATGAACAATCATTGATTGAGCTGATTTGTGCAATTGATATTTTGCAAAATATCATTAGATGCACAATAATATGCGAATCATGAATTCAAAGATACTTTGATAGATTTGTTTTTTCACAAAACGCAATATTCTTTCATCCAAAATGCGAGACTATTTCGTCCAAAATATACGACCTCTTCATCAATATTTAAAGCCGGCGGCTCATTCTCCCAAAACGAGTAACTTTTATTCCCAAAAATGAAGGAAAATTTCGTTTGTTTTCTTGGGAAATTTTTAGGCAAATTTATGATATTATCATTGAATTCGTGATTCATATAGACAGTTGGAAAGTACGTACTTATCAGTACTAAATACTGACACATACATTGAGAGTACTTTCTGTTTTGCGAATTTCATATGATTTTTCTGAAACCTTTCAAATATCAATTATATTTTATTCGCGATTTTGATACAAATCATATTTTTTTCCAATGTTAATTGAATTATATTCTACTTTTAACAGGATTTTCTAAAATATATTTTGATCAGAGATGACTCGTAGCTTTCAATTCATGTTATTATTCTATGAATGATATCCGTTTTTTTTTTTCGATAAAAATGCATCGTAAATGATCCATGACTAATTTTATGATACATTAATGCATCACTTTAATTTTAACATATTTGATTTATTTTAAATATCAGTGGATTTGCATGTAAACAGAGCCAGCTCAATTTGAGCTGAGCTCTCATGCAAAGGGAAGCCAGTTCGCAGAGGGAGCTACAAGTCATCTCTGATTTTGATCCTACATTCAAAGGTTGACGTAAACTCTCTCCACACATCTAAAATCAATATCATTAATTTGGCAAGTTGTGCATAACAAATTGGGTGTTGAATTACAATATTTATTATTTATTTGTTACGGTCGATCGAGACTTGCACATTCATACTGATATGTGCAACAAGTTTCATGACACCAGATGCATGCTGGCGTTGAGCCCAATGCAATATGAATAGAGTTTTTTTATTGGCGAGAGGTAAACATTTGAATACTATTAAACATCACCACACTCATGAGTGTAAGTATGGGACCGACTGCCAACGTGCACGCTGCAATTTCGAAAATAATGCAGCCCAAAATATTAAAAAAAAAAAAATATTTTGCACTGCCAAGAAATCGAACCCGCGAACCCGTAAACATTGCCAATAATCAGCGGTGTACGATAATCATGTTTCATATTTATATGATTCGTCATAGTTTTAAAATTCGATTCAAATTGATTTTTTCTTTGGAACGAATGTTTTGCTGTGGAGCAAAGTGAAAGAGGGGACATTTTTGTAGAGATTCCGAAAACTAGAATCCACTTTAATTGAGAGATAAAAAAAATAAAATTGAAAAAATGCATGTAGAATGATCCTTACGCACTCACGTCGAAAGTGCTGGAACTTAAGAAAATGTCGCATGTATGAAAAATGAAACCAAATATTTGGTTAACTTTGAAATTATCCCCCTTAAGAACATTCATTCAGTATATATTCAATAACAATGCGAAAAATATATTACATAAAGACGTACTTGTTCTCTTCTCATTTCGAAATGAGTCTCGAAAAATGTACAATCGGTTTGATTCAATCAAAACTGATAAGATAAATATGTGAAATTTGTGTGTGAAGTCAATAATTCTGTTGTTGAATGTCAAGGGTGAAACACATTCAATTTGTGATCTAAATTGCTCTGATTGTATCTGTCCATCAGACTGATTAAAATCCCGTTTGTATTTTATCAATTAGTTTTCTAAACAAAATTTAATACAAATATTCTCCTTAATGCGTAATATTCCACAGGCGCTTTTTTTGTTTTTCGCAGTGTATTTCAATATTCGATTTCTTCGCATAGAATGTACCTTCAGTACAAAGTACAATTGGGTAGCACACGACATTTATATCAACGTGCATTTAACATTAAACGAAAATGTGAGTTTTTTTCGAGCTGCCATACAGCAACAAAGCCAAGCAACATGTACTTTGCTACTGATATTTCAAAAAGGCATCTTATATTGTAGCTGTGATACAAAACGTGTATATTCAATTGAACCGTTTTTCTGTGATTCTAAAAATAATTTTAAAAAAATACACAATTTGTTTCCTTTCACGCTTCGTGGATTTGAGTTTTTGTTTGGTTCCGAGCGATATGCATTTCAACGGTGTTGATCTTCATCTTCCATTTACATGGAATTTTCCTGATCCAGCTATTCAAATGCGATTCCCATTTTTCCAGTTATATTTGAATTTAAACATGGTTTATTTATTCAATTGGTTGAATGAATTTAAACAATAATTTGTTTTGATTGAATTACAAATATTTCTCAATTTTCCACGAACAAATATGTTTTGCGGCGAAACGTCCATTTCACATTTCATATTCATTGTTTAGGTGACTTATTATCACATTTTGATCATAGAATCTGGCAAGTCTCATGGTCGTCAATTACTTTGACCTTTTGAATTTTTCTTATGACTCTTGCGCTTACAATTTGATAGATTAGTTTCTTTTACTTTCTTGAATTTATTGCATGTTCCACATTTGTTTTCAGCTCGTTTGATTCTGTTTGGCACTTTTTAGTTGTCTTTCTCGTTTTTCTCCCTTCATTGATCCATATTTCTCTATTTTGCTAGCCAAATCTTTTTTACTTTTCTCTTGCTTTTATATTATTTTTCTTATGATTTCTCTATTTCGCTTCTTGATCGTGATATAAATTTAAGACAAATCAATATATTCAGATGCACGGAATTTTATTCTCAAATGAAATGAATCACAAATTTACCCTGAACGTTAAAACTGATTTTGTTGTTCAATCGAAATGCACTTAAAATTCAAAGTTTAAAGAACAAAAAACCGATCGTTGTGTTATTTTTTTCTTCTTCTATCGAATGCCGGCAAACTCGTCAACGGAATACATGAATGTTAACTAATGTTGATGAATATACGTTATGCCAAAGACTTACAACATATGACGCGATCGCGTTATGCTTGCACTCTCTATTCAATACGTCTCCCTCACTTGTGTGGACTGGATTGATTGTTTGATTCTATTTCGGTCTGGTGAGACAAAGTATTGCCGCCGAACGTGTTCGCTACAGACAAATGCGAGTTATGTGTATTCAACAATACAATTTTATATGTATTTTCAAAATCGTGCTCATGTATTCAATACACACAAATGTGACTTCGCCGTACATGCTGTATGCTTTAATAATATGTTTATTGTCTTTTGTACTCACACATCTTGTGCTTCATTATTTTCGACAGAATAAAACGAGTGTGAGCGAGACACAACACAACAAGAAATATATTTTAAATGAATACAACGAGAGCAAGCATACAGTTGTGTATGTGACTTCACATTTCATAGCGTGCGTTCTGACTTTCACATTGTTCTGTCTTTCACATATGGATCGGTCTGTATTGGGGTTCCAGTGTTTTACCGGCTTTTTCATCTTTCCGTTTAAGTTCAGTTGCGCATTCTCTTTTTCATTTTGGCAGTTCATACCGGGCGCACATTGCATTCTTTCACCGGGTGGATTTCTAGAGAAATACACACATTTCAGTCAAATCACTGACATTATACAACATACGCACATCACCATTCAAATTGCTAGAGCGTGAAATTCAAGTTACAGTTTTACTGTTCGTATCTATTGTTCTGTATTGAGTAACGAAGAAAAAGCCCGAATTATATCGAGATGGCAGAAAAAAAACTGTATAAACAACATTTCATTCTAATTACGACTACTCTTTCATTCTCTCCTTCGATCTTTTTGTTTCTTTTTATTAAAAAAGTTATGAAAATAAAGTGCGGTGAATTGTACGGGACATTTATTTGCTGAGGCTGAGATAAAACTTGATACTTCGACGCAAGCAATTTCCATAGAAAAGAGAAATATCTAGATTTCACTTACATACTCGCCTCTCCATCTCACAAATAGATTTCAGATAAATGAAAAGCGGTACAAAATAAATATGATGCAACACACAATTAAATTTAAGTGTACATATGAATACAATCGAAACCAATACATGGTTCTCTCACTCTTTAAATTTAAATGCGCGGTTAATCCAATTTTTGGCACATTTACACAACATAATATATTTCAATAATGCAATTGCATAGCCCGAGTCTACTTGTAACTGAAAACACAGAAGCGCTTCCTCTTGGACTTTTAATAAACTGATCTGTCCCGAAGATTTACGTAATAATAGAGCTGCCAACATAACAGGCCGGCTGATAATTTCCCGGACTTTCCAAGAAAAACAAATTTCATTGGCAAAACTCGATTTTATTATTCAATCGGAAGGAAACTTCGAGGGCGATACAGAGATTATAGCGGTCATACAATTTTTTGATACCATTTTTATAGTACGATTTCTCTTTATCCTCAAAATAGGCCTCAGTTTCGGCGATTATCATTTCATTAGTGTTGAATTTCTTTCCGAAGAGCATTCTCTTGAGGTCTGAGAACAGAAAATAGTCGCTGGGGGGCCAGATCTGGAAAATACGGTGGGTGAAGGAGCAATTCGAAGCCCAACTTATGTATTTTCGCCACGGTGCATTGTCTTGATTGTGAGATCGCGCGGCACACACTTTGCAAACAGCTTCCGCATGCCCAAATATTCATGAAAGATATATCCAACACGTTCCTTTGATATCTTCAGAGTCTCAGCTATCTCGATCAACTTCACTTTACGGTCATTCAAAATTATTTTGTGGATTTTTTTCGTTTTCTTTATGAGCATCATCGGTACTGGTAACGCCTGTGCGGAATTTAGCAAACCACTCACAAATGGTCGATTTTCCTGGTGCAGAGTTCGGGTATCACTTACAAAGCCATTTTTGGGTAGCACCGGAATTTTTGCCCATCAAAAAGCAGCAATAAATCAACACACGAAATTGCTTTGAATCCATTGTTTTGAAAAACACAAAAGTCGCCTCACTCAAATTGCTATAACTCACGAACCAATGGTCCGATCCTTTTGACAAAATTTAATCCATAAGAACCCCGAGCAACACACATTCGATTTATGAAATTGTCATGGTTTTAAAATCAATTTCAAAAGGATTTATGAAGCTAGTTTAAAAACGTACTTTTGTAAACCATTCAAGCGCTTTATATTGATGTGCCTCTTTGTGCCTTTCAAGCTTTTATCATAATTTTTAAGATCGTTATAAATGCATTTCCATTAGAAACAAACGTTTTTATTGCGCGTTTTGATAGCATTATAAAATAAAGTGTTCGAGACACATATTAACAAATTAATTTATTTATTGGTATCAATCGATACCAATATAATCTTGTAAAAAAATTATAGATGTATGAAGTTCGGTGCGACTATCTTGGCACTCTTGATCAGCCCTGCTATTACAAAAACACACTCAACATACTCAAAAACGTTCCATATAGATTTTCTAGCAAATTTTGGGTATTCAAAATGATAGGTTCCATAGATTGCCCACTCATTTCGGAAGATTTGTTATTTTCTGAACTATTTACACCAGAATACAGTTTGAAACTGAAAATCTTCCGTATTGATGGACAAAAAGTTTAAAAATATTAATTTTGTTGAAATACTGAAAACACTCGTCATTGAACGCATCCACCGCTTTTGATATCTGTTTAACTATATACAACAACAACAACAAGCATTTATAGACCATTAATGCCTTTCAGCGTCTGGTCTGTTTTACGAAACAACTTGCCTCATTCACCCCTAACAATACCTTTCCACAAACCTCGATCGAGAGCCAAGTTTTGAGTTTCATCACACCATTTATATCCCCTGACATTCAAATCACATTTAACCGAATCCAGATAACGTCTACGTGGTCTACCCCTACCTCTCGGCCCATCAGCTTCGGCGAACAGAATCCGCTTCGGCAATCGCCCTTCTCCCATGCGTTTGACATGACCAAACCATCTCAGTCTAGATTTTCTTGCTTCCCCTCCTACCGAATCGACGTTTAAATCCCCCCGAATCGCCTCATTTCGGATTCCGTTTTCACACTGATCGCGGCGCGAGATTCCCGAAACCATTCTCAACACTTTCATATCTGACACTTCCAAATCATGAATCAAATTCTCAGAATCAACCCAGCTTTCGCTACCATATAGAATAGTTTGTCTGAAGATTGACCCGTGAATCAACATCTTTCTGTACTCAATTCACGTTTATTGAAAACGTGTGATCTAAGTTGCGCTACTACTTTATTTCCATTAACCCTACGCTGTTCAAACTCTTTATTTAACTTGCCATCTTCCGAAAAGATGCAACCCAAATATTTGAATTGGGAAACTTGCTCCAACAAGTTGCCATTCAATGTGCAATGAATTGGCTTTCGAGTTTTGCCCACATGCATAACTTGAGTTTTTGTGCCGCTAATGGTCATTCCGAAGTTCGTACAAGCCTCTTCCAAATCTTTGATACTATTTTGCAGCTCCAGTTCAGAATTGCCAAACAGTACCAGATCATCTGCGTAAGCCAGTGCAGAGATAATATTGCCCCCCAAAGCTACTCTACCTCTTAAATTGGCTGATTTGATCAGCTTGTCCATATAAATAATGAATAGAAGAGGCGAAATTGTACAGCCCTGTCGTAGACCATTACGTACTTCAAACCATTCACTCAAATCTCCATCCACTCTTACTGCTGCTTTACTGTTTGCGTACAAACTTTGAATCGCGTTGAGAAAATAACCATTCACACCATAATCGGCCAAGACTGACCACAACTTAGATCTAACTGTTTAACTATATAATAATGTGTAAATATTTTGCTATTTTTTAAACAAACCGCCCACTCATTTCGGCAGATTTTTTATTTTTTAACCTAATTACATCCAATTGAATGTTGAAAGCGAAAATCCGCCGTATTGGTAAAAAGAAGTATACTTTCTCGTGTAGCGCAAATAAATCGCGAATAAAAGTGATCCGCCCAATTACAGTAGAAAAAGTGATGTGTTTCAAATAGAAGATCCTTGGACAATGTTAATTTTATGAAAATCTGCCGCACACAGACAAAAAAGTATTTTCGTTCACGGGCTCTCGGTCTATTTGAAATGTTACTTATTTCATGTTGCATTTCTATATGTTGCGAATTGAGGTCTCACTTTCATTCTAAGATATTCAAATGCATTTGTGTAGAAACATTTTTCAAACTAATAATTTGTGCCTTCAAAGTTTATTCAATATTAAAATAAAAGTTATTGTTTTGTGTCGATCAGTCCATAAAATTCAAAACTCTCAGAATGAGTTTCCTTTACGTTTGAGACCTAAAAAAAGATTGAATCCATTTCCGGAACAATTTGATGTCCGTGTGTGGTATGGTTGGACATCGTATTAAATTACGTGATTTTTCAATGTAATTACGAAAAAAAATATATGGGAACTACATTGATAAAATATAATTGATGCCTGTTCCGGATGAACTCTCAATTGGTTGAATAATAATTGCAAGTCTTTCAATGAAATTTACGACTACGTTCCCTACAAAGTTTTCATTGTTCGGGGACAACATTTGTACGAAAAGGAATTCCAGTTCTTATAGAAATGACTTTGAATATTGAACTGCTTAATTTTTCCATGAAAAAATAAGATTTTGGAAGTTTGATATTGACACGGTGTAAAATAAACATAGTTCCCATACACAATTTTTGTTTTTCGGGTCAAAACATGCTTCTCAAATGAATCGGTGGCAAGAACACTAACCTTCACATTAGATAGAGAGAATTTATTCGAAATAATTTTGAAATAAAAGCTTTATGCAAAAACAATGTAAATCATGTTTCACTTCTATTCCGAATAAATTCTTGTTTCACGATTATCTCCTATATTACCTTAATTCAATATTTCTCTCAAATAGTTTCAGTTTCAATATTTTTCTCAACTTATCTGAAAGTATGTTTTTTTCCCACCGGTTCATATAGTCTAATGTTTCACAATTATTTCCGACTTTTTTGGGTGCATTATCCTGCTGAAACAGTTCCAAATTTTAGTATTTTTCCTATCTTATTTGAAGGACAGTTTACTTCCCATCGATTCAAATATGGTTGCATGACGAAAAAACCATTAACCCTGAAAGATTGCGTGAAATACCGTCAGAAAAATTGGTCAAATTTTTCGAAACATGTTCGACGTTTTTTCGATCAATTTTCGTAAAATCGCCAAATAATTATTACAAAACCATCAAAAATGTATCGACCACAAAGTGTGCAGACCTTTTATAAACCTTGTTTTGCAATTTTAAATATTCAACATTTAGATTCAAAGCTATTTGTGTGCTTTCTGCATAATCTTTTGGAAAGTCGCACCGCTACGAGAATTTTTAAATTCAATAAATTCCAAAGTTTCTAGATTTCAACGAATGGTATCATACCGTACATACATTTATGCAAACAAATGAACTGTGAACGCATCTGATGAGCCCTGTGAAATCGATAGATGATTAAACAAGTAGCGCTCAAATTAGAGTATTGAAACCATATTCAAAAAAGTAAACAAAACTTTATATCATAAATTGTCATAAAAGGTTGTTCAAATATTGATTCAAAGAGTGAGACCAAATGTCATCCAATAAACGTTGCTTAGCAACGATATTTAAAATCATGTTCCTTGGAACATAGATCTTCCTGAGCACATTTCTTAATAATAACTATCGGTTGACGCAATGTGCAATATTAGCTTTCCGAAGCTAAGATAATCCGAAATGAAAAGAAAATTAATAAACCTCCAATAAATAAGCGAAAAGTTATGTACTCACCGCATCAGTTTCACGTGAGTCTGCTAAGAAATTTCACATAAAAACATGTTTTACACCGTACACACTATGAGCACATTGCGCCCTTATGTTTGACACAAGAAAAGCAAATAGAAAATAGACCGCAGACAGTTAGAAGTCGAATATCCAATATGAATTATATAGCGAGTAGTAATTGAATGACGAGTTCCGTAAACAAAAACGCGTTCGGACGAAATATAGATTCGTAAACACCTAACTCAATCCAGACAATCATCAAATTCTAGGAGTGGCAATTACATTATTCACACTACTTTTACTCCTCTGCATATTGGTGGCTGGACTTTCTTTCAATTCAGCTTTATTTGAGATTCGAATTATTACAAATATAGACATATATCGCGTCAAGTGCACTTTCAAACGAAACTCTTATTTTTGTTCGATTGATTTTCCTAATGAAGCATTCCATCGAGTACGCGCAAGGGGTAGAAATGTCAAAGTTATATTCTATTCACTCGTCCATGTGGAGAGCAGATATAGGGGCCATTCACACTTTAACATACATATGTACAATCCGTTCACTTGGCTGTAAATGTATTGTTATAAAATGAACTCACGATGAATTCAATCCCGTTTTCACATGCGCAGCACATGGAGTTTACAGATTCCCAATGAGATACACACGAGTAGACTAATTTCCCCTCCGAATCATTCCATTTGAATTAAGACACCGGCCTTTTCGTTTTCTTGAGAAAATCATACAGACTGAAAAGATAGATTTTTATTTTATAATTTTTCATGTTCATGCATTTTTATTATTATTATTTATTTATTTATTCATTCACCGTCTAATTGCAGACTGAAATGCGTTCGGCACACTTATATTTTTTTTTACAATTTCTTTTCAGTGACAATTGTTCAGCACGCGACCAGAAATTACCAAGCCTCCGATCCAAGGGGTTTTTTACTACCAAATCACCAAAATTAATTCCAAGCACCAATAAAAATTCATGAAGTACCAGAAAATATTCAAATGTACCAAAAATGACCAAACAAAAATCTGCTGATATCTGCAATTCGTATAATATTGAAACGTATAGACGTATCGAAAAGACGTATGCACGTATGTATTTTTCTATTTCAGCAGATTTTTGTTTGGTCATTTTTGGTACATTTGAATATTTACTGGTACTTCATGGAATTTAATTGGTCCTTGGAATTCATTTTGGTGATTTGGTAGTAAAAAACCCCTTGCTCCGATCCTATTGATCTCGAAAGGGCATTCTACGTTTGATCTTATTATCATTGCAAATGTTGTTTAACATGAACGCCTTTATTACGTAAATGAATGTATGTTACAGTTCAGAATGTATTTGCATTATATAAAAATAGATATAACATTTATGATCCATTTCTAGTTCTTTTCTTCCTTCTTTTTTTTTCTTTGGTTTGAGTGTGTGAATTAAACAACTCGCGATAGAATTGCTTGGTTTCTAATGATCTTGAATACAACTCTCTCAATGCTTTAAGGAATACAAGGATAATGGAAAATTAGAGAGAACTATGAATGTATACGTGATCGGATGCAAGGTTGATAAAATGTTTAACGGTCAAATTTGCTCGTCAAAAAATATCATTCATTGCACATGTTGATTTGATTTGTGTTTTTGTCACAGTGTTAAATGTGGCGAGATTCTCTATCTCCTGTTCGTTCTATTGGATGATTTTCAACGCTGTAATCTACCAATCCACCATGTTCATAGTTCGAAATTGTTTTCGATTGATGATGTCGCTGGAATTTCATGGCTTGAATGAAGTAAGTAAGTGTGTACTGATAGCAGAACGAAAGTCGAGCTGTGACAATGATTTGAAAGAATTGGTGTTGAAACCGTGTCAAAGAAAAAAACAGTGTTAATCCCATGTATTAACCTGTGGTGTTAAATACGTGTGTAGATATTGGTCACCACAATTTATTTACACGAACATTGATGTAATAATTTCAAAGGGTGATTTACAAAAAAAAAAAATCACACTTTTATAGCTAGCTTTTATTGAAAAATTGTTTTCATTACGTTTTCATTCTACGTATCATGCTACTATTACCGTTCCTATTAGTTTCCATCATATCCATTCCCACATTCATGCAAATTATTAGAGACAATTAAATAAGAATAAATCACCTTGGAAAATTCGCTACACCATTGTCATATGAATCAATCACCAATGTGTTTATTTTATGTATGGTACCGTGTGGGTCGTGTCCCATTCAAAGATCAATCATGTTCACATCGGCGATGTTCCATTTTGGGCATCCGTTGTTAATGTCTGAGTCCCATTTATGAGAAGATCCGAGCAAAATAAATTGCGAAATGAGATGATCAAGGCAACAGGGAAAGCCGCAAATAATTTTTGTTGCTATGATTTCTGTGAGTACCAATAAATAAAAAGCGCAATGAATTCCAACTATCTTGATCCACTTTCTATATGCAGATGATATCACTCGAAAATGCGTTTGTCTTCATCAGATCTTATCCAGATAAGAAATCAAAATTACACTCGCAACATCTGATTTCGTTCTTGTATTTATGTCAATTGGCAAATTTCTTTGCGTAAATTTATGTTCAGTTTCAGTTTTAGTTTTCGTTTCTTCATCCAAATTTTTGCAAAATATGCCAGGAAACGGTGAATCATCGAACATGCTTTTGATGACAGGAGCATTTCACTCACGGTACAGTGATTCTATGTTAGCCATTTGAGTTTTCCAATATTTGTGTTTGTCGATGAAAAAAAATACATCAAACCTATAAAAATGATGACGAATACAAAAACCTACTTCTCTGTCGGATCTGAATCAAACTGATACAAGACAAAGTGGTGTACAGAAAGGAATTGTAGTTTTTTAATAATTCTGCATCATTATACCATTTAATGAAACACTTCTTAAATTATGATACTGATGTATAGAGCTCATTCTATATATTTAATTTCACTGTTTTTGAAGAAACATTTTTTTAAATTTTGTTTTACCTTTGATTCCGGTGGTCGGTGATCCGCATGTTTTACATAGTAAAAACAAAAGGGCAATCAGTAATCTAATTCACAATACAAACAAAACTTTGTTGTTGCTCGTCAGTGCGTCTTCGTTTGCACTTTTATTTACAGTAATCGTGTGAGCACTCGCAATACATACATATTGTAATCCCATATTTAACATGACATTAGATTACTGGTTCTCCTTGTTGATGAGTACGCCACGAATATTATTGCACTATATCATCGCAAGAGTTAGAACAGGGTAAAAATAAATAGTAAACAAGTGTTTCTTTAGACTAGGATCACAATTGATTGGAAGGGTATAAAGGTTATGTTCCTCGTCAAGTATGATTAAATAAAATAACAAAATACCAACTAAAAAGAAATGTGCGTAGAAGTTGAGAAATGTATCATTTTTTTTGGTGAAAATTCGTTAACCCACATGTGTCGGGCTGAGAGTAAAAACGGTTAAAAACATCTAACGTCATGCTCACGCTTACGAGAATTTTCCTTGATGTGAGCAGGAGATAAAATGTTTTTAACCGTTTTTACTATCAGCCCTACGTTTAGGTGTTATATTTTAAAGTTTTAGCATTGAAAACTAAACAGAATACAAAAATATCATTTGTACATATAATAAATATATTGTCGTTAATCTTCAAAATTATGTCGTTAAACGACTGCACACCACAAAATTCTGACATACTGTTTCTTTTTTGTGTGTACAGTGTACAAAAATTTTAATTTGTCGTCTGTCATTTAATGCAAATACTGTGGTATAACCCTTTAATAACAATATATTTATTTTAATTGCTTTAATCCAGCGAACATAAAATTTTGAATTCGTTTTCATAATTATTATTAGGAAGGCTGGTTTTTCTAAGCTTTTTTGAATTTGATTATATGAGTGATTTAATTTTTTTCAATTTCTGTGAAATTTCTTCTTTGATTTTTAATTGTAATTTTTAGTCTTCAATTTTTATATTATTTATGCCCACCCCAAAAAAAACATAATATAACTGAGAATTATCCAAATCGTACTGACGTATGCGAGATTTTTATTGTTAGAATTCATTATTATTTTTCATCACAGCCATTTTAGGCACTCTTATTGAAATCTTCAAACAGGCATTACCATCTTTTGTATTGGATAAATCCATGAAGGGATTTTCGATTACGTTAGAATGAATTCTTATTATATCTGTTTCCAATAGTTAGTGACAATTTCTTGAGGCAGCTGTAAAGCATATGAGCTATGAGAGTTCAAAATTTTCGTACATTTGTATCTTTCTATCCTATATTCACCTCATAACGGCGTTATCGTGTTTTGCGCTAAGAAATATTTAGTAGTGTTTGGGTTTGGAGCCTCGTTTGTAGCTAATTTGTCTACTTCATAGTATTTTAATAATTGTACGAAAAGTAAGACAAATAAGAAATTGTGATTCAATTTGAGATATGAATTGGTGAGAATAAAAACCGACCTCTAACTATTGTGAAAATTAAAATGAGACTAGAAAAATTTGAAAACAAAAATGAGACCCGGAAAATGTTTAAAACAAAAATGAGACCTGGAATTTTTGAAGAATAGAAATGAGATCGTGAAAATTTTAAGGATAAAAATTATATGGAAAAACTTTTAAAATATGAATGTAGAAATGAGACCAGACAATTTTGAGAGTAAAAATGAGCCCGGAAAATTTGAAGATAAAAATGAGACAACCAGTGAAAAAATTTTGGGTCTCATTTTTATGCTTAATTTTTGTCTGGTCTCATTTCAATTTTCATTTTTTTCTAGTCTCATTTTAATTCTCACAATAGTTGGAGGTCGGTTTTCATTCTCACCCATTCATATAATAGTTTACTTTTAGAAGCATAGCTTCGAAAAAAATACTCTATGGACGCTTGGCAATGAATCACACCGTTGCTGCAAAAGAAATTTTTTGTGTAATGTCCAGATGTCGCTAGTTGAAACTTCGCAAACTCCAACTGATTCGAATTGCAGGACTCTTCGAATACGTAGTTGTCACCAATGATAGGTCACTGTAACAGCAACCTTATGCAAAGAATATATCTTTAAAGAATTTGTGACAATCTCTTCTGGGAATAAATAATTGAGCTGCTTGCACATTTCTTCGATGTTATGATTTCAGAAAATTAGTCTGCAAATTAACTGTTAAAATTTGTGAATTCCATGTTTTCATGGCTCCAAATGTGCAAGAAAAATTTTCATCTCAAATATTATTTTTCTGGAAGATTATTTTGGCAAAATAGTGGTGTACAATATAAATAAATATAACAAAACACATACTTATCAGAAAAAATTAGGATCGTTTTGTTTGGAATGACAAATGTGACCGATAATGAAATGGTATTAGTTTACTGCTTTTTGCCGCGTTTATTCCGGTAGACTTCAAACGGGTTGTGATATTTTTGATGGCAAATTTGTTGATCAATGTTCACTGTTTTTTCTCCTGGTGCAACAATATTCAGTTGTGACACTGAACCATTTAGCGGTAAGCTAACGTTTTCATCTGATACAGTGGTGTTGTCCTCGTCACTATCAAATACAGTTGTAAAACGTTCTTGAATACTGTTAATGGTTGCTTTATTGCCACTTTCAATTTCATCACGCGTTCGAAACTGAAAATACTTCTCGCTTAAAAGAATCGGAATCGTATCATTCTCAATCATATCCGGCTGTTTGGGTGCTTTCGGTGGCTTGTACGATTTCGGAAATTGATCAATTGGTTCAATGATACCAGGCACATGTTTGAGCAACTTTGTGATTTCACCTTCGGCGGCTAATTCGGCTCGAACTTCATTGAATTCAGTCAAAATGCTGTCGGGAATTTTCAACGTTTCATCTGGCATTGGTTGAATACTTTGCAAATATTCCTCGTGTGGAATGAATTCGGAGTCAAAATCATCCGTTGCATTCAAAAAATAATCAGCGTCGAATAATTCGTATTGTTTTTTATCCATTTTTTGACGACTGCGAAAAAAAAAACAGAAAATTTTTCAATCAATCTCAATAAATGTGTTCTCATCATTGTGTTGCCACAAAAAATAAACACATCTCAACAAACATTGTGCACTGACAATCACCAAATTGTGCAAATCACCGCAATTTCATGTGCGGGCTCAATATTATACAATTCGAAACTGATTTGATTCACTTCTGCCACATGATATCGCACAAATTTCCTTGCAGCCAGTCAAAAATTTACACCAATTTTATTAAAACATGCACCTAAAATTGCATGCTCACAATAACATTTTAATTTCAATTTCGATAGCATTTTTTTAAACTGTATTTGGATAACTAAGACAAAATTACCATTAAGACACAATTAGATTATTGCACACAAACTTCAATTTTTACTTACTTTTCTTGATCAAAGCCGTTTATGGTTTATGATGTTTTGGAGAATGAATTATTTTCGTTGCTCTGACCCACCACACTTTAATACTCGTCAAAAATGACTTTGTCGTTCGCTCGCCGTTCGAGATGTGAAACGAATATAGTTTGAATTTACAGGTTTCGTTGTTTTATGTTCAATATACAATGAGCCGCCTTTAATAAGCATGAAGTTGGCGCAATTCTTTGACACATGATATTCGAGTTGAATTCAGGGGAAGATGAAATTTTATTGGTTTGAAATATTGGAAAATGAAACAAGTTCATTTTTTATAACCTGGAACAGATTCCGATATAAATTGTTTCCATTCGAATTGTTTTTTATACAATAAGAAAATCAAAAAGCATTTATAAAAAGAAAATGGACATTTAGTTTTGACGAAACCAATTATTTTACGAAAATAATTTAAATTATAGACTGTCGATAATATTCCTGTGACAAAAAATTCGCTATCGATTCAAAGCAATAGAGGAATTCCAATAAGAAAGATTTTTTTTCAACAAAATTCTCTTACACATGTCGAATTCTAAATCGGAATTCATTTATTAATTGAACGGGTCTTAACAATTCAGAACAATTTGTACTTCGTCACTAATAAAAATAAATTCACTACACTTTTTTTCCATTAATTCTGCTCAGTTGTTTCCTAGCAATTCTGTCGAAGAATAAAAGTCCCGCTGCTCTTTCGATGGATTCCGGTGGAACCTGTAAAAAAATAGATTGTCTATATTCAGTTCTTTAGATTATATAATACTGGTATTCTGATCACTTTTTATTAATTTTTTGATGATCTTTAAGCTTATATTACTTTTTGCAATTTCATCGTTTTCCATAAAATAATCTCTCAAATTTTGCAAAATTACCTGAAACACATTCAGCGGTGTATTATCATCGATCACTTGATTTGGCATCACATAAGATTCCAAATCTAATGTTCCATCCGGCGTTTCACCGACAATTACTTTATAAAAATGAGTTGGTACTGCTACATTGCTATTGCCTATAACTTGGTATTTGACATAGGATTTGCCGTCAGCTTCTTTCTTTGGCAAGTACAACGGGCCGGTGCAAACATACACATTTGCATACACTTTTGTTAATTTTCGTACATATTTTTCTAGGCGATTCCATGAGTCGCGGTTAAATCCACTGCCAACTTGAGGTGCCATGTTTGTGAGGAAGAATGTCTGTTCACAATGCTCTTGGTGTGACTTGTGATTGCCCGCTAAATTGATTAAAATAAATATTAAAATTAGCATTTCTGATCGAGCCTTGAAACAAATCAAATTTTACCTGCAGCTAAGTGTCCACGATCAAAACCGGAACCTTTGTAGTCCGAATTCAAAGATCTAAAGAAAGGATGGATGCTTTCATCGGGCTTGAAATCGCATTTGCTTCGGTCAACTTGTGGATTTGATTTTACATTTTCGGCGGATAAATGTTCGAATACCCAGTGAGCGACTTTATTCCGGCGGTCATATGATAGGACATAGTCGGAATATGAGCGAATATTATCGAGACCAGGAAAACCATATTTCATTATTTGGGAGACTCTATTTGTGTCGGCTGTCATTGCTGGTTTCGGTGTGTCGGGAATAAATGCTGCCGCTGCTGAAACTGTACCGAAAATTGGTAACGCTGGCATCGCCGCTAGCTTACAAAAGCACAAAAGATACCTCGTTTATTTCAAATTTTTTTCGTTTTTTTTTTCGAAATGAATCCTCACCTTTTTAAAATCATTCGCATTGAGTAAGCATGGATTGTTGGATGGGTCAATCAATGTAATACATCGTTTACGTTCACAAACGATTCCACCGAGGAAACTGCCAATTGTGATGCTAGAAATTGTGGCAAGTCGAAACGCCATCTTTTTATTCATTTCTTCTAATTGAAATATAAACACGTCACAGCCTCCTTCAGACTTTTACAAAGCATTTAAATTTTTTTAATTGGGTAATTATCGGTTAGTTTAATAAGTTTTCAATTCTCTAAACTAATGAGAGAAATTAGGCCAAGGGGCAATTTTTCACATTTTTCACATTGAAAAACATCATGAGGAAATGACAAGTGAATGAATCGATGACAGCCATTGAATTTCTGGAACGGGCGAAACACACGAAACCAAAACAATGGATTGATGACCCAGCCAAAAAGAAACTCACACCAAAAACTTATTTCGTGAATTAAATTTTTTTTTATTCAAAATGGAAACAATTGAATACAAAATTAAGGAAGATGCATTATGAAAATGACAAGTTTGATGTTATTCATATAATATTAGTGGAGATGCCGATTGTTGGTAAAATTAATATTACTTCAATCTTATACTGCTAATTTTCAAATACTAAAAATACGTTCTCTTGTAAGAATCGTTGGTCGAGCAAAAAAACAGGATTTCATATTTTTATTGTTGGGCAAACATCTTGTACTTATTTAATTTGTTAAATGCTTTGCGGTTTTGTAATTAGAAACAGTGCATAATCTCGTGGTTTTATTTTTCGATATAAATTGGATCAAATTTGTTCAGCAATCAAAATGGAATGGAGATAAAATTGTAATTGCATATTTCTTGTAAAAAAAAATAATTTTAGCACGTTTCTTTATTGCAATCAACAAAATTACTTAATTCAGTTGAATTTGGTGGTCCTGAAGTGTATAAGTAAGTAATTGGCCACAGCCGAGCGGATGCGATGTCTTCGAGATTTTGTAACCCGCCCGGTCGCGGCGGTGGCTGATGATATGTGTCATTGTTGGGCTTTCGCTTATTTGCTGTGTACGATATTGGCGATGTTTTCTTCTTACTTGTGCTACTTGAGGTCTGACTATTACTGCCACCGGCGCTCATTGGATAATATCGATCACTACAGGTTCGCCATTGATCAGGACCCTCACCAACGAAACACCTGAAATTGCGAAAAATTGGAATTTAAATATCTTATCCCATTACTTCTCATATCCTTTTAAAGAAATTTCGAAGAAACCGCTTTGTGTATACATGGCGCATTTGTTCGAACCGGACATTCGACATCAAGTGGTTTTATAATAAAAATAAGTGACTTTAAAACAGTATTTGATGAAAATAGATTGAATTGGACTTTGTCGAGCATTCCATGATATCTCAGGCGTTGCTCAAATTAAGAATCTATCGCATTTAAAGAACACTAATATTCACTGAATAAATTATAAATACATTTTAATAAAAATGTGGTAATTATGTTTTAAAAACGAATTCGAATTCCGAAACAATCAATCAATAAACCACGCGCACTGAATGTCCGGCTGGAATGCATGAGTTTTATATGAAATGTTCATTCTGACGAGATGTTCGTTCATTCATACCATGGATAATCGAAGCCTTGCGAATAACCACATGGATAATCAGCTTTACAGCAATAGTCCCATGAGCCGATTTCATCGCCTTCGATTTCACATGAATAGAAGCCAGTTATTAGATTCTTATTGCACGATGATCCAATTCGACATGCTTTTCCCGATACGGTGAAGTGGCTCCATGTGTTTTCGCCTTGTTTTTTTTTTTCATATATCACGTTCATTCATTAAATTGAGATAAAAAAGGTGTACTCTTATAATCTAAACTATAAAATAAATCTATTTCATTTCAAGCATTACGGTTTTATTTTGGATTGTGTATTTGGTGGGTTTGTATTATGGTATATAAAAGTATTTATTTGTTTTAGAGTGATCATACCTAAATAAACCGTGTCACATTGTTTTGAAAATAGATGCAGATTTAGATTAAAGAGTTGCATTTTTGTTATTCTGATATGCACATCAAATGTAAATAGTAAATTTTGTACAAGATACAAAATTAAAATTAGTATATGATTATTTTCATCCTACGAAGCAAATTATAAAAATGATTGCTGAAAATGCGGCAACAGATCATTAGATCTGTTCTGTGTTATTAGAACGTTTGCAAGTGCTATTAAGTGCATAATGCGTTTATAATCCTTTTACCATCTTTTTCTCGGAATATATCCATTCGACGATCGTTATTGGCTCGATTCGAACCTCCAATAGTGGCTACTTTATCGCGACATGTGAAATCGAATGGATTCCATGCAAACAGCCAATAGTCACGATCATTTGTATGTGCATAGTTAACATTCAATTTCAATTCGCTTTGATCTAAGTCGGACATTTCACAATTATAAGATGATGCTTGGGCACTGTAAACAATTTCACAAAAAGTCAGGAAAAATGTAATATAAATAAATGTAAATTTTGTTTTACCCAAAACTGAATGAATAACATTTGAAGGATGTATTCTCTCGGAAACGGATGCATGCATTTTTGCATTCGAGCTCCGTTGGAACAGACAGTACTTTCTTAATTGCCGATGAAAGCAGCTTCGCTGGGGAACCATATCCAAGGTAGCATACTGCAAAGTAATACGCAATTCATGTAGAAATAATACCGAGTGCAACAAAGAAGAAAATTGAGAATTGTGTCAGAACCAATTTTTGTGCCCCATTTTGGTAGGTATTTGAAGAACATGTTCCCAATTTCAAGACAAAAAAATTGCACTTTCGTCGAAAAAAATTAAAAATGCCACAAAATTCAACAAATTTTCAAAAAGCTTAGTTTTTGAATTCAAAACGACATTTCAACCGCAATAGCAATTCAAATTAGATCAGGCACCCATTGCAGTTAAATTTATAAGTGAAAAAGATGCAAAATACTTGCATTTTTTGTATTTATTGTGTTTGTCGTCCACAATTGTTGGTTGAATCTCGCATCCATGTCCATAACTAGCTCTCTCATAAACATCAAATGCATCGTCAACGATGAAATGCCGATCTTTATCCATACCTAGTACTGGCCAATCGGACAGTTGACAATTATCGATGATGCTGCTCGGTGTCTTAGGTCCATATCTGTGTCAAAGTCATTCAAATATGTTCACATCGAAAAATAAATTCCTAAATTATTTTCGCAATTGTTTTTGAATTGCGCGCATTAGAATAATAATGAGAATACAGATTCGTACCAGTCGAAGTGTATAATGAAAAGCATTTTCGTAAAATGCATCATAAAAAAGTATATTTTTAAAAACGCATCATGAAATTACATTGTTTATTATGGCAGCTCATGCTGCGTTTTGAGTGAAAAATCTTTTGCATTATAATTTTTACGAAAACGGTTTTCATAATGCTCTTTGATTGGTACGAATCTGTATTTCCACTTTTATTTCCATGCGCATAGCTATACCTACCTGTAAGAAAATGCTCGGCATGTGAATTTGGCTGCTTTGATGCATTCCATTTCACATTCTCCTATTGATCGTACATTCAATGAATCTCGAACGATTCCCGTAAAAAATCTAGCTCTATCGACTGCTCGGAAGAAGCATTCTGCAAAAATTGATCAAATTTAAATTTTAATCTATTCTTGATAAAATTATTGAATGAGGCCCTCTTCATATGGAGTGAAAAAGAAAAATGTAGAGAACAACAATAAAGTGCAAACTGTTGTCTTACGCGCATTATTCTCATTTCGTCCATGGTCATTTATGATTTGGTTGCACATCTGTGGATCGTCTGACATTGAATAGATATCGTAGTCTCGATTTGGTTCAACATCCGTGTAAAAATCTAAGTGACTCATTGGTCTGTCACAGAGTTGGCAATTATCCCTGGTTTGTGGAGAGTATTTGTAGCTGTATGTAACGCAACGGAATTTCGTTTCACTGTGGCACATTCGCTCACATTCTGTTACAGTTGGGACATTATAGGCATAACGAATAACGGCCTTATGTAAACGGAAGCCTTCACTGGATTTTACCGAACATTCTGAACACAAAAATTAGTTAAATTTCAAATCTAAATGTCGGAAGCTATTTCATTCATTACCATCTTGGCCAGGTCGACGTGTCCACAGGTTGCTATAATAGTTTCTATCCCTTTCATGTTGTTCAAATTGTTTGTCAAAATCATATTTGCTGCCTGGATAGCTGAGTACAGCATTTTCTATTGGATTGACTTTCGGTCGGTTGCCTAAATTGAAATAGTTAAAATTATTGTCGGTGCGCTTTAATTCATTGTTCAGTCCCCAGAAGTATTGTGATTGTTGATTATAGTTCTGTGAGCCACCATATGAACCGCCATAAGATCCCCAATTTACATCTTTATTGATTTCGTACGGTATGAAAGGTCGTGATTCGGTTTTTTTATGTGGTTCAAAATTTTGCGGTGACTCTCGTTCTCTGTCGACATAATTTGGATTCAGATTGGGTTTTGGATAGTTCGGTTTCTTTTGGCGGTAACCAAATGATGAAAACGTAGAATCACATGCACCACACGGTGGCTTAAATGGACCTAAGAGTTCATCGCCCCTCGACGGGGATGGTGGCGGTGGTGGAGGTCTTTGATGGTGATATTCGTCTTCGGGTAGATAACTTGGCCGTGGGAAATTCGGCGGTGGATCATTGTAGATTGAAATCTCAGAATATATTGGACGATCTATCGGTTTGACATTGTCATATCGATCCAAATCGAATGGAGGCCGAAAGTTTGATGATGAATAGTGGCTATGTGCATCAAAGCGATTGTAGTCATAGCTATCTGGTGGTAGTGATGTTGGTGGTCGATGTTCATATTGTGGATAATCGAACGATGACGGTCGGAATTTATCCTGAAATTAAATTATATTCGAATTCTTCTCTTATGTCATTTATAATTTGGGCTGCCAGTTTCTAGGACGATGACATGGTGGCTGATTCAAATTTTATATATTGAGAAAATCTTCCGACTGTAAGATTGTCGTCCTAGAAATCAGTAGCCTAATAAAGGCACTTACAAGTGCTGTGTTTGCGTATGGTGGTTGAAAGCGATCGGAGCCGTGATAATTGCCACCGCTGACGCCACCGCCACCCAATTCCGACTCATGTGGCGGTCTTGATTCAACAGACGGTTTGAAATTACTGATTGGACGGTATGTTGTTGGAGGTGTATTGTAATCAGATGGTGTTGGCAAGTATGGTTTCCCGCCATGTGAAGTATGATCGCGTTCGCGTTCACGTTCGTGTTCATGGGCTCTGTCATTATATAATATCGCTGGTGGCTCTGGCGGATAATATTTTGGCGGTGAGGGCGATTCGGGACGGGGTAAATACGAACCACCACTCGAACCACTACCACATTCCCTACAAAATGATGGACGACAGGCATTCCGATCACGCTCATAATAATCGTAATCGGGATGATACAGCAGATTCTCATCTCGACTATTCGGACTCGAATAAATATCAATTTCAGCCAGTGGAACATCAATTAGTTCACAAAAGCCTTGACCTTGGCCACTTGGATCGAGCCGGTAATTAAAGCCTTCACACAAGAATCGCTTCTCATGACCACATTCAGCTTGACAATCTTCGACTCGTTCACACGTTAATTTACGTCGTATCCATTGTGGCGCTACCCGCTTCCCAGCTAATGCTCGTCTGAAACAGGCTGCTTGAATCAAAACGACACGAATATATTATTAATTTTATTTTTAAAAATGATACAATTTCGATTCATACACTTTTTATTTTGAGTTTTTGAAATTGTTAGAGCTATTTTTGAAATAGTTTTTTTTTCGAGGAAGAAACTTTTGAAATATTTAGATTTCTTGATTAGATTTTGAACGACATTTTCTGAAGAAGACTACAAAGTACAATACATTTTCAATCGCCACATTCTTGACTGAACACTTTATTAGACATCATTTTTTTGAATCACATTGAACAAAGTGTTAAAATAAAATCTTCAAAAGTAAAAATAAATGAGAGAACACAAATGGCAAAATGTTCGAAGCTTGAAGTCGCGTGCGATGAGTCTTTTATCTTAATGGGAATCACATTCCGAAATATGTTAATCAACCTAATGAAAAAACACACTCACACACCAAAATTTAAGTACGTGACATTGAAATGAATTCTTGCATTTAGTTCATTTCGATTGTTTACCTAATTAAAAAAAAAAAGTGTATTGCGCACAACAATAAAAGCCGATGGGCCATCAGAAAATGTATAGTGCTGTTGTATGGGTGTTTTCTTGTCCGTTGCCTTAAACATGAGCAATAGAGAAAAATGTAAGCTGGAAAAACATTTTGAACGCTTTAATGCAGTTGTGCAATCACTTCAAATCGCTTTGAACCGAAATGTATCAAAATACAAATACACAAAACATACATTATGTCTCAAGTTCATTTACGCGTGCCAATTTCTCAATCGAATGTATGCATTGATTGAATAGTATTGGTAAATGTGATTTAGAAGGAAATAGTCTTAAAGTGGAAAACAGTGTGAAAAAATGGATTTCATCTTCAAATATTTTGACCTTAACTACTTCCATTTGAACTAATTTTTTTGGTGTTATTGCAACATTTCAACGTCCATCAAAATACTTCTTCATATTATTCCAACCAATTTTCATGCATTTTCATGAATCATAATCATTTTCACATTGACAAATTATGAATTCTTTGAAAAAATCTTTAGAAGCGCAATGAAGCATTTTGAATGAATTGGATAGATTTTGTACAGAAGAAAACAAAATGTGTAAGAAAACATGTGTAGGAAGAAACGTTATTGAATTCAAATGAAAGAAAAAAAAAAAATAAAAAAATGATCATTAAATAAAATCAAAAAATTTTTGAATGAAAGCGAAAAATAGTGAAAAATGATTAATTTGCAAAGTTGGTGTTTGATTTCGCTTTAAATTGACTAACGATGAAATCAAATACGTAACATTGTTAACCGTTATTCTGAAATTAATCACATTGAGCTATAATTTCGATCGCTTATCGTGCCCAATTCAATGATCAGCACATGCTCGTAAAGCAAGCTTGAGTCATTACGTCAACGGGATGCTATGCTTGAATGCACAAATCAACGAAAATCGATCGATGTCAGATAATACACGCTATAGAATTTCAAATAGTAGATTATCAGTTGGCAAGCGTGCGTTCCACGAAAATTTCCTCTGCGAATGCAATTATTAGCTTTAATAACTTATTACATTAATGCACATTGCGCACATTGAAATGTATGCCGATTAGCCGCGAATTGCTGATGCGTTCGAATTGCTCTCGCAAAAATATTTAGGTAAATCATGTGAAAATTGCAATGCTATGTACTTATGACAAACAAACCTTTGGCGTCCTCAACGATAATTATCGTACAATCAGTCGATATGCAGAGGATCAAAATGTAGCCAATCAAGCGAATGAGATAATGTGATTTTGAGCCTTGTCTAAGCATATTGGTTCACGTGTATGACACACTAAATCAATTATTGTTTCCTTCCGCGCGCGATCTCTTATGATGTTTTCTTGTTTTGGTTCGAAACTTCAAAATTATTATTTATTCTAATCAATAGGTCTGGCCAATCGTAATTTTTTGCACAGTTTATATCAGGAACTCAAACCAGTACAAATAGCGATTAAATCACAGCGAAAGTGAATTCTTCAGAATCTCACGTCGTGACACACCTGCTCTATCTCACTTTAAACCGCTACTTATTTTTAAATAGGAAACATTCAAATGAAATTCAAATATTTTCCACAAACACAACACAAGCACTCAATTCTTAATGCTAATATGCAGCTTAGTTGCATGTTTTCTATTTGTAATAAGAGATAGACGGAGAGAGATGGTGAAATGACAAGAATCACAGCAAATGAATGAGGTGGATTGTCGATATCACAATATTGTTCAATGATTGCGCCAATTTCCCTCAATATTCTTCTTCTACTTATTTCTTTTATTTTTGGGGTCCCTTGTTGTCGGTGTCGCTCGCGAGCACAATAGAAGATGACAATGAGGAGTCGAGAAGCGTGAATGTCTTATTTATCTATCTCTCGCGAGTCTACGGTTGATTATGGGTATGAAGAAAAGACGACTGAAACTCAAGTACCATTTGTATGATGTATTTATAAGTGATGTTATGGCGCACGGCCGCTTGCAAACTTGTGTAAATGAATGAGCTACCACTTCAAGCACTCGGCGCGGCCACGTTTTTTTTATCTCAAGTGCATCGATGTGTCTGTTTGTAGCGTTCCGTAAATGTGGTCCTCGCCTATCGACTTGTGTGTGTGGATCGGTGTGTCATCGTCGTCATCATTGTTTTGGTTGTAGTGGGGTGCTTCTTGTTGTTGTTATTGTTGTGGTCATTGTTAAAAATGTATGATCACAAAATGTGTTTGTTTATGAGCCCAATCATATTGTCCGTTCGCCTATTTGTGTGGCTATTTGATTTGAAAATGAACGAATAAGTACGTAGCGAATTTTTCATTTGAAAATGATTCGACCACTATTTCGTGCTTTTTTACGTCTACTACAATCGTATGTTCTGCTCTTCTCTTCGAAAATTCAAATTCAATGTGCAGTGTAACGTCCATTTTGCATTTCATTGATAGGCAGCGATTTGTTGGCTGCTTCGCTCAAACACATGCAAAAAAGGCGGCTGAAGTCAACTATACAACATTGTTGCGCTGAAGTCGAAATGAACCGACATTACGTTTGCTTTGTGATCGATTGTGTAATGCGATTCTCAGTGTATATGGTCAATTAGATTTACAATACAAACTGTTTGAATGCACAAAAACAAGCCAAATCTCAGATTGTTTTTTCAACTTATAATTGTATTCGCCAAATCAAAATTTGTTCAAGCGACGGTTTTTTTTGAACCAGCTAGAAGTTTTTCTTTTCAACCAAAAATTTGTTCAGTGCTATTATCATCCAAATCATGGAAGTTCTGTGTGCAAAATCAGCAAATTTCAAATTCCATACTGTTGCATACAAAATTCTTTTCAATGCGTTTTTCATGAACATAAATTTATTGGACTTTTGTTC
The DNA here is from genome assembly GCA_028476595.1 of Obolodiplosis robiniae. Lineage (NCBI taxonomy): Eukaryota > Metazoa > Arthropoda > Insecta > Diptera > Cecidomyiidae > Obolodiplosis > Obolodiplosis robiniae. The sequence goes on along the minus strand of CM052017.1, from coordinate 11,451,488 downwards.
TGGTTTCACCTGTTTCATTTATTCCAATGTTTGTTTGTTTATTTGTTGTTGTTTTTTCCGGCCAATTCATTTTGGCCGTTACAGCCACTTTTATATATTTTTCGTGGCTTACCAGACCATCGCGAGATGATGAGTACAATTGCTTTTGTTTAGCATGTGAATTTTGCGAGACAGATTTGTGCGCGCGCGTTTTGCAGTGTTTGGATGTAATATGTGCAGTGAGCGTAAGTTTGGAACAAAATCAAGGACAAAACACGCGGTCGGTCAGCTTGAAGTTTTCGCATTACGCTGTTGTATATTTTTCTTCAATTTATCTATTCGCATTCATGTTTGGGTTCGTTTTGGATTTTTTGTTTCCTTTTTGATTTTCATCTTTTTTCTCCATTCTTCAGTCGTTTTTTTATACGTTGTTTATAGTTTTTAGATCAAAACCTCTGCATTTCATGCTCTTCTCGAACGATTTTTTTGATCTGCCATTGTTGCTTTGCATTGTATTCATTAACAGTTCGGCAGAGTGCCTGTCCAGCGGATATAATGCACACGATTACTATTGAAATCAACACATAGGAATGTTTAATTTACGAGCATAGTGGCCACGATGAGGTATAGCTGCCTTTTCTACCAACGTGAAAATTTATATTTTATGCGTATCGGTGTGACTTTTTTGCTCTTGCAAATGAGGCGCACTGGAATACACACATGATTTTTTCATGATTTTTCATAAAGAAGCTGAAGGTTATTATGCGAAACACTATTATCTAAAACTGAATGAATCAATGGATAAGAATGCTAGGAATAACACAATGAAATTTAAAGCAAGCTTTCAACAAATAATGCAATTTCATGTAAATATTAAGCGATTGAACGATTGCTCCAAACATGTTTGACATTTCTCGGAAATGTTTGTACGTATAGAACAAATGTATACCAATGTGTGCAAATGCTCATCGTATTCATGCGGAACAATAATCTTTAAAAAATAATGTTCCGCATAAATACAAAACGCTTTTGTAGACATTCGCGCACAATGGCTCACATTTGTGCTAAACGACAAAAATTTGCACGAAATGTCAAACATTTTTGCAACAATCGCTCCATCGCTTAGTGTTATTAAAAGAAACATATGTATTTCTGAAATATTGGTTATTAAGTTGAGCAAAGTTTGGTACAGAAAATATTGTATACAAATTTTGCAAAAATTGAAGAAATGTATCACCAATGTTGGCAAATGTGAGTAAATGCGTTCATATGTGTTCAAATATGATCAGATATGTTAGGATGCATTTGATTTTGAAATGTTACCAGCAAATGTTTAAAATAGGGGTACACATATTTTTCGGTATTTCCCCCTAGTTGAATTACATCAAATAAATGGCAATCCCATCGAGAAAGGTTTCGAATGGTCCGAAAAAGAAGAAGCAAAAGAACAAAACACATTTGAACATGCACTGCGTCTAATTTGGCTTCACTTCGAATGGTCTTAATCATCAATCATTTACTACATGCTTCTACACTTGATGTTTATTTCATCGCTTGCGTTCTATCTCTCGATACTGTTTCTATGTAATCTTCAGCATTTTGCAGCTAATCTTTATTCTACAATGCATTTGTGAAGATTATTACTATTCTAATGCAATAAATTCATGTTAAATTGAAATTGGTAAATTTGGTTTCTATGTACGTACACTCTACAAGATTTTAACAAGAAACATATTTCAATGGATTCATCACATCTTTGAGTTTAACACTCTCGTAGCAGTTTAAGACTGGAATCAAAACAACACTTTTGCTGGGCATCTTTTCCCTTTCGTTTGTGTTACAAATTTCGTTTTCAATAACAATGATGTCATCCAATTATGACATCGTCGAATGGACTTCGATTTGATTCCATTTTAAATAAATTAAAAAATTTGGTTTGCCTACCGTTTTTTTTTTTCACGCATTACAAACCGTACAAGAAAGATACTTTGAATGGTGCTCTCTCCGTAAGCATGGTGTTATTGTATTATTTCGATAGTGATTTATATCTCATCTGACCCAATTTCATTTTGTTTTTTGTTCCACTGTTTATTAGTGCACACCGTACCCAACAATTTAAATCCCAAATAAGCAATAACAATGGGAAACAAGCGGCTATTTATTGGGTGCTCTGTTGAATTTCGTTAACGGAAACAATTGTATTCACCTGAAATATAGTGACCCGTATACACGCATCGTGGACGTGTATGCTGCGAATGGTTCGATATGATTTTAACGAGCACCATATTTGAATTTTCCCGAACATTCGGATACATTGTAATAGAATGATATAGTTGCAGTTTTTGACTGCTTTCCAAGCCGTAATCCTGCCCGAAGTTCGATCCGACTCGATCTGACATTTTTCGGGCCCGGGTGGTTTCGGTCAACAAAAAAAGGATTCGAGCGGTCTCGGGCAGCCATTTGTGGCCTACAGGATCTTTGTTTTTTAGAAATAATTTAGATGATAAATACTTTAGATTTTTGTTTCGATATTTTTAGAGTTTTTATTTATTATTTGGACGTTTTCGGATCCGGACCCGCTTTACCCGAAATTGTTTCGGTCGGGTACAGGCCGAAAAATGAAAAAAACAGGACTGGACGGATGCGATCCTCAATCAGAATTATTCGAGTGGTCTTTGGGACAAACAATTGGCCCGTTTCTTACTTCTTCAAATTGAATTTTGCACTTTTTGACATGAAAACATGCAATGCTACTTACAGATTGTAATTTCACTTTGATCAAACGAATGTCTAGAATGTTTCATTATGGATATGACATTTTTCTGCCATTCAAATGACACATTTATTTGATCTCTAAAATAGAGATTCATCTTTTCAATTTAATTTTTAAATTGTTTTCCTTTTTTTACTGAATAGGAAAAATGTTATCTAATAGCTGTTTCAAGTTAGTTCTTTCAAGATCGTCTCTTGATCAAATGATGATAAACAAGCGGTGTTTTCTAGTAAAATAGAAAGAAATATTGAATTTTGCGAATACAGTTCGAGAATCAACTTCAAACGCGGGTACGAATCACAAAATTGTGTTTTTTTGGGATGAAAAAACTATGAATCATTGTGAATCAGAAAGTAGTGGTTAGGTTCGATAGAAATTCGGCTCAATCAATTTCTATCCTGTTAGAATTATACAATTGTGATACCAATTCCATAAAAAAGGTATTAAACTTGATAACTTAGGCGCGGAATAAATTATTCATCAATTTTCAACTTCTATGCGAAACGCCATTTTTCAATTTCCGTGCAATAAATTGTATGTACGATGACATTGTTATTTATTGTTTTGCCTGAGCCATTTTTCTTTGGCCATAATGGCGAGACAATCGATTGTCGTTGTAGATTTGTGGAAATTGGAAAATTCAAACAATCTATATGCAATGATAATAATCGATTTGATATTAAGTGCACGTTCTGCCAGCATTCAGGGCACTTCGCCGATTTTAATCGTATATATAGCTTCCGTTCATAATAATTTCAACATTCCAGTTGACCGTGTAAAAACAAGCGCATCGATTAGTTAAACCCGACACGAGAATTATGAAAAAATGACTGAAAGAAAGAATATATACAATATATTCTTAGAAACGTATATGTTTCTTCTAATTCTCGTTTTTGAATCGTGTTTTGTGATTTCGGCTGGGCAAAATGAAAACGTTATATTCGATGCGGTCTCATTATTCATGCATTTGAAAATGTTAATAATACGAATGAAGTTGCAAATCTACTCGACGAACATGATCGAGAATGAACAATGTAACCAAGTCTAAAATGAAGTATAAATCTGCGCTTTTTTGCATCAAATATTCCGAACGAGCGGACACACAAACACACATTTCAGTCCGCATTTTATGTGTGCATTTTAATTCGTTCCGGTAGACTGAGCGCGTTAAACTCTTCCAAAATAAATTCTAATATAGACGTTATTCATTCGGTCGTTCGGCACTTGGAACGGATTAGTTGTATGATATGGATGAAATATTGATTTAAAATTGAAGCAAACAACAGAAAAAGGAATACTAGGGGAAAATAACTGAACGAAATGACTGCAAATGCGTGGAATTGCGTGCAAATGTCGTCAGACGCTATATTGACGAATGAGACGGAGGAAGGAATAGGACGAATGAGACTGAGGTATCAAATACGCAAAAAGTTATATCCCCCTAGATGAAAATATAGAAACCGAATGCCTAAAAAAGAGTGAGGGAAGAGAGAGAGAGGGAGAGATGAAGAGAGAATTTACAGACGATGGACACAAACGTCGATGCTCTGCACCGGAGTAAACGATTCCAACGTAAGAAACACACATGAGACACATATATTTGCTGCTAAATGCTATAAAATGAACGCAAATGATGTAATGGTAAAGCTGTGCATTCACAACAAAAACCATGCCGTTCTCTAGACAAAAATAACAGGAGAAACACGTACATGTATCGAAGAAACAATCGTGAAACGAGAATGATTCGGAACAAAGGGACAGTAAATGACTTGTTGAATTTATGTCAAACGCTATCGGCTTTAGCAATGCCAATGCTCGACAACACAAGTGACTGCAGTCACATGATGAATTGCTGGAGAAGCATATTTCCCGTAAGTGCAATCAAACACTTTAAAGCTAAACAGCGTTTACTAAATAATTGACCGCAAAACTATGAAGTCGAAGACATAGACTGAAAAAAATAGTTTCTATCTTGTCATATGGTTTCATTTTTCAGGCAATTGCTGATTTATCGAAATGATAAAGTAACAAATTTACAGTAATGTGCTGACAGAGTTGGATTTAAATGCACTTTTTCAAGGTCCAGATAAATCGTGTATATTGACTGAGAGGAACATTTCTTTTCACAAAGAGTTGTTCTTTCTGTTCGTTATAAATTCTCCCATAATATCCAATCATTTAAACATGCGGAATACATGTGTTCTGTTCTCTTGAAAATATTTTGCCGATTTCTATCCACTGAAAAATGGATTTTATAGAAAATCCAACTTATTATTAAAATCTTAAGTTTACACAGAACTAGCGGATTAATTATATTTTGCAAAATTTCTATTTTAAATAGCGTAAATAGGTTTACATAAATCTGAATTTTGGAAAATTCAGCTAAAATAATGCATTTGGTAAAATGGCTATTGAGTGATAAGAGTCGAATGAACCGGAAAGTGGATTTTCATCTCAAATGAATCGCCCACTTTTTTACCCAAGATCATCCGTAATCATCTATTTGAATTAGTTAATTTGATCTTTGTGTTATATTTTTTTACTTGTTGTCTGATTGATTACCATCTTTACATGCAAACTCGCTTCAATTAGACGAATCTTTGCGTCGGACAGGAATTTGATTTGAACAGACTTGGTCAAACCATTCCATTCAAAATTGAATGATCTCTTTCAGACGAAATAAATTCGAAATCGTATTATTAAAATGATCTCAGATGAATCTTTTGCCATTTGTTTAAACATGTTGAAGCATTGAATAATGACGTTGACATGGAATGTAGATTAAATCATGGAAATGCTTCGCCAAGGATTAGGTCAATTGGGACATATATTTGAATAATGCAATAAATTTACGGAAATCTAATTTAAAGTGAATACCTCTTAGTAATAATTTCTCACCCTTGAAAATGCAATCAATTAGAATTTTAAAAATATTTTAACTCAGAAGCCGATATACACACACATTCGCGGATTATATTTACTTATTCATTCAATTGAAAAATTTGAGAAAAGTTTAATTGGACATCAACCTAAGAACAATGAGGATCTTTTTTTTTTCATAAATATGAGAAAGAGTATTTGGAATAGGTTTTTTGGTCTTCAATTCACCAAGTCACATTTTTTTCAAAAATGAGTTCGAAAAAACGACTTAAAATGTGCATGAAAATGAAACACTTCTAGACTGTGAAAATGGAACATTCATTTCAGTTGAATCTGCATATTTGTACAACATTCCATAATCAAGTTGAGAGAAACTGATATTAAATGGCATTGATTATTATTTTCACGACCAAATGTTTATATCAAATTGTTACTTGACATTGAAATCGCGCCTATTCTATTCAGTACAGAATTCACACAATACAATTCGTTGAATTTCTATTCTCAAAAAAGATTCTTTATCTCCATTTATTTTTTTTTTCTGTGATCTTGTAATGTCCGACTTCATAATTCACTGATTATTCATTGTTCTAGTTACATTGTCCGAATCATTCAAATGTACAAATAAAAAAAAGTCGTGCAGGAGTAAATGGTTCTGGTTCGACTCTGAATTCACAGGAATAAAATGGTTGATGACGAAACTATAGAGTTTGACAAGGAATATTGTTGCACACGGAACTTATTATACATTCCAAAAAAAAAATTTCAACCATGACGAAATTGTTTAATTTAAAGAATGACACATGTGTTGTGACAATAAAAATCATTGGGGCCTATTCTTAAGAATGACAACAAGCCAAATACCTGTCTCCATAGAAAAACCCCGGTTTCTTTTAGTTACACCGAATAAATGCGTAGAATAGATTCGAAAAAAAAATAAGCATACTTACGTCGAGTGGCTGGCGATGGACGATAATCATATTTGTTTCCGCCGTTGACGTCACCTTTTTCTTCTGTTTTATTGAAGCATAGAATAACACCATAATGACAATAGGTAAATTAGCAATTAAAAAATATATGTGTTTGAACAAAAGTTTACAATTCGAATTCAACGAGCGGCTAATATGTAAATCTACACAGGATTTGGATTTCAATGATTTTGTGGATGTGAATAAATTTTATGGTCATCTGAAAATGACATTTAAATGCAACAGCTTGAGGAAAACACTCATAAAACAATTGATAGCCATCAACAAAATCCCAAGTTCAGTCATCGCAATTAGATTTGCTCATTGAGTTTTATGGTGACTGAAAATGCTTTTAAAAATGATTTGAGATACACATTCAACAAGCGATTCATTTTGAATTTGCATCTCTTCAATTCAAACGTTTGCTTGGGACTTTATGGATGTCGAATGGTAATGAATTGGCAAATGGGATGTGAATTGGATGGATGAAATTGAATAAAAAGGAATGGGTATGATTTGATGGATTTTATTTGAAAATGAAACGAAATATCAATTTATATACTGATGTGAGTCAAACGACATGATTAATTTGATTTGCGCTTCAAAGATTGTTATCGATTGATGGCATTTAGATAATTTATACTCGTATTCTGCATCTGCCTTCGTTCTTTATCAATTGTGTATATCCAACATATTTCGTTCATCCCAACAGAGGGATAAAACATGTGAATTCACTTAAATGGACAGTTTCAAACTAATGTTAGGTTTTCATAGAATCCAAGAGTACTCTGTAGTTTTTTATTTTGTAATAAGAGTTCTTCGTTGGAATAACCAAAAAATCCTTTCGAAACGAAGATAAGGCAATAAAATTGGTCAAACATTTTAAATTCATATTCGAGAATGTTCTGCAAAATTCAATGCATTACATCACTGTGAGCCTTCGTCAAACTACAGAGGTTTTGAATGATTAGCTTAACAACGTTGCCGTGATCAAAGTTAATTGTGAACAGCTTTCAGCTTGGTTGAATACTAGTCGTTGAAAGTGAATTATTTATTATGAATGATAAAACGTTAATCAGCTCTAGTGTGCTCTTTCGATATTTGATTAGATTATTTGAAGTATTGATGGTTTTTCGTAGACGTTCACACAATCTCACGAAAAATGGTCATCTAATTTTCAGCTCATCTGACAGCCTGAATTTGCATTCATAAGTTCAAAATAGTTATGTTCAATGCCTTGGATAGAATCGATTCGTCCATTTCGATCATCAAATCTGAGTTCTGTAGATAATATTTTATGGATAGTGATAAAAAAACGGCAGTATGAATAAAATGATAAATGTTGGCGTCCATTTGAATGGTTGATGCATGATCTGTTGTCATGAGATGAGAGCGAGTAAGCGAAACTACGATCGATCGCCATGATGAAATCATCAAATTCATTCGGTCGATTTATACTCACTTTCTGCGTTTGCATAGAAATCGTCTGGATTGAAATAAGTTCGAATGTATGGAACCGTCGATGGAGACCGCGTTCCATTATATTTACCTTCTGGACTATTCCCAGAATGATCATGATCTGGATACCTGTCCCCAGTTTGTTTACGGCGATTTATTTCATCAGCATTGCTCCATCCATTACCCATATAGCCAGTGGTTGGAGCGCTAGGAATGCTGCTACTGCCAGCAAAGGTCGTCATCGATGGGGTTGGTCTGAAGTAAACAGGTGTTGTAGGAAAGCTCAGCGTTGGTACATCCTGTGCATATCCACCTCCACTCGGCACGTAACTGTTTGCGAAGCCATCATACAGCATTGGATACTCGTATACTGGATAGATTTCATGGTAGAAGTTGTATTTATTGTGATAGTTCGGTGAATAAGGATAACTGAAATCGTCTGGTTTGATGCTGCTGCTCATGTAGATTGACGGATAAGTTGGCGGTTTTACTTCATTCGTCGATAAATCGGTGTTCGTCGTTCCATATGTTGAAGTGGTCGGAAAGCGGTCCATTGTTGTAATCATAGTGGATGGATCTGGATGTTTCGTACTATCAATTGTGCTCGGGTACATATTCGTCGATGGCACTGACCCACTCGAAAATGTAGACGGGATGCTCGACGAGTGATGGCTTTCGGGCAAAGTTGCATCCGGGTGGGTTGCAGATGGATTTGTACTGATCGGATTCATGGGCGATGAATTGATATCGGTCATAGTCGATGTGTCCGCTGTCGTTTGCACAGTTTGCGTTCGATCCCCATCATTCGTACTTGAGATCATTGTATTTGTCGTGATGGTGCTCATCGTTATCACTGGTACTGATGGTCGATCACTCGACATTTCGGTTTGGATTGTTATCATCGTCGGTATTCCTGGAAAAAAAAATGTTTTAAAAAACAACTTATTGGCTGTTTTGGATTTATCAAAGAATATCAAAAACTGACCTTCTACTTTTGGCGGCATTTCTTTGTCGTCTTGGATGCCACAATTCTCTTTCCTTTGGTACAAATTAAAATCGGGGTCGTAAATGGTATTGCGTGGTCGTCGTCCAGAATTTTCGTAAACACGCTCGCTGGACAATTGGCATGTTCCATTTCCGCCACCGACTCGGCTAATGCCTAATGCAAATGTTTGGCATCGTTGGCCCTGCTCTATACACAGTCGCTTGCATACCGGTAATGAATTTGTTTCACTTTTTCGAAAGACTCGATCAGGTGGAATCATCGCTTCCGTGTAAATTCGTTTGAAGCATTCAGCCGCTGTAAGATGAGAAAGATTCTTCCATTATTAATATGAAGGGAAAAAAGAGAAATTATGGAAAATCGGACCAATAAACAACTTGTATGTCAACGGAATTGGTGGGCCGAACATACATTATATTTCAATTGTTACAAAATAATAATCACATCTCGATTTTTTATTCAAGTCCATAATAAATGCATCGCATCAAAAAATCATTCGTTATGTGAACAGTTCAGCGCAGCGCAGAGGCAAAACAGCGATATGTGCTTGATTCCGTTAATCGGTAAAGTCAACTTAAAAAACATGCATTCGCATGCGAATGATTGACTTGGTGGGCTCGAAATGCGTCACTGACAGAAAATGATTGCCTGCGTTATCAGTATGGGCACGCATATACTATTCAATACAACACATACAGTCAAAATAATGTTTTTCAATCTCAGCTTCCAGTCAGCGAAAACAAAAATTTTTTTCCTGCTGGAATTAGTTTTTTCTTCACTTTGCGGTTCATCGTGGCGAGGGAGATGAACAAAAATTAAAAAAAAAAACACTCAAAATAAATATCAATAAAAATTATTGACCCATGCGATTTGCATTGCAATAAAAAAGATGATTACATTTGCTGCGCGCGCTCATTCGCCTATTAACGACGTTGCCTGCTCGCTCTTCTTCGACATTCTATCAAGATTATCATCTAGCGCGAGATGTGCCACATTTCAATGTGTTTGTAAATCGGTTTCTGTCGCTGAAACGAGTGGCAATATAAAACCAAATCAACCATAACAAACCAAAAAGGCAACCAAACATTTTCATGATAATTTTGCGCGGCCAATGATATCGGCTGATTTCGATTCAATCACTTTTTTTTTGTTCGAACAACGTTTTTGTTCTAAACAGCAACAACAACAACAACAACAACAACAACAAAAACAACAATAACAATAATAACAAAAACAGTAACAATAACAACAGAAACAATAACAACAACAACATTTTCAGCTGTCTACGAATAGGTACACTCAAGCTTACGACCTTTTTTGCCTGCGTTGATGATATTTATTCTGCCTTTAATTATAGAGATCCTACTATCGGTTTTTTTCGCAAGAAACTTCAATATTTCAAAGACAACAACAACCAAAAAGAGAATTGCGAAGAAAGACATACACATGCAAGACTGGAAACAAATGAGAAGAGACGGGACTGAAAATATGTTGAGCATACAAAAAAGGCAGTATATATACATATATTGAAAATAAAATATGCCCCGCAACTTACTTACTTTATCAAAGGAAAATGTAACAGTTCGCAAATTGCGTAAACAGATATGCGATGTCGTAATGTATTTGTTGTTGTTACTAACGTAAATTCCTACAGAAATATTCTTTTTGTACACAACACACGATTTCATACATCCATTCAAACTTCATCAGTTGACATGAACGCTCGGTAAGTTTAAAAACTCACTCATTTTGCGATGCGATCCTTTGCACGATTTTTATCGAAAACCGTTATCCCATTCAAATTCGGAAAATTAACATTAATGTGAATTATTGCCAGTCCACGTTCATTGCAAGATTCAACTTAATTTCAGTATTTGATTTTGGAAGTTTCCAACAAATTTGTCTAGTTTCTGTGAATTGATTATAAATTTTGGGATTTCATTGAAAAATTATGAAATTCTAATAAAAAGTTCAAAATTATGAGTTCTTTTGTCTAAAATTTAAAAGTTTTTCATAAAAAAATCAAATAAATTGTAAAAATAAAAAGTGCAAAATATAATTTCTGAATTAAGTTGAGTCCTGAATATGGAATAGGTTAAAAACATGGTGTGAAATTCACAATTCGAAATGGCAAAACATTGAGCGTAAAGACAAATCTATGAAACTCACTAGACACGTTTCGTTAAGTGCAAAAAAATATACGAAATATGCATTTGAAAATTTGTCGATAATACTGAATTGGTGTTACCACATTTCAAACGCCTATTTCTGAAACTGTTTGCTTCAAGCTCATTTTTTTCCTTTTCGTATTTGCAAACAATTTAGGAAAGTGCAATTGCAATGGATATTGCTGTTTGGGGCGGTATGCTATGGTCAACTGTATGACGGTGATCCGCTTGTGTTGCCAGAAAGTGGTCCAGCTGCATTTCAGGCATTGAAACAGCCCCAATATATATCGAATCGCACGTGTAACGCGCATCATTTATATGCAATAGACTTGAATACGCAGTATGATTACTTTGCGAAGGAGCGGTGTGGTCGTTACGTGAGCCATTTGATTATTCGTCGCAGTGTAATTCGATATATTCCCTCGAGTTTTTTCATCCACAAAACATCATTTGAATTTTTGTTGACATTGCGCATGGAAAACGTATCTCTGAAAGCGATTTATTCGCACAATTTTGAGAATACCACACATTTGGAATTGCTTCAGCTTGCATATAATCAGATTGAAAATTTGCCAGCCGGCATTTTTCGTCATCTGCCCAATTTGCATACTCTTGATCTCGCGCACAATCAGATCGCAGCTATCGATCCGAATTCATTCCGTGGATGCTTCAACATACAACATCTTTATATGAATAACAACCGGTTGAATGTCCTCAATGCCGATTGGTTTCGAGATTTGAATAAAGTGAAAAGTGTCGATTTAAACGATAATTTAATCGAAAGTGATTTTGATGGTGATATTTTATACGGTGCCAGCGGAGTGCAATTGTTTTTGCGCAGCAATCAAATCAAACGTGTGCTGAGTTTTGGCACCAAATTCCGTTTGATTGATTTATCAGGCAATACATTGCGACCTCCATATCCAAAAATACCGATGGGCAACCACAATATGAGTGTTATCTATTAAGAATGATGTTTTTTGTTTCTCTATTCTTCTCTTAATAAATATTTTCATAATAAATGTTTACAAAAATTTTCAAGATAATGTTTGTTATGTAAAACTTTTGAGTAGCGTGACATTGTAACGTTTATATTACAAATTTAGTTTCAATTAATGAATATTAGTGTATGCTTAATGCTTACCATCATTTTGATTATCTACTGTGACTGTGTTGATATATGGCAAATTGGCACTGATCAAACCAATACTCAGTAAAGTCAAACTGAGCATTTTATTTGCTTGTGTCAAAATCCAAAGCGAACTCAATTTCCGTTATTTTACTTCTTCTTCTTCTTCTTCTTTTGCTGATTAAGGATGTAAGTTGTCTGGCTTTCGTTGATGTTTTCTTGAAAGAATATAGTTCTTATCACTTGTTTATATTCGTCTTTTTGCATTTATTTTTTGTAATGATTTCATCTTAATTTAATCACTTTTTTAACCAAACAGTCTGCAGTTTTTTTTTGTCACCATAAATGAGGAGTTGTACATCTTGGCTTACTCGCACATCTGGTTGTTGCGCGACGATGGTTCACTATTGTAATCCGGATTGAAAACTAATTTCATCGCACATTTTACATTCTTTTGACCACTCGTTGGCTTTAATTCTGCTCTCAAGAGACTGTAAAGAGAAAGACATCTCATTCTTTCACCATCATCATCGTTTTTTTTTCTCTCTGCTGAATTTAATTTGCATGTCTTTCTCACTACTACATTTGAATTTTTGTTGGCTTGTGTGTATGTTTTCGTTTTTTTCTTTAAAGGCGTTTTTTCGCCATGGATTTCGCTTTATATTATTAACCAAAGTTATCCGTTATTTGTTCTTTCTTCGATCTCGTTTTGTTCTACCTACTAGTATTTGAATTGACGCTGTGCGGAAAAAAACAAAGTCTCTGATTTTTTGGTGCGTGAATTCAGTGTTTTTGCGTTCTACTTTTCCAAAGAGTAAACGAATATCGAAGCACACAGTTATCGAATCAAGAAAGTAGCATCCAACAGATTTATTGTGTTTGCTCAGTTTCAAATTGCCAATTCATAGAGATGTACGTTGAGAATATGTTGTGCGTGTTCGCAAAATGTACGGGATTCTGATCTTCATTCTAGATGAAAATGTCATGAGTGAGGCTTTTGCACTCGCCAATTTACCAATCAAAGGCAATCTAACTCAGACACCACCTTTACTTATGGATCCAAATCTGAATTGATCTAAATTTTTTCCTCGATTTATATCGCATGTTTTTTTCACATTGAAGAAGAATTCACCTATTTTTCAAACATTTGATGAGTCCATTTTGTGATGAGTCACAAATTGAGGTACATACCAAAATAATTAAAACAAGTCATCAATTTGAAAAGTCCCCATACATTTTATATGCTTTTTTCAAAAGGCAGGAGTATCTGATTCAATAATGAAAATCCAAATACTGATGAATGGGCAAATAAGCTACAACGTTGAATTCTTAAAAACTGACTCAGAGAGCTGACAATAAGACGCAATTCAATCAAATAAAATATTGAAATAGCACAAGAAACACAGAATAAGGTGCATAGTATTATTCCACCATCGTGGTTCCCACTTCTTTCGAAAATATTCTATAAATATTTCGGCAAAGTCCAAACCATAATCTGTATAGTAATTATTTGACTGAGTTTTGACATTCAGCTCGACGCGAGCATCATCCGAGTCATTCGTGTATTCATAGCATGCATTTTCAAATTCGATGACATTTTCACGTCAATGTTTTATATCTTTTGATATTTCAAGCAATTTCATTTTCAAAGCTCCCAAAAATAATAATTTAGTCTGTTCCCATTCTAAAAAACAGAAAACAGTTGTTAGTTTATATTAGTTGTAAACTTTTGTATATCTATATAATTGTTAGAGGTCGTTTTTCTTTTTTTTTCTTATATTTTTGACATTTTCCCATTCGTTTTTTTATTTGAACTGTTCAAACCAGGGTGTACAGTGTACACACGAGACTCAAGACTCGTTGGGATAGCAGAATATGCAAATGATTTGTTCAGATTCATAGAGATTTCAAATGATATCAAAAGATTTGAATGATTTAAAGAATTTTTTGACACATTGGCCGTCTTGATTTGAGCAGACTCGCATATATTCTAAGAGAATCGACTTAAGTTTTTTTTTCGGATTTTAGAAACATAGGGACTCTAACACATTCCAAATGATTTGAAATGATTCGAAAATTTACAAGTTGTGGCGCCCCTCGCGTTCAAATGATTACAGCCCGTCGGCATTTGAACAGTTTTCCGCTGATTACTTTATTTATATGACGGACAAAATTACTTCATGCATTCATTAATAAAATTTCTACAATATGTTAACTAAATTTGATATACCATAGCATTTCTTGCATTTTGCAGATCTGAATATCTTGATAATGGGTTTAAAATGTTAGAATTGTTTACAGAAAAATTCTATTTTATCAATCAAAGCAAATGCGACTTACAGAGTGATACAGAAATCTGCCCTAAGATGTGTCTGCCAAATAAAAGAATTTCTTGCAAGAACCTTTGCTGTATAGAATCCAGCTTCTGATTACTATTTTCTAGCTTAAAAGGGGTGCATGATAAAAATCATAGTGAAAAAAAAAAATATGAATTTGGGTCGAATTGGAAATTGATTGATGGCCCATTTAAAAAAAAAAAAAAACAAACGAATAAAAGTCCAACAGCAGCACGCATGACAATAAAAAGTATCGTTCAAAATTAGCATCGGACTATGTCTCCCGGTTCAATTAGATTCAGACGCAAATTAATTTGTTCGGTCTGCATGTTTGCAATGGCGATGATCATTAAGTGACGTTGGCATCGCTTCAATTAAAATTTTAATGTTACTTAATGTTCAGTGAATCGCGTATAAACCACAGAATTTACAATTTCCATATTTGAACCTCAAAAATCGTATAAAACGTGTTGTGTTTTGTTATAGACGCGATATTCAAAAAGTTGACAATGAAAATTGTGACTGAATTGAGCGATGAAACAATGGCCAGAACGGAATTCACAGCCAGAGACAGACACATACAAATTATGTGTTCACTGTACATGCACGATAAAACTTGATCTATTCATGTGAAATATGATTCTTATGCGAATACAAAAGAACACAAGCGAATGGAACAAATCGTTTGAATGAGTAAAATGAGTTATTCTTTTGTAATAATATTCGGCATTTTGCAATCGCTCTAGTCACTTTCGATGCATGAAAGTGTTGTTTGCTATCGGAAAACACAGACGCCTACACTGATGACAATCAAAATTTGCCAATCAGGTTATGAACGCAAATATTTCGGCTAAATCAGAGCAACGATCTGAATAGCGATGATTGGTGCTCAGTGCTCAACAACAAACAATTAAAACATGCGTATGTTTACGACCAACGTGCATATGAACAGCGTTGCGGATATTGTGAAATAACTATTATTTTGGTGGCACCATTCCAATTGTTTTAATTAACTGATTCTATTTATTTTGAGTGTGACATCGCATGAATGAGAGACCCATTTGCGGCATTTTTTTAATACTATTATTGTTGGATTTCATATTAAAGCAAATTCGGAGGTCAATCAATTTTATTGCCGTTCTTCAAAATTACACCCGATGATGTCGGCGAGCAGGCGTGTGCAATTTTTGTGCTTTATTTTTCTCTTTCTCTTTGACCTAGTTCTAAGTGCGCGCGATTATCAAATCAACAATTTGGTTTAAATGAAGCATCCATTTCGACAAAAGTTTTTCAAAACAGCTTTCGATTGCTAGCGAAAATGTTCTGGTGAAATTTTCATTCACTTTATTCAGAAACGTATTTTGGAAAAAAAATCATATAAGAACCATCCCGTGTTCAAAAAGTGGCTGACTGACTGTAACTTCAAATTGACCAGGGTCAACTTTAACCATTGGTGTAACTAATAAATAATAAATAATAAAATATATTATTAGTTAGTAGGTCTTAGTAGCCACTAAGAAGTAATAATTATTATTTTATAAGCGACTAACATCTACTAATTAGTAGGTCTTAGTAGATTTTTATTAGAATGTTAGTAGATTTATTAGTAGAATGCTAGTAGATTGATTAGTAGAATGTTATTAGATTTATTAGTAGAATGTTAGTAGTTTCTTGATTATTGGTGGCTGTTAGTAGCGTTATCATTAGATTTATAGTAGAGTTTTCATTAGAATTTTCCTGGTTTCACGCGTCATAAATGTTGCGTTTTATTTTTTTTTTTAATTTTTGCAATAGCGAGAGCACTGGGCATGAGCACTGAGCATCATTAATTACAATTGGAATAAATATTGCCATATAAATATATATAATATATATATAATAGTGGCGATATTCATTCCAATTGTAATTAATGATGCTCAATGCTCATGCCCAGTGCTCTTGCTATTGCAAAAATTAAAAAAAAAACGCAACATTTATGACGCGCGAAACCAGTAAAATTCTAATAAAAACTCTACTATAAATCTAATGATAACGCTACTAACAGCCACCAATAATCAAGAATCTACTAACATTCTACTAACATTCTACTAATAAATCTACTAAAATTCTAATAAAAATCTACTTAGACCTATTAATTAAATTATTATATTAATAGGTATACCGGTTGAAAATGTCGCCATTATACAACTTCATATGTATTACTCTGAGGCGAATTTTGGCTATGACAGCTGTCACATCAGAAACTTCATGTCATTGTCCAATTATTTCAGTCTAGGTTATTGGTCATTAGAGAAAATGATTTTTTTTTTGTGAAGCCGTAAAATGTCTACATTCGTGCCATCAAAACAACATTTGCGGGAAGTTTTAATATGCTTCTTCCATTCAAAGAAAAAAGCAACCGAAGCGCATCAATTGCTCACCGAAGCTTACCCGGGCTATTCTATAGACGTTAGAATGTGTCAGCGGTGGTTTAAGCGGTTCAAATATGGTGATTTCGACACCGAAGACAAGGAACGCCCCGGCCAGTTGGATTAGTTTGAAGACCATGAATTGGAGGCATTGATCGATCAAGATCCGTCACGAACGCAAGAAGAACTTGCAAAATCACTTGGCGTCGCTCAGCAAACCATTTCCGATCGTTTGAAAGCAATGGGAATGATCCGAAGGGTAGGCCATTGGGTGCCGTATGAATTGAAGCCAAGAGACGTCGAACGACGAGTTTTCACGTGCGAACAACTGCTTCAACGGCACAAAAGAAAAAGTTTTTTGCATCGAATTATTACTGGCGATGAAAAGTGGGTCTATTACGATAATTCAAAATGTCGGGCAACGTATGGATACCCCGACCATGCATCATCACCGACGGCCGCGCAGAATATTCATGGCCTGAAGTTTATGCTGTGTATTTGGTGAGACCAGCAGGGTGTGGTGTACTATGAGCTGTTGCAACCGAATGAAACAATCACAGGCGAGGTCTACCGACGACAATTGATGCGTTTGAGCCGAGCACTGAAGGAAAAACGGTCGGAAACGCTCGCAAGACACGATAAAGTTATTTTGCAACATGACAATGCTCGGCCACATGTTGCACAGGTCGTCAAAACCTACCTTGAAACGCTCAAATGGGATGTCCTACCCCACCCGCCGTTTAGTCCAGACCTTGCGCCATCCGATTACTATCTCTTCCGATCGATGCAACATGGCCTGGCTGACCAGCACTTCCGTAATTACGATGAAGTCAAAAATGGATCGATTCGTGGATTGCGGCCAAACCGGTCGAATTTTTCAGAAAGGGTATCCGTGAATTGCCAGAAAAATGGAAAAGAATGTGTGGCTAGCGATGGGCAATACTTTGAATATTAAATTTGTATCCATTTCTCTTCAATAAAGCATTGATTTTTATGAAAACGATGACGACATTTTCAACCGGTAGATCTATTGATAAGTAGATGTTAGTCGCTAATGAAATAATATTGGGAGAACAAATTGAAAACCGCGCATTCGTTACTAACTTCATATCTATCATAGATGTCATTATTTTGACTTTGACAGCTATTGTATCTTAAAGAGGATAAAAAAATACATTGAAAACGATCTGTCAAACTTATCATTCAGTTGAATACACAAGTTTATTATTGCGTTGAAAATGTCGAGCTACGTGCCTACAAAACAGCATTTGCGGGAAGTTTTACTTTATTGGTTTAATCTGAAGAAAAATGCTTCCGAGAGTCATCGTTTGTTATGCGAAGCATATCCAGAATATGCTCCGTCGATTAGAACGTGCCAGGAGTGATTTGCGCGGTTCAAAAGTGGTGATTTTGATGTGGAAGACAAAGAGCGTCCAGGCCAAGTGAAAAAGTTTGAAGACGAGGAGTTGGAAGCATTACTCGATGAAGACTCGTGTCAAACGCAAGAAAAACTTGCAAAATCATTGGGAGTGACACAACAATCCATCTCCTATCGTTTAAAAGCCATGGGAATGGTTCAAAAGCAAGGAAATTGGGTGCCATACGAATTGAAGCCGAGAGACATCGAACGCCGTTTTTTCACTTGTGAACAGCTGCTTCAAAGGCAAAAATGGAAGGGTTTTTTGCATCGTATTGTGACTGGTGATGAAAAGTGGATTCATTACGATAATCCGAAGCGAAAAAAATCGTATGGTTACCCCGGCCACGCATCAACATCGACGCCAAAGCCGAACATTCATGGCTCGAAGCTAATGCTGTGTATTTGGTGGGATCAGCTCGGCGTGATCTATTATGAGTTGTTGAAACCAAACGAAACCATCACAGGAGCATTGTACCGAACTCAATTGATGCGTTTGAGCCGAGCACTGAAGGAAAAACGGTCGGAAACGGTCGCAAGACACGATAAAGTTATTTTGCAACATGACAACGCTCGGCCACATGTTGCTCAGGTCGTTAAAACCTACTTGGAAACGCTTCGATGGGAAGTCCTACCCCACCCGCCGTATAGCCCAGACATTGCCCCTTCCGATTACCACCTCTTCCGATCAATGACACATGGCCTGGCTGAACAGCATTTCCATTCTTACGAGGAATGCAAAAAATGGGTCGATTCATGGATAGCCGAAAAAAGCACAGATTCCTTTCGACGCGGAATCCGTAATTTGCCAGAAAGATGGGAAAAAGTTGTGGCTAGCGATGGAAAATACTTTGAATAATCAATTTGTAACCATTTTTCCATAATAAAGATCGAAATTTTGAAAAAAATGCGCGGTTTTCAATTTGTACTCCCAATAAAATTGGTGAAACTATTAAAATAATAAAAAATCTACTAATTATTGGAAAAATCAACATTCATGACTTTAACTGGCTAACCTAGGGGTATAGACACAGACTCAAGACTCGTTGAGAACTTAAAAAATGCAAATGATTTGTTAATAATACTCAAGATTCATTTAGATTCATTGGTATTTCAAATTTTTTCAATAGATTTGAATGATTATATCATTTTTTTTTATAGATCCACCATCTTCATTTGAACAGAATCACAGAGATTCTAAAAGATTCGAATTGATCTTAATCAACTTGATTTTTTTCGGATTTGAGAATCGTAGGGCTTCTAAAAGATTCAAAATGATTCGATATGATTCGAAATTTTGAAGTCGTGTGCACTCTCTAGTACGGTTGATGATTAAATTTCGCATTTGTATGAAAAATAATAACTTTTAGCTACTAGTCCGTGAGTTGATAAATTTGGGACATTTTTTTACATAAGTTATAGTTGACTATAGCCATCGATTCTGTTGAGGTAATTATACTTAGCCAGATATTAGGCACCGCTGAGAATAGCACTTCAACTTCATGTGAGCATATTGGTAAGCAAATTAAGTTACTACTTATTACCAATTAACACTAATAGCTAGTAAGATGGCATTTTATTATTTTAAGTAAGTATAATACTTGCTACTAGCAAATTATTAATTAGATTTTTTTTTGGTGGATGGAGGCGCCCTATTTCTTGATTTTTGGGATGGAGACGCCCAGTAAATATTTATAGCATATGAAAATGTATATTGGGCGCCTCCACTTAACGATAAAAATAAGGTTTCTCCATCCAATTAGAAATCTTAGTAATAAGATGTTGAAAACACTTGCCAAAAAGTAGTAAGTAATAATAAGTTCTAATGTTTTTAGCTAATAGGATAATAAGATTCTGATAACTATACTGAAAATTCCCAACTAATTAAAATCAACTAAAAAAGGAAACATTTGATCGTAGATCAATGAAAGAAATTAATTCAAATTTACAGCGTTGATCTTTATCGTGTTCCTTTTTACATGACTACAGAATGTTTTTTTCTTTTGGTAAAACTTGTCTCGCGCATTAAAGAATATAAGATGCACATGAATGAGTGTGTCAAAAGAGAAAAATCATTCTGTTGTTTTGTAAAAAGGAAACCAAAAATATCCACGCTCTAAATTTGAATGATTCTCATTTACTAATCAACCATCAGATGTTTTCTTCTTGCCCCATTTTTTGAGTGGTTCACTTTCCAATATTTATTTCCAACTTTTTACCCAGAGGCTCAATTTTGAAGGATTCATGTCAGAAAATCAATAGAATGAAACAAAATAAATATAAATTAAATAACAGAAGTTTTGGACTTAATAAAAAAGTGAAAAATAATCTTTTGGGGCAATAGCAATAGTAAAATGAGTTGATTTAAGCAAATGCCTCTGAAGGTGTGAGAAGTGTAAACAACAAACCATAACTTGAACGTAAACCGGAATCTATGCATTGTGCATCAATGGGAGTTTTTAATCGCGATTAACTGCAAATTCAATAGGAATGCATTTAAATAGAAGAGTTTAAATAAATTCTTTCATTTTGTCTTTGAATCTTCTCATTTCTCTTTTGAAATTCGGGGCTTCCCTATTTCTCCGATACGCAGATCTTCTCACTTTGTCTCTTAATTTTTCCTTCTAAAAATATTACTTTCTTGAAATTTAAAAGTTGATACTTTCTTTTGGCATTATCTATTTCCCATTGTTTTATCAAACGTTAACTTCAAATATGAATGTCTTCATAAAATCATTTATATTCATCATTTAAATTGAAGAGTGTACCTAAAGTGCAGCTAATTGTGTTGGTTTGATTAAAAACTTATGGAATTCGTAATCAGATTTGGCTGGAAAAATCCTCAATATTCCGTTACACCAATTTCACTTGAACGTAATAATTAATTCACTTTGACTTTGATCGAAAACAATTTCAAGATTTTGTATCACAATCGTGGCAGTAATTGGATGAGTTGATCAGTTAGAACAGCCGAGCCCGATACAACACTTAATCGATTAATCTAGAAACTTATCGATAATATCTCTGAAAGAATTTGAACACAGAACAAGTCCAATTGTCTAATTGTATTAATTTAATTGTTAATGCAATAATCCAAATTAAACGTCAAGGATTCATGAGAACTGCACCACTAATAACAAAACATAAAATATATAACGGTTTTAATCACAGGCGAGATTAAGGAACTATATCACGTTGATCAAAAACAAAACAAAATAAATATACAGACAATAAAAGAAGAATTGTAGCTAAAAGAACAAAGGCGCGTGCGAATCCGATCGAATAATAAAAACTACTGAACAACATCCAATTGATTGTTTGTCTCTTGTAAAAATGTTTACTTAAAGCTGCTGGAACGAATGTAACAGTGGCTGTAATAGCTGTAGCAGAGTAGCTACTCATCGAATCCGCAGCTCGCGTGTGAGATACACAACGTATGAGTCAACTAGCGGTTTAGACAGCATTAACATTAGCAGAACACGGCAACGCTATTTTTGTTCAGTATTTTTGTTGTGTCTCTCTCACTGCGATTAGTATTATTTTATTGTGTATCAAACAAACACCTAAAAGGTACGCGAACCACACGACAACAAGCAACAAACGAGACAAGACAATTTAACTGTGAGCAGTTTGAGCGAGTGCGAGCGCGTGAATGCACACAGAAAGTGTATGTAAAATATAAAATCAACTGCAATGTCCGTACTATGAAGCAGGCGAACGCACTCTCGTCACCCATGGACCTCTTCGTAGTTCGGGCAACGCACAGAAGTTAACAGTATCCAAATGATTCTGAAAATAGACATAAGGTATTTATTATTTGACTTGATGTTTTTTGAGAGCTGTAAAGTGAATGATGTTTGGTGTTGACCCGACCAGATAGAATCATTGGAATTTATGGCTGTTGGTTTCAGCCATTTGACATAATATCTTTTTACCATTACACACTTTGTCTATTGAATTGAGTGTGTGCGAGCGGAAGAGAGCTGCGCATTTTCAAGTGACGCAAACGAGACAACCAACATCATCTGTAACATTTAGTGCTGATGAATCAGCGATTTCTGTCCATTTACATGAGTTTAAAAAGTGTGATTGAAAGCACTGAATTGAAAAATTGTAAAACTGACTGAGAAAAAAAATCCACAATTCATATGAACATCCATAATGATGTGAACATTGTAAAGTGTGTGCTCTTCGTATGGGTTTGATTTCATTTCGACCAACATTCCTACAACGGACGACAATTTTGCGCTATTTCAAGTTCAAAGCATGTCCATCAGACTGTTCCATGCTTTCAACTTTAACACAACGTACATTTGAATGCCGCATATTTTGTAGGCAGCGATTTTTAATGAAGCCTTGGAATAACAAACCTCGACATAAACAACGCGAATCGAATGCGCGCAATTTGCCGCGGATTATCGATATAATCAAGAATAGCAGATGATGCAATAGATAACGACTTGATTGCTAGTTTTCCATTTTGTCACTTTTTTTTCAATTGGCCAGGAAGTCAGTTCATCTGCTTAGATGCATACTCTCGTACTATATTAACATACGCAGGAAATGTGGTTCTTATGCCGCAATCTTCATGATTGCGCTTTCGCTTCGAAAATAATAGAATGCAATTGTGTAATCGCATTTTTAATGCGACAATTAATTGACCTGAATGTTCCGCCTTGAATTCGACGATTGTTCACATATATGCGCAAACAAGAGATGTGCGAAAAACAATGCGCTCGCTAACGAGATGCATAGAGAAAAATCGATGTTAATTTTTTTTTTTTTCATTTGAATTTTTTGTTAGTTTTCTATAAAAAAAGCCTCACCTACAATCTAAACGGTTGTTCAATTGTTCATCGTAAATTACTTCATTTTAGCTTCTTTACGTGTTTATTCACGGTGAGCGAGTGCTTTTACTCTTATTTTATTCACAAATTTTGGCCTGACAAATAGAAAAGTTAAGAAAAATAATCTCGCTCAAGATGACACCCAGCAAACGGAAAATGAACTTTCCACTAATTCGATTTCCGCAATCGCACCGAATTTTCATTTTTTGCTTGTTTTTCGCTATATTCGAAATAAACATAAAATAGTCATACGGTATTTCAACATGTAGATATATTTTTATTTAATTATCTAATTGGGCGTTACGCTATGAACAGTTTTAAAGCAATATAAGCACACACCAACACATTCATCGCTCAATTATTCCATGCTCATTCAACTTCGATTCGCATTTTTTGGAATGCTCACTGAATTTGTGGATTTCTTCGGCAGATCGCCGGAATATTTCACTCATTACGGATTACAAAAAAGTGAATTCCAGTCAAGAACCATTTGAGATTTTTAGATGATAGATCGACTCATAAAAATATAGTTTTCGATAAAAGAGCCGTGAAATTGAATATAGATGCAATGAAACTGGTTTCGCTAACGATCGCAAGAGGAATAATTGTGCTCAACAGCGCATTGAATAACTTTTTACTGTATGTATGCATGTAAACACTTAACACGCACGCGGAGAAAACACAAATAAACTGACTTTAATTGTTTGGAAAATTCAAGAATTTTCATGTTGCAACAACAATACCAGCGAATGAAACACCGCGAAGATCTTTTTCTTCCAGACGAAATTTACCGGATCATTCAAAAAACTTAAAAACACTCGTTAAGCTCGTAGACAAAACAGACAAATATCAAAATCGCTAAACTTGAGCAATAGCAAATTTTAATGAATGCCGAAAAAGTTACCGCGTGTAAGCTAAGCATGATCTGACCAGTTTCACTGTTGTATTTGAATTGTATTAAAAAAACAAGAAGGCAGCAGCGTCAATGACCCTTTTACGTAGCCCGTTCATTCTGATTAAGTATAATATTTCAAGCGAATACATATGTGAAACATAGCGTCCGATTGACAACGGGGGCAGTGGCAAAATCAACGATCCATAATGTAATTGCGGTTTCTGTATTTCATCAAATTAACGAAAAATCACTCTTACGCTAGCATTGACAATTTCAGTTCGTTTGTCATTGACTCAATATATGACTTGTTGGAATGATATGCTTTTTGTACGATGTACAGTTGCATGTGCTGGCATATCATTTTCGAGCATGCAGATATTTCAGATAACAATTTTCATGATGAGAAATTACACTTAGCCAAAATCGTATGAAAAATGTCGACCGAAATCGGTCCGGGGTTGGATTTGAACGGAATAACATTGAGCATCGATTTCTTCTGTTTGATCTTTCAATAAAGATTCCTGTTTATCTCACCCAAATCAAATATGTTGGATGTCCAAAATAAGAGTTTGTGAAATTTTAGCGCATTGTACTTATAAATAAACGTTTGAATTAACATTTCAAATAGGATGCACTAGAAATATCAAGTATTAGGATATGTTGATACTTATGTATTAATGGGACATCTATATGGCAGCATAATGCATTATGTGGTATTAGATGGTATTATATGGAATTATTATTACTCTAGTACTGCTCTGCCCCTTGAGTGGAATGAAACAGCGAGACCATTTCAACGCTCTTATTACGAATATTTAACAAATTAGAGAAAAACATTGGAATTCAATGACAACGCAATACTAATTTTGAAGGAATGTGTTTAATTGGCGTTTTATTGAGATTTAGTTTCCCTTTCCGTCTGTGTGCCTAGAGTTCAATTCGATCTCGTTCGGGAAATATACCTTGATTGCTTCGTCGAAAAATCGTTGATAATCGCCAAATCATGCTCTTAAAATTCATTAAAATTGTATAAATAATTTTCCACGTTGATTTCAATCTGAATTGCGCAGCAAATTAAACCATAAGAAACATCAATGATGTGTTTAATTAATTTTGAACATGAAAAATCATGGTAATGCATGTTATCTCGAATAAATCGCGTCAGCTGAGTACAAGCATTAAACTTTGCGGGGAGACAGCAAAGACATAGAAGCCATCCACATTATTCGAATATAATCAGCGCTAACAATCGATGGAATGATCAAAATATGTAAAATATAACACGATATAGCTGTGATGTTCAACGAGATTATTTTTAGTGGCAATGTCAAAATTCTGCACAATTCACACCAACGTCAGATATAGGCGCACTTACTGTGTGATTTGATTAAACGTTTCATACATAATCGAACTATTCGTCAGTGACGAAAAGATTTAAATATGTCATTGACATGTGATTTTTAACCAATATGTATCACTTCTATTGCATATTCATCTGTTAATTGAAATTAGGTGGGGAATATTAATCGGATTTGTATGCGAACGTACCATTCAACTACACCGTTAAATCGATAATTCAGTTGATTGTGCGCCAAATTGACATTTAAATAGTGTGTATTTCCTGCTACAGCAAGCCAATCAATTTACACAATTTAGAAATCACACCTATCAATGCTTGATGTATTTGATTTTTGCAAATTGGATTGTGACTTTAGTCCGTGCTCGTTGCCAAATTTATGCCTAACGAAATAAGTCTCGAATAGTTTTTTTTTAGATATTTTATTTCTTTTTTTGCATTCAAGCATTCATTTTCATGAAGTATTCTACATATGGCGATTGAAATATTCGTCTTTCTCGATTTTTCCAGCTCATTTCTCATTATTATCTTCAATAATTTCTTCTACAATTTCTTCTTCTTCTCCTTCTTCTGATGCTGGAGTTGTTTTCGTCTGCTTCATTGTGTCGCCTTTTTCTTTCAAAGCACGAGTTTCATGAAGTTTTTGTTGTTTAACAATCCATGGATCTACCCATGGTTTGGCTGTTGCTTGCCATTCAAGCATTCGAGTTATATATGTTGGCACCGTTGGAATATGATCACCGACCTTAAATGATTTTGAAGTGAAATGTCAATGTTCAGTAAAAAAAATTAAAGGAGCATATTGCTAGCTATTGAATACTATTTAAAAATTAAATAATGCCAATGAACCTGCAGATTATTTAGAATGGATTTTGTACAATACTCACAGGTCTATATCCATTCTCGTCAGCTGTATAGCTCACACTGATAGTTTCGCCATTCTCATCTTTATAAGAATATGATCCTTTCACGCTTTCACCCATTTCTTCATCAGCCATTTTTTTCAATTCCCCTTCTTGATGAACTTCAGTTCCATCTTCCGATTCGTAGCTATGGCACAATGAAAATGTTTTGATCAGAAATATTCTGTTTTAAAATGATAATGTATGAGTATAAATAAATCTTACTTCCAGCGATATTTTCCGTCTTGTTCAATTTCCGATTCAAGTTTAACAATTTTTATATCATGGTACTTTTTGCCCTTATGACGTTCTTCTGGCGTAAGCGCATGATATCGAGGGTGCACTTCTTCATCTTTATTCGATGCATCCTCTTCCGACGATGCTTCTCCTTCTGAGCTTTGAGGCTTTTTTTCTTCGATTTCTTCCTTTTGTACTTCTTCCACTGGAACTTCCTCTTCTACTTGATCCTTTTCTGTAGTTGTCGTCATCTTTATTATTTTGGTTGATTTAGACGTTGCTGGATTTTTCGTTGTTTTGTCCAGATTATTGCTCCTTCCAGTATTATAGCGAACTCCTCCTCTCTGTGTTGGCTTTGGTTCTTCAATTTTCTTTCCCTTCTTCTCAACAAACTTTGTAGTTTGTTTTGGCTTTTCTACCTCTTCATTTTCAGTTGCTTCACCTTCCTCAGATTTGTCTTCTTCGGTGTCTGGAGCCACAGTTGTGGTAGCTTTAGTGGTTTTGGTAGTTTTTGTAGTCGTTGATTTTCTTGTTGCTCGTGGCCTCTTTGTAGATGTTACGGGCTTTTTTGTGGTGATCGAAGGTTTTATTGACTCATCTCTGGTTTCTGTTTCTTCTTTGCCACTTTCAAAATCATGACTCTCGTCTTTTCCTGGTTCAGGTAATGTTTTCACTTCCTGATTCTTTGATTCTGATGGTTTTTCCTCTTTTTCATTGCTCATCACTTCTAGCTGCAAATTAAAAAAAAATTAAAGACACGATCTAAAGAACAACTATTTAATTGGTTGAACTTATTCGATAGAAAAAATGTTATGAATCATGCATCAACATCCGTACGAGATGGTTTTATGTGCCAATTTTGTAAGGTGGAATTATTTTGACGAAATTCCTTGTTTTGAATCTCTGGTGGCCATTAATCGGGCTTGAGAAAAAGTCTTTCCACTTTAGCTCAATATTCAATATATTATAAGACTTTATGATTGATTTCAATGAATTTGAATTTCTTCATCGTTTCTTCAAGCTTAAAGAAAATATTACAATCTACATTTAAAATTGAATATTGCAATTCAAAAATCAAGTTCCATTTATTTTAAAACAAAATAAGCTTTATTGCTTATCATCCAAATTCAAGCACTTCGAAATAGTTCTTTGGAATTCGTCAAATAATCACAGCACCTTATGCAACATTTTGATTGAAATTGTATTAAAAAAAAACAACAAATACATTATTTTTTGGCTTTTCAGTTGTTTGTTCAGCCACTGGTTTCGTGACGGCTGCTTTCGTCGTTGATTTCCCAGTTTTATTCGATTTTATTGGGGTTGATGGCGCGGTGCTTGAAGAGACCACGACAACTTCAGGATCTTTGTTAGTTTCAATCTCTGATTCTACGGTCGTCGGAATTTCCATGGTTGTCGAGGAAGACTTTACTTCGGCTAATTTCACATCAACTTTTTTTGGTGCGACATTAATTTGCAAGTCAACAGGTTTCACTTCGACTATAATTTCATCTTCTTTATTCGTTTTGTCGCCTTTGGTCGGTGCACCAACGACATTGGCTGCTGCAAAGCAAGCTAATAGTACAAAAAGAACAAATTTCATTGTGCAACACCTAACTATTCGCCGATTGAAGGGAGTTTATCAATTCACCAAATAACGGACGTTCGATTCGAATTCAAACTGAAACTGTTATGCAATTTGTCGTCCGAAGATCGCATTTATATACCCGAAAATTGTGTATAATAAATACTGAAAACAAAGTTGACTCATACAAACGAAAACGAGCATCATCAGCGTAATCATAATTTGATAAAATTCTTGAAAATAAACGAAATCGAAAAAGAGAAGAAAAGATGAAAATGAAATTAAAAACATACCAGCACGCATACATAATCTGATAAAGAGAACTTGAATTTGGCGAAACGAGAAAACGAAATAAATAACCAAAACCAATACATCTTTATTATTACTTGGTGTCGCATTTAGTCACACCTTTACGCTTTTATTGGCATTGCCTTTCCTCTGACACCTATGAATATATCAAATTGTTTATGAACAAAACAATACAAATGTGCGCTCATCGAAGTTATAAGCATTTCATTCGATTTCAGCTGGACGATGGACAACGGCCAGTTATTCTTCCCTTTGTTTCGTGTCTTATTGACCGAATTATCGAAAATTATTTCCCAACAACACTTTTGTGATTGTTTTTTGAAATTTAGAATATGACCTAACCATCAATGATCAACATATGATGGCGTGAAGTCTGGAAGCATCCATATTATAAACATACATATGAATAGCACAATCAAATGAAACCGGCATTGTGGTTTTGGATAAAAATTAAGAGAATGATAACATCATCACCGTTTTGAAATTCACGAGTTTCTAATATTGCTACTTAAATTTTATCGATGACATCGAAAAGTATTTGTGATTGAATGTGCGCCGTATCTCTCATTTTGTAAATAAACCTATGACCTATTATCAATCGTTATGAAAACGATCCATCTAAGCCATTTTATTCAGGGGCCTACAATATTTTTTTGAATCTTTGATATCAAATTGATTTGAACCTATATTCTTACGGCTTAATCTTTCCTTCACTTCAAACATGTTTAACGCCAAAATCCTAGTTAAGTCTCATCAAACTGATTGCTGCATTTTTGATGCCAAGCGTTGCGATCAACTTAGTCTCAAAAATAAGTGAGCGAATCCTGAAAAATAATGAAGACACTACTTGAGCGCTTGGGATTTAAATTGAAGGTAAAAAATCGTATCGTTTGACATACACTTACATTTATTGAAATTTTGATAGAAATATATTTAAAAAAAATAAAACAAACTCATATAAATTTCAAATGACTCCGCTAAGTGCGAACAGTAGACGTGTGTGTGTGTGTTTGGTCTGGTACAAGTACAGTCACATTCTTCCGACTGACCCCTTCAATCCTACTAAATTGTGTACCTGTTTTAAATTTTTAAATAATCAAAAGTTTGAGTCTTGCAAATGCTTTCATGTTCAAAATTGTAGTAATAAAAATAATGGAAATGCAAAGATCGGATTGATACAATTGTTCTTCTCACTGCAAAAATGCGAATTTTCTTTGCAAACCCCTTGGTTTGATCGCTACGATTCACTCTTTTAGCTAAAATAATCGTCATTATCACCAATGAATCATCCATTTAAAATGCGATTTCAATAAGCTTCAAGCTTAAATTTATAAGCCTAATCACTTGACATACGTAGAAAGAGAGTTCAAATAAATAAAATTTCCTTATTGAACATCACTGTAAATCTGACAAAAATTCTGATGAATTACTGTCCATTGTATGAATGTGCATATAATTAATGGATATCGATGGGAAGCGTTTGAAATTCAGTTTTGAGCAGCAGCATTCGTTTCATTCATCTTCCTCGTGTTATTCTCTGAGCACTGCAACAAATGCACATCATAAGAGCTGTCGTCATGAATTTGAGAATATGAGAAAAATTCAACGAATTCAAAAATTTGAAGTCGTGCTACTTTTGTTTTCATATCTTAGGTTCTCCATTTTCCGTTTTCCATTTTTAATATGTCTAAATGTTGAAGTAAGAGTCTGAATATAGTTTATTCGCATAATTTTTTTTTTTGTTTTTTCACACTGCTACAATATTTGAAAAATCCATTCTTCAAAATTGACTCTGAATATCTGCCTTTTTTCAGTACAAGACGTTTTTCGTTCAATTTTCTGATCAAATTTTTTTGTGAATTTGGATATCACGCAAGTACGTATTTGATGTTGCATTATGAGCTCATTCTCATTTTCGTTGGATGCGGAATTTCATGTTACCGGATTTTTTTTTTTTTTTTTGCAAGAAACATGTTAGCCGGCATTTCACATAATTTATGCAATAACAATACAACAGCGTGCAGGATAATCGTGTAAGAATCCACCATAAAACTGAAGAAAAAATCGTCTTCTTCTGTATTCTTTTTCGATTTCACATGGTCAATGACCTCGACGAGCATCGGCAAGTTTGAATGTTTTTACAAGTTGTTCTCAAAGGAAGACACATTTTGGTCGTTGCAGTCAGCATAATTCAGCTCCCTTTTCCATTCGAAAAAATTAAAGTCCCAAGAAAATGGACATCCAAAAATCTTACTATTTCAATATTTTCGCAATCATTCCAATGTTTCGTTATGAACTATCTGCTGGACATGTACAAATGAATTGAGAATATCGGATGAAAGGGAATAAAAAAACGACTGGTCATCATGATGAAGGAAGTGTCATTCAAAGTATCAATGAACCGTGACGAAATTTCGCAATCATTTAATAATGAATAAATAGTCAGCGTCTAAAAATAGTGAGTCTATTTGAGTATTTTTATTTGATGACGAGAATGTTCAAAGCTTAAATAGCGAATTTAACCCATTATTGTGTTTTTCACAATTTTTCACTCAAAATCCAGCAAATTTTTAATCCTGAGTTAAAGCAACAAAATTCATTAATGCATTGACAAATGATTATATAAAGAAAAGTTTGAAAATATATTCCTTGAACTTTCACCTTTTTTGGCCATCATCAGTTGTCATTAAAAGTGTGCAAATTCAGACTATGTCGAAAATAAATGCGAGTTAAGGAATATTCTTAAGAGGCTCCGAAATATCTTTCTTAACAAATTTCATTAGAGTACCCTTTAAAAAAAGAAACGTTTCAAAAAAAGTGTGGTGTCAAATGAATCATATGTTTAATTGCAAAATTGGATTCATGATTATATTTCTTTTTGAATAAAAATCGTTGGGCAGCAAATTCAAATAAGCCTCTAATTTGCTGCGTATAAAATAAATATATACTGACGATTGACAGTATAATATTCACATAAATCGGATTTAATTGTTCATACATTCCAAACAAAACGATTTTGCAGAGAACCAGCTACACAGACCAGCTACAGAAACTGGTTTCACCGCGTCTTTTACTTTTCCGCACACACCTAGTATGAAGGCAAATGAAGTGGAATCGGTTCAAAAATAAATACGACTGAACTTTTTGTTATCTATTTGAGCATAGAAAAACACGATGGACCAGTTTTTTCGGTGTCAAAATGTAGGTGAGTAATACACTGTTTGTTAACACGAAAACTTAGAAAGTTTAGGCATAAAATCAATGTGCATGAACGCGCAAATAGGTGTTCAGTCTGAATAGAAACCTTTTATTTTCAGTTCATCGTAATCCGAATCTGGTCACTAAATGGGTACATTTTCAATATAATTAAGAAACATTTGTGTAATGAGACCAAGTTTAGTTCATATTGTATTATTATGAAAATTTCAGAATCTTATTTTCTTTTAGAAAAAACAAAAGAATAAGTCAAACAAAATTTCAAATCATTCTGATGATATTTAAGACTACCTCCTCTACAAACATTTCAATTGTTGGGGTCAAAATAAATATTTTGTACCGGAGCTAGTCCAAATTCTTATCCAAATGACTTGAACTTTCGTACAACCATATATTTTCATAAAACAACAAGATTCTAAAAGTTTCATAATAATATGATGTGGAATCTATATATTGCCCATACAAACTATTTCGTTACTCAGGGTCAAAGGAAAAAAAATACGGGGATAACATTAAGTTAACTTTGTGTCTAAATGAATCTTTTTGTTCTGAATTTTTAATGAAAAAAATGAGTAATACAAAATGACTAAATTATTCAATAGGTTTTGAAAAGCGAAGCAATCATTTTGAAAGCGAAGCAATGCAAGGAATGAATTTCATGGTTCAGAGTGCGGAAAAGTTCATCTTACGGATGTAAAACTTTTTATTTTTCGTGGTTTATTTCTGTTCTTCTGTTATTTCAAACAAAAAAACACCGCAGAATTATTGTGGTGATCATTGCAAAAAGAGCCATTTCAACCAATGATGTAACACACAAACTATTCGGACACGTATGATTCATCCCGATCAAAACGATGCAAACAAAAACAATTTAGTATTGTACACAATTATTATTTTTGGTCTTCAGTGAATGAAGAAATACAGAGAATTTTTTTTGCTTAGTAGGTCGTTTATCTTGACTCATTTAAATCTATACACTTTGATGTAAAAATGAGCATTAACTGCTCATAGAAAGACGTTAAATTCTCATCAATCTAATTAGCATTCCTATAAGATTCTTTCTTATTTTTATGTTTTTAGTGTGTTGTAATATTACACCAATGTGATACTCACTTTTAATTTAAAATGAAAGGAAGCATCGGTGTCGATGCGATACGTTTTGATGAGAATTAGCTATGGAAACAACTTTATGAAAAGCGAAGAAACTGCTTGGAATTGCCTTACATGTATAAACTTTGTAGAATTGTTCAGACGACATTAATTTAGTTAACTTATACTATAGCCGACATGCTTTGAGTTATACATTTTAAAATAAATGTTAATCTATATTTTGCTTCCAACTTAGAGCGTTATGAGATTCATCGGTTTGAAACAAACACAATTTCTTACTGTTCTGGTCCAAACTGAACAATTTTGATAGTAGCAATCCTTCGAGACCTAATAAAGTAAGCAAAAGAAGTGAATTTTCATAAATTTCACATGACTTCATATTCAAATATGACACAGCTAAAAGCAAACTTGGCCAACATTTGATTATAATATACGTGTGTAAACGAAGTGATAGTTTTTTGGCAGTGTAACACAGAATATGTTTACCACTCTCCAGTTATACGAAACGATTTCAAATTGAAGATAGAGACGCAATTTGATTGCCAATACACATAAAATCAATATCAAAGATGTGTTCCTAATGTTTGAAATCATATTTAATGTAAATCCTTACATTAGGACCAATGTTGATTTTACTCACCAAAATGTGCTGGCAAATTTTCAGTCCAGTCATTTAAAGATAAATCCACATTTTGTTTACTTAGTTGATGGATTTATTTATTAACCCATATTCACATTTTAATTCAAAGCGATTCCGGTATTGTTAAAGTAACACCCAAAATGGGAAGTCGTCTTTAAAAAGATTCAGTATGTTTTGAGTAGAAGTGAAGCGAACTGAGTAGCGAAGTTTGGAAAATTGTATACTTGAAATAATATCTTATTTGAATCGTTTTTAATTAGTATCTATTAATATTTATTCATTATGATATATATATATATATAATATAAATATCATGGATGAAATGCTACTGCAAAGAGTCACTCTTGAAAGTGTGGCCGATATTTGGATCGGTAGTAAACTTCTTTTCGGTAGTACAAAAAAGCCAAGGAAAAATGCATGTTTTCGAACGAAAACAAAATAATGCAATGCACACGACATTTCTTGGGCAAATCTGATTGAGAACATTTATTGCGATATCATAAGTGTTCAAGTAAACGCAAAATTACAAATAATATTCGAATTTGGGTAAATAGAGCTGCGATCAATCGTTGAATGTGTGTTGGTCATCTTTTGTTCCTTTCATTTTTAGTTTGGTCGTACATTACCATTAACATCGCATTGATTGATTTTCGATGACTGTGTTCAAAGTTTTCTAACTTCGGCTTCATTGTTTATTGGTTATTTGACGGTGGTAGCGACAGCAAATAATCTACGGCCTAGAGTCATAAATCAAGTAGAAATGGAGCATTGAGTATGAAAAAAATAAAACAAATTTATTCCAAATTCTAATTGAAATTGTCTCTTGATTAAAATGGCTTACCTTTTGAATTTCTTGTGGGATGGGTGGTGGTGTGGGGAGATGATCACCCTATATCAAAATGAATTTATTAAATAAAAACAAAGGTAAAATGAGTCGATTGAAGTTGAATTGGCATCGTGAATAATGTATAATTTTATAACCGTAAGAGCTCCATGGAGCTTTTTCTTGAAATTGGTTTCCATCAATTTATTTGATCCCGGAATGCAAATTTTTTGACTGAGTAGTCAGTTGACTTTTTTGGGATGTTTTTGACTGGCTAACTTTGATTAATCCTAACAAAATTGATGACTACAGTCAACTGCAGCTAAAGTCAAAAACGTCCCAAAATAATCAACTGAATAAAAGTGATTATTTTTCATATAAATTTGAAATTAAATCATGGTTAGCCAGTTATGGTTGACTTCAGTCAATTTGAATTAACAGTCAGTCAGTAATTTTTTATCGCACAGGTCTATATACATCGATTTCTCCAGGAGAATTACAGTTCCGTGAATTCAGTGATTCATCATTTATGGTTTAAATTTGAATTCGTGAAAATACATCACCAAAACAGTGCAGTGCGTATGCGAGGTGAAAAAAGTATGAAATATTTCCGTTCAATTTTGTTATTATACGCGCCAAGAATCGATTTATTACTTGAAAAAATGTTTTCGATGCTCATTATTTTTAAATTATTTTTGCGCATTTCAACATTCCCCATGGCTCGAGATAAAAAAAAATTATAAGTTGAATGGAGCCAAAAAAAGTCGATAAAATGATACCCGAGGTTGGAAGCCACCGACATCATCAGCCGCATATGTTAGCGTAATAAGTTGTCCCTCAGGTGATGTATAAGAAAAGGAGCCCTGGGCAATCACAACGTCATTGCTGTCGGGATTAGAAGCTTTTTTCAATGTGCCAATCTCATCAGCTTTTATCCCATTGCCCGTTTCATACCTAAAACAACAACAGCAATATTGAAATTCAAACATATTTTTATGTTGCCTACTCACAGGCGAATACTTAATTAATTAATCCGCTTTCGCCCACACTCTGTCTGCACTAGAAAATGAATATACTCTTCAAACAATATTTACCTGTATTGGTACGATCCGTCCGGCTCGAGGTTTGATTCTTGGCTAAGAATTGGAATGGGCTCCGTGGTCGGTGCCTGGGCCTGGGGAGCACTGAACACATATCCAATACATAATATCAGCAATACAGATGTTTCCTTTCATTGATTTCACAAACACAGGGAGAATCGAATGTGTTTATTAACCAAAAAGTCAAACTTTTCATCATGACATCGAAGAGCAACGGCCAAGCGAGAGACTGATACCAAAAGTGGCACTTCTAAAATGAACACTCGTTTCTTGGAGAAATACCGAATAAAAATTGCTGCATTTCACAAACGGCTTGCTGACACTTGAAATGTTGAGTTTTTGCCGGACGATAGGTGCATTGAATAACAGGAGTGTTGCACGGGAGTGGCGGCATTCAATGAATTTTATGTATAGAAATGCATTCTCATTATGTGTTTATTATTGACGACATTATCAAACATATTTATCAGATTTATGGATTGTAAATGTCATTGTGAAGCTATGTTATGATTGGTTCTCAAAGTAGCATTTTTTTTCATAACCAAAAAATGGTCAGAATTCAGTACGAACATGGTCAAAATGTTGGTGGATGAGCAAAATGCCTTTCAAGGAAGGAGTGGCTTCATCAAAGTGCTTGGCATTTGGTGCAGAATTCTCTCGGTCGTCACCTTACGCCTCAAGTCGTTCGTTCGATAAAAACTTACGTATTTCATTTTAAAAACCTATTGGATAGCTAGCTAGAAGGAAATCTCACAGCTTTTTCAAATCGAGATAACTTATTCCGTTTCAATTTGGTAGGCACTTTAAATTATTTAAAAAAAAATCGAAAATAATTACTGATCAAAAAAATTTCATTGAAGAATCACCAAAGGTAGATGGTTCATTGATATGATGCGCTAATTAATAATCATGAAATTTTCATGGCAAACTTAATCGATCCAAATCTCAACCTCTCTCTCTACTTTGATTTCTGTTCAACCAATTAATTCTATTTTTCGCAGATGAATTTGATGCAACGTTTAAACAAATATCGATTAAGGGTAGAGAGCGAGTGATCGAAAGTCTTAGCGATTCGATGAGAAAGGACTTCTCAGTGCGATGGGCGAGAACACACAGAGAATTATTGATGATTTTTGTTAGTGGTGAAAGCTCTGTCCGTGAATATAAGCAGATCGATTACTTTATCGAACACACTCAAAAATTTACAATATTATTACAACTAAATAATAACTGAAATAATTTAAGCACGTAAACAATTTGATTTACACTGGTGTTGAATGAATTAGCTGGCTACGAGCTTAGCGCCAATCAGTTACAATGGTTATCTGGGATTTATTGAAGGTATCACGAAAATGCTAGCTGATTTAGATTTGTTCTCGCTATTTATATGCTGCGTTCGGTTGATTTTGAAGTTGTGGAACTTTTTCGGGAGACTAGTGTGCAGGTTTTGTGATTTGATTCGTGTCGATTTCTCTGTCTCTGTCGGGCGATGCTCGTGCAACTGTCTCACTCTCCCTAATTCTCAGTTTATTTGGATCGAACTAACACACGTTACTGATATCTTTAGTTTGTGCATTTACTTCTATACAATTTTTTTCCCTCTCCGATAATTGTGCGGCTTACAAATACACAATGTGCCCAAACTATAATATAGCAATATAGAAAAATTATGGCAAAACAAGACGTTAATAATGAAGATGATTAGAGAGGGGCACGTGCGGTAGCATCGCACTACCCGGCTATCGAATGTTTTATATGGTAATATTTTATGATGACGATAATATATACAAATATTACAGAATAACAAAATATTGTACATAAAAAAAAAAAAAATCTGAAAAATAGACGAAGATACAGCAGCAGAAAAAAACATATTCATAATTTCCACAATTCAATGGCGTAAGCGAGCAACACACATCAATTGCAACTGCATTGCAATCAGACGTGTTTAATTGGTAGTGGCTTACGCGCGCGCTCTTGCTTATGTTATAAATACATATTAAATAAATCGGTAAATGTAACTAGAGAGCAAATATTTATTGATTACGGATGCCATATTTACGTATGCTCAATTGTGTGCAGACACCCAAATACGGTAATATGCTTATTCATTAAATGATAACAGCGGAGATATTTGGTAATACAAAAAGAAAAAAAAGGGGAAAATATGCAGAAATCCATCAATTGGGCTTGCTAGAAAGTATCAATTTTATGTGCTGCATTTCAAATGCATTACCCCATAAATTCAAATCGATTTTTTGACGTTTTCTATTCATAGATTCTGCATATTCATTGTAATGTATCGAATGTTGATGGAAATGCACGATTTTGATCCAATAATAAAAAGGTTATAGAATCCAATTCTTGTGCATTGTTTCTCATAGCATAAACACTTTTCTAGCGATGCAACGCGTAACCTTTTAAATTCATCTGTTCGATCATTTGACTTTTCTTCATTATTCCCTGTGAGTCGCAATTTTGTTTGCTCGTTCGCGGTTCCCGCTCAAGCTTTGTTCTCTTTTTTTATTAATTTGTTATGAGCCCATGTTTTGTGTGCGCGCACACGCCCTTCCATTCTTCGAACATTTCAATCGAAGGTATTATAATATTCGAAGGTATCATAATATTATTATTGTGTTCTTTCTTTCTTTCGTGTGTGATCAAAGTATGTGTTTGGCCCGGCTCAAACCGGCCCGACCATATAAACATTATATGATTGTCGTGCTACTAATGTTGCACGCTGCCGTGCACTTTATTATTGTCAGCAGTGTACAAAATACTATTGCAAAAACTCTCAATGCATTTCAGGTATTGTTCAGAAGCGGACCAAGTTTATTTCTCAGAAACCGAGAAACAACTTAAAATACAATATGTAGGATTAATCGCTTATGATACTACCATGCAATCAGTCGCTTTGTGTGAATTTTACATGCACTTCGGTAGTGTGTCTATTGCTATTCTTGTTACACGGTCTTGTATTTCGACTCATATCGATTTTTTGCATACAATTCATGTGTTTTCGTATCGTGCTCGAATTCAATTGCATATCTAGACACGGCCCGCAATAAAGCAGAAATTAGTTGACATTTCAAACAATTTCAATACGAATTCTCTGTACTCCTCGGACGCCCTATCGCGTCCGTCTACATTTCATGGAGCCACGCAAATTTTAAAAATTTACATACGATTGTCGTCGCGCTTGAATTCGAAATTGATTATCACATTTACATTTTATATCATTATTTTATCGCGCTTTTTGCGATTCGAATTGATACGAAATCGAAAATGTTACATTGAATCTTCATTATATTTATTCCAGGTTAATTGGCTTCGAATATTTGCAAGAATATAATCCATTCATTTGAAGAATTTTGATAAGAACTAAATTTGACCTGCAATGGCAAAATCGATACATTTAGGAACATGTAATATTCAACTGTTCGAATTTTAAAACGGAAGAGCATTTCCAAAGAGCGAGCAAAATCGATTGATTTGGGAATAAAAATCAAAAAGAAACAAAACCAAAGTGACCAATAAAGTCACTCAAAAGGGTACAAAAAATCATTTAAAAATTAACCAAAATCGAAACATTTCTGCAACAATACAGTC
Source organism: Obolodiplosis robiniae (assembly GCA_028476595.1). NCBI lineage: Eukaryota > Metazoa > Arthropoda > Insecta > Diptera > Cecidomyiidae > Obolodiplosis > Obolodiplosis robiniae. The sequence continues at coordinate 11,412,342 of CM052017.1, read as the reverse complement.
TAACAAAATATCAATTGCACTCAACTAAAGCCACCTATAGACAACAAAAATAAGAAACTCGTCTGCAACCGATTGATGTTATAGCTGGCTTTAGAAAAATTCGAAAATATCAATATATAGAATTAAAAACAATCGACTGAAACCGTCTTAAAAACAGCTGTATTTGACTAAATCCAATTCAATTCGATTCGAATATATTTGCCAACAGACGGATTTATTTCACAGCCATTTTTAATCCAAATAGCTTACTAGATAGTCAACTGGAAGTGACTAAATTTCACACAAATCACATCAATCAATCAGTCAGCATGCGTGAAGAGGTGAGCGAATCGCAATGCATTATTCTTAATATATATAATGTATGTACTATGTAAGTATGTTTATGTCCGGGGACGCCGGCTAAACTACTAAACCAACAAGGCTTACATGGCCACCGTTGAAAATCCTTATAACAGCACATTTCCATGAGCAATCTTTACTTTTTCAGCATGGAACGGGTGACATGAATAAAGAATTGACGATGTAGTGAAACAACTATATGCAATTTACTTTTGATGAATTGACGCAAATGAGCAATCTTCAGTCTGCACAAGGACTTATTGAATTTTTTATGCTTCGAAATTGCAGTATATGCTTAACAAAATCATGTCAATTCGATGCAATCATTGTTCATAATTTCTGAATTTTAATGCAATGACCATCTTAAATCGATCGCTATGTCTATACTTATTCACATGTTTGATATTTAACCTTTAACGAATCTCGCTTTTTTTGCTGTCGCAGTAGTTTGCATGACGTTGAAATGATAACCATCTTCTTCGTACCAAAACATTGTGGTTTCGTACAGAACGTGTAATTCATACCAACAAGCAATAAAAAATAATATGATTAAAAATTTCGAGCTTACGCCTTAGCTTGGTGTGTTCTATTTTGTAAGCAAACATAAATGATCATATATGATATCTTGGGTATAGTCAAGTAAATTTTTCATGGTAAATTAAAATATTCAATTAAGTAATAATGCGTAGCAACCGCATACGAAGAATGCTAGTGAGAAAGAAATATTTTGAGATGGGAAAACACTTAATGTGACCTCGATTATTGAAGAATGAATTTAATTTACATTTCATTTTTGCCTATATCCGTTCTAATATCCGTACTTGTCCATCCGTCACCATATTTATACGCATGTTCATTCCGAAAATTCCCATTTGAAAATTTCCTAAGCCAAAACCTCAAGCACTGAATTCTAAACGTCCAGTTGCTGTTGAAATATTCACAATAACTATGTTCAACTCTGGTAAATTCTTTTCTTTCATGGAGAGCCAAAGCCGTAATATTGTTCATTCGTATTTATTGCGCAATAAAATTGCGTAGAATCGGTTGTATTGAATGATGAACGGCATTGAGCAAAAAAAAAAAACTTATAGTATTGAAAGTGGCACACACAAATGGTCGAATGGCAATCCATTAACATCCTCATCTTTGATATTATAATTGTACTCAAATTAAAGCGTTATAATTGATTTCATACGACTGCAAGTCCATGCATTTAACACGCGCAAATTGAAAGAATACACCGCCAACTACCTCGCGGTTTCATCGTAGATTTTGCATTTATATTCTTCACAGCTATTGAATTTCAGCATATTATTTCCATGACGAACAAAAAAACATCACATAAAAACTAGAGAAATTAATTTGATTGCTAGTAACTAAAATGGCTTCAGTTGCCGTGGCGTCAATAGAATTGATTTTCAGTGCCGCAGACAAAGCTGTGCACACAATCTCGATGACAACGTCGACGGCGACAGCCTGCAAAAGAGCGTAAGAAAATGTGAAGGCCAATTTGAATCAAAAGTGTGACTACCTCATCATCACCTTACTGGGCATCTTCGGAATTACATTTCATCAATATGTCTGCCACAAGACCCACAAAAAACAAATCAAATTGGATTTTAATAATTAAATTTTTCTGCCTTTTTGAGGTGCTTCTGCTTTAGTTGCGTTGTTCACATGGAAAACGATCGTGATTATATGATGATGAGCGGTAAAAAAACTTTGTCGACATTCCAATGTTCAAACCTATTTCGGTCTATAAATTAACATCGTCTCACCAACGGAGAGACTTGAATTCTTTTCTATTTTTTTCCACTTTCAATTATATGGAAAATCGTGCGGACGCTGCCGCTGCTGTCGCTGTTTTCCCCATCTGTAACGGGCCCGACCCGTAAATATTGAGATTGGTTACATACGATTTATCGTCAAATATTCACCTTTTGTTAACAAGATTGCGATCTGCTCTTTTTTCTCCGCTACTATTGATGCTGCTCAAGCGGACCGTGCTTATATGGGAATTGAGAGCTATCGAGAGTATGCCAATTGACCGCGCCATCTTATTTTACATAGGTGAACTCAATTTAGATCCATTGTAATACGAACAAAATTTTCATTGGCACAAATAATAAAAACAAATGAGTCATTGAAACGAATGAAATATCACATCAATACTACTGCCCGATAGATGGCGCTGAAAAATAGATATCGTTAAAATGTCTCAAATAGTACGGTCCCGTTGATGCTGCTGCTGTTGCTGCTTGCATTGTTACAGCTCCTTTTTCGACCTGTCAATTGAAAAATAGATTTTGGGTTTTACAGGGTTTTCCAATAAGAGGTTTCATTTTGAATAGCCCGCTATTTGGGCAGCTGTCACCTTTGAAGCTGTCATATTTTGACATTTGACAAGTGAAAACTACGCTATTACTACAAATGGAACGATACACGCTTCAACAATGCATTGAAATTGTTAAAATTCACTACAAAAATGGCAGTGGCTCATTATTCATTTGACGTAAATTCGATTCTTTTTGCCTGAGACTCCGAATGGTGAAAAGTGCATTTAAATAATAATAAAATGCTGCTAGAATGTGAGCAAGGGCGCCGGACGAGTCTAGTTCAAGCGGACCGTGCTTGTATGGGATTGGAGAGCTATTCGAGAATATGCCAATTGACCGCGCCATCTTATTTTACATCGGTGAAATCAATTTAGATCCATTGTAATACGAACAAAATTTTTTTTGACACAAATAATAAAAACAAATGAGTCATTGAAACGATTGAAATAAAACATCAATACTATTGCCCAATAGATGGCGTTGGAGAATAGATATCATTAAAATGTCTCAAATAGCACGGTCCCCTTGGTCTAGTTCCAGCAGCTTCAAATCATAAAATCAACAATAATCTATTGTATTTGCATCTTTTTGTTGGCATTATCGAAAAACACACAAAATTACATTAAATTTAATCAAATTACCTTGTTATTCGAAAATTGTGTCAAATATATTTTCAAGCGAGTGAATAGTCAGCGCATATATTTATATATATTCTAAATTATCCAAGCGGTTCAATGATATTTCACAGTTTTACCATTTTTGTAAAGGTTCAATACAAATCGAACTACCAAATAAAATGTCTATCGAGTGTTAAGTGTCGAGCATATTCACATTGGATTTTAATAATTCAATATGAAAATCACAACATTACCTCTGCTTCTAGCGGATGATCACAGTTGAAATTGCGCGAACACACAACCAGAAAATGTACTTACAGCAATGAAATGAATTGTACAACACGGACATGTTACCTTTATTTTCTGCATTCCATATATATTTTCAAATCATAAATTTTATAATTGTTTTTCAAAAATAAACATTTGCAATTGATTGTAGATTATTATAATTACCTAAATTGTTAGCCTTGTCTGGTAATTAATATACTTGTCATTAACTTGAATTGAATCGAAGTTGATCTCTCAATTGTTCTTTTTCTCGGTTTTATCCTCTTGTTTGTTGTTGTTGTTGTTGTTACTCTGATGTTGTAAATAAATCCAAATTCTCTAAGTGACCTCGTGAACGTCGAAAATTATAATGCGTATTGCAAGCAAGTTTTACATATACTCATCAATAACTTAGACGATTGAAATCATTTATGTGACTATTTCTCAAGCCGAGAAATAACATCTGCTTCAACGCTTTAATTTGCAAAATATTGCGTTTTCTGTTTTTTTCTTATATAAATAATACAAATCCGGCGTGTAATGGCATGACAACGATGATAAAAAGTTGTTATTTACTAATAGAATCTAAATAATTTGGCATTTCGAATTATGAATCGAATACAAAATACGTATGTGCCGTTATTTCATACACAGTAGCACACACTTTGTTGCTTAATATCAATGTGTTGATAAAACTTGTTGTTTGTTTGAAATCGGCTGGTTAATCGACGACATCTCTTCAAAAGTCCCAGTAATGAAATTGCAATTCTTTTTCGTTCCATTCATTTTCAATTCTCAACTTGATAATTAATAACACTCAAAGCAACATTTGAATTCAACTATTTTCTAATTCGTCTAACTTAAGTTTAAATGCATATCATCAGGATCGCTTGACTTCTGCCATTTCGTTATTTATATATTTTCAATAAATCTCTTTAACTCATTTGGCTGGATCTCAATGATTTTACAGTTGTTACGTTTTAAAATGTGTGAGAGCGATCATTTATTAATAATTCAATTGAATGGATGAAAATTACCTTCTTCAATATATATTTTTTTATTAACAATATTTCGCGCGCACGCTCGTTCTTCGTCTCACTCTTCCAAACAATTTCGCTTCCATAGGTCACACTTTTTGCAATTACATTTATTTAGATGTTTCATGAAATTTGTGTTATATTTACTGATATACTAAATAATGGAACATTTCACGTTATAAGAATTTTGATAAACCCGCTTACTCTTGTAGCCATTTTACATTTTTGTCTTTCTGAATTCATTTTCTTTTTAACCATATTATTCCATCGATCCTGATCTCTGTGTCAATTCCGTCATCCTAATTCAATCGATATGCTTTTGTTTTTCGCTTTTTTTGTATGAGCATGTGGAAATAAAGTGTCTGACCAAATTGAGATGTAACCGGCTGACTATGATTGACTTTTTTCAGTACAAAAAGTAGAAGTTAATAGATTATATCGTCTTTAGTTGTTTATTTTGGGTTTTCATACAAAATCAAAATATTCAGTCAGTCAGTCGGTCACTGTATTTCCACACGGGCGAGTTAATATAAAACCAATGAATATTCATTTTTCTAATGAGATTCAATTTGCGTTTATTAATTATTTATCCTCTTAGAACTTACTTTTCTTCCAACTTTTTATGCTCAATTTGTAACAATTGTTTTCTTTTTTTGCGCATACCTCTCGATGGATTACAATTGCTGAGTTTTCTCTACATGATATTTTGCATACACCGTTTACTCAATCCGATTGAGTCAATCGGTTATTATAAGAAAAAATAGACACATACATTTTATCATATTGCTTCGCAGTGCCTATGTTTTCTAGCTTTGGGGATCTTCGTAAATTTCTTACGTTCATTAGTGAAAGGACTTAATCGTATTACACACAACAGACCCTATGGACATTTTATCAAAGTCTGAACATCAACTTTATGTTCATATTCTGTTCTATATCAAGATATTTTAAGTGGCGACGACAATAGCCGCATGCTGCACAGATATAAAGAAATTCACATTTTCTATGTATGTGCTATAAAACCAAAGAGGAATTCTTTTTGCATGAACTCGTCATATACACATTTTAGGAATTATCAAATCTGAACATTGGTATAGTTGGAGAGTTTGGAAAACGCACCCAATTTTAAATACATGCAAGAAGGAATTTGTGTTTGGTTTTACCGACCTTCGATCACGAGTAAACAAGTACCGAGAGTACCGACAAAAACACGAACCGAAATATACCTACAACTAACTACTTAAAAAATACGCAAATGTATCGACAAGCAACCGAAAAAGAAGTGCGTACGTCGCTTGGTATACAGAACTCACAGAAACACTGTGGTACGAGAGTGGTTTCACAAAGATAAATAGAGAGGAAAGAGATGAGTATATGTGTCAAAGAGAGAGTGTGAATTTGCGTATTTTGTAACTAGTTGTAGGTATATGTTTTTTTGACGGTACTTTCGGTTACCGAAATTCGGTACTTGTTTACTCATGCCTTCGGTTTGGTTTTGACATGTCTATACTCTAGGGGAATAGACACGAGACTCAAGACTCGTTGGGATCTCAAAAGATGCAAATGATTTCGAAAGATTTGAATGATTCAAATGATTTTTTGACAGATCCACCATTATTATCATTTGAGCATATTCACAGTGATTCTAAGAAATTCGAATTTATTTGAATCGACTTGATTTTTTTTCGGTTCGGGGAATCGTAGGGATTCTAAAAGACTCAAAATGATTTGAGATGATTCGAACTTTAAGTGTCGTGTTTCCCCCTAGTCTATACTAACTGCATAGAAAATTCGATTTTCTTTCTCTCTTTGTGTGCTTTAACAGAAGATGAATTGTTTTTCGATGAGGTACTTCATATGACCGGGACTCACAAAGGCGCGCTGTATTTACGCGCCATGAAAAATTGCGCACGCACTTACGAAACCGCTTATGTAGAAACCGGAAATTAAATGATTAAAAATCATGAATTAAAATTTATAGTATGCCGAAATTCAAGATAAATGAATTGTGAGGCTTATGCATAATATGTTTACATGTAAACCCATGTTTGGCTTAAGATAGTCCATTATTGCGCCACCAATGTTTATTAGATTAAAAGCTTAAATCGAAAAAAAAATCGCTGAAAACGTCATATTACGATTTTTCTACGAATTCCAGTTGGGGCTTGTTTCCCATCTTTATAATAAACACCTTTCTAATTAGAAGTTAATAAAACTTATGAGATGCTGAGAATCAATTTAATGTTTGAATTTTTTTTTAATTCAATATCCATTTGAAATTGTTTATATTCTTACCGATTCAGTTCGATGACTTGGGTTCACATCGATTAGGCTCGGCTCTCTGCCAAATGTGTCATAGTTTTCATGGGGTCGATAATTTTGCGTAAGAGTTTAATTGAATGTTTGGGTAAAATTTGTTTCGAACTTGGCTGAAAGTTGGTTAACACTCTGAGAATATGTTTTCAAACTGACTGTAGGCTATGATACTCTGAATGCCATGGCGAATACGATCGTGTCAGTTGCATATCGATCGTGCATAATTGAATGTGAGTCTGTTTTGTATTAATATTTTCTTTCAATTTGATTGTATGGATACCAATACAATGAATAATGAACTACGTTTATTTTATAGATGTTTTGTTTTTGTTGCTTTGTTGCATCAACAAGAACATTTTACAAAATTAAGATATTCATTTACATTTTAGCTGAGCTGAACAGTAGTACACAATGGAAATGCCAAACATACAGATTCGATGCAAGTTTACGTATTGCTGTGAGCAGAAGATTGTGTTTATTCATATTATTGATCTTGTAGTCAATGCAGTTCTTTTTTTTCAGCTGAGTGTTTAACCTCATTTGCATTTATTATGAATTGAATTTTGCTCCTTATTGAACATGTACGAATCGATTTTTTTTTCTCCCTAATGGCACGCATTTTTTCATCTCATGTGTGTGAGTGTGTGCGCCCATTTTAAGTGTGAATTATGAACATATCTCAATAAATTCATGAATAGACTTTTTCTAGATATCAATATTTACATGAATCAATATTTATATTTCTCATACAATATTTGATCGGCAACTGACAACTAAACAGAACAACATCAGTGTTGTGCATGTACATGTGCATGATCATCAGTACTATACTACATATAACTGCTATTGGCTCCATAACGAAACGTGCAAAATCTACATATGGTGAAATCTCATTATTCACTTGTACTTATGTTTCTATTTGCTTCTGATTTCTAGCCAATGTGGGCCTCTGAACGTTGCATATGGGAGAGTAAAAAAAATCAGAAATGGTGCCAACATAGAACTGATTTCGAAGCATACCATTGATCCCTTTAAAACATATTCTACTTATTCCTTCAAGCACTTTTTCAACATCTAGTCAAAGACATCTAATTGCAATAAAAAAATTAATTTTTTTAAAACATTATTTCAAAAATGATGAGCTTGAACAAAGAGCCAGAATCTTCATTGTGTTACTTAAATGTGCGAACCAACGGAACCAACTTTATGGTGTTCAGCCGACACTGAAACTGACTGAGTTTTGTTTGCTTATTTGTATGTATCGGCGGCATCGGCAAAAGTATTGATAGAATGTTCGAATATCAAAAATAATAAAATAATATGGTAAATGATTCATATGTAAAAAATTGCCTACAAACTATCAAATCTGCCACGTAATTTGGCTTAATTAAACGATGTCATGTGGTAAAGTCTTGAACAGAGCATACTTTTTGCTTGCTCGCAAAACGCTTGCTCTCACGAGCTGCTTTGAAAGAGCGGCTTGCAACACCAAAAAGCGGCTCTCTTGTATCAAACTTGAATGAGAAATCCACGGATAACGTATAATTGACCATGGAAATCAATTTTTCTTTCAATCTGATGCATTTTAATACCAAAAAGCCGCTTTTTGGTGATGCAAGCCGCCGTTTCAAAACAGCTCTTGAGAGCAAGCACTTTGCAAGCACACAAATAGGTCTGAAATTCGCACTCTATCCTTTTGGTGGGATGGGAAACTACGCAACGAAACGTAAAAAGTTGGCGAATTCGTCAAAAATTTGTTTGAAAATTGGAGTTTCGACCGTGGATTTTGTTTGCGATTCCATTATTTTAAATAGAAATCGGAATTGAAAAAATGTATCCGATAAAAACATCGTTTGCGTCATGTGATGGATATCAATATGCAACTAGTGTATTTTGATAGCAATATATTTCTGTTTCATGTATGAAGTTGATTCTGAAATGAGTTTTGAGTTAAAGTATTTGGCCAATGTTACATATTTGGTCTTAAGATGGTGTTGTCATCGACATCATGCTATGGATGCCAGGTCGCCTGCTGATATCTAGGACATTTTAGATTATTTGACTAGTTTTTTCCCTTTGTCTCTCATTTTATCTTTCTGAATTTAAACACTGGTCCTTAATCAACTTTATGTATGATTTGATTTGATATAGATATATCGATACTTACTTAGAGAACATTCATCGTCAAAATTGCAGTTATGAACAAAGGCTTTTGCATGCGAATTGCACCAACTAATTATTTGAAAATGTTTTGAAATTACAGAAAATTCTACGGAAATTATTGAGATTCATTGCTAAATATTGAATTGTCTGAAAATAATTTGGCCAGGCTTGATCCTTGTTGAAAATCAGGATTGTTTTCCAGTCAATGAGAAACCATAGGTGTTAATTTTTGTAATATTTATTCGATTTCTTATTCCCTTATTACTTTTGCCTATTTTATTATTTTATTCGTTATTCCTTCTTATTCACGAATAAGTTGTGACAATTATTTATGAATTGCTGAATAAGTTGTATTAATTATTACTTCTTATTCGATTTCTATTCGTTTTCTTTTTCGATCTTTTATTAGAATTTTATTCATTTCTTTATTCAAATTTTATTTCTCTCATGGCTCAACTCGAAACATAGAAGAATATATTTCTTCTCGTCTGCTTTTTTATCATTAAATAGTATAGATTTTTCAATGTTTCCGATATTTTGTGATATACATCAGACTTCTTCTGAAAGTAACTGATGACAAAATATGTTGCAAATGTTCTCTCGTTCATAAATCGACAGAATATATTACTTTGTTTTGAGTTGAGCCATGGCCCAAAAATGCGCTTTTATTACTTTTCCACTAAAGGAAGAGAGTAATAAAATTTGTATAAAGAAATGAATGAAATTCTAATGAAATATCGAATAAATTCTAATGAATAAGAAAACAAATAAAAATCGAATAAGAAGTAATAATTATTACAACTTATTCAGCAATATTCGTGAGTAAGAACGATAATAATGAATTAAATTATAATCACAAAAATGAAATAACGAATAAAAACTTTTATTCGTTATTATTTATTAGTTACACCTATGTGAGAAACATTAAGAAATTAGTTTTCCACAAGGGAATCTCATTTGAATCATATAAAAGCAGTCGATTCAAAAAAAACTGTTCGAAATAGAGTAGCTCATGACGTGAAAATATATTGTAACTCGTGAGTATGAACTTATATCCAAACCCGAGAGTAAAATTGCATCAAAATAAGTGTCCGTCGGCGATCTGAAGACAATCTGCTAGTATTCGCAGTGCGTACATGAGAATAGGCAATCTCTTTTTGAGATTTATCGCAAAATTTTATCGTTGAACATCGTATCTACGGTAGAGCAAATCGAAGATGGTTCGATATCACTCATTTCGGAATTGTTTGTGCTGGAGAAGAAGCAATTGAGATGATTCTCTGATAGTTGATTTATAATTTGAAGCTTAATTTTTGTTCGACTACCATATATTGAGAGCACCATCATTTAAGAGCCCTTTATTCAAATCTTGTCGGTTTGTGTGAAAATTCAGGCTATATCAAAAATGGGGTGCAGTAATATTATTTTTTATTTAGGTCTTTAATGGGTTATTCCAAAGATGTAATTTACGACGGATTTTGAATGCTGGATATCATTAATATAGAGGAAATTGCAGTAAATTCATTTAATTTTCAAGGTGAGTCTTTGGAAAAAAGGAAATGCTTTACTGTATTGTTTCTTAGCTCTATTACAACGAAGATTAAAAACATGTAATGAAATTGTAATCTAATGGGAGCCGTTTCTTTGTGGAAAAAATACATTTGCCACTCATGCATGGGCTTCGCAGAATTGTGTAAAACATGCCTTAAGTTTTACATGAACGTGATGGCATCGCTTTTAATAATATGACAATCGGATGAGCTTTAACATAAGTTTTATTATGATACTTTTAATGGATATCTGGAAAATTATACACACTGAATAAACGAACCATACGCGGTTTTCCACTTTGGGTGGTCTCTTATATTTGGTGAATTTGAAACCATCAATTACCAACCTTTTTTTGTCATATGGCCAACCCTTATACAAAAAAAGTGTGCAAACACTAAAAACTAACTTAATGGTGTCATAGCCGCAGAGTTTTTATTCAGTGTGTATTCAGTGACAGCATTACAACATCTGCTACATACTAAAACTCACACTAAGCACACATGAGAAGCTTATTCGTGTTATCAGTTTTTTTATAATGTATATAAAAATTTGCTGGAAAATAAGGAACTCATGACTTTGATCAGGAGCTTTTTAGACAGTCTTTGGAGAAGAAGTTTTAAATGTACATTCCATGAAATTCAGAAGCTTATCCAACGGCTAATGCTATGTTAAATGTATGCCGCGAGTGCACGAAAAAACCATTGCTTTCCTATTTTTTCATCTAATAGTAAATTACATATTTCACATTTGTTGCGGATGTCTTGTCCACTGCTTCACAGCTATTTACAATTAAAATAGACTTTTATCAACGTTTTTCATCAATTATGTGGCTAGATTGGTTTATCGTTCCCCACAATATATGTACAAAGTGTACTCAGCTTGCTTCCAGCTTTGCTTTTCCACCTACTCCTACAGTTTAACACAAAATATGCTCTCTTACTTTTATAACAATCCTGTACATAACATAGCATTTATTTTAGTAAAATCATTTAAAATTGAATTGATGAATCACACAATTTTCAAAATAAAAGATGAATTTCTTTTTATAGCATTGTAGTAAAAGTATAGGAGCATATTATATGTGTTTCATCGATCAAAAATTTATGTTTGTGCATTGATTTGCATTGTACGCCTTTTCGAACAATAAAAATACCATATTCAAAAATTATTATGAAATAGTAATGAGCTTTTATTAACGGTATTGTTCATTTTTTTTTCTCACTAACAACTTCATGGGGCTGATTTCAAAAATATCTTCTTTATATTTTTTCTTCGGATTGGCACACAGAAGAAACATCAAAATTGATGTTAACCATAGTTCAGTCTAAACCCGACTTTACCGAGTATTTTGTGAATTTCACCAGTAAAATATGGACTTCAAATTTGAATTTTATATTTCAATTGCCATTGCCACTGATGAAATTCACCAGTCCATTGGTAATGTCGGTTTTGCACTGAACTGTGATACACTTCCCATTTGACGTTTCTTCTGTGTATTCAAAATGAATAAATAAATTCAAGCATTTCACTTGAGGTTCTCTTAAAATTTACAATAAATTCAAATATTTGGAGGTATTAGTTTGGTTTGAGATCGATTCAACTTTGTTCATATTTTTGGTTAGGTTGGTTGGACAATAGACATTTTCTTTTTTGTACATTCCTCTCACAGAAGATACAAAGCTAATGATAAAACATTATGTACCGTGTACTCACTCGAGCTCGTTATTAAAATTTGTGGATTTTCCACTTCTAAAGGCTCTATTTCCAGAACGTCCGGTCTCAGCCGATTGCGATCGGCGCCGATTTAGTCCACACAACTGTCCTATACCAACTCCGATTTCAATTAGACATGATCTGACGCCTTGGAAATACTAAAGATTGAAACATTTGCAAATTTTCCGTTTAAATGTATCGTTTTGAAAAACAAAATAGTACATTGTGAGACAAATTGCAACGGAAATTCGATTTTGAAACAGAATTTCATCAAATTGGTTTGGATTTTTCAACTGTCAGGCTCTGATTTTTGAAATATCGAGCATTTGAAAGAGAAAAATTGGCTTGATTTGTAGTCATTTTAACCGAAATTGTTTTTTTGTGCATTAACCTCATTTATTGACTGTCTTATTTTTTTTTTTATTCTGGAAAAATTTTTCCTTGGACAGAAAGTATATAAAACTATAAAGGCTCATTTCAACATATTTTGGTTAGTTTTATTCCTGAATTCGATTAAAATAAACGTCATTTATCCGGAGAATTCCCCTATTTGAGTAAAATTAAAGAGTAATCTTGTAGAATTGTCACATATTAGGTGAAAATTAGCCTTTCCCTGCAAAATAATCTATCAATGATCGAAAGACAGTAGATCTGGTCTGCTAGGTCGAACTTTTGTTTTCACTTGTCGCACAACATACTTGAATATGTGTTTCTACATTAATATATTATAATTTGGAAATCAAATAGAAATATTGGTAGAAAAATAGATGGTTTAAGCTCTTTTTCATGGTGATTAGGTTAAGTGTTGATTGACTGCACAACTAAACATAAGAGCTTTGAGTTCGTCATTTTTGTACTTTTTCATCAAAAATTTTATCAGTTAGAACCAAGCGGACGATGCAAAATTGAATTTTGACACTTAGCTTGACAGCAGCGCCCTCTGTACCATTCGTCTATGAATGGTAAACCATTTTTCCCCTTCTTCAAACAATTAAAACAAAGATGCGGAGCCTGTTAAACTCGCTGTTTGAAGAAGGGGAAGGCGGGGAAGGTGTGAAATGTTGAAGCGTTTAGTACAATCGTTTAGGTAAAGATGGCGCGGTCCAACGACATTCAATACCCCTTACATAGGAAAAGATACAAAGCATCGTCCGCTTGATTAGAACGGAATTTCTGAATTGATTTAGTACTTGGTACTTAATGTTAGAACGTGCAGTGCAAATAAGTTCTATTTTGAATTTTCACTTTAGAACTATGTACTAACTGATAGAATATTGGTAAGTTACTACATTCTTGATGAAAAAGTAATGAAATGTCAAATATAAAGTATCTGACGTTTTATTGTGTTGTTCGCTTCTTATAATCGGTCAATTGAAAATCTCATTATCATCGAAAAACAGAAGAGGGTAGCAGAAACGAAACATAATTATTCCATCCTTGTAAACATGTACACAGGCACAGAGAGAAGAAGATAACATGTAATCGCAAAGCATATTAATCTGGTTTTAAAATGCGTTTCACGATTCATTTTATATACAGTTTCTTCGGAAGCTGACTATTGTTGATAATGCAGATGTGGATGCTGTTATAGTTGTTATTGTATAGTTTTCGTTTAGGTTTTGTACTAACAATAATACAATATAACATAACTGAAATTTCACATTAAAATTCTAAATGTCAGGTATTCCCTTCATTGTTTGGTGGTCGTATAGAATTCATGTGAATTTCTGATGATGCAGTTGAATGTAAGTATGGTGGTAAATGTCCGCGATCGCTTATCTTACAATTAATATGTTTAAACGAACAGCAATTCTGTCCGCATAAATTTGTATCCGGAACAAACGGAATAACCAAAGATTATGTGTGGAAAGAAATTGTTGCACGTTCGATAGATTGTTATTATGTAATCACAGAAACACACAGTTTCGGTTGGCATTGAGATGAAGAGAAGAGGGTGTAAAGTGAAAAAGAAGGAAGAAGAAAACGATAGAACATTAGTACACATAAATTTAATTAATTTCCTCTGATATCTGAATACATTTCAAAATGAGAGTGTGACAAAATGTGTATGTTTTATATATTATTCGGGATGGCAAGTGCGATACTGAGAAATAAAGAAAGAAATAGAGAGGAAGAGAGAGAGGAGGTAGCATAAAATGTAAATGGACGTCACAAAAATTAAAAATAATGGACGGATCATAATGGAATGGTGGTGTTTAGGATATTTGACTAATTTACAGAGATTAGTGAATTCACAAACACATTGAAGGGCGTTTAAAATAAAATTCAACATTTGCAACTTACAACTCAAATCACAATGTTTCAGATTGGATTTTCATGCGTACTATTCCATGACTGAATGCTGTCAATACATTTGAAGTGGAAACTTCCAGGTAGCTTTCATAAAAATGATCAAGTTTGGGTTTTCAATCCAACTTCTTTCACTTTTCGATACTTGAATTTTTTGAGTAAGCAAAGAATCTTACAGAAAACCGTATGGATTAGTACAGATGTACAACTGAATAGTAGTTTATTATATTCCACACACCGTCAAACAGATGGTGCTACTAGTATCTCCATTGCATACCCAATATTTCCGTGCCATTTTTCAGTTGAAATTGGCCGTGATTGAGAATGATCTGGTGAATCCGTATGATTTACGATCAATTATTTCAACATGATTTCCAAAGAAAGATCAAGTGGAACTTTGAAACAACAATTTATTGTTTACAATTCTTGTTGGCAACACACTTATGGCTGTTCGCACACACAAATCCCTGTCGAATTCATTATGATTTCTGTACGATCTACACTAACATAAAGAAACTGTATTAAAGTTAAACAGATATCCTAATAAGATGTACACAGAACATTCAAATTGCACGCTTATGTATGAATTTTCTTAACATATTTGTATACAGATTTAATTGTTCTGTGTACATCAAATATTGGTGCATTTTTACCAAGTTTTGCGTGGAATTTAATGACTGCTCTTTGTTTCATGTTAAAATTTGTACATCGTATCAAAAGTTGTTTGTGAAGAAATGTCATATCTTTGTTATTTGTCAACCAAATGTTATGAAATTTTGACACGTAATAGAGAAAAGTTCAAGCTCCAAAATGCATGTTCGAACACATAGATGGCACTGGTTGTTGAGATATGGTCCGAGTCTGGGAACTTATTTGTCTCACTGTGTAATATGAAATTTATGTGCGTTAACCTTAAATCTGCCTAATTTATGAAAAGACATTCTTGAGCAATGAAATAATAGTAATGATAGGTAGCATATTATTCATTCAGTGTTTTGTTGTAAACAGTTTTACATTCAAATGATTGTTTAGGCAGCTTAAGCCAAAAGTGTGCTGTGAACCATTCATTTTTGTTTCAAATTTTGATAGTGTCACTTGTTCTATCTTTGCACATCTTGTTGAAATAATAATAACTTTTCATCAGGTGTCGCCATCTTTTGGTCGATCAACATATACGATAGTACTTAATGATACGGATTCTGGCTTTGACAACTATGAGACTCTTTCTTAGTGATTTTTTTACGGAGTTTTTTCATCGGATTTTTTTTTACCAAAATCCATTTCTTTAATTAAACATCCGGACTATTACTTTCATTTATTTCTCTTCGATTTTTATCGTTTTTTGGAGTTTCTTTCTTTTTTTGAACAGTTTTGTTTTATATTTATTGTAATAAAATACATTCGTTTTTATCAGATTTGTTTCATTCGTGTTTGTGTCAAATCGATTCCATGAACTACACTACATCTACATAAATATACATACTTGCTAGTCGTCTATTAAATATATTGATTTTTTATCTTCCAATGTTTGCGTGGAATAATATCAGGAATAATATCAAATAAATGAATGGAGAGCAAATAGAAAATAAAACAAAATCTCCACTGTTATATTTATACAAACGGGGGACGAACACAGCTTTCTAAGAATCTACACTATTTATAAGAAGCATTTACTTTAGCTGACCGGGTACAATTTAAATGAATGAATTGGGTAAAAGCTAATCGACTGTTGTATACAACTCCAAGTTCTAAATATGCAAATCAATCAAGATACAAAATGATGGTGGTGTGGTAATTGTGGTGTTTATTCGCGGATATATAGAATGGTGAAAAAGGAGGCAAAGATAGAGCAGAGATTCGTATGCGTTATTGGTTGTGTGAATTAAAAAATGAATTGAATTTGGTGTTAAGACGAATAAGTGTGAGCATACCTTGAGTGTCCGTTGGAAAGCATAGCGGAATTCTCGATTGAAATACGCATATATGACGGGATTCAGTGCAGAATTGAAATAGCCAATCCAGAAAACGATCGTTACGATGACACGTGGTGTGGCGCATGCATCGCCGCATATCGATGAAATGTTGTACCTACAGCACGCGATGAACAGAAATGAAAAAAACACAAGCAAAATGGAACTAAATTAGACAAATAATAATCGTGACAACAAACTTTCGAATAGCTATTTGCTTTGCAATTCGGTTCAGCGGATCTTTTTTCGTCACCCATCGCCCTCTGTCTGTTTCGTAGCAAATTTCAATGGTCCGTATATACACATCAGGATGCACTATTAAAAACGTTATTCATTTGTCAAATTAACTCGATTGTGAAATGCTGATTTAAATGCTTGCGTATTTCTCTACCAAGCATTATTTTTTGCTGGCAGTGCAACGCCGGTCTATTCCCATCGTCTGAGTAGCAATGCTGCCCAGATGCTGTTCCAGAGCCCCATGTGTCTGAAGTTCAGACTCTGAACCAGCATACCCAATACAGCGCAGTTCTCACAGGCGCTGCGGACCCACCAAAAAAGAAAACTTGGTCTCTGTATCTGGAGTGCTTTGAAACGTTTCGAAATGCAAGCGTCATGTCGAAAATAGCGAAAAACAAAGAATATGCTAAAACCAGATCAACATGTATAAACGGCGAAAAGGAAATGATCAATAGACAACAGCGAGAACCAAACGAGTGACGATAAAAACTTTTATCATAGAAAGCGGGAAAACATACCAGAGGAAAAAGGGCATCCAGCAAATCAAAAAGGCAGACATTATAATTCCGAGTGTTCGTGCCGCCTTCTTTTCGCGTCGCATTTTTGTTATGGCACACGGTTCAACTTGGTGGATACTCTGTCGTTGCACAGCTATTCCATTGATTTGCAGATGTTTCTCGAGTAGTAATGCAGCAACTTTTGACCTAAATTTGGAACAATTATTTCGATTTTAATCGCTATGAGGTTTTTTTTTGGTTTGGTTCACATATCAATCAAAACTACAGCTTTCACTTCAGTTCACACCACAAATGCGATGATTGAAAGAAAACGATCGTTTGCATCGGAATTCTGCTTTTGTTTGAAATTATAGCCGTAATTACGGCAACTTGAACTGGCAATGTAAATTCATGATATAGAACGCTTTTCATGATAGACGTTGATTGGCACGAATCTGTTTTCCCACTTTTATTATAATCTACACAGTTCTAATTAGACAATTCACTGAACTGAACTGAACTGGGCTTAAAGGATAGGATTGAAATGGCACTTGAAACGTTGAACAATTTTTCTCTGAATGATTCTATCCATATGGCTCCATAAACAATGTTCAATTTGGAGCCATCATTTTTGGACGTGTGTGAAATGCCATTTAAATTGCAATGTATTTTCAAATGGTTGCCGTATTTATTAAACCACTGTGCGATGCTGTAGCAGTATTGGCATGCTCCGTATTGCATTCATCAATGCCTTTCAATGAAAAAAATATCGAGCTCAAAAAGGGGCATAAGCGTACGAACAGTCTAGTTTTTTCCTAGCCGATAAACGTATTTTCCATTCGTCTATATTTTAAGAATTCAAATCCAAATTCCTATCCGTTCTCAAATTATTCGAAACGGAGATCACATGATATACTCTTGTGAATATAAATATGATTATATTTATTAGTATTTAAAATAATTCCTTGATCGTTCATTTCAAATTCAGTTTCAATGTAACGCTCAAAATGTAAGGACACAAGTTCGTCTCAATTATGAATAACATCAACAACAAAAACAAGCATTTATAGGCTATTAATTTCTCTCAGCGCTTAGTCTGTTTTACGAAACGATTAGCCCTTAACAATACTCCTCTTTCATCTAAATTTTGAGAATACATATATTATTTTTCATCTGTAGTGGTAAGTACAAGCCAGGAACGAAAAATCATCTAGTGCCATACAAATGCATACAGATGTAGGTTTTTATGGTATCAGATGATTTTTCGTTATTGGCTTGTACCACATTGGCTACAGATAAAAAAAATGTACCTTATTTCCATCTGCCCTATGCTGTTAAAATTCTTTATTCAACTTGCCATCTTCCGAAAAAGTGCAGCTCAAGTATTTGAACTGGGAAACTTGTTCCAACAAGTTACCCTTCAATTTTTTATGAATTGGCTTTCGAGTTCCACCCACATTCATAGCTTGAGTTTTTGTTTCGTTTATGGTCATTCTGATGTTCGTACAAGCTCCTTTCAAAACTTTGATACTTTTTTTAGCTCCTCTACAGAATTATCAAACAATTCCTGGTCATCTGAGTAAGCTTCAGATATAGTTTTACCCTCCAATGCTACTTTACCCTTTAAATTGGCTGATTTAATCAGCTCATTATATTTTTGACAATAGGACCAACATTCAAGAAGCTCATAATATATATTTTATCACTCACCACACATTTTTAAAAAAAACAATTAATTTCGCGATCAAAATCGTGTTTTTCAAAATCTTTTTTGTCAAAAATGAAGGATCAAATTGCAGTCTAGTATAATCCTATCTCTAAGCATATCTGATTCTATTTTTCTTATTTGGAGATCATAAATTATTATAGCAGTATTTATACGACGTCTCCAAAGTTATAGAATATTCAAAACGCTACACCTTAATTCATATGTTGTTAATATATAGTTTTCGTCTCTTTGATATATTTCTATATATTTCATTTCGTACACATAATGCAAATTGCTGCTGAACTGAGTCTATCCTGTCATTGTAAGTATCGTTAAAAACACTCCAAACAACACTTGCATATTCTAATTTTTATCTCATCAATGCACAATACAACGGCTTTGTAGATTCTATTGGAAATTTATATCAGGGACCCGATCGCATGGGCCGCAAAGCCCATAGGCATGCTAATTAGCCAGCCAACTGCACACAAGTGGGCATGTGCAACATCATACGTTGCGCTTCCGCAACCACCGCAAACTCCGTCACTTCATTTTTTGCATATAGCGCATGGCATTAAAAACAGTCAACTCTTATTTCAAAACCATATTATGCAAAATTACTTTGTGCGAATACGTTCTGCTTATATTTTTTATCATAAGTTCTTGTAAATAATGCAAGAATACTTTCATAATTCCATTTGCTGATCATAAATAATCATTTACATGGTGCGTTCCAAAATAAACGAGACTGAGCTAAAATTCAGGTCATTGGACGGAATGTCCTTCAGGATGTCGGTACAACCCTTTTGGATGGCCTCTACGGAAACAAAACTGTTTCCTTTTATGGCCAAATGCAATTTTTCGAATAGGTAGAAGTCACAGGGAGCCATATCAGGCGAATGCGGTGAGTGTTTGATGGTTAGAATGCGATTTCAAGTCAAAAAATCAGTCACAAGAGTGGATCGATGAGATGATGCATTATCATGCAATAAGCGCCAACTTCCTTTTCCAACTTTAGGAATGCACGTTGTATAACGCTGTTATTGTCATAACGCCTATTTATTCAATTTCAAACCTTTCTATGATATGTAGAAACATTTACAAATGTAATTATACAAAATTCGGAAAAGTTGCAAAGATTGAGAGAGAAAGTGAGTGCATGCGTCTGTGTGCTTGCGGCAACCGCGCTACTCTTGATGAGTAAGCGTAACACTTGTGCACATCTACGGTTAATGGATAAGTATTAGCCGGCTAAGCAAACCGGCCAACAAACGTGGACCATTGCGTCGTCTCTGATTCATATTTCAAAGTTCGTTTTATGAATTCCAACTCCCTATTTGCACTGGCAACAATCGTATCAATATATTAATCAAAGGTGAGCTTCGGATACCAAAAAGGCAATTGCATGAACTTATTACTGGCAGAAATGTATGATTCGAAATTACGGGATGAATTTCACTTGTTGTATTCTTCGTTTCGGGTGATCTTCAGGTGTTTCAATGACTTGTTGTACCAAGGTGAATCGTTGTTCAACTCGACAGCTCTTTTCGGAACAAATTTCTCTTTTGTTTCCTGCAAAACGGAGTAAAAAATACGGGAAGCATCATCAGTGTCGTTCACCTGTTCAATGTTTGATAAAGTTTCATTATCCTCGAAGAATGTATTCATTGCACCAAATATTGCCAAATTGTATGCGTAACTTTCGTATGAATGATTCAAGTGTACTTGGTCTCATAGAACCTGTTTTGAACACCAGATCCAAAACATTTTCTGCATAATACTCAAAGTTGCACATTTGATGTAGTCCGCTTCCCATGGTTCACATAATGCTGTTTCTCCTTCTATTGCGAAATTCATTAGCAAAAAATAGTCACCATCATATTCTCTAATCCATTTTATACCCAGTTGGATAATAACATCATTTTCTTTGCTAGGAATTAATTTACGAATTTCTGCAAAAATTAAAATCTTGTCTGTTTCACTGTGAAACTTTCACACACTGATGACATAATTTTTCATATTTTGTATTGTACTTTCAAATTTTGAGCGAACTTCGATAATTTTTAATTGCTTCAATCGAGCACGTAAACATTGGCATGTCAATTAGTTTTTTCGACGCTTGACACTAACTGTTTTTAGAACAATAGTTTGATTGTTTAGCCAGAAACATAAATATTTTATATCAAGTCAGAGCGAATACGGCATTACATGTTGGTCGATGTACTGCTGGTCGATGCACTTCACACATAAAAATGACATCGAGATCGAATACGACACATTTAAAATTGTTACTTGTGCTGTGTCACGCGTGTCAAACAAAAGGAAGTACAAAAGAATGTTTCGCGCAGAACCAAAACGTTTCAATCTCGACATAAGAGACTATCCATTCAAAACAGCGCAGAAATTGTTGAAGGCATTCGCACATTATTGGGTTCCATGCGTTTACGAAATTTCAATAGAAAAATAGACGATGTGCTTCACCTAAATAGTGGATTTGAGCAGTCTATTGAAATGTGTGACGTTTTTTATAAATCAACAGTGCCAAACAACGAATTTATTGAAAATTTCCGCACGAGCTCGCACACTTCCGATTTGCCCCACTCACAACAGCTAACGTTGAACATTCCTTTTCTCAATATGGTAATATTTTGACAGAAAATCGTCGCAAATTTCTTTTTGATAATTTGAAAATACGCATGATTATGAATTCACAATACAATGATTTTTTGGATTAAATAAACAAAGGAAATAAAGAATACTATATAGTAATTACATAAATAGTTTTTTTTGTACTTATTAGTACATATTTTTTGCAAATTTTGGTTGTTCAAGCGTATTTTGCTATTTTATACAGGCATAACATATTTGACTGCATATTTGATTGGTTTTTAGAGTAAAGGGTGATTTTTTAAGTGGTTTCCTTTTGAAAATCGAAAAAAAACGCAAAAAATTTCGAAAAGTGAATCAAATCTTTATTGAAATCGATAAATTGGTTCTTGCCATTTACTTTTTGAAAATAATTTCATGCCCCACAAAAAATAATCCAGGGGCGTTAAATCGCACGATCTGGCCGGCCAATGAACGGGGCCGAAACGAGAGATGAACTGTTCGCCGAACTTACGGCGCAGTTCGTCCATGGATGGACCCGCTGTGTGGCTGGAGGCGCAAGCGTTGCTCGTTTGTAAGTCTTTCCATCTTGAAATTGCAAAGCATACTGAGCATTTTTGACTGTGACAGACGTCAGTTGGAATTTGACATCTGTCAAAAAATTAAACGTCAAAAAGAAACCAGCTAAAAAATCACCCTTTATACTTATGACCATATAATCGTAGTTTTTAACTACGGGACTCTTAAACTGAAATTTTTTCAGAAATACTCAATACAGCAAAAATCGTACAAATGTACAAAAAATCGAGATTAATAATAAACGCTGTTTCAAAAATATATGAAGCATGCACATACATTTAGTCAATTTGGATTTATAAAAATATCGCACACAACGTCTGCATGTATAACAGTCAACAAAACTATCTCCAAACATGTTGCGAAGGCATTCGACTGCAATAAGAGAAATATTTGAATGCAAAAACTCGAACAAATTGGAAACTCGTTTATCAGAACACAGTTGGTTTAAATTGGAGAGAACGGAATTTCATGTCGCGCAGGGCTCCAAACATGGACCACTACTGTTTATAATTTTTATAAATGGCATTTGTGTCCTTAAACTCATTGGCCAAATTCAATCATATGCCGACAATTCAAACATAAAATTCATTGGGGGAATATTGAGAATATTGAAAAATTGATTAATGAGGATATGAAGCTTATATCAAATTGGTTTAAAAATAATTTATTGGTGCTCAATTCAGACAAGACACAAATATTATTTATCAACTCAAAGAAAAGGAGCCTAAATAATTTTAATGAATATTTAAATGAAAAAATAGAATTGAAATGGTATCCGTCATGAAATATTTGAGGCTACACATTGATGAGGAATTGGCATGGGACCAACATAATGATATGATAATAAGAAAATAAGATCGTATTATATTGGTGTTTTCAAAAGAATTTCCCATATATGTAATACACACGTAAATTTTTTATTATATATAACAACTTAAATCAGCAATAAATATTGAATACAACAATGAAATACATAACTTCAACACTAGATAAGCTTCACAGCCGCATGAATTAAAGAACAAAAACAAATTTGGAACAAATTCTATTTCAAATAGATAAGTATAAATCAATTTGCTAAAAAGAAATTATTCTTCATCATCGTTTCATCGTTTGTCATTTTCAAATTTCATACTTCAGATATTGGATTGAATAAAGTAGAAAAATCATCCGCATGAATAGTTTTTATGTAATTCCTCTGATTCTACCGAGTTAGGCCGGTTTTACCACGGTTTTCCGGACCCAATACTGGTATTTAAACTCGTGAATACCACCCCAACTGCTATGTAAGTCTTTTTGCTAAACGCCGCACCATGGGGACAAATACCGAATTGGGCACTGTCGTCAGTATGTATTTAGTAATACTTGTACTGAATACACAAAGTGGTATAAATTTATAACTTGTAGCACTATTTGAATATTATACCTGCACGAATTGTATGTATATTCAGTTGTTGCAGGTTATAGTGAGCCTTAAAACTTTTCGAATGGTTGTAGAAGCGCAGGAAAATCTAAGCTCTCGCGTTGAAGATATATGACATTTCACGAATGAAATATGTTTATCAATGCCTTTCAAATATATACAGATACTCAACTTATTTTCAATTGCAGGCAGGCAGGCACAGCGTTCTCACACTCGCACTGCACGCCAAGAGCTCAACATGACAAGAACAAGCATTTATAGACCATTATTGCCTTTCAGTGTCTGGTCTGTTTAACGAAACGATTATCATCATACACCCCTACGAATACTTCTCTACAAACCCCGATTGTGAGCCAAGTTTCGAATTCCAACACACCATTCATATCCACTCTCATTCAAACCACATTTAACCGAATCTAAATCAACATGACAATGATGGCAAATTTCACATGAAAATGTCGTTGTATATGCTGTCTTATCATACTTGGTGTATTGTGTTGGCAAGGACGGTGGCGAGAGCGATATCGCGCGTGTCTGTATGCTCTTTTTTACTTCAAAATAAGTTTTTGATCAAGTTGCAGCGGTACACATTCTGTTTGCAGTTAAACACATCGAACATGCTCAGAATAATAAAATGTATGTCAATATGTAATACATTTGCATATACCGAAAAACGGTATTCAATGCCAAACTTCGCTACTTCGATTCGCTTGTTGGCGAAATAAAAATGAACATCGGGACGAGCGAAATTGCGCACAAATTGCATCCGACAATAGAGAGAAATCGAGCGTATACACGCGCATTACAAGTCTGAATGTCATGTGTTTATACTAATATATACATAAATATATTCAACTAAAACTTTGCTGATGCAAGCGAGAGAGCGAACACATGCAGCACTTGAGAGTTGTTTTCGTGTGTATAGTGTAATAGCGATAACAAATAAATCGAAAGGGTTCCGCTTTTTTAGATGCTTAAATCAATGTCAGATCTTGTTTATTTGCCTTATCGCAGTGTGCTCAAGGAGAAGCGAAAATTGGATATAGAAAGATAAAAGAATGAGAGTGCAAAACGAAAAAGAATTAATCTACTGTGACCGATTTGCACACATCTGTTATGTACGCGACATCTGAATGAGCAGCGGAAAAAGTAATTCAAATGTCTCGCCAAGTGCCAATTCGATTCAAACGGATATGTAGCACCTTATTTGGCACACAGCTTGCCATCTCTCTGTTCTCTCTGCTCTTTTTCTATACCTACATTTTTGCAGTGACATTTCAAATCTTGTGTGAAATGTTCAATTGAATCTAAATCAAAGCGTGCATATTTTACTTATTTCTCTTGATTAAAATTCTTTTATAATTTTTCGTATTCTGCAATGCCATTCATTTTCTTAAATTTATACAGAAAAACGTTCCGAAGCAAAAAGTAAATTGCTCGAAAGGAAAATTCAATCGTTCCCACTCACGCATTTTGTATGTTTTTTACATGTTTTCCGTATTTTTTGTTTGATTTTTTTGTACTTTTTTGGGTAGTTTTTTGTAGTTTTTGGGACGTCTTCTGGGCCGACCCTACAAAATAGGTAAACTCAGTCAATCATCAATAGAATGAATTTGAATTAAATCGTGCAATAATATACAGGTTTACATTTCTTTTATTTTGTTATCATGATAGTGGTACACTTTTTTACTAACATTAGTAAATATTGTTATAGTTATAGAAAAAAAAAATACTAACGGTTTTTATTAATATTATGAATTTTTTTACTACGGTGCAATAAAAAAACATTGCATCAGGAAGTTCCCCGCAAACAGATATAGCAAGAGATGAACATCGCAGAGCCTACAAAATTTATTCACGCGTAGCTTACATAAAAAAAATACAGCTTAAAGCTCCGGGGGAGCAGCACAAACTGTATAAAATCATTGCTGCAAACTGCAAAGCGAAACAAACCTAGACATTTCTTGTTTTATTTACTAACCGAATTCATACTTACACATGTATATTTGGATATATACTGGTTTATTTGTTCAATTCGAAGGTGTTATTCAAGAACATTTCCATCTACCGGTTGAAAGTGTCGTTTTTGCAGACAACTTCATATGTATTACTCTGAGGTGAATTTTGGCTATGACAGCTGTCACATCAGAAACTTCATGTCATTGTCTTATTATTTCAGTCTAGGTTATTGATCATTAGTGAAAATAATTTTTTTTTGTGAAGCCGTAAAACGTTCACATTCGTGCCATCAAAGCAACATTTGCGGGAAGTTTTACAGATTTACAGTTGATAACATATTAATGAAATATAACATAACATATTGATCATTTTAAAATATATTTCAAAACATAAAATAACATATTTTTTTTGAAAAATATTTTTCGAAACATAACATAACATAATTGAAAATTATCAATATGTTAACATAACATAACATATCATGTTAATAATATGTTGAAATATTTTTGGAAATATGTTACAATATTTTTGTTTAATATGTTTGCGTTATGTTAATAACATATTATCAAAATAATTGCAACATATTTTCAAACATATTTTAACATATTCTCGAAAATATTTCAACATATTATCAACATATTATTATTGAATGTCAACTTAATAAATTAGTAAAAAAAAAAAAATGCATTATATTGATAAAAACAAAGCTTACTATTTACTAACGTTAGTAACAAAAATTCAAATATTTCGGTTGCATTTTTCGGAAGATGGCAAGTTTAATAAAGAGTTTGAACCAAGCGGGCCGTGCTTGTATGGGATTGGAGAGCTATTCGAGAGTATGCCAATTGACCACGCCATCTTATTTTACATCGGTGAACTCAATTTAGATCAATTGTAATACGAACAAAATTTTTATTGACACAAATAATAAAAACAAATGAGTCATTGAAACGATTGAAATATCACATCAATACTATTGCCCAATAGATGGCGCTGGAGAATAGATATGATTAAAATGTCTCAAATAGCACGGCCCCCTTGGTTTGAACGGCGTAAAGTTAATGGAAATAAAGAGGAGGAATTGAGTACAGAAACAAAGATTTTGATTCACGGGTCAATCTTCAGACCAACTATTCTATATAGTAGCGAAAGCTGAGTTGATTCTGAGAATTTTATTCATGATTGGGAAGTGTCTGATATGAAAGTGTTGAGAATGGTTTCGGGAGTCTCGCGCCGCGATCAGTGGGAAAATAGAATCTAGATTCGGCTAAATATGATTTGAATGCGAGGGGATATGAATGGTGTGTGGAAACCCAAAACTTGGTTCTCGATCGGGTTGTGTGGAGAGGTATTGTTAGGGGTGATGTATGCAAGGAGACCGTTCTATTTGAGACATTTCAATCATATCTATTCTCCAGCGCCATCTATTGGCAATAGTATTGATGTGATATTTCAATCGTTTCAATAGCTTATTTGTTTTTATTATTTGTGTCAATAAAAATTTTGTTCGTATTACAATGGATCTAAATTGAGTTCACCAATGTAAAATAGAATGGCGCGGTCAATTGGAATACTCTCGAATAGCTCTCCAATCCCATACAAGTACGGTCCGCTTGGGTGTATGAGGCAAATTGTTTCGTAAATCAGACCAGACACTGAAAGGCAATAATGGTCTTCAAATGTTTGTTGTTGTTGTTGTTTTAGTAAAAAAAGTTTTAAAAAATATCGATTATGTTAGTGAGCATTGCAATATTGTTAATATAATAGTAAATGTGTATATACTGGGGGTATACCTCTGTATAAAATAAAATTGCACAGAGACATCCTGAAAATTTTGAAAGAATCTCCACTTGACAAAGTCCGTCAAAACCTTTTTAAATGTCGTTTCATATGATGTGAAATAGAAAAAAATAATCTCCAATTTCTCACGCTCACAGCTCAGCGCTCGATCAAACTTCAGAAGTAAAAGTTCTTGGCATTACGTATCGATTGCTTTACTTCAAATACCGTAACAATGGCTTTTGCTATCAAATTTTCTCTCGAAAAAACACCGTTCATTTATTTCGTATTTATTTGGTGAATGTACTTTGTGCCACATCAAGCGCAATTATTTGTGTAAATGGACTTAATGTTATCAGTGAAACTGCTCGACAGCCTTTTTGAGGGGATCAGACTAGCTGGAATGGAGCGTTAGACATAATAATGGTCAGTGCTCATGTTGGTCTCAACCCAAACATAGTCTCAGCACATGTATGTATGCCTAAGTTTAGTTCACCCACGATTTTTGTATGTAGTTTTTTGACACTTGAAACTCACTGACGCAAAAAGTTGAACCTTTTTAAAGATTAGTACCAGAGAATCACACCGCGCTAAATGGTTGCCCTCATCAATCAAAGTGATGGCTGAGAAAACTCGTTCAGATATGCTCACGTAAATTTTCGCAAACATGACCATATTTGTTCGAACGAATATTCGTTTTGCCGAACAATGTTTTATTGTATATTTATGATAGAAATATTCGAATTGCTTTGCATCAGATTTGGTTACAGTTTAATCACAAAGCCGGGTTTTATTTGCACGGAAAGAATAAATTTCAATTAGCCTGTTGCACATTGATGGCCACCGGATAATAAAACCAGTTGAAAATGAAAAATAGTTTTCGGTGCAAAATTCCCTAAACTACAAAATATTTCATCAAGTAAAATTGAATTATTCGGCGTTGATTTGGATTGCGATGCACTGTATTGTTGACGATTCACATAAAACAGGTAATAAAATGCTGTTTTTTTGAAGCGCACACACGATGATATTGCTGAGGGTGTTCAAACTCAATTGTTGACGTTTATTAGTCAATACTCTGCTATATTGGAAAATACGATCGCATATGCTTGGTATTATAATAGGAAAACCGCAATCCCTGGGCTCACAGCTGCCTTACAACGAATAGCGTTTTGTCATTTGCATAAATTCTAATGCAGCAACGCCGTTTAGATGTATAGAAACCAAGACCTACTAAATATGATTGCACATTAACAAACAACAGCAGCGAAAACTACTCCATTTCACGAACAATCGAGCGATGTGGCAACAGATGCGCTTCTTGTTCAACACAATTTTGCATTATGTACACGGATAATTTATTTCGGTGAATGGCTACAGGAATCTTCTACAGGGCTTTCATGTTGTTTTTATTTATTTATTATTATACAATAAAAAAACCTCTTTCCGAGGTAAATCTCGTTCCATGAGCGAATACAAAACACACAATTATTAATATCATACATATCTTTATCTTATGAATAAAAGACGTCACCAAATTGTTTGGTGTTTTTCATTTTGTTTACTTATTGCATTACGTCCATGTTTTCTGCGGCAAAAAATTTGATATCTGTAATTCTTCGATTTATATATAATCGTTAGGCTAGTTTTCGAGATATTCGACCAAATGTGTCTGGACAAAGTCAACTTTTATGGTTTTTCCCTAATTCACCCTACAAAATTGCACGAAGTGGAGTTGTGAGTAACACGAAATACAAATTTGAAGCGTTGGGACACTTTTACTGGACAAATTTTCAGGAACATATCAAACTTTTCGAACTTCTTCATTTGGGGTGCTTGCGCCATTCGCGTCGACTACCGTCCACCGTGCAAACCTTCATACTAGAAAATACATTGACACTGTCAATTTGACAGCTGTTGAGCTAGCTGTA
This sequence comes from Obolodiplosis robiniae, assembly GCA_028476595.1. Classification (NCBI taxonomy): domain Eukaryota; kingdom Metazoa; phylum Arthropoda; class Insecta; order Diptera; family Cecidomyiidae; genus Obolodiplosis; species Obolodiplosis robiniae. Next base: position 11,383,006 of record CM052017.1, on the reverse strand, counting down.
AAGTTTTTTTCAAACAAGTCTGTAGAAACCTATAATATTATTTGGTCATGTTAATCACCCTCCGTGTATGGCTGTGGTATTCACATTATGAATCAAAGCATAAACTTGACTGAAGCTCCCATTGGATGAATACAAAAACAAATATAATCAACCACACAGCATAGATTAAGTAATTCAAAAGCATATTTTGTTGGATAAATATTTACATGTAGTAAGGTATAGTGATAGAATAACACTGATGAAAACAGAAAAGCTCATTACTCCATCAAAGGACTGCATTTCAATGTAATTATTAGAATCCGCATTCTTCAATGCAAAAGTCAAAAAAAGCTAGAAATGACGTTTTTGAAACAATTTTCTTATCGTATAATTAAAAGTTTTATTTTTTTTTCAGAAATATTTGTAAGGAAGAAGTTTTGAATCTTTTTATTTGCAGTCTTTTGCCTCCTCATTAGCTGAATTTATGACTAAAACGATTTGAGAAATAAACGTGTTGAATTCCCAGAAATTTGAGCAAGAGGTTCTGAAGGGACGACTAAGTTAGTCGGGTAAACCGAAGAAAAAACAAATATAAGAAGAAGAAGCAAACGTAATTGATAGTGAAACTTTTCGTGAATGTTTGTTCATTTGACATCAATTAGAATGAGTTACTTCTATAGTCTGTACAATTCAATTGTGTCAGTCATCCTTTGTTGTGTTGACACAACAGAAATGTATTTTTAAACATTCAACTTAAAAGCGAGTTCGAACTTCCCCACGCCTAATTAGCGAACATATATTATTATGAATAACATCTAATTGTTATTTTAAGTGTGTAAAAGGTATTTAATATATAAAAGTTTGCAAATAGTAATTGAATTGTAATCGCATACCTATAGAGCAGTCGTTCTTGTCGGTCGGCCTCTTTGTAAATTTTATAGTACATTAAAATCATTACAATTCCTGGAATCCAGAAACTCACTGATGAACTAATGATGGAGTATAACTGGTTAACTTTAAATTCACATATGTGCGGATATTTTCGTAAGTATCGATAATGCGACTCGGTCGTGTACCATCCAAGGAAAATGGGCACGAATGATAGCATAGCTGGAAATAGCCACACGATGACAAGCATAAAAACCACCTTATTGGAGAGGGAAAAATGTGACCACACAAAATCCGTTTAATCATTTTCAAATAAAATAGGCGAATAAATAGAGAATGGTGATGATGATGATGATGTGACTATATTTCTGTATGTAATGTGAAATAGTTATACTTACCCTAGAGTAGGTCATTATTAGTGGATAGTCTAATGGTTGAACGATTGCATAGTATCGATCGACTGAAATGCAGCACAAGTGAAGGATGCTTGTCGTTGAAAAATAGACATCAAAACTATTCCATAGATCACATACGAAACTTCCAAATAGCCACTTGCCAGCAAACTCAACAGATGCGTTGAATGACATTGCACAGAGTGCGACCAGCATGTCCGCCATTGCCAAAGAAACAACGAAGTAGTTGGTTATCACTCTATAAATTGTGGTTTTGATATGATTCCGAGCAGCGGCAGAGGCACAAGGACAGCAGCATCGACGTCAATACAAAAACCAATGTATAAAATATGAATAAAAAGTGCAAATTTAGAAAAAGTGTATATTTCTCTCTCAAAGTAGTTTCAAACGCTTAAATCGAATTGATCGAGCAGATAATTGATTCGGTCGGAATAATAAAGTCAAATTAATTTAACAATGTATGTATGTGGAAATATTTTGACTCAGTAATCAGTCGACTAATTGGGAACGTTTGGCTGAGTTTTGAATGCGTAAATATCGACCAAAATTAATATCTTCCAACAACTATGGCTGTAGCAGATGTTCAATCAAAATGTCCCAAATTATTCAACTGACATTCATATAAATGAATAAGTAAGCCAAATTTAATCAATTTCAATCAATAGCAGTTGACGGACTATCAGTCATTTTATTTTCACTTGGGTTGAGCTTTTCCGAAGCCGCAAAACGTGTTTCTATCACTCAAAATAGCGAGTGAATGGGAACATTTGAGCGCTCGAAATGGAACGAAACCATGAAAAGGGAGATGAGAAACAGAGTGCACTTACCTAAGCTTTCTGTGCTGCATCACTGACACGATAACCAGCATATTACCAAATATTGCAGCTAATATAATGAATCCAATCACAAAACACTTAACAATTAATATAACATTGTTTGCGGTGGTTGATTCGACTATATTGTCGATGCTATCATCAGGTACGGTTGTGGACTCATTAAAAACATTTTCACCGAAAAAACTATTCATTGATGATTGTTTCACTAAATTTGCATAATACGATATGGCATTTGTATCATCTTCATAATTAAATTTGATCGTGGCTGCATTTGATTGTCGATTTTCATTCAATTCCATTATCTCGTTCGTTGAATGTTGTCGGTACGCGTATATTATCGTATTTATATCTCGATAGATTGCTTTCTCGTTCTAGTTCCCGTTTATTTGCTCTATTTTCACGTTTTTCCTCCCTGCAGGCTTGTGTGGCTTTTATTCGCTTGTGGTTTTTTCTTCACAATATTTTTCTTCCGTTTTAACTTGTTCGTTTGAGTGTGTGTATTTGGATGTGCTATCTTTTTTCGATTAATTTGATGGAAGTTTTCGAACTCGTTCGTTTTGTGAGGTCGATTTTATTTGTGGTCGTTGGTTTTCATTCTTCCTTTAGATGTGACGACATGAAATTTACTCTTTGTTTGCGGCTGAATAAATCTACAATGGATCAAAATATGGTTGTGTATACGTATATTTGTGTGTGCCTTTCATAGACGCCTAGAGACTTTGTCAATAAAATAAATCATTTGATAGTTTCCATATTTACAGAGTCTCGTTTATCATTTATCGTTTAACTATATTTTTGGTACACTTTGAGCAGAGCTTTATATTGAGTTTCAATTTCCTTGTTTTATTGTGCACCTGCGCGCTGAGATCGATCAAATCTCGTTCACGGTGATAATTTATCAAATCGATGTGAAAAATGCGAGTATTTCCGTACTTCTTTGTCTTCTCGCCAATCGCTTGGCTTTTAAGCAATCGATGGGATAGTTTAGTTTTAAAATATGGAGCACTTCGGAGAAGTTTTTTCTATCGTTTTTTCACCGCATCCACGAAAATTAATGGCGTTGCTATTGGCTTTACTTCATATCCGTTGTCGTTTCCAACGCTATTGTGATTATTTATGCAGGAGAGAATCGTTGTTCTTCCCTTCTGTTTGGATATTGCAATCAATTTTGATTGTATAACGCTACAAATTAAATTACGTGTTTGGCCAATCTTTAGCGATCGTTGTTTTACCGTTCTTGGTCGCTCGTCTCGATTTGTATATTGTGTTAAATTTCACCAGTCATACGCTTTAAATGGTGTCATACCAATGAAACAAGAATGCTTGCTCGTGAATGTCGTCGTTATGTATTGCCATTTTTGGTATCGTTCCTGTCATTTCATAGCGTTTTAGTAAATGTTTAGCTATCGCTTTCATCGTGATCACAATCGATGTTACATTCGATTTGATTATTGCTTTTTTCTGAATACTTTACTGTTTCCTCTTTGTATTTATTGTGTGCTGTTAATGCTGTTGTTGCTACTGCTGATGCTGTTCGAGTTATTCAGTCGTTTTGCTGTCGATTGTTGTTTGAAGGTTTTTTATGTTATTACGGTTTATTGGTGCTTTTGATAAGCTCACTTTCTCTTACAGAATTTCTATTTTATATTGATTGTCGAAATACACAATTTATAGACATTTTTACGATGATTATACATTTTATGTCGTTTTCCAATTATGGCGATGAAAAGAAGCATCGAATACAATATAAAGCATCTTCTCGGACGACTATTCGATTTATCTGGAAAATACGGAAGAACACAGAAACGAAATTCAATTGTTGTGAGTATATGTGGTATGCAATTCGTGAGATGAAATTTGTTACTCGATGGTTTATCATTATTCATTATTAATCTCAGAGGAAGCTGTTGGTTTGAGGTCCAATTTCATTCAATGTCCAACAAATTTTGAATATTTAGAAAAATACGTTCCACAGCAACAATTTTCAGTATCCCGTATGCAAAAAAAGTGACTGACTGTTCCTTCAAATTGTCTTAAGGCAACTATATTATAACTGACTAACCGTGATTTAATGTCAAATTTGAAAAAATGAAAAATAATCACTTTTCGGGACAATTTTGACTTTAGCTACAGTTGACTAAAACCATCAATTTTGTTGGGAGTAATCACAGTTAGGGTTTCAAAAACGTTCCAAAATAGCCGACTACTTCTATAAATTCTCTTCAATGAAAGCTATTAAATACGGATTCGATTCATGAATCGAAGCCTGCAAAAAATAGTGATTTTTAATGTCATAACAACAGTCAAGGAAGCAATTTCTATGTTTTTGGAACTCCCCTTCCCTCATTGCAATAATGCGGATTTTCTGTTTCGAATCTCAGATCCTGGACCATCACTCTCCTTTCATAGAATTTAGCGGGCAAGTCAAATCCGAATACGTCTCTGAAACGGAATTATTTTTCCGGGAGATTATTAAAGATGATTTCGTACTCATGCCATTTTAAAGGAGCGTTTTATTTTATGGAATTTGTTATGTTGGTTATGGCTTTGACTTCGAACTCACTCGAATCTCATCTTCGCCCACATTGAATTTACAGGCATCAAAAAATTCAGCATTTGTGTATTGATCATTGGTATACAATGCAATCATCTCTATCACATAATAGTTCCAGGTAAAGAGCTTTTGTGTGTGTTTTTTTCTCAGTTGTATATATATATATATATATATATATTTATATTGTTGATATTTCAATTGCGCATATCAAAAAGATTTTGCTTACATATCAGCATGATTTCACCCGTTTAAAATGATGAATTTTGTGTCTGTGAATATAAAGCACCGTTTTTGATTAAAGGAATTTTTTGAAGTCGCCTTGTATACACGCAAATTGAATTATGCTCACAAACGAAATGATAATATTTCGTCAGGTGCATTTTATCTGGCTCCATTGTCGCGCACGCATATGTGACTCTCTCTCTCTCTCTCTCTCTCTCTCTCTCTCTTTCGTAATAGCAATATATTGTCACCTAAAAACATATCTTAATGCTACAATGAGTCGCTCACTTTGCTCGGTGTTTATTTTGGGACAAAATTTCGCCCAAGCAATAAGCCCATCAAAAGTGTATTTAACATAAAGTCATTTTTTGCCGTTCAGTTACGATCGCATATATATGCAAATGTAAAAAGATATTGCATTGATTGCTTGGCAGAAGAAATATGAAATTTTGGTGTGTGTGTGTTTGTGTGTGTGTGCGTGTTTTGATGAAATTGCAAAACAATTGAATAAAATTCAAATAAATATTCTTTTTATGTGCATTTTATTTGCGCGCTGCGACGCACCCATATTTTCCTTCTAATACAATACGCAATATGGCAGCCAGTTCATTTTTTAATTTTTTTCTGTTAATAAATATAGTGTACATATGTGTCTGCTTCTCGGGTGTGGAGCTTTCAGCTTTATCATAAACATAATCGAATTTGTTTCAAATGCCACGGTAAGCAAGCCAAGCCAATGCAAATAACAATATCTGATGTGTATGGCACATATATGAATGTTTCTTTTGAACACGTTGATTCGAATTTACATTTAACAACTTTTTTCAGAATTCAAATTAAGCGGTGGTGCTCATTCATTTTATATTTTCTGGTGTCGTATGTTTAAGAGTTATATGATATTTGATATTATCATGCAATCACACTTTTCCTAATGAAATATATTCCAGCTTCTCCCATGATGGGGTTTTATTCACATTCGACAATAACAAACATTTTATTGAAAATAAAGGCCTTACATACGTAAAACTAACTTTTCCGCACATTTTCCGTAAGTCCACTGGAAGGTCCACGGATTTTAGTGTTTTTCATAAATTACTAGTACATACTACAAATTGTTATTGTTATTATGTTCATTTCTTATCGTATCATCAGTCAAATCGATGTGAAAATAAACTGAGTTCTGATATAACTATTGAGAGTATTCATCGATCGAAACAAATGATAATCAGAAAGGGCAATGTCTGAGAAGAACTGCCCATTTCAATGTTTCCAAGTAGGTTTTCACCGGTTTTTGTAACATGTGGCCGAGCGTTGTCTCTCTGCTAGTATTGCAGCCGTTTTTCTTTCAATGCTCGGTTCAAACGCATCAAATGAAGGGTTGACAGTGAAAGTGGCCAGGGAAAAGTTAGGTATATGCCACATAGCTAATGAATATAATCTGGATGAACTATGTGGTAGACACTTTTACTCTGAACATTTTCTTGGACACTTTTACTCATAACCCTTCATTTGATGCGTTTGAACTGATCATTGAAAGAAAAACGGCTGCAATACTAGCAGAGAGCCAACGCTCGACCACATGTTACAAAAACCTGTTTTCCGGGCCACTTTCACTCTTAATCTTTCAAATGTAGTCGATGGCGATCCTTTGCGATTGTTTTGTTAGGTTGGAGCTACTCATAATAAACCACACCTAACTGATCTCAACAAATACAGGGCAAAAGCTTTGAACCATAGATATTTGGCTTTGAAGTTTTCCACCAGCCTCGCTCTTCAACATAATACAATAATCTGTATTGTAATCACAGTGAAAAAAACAGTACATATGAAGGGTTGAGAGTGAAAGTGACCAAAGTGATCTCACCTCTTGCTCTTGTTCATAAACATTTCCATCAGTGAGAAAAGGAGGTGAGATTACTTTGGACGCTTTTACTCTCAACCCTTCATATATGAATGGGTGAGAATGAAAACCGACCTCTAAATATTGTGAGAATTAAAATGAGACTAGAAAAAAATGAAAATTGAAATGAGACCAGAAAAAAAATTTTGCATAAAAATGAGACCCAAATTTTATCTTCAAATTTTCCGGGCTCATTTTTACTCTCAAAATTGTCTGGTCTCATTTCTACATTCATATTTTAAAAGTTTTTCGATCTCATTTTTATCCTCAAAATTTTCACGATCTCATTTTTATTCTTCAAAAATTCCAGGTCTCATTTTTGTTTTCAAATTTTTCTATTCTCATTTTAATTTGCACAATAGTTAGAGGTCGGTTTTTATTCTCACCCATTCATATAAGTAACGCCATCTTTTGGATAACGATGGAAATTAAAGCATACCCCCAATAATATAATGGCACTAAATGCTATTTTGGATTGCAGCAATATCGGCTTAAGCCGTATTGCATTATCTAGAGCTACATATTTACTATTTTGTCGAATTTCTTAAATAATCATCTCGTATAGTTATATAATTGAAATAAGCATAATAGATATATGTGTTTAGCAAAAGTCATGAATAAGGAATAACACCAAAATCACATGGGGTCAAATATGTTGTTCGATCTATGCACGTAACAAACTAAATAAATACAAAGCATCGAAATATGCTGCGCATCCAGCATGCGTCACGGGCATACGTTTAAACACGCGGTTCTCTTTTTCGTTGCTTTGCGATCGTATCCGAAATGCACGAGTAGTATACTCAGAGAATAATAGAATCGCAGAAATAGACGTTTGTTGCTCCACTCGTGTATTCCAGAAAATATTCAACACAGAACGATTGAATCATATTGCATTTTGTCATTGTGGAATACATGAGTGTGGCGCGGAGCAAAGGACGTCTTTTTTGCTTTTCTCTTATCCTCCGAGTATACTACTCGAGCATTTCGGATACGATCGCAAAGCAACGAAAAAGAGAACCGCGTGCTTAAACGTTTGCCCGTAACGCATGCGTTCAGTTTTTCTCAGCTCGCGCTGCGTCTCTCAGTCAGCTGGCTGAGCACCATACATATGTCAATGCATTGAATAAATATAAATTGGTTGCTTGATATTTCAATAAACAAAATTCAATTAAAACTCACAAAAATTCGTTGTTCTAATCAATTTTTGAGCATATTGGATATAAAATAATGAAATTTAAACCTTAATAATACACATGCGTGTACTTGGTGGGTCCTAAGAGAGCCATTCAATGTAGAAATATTTATCTAAAACATACTAGATTCGGATGGAAGCTTTGTTTGTGTTGATTTCAAACGAAATTCCCATTGCGTCGTTGTTTCGGTATTGGTTTGTGTAATTTTGTTTTGCCTAATGAATAAATAACGTCGGTCTTTTTCAATACGCATTGGAAAATACTCATTCACTGTAAATATTTCAAAGTTTCAGAAACTTTGCAATATCTAGCTTCACTGGACCGAATCTAATGTTTGAACAAGAAATAAATTGTCTTGCATGCGTCAAACTAACTTTTCCGCCCATTTCCCGAAATTCTACGGGTTTGCAGGTTTTCAATGATTACTACAAATTTGAATTGGAGTTATGTTTATTTCTTATCGTATCATCATGTGAATCTGAGAATCTCATGTTTTCATTAAAAAAAAAGTCACACAAAATTTCAAGTCATTACGATGAGATCTAAGATTAATTGAAACTATTACGAATTAGCCAAGCCATGTCTGCAAACGTATTGATATCCAAACTCACTAAAAGTGAGACGGGAACTGTTAGCTATTGTTGATATCACTTTGAAATATGTATGTTTATATTATAGGATTACTATAGTATTGAAAAACTCTACAAAAAATCGAAAACAATATAGATTCTTGCATTGAAATAAGAAAACGGTACACATTTTTTTCAAATCCCTATACATTTTTATCATAATTTTCTAGAAGTTTACACGTGTAAATTTAATAATTGATTGATTATCATTTTTCTTGGGTTATACTTAGATGTACATTTCGATAGCTATGTTACCTTCTTCAGTGTTTTCAGTTCATAAACTGCATTCTAAGATTTAGAATACAGATTTTAATGCAATGAAAAAAGTAATTGAATGACCAAATAAAAATAACGTTTTCCCTAATAATATTGCATTAATTTCCTCAATAATTGGTTTTATGTGTGCACTTTGACATTTCAATTTGTGTTGGATTCCATTGAAATGTGAAGAACAAAAAGCAACACACCATGTCTAAAATCTCGATATTTATTGGAATCGGAAAATCTTTCATTTCAATCTTTTTTCCTTTATACACATATTTTTGGTTTTTCTACAAAAAAGTTTTTACTGACTTTTTTTTGGATTTTTATATTCTTAAAAAGTTTGGGATTTTTAAATTAGTTAAAATATATTATTGAGGAATAAAAAAAAAAAAACATTTCATATTTATATTGAAAAACGAAATAATAGATTAGACCCTAACTTAAACACCGAAGATATTATCTGAATGAGCTTTTCACGAATAGGTTCCTTTTCCTGAAACCACTTATAGATTAGACCTGTTGTGTCTATTCACGATTATTTTTATTCTTACATTTTTTTATTGTTGACAAATTTTTGTGTGCGTATTGGACAACAAATTGCTCCGGGAATGGTTGAAATCGTTTTTTATTGAGTTAGTTTTCCAAAACGCATAGAAAATTTATTCCGAGATTTTGAATTTTTTCGATCAATCGCAATACTTTTTCGAACACTGTGGTGTGTATGGAAAAGTGAAAAATTAGCCAACGTTAATGATGCACAACCTTTCCACTCAATGATTTGGTTACGAGAGATTGATGTGGATAATGCTTTTCTGTGATTGTCCCGAGACAAACACTCGCCAGTATCCATTTCGAAATTTATGGGTGTGAAACAAGTTAAAGGTAAACGCTACACATCAAATGGTCCATAAACGGAAAGGCTCTTTTGAGAAACTTAGAATAGTTGAAGCATTTTATTAGCCATCAGTTTCACATAAATCATGGCACTTTTACTCTCGCTATGTCATGGTTATCAGGCAAATTTAATTTATAACACTTCAAACAACACCATTTAAAGTCATGACATGAATTCTCATGTAAATTTACGATACTCATTAAATTTGGACCAAGGAAACACTATGAAACTCATGCATCTCATTTGAATTCCGCTTGAGAATATGCAAAGGCTCATCAGCTTCGTCAGCAGGTCCACATTTTCATCTGAAGTCTGGTTCATAATGCTTTTTCAACGCTTCTATCGTCAATTGTGTCTCTGCAACCTAATTGAATATTTCATTATCTTAGCTCAAATTCCAATTTTGATTTCTAGACCGTGAGCCTGCGGAACACATTAACACATTTTTTTTTTTAATTTATTATGTCATTCAAACACACGCCCGGTATCAATTCACAAGATAAAATTAAATTGTAAGAAAAACAAAGTGCATCGAATGAAAGAAGCTTTACACACATACATGATTCTTTTCGATACATAATTAATTTAGATATGTAAATGTATCTGCTGGGTATCGATTTTCAATTACTTTTAACATGGTCTTCAATTACATATATATTTCGTAAGTACGAAATGAACATTCATTTATTTAGAAACGGTGAATAGACTTTAACAATCCATCAAATTTCCAGAAACGTCTGGTGAACTTCTACACAAGTGAAAAAAATACAATTTGAGAGTTTTAAAAGCACAAATTTTTCTAGAATGCTTCATGAAGCAGCATCTTGAAATCTAAATAAGCAAACAAACGAACAGCTTCTATAAAATATAAATCTATCAGTATGTTTATTTAATTGTTGTTGGTCTCAAAGCAATTTAGAGTACTTATCTTGTTGCCGAACAGAAGATCCGATTTTTCAAGATGAATTCACCACGAAAATCTCTGTTTATCTTTTCGGAATCATTTGAATAAATAAACTAATTGTTTCATTTGAAGAAATGGAAAAGCGAGAAAGATGTATACACTTTTCCAAAGTGAGAAACGTTCTGAACAAGGGGAAAAGTAGTATACAAGTGGAATGTAAACATTCCATCTACTCCGCAAAAAAGCGCACTAATATATAAGAATGCCGAATAATGCCAGAAAATGCGAAGTAATATCAGAGAGTTCGTTAGTAAGTAGAATTGCGATGCGTGGTAGTACGAACTCTCTCGCGGCATTCATTCACATTATTCGGAATTTCTTATTTTGATGAAGGAGATGGAATTTTGACCTGCCGCTTGTCTAGTACTTTTCCCCTTGGCTCTGACACAACCATTAGCATAAATCTATCGTTGAGATGGAGTGGCGAGTATATCTGTGTTATTTTAATTGTACATGCCTCTCCATCCCACTGATAGAAAATTCAATCGAATAAAATAAATTAAACATCTCGAAGAAGAAACAGCGAAACACTTCGCATCATAAGAGAGTCCAATTCGATTGAATCAAATTAATTAAACGGGATATTTTGAATAAATGCAGAGTAAATCTTTTGGTTTTCTTGGTAACTACAAATGTAATTTGTGTTCAGTTGCTGATAGATAATTGAGTGTAGTTCTGTGAGAAGCTATCGAAGAATACGCAAGGAAATCGACTAGCTTATTTCCATTATTTACCAAAACGAAATGATCGATAAAATGAATGCCGAAAAAAGTTGCAAGCGGACAACTCTTTTGAGTTCGATAAATTCCTAAAATCATATACATATACCGTGTGATCGACATTAAATTCGAATCGCAACTATGATTGATTCAGAACTGTTTGTGCAAACCATTGGAGGAGATATTTCAAGCTGAATTCGATTTTTCGGGTGATTGGTGAAAGAGGGTGCAAGGGCTTGTTCTGCCGACGAAAGTATTTACTCAAATTCCTAATGAGATGTTCCACAATAAGTCACTCTTTCAGTTCAGTTTGATAACACACCGAAGGAGAAAGCATACATATTCTACAAAAAGAAACATGTTTGTGCGTAGCACTTTTTGTCCTTTTCTTTAGCGTTCATTTTGTCCTTTTCTTATTGTAGTTTTATCTTATGGAGCTTACGTTCTGAATTGCATGTGTACCTAATGAAAAATTCATTAGATTTGAAGACAAAAAACTTGGCTTTAGCTCCAACTGATTGAATCCATAAACGAAAAACATAATCTAAATAATTATCAATCGAAAAAGTGCAAGTTTCTTGTATTCTAATTCTCTCCCTGTCTCCAGCTTTTGTCGTTCTGTTCGGTTTGCTTCTGCATTCCTACACAATTCACATGCAAAAGATATTGTTCTGGATAATGAGCCGAAGATGGTGAAAGACAATTTCAAAATCTAATAAAAGATGGCCAAGAAAATAAATCGTTGGAATAAAAACAGCGCCAATGAAATAACGATGTGAAAAAGAGCAAAATAAGCACTGCATACACAAATATATACCGATAAATTTGCGTAGCTGCCATCGACATTGGCGCATTTCGTATCAACTGTTCAGATAGACACGTGCAATGGGATTGCAATCGAAGACTTCTTTACTTCTTCATGTCTATATTTATATATGCATGTAAATGTGCTCGCTTGTTTGCATTCAATTTATTTATTCATTCCTTTTTATTGAAGCGCTATGATTCTTTTTTGTCATTTTCGTTCGTGTTTATACAACGAAATATCACACTCCTTTTGTTACCCAACCTAGATCAAATAACAAAATGCGAATTCGCTGGTATTAACTGTGCGTGCTATCACAACTGTGCATGCGTTGGACCGCTTTGTATGTGCCTTTTGTTCGGATCTGACACATTTATACACATTTAATCCGATTGGTGTTGTTTTTCATGTTCGATGTGCAATCGTGAACATGGTGAGGCGGAATAAACCGCTTTTATGTCTAAAATTTCATGAATGTGGTGATTTGTTTTCAGTATTTGTAGCGTCTGACAAACGGATTTTCTTACTCTTGATTTTCCATTTTCTTCACTTTACAAATGCATGCCAAATAAAATGAACATTATTTGATTTCTAACTGGATTTTATCAGTGGACACAAAACAGATTGAAGCTCCACTGTCCATTCATTCTTGACCCACAAAGCAATCAAAAGTGCCTTAGAATGCCTGACAGTTTCTACAAGAAAATTCGTTCTATCAAACGGTTTCAAAGTTATCAAATCAACTCGAGATATTACGATTGAAAAGCAAATGGTCAATCGCTAAAAGGGTTTTATGAAATATGCATCGTTTCATATGATATACTCTCACGCCGATCTCCAGAACAATGGATTGAATGGGGAATGAAAATAAAGAGCAAGAATCACAAAATTGAAATTGAAATTCTGACTTGGTGAGGTACAATATAATTTCAAATTCACTTTTTTACATAAAGCTTTTGTACTAAAATGATTCGATTCGATGTTGGCTGCTTTTTCTCCCACTTCCCCCATTCTGTGTACGCATCGGTGAAGTAAACATTTGATGAAGAACGTTCATCCTCATAAAACATTTGAATTTTCAAAAAGAATAACAAAGCACGAGCAATATGTTCAACCCAATGTCCACTGATACAATTTCACTGTTTCTCTTTCGATCACGCCAGAAAAAAAGCGCGTAAAATCATTCCATCGAGGTAAATTTCCAAATAAAAGGATATTTTGAAATATTCGATATGTTTTCATTTTTGTTATTGGGATTGTGTCATGAAAAAAAAACGGAAAAAGTGTATTACACACGCACACACGATACAAAATGGAATATCGTGAAATATGAAAAAAATAATAATAAAAACGTATTTCATGAACATTGGAACAGCAAGATTAAAATTGATTCAAGACATATAGAGACACGAATATCAAATTATATCATTTTATGAAAAGCTGGTTAAAGGAAACAAGTGAAAGAAAAGAGATTGCGATGAAAATACATACGCGCTCGTATGGCAAACAACATTCAAGAACAGACTTTCCAGTTTTGCTGAGAATGTCATACATTTCGTATGAACAACTAAATCCATGCGAAGCGACAACGTTATGTCTTCCATAAGAACTTACTGAAAATTTGTTGGGAAAATATTTTGGCACAAGATCCAGAAAAAAGGTTCGAATTCCATAGTTTTTCATATGAAAAGGTGGCTTTTTGTACCGAATCCCGAGTTTTTGAAATCTGAAACTTTCTGACATTTGGATTTTTGCTTGGTACATCGGAATGTGTACCAAACATTTTGGGAATTCGGAACAAAAACGCCACCTTTTCATATGAAAAACATTTGGAATTCCAATCTTTTTTCCGATTGTTGCACCGAGAAATTTTCCAAACAAATTGTCTTTAGGGGAAACACATTGCCAGTGGCTGGCCAGCCATAACTGCGCAGATTCTGCTCTCGGTGTTCAAGAAATATGTATGCATGTTTTTTCTAAAGCTCATCTATTTCAAAATTCTTTGATTTTTTAATTTCAATTCCGCTTTTTTTTTAATCATTACTAATAATTTTACTTCTTTATGTAGTGAAATATGCTATAGTTGGTCGACATCGCACTATATATTGTAATGTTTAAAGCTTATTTATCTAAAAAAATTGGCTAAAAGTGGGTTCATTGGTGTTGCAGAATCGGGCTGGTATACATCGGATGCCATATATTTGGAAATGTCTGTAATTTCATTGATCAATCATATACTTTCCAAATATTTATAGATGTGTATTTTTTTTATTCTCTATTGATTTCCAATGAGGCTGTGGACGACGTTTGAATATTTCTTATTTCCTGTTGTTCTTCTTCTTTTTAATTTAATTATTAACCAGTTAACTTAAGCTATATTTTGTGTTGAAAATTGATCTTCGAAGCTCATCAAATAATGTTATTCATGTCAATTTTAGTTATTGCTGAATTCAATAAACACATTTCGGGTGGTTCCGATGCAAAATTCAAAATTACTGACAATTTGGGCGCGATTATTTGCCAAGAAAAGTTTACTGATATCGCTTTCTTACGCGTAAAAACGTTCTATAATGGTAGCATTTTCACCGTCAATGTGAGCTAAGATTGGAAAGTAATGAAAAGTTCATTTCAATTCGTGACTACTTCGGTAAGCACTTGCAAAGATGAATTATGTGCTGATTTTTTGTTGATTGTTTGAATTTCAAGTCAGATGTTGGAAAATTATTTTTCCCGGAAGAACGCTGGCCCACTGCTTTCTTCGAAGGAAAAGAAAACCATCGATCAGAAAGAACATCGACCAATTATTGCTTTGGTGGTTGATTTCATGTCTGAGAGCTATGGAGAAAACATAACATTTCTTGAATAGAAGAGTAGAATATGAGGAAAAGTTTGAAATAAAACAGAAGAACGTTGAAAATTTCATGGAAAACTACATAGAACGGTGAACACGAACAAACGATCCATATGTTGGAGTTGATGTCGTCCAATAAGAAGAGAAAATGGAAGTGGAGGTTGAAATCCAAGAAGAAGAGGAACTGGAAGGCGCTCCAGTTGGTGTTCAAGATGGGAACGGCCTCGAATCTTCCGAAGACGAAATTTACGCTGCATCAGACAATTAAATTTTCTACTTGGCTAGTTTGATGAATTGATTGAATAAATTAACTTTTTGAAGTATATTTCTTCTTCATATAGTGAGAATCTATTTTTAAACGTCTTTTCTCATCTGTTTTCCCTTTCTGAAAAATAAATGCCTCCTGCGAGAGATACGATCCATTTTTTCAGAAAACTTTGAATATAAAAACTATGTATCAAAACAATTTTTTTACTTTCAAGACTATTGATTTCCTGCTCCTTGCATTTGAGTGCACATTATTCAGATTTCTTTTTTCAAATATTTTTCAAATTCTTTGACCATTGGGATTACTCATTATCAATTCTACCAAATTAGCGAAACAAAACTTTGCATTGTTTTCGTTCGGTCATACAATTAATGCAAAGCCAACAGTTTCTTCGACATTAGAGAATGTTCGAAGCCTCATGCAATTTTTCGTGGGAACTGGTGTAAATAATTGCAATTTTTCGGGTTATTGGAACTAATCTGTTCGTCTACAATAATTGAAATCGATCACTTTGAACTTTTTCCCTTTTAATCAGAGACGACGCAATGGTCCACGTTTGTTGGCCGGTTTGCTTAGCCGGCTTAAGCCTATCCATTAGCCGTAGATGTGCACAAGTGCTACGCTTACTCATAAAACTCGTAGTGCTTGTAGTTGCTGCAAGCACACAGACGCATGCGCGTTCTCTCTCTCTCAATCTTTGCGACTTTTCCTAATTTTGTGTACCTAAATTTGTAAATGATTCTACATGTCATAGAAAGGTTTGAAATCGAAAAAATAGGCGTTATAATTATAACAGCGTTATAAATAATTATTTATGATCAGCAAATGGAATTATAAATGTATTTTTGCATTGTTTACAAGAACTAATGATAAAAAATATAAGCAGAACGTATTCGCACAAAGTAATTTTGCATAATATGGTTTTGAAATATGAGTTGACTGAGTTTAATGGCATTCGGTACATGCATAAGATGAAGTGACGGAGTTTGCGGCGGTTGCGAAAGTGCAACGTATGATGCGGCACATGCCCGCTTGTGTGCAGTTGGCCGGCTCATTAGCATGCCTATGGGCTTTGCGGCCCATGCGATCGGGTCTCTGCTTTTAATCGATGGTGGAATTTTTGCCCTTTTAATTCAGGCACCCTTCGCTTGTTGGATATTTCTAAAATGAATAAATATACTAATTCATATACCTATACATAGGTAATGTTCGATTGCTATAAAATTGATAGTGAGGAGTCTATGTGCACTATGCACACACCTTCGTCAATATTTTTCACGAAATGAATAAAATGTCCGAGTACGAGTGCTTTTATATGAACAAAATAGAAAATATTGTATACATGGGTCGCTCAAAGGAGACAAAAAACCTAAGGTATCTCGAAGGAGACACATTATTGCCCTATTTCAACATTCATGTACAAGGGTTTCAGTATATTGGTAACTCACTCACTGCACATATGAACTAACATGTTAAAATGACATGTGATTTCTTGCCATTGCAAAAAAAGTTTCATTTAAGAAAAATGACAGCTTTCAAACAACTATTAAATCCAGCTGTTTCTTTAATTTTTAAATGTATGTAACAGTGGTTGAAAGTTTCAACTCGGAACACAAACCCCAACTTGTAAGATAAACAAACCGTTAACATTAAAATCAGCTTAACTCAATACAATTCGATGTATCTACTGAATTTAGGCATTTTAATATTACTTTATGTGAACACTTTTTAATTATCATCAGAAAAAACGTTTTATTTGTATAAAGTTTCGGGAGTATGCATTTATTTTGAAGTTTTTTTTTTTCAAGAAAAAAATTGCTCTATTTCAAGAACAAAATGAATTAATACATCATTCAAAGTATTGGTCGAAACTGTTTCCCATTTTTCGAACAAGAGGCGGATTCCACAGCGAAAGAACGACTCGTCTTTTGAGGCTATCCATGAATCGACCCATCTTTTTAAGAAGTGAGGCGCTTCTCACTCAGGCCATGCGTCATCGATCGGAGCAAGTGGAAATCAGAAGGGAAATGTTTGGGAAATACGGCGAGTGCCGTAGCAGTTCCCACTACAGCATTTCCAAGTATGTTTTAACTGACCTTGCAACATGTGGTCGAGCATTGTCATGCTTTAGAATTACTTCGTCATGTATTTCGACCGCTTTGAATAATACCTCCAATTTTTTATCTTCGAACTTTTTCGGATGAACTGAACATTCCTGGTCATCGATGTCAAAATCACCACTTTTGACTTGTCGAAATCGATGAAGTTTAGTTCCCATAGGCTTCCAGTAGCAATTGACGTGCTTGTGTCGTATTTATTTCTACGAAAAATTGATGGTGCTTAAACTTCAACAAAATAACAAATACTGAAAGACAAAGCCAACAAATATGATTGTGCTGATGACAGAAGAAAAATGAAAAAAAAGAAATAAATAGGAATAAAATGGAGATAGAAATAAAGAGTAAGGAGGAGAGGACGAGATAAAGATGAAACAGAACTATTGAATGCGAGTTCAAAAATGTGAAATAAACGAGTGAAATCATCATTTCCACATTTTCGTACATAATGAAGTTATTAGTTTAAAACTGTAATATATTAAATGAATTTAAAGACCCTTAATGTTAAATGGTGTAGAAAACACCCAACCGACACATCGCTTAAGCAATCGATACAGTCAGTCATAAAAGTAACGCCAACAAAAACCGTTTAAACAAACTTGTGTGGCGCTAATGGAGATTCGTTGAGTGAGTGTGGTGTGTGTCTGTGTAAGGGTGTTCATCATCATTCGTTTGTGGATAATATAATATTAAAAACTTTGTCCAGCTCGAACGCCACATCTCATCATCATTCCATTTGATAATGTTGAAAAATGAAATGATCAATATCTACAAAAGGCTATCGCTTGACAAGATTGTGCTGGATGTGTTGCTTACACACGTTGGGAAGCGATTATTACACCCGTTAGATGAACCAAGAGATTAGAAACAGAGCTGACAGAAAATCTCCTTTTCGGCTGAAAAACGGTCCGACAAGGATTGACTATATACATTCTAAAACAAATTTTCTGCAAACAAAATCAAAAATCTTGAATGAAAGTCCATTTTTTAAAGAGTTGGTATAACAGGTTTTAAAGAGTTGGTTCCCAGAGAAACGCAAAGTCGAACAATATAGTTTAGGAAAATAGGGAACAAAAAGTCGCATAAAATATTGATTCATATTCACTCGGTATAGTTTTTACAATTATTATTTTCAGACAATCGAGGGGGAAATAAGTACCGAAAGATCAAACGAGATATCAAAATGACCGAGAGACACCAGCATAGAATCGAAAAATATTTAAATATACCGAAAAAACCTTTAATAGTGAATAGAACTAATTATTCTAATATTCTCTCTTTAGAATGCTTATGATGTCTCTCTTTCTCGCACTCACTCACTTGTGACTCTCACAACACTCGACTTATAATATTGTTACTTCTTATTACCAACAACAACTTATAATATTAATATAACATTAAATTGGATGCAATGCATGCGATTTCTTTGATGACTTGTCGGTTGTCAAGACCGCACAGAAATAGAATGTGAAATCGAGCGCAGACAATTTCCACTTATACTCGTATCAATTACGGGCCAACAATAAAATTACTTGATATGACGATGGTACCCAAGAATGAATCGATCACTGATTTCATTCATGATCAGATTCAAATTTGATTAGGTTCCATTTGTGCGGAAAGTCGAATTTAGTTTGTACGGCATGCAAACAATGAATTATACAATGAACAGAGAGTGAATAGAGAGCGAATCTGTGATGAATTGGCAATTTATTTTGATGAAAAATTGCAAAAAAATTTCATCGAATTCGACAGTTCTTATTACAAAATCCTCAATGGGGACTTCAATTGAAATCAATTGACATTAATTCGATTAGAACGAAGTGAGGGTGCAAAAAAATGTAACGCATTCGGTTGGATTGAAGTTTATGTCTTTTCTCAGCAGAGAATAAATTCTTACCGAATAAAGCTTTATTCAATATACATATTTTCTCTAAATGGAAAACCATTTGATTGAAGTCGAAGCTTTTTTTCACTATAGTAAGCAGCACCAATAAAAAATGCGCTGATTCCAAACTAACTCGTGAATATATTCATTTCGAGATTTTTTTGTGGTAATTGAATGTGCAATTTTAACAAGTTCGTTTTTGGTCAACTCAGTTGCGCCCGAAAACAAATATTTATTGTATTCAAAAATACTTTTAGCGAAAATCACACAGAAATTCGGAAACATCGTAACAATTGTGAAGGGTGCGCACAATCGTTAATTTGATGGACACGCTTAGTTCCGACATTTTCCGAATGTAACATCGAAATGTGGGAAATAGCGAAATGAAAAAATCCATACTGAATTTGAACAAACCGAAGTGATTTTTCTTCGTACGAATTGAATTACTGCTGTCATTTTACGACTATGCTTAGATTTTATCCATTCGAATTTTATTTACTTGAAGTATACATCGGAGCTACGCTTTTATTATGTGTGTATGTTATCATTTTAATGATTTTTACTCTTTAATCGCTGTGACTTTCTTCCGTAGTTCTTTCAGCACCTTGGAACAATTTTCTTTTCAATTCCACACCGTGTACAAATCGCTCGTATAATCTTGCTGAAAAGGGGTGAAATAAATTATTTTTCCGACGAATGATTACGACGTGAACAAAAAAAAAATTGTGAGTAACCACACAACTCGCTTGAATTGTGCAAAATTAATATTCACTGTTTTTTTCCCTCTCGCTTCAAACAGAATTTGTATGTTGACGATTCAAGCAGTTCTGTCAACGAACTACAACAACGAACGAGCGGTTCGTTCGTTCAAAGCGTTTTTGATTTCTTTTGTTCGTTCGTAGAAAACGAAATGTTTGTAGCGTTCGTCCGTTGTTCGATGTCAAGGCAATACGACATTGGTGTATTTAAATACTTGCTTGACAGCGTCCCAAGCGGATCCCAGTATAGCAGATCCCAGATTAAGCATGCTGACATTTTCTGACACAAGCGCTGAAATGAATGTCATGCATGCTTATATTGGGATTTGCTTGGGGCGCTGTGGTACTATTGCATTGTCGTAGTGCCTTGTTCGATGTATCGTAATAAAAATTATAATTTTTTGTTTTCTCAATCAAATATTCCAATGATTTTCGAAGAATGAGTAGTAGAAAAAATAGGTTAATCTTAGCTGTAACAAAGGAATATTTTTACCAATTTTCTGGATTTTTGTAAAATGAAGTAACCATTTAAATTTTAGAAGAATCAGTTTCAAATTTATAAAAATATCGTATGCATCCTTTTAACATGAAAAAAATATGTTTCATTTTAATTGAATTATTCCCTATAAATTGTTCTAATTCATTCTTGAGACAACAAAATAATTTATTATTTATATTACTAACAACGATGCATTTCAACGAACGAACGACCAAAAATTAAATAAAAAACCCTACGTTCGTTCGTAGCCAACATAAACCCTCATTGACAACACTGGATTCAAGTTATATTTATAAATTTATAAAGGTTTTCTAGCCGGATTTTCACAATCATTTTGTCCATTGAGATATCATTATAATTTTATTTAATGATACCCGAATGACATGGGAAGCGTCTAAATTTCTTAGACGACAAAAGCGATTTGTCAATGAAAAATATACGCAATAAACAAAAATTAAAAATAAATGGAATTCAAACTAAACAGGCAGCAGTTTGACTTAATTCCTTTTTTTAGCACGATAATTCAAATACAAAGCCCGAAAATGTACTCAGCCAATTCGTAGGTTTGATCCGCTATTCAAGAATTGAATCGGTAAGAATATACATGTCCCTCAAAAATAAGGTTTTATTCGTGCCCCATGAAAAAAGTTGAAATAAAAAAGATGAAAGAATGAAAAATGCATTTCTTTGGAAAATGGTAGGAGCTTCAGTTTCAGCATGTTCCACAAATTTGTAGCCCATCATTAGCTCAATAACTTTGTGCAACATGTCTTAGCTGTATCTCTTACTATTTTCCCGGGAAATGCATTTTTGTTCATGGGTCTTTTTTATTTCAACTTTTCTCATTGGCACGAACTAAAAAGTTTTCTTTGAGGGTCATGAATATTGCTACCGATTCAAATATGGATAGGCTTTTAGCAACTTAGTTCACCGGAAACGATTTAAGCGTACACAACGAACGAACACGAACCTCTATTTGAATTTGATACACAATATAACAATATTTTGTAGTATAGATGTAAAAACATTGTGAATCAGCAACAAACGAAGTATATCTATTGCAGTTTTTCCATTCACCAGGCTATGTAAATTATGAAGCAATTGAGAACTTTTGTAGATATCGTGGAAATTTGTTTTCGTATATTAGCATTTTTGATTGTGCTCGTTTCCGATGTTGGATGAAATGGAATAAAGGTCTGTCGGGTTTGTTTGATTGCAAACAGCCCATTAAAATGTGTTGAATTAATCGCCCAGGAGCATGAAAATAAGAATAGTATCGGACGGTCGCGTTTTCTCACTCACTTTATTATACTTGTGCCGCACAATTAGCTGTATGCGCGACAACATTTTACTGTAATATAATAGGAATCCACCTAGTTCAGCAAGTAAATGCAGCAAGTTTACCTGATTTATTACCTTCATTGACTTTAAATAGACTCAGCAAATTTCTACCATTCATTCATTGTTTGTTAGCAATGAAGGGGGCTGCTTTTTGCTGCATAATATTTGGCATTATCCCAGTCGCACCCGTCGAGATAATGGCGAAATGAACAACAGCATCAATTCAGAAAAATGGTAATAATATAAAATTGGTTGAAAGCAATTTTTTGTTCGTTTTTTTCTCTCTCGTTGGCAAAAACTGGTGAAAATGTGAAGAAAAGCATCCGCATCATGAGGCCATTCTCAAACATCGTGAAAGTAAAATTCATAAAATAATTAGAGTATATAATGCATCTATTTTGATGATGGTATAAAAAAGCAGTGTGTCAAAAATAAGACGCAACTAAATTGACTCATTAAAATGTGAAGCACTTTATGTCCTTTATTTTGGTGTAATAAGCATAATGGACATGAGCCAAATGCCATTGCCATCGCATCAACAGTAGAAGCAGCATCTGAAGCACTATGAAAAAATGATGTGATAGCAATTTCTTCGTGTTCATCGGAATGACAGACATTTCCGTATTTACTTCATCTTCCTTTTTGACAGTGAGTTTCCACTAAGCCACCAAATTTAAAAATTGCAAATGTGCCAGACTGTACCGCCGTCTGGCCAGCCATTTTCTTTAGATTTTAAATTTAATATTTCATTCTTGTTAGCTTTCTCATTTATTACGTTGTCATTAAGCCGTTTTTTTCTGCCACTTCAAAGGCACAGTAAGTATAGGACATTTCGAATGTGAACATAAATTGTTAAGGAGCAAGAAATAAATGCTTTGATCGAATCGTCGTGCAAGTCACATTGCATCACCTGTGTGGTCAATTTTGGTTTAAAAACACACTTGAACGAATATATGATGTAAGCGAGCATACAATAACAATAAAGTGTGAAGAGTATCCGGACGCAAAAAAAGAATAGATTTATTGGTTTTTATGTGTGTAAAATGATGCCGAGTGGAGCCAACAATTTTTGGAATCGGTGAATTCGATAAGCCAACACCAATCACTACACATTCTCCATGAAAGAGCAAACATTTGTCGTTCTTTGAAAATGAAATGCGATCCCCCTATAAAATTGTTTTGAAATAAAGGAGAGTCGTAGAAAATGTTCAATCTGTTGTCAAGTCATGTCAAACAGTGTTTCAAATGGAAAATGACAAAAGAATGAGTGTCGACTACGATTTGGGGCTCTTCCACGACGAATTTCGATTCAAGATAAAAAAATGTCGCATTTCGAGATATATCATAGAGAGATAAATAAATGAGCCATTGAGAAACAGAAAATAGGAAAAATCAACAGAGTAAAATAAACATTTACAAACACTAAAATAAACGCAGAAGATCATAGCAAATAGCGCGAAGTCAAATAAAATCTGTGTATCGAAAGTAAATAAAATGTGGAATGAACAAAAAATAAGAGAGAGAGAGAGAGAGAGAGAGAGAGAGGAATAAAATGAATGAGTGGAACTTTGATGAATGGAAAACAAGATGATTTAATGCATTGGATAGCCAGTCGGAAACCGCAGGAAGAAGCTAATAATGCATTTTGAAAGATTCGATGCCCAATAGACTGAAATAATGTGGAAGATCATTGGAGAGAGCCGTATTTGTTAAATTAAAAATTTCTGAGCATTTACACTCGAGCGCAGACAATCAAAATTAAATCACATACTCAATATTTGCTGCATGTTTTCGACTTGTTTCGGCGATTCGGTAGAAAAAGCGGTAATTCATTTGGAATTAAATGAAATTACTCCGCAACAAATTCTAAGGTCAAACAAAATGGATTGATGGGTGGTATTTATGTATAGTTTTTTTCTGGCATTCGATTGGAGTCTATTTTCCATTTCGATATCGTTTATTGAGCGACATACATAGAGACAGAGAGGGATAGAGTGAAGTCTGCACTCGTCTCCGTGTGACACAAGTTTATTCAATATTCTCGAGAGATTTGATCGGCAATTCATTCACTCTGTACACAAGTCGAAAGATAATTCCGATCCGATGGCTCAGACAGACGAAGTATATGAGAAATGTAGTGCTCGTGGTGTATATGTGCTATTTCTTTTTTCATTCATCATTTAATGTTGAAATCGCCTACACAAAATGTTGATAAAGCACCGAGCCACGATAGAAATGCCAAAGCATGAATGTGTTAATCTATTTGAATAGTAGAAGCCCTTTCAAGTTCAATCCATTTAATATATTGCCACTCATATGATTTTCGCATCTCTTCGCCACTCTTCTCTGTTCACATATCAAATAAGTGCATGTGGCTTGATTCACACGAATAGCTTTGTAAACGTCTTTTCCACATTGAGTCTCGATTTTCGAACATTCAACGTACACCAGCGCATCAATTGTTATGCCCACTAGAAAAGAAAAATATTTGGAATGCCAATTTCAAGCCAAAAACTTGCGTGTAATCAAAAACAAAGAGAAGGAGAGAGAGTGAGAAAAAAAAAGTTTTCTTCGTGCAAAAATAGCGGCAATTCAAGTGTATAAGCAAATACACAAAGTGATTACTATACGGCAGGCTGAAATTCGAAGAAAACCGAAAAATGACAGGAAAGGAAGGCATTAAGTTGATAGGGTACGAAAAATAAAGATAGATAGAGAGAGAGAGGGAGAGAGAGAGAGAGAGAGAAAGGAAGGAAACACCAGAGTTGTAAGAAAAAATACACGCTGATTCAAACAAAAGGGCCCCAAGCTAGTAAAATTGAAAGACTGGTGGACTCAGCACCACGTAAAATGAAGCTGAAAGTGATGATGAACAATAAAGTCAAAGCCAGTTGCGAACCACAATGGAGATAATAGAAATTGGAAATGGGTAAAAATGGTTCAGATGCGTATATCATCGATTCCCAGGACGATGAGCAAATTGAATCGCATTATTGTTGTTCGGGTCCAATATCTCAGCGATTTCATTTCATTTTAGAGTTTAATAAACGATGCCATAGCAAAAAAGTATCGAGATGATGATCTAACAATGGACAGGTTTTTTATGAAAAATATACAACAAAATTTCTGATTACATTTGGTCGTGATGATGTCGTTGGTTGCCAATCACAATTTTGCACCGTCTTGCACAAGCATTTTCATCTAATTGGAATGCTCAAGTTGGTTCGTCTCAAGAGTCAAATCAGCGAAAGTCAATTTATGAAGTTTTGAGTGAATCAGTCTCAAGCAACAATTCATCGCCCTCGGATGATTTAAAATCAAATTGGACAGAATAATTTGAATTTATTAAAAATTTTCTGCAAATCCGATCAACCGAATATTTACAGAATGCCATCAAACGTATCCATTTCACTAGAATAATGATTATAATGTTGATGTGAAATAATGCATTTCGCGTCCATCTTCAATTTTAGGCGAATGTTTAATCATTGGCCTGCCTACTAAACAACTCAATTAATATTCGTCCAACATTTGTATTTATCATCAACATTTCCCCATTTTGTACTTACTACGTACGGATTGATATATTTTGTATTGGTGACATCTCAGTGTCTATATCTCCTATATATTGAAAAGAAAATCCCGCCGGATTCAAAAATATTATGTTGGGATTAAGTACATTAAAATAACATCCTATTTGACAGCTAATTAAATTTGAACTAAAATACAGTATATTGTTGATTTTATCTTTGAAATATCACAGTGGACGGTAGTCCACGCGAGTGACGCAAGCATTCCTAGTGAAATAAAAGTATCACATCCGTAAGATGAACTTTTTCGCACTGTAATCCACGACATCCCTTGCACATCACTTTTTGAAATCCTTTACATTCTTCCATTTCATCTGCATTTGGATTTCAAATGATAACCTTCGCTTTTGAAAGATGATGACATTTTGTGTGACTTATTTTTTTCATTAAAAAATCAAAATATGAAAGCATACTCCGAGGACTACAACAAAAATAACTCATTAATGAACGAACTGATCTGAAACGACTAGTGCCACCATTTCATATCATTCAATACACTCATTGCGAACAGAGTCTATGTAGAATAAAGGGTTTGTGAGTTATTGTTGTTGTGTCAGATTCCACTTGACGTGCGCACGGTGTGTTTAAAAGTTTCATAATGACACAATGTGAACTAAATATAGTCCCTATACAAATTGTTCGTTTTGACCCCTCGGAACGACAAATGTGTATGGGGATAATTTTTATTTTACATCATATCATTGTGAAACTTTCAGAATTTGGTTTATTATCAAAAAATTGGATGGCACAAAAGTTCAAGCCATTCGGATTAAAATTAGGACTACCTCCAGTACAAAATATTCAATTTAACCAAGAAAATCGAAAAGTTTGGTAGTCCCAAATGCCATCGGAAAGACTTGAAATATTGTAAAACTCATTTTTTTCGTAAAAAAATCATATTCTGAATGTTTCATAATGAAATTATGTGAACTAAATATATTCCCCATACAAATGTTAAATAACAACAAGCTTTTAAAGACCATTATTACCTTTTAGCCTCATACATTCCTAACAATACCTCGCTACAAACCACGTTCGAGAGCCAAGTTTTTAGTTTCATCACACCATCTGCACACTCATGCAAGTACGAGATCGACTCCTTAACTTACTCTTCGAAACAAGTCGCATTTTCGAACACAAAGCAGCCCGAAATATTTTAAATACAAATACTTAGAACTAACAACACGCGTGCCTTTGACAATGATCAGAGCATTTCGTTAAAACTACTAGGCCATTGAATGGGCTTCGGAGGGCAAGTTGAGCCATCGACCCGTTCAATGAAAAGACCGTTACACGTATGAGTACGATACTGCAAGCCTCTGACCAAAAGCCACTCGAAAAATAGGCACAATTTTACTTAACAAGAAGACTGCTATATCCGAAAGGATAAAATAAACATATTGAAAATATCAAGCAAATATGAAAAAAAACAGCTTTTTTCTAAATAAATAAGAAATGTATATTTGAACTGAAAAAGGTCATACTAACTTTTCCGCACATTTGTCGGAATTCCACGCACACAAGCAAATCTATGAGCAATATTCAAGCACATTACACGAATTATGTAAATATGTATGATATTAGAGCAAACATTTGTTGAACATTTCTGAACATAATATTTAATTTGAGTGATTTATGCTTTTGTGACTCGAAAATATTGTTTGTACTGTGTGTGCTCGATGATTGATGTAACATCGACGAGCATTGGAAAGCCATTCCAGAGAAAAGTCGGTTGTGAAATGTAGAAAAATAAAGAATAATGCACGAACGGCGATTAGAGCCGTGAGACGAAATCGTGTAGATTTGCTGACGTGGCAGGATGTCATTTGTTGTATTAAGAAATTTTCGTGCCTTAAGGAGGATTTTGATTTTTAAGTGACAAAAAAATTTGGGTTCATGCGAAATTCGTAAGATTTGTGCAATTAGTAATTATATGTAGGAAAATTTTAGAGAGTGTATTTCAATGATAAAATAATGTTTGATGGGAGCAAATTTTCTCGAATTGGAATTCGATTGGTAAAAATAGGAATAAATTTGATTTTTTTTCCATAATTTTTGAGTCGATTCATTCATTTCACATGATCCCTTCACATCGTTTTATATATCAAAGACTACGGGGGCCATCGAACATCAGTTGACATGACTGGATAAAAATACGTGAATCACATAATCTAATAACATCCTCAAAATATCTCCACAATATTCTTCGATACAAATTGGTATTTTTCTGAATATGCAATGAAAGTTGGTATGCATAGATTTTTCGTTTGGGAATAAGTGGATTCTAAAATCAAAGGGTATCCACCATGGTCAAGCTTTATTGCTGAGATATATGGGTCTCACGCGAACGTGGTTTATTTCAATTGATTTCAAAAATATACAAGCAATGTAAATTTTGGACGTGCTGTAAATGAAATGACACACATCACGAAAAACCAGTTGAATCACTGGTAGAATCGAAGCAGTATGTTATAGAATCTCAAAACAAGGCAAAAAAGCGATAATATGCGGCTCAAGCAGTGAAATTTGTAATGAAAATCTTTTTATATTGTTAACAATTGATTCAAAATCATAATACTCTTTATTATAAACGGGAAAAACAAGCGGACCGTGCTTATATGGAAATTGAGAGCTATTCGAGAGTATGCCAATTGACCGCGCCATCTTATTTTACATAGGTGAACTTATCTTAGATCCATTGTAATACGAACAAAATTTTTATTGACACAAATAGTAAAAACAAATGAGTCATTGAATCGATTGAAATATCACATCAATACTACTGTCCAATAGATGGCGCTGAAGAATAGATATCATTAAAATGTCTCAAATAATACGGTCCCGTTGGGAAAAAATTTATGAATTTAATAAATGAATCAAAATGTCATACGTTATCTTAAAAAATTAGGAGATAAAAGAACAAAACGAAGAATACCAAAAAATGTACTCAATTATTTCAAATTAATGCTTTGAACAAAAAGAAAGGATATGACATAATAAAAATGTGGCGATGTGTTCTGAAATTTGTTGACACATTAGCAGCTTGGAAGAAACATTATATGCATATTATCAGTGTATTTGAACAAAGCAAAAGCATAGCTGTCACATAAACTAGATTAGATATTCTCGTCAATAATTCAGAATAAAATTCCTAAAAACTCCCGAAAATATTGAGTGACAAAATGAATGCGCATATAAATGGAACTTGTGAATGTAAAACCTTACGCTGTTGATTGAGTCTGAAATTGGCACCCGTAGAATTCGCCTCCCATATACCGATCACAAACGTAATAATTTCTTTCCCTTTTCTACCATCACCATTTGCATGAATGTTTGTTGTTTTATGTATGAAAAGTAAAAATGTCATGATTAAACTAATCTGCAATCAAAAATATATGGAAAATTAATTTAATGCAGCTATTCACTCTCGTGTCACTAATGGATGATTTCGTTAGCTTTTTCGCTGAAACGCTAGTAAAAGTGTATTCTTAGCTTTCTCGTGCACACACACATAGCGAGTTGACGGTTTTTCCGCTTCCAATCTTCCATGTTATCATGACAATGTTGAGTCTTAGAAATTCTTTGTCATTTATTTGTTGAGGGGTTTTGATTTTCACGCTCCCGCTCTGGCTCTCCCTTATTTCTTATATATTGGCCCAGAGGTAATTTCTTTCATTTCATTTTATTTTAATTCCCAACGTATTTATGTTGTGCAATTTGAATGTGGAATCATAGAATGTGCTATAAATTCGTTGTTTTTTCCCTCGACTGTTTCACGTTCTTAAGGCAAACGATAGTCAAATTGACTAGTGTGATTATTCAGTATCGCACTGTCACTTCCGTAGGTGTTTCGGCAAGTAGAGTAGAATTGCGTCGTTCCTTGACTTTTTGTGCATTTATTAGATTTATTGAGATAATACACGTAATACTAGCAACCGCGTTCCATTTTGATTAGTGGTCAATGTGCGTAGGCAAAAGCCAACGCACGCCATAAACTGGATGTAGAAAAATTGCAGCCGAAATAACTACGCTTGAAAAATTTGATAATTCCTTCTTTCTAAGCTTATTTATAGCCGAGAAATGGATATTCCATGTTTTGGAGCGGCTAAAATGAGTGGACCACTATTAAATTAATAAAATCTCGAAAATGTAAACCTTTAAAAGTGAGTGAATACTGAGCGTGCTATTTTCACGCAGAAAAATCGCAATTATAAAATGCATATGACTTATTTTTCACATGGAACTAATGAGACTCGAAACTAAGACAAATTGCTGCTTTTTTCTATGGTGAAGAGGTATTTTATCAAGAATTGAACAAATTCTGGGTCAGTTCGCTTATTGACGGTATTTTCGAAAGGATTAGTAGCAGCAGCAACAACAACAACAACAACAACAACAACAGTAACCGTACAACTGGCAACGTACACCAACCATCTATGAAAATGTACACATACAAAATTATCTGTCAAACTTACGTACGCCAGACACCGAAAAATACGCCATCTGTTGAAAACGAACATTGCTCAGGGTTTAGCAGATTCATGAAAAATCCATCCAGATAAAGATGCAGATAAAAAAATGATAAGATTTAAAAAATTAAATTGGATTGGTTGAACACGCGTTTTATTGGTACAGACGAGGTTTACGTTGTGTTATACTCCAAAAATAATTTCTTTATTTTTGGATATTAATTCAAAATTTTTATGGATGAGACTGAGAGCGGTGTATGTCTGCGTTATTTTAAATGTACATACACCACTCTACATCTCAATCATAGATTTGTCCTCCTTTTCTTTTTTTTTGAATGAAATTTTTTTGCCTTTCGTTGACAACTATTTTTATAATAACAATGTTTGTGATAATTTCGATTTTCTTTGTGATTGTTCAGTTGCTCCAAAATGCACCCATTTTGAGGAAATTATTATTTGTGTTGAATTTTCTTTAGCCAAAATCAATTGGTTTTGTTGCTATTCTGAAGTCGAAACAAAAAACTTGGACCTGAAAGTTTTCTCATTTGACAGTCTGGTCTAATTTTTTTTCAGAAAAGTTCTTGAAAAAGAGGTTTTTTCGATAAATTCAAAATATTGCGAAGAAATTTAGTTGATATCGAATATTATTGGAACATCGATGTTTTTTGGAATCATCAAAACTGGTCAATACAATTTTAGAGCGAAAATATCGAATCTCAGCACCATTGGATTATACCAAAACAAATTTTCTATGTTGAAGTCTGGTAAATGAAATGTTCTTTCTGCTTTGAAACCGATAGCGCTGGTACTTTTCACTAAAAAATTACAAATTAATGTGCAATTGTACAACATTCTTCTGCGTCCATTTTTGCTGTGTTTGCTTGTGCCTACCAAAATACATAACCGAAACACACATCGAAAGAGCAAGACAAATGGAGATGGAGAGAGATAGAGAGATCTATCACAATGTAAGAGCGCAATACAGATTAGAATGAAATGGAGTGTTTCAAGGTTCATCATATTTCCACACCACCAAATGCCTACAATTTTTTCATAATAAACAAAGAATTACGACGTTCATTTCAATTTGTAATATTGTGTGGGTGTTGGTGAGTGTGCGGTTCTATGTATTTTATATAGAATTACATTGTGAACATTTACAATGGCCTACTGCCTGGCACTTCATTCATCAAACTGATTAGCAACCAAGAGGGAGACAGAGGAAGAAAATGAAACGGCGTTGGAGGATGATTTTTGTGGAAATAATTTTAAAAATAGTTCCTCGAAATTATCGGTGGTGTAGAAAACTTTCCTCGGGAAATAATTCCTGACCTCTGTGAAATAGTTTCTGGTTGATTTTATAGATAAAATAGGAAATAATTCCTGGAAATTGTTCGGCAGCACCAAGTAAAACTAATCAGAAATGCAAATGATTGTTGGTCTTTTCTTCTAGTTCATTAGATAAATTGTGGTTATTTGTTAATTTGTTAATTTATCACACTTTTTAAAGTGCACAATTTCTTGATAGATTTGAATCAAATATTCCACAAATTTAGAAAGCAAATATAACAATCATTATGAATAGAGAATAGGGAATAATAATATTATTATTTGTAGTTGGTTGTTTTACTTGCCATTGTTCGATGTTCAAATCAAATTATCGGACGTTTGAGAGTGTTTTTTGACGTTGAATGTCTTTGTTCAACGCCTTCTCGACCTCATCTTCACTTCATTTTTGTTTTGTTTTGTTTTGTTTTGTTCGGTGTTTCTGTCCACCTAACAAACACGGCATTTCTACAGTGAACAAATGATTAGTGCCTCTTTTATTACTATAAAGCGCAGATGTCAATTTGTATATTTCTTTTTGTGTACTTTTACGCTTTCTCCTGTAAAAACAAATGGTGAAGATTATAGTGTGCATGAGCTTTGAGCTC
Source organism: Obolodiplosis robiniae (assembly GCA_028476595.1). Classification (NCBI taxonomy): domain Eukaryota; kingdom Metazoa; phylum Arthropoda; class Insecta; order Diptera; family Cecidomyiidae; genus Obolodiplosis; species Obolodiplosis robiniae. Next base: position 11,351,027 of record CM052017.1, on the reverse strand, counting down.
ATTTCTTCAAAAGTGCACGCCATATGTGTTATTGTATTCGACTTGACCCAGATTTTGCCGCTCTCCTTCGTTTGCTCTCCTTTTCTTCGTCACACAAATTGTATTTTGAATGGTTATAAATATATACTTTTGAGCTCATTTTAACGGCACAGATTTTATTTACATAAGACCCACATATCGACTTTATCTCTCTCTTCCAACCTCAACTCACTCTACAGTTCCCTTTGCATTTATATCCGTATTCGATAATATTGCTAGCATTTGTTCTCTATTTTTACCTTATTTATTTTCGGTGCGAAAGCAGAACTCAAGCAGCCACACAATTTAAAATTGGAATCAAACAAACCGATGGCGTCTGAAAATACCCTCGTTAATTATTTAGCGTGGGCAACAAATCGATAAATACATATTTCGAAGATTACATCGGAAGAATTTAATTTAAAACGTGTATTCTCACATATTTCGAATAATTATATTTACATCATTATATACAAGCTTTATCAATTCGATTCTATTGCATTCAATGAATGATATGTTTGATTGTGGATATTGAAGTTTGGAATTATCATCGATCACAAACGTTTGGCAGCCCGTTGATGTATATTCATTTTGATCTTTATATTGCAAAAATTAGCTTTTACTCTCTATTTCAATAATGTGCGCGGAGAATCGAAATTTGAATATTTTTAAAGGAATCCAGTAAATTTCGTATTTTAACGGTTTATCCGGCACAAACATCACAATCATATTTATCAGTGATGCGTTGATTTTGGGTTTTGCCATGTCAAGGCTGATGCATAAAACATTTGACTCCACTCCCACACAAACGCGGTAGGGCGCGTAGTAGACTACGCCATGTATTTTGCATAGCGTAGTTGGGGCGCACAGTCTCGTCGCTTCAATCCCCTGATTTTCTGAATGCAAAAGCATAAAAATCTGAAGGCTGTTAAAATACTCAAGTTCACCCGAGATGTTCCCTAGAAAGTCCTACAGTAGCAAATGGTAAAAGTGTTGGCGCTTCTAAAATATCCCGTCAGTAACTGACTGACTGATTATATTGATTTTGTATGAAAACCAATTAAAGTCAGCCGATTGTTTGCGAGTAACCATGCAAAATTAATTTAAAATGAACTTTGTCACAAGTTTGTTAGTTCCATCAATCAATAATGAAACCTAGATATTAATGAAATCGCTTATGCTTTGAATCTAGAACATTTGACGAAGTCATAGTCTGATCAAACATTAGTTCAAATCAATGTTTTCCGTATGAATGCGACGAATAAAAGACTTTTTTATTGATATTTGAAAGCATTCAAAAATGAGAGAAAATTATTTAAGTTAGATATTTGTGAATATCGGTTGAGATCGGTCTTCTTTGAAAAAAAAGTGGGTTATATTTGTGCCTGATGCAGGTCTTTAGTGAAAATCGAATGCTCTAAATTCGTATATTACTTTTCCGCACACACCACTGTGCGTGGTAAAAGTATTGCGAGCGGTCCAAAAAATTCAAAACGCACGGAATAAGTTTTCTATGCGTTTTGAACCTAGGAAAAACGATTGCAACCATTCCCGGAGCAATTTTTTGTCCGTGTGTGGTACGTTGTCCGTTGTACGCAAATATTTGTTAACTCGATAATTCAAAAAATTGAGATAAGAATTGATCAAAAATTCACACAAGCATTGAACTTCATTAGGAACAGAAACCTATTCATTTTCAGCGTAATTAGATAGTTTTTTCGGGTAGCTCTAGTTGAGTCGAATCAAAAAATAGGCTGATTTTCAATATCATTAAGAAACATTTATATGGGGGAAAACTATGTCTAGTTCTCATTGTATCATTATGAAACTTTCAGAATATAATTTTTTTATGAAAAAAAAAATGAGTCATGTCAAATTTCAAGTCATTCTAATGAGATTTAAGATTACCTTCCTCACAAAATTTTCAATTTTCGTGGTCAATATTCAAATCTTGTCATTAAATTGGATGAAGTATTTGTGATTTTCTAATCTGTGTTTTTTTCATCAATTTGAATGCTCATTAACTTTTTAACGAAATTCATACATAACATAAATGTGGAATCATATCTATCGTTGGCATGAATCAAAAGATCAGATCAGAGTAAACTAATTCGTAATTGTTATTACGAATTCAAAACCAGCGAAGAAGCGTTTGTTGAAGTAAAAATTAGAAACTGAGATGTTTATTCATTTGTTTTATTTTCATTTTAAATTTAAAGTACATGATGTGTAATGACTTGAAATTCGATCTCATCGTAATGACTTGAAATTTTCTGTGATTTATTCTCAAAGTTGCATGATGATTCGATAAAAAATATACATAAATCCAATACAAATGCGTAGCAATCAATGAAAAACCCGTGAGCCCGATCAATTTCGGGAAATGTGCGGAAAAGTTAGTTTTACGTACGTAAGGCCATTTATTTTTATATTGAAATGTTTTGAGCACGGTGCTTGTGGGTGCCGCCTTTGATTTCGGTTCGTAATGCCATCATACATTGCGAGTACATGCTTGCACAGAAAACAATGACTAACGAACATGAACAACAACTAATGTAAATAAATGGTCTTAACTACTTAAACCGGAGTTCGCAATTGGAACCCCGCGGAAGGCCCACTCCAAGCCCGACCCGATCCGATTTCAAATTTTTCGGGCCCGGTCAACCAAAAAAATTATTCGGATGGTATCGTGCGGATGGTGGCCTGCGAGGCTTTCGTTTTATACAAGAAATTAAGACGTTTTTTTTTAATGTGCTTGGATCTGTACAGAACCGAGTCCTGACCCGTGCCCTCCCGACCCGAAATTTGTTCGGTCGAGTACGGACCGGAAAATGAAAAAAAAAAATGGGGACTGGGCGGGTTTGGGCAGCGATCAGAATTATTCAGGCGGTCTTCAGGACCTAAATTGGCCCGTTTGCGACCTCTGATTAAAATTAACTTTACCACATAATTCCTAAAAGCCAAAGTTTGCCGGATTTTCGTTGATTACTAAAGAATTTTATTGGAGCTTTTTTTCTTATCATATCATCATTTAACTTTGAGAACAGGTCACATAAAATTTCAAGCCATAATGATGAGATTGAGGATTAATTGAAACTACAAATTAACCACACCATGTTTGCGAGTGTATTGGGTTTCGGTTCCAACTATCGAATAGTGAGGCGAGAACTATCAGTTATTGTTGATGTTTACTTTGAAATGTTAATTTAGTATTCAAAAGCACCACGAAAACTCGTGAAAATATAAAAAACCAGCACAAATTTACTTTTCCGCACACACAATAGTGTGAAGGCAAAATTATTACAATCGGTTCAAAAATTAATACACCTAAAAATTGTGTTTTTTATCCATTTTGGGCACAGAAAAACACGATGGACCAGTTTTTTCGGCATCGGAATGTACTTGTATGGAACCCTGTATGCAAAAAAATTGTCAATACGATAACTCAAAATGTGTGAGCATAAAATCAATTGCACATGAACTCGCAAATAGATCTTCATTGGGAATAGAAATTCTTTTTAATTTTCAGCTCATTCGGATCATGCCTTCGGGTAGCTCAATTGGGTCTAGTCATTAAATGGATTTAAAAAATAATCAAAAGGAATGGTTAAAAAATATATCTTTGGAATTGCACTTATCGGAATTCGTCAATGGGAATGAAGATGAGAATTCGTTAATTTCTATCAGCCAAAAAGTAAACCAAACGCTTTTGGCATTTTGGCTTGAGTCAACTGTTTTCCGTCTTTGAAAATTACTATTAGTTCTGGGCATTAGGTCGTGGAAATTGTTGGCCAACGTTCACTTCACTGTCAAATCAATTATGGCAATTTCTTGGCAATTTAAGTTTGATCTTTTCACCGCTTCAATTCTCTTGGCTTCTTCGTACACACATCTCCATCTCTTGTATCGGCTGTAACTTGAATTTTCATTAAAAAGTTCCTCCATCAAATGCAATTATTCAACACGCAACACAATCCATTTACATACGCCGCCACACACATACATATTTTGAAATCTTGTTATCCGCTCTTTTACCGCTCCATAAAATGTTGAGTGCTTTCATTTTCTCGAAAATTTGTGTGAGGCGGGCTGATAGCTCTTAGTTTAATCTCAAACCATGCAATCATTCAGACCATGGTCGACTTTAGAAATGTCTTTCAGAGTATGATAATCGAATTTTCTGGATTTTGCTTTGGTCATATGGTGGAGCTTTACTAATAAATGCAATTATTGAAGGTTTATAAGCAATTTAAAAACATTTTCCCCTATTTTGAACAATTTTATAGTAAAATTTATCCATCTCTGACAAAATCTCGTATTTGACTTTTTCAATCTGCCATTTTCACTTTTTTGGTTTTAATTTAATTTTATTCTTTTTTTTGGAAATCTTGTACCTTTCTGTTAATATGCCAATCATTTGTTGCATATGAACCGGTGCCGCTTAAAGGTAAGTTCAGGCTAAAGACTCATTCAGGAGTATGTTCACAATATTCTTTGCAGCCTTATTATAGAACATCATAAGGACACAACTGATATGAATATTGCATTAGCGTGTGTCTAAATTACAAACATCTAATTTAAATTGACTCAAAAATATTATAATGCTCTCTTTATATGAATTGATTGGGAAAGGTATTGAGCGGATGCATCATTAAGGTCGCTGTTATGATTCAGTTTATGATTATTTATTAGGCGTGATTTTCAAAGTTAAAATGTTTCATCTTGCAAGGAGTCGTTAAAATATCTCACTTACCCAGAATAAAAGCCCACAACACAAGTTCGTCCAATTATTTAAAAAACTGGAATTAAAAAGAGAAAAGAATATAAATCGGTATCAGTGAACGAGTGCACTTAAAAAATAGATTTATTTTGCATTTCTGGCATGTTGACAATTTTCTTCAAAAATGAATTGATGAGCCACTATATACAAGAAAATGGCCTATATTATTAAAATCTAATATAAAAAGATATAAAGATTTCAGATCAAAATGGTGCTATGTGCAATATAACTGTCTGGTAATTTTGAATGTATGATGCCCGGCTTTATGTAATATATATTGATCAATAAGGCTCAAAATCGCTTGACATTTACGTTGCACTTACCACCGTTTTCAACCGAAATTTTCATATAGAGGTATATAAGGATTTAAGCATGGATCTATGTCGGAATTGAGTTAATGCGAAATATTCAAAATTAAAATGAAATGAAATGAATTGAATTGAAAGTGCACCACTTAAGCCTTCGGTTTAAGGTTATAGTTTTTGCTTCATTTCCCTCATAAACCAATCGTAAAAGAGCCTTATACATTTTTCCGGCCGAACGAATGGACACAATTAGCGCTTGATGTGCTCGTGCTGTTCTGTTTTTGCTATTATTTCGATTGAATTGAAATTTTACATTTTAAAGGAGCGTTAATTTTGAAAAAAAAAAAACAATCTAACCCTTTGATTCATTCATTCATTCATTATTCAGTATTTATAGATCGAATTGTGTACCGTTAGATGTGTTCAGTTTTTTTTCGTATTCCATGAATATCACCAGCATGAGAACTATTATTCGAATACATTGGTGAGAGGCTTGCAGGGCACGACTGCACCGCATTCGAATGCCCGAGCCCATGAATGGCTACTACCTTTTTGCGGTGGTGTATTGAATATTGAATTACCCAACAACACAACCTTAGCGTTAAGGTAGTCAATTTACGTGTGTTTGTGCTAACTCAAAATCCTCTTTGTGCACACACACGGGACCGACGGCTTAAAGTGTCCTCCGAAACACTCCGTGAGTCGAACATCACTGTCTTATGTATTAGTTTGTCTCCCATCAATATATCACTGTTATTAACAATTATGAAATTGATAGAAAATCAAACGGCCGCTTGTGAGACTCGAACCCACGTCCCCATGCTTGCAAAGCCGGCACGCTAACCACTACTATACAGCTGGGTTGATAATTGATCAAATTCCAATTTGATTTTATTATACGTCATCTAAAATTGAGGTTGAATACTGTCAAATCGAAGAATTCGAAGATAAAAAATAAACCGAATGGAATCGAAATGAAAAGGAGGTAAATTGTTCAATGAGATTTCCTTATGCTTCGTTTCGCTCATTACAAATGGCACAATTCCGTTCGTAGTTTTGAGTGTTTGTTTTGGCGTTACAATTTGTAACTAACAAGACGAAACAAAAAACATAAACTGTAGAGTCAATCAGCATAACCTTGGCACAAAACAATTTTTCCATATCTAAGCGTCTAGGGGCAATTGCTTATTACACTATTTGCCAACAGTTTTAGATATGAAGTGGTTGTTTTATATTCTTTTTTGATGAAATCAAGATGCATACAAATAGCAGAAGAAAAACGAAAAACCATTGAAGGAGGGCAAATAATTAATTCATTTTGCCCAATAGAATATGCTGATGTCAGGACAACGCTTCCAAAGCATAAGAGTTCTAAGGCCGTCTAGTGCTCGCACTCTCACTGTCTCACTTTCTCTCTTTTCCTTCCATTTGCATGTATTCTCATCCTCTGTACTGCGATTGTAATCATTTCAAAAAATGTTGCTTTGTGTAGTGAAAAATATGTATATCCAACGCGATAATTATTCTATTCCGTGGGAGTGAAGGTATTCCCCGGCGGCCATGTGCGAGTATATATTATTTAGCTTCAGCATAAAATGCATGAATGAATGCCTATGAATAAAAGAACATTTTCATTGTGTCGCACTTTTCAGTAGATTTAAAGGAACGTATCTCCATTACCGGATGTGTCGCTTTTGAATGCATCGCAATAAAGATTTGCTTTTATTCTAAGGTATTCAAATGTCTAATGAAAATTCGGTGTCAAAGCTAAACTTTCTCAGCTTCAAAACACTAATGTCGCGCGCTAAAATTCAAACTCTTTATCACTCTCCACCTCGACCCTTTCCACTGTTTGCTAACAACTTTTACCTTACGCTAATTTTTTCTTGAGAGAAAGAGAAAGCGAAAGAAAAGATCTTTTTCTCAATTATTTTTCCATTTTTGCACACAATAAATGGTCGATTCATATTTAGAATGCATGGGAATCACCAAAAAAAGATGAATGTTCGCTCCAGTACTGATTTAATCAAACCTTCATTTGCTTGTTTTGGGTGAAAACAAGATATTATTTTTCTGTGTAAAAGAAGATCTTTTATTTTTTAATTCACTCAGCGATCAGTTGAGCTAATTAAATAATGCAGGCAATTCAACGTGGATGGATCCCCTAATCCAAGAATGTTCAACGAAATTTCAAATAATTTTATGTCATCTAAGTAATTTGCGGCAGGAAATATAATTTCAGCTTCGCGCAGAGGCGTTACATTAAGTTTATATGGAGCGTTAAATGAATTAATATGCTACTTCATCTGCATCGATGTGAAGCAGTGTAGTACATATTTCTTTCAAGTTGAATTGAGCAGAAGGAAAACATTTTTAGCTGAATTCAGCCATGTTCGTCGTATTCAAAGCTGTTTTTTATTCTCCACGTCATATTTTGTCCTCAGCGGAATGTAGATTGTATGCCCATCATCATGACATCATAATAATCATTTCATAGCTATTATTAAACCGAAGCGTGGTTAATAGAAAATCTGAAGCAATTTGCTGATTAAAACAAGAATTTTTTAAAAGAATTTACACAACACATGCAAAAAACAGGAATATTTGTACAGAATAAAAACTCAGCAATGAAACATAAGAGAACAGCTTTGAGCTCAACACCATTATTAATTAAGTTTCGAAAATGCCTGAAAAAATACACGATGCAATTGCATGGCAGCTCGAATATTTGCTATTTTAATTGGATGAAAGTTTGATAATACTAATTTCCTTGAAAGAGAGAAACATCTTAAATGTACGTTGCCGACAGATGGGTTATTTCGAAGGCTATCGCATTTGAATGCGCTTCTCTTGCTAGAAATTCACTCCAAGCAATTTACAATAATTGTATATGCTCTGGATATTCAAATATTGCCTTCAATATCCACGTTTGCCATCAAGGACATTCTTGCAAGGCAAACGATTACAATTGTAAAAAATTCTCTCCATACTTAGAAATTAGAATGTATACAGAAAATGTAGTCCCATTTAGTAAATACTCCAAACAACATTTATTTTACGGATACAGTTTTAGAGTTCACAATCTCAATACATAATGGTCGAAAAATGGAAAGCTACAAACGCTGTCTTTAGTCTGTACTTTTGACAGATATTTCACTTTCTGTGTAGCAAAGCAATTAAAATCAACAATCACAGTATACCACACAAATATCAACCGGCTCGCAAAATGGGAAAGTCAATTACGGTTTACATTACAGTTTCATCGATTAGACATGCAAAGATTTGATGCGTGAAAACACTTCGTAGAATATACATCGCTCATGTGATGCCTAACAACCGTCCCGCTTCCATATATTTGCATACATTACATGAATAGGTGGCTTGCGCGTTCATTTGTGACACAATTTTGACTAGAATTTTTGTCACGAAACGATGAACATTAATGACATGTATTCACAGCCATATACCGTAGTCGGTTTGATGACATCGTTTTCTTACAAATCTAGTTTACATGTTATTTACATTAAAAAATACACACAAACTTGAGCAAGCTGTGAAGATGTGATTAAACATTCTGCAATCAACAGATCGAAGAATTTATTAATTTTCCATTTGAAAACTTCATGCAGTTTTTCCCAGGCCAGTGAAACGCCATACAAAATCTATAATTTTGGTACGCGAATTAGACTGCTTCCATCATATATTGACAGATTGAAAAGCAATAGAAAGAATTGAAGGAAGTTTCGCGTTGCTATCTGTGAGCAATTCTATAGTCATTAGTGACTGAAAAATGTATCTAAGTTTTATTTTTCAAAAGCTGTTTATAAAAAGCTAATGATATTTGCAAATTCATTTCATTGATCAAAACTCACCGATATTCATTACAATCACTAAATTAAGTTTAAAATACAAGGGGGTGTTGCACCAAATTAGCTTTGATCAGATTTAAAAATTTACAAGATTATGTGAAAATGATTTACAAGTTTACAGATTAAGGTTTTTGTAAAAACATATTTTATTTTATATTTTGAGTTCAACAAGAAATTTTATTTTCTGATTTTAAAATTCATCGAAATTAAAAAAAAATCACCCAAACTCGACAAACTTATGCAAAATTCATCAAATATTGCACATTTGAAAATAAATAACCTTTTTCGCCTCCATACAATTCGAAAATCCATTAAGACTTGAATATAGAACCACCAATAATGTTATAATAAATGCTGCATAATTTTCGTACGTAGGTTGCACACAAACGAATACGAATCACTAAGAAAAAGAAATCGTTTTCGGTTGAAACACTTTTGTTGTTTTTCAAAGTACTCTCCAAGATGATTGATACACTTTTGCATTCGCTCAAGCCAATTAGAGAAGCATTTGTGCCACTCCGAAATGGGTGTCTCCAAAACATGTGTTTTGAACGCATCAACGATCAACAGCTTCTTCGGGCGTCAAAAATCGCACACCACGCAGTTTTTTCTTCACGCTCGGGAACAAATAGAAATCATTGGGTGCCAAATCAGGACTTACGGCGGGTGGCCCATCAATCCGATGTTTTGAGTACTCAAATAGTCGCTTGTTTGATGCGATGTGTGAGAGCTCGCAATATCGTGATGAAGAATAATTTTTCTCTTTGCGTTGTTTTTTCTTAATTTGCAAAATACTTCTGGCAAACAAATGGTTCTGTACCATTCAGAATTGACCGTTTTACGTTGCTCTTATGGCGACATGACCAGTTTTTCCAAAAAAACAGGCGAACATTTGTTTGGCAACGCTTCGACTTCGAATTACTTTTGTTGGTTTGTCTTCAAATTGAAACATCCATACGGTCGACTGTTGCTTAGTTTCGGGCTCATATGCATAGATCCACGATTCATCACCTGTCACGATGTTGTACACAGAATTTGACGTACCTCGGTTGAATTTATCGAGCATTTTTTCATGACCTTTCAATTTATGCGGGATCCATCGTGAACAAACCTTTCTTACGCCTATTTTTTCGTGCAAAATAATTTGTTTGCTTTTTATACCAATGCCAAGGCATGCCGCAATTTCACGATAAGTCACATGACGATCTTGCATTATCAGTTTCTGCACAGCAACGATGTTTTTTTGAATAACAGCCGATTTTGGACGGCCTCCCTTAACATCGTCTTTGAGCGAATGACGGCCACGCTTGAATTCATTGAACCACCGATATACAGTGGCACGGTGTGGGGTTTTATTGCCAAATATCGAAGCAAGTTTGTCGGCGCACTGTTGTTGAGATAATCCAAATTGAAAATCGTAAAAAATGAAAGCACGAAAATTTTCACGAGTTAATTCCATTTTTTGGCCGAGGAAAAATTTTCGGATTGTTGTAAACAAGACAAATTGCGTCTTTAGCACCAAACACTGTGGAGATGGTCAAACTTTAATATGACAATGTCAGATTAGCGTCTGGCAATACGAGAGTTGCTCATTTACATTCGTTTGTGTGCACCCCACGTATTTGGAAACATATTGCGATTTGATTCTTGGTCTGGTTAATCCATTCATTGAAAGACAACACACTATTTTTCGTGAAGCAATATCATCGCGCGATTAATAGATTAATGGTCACTTTGAGATATTTGGCACCTGGAGGCAGATTCAAATCTCTCCTTTTGTTTCGAATTTATCAACCATCCATCAATTGGAAAATGGAACATTTTGAGGTACACATTATTTCCATTAATTTTGATTCGGCTGTTCATTTGATTCTATTGGAATGTTTTCATGCAGTTTCCGTCATCCGAAGAAGAATGTAATAATATTACAACAATATTTTTATCCTATAAACACTGGAATTTTCCTCAAAGCATCGGTGCCATAGAATGCTGTTGCATCGATTAGCAAACAAAAAACGTCGAAAAATGCCACACAAAAATACTCAATTTCATATGACACTATGACACAAACTGACATATTTATATCACGACGGCAATGTTTTGGTATTGTATTATGGCATACAAAGGGACGCAACGACCATACAAACGCAATAGGGCGCGTAGTCTCGCGCTCCCTAGATGCCATACGGATTTTCGTGTATGACACCAAAATCGTCAACATATACTATTTGTGCCACATTTATATGAAAGTATAATATCGCCCTTTGTGAGTAATGATGGAGACTTTAAAATGATGTTTAAATCAAAACCGTGCAGTCGAACATGATTAATCATTATTTATGAAAGACGATGAACATGAACAGTCAATAATAAATAGAATAGTTTGATGTGATTTTTTTTCATTATTGGGAAATAAAGTGAAAGTTGAAATATCCAATTCCCTTGCAATAAAAAATAGATAACCAAGCTGCCTCAAAGGCGTTAAGTCAAAATCAGTGGGGTTTCGTAAAAGTTTATTGGACTTATCAGAACAGTTTTTACTGTTCAGGTAAAAAAATTTCTTCGAATCGATCTTTCGTTAGCGTATCATGTATATAACGTATGTGCTTTCATTTTGGCAATATTTTGATTCAGCTATGTGTTCAATTACATTAAAATAATTTGGAGAACAATTACGATTCACGCAATTTCACTTGAAAAATAAATTATTTTATATTTATGCCTCTTTCATTCGATTGAACTTGGTGGATATTAAGAATGTGTACTAAATATAAAAAGTTCGTATGCACATAATGGTATAAATGTAGGTTTCGTATCAAATGATTAAATAACAGCTACTACGAACAACAACAACAACAAACATTTATAGACCGTTATTGCCTTTCTCAACAGCATCTGTTCGGTTTTAAGAAAAAAAATGCCTCATATACCCCTCACAATACCTCTCCACAAACTCCGATCGAGAGCCAAGTTTTGAATTTCATCACACCATTCATATCCCCTCGGTTTCAAATAAATAACATCGTCGTGGTCCACCCCTACCTCTCGGCCCATCAGCTCCGGCGAACAGAATCCGTTTCGGTAATCGCTCTTCTCCCATGCGTTTTACATGTCCAAACCATCTCAGTCTGGATTTTCTCGCTTTCTCTCCTACCGAATTGACGTTTAAATCCCCCAAATCGACTTATTTCGGATTCTGTTTTCCCACTGATTGCGGCGCGAGACTCCCGAAACCATTCTCAACACTTTCATATCCGACACTTCCAAATCATGAATCAAATTCTCAGAATCAACCCAGCTTTCGCTACCATATATTGGGTGAACAAATGAATTTTAAAGGATTTACAAGAGATGATATACTAGCACTATATCGCATCGGGCAATCTTCTAACTATCTTCATGTCAAAGCATCATCATTACTCATCACTTTTCAGTATCTGTCATTTCACCGAAGTGTAAACAACATAGTTTTTGTGTGCCCCGAATATGTCTACTTTTGTTCCATCAAAACACAATTTGCGGGAAGGATTACTTCTTTGCTTTCATTTGAAGAAATCTGCAGCTGAAAGTCGTCGTGTGCTGCAGGAAGCTTATGGGGATCATGCTCCATCGATTTCCACTTGTGAGTACTGGTTTAGACGATTTAAAAGTGGTGATTTTGATACGAACGACAAAGAGCGTCCGGGAGGCCCACAAAAGTTTGAAGATGTTGAATTGGAGGAATTACTCGAGCAAGATTCATGTCAAACGCAAGAAGAACTTGCAGAATCATTGAGAGTTACTCAACAAGCTATTTCCAATCGCTTAAAAGCCTTGGGATTCATCCAAAAGGTAGGAAATTGGGTGCCGTACGATTTGAAGCCGAGAGACGTCGAACGGCGTTTTTGCATGTCTGAAATGCTGCTCGCTCGCCACAAAAAGAAGGCTTTTTTGCATCGGATCGATTTATTACGATAACCCCAAGCGCAAACAATCGAACGTGAAGCGCGGCCAACCCGGCCCAACGACGCCGAAGCCGAATATTCATGCGGCCAAGGTGATGCTCTGTATTTGGTGGGATCAGAAGGGTGTGCTGTTTTATGAGCTGCTAAAACCGGGTGAAACTATTACTGGGGAACGCTACCGACAACAACTCATCAAATTGAATGCAGCAATCAAGCAAAAACGGCCAGAATGGGCGACCATACATGAGTCATTGATTTTCCATGATGACAATGCTCGGCCACATCGAACTCAAGAGGTCAAAAATTATGTGAAAAATGTTGGATGGGAGCCGCTACCCCACCCGCCGTACAGCCCAGACCTGGCAACTTCTGACTACTATCTATTTCGATCCATGCAGAATGCCCTTGCCGGAAAACGGTTCACTTCAATCGACGGTATCAAAAATTGGCTCGATTCGTTCTTTCGCTCAAAAGATGAGGACTGGTTTTGGCAAAGAATCCATAAATTGCCAAAAAGATGGGAAAATGTTGTGGCTTCAGAAGGACAATACTTTGAATAAAATATAATGTACCAGCTTTTCAAAATAAACTCTCTGAATTAGAAAAAAATCCTTTAAAATTTATCTGTTCACCCAATAGAATAGTTGGTCTGAAGATTGACCCGTGAATCAACAACTTTGTACAGAATACTCAATTCACGTTAATTAAAAACGTGTGATCTACGCTGCGCTACTACTTTATTTCCGTTAACCCTACGCTGTTCAAACTTTTTATTAAACTTCCCATCTTCCGAAAAGATGCAACCAAAATATTTGATTTGGGAAACTTGTTCCAACAAGTTGCCATTCAATGTGCAATGAATTGGCTTTCGAGTTTTGTCCACATGCATAACTTGAGATTTTGTGCCGCTAATGGTCATTCTGAAGTTTGTACAAGCCTCTTCTAAATCTTTGATACTAATTTGCAGCTTCAGTTCAGAATTGCCAAACAGTACCAGATCATCTGCGTAAGCGAGTGCAGAGATAATATTGCCCCACAAAGCTACTCTACCTCTTAAATTGGCTGATTTGATCAGCTTATCCATATAAATAATGAATAGAAGAGGCGAAATTGTACAGCCCTGTCGTAGACCATTACGTACTTCAAACCATTCACTCAAATCTCCATCCACTCTTACTGCTGCTTTACTGTTTGCGTACAAACTTTGAATCGCGTTGAGAAAATAACCATTCACACCATAATCGGCCAAGACTGACCACAACTTAGATCTCGGAATGCAGTCGTATGCTTTCTACAAGTCCACGAAACAGAAGTACAGTTCCCTAGTTCTTTCAAGGAATTTCTCCATTAGTTGTCTCATGCAAAAAATTTGATCTTGGCAGCCGCGCATTGGGCGGAAACCCGATTGATTTTCATCCAAGAGTGATTCGACAATAGCTCTTGTTCTCTTTTCCAAAATTGCACTATACAGGGTGTTTCTAAATTCCATGTCGATATTTATACCACGTATTACGGGACTCAAGACCTACAACATTTGTTCTAGGACTTTGGCCAATTCGCCCATTTGGGGGTAGAAACTGGTCCCGATACACATTGACCCCCAATCCCATATGTTGAAATTGCACTCATACAGAAGGTCATTCTGAGCATATGCCAAACAGTAGAAACAAATGTAATAGCGCATTGGAAAGCTGTTGACTTGCCCTTCATTTTACATATGGACCTTGGGTGAATTGGGCAAACTGCTAGAACATTTATTGTAGATCTTGATGTCCTCTACAGCATGCCAAAAGAAAATCAAAAGTTTTCCAACAGGAAACTATCCAAAACAATGTAAATGTAAACATTAATTACAGCGCCGCCTATCGGTTTATTTAATTTTGTTGATTCTGCAATGTTGTAGCATTTGATGAATACTTTCATTTTCTAGAAGACAGTTAAGCGATATTGGCCAAAGTCCTAGAACAAATGTTGTAGGTCTTGAGTCCCGTAATACGTGGTATAAATATCGACATGGAATTTAGAAACGCCCTGTATAATTTACCGAAAACGCTCAATAGAGAAATTCCCCGATAATTATTGCAGTCTCTATTACTGCCTTTCTTATAAAGTGGATAAATAACTGCAACCAGCGAACACCGACCAAACCACTACTTATCAGATATTCATTCCGAATCTCATCCACACCCGCAGCCTTACCCCAACTCAACTTATTAATTGCACTCTGAATTTCATCCATGCTAATCTCTTCGAAACTCGCTTTATTCCTATTTCCATTCACATTCTCATTCACCAAATCAGCATTTTCGACATTCAGCAATTCATCAAAATATTCCTTCCATCGTTTCAACACATTCTTTCTGCCCATCACTACATTTCCAGACTTGTCCAAAACAGCTCCAGGAGCATGTTTCTTGTCACCATTCCTAATATTCTTGACCCTTGACCAGAATACCTTATTCCTCTGTTGTCCAGCAACTTCTAGATCCTGACCAAACTTCACCCATTATCTCTCTTTTGCTCCTTTCACCATCATTTTCACTACACGCTTTTGTTCCCTATACGACTCCAGATTTTCATCAGTTCGGTTCTGCAACCAGCGGATCCATCTCATTCTCTTTTCCTTCACAGCAATTCTAATATCTTCATTCCACCATTCAGTCTTCTTTCTCCCATTCTTGACTACAAACATGCCACAACACTCTTTTGCTACTTCTACAATCACTCCCTTAAACAAATTCCATTCATACCAGGCATTACTATGCGATGGATCCATCAACTTATTTGAATCCATCGCTTAAATTTATCTACTAAATGCAATGCGACTGACGTATTCATGCTTGTCTGCTACAGCGTAAGCAGTGATACAGTGAACGCGTGTTCGTGTTCGCTGCGACGCTGTCTGTGTTACAATAATGACTGAGAGTTGCACTAACGCGTCCACTGTACCACTGCTTACGCTGTAGCAGACAAGCATGAATACGTCAGTCGCATTGCATTTAGTAGATAGACTTACAATAAAAAATTTGGATCGTTTCTACCCACTCTCGCATTGAAATCGCCTAATAGAATCACTCTTTCACTACCCTTTCTATCGACTACCTCTTTCAGATCAATGTAAAAATCATTCAAACGGTCTGAATCTGCCCATTCACATGGCGAATAAACACTCACAAATCTATAAATTGCTCCCCCAATTATAATCGAGATCCACATTGATCTTTCATTGACAAATCTATGACTTACTACCGAAGACTCTAAATTTTTATGAATCAGAAACCCTACGCCCCAATTAGCTCTTCCTCTAGAAACACCCACTCAAAACCTCCTCTCAAATTCAAGGTTCCAATATTTAAAACGGTTTTTAACTGTGAAGCTCAGGTCCCGGGGAGGGCGAGCTCCGTGGCCTCCCCTCGTCCGAGGCACATTGTTTCGATTTCGAGCTAAATGAATTTAAGGTGAGGGGCGTGCTAAGCCATACTGCACCCGAGAAAAAACACATCGATTTTGTCGAAAGAGACATGTCCGCGGAATTTCCCTGCTACCGAAAGCGGAAATTGAAAAAATTTACGAAAATAAACTCGGCCAAATGTATGAAATTGGAACGAACTCACCAAAATACGAGTATTATCCTCAAATATCAACGCAGCATTAACCGAACATTTACCGTTATATTGACATAAATAGTAGAGAATATGCGCGTAGAAAACATGAAATTAATTGTAAAATTACTAATGAAATATTAACTCGAAATTGATAATTAATGATCTAAGATGAGTAAAACGCCGTTCAAATGATGAAAAAGCTAATTCGCGGAGCACTTTTCTTGTTTTCACTGCCGCCATTGACGAACTAACGGACACAAGCACTGAAACTAATGGGCTTGTCATCTGCTCATATTAAATGCACAAAAGTAATATTTTTGAAAATTAAATATTATGAAAGGAATAAAAAATTGATTTCTACTTCTAAATGTCCAAATTAAATCTATTTTACGGCCAACAATTTTAAATTGCACAGTCACTGAAGCCGGTGCTTCTGTTCACATGTTCGAGTTTGACATTTTCCGCGTAAACAAGTGTACACTTTCCCGTACCGAACACACACTTTATACGAAAAATACCAGAAAATCGAAGTTTTCACGCGAACTCCATAATATACTAAAGCGAATACGATTACTGGACAAGTTGAAAATAAAAATAAAATTTAAAAAAGCATAAAATTTAATTTAAGTCGAAAAATGTGAAAACCGATTCGGCAGCAACAGAAATCCACGTCTGTCACTCTCAACGCCATCTTGCGTTTTTTGACTACCAGCTCAGCAAAACCAGAAGTCTGTAAAATATTATTTTATGAGGGCCCACAATTTTAGTGATACTTCTGCGCATGTTTTCCTCCCTGTTATAATAATCATGCGTTTTCAGTTAATGACTGGACCAGAGAATTTAATACTTAACCTTATCACAATTTTCAGGAAATTGTTCAGACTTTAAAAAAACTTGAGTTATTGCAAATGCATCATTTACAGAAACATCTTTGATTAAATGTATACAATTTAAAACAATTTTCTCTAGAAAATGTTGATTTACGTTGAATATTGTTGTGGAAATTCAGAGAAACTGTAAATGAAATTATCATAAAATGCTGCATTCACGAGAAATGATTATCGCAAGTGCGCTAAAAAAACACTAAAAATGACTCCACACTATTTCTTGGAAATTTCACAACATTTTATTATTTCAAGAGAACTTTTATGAATTATACCAGCTGAAATAAACATACACAAACACTTTTCGGAAGTTATCATGTCTATAAATATAAAATCAAGACTCCCATTATTGGTGATGAACACCTGAATTTTATTAGATGAGTAATTTCAAATCAACTTGTTTCGTTAGCTTTCGTATAAAATATAGAAATAACCGTCGAATTCCCATTTTATTTGATTAGAAGGCATGTTCAACGCTGGTCATTATTCATTAAGCTGAATGATGATCCTAATGAAATAAATGGAAATTCTTCAAACGGTGAAGATGTCGGTGGTCGTAATGAAATTTTTGTAGTTCAGAAGTGTGAAATGTGCCAGAGCCATGACTGTCACGTACACGCATTTATTTCGGGATACAATCAATGCATATCAAAAAAGAGTTCCACAAAGAGCCTTTAAGTCTATGGGCATATTCAGAGTCACAGCCAAACACGATTGTGTGTGAATAGAAATGGAAGAAAAAAGTTATCATTAAATCATATGATTTTTCTTCGAGTTCCATTGTGTCTTTTCTTTGTGAGACGCGTTGAACGTTAATTGTCAGAGTTCGAGCTCCAAAAGTGGTGATGGAATGAATAAATTCCCAGCAAATGTGCAAACCAGATAAATTTGATATGTCTCAATGTCAGGTTGCGTGAGATATGAGAAGGTGACACTAAACAAGTTACTGTAGATGACTGTTGATTGCCGTCGAATCGTATTCAACGTGCGACATCAAACCTCACGTTCCATGTGCACATGGAAAACTCTACTTTTTTTCTCTTCTCCTTCATCATCCTGCAGAAAAACCAAAGAGATGCGTTTCAATTCGATGGAAACAACAGCACATAAATTTTACTCGCTGAAAATAAACGAATCATCTACACACAAATGATACGCTTTAATCAATATCATGCAAGTTTCAAATAAACACATTTTATTAGAAAAATTCGAATAAATTTTCTGTTCGAACTGAGGAATACGCAACAGACAATACAAACCAATAACAAAATTTAGGCTTACTGATGTGCTGGGGTGAGGCAAACAAATGCTTCGGCACAATTTAAGTTTCTGAAAGTCTCAATAATTTCAAACATTGATAAAAGTAAAAAACGAGAAAGAAAAAAACGCGCGATGTCATTTGATAGGGGCAAATGAAAAAGGTTGTTGCAGCTTCTGGCTAAGTAAGTGATTTTTTAAATTTACAGACAATGAAAACGCGACAGCTTAAGCGACTTATTTATTGAATTTTTGGAAAAAGTTTTATTCAGTGAGGAACTCAGTTACATGTTCGTCAATAAAAACAGTGCTTCGAATTTATATGTATCGAGCTCAACCTAAGGGAAAATTCGCGGCCAAATTTGAAAAATCGTCGAAATTCAGGGCGCATGGATTCACAAGAACTTTTTTCAATTTTTATTTCAAAATCATATTACTTTTACATTGCAAATATTTCCATTGCAATATTCAAAGTCAGCACAGACGCAATAGTTATGCACTATATAATCAATGAATCTATAACTGACGACCCAAGTGGTTCAACAATATCTGTTGAAAACAGCGTTATATCTCATCAAGCAATGCAAGAAATTTCTTCAAATCAGAAACAATTTTCCCTTTCTTTTTCGCATCTATCTGAAACTCGTGTGAATTTGTAATTTACTTTGGAAATGAAAAAAGTAAAAACACAAAACAAATATGGGGGTCTTCAAAATGTCTGCCGAGTCATGTTGAGATTCAAACCGAATGTTCCTTGTTTTCATCCAAAACAAAAGAAAAAACTTACAAAATTAGCAAACATGTAATGGATAAATCATTATGGAGTCATTTTTATCAAGCGTATGTGCCATTGAATTGACATTATTTGGCATGGATGAAGTAAACACACCAAAATTTATGTGTTGTATTTTTTCACCAAGTTTCAGTTCGAGGGAAAATTTAATAGTCTAGCATATTTTAAAAGAAACAACTTTTGAAGAGAAAAAGAGAGAAAGAAAATGTGCAAAAAAGTAAAATGGATAAAATATAATAAAAAAACAATCTTTGGGACGGCAATGCGGTCAAACAATCTTGCATTTGTTCCGAAATGAATAGTTGGATAGCATTGATTTGTACATTGAGTTGAAGGCAGTTGCATCGGTTTTGGACAGACATTTCCGCCCGATGAAGCAGTAACATATATTTTTCCTATGAAATACATTTTTATCTGCTTGAAAATTGAGCTTGAATAGCTGAGATGCTGAGAGCAACAACGACATCTTGTCTTTTGGTTTTCTACAATACTATAACTACGCGTTCTCACTTCACTACCTTGCCAATTACGTTGCTTGCTAAATTCTGATGCTGAGAAAAACATTGATACAAGAAAGCTTGGGATTTGATGATGGAAGAGCATCCCCAGGAGAGCGCCACTTTATAAGGAACCTCCGACCAATAAAGTCGGAAATTGAAATTGCTCACTGTAAAAAAGCATAGTTTTGGGGTGAATGGCGCTGCGTACATTCATTTTTAATAATGTCCTAACACAATAAACGTATACCGGTTTGATATATGCTTTAGGTAATGTACATTTTGTCTTTATGTGCCCGCATTTTTATTCCATTGTAGTCGTCTCAGACTTTTGATCTGACATGATTCCATTCATTTGCCCTTCATATGACTATCGTTTCTATGCCGTTCTTTTTATCTGCTGTTTCTTTCATCGGTTGACATATTCATTCAAACGAGTATTTGTATTTAATGCTTGTTTAGCTGATATATCTGTTTGATTTTGCATCGGAATTGTCGTTATCTTCGCTCATATCTTTGATTACGGCATGGACATGGGAATACATAAGAATTAAAAATGAACACGAATATTTTTGCACTTGTAATAAGGCTAAAAAGCATGCGAAAAAGCCCATCTGCTTTTACTTTTTTTGGCCCTCCACAGGACCTTTTCTCACTCTCAAACATTCGTATAGTGAGTACATAGGACTTTATCGAAGCAATTGGGATACAAAAAATAGTGGCACAATGTGAAGACATCGCGTGAGTGATACCTGTAATCCACTGAAGACGAAAGAATCGTTTATCGGAAAAATTAAAAATGCGTCTACGCGATTTTTGACTGGATGTACAGCGACAAAAAAAACGAGTAGGTGAAAAATAATGATTATTTTTCATAAAAAAGAGAGAAGCGACGAATCAATAAGTAGGAATTTAGAACCGTACGCTGTGAATTTACGCTTTCAAAATGTACAAACAATTTCATGAGTGACTGCATGAAATCATCCCATCCCGCACCGTAAGGTGCGCTACGGCTGATGTTCTAGATGACCCGATATCCTTTCAACATGCAACGCACATTTTCGTTCTTGTTAGTAAATTCGTTCGCACAGATAAATAAAAATTCTTTCACGAAATTCTTCCTCGTGAATCATCTTATCCTTCGATTAAATAATCGAAAATTCGTTTTTGAACCTTTTTATCGGCCGTGAACTAATAAATAGTACACATAACCCGTAATTTTCCTATTTTGGCCCACAAACCATGAAACACATCGAAATTCCCGTCTACGGTTCGAAACCGAACCGAAGAAATTTCTTTTTGCATTTATTTAAAATCGGTTGCGTTCTTCCGAATTCGTCATATACAAATGCTGGGAATTTTCAATCCTGAATATTGGTATGTTTGGAGAGTTTGGTGAACGCACCCACATTTACATGAAAAAAAACTTCTATTTGGTTTTACCGAACCTCGGCTCGGTTTGGGTGGGCTTTTCTGAACATACATATTCATACAAAATCTGAATTTTGGTCTTTCTGTGTGCATTAAATTCAAACATACTTCATCGATTTTATTGGGGTCGATCCAATAATAGATTCTACTTGTTCGTCGATTGCTTTCCATTTCGTAGACAACACATGCATGTGCAGATTTTTTGATTTTACATGAATGTACGCTTTGTATCATAAATTCATTGCATTGAGAGGAGACACCGTTTCAATGTGGGCCGAACATTGCTTTTACTTTTTTGACACGTATTCCCCTTTTTCAATTTGGAGGTTTTCAATTTGCTCTGCAACTCTTTTTTTTGTGAGTCCCTGATTTGATATGAAGAAATATTGATTGCTTTAAAGTAAACATGAATGAGTGTTTATGGTATGTAACCATTTTCATTCCGCCGCATAAGATTCGCACGACAATAAAAATATTTTACATTCAAATTATTGTATGCTTCAAGTAAAAACCTACTACCTAATCAGCACTTACTTATTTGAACCGAATTTGGAATCTGAAATTAAGCCAAATTCAAGCACAAGGACAAATCCATATATAGCTTTCAGAGCGAAGCGAACAAGTTTTCTTAATTCATTTCTAACCACCCCCCTCCCCCCCCTCTCTCTCTCTCTAACTGAAATTTCCATAG
This sequence comes from Obolodiplosis robiniae, assembly GCA_028476595.1. Classification (NCBI taxonomy): domain Eukaryota; kingdom Metazoa; phylum Arthropoda; class Insecta; order Diptera; family Cecidomyiidae; genus Obolodiplosis; species Obolodiplosis robiniae. The sequence goes on along the minus strand of CM052017.1, from coordinate 11,328,953 downwards.
ATGCATGTGGCGTGCCGTGAAGTTTCATGCTTTTTTACACATGGTTTGTTTTTTCTGGCGTCGCTTAATAGTCGCTACTCAAAATAGATGCTTTATGAGTCAAATATTATAAATACGCTACATACGAATTGGTGCTACTATTGCTGTTTCTGTTGTTCTATTTTTTGTTGCCTTCGCAGCCTTTTTCTGCCATCACAATTTAACGTGGTTTTGATTTAGCTATCTACAAATTATCCATACCTTTAGTATCGATTTTCATGTTCATTGTGTTGAAATTCGTTCATAAATTATTAACAGTTGTCTGCACATTGTGGTTAGATAAATAGCGAATGCGGATGAGGAACAGAGAAAATCTGCCGAAAATGCTGATAGGATTTGTTGAGATGGATTCTTATGAGAAAATTGCACAAATCTTATATTCATTAACATATGTATATTTTGATGAAAAATTTGTATGAGTACTATATTTATTTCACGCCATGATTTATCCCGTGTGCAAAAAAAAAGTGTGACTGACTGCAACTTCAAATTGACTTAAGACTAGCATAACTTGCTAACCGTGATTGAATTTTAAATTTGTATGAAAAATTATCATAATTTTAGTCAGTTGATTATTTTTGGACGTTTTTGACTTTAACTACAGTTGACTGTAGCCATAAATTTTGTTCGAAGGAATCATAGCTGGTCAGTCAAAAAGGTCCCAAAATAGTCGACTGACTATTCAAAACATTTGCACACTCTTCAAATGAATTTGAATCTTTTTGCTTCATGCAATAAGGTAAATTTTAGAATCAAATTGTATAATTGTCACGCAAAATCTTCAAATTGTCTCTTTGGTACTTCGATTATTTTCTACGCTCACCTTTCATATTTCGGAGAGTTATTCTCGACACAAAAGTCCATTTTTAAGACGTTCTAATTTTATTTAAACATTAATTCGGATTCTTTTTCTCAAAGATATGCAATTCATGAAGAAAATTAACAATAAAGCTTAAATAAAACAATGGAAACGCCTGAAATAAATGCAATTTGTGGTTGAAATTCGTTAATATTCGTCTTTCTCATCAAAAGCAAACAAAAATTGAGTAAATTTCCAAATTTGTAAGATATCCATGAAAAACGTCATTAAAACAAATATAATAAGACAAACACGAATAAAGGTAGGCACAATTTTCCAGAAAGCGTTTGGCCCAAAATACGAAAATAATTATTGAAAGCTTAAAATTGGCAAATAACTCGAGTGAAAGTTCAAAAATGTGAATCCATGATATTAGAAGAATAACTCTTTGTTATGAGCCAACAATTGGTGGTAGAATAGTATTAGAAATGAAAATTGGCAAAAAACGAAGTTCTTCAAAGGTGGAAAGTAAGTAAGAATTCGAAAGTTTGTTAGAAGTCGCAAATTCATTAAAGACATTTTATTAACACGCTCCACACTATCAAAATACTCATGTTAACGATCAAAATTATGTTCGGTATTCCAATTCAATCGGTAAAATACATACATATCTCCAAAAAAAAGTTCTGACTAACGTTAAAATTTAGATGCGGGCAAGGGGACCGTGCTATTCGAGACATTCTAATCATATCTATTCTCCAGCGCCATTTAGTGGGCAGTAGTATTCATGTGATATTTCAATCGTTTCAATGACTCATCTGTTTTCATTATTTGTGTCAATAAAAATTTTGTTCGTATTACAATGGATCTAAATTGAGTTCACCTATGTAAAATAAGATGGCGCGATCAATTGGCATACTCTCGAATAGCTCTCCAATCCCATACAAGCGTGGTCCGCTTGGATGCGGTCCCTTGGGCAAACCACATAAAACTTGTATCAAAACTTTGTTCAATACTTCGATAATTCTGTGGGTTAATTTTTTTTGCATATGGTTTCCATTACATCATTTAATTTTTTGACAAAGTATTTGATTTTGTTTCGTAAAACAGACCAGACGCTGAAAGCCAATAATGGTCTTTAAATGGTTGTTGTTGTTGTTGTTATATTTTATGAGGTGTGGAGATTGAGAAGCCGTATTGGTCATTTCACACAAAGGTGGCATTCGATCATGAATTAGCTGCTATTGTTGTGTTCGATGCCGATCACCGTATTATCGATTGAAATATATGTAATCAATCAACTTACGAACTGTGATTTTAGTGACCAAAATTTATAAATCCAACACAATAAGCGAACAATAACATGGCAATGGCCCAAGCCACACACTTTGATTAACTCTTATTGAATCCTTAATTCGGCTTCTTGGAGAATATAAAATTGAGACCTATGCGAATTTAGTTTGACAAGTTATTTAAATAGATTTTAATGTAAACAAACCTGAACGCAGCGTTACTACTGAACATCTGAAACGACCTTAGTTTGTACGTCTGATTTGAGCATATTCATGTACATCTGTTTCGAAGCTTCAAATTATTTTCAATTTAGTAATTATAACATTTCTGCTGCTTTCAAATTTTTTTGGCCTCGATCATGCGTGGGAAATTCGCTCCTAGTAAATGTATGGTTTGCATGAAATTGTATATGTTTAGTCGCAGGCATGCTAAGCAATACGCTTGACTTTAAAAATAAGCGAAACAAAAGTTTGACACCCATAGCTCGTGCTTAAGATCTGCGACACCTTTGTTCGTCAATATTTTCACTGTATTCAACTGTGCAGAGCACTTATTGGGAGTATAAATTAGTTCGTAGCGTTTTTCAACATAAAGTGTTACTATTCTACTAGTATAACATTGCATGTTCCATCTTCCCCAAATATTCATTGGAAAGCCACTGTCATTAGGTATTAATTTCAGTATATGTCAATTGGTCTATGCATAATCAATAAAAAAAATCATTGAATGAAGATGCCGAATTTTGTGCCGAATGAAGTGTTTTTGCGGGGAATTTTACCTCATTACTTTAAAGTCAGAAGTGGCACGCTTTTAAAGTGTTGATTTTGATGTGGAAGACAAAGAACGACCCGGAACACCAAAAATTTTCAAAGATAAAGAATTTTCATTAATGTGTGCTAATTCAACTACAAGTATATTTGCACAAAAAGATGGTTCAATCCTTTTTTTTTCTTTATGATTTATATCGTTTTTTCCCTTTTCTTCGAGAATTATGCTTTTGTTTTTAATCTTCAAGGTTCCTGCTGTGTCACCATCAAATCGACCATTCGACCATATTGAATAAAGGAATTTATGCTGATGATAATTTTTTTTTTATTTCTTTCGATAAGATTTAATAACGGCTTCCATACATTGATTTCGCGAACCAAATCAATTATGTAAATTCGGCAAATTGACTGTTAAATCTAATAAAAGTGTTGAAGCAAAGTCACCGAAATGCAATATATATATTGCCATTCAGAAATCAGGAGAATATTTAGGATCTTGAAGCTTGCAGCTGCCGAATAGTTGTTATCTCATATAAAAGAAATGCAAAGACCGTTGGTTTTCACCACTATGAAGGCATTTGCGATGGAAATTATGATTTTATTCTTTCTTCTTTAAGTCACTCTACAGCGATTGAAAGTAATGATAAAAATGAAAAGTAAGGATAAGTGAAAAAAATCGCTTTTCAAAAATGTCTTTTGTGATTTTTTTTTTGATTGTGAATTAATTTAAATCGGCCCGAAATTCGAAAGAACTCATATCTTGTCAACCGCCTACCATCGGTTAATCCAAGTTAGAAATACAAGGGGAATCTGTTACTTTTTATATGATTAAAAGCAACATTTATTCACATTTATCTCATTTTATTCATATGAAAGACCAGTACTACTGGCTTGAATATTTGTAATATCTGGACATTTTGGCCTTGTATGTAGCGAAGTCTTTTCTGGTGTTTCAGCTAGTCCCGAGGAACATTTTCTATCCTTTATATGGTTTTGTAGGCATTTATATAGTAACTATATATAGCCTACATAGAGTACAGGGGTGGAGCCTATTAACATGGGAGCTCCTATACTTATATAGACTCTTTAAGGTTAAGGGATTCATTTTTAACTTTATTATATAGGGTATTGTCCTTATATAGGTTTTATAAAGGACCCTTTATAAGGCCTATATAAGTGAAAGATCGCCTATATAATAAGTAATGTAGGTAACAACGAACCCTATAAAATACCTTATTAATGCTTACTATATAGGCTCATACATAGAAAAGAACCTGTAATATAACTATATAAAGCCTTTTTAATACCTTTTTAATACCTTTGTAATGTCTTTAAAATGCCTAAATTTTGTCTGTAAAAGATCACCCAACAGTCTGTGTGTTTTGTTCTCTCTTTCATTTCCTTTGCACATCTTTTTGCATATGCATAGGAAGGAAAGCAATATTGAATCGAGGCATGTGACACGATGTTATATTATAAGCCAACATCAACGTTGATTGCGGATATGTTCTTGAAAATATTTCAACATGTCTGACGTATTTTATATTCACATGCAACTTGAAAATGCGATTTGAACTGTCTCCATCTCAAAATTCCACGGGCAAATGCATTTTTATGATGAAATCACACATCCTACCCCTCTTATTTTTTAAGCGCCTTCATAAAATATATTATTGACATTTTTTCAGAAATTTTCATGGTTTTCATAACACGAATTTAGGTGTTACCTTTTGTTTTGAACAAATAATTTTTGTTGCCAAAATTCATTTTCTTTGACGATTTATCATATTTCAATTAATTTTTAATTAATTTGTTTTTATTTAAGCATCTTATAATTTTAACGTAAAATTATTTTGAATCTTCCAAGTTCTTGCAACGAAATGCATCTTCCAAGTTCTTGCATTTCAAACACACAGCTATATAAACTCTATGTAATGCTTATTAAACGAATTATTCAGGGTAATTCCTAATTAACTTCTATTTAAAGCCTTATTAACTTTGGATCCATAAAGTTTTGATTTTTACCGAAAGATGTCGTTTAGTTAAAAAAAAAATTTGAAATTCTGAAAACAGCTGTCAAATGCCTGTCCTATACAATAGTTGATTCCCTATTTAACTCCTTTCATAAGGCTATATTTAATTTATATCAAGGTATTTTACACTTTCCTATATAAACCCTTCATAAGGCCTATACAACGAATTATATAGTTAATTCCCTATTTAAATCCTTTCTAAAGCCTTTATTTAAATTATATAGGTAAGTGCCGATGCTCCGCCCTTTTTTTCGTCGTTCCTTCATAAATCATTAAATAGGAATTATATAGACAGAAATAGGAATGTACCTATTTAATTTCTTAGATAGGCTCTTATAGGATTTATTTAGGAATGCAAAACCTATTTAGCTGAGCAAATGTTCCTCGGGATGCAATGTCTCTGCGGAATGTGTTCAGCCGATAAGAAAATTTTAATGGTAATAAGTATCCACAATTTATTGAGTAAAACAGTTTAAGAAAGATTAAGACATTGACTGTCGTGTATTTGAATTTTGGTAGATCGGTAATGCAGACTGATATTCCATTTAAATACCTTCAATATCATAGCACTTCATTTATCAGTTAAAAAGTGTTTCAAATTACAAATAACAGTTTGGTAGATAAGTCTCTGTCCTAACTAAGAAAAAAACATGTTTTTGGCAAAATTCATTTTTATTATTCAACATAGTTGCCTTCGAGGGCGATACAGCGATTATAGCGATCTTCCAACTTTTTGATACCATTTTTGTAGTACTCTTTCGGTTTTGCCTCAAAATAGGCCTCCGTTTCGGCGATTAGTGTTGAATTTCTTTTCGGAGAGCATTCTCTTGGTCTGCGAACAGAAAATAGTCGTTGGGGGCCAGACCTGGAGAATACGGTGGGTGGGGAAGCAATTCGAAGCCCAATTCATGTATTTTTGCCATCGTGTTCAGTGATCAACACGTTGTTGTTTTTGGTCGATTGTGAGCTCGCGCGGCACCCACTTTTCACAGAGCTTCCTCATGTCCAAATATTCGTAAATAATATGATGTACACGTTCCTTTGATATCTTCAGAGTGTCAGCTATCTCGCTCAACTTCACTTTACGGTCATTCAAAATTATTTTGTGGATTTTTTTGACGTTTTCTGGTGTAACCACCTCTTTTGGGCATCCACTGCGTTGTGCATCGCCTGTGTCTGCACGACCGCGTTTAAATTCACGAAACCAATATTTTATAGTTGATTCTGCTGGTGCAGAGTCCGGGTAACATTTATCAAGCCATTGTTTTGTTTGCACAGTATTTTTTCCCATCAAAAAGCAGTGATGAATCAACACACGAAATCCGTGTTTATCCATGTTTTTTTCAATAACAAAAGTGGCTTCACTCAAAACGCAATAACTCACGAACTAATCGTCCGATTGCTGTCAAATTTTGACACGAATCGTTTGAAGGTTGGTACTAACTGAAAACCATATGGATTTAATACTATTAACGCCATCTATATATCAGGACAAAGACCTATCTACCGATCTGTTATTGCGTAAATTGAGAAAATAAAACGTATAAATATTGACATATTCGGATTTTTGAAATGTGATAGGATTCCCCTAGTAGAAATAATTCGTTTTTCCATTCTTCCAAATCTTTCCAGTGACATCAATCAATATGATATGCGTACGGTATACTAATTTTCATTGACAAGCGTTGCGCAATCTGTAAGGTCAAATATAAAACTGATGCAAACATGAATTTGTTAATATATCGAAAGCTCCATATAATCAATTGACCACGGATTCTGACTACTGACAAAGGCATTATTAAATATGGATATTTATGTAAAACTGATTTCAATGTTAAGACCTACATCAAATGTCATACCTGAACTTTTATTTCAGTGAATCTTGACATAATCGGTTTCCGCATATAAGATACGACAACGGTAGAGTGAAAAAAATTTTCCTCTTTTAAATATCGGACCATTTTAACTGGAGCTATAAACCTTCCTAGTGGCTTAGACAAGAAGAGACATTCTCACAATGCAAAAGCCAATTTTTGAACGCAACTGGAGAAAGAAAATCGATAAATTGTTTCTTTTGATTGAAAAGATGGTTTTTGTGTGTTTTTTAGCTAGGAACAGAGAGGGGGGGGGGTGTTTCATTGAACTAGCGGTTTGATTAGTGCTTTCATGTTTATTATTGCCTATAAGAACATTTGCGAAAGGCCAATCGCCTCACGTATACGAAAAGTTGATTAAGAAATTTTTCAATGGATCTTAATGTATTTGTCGGTAACTCATTGTTTATCTTGTGTGTGATTTTTTCCCTTTTCCGCTTCCACGTGATTATAATTTATGGTGCCGGAAGATAATGGAAGGAAAATTACAAACGCAAAATGTTAAACACACGCGTATTTTTATTGGATCACAAAAAAACAGCGGCGGCAAAAGTAGCTTTAAGCGGGACGAATTCGAGGAAACCCACGCAACAGTACAAATATTGGAAGATTCAACAAGAGAATGACAGTGCGATGATGTGAAAAGTTAAAATGGAGCAAATAGGAAAAGGAAAAGATCAAAAAAGGTGCAGAGCAAGGAGTGAGAGAGGGTGAAGGGGAAAATGGCAAAGAAACATTGTGAGCGAAACATTTATGAAGACAGGAGAGAAGAAAATTAAAATGAATAGATAGAAAAAAACGTTAGTAGATTTAGGACGGAAATGAAAACAAACAGCTCGATATGGTCACAATAAAGATTCGCTTGAATAAGGTGGTGGTGCAGCGAGCAATAGAAAATTATCGATTTAGCTCTCGAGTTTCAATTATTCCATCGGATATCTGCACCCATATTGCTCCGCAAACGAACAAGTTTATCGCTTTCCAACGAATATTTTCCATGGGCATCATCGTTGCCTCGGAATGTATTTAAGTTTTAATTTTATTTGCAAAAGACAATGTCAAAATGCCACCGCAAAATTTCAGTGTGTGGATTTAAACTAACGAATAACATTTATTTTACATGTAATAAAATATTGTTTGCTCTTGTTTGTGAAGTTCATTAAATGAGCTGAAGTTTTTCTCTTGTAGGTGCTCGTCCGTTTATTCATCAGCAGTGACAAGAATTGCTGAGTCAAAAAAAAAAAACGTTATGAAAAGTCAGCGAAGTTTAGAATAGCGAGAGGAAGAAGGTAAGTGTAGGGGAGAAAATAAGATATCGATTGATAGATTGAATATCCTGAACGGAAAAATTAGGACAATATATTGAAAATAGAAAGTGAATTTTCGGTGAAAGTATTTCGAAATGCAGTTGAATGCGAGGCATCAGTTCGTCTTTCGATATTATATGGTAGGTGAGGTCCACATTTTTGGAAATGGAAAACGATATTCCTAGAACACACCGTGTATGTCTCTCGATAGAATACCCATTTGAAAATAAAGTGACTGGCTAATTTGGGACATAGTTGGCTGACTATTATTGACTTTTTTCAGTGCAAAAAGTACTTGTTAATCGATTATAGTTGACTTCAGTTAACATGTAAGCAGTTTACTGCAATCGTCTTTAGTTGCCTAATTTGGGACAGTCGGCTAACTTTGATTGGTTTTCATACAAAATCAACATAGTCAGTCAGTCAGTCAGTCACTTAATTTTCACACGGGTATTAGCATAAGTGTTCGAATCAGTTTTTTTTGTGCTCAAATATAAAAGCTCAGCGTTATTCATGCGTAATTCTGAACATTTGACAGCCTATTCATAAGTTTTCTTGCATTTCATCTCGCGAAACAATCTTACAATCGCGTAACGTGCATTTTTTGTTCCCAGTGTGTGATTTTTTTTCGAGCAACTGAAGCAGTTTTTGCTATTGGATATGAACAACTACAATATTATCCATACAAATGAAAATAGAAAATTTTGAACATCTGCAAAAAATGCTAATATCGAAAGCAATAAGCACAATGGGAATACGTTGACAGTATATTAAGCCGAATGGAACGTAGAAATGAACACAAATCATCACACCGGTGTTGAATCAAGTGTATTAAAGCGTAGTGAAATGAAAATACACGCCGTATAACATACATAGTCGAAACTGCACATGTGTACCTGGATTTTAAATCCCATTGTTGTTTTTGCTGTTGTTGATATTCACATAAAAAAGACAGACGGTTCGGGAGCTTGAGAGATATAAACCTTCATTTTTCTAATACGTATGTTCTTCGGAGTAAATTCATCGTTCCGAGCACATACAAAACGAATTAGAAAAATCTGCGAATTATGTTTGATATCCGCTAAATCTCTGGAAATCTAGGGAAATCACTTTGCACTTTAAATGATTAATAGCGATAAATATTTACATTTATCTGATTTAATTCATATGAAAGACCAGTACTACTGGCTTGAATATTTTTAATATCTGGACATTTTGGCCTTGTATGTATCGAAGTCTTTTCTGGTGTTTCAGCTAATGCAATGTCTCTGCGGAATGTGTTCAGCCGATAAGAAAATTTTATGGTAATAAGTATCCACAATTTATTGAGAACAGTTTAAGAAAGACTAAGACATTAACTGTCGTGTATTTGAATTTTGGTAGATCGGTAATGCAGACTGATATTCCATTTAAATACCTTCAATATCATAGCACTTCATTTATCAGTTAAAAATTGTTTCAAATTACAAATATTGCGTAAATTGAGAAAATAAAACGTGTAAATATTGACATATTCGGATTTTTGAAATGTGACAGGATTCCCCTAGCTGTAAATCAATTTTGCCTGACATTATTAAATTTTTGGGCATTTGAATCATTAATATCCAGAGGCAATGCACAACAGAAAATGCCGGATTCATTCGAATGAACAAAATTTCTATCAGTGGGATGGATTGGCGAGTATGTACATTTAAAATAACACAGACATACTTGCCTCTCCATCTCAACGATAGATTTGTATTTATGTGGCTGGAAACCGAAAATCAAAACGCAATCTCTTTAGCAATATCGGCATGCATTCCATTGCTAAGTGTCTAAATATTCTTTACTCTCCACTTAAAATATTGCTAAGAGTCAATTCACATATTTGAATGCACGTGTGTAGTGTGTATCAATAATGACACCACGCATTTTTTTAAAAATCAAAGTTTTATTCTAAAAAAAATGGTTGCAGATTGATCATTCAAAATATTGTCCATCGCTAGCCACAACCTTTTTCCATCTTTCGGACGAGAGACCGATTCCACGGCGAAAGAATGACTCATTTTTTGAGGCTATCCATTAATCGACCAATTTTTTGATATTTTCATAAGAAGTGAGGCGCTTCTCACTCAGGCCATGCGTCATCGTTCGGAACAAGTGGTAATCAGAAGGAACAATGTATGAGGAATTAGGCGGGTGAGGTAGCATTTCCCACTTCAGTGTTTCCAAGAATGTTTTACCGGTTTTGCAACATGTGGCCGAGCGTTGTCATGCTGAAGATCACTTTTCATGTCTTTCGACCGTTTCCTGCCTTTTCGATTGTTTCGTTCAGTTGGAGCAGCTCGTAGTACACAACATCCTTCTGATCCCATCAAATACAGATCATGAAATTGGATCCATTTGGCTTTGGCATTGATTTTGATTGTCTTCCACGTCAAAATCATATAGTTGTGCCGTTTTGGTATTGTAATACAATTTATAATACTTAATACTCAGTATTATGACATGTTTTATTATTATAAACAACATAATACTGAGTATTAAGTATTAGTATTGAATATTTATAATACTTCAAAATACTCGAGTATTATGATTTATCATAATACCGGTATTATGAAAACCCAAATGCTGTTATTCTAATCAATCATAATATTCGCTATGGTTATACTTCGCCATAGCGAATATTATAACCGATCATAATACCAGTCTTGGACTTTCATATTACTGGTATTATAACCAATGATAATACTCGAGTATTCTGAAGTATTGTTAATACTTCATACTGATATAATACTGAGTATTAGGTATTATCATTCATGATAATACTAACAAAAAAGTAGTATTAAGTATTCGGTATTTTAATACTGCAGTATTATGAGTTACAACTATACAAAATCACCACTTTTAAAGCGCTCAAACTATTGACACGTTCTAGCCGACGGAGCATATTCAGAATATGCTTATGTGAGAAAACGATGACTTTCGGATGTATTTTTCTATAGATTAAAGCATTAAGCCAAAAATTCCCGCAAATGCTGTCTTGTTGGCACTTATTTCGACATTTTTGAGGCAAAATAAAACCTGTGTACTTTCACTCATGTTTGTGATGACAGATTGAAATATTCAGTTACAGGTTCGTCATGCTAATAGACTTGAACTTGGACTTGAATTATGAGCAATTCAATGGACGTTCATATCCAGTTGGTCCTATTTCATGTTTTGGTTCATTTTTATAGCTCTTGCCTAAAATGCATTCTGCATCTTAATCATTCCACATTTACGTAAAGGTCTACAGCGGTAAGTCTACAAAAAATCGATTTAAAGAGTCTGATTTGTAAGTTTGAAAGGAGTTTTTGTTTCAGTGGCAAGAAATAGTGGCTCATTTTCAAAGCGAGTGTTGGTCAAAAGCTGACAGTTTTAAAATCAAATGCGAACAGATATTTTTCTTTTGTGACGAAAACCGCTTCTCGTCGGAGCTGAAACTATTTTTCTGTCATAAAATGGATATTTGAGTCGTAACATTACTTGTTGAAATCAACTTGCTCCGCGCATCTCTCAAATAAACTCTCTCGGTTTATAAATATCTTCAAATCGTGAGCACAATGTGTTGTATTCATACATAGAAATAATGTCCAGATAAATAGTCGTAATGGTTTTAAATGTTAACAATATAACAAAAAAATCAATACACACCATTTTCGCATGTCTGATCATTTCACTGAAGCGACAACAACCCTACGGTATAAAATAAACAAAGGGACAGCAAGCATTTATTCATTGCCACGTGTTTAAAAAAGGAAAAGTGAAGCAATTTAACAGGGTACCGGAGAATCCATTGACAAAAGATATCCAATTTTAAAGCATCGAACGAAATAGATTTCGGGTGCACGACAGCAAACTAATCTCTCTGCGATTCGGTTCGCGTGTCATCTTGACGTACAAGCAACGAATCGCCCACATAGTACACACTCCAAATCCACATCAAAAGTAAACATAATAATATTCTTCTCTTATTTCAAGCCGAATCAGGATTTCTATAGCTCTGTGTGCATGTGACCCAAATGAGCATCTTTTCATGAAATCTTATTGATTTCATAGAATGCGCGCCTCTCTTGAGATAGTCTCGATTCTACCATGATTTTTCCTCTTTTAATTTATCAAATAACATTAAAAGCTTGGCGATGGAAAATACCAGCAAAAGAATCAATAAAAACGGAAGAACACACGAAGAGTAAGATCTGACAACAAGACGATGAAAGGGCATGAGAAAGAATGGAAAAGGAAGAAGATGTAGCGAGGAAAAATGTTCGCTTCGCTCGCAAGCTTACTATCTTTCTTCGCTTCGCTCAGAAAATTTTATGAGAATTTGGCTTTGCATACCTATTATTTAAGCTTATTGGAGAGCAATAAGCTATTACATATTCACTGCATGCGATGAAGAAGAAGTTTCATGTCAATAGAATTGCAGATAAGTGGCCAAAGTTTGAATGTAATGATGAAAATTATTTTTGCTTCAAATGTTTAAGGGCTAATTAAGCTAGTAATTCTTATCTTTAAGCATGCATACATTTAAATCGAATGTTTGATTTTTAAGATATATTTATTTTTGTGCGATTCTTTTGCGGCGAAATTAAAATGGGCTAAGTTCACGGATACTTCACAGCAATAAATATTTTTTCATTTCGAAGTAAGGGTCAACAAAGAAGAAAGTAGCAGTAGTGGAAAAATGAAGGAAAATAGAAAACGAGGCAGAAAAAGACACAGGTAGAGGAGAATTTGTGTATTCAAATATCGTTTTCGAAAGAGTTTGACTATCGTTTTATTTGAGGATCCTTATCCCTGTCGAGAACTGATTCCATTCATCTAAAGTAATCAAAAAATATAAAATGAGTGGTTGTAGTTGACGTTGAACGTCCCAAGTTCCATATTTCATATATTAAAATCAACCATCATCTTTAACACAATTCACTCATTCTGACTCTCACTCTCTCGCTCTCATTTGCTCACTTTCCTTCACGCAAGCAAAATTAACGTTATAATCCGAAATATAACATACGCCTGGGAATCAATTCTGTTAGATACCATCATTAATTTTACCCTCCCAGCGCATTATATAAAGTCTAGTAAATATGCCGAAAAAAATAACATGAATTCAATTATAGTATATTCTCATTCATTTGTACGGCGTGTAGTCTTAGTCGCGGTTTGATATCCATTATTTTGTGCTTTTGGTCCAAATTGCAGAACTTGCAATATATATCCACAACACGGAACATTTCCCAATTAAACCCGTTCCCATATTAAATGCGAGCGAAATAGAGCGCTTGCAAACGGTTGTGGCGAAAAATGCTATTTTCAATTATTCCTTCTTATTTATCAGGTTCAATCGATTTATTGATTTAAGCGCAACAGATTACATTACTCACAAATTTCAAAATATTTGTTTCAACTCTGTCATTTATCACAAACAACCTCACATATTAAGTTTTGAGTTGATATAGCCAACAAAGTTTTTTTAACAATAAACGATGGCGGCGGTGATTATGGAGTTAAGTAAATTCAAATTTAGAGGGATCTATTTAGTTCAGCCCGTACACTTCAATAGTTGTAGCTGAATTTTATTGTTATTAATGTTTTGAATTTCCCCAATTTTTTCTCTTTTACAAGCCAATTTACCTGCTCGTTGTTATGACTGTTGGGCACACACAAAGCGCTCGTACGCACTTAAATAACAACTGGAACTCTGATTGAAAGGTAAGCCCGTATTTTTCACTGATCGGCTAGTTACTTTATGCATTTATTATCTATCTGGATACGTGTTCGAATTTACTTATTTTCATAAATTTTTAGATATTTTAGGAATTTATCATGCGATAATGGATTCACCATGAATCGATTTGCAGTTACACAACAAGTTACAAGTGGTTGCTAACCACAAATCTAATTTGGCAACACACTTTTCGGTTCAATGCAATGGAATCAATATCTTAATATGAAGAATTTATAGGAATTCGATTGAAAAAACCCGTACTCTCGGTTTCTCAATCGTGTTTTGCTGAATTTGTGCAGTTACAATTCCGATCGAGTCGAAAACTGTTGAACACACACTTTATTACGTTTTCCACTGGTTTTGTGTCTTTTTTAAATGATGAGAAGAAGTTTCAAGCAAAAGCTATGCGTGTCATGTTCACAACAAATTTGAATCGCAACTGGCAGTTCAATCCTGAAACAATCAACTTCGAAACAGCAATTCGTGAAATCTATGCACATATCATTGAATATATATATCTATGTATCTCCATATATAGAGTGACAGAGCAACAATTGCTGTGCGACACAGTACAGTAGATCGTGTCCGCGCCGAGCCAGCGAGTGAGCACTTCGAAGTTTTCGAAGCAAGTTCAGAAGCAATACCAAGCAGAGCAGCTAAAGAAAGCGGATGGAAAAGCGCACGTAAGCGACAGCAGTCCGTTCATTGCGAATATGAGCTACGGTAGCGTTGTGCTACAAGCACATGCACACATTCGCTTCGTGCGACACATTTTCCATGGAAAAAGCATACGAAAAGGAAAATTACCGCACTCTATGCTACTATGTAGTGGCCAAGTGTAGGCTTTGAGCGATAGAATCATGTCATACAAATGTTATGTGGACAATATCCAATTGGATAATTCAGTGTAAATTTTTCCCCACCTTTTGTAGTTCGGCGGCATGACTGGTCTCCGTCAGTATATATTCTCAACGTACTCTTGTTTGCGGGGACGCGCTTTTTTTTTTTACAAACGCAATATCCGCACACAGATTAATGCACTCACAGGTATTTTCAGATCGATTATTCAAAATTTACTATGCAGACTTTGTTACCAATTTATGATTGTTTTTGTTTTAATCTTCAATGGCATCTATTGTTTGCTACATACACAGCACTAAAATCGCTTTAAATAGATGTTCTACTAAATTAATTTTCCCCACTATGCACTATCTGATTCTGTCATTGTTTTTTGCTTCTTCATTTTCTTACTGACTTTGTTCACTTGATCACATCTTTCCGCATAGCAAATATGGAATTCATTCGAAACAGGCGCGTGCTCAACATATTTTGAATTGAAGCAAACGCTTTTAGCGAAGGAAACAAAACGAAATTGCCGTTGCGGCATTTTTCTCATCTTTCAAATGTATCAGTGTTGTTGTTTTTCACACAGTGAAGTCTGAAGTTGGGTGCACAGATAAATATGAGACGAGACATGCTACAAGCCGATCCGCAGAGAGAAGGAGAGATAAAAAGGGAGAGAGAGTGAAAGTGAAAGAGAAGGAACTGTAAAAATGCATGGGCATGCACACACACATATAGTGAATTATATCTAATTTAGTCTCACTGAGTGTTCGAAAACACTGGCTATGTATATTTTCACCAGAGCTTTTAATGTAATTGCCAATTAAGGTAATGCAAGAAGAGAAGAGAGCCACAATAAGAATCAAGAAGCATATGGGTCTTTTGTGCTCGTCGTTTTCGTGTGTTAAAAACTATAGAACTGAACTGATTTTCATGGTGCTTACTTCGCTTCCCCTTCAAAAAGATGGCATAATATGTGGATAATGTGTAAGTTTTGTTCATCAAGTCCTGGCTTCAAACATTATTAGAGATACGGTTTCTCAGACACAATATGTTCAAAAGAAAAACTCCCAGACTTTTATTTGTTATTGATATAAGAGAGCATATAACACCTCACAATCTTTTGAACTATTGAACTGATTGACAGTCACGTGTTACATATTGCGGCCATTTTGCCCGAAATTATTCAGGGTGAAGCACCAACATACCTGAACAATAATATTACAATCAACAACACTCAATCAAAGTAAGTTTTTTTATGTTATATAAAAACTATCATTTTGTCAACAATATGATCTAAAAACCGATCAAAAATACTTCATTAAAAATAGCGAAATGAGCTTCAATATCAACTGAATGTCTGAGAATGAAAGTGAGACCTTAATTCGCAACATATAGAAATTCAACATAAAATAAATAATATTTCAATGTGTAACATCGAGATCGAAATATTTCAAAGTGTAACACCGAATGAGACATCTATTCAAACTATGTCGATCTCCATGTTGCATTTCAAAATATCCCAATTTCAACGTTTCACTCCAAAATATTTTGATTCCATGTTTTTGGGTGGAAGATGTTTCGATGTTACAATTTAAAATTTGTCGATCTCGATGTTGCATTTCAAAACGTTTCGATTTCGGTGTTACACTTTTAAATGTCCCCATTTCGGTGTTACACTATGAAATGTTTTTTAATTTTTTGTTGCATTTTTAAAGGGTGGGCCATATAAAATTTGCATTTTGAATCGGCTATAAAAAAAAAACTAATGGTTATTCTTCCAAACTTATTTTTTTATTGGAAAGAGTGTATAGAAGTTTTGGTCTAGACTCTGATCACTACTTGGTAGCCAGCAAACTATGCATTAGTAAGAGCGGCTTCAGAAGCTATCAGAAGTCAACAAAAAGAGTGAAAGTGGAAAGATTGCGTGATGTGCATGTAGCGAGAGAGTTTTTAACAAAATTAGGGGAAAAATTTGCGCAAGTCGAAGTGAACGACGCGTCTGAGTGTGAATGGAATTTGTTCAAGGAAGTGATTGTAGAAGTAGCAAAAGAGTGTTGTGGCATGTTTGTACTCAAGAATAGGAGAAAGAAGACTGAATGGTGGAATGAAGATATTAGAATTGCTGTGAAGGAAAAGAGAATGAGATGGATCCGCTGGTTGCAGAACCGAACTGATGAAAATCTAGAGTCGTATAGGGAACAAAAGCGTGTAGTGAAAATGATGGTGATAGGAGCAAAAGAGAGATAATGGGTGAAGTTTGGGCAGGATCTAGAAGTTGCTGGACAACAGAGGAATAAGGTATTCTGGTCAAGGGTTAAGAATATTAGGAATGGAGGCAAGAAACATGCTCCTGGAGCTGTTTTGGAAAAGTTGGGCAATGTAGTGTTGGGTAGAAACTAGGGGAAAATAACTATTTAAACATTCGCACTTTTTTCAGCATCAAAGCCAAAATATTCATGTATTCGCATTGCCACTATGCAGTACAATACAAAATCAATGCAACCATTCGCATGGTATTCGCATAGCATGCGAATGGTTGCATTGATTTTGTATTGTACTGCATAGTGGCAATGCGAATGAATGTTTTCATGATGTGGGAAAAATCTGAATGTCCTTTCTTATTGAAACTTGTTTCTCTCAAACGGTTCGGTAAATTTAGGATGAAACACTTATGACCTGGCTTTAATTTGAAACGTGAAACACCTTCATATGAAGTGTTTTTTAAGATTTCGATATTTTCGTTCACATACTGCTCAATCCCATCAATCGTTGAAGAATTGATAGACGTAATAGATATTGTGGAATCAAAACCACATTCACTGAGAATTTTTACAATATCGTATGGAACATTTTCATTTAATACATTTTCTAAATCGTCGAAAAAATTGTTTGATGCCATTTTCGCTGAAAAACAAACCAATCGACTGACATTTATCTGTCACTGAGGATTTGTAAACATTCACACATTAGTACTGACCATTTGCTCGCATTCGCTTGTATTCACTAGCATTCGCAACCATTCGCA
Organism: Obolodiplosis robiniae; assembly: GCA_028476595.1. Classification (NCBI taxonomy): domain Eukaryota; kingdom Metazoa; phylum Arthropoda; class Insecta; order Diptera; family Cecidomyiidae; genus Obolodiplosis; species Obolodiplosis robiniae. The sequence continues at coordinate 11,311,218 of CM052017.1, read as the reverse complement.
ACTATTTGCACTGGTTCCACACAGCGCATACGAAATGCGAATGCATTCGGAGTATTCGCGAGAGTTATTTTCCCCTGGGGTAGAACAAATGTGTTGAAACGATGGAAGGAATATTTTGATGAATTGCTGAATGTGGAAAATGCCGATTTGGTGAATGAAAATGTGAATGTAAATGTGAGTGAAGAGAGTTTGGAAGAGATTAGCATGGATGAAATTCAGAGTGCAATTAATAAGTTGAGTTGGGATAAGGCTGCGGGTGTGGATGAGATTCGGAATGAATATTTGATTAGTAGTGGTTTGGTAGGTGTTCGCTGGTTACATCGGATCTTCAATTTAGCTTAGTGCGTGCTCCTCTGTTGTCCCTGAAGAGTGGGGTGGCGTAGTCATTTCTCCACTTCATAAGAAAGGCAGTTATAGAGACTGCAATAGCAATCGGGGAATTTCTGTATTGAGCGTTGTCGGTAAAGTATATAGTGCAATTTTGGAAAAGAGAACAAGAGCTATTGTCGAATTGCTCTTGGATGAAAATCAATCGCCGATTCAAAGTTTGTACGCAAACAGTAAAGCAGCAGTAAGAGTGGATGGAGATTTGAGTGAATGGTTTGAAGTACGTAATGGTCTACGACAGGGCTGTACAATTTCGCCTCTTCTATTCATTATTTATATGGACAAGCTGATCAAATCAGCCAATTTAGGAGGTAGAGTAGCGAACAATATTATCTCTGCACTTGCTTACGCAGATGATCTGGTACTGTTCGGCAATTCTGAAAGCTGCAAAATAGTATCAAAGATTTGGAAGAGGCTTGTACGAACTTCGGAATGACCATTAGCGGCACAAAAACTCAAGTTATGCATGTGGGCAAAACTCGAAAGCCAATTCATTGCACATTGAATGGCAACTTGTTGGAGCAAGTTTCCCAATTCAAATATTTGGGTTGCATCTTTTCGGAAGATGGCAAGTTTAATAAAGAGTTTGAACAGCGTAGGGTTAATGGAAATAAAGTAGTAGCGCAACTTAGATCACACGTTTTCAATAAACGTGAATTGAGTATAGAAACAAAGATGTTGATTCACGGGTCAATCTTCAGACCAATTATTCTATATGGTAGCGAAAGCTGGATTGATTCTGAGAATTTGATTCATGATTTGGAAGTGTCTGATATGAAAGTGTTGAGAATGATTTCGGGAGTCTCGCGCCGCGATCAGTGGGGAAACAGAATACGAAATGAGACGATTCGGGGGGATTTAAACGTCGATTCGGTAGGAGAGAAAGCAAGAAAATCCAGACTCAGGTGGTTTGGTCATTTTAAACGCATGGGGGAAGAGCGATTACCGCAACGGATTCTGTTCGCCGAAGCTGATGGGCCGAGAAGTACGGGTAGACCACGTCGACGTTATTTAGATTCGGTTAAATATGATTTGAATGCCAGGGGATATGAATGGTGTGATGAAACTCAAAACTTGGCTCTCGATCAGGGTTTGTGGAGAGGTATTGTAAGGGGTATATGAGGCAGTTTGTTTCGTAAAAGAGACCAGACGCCGGAAGGCAAAAAATGGTCTATAAATGTTTGTTGTTGTTGTTGTTGTTGGAAAGCTTGAATTTTGTTATTTATGAATGAAAAACGATATCGTTCATATGACTGCCACGACTGGCTTTACAGTACGCCATTCGGTCAACCCAATTTTCAAGCACTTTTTCGATTGTTTTGGCTCGAATCTCATTAATGGCAACTTCGATTTCGTGTTTCAAGGCATCAATCGTCTCTGGATGATTAGCGTAACACTTGTCCTTGACAGCTCCCCACAAAAAATAGTCCAACGGACTCAAATCAGCTCCGAGGCCAATTGACTTCAGAATTTCGGTTGATTATTCGATTTTCGAAAACGGTGCCCAAAAGTTCGACTGTTATGTTGGCTGTGTGGCTTGTTGCGCCATCCTGTTGAAACCAAATGTCGTCCATGTCATACTCTTCAACTTTTGGAAACAAAAATTCGTTGAGCATGGCACGGTAACGCTCGCCATTGACTGTAACGGCGGCTCCTTGCTCATTCTTGAAGAAAAATGGCCCAATGATGCCGCCGGACCAAAACCCAGCTGTGCGCACTGTACGAGAACGTGAACGGGTTGTTTTGTCCACCAACGATCCAGTTTCTCGAACACGATTCACAAATTGATCCACAAACTACCTTGAAGGCCAATCATTTTTATGGAATTGTTTTTTTCAAATTTCTTACAGTTTGGACTGAAGACTCACCACTTTGGAAGTAAGTTTTCAATATTTCCCAATTTTGTTCAAGCGTATAGCGTCCCATTTCGTAAATGTCAAACCTTTAACTAAATTATGAACACAAATTGAATGTTATTTGAGCTGCCATTCTCTAAATAAACAGTAGTTCAAAATGCAAACGCTAGATGGCCCACCCTGTATATGTTGTGAATTCAAGTCTCACTTTCACTCTCGGATATTCAACTAAAAATGTAGATAAAAACAATTTAAGTAAGTATAGTTATTAGAATCTCATTATTTAACTAATAAGCTTATATAGGGTGGGCTATTTTGACATTTAAATTTTGACATTTGAGACATTTTGACATTTGAGCTGTAATTCTCTAAATAAACAATTTTGTCAAAATGCAAACGGACTATATCATTGCTCATTACTTTCTGGCGATAATAAGGTGACTAAGAATTATAGTTACTATCATATAATTGCTAAGATTTTCTAAACGGATATAGATGCCTGTATATATATACAACAAATAATATTTCCATGTATAATATATATGTATGTATATAACAAATGTAATCGGAGAAGTAATACCGGATTGCAATTACAAATTACTGTTAAATAACGTGTCGGAGTAATATTCGGATTACAAAAGGGGATTACATAATTTGATTAAAAAACGACACGTTATTTAATAGCTCTCAAAATTACTGCCGGACTCTGGCGAAGTTCACAAACTTCATACAAAAATAGTTTGAGAATGCGATTTTATATCCGATGTCTGTACTTTTTACAGATACTTTATTTTCTGTGCAGATAACAACTTTTATCTTATCTATAGATCAAAATATCTCATCTTTATCTAAGATGAATTCAGAATGCATTATCTATCTTGTACATTTTAAGATAAAATTAAGATAAAAACAAAGAAAGTAAGGTATTCATCGAGAATTGAATCGGTTAGAATGAAAGCGGGAATTCATATTTAGCCTCTTGCTCTTTCTTAAGAAATTTTCTGTTAGCGAGAGCAAGAGGTGAGATGTGAAGTCTCATTTTCATTCTAACCGATTCAATTATATTGTCTCTTGTTTCACTTACAGTACCGGTCAAAAGTATGGAAACCCTTAAGAAAAAAGCAATTTTTCATGTTTACTGCCCTTTTTAGCAGACTAAAACTATTTTATTCGGTCTTATTTATACACTAAGTGTAATTCCAATGTTTTCTGAATAATTTGTATGAATTTTATCAAAATTCAATTATTACTTTGTGATATTTTCATTGTTTGTTTTAATGAAGATAATTCACATTAATTTTGAAAAACACAATTGTTATTTCCACAAATTAAATTCGCGCTTGTTTTTCATATTTGTGGTGACATTTATACTTTTGTTAGATGCTTCTGTGTTCGTGATGACATTTCTAGTTTGAATTAGAACACACAGTCCAATATGTAACAGTAAATTCGGCCACTTTGACACTTGTTGCGAAATAGTGCATTTGTCTGTCATTATGTTTCAGATTTTAAGTATTGCACATTATTTCATCAACACAAAGCGAACAAAATAGTCAAAAATAAAGAATTATCGAGAGAAAAACGATCAAACGTGGTTATTTTGCATAAAATTGGCAAATCTTACAACGAAATCGCCAAAATATTGAAAATATCCAAAGGAACTGTCTCCAAAACGTTGAAACGAAACCGCGAAACGGGCTCAAATGTCAACAAGAAACGATCTGGTAGACCCCGGAAAACATCAAAAAGAGACGATGACAAAATACTAACCATCAGTAATGCAAACCGATTCGAAACTGCGCCAAATATCAGAGCCAAAATCAATGAAAGACTGCCTTCGCCAATTTCTGTGTCAACTGTCCAAAGACGGCTGCGAGAAAAGGGAATGTTTGGGAGAATTGCGGTGAAAAAACCACTTTTGCGACCACCAAACAAAAAAAGAGACTGGAATTCGCTATTCGACACAAAGAAAGATACAATGCCAAATGTATTGCACCCACAGTCAAACACGGTGGCGGATCAGTAATAGTTTGGGGCTGTTTCAGCTACGAAGGAGTTGGCGAGCTCGTCAAAATTGATGGTATAATGAAAAAAGAAGACTACCATCGAATCCTTCAATACAGTGCAATCCCATCTGGCATTGGTATCATCGACCCGAAACACACATCGAAGCTGTGTTCAGCCTATTTAAATAAAAAAGAAGAAGAAGGAGTGCTAGAAAATGTGATTGATCAATTTCTTGTGATAAACGTGAAAACTGTTATTTATCTGCGTCTAGTCTGTTTTACGAAACAATATGCCTCATATACCCCTAACAATACCTCTCCACTTCCAAATCATGAATTAAATTCTCAGAATCAACCCAGCTTTCGCTACCATATAGAATAGTTGGTCTGAAGATTGACCCGTGAATCAACATCTTTGTTTCTGTACTCAATTCACGTTTATTGAAAACGTGTGATCTAAGTTGCGCTACTACTTTATTTCCATTAACCCTACGCTGTTCAAACTCTTTATTAAACTTGCCATCTTCCGAAAACATGCAACCCAAATATTTGAATTGGGAAACTTGTTCCAACAAGTTGCCATTCAATGTGCAATAAATCTACATTTTGTATTACCACAAATTCTCCCACCTCAAATTCCCTTCCAGCTTTATGACGTTTATTGTAGTGATTCAAGCTATAAGATTGAGACTTCTGAATCGCACCGAGGTTTCTGTGCGTAGCTTTTCGAAATCAACCCTTTCCCCCCACTTATATCCAAATACTCGGTAAATTCATCTATTACTGCACCTCTCTGCTCCGAATAGTAATTTACTTGGCGAAACACCAGTTGTTGTATGGTTTGTAATGTTAAAAGCGTATTCTAAATACTTGCGTTATCATATGCCTCAAATGGGCCGAAATGATCAATATGAATTGTATCGAAGGGCTCCGAACGCTTCGGAATACTAAACAAGTTTCGTTCACTCTTGTTATTATGGTCCGAGTAGAATATACATTTTAAACAATTCCTGATAAACCGATTCAGCTTCTCGCGCATGTTGGCAAACCAGTAATGCTTTTGAATTTGGCTTGTGCACTTTTCTATTCCCAAGTGGCCGTGCTTCTCGTGTACGATTCTCATCACATTTTCCTCCATCTCTTCGGGCACCATCAACTGATGTTGGCCCTGCGGCCCAATTCTGAACACCAATCCATTTCTTTATAGTTATAATTTTCGAGAGCCAACGCCCACTCAGCAATTCTTCGGATTACATCTTTTTTCTTCAGGGTTAACGATAATGCTTCGCAATCAGTCACAATCGTGAACGGGACACGATCCAAAAATGTACGGAAACGTTTGAGAGCATGAATAATCGCTAGTGTCCCAAGTTCAAAGCTCATAATTTTATTTTCGACAGGGGAGGCTTTTTTTGAGGAAAATGGCACTGGATGGAACTTTCCATCATCTTGCTTCTGCATGACACAGGCACCAAAACCGTGCGTACTGGCGTCCCAATGTAATTCAGTTTTTCTCTTCGGGTCATATATCGTCAATATTGGCGCGGAAAGCAAACGGTTTTTCAATGCTTCTAAAGCCACAGTGCACTCGGAAGTCTAGCCAAACTTGGCATTCTTTTTCAATAAATCAGTAATCGGTTTTGTAATTTGCCAATAATTTTTTACAAAACGACAAAAATACAAAAAACGCATTCTGGGGCGTATATACGTATTGCTTCGATATGAGTATCACTTGGTCTAATACCGTGCTCATCAATCATGTATACCAAATATTCGATTTTTCGGAACGCGATTTTACACTTTTTCATATTCAGACCTAAGCCGGCTTCTCTTAAAATGCGTAAGACATCGGTGAGGAGAACAAGGTGCGTTTGTAAATCTTCAGTGGCAAGGCAAATATCATCCACGTAAATAAATGTTGACTCCCCGTCAACCCGTTCTTTCAATTTATGGTGAACATACCGCTGAAAGGCAGCAGGAGCGTTTTCCAGACCGAAGGGCATGCGCGTATTGACCAAACGGAGTGACAAAGGCTGTATATTTAACCGAATCGTCGTATATCTTATTATGGTGAACACCATCTTTCAAATCAAGTGTCGTAAAGAACTTTTTGTTGCTGAAATGTTCCAAGCAATTTTCGATCAATGGCAATGTAAATATATCACGAATTGTCAATTTATTCAAAGCGCGATAATCGATGCACATTATGATTTCACCGTTTTTCTTTTTGACTAACATAATGGCTGAAGCATAAGGCGAGTTATTTGAGCGGATTTTACCCCTTTTCAACAAACCATCAAACATTTGTGTACTTCCATTCGTTCAAAGTAAGAAAGCCGTCGAGGTGAGAAATAAATCGGTCGGTCTTAATTTGCTTGCAATAATCATCGGGTTTTACTTTCATTCTCGCATCGATATTGTGTTTCTGAATTGCTTCGATTACAATATTAAAATCGTCACTTGCAATTTCTTTATTCACAATTGCCTCTTTCTGCTTTTCTTCAGTCTCAATTGTGCAAGCCTAAGTCAGTGAACTGCTCCATTTCTTGGATGTCACAATCGATGGTTTCAAAAGCCTTTTTGAGATAAATACACGCTTTTTTTCCTCCTGAGCCATTTGTCAGTCATATAGAACGTCGTTTATAGCTGATTCACATGAATGTTGTGCGTGAAAGCCTGACTGATTGTTGCCTAACAGTTGATTTCCATCGATATATTTTTTGAATTGATTATACGCAAATGTTTCAATCAAACGTGTGTTTATAGGCCGATGATTGCTGATCTCAATGGATCCAGCTACTTTCTGGATAGGCACAATGGTCGGCTTTTTGAGTGCCTCAGGGAAAAAACTAATGACCAACGACAAACACAGCATCCCATAGCAACTTAGGGTTGACAAAACACTCATCAGTGTTGCTCTTGAGTCCTTAAGGCAAACTTTAATCTCAGCAATTAAAGCACAACGGAAACGGAATGCTAGGATTTCATTTGGTAGGGTGCTCAGTAAACACGTCAGAACTTATAACAAACAAACCGACGGTACTATCTATCACAATCAGTACCATTGTTATTACATGCGAGAGGCAGACGACCAAAATTGTATAATGTGATTATATTTACATAATACTAAATATCATAATTTGAAAATAGTATTCCGGCTCTTGCAGCAAGTAAAAACAATACTAAGTGAGACTAATTGTACCGGCAGTGTGTTTGTTAGTTCTGACGTTTTTACTGAGTGTCGTCAATGAAATCAATACTTTATCATATTTATCATTGCAATTTAATTATTGGAAAAATATCATAAAATCAATAATGTTATTCAATTGGAGTCTTTGATTAATGTTGGTGTTTGCTGAGAAGGATATTGGAATTTGAGCTAGATTTGTATTACATGAGGATTGAGACGATAAGACAGATCCCTCGTCGAATTTACAGCTGATTGGAAACATTGAAAATACAATGCGAACTAGACATACAAATGTATCTAAATTATATTGAAAAAGAGTCCATTTATTGATTCGACTCTACTAGAGCTACCCGAAGACATGATCCGATTGGGCTGAAAATTGATAGGTTACTATTCCTAATGAATACCAATATTTGTGTTCATTTTCATTCAATTCTAATCTCAATTTTTTGAGCTATCGTGTTGACACATTTTTGCGTACAACGGACAACGTACCACACACGGCCAAAAAATTGCTCCGGGAATGGTTGCAATCGTTTTTTTAGGTTCAAAACGCATAGAAAACTCATTCCGGGCGTTTTGAATTTTTTGGGCCGATCGCAATACTTTAACTACACACAGTGGTGTGTGCGAAAAGGAGAAATACACAGATATGGCTCAACAATGGCTATGAACAATTTGGTTGGCTATTACTGTATGTAATATGTATTTCGATTGCTGAGTGCCATTTGAAGTATTTTTAAACCGGACCATTGAAAGAATCGTTTCGCGTCAAAAAATACAAATAGAAAAAACTCGGTTTTTAATTCTTTAATATGAAATCAACTTAATATCGGGCCAAAGAATCCGCCACGTTTGAAAAACAATGAATCGAAATTTCGGGCGAAGGCGCCTTGATAATCACAGTACAACAGTAAAAAAAGTCCAGAGATCTCATAATGCGATCTGTAAAGTAGACGTCAAGACAAGAAAAATGCGCCTAGTCCGAAGCCAAAGTTAGGTCATTGAACTGAGATATTCAATTTTGAATTTTACCAATTTTGTATTAAAAAAATATATAGGTTTACACTACAACTATACGAAAAAAGCATCAGATCGTTATGAAATTTTGCCACGATCCATTTTTTGGGATAAAAATAAGTTAAGCAAAGTTTCATAATGATATCTTGTGTTTTTCGAGTACCTCCCATACAAATTTTCCGAAAAAAGTATCAATTTTCAACAAATTCATGACCAAATCAAATTGATATCGATTTATTTATACCATTTCAGAGAGGAACACATTAAAATATGTTATTGAAGTTTTATTTCTAAAATTCCGAATGAATGTTTGACATATCGTTGAATGACAAATCAATAATGGTTGCGCCATATTTACGATTGGTTGTGAAATAAAAATTGAATCATGAGTTGTGCTACGAAAATTAACGAATTTTGTTATATATGTGGAAAGTTCACCATTCCATTAATTCGAAGAAAAATGTCTCCAGAATTAGAAGATATTTACAAATTTTATTTCGGTAAATCTGTGATCAGAGGTGTCAATTATGCCCCCGATAATGTATGCAAAGTTTGTTGCAACGGATTGCGATTGTGGCTCACTGAAAAACGTGAAAGAATGCCATTCAAAGTGCCGGTTACTTGGTCGGATCCTGGAGAACACAATCCAGCAGATTGTTATGTGTGCGCCAATGATGTTTTTGGATTGAATCGAAAAAAACGGAAATCTTTCGTTTACAAGGGTGTACCATCTGCAGTTTTACCAGTGCCATATGAACGAGGTAAAGAAGCTCCAAAAAAACCAAGTCCAACATTCGAATCGCTACAGCTCACTTTATACAGCGCAGCCGCACCTGATGATGATGATGACGAAACTTATCAACCCTCAGTTTCTACAGCACAACCGGTGGCTGTGAAAAAAAATGTTTTAGACAATGTTGTTCGTAAATTAAATCTATCTCAAACACAAGCTGAAGTATTGGCTAGAGAATTGAAAAAAGCCAAAGTATTGAGCTCAAATGTAAAAGTAACCGGCTACCGATACCGAGAAGAACGTTTCGTTAAGTATTTCACGGTTTCCGACGACAACAAATATGCCTACTGCAGCAATTTGCATGGCCTAATGGATGAACTCAGCATCGAATACAATCCGGAACAATGGAGATTGTTTATTGACAGTTCAAAAAGCGCTTTGAAAGCCGTTTTGTTGTTCCATGATAACAGTGTAAAGCCTTTGCCACTTTTCTACGGTATCGAGATGAAAGAAACGTATGAGAGCATGAAATTCATCTTGGAAAAAGTCAATTACAATAACCATAAATGGCGTCTCATATCCGATCTCAAAGTGGTTGCTCTGGTCACTGGTATGCAAGCTGGTTATACGAAACATTGCTGTTTCCTATGCTTATGGGACAGCAGATTCCGTGGCAATCAATATGAAAGAAAAGAATGGCCAAATCGAGACAATCGACAAGTTGGACAACATAACGTACATCAAGAACCACTCGTTGCGATCACAAAAATTTTACTGCCACCACTACACATCAAGCTGGGTATCGTTAAAAATTTTGTGAAGGCTCTGGATCGAAATGGGGAAGGTTACAAATACCTCCGAACCATTTTTCCGCGTATGTCCGAGGCAAAATTGAAAGAAGGTATATTTTTGTCAATAGAAATGATCCTTTTTTCCGTAAATTAATCAAATTGATTACTTTTTCTTATAATTTCAGGAGTGTTCAACGGACCTGATATTCGTAAACTGATGGCGAATAATGATTTTGACGCAAAACTCAATGCTAATGAAGCCATCGCATGGGATAATGTTAAGGCAGTCATTCATGGTCTTTTGGGATCACACCGTGCAGATGATTACAGAGTGCTTGTCCAAGAAATGTTAACATCATTCGAAACAATTGACGTTCACATGTCCTTGAAAATCCATTTCTTAAACAGCCATTTGGACTTTTTTGAACGACAACTGCCATCCGAATCAGATGAACATGGTGAAAGATTTCACCAAGACATAATGAATATGGAGAGGCGATACAAGGGACAGAAATTGGACCACATGTTGGAAGATTTTTGTTGGTGGACATGCCAAGCTGAATCTGTTGAATCATAAATTCATACATATTCATTCATTCATTTGTCTTTCTCTTTGAAATGGTATAATTAAATCGATATCAATTTGATTTGGTCATGAATTTGTTGAAAATTGATACTTTTTTCGGAAAATTTGTATGGGAGGTACTCGAAGAACACAAGATATCATTATGAAACTTTGCTTAACTTATTTTTATCCCAAAAAATGGATTGTGGCAAAATTTCATAACGATCTGATGCTTTTTTCGTATAGTTGTAGTGTAAACCTATATATTTTTTTAATACAAAATTGGTAAAATTCAAAATTGAATATCTCAGTTCAATGACCTAACTTTGGCTTCGGACTAGGCGCATTTTTCTTGTCTTGACGTCTACTTTACAGATCGCATTATGAGATCTCTGGACTTTCAAAAAAGTTGATTTTTGTTGTACTGTTCAATTATAATTGAACGCACAGTGTATTTATTTATTTATTTGTTACGAAGCCTACATTTATGCCAATATGTGAACACAATAAGCTGTGCTAACGCTGGTCAGAGACCCAATGCGGCACAAATTCCGCCCATGATGCGACTTTTGCAAACAGACAGCTACAATTTTCATGGTGGGGTGATATTCATGAAGAGACTTTGAATATCAGAATTGGATCCGGAAAATCATGGCAAAACCGGCCTGATTCAGGAAAATCAGGGGAAAATTAGATCTGGCTCTGGAGAGTCAAGGAAAACTTATGTCTAGAGAGTTGAAACTTAAAACTATTTGGCAAGAGAGTGCGACATAATCAATCCGAATCATACTAAACCTCGGAAAAATTACCGATGAAATTAGTGACGGAAATTTTATTGATTAGAATGGAGAAATTGTTTTAATTTGGATTTGAATGAATTCAAAGATTCTGTAATACGAATTTCAACCGGTATGCTATTCCAAAATTTAATTGCCGAGTAACTGAATGCTCTATCATCAAAAGAAGTACGCGGGTGGTATTGAATTCGAAGATCGTCCGGATAACGCGAAGATTCACCGTTACGGACAAACATGTGATTCAAGTTTGCAGGAGAATTTTTCTACAATTGCTTATGAATCAATACAGCTGAGTGTAGCTTGGCTCTACTCTCCGGCGTAAAACCATTTAGCCGCTCTCGATCTTCGGTGATGTGATCGTTACGTTTGACTCCGTAAATTATCTTATCTTGTCGTTTTCAGCAACAAGAGTTCGACCATTCTGATTGGCAGTGCTTCGTGCACCCCAGCCATACGTTACCACTTTACCATAATCGATGATTGGATCAATGAGAGCAGTAGCAATGTCACGCTCAATTGGGAGAATGCTTTGAAAATGTACAATTTTTTTGAGAAAAAATGCATTTAATTCGATATAAAAAAGAAAAACATGTTATTCAAAATATTGTCCATCCAAAGTCGAATTTCATATCATTTTACGTAAACAGCACCATCTATACGACTCAAGTTCAGTGTATACTTTGTTATAATGTACGAAATAGTCCGGTTTCAAACATGGTTTGCGTCCATGATCCAATCATATTCTATGTTCAATCTACTGTTTCATCCTTGAATCGATAAGATGGCACTAGTTGCGGTGCTTTTTACGACTCCAATGTTATACAATTTCAACAATGCGACTTTGGTCCATCACTAACTACAACTTTTTCCCATCTTTCTGGCAATTTGTGGATTCCGTCCCAAAAGAACCGTCGTTTTTTGAGCCTATAAATATATCAAGCCAATTTTTGATTCCCTCAAATGAAGTGAAGCGTATTCCGGTTAGGGCATTCTGCATCTATCGAAACAAGTGGTAGTCAGAAGGGGCAAGGTATGGGCTTTAAGGCGGATGAGGCAAAACTTCCCATCCACTGTTTTCCAAATAGTTTTTATCCGGTTGAGCAACATGGGGTCGAGCGTTGTCATGATGAAAAATTATGGACTCGTGTCTGGTCGCATATTCCCGCAGTTTTTCTGTGATTGCTCGCTTCAAACGAATCAATTGTGTTCGATACAAGTCCCCTGTGATCGTCTGGCCCGATTTAAACATCTCATAATACAAAACACTCTTTTGGTTCCACCAAATACAGAGCATTACCTCGGCACCATGGATATTCGGCTTTGCCATTGATTTGGCGGGTTGTCCGGGCTTCACATATGATTTTTTTGCGCTTGGGGTTGTCGTAATGGATCCATTTTTAATCACCAGTAACAATGCGATGCAAAAATGACTTCTTTTTGTGCCGTTCAAGCAACATTTCGGACATGCAAAATCGGCGTTCGACGTCTCTTGGCTTCAATTCATACGGCTACCAATTTCCTTGCTTATGAATCATTCCCAATGCTTTTAATCGTCTGGAAATGGTTGTTTGATTAACTCCCAATGATTCTGCAAGCTCTAATTGCGTTTGACATCGATATTCATTGAGTAAGGCCTCCAATTCATGATCTTCAAACTTTTTCACTTGGCCAGGCCGTTCCTTGTCTTCAACATCAAAATCACCAATTTTAAAGCGTGCAAACCAATGCTGACACGTTTTTCTGTCGAAAACTATCTCAGGGTAAGCTTCTGACAACGGGACCGTACTATTTGAGACATTTTAATGATATCTATTCTTCAGCGCCATCTATTGGGCAGGAGTATTGATGTGATGTTTCAATCGTTTCAATGACTCATTTGTTTTTATTATTTGTGTCAAGAAAAATTTTGTTCGTATTACAATGGATCTAAATTGAGTTCACCTATGTAAAATAAGATGGCGCGGTCAATTGGCATACTCTCGAATAGCTCTCAATTTCCATATAAGCACGGTCCGCTTGGCTTCTGAGATCATTTGATGATTTTCAGTCACGGTTTTCTTCAAATCAAAACATAAAAGCAAAGCTTCCCGCAAATGCTGTTTCGACGGCTCGAAGTTTTACTTTTTTTTCTTGAAAAAACAAAAAAAATTTCAGGTGTGTTGTTTATGTGGTACTGAATTATTTGGGTATTGACGTCTAATTTAAGATACAATAGCTGTCAATGTCAAAATATTTGCCAGAATGATAGGTATGAAGTTGGATGCGAGTTGGGCATTTTCAATGCATTCTCATAAGTTGCCAATAGCTAGGAATGAAGTTCTTAGTGTTATGGATGCGATTTAACACACCGTACACCTTTAGTAGCTTCATACTATCGTGTTCTTGGAAGTCAAGGTTTTCGTCAAAAACGACGTATTGAAAACGTATTGAATAAGTACATACGAATTGAACTTAAAGTGTCAGTGTCGCCTATCTATGCTATTGTTATCTAGACGAATTACAGCCTATATACAAAAATAGGCGGGAAATCCTTCGTTTTCTCGCCGGTTCTTTAAAGTTATTTATGGAATAGTTTGGTAAATTGGGCGAAGTGTTTTGGTTGAATGTCGGCGAGAGAGTGACAGAGAGAGCGAGAGTTTTCAATCCTCAAATACTGTGTGACACCAACAAGTGATCGCCACTCGAGTTGCTCGTGCATATACACAAATATTCACGACGTCTACATGAGTGTATCGGCAGATATCGCTTAGCAGCGCGCAATAAGGATTCGATTCTAATTTTCATTGGCGCATACTCGGTGAGATATTCGCTTGCTTAGTCGGCTTTTTCGGGGTCGTAGGCACATCCAACTGAGATTCAAGTCTCATCTCCCGTAATGATGCTCTTTTTTATTTATTTATTTATTCATTTCACCGCCAAAAACTGGCTGAATTATATATATATCCACAATCAAGGGATCAACTAAATTTTAAAGAATATCAAATATACTGTCAGGTAGATTAAATAAAGTTTAAATTAGGACGGTTTTTGGGAATTTTAGGACGATTTTTTGGAATTTTAGGACGATTTTTGGGAAATTTAGGACGATTTTTGGAAAATTTATGACGATTTTTGGGAAGTTTAGGACGATTTTTGGAAAATTTAGGACGATTTTTGGAAAATTTTGGGCGATTTTTGTAAATTTTGAGGGAGGTTTTGAGTCGATTTTTGGGTATTTTAGGACGGTTTTTGGGAATTTTAGGACGATTTTTGGGTATTTTAGGACGATTTTTGGGAAATTTAGGACGATTTTTGGAAAATTTAGGACGACTTTTGGGAATTTTAGGACGATTTTCGTTTGAGCCATTTTCTCCTAGTTCTGAAGTGACCGATATTGCGAAGAGACGCAAGGCAGCAAAGAAGCAGATTATTTGCCGTAAAATGAAAATATTGCATATGAATTTTATGATGATCCGAATGAGCTATGTGAAAGACTACATCTGCAAATCGCTTTACTTGCAGCTACAATAGTAATTCCAACACACAGATTGTGTGGTTGTCACCAATTTGTTTTTGATTTGAAGTATAAGACGAAATAATATTGGTTTAACATAAATTTCAATTTTCATATATTTTTTTATTCAAATAGAAACATATTGAAATTCAAGTAAAACCAATATCAATACGTCTTAAACTTCAAACCTAAACCAAAATGGTAAATTTTTAATGTTGTCGGTGAATTTATATTTAAATTAACCGACAATGAAAATAAATACACGATACTCTGTGTGAACCACTCCAAAAAATAAATTCACTGATTGCTGAACTAAGGGAGGTGGGCATCATTGATTGAAAACAAGGCAAGAAACTTATGAATGGCAAACTGAATTTATGACTTTTTTCTGATTTTTTTCAATGCATTTTTGGTTCAATTCTTTTTATTCATATGCATAAAATTGAATCATATGTTATTGGATGGGTTTTTGTAACCCTGCTAGTTTCTGTCATAAATTTAGTTTCTTCAAACTTAATATAAAGTATTCAGAATGATCGGATTCATTCTTGAGCAATTTCTGTCTAACATCAAGTTTCTTCAATCTCCGATGAGTCGACGAAATGATGGTCTGAATTAGTCGAGATGGTCGCGCCGACATATGCCATATCGACATTCATCCGCCGATTTCCATTTAAGGCCACAGCCATTAACATGAAGAGGGGAACGACCATAAAAATGCGGTAGGGCGTGTAGTTGACTACTCCATGTATTTTGCATAGCATAGGCAGGTAGTCTCGTCGATTCACTCCCCTGAATCAACATCACCTCAGCTACAACGAATTAATGATAACAGCAACGTCGAACGTGCTCCAACGCCTGCAGAAATCTTTGTGCGGGAATGATTCGTGCAGGGGCGAAATGATTTGGTCAACGCCGTCTTCAACTAAATCAGACCGCACAGAAGCACCATCTCCAGCAACGGTCTTCTATTCGAGCGACTGAACCGTCAAGCGGGTATCAACGACCTGTCATCTTGAAGGAGTCGATGACAACGATGGTCCGCATTACTTACATCTTCGATTCCGCGACGCTCGACGAAATATTTATGACGTGCCATTGTTCAACTTGCCTAAAGATGTTGACGATGACGAGGGTGATCTCATTTTCGTGGTGAGTACCGGAATGAGGTGCCGCAGCAGCTAGACTAGCAGATGCCAGTTGAGTCAGCAATGAATGCATTGCAGGAGCTCAAATAAAAACTTGAGCCAATGAAACAAAATAGTGATTCATAGACAGAGTTGATACCTTAACTTATTCATTTATAGCAGCTTACTATACCTCCGCTATCAACGAACGAAAACATTTCTTTGCTCTTCATAAGTTCTTCATATCGGATCGATACGCAAAACTAAACAAAGCTGCCTTTCTTATGACAGTAGGCATTCAAACATTGATTGTATCCTTCGGCAGGAGAAGTAATTCTAATTTCGCTGCAAAATACTGAAATTTTTTTGGTCCTTCTATTTGAATCTACTGTCTTATATTTGATAAACATTCCGAATAGTCCTTTCCCGGGATTTCCTTAAAATTCGCGACTCACGTTTTTACTTTTCCGCACACACCACTGTGTGTTGTAAAAGTATTGCGATCGGTTCAGCATCATAATGAAACTTTCACAATATTATTTTTTCATGAAAAAAATAAATCATGCACAATTTCAAGTCATTCCGATAAGATTTAAGACTACCTCCCCTGCAACATTTTCGATTTTCGCGGTCTTTTCGGGGTCAAAACGAAAAATTTGTATGGCGAATATCTAAAGTTCATATTGCATCCAATTGAAACTTTCATATGTAGATCGTAATTTATTTCAATAATAAGGTCGGCGGATTGATATTTTATCAAAGTCAATTTTTATTATAATTTTAAATTCCAGAGTTCTATATTTTTATTCGGGGCGACTTGTTGTCGTGTCGGCTGCCGGTGTGCAAGAGAGCGATGAAAGTCATCGCTGTACATTCGAAGCCCAACCGACGCTACTTTTACATAAAAAGATCACACAAGAATCTACACGTATACAAATCAATACATGAGCGAGTCAGGAAACAGTCAGCAATTATGACGGCAGAGGGCCAACAATAATTACTTTGACGTCTTGTCAAGGTCAGCAAGAATTAACACTTACAACTCGCCCATCCTGACGATTGATCGGCCCGATCAAAATGAAATGAACAATATTGATACTTAAACAATCATTTGTAAATTCTCGCATTGCTCCTCTTGATCAGAGTCGGAATCACGAGAGTCGCGCCAATCGACCCAGCGTCGGATACGCGATGCCTCAAAAACCCCGCCGTACGGCAATTGCGTTAGTGGACAATTTTCAATGTCTCTTATCACATATCGATCATTCGGAAGCAATTTATGTATACGATAGAGACCACGGGATTTCGGAATGAACTTTTTATTAGTTCCTATTGTATAACCGACGTTTCGGATCATAACAAATTCTCCCTCAGGAAAGCCAATAGATAGTTTATGTTTAGCACTATGACATTCGGAACTCTTTTTCTGATAATGATCAATTTTCTCAGAGGCTTGTTTACATAAAATAGACAAATCATGATTAATGGCGGAAAATCTTTTATCATCCAGAAATTCAGAGAGCACATCAATCTCTCGACCACGCTGATCAACTCCAAATAACAATTGGCAAGGGGTATGTTTCGTAACGGAATGAACGGAATCATTAATGGCGTATTCAACACGAACCAACCATTTAGACCAATCGGAATGCTGTAAAGGCTCGGAGGTTTTAGCTAGTACCGACTTAATAACGCGATTAACTCGCTCAATCTGGCCATTGGCCTGTGCGGAAGCGGAAGCAATTTTAACATGTTCTATATTATTTTTGGAAAGGTAGGAGCCAAGCTCTAATACGTAAAGCAAGTGCCACGATTACTAATGATCATTTTTGCACGAAATATTTATCCAAACATGCACACACTCCTTTGGTACTAGTTGGATTCACAGCGTATAGCTTAACATGTTTCGTAAATGCGTCATCAACGGCGAAAATATGTTTTCGTTTAAAAATGATAGACGGAAGGAGGCCAAAATGATCAATGTGGATCATTTCGAACGGAATGGGTTTCTTAGGTATATGATGAAGAGTATGGTAATTACTATGAGGCGGAACGGAATTAATAATAATGCACTTAAGACAATTTCGGATGAAATGATCAACCTTATCCTTAATATTAGGAAACCAATAATGCATCTTGATTTGGTCGACACACTTATCGATACCTAAACGACAAATCTTCTCATGTGCGGAACGTATGATACTCTCTTTCAATTCTTTTGGAACGTACAGAAGTAACTTATCCAATACATAATCAGGGACATATTTTAATTCCAACAAATTGTGTATGACATTTTTTAAGAGCGTAGATGATGGCCAATGTTTCCAATTCGTAACTGTGGTATTTAGGTTCATTTCTGGAAGTTGCGTTTGAAAAATAAGCTGCAGAATGGAATCGACTATCATCCTGTCTCTGAAGGAGTATACCACCGTAACCACTAGCATCACAATGCAGCTCTGTTTCTCTTGTCGGATTGTAAATAGCCAAAACGGGGCTAGAAATCAACTGATTGCATAGATATTTAAACAATTTTTTACAGTTGTCATTAAAATCATACGGAGCAATAGGCCATAATAAAGCGGTGGAAATAGCTAAAAAGGCCCAAACACTTTAACAGCTCTTCGACGTTAACAGGCAATGGAAGGCGTCGGATTGCCTCTAGATGTTTATTATTTGGATGAACACCCTCATCACCAATAGAAAATCCCAAAAAATAAATTTCCGTATAACAAAACCGACATTTATAAGGTTTAATTTCCAATCTATATTCGGTCAATCGTCGTAATACCCATTTCAAAAGATCCAAAAGTTCCGTAATAATAAGAGAATATAGAACTCCCTTAAAACAAAATTAATAAATCTCTGGAATAAAAATGGTGGGCCAATCTTAAGTCCGAAAGGCATTCGTAAATATTCGTACTGTCCGTAAGGCGTAACAAAAGCAGCACATTGAATAGAGTTTTCGTTCATCTTAATGTTATGGAACCCATTTTTCAAATCCAAAGTCGTAAAATAGCGCTTATCACCAAGTCGCTTAATGCAATCGTCAATCAATGGCAATGAGAAACTATCGCGCACCATTATCTTATTCAATGGACGATAATCAATACTCAATAGTTTTTCACCGGTTTTTCTCGGAACTAATACTAACGGAAAAGAATACGGAGATTTATTAGGGCGTTTGAATCCAAGGGACAATAATTCATCAACATGTTGGTTCACTATTTGTTTATTAGCGTAAGAGATTCGTCTTGGCGGATAGCTTATCCGAATGTCGGACTGTAATCGTATTGTCATTTCGTAATTATGTTCAACTTCAGGAAAATTTGCAAGATCCAAATAATGGTTTTCAATTATTTTCTGAACATTCTCGTGAAAAAACGGATTTAATTAATATCGTATGCTGCGGAAGATCCATTGACTAAATCAATGAACAATATATCCGGAATCGAATGATCAATAGTGTGATACTGACTCACCATAGGCTTTTCACTAAGAGCAAGGCGCAACGCAATGGGTCGATAACATAGACTACATGAATATACGCAATGGGTCGATAACATGAATATACACAATGCAATACTTTCTCAGAAATTCGTAAATCTTTATTCGATCTTTGGTCTCGGAATATTTTTGGTAAAAGTAAATTTAAGATATATAACAATACACCGCCAAAGACTGGCTGTTTTTATTCATTGTTAAGTAATAACATATCCAAAGGCACTTAGGAAATCGCGTCCCAATTATAATGGGTACGGAATAAAATCATCCGGAATGACAAATTTTCTTAATTTATTAACAATGTTTCGGAATTCAATTTTAATGTAAATAATCCCGTAAGTGCATAACCTAAAATTGCCAAGTCCTTCATATCCGGAATATTTGATATTAGAATTGACAAGTTCACTCGGAACGACGGAACGCTTCATGAGACTGATAGGACTACCGGAATCAAAAAGAGAGTAGAAAGTATTACAATATGGCAATTCACATTCCATCAAGGCGGTGCACGTAGTAGGGGGTGGTTATGTCGTATGTTCAATAATTCATGTAATTTTTCACAAATAATCCCTTTTGGTCGTAGCAAATTATTTCGGGATCCCACTTCTGAGTTGTAGAACGTAATTCATTTCAATAATAAGGTCGGCGGATTGATATTTTATAAAAGTCAATTTTTATTATAATTTTAAATTCCAGAGTTCTATATTTTTATTCGGGGCGACTTGTTGTCGTGTCGGCTGCCGGTGTGCAAGAGAGCGATGAAAGTCATCGCTGTACATTCGAAGCCCAACCGACGCTACTTTTACATAAAAAGATCACACAAGAATCTACACGTATACAAATCAATACATGAGCGAGTCAGGAAACAGTCAGCAATTATGACGGCAGAGGGCCAACAATAATTACTTTGACGTCTTGTCAAAACAACAACAACAACAACAACAACAACAACAACAACAACAACAACAACAACAACAAACGTTTATAGACCGTTATTGCCTTTCAGCGTCTGGTCTGTTCTACGAAACAAAAAGACTCATATACCCCTAACAATACCTCTCCACATACCCCGATCGGGAGCCGAGTTTTGAGTTTCATTACACCATTCATATCCTCTTTCATTCAAATCATATTTAACCGAATCTAAATAACGTCTACGTGGTCTACCCCTACCTCTCGGCCCATCAGCTTCGGCGAACAGAATCCGTTTCGGTAATCGCTCCTCTCCCATTCGTTTTACATGACGAAACCATCTCAGTCTGGATTTTCTCGCTTTCTCTCCTACCGAATCGACGTTTAAACCCTCCCGAATCGTCTCATTTTGGATTCTGTTTTCCCACTGATCGCGGCGTGAGACTCCCGAAACCATTCTCAACACTTTCATATCAGACAATTCCAAATCATGAATCAAATTCTCAGAATCAACCCAGCTCTCGCTACCATATAGAATAGTTGGTCTGAAGATTGACCCGTGAATCAACATCTTTGTTTCTTTACTCAATTCACGTTTATTGAAAACGTGTGATCTAAGTTGCGCTACTACTTTATTTCCATTAACCCTACGCTGTTCAAACTCTTTATTAAACTTGCCATCTTCCGAGAAGATGCAACCCAAATATTTGAATTGGGACACTTGTTCCAACAAGTTGCCATTCAATGTGCAATGAATTGGCTTTCGAGTTTTGCCCACATGCATGACTTGAGTTCCCTATTTCTTTCAAGGAATTTCTCCATTAGTTGTCTCATGCAAAAAATTTGATCTAGACAGCCGCGCATTGGGCGGAAACCCGATTGATTTTCATCCAAGAGCGATTCGACAATAGCTCTTGTTCTCTTTTCCAACATTGCACTATATAAAGGGAGATTTTTTAAGTGGTTTCTTTTTGAAAATCGAAAAAAACGCAAAAAATTTCGAAAAGTGAATCAAATCTTTATTGAAATCGATAAATTGGTTCTTGCCATTTACTTTTTGAAAATAATTTCATGCCCCACAAAAAATAATCCAGGGGCGTTAAATCGCACGATCTGGCCGGCCAATGAACGGGGCCGAAACGAGAGATGAACTGTTCGCCGAACTTACGGCGCAGTTCGTCCATGGATGGACCCGCTGTGTGGCTGGAGGCGCAAGCGTTGCTCGTTTGTAAGTCTTTCCATCTTGAAATTGCAAAGCATACTGAGCATTTTTGACTGTGACAGACGTCAGTTGGAATTTGACATCTGTCAAAAAATTAAACGTCAAAAAGAAACCAGCTAAAAAATCACCCTTTACTTTACCGACAACGCTCAGTAGAGAAATTCCTCGATAGATTTTGCCTGGGCGGTGGACACCAATTCTAGTTCCCATAGTTCAATTATTTTTTTATAATTTCACAAATGAACTATGTTATTTATATTTTTCTCTAACTGTTTAATATTTTCTGCTAGATTTGCTAATTTTCTTGCAAATTAGATCTGTTTTACCGACTCTTATTTCGTAAAATGTTGACAGCCAATTTTGATACGTGTCAAATTCGTTTTTTTATTTACAAGCGATTATACAGAGCAAATAATTCAGCTTTGAAAAACAACATCTAATCAATAATTTAAAATGGATTGGGAACTTTTCGAAAAAATTGTTGGTGAGAATTTACCCACTTGTGTTAAAAAGTTTTTAACGGTATGCGGCTATGATACATTGACTAGTATTCAAAATATATGTGATAAAAGTATTTCTGATATTGAACAATGTATAAATACACATTCAAGTCACATTGTTCTCGACTGTTCCCACTCTGAATATTATAAGAATCAATCCGAATTCCAACTTTTACCCGGCCATCGTGATCTTATTCGTGGTTTGGCAAAAGTTAAATTAATTGATCCGCCACCAAACGCACATTTCTCAATCATACTTCAAGAATTGATAAAAACAGCGCAACAAAATTGCAACAGACAGAAAAACCATCCAATGATACGTTATTTTGCAACCTATATTTTTTTGTTATGCGGCCGGTCATGTTATGAAGTGCTGAATAGCAATCTACCACTGCCCTCGACAAAAACAGTTTGTGAGTTAAAACATATCAAATATTTTTGCAATTATTATATTTTCAAGGAATTTTCTATTTCCAAAAAGTGCGTTGTATAGATGAGAACAAGTCCAGAGTAATTGAAGGGCAGTTGAGATGCAGTGAACTGTCACAATACTAGACCAACTTAAAAACTGTTGCAGTCTGGCTGTCAGAAGACGCCACCGCTATCGTCAACAGAATTACATACGATTCGAAAACGAATCGATTGATTGGGCTTCTTTTACCATTGAACGAGAACACAGGTTGTCCAATTTCATTCAGGTTTGTTTGCTTGTATTTTTTTGTTAGTTGTATTTAATTCATTTACAAATTTTATAGTTTTATTGCCAAAGACGCAGACACCATTATACAATACATCAGCATGATGAAGCCGAAGCACGTATACCTCGTTATGGCACAAGCACTGGACGAATCCGTTCCTCCATTCATTCTGCAGATGTTTGGCACTAATAACGCGTTTACGTCGCAAAACGTAGTTCGCAGATGGGACTGCACAAAATCCGAATTGCAAAAGTGAGTAAATTACATTAAAATTTCATTTTTGAACGTAAAGCGACAAATTTATTAAAACAAAAAAATCTTTTTGAGTTTGATAAATCAATTATTACTTTAATGTCACTTTCAGTTTTTGTAAAACTTTTAGGGCTTTACAAAAACTGAAAGTGACATCAAAGTAATAATTGATTTATCAAACTCAAAAAGATTTTTTTGTTTTAGTAAATTAAATGTTGATATTTAAAAAAAATGTGCGTTCATTTTTTTTCAATTTAACATACAGGTATGGAATTGAAGTTGCTGGTATTTCGTCAGACGGCGACCCAAGACTTTTGTCAGCAATGTGTCATGAAATGTGCGAACCAACAGATAGTTCATTCATAGTTATTCAAGATACAATTCATCTTGGAGGAAAACTTCGCAACCGAATGCTCAAGCCAGATATAAATTTGCCTATAGGAACGTACAAAGTCTTTATTGAACATCTAAAATGGTTGGTAAAAAATGTACAAAAACGTGTCCATGGTCTTTCCCAAGTTGATGTATTGCCCGAAGATAGGATGAATTTCTCTTCGTTTGAAAAAATGACACATAACCGAGTAATCGAAGCATTAGAAAAAAACGTAAAACAAAGTAATGCCACTATTCAATATTTGAAAATTTGTCGTGATATAACATCGTGCTTTTTAAAACAAGATTTGATTCCAACTGATAGATTATTCAAAATGTGGCACGGTATGTTCTTCTTTCGTATTTGGCGTCAATTCATCAAATCTTCAAAGTTATATGCAGTTAAAGACAATTTCATTTCCTACAATGCATATAATTGTTTAGAAATAAATGCAAAACACTTGATTCGATTAATTAAAAAATTTCGAGACGAAAACACTCCAGAACGATTTTTACCAACGATTTTTGATAGCCAGACTTGTGAAAAGGCATCGCTCAATGGGTACGTCACAATACACCAAAATCAACTTTTCCCTTTATGAGCTATTGCACATGGTAGGCAGAATAGAGGTGCAAAATGATATTGCAAACATAAAATTGCCCGGTGAAGGAATTATATTGGGGGTACAAATTGAAAACCGCGCATTTTTCAAAATTTCGATCTTTATTATGGAAAAATGGTTACAAATTGATTATTCAAAGTATTGTCCATCGCTAGCCACAACTTTTTCCCATCTTTCTGGCAAATTACGGATTCCGCGTCGAAAGAAATCTGTGCTTTTTTCGGCTATCCATGAATCGACCCATTTTTTGCATTCCTCGTAAGAATGGAAATGCTGTTCAGCCAGGCCATGTGTCATTGATCGGAAGAGGTGGTAATCGGAAGGGGCAATGTCTGGGCTATACGGCGGGTGGGGTAGGACTTCCCATCGAAGCGTTTCCAAGTAGGTTTTAACGACCTGAGCAACATGTGGCCGAGCGTTGTCATGTTGCAAAATAACTTTATCGTGTCTTGCGACCGTTTCCGACCGTTTTTCCTTCAGTGCTCGGCTCAAACGCATCAATTGAGTTCGGTACAATGCTCCTGTGATGGTTTCGTTTGGTTTCAACAACTCATAATAGATCACGCCGAGCTGATCCCACCAAATACACAGCATTAGCTTCGAGCCATGAATGTTCGCTTCGGATTATCGTAATGAATCCACTTTTCATCACCAGTCACAATACGATGCAAAAAACCCTTCCGTTTTTGCCTTTGAAGCAGCTGTTCACAAGTGAAAAAACGGCGTTCGATGTCTCTCGGCTTCAATTCGTATGGTACCCAATTTCCTTGCTTTTGAACCATTCCCATGGCTTTTAAACGATAGGAGATGGATTGTTGTGTCACTCCCAATGATTTTGCAAGTTTTTCTTGCGTTTGACACGAGTCTTCATCGAGTAATGCTTCCAACTCCTCGTCTTCAAACTTTTTCACTTGGCCTGGACGCTCTTTGTCTTCCACATCAAAATCACCACTTTTGAACCGCGCAAATCACTCCTGGCACGTTCTAATCGACGGAGCATATTCTGGATATGCTTCGCATAACTAACGATGACTCTCGGAAGCATTTTTCTTCAGATTAAACCAATAAAGTAAAACTTCCCGCAAATGCTGTTTTGTAGGCACGTAGCTCGACATTTTCAACGCAATAATAAACTTGTGTATTCAACTGAATGCTAAGTTTGACAGATCGTTTTCAATGTATTTTTTTATCCTCTTTAAGATACAATAGCTGTCAAAGTCAAAATAATGACATCTATGATAGATATGAAGTTAGTAACGAATGCGCGGTTTTCAATTTGTACTCCCAATATTTCCAAATAAAAGAATTGGCAAAACCACAGTTTATTCTCTACCACCCGATGAAAAAATCAATTCCGTTTTGTCCAATGCTAGAGCCAGAGCAATAGAAAATGCTACAGTACTTGGAATGTTGTCTACAGATGGAATCGATGATTTTAATTTTACATCTAACATATCGTTTGACGCAAGCGAAGAAGCCAATAGTGAAATAATTCCAAATGATGTTGACGACTTCGATTTCTCAGAAAACATTCCAACTGATATGAACTCAGACGAAAACCCATCTATCACGGTTGTTCGTGATGAAAATGGTGTAGAGAGAGAAAAGTTCGCAAATCCACATTGGTTTGGATGCTTACAGAGCCAAGCGAAAAATTAAGTGCCGATCGTCTTCGACGCGTTCAAGTTGACAATAAGTGAAAGAAACTTAATATGTATATAAAGATTACTTTACCAGGTACTTGCACATGAAACCGCTGTATTTTTGCTAGAAAAACACGTTTATTTTAGTATGATGGCAAAACATATTTTATTTAAAGTATTGTCCATTCGAATCCGCACATTTCAGCCATCTTTCGGATAATTTATGAATACCGCGCAAATAAAACTGTTCGCCTTTTGACGCAAACCAGTCATCGAACCATTTTCTCACATTTTCGTAAGAAGTGAAGCGCTGCTCCGACAGTGCGTGACCTATCGAAGCGAACAAGTAGTAATCTGACGGTGCCAAGTCTGGTGAGTAAGCCGCATGCGGTAGCACTTCCCAACTAAGCGCCTCAATCGTTTCCTTGACCAGTCTTGCAGTGTGTGATGGAGCATTGCCGTGCAAGAGAATCACTTTGTGTTGCCTTTTTTGATATTCCGGCCGTTTTTGAAGCAATGCGCGGTTCAAATCGATCATTCGCTATCGGTAGCGATCAGTATTAACCGTTTAACCAGGTTTTAACAGCTCATAATAGATGACACCCTTCTGATCCCACCAAACACCCAGCATTGTTTTCCGTCCGAACCGATTTGGCCTTACGGTCGATGTCGCTGGTTCGCCTGGTGTTACCTATGATCTCTTGCGCTTAGGATTCTCGAAATATATCTATTTTTCATCGCCAGTCACAATCCGATGCAGAAACGACTTCCTTTTGTACCTTGCGAGCACTTGCGAGCAGCAATTCACAAGTGGTTTTTCGGTTTTCCTGCTGCCTTTCATTCAGTTCATGTGGCACCCATTTTCCGACCTTCTGGATCTTTCCTATTGCTTTCAAACGTCTGGAAATAGTTGCTGAGTCCACATTTAATTGTTCTGCGAGATGTGGTTGCGTCTGAGCATCGTCCTCATCCAGCAATGCCTGCAATGCAGTGTCTTCAAACTTCTTCGGCGGTCTACCACGTAACCACGTTCTTCATTTCTCAGGTCAAAATTGCCATTTTTAAATCGTCTGAACCACTCTCTACACTGTGTTTCACTTAAAGCATGCTCGTCGTAAGCTTCTAGAAGCATTCGATGAGATTCGGCAGCAGTTTTCTTTAAACGAAAGCAGAAAAGCAGTGCTGTCCGCATTTCACTATTTTCAGGCACAAAATCCGACATTTTTCAAGAGCGAAAAAAACACATTGTTGTACGAAACTTGAAATATTGTATATGGAGTATTGTTGACAGATGTCATATTTACTAAAAAGCATGAACAACATTGTCAACAGCGGTTTCATATGCAAGTGCCTGGTAGTTCAATTAATAATTCATTTCTATAATATTCATTTTACTTGTCTTTGCTTATACAAAATGTTTTTCCTATCTTTGCAATAGTGTGAGATCGCTTGATTTCATTTCTTGAGTATCTTTTCTAAATAATAGTAAATATTAACATTTGAACTATTTGTATCAGTGAGTAAAAAGCCCCATCATGGTACATTTTGAAATAAAAATAATTTTTATTGCGGCAAATGTTCTTCTTTTCTTCAAGAAAAAATAAAAAAAAACATAAAATAACTGAAAATTATTTTCTTGAATAAAAATGTAAAAACTGAATATGTATTTTAAACGCATTTAATATTTGAATATCAAATGTCGATATATTTGATGAATCTATCTTACGACGTAAAATACGAAATTACGTATCGAGGGAAAACATCCGATTTTGACAGCCAGTGCGCGCGATATGAACTGTCATTTCTACCGCTCTTTCATTTGCATCAAAACAACTATTTATTGTTGCTCGTTCATAGCTTACTTTGATCTCAATTTCAAAATTAGTTTCATACATTTCTAGTATTTCTTTTTCTCTAAATATTTTTTGTAAGTTATTTTTCATAATGGCATCAAACATGGTCACATATAATAACAAAATGCTTTGTGTTTTTTGTCGAGATTGTTTATTTGATGTAGATCATCAAAAAACACTCAAAGTTGCAACATGTGGTCACTGCTTTCATTTGGATTGTCTTCAAAGTGCAATAGAACACAAGTAAGTACATATTACACATTTTATGTTTGCACCATTGTCGTTCGAAACACAAATTAAGATGCAATTTTTTTTCAGGATTAGAACATCAAACTGTCCATTGTGCAGCAAACGTCTATTGATTCGTCATGCTGGACCATTGCATCTTTATACAGAAGACGTTGCTGTTTTTTCTGATTCAAATGTTTCACTTGAAAATGCTGCACCAATTACCAGAAATTTCACCAATGTTGATAGCATGGACAAGTGCATCGCTGTGCCAAATGAACAAAATTTTGCAAATGCTGGTTTGAGCGTCGCTGATATGGCTTTTGATGATAAAAATAAAGAAAACGACGCCCCAAATGATCAAAGCCAGGAGTAGATTAGCAAAGTATGTTTCAAAACACGAATTAAATTGATATCAATTTAATTCGCGCTTTAAATCGCGGCTGTTCGCGGATCGCGAATATCAATCGCGGATCGCGAATATACTTAAGTATGTTTCAAAACATGAATTAAATTGATATCGAATTAAATCGCGGCTGTTCGCGGATCGCGAATATCAATCGCGGCTGTTCGCGGATCGCGAATATCAATCGCGAATCGCGGATCGCGAATATACGTAAGTATGTTTCAAAACACGAATTAAATTGATGTCAATGAATTCGTGACTTAAATCGCGGATCGCGAATATCAATCGCGGATTCCCCGAATTCTGCGGAATTATACATGAACTGTAGTCATCAACCGCGAAACAGTAATGAATCGCGAATCGTGACTGCATCCCTAAAAAACAAAAAGAAGAATCTGAAAAAAAAGAAAAATCTGGAAAAAAAACTTCAAATAAAAGAACATCATTTAAATTTTATGTGTCTGCTTTATTTAAAAAAAGAGAATGAACCTGTAGAAAAAAAAAATTGAATACATTTGAAAATACAATGCAATGATACATTAAGCTAAAAGAAGAAAAACCTGAAAATTTAGGTGCTGAAAATATCAAAGTCCACTTGAAAAAAATACATGTGATTTGCTATTTAACTATTCATTTATTGAAGCTTTAAAATATTTTAAATGAATACAATTTAAAGTAGTAAAAATAAAATTAAAATTAATTGGAAAAAAAATATATAATTGAAATACTTATAATAATAAAAAAGGCTAATGATAATATAATATAAAAAAATCAGCTATATTGCCTTAAGAGAAATACAGCGGATAAACTCGT
This sequence comes from Obolodiplosis robiniae, assembly GCA_028476595.1. Classification (NCBI taxonomy): domain Eukaryota; kingdom Metazoa; phylum Arthropoda; class Insecta; order Diptera; family Cecidomyiidae; genus Obolodiplosis; species Obolodiplosis robiniae. The sequence continues at coordinate 11,282,230 of CM052017.1, read as the reverse complement.
TTTCTTGTGAAGGGATAACGGCAAATTGGGCATTTAGCGTATTGCCCGCCGTTTAAAACATGTTTCACACATTCTGAACAAAAAACATGCCGGCAATGTAAAATTCGCGGATCATTTGAAAGAAGATCATCATGGCAAATTGCGCAGATCGGACGCTCAGCCAAATTCACCTCCAATTGCTGCTCGACTTCAGCTACCGCATTCACATTTACTTCAGGTGCTGGTTCCGGTGCTGGTTCTGGTGCCGCTACAACTTCCACATCGACAAATTGCACGTCATCGTCATCATTTGCCGGTTCGTCAGCTGCAACTTAGACATCAATAATTTGCACATCGTCATCATCGTCGTCATCTTCCGGATTCTGATCAGCAACCACGACATCAATCAATTTCACGTCATCATCATCATCACCATCTTCCGGACTCTCAGCACTTTGTTCACGTTCATTCACTGTGAGGTCCATGGCAACATCATCCAAAGCTTGGGCATCACTTCCATAAATCACTTCACTTGAAACATCGACGTCACTTTCACTAATTAAATCCACAACGTCGTTATCAGCAATTGGATGGTATTGGTGGTCGTAGAATTCCGGGCCGTCATTTACATCGAAGCCAGACTGTTGAATATGGTCGATCATCTCTGGCTCGTAATTTGTGCTCGCTTCCGATGGTGCTGGTGAATAACGTGGTGATGCTGCTGGATGTCCGGTTGATGTAGATGATGCGGGTGATGGTGTATCCAATCTATTCTGCATTTCCCGCATTGCCTCAAGAAACACCGAAAATGGAATCGTTGTTGCAGTCGAATTTAAACTTGAAGTAGATGGTGATGGTGATGGAGATGGTGACTGATTGTGCGATCGTCGTTGATATGGGTGATTTGGATGCACACGTAAATTTTCCCTTGTTAATGGTTGAACATTCGGTCGATGCTCGCGTACATTTTCCGATGTCGACGGCCGCACATTCGCTCGATGTTCACGCACACTTTCCGAATCGCGCACATTTTCCGATGTCGATGGCCGTACATTCGCTCGATGTTCACGCGCACTTTCTGAAGTCGATGGTTAGACATTCGGATCAAACACATTCATGTTGATGAAAATGCTGCGCAAAATAAGGATATTTTGGAGCAGTTGGTCTAGGATGATTCGGATCATGGTAGCGATGACTTATTTCAACAAAGTAAAGTTTAAAACTGAGTTCTGGAGAAGATCGGCAGATATTTATAGCACAAATTTTCGTTCAAATTTAGCATTCCATCTCTCTCACTCCAAACTTAAATTCCAATACACACACCAACTAATATCTCCATCCCTTAGCATTTTGTTGTGGTGAAATGTAAAATCAACATGTAAACATGCTTTCCTATTTCATTCCATGCACTTTCAGGCAATTTTTATGACAGCCTCGTCATAGAATAAGGATTTGTGTAAGATCAAAAGCAGCGGCAATAAGTTGAAAGAAGAAAATGTAACAAACAAAGGTTAAAGTGATTGCACATTTATTGTTTTCGTTCATTCAATGATGTTTGCTTCTCTAAGTTCGGAAATTAGTGAGTTTATTTCTTGATCATGGTAAGAATTACCAGCAGCACGTGATGCGATTAACAAATGCAATCTTTCACATAGCTCATTCGGGTCATCATAAAACTCATATGTGATATTTTGATTGTATTCCTCCTTTCTTTGTACGTTTAGGTCTTTTCATGTTTTCGGTTCCCTCAGGATCTTTCTTCTGCACCCCTTTTCTACCTTTCTTTCGTAATCTTACGTTACATTGCCTTTCTTCGTCACTGTCCGACGTAATTAATGAAATATTTTCGTGTGGAATTTCATCCACCGTGATTGCTCGCTGTTTTCGTGGAGTAATACATGTCTCTTTATTGGAATCAGCAAATTGTATAGGTACCCAGACCCCGCGCGCCTGCCAGGCATTACTATGCGATGGATCCATCAACTTATTTGAATCCATCGCTTAAATTTATCTACTAAATGCAATGCGACTGACGTATTCATGCTTGTCTGCTACAGCGTAAGCAGTGGTACAGTGGTTTCACTTTTCCAGTAAGTCGTTTTTTCTTCGGAAAATTGGAGAATTTCTGCCCCTCGACAGCTTCAGCAAGTCTTTCAATTTTTTTCGTTATAGGTTGGTATTTTTCATTCAAATCAATTTCACGGGTCATTCGATTTTTGTAGGCCGCATTGAATTTATCTTGAATAACTTTTCGTGTATTGACGAGCTTGGATTTAATATCCTTTTCGCGATTTAACTGTTTCTCACGGTTGCTATCAAGATTCATGTTTTATATTATATGTTACCGTATCTGAATCAAAACATATACTAAAGTTCTTTTTACTGATTGCAATCCTTACATACTTGTAAAAAATTGCTGAAATTTTGTCTGTATCGACCATTATTTGCATCGCTATCTAAATCGATTACAACGAATCCATATTTATGCTGCCAACACTCCAAACAAAATCTCTTAAATTCATCAAATTTCATGTCGCAATTTACACCAAAATCATTGTAGGCATGCTTCAAGTTCAAATCATCCTGTTTGAATAGAATCAAAAAATTACAGTTATCGCGAATTGAATGTTTGCTCAGCTTAGTTAGTGTTTGAGTCAAATAAATAACGTCTGTTTGATAATGCCGCCCCATACAAAAAAGACTTCGAACACGATCTTGACTTTTATCACAAATGACATCATCAAATACAAAAATAGAATTCCGCTTCGCTTCACTAGGTTCAATCACATCATCTGAAGATGAAAATGTAAAATATCCGATCTCTTTGATTGGACTTAGAATGTCATGCAAATATTTGTATTTATCTTGCTCCAATGTCTTTGAATAAATATATAAATTTTCTAATTTAAGTCCATTTTCTGATTCGATCAACCTTATCAGCAAATTCGTTTTTCCACAGCCGCTTGGGCCGGCAATGATACACCTCAAATTGTTCGGTAAAAGTGGACTATGTCGCTTTTCCTTTGATTGATTGCTCGAAGCTGAATCACCAATATTTCTGACAGGAATGTCCATAGCATGTTTAACGAAACGCATCTTGAGATCAACTGAGAATGTGAATCTGATAAATAATGAATTTATATTTTGAATGAAATTATTCGTACGCGAATTGTTGAAGAGAGAAGATCAAAAATGGTTGGTAAAGCATCGAAAAAAAGTGTAAAAAAGAAATCGCGGAAAGTGCGTAAATGCTGCGGACAAGGACTTTTTGATAAGCTCATAGACAAACTCCCATTTGAACTGCATTTGCCAAGCTATCAATATTGCGGGCCAGGTACAAAATTAGACGAGCGCCTGGCTCGCGGGGACAAAGGTGTAAATAAATTAGATGAATTGTGCAAAGAACATGATATAACATACGCAAATAATAAAGATTCCAAGACACGCTACGAGGCAGATAAAAAACTAGGATCGGCTGCGTTTAAACGTGTTTTCTCGAAGGATGCGAAATTCGGTGAAAGGGCTGCATCACTTCTTGTATCCGGTGCGATGAAAGTCAAGAATGGCTTACACAAAATCGGTTTGGGCATTCCGAAACCAAATGGCCGAAAAAAAGCTAAAAAAATCAAGGAAATAAAGTTCGAGACATTGATCAAAAATGTAAAAAAAGACATGCAAAACTCAAAGAAAGCAAGCCTTGAGTCCACGGTTACAGCGGCACTCAAATCAAGTAAAAAAACTGCGAAAGGGAAACGTATCAAAGTACCGAGAGTGATAAAAGTGCCAAAAATCTCCGGAGGTGTCCTTCCACTCATACCAATCTTTGCTGCTCTAAGCGCGATTGGGTCTCTAGCTGGCGGTGCATCTTCAGTAGTAAAAGCAATAAAAGATATTAAAGCTCAATTCGAGGCGAATAAACATCAGACCGGGGCAATGGAGCTGAAAGTCGGTCAAGGTTTATATCTAAAACCGGCTGCAAATGGATTCGGACTATACTTAAATCCGCATAAAAATACAGCTGGCGACGGTCTCTACTTGAAGCCACATTAAAAAAACATGTGGTGAGCGTCCCACAAGATAGACCACTTACCAATCATGATTTAATCAAATACGTTGAATTATTAAAAATTCCGCATTTTCAAGGTGTTTTTATGCGCGATACACTGCCGAAAAAACCAAGAAAAATAGAATGTTTGATACTAAATCATGATAGTGTTCGATCAAATGGGACGCATTGGACCGCATTGGTCAAAATTAATGATTCAGCATGGTACTTTGATAGCTTCGGAAATCTTCTTCCGCCACTCGAATTGAAGACATATTTAGGGGAAAAAGTGAAACTCATGCACAACTATCACCAATATCAAGAATTTGAAACCGTTGTATGCGGTCAATTGTGTTTGGAATTCTTACATAAATTTTGGTCAAACGTATAAATGCAAGTGAAGTTAAGCGAAATTGATCAGTATTAGAAATGATATACAATCATGACATCGTTTACTGTAACACTAACCGGCAATACATCCGAATTATCAGCCACAATATTTCCTGAGATAGTTCTTGATTAAAATCAAAGCTATTCGTGCGGTCTTCTGGATTTCACAGCGTATCATTCAATTCCAAATATCACAAAAGATAACAATATTTTTCATTTCATTGACGGAAATGGTAAAGCGAGATCTATTGAAATCCCAGTCGGATGCTATGAAGTTGATGATTTATTGCGGTATATAGCGACTTGCCTGAATGAAATTGCAATTAGTTTCTACTATTCAATCAACAAGAATACATTAAAAGCTTCTATCAAATGTGATCATCAAATTTTACACAACGAACCGAAATCCGTTCTCAATGTGCTGGGTTTTACACATCATTTATTTGCCCATTATCATTTATTGGCCCATTATCCCGCGTCGGATAAGCTGCATTCAAATTTCCATTGTGGATCAAAACGGTGAATCAATCGATTTTCGCGGTGAAGAGATAACAGTTCGAATACATATAAAACGAGACGATAAATAATTGGAAAATAAAAATAAAATGCTTCTATACAATTCAACAAGTGTTCAAACATTCGGATTTAATGATATAAATGTTAATTCGATGATCAACAAAATCACTCGACCTAAAACCATTAAGCGTACAACATCGCGATCGTCAAAGCGTAAATTATCAAGAAAAAATATCAAGTTGTTGGAGTCCTTAGGGTTTAAAGTTAAAAAATAGGACAACATGAGTGACATTCTGAGTGTAATGAACATGCCTGTTCGCGATAGCACCATCATTCGGAAGCAATATCATAGCTATTCACCATACACTTCATCATTTAATGCAAATGATGAAATAAGAATAGCCATTCAATCACAGGATTTATATGTTTTACCATCGGAGAGCTATATTTATATAGAAGTTGAAGTTAGACGTAGACAAGGTACCGAACATGAAGCTATAGTTGGCACATGGAGTGCAAATTGTGCAGCGCGTTTTTTCAGTGAAATACGCTATGAAATAAACGGTGTTGAAATTGACCGTACGAAAAATGTCGGAACATCAAGCAAAATGAAAAATCTCGTAGCATCAACTCAAGCAGGACAATATTTTTTGGATCAATTGTCACATGCTTATACAGATTTGGCATTGGCAGTGAGAACGTATTCATTCATTATTCCTCTGAATCAAGTTCTGGGATTCTGCGATGACTATCGAAAAATATTATTGAATTGTAAACATTTGGATTTCTTCGAGAGACAAAACTACCCTCAGAATCCGACGAGCACGGAGAAAAGACATCATGGATATGGAAAAACGCTACAAAGGCAAAAAACTAGACCATATGTTGCCAGATTCTTGTTGGTGGACTTGTCAAGCTGATTCTTCAGAATCTTAATCGAATTCCGATCCAATTTTCACATTTTGTCTATTTTTAGCAATCAAAACAGTAAATAAATCCAATGTTGACTCTGTTTTGATGAGAATTTTTTTTTTTATGTGAACGTCATATATTTATATCGAAGGCACTACTTTTTAGTGAAACATTTGTGTGAAATTGGCTCGAATTCGGGAAATTTGTATGGGAGGTACGCTGAAATCTTATCCTAATGACTTGAAACTTGGTGTGGATAATTTTCCTTTCCAAAAAATGTGATTCTGAAAGTTTCATGGCGATCGGTTGAGAAATGAGCATAGTCCCTATACAAAATTTCACAAATTTTGCATCGCGAAATCAGCAAATTTGAAAGTGAATAATAAAGAAAAATGACCTAGCCTGGAAGTCGGACTATGCGCGTTGAACTCAGTCGGTGGTCCTCTTATAGGATCAGTTTAGATCAATGCAGCATTATATCGACTGTTCCACTGTGTTATCAGTAATGAAACCGTATAAATCATTAACAGATTCTGTCGCTATCATTCACTTGTTTGTACTCAATTTTTTTACATGTTTCCACATTGCCTTTATCATTTTACCTGTTTATTTTTGTTATCACTGCGTAATGGTCGCTGAAAGGCACACTAACCGTGTCTATTGAATGTTCGGCGTTTGAAGTGAAATTGGATAAACAGTGGTCAACAGCGTGCCCGACACATCTCTTGTAATATCTGTATTGCAAACCACAAATCCATAGCTTTTGACGAGGTTAAGGTATTTTGTTTTCGTGGCACTGAGTCCATCATCATTAAGGTTTATGTAAGTATCGCCGGCCAGTATGCATTTCGTTTGTTTATTTTCATTCAAAAGTTGCTCTAAAGTTCCAAAGAAGTGGTTAAAATTGCTGTATTTCGGTGCACGAAAAAGTCCAATAATGGTTAAGTCATTCAGTGTCTCAATATTTTTTACTCTCTAACTAATGTAGCTTATTCGTCCATTTGTTTTTTTTCAGTGTCGGTGACACTAAGTTCGCTTGCGACATAGATTGACACGCCGCCTCCAATGCTATAATCGCGACACGCATGATAGCTGGAGTACCCATTCATATTGAATAGATCACACAATTTTTGGTTGAACCATGTCTCACAGATTATTATTATGTTGAAAAACGTGCGGAGCTACGTGGTATGTAAAAGTATGTGCGTTCGCTTTGACAGCTCAATAGTAATTCAATTAATGATTTATTGAATTTTCATTAGAATTTATTGAATATCTAAAACAAAGAACCGATGAGATTTATTATACATTTAATATTTTGAAGATGGCTGATTTTTTTTGTACACATTAAGCTTGTACACATTTAGCTCAATTTTAATGATACAGATATAAATTGGATAAAACGTATTTATCTTCTTCTATGAGAGCAGAAGACTATTCACACTCTCTTTAAGAAAGTTTTTCATTCAATTAATTAATGCTTCGAATATGGTGTGAACGAATGATAAAAGTATATTGCGAATAAAATCAAAAAGAGCGTTCCTGTTCCGCGTTAATTGGAATGAAATACATATATCGAAATAAACATGAGAATAAATGGTATTTCATGGGTAAAACTAACTTTTCCACTCATTTCCCGACAGTCTACGTGTTCACAGGCTATCTATTTATTATCGTATCATCATGTAACTTTGAGTATAAGTCACACACAATTTCAAGTAATTACGATGAAATTTAGGATTAATTATTACTACGAATCGGCTGTGCCATCGTGCCAACAATTTTTTGCGTATAACGTACAACGGAGAATGTACCACACATGGACACAAAATTTCTCTGGTCATGGTTGCATCATATTTTTTAGGTTCAAAACGCATAGAAAACTCTTTCCAGGTGTTTTGAATGTTTTGGACCGATCGCTCGTAATGCTCAATCAGGCTGGTCAAAACCGAGATTGTTCGACAAGAAAAGTTTATGTCGCGGGTTTCACTCCATCAACCCAGTGCACTGACATTCTCAATTACTTGAAGTCATTTTTGAGCACCCGCCCTTACGTCGAAAAAGTGAAATGCGTAAAATTGGTGAGCGAAAACCGTAAGTCCCGATTTTGTTATGTCTCATTTCGACTCGTGATGCCTGCGCACATTTTCAAGTATTTTGTGAAGGCCGAGATCTGGCCGGGCAAACTTTTTGTCAGCGAAATTGTTCCCTTGGGCAAATCTTCGGGAAATTTTCCCAAGCTTCAAACCTCGAAACAAAAAAGCAGGCAGCCACAGCAGAGCACCAACGATTCTCGTGGGAAGCGGAAACCAGCAAATCAAAATCGATTCGTTCACCGTCAGCCACACCCACAGCTCCCGTTTCGAGCCAAACCACAGAGCTCCAGACTGCTGGAGTGCCTCGAGTGTCTCCGAGCTCCTCTGATGGACCAGAAATGGTCCAGCCAGTGCGAATCAGTCCAGGTAAACCAAGATTTATTTCGAATCCGTCGTCGGCAATAGAAGTAAATTTATATTTCCAAAATGTGAGAAGTCTTGTAAACAAGGGCAGGGATTTCGCTCGCTCAGTATCCTTCCTCTTCTACCAAATTATCATCTTGACCGAAACCTGGCTAAATATCAGCATCTCAAGTGCGGAATATTTTGACCACACCTTTAGAGTTTTTCGTGGTGGAGGCGTGCTTATTGCCCTAAGCAATGAAATTTTCTACACCGAACAAATTCAAATTCCACTCAATGACAAACTTGAGTATGTCTGCCTAAAGGCGAACGCAATGACACAAAACATTAACATATATAATGCGTATATTCCGCCGAGCTCGAATGGGGACCTTTATCATAGTCATCTCTCAGCTATCGAGAAAATCTCAACAAACCCCGAAGACACGATCATCATCGTGGGCGATTTCAATATGCCACATGTTAAATGGTCAAGAGAGAAGGACGATGACAATGTTTTGATTCCGACGGAATTCAATTCTGCACACACACATGAGCTCTGGCCTCCACCAAGTGAACTCTGTGCGAAACGTCAACAATCGACTCCTGGATTTAATTTTTACAAATGATTTCCTGAATGTGTCAATGGCTAAACCCGCTCCACTCGTAAAAGTCGATAGTTATCATCCGCCAATTCTGGTGACTTTTGATTGGCAACTGCTGCTCATCACACAGAGTCGCCGACTATAAAACTGCCAAATTTCAAGAGAGCTGATTTCGATGTCATAAATTCACATCTGGCAAATGTCAACTTCGACAATTTATTCGAAAATAAAAGCCTTGAAGAAAAAGTAGAGATTCTTTACAGCACACTCACTGATGTGATAACTCGCTATGTACGAAAAAAAGCAGTATGAGAAATGCCCATGGAAGAACAAACGACTCCAGGCGCTCAAAAATAAAATGAACAAAGAGTGGAAGCGGTTTAAGAAAACAGGAGTCAAGGGTCCGTTCGATATAGCATTTCGGAATTTTGACAGCCTCAATACTGAGCTGTACAATGGCTATGTTGATAAAATGAAATTAAATCTAAAGAGTGATCCTACCAGCTTCTGGCGGTATGTCAAATCGAAGAAAACCACTGAAACGAACCCAAAAAGATGCATTTTGGCGATCTCAGTTCTTCAATTGAAACAGCCCAGGCGAACTTTTTTGCAAACTCCTTCAAGTGCAACTACATTCCTGCATCATCTTTCAATGTTGTGCCAGCGACACTACCAAGTGATCCGCTTGAAGATGCCGTACTCGAATTGGATGGTAGTTTCATTATCGAGCAACTTTCTTCGCCCAACGCAAAGAAGGGTGCCGGTCCCGATGGAATCCATCCTCTTCTACTGAAGAAATGTGCTGAAAACTAATATTGCGAAACCGTTGGCCGACCTTTTCAATGAGTCGCTGGGAACGGGCATTTTTCCATGTGAATGGAAAAGATCCAGTGTGACTCCGATCTTCAAGAAAGGGGCCAGATCAAATGTTGAAAATTATCGTTGCATTGCGAAATTACCAACTATAGCCACATTCTTCGAGTGTCTCGTCAACATCAAACTCGTCGAATTAGTGCGCGATATAATCACAATTCAACAGCATGGTTTCATGAAATCAAGATCGACACAATCTGATGGAATTTGTCAACTACAGTGGATTGAACGCTGGTGCACAAATTGATGTTCTCTACACTGACTTTGCGAAAGCATTCGACAGGGTGGATCACAGCATCCTCTTCAGGAAACTCGAACGCCTGAATCTCCTGCGAAACGTACTTTCCTGGCTGAAATCGTACCTGACTGGAGGAACTCAATTCGTTAAATATGGTGCTCACAGCTCCGATGGCTTCTTGGTCACATCTGGTATACCTCAAGGAAGCCATTTGGGCCCAACACTGTTCCTGCTGTTAATCAATGGCATCATGGAGGAAATGCCGGCACTTTTTGCCGACGATATCAAATTCGCGAAAATTGTGAAGTCACCAGAGAACAGCGCCACCCTCTAACAGACGATCAACAAGCTGAAAGCATAGTGTGAACTGAACAATCTGCATCTCAACCTCGATAAGTGTGCAGTTCTATCAATCAATAGAGGGAGAAATACCATTTCATCCGACTACGCGTATGGGAACCACACCTTCAAAAAAGTCTCTGAGCACTGTGGGCGTATTGATTGATAGTAAGTTAAATTTCAATAACCATATCGATTCTATCTGTTCGAAGGCATTGGCAGAGATTGGCTTCGTGAAGAGATTCTGCGCTGATATCTCGAACATCGCTATTCTGAAGTCACTCTACTATGCGCTGGTCCAATCACACTTAGAGTACTGCAGCGTCGTATGGCAGCCATTCTATGACATTCACAAGAAGAAAATTGAGTCAATTCTCAAGCAGTCCACAACGTATGCCAGAAGAGAATATCCGACGGATGCTACAAAATTACTTCGTATAAAGAGCGCATCATCACTTTGAACATGACGAGCTTTCGACGCAGAAGAGTAAATGCTTCAGTCATATTTTTGTATGACATTTTAAATGGCAACACAAACTGTCCGACTGTGAGAAACGAAATTACAGTCAACCAAAATAATCGAGGCCTTCGCAGATCGGAGGCGTTCAAAGTCAACGACCAGAAGATGAGACTGCAGCCCCATTCACCTGTACCGCAAATTTGCAAATTTGCAAACAAAGTACCCGAACAACTTTTGACGGCGAGTATTAGAACTTCACTCATCATCTTCATCCGCAATGCTACAGATGGCTCATTCGAATTGGATTAATTACCGCTGCATCAAATACCTGGCCAGCTCATCATGAACTTTGTCCTGGTAAAGCCCCTTGTATATGTTCTCGCTCACGAGAAGCGGAATACTGCCAAATTTACAAAGAAATAAATTTTTTAAAATGTGTTCGTGAGACGAATCGACTACCTGACGCTGACTAGATCGTAACTGACGACGAATGGAAATCTGATCTCTACAATCTGTGATCCTAGTATTAAGAAACACATATTTATTATAGTCTTTAAATACTAATTATCATTTATAATTTATATTGGGAGAACAAATTGAAAACCGCGCATTCGTTACTAACTTCATATCTATCATAGATGTCATTATTTTGACTTTGACAGCTATTGTATCTTAAAGAGGATAAAAAAATACATTGAAAACGATCTGTCAAACTTATCATTCAGTTGAATACACAAGTTTATTATTGCGTTGAAAATGTCGAGCTACGTGCCTACAAAACAGCATTTGCGGGAAGTTTTACTTTATTGGTTTAATCTGAAGAAAAATGCTTCCGAGAGTCATCGTTTGTTATGCGAAGCATATCCAGAATATGCTCCGTCGATTAGAACGTGCCAGGAGTGGTTTGCGCGGTTCAAAATTGGTGATTTTGATGTGGAAGACAAAGAGCGTCCCGGCCAAGTGAAAAAGTTTGAAGACGAGGAGTTGGAAGCATTACTCGATGAAGACTCGTGTCAAACGCAAGAAAAACTTGCAAAATCATTGGGAGTGACACAACAATCCATCTCCTATCGTTTAAAAGCCATGGGAATGGTTCAAAAGCAAGGAAATTGGGTGCCATACGAATTGAAGCCGAGAGACATCGAACGCCGTTTTTTCACTTGTGAACAGCTGCTTCAAAGGCAAAAACGGAAGGGTTTTTTGCATCGTATTGTGACTGGTGATGAAAAGTGGATTCATTACGATAATCCGAAGCGAAAAAAATCGTATGGTTACCCCGGCCACGCATCAACATCGACGCCAAAGCCGAACATTCATGGCTCGAAGCTAATGCTGTGTATTTGGTGGGATCAGCTCGGCGTGATCTATTATGAGTTGTTGAAACCAAACGAAACCATCACAGGAGCATTGTACCGAACTCAATTGATGCGTTTGAGCCGAGCACTGAAGGAAAAACGGTCGGAAACGGTCGCAAGACACGATAAAGTTATTTTGCAACATGACAACGCTCGGCCACATGTTGCTCAGGTCGTTAAAACCTACTTGGAAACGCTTCGATGGGAAGTCCTACCCCACCCGCCGTATAGCCCAGACATTGCCCCTTCCGATTACCACCTCTTCCGATCAATGACACATGGCCTGGCTGAACAGCATTTCCATTCTTACGAGGAATGCAAAAAATGGGTCGATTCATGGATAGCCGAAAAAAGCACAGATTCCTTTCGACGCGGAATCCGTAATTTGCCTGAAAGATGGGAAAAAGTTGTGGCTAGCGATGGACAATACTTTGAATAATCAATTTGTAACCATTTTTCCATAATAAAGATCGAAATTTTGAAAAAAATGCGCGGTTTTCAATTTGTTCTCCTAATATATTGCGCACCCAAACACACTTTTGTAATATTGACAGCTCTAAAAATTGTGCACTATTATACAATCTATGATATTACTCGAAATCAAACTGTAATTTCTAAAAGCAAGGGCAATCAACTCTGATTCCCAATTTTTTGAAAAATCAGGTTTTTAGTGGAACTTCGTGCGGCTTTTTCCCTGTACCTACTAATTCAGCCAGTTCTTGGCGGTGAAATAAATAAATAAATAAAATCTCTTCATTTATTTTGTGTGTATATTGTTATCTACGAATTACAACCTATATACAAGAATAGGCGGGAAATCCATCGTTTTCTTGCCGGTTCTTTAAAGTAATTTATGGGATATTCTGGTAAATTGGTCGAAGTGTATTGGTTGAACGTCGGCGAGAGAGAGACAGAGAAAGCGAGAGTTTTTAATCCTCAAAAACTGTGTGACATCAATAAGTGATCGCCACTCGAGATGCTCGTGCATATCGATACACAAATATTCACGACGTCTACATGAGTGTATCAACAGATATCGCTTCGCAGCGCGCAATAAGGATTCAATTTTAATTTGCATTGGCGCATACTCGGTGAGATATTCGCTCGATTAATCGGCTTTTTCGGGGTGGTAGGCACATCCAACTGAGATTCAAGTCTCATCTCCTGTAATGATGCTTTTCATGACCGATTGGTGGTTTCAAAATGGCGTTGACTGATCCGAACCGTATCAGCAAGGTATCTAATTGTCAATCTACAATTTTTGAGCACCAGATCATTGATTTCCCTGACGTGGCTTATATCGGTAGACGTTGGTGGTCGTCCGGGGCGCTCTTCTCTTTCCTTTCTTGCTTAGCTTTCTTAGAAGTATTTGTACCACATACAAACATTTTTTTTCGATATAATCTGGTCATGGAAGGCTTTCTGTAACAAATCCAACGTTTCTGCGACCGAATATTAATTCCGCAAACAAAATTTGACTCAAGCTTTTTGTATGAACTTTTTCAACAGGCGTATCTCAAAAACTAATGAAGATTGCCATGCAATTTTATACAGATATCAGAAAACGAGAAATAAAAAAAGAAGAAAAAACACATTTTAAATTTGAGATCTATTGAATTCACATTCATAAATGAATTGAAAGCATATAATTTAAAGAAGATGCTTTCTCAAAGTTCGCACGGAACACTTAGGTACTAAGAAGGTCACTTCATTGAATAATCTTTCAGCGGTAAAGTTAAATAATGGCTTAACATAAGCAAGCTGCGCAAGCTTCTTTGCAATTTTGCAAACGAGTAAATGAACACAAATAAAGTGTCTGGGCATCACATAAAATATCGGTTCGATATTTCCGCGTTCTAAATTTGCTTGTTTTGAAACCAGATAAACTGTTTAGCAATGTTTAAAAGGTCAAAACACAAGGAATTTTTGGTTCTGATACTTTCAACTTAGTGATGACATAAAAAAATGGTTGGAAAGCTATCCAATGAAACCATAAAATTTGAATTTGGGAGGGTTATATGGGGAAAACCCAAAAAAGTCACAATTTAATTTTTACTCACACTTATTTGGGATGTATACCAATTTGGGTGATGATCTGAGGTTCTCTATGCAAAATCTTTGTAAAAGCCCTACCAAACCTATGCGAATCGTATAAAATGACTTTTCTCGAACGATTTTCCGTCAATACACAAGCAGTTCAACATGCAAACGGCTGATAGTCTCTTGGCATAAAATCAATGCATGAATTGAATGTTTCGCAATGAAAAACATAATGATGGGCTAGTATCGATTTTATCGTTTATGAGAATATTTTGGACTTCTTCATTTTCATCATGACGATAAATTATCGAATTTGCATTTCGATGTATGGTCTGGCAGCCAGACTCTGGCATAATAATTATGAATAACTTATTGAAACTTCATTTGAATTACACTAACAAAAATGCTCTGTGAAAATATGTACCAAAAATTATAAAAATTTGCAATTTCATGACTTAGAAACAGTGCTTGATTTAGATGTTTGAACCAAATCTAAATAAATTTGAGAATTCAATTTTTTATCTATCGTTTTCATATGAGATAAGATATCTCTCGAAAAGTTTAGATAATTTTGACATAATTCAATTATTTTTCAATTTCTAAAATTTCCTAATTTGGTCGATCTTGCGTTTCGAATAAATTCACCACAGTTTCCGTGCGTGAAAATATTTGAAAAATATTTGAAGTGCATCTTTTATCTGATCAAAAAAAAAAAAAAAACTGTTGAAAATTTTGAAATTTTGAAGGGACGTTTTTGTTGAAACAGAACAAAAATTTAATAAGAAAAAAAGAAATGGAATATTTCGATGAATGCGATTAATTTTTTTGATGAAAGGATTAGATTATGGAATTTTCATTAAATACAATAATGCAATACTTTTATGCACACAGTGGTGTTTAAAAAAAGATGAGATGGATAATATGAGACAGTCTCCGGGAATTTTATCTAGATAAGATAAAAGACGTAACTAACTCTGCGGTAAAATGTTAATTCATTCCGAATGGAATGAAACGGTGTTTAAGTAACAAGCTGAAAATGCAAGTTCCATTGAAGGAATTTTGCATGAAGTATTTCGGAATGTAAAAAATGAAACTCACTGTTTCATTGAAAGACCGTTTTTGAACAAACTTAATTCATAAAAATGCAAATACTATTCATTACAATTTTGAGAATTTTGTATGAACCATATCTTTGGTGATATCGAAAATATATAAATATCGATTACTCGACTTGTATAACCAGTCAATATTCACTACCAAAGAAAATGCAATTGCTTATTCAGACCGTTCTTTTTGCATTTGTTGTCACGAAATGTGTAAGTAAAATTTGGTTTTTCGCTATATTTTGCACGCTGAGTCCGGCGTAAAAAGAACATGTTTAAGTTTTAATCATTGCTTTGTACACTGTCAAAAATCTAATACTTCATTCATGGGCATGTGACTATTATACGTAAGTTAATTTACATTTGTATATAAACCAAATGTCAAAGTATGGTTTGGTTTGCCACTTTGAAGAATAGTTTGACATTTGGTTTATTGACACTTTACGTCGGTTTATATACAAATGTTAAATTAACTTGCGTAGAATAGACATATGCTTATAAATGAAGTACTAGATTTTTGGAAGTATATAGAATTTTGCGAAGCATGTACACTAAACGTATTCTTGCACAGTTTTGGAGCATTCTTTACACCAAATATAACGCTTATAGTATATCGTGTAATTTCCATTTCAAAAATGTCCGACACAAAAAACCAATTTGGTTACAACAAAATTTATCTGAATACTACAAAAATTTTACCGCAACCTATAGTTTTGCGTTTTGAGCTATCGTAATAAATTTTGTTTATGATGATTATTTTTATGACGGGCTTCGTTGTTAGGATTGGATACAAATAACATTTTTATGATTATATAATCTTACCATAATAAAACGTTATAATGTTATCAGAGTTATATCATAATAATTATCATGATTTATCATATTAATTTATCAGGTTCAATCATTATAATTATTAGGATAATATACTAGGAAATCATAATTATGGTTCGTTTAACATATTTATTAGGATTTATCATGATCATTATTACGATTCAACCTGAAAAATATTAAAATAAATCATGTAAATTATTATGATGCGATCTTTATAATTATTACGATCGAAATCGAAAAACAAGCAGTTTTCCCACAAAACTCACCAGAAACAACAAGAACAGAAAATAAGAAAATATGTGGAAAAACTGCTTGCTTTTCGATTTCGATCGTTATAATTATATTGATCGCATCAAAATAAGTTTTTTTATTTTTTTAAATAATTTTCAGGTTGAATCGTAATAATTACCAGGGTTGAACCTGATGAATTAATATGATAAATCATGATAATTATTATGATGTAAATCTGATAACATTATTACGATTTTATTATGATAAGTTAATAAAATCATGATAATGTTATTACCATCCAATTCTAATAACGGTGTTATTCAAAATGCTTATTATTATTAATTTATCATAAAAAAAAATTATTACGTGCAAAATAATATCAATTTTGACAATAATACATAATATTCTATTGAAATCTATACACAGAAAATAAATTATCTGTAAAAAGTACAGACAGCGGGAGTAAAATCGAATTTTCCAACCATTTTTGTGCGGAGGTTGCACACTTCGCAACATTTTCCGTAAATTCAATTTTACAAAAAAAATTGCGAAATTCATTACCTGCAAACAAAAATGGATGGAAAATTCGATTTTACAACCGCTGTCTGTACTTTATTTTCTGTGTATATATTTTACTGCAAACACATTTATTTGACCAAAACAAGTAAAAATTGGAAATTGGTTAACAATTTGTGGTTGCGGCAAAATATATATGGTATTTGCTTGCCGCAAAGAAATGTGTGTGTATACATCAAGGGTCAGAGTAGTAATAGAATAATCATTCTAGTATGTAAATAATAGAAAACAATGTAGCAGTAATTCCATATAATTCCATCGTATGTCACATAATGCAGCATACTGCTACATTTCCAATTCTCTTTTACCACCATTCCTTATTTATTAATTCACCGTCTTATATAGACTGAATGATTTCATTTACATAAATTGTATAATTTATAATAATTTTCAATTAATGAAGCGCCACCCAATCGGATTATCCGGTTATCAGACCTAATGACTTCGGAGTGAGGCTCTATGATATCCGATTTTACTCATTGGTAATCACCATTTTTACGGTTTTACTTATTTACAATCATTTCAATTCGTCTTGAATTTGTATCTTCCACTCTTATTATACTTTGCCTAAATATATTTCTCGATACCGATTGAAAAAATTGCTTTTTTGCCTTATCGATATAGCCACAGTCCTCACTAAACGGCTGATAATGCGCCCAATTCCTATTGATAGACTTAACTCTAATCAAATTAAAATCATTGTTTCTAAAATATCTTTGGTTTGGATATTATATTGCAGTCTTATGGATTTTTTCTATCATAAAGCATATCTGATTCAATTTTATCACAGCAACAAACAGAGAATTCGAAGTGTAGAATTATCCTGTATTATATGACATTAGGTGGAATTATATGGAATGATTGCTGTATTGTTTTGGATTATTTACGTCCTAGATTGATTATTATTCTAGTACTGATTGGAATGCATCAACAAAATACTTACACAAACTACCGTTTTTTATATTCTGAACAACAAACCAAACCTTTGCACAGATATACACTGTTTTTGAACATGTTTCCCACTTTTGCGGGACTAAAATTTCTCAAGTATACTTGATATGAATGCCTGAGAAAAATAACGACTCTTTTCAAGTTACATTGAAATGAAACTTGAATACAGAATACGAAAAACTGAAACTTGAAAAATATTCATGTGGTCTTCTCGGATGTTTCATTATTGTGAATTTTTTCTTCAGTCGTGATATTGCAAAGTTTTATTCTCAGTTTCAGTAATGCGTGTATCTTTTCTATGCTTCAGACTGCCATGTTGGAAAGATTTGAGTCGTTATTATTCTCAGGCATTCATATATTATATCATAGAATTTCTGTTCAATCAATAGGATCATGTCTGGGGTTCACCAGCTAGCAATTCAATACCAACTCCAGAATATATAGATCAATTGAGTGAAATCTATACCGTACCTCTTGGAGAACTACTGGCTAGCTTTGATGATTGTTATAAATCCGTGGATGGTAAGAACTTGTTAGCCACAATTAAGAAACTGAATACTAGCAAACTCAAGAACAAAGACGTGCGTGAAGCATTTTTAAAAATTCTCAATGATTTTGCTGGTAAGAATGGCAAATTGGATGCGAGCATTCACAAAATTGCTGCATTTAATGATGAAAATTTGGACATCGTATCTTTACTCACAACTAACTATAAAACATATAGTAATGAAATCGACAGAAATCCAACTTTGAAAAAAAAATATGATGAAATGCTTGCGTTTGCACTAACTCGTCGTGATGAAATTCTAAAGACCCAAAATCTCCTTATAAGTGTAATTAACTCTTTAAAAGCCTACCTACTGGAATTTTGGTCTGTTTTGAGAAAGCCTCACAACAATGAGGCAAAGTTGAATAAATTGCATGATAAAGCCGCAAATATTATATTATCCTCTGATATGGAACAATTGAATGCAAAATTAAAAGCTCTCGGTGTACAATACAGTAAAATGCGTGAAAATCTTGAAGCCTGGCAATTTGCTTTTTACACACGTTTTCATAAATAAATCGCTTCATCGGAATATTTGAGCGTGGGAGCATGTATAGAACTCTCATAGAAATGTTTTGCAGTTTATCGCTAAAATCATAGTGAGGTATTGCTTTAAATTTGACATTCGTAACAAATTAACAACATATTATCTAAACGCATAATATTTATTCAACGCATTGACGCATGTGAAAATAATTCGCAAAACAGACACACTGTATTACGTTATTTGTATTAAATATAAGCATAACATTTTCTTTTAACGGTGAATAATATTTAAGTTGTCATAGCAAGCAATTTCTGTAAGAGAATCTAATCATATTTTAAACGCATAATGCAACCTGATGTAGAAATGTTTGTTATTTGGACATAAATCAATAAATATCAACAAAAATAAGCAATTCGTGTTTATATATAGCCTTAAGACGACTGAAATAAATCCGTTCCACCAATCCTCTATTCTTTTCTGCCGTAATATTCATTAATAATATGATTATATTGTTTGAGTTGCAAAGAAACTATATAAAATTTTCAAATGTTTTCTGATTGAATTAGTATTAGAACCATATATTTATTATTGATTACATTGTAGTTTCCTTGTATAGCCTTTGCTTTGGAACTATAATTGCATCTATTTATTAAAAAATATGTTTAAATGGAAATCAATGGCAACTCAATTTCCAACAATTATCATTTCTATCAGAGAGATAGAGAGGCGAGTGTAATAGGTCTACCGGTTGAAAATGTCGTTTTTTTTATACGAATCAATGCTTTATTAAAGAGAAATGGATACAAATTTAATATTCAAAGTATTGCCCATCGCTGGCCACATATTTTTCCCATTTTTCTGGCAATTCACGGATACCCTTTCTGAAAAATTCGACCGGTTTGGCCGCAATCCACGAATCGATCCATTTTTTGACTTCATCGTAATTACGGAAGTGCTGGTCAGCCAGGCCATGTTGCATCGATCGGAAGAGATAGTTATCGGATGGCGCAAGGTGTGGACTATACGGCGGGTGGGGTAGGACATCCCATTTGAGCGTTTCAAGGTAGGTTTTGACGACCTGTGCAACATGTGGCCGAGCGTTGTCATGTTGCAAAATAACTTTATCGTGTCTTGCGACCGATTCCGACCGTTTTTCCTTCAGTGCTCGGCTCAAACGCATCAATTGTCGTTGGTAGACCTCGCCTGTGATTGTTTCATTCGGTTGCAACAGCTCATAGTACACCACACCCTGCTGGTCCCACCAAATACACAGCATAACCTTCAGGCCATGAATATTCTGTGCGGCCATCGGTGATGATGCATAGTCGGGGTATCCATACGTTTCCCGACGTTTTGGATTATCGTAATGTACCCACTTTTCATCGCCATTAATAATTCGATGCAAAAAACTTTTTCTTTTGTGCCGTTGAAGCAGTTGTTCGCACGTGAAAACTCGTCGTTCGACGTCTCTTGGCTTCAATTCATATGGCACCCAATGGCCTACCTTTCGGATCATTCCCATTGCTTTCAAACGATCGGAAATGGTTTGCTGAGCGACGCCAAGTGATTTTGCAAGTTCTTCTTGCGTTCGTGACGGATCTTGATCGATCAATGCCTCCAATTCATGGTCTTCAAACTAATCCAACTGGCCGGGGCGTTCCTTGTCTTCGGTGTCGAAATCACCATATTTGAACCGCTTAAACCACCGCTGACACATTCTAACGTCTATAGAATAGCCCGAGTAAGCTTCGGTGAGCAATTGATTCGCTTCGGTTGCTTTTTTCTTTAAATGGAAGAAGCATATTAAAACTTCCCGCAAATGTTGTTTTGATGGCACGAATGTAGACATTTTACGGCTTCACAAAAAAAAAATCATTTTCTCTAATGACCAATAACCTAGACTGAAATAATTAGACAATGACATGAAGTTTCTGATGTGACAGCTGTCATAGCCAAAATTCGCCTCAGAGTAATACATCTGAAGTTGTCTGCAATAACGACATTTTCAACCGGTAGGCCTATTAATATAATAATTCGATTTTTTATGCATCTGGCATTTTGAGTTTTGAAAAAATAACAAAAATCGTTTATGTGGCGACCTCTAGTGCTATTTTTGATAACAAATTTGCTTTTTCGCTTCGATTTAATATTGAAATTTAAGAAAAATGCAAACTTCTAGAGACAAATATTTACAAAAATGGTGGATAGTTTCGTTCCAAATCTAGCATATTTGCCGCATCCATTTCAAATCCTGCCAATTCCTGCGTTGAACTCTTCGCCAAATCCCCTACACAAAATGGTACGAGTTTTATCCATGGATATCACGATTTCTTACACAATGAAGGATATGGAGATAATGATGACGATCACTATGAAGATCTCTACTCGTCTGACGATGGTATACGGGTCTATATTTCCGATATTTTATTAATATTATAGTGGTCCACTATTTTAGTGACAGAAAGGATGTAGGGAGTGGGGACAGCACCGCTCCTTATTGTTTCTCGTTATTTTGCATTCCCAAAATATCTATGCCTGAAATCGGGGCAAATAACGTCTGCATCATTTGAATCTGAGGAAATTATATATGATCGATTGGAGAATCATCATTGTCGTTTACGTATATGCTATTGGTGCATATGCTTTACCGGCGTTTGATGATAATATTTTACTGTTAAGAGACACATACTTCCAGCAGTTTTTCGGATCAGCTACTTAAAATTAGATTCGATATCAATTAACGAACTTTGATATAAAAAGTTTTGAAGCGTCTCAAAATAATACTTAACTGCATTGTACTCAGAGCGTAGAGATTCAAAAGAAATTGAGTTCGATTTAATAGGCACACGAGGAATAAACTGCAAAAACGCGGGGTGAACAATATCATAAAAGGTTTTTACGATCGAATTGATTGGTGATGAAGCATTTATAGTAGATGTGAAAGATGATCTCTCGAATACTTCATTCAGGGCCTCAAAGTTGGAGTCATTTGAAAATCCTGGTGGCATTCGGGTCAGTGTAGAAAAGTAAATCCAGGCCGTTACCGGATCCGTTTGGGATATTTTGCAAATGGTAGAATCCATTGCTTGGTAGTGGGGTGTAGGTTATTTGGAAGTGGTTGTTAAGTTGCGAAAAATTGCTTATTGTTGAAATAAGTGGTAATTGTGCAAAAATTCCAAATTTCGTTGTCTGTTAGACGCGTCGAATTTGGTTTTTGTGTGCGGGGTCCAGTGGGGGTGTGGGCATTGGTTGTCTTCGCCTCTTTCGTCGTCGAATTGCGTCTATTGGGGGATGGGGATGGCGAGAGATTTGCGGCTGGTCTTTTCACCGAGGTGGTGGTAGATACAAATTCACGGATTCCCACAATATTTGGTCCAAATGATTTATATATTGTCGTTGGTGGAGATTTTGAAAGAGCAGAATGTCAGATGTTCAAATCGTTAACAACCCTTGCTCTTGATGCAATTACATTTGTCTTTTTGTATGCAAAAGCAACAACAACAACAGGCATTTACAGACCATAATTGCTTGACCAGAAGCTGAAGGTCTATTTTACGAAACAATTTTACTCATATACCCATAACAATACCTCTCCACAAACCCCGATCGAGAGCCAAGTTTTGAGTTTCATCATACGATTCATATACTCTCTCATTCATATCACATTTAACCAAATCTGAATAACGTCTACGTGGTCTACCCCAAAATGTAAATAAACTGAATGTCATTCCAAATTGTGGAATTGACATAACCACAAATTGAATATACATTTTAACTTAAACAGTTTTCCACTGCAATGGATTTCAAGTGCAATGCTTTGTGAAAATTTATTTTCTTATGTTAAAGATGTATTTATGAATTTGCGGAAAGAGCATCAAGTCGCTGAAGATTCTGATAGATTCAAATGTGTTGCAAAACTTTTTTCCATGTTTCTTTTCCTAAATATGCTCACATCATTGTAAAAGTCGCAGCGAACATTTGCATTTGAAAACACTAGAATGACATTTGGTTTATTTGCATTTTAGCCGGTTTATTGACAAATGTAAGTTAACACGCGCATTATTGAAACATGCCAATAAACGAAGTACTAGATTCAAAGCTGAATTTTGAGTTTCTTAAATCTAACTATCTCCTATTCAGTGACTTAAAAATAAATTTTAATGAACACAAAAGAGCTTATTGGGTGCCTTATCGCTAGCAAACCTGTGACTTGAGTGCGTTGAGACTTTTGCGGTCGTATAGTGTTCGTTCGTTGACGCGGAGATGGCGGTCGATTTGTGCTGGTCCAATCGGATTTATTGCTTCGTTAGTCTCGCGGTGATTGTCCCCGTATTTTCTACGGATTAGTGCATGTGGTGACGGATACACTTTGTTCGGTCTTGTATGTGGGAAAATTCTCGACCCATTGTTTCATTTAATCTCATGTACGTGAACTGATTCGATTTATTGAACAAGTAATTATTAAAAGTTCAATTGCCTCATTCAAAAAATTTGATCTTGACAGCTGCGAAATGGGTGGAAGCCCGATTGATTTTCATCCAAGAGCAAATCGACAATAGCTCTTGTTCTCTTTTCCACAATTGTGCTATGTATTTTAACGACAACGCTCAATAGAGAAATTCCCCGATAGTTATTGTACCCTCTATGACTGCCTTTCTTATGACGTGGTGAAATGACTGCGCCACCCAACTCTTCAGGGACAACAGAGGAACCCCAAGCTAAATTAAAGATGTGATGTAACCAGCGAACACCTACGATACCACTACTAATCAGATATTCATTCCGAATCTCATCCACACCCGCAGACTGACCCCAGCTCAACTTATTTATTGCAATCCGAGTTTCATCGATGCTTATCTCTTCGAAACACTCTTCACTCACATTTCCATTCACATTCTCATTCATCAAATCGTTTCAATTGCATTCTTTCTGCTCATCACTACATTGCCTGACTGTACTCAATTTTTTCTACGTTTATACTCTATGTATACTCTATTTGATCCTCTAATTTTATGAAAATGGTACTCAGAGGGGATCAATTTTAAAAAAGAGAGGATAATTTGAGAGGTAATTTAAGTGCCATATTTTTTCATATCGAGTACAAAAAAATAAAAGAGAGTTCCATTTTCAAATTTAGAGGCCCATTTTCCAATTAACCATTGCCCGACTTGTCCAAAACAGCTCGAGGAGCATGTTTCTTACCACCATTCCTTGACCAGAAAACCTTAGTCCTCTGCTGTCCAGCATCTTCTAGATCCTGACCTTATCTCATTCTCCCTCTTTTGCCTCTTTCGCCTTCATTTTCATAACACGCTTTTTTTCCCTATACGACACCAGATTTTCGTCAGTAATTTTCTTTCACAGCAATTCTAATATCTTCATTCCACCATTCAGTCTTCTTTCTCCCATTCTTGAGTACAAACATGCCACAACACTCTTTTGCTACTTCTACAATCACTTCCTTGAACAAATTCCATTCATACTTAATATCAGGCGCTTCATTCACTTCAACCTGCGCAAATATTCCCCCTAATTTTGCTAAAAACTCTCTCGCTACATTCACATATCGCAATATTTCCACTTTCACTCTTTTTATTGACCTCTGATAGCTTCTTACGCCACTCTTGCTAATGCAAAGTTTGCTGGGTACCAAGTAGTGATCAGAGTCCAAACCAAAACTTCTATACACTCTTGTATTTAAAACTGTTTTGTGCAAGCTTGCTTCAACGATAATATAATCGAGAAGAGATTTTTGATTCTGACCAGGATTTTCCAACGAATACATGTGAATTGTCTTGTGCTTGAAAAATGAATTAGTTGTAACTAAATCTGAACTCTGGCACAAATCGAGTAATCTCTTCCCATTTCCATTCGCGGCAGACTCTTTACCAGATTTTCCTAGTACAGCGGAGAAATTTGGATCATTTCTACCCACTCTCGCATTGAAATCGCCCAATAGAATCACTCTTTCACTACCCTTTCTATCGACTACGTCATTCAGATCAATGTAGAATTCATTCAAACGGTCTGAATCTGCCCCTTCACATGGCGAATAAACACTCACAAATCTATAAACTGCCCCCCCAAATTTTAATCGAGATCCACATTAATCTCTCATTGACGAATCTATGACTGACTACCGAACACTCTAATATTTTGTGAATCAAAAACCCTACGCTCCAATTAGCTCTTCCTCTAGAAACACCCGACAGAAATACGCGATAGTTCCCTAACGTATCCTCAAACTGTCCTCTGATACGAACATCACTCAAAGCTAATACATCTAAACCGAAAACATTTGCTCTGTCAACTAATCCAAACTTCTTCGACTCAAAACCCCCTCTCAAATTCAAGGTTTCAATATTCGAAATGGTTTTCAACTGTGAAGCTCCGATCAGGACCCCGGGAGTGCGAGCTCCGTGGCCTCCTCTCGTACGAGGCACATTGTTTCGATTTCGAGCTAAATGAATTTAAGGTGAGGAGCGTGCTAAGCCACACTGCACCCGAGCAAAAACACATCGAATTTGCCAACAGAGATATGCCCGTTGATTTACCAAGCTATCGCAATCGGAAATCAGTATTAACGAAAATAAACTCGGTCAAATGGAAAGAACTCACCAAAATACGTGTACACACATCTGATATCAAAGTCGTATTGGGAGTATAACTTAAAACGTGGGTAAATAACGTGAAATACAGCTTTATTTCAAAACATTAATCAAATAACATGTTATTCAAAGTACTGTTCATCGCTAGCCACTACTTTTTCCCATCTTTCTGGCAATTTATGGATTCCGTCCCAAAAGAACCGTCGTTTTTTGAGCCTATAAATATATCAAGCCAATTTTTGATTCCCTCAAATGAAGTGAAGCGTATTCCGGTTAGGGCATTCTGCAACGATCGAAACAAGTGGTAGTCAGAAGGGGCAAGGTCTGGGCTTTAAGGCGGATGAGGCAAAACTTCCCATCCACTGTTTTCCAAATAGTTTTTATCCGGTTGAGCAACATGGGGTCGAGCGTTTTCATGATGAAAAATTATGGACTCGTGTCTGGTCGCATATTCCCGCAGTTTTTCTGTGATTGCTCGCTTCAAACGAATCAATTGTGTTCGATACAAGTCCCCTGTGATCGTCTGGCCCGATTTAAACATCTCATAATACAAAACACTCTTTTGGTTCCACCAAATACAGAGCATTACCTTGGCACCATGGAAATTCGGCTTTGCCATTGATTTGGCGGGTTGTCCGGGCTTCACATATGATTTTTTTGCGCTTAGGGTTGTCGTAATGGATCCATTTTTAATAACTCTGGCATTAGACTCTACAACTCATTGGATATGAATTTGAAAAGGCAACCGTCACTAAATAAATTTAAAACCAAATTGAAAAATCATCTTTTAAGCCAACAACAATAACCATTTTGTCTAATTTATTGTTTTTGGCATTATTGACTTTCCATTGTATATATGAAATTTTTCGCCTCGTTATAGAAATTTAGAGGCTGTTTAGTTACTAAAACACTAACACATGCTAATGTAATTTAGTCATCGACTTTTGAAAAGATTCAGTTTTTGAGGCGGCCTTGGCTTGCCATGTTGTACTCTTTTTCCTGATAACCCAAATTAATAATAAAATAAAATAATCACCAGTAACAATGCAATGCAAAAATAACTTCTTTTTGTGCCGTTCAAGCAGCATTTCGGACATGCAAAATCGGCGTTCGACGTATCTTGACTTCAATTCATACGGCTACCAATTTCCTTGCTTTTGAATGAATCCTACCGCTTTTAAACGTTTTGAAATGGCTGCTTAGTAACTCCCAATGATTTTCCAAGTTATTCTTGCGTTTGACTTGAATTCTCATCCAGCAACGCTTCCAATTCTTGATCTTCAAACTTGTTTGGTTGACCTGGACGCTCTTTGTCTTCGATGTCAAAATCACCACTTTTGAAACGTGCAAACCACTTCTTACACACACTATTTGATATTGAATATTCAGAATAGGTTTCTGACAACAAATGATGACATTCAGCAGCACTTTTCTTTTGGTTATAGCACAAAAGCATTGCTTCCCGCGAATGCTGTTTTGTTGGCACATAATTCGACATTTTAACCGTGAATGAAAATTAAATTTTGAAAACGGGTGAAACATGAATTTATTTTATTAAAATTCAACTTAAATCTAGAATTCGGTCAAAATATTTGAGATTTCACAATCACTGTAGCCGACGCTTCTGTTCGTATGCTCGAATCTGACATTTGCCGCGTAAACAAGTACCGAAGACACACAAATATCCCAAAAAACAAACATTTTCACGCGGACTTAAAAGTTAAGATAAATCAAAATTTAAAATATTTCAGATAAGACGTAGATAAAATTCATTTTCTCGAATTTTATCTAGACAATTATCTTATTTTATCTTATCTGAGATCTTTATCTGTTTACAACACTGCTCAAGATTTTCACAGAAATCCTTTAACAACCTGCGGCCGTGTGTCTGTATCTAAGTCAGTGCAGTGACACCTTGTGTTCACATTCGCGTTCGTTGAAAAAAATACACACAAATGTTCCCCGAGTCGTGTTCGCATTCGTCAAAAAACATAAACACAGAAGTAAATAATCAGCTGTAAAAAATCGGCTAAACATATCAAATGAGAACAAAAACAATAGAAAATATTTACAAGCATTTGATTTTATTGTATTAATTTATTAAATTTTTGTAATAAATTTTGGATGTAATTTCATACATACGAGCTCAGTTAGCTGGCTGAAATTCGACAACCACATAGGGAGCTATAGCGTGCTCGTCGTTTCTCATTTTTGGTGGCTGGTTTTGTTTACATACACAAGCGACATGGTTTCAGCCGAAAAACGCAGCATGTGAACATTGAAGTGCATGTTAAATGCCTGTAAGAAACTTTATTCATGCGAAAAATGTTTGTCGGGCTCTGAATAGCAAAAGTTGATATTCTGTATTCATTCCGAAACCGATCCGTTATCAATTTTTCGAGGATACCGTGGTGCATAACCGCAGGCGTTTTTAACTCAACGTGAATTTGAAGTTGTGATTTGTGTCGTATGAGTGAATCTTTAATATCTGAATTTAAAGCCAAAAATTGTGACCGCATCATTAAAAATTGATAGAAAAATCGTTCGATCTCTTCAATCAATCTCGAGTCATTCAACATAAAATATCTTTTCAATGAAGAAAAGAGTCAACGAATATTTTCGGCAAGTATCCAACTAAAATCAAGTGAACAGTCTTAGAAACTATTGCGGTCACTCAAACGGCTACTACGAATCACATCAATAATCACGCGCGCACTGTTCTCATCACAACAATATTTGTATATTTGTATTTGCTGCAATTGTAACACATACACAAAAATACATAGACCCCCAACACTAGATGGTATGCCATTTAAAATTTGTATTCATAAATACATACCATTTTATTCGATTTTTTCCGTTTAAAATCTGTGTATTAATAAAAATGTTGAGGCAAATGAGACATAACACTTCAGACATAAAGTTCAACATCACATCTGACTTAACATCCATATAAATGAACAAATTTTGAACGAATTCTAATGAATTGGATCGCATGGCCATCTCAATAAAAAAATGTAGAGAGTGAATTTTCGCTTCAATTCACCGCTGCTATAGCGTTGTGGCCTCGATATAGTGAACGATAAGAATTCGACTAACTTTGTTGAACGAAACGCACGCAGGCTATAGAAGCGGTGTATAACAGCGAAAATTTACTCTTCGCAAATTTTTAATGGTATGCCATTCAATTTTGAGAGTTGTTATTTTATGTGAGCACAAACGTAAAATATGGTTTCAACATTTCGCAAACTCTTAGTGATAAATACATTCTCTACAAAGTTTTTTCAAATTTCAAACGCTTCATTAATTATGGTGATAAGATTCATGTTCGCGCCGATCTGAATGGAATATTATGCATGTGATGACAGTTATAGTGTTAATCATTTATCATTCATAATATGAATATTTATACAATTTCAATAAAGTTAAATCATGTTTTTTTCACACTCTTATCAATTAAGTAACTTGGAGCAGTTCATAAAAATCGACCAAGGGTGTAACTAATAAATCATAACAAATACAAGTTTTTATTCGTTATTAGATTTTTCTAATTATTATTTTATTTGTTATAAGCTTTTTAAAGCTAATAAAAAAGTAATAATAATAATTTACAATTGAACAAAGTAATAATTTTAATATTATGTCCATAAGCTAGGATGTCCCTTCGCATTAATGGGATAGTAGCAGATGGATTGGTTGAATAGAAATTAGTCCAATGAGACGCTGATCGAGTAGTTAAATCACTGGACCAACGACTGTAACAAATTGGTGGCAAGAATATTTGGCTTGATAGCATTTTCCATTGTCCACAAAATTATATAATCCATGGGTTTATGATGAGGATTGTATCCACTCGCATGATTCTGGTCATCTTGAGTTGATGTAACAGCAATGAATATAGCGAATAACTGCGGATGAGAAGATGGAAGTTGAATATTAAGTTCAAATAATGTTCCAAAAAGAGATTAAAAAAAGACACTAGAATATTCAATTGGCATTCTCTCAGAAATTATTAATTTTATTTATCAGAAATCAGAAATTATAAATTATATTTAATAATGCGCAGAAAATTTGAATTCTTTTTTGAAGCAGTCGCTGAGCCCCTCAAAAGGAAACAACTTGAAAATTGCAAAAGTATTCAAGATGAAAAATTCGACGACTTAAAGGGAAGAATTGAAAGAAAAAAATGGTTTTCCATGTTTAAATAACTTTACACACTTAAATTGCGATTATTTTTTTTTTAAATCGGCTGGAAGTTATTTTTTAAAAAATGCAATCATGTTGTTGGTCAAAATGTTGGAACCAATTAGATTGAATTAACATCGAAAAGCGAATAATTTGGTTCCATCAATTAGTGCATTTTTATGATTTGTAATGTGAAATAAAATGGAATAATCATGGTCAATGTCCACTTGAAGAAGGAGGTGCATTTAAACCAATAAATTGGGTACAAATGAATTGATAATAAGAATTAAAAAGAACTCAAATAATTTGGTTTCAATAGAGCAACATAAATCATTGTGAAAATAAAAGAAGATGTACAGACTGATGATGTCTTTGGTCTTGTAGAATATTATGATTTCGTATCTCTTATATTTTATTACTTATTTGTTTATTTCTTACGGATTATCGAAATTTGCACATTCATACTAATATCACATATTTCATGAAACCAGTTGCATGCTGCCGTTGAGCGCAATGCAGTGTGAATAGAATGTTTTTATTGGTGAAAGGTAAAAATTAGAATGCTACTAAACATCATCATACTCATGAGTGCAAGTACGGGACCGACTGCATAACGTGATCTCCGAAGCACACCACAGACAGTTTCGTTATTTTGAAAAAAAAAAATATATTTTGCACTACCAAGAAATCGAACCCGCGTACCAACAAATGTACGTATGTTGCACTTTTGTTCTCAAACAGATTCATATTGCTCTATTAAAATCAAAATATTCGAGGTCGTTTTATATCTTACCAATTCAATGGCATTGACACAAAGCGAGAAAAAAAATATCTCATTCTATTTGTGGTGCGCCGTCAAACACTGAACATTATGCTACATTAAAAATACTGTTCAAAGCAACAACAATCATTGCCATTGCCTTCAATACAAAGCGGCTTCAATTCCTAACTTTGTTACTTTTCTTATTGACAAGCCTCCAATTTTTTCCATTGAATTTCCATTCCATCCAACGATCATTCCAAACACGAATAGAGAAATGAAATAAGTGTAAATTTGGATAAGAAATAAACACGTAGAAGTGAACAAGAGCTTTATGGCAACAGTTTTGATCTGGCTAATTGATGATTTGTCTACGGTTTATGAAAAACAAACATCTTTGTCAAAGAACAGTGTATATGTTCAATTCAAAGTGCAATCGTTCAACTAATAATCTGTCCAACTCATGCAACTAATTCGTCAAATGCATGGAACCAGTTATTCATCAATCGTCTCAACCTTATCGAATTCTGATCGATATTCAACATTGTTCCCCATTATTTATTAACAAAATATTCGGCCATAAATCGACATTCCTCAGGTTAAAGCAAATTATTTTTTTTCTTATTAATGCTGAATATTTTGTGATTTATGATCATCATTTTAAAGTGAGCAATAAAATGATTAAAAGCTGCGCCATTGAAAACTTTTTATTGGCTATCGTTAAAATGAAATAAAGATTGGTTTTGTATGACCATTGTATCCCAAATGCAGCGGCTTCGTTAAGTCTTTTTTACTCTCAACGAATTTCGATAATCTATGGAGTTCTATTGTACAATGATTTCACCGAACCGGATAACCGATTACCAAATACATACAGATTAATCGGCAAAGTACACAAGACAACACAAACAAAAATTCAATTGGATTGAATGAGCAATAAAAACCATTAATAACATAACCTAGAAAAGCGTTGCTGCTGAAGTTAAATATTTTATTTCTAGTAGAACTGATGAAAATAATTGAAATGTAATCCAAAAATGAGACCACAAAATACATTAGAGTATGTATGGAACATATATTTTTGATCGTAGCAAAATATTATTGAAAGTGTCAGACATGGTCCAGCGACCAAATGCTATTTTTATGAAAATATGTGAAATTTTTTTTATTTTTCGTGTGTTTTTGTCACGATCAACAATGAGACAATTTTAATGTCTGTCGTATTTTCCGGAACTTTGAGTATTTTGCACATAAAAATATCAATAGCTTTAATTTCGTCGCACATGCCTCCAGCATCAAATGAAACTTGTTTCGCATGGTGTCCACTTCGCGGTGCTAGTGTTATGGCATAGGAGCAGGCCCTCCCATGCACTCGTGCAATCATACATTCAGATGCACTTTTATGACAAAGCATTCAAATTGTGAGGATTTTATATCTGATGTGTTGAATTAAGATGAGCTGGACAATCTCCGAAAAATCAAGATATTTATGAATAAAAAGGAAAAAAAAAGAATGTATAAGAAGAAAAAATAAGAAATAAAAGGGATCGAAAAGAAAAAAAGTAAACTTCAGTATCAAAATCTTAGTGACGACAAATCTGACCGGTAAAATAACGCAGACATACTTGACTCCCCATCTCAACGATAAGAATCAAATTTCAGTTAGATAATAGAAAGTCGAAAACGGTTTTTAACATAATCAACTGAATATTCCATAATCCCCAGCCAGGTGAAACGCCATACAAAATCAATGGTACACGTAGTAGACTACGCTATGTAGTTTGCATAGCGTAGTCAGTACACGTATTCAAATCGCTTCACCGCCTTGTCCCCAGCAAATCTAGTCTCTAATGTGCATTCTTCGCAAAGTTGCTTATTTCGCAAATCTGAACAATTTGGTTTAACATTGTTGTCATACATGTAGTAGCCTATGCATTATACGATCGCTTTTTTTTGTAACGCCTCAAATGAAGACAAATTTAAATGTACAGGCATAACAATGTTGTGTACAGACATGCTCTGAGTGATTTGAGATTTTCTCACTGGCTGTATGAGTGCAATGTGTTGAGCGAATTTTGACTCATACCAAATACTCAAACAAACAAAGTGAACAATTCACCGCTCATACAAAGCGCTCAGAGCAAAATATGAACACTGTAAATCATGGCAGCTCTCTTCAACAATAAAAACACTCTAAATTTATATACCGAAATTTTCCACTTGTTGATGTCAGTCTTTTGTCCAACAGAGCTCTGCTTATTTTACACGAGGCTATTGATGAGTGGCTTGCAAGACCTTACTGCACCGCACTCATACTGTAAGAGTCAAACATGTAACGGTGTTTTTGTTGCACGGGACCGCGCCCTCCGAAGCACGCCGTAATTTCAAAATCCAAGCAATTTTAATAGAATCATTTAGAATCATAAGCAAATAAGTGCAGTGCACTTACCACTCGGTCACCGCCTGGACAGCTTATCTTCTTGTATTGCCGGAATTTGATTTTCGTGTGACTGCAGAAAATATCACACCATCATAGCAAAAAATACAATACTCACATGATAGTTCATTGATTATTCTGATAACAGACATTGATCTGTGCCAGCAGGTTTTTGTTAAGATAATTTTTTTTATCTAGATAAAACAGAGACAATATCTTTTTTTCACATATTTAGATATATAATAATAATGTTATATCAGTAAGATAAATACTCATTTTTTGAAAAAAATAGTAATGACGTAATCTTTATCAAATTTTAGATATGATAACACACATATTTTTGAATTTGTAAATTGATTAACTAGTTCATATATTTGGCAGAAAATTCAAATGACAGTTATTGCAGCGAACGAAATCAAAAAGATACATAACAGTGTTCACGTTTATCAGAGAACATTGATCAAATTGATCAAAGTGAAAGTCAGAATCGAACATTGGTTGAAGAAGACAACGATTTCTTTGTTGATGGAAGTTTAAATGATCGAACGAATAGACGAAATTCGATTGAAAATAGAGCGGATTCAGAGATTTTAAGTTATATAAGTGACGAACCAAGAGATGATATGAATATCTGAGAATGAAAGTGAGACCTTAATTCGCAACATATAGTAATGCAACATAAAATAAATAATATTTCAATGTGTAACATCGAGATCAAAATATTTCAAAGTGTAACACCGAATGAGACATCTATTCAAACTATGTCGATCTCCATGTTGCATTTCAAAATATCCCAATTTCAACGTTTCACTCCAAAATATTTTGATTTCATGTTTTTGGGTGGAAGATGTTTCGATGTTACAATATAAAATTTGTCGATCTCGATGTTGCATTTCAAAACGTTTCGATTTCGGTGTCTTTCACTTTTAAATGTCTCCATTTTGCCGAAATGATTTCGGTGTTACACTATGAAATGTTTTTTATTTTTTCCTGCATTTCTATATTTTGTGAATTCAGGTATCAATTTCACTCTCGGACGTCATATAATTCTTGGTGAACATCCTCTAATTCGCAACGTTTTCTTTCGATTAAACACGACATTTGCAGCATCAAGTGCTGTGGAGTTGTTTTTTGGCAAACAATAATGATTTTTACTCCGCGTCATAATCGAATTTCTGCCAAAAATGTTGAACGAGCACCACTGTATAAACTTAATCGAACACGAAGTAAAATCAAATTTAATCTACTTGTTCTAAGAAATCTAAGAAGTCTTACTTTTTTAATTTTATCTTGATTTTATTTTTTTAAGAATTTGAAAATGTATAGATAAGATAAATTGTAATTTTTATCTTCTCTTACCTTTTTATCTTATCTAAAGATATCTTTACCGTGTGTGAGAATATAAATTGAACCATTTATGCTGAAAAGGTTGTAATAATAAAGAGATTGCATGTTGGAAGTCTTTGCTTCAGAAGAACAGTAGAAGCCTTCACTTAAGTTCCTTATTATTTTCGGATTGGAGCTGATATGAGATTATTATCAAGCTATAGATATTGTATATTGTGACAAAAAGAGTTCAAATAAAAATATTCTTCTTTTATCAAATGAGTTTTTATTGGCTAATTTACAAGTGGCATCATATTTCTAGAAAGAAAAAAATTATTGTTCTTTATCCTAAGACTTGAGAAGAGCTGAGTTTCATTCTTATTTTCAAAGTACTCCGTTTGAGCTTCCGAGTTGGATGACAGCTTTTTGAATTGTATATAACTGAATAGACAATACTATTTATTATGTTATTGTAATATGATCGAATTGATTTTCATCTGTATCGATAATAGGAATAAATGAAAATAATTATATGGAATGGAATGGAATTGAGGGTTAAGACAATTCGAATACAAACTCATATTGCATGTGAAAAATTTAAAAGAAATCTGTGCATGATTATCATTATTATGTTTGTGTTTATTGTGGAAATGTTCACATTAATACGATCAGTTTGTATGAGAATTGTCATCATGCGGTGATTAATTTCTCAGCTATCACAAAAAATTATTTATTTCTTCTTTAATTCTTAAATTATATATGCCTTTTTCATGATTTCTATCGATCATGTCGTTAAAATATACTCAAACTTAGATAAATATTTGCCATATAAATGCCAAATTAGATCAAATTACGCTCCTTCAAGCTGTTCAAATGCTTCTGAATGGACTTGTGAATGTGATCACCCTGTGATGATCAGAGGAAAATATTCGTTTAATAGATGAAATTAGATTTATTTGTAATGAAATTTACCTTCGGAATGAAACCTTGTGGGCCTGATTCGTATTCAACTCGGTAGACTTTTCCGTCGTCTCCCACGTATTGATACCAGCCAATTCCACTGGTACCTTCATTTCCCTGATTCTTGCCACTTACCTTGCCTGCCTCTTGTGCGAAGATTTTATTCTCGGTTTCGAAGCTATATCGAAGATTTCGGTTCGAGGATTCAATCAAATAATATTTTCCGGTTTTTTATGTGATCAGCAAGCCAACCAAAATTGCATGAAACGAAATCATGAAAACGTATTGAATCGCATGAAAACTATATGTGAACATGTCTTCAAATGAGTGACACAAAAAAAAATTGAAATTGGCTTCCATCGATTCGCGATTAGCCCGAAATTTTGGATTGGAGTTTATTATAATAAATAATAACTTACAAGTAATCGTATTTTTTTTGTTGTTTATCTTCTTCTTGACGAATAATTCGCCATTTGCCTTCATCATCGTACCGTGTACGTGGCCGCGTTGGGCGCGGGCTGGTAGTTGTATGGATCTCAATTGCTTTTGGCTGTGAATGAAATAGGGATCGTTTTTTTCGACTGTTCAAACTGTCACCGATTAGGATAGTCGTGCTATCACTATTGTCAGTCCCACTAGCCGCATCGGTAGTGGTGGATAAATCGAGAAAATTGGTTTCAGTTGGTGATTGTTCAAGGATGTTTGGAGAGGATGGTTTGTGGTCGGGAAATCCATAAACAAGTGCAATGTCTGGTTTTTGAACATCGAATCGTTGGGCATTGAACGGATGGTATTCACTCGGGCTACTTACTTGTTCGTTATCACTGCAACGATTTAAAGTGGAAACTATATTATTAGCACATTTGGAGAAAAAAACTTCGAAACGCTAGCCAAAATTTAAGAATATATTGAATAATATTGCCGTGAACTAAATTAAAAACTAAAAATAATTATAAAATGTGTTTGACTCAGAAAACTGAAAAACGAGTTCGACTTAAGGTTACACAAAATATCGGATATAGTTTTATTGGCAATACGTATCCGAATATGACTGCACATTAGGTCGTTGTGGAATTCTTATTAAAAGAATGTGAAATTTTCATGAAATCAGAAAAACAATTTCAACTCTAGCGACATCAATTTTGAATATTTCACGATTGTTATTGTAGCAGAGATTGTCTTGGAAAGGTCACAGAACTGGTTTATGTGTGGGGATTTCCTGATAATATTGTAATATCGACCGGATTCTACTGCATCAATCGAAAGCACAATCGGACTCGTTCCTTTATTTAAATATTGAGGCTTCGGCTTTTATTCCGAAAAAAGTCTCGCACAAAATTATTGCAGGTACCGAAAAAAACAGATTTCCGAAACAAATAGCTTCATTACTTTGCACAATTAATAATTCTTACTGAAGATTGTAGTCGACATCGATTTACCGTGTGATCTATGCAGATCTCAACAATTGGTGGAAAAATAATTTATAGTTGAACTGTTGCCGAATTTTCTTCGATGAAATCTGCTCCCATGTCAATCGCTCCATTCACATGTGAAGCGTTAGTGGCACACCAAGGAAAGGGAAAAAATATCAAAACAAATTGATTTCGATGTCTCAACAAAATTCGGCACGTGTATCCTTGCAGCACGTCGAAAAAATTCAAAGGAGAGAATGCTTCTTATTCACAGCATAAAATGCGCCCTTTTATTGAGCAGATTGAGAATTACAATTGAATCAAGTCAATGTCAATCAAACTGAATAAACGAATGGATGGGAAAACACAGTTATTAATCGAGGAACGACAATATTGCAGAAAATACACCATTCTATTTATAGTTTATTTATTACGTCTAAAGCTCGATATCATAGAATACAAATGGCATTCTGAATTCAATGAATGCTTAAAGTGTTTAATAGATTGACTTGCGTGAAAATACAAAGAACTTGAAGGAGCGAGACTCAAAGAATGGCACTCAAAACATAAAGCCTTGTGATTGAAAAAAATGTCCTCATGAAAACGACTCATTCAAATATATATATTCAATACACGGCCAAAAAGGAGCATTAGGCGCTACTGCCAATTTCTTTATCAGGTTCCGCTTGACGGCAATCTAGACCCGAAATCGTATCAAATTAATAAAAACCATAACATTTTATGGAAGTTCCGAAGCTTTATTTCACACTTATGTTTTGGCACAAATCCGAACCAAGATAAACATCTGGAACGTTAATTTTTATTGTTTAGCAATTCCTTTATCGTTCTGGATGAAATCTTTCATTTTAGATAATATTCCGGTTAATATGAGATGCGTGCGAGCATTTTTCCTGAATGAGGCAGCGATTTGTTAAAGACAAGTGGATCAAATATTACAATCAATTAAAAAATGAGAAATAAAAGCGTGCTGATAACAACTTAATTCCAAATTGATATCCATCGAATATCCATCCAATCGTCCTCATTGCTAAAATCACGGTTTTTTTTCCGAAACTTTTCGAATGCGCTTGTCTTTTGTGCGAAAATAAATTATACTCGATAGTTTCGTTGAAAAAAAACTTAATTTCTATGTTTCCAATATTTGAAGAAGAAAACACTTAAATTTGGGACTTAAAATTTAAATTCAAACCAAATGTTAAGTGAAAAAATTAATGAATGCAACTTACAGCTCTCGGTGAATATATGGATTGTCGAGGTGAGCGTATGGATTTAGGAACGGGCCATATCCTCCGTCGTATGGGATGTGTACATGATGATACCGTCCTAATTCCCTATTGTCGTGGACATGGTGGTACGAGCGATCGTTCATCGCTATATATTTGCCTATTTGGTTCACGTCGCATCCGTATCCGCATGCGCATCCGCATTGGATTCGAAAGTCCAACGAATTGCAAATTGAAAAGAGGATAAATAATCTTGAATTAGTAAATCAATATTGAGGAAACACTTTTTCGATAAGCGAATCAGTCAAAAGCGATTGATTTTCTGGGTTGCATTATCATTGTGATATGGGTGAATTCGATTTTATGAATCACCTTGATCTTCATTGATTTACCAAATCTAAAGTCAATATTCGCCGTGCGATTTAATTCCAAAATATCGACTATAAATCAATTACGAAATTTGGATTTTTATGGAAAGTATATCGTAATCGCTTATTCTGGTATTTTCATGGCATTTTTATGCAAATGCCGGTTTTTTGTCGAAACTTGTTCAAAAGTTGATATTATAGTGCAATTTTGCCATATGAAGACCTCAAGAATATGTTTATTTTATTGTTTTGCTTGCTGTATTCATTCGATTGGAGTAAAATTTATGTATCGACTTTTTTTTGTATCGTCTTAATGTGTTGTGTATTAGCTGCCATCCGCTACACATCATATTTGCACATCATTTTTAACACGGACAAACACGCCCGTTTCTACGTTTTTTGTTCGAGCATTTTGTTTGCTGTCGTCATTTGATGATCCGTTTTCAGCCGGTGAGCGAATTTCGGCATAACTTGAATTTAAACTTACCAGGGTTCAAACGATGGTTGATTTCTGATTTTGAATGTTTTTTCAATCGAAGTAAATAAAAAGAAAAGAAATGATTTTCAGTTTTACGATTGAATATTGGTTTTGAACATGAATTGAATTGGATCATCTCCTTGATCGTAGTTTTAGAATGGGATTTAGAAGGGCCTTGGATACTGCACGGATTACGTTAAATGTAGATTTGGTGCTATGTATCGCTGGGCATGTAGCGGGAGAGCGGGGGAGGTGGGTGCAGCCAAAGGTTACAAGGAGCTGTGTGTATCACAAGTGAACATAGAACACCAGTATATCATAGAACATATTCGTTTTCAAATCCATTTGATATTCGATTTTGTTTTCAACCCAAAATGATTCATACAGAAAGATGGAAAGAAGGGTAAGTAGTGAAAAGCATGAATGATTTCTTGGAACAGCAGAAAAGTGATGTTTCGATTGGTAGGAAATGATACAAGCATTTAATGAAAAGCATTCAAAATTGACAGAAATACTGAATAGAATCGCATTTATTTATAAAATAGCCACACAAAAAGTATGCAAAATGATCAATGTTGTCGGTATATATGCGGAAAGAGAGCAATGATAGTCTTCTATTTGGACGGTTCTGGTCTGAAATTCTTTTGTATTTTAGAACAATTGTGTTGTATATTTTTTTCCTTCTCTTCTGATTCTATAAGCCTTTACGCCTAACAGTCCGCACAATTTAGAC
This sequence comes from Obolodiplosis robiniae, assembly GCA_028476595.1. Taxonomy (NCBI): domain Eukaryota; kingdom Metazoa; phylum Arthropoda; class Insecta; order Diptera; family Cecidomyiidae; genus Obolodiplosis; species Obolodiplosis robiniae. Next base: position 11,242,803 of record CM052017.1, on the reverse strand, counting down.
AGCTATTGTTGAACAAGTTTTGCATGAAACTATGACGGAAATAAGGTATAAAAGGCAAAGCACGTAGGAGAATGTGTTCATTGTGTGAAAAATTGAAATAGATCAAGTATCGGTAGCACGAGTAGCAGGTAAATGTCAATATAAACTAGACCTCTAGAAACTCTGTTAATCGATGAAAACACAATATAAAAAATGGCAGTAAAAGGAAATAATAAATGTTTGAAGACTGGCAAATAAACCATTTTGTGCGCATTTTCAGCTGAACATTTTTCAAGGGTGTTTTCAACACCGCATCGCCTCGAATAGCATGTATGAACAAATCTGTTGATACGACTGCTATGAATGTAAACTTTCCGAAAAAGAGTCCTTCAAATATATACATTCAATCAATGTATTTGGCTGGCTGCGCTCAAAAGTCAGCTTTCCAACACGTTTCGTTTTGAAGTGCTATATATTGCCAAGATTGGCTTTTGAGCACAGCTTGAGTTCAAATTTGAGGCTACAAATTGCCTTGTTCCCATGAATTTTACACATTTTTGCAGGCAATCGATTTTACTTTTACGGGATAGAAGAGTACTTTTTATATTTCCATCAAGTAAATAAATAGATTACCATGTATTTTTATTGTTTTTATTCAATATTCGCATGAATACGTTTTTATAAAACTATGACGAATTGATTTCAATATCGAATTTCAATAAGCATAAAAAAAAAGAATGAGGTTCAATTGATAGAAATCCGTATGTGCGTGGAGCGACTCCTGCCGACTGATGTCTTCGTAATGCATGGAATACGATGTCCATGTGCATTTAATTCTATGTACGTTTTGCATGGATGACATTTATGAGATATCAATGAAAAAAAGCGAAGACTTTGAATTAACACCAATTTCAGGTAGATTGCACGACATTTGAGCTTTCCCAATATGAGAAAGAGGTCGCAAAGACTGTATATTTCCAATCCATTATACCAAAAAGGAACAAATGCAGAGAAAATTGTTGATTGCTTCAGACCAATAAAAAGAATTAAATTACATGTACTTCTAAATTCGATGCTGTTCACATCAAATTAAGTCATATAAGACACCAAGGAATATGAAAATGTCCTCAAGAAATTATAATAAAATTGTCATGTTTATGCACAATGCTACACAGTGCAATTATGTTCTTCCCAATTCTATGACCATAGATGAAATCTGTATGTGTGCGATTACAGTGAAAATCCCAATTTGACCGAAAAAGTGGAATTGAAACATTCATTGGCACACAAAGCGCCCGCCAACTGAATCACCATTGAAGGTACGTGCTTGAGTCATGAAATGGCTTTGTTGAACAACAGCCATTCGTCCTGCATACTAATTTGTGACGAATCTGGCCAATCTAAATTTCCAAAATTACGTATTGTACACAACAATTCTGACGCCCAAGAAAATAAAATTGAAGCACGGGCGAAAGGAAAAAAGATGCAGGGAGCGAACGAAGAAAATCTGACTGAGATTCCATGAATACGTGAATGTGCAAAAATTCGGCCATTAATTGATGATGATAATGAAATGTGAGCTGAATAGGAACACCAGCCAAAGCATTCGCATTTTTATATGTTCTCTCCTAAGTGAGCTATGAATTAGTTTTATTTTAGAGACGTCAACGTTTGATCCAGCCGACTACACACAAACTTAGTATGAGCCAAATATTACTCTTAACGATGATGGATGATTATGACGATGTTGACGGCAATGCTCGTGTGTGTAAGGGACTTCCTTAGCTTTGTCACCGAACAAACATGAAGCAACTTTGTGGAGGAGACAGTGGTCAATTTGGCAACTTGATTGCATTTGTCATCCAAATAAATGAAAGAAATGAAAATTCAGGCGAGCACCATTTCGATTAATTATGGTCGCATTTCGATTAAACGGTGGCAACATTCTGCCAAACTTTGAATTTTTTTATGCCACGAATGTGAAAAATCTTTACTTGTATTTACTAGTTATTATTTATTTATAATTTCAATCTGTTGGACATTAATTGTTCGTTAATGAGTCACCGATTTATTTGTGTCAAAAAATTACACACTCATTTGAACTTGCTAAAAATACATTCAATCTTCCTTTTACAGTGCTTCCTCATTAGAATCGGTGCCGCAGGCTAACATTGTCAAAAAAGTTGTGGGTTTGACCACAAATTTCATTTCCATATAAAGCATACACGCCTACACTTTCCAATAACATTTTTATTTATGAGGATTATTATTATCTTGTACGTACTTCCGTCTTTCAAAACATGCGCTTAGAATTACAGCAAAAAATGAGGCAAAAAAAAAAACATTTTTCTGAGAGTTCTTTCTCTCTCTCTCTCTCTCTTTCTCCCTCTCTGTGTGTGCAAACACAGGAAAGATCGTTTTAAATGTTTTATTTTATTTGCTAAACAACGAAATCTCTGACAAATGAAATAAATATGGATGTGATTTCGCATCACAAATTTTCAAATGAATTGAGAACAGTAAAGAGAATTGAAATGATGGAGTGAATATGAGAGACATCCATTCATAAGCTCTCAAACAATCCCTTTCTAAGCGCTAGACGCAGTATGCGTTCCATTCTCCCATTCCCATTTTGTCTATTATATCAGCAATGCTTAAGTTATGAATTGGTGTACATTTTGAATGATCTTTTTCTTTATATATTTCATTTTCCACCTTTTGAAGGATAGAAAATCTGCTTTCAAGTAATTTGAAAACATTGATAACGAGCTAATTATACAATCGAATTGGGAAATGAAAAATTCAAGGAAACATTCACGAGCACCGTTCATTCATTTTCGTTTGAATATATATTGGCGCGTGTGTACGGAATTTATTTGTTTCGAAATATTCAAAATGTATGCATTTTGAAAATATTCTTACGTTTTTATTTTCATTCATGAAAACCCAATTCCAAAAACATGTTCGTCAATTATCAACAGCAACAACAACAACAACAAATATTTATATTCTTATCGTCATCGTCCGAACATGTCATCATTCTCTTTCTCTCTCCTACGAAAGCTCCATCGCAAACGGGAATTGTTCGTTTTTGAATGTGATACATTCTTTTTGAATATCAAGTCAATTCGCTGGTGAATTTTGCCTAAGTGCGCCATGATAATTAATCACGATATTGAACTTTCAGTCTGGCGCATGTGTCAAACTTTAGAGTCATTCAAGCAACATTTACCAAAGGTTTGACTTAAATATATCACCGACAGACTTGATTTTACCTATTTTTTGCTCAGTGTGTGATAGTGTGTGCAAATATATACGATTTATTTGCAAACAAATTCACCATGAAATACATTTGAAACACGCTATTTCATATGCTTTTATTATTTATCTTTACATATTTGACCCACTTGCTTTAACGTCACAAGATGAATAAGAGGAAACACTTGGCATGATCAACTTAATTAATTTACTCAATTGCGTTTTATCACAATATTTAAGTGCAATACAAAGAAAATGCAAAAGAGGTGAACACAGTGATTGACACAGAGAACAGAGGACTAAATCACCAATGCGTGTCATTCAAGCTCTCTGCAGAATGGGAGATCATTAAAATATATGTATGATTCATACATATTACATTGCCGTTGTCAATTACCAAAAATAACTTCACGCGACTTCATTAATCATCGAAACATTTTCTTTTCAAAGTACTAGACATTTCGCGTAGGGACGCGTGTTAGCGTAAGTGTCTGCATTCATTTCAATGCGAATTAATAAATATAAATGTCATTTGCGATTTGGCAAACATTTATTTTTACTCTCTGTTTCTTTGTCTTTCCCTTCGTCTTCTTTTTCCATGACTATATGTTTTACTACTTTATTCTCTCTTTCTCATTTTTATTTGTCATTCGTCTCTCTTTCATTTCTCTCTGCCTGATTTTCTCTCACTATTTCTATCTTTTTCTTTTCATTTTCTCTTTTTACTAATGTATTTTCGGATTTTCTTTCTTGAACTCCCTGTCTATCTCGTTTCTCATTCACTTGTTGCCTTCGATCCCACTCCTTGTTATCTTACACCCATCCAAGGTGAACTTTCTTTTCAAATTTAACGATTTGGCACTTCGCACTGAATTTGCATTGCTTCGTTTGTTTTTTCTTCACCCGAAACTTGCAGTTCATTTTTGCTTTGAATTCCGTACTTTATTCGCTTATCTATTTTATTTTCATATGAACACGGACCGAAATCGGTTTGACGTTTTCCATGCAAACTCATTTTGGAACGGTTTCGCTGCTCCTCTCAGTGTTCATCGGAACAAACCGTATCAAGCGAAACTAGTCTATGAGTGAGATGTAGATTGGTGCATGTACATTTAAAAGAACATAGACATACACCACTCTACGTCTCACCCATAGTTGTAATGTATACTAATACACGTAAGAATAAATGCTTCTGTATTCCATAAAAACAATTTTACGGAACGTTCAAAACGGTTCGGTTTGTTCACACACTCAAACCAAATATTCTGTTCTGGTCCCTGCATTTGAATGGATCAACACACGCGGAAACAAACAAATCTGAAGAAATCTGTTGTACATTTTTATCGATTTCGGCTTTGTGCTCGCCGGGTTCAAGGTTTATAGCATCCGAATAATGATATGAAAAATCATTTCGGATAATTGATCTGTGCCTTTGCTGTAATTTCATTTACAAATCGATTTTCAGTTAACATAACTCTTACTGGGTTACTGCAAGCAAACTGGGATATTAGCCTACAAAACACCTAAGATTGCATTTAATTTAGCAATTTTATTTTGATTTTGGCGGTTCAAACAGATTTAATGTTTGAACCGTCGAGTTTGAACTTGCTTATGCATGCAATGCATAATGAATCTATCACCCGATCAAAAATGTGTAACGATAAATATTCCAAAACTCATAATTTATAATTCAAAAATGCCAGCTTTTGTTTAGAAAACTGCAGATGCTTTCAAAGACGTCATATTTTTTTCAGGTATCATCATCGATTGTCCGACTATGTTTTTAAATTGAAATTTATAGAGCGATTTGAATGAGATGAGCATATTTAGTGAGCACAAATGTCAAGTCAACCATCAATAAACATTTTTATTGACTATCGAGAGATAGAATTAAAAGATGGCTCCTTGATTCATTCGAATTCGAAATAGCAAACATATTAATCACGAATACTGTTGTGAGTTCATTTTCTACTATGGATTTATTGATATTTGAAGAAGATTAGACAGTGCTGTAGAGGTGAATGCTTTGCGATACAATAAAAAAAGCTTCGACATCGAAACACTTATTTTGCCAAAAGATTAATATAATTTCATGCGAATTTCTTGAGTGTTTAAATATTCAATCAACTGAAAATGTAAGGTTTTTAGTTTGACGGGCTTACAATAATGAAAGCAGGCGGCTATAACTCGTCATTGATTCGAATTTTTAGCATTAATTCAAAAGATTTTCATTGAATCAAATCGTTTAGAAGAGCGGGAAATGGGGAGACGACCAAATGTGGGTCTAAGGCTTCGTACTTTGATTGCAAATAAACCCTGCAATGTATAAAATGGTTGCGTAGACACAAAATATAACGCAGCAAAGCAGAAAAAATGAACTCATGCCATTTTTATACATCCTCGAAGGGTGAACATGTCAGGTCGCATTTTTGGAAGTAGTGAAATAGTTCGATGCGAAATTGAGGTTTCTCTGCTAATTTTTTTTCTGCGGTTCGACACGAATTGATAAATTACTTCAATATTTTCGTACATAATTGATCTTTCCTTTTGATGTGGTTGATCCTCTTTGTGGGGGAATGAAAGTTGTTAGAAGGAACGAAAGTTGTGAGATGGTGAAATATTTATTCATTTCGATGCGAGATAAAGTCTCAAATGCGTTTTCCAGATTCATGATCATCAAATGAATGCGGTAGTAATGAACGGAAGATGAATTACGAAATGAATCATATATTTTTTTATACATACCAGCATTTTGGTTGTACTTATCTGGATTCCATTTTCCATCATCGGCTTTAACGAGCACCGCACTTATCACAAGTGTTATCTAACAGAGAAAATGAGATGGATTGTAATGAGCGACAATTCAACACAATTGAACTGATTTTGAGATGGAAAGATGTTCGAAACTCACCACGAAAATAAGGACTGTTGAATTCATGTTTGAAACTAACGAAAAAAATGCGCTAAAATAATCGGCACACCGGCACTGAATTTTCCACTGAATTGGCGTTGACAAACAACTGAAAATTATATTCGCTGTGCACTTGAACAGAATATCGTTGAGCTGATGTATTCACTGAATTAGGTGGGCGGTGCGATACAAAATTCGACTGCAGCCAGCTGTGAACTATCGTCTCTGGAATCCTGAAAGGAATTGAATTGATGCTGGATTCTTCACACTGTTTTTAAATACAAGTTGGGCTGCATTGAAACGCGAACGTCAAGTCAAATGCATTAGCAGTAAAAACACAAGAGAAAAACAACGACAACACACACACATAGCATACAAACGAAACAATGACCGAAGAAACCACATTAGAATCCGAAATATACGAAAGAGCTGCAAATTGAGTATTGGTGTGTAAGACAGCGAATTTGACACCAACCGAAATATTGCGATGAATTTGTGTGGGTGCATGTTGTATTATTGTATGTTTTTCTCACTCGGATTTTGGTTTCATCTCACTTCATTCTGGCCATTGTAATGCTGGATTCTGATTTTTTGTGTGTTTTATTGTTGTTGGCATAATTTGTACGTGGATTTTCGTGATCGTGTCGGTTAATGCATCATGTCGCGCGCGCGAAACCCCAACAGAAACGTTCGCAATCAGGGCATTTACAACAACTACAAGTGTGACATACAAATCACTACAAATTGCCAAAAAAAAAACCAAAAATAATAACACATTTTCGGTAAAGTTTGACCGTAAACAAAAAGCGAACAGAACAAAACAAATACATAAACTAGTGATTATACTTGAAAGAAGAAGTACGAACACAAAACAAAACGAAATAAAAAAACAACAACACAACGACAACAACAGCTAACAATAATAATATCGAATGAAAAATTTGAGGTGAAATTAATAAGATGACGCTCATACACACGGACCATTATGTTGATTCATTGGCTGTGCATTTGAATATCAGTTGACGCCAGTTTCCCGTGCGCCTTCAAATTGTTGGTATCAGCATGCACCAGCTGGGATGTGGTTTATGATTACACGTCAGCTACTTTATTACAAATTAAATGTGGTTCTTTTTCACCTCTCGAATTCTTCGTAAGTTTTTGTGATTCTTGGTGTTCCCTTTTTCATTCATATTAATTGCGATCGTTTGGCAATGAACAAACAGTTGATTTGGCTTTTCCGATGCGCCCACGAGGACATCATCCGCCAGTTCGATTTGATTAAACAAACGCCCCGAAATACCGCTGATTTAGCGGCCTCAAAAATGCTTGGATAAACCGTCCAAAGTTTTGATTAACTATCTTAATGCATTAATTTAATCATCCAAAATGCTTTTGATTGATCGAACCCAAAATTTCACACTCAAACAACTCAACGTGTTCTTGATAAATTCGCTTTGATTAACAAGCTTGAATATGCATTGTAGTTTGTTGCTCCGCTACTTTGTCATTGTCGGTAGAGAAAAATATATAGGATTTTAATCAAAGGAAAATCAATTCGATAAAGATTGATCGCATACAGAAGACCTTCTGATTGATATTCAAAATGGTACATTTTCCATTTGATATACCCATTCATTTTGCTGTCAAGCTTTCCGATTACTGATTCGTATTCGTCGACTGTAATCGTCGTCTTTTCGACATTGTTGTATTTCGATCGTTTTTTTGTCATTGCTGAATCAGCATGCAACAATGTTTCTTCATTCGGTAGAAAAACTGTTTTCGTCTTCATTCAGATACACATTTTGTTTATAAAAAACGATTAATTCTTCTTTGAGGATATATTCCATAAGCTGGCAAAAGGGTACACTAAAAATGGAATGTTAATCAGGGTACAGCGCCCTCAAATAAACAACAACATGGATAAAATAATACAAAAAGGAGCTTTGAAAAATACATTTAATTTTGAACAGATTACATTCAATCCACCATTCTTCTGCATTGATTATGTTCTTTTTTCAGCTCGTTTGTTCTTTTCTTTCTGGTTGTTTATTGTAACCGTGTCGCAAACGGCAATACAGAGGGAGGAGAAATGCTGAACTAATAAAAAGATGCTAATGAAGTTTTTAGAAGAAACCATCTGAATTAACCGAAAAAATGCAGCTTATAATTTATGATAGCAGCGACGATGAGGTCGCGACCAATACGGAAAGAGATCATTTGTACATGCACGAACGTTACCCACAAATCGAATAATATATGAGCATTAGCGCGCCAGTTGCATACCCGTTGCATTCAATTTACAATTAAATTGTGCATCATTCCAAAATCGAAAGGTTATTGGCATTGCTCACTATGCCCGAGAATAAAGTCCGTTGATCTCTGCGCGAGACGGTTTCTTTCGGTCGGTCGGTTGCTCGCTTGCATTCTCCCGTATTCGGTTTGATTGTCGTTGCCTTTACAAATTTACATTTTCTCGGAAAAAATATAAACGTTATATTGATAACATTATTCACAGGCCAGTGAAACGAGTCAAATCGCTTCACCACCTTTATTATTCAAGTGCTTCGGAGTATTTTTGGATAAACTTCTCTCATATGATGCAATATGATATGAGACAAGAGTTCGTCTCTTCCGCACCCTCCTCTACCCAAACCGACATTAATTATTTCTGCTGGACTTCGCAATGTGTGTTTTTGGTGAAATAGCTATAAATGTGCACCGAATTACCTGAAACTTGCTCGACTGACAGGAAAAAATAAGAAATAATCCGAAATTTGGAAGAATGCCCATATCGTAGCTAATAAATTGAAAATACATTCTAAATCGTCATTGTGCGCATATCATTTTTTTAGGTTTGCTCGTTTGTTTTTGGAACATTCGAACTTGACATCGCATTTAGTTTTATTTATGGTATTAAATACCCCCATTTCGATGCATCTTATTTGGACCGATTCTAATACCGATGAGATAGCAAAAAAAAACAACAGAAACCACACACTCACACCGCTTCGTCGTTCAAAAGTTCAAATGAATGCCTGAGAATAATAACGACTCAAATCTTTCCAACATGGAAGTCTGAAGCGTAGAAAAGATACACGCATTACTGAAACTGAGAATAAAACTTTCTAATACCACAACTGAAAAAAAAAAAAAAATGGTCTTACGTACGTAAAGCTAACTTTTCCGCACATTTCCCGAAATTACTGATTTGTATTGGATTCATGTTGATTTCTTAAAATTACAAGTCATTACGATGAGATCGAATTTCGAGTCATTACACATCATGTGATTTAAATTTAAATTTTAATAAAAAAACGAATGAACATCTCAGTTCCTAATTTTTACTTCAACGTTCTCTATTTTTGAATTGGTAATAATAATTACGATTATTTCATTCTGATGTGAACTTTTAATTCATGCCAACGATTAATATGATTCCACATTTATGTTATGTATAACTTACGTCAAAAAGTTGATGATCATTCAATTTGATGAAAAAAACACAGATTAGAAAATCACAAATACTATCCAATTTAATGACAAAATTTTAATTTTGACCCCGAACTTTGAAAATTTTGTGAAGGAGGTAGTCTTAAATCTCATCAGAATGACTTGAAATTTTGTGTGACTTATTTTTTTTCAAAGAAAAATAAAATATACAAAGTTTCAATTCGTTACAATGTGAACTTAAGATAGTCAGTTCAGTTTTGACCCCGAAAAGACACCAAAAATCGAACATTCTGCAGGGGAGGTAGTCCTAAATTGAATCGGAATGACTTGAAATGTTGTATGACTCATTTTTTTCATAAATAAATAATATCCTGAAAGTTTCAATTGGATACAATGTGAACTTAAGATATTCGCCATCCAAATTTTTCGTTTCGACCACGAAAGGACTCCGAAAATCGAAAATTTTGCAGGGGAGGTAGTCCTATATCTCATCGGAGTGACTTGAAATTTTGCATGACTTATTTTATTCATAAAAAAATAATATTCTGAAAGTTTCATAATGATACAATACGGAATAGTCATAGTCCCCATACAAATATTTCGTAATTATATTGAAAAACAGCCCAATTTTTGATTCGACTCCACTAGAGCTACCCGAAAAAATTATCCGATTAGGCTGAAAATTAAAAGGTTTCTATTCATAATAAAGTTCAATGCGTGTGTAAATTTTTGATCAATTCTAATCTCAATTTTTTGAGTTATCGTGTAATTTTTGCGTACAACGGACAAGGTACCACACACGGACAAAAAATTGTAATACCTTTACCACACACAGTGGTGTGTGCGGAAAAGTAAAAATTCACAAGAATGAAACATCCCAGAAGACCACATGAATATTTTTCAAGTTTCAGATTTTCGTATTCTGTATTCAAGTTTTCAATTCACATTGAATTTTTCATTCACTCGATAGAGAGAGACAGAGAGATAAATTCACATTAAATTTTCCACCTGCAATTTTTTGAAGAAAAAAATCCAATTGAACCATAGTTTTTGAATTTTATCACATTGCGATCGTCGAATACCTTTGATAAAATCCGATTTGTATGGAAAATAGCTGCAACATTAAGAAAAATTCATAAAAAAATTGCGAGATGAATCTAAAGCGTCACTGTTTCGACACATTGTATGAATCGAATAGCCGACGGTTTTTGCACGTCAAGTTGGCATCACTTGCGGCCTGTGACTGAGACATGAAAGTGTGCAACTTCAAATGGAATCGCAATCGCTACCATCATTTGGCACATTTTGAATGCGGTGGCGGTTTTTTGTTTTTGTTAATATTTATCGTTGTGTTTTTAGAATCGTGGAGTGATTTTATTTTGTCAAATGAATTGTTTAATTTTATTCGAATTTCAATAGAGCGAAAAAAATTGTTTCTTTGTTTTTCATGGTTCAAACAAATGGAAAAATTACTAATACCATCTTATACATTGATAGAATGAGAAGTACGTTTTTTGTTGTTCCCCTTGGCAGCACTGCCAATTGACATTTCATTACTACTGTGTTTTATTTACAAACAAATTTTCGTTTTAATCATTCCAAAAAAAAAGTTTGCAATTTACAGAGAAAGTGCATTTTATTTGTTGAAAAATGGACAAAAAACGCAAGTTGGTGGATTATTCTTCTTCTGAAGCGTCTACATCAAAAAGAAGCTCTTCAGACGATTCTCCGCCAAAAAAGGTGTTGCTATAGGCAATCGCTGAATCATTCTCAACGAAGCAAAACGCCGATGTGCAAATAAAGATCGGTACCGAAATTATTGAGGCGCATTCGTTCGTTTTGGTGCCGCACAAATATTTCCAAGCCGCTCTAGAAAATGACAATTTCAAAGAAGGTATTACTAAAACAATCGAGTGGAGCGGAATCGAGTACTACATTGCCAATAAATTGATTGAATATCTTTACACTTCGAAAGTCATTTTTGGAACAGACGAAGTTGCTATTCAAATGCTGTTCCAAGCCGAGAGAGTATGTTTTTTCAATTATAATTTCTTAAAAAAAATTATTTCTATCAATATCTGCATCAATTTCAAAGAATTTTTGCATTTTCTTGGAATTTTTTTAGTTCAATCTGCCAAGTTTGAAATCGGAAGTCGAAAATTATTTAATGCCAAGGCTTAATCTTGACAATGTTATCGAATGCGGTGTTGCAGCTCAATGTAATCGAGCTTACAAATTGAGAAACGCAGCAATTGATTATATAAATAGGTCAGGGTAAAACTTGTAAAACAAGGCCGTAGCTATGGAGGCGCGAAGGGGCGCTCGGCGCCTCTAGGCGGCCTACGAGCACCCAAGAAAATCGTAGTGCGTTTGTGGGATGATTTTACAAGCACAGCATAATTTTCTACACGCGCCCCACGCATTTTGTGCTGGCTACGACCTTGGTCTACCGAAATAGCAAAATCAAAACAAATGTAATGATATATTTCGCGTCCAAACAGAAATCGCGACGCCGTCGTTCGATCGGAACAGTGGAAATTGGCTAAGACCCAAAATTTGCTCTCCGCTTTCTTCATGAAGTTGTTTGAGCGAAGCGAATAAGGTTCATCATCTACATACACACCACGTGGCATTAAGATTAAAAAATCATTTCAGTCATCACTTGCTTCTGGAATACAATTGTAAAGCTGTTGAAAAAAATAATAAAAATAAAATTGAGTTCAAAAATTTTGATTAAAGGCTCGTGTTTTTTTTTTTTGGATTGGGAAATCCATTCAGAAAAATATTTTCCAAATAGGCACATAAATACTCTGTACGAGTCATTTATCGTGACTCGCGCGCGAGTGAAGGAGAAGTCGATAAATTGCGGCTGTTGATCGGTGCGGTGTGTGGGGATTAACCCACATCGATCGAATCGCGAGAGCTATTGCCAACAAGTGAGTAAACAAAAACAAACTCCTCTGCAAAGTGAGCAAAGCGTTGGCAAATACACAAATCGTGCATCGAATTGTAGCCAGCCGAATGCATGCCCTTGTAGTTTGATGTGGCTGCATGCAGCGAGAGAAATTTAGAAAAGAACATGTTTTTTAAACGGTTGAATTTGAATTTAGGCGGCAATGAACTCGCAACCGCTGCAATCTATTTTAGCTAATTGAAATTCCAAGTTTGTTTCATGTAATGCGATTTTTTCAATCTTGGCCAAAACAAAGTCTTGCCGCTCGAAACGCGTCAGCGTTGACCATAACGGGAAAAAAACATGGAAAGCGAATATGCAAAGTATATGCCTGACGGACGAGAAAAATGGTTTGTCATAAATAAGGTATGACATAGCCGAATGGAATAGTATAAAGTACTGTCCCTAAGCGACGATTGTGTGTATTAAATATGTCCATTCCCCAAATATGTCAAAGTGTTTCTGCCATAATTCATCGATCCAAATGTTTGCACGGAGCAAATGGCAATTATCGAAAATGTAGCGTCGGCAATTCTTGGCCAAAAATTATGTTTATTTAGCGGCGATGTTGTGATAGCAAATGCACGCACTCGAGCATTGTTGCCTTTTCTTGTGGAGAAAATATTCAAATATATCCGATCATATCGGCGTCGTATAGACGATATTCAAATCTGTTTTGTTTGTGTGTGTGCGCCGACCGAGTGGTTGCAATTGCATGGCGTCAACCGTATCGTCGTGTCTTACAAGAAACACAATACACCGCATTGAATTCTTTTATTTTGCCCGTCGGGTTGTACTCTTCCGTCCCATTCCGTTGATTTCCCATCGGTATTCCTGGCATTTTCGGCAATGACATCAACACGATTTCATAGTTTGGTCCGGATATTTTGCACTTTCATTGCAAAATGAGCGACTTTGGGCCACGTGAGTGTTTGTTTTGAACTAAAAATGGTCCATTACCCAAAAATGTCAAAATTTATTTAAATTAATTCAATATTGAATATGGTTTCAAATTGATTAGTCATTGACGAGCATCTATATTTCGGATGATCATATCAATAAATTGTCACCTGTCGCCAATGGTTCAATGTATGTGACGGAAAATATTTAAAATGGCAAAAATATGTGAACAATATGAACATTTATATGGCTGTCATTGAATGCCGAATAACATCTTTCAATTCAAGTCGGTTCAAACCGCACATCATTCGGCGCAAAGTGAAATGTTCGCGCCATTCTGTCGTCTTTGTTGCGATTATTCATTGAATTTAATTGTTTGCTACATTCTTGTCGACTGATCTCATATTTTTGGCCGCAAAATTTGGCGAAAACAAGAAGCAGCGCCGCTGAATAAGACCACAATCAAGGCAAACTTTGACTGTTTACAGTCAGTCGATTGATACAGAATAGTTGTTAATCGAGATGATTGCAATCGCGCCAGCGACAGTCGCCCGCCAATCCAATTCCAAAGAAAATGAAATGAAGCATAAGCGAGAGCAATGGACAGATTTTTATTTAATTACATTTTTCTCTGAAAACAAAGAGCATGCGTGGAATACGTTTGCATTTTCGAATGGCTCATCTTTTTTGCTGCTTTCTTCGTTCATAAAAGTTTTTCGACGAAAAAGGATAAAATTAATATCGTTGTTAATCACGGAATAAAAATGCTTGTAGAGCATAAAATCAATGAGAATTCAGATACAAATTACTGGTGAATTGAACCCTTTTGGCACCAGTCACAATACCGTCGTGGATTCCATTTGAATAATAAATTCGATTTTTGGCGCCAATCAATTTAAATGTAAAGTCCCTTACGTCACGGGTGTATATGGCTTTTTTAGTTTTTCTTTATTTCGTTGGCGTTGTTCGTTTTCTATATGTTACAGCTGAATGGTCCGACTCGTAAAAAATACCATTGCATTTGCCAACAAATCAACTATAAATTATTATTATCGTTTCGTTGTGCCACACCACACTTGTCATTCAATGGTGCGCATAAGGATGTTGCGCAGCGCTTATCCCTTAGATCGAATAAAATCAACTTGAATTCAAATTCGGTTATCTAAGGTGTTGCTGATTATGTCGAAGGCGTGTTATTGTGATTTGTAGACGCATATAATACGAGCGAATGGTCTTTGAGTCGATGAGCAATGTGATTTTTGATGCAAGAATTTTGGCTTTTTCCAACCACCTTCGTTTCAATGGAATTAATTTGTTCACAATGTTCGCGATTTAGCTAAGGCACTTTGTTTTATCGATGATTTCGTTGGGTATTAATGATCTGGAACATGCAAAAAATGCCATTGCATTCAAAATTAATGATCACATTCCCACATTTTCCAAATATTTAAGCGAATATAAATGTTCATTCAGAGAGAAAGAGCGAGCGAGAGAGAAAGAGAAAGAGTGGGAAAGCCAAGTAACGACAAGATTCATTGTTAATATCCGATTTTTATTATCCGTAAGCGGATTTGGGTATATATTTTTTCTGACGAATTTTTCGTGTCTTTCAATCTCTCCTGGTTCCTCGTTATTTGATCTTAATTTAAAACACCGTTAGTCAATCCAATTTGCACCCGATGGTGTAATTTATGCCATGGTTCATATATGGTAATATCACGCCATTCAATTATGGTGCTGATTATCGTAACGTATTTTAATTTATTGGGTTAGACGTCAAATTCCTGTTCGATTTCGTTTATCATATTTTTTGCGCTGCACAAAACTGGTATGGTGTGTGTCGTCTTGTCGTGAACATTCCACCAAAACGATCAAGTTTAATGGCAAATCATATGGAATTTAATGTGTTGTGAGAAATCGATTGAGCTTCTGTTCTGTGATACGCATGTTCTGTTAGCCAGGAAACAAAGATACTATTATAATAACTGAGAAGATGTATCACTTTTTGTCAGACTTCTGGTTTTGTGATGCTGGTAGTGGTTGCTGAGAGCAGCCAGCTGGTCATGTATTTTTCATGTGGGTGGCAATGTATTTTTTCAAATGATACCATTATGTCTTCGTTTTTGCTTGATTGCTGCATTCAATTTGATGAGTTGTTGTCGGTAGCGTTCCCCAGTAATAGTTTCACCCGATTTTAGCAGCTCATAAAACAGCACACCCTTCTGATCCCACCAAATACAGAGCATCACCTTGGCCGCATGAATATTCGGCTTCGGCGTCGATGGGCCGGGTTGGCCGCGCTTCACGTACGCTTTTTTACGTTTCGAATTGTCGTAATAAATCCATTTTTCATCTTGCGTTACGATCCGATGCAAAAAAGCCTTCTTTTTGTGGCGAGCGAGCAGCATTTCAGACATGCAAAAACTCCGTTCGACGTCTCTCGGCTTCAAATCGTACGGCACCCAATTTCCTACCTTTTGGATGAATCCCAAGGCTTTTAAGCGATTGGAAATAGCTTGTTGAGTAACTCTCAATGATTCTGCAAGTTCTTCTTGCGTTTGACATGAATCTTGCTCGAGTAATTCCTCCAATTCAACATCTTCAAACTTTTGTGGGCCTCCCGGACGCTCTTTGTCGTTCGTATCAAAATCACCACTTTTAAATCGTCTAAACCAGTACTCACAAGTGGAAATCGATGGAGCGTGATCCCCATAAGCTTCCTGCAGCACACGACGACTTTCAGCTGCAGATTTCTTCAAATGAAAACAAAGAAGTCGCAGTTTATGTTGCAGACGAACGTAGATACGCGCGAGAACTTGTACGCATTCGAGCACATTCGCGCGTACGACGTATAGACAAACGCACTGACTGTCAACGTGGCAATTTTACTGTCAAATGAGCGTGATGCCACCAAATCCGCGAATTTAACACGTGCAATAAATTAAAAATTGTAAGTCGCGCTAGAATTCTCTTAATTGAATAATCATTCGATTGTGAGATTTCGATTCTGGGATTGAATAGGGGCATTAAAAAAGACATGGAGCTATTTGCACTACAAAAAATCTTTAACGTCTTTTATTCACACTCGTACATTACTTAGATGTCAATGCATTAGTGTGCATAAACAGTGTACCAAATACTCACATAAATGAATAAACCGTGACAGCTATAGCTGTACACTATAGTATATGAAGGGTTGAGAGTAAAAGTGTCCAAAGTAATCTCACCTCCTTTTCTCGCTGATGGAAATGTTAACGAACAAGAGCAGGAGGTGAGATCACTTTGGTCACTTTCACTCTCAACCCTTCATATATACTATAACCTATAGCTATATGAGCTGTCACGGTTTATTTTTTCATGTGAGTATTAAGTAAGCTGTTTATGCACACTAATACATTGATAGCTCAGTAATGTACGAGTGTGAATAAAAGACGTTAAATATTTTTTGAAGTGTGTGAATGAAAATGTTGTTTTTGTCAATTTTCCCAGCACAAGAATTATTTGAAGTACTCTGGTGTGAATTGTGAACAATTTACTCTCCTTCTGTTTCTATTTGTCAAATATCAATCACAAAAACATTGGCGAATGTGTGCGAAAACGTGCGAACTTGAATAATACCATTGTATTACTCGTCGAGCTCGCAAAACCTGCATAAAATCACAGGAAATCGCACGAACTTGTATGAATTCGCACGAAAGTGCAGAAACTCGCATGTACTCGTAACAGATGGTAGTCCCTAGGCAAAACCATAGAACTGCTTTTTGTGATAATATCTAAATTTTTCGGCTTTTATTTATTTTATCACTTTTTGCTGCAAATTAAAAAAATATTGTTTTATAATTGCTAGTTGTTTCCTAAATCGCATAGATTTGTTTACTCATATGAAGTTCCGACAGTCTATCTGTTTTACACTCTATCGAAGCGTTGAACACTCTTTACCAACAGATCCGTGTGAGTGTAGAGTATACCATCTGCTCAAATTGTATGTATGTCCATAAGTAAACCATTTTTTGTTACCATGAATACTAACGCATCATACAACTCAGCTAAAATGAATTGCTCCAACTTCATACAGATCTCGAAGTTTTGAAATATCGTTTTGGAAACGTATTTTTGATCATTATTTCCTTTCAAAATTATTTGGACGAAATGAAAAAATATTCAATTTGCAGCAAAAAGTGATAAATCAAATCAATTTATCAACATAAGCCGACAACTACTCATATTATTACAAAAAGTGATACATTTTCTCAATTTTTTCAAATCGACATTAATAATCAACCAGGATTAATTCGAACATATCAACATTACTTAAAATGAATGTTTCAAATGAAGAAATAAATTGAGCTTTGAATCCAGAAACGAAACGGAAAAAGATTCCCGGAATTCGATCGCACCTCTTCTTTGTAAACACAATAAATTATTGAGCACAATTTCTTACCTAAAACACGGTTGAACTCGAAATGGAAAAAAACTCGGTCTTGATAGATCCAAGAATCTACTGCAAGCTTAAGAATGCCGAGGTATTTATCGCACGGCAAGCAAACGACTAATGCGAATAATTGCTTGATCATCAGTAGAAATGCAGCTTTCCGCGAAAAATATACCTCGTTTTTTGCAATTCGGAATGAATACTCATATATAAAATTGCAATAAGAAAGGAATTTTCCTTGATATGTCATTTGCATAGTGACGCTGCTGTTGCACGCGCGCTCGCTCGCGCAATGTCGTCGTCGTTGCAATGGAATGCATTCTAGCACGCTAGCTTAAAGTGAAATGCAATCATCGATAGCAATAATTTCTTTCGCAATGTCATTACCCCGAAAGCAATAGCAGCAATACAAAAAAAATCTATTATCATTCTTCCATTTTTATGATTGCCATTTCGAGCTGTTTTATTCATCTAGCGATTAATATTCTTCCATATATGGATGCATTCAGAAGCTACACATATCACACCTCATACAAATTAACGCATGAGCGTTTTTTGAGCGAGCAATTCATTGAATTGATGCCGCTGATATACTGCACACTTCAACGTAAATTTTGTAAGCGGATTTTGAATGAATTTAAATTAAACTAAATATGAGTCGCGACTATTTTTTTGCTGGGCTAATATATGATTTTAATGGGAATAAAGACGTCTTGAAAATGTATTTCTAGACATCTTGTTCCGTCCTTATTCATGAATATACCATTTAATTGGTGATCCAATGTTAATGAACGCATTTTTTGCGCTAGACAATGCCATAAAAATGAAGAATTCTTTTGTCATTTGCTGAGAGATTTTCGAGAGCAATATTATCGAAATGACATGACAATCGAGCCAAAACAAATCAAGACCATATAAATAGAAAGATTATTTGCGTCCGCTTAGAGCGTGGACGGCCGTTAGTCACCGCTCCTCAACACGATATTTCCATTATTTTTATCGATACAACCCAATAAGTTATTGATATTTATCAATATTTCCAAAGAATGCCATTCGAACATGTCGAAATGAATGTTTAGCTGTCACTCTTTAAATTCCGGTGCGGAATGTGTGCGCTAATTAGGAATAGATAATTGCATGCAACATTCCGTTGGTGTGCTTTGGCATATGTGCATTTAGGGAGGGATGATTGTTTACTGTTTCTGCTCCAAAGTCCGATGCGGAATTTTTATTTTTCTCCTTCTGTATCATCTCCCTTTTTCATTTTTCTGTTTCTTCTTTTTTTTCTATTTCTATTTTTATTTCTTTTTCCATTAGAAGCTATAAAATGTTAACGTAAAATATAGATTTTGTTTATGAAGAACATAAAAATCGGAAGGTCATCTGACAGTACATGAGAATTTAAGTGGTTTCGTATGTCTTCATTTTGGTCTTCAGTCTCAAACCACTCATAAATAACGTATATAATTGTATAATCTAGCATCGCATAACATATACGGCCAATTGTATAACTAGAATTATCTTAAGTCAATTTATTTTACAGAAAAGCTTTTGTATCGAATTTTAGGATCATAACGGGGCAAATTGTTGGTGGCATCATGTGCTGACGACTAGAGGGGCCAACAAACGTTCGATCGTAGAAAATTAAATGTTTGTTCGTTCTTTCGGACGGAGAAATGCAATTTTTGAACGAAACAAAGAGCATGCAGTTTTTGGTGACACGGCTACTGAAGAGCAAGACAATAACCTATGGGGAAGCTTTTTATAGAAAGCCCAGGATAATCTAAGCCTTCCTGTTTCAAAGCAAATGAGTTTTCTCACAGCGAATGAGTCTGGAAGCTGTAGCAGAAAGGTTCGTAGTCGATATATAAGTCTTTTGACGGAAGTCGCTAAGATTTAGATAACTCGTATTGTATTTAACTGGAAGTAATCAAATCTTTCAATCAAGATAATGGCAACATCTCTTAGCACTTCAGCTTAATTGAATAAATGCATATATGTCAGGTATTTCGTTGATTTGATCTATTTTAACCGAACAAAAAAAAGTGTCAGTATAACTCATTCTTTTTTCATTTTGATTTCCATGTTATTTTTTTGCGTTAGCGAATTGAAAACACACCGATTTATGAATCTCGCACAAAAATACATTTGTTTTGTTTGTGAGATGTAGACGCCACTGGAAATTTAAAACAAAGATGAACTTTGCTGAACCTATCTATAGATGCAAATTAATTAAACCGCCAGAGATCGTCTCCGCACAAATCTGGATGAACAATCGTCGATGTAATCCGATTGCCTAAGAAAACGGGAGTTTAATGAAATTTTGTGTAGAAAAGTTTATGTGCGACGGAACAAAATACTGATCAATTTGTCTTTCGTGATAAAAATTATTGTCGGCTTATGTTGTTTTTTGGGTGAATGTTTGTTTGGCTATATTTATTAAGAATGTGAAAGAATAAAATGTAAAATTTTTGGCTATATTTATTAAGAAAGGTTGAAGAATGTGAACGAATAAAATGAATAAAAAAAAACACATGTTCGACGATGAAATGAGACGACGAAAGAATCATCGAAAAACGATGTGCCCCTTATTTTATTTGTTGTTGTCTTTATTTATAATCACTTTAATCAGATGGTTGTTGATATCAATGTTGTTTTTGTTGTCGTGTCGATTCATAATAATATCAGTATCAATGTCCGCGAAGGTCGCCAATGATGATGATTATTGTCGTGTGTTATTTTTATATGTTATGTATATATACGTATGCCAATTGACTTGTATAAAAGTAACGCGAATACGTATTGCGTGTGCGTGTGTGAGTGTGTATAGACAATTTTCAACTCTTTTATCGATCGAGCGCAGAGCGAATCAGCGAGCGTGCGATCGTTGTTTGGCTGTCGAATGAACAACTCACCAGCTAAGATATCCCAATAATAATTAATAGAGATAAAAAATACTGCTGGCGAATTGGAAAAACGACGAAATGTTTCACATGGGTATTGGTTGAAGGTTCGATTGGAATACCATCAAATTCTTTTGATCATCAGATTCGAGTATTTTTGAGGGCAACTTTATTGCTTTCTATAGTCGCATTTTAAAGGAAAATAACGATATATGTCTTGTTTGATATATTCATGATACTCATGCAGAGCAATCAACTAAGTATTTTGCCCTTTGCAGACGTCATACTTTTGCCTGCTGCGTTGAACTAGTGCTTGGAATACCGCTGCCGAATAGTGCTGAACCGAGCCAAGCTCACTGATTGAGCTAGCAGAGTATCGTTTTGAATTACCATTGTTTGATACGGAGACAACGATGCACAGCCTAGGGAGAAAGGACCTCATTAAAATTATGGAAGAATATTCACGAATATCAATCACAATATTTACCTAGAATATTCATTTTTCACTTTATTTAACAAACAAGTGCAACGACCATACAAACGCGGAAAGGTGCTTAGACTTGCCGTTGCGATCCCTTGTCATTAACGCTGATTTGGAGATATTTAATTTAAAATAAATGATGGATATGCTGTATATATTAAATATTCACATTCCTTTATTTGCAACTCATTCTGAATATTTATTTGAATATGAATGCTTCCCTCTTGTGCTTCAGCTAGCTGAATCAGCGCTATTCGGCAGCGGTTTCGCAAACACTGCCCTTTCAACGCAAACATTGCGATAAAATCTCGATTAAAAGCCTCTCAACTGCTAACTGCATCTAAACTTTGAACGGGTTTAATGACACCACGATCCAAGTTCTAGCTCAATGTAAAATTTCAAATTGGATTTTTTGCCGTAAACATTCTAACGAACCTGAAACCCTATTGAACTTCTCAACCGAATACCAACTTGGAAATACGATCGAGGGATAAGATCATTCGAAAATAACAAAATACATAAAATACCCCAAAAAATGGCCATTAATATGCATGTGAAGTGAGAAGTGACGCACAGTCGCTGTTTTTAATTTTAACCTCGCATAATTATTGCGCATTTAATGAAAATCTTCATCGTCTTTCGCTTGTGGCGCCGTCGTGCTAATTCAAATGGGGCTCAAATTATAGAATATCCTTTGCTTTTTTTTAAACGAAATTCCAATATTATTGATCTTTCTCATTTTTTTTCCGAGATCGTCGACTGCGTCGCTGAGTTTATCAAAATTGGACATTATTTCTTATGATTTTTTTCAACTGCGTATTTTCTTTCTCTCTCTTTCTGTCGTTAATGATTACGCACATTCTCAAGAGAATATTTGTAGCTTGCAACGTATCGTCTGCGCTGTGTGTTGCTTGCATTCGCAATGGTGTTCTCCATCCGATGTAGTCATTTCGATAAAAAAAAATTATATATAAAAATGCTATAAAAACATTTGGTTGGCTATGAACTGTCCCAAATGTGTAATTGTTTGGAGAAAGAGAGGCAACAGAGGAAACGGCTATTTTATTTGAATTTTATTTCTCGACACATCGCGATGCGTCGTCGTTAAGGCTAAGAGTGGTTTTTTTTTCGAATGAAAAATCGCAAGAATATCGAAAAATTTCGAAGGGACAAACCACAATCGACATCATCAATTTAAAGCAAATAACTTATTTGCGTGAGGACCATTAGAGATTATATCACAAAAAATGGATTGTAAAAACAAAAAATTTAATTGTTTATGAAATAATCCTGGAGGTGCAGCGGCTGCAGCACACGGTTGAGTGCATTTGATTCATAAGTATGCAGTAAAACCATTTTATAGATGAAATAAAAGTGTTCTGCGAATAACACAAGAAGTACTCTTACACAATACTTCGATGGAGTCAAGTGATGATCGCGATGTGTTTTCATGATCGTCATTTTGGTAGCGCGAAAAGAGAAGAAAAACTCGTTCTCTACATTACTTGGTTATCTGTCCCTCAATTTGGCGTCTAATTAATTACGTTGGTGCCAAAGTTAAGAATCTTAGATTCTTATCGATCATTTTTTATTGCGGTTGTTATCCTTTTGCGCAACATCGTTGCTGATTCCATGCAGCTTGAGTGAAAATTTAATTCATTTTTTTTTGGAATGAATGACTGTGAAATCATTAGCCAGTATCATTTGCAAACATTCAAACTAATTGGCATGTTTTATAATCGCATTTATATTTTGTTGTGTGCTACTGTATACGAGATGAAACGGTATAATAAATTGATTGTCGCTCATTTGCTTCATCATTGTGAAAAAAAATCGAAAACCAATTGTCATTTATGTGGTGTCCATTGTGTGAAAAGCTGTCTCAACCAATGTTTAAAAACAGTCTAGGTCTAAGCGGCAAGATTTAATATTTATTGCATATTTCAGTTCCTACATTGGACATAAAAAACAAATAGATATGCCGCACCATTCACCATTTCAATAAGCACAACAATCCTTCACAATCAAATGATCAAATGATGACATTATTTACCAATATATTATTATATTCATTCAAAACAACGCCAAATTTATTCGCCTCATTTTTTGTTTAATTTTTTTCTCGCTCTTTTTGTTCATGTTTTGCAAACATATCGTTTATTCCATTATGTTTGAATTTCTTCTAATTATTGCAATTTTTTGTTTACTCCAAGCTTTTTCTAATTAATGTTATTTCTTCCGATAATCATTGATGTTTATGTGTGTTCTTCTGGTTTAGATCAATCAATTGTCAATTTATTCAAGTAACATGATATTTAATTGCTCATCCGCTGCTGTGTTATTGCTTAGCCAAGTGGCGAATTCTCTTCTTCGAACGAAGTTTTACATCCGGCTCAATGCAGTCTCATTAATAAACACTGTGAACGTCTCTTTTCAATAGAAATGTGAGAAATGAGTAGAGCTCTATGATATTATTTAGTTTCATGTCAGGATATAAAAAAGAAATAATCCATTTTTAATGATTTTGAGGTTGCTTTGAATCTGAATCACTTTTATTTTGAAACGAATTTCATTGCTTTCACGAAATCTTATAAGAATATATCAAAATATAAACCATATATATATACATATATATTTGTAAACTTCATTCACCACACTATTTTTTTGGCCATACAACCACATAAAAAATTAGCGTTCAGAGCTGCCCAGCTGTTTTGTAGCCAAATTATTCAAAAGTTTTTGAATTTCTGGCGGAATTGGCGGTGGTAGGTAAGTGATCTCCCTAAAACAACAAAAATTTACAAAAAATCCATTATTTTTCCTCAAAAAATCGCTTGATTCGTTAAAAATGTATTACTGATGCTGTAAATCCATTGACATCGGCGACATAGTCAACCCGGTAATTGCGTCCATCATCGCCGATGAATTGATAGAATCCGGTTGCACTAAATGCATCATCGCCATTATCCATTTTATCGATTTGGCCAGTTTGCTCAGCTAAAATGCCATTTTCGGTTTCAAATCTATCGGACGAAAATTAACAGCCCGATTTTTTTAATGCTTTGTACAGATTTTTTTTTGGTGATAAATTAAAAAGCCAAACAATCATCGAAATTGCAAAATGCTATTTGTTTGACCAATCACCTGAAGAGCATAATGTCAGGCGCATCTTTATAACACTCTATTTTTTGAAGCGGTCTAGGTACAAAATATAAGTTAAGCTTAAGTTCACTTTGTATGTTGCATATTTAAAGACATAACTTTCATTCAAGTCCAAATGCACTTGAGTCTAACGACAGGCGCAAGTTTGAGCGAAATGCAATCGAAGCTTGTATGTGTTTGTAACGCGTAGAAATCCAACTTACAGATAACGATATCCACCATCAGGAAATTCTTCTTGTTCTTGGCGAATGATTTTTATGCTTGACTCTGCAGCTCCAGCACCTTGATTCACGCCAATTGATGTGTCTATGAGGAAGACTGGAGGTTTAGGCCGAGCCGGTGGAGATGGTGGCGGCGGTGTTGTTGTCGGTCGATTGTCACCAATGATTAATATCGTATTTGAACGAGGCTTTGTAGCACCCGAATCTTTAGAACGATCTTTAGTATGGACATATTTGTTATCTTGATGAACGTAGCGGCCATCATCACCTGAATATTTGCCCTCATTTCCCGGACGATATCTTCATAATGCACAGAATATAAAATCAGATAATTTGAATTATTTGAAATAAACCTCTATTTTCACCTTCCATCATCACCATTTGATCGATGCCGACCATCTTCCTGTGCACAAACAAGCACCAATCCAACGAATCCAATCATAAGTACTCGAACCACCTGAGCCTTCTTCACCAAACGCACCCACAGAACATTGAAATTAAAGATATTATCAACGCATAAAATCGAATTTGTGATGCACAACAATGTTCTTCAATTACCATTATAGTTTTGGTTGCACAAACTGTTTGGCTACACTTTTTCTCACCAATTGCACTTGGTCAAAGAAAAATTTCTCATTTTATATGCACAAACACGATTTGCACCGAGAATAAGAATCAAATGCGAACATTCATTTGCGGGAATCGAATTTGAATTTCATCATCGAAAACTAATTAACCAATAAATTAGGATTGATTATTATCTTGCCGAGCATCGTCTTACTAAGATAAGATTGTGCGTTATGTCGCTAAAAAACCACCTTCGAAATCAATTAAAATGTTTGATTATTAAGTCAATTTTATTAACAAATGTCTATCATTATCACCAATTGAATGTAAATATCACCTGGGCTTTTAAAGTTGCATCTACAGTCGAACTTCGATTGTCCGTCTCCCGCTCAACTGTCACTCAGATTGACCATCAGCTCGATTCCCATATTTTTTTTTCATTCAAACTTATTGTTACTTTGACGGTTGTGATGTCATTTTGTTATCGTGAAAATCAATGTTATTGGAAATCGATATTTTTTGCAACATTAATATTGAAAATTTATGAGTTCTCGATTGACCGTCTTTTTGTTTTCCGATAGAGGGGCGGTCCCGTGCCTCACGGATAATTGTTCCACTGTATTTTGAATTGGAATTGTCTTCATTACGATATAAGGCGTATGTGGAATAATAAAAACTATTATTAACCGAAAGTTATTATTATTGCTCACCAATCCAACGTTTTAGCTACACACAGCCAAAATTGACTGTCAGTTGAAATGATGACAGTCATTTTTCGCTGTGTGTAAATCTTTTCTCTTCAATTTTTCAAATATCATCTAATTTTTGCTGATCGAATATTTAAATTCTCAAGAATTCAGATGCTCTGTGATCGAGCAAACGGCATTTAAAATTCATAGATTCAGAGAGTGCGTAGCGGCCTA
Organism: Obolodiplosis robiniae; assembly: GCA_028476595.1. Lineage (NCBI taxonomy): Eukaryota > Metazoa > Arthropoda > Insecta > Diptera > Cecidomyiidae > Obolodiplosis > Obolodiplosis robiniae. The sequence continues at coordinate 11,216,663 of CM052017.1, read as the reverse complement.
GATATAGCAAACTATAAGAATGCGACTACCCTGTGCGCAAATAACTTTGCTGACCCCAGAAGCAAAAATGACTTCTATGAGTGGAACTAGATTTCCAATTAAGTGATGTCGATTTCGATAGCACAGATGTATTTCTACTATAAAGTTGAGGCTAATTAGAAAACACTTCTTTGCCACTAAAAAAGCAAAATGGGCGCGGCCCAATTGCGACAGCAACGAGGACGGCAATCAATTGCCACTTTATTGTCACTTTTTTGACACAAATATAACTTTCTTATAACGAATAGCGCCGCCAATATTTTTACCATTTTATTTTCGTGACGAAGCAGTATTTTTAAAGTGAAAGTGTTCCAAAGCTTGTGACAGAAGCTGAGATTGTTCATTGAGTAAGAAAAATGTCAACAATAATTGTATATTTATCGAGATTAACCCTGCGAACAAAATGTCAGAACTCTACTTGGACCATGGTACCCCCTCTATGGAATGCCACCAATTCCAGAGTTAAGTACCCAATATGCATTTGAAACAATGCGTTCAAGTAAATGAGCAACTTGAGAACGTTCCTCCTTCATTCTAACGAATCTACACACACGTAAATCTTAGATGGTATATGTACCAAAACGTGATATTTTAACAATCTATACTAGCATTGGTTTGGAATTGCTCAAAACTTTGCTTATTGGTGTATTCTGCCATGCTCTCTTCCATGCTGACTTTAAATCGTTTGCGCACCTTCACACAATGACAGCATGGCAGAAAACACTAACACCAATACTCGTACAGTTTCAGTAGCTTGCCACAATCTAAGTTCTAAAACACGCCTATACCACGGCTAATCTAATAAATGGTCTTACGTACGTAAAACTAACTTTTCCGCACATTTCCCGAAATTGTTCGGGTTTAAGGGCTTTTCATTGATTGATACGCATTTGTATTGGATTTATGTATATTTCTTATCGAATCATCATGCAACTTTGAGAATAAATCACAGAAAATTTCAAGTCATTACGATGAGATCGAATTTCAAGTCATTACACATCATGTGATTTAAATTTAAATATAAAAAAAACGAATAAACATCTCAGTTTCTAATTTTTACTTGAACGTTCTCTATTTTTGAATTGGTAATAACAATTACGAATTAGTTTAATCTGAACTAAACTTTCAATTCATCCCAACGATAGATATGATTCCACATTTATGTTATGTATGAATTTCGTTAAAAAGTTAATGAGCATACAAATTGATGAAAAAAACACAGATTAGAAAATCACAAATACTTCATCCAATTTAATGACAAGATTTGAATATTGACCCCGAAAATTGAAAATTTTGTGAAGGAGGTAGTCTTAAATCTCATCAGAATGACTTGAAATTTTGTATGACTTATTTTTTTCATAGAAAAATAATATTCTGAAAGTTTCATAACGATACAATGCGAACTAGAAGGGGACTATGTCTACAAATTTTTCTTAATTATATTGAAAAACAGCCCATTTTTTGATTCGACTCCACTAGAGCTACCCGAAAAAATTATCCGATTATAATCTATAAAATCCCATTATAATCTAAGCCTATAGGCTGAAAATTAATAGGTTTCTATTCCTAATGAAGACCAATGTGTGCGTAAATTTGATCAATTCTAATCTCAAATTTTTGAGTTATCGTGTTAACAAATTTTGGCGTGCATCGGACAACGTACCACACACGGACAAAAAATTGCTCCGGGAATGGTTGCAATCGATTTTTCCAGGTTCAAAACGCATAGAAAACTTATTCCGGGCGTTATGAATTTTTTTGGACCGATCGTAATACTTTTACCACACAGTCGTGTATGTGGAAAGGTAAAAAAGGTTAGTGGCAAAACGTCACGTTTAGTACTAGGGGAACGAAATTTACTCAACACTGCATGCGCGGTATATAATTCACTGTTTACATTGATTGGTCATCCATTCGAAACCGCAGCGATTTTTTAAGAAACTCGTGATAAAAACTTGTTTTCAGTGCACAAGTAGGTTGCACAATTGCTCACGCGAGAATGAAAGAATTAAATGAGGAGCTCTTACACAATTTTGAAAATATATTTATTGTATGTTTCTAATGATTGAATTGATCTTTCCAGCAACTCGGGGTACACCTTGTGGCGCTTAGGGCAAAACATTTTTGCCGCCCACATTTGAAATTTCGCAACTTTAGAGGGGGTCGTGTTTTTTTAAATTTCATCAAGAATAATTATCATTAGATTTAATCAAATATTTATGAAAGATTATGTTCTTTGTTCATTGATTGATTATTATCATATTTGATTCGGTGAGAATATGTATGACCTCAAATAAGTTTTTAATTGTGCCCCATGAAACAAAGTTAAAGTAAAAAGGATTTGTTCATCAAATGTGGGAGAGTGAATGGAAGAACCAGTTGCATGTAGGAACACAATCTAGAATGGATTAACTAAAATGAGCCAGAAAAAATACAGCCATATAATTTCGTGAATGTTTTTATTCTACTTTGGGTGTGCCGGTCAAAATATTCAGCTCAAATAAGAGTGAAATTGCTTCGTTCAGTATCATTGTAAATCTTTTCTGATTGGATTTATTTTGCTATTGCTTTACTATTGTATTTTTTGAATGGAATTTTAAACTGGCTCGAATAATTATACAACTGGAGCTACTGGCAAGTGAACGCCTTGTGGTTGGAAACCGTTTTCATCAGCAACGAATGTAACAGTGAATTTCTGTCCGTCTGGAGTAGAAAATGAGTATGATCCTTGGGTGGCGATACCGGCTTCTTTTCCAATTTGTTTCAATTGACCGACTTCTTCAGCTTTGATTCCGTTTGATGTTTCGTAAGCATAGTTGAATGAGTCTAGGTTCACAACAGAGTCGCTCCTCAAAGTTTCAGCATTACCATCACTACCGGGTGATGGAGGAGCAGAAGCGACAAAAGCGATGAGGGCTAAGAAAGTGATGGCCTACAAATAAAATATGCAATTTTTAGAAACAGAGACTATAATTCAGATTTATTAGTTGATTCGTTTCGAAATTTGTGCAACAAGTATGTTGAACAGGTATGTTCGCATCAACACCATCATCATTTATTACGTTCACAAAATTATTAATTGTTGCACTATTGAGAAATTTATTTTCATTTGATAGACGCTCAAGAAGATCTCAAAATGTCAAAAATGTTGGATACTCACAACGAATTTCATTTTGATAAGATTTGGTTTTGAATACTAGAGCACAGAAAGCTATCTAATACTGTTCCCAAACTTGTCTTTCATATTTATACTAAACATTTGCAAAAGTTATTTGGTAGCAGATCTTTTCTGGTTTTTTAATATTCATCCCACCTCAGTGAATTGTGCAACAAATGATCACAAAAAATGGTGAACAATTTATGCTAGAAATATATATGGCGCCTTAACCGTGAAATGAGAAACTAAGAGAGAATGCAACTCAAAATCCTCAAAATATAATCATAAAAATGCAAAGCAGATATTTGGTCTTTTACTACCGGTTGATATTGACACAAAGGTGAAAACGATGAAACAAAAGAAGCGTTTCGCTTTGTTCGTTATTATATATCCTTCTTTTTTTTTGCATTTCGCTTTTATGCTGATTTCAAATTAAACTCAAAAACATCACATTGACACGGTTTATTTGTCGTTCGCATCTCAAATTCTCCAAATTCAAACAAGAATTCTTCATTCACTTGTTTATAACTTTTTTGCAGTAGATACATAACATGAACAAACCTATTGATACTATTTATCTATTTGGTAGATAAAATGGGATATAACATTTTTTGAATTTGAATTTTATTAATTTTTTACAAATGAATACATTTTTTTTGTTCATGAGCGTATCATATTAACAAACATAACCTGATTAGGTGGACATGTTAATCTGAAATCGGAGATGAAATTTTCGAACCTGATGAGGGGATTCATTTTAAATCGATTCAAATGGCAGAATTTGTCCTTTACAAAGTTTCTAGCCACAAATAAGTGACAATAATCGTAATAATTTTGGTACGACACACCAAATAAAAAGTGATATTTTTCTTCACACGCTTTGGGTTTCTAATTCATCGAATAATATTCCAAAATTACGTTCACTCAAATATTTTTTTCTGTAAATACAATGTTTAATGCCTATATTACTGAAGCGAGGAATGTCAAGGGATTCAAAAGTCTTCACATACATATTTGCTTCCATGATTCGAAATATATGAAACGATAGGTGGTGCTTGTGGCAAAATGAGTGGCAAAGATCGCACTATATTGCTGGATTGGCAAGCAGTCATTCTAGTTTGAAATAACCTGTGATTGACAATGGACGTTAATAAACTTTAAATGCCCCCACATAGCAAAGAAAATTGGAATTTGACAAAAACTTGAAATTGCCCCAGACTGACTAATTTCTTTAACACCGTTTGAATCGAATTATTTTAACTGTGCTATCTGTATATTTTTGCTTATCTAATTTTTTCTGTTATGCATGCATTCCTGAAAAAGCAAAACACTATTTCAAATGCTTTTCGTAATTTAAGTAGACAAAATATGACAATTTAAATGCATAATAACATTTTGGCCTTCAGCTTCGCTTTTAATTTCAGTTTTATGAGGTTGAGGATGGCAACAAAATAAAGAGATCCTCATGTGCAAACTACAAATGAAAATGAAATGCAAAAGAAAATAAAAAAAAACTTGAATCTGGAGATTCAGTCGTCAACGTATTGTATTTCCGTGATGCTGACGTCTTTTTAAGAGTCAGTGTAACTCAAAACAGTTGATTTATCCTAAAATGAAGAAATCCTTAAATATAAACTGTCAATTTTATCTAATAGGATACGCGAGATATTTCGAATACTGCCATTTGACTATTGATTCTCTTTACATGTTTCTGCGAGTCGAAATGACCTCCCAAAAGTGATACCATTTGGATCAACTAGCTACATATTATGACGTGGAAAATTGACTTCGTTCTCTTAAACCAACTGTGATTCTAGTCATAAGATTTGTTTTTATTTTTTTTTTAACCGTTTTGTTTTTATTCCCTTTATAAAACGTTTTGTATCAGAGTTTTAACGAGGCTTCGACAATCTTTTCAAGAGTCAATTTTTGTGTTAACTAAAGGGTGGGCCATATAAAATTTGCATTTTGACTAAATAAACAATTTTGTCAAAATGCAAACGTTAGATGGCCCACCCTGTATATTGTTCATAATTAGATGTTTGGCGAATTTTGCGTTTTAACTAAATTCGAAAGAATGGAAAACTGATGCTCAAAGAAAAACATTTGCTGACATTTCTGTAAACTTATGGTATTTGAATAGAAAATGGTGTAAGGATATTTGAATTGTAAATATTTTTATACTACTGTTCTTTTAAATTTTGATTGTTGTTTACATGTAACCTGCAGGTATCATAAGAGATAAACCAACATAATTTTGGCATGCAACTGTTGATTCAATATTTAAATGTTGCTTCTTATCTTCAATTATTATAAAAGTATTAATAGATTTTCAATAGTTTTCCTGTTCAATTGGCATTTACTCATTGAATAACAAATTCCAAATTGACAATCATCAAAAATGAGTATACTCCCGTACTTAATAGCTAATTTGATTGGATGAAGAGTCTGTAGAATTAAAAAACAAAAAAAAATAATATATATGTTTCTATGATTCTGGAAATGTTTTTATTCAGTTTTGTTGATGTTGCTCATAGTAACAGACAACTCAAACCATCATTAGTGACAACATTGATTTTATTACCGATCTTCTGTTTTACGAACAAAATCAAGAGGTCTATGATGTTAGAATATTTATGCAATTGGAACGACTGGCAAGTGATCTCCATGTGGTTGATAACCGATTTCATCAGCAACGAAGGTGACAGTGTAATGTTGGGCACCTGGAGCCGAGAATAAGTATGATACTTGGGTTGCAATATCGGCGACCTCAGATCCGATTTATTTCAATTGACCGGCTCTTGTGCTTTGATTCCTTCTGAGGTTTCGTAGGTATAGTTGAATGAGTTTGAGTTAACAGCAGCAACTGCGCGGATACTTTCAGCTTGAGCATCATTTGACGATACTGAGGATGGGCCACCTAACGATTTGAGTGAGGTTAGATCGATGGCGGATGCGGTTGAGTGAATTCATGCGAGAAATGAAATTATCTTATATTTTGAAAGAAGTAAATAACATCGATCAATTAATATTAAGATTTTACAATATGCTTCATTCAGGTTTTTAGACATTCGTACTTTATACCACAAAAAAGACTTATAATAATCCTCCATGGTTTAATCGTAGCCTTATTCGAATTAAAAATAAAAGGAATAAGTTGCATAAACGTATCAATGCAATTATACCTAGAAATGACCCTATTATGCTTAATAATCTACGAGCTGAATATTTGATGGTGAAAAATGAATTTGAGGCGCTACAGGAAATGCTTAATCAGAATTACATACTCGAAATTGAATCAATCTTTACAGCAATCCAAAACGCACAATGACTCGGTCGCATCGACGGACTTCGATAATAGGCATGAAGTTGTAGACAGAACACTTCGCAGTAATCGTAATGAAATTAATTGGTATTATAATTAAGACACATCGCACAAGTTATGGTCAAAATCCACCATTGAATCGCATAAGTAGACTTTATAATTCTGTAGACTATGACATTCTACTTTCGAATAATCGAAATAATTTTCGCTCGCAAATAGAATCGTTTCAAATGGCCGCTACTTAACTTTAATTCATTTATATTAATTTAGTTCGTTATTTGGTGAAAGATTGATTTGTTTATGATTTTATTTAATATTTTTTTAATTATTTCATTGATATTACTTGTATCAGCCTGTCTTCATTAAGGCGTTAAATAAATAAATAAATAAATAAAAGATATAACAGCAAAGAAAGTGATCTGCACTGAAAAAATTCTTATGTAAATGTGCTACGAAACATATTGGTAATCCTCTTATTCGTGAATATTATATATGAATGGCTGGGAATGAAATTGGCACTTCTTACTAAAACTCATAAAAGTGAAACAAAAATTCGAATTTAATATAAACGTAACATCTAAGAAAATAAAATTCAAAATGAAACATCAAACAAATTTTTAAGTTTTCAAAAATGTGGCACTTGCACAAACTTCGATAAGACCACCTGAAATGCCCGAAATCCTAGGGGGTAGACACGTGGAATAGCATCAGGATTTTGAAATGAGTTTCGGAAAAATGCAGTGGAATAGGCAATTGCATGATTGGATTAGCAAAACACTGCATGGAATTTGAGGATAAGTGGAATAGTGGGTTAGTAAAAATTATAAAAATGGCATGGATTCGTTCTACATATTCGTGTGTTTGCTCGTTATATTTGCTCGTTTCGGGGAACTCATATAAAGCTCTCATTTAGAGTACCGTGCGGACCCAAATCATATGCGTATACTATAAGTAATCTTAACATGAATTTTTTGGGCATTTCTGATGGTATGATCGAAGAAATAGGAAAAAATCCCCCCAAACCCCAGTAATTTTCTTTGTTCTAGAACATATCGGACCAAAAATCCACCACCTCGAAAGTACTTATTCCACAGAATCGACCTAATTTGAATCCTGTGGTACTTCCGAGTTGGTGGATGTTTGGATGTACATTTTGTTTTTCTTTTCATTAGATCATCAGGAATGCCCGAAAAATCCATGCAAAGATTTGTCATCTTACATGTTCCCCAAAACTGTTCAATGAAGAGCAGTTACAATGACAAGTGAAACATTAATCTCAAAAAATGCGACATAAAAACTAATAGAATAAATGGTCTTACGTACGTAAATCTAACTTTTCCGCACATTTCCCGAAATTGTTCGGGTTTAAGGGCTTTTCATTGATTGATACGCATTTGTATTGGATCTATGTTTATTTCTTATCGAATCATCATGCAACTTTGAGAATAAATCACAGAAAATTTGAAGTCATTACGATGAGATCGAATTTCAAGTCATTACACATCATGTGATTTAAATTTAAATTTTAATATAAAAACAAATAAACATCTCAGTTCCTAATTCTTACTTCAATGTTCTCTATTTTTGAATTGGTAATGTGAACTTTCAATTCATGCCAACGATAGATATGGTTCTACATTTATGTTATGTATAACAGTATAACTTTCGGTAACAGCATGAGCATTCAAACTGATGAAAAAACACAGATTAGAAAATCACAAATACTTCATCCAATTTATTGATTTGAATATTGACCCCGAAAATTGTCTTAAATCTCATCAGAAAGACTTGAAAAACATAGAAAATAATATTTTGACAGTTCCAAAAGGAAACAAAGTGAACTTAAGATAGCCGCCATACAATTTTTCAGTTTTGACCTCGAAAAGGTCCCAAAAAACGAAAATTTTACCGGGGAGGTAGTCCTAAATCCCATTGAAATGACTTGAAATTTTGCACGACTCATTTTTTAATGAAAAAATAATATTCTGAAAGTTTCAATTCGTTACAATGTAAACTTGAGATAGCTGTCATACAAATTTTTCGTTTCGACCCCGAGAAGATCCCGAAAATCGAAAATTTTACAGGGGAGGTAGTGCTGAATCTCATTGGAATGACTTGAAATTTTGCATGCCTCATAAAAAAATTATATTCTGAAAGTTTCATAATGATACAATGCGAAATAGTCATAGTGCCCATACAAATTTTTCGTAATTATATTGAAAAACAGCCCATTTTTTGATTCGACTACACTAGAGCTACCCGAAAAAATTATCCGATTAGGCTGAAAATTAATAGGTTTCTATTCCTAATGAAGACAAATGTGTGTGTAAATTTTTTGTTCAATACTAAAATCAATTTTTTGATTTATCGTGTTAACAAATTTTTGCGTACAACGGACAACGTACAACGTACAACGGACAACGTACAACGGACAACGTACAACGGACAACGTACAACGGACAACGTACAACGGACAACGTACAACGGACAACGTACAACCGACAACGTACAACGGACAACGTACAACGGACAACGTACCACACACGGACAAAAAATTGCTCCGGGAATGGTTGCAATCGTTTTTTCTAGGTTCAAAACGCATAGAAAATTCATTCCGAGCGTTTTGAATTTTTTGGACCGATCGCAATTCTTTTATCACACACAGTGGTGTGTGCAGAAAAGTAAAAACTAATAGAAAAACTAATAGGTCTACCGGTTGAAAATGTCGTTATTGCAGACAACTTCATATGTATTACTCTGAGGCGAGTTTTGGCTATGACAGCTGCCACATCAGAAACTTCATGTCATTGTCTAATTATTTCAGTCTAGGTTATTGGTCATTAGTGAAAATATTTTTTTTTTTTGTGAAGCCGTAAAATGTCTACATTCGTGCCATCAAAACAACATTTGCGGGAAGTTTTAATATGCTCAAATGGGATATCCTACCCCATCCGCCGTATAGCCCAGACGTTGCTTCTTCCAATTATCATCTCTTCCGATTGATGCATGGCCTGGCTGACCAACACTTCTTCAATTATGATGAAGTAAAACATTGGATCGAATTGTGGATAGCCGCTGAACCGATCGATTTTTTTAGACGTGGCATCCGCCTCTTGCCACAAAGATGAGAAAAAGTTGTGGCCAACGAATATTAAATTTGTAACCATTTTTCCTCAATAAAGCATTTTCAACCGGTAATCCTATTAATTTAACTAATTTTATTAAAATTTTGCAATATCGAAATCTTAAAATTTTATTTGATGTTTCATTTTGATTTGTTTTCTCTTGTATGTTAGGTTTATATGATTTTTTTTTTCTTCACTCTTATTAGCTTTAGTTAAATGTGCCATTTCCATTCTCAGCGAATCATATATTCTTTTAAACAGAAATTTCAATTTGTGCACATGATATGTGGAATATTTTCAAAAGCAGATTCGTAATGTTCATTTTATATTATTGTACGAATGCTTTCGTAAAATACATGAATTCATTTTGTGCATGACCGTAATGTTAAAACAGAGTGAACTAGTATTCTCTTTTGTATAGTTAATCGAACAATTTATGTATCATATCCTGTTTTCGAATAAAACAAATCGTGTCTTCTCTGTTGCTCCTGCTGAAATTTCGACAGTGATCTAGTTTCTAATTCGACATAATAACCTCTAACCATACAGTGCTGAATTCATTTTGTTCTTCTGCTCCAATGGTGTTTGAATAATTCTCTTTTCTGCGAATACTTTTCATTATTTCTAGTGATTTTTTTTATTTGGATCGCTCTTCTAGCTTAAAATTACCTTTCAGAAATTTTCGATGTTTATTATATTCGTTGGACGACGCTTTGGTGGTGACCATCTTCTTTTGAGCCTGCATCCTGGCTCGCACGTCGTCTTCCATGGTTGCATGCCTTCCATCGTAAATAGGTGTTATTTGTTTCCAAAATTAACACTATTACATGGAGCAATAAGATTCAAATTCACTTACGACATTTACGTTGAACATTACTTATTCATTCAAAAACACATGACTCCCAAATTGTTGTAATAAACAAATGGTCAAGTAATTTGGAAAAAATTAGGACTACTTCCTATACAAAATAATCATTTTTCTCCGTAAATCGAAGAACTTTGTAGGGGAGGTAGTCCCAAATCTAATCGGAATGACTCGCAATTTTGTTCGACATATTTTTTCATAAAATATAATTATTCTGAATGTTTTATAATGAGACAATGTGAACTCAATATAGTCTCTAAACAAATGTCCCTCCATTCAATGACTTCTTGAAATTTTTGGACAATTCGCGATTCTTTTACGCACAGAGTGGTGTTTGCGGAAAAATAATAATAAGCACAATAATCTAACAATTAATAGAATCTTTTATTAGGTATTGTTTATTATTTACACCTATGAAATTTTCTAATGATCTTCTGAGATTTTACGTAAAGATTTTTAACAAAATCACGGGGCTTTTCTATTTTTAAACTGCTTATGCAACTGGAGCGACTGGCAAGTGAGCGCCTTGTGGTTGGAAACCGTTTTCATCAGCAATGTAGGTGACAGTGTATTGTTGGCCATCTGGAGCAGTGAATGAGTATGATCCTTGGGTTGCAATACCGGCCTCATTTCCGATTTGTTTCAATTGACCTTGTTCTTGTGCTGTGATTCCGTTTGATGTTTCGTAAGCATATTGGAATGAGTCTGGGTTCACAGCAGAGTCGAATTTCAAAGTTTGAGCGACAGCATCTTGAGTTGGACCACCTGGAAGAATACCAGCAGCGGCAACTGCGATGAGGGAGAGAAAAGCAATGGCCTGGAAGCAATCAGTAAAAAAATGTCATTACAATGGTTGTGTTAGCGTGATCAATCCAGTGTTCGATTAAGTCTTCTATTTTCTTCACTTTACATTGAACATGCGATAAAAAAATATACTTGAGCTTCAGAAGAGCTCGAAAGTATTTTGCTTGCAAAAATTCGATTTGATTTTTTCACATTTTCCTTCTTGATTTTTCAAATGGAATTCACTTTTATTTTTATCGTTAGACCTATATCCATTTGTCATTCTATTCAATTCAAACAAAAAATTCGTAAAAGAGAATCACTTTGGACGTTTTTAGATTGTCTACAATTTTACTTACAATTTTGTTCATTTTGATTGAATTTGATGTGTTATCACTGATCACAAAATGTGTTCTGATACCAAATGCAGCATCGCGTCCAGTATTTATACCAAAAACTATGGCGCGATTCACATTGCGAATCTGATGAAGATGGCCATGGATGATGCAATCGAATCCAATTTGCAATGCAAATTAATCTCTATCACTTAAATCTTTTAGTTTGGCAACAAGAAATGGATCGAAGCAGAGTTACAAAATAACATCAGCTGATGAACAACAACAAAGCTTTAAAGTGGTCAAACATATGTTTCAAGCAGAGTATCAAACAAGAGAAGAGGAAAATTTAATGTATAAATATATTTCTCATAGGTTTTGAGTGAACAAATGAGAGCCCTATGGTCAAATAATGTTTGTTTAGTTAAAAATTGAATAGTACGAGTAACAATTGTTTCGACGACTCATTGCCGTCATTATCAAACTCTGCCCGAACTACATCTCAATTCTAATTGCATACGCAAATGCGTCAAAGATCGGAAGAAAATCCTCAAAGAAGACAAATTGCAGAAACATCAAATACAATACAAAGGAGAATTGCTAATCAATCCACATTATTATTTTTTTTTGTTCAAATAAATATGCATAGCATTCAATTTATTAAAATTTCGCTCTGATTCAATTGACGAAATATTATTTTCAAAAATATGATGCTGTTCATTTGATATATGATCCAAAACACTTTTGTAGGCTAAATGTTTTAAATGCTTTTTATTGTTTTATTTCTATGTATTTTTAAACATCGATACGTTTGACCGATATAAACGGTATTCGCAACTCAGTTGCGGCAACTGGGGCTAATTATACCCCTGGTTTTTTGCAATTATCAATCTCATCTTTCTCGAGTTTAGAAATGATTTTAATTTTGTATCGCTTTTTGGAGTTAGAAACCAATTTTCTTATGCAAAAACTTTTGATAAAAGATTAACGTCATGGACCACCAATCCAATCATTTAAGAATCAACTCCGATCGTCCCAGCCAAATTGTAAATTTAGCGCCGTAGAAAAGCAATCAGTTGCATCATTTATGTCAATTTCGAAGAAGAATTTTGTTTCGCTGCGAAAAGTATTTCCTAAAATTTGTTGATGACATTTTTTGCCGTAGGAGTCAACGACAATCTCTTAGCCGATAGTTCTTATATGTATTTGACTTGGAAATATTGAATATTTTACATTCAAAGTATTTGACTGAAATGATTGACAAATGAATGATTTGTCTAAATATTAAATTGATTTTGCAATCCAGATTATCTTCAATGTCACGCAAATGGATGGCGAACCGCTCGATTTAAAAATTTGTTTTTTCTCTTCAAGATTTGTCATGTTCCCCAAAACTGTTCAATGAAGAGCAGTTACAATGACAATTTTATCAAAGTGAAACATTACTTTAAAAAATGCGACATAAAAACTAATAAAAAAACCATTGGAAATTGGGTGCCGTATGAATTGAAGCCAAGAGACGTCGAACGCCGATTTTGCATGCCCAGAATGCTGCTTGGACGGCACAAAAAGAAGCCATATTTGCATCGCATTGTTACTGGTGATGAAAAATGGATCCATTACTCGCAAAAAATCATATGTGTAGCCCGGACAACCAGCCAAATCAACGGTAAAGCCGAATATCCATGGTGCCAAGGTAATGCTCTGTATTTAGTGGGACAAAAAGGGTGTTTTATATTATGAGCTGTTGAAATTGGACTAGACGATCACAGGTGACTTGTATCGAACACAATTGAATCGTTTGAAGCTAGAAATCACAGATAAACTGCGGGAATATGCGACCAGACACGAGTCCATAATTTTTCATCATGACAACGCTCGGCCTCATGTTGCAAGACAGGTCCAAAACTATTTGGAAAACAGTGGATGGGAAAATTTGCCTTAAAGCCCAGACCTTGCCTCTTCTGACTACCATTTGTTTCGATCGTTGCAGAATACCCTTACCGAAATACGCTTCAATTCATTTGAGGGAATCAAAAATTGGCTTGATATATTTATAGGCTCAAAAAACGACGGTTCTTTTGGGACGGAATCCAAAAATTGCTAGAAAGATGGGAAAAAGTAGTGGCTAGCGATGGACAGTACTTTGAACAACATGTTATTTGATTAATGTTTTGAAATAAAACTGTATCTTTTGCAAAGAAAGCCACGTTTGAAGCTATATACCCAATTATTTAACTCATTTTATTAAAATGTTGCAGTTTTGAAAACTTAAAATTTTATTTGTTGTTTCGTTTTGATTTTTTTTTTCCTTGGATGTTAAGTTTATTGATTGTTTATCTTCACTTTTATGCGTTTTAATAGGTTACTCGTTATGAAACCGCTGTGTTTACATGAAATGGTGGATTGGTCCAATTGCAATATTTCTGCCAATTGTTTTTCAGGTTGTGTGCTATCTTCATCTAATATTGCTTGGAACTGTGTATCTCCAAATTTTTTCGTCGGTCTTCCACGGTTATTGTTACTGAGGTCGAAATCACCACTCATGAATCGTCGAAACCAATCTCTGCATACTGTTTCTGAAAGAAAAAAAAATCATCGACAACAATCTACAGTCACTACATATGGAACTAGCACCATCTATATTTGAACAACGGTTTCTTATCGATACACCTATTAGTAAAATGTGTCATTTCCATTCCCAGCCAATCATTTTGTATATTCTTTCAATAGGAATTTCAATTTGTACAAATGATATGTGAAATATTCATTAAAAATTGATCGTGTACTGAAATAAAATTTCTATGCAAAACAGAACAAGTAAATGAACAAAGAACCGTTGTGTTTAGTTGGCATGAAGGAACTGCTTGTTTAATGACATGTTGTTCCTTATATAGCGCGTACGCCCGTAATTTGATACATCATTCTTATGTTATATTTCAACATCTTCTCTTATTCTTTTTTAATTCACAATTTTAAAGAATACAAAAATGAAATAAGATATAATATGTTTAAATAACATCAAAGAATTCAATCAATTTACAGCATTAAGGCAAAAAAGAGCAAAAAAACTAGTTTGGCGTTACATTTTTCGTTGTACTTCAGTTGTGAATGGATGTCCTTGGCTTCTTGGATCACTATGTTGTTGTACACGTGTCCATTACTGTCGATTTGCTTCTCCTCTACACGTTCTTCCGTTGATCCGAAAATTCCCATGATTAAAAGCTTAACAAGTGAAATGTTATGTGTTCTTGCGATCACCCGTGCTATACTGTCTTAATTTTAATATTGTTGAAGTTATTTATAGAGACAAAAAAAAACTAGCCAACCTAATCATATTCTTTCTTAATTAGACTTTGTATCGAGCAAATCAATGGATTGAAGTAAAAAAAATGATTATTGCTGAAAATTTTATACAAAAATCATTAGTGCAAAAACTGTTTCATGAGCAAAATACTTATTTCAAACCCATTGCTTTGGCGAATTGTTTGGTCTTCGGCCCATTCAATGCCTTTGTCAGCGCGTCTGCCACCATATCGTGTGTCGATATGCATTCAATGATTACCTTTTGTCTTTCTATATTGTCGAATCGCACGTCGATATGTTTAGAACGTTCTCTATATGCATCGTTCCTTGCCAGCTTTATTGTGCTCGTGTTGTCGCAAAATACTTTGACCGGTTTCATGTTGATACTTGATATCTCAAGTATAAATTGGCTCACCCACAGTATTTCTTTCACGGTCGTTGACAGGGCTATGTATTCGGCCTCTGTGCTGCTTAACGCTACAATTTCTTGTCGTTTGCTGCGCCAGGTAATTGCTTCCCCAGCCAGTTTTGTGATAAAACCGCTGCAAGATCTCCTTCTGTCTATTTCAAATGCATAATCGGCGTCTGAAAAACCGTATATGTCATGTTCTTCGCTTTTTCTGAAGCGCAACACATATTCGCTCGTGCCTTTCAAATATTTCAAAATGCACAGCATTGCTTCCCAATGCTCTTTTGAATGTTTTGCATTGAATCGGCTTACGTTGTTGACACAAAATGCGATGTCCGGTCGAGTAATCTGAGCCACATATAATAAACTGCCGTTCAGTTCTTGAAATGGCACTTTACCCGTCAGGTCAATGTTCTCATTTACCATGCTGACGGATAAGTTTTCACTCGGATCTCCCGGTGTTTTTGCCGGTTTACAACTGAGCATGTCAAAACGTTTCAATATTTTTTCAATGTATTTTTGCTGGCTCAACTCAATTGTGTTGTTCGACTTTGATATCTGAATTCCGATGCATTCTTTCGCTTCTTCAATTTCTTTCATTTTCAATGAATTGTTCAAGAATGTCTTTAGTTCACAGAGTTCACTTTCAATTTTATGAACAATTAGCATATCGTCGACATAAACCGCGATTAATATTGTAAGTTTTTCATTCATGTAAACTCAGGGATCAAATTTCGATTTCTTTAAATTGAATTTTTTCAACACTTCACTCAATTCGAGGTTCCATTGCCTGCCTGCCTTTTTTAAACCATAAATGGATTTTTTCAATAGTCAAACTTTATCGCTACCATCTGCGTAATTCTCTGGCTGCTTTCTATAAATGGTTTCGTGCAACTCACTCTGCAGGAATGCCGTTATGGCGTCCATTTGAAAAATCCTCATGCCTTTATTGACTGCTATTGCAAATAGTATACGAAGCGATGTATGGCGCACTACGGGTGAAATATTTCATCGAAATCAACTCCGGGTATTTATGCGTATCCCTTTGCCACGCTTTAAAATGTTCTTCATGTGCTCCGATTGCTTTGACCTTGAACACCCATTTTGCACTTATTGCCTTTCGGCCACATGGTAATTTTGTCAATTCCCATGTTCCATTTTCGTTGTGCGCCTCAATTTCTCCGTCCATAGCCTTAATCCACCTTTCACTGTTTTCACTGTTTTCACTGTTTATAGCTTCATTAACACTTTGTAGTTCCATTTCGTTGCATTCCACCATGAAAGCAAAATGTCCCATTTGGAATGGTTGGAAAACCTTTCGATTTCTCGACGATGCTCTGGAGCCATTCTCTGTGTTTGCACGCGATGTGAACGTTGGATCGTTTCTGGTGTCGTTTGAAGAATCACTATCTAACTCCTGTTCAATACTATTATCCATTTCATCAGTGTGCGGACTATGTGCGTCCTGAAATGATTCATCCCCATCATGCTCACTTTCATTTTGCACATCTTCTTTGTCAGTCAAGACACTATCATTTTTCGCAACTGTTTCTTCCTCCGGATCACTTGAATAATTTACCTTGTTGCTGGTATTCACTTTTTGGTCGAGGAACTTTCCATTACGGCTCACTGTTAATTTTCTGGTCGACGTATTCACACTATAGCCTTTTGTGTTTTCATCATATCCAACAAATATCATTTTTGTACTGTTTTCGTCCCACTTTGAACGCGATTGTTTCGCCATTTAAACCATTACCCGTGACCCGAATAATTTTAAGTCAGTTAAATCGCTTCTTTTTCCAGGGAAAAAAAAGCTTTATTTGATAATTTGGTGCACGGTATCCTATTTATTACATAAGCTGCCATATAAATTGCTTCAGCCCAGTACACTTTATGAAGATCCGCATCAAAAAGAAAACATTTTGCTTTTTCCGTCAAAGTTCTATTCATTCTTTCGGCCACACTGTTTTGCTCAGGTTTGTAGTGTATAGTCGTCTCATGTTTTATACCCTTTCTGGCCAAATAATTTTCAAAATTTGCTGACACATATTCCCCGCCGTTATCCGTTCTCAGAATTTTTATCTTCTCACCCGTTTGATTTTCGACATATTTCTTGAAATCGATAAACTTATTGAATGTTTCTAATTTTTTCTTCCAGAAGTAAACAAATACCTTTCTGGTATAGTCATCGATAAAAGTGAGCAGATATAATGCATTTCCAAGAGATTTTGTGTTTTGTGGTCCCATGAGAGCGCTATGGACCAATTGTAACACCATCGTTGATTCTGTTTCACTTGTCTTGAAAGGCTTTTTGGTTTGTTTACCTTTTGAGCACATTTCACAGTTTAAAATTTCGATCTCGTTATCTGCAAAATTTACACCATCAACTGCTCCAGCTCGCATTTTTTTCATTACTGGATAACTTGCATGGCCTAGACGGCGATGCCATTCGAAAGCACTTGTTTCATATTTTGCCAATAGGCATTGTTCATCGTCGGAATTCACTCTGTACACTCCATTTGATGATTTGCAGAATAAAACGCGTTGTTTTTCGTCGATGTAAATTGAACAGCCCTCAGAATCAAAAATAACTGTATTGCCGTTTTGAAAAAATTGCGACACCTACAATAGGTTTGCCGCTAATTCTGGAACATGCATTATATGTTTTATTTTCAGATTTCCGTTGTCGAACGTCACTTTTCCATCACCAGTTCCGGTAACATCTATTTTTGCGCCGTTCGCTACTGTTATTTTATCTACAACGCCGTTTTTATTTCCAATTAAGTCATTGTGCGGAGTCATGTGTTTAGTAGCACCACTATCAACATACCAATCCCTTTTTTGATTAGCTCCCAGAAAATCCATCATGAAAACTGCTTTAGCACTTTTTTCATTTTTATCAGTTTTCTTTCCTCTTTTGGGCTGATCACATTCATTTGCCAGATGTTGAGTGGAATTGTAATTATAACACTTTCGTACACCCTTCTTTCCTTTTTTCCATGCATTTTTGCTCAGAAATGCATTGTTTTTATCGCCGGTACGGCAGTCCAACAGCTTTGATGTTACTAGATCGCCCGAAATGCCTACTCCGTTTGCTTTTAATCCCATTATGAATGGTTTGAATTCTTCAGTCAGTCCAGATAGTAAAATAGCACCAAGCCATTCATCATTTACTGAAAATCCAAAGCCACGAAGTTTATTCGCTGCAGACACAATCTTGTGACCACATAATCCTGCATTCTGTAGCATTCGCTAAGCTTATTCGATAATAAGTTTCCAAGTAGCGCGATCTTTCTATACAGACCTTTGTACAGCCAATGTAAACATAACCAAATATCCAAAGCTGTCGAGCAATTCTGGATGTGTGTGTAAATTGATGTGTCTACGCTTAGAGCTAAATAAGCCTTTTTTTGCTACACCTGCTGCATATACAATTGCAGCCCCGGTAGTCGTTCCCGATTCGTCAGGTCGATGAATCAAGCAATCACTGAGTCCTTTCAGCGCCAAAAAATCAATTGCGAATTTCCATGTGTGAAAATTCTCACTTCCCCTCAATTTGTCGAAATCCAATTCCTTTCCCATTGTTAAAAATAAAAAGATTCCTTTTTCACTCTTTTGTTTATTTTTATTTATCACGAAGATAAAAATTCAACAATTGTTTGTGTCGGGGAGAAAACTATTTGCACTATTCACAAATTCAAGACCCAGCTGTAGAGTAGTGGTTAGCGTGCCGGCTTTGCAAGCATGGGGACGTGGGTTCGAGTCTCACTAGCGGCCGTTTGATTTTCTATCATTTTGATCATTGCTAATAACAGTGATATATTGATGGGAGACAAACTAACATATAAAACAGTGATGTTCGACTCACGGAGTGTTTCGGAGGACACTTTAAGCCGTCGGTCCCGTGTGTGTACACAAAGAGGATTTTGAGTTAGCACAGACACACGTAAATTGACTACCTTAAAGCAAAGGTTGTGTTATTGGGCATTTCAATATTCAATACACCACCGCAAAAAAGGTAGTAGCCATTCATGGGCCCGAGCATTCGAATGCGGTGCATTCGTGCCCTGCAAGCCCCTCACCAATGTATTCGAATAATACTCATGCTGGTGGTATTCATGGAATACGAAAAAAGACTGAACACACCTAACGGTACATAATTCGGTCTATAAATACTGAATGATGATGATGATGATGACAAATTCAATTTTATTGATATTATTCCAATTAAACCTCGCTTTGCTACCATATTAAAAATTGATCGTGTACTGAAATAATATTGCCAGGCCAGTGAAACGCCATACAAATTCAATGGTATTATCCCTGACAAAAGAATGTTCCTACTACGGTAAACACGCATAGCGTATAATACGGGCTTTGTCTGTGCGTGTTTACTTCTCATGCACACTTTCTATTGAACGTTCGCCGCATATTAAGTCGCTGATGCTTTTCAATACATTTGTTCGCATAAATTGTGTGACGCAGATTAATCGGACCGTTCCGTTATGATTTAGTTTATTTAGTCTTAGCAACGACGAAACACATTTATTTATTTTACGCTTAGATGATGTGCATAAGATTGATGTGCTAATTTCAATCTCGCTTGGAATAGTCACATTCGATTTTTGTCTGTTTATTGATTCACTATCAATTTAATATGGATTGTTTCTCGCGAGTTGATAAATCTAAAAAATTCACTGATGCCCAAAAGGGTAGAATTATTTCATTAAGAATTGAAGGCCATCAAAGTTTGGAAACAATTGCACAGATGGCTGAAACTTCTGTGAAAACTGTTCGAATGTGGCTGGACAGATACGCACGAGATGGGAATGTGCAAAGAAAGTTTGGTCCAGGCAGACCTCGTATCACAACGAATGCTCAGGACGTTTTGATAGCGGAATATGTCAAAGCCAATCCATTTTCATCAGCGGTTCGGGCATCAGCATTACAGGATGTTCCATATCGTACTGCGCTTCGAAGAATTCATGAGACCGGTTTGGGTAATTATACTGCCGCACATCATATAAAACTAACAGAACGACGAAAACAAGACCGAATGAACCATTGCCGTTTTATGTTGGATGTTTTTAAAGAAGAGAACTTCGAAAAAATAATATTTACGGACGAAAAAACATTTCGTAGCGATGAAGCCCATAGTGTTCGTGTCTATAGACCAAAAGGCCAGAGATATTTGCCAGAATTTGTTTGCGAAGACAGCCGAAGTGGTTTTGTTTCTGCTGGTTACTGGGGTTGGATTAGTTGTGCCGGACCTGGAGAATTGGTTGAAACGGGAGCGCATTTTAATGCAGATGCTTATCTCGAAATTCTCGAAGAAGTGACATTGCCATCTATTGAAAGACAGTTCGGAAGCATCGAAAACATTTATTTGATTCAAGATAATTCAGCGGTCTCTTCACTGCCAGAAGAGTTTGTGCATTTTTCGAGGAAAGACGCATTCCAATATTAAGTCATCCAGCACTGAGCCCTGATTTGAACTTGATTGAAAATATTTGGAGTATGATGGAACACGATCGACCACAATTGATTCAAAGAAATCATGCCGGATTGAATGAACACGTTTTTAACAGATGGGAGAATTTGAGAAATCGACAGGGTAAATATAAGTGAAATTGATTTTATGATTAATGTTTGAACTTGATTAAGACGTATGGCTTATAAGCTAGGTTAAGACAACTTTAATTTCAGATGTGTTCAATAATTTATATAGCTCTCTCGCCAGAAGATTCAGATGCGTCCTTTATCACGGCGGAAACATCTATCATAAATATTAATTTTAGTAAAGAAAGAAAAAACATTACGTTCAAATCATCTAAATATGGCCAACAATCTTTTACTTGTGAAAGCCAAAAATGTTTAATAAAATATCTAAATATATATCTCTTTGTTTGTATTGATTTTTGCTTTGCAATAGTTACATGAAACGGTAACGGATAAAACGTAAACAAGTTACCGTTACCTAAAATGAACAACGATGCAAAACACATGCGCGTAGCATTTATTTTGTGCTTGTATGTTTTCAACATTTGTATGTATTTATGGAACATTGAATTGTCAGGGATAATACACGTAATAGACTACGTCCTGTAGTTTGCATTGCGTAGTCAGTACCCGTAGTCAAATCGCTGCACCGCCTTGAATATTGCTATGCAAAACAGTACAAGTAAATAACAAGAACCGTTGTGTTTAGTTGGCATGAAAGAACTGCTTGTTTAATGACATGTTGTTCCTTATATAGCGCGTACGCCCGTAATTTGATACATCATTCTTATGTTATATTTCAACAATATTTACAAAAATAGATTCGTACTGTTCATTTTGAATTAGATCCAGATTATCTTCAATGACACGCAAATGGGTGGCGATCCGCTCGATTGAAAAAGTTTATTTCGCAATAAAGAACATTTTTGTTCACCATAGTGAACACATACGTTCAAAGTAGTGAGCACAAACTTTGGTTGTGTTTGCATTTTTGCAGCCACAACTAAGAATGCATTTAAGATTGAATAAAGAATTATATTGTTTCATTTGCAATCATTTTTATATCTTATCTTAATCCAAACCAAGCGATGGTACTCACAACAATGTAAAGTACCTATTTAGATACGCTGTGGATCTGTATTTGTTTCAGAGCGTACTTTGTGTCTGAAATAAAAAGTTTAGTTCGTAGGTACGGTTTTAAACAGCTGATCCTGACTTTCACCGTATACATTTGAATTTAACGTCTTTACTCGTCAAATAATTACGTAGTCATTTCATTTAATTGTAGGAATCCGAATACTTTTCATATGAAAAATAACGATTTCGTTTCGAATTCTCAGGTGTATAACTATGAAATCTGAAAGAGATTAGTCGTCTCCACCATGGAGATCCATGTGGATCTTTGGAACCATGTCGCATCATTTTTTATGTATTTGACATCTGTCAACAATATCCAATTCATAACATTACAAGTTTCATACAAAAACTATATTTTTTCACGCTAAATATGTCGAATTTTGTGCCTGCAAACTACGATCTGCGGACATCATTAATTTTCTGTTTTTTAATGAAGAAAAATGCAACCGAATCGCATCTAATGCTTACGGTGAGCATGCTCTTGGCAAACCACAATGCTATGAGTGTTATAAAAAATTCAAAAGTGGTGATTTTGATGTTCGTAACGAAGAACGTGGAAAACCACCGCAGAAGTTTGAAAACGCCGAATTGGAGGCATTGCTGGATGAAGGTGGTCAAACGCAAGAACAACTTGCAGAACAATTAATTGTGACCCAAGCATGCATTTCCAAACGTTTAAAAGCAGCTGGATACCAGGCATGGGGTTTTGTATAGAAATACTATATATAGATATTTCTATGCAAATATCTATACACAATATATATAGAGTATATTTGCCGCTTCTCAACAGACACGTTGCAGTGCGGTGCGCCACATCGTTCTCACCCGATGTGCTTACGCGTGCGCCGTCGAACATGCGAGTGTCACATACGGCGAGAACGATGCGGTGCACTGCACTGCAACGTGTCTGTTGAGAAGCGGCAAATATACTCTATATATATTGTGTATAGATATTTGCATAGAAATATCTATATATAGTATTTCTATACAAAACCCCATGCCTGCTGGATACATTCAAAAGGTGGGAATATGGGTCCCACATGAACTGACTGAAAGACAGCAGGAGAATCGAAAAAACCACTTGTGAAATGCTGCTTGCCAGGCACAAAAGAAAGTCATTTTTGCATCGGATTGTGACTGGTGCTGAAAAGTGGATTTATTTCAAGAGTCCCAAGCGAAAAAAAATCGTATGTTCGCTCAGGCCAACCGACACCATCGACCGCAAGGCCAGATCGCTTTGTAAAGAAGAAAATGCTCTGTGTTTTCCGGGATCAGCGTGGTGTAATCTGGTATCACATCCTAAAACCTGGTGAAACAGTTAATGGTGAACGCTACAAACAACAATTGATCGAATTGTACCGTGCTCTACTCCAAAAACGACCGGCATATCAGAAAAGGCAACACAAAGTGATTTTCCTTGATGACAATGCTCCAGCACACCGCGGAAGACCGGCTAGGGAAACGGTTGAGCTGCTCAATTGGGATCAACTACCGCATGCGGATTACTCACCAGACTTGGCTCCTTCCGATTATCATTTGTTTTCGTCAATGGAACACGCACTCGCAGAGCAACACTTCGATTCTTACGAAAATGTGAGAAAATGTCTCGATGACTGGTTTGCCTCAAAAGACGAACAATTTTTTTGGCGAGGTATCCATAAATTGCCAGAAAGATGGGAAAAATGTGAAGCTTCCAATTGCCATTACTTTGAAGAATAAAGTTGTTACCATTTTTTCACAATAACCGTCCAATTATGATGAAAATTTTCTGATTTCATAGTTACAATACGAGATATTGGACTGCCTCCCCTGCAAAATTTTCGATTTTTGGGGTCTTTTCAATGTCAAATCTGAAAATTTGTATAGCGACTAACTTAAGTTCACATTGCATCGAATTTTTCAAGTCATTCCGATTAGATTTAAGACTACCTTCCTCACAAAATTTTCAATTTACGGAGTCAAAATTCAAATTTTGTCATTAAATTGGATGAAGTATTTGTGATTTTCTAGTCTGTGTTTTTTTCATCAATTTGAATGCTCATTAATTTTTTAACGAAAGTTATACATAACATAAATGTGGAACCATATATATCGTTGGCGTGAATTGAAAGTTCACATCAGAGTGAACTAATTCGTAATTGTTATTACCAATGAACTTTCGCATTTATCGGATTTGAGTAATTTGACCATGAAGCATTCTGAAAAGGACAAAGTATTCAATTCCTTAAATGCAATCATTGAGCTAATTGCATCTGTGAATAAACAAATGATTCGGCAAGAAAATGGAATGTCACCATCTAGTGTTATTGATGCCACATCAACATATTTTTGTGAAACGTTTAAAATGTTTAGCAGTCGATATAAACGAGAAAAGAGAGTTGTAAAAAGTCAATTTTATGTGCCACCACAACAAAAAGCAGTTGGAACGCGTATAGAGATGATATATGACAAAGTAGATCGTATTGAACGGCCACATCTAATTCAATCCTCATTACAATATGTTTCAATCATTTCCACATTAGAGTCATTTTTCAAACGTCCAGAAAATTCAGAAGTGTACTTTCAATTTCAGGCTGAACATCGATGTGAAAATAATGTTTTTAAGCACTTCTGTTGTGGCATTGAATTTAAATCAAATGAATTTTTTGTTTCAAATCCCAATGCAATACAGATTCGAATTGCTATTAATGATGTTGAACTTTGTGATCCACTTGCATCCAAAAGCAATCTTCACAAAATTTGTGCTGTGTATTTTTTGATCCATTCCATCGAGATTAAATTCCAAATCAAACAATATATTTCTTTTGGCCATATGCAATTCAGATTATTTGAAAACAAAGAAGACTGATGTTAACAACATTTGGGAATTAGTCGTTAGTGAGATAAAATATTTACAAGAAAATGGCATAAAATTAAGAAATGGACAAGTTTTAAAAGGTACACTTGTGGACTTATCAGGAGACAATTTAGGAATCAATACATCTTTGTGCATGACAGAGTGTTTCCGATCACGATATTATTGTCGAATATGCACCCAAAATTATGATGAGCACAACTGATAATTTGAACAAATACAGAAATAGAAACCAATACGAAGAAATACTTCAAATAATCAGTGATTCGGAAAAAGTAGACTTGAAACAAACTTATGGCATCAAACGCTACTGTGTACTCAATGATTTGGAATACTACCATATTTTTAAGAACTATAATGTAGATATTATGCACGACTTATGTGAAGGAGTGGTATCAGTTTTATTAAATAATGTGTTTATCTTTCTCATAAACAAAAAAGTTCTTAAAGAAAATGATTTGAAAGATATGATCAAGTTTTATCAATACCTGAAAAATTATCGTCGAGTTTAACACGAAGTAATCTTGGGCAGAACGCAACACAAATGAAGTGCTTGTTCTTAAATATCCCATTTATTCTAAAAAAGTTCGAAACAAACATTCATTTAAAAAAAAAAATGGCCGTGTGTTCTGTTTTTATTGCGCATATTTCAAATCGTCTTCACAGAGTCTATTAATGAAGTTCTATTATTAGAATTGGAAGTATGTGTTTCAAAACATTTGCAATTGCTCAAAGATTTGTTCAACGTAAATTTGATTCCCAAAAACCATTTTATGACACATTATGCGAATATTATTCGAATAATGGGACCTCTCCGCGAAATGTCCATGCTTCGACCTGAAGCTAAACATTCGTTTTTTAAAACTGTAGCTCGAAACAAAAATAATTTCATGAACATAAATAAGACTCTTACAACGACTCATCAAATTGGCAACGAATAAAAACACATTTTGCGATCAATTTGATCACACAAAACTCAAAGAAATTAAGATTAGCTTTATAAGATTTAATTTTGGTGAAACTATATTGGCACATATTATAAATAAGCCAATTTTTGAAATCGAATCATTTTCATATAATTCTTTAAAATATGAACATGGTTCCATTATATCACATGACAGACATTTGCATGAAATAGAAATGATTTTAGCTGAAAAAAACAGTTATAAATTTATTGTTTCTAAAATGGATTTGGTACATTTGGATGAATTCTCACAATCTCTTGAAGATAAAAAGTCAAGTTCATGCCAATATTTTGTAGATTCTTTCAATGACTTCCGGCAAAAAAAACCATATTGTTCAAAGTTTATAGAAGAAAAACAGTTTGTAATAATTGATAATAGAGATATTTTGGCTTCTTTGTAATTTAATAAATGAATTTATTTAAATAAACTTCATGCATAGCGAAACACTAGTTCTATTTTATTTTATGAAAATATTTATCATAAGTAAATCATCAGATATTTTTTTTACAACAAATGTTCCTTCAATTCAATCATTTTAGTGGTTGGTCTGCGTGTTTCTGATGGCATCTCGAAAATAAAATATTGCAACAAGCGCAACACGTTGTCAAGGCGTTCGTCAAATTTTATTCCAAATACATGATGTAATTTGAAGTATAAATCAACTGTTTGAATGAAAGAAAATGACTTTGGCACCTAAATGGAAGAACATAATGTATTGATCAATTATTAAACTGAAGAAATTGTGTAAAAAAATATTTATCAAACTTACATATAAAAGATTCTTGTCCATATCAATAACTTAATGACTGATTTGGTCCGGTCATTCTCCACGGGCTATAATAAATGGTTGTGTGTTTTTATGTTTTTCCAAGCATGGACTGGTTGAAGGTAAAAAAGAGATGGCGTTGATGGTGACAGACGTGGGTTTCTGTTGCTGCCGAATTGTTTCTCACATTTTTTGAAATTTATTAATTGTTAGGCTAGATTAAATTTTATTTTTGTTCTCATTGTGACTAGTAACCGTGTTCGCTTTCGTATCTTATGGAGTTCGCGTGTAAATTTCGATTTTTCGGTTTTTTTGTATAAAGTGTATGTTCGGTACGGTAAAGTGTACACTTGTTTACGCGGCAAATATCAAACTAGAACATGTGAACATAAGCACCGGCTACAGTGATTGTGCAATTTAGAAAATGTTGGCCGTAAAATAGATTTAATTTGGACGTTTATGATTAGAAATCAAATTTTCATTCCATTCATAAAATTTAATTTTCAATAATATTGCTTTTGTGCATATGACAAGTCCATTAGTTTCAGTGCTTGTGTCCGTTAGTTCGTCAATGGCGGCAGTGAAAACAAGAAAAGTGCTCCGAGAATTAGCTTTTTCATCATTTGAACGGCGTTTTACTCATCTTAGATCATTAACTATCAATTTCGAGTTATTTTATTAGTAATTTTACAATTAATTTCATGTTTTCTCCGCGCATTTTCTCAACTATCTATTTCAATATAACGGTAAATGTTCGGTTAATGCTGCGTTGATATTTGAGGATAATACTCGTATTTTGGTGAGTTCGTTCCAATTTCACACATTTGGCCAAGTTTAATCTCGCAAATCTGTACTAATTCCGATTTCGGTAGCATGGAAATTCCGCGGACATGTCTCTTTCGGCAAAATCGATGTGTTTTTTCTCGGGTGTTCATTTAGCTCGAAATCGAAACATTGTGCCTCGGACGAGGGGAGGCCATCGAGCTCGCCCTCCCCGGGACCTGACCGGAGCTCCACAGTTGAAAACCGTTTTGAATATTGGAACTTTGAATTTGAGAGGAGGTTTTGAGTCTAAGAAGTTCGAATTAGTTGACAGAGCGAATGTTTTCGGTTTAGATGTCTTAGCTTTGAGTGATGTTCGTATTAAAGGACAGTTTGAGGATACGTTAGGGAATTATCGCGTATTTTTGTCGGGTGTTTTTAGAGGAAGAGCTAATTGGGGCGTAGGGTTTTTTATTCACAAAAATTTAGAGTCTTCAGTAGTAAGTCATAGATTCGTCAATGAGAGATTAATGTGGATCTCGATTAAAATTTGGGGGGGCAGTTTATAGATTTGTGAGTGTTTATTCGCCATGTGAAGGGGCAGATTCAGACCGTTTGAATGATTTCTACATTGATCTGAATGACGTAGTCGATAGAAAGGGTAGTGAAAGAGTGATTCTATTGGGCGATTTCAATGCGAGAGTGGGTAGAAATGATCCAAATTTCTCCGCTGTACTGGGAAGATTTGGTGAAGAGTCTGCCGCGAATGGAAATGGGAAGAGATTACTCGATTTGTGCCAGATTTCAGATTTAGCTATAACTAATTCATTTTTCAAACATAAGAAAATTCACATGTATTCGTGGGAAAATCCTGGTCAGAATCAAATATCTCTTCTCGATTACATTATCGTTGAGACAAGCTTGCGCAAAACAGTCTTAGATACGAGAGTGTATAGAAGTTTTGGTCTAGACTCTGATCACTACTTGGTAGCCAGCAAACTATGCATTAGCAAGAGCGGCTTAAGAAGCTATCAGAAGTCAACAAAAAGAGTGAAAGTAGAAAAATTGCGTGATGTGAATGTAGCGAGAGAGTTTTTAGCAAAATTAGAGGAAAAATTTGCGCAAGTCGAAGTGAGCGAAGCGTCTGATATTGAGTATGAATGGAATTTGTTTAAGGAAGTGATTGTAGAAGTAGCAAAAGAGTGTTGTGGCATGTTTGTCGTCAAGAATGGGAGAAAGAAGACTGAATGGTGGAATGAAGATATTAGAATTGCTGTGAAGGAAAAGAGAATGAGATGGGTCCGCTGGTTGCAGAACCGAACTGATGAAAATCTGGAGTCGTATAGGGAACAAAAGCGGGTGGTGAAAATGATGGTGAAAGGAGCAAACGAGAGAGAATGGGTGAAATTTGGTCACGATCTAGAAGTTGCTGGACAACAGAGGAATAAGGTATTCTGGTCAAGGGTTAAGAACATTAGGAATGGAGGCAAGAAACATGCTCCTGGAGCTGTTTTGGACAAGTCTGGCAATGTAGTGATGGGAAGAAAGAATGTGTTGAAACGATGGAAGGAATATTTTAATGAATTGCTGAATGTAGAAAATGCCGAATTGGTGAATGAGAATGTTAATGTAAATGTGAGTGAAGAGAGTTTGGAAAAGATTAGCATGGATGAAATTCAGAGTGCAATTAATAAGTTGAGTTGGGGTAAGGCTGCGGGTGTGGATGAGATTAGGAATGAATATTTGATTAGTAGTGGTTTGGTAGGTGTTCGCTGGTTATATCGGATCTTTAATTTAGCTTGCAGTTCCTCTGTTGTCCCCGAAGAATGGGGTGGCGCAGTCATTTCGCCACTTCATAAGAAAGGCAGTAATAGAGACTGCAACAACTATCGAGAAATTTCTCTACTGAGCGTTGTCGGTAAAGTATATAGTGCAATTTTGGAAAAGAGAACAAGAGCTATTGTCGAATCGCTCTTGGATGAAAATCAATCGGGTTTCCGCCCAATGCGCGGCTGTCAAGATCAAATTTTTTGCATGAGACAACTAATGGAGAAATTCCTTGAAAGAAATAGGGAACTCAAGTCATGCATGTGGGCAAAACTCGAAAGCCAATTCATTGCACATTGAATGGCAACTTGTTGGAACAAGTGTCCCAATTCAAATATTTGGGTTGCATCTTCTCGGAAGATGGCAAGTTTAATAAAGAGTTTGAACAGCGTAGGGTTAATGGAAATAAAGTAGTTGCGCAACTTAGATCACACGTTTTCAATAAACGTGAATTGAGTAAAGAAACAAAGATGTTGATTCACGGGTCAATCTTCAGACCAACTATTCTATATGGTAGCGAGAGCTGGGTTGATTCTGAAAATTTAATTCATGATTTGGAAGTGTCTGATATGAAAGTGTTGAGAATGGTTTCGGGAGTCTCGCGCCGCGATCAGTGGGAAAACAGAATCCGAAATGAGACGATTCGGGGGGATTTAAACGTCGATTCAGTAGGAGAGCAAGCAAGAAAATCCAGACTGAGGTGGTTTGGTCATGTTAAACGCATGGGAGAAGAGCGATTACAGAAACGGATTCTGTTCGCCGAAGCTGATGGGTCGAGAGGTAGGGGTAGACCACGTAGACGTTATTTGGATTCGGTTAAATGTGATTTGAATGCGAGGGGATATGAATGGTGTGTTGAATCTCAAAACTTGGCTCTCGATCGGAGTTTGTGGAGAGGTATTGTTAGGGGTATATGAGGCATTTTGTTTCGTAAAACAGACCAGACGCTGAAAGGCAATAACGGTCTATAAATGTTTGTTGTTGTTTTGTTTGGAACTGGTTGTTCGCTCGTCTGGTAAAAAGAAAAAATATTTTCTCAATTTTTGAACATAAACATTTTATGATTGCACATAATCCATGATCCATGGACAATTTATCAACATCAAAATATGACCACAACCAAAATCAGAATCACTACCACAACTACAACTTTAGCAAAACAATCATATCAAATTGAATGAAATTGAAATTCATATAAGGAATCAAATTATCATATTTAAAACAAAATTCAATCAAGACTTTTGAAAAAATCAGCAATCGTTTGATAGAGTTTCTAAACGTTTCTGCAGTTGCTATAGAACGACTTCCAGGTTTGAAAGGTAGCAAACGAATCAAAATGAGAAAATCATTTATTTCTTTGGGCCATTCAGTTTGAAAATCGTATCTTGGATATAATTGAGTGAGCGTTTTATTCACCTTTTCATACAATGTTGACCAAATATCAAGAAGAGCGTTTGAATTCACTGAATTTGATTGATTTTGATTACACTTGAATTCGAAGTCATCCAAAACCTACGATCGACGAGAATTGAAAATTATTCGAAAAATATCGCATTATGTTATTGAAGTCAACAGAGACATCCCAAAAGAGAGAGAAAACTATGATCAAACCGCATTTGATTTTCTATCTTATAATACTTACCAAACTTGGTTGAGCAAAGAAAAATGGGAAATGTTCTAAAAAATCGATTGAGTCGTCCTTAACTAATTCATCACGCCCAATGCGTGTGAGCTGAAGCATCTTTCGAATTTCATCAATGTTAACGTCCGAAACCACGACTGTTTTAAGATAAAGCATATCTTCCATTGTGTACTGTAGAGATGGCGTTTCATCTATTGGAGGTGGCGATTCTTTTGCCTTATTTTCTTTCTCTAATTTCCTCAAATATCGGAATCTATTATAGAGTCTACCAGTTGTTCCTCTTTCCGTGGTATTAATTAAGATTTCCTTGTAAAGAAAACAAATGAATAATCTCAAAAGTTACATTTCAAATAGCGCTGATACACTAACAATTGGTGAGCCAGATTTTGATTTCAAACCAGGTATCAAGTCAACAGCTGCAACAGCTAACAATCGATATTCATGTGGGAGAGGGCTGAGGCCAAACACTTTAACTCCATAATCTGCAATTAAATTCACCAATTTCGATTTATGAGCGTCAGTCAATCCAATCACATTTCTTTCATCATTATTGTTTGCTTCGTCTTCAAGTTCGATTAATAGATCTTTGCCTCCATTTTCTTCGATGTATTGCTTCAACATCTAAAATCAAAAAAAAAAAAAAAATTAAAAAAAATAGAATTCAAATCAGCAATATAGTTTTTGATTAGAATCTTTTTCAATTAAATTATGAAATATACTTACAAACGGAGTGACAATCGGTGATGAATTGTCACAAACAAATTTGAAGACTACATTGACAAAGAAAGATCCGCTATTGTGAAATGTTTTGAGAATTTGTGGCAAAATAGCTTCTGGAATTGATGTGTTCAAATTATCAAAAAACTTTGCTTTATCGCATTCTTTTGAATTAAGTTTGAATGTACGGGCAACTAAAAGAACGAAATACCATTTAATTCACTTAATCAACTCACCATTGACTATTTCTATCAATTTAAATTTTAGTACCTTTGTATGCGAATATTGTTGATTTTAAATCATTTACGGGTAAAACAATGAAACGAAAATCATTTTCGTATTTGACTCGAATAACAATTTTTTGTAATTGATCCATATTTTTAAAATAGTATTATCTTATAAAAATTATTATTGTTGTTCGAATGAAACGGAGCGAGGGACGGAGATGTTTGACACACATGTCAAAATAATACTTATACATACATACATACAATAGTGCGATATTATTCCATTATGGAACAAATTTTGAACTTATGCAAGTATGAGTAAGTTTGACATTTGTTCTTAATGGAATTAATGCGTACTGGATTATTCCATTTAGGAATATGCATGTATTACTCCAATTAGTGTAAAAATACACACATTTGTTCCAAGAATTGCCTGTGTGTGCAACAAAAAATAAATAATATTTCAATGTGTAACATCGAGATCGAAATATTTCAAAGTGTAACACCGAATGAGACATCTATTAAAACTATGTCGATCTCTATGTTGCATTTCAAAATATCCCAATTTCAACGTTCCATTCCAAAATACTTCGATTCCATGTTACACTTTTGAATATTGGGTGGAAGTTGTTTCGATGTTACACTTTAAATTTTTTCGATCTCGATGTTGCATTTCAAAATGTTTCGATTTCGGTGTCTTCCACTTTTAAATGTCTCCATTTTGCCGAAATGATTTCGGTGTTACACTATGAAATGTTTTTTATTTTTTTCTGCATTTCTATATTTTGTGAATTCAGGTCTCACATTCATTCTCGGCCCTTAATATAGTAGTAATATAGCAAAAATGCGTACAAAAAGGGGCAATTAATGTTCTGCAAAATTCCTTACTTTTGACCTGCTAATACATTTTACACTGGGGGAAATAAGGTAACCGACACTTGACGTATTGTGCGAAATATACCAACCGAATCGCGGAAATTGTAGTTACATTTTTATGTTTTTATATATTCGAGAACAACAAATAGGCAGAGGCACATAACACATCAACGGGACCGTACTATTTGAGACATTTTAATGATATCTATTCTTCAGCGCCATCTATTGGGCAGTAGTATTGATGTGATATTTCAATCGTTTCAATGACTCATTTGTTTTTATTATTTGTGTCAATAAAAATTTTGTTCGTATTACAATGCATCTAAATTGAGTTCACCTATGTAAAATAAGATGGCGCGATCAATTGGCATACTCTCGAATAGCTCTCAATTTCCATATAAGCACGGTCCGCTTGTAACACATTGAATGCGTTCATTTTTTCGTTTTCGAAAAGTCTAGAAAAAGAAGAAGTGATGTGAACAACAAATAAAATGAGCACAAATAAAAACCACAACGCTAGGATTTAAGAGATTATGATACATGAAATTATCCTTCTTCTGTAAAATTTGATTTATTATTTTGATGTTTGCCTCAGGCAAATTGCCTGCAAATCTATGATATTGCTTCGAATTTTTTACTTTTCCGCACACACCACTGTGTTCCGCACACACCACGTTTGTCTTCATTAGGAATAGAAACCTATTAATTTTCAGCCTAATCGGATAATTTTATCGGGTAGCTCTAGTGGGGTGGAATAAAAAAATTGGCTGTTTTTCAATATAATTAAGAAAAATCTGTATGGGGACTATGACTATTTCGCATTGTATCATTATGAAACTTTCAGAATATGATTTTTTTAAATGAGTCATGCAAAATTCCGAGTCATTCCAATGAGATTCAGGACTACCTCCCCTGTAAAATTTTCGATTTTCGGGGTCTTCTCGGGGTCGAAACTTTCAGGATATTATTTTTTTATGAAAAAAATGAGTCATGCAAAATTTCAAGTCATTCCACATTGTTTCCTATTGGAACTGTCAGAATATTAATTTCTATGTTTTTCAAGTCATTCTGATGAGATTTAAATCCAGCTCCCTCACAAAATTTTTCAATTTTCGGGGTCAATATTCAAATCATTAAATTGGATGAAATATTTGTGATTTTCTAATCTGTGTTTTTTCTGTGATTTATTCTCAAAGTTGCATGATGATTCGATAAGAAATAAACATTAATCCAATACTAATGAGTAGCAATCAATGAAAAACTCGTAAGCCCAAACCATTTCAGGAAATTTGCGGAAAAGCTAGTTTAACGTACGTAAGACCATTTATTTTAAATTCAAACAAGAAGGCCATGATGAGTGATAGGTTTTTTCTGCGTCAAGCGGACGATGCTTTGTATCTTCTCCTATGTAAAGGGGTAGTGAATGTCGTTGGACCGCGCCATCTCTACCTAAACAATTGTACTAAACACTTCAACATTTCACACCTTCCCCGCCTTCCCCTTCTTCAAACAGCGAGTTTGACAGGCTCCGCATTTTTGCTGTCATTGTTTGAAGAAGGGGAAAAACTGTTTACCATCCATAGACGAATGGTACAGAGGGCGCTGCTGTCAAGCTGAGTGTCAAAATTCAATTTTGCATCTTCCGCTTGCTCTGCGTAAATCTCATTCAGAGCCATATTTTACAAACGGTTGGACCAAGTGTTTGTTGTTAAAAAAAAATAAGATTTTTTGTGAACAATTGAAAAAAACTAAGCTTTCGAGAATATCTCGTTATCCTATTGCTCATGAAATAGGACCCAGCTGCCTAATTTCATTTGGTGAATGAAATCAAATGAACAGAATATATTCTGTTTTAAAATAAAACCCGAAATAGTTCTGAATGATTTTGGTAACGTATTTATTGAGCTCAGTTCATGTTTATGTTGGTCTTTGTAACATACAACTCGAATGATCTTTAGCGACTAGATTTTTCCACCGATCTTCTGAGATTTTACGTAAAGATTTTTAACAAAATCACAGGGCTTTTCTATTTTCAAACTGCTTATGCAACTGGGGCGACTGGCAAGTGAGCGCCTTGTGGTTGGAAACCGTTTTCATCAGCAATGTAGGTGACAGTGTATTGTTGGCCATCTGGAGCAGTGAATGAGTATGATCCTTGGGTTGCAATACCGGCCTCATTTCCGATTTGTTTCAATTGACCTTGTTCTTGTGCTGTGATTCCGTTTGATGTTTCGTAAGCATATTGGAATGAGTCTGGGTTCACAGCAGAGTCGAATTTCAAAGTTTGAGCGACAGCATCTTGAGTTGGACCACCTGGAAGAATACCAGCAGCGGCAACTGCGATGAGGGCGAGAAAAGCAATGGCCTGGAAGCAATCAGTAAAAAAATGTCATTACAATGGTTGTGTTAGCGTGATCAATCCAGTGTTCGATTTAGTCTTCTATTTTCTTCACTTTACATTGAACATGCGATAAAAAATATACTTGAGCTTCAGAAGAGCTCGAAAGTATTTTGCTTGCAAAAATTCGATTTGATTTTTTCACATTATCCTTCTTGATTTTTCAAATGGAATTCACTTTTAATTTTATCGTTTGACCTATATCCATTTGTCATTCTATTCAATTCAAACAAAAAATTCGTAAAAGAGAATCACTTTGGACGTTTTTAGATTGTCTACAATTTTACTTACAATTTTGTTCATTTTGATTGAATTTGATGTGTTATCACTGATCACAAAATGTGTTCTGATACCAAATGCAGCATCGCGACCAGTATTTATACCAAAAACTATGGCGCGATTCACATTGCGAATCTGATGAAGATGACCATGGATGATGCAATCGAATCCAATTTGCAATGCAAATTAATCTCTATCACTTAAATCTTTTAGTTTGGCAACAAGAAATGGATTGAAGCAGAGTTACATAATAACATCAGCTGTTAAACAGCATCAAAACCTGATCCATAGTAGCGCGAATTAATTTCGGCTTGAAAAGCTTTTTTACATATAATAAAAATACCAATGTATATTGATATAATTCACACATTTTGGAGATATTGAAATCGCAAAGTGAGAGTGATGATGCTTTAAATGTTTTACATTCATTCCTCGTTCTATATTCAGAATCATATAAATCCGACGATTTTTTTTTTTTTGCTTATTCACTCAATTTGATTCCCACTTAACTTATAGCGATTTTTCGGCAATAAATACGCATATTTTAGTGCTTGGATGGAAATCTCAGTGTGAGTTTATCATAGCATGTAACTGACGAATTTTGGTGTATGTCAGGCAATTTTCTATGTGGAAGATATGATTTAAAACATATATTTATGATAGGTTCGAAGCAGGAGTACTATGTTTTATCGCTGAATATTTTGTTTTTTCTCCCGCATTTGTATATCAAAAAATAGCAAATTAAATTGCCAAACGAAACTTCCCAATGGCTTTAGATGCTTAAACTTTGACAACTCAATGAACATATTGCCACATTCATATCGACATTCGACATAATCACGAGTCCGTAAAAAGTTTTGTGCGATTTTCGTATTGTAAAATTTGCTGTTTTGAAGCTCTATAATAGTTTGACATGTTGTAAATAATATGATATTGATATTTTTAGCAAAGGCTATGAACATAATTTTTTCTATGCGAAAAATACTAAAACTTTCGGTAACAATTTGATCGTGACTTTTTCACCGTCCACTGTGATATAATATAAAGAATATTTCATTACGAAACAAAATAAATGGTCTTACAAACTAACTTTTCCGTACATTTCCCAAAAGAAGTTTCCAACAAAAATTTTATGCACAATGTGCTGCTTCCCCGGTGCCAAAAGCTTAAAAAAACGCATTACTAGATATTACTAAATTAAAAATGTTCAACCTTATAAATAAGCATGAAAAAATCATTATATAAATAAAAACAAACCTTACTAACCATATATACTAACGTAAGTTAAAAAAAGTTCTATTAAAATTATAGTTGCAATATCGGTTATGTTAGTAAATAGTGAAGGTAAATCTGTAGTGGTAATTTTAATATTACCCAAAATTGCCACAAGCACATAAATTTTACAACATTTTTTTCTCTGTTGAAAAATGGATCACAGATCGATCCGACAAATAATTTAATAACGAAAACTTTGTATGCAAAACATTTGCGAAATAGTTCTAATTTCAAGTGTAGATTTTCATACTAGGTTGATAGGAGCAACAATTTTTGGATGTTGTTTTCAAAAGAATATTTTTCGATTACTCTATCTCTACTGTTTAAACTGTACAGTAACAAGTTACATATGTTCCTTTTTTGTATGTGAAATTTTTTCATTGCATAAAATCTATTTTTGAAGGTAGAAATCAATTTTTTTTCTGAATTTGGCTCCCAAAAATTCAAATGATTGAGCATTAAAAAATGATGTGGTTTACATATTATCAATCCGCAATGCTTCTTTCTCTGTCAATAAACAAATTTGTCTCAATTTTGCCGAGTGTCACAAAGTCTTTTGTTTGGGGTTATGTTAACCAGAACTTTTTTTTTTAATAATTCTGGAAACCAAATGAGTAAAAACGTTCATTTCAACCACAAAATATTTTAAAATTTATTTATCTCAAAATTTCTAAAGTACATATCTCTAATTTTGAATTCAAAAAAAAAAACCGCCAATCTTTTCGGATCGATTCGTATCTTCAGTGAATATGTTTAAGTGTGTTTGAGTGAAAGCAGGGCTGCCGAAATAGTCGCACCGAACGCACATTAAAGTCATGTTCATCGATTTTTATAATCTTTATTTTTTTACAAATATAAAAATTCCGATTGGTACCAATTAATTAATACATGCAAATGAAAATATTTGTTTGTATGAACTGCTTATTCCATCAATGTTTCTTTCTCTTTCTCAAGAATACTGAAAATATTGCTATTGTTACGATGATTGTGTGTACAATTTAAATTGTGACGAACTGTGGTCTGTCTGATTGTGTGTGACTATGTAGGAAGCCCTTCTATTACACAAACACATACATTTGTGAGCATGTTTGACACTTTGTGCATCTTTGAGACAGATCAGTTTATTAAAATCACAAGAGAGAGCGCTTCAATTTTTTCTGTTACAAGTAGAATCGGCCTGTGCTCCGAATTGCCATGATAGATTTTATCTTTTGTTAGCTCACAACTGAAAAATGCCAGAGGGAAGCGATTGAATGGAAGCACATACATCAAATTGTGTAATGCAATTGTGAAATTGAAATCTCTATTAACAGTGCAATCGGAAACAATTGTAGCAATATCGGCATGTAATTACATTGCATTCCATTGCTCCATCCCTTTATATTCTTTATTCTTCATTTTAACCATATTTTGAGAGTCAATTCATGTATTTGAATGCAAATGTGTATCGATAATGAATTATCAACGTCTCATCGACTAATTATCCTCAATGACTTGAACTATGAACGATTTCCGTCATTCATATTTCTTTAGTTTGTTCTATCTCATGTTTATGATAGTTTTTATTACTCTTGCCTAAAATAGATTCTGTACCTCAATATTTCCTCTTTTAGATTTACTTTTTAACCCATCGATCAGAATTTAGTCAGTTGTTAAAATTAAAATTATATTTTAAGTCAGTTCCAATGTAACACTCAAAATGTGAAGACACAAGTTCGTCTTAATTTTTAATAAAATAAATATTTTGCCAAATATCTTATATTTTCTTTAATATGACCATCATTTATGGTTATACAATTTCGGCATTTTTTATAGCGCATTTATTATCCAGAATGAATTACCGGCAACGAACTTTCAACTATGACACTCAATAGAACTCTCTCTTGATTCAGAAATTGTATAGGAAAGTCGTATTATTTATTATTCGCTCATGCTTCCACAGATATTTATATTAATTCATCGTGCTGCAGCAGTGATCTATCATTAGCGACATCTACGTTTTCAAGAGTTCTACAATTTGAATCAGTTGGAGTTTGTGAAGTTTCAGCTAGCGGCATCTGGAACCACCCCCTGGCACACAATCACTTCATTACGAATTACTGCTTTAACAATCACCCCTCCTGAAAATGTTGAAATGGTTGAATTTACAATTGATAAAATTGAGGAATTCGTGTCACAATAGCTTTTTGAATTTTGTCATTATCTCAAACACAGTGACGTTTTTGTATGTTATTCATTTCCATCCTTATTTATAACTTATAATGATTAGAATGAATATTAGTAGTGTTCATGTGCTCAGTTTGCATGCCATCCGAATTAATT
This sequence comes from Obolodiplosis robiniae, assembly GCA_028476595.1. Classification (NCBI taxonomy): domain Eukaryota; kingdom Metazoa; phylum Arthropoda; class Insecta; order Diptera; family Cecidomyiidae; genus Obolodiplosis; species Obolodiplosis robiniae. The sequence goes on along the minus strand of CM052017.1, from coordinate 11,177,773 downwards.
GCTCGAAAATATAAGTGATAATGAATCCTAGATAATGATATTGGTTCATGTTATTGTACTTTTTGAAACAGGAATTATCACAAAGCAATGTTTTCATTAATGAAGTTAATATTATTGATCCGCAAAGATCAGGAAAGCCTACATTTATCGAACTATTGCAAAAACTGATTGTAAAAATATAGATAACATTTGCATTTTTTTACAATGGAATTTCTGATGGATTTTTTCCGTATAATTTTCTCAATGTTGAATCCGCGAGACCACGGATCGAACTCGGAAGAAATATTCCCTTTAATTCTTTTTGAGATAAAATTCATTTATACTTTATATTACGAACAACAAACAACGAAAAAACGCTGAGAACATTTGATTTCCAACGATCGCAATGAACGAACATGCGTAATACTGTTCTTGGAGTGTTCATTGGTTGATAGACTGTCGAGTCGACATTAACCTTTTCTTTCAGAAAATGTTCACACATGGTTAAATTTGGTGATCTTGGTGGCCACCGGCCAGTCGATATCGCAATTTTTTGGACAATATATTTAAACTTATCAATTTTTCTTTCTGATATGTGTCAAAATAATTTGGAAATTTAATTGAAGAATATTTTAACACAGATACTTAGAGATGACAGAATGTTGCGGACAATTTCGGACTATACTGTGTAAATGAATTTTTATGAGGTAAGGTGCTGCGAACAAACATATTCTCTGTGATGAATTCGCAGTCGATATTGATTTAGCCATTCATTTCATATTCAAACTTAAAATAGCTCAAAATTAATGGCAAAGGTTAAGATTTGTTGATAGAACTGAATGAAAAAAAATGCACTCACATAATTTCGATAACGTATTTATTGTATTTTGCTTGTTTTGGTCGAAATATTCAACTAAAAAAAAGCGAAAGTGCTTCGCTTAATAGCATTGTAGCTCTATTCCGATAAGATTTTTTCCTATGGTTTCACTGGTGTATTTTTTGAATGATGTTTTAAGCTGGCTAGAATAATTATGCAACTGGGGCGACTGGCAAGTGAGCGCCTTGTGGTTGGAAACCATTTTCATCAGCAACGAAGGTGACAGTGTATTGTTGGCCATCTGGAGCAGTGAATGAGTATGATCCTTGGGTTGCAATACCGGCTTCAGTTCCGATTTGTTTCAATTGACCGGCTTCTTCGGCTTTGATTCCGTTTGATGTTTCGAAAGCATATTTGAATGAGTCGGGGTTCACAACAGAGTCGCTTCTCAAAGTTTCAGCAACAGCATCATTACCAACTTGAGGAGCAGCAGCGGCAACTGCGATGAGGGCGATGAAAGCAATAGCCTAAAAAATTAAAAATGAACAATTGAGAAACACGAATGAAACTTTTAAATTTCTTGTATATTTTTCATTTAAAATTCCGTGAAACATTTGAATTGCAAAAAAAATGGTCTGCGTTTCGGAAAATCTTGAGTTTTTCATTCTTCTTTACTGAAGAATTCGCAAACCTTTTTCTTCATTTTAGCTTCGAAAAAATATAAAAATACTTAAAGTTCTACTCACGAATTTCATTTTGATTGAGTTTTTTATTGTGTTGTTATTGATCACAAAATGTGTTCTGATCCAAATTCAGTGTCTCGTTCGATATTTATACCAAAAATTGTGCTTCGGATGAATGGAACCGAAGAGTTTGAATGACGTACCATTGATGGCCGTTGTTATAGTTTTTTCCATCATTTTCGGGGATCCAATTTTTGCATGCATGTATGCATGATATATCAAACGCGTTTTGCAAATAAAATGTAGTTTTTTTTAGTAGCATATGTGAAAAAGAGTAGAAATACCGGCAGTTTGCTATCATTCAAAGGTGATTTTATCACTGATTAAATGTCAATGAATCGGAATATTGCGAGATGCTTGCTAGATAAATAGAAAGACCGACAGATAAAAACCCATCTAGCACGAACTGGTTTTATACAGGTTTTATAAATTTTAGTTACAACTACAAAACGAAGAAAATCAACATGATGCGATACATATATGGGAAATATGATATCGATCGTGTGACATTTTCGAAATCGAAATTTACAAATGAAGAAAGTTTTTCGGTGAATTTCATGACACTACCCAATTGAAAATTAACGCGCCAAAACGATTTCAAGTTTATGAAAAATTGTTAATTCCCCCAAAATGTTCAAAATGGTTTTTGTCATGAATATTAAATGAAATACAATAAAACATGCATTTGATTTTTGTATAAAAAAATTTCAGAAACTATTTTACTGGTTATGTTGCCATTTGTCAGGAATTCAAAAATGGAATTTTCAATATATTGACGATTGCTCTGAGAAAATTCCATGAAAACTATAGCAAAAATAGCCATTTTGTGCCATCTCTTTGCTCCAAATAATATACTAAACGCTCTTTCTAGAGTTCTTCGTTTAACAGTTTCATTTTTGCTCTTCCTTTACCCAAATAGATCAACCAAAGTGAATTTGTGGACTCGCAACAAAGTTTATTGAAAGAGCAAAAAGTGTAGCAGTTATGCATGCATAAAGTCTATGCATAGATCAAATTGCTCATTCTCAAGAAATCTTGGCTAAGTTGCAACACTTCGTGTTCTTTGAGAAAATTTTGGTGAGGCATTTGTACATAGAGAATCGGCCAGCTATAAACTATTCCATGTCATATGAATACGCATTTTAAGCGGCATCCGAAATTAAATAAAATATCATATATTTTCAGTCATTGTGAAATAGATATTTAGCAGCAAACTGCTGGATATTTATCTGGCTAAATAACGCATGCGTCCACACAATCGAACGCATGCGGCTGATTTTATCGCTCCATTTGTAACACTATGTACATCGTATTGCGCATGCGCTCGATTGTGTGGACGCATGCGTTTTTTAGGCAGATAAATATTAAGCAGTTTGCTGCCAAATATCTATTTCACAATGACTGTATATTTTGTAGCTGTCATATGTGTGTGGTTCTCGCTTGAACTAAAACGCCTTGGGTGAAATCTTTATAAAGCTATAACCATTTTTATCTGATAATTTTTCCGGCAGAGTATTGATATACGTGATGTCTAAACTAAGATGTAATGGTGTAACTTCTGAGAGACCGAAGTGACTACCGCTCTTTGCCTGGAGGATATCTATAAAATTGATCCAAAATCTCGGCCACATTTCTTTCTCAAAATAGCACATGTTTCGCGTGTTTTTTCTATTCAACCGAAAGGAATATTTGTCGAATTCGTTTGATTGAGTTTCTGCTCTGGGTGATGGTCCGATAGCCGGTACCGACGCAACCAAACCATTCAATGAATTAAATGATTGGTGTTTCATTATATTTTTGATCCTTCATGTATTTCATTCCAATTATTCACATTGAACCCAGAGTCCGGGCTTAGAAGAGCAAACGTTAAAAACACAGATGCAGCGCCACGTACCTTCAGTGTTCGGTGATAATTATTCGTATTTTTTTTCATACATTCCTGACCTGCAATCTTTGTAACCTTTTTTCAACCAATATTTCATCTATTCTTATTTATATCTATTAACTTTTAAACTCTTCTTCTCTCTCGATACTGTATTTAGTATCAAACTTAATCCTTACCAATCTCAAAACTCCAACGAAATTTTGCATTACTGCACCTCTCGCATGGCTTTTTCATCATAGAAATATTTGAAATCGAATTCATCGTTTCTTACATCGTGCGTGCTCTCAAGTTTCCGGTCATCAGAAGATCAAAAGATGGTTTCCTTGTCACGGTATAGATTCTGAGCATGGCAAAAAATCTGCATAATTTTATGGCAAACATAATCGCAAACCATAGATGAAATGAAAAATTGATATCGGTTTCCAACTTGCATCGTTTTTTTTCGTTGACAAGGCCAACGGGTTTTTTTTCGGTGACAAGTTGAAACTGATCTAAGAACATTTTATATGCAGCAAAACGGATGAACAAAAGATAAACAAAATGGATTTTAAATTCAAATCTTAACTTTAAATATTAAATAAGCAAACGAAACACAGGCTCTAGAAGGGACTTTCAATTTCATTATACTCTTTGCCATTCCATCATTGAAAGTGTAACAGCGTAAGATACGATTGATCGTTTCAATAGATAGAAATATGAATGTAGCAACAAGAACCTATTTATATTCAATCAACATTTCCTGTTTTTTTTAAGCTAAAAGATGTGCTGAAAACAAGATGCTACCTGATGGCGTTTTTCAGAACGTTATTCTTGTTTGATAAACAGAGACCTGGATCGGTCATTCTATCCGAATCGATAATTTTCGGACATCGTGTGAAACCGACGCGAATCAACGCAAGCCCCCTCAATTCAATGAACAAATCCATTCAATTTAACTATTCATATAGAAACTAACGCAGAGTTTTTTGAGGATATTGCTGCACGATGTTGTCAGGCACGGGGTTGACGGATACTCAAACTATAAAATACAATTATCATATAAACTAGAAACATCGTTTATGCTGCTTACGGAAGCGTACCTTCAGACCTATCCATGAAACAATTCTCTATATTGATTTTCTTGTTGCAGCATGTTCAGCTCACAATTGATACTAACAGAAATGCTTTCAAAATAATAAATATTGGTACCTACAAATAATGAAAAATAATGGCAAACTTTGAAATTCATTCCAGGGGTTGATTTTTAAAAACTTGAATCGGTAAGAATATTTTTTACCCAAAAGACAGCTTTAATTTCGTCCCCGTGAAAAAAGTTGGAATAAAAAAACCCATGAAGAATAATACATTTTCCGCGAAATTGGCAAGAGATACAGTTTCAACAGGCTCTACAACGTGTAACTCATCAATATCTTAATAGCTTTGCGGTAGGTTTTCTTATTATTTCCCCGAAAAATATATTTTTGTTCATGGAGATTTTTTATTTCAACTTTTTTCATGGGGCGGAATTGAGAACTTTTTTTTGAGGTTCATCAATTTTCTTACCGATTCATAAGTAAACAAACGATAAATATTTCATTTTCTTTGATTATTTACTGTAAATTTTTGAAAATTATGTGCACCAATTGCATTTACAATGTAGATCATTTTTAATTGATTATAAGCATTCATCGAACATGTTTGTTTGATAAAATGCATAAAACGATATAAATTGATTCAAATATTCTCTTGCAGTTGTTTTTGTTCATTTTTGTGGACTGGGATGTGCAGCGTTATATGCAATTGCACGGAGGATTGCTTCTGGCACTGGGGGACTAACAGGAAGATGTGCACCGGTTGGTTGATATCCATTTTCATCAGCTACATATGTGGTCTTAAATTGTTCACCACCTGGCGCAACATACCCAAATTCACCTTGAGTTATGATAGCACTCGCTTCTTGGCTGATTGTTTTCAATTGGCCCGCTTCCTCTGCTTTGATTCCGTTTGAGGTTTCGAAAGCATATTTGAATGAGTCCGGATTCACAACAGATTCCGAACGAAGAATTTCAGCTGAGACTTCTGAGTTTTGAGCACGGGCAATGGCCACAATGACGAACAATGCAAGAGCCTGTAACTAAATATATCGACATTATTTCATTTGACACTGAATATTATAATTTTTAAGTAAAAACTGAACAATTTATTCATAAGAATGTAAATTTATCGGTGAGAGAGCAAGTTTGTTTGACATTGCGCCAAAACAAGAATGTATGTTTCTGTACAAATAAAAAAAGTTAAAGGAGAGTATGTATTTCAGACCGTACCGAATGACAAACAAGAGTGCATGTAATGCGTATATTAAATGTTGAATCGAGAGAGTATGGACTTCGAATGAATTTTTTAGGAATAATAGGAAGTATGTTTCAGTCACATTTGTTTTTGAGAAACGCGAGTAAGTTATTCGATTCAGTTGCTGTAGAGGCGATTTTGTTGAATTGAATTTATCAAGTATAAAAGGGAGCATGTTTTCACGCATTTCCTTATATAGTTAAATAAATTGACTTTTTCGAATCGAGATTAACAGAGATGCATAAACAGTAATGCAAAAACAGTGGCGCTGATGCGTCAACTGTAACGTATTTGTTGCAGTAATCAAAAACCGATGGATCGAATGAACGAAGAATGCGTTTAGTGACAGGTACGGATGCTCATCGGTTTAGCTGTATGCCTGTTACTATAACAGACTTCGTCGCACATCTGTGTTACCGATTATGCATCCCCGTAACTCTCGATTCAAAATCATTTAACTTTATTAGCAAACATACTTTCTTTTTTCATAAATGTAAATTGTAAATGCTTAGAAACATGCTCCGGTTTATATTAGATAAATTCAATTCCATAAACTCGCTTTTTTAACCAACAAACTCAATTGAAATACATATCCTCTTGTTTCAAAATTCAGTATATGCGTTGCATACACTCTTTCTTGTCATTCGGTTCTGTTCAAATATTATTCTTGCTTTCTTGTTTAACAACCAAAACTAGCCGAGAGCATATTTTCCTGTTTTACAATTTTCTTCGGATGAAATACGTACTCTCCTCTCCATCTCATCTATAGATATTTTATTCATTTTTATGCGGATTCGCGCCGAATTTCTTTAAAATTCTTTTTCGAAGCATTAGAAAGATTTCGAATGGAAAAAATTAATCGACTAAGTCTGAGGTCTCAACTAGAAAACTGTATATCGATGAAAAAGTTGTTGATACTTGATTTGGGACTTTTTATTAAATTCACTGTATCGAAGTTATATTCATCTACGAAACCTTTGGTTTACTTCGAAATCGTGACTTCATCCAAATAGAGTATACAAAAAAATTATATTTTATATAAAACAATTTCCAACTTTAATATATGTCTGGTACTTACAACGAATTTCATGTTGAGGATTTTTTAAGTTGTGATTACTAGAGCACGAATGGACTTCTAATGTCTTTCCAATGCGATGCAACGTTTATTTATACTAAAAATTGTTGTTCCATCTCCGACTGCATTTCAAGCTTGAAGGCGATACTTTTTTATGCGATGGCATCATTTGATTCGCGTCGAAAAATATATGTTGTTGAGACTCTATAGATATAGCGCATGAAATGAAGCCGACAAAAATGCACAACGAAATATCTATAATATGTCATACAATGCGAATATTTTGGTGTATTCATTGGACTTATGGCCATACAGATATTGGCTTTACAAAAAGTATGTTTTGTGCTTGGAATTAAAAATTCTAGACAAATATTCCAGTTTTTCATTATAGTAAATTAACGACCTAATAAGTCGTTTGTCCTTTGCTGCAACAGTTAAGTTTTTTTTTTCATAAACAATAAGTAGATATCAACCAGTCTTTGTATTCGAGACATTTTTTTTTTTTGTTCCAAAGCAAATATTTTTGAAATACAACTTGTATTTTCTATTTTTATTGCTGTTTTTCAACTTTTGGGGAGCATATTTTGACGTTCTTGATCAAAGTTTGCATATTGTTTATTGGCTAAACTCGTCAAAATTATATAAAATTATATGTTTGATATTGAAACATGGACAATGATAACGATTTAATGATTTTATTGCTGATCTCATGATATTTGAAACAAACAAATTGATCACATTTTGTTTATGGATAAAGGAAAAATCCATTCCCACCAAAACTATAAGTGAAACTTGAGTATGCCTAAGCAATTGAGGTCATTGCGAAAAAATTGAACACTCTCAAAGCGGAAAAAAGCATATCGGTCCAAACAAAAGAAACAAAATTATTCGGGACAACTCCTTTAAATTCCAGTATTATTAAGACATTTTCATATAATTTGTGACATTTCCACATTTTGAACAGTTAAAATAAATGATTGAAAATAGGAGATTCATATAAAATCATCGAAAGCGTTGGCAGACATTTTTGTTCGTGTCATTTTGGTGTTATACATGTATTAAATTTCTAGTACATATTGATTATCATAATTTTTCATTATATATTTCATTCGGGAAAATTAATTCAATCAGACTCATGTTTAAATCATTTTTTCCTAATTTAAAATAGTTAGAATATTCATTGGAATGCTCAATCTTTTGATAACATATTTTTATTTTTACTTATTTGATCAATTGTTACTTAGTAATTGCGGAAGCTTCAAAATGGTGCACCTACAAAACCCGTTGGAACCTAAACATAAATCTTCTTTTAATTCCATAATTTTGTGTAGTTGATCGGAAATTATGAGAAACCCTTCCTCGATCAAGTACAATCTTCTTATTATGTACGAACTTTAATGAAAACAGATGTTACTTTTTTTAAGGAATTTTTCTTTGAAAGCTTTAGAATTTGGCATTTGATTCAGAATGATTTTGAAAGGAAATGTCATTTATGAGAAAAATTGAACTCTCTAGTTTTGGATTGAATTATACAATTTCGAATAAATGGTCTTACATACGTAAAACCTACTTTTCCGCACATTTCCCACAGTCAGTCCACGGGTTCACAGGTTATGTTTATTTCTTATCATCGTGTAGCTTTGAGATTATGTCACACCAAATTTTAAGTCATTACGATGAGATTTAGGATTAATTAATATTACGAATCTGCCGTGCCATGTTTGTGAATGTATTGGTGTTTGGTTTAAACTCACACACAGAGAATTCAGCGTGTATTTTTTTATTTATTTTCGGTGAATTAATATTTGAATTTTGATTCAGATTGAAGAGCTACAAAATTGGAAACGCTAGGTATACGTGTATATTTGTTCTCAGGTATATGTATTTGAGTTGACGGAAAATATTATATCTGCGCTCAAATGCAAGCAAGCGTTGACCTTGAATTCTTGAATATTGTGGATGGCTATTTGCGTCGATTGTTATAGGAATGCTTAGTGATTTCACAAGTAAATTGCACGTTCCTGTTTCATGTTAATATCGCCTAGCATGGTAGCCTACCGCTTTGGCCTATGGATATCCAACGGTAGCCACGCCTGCCTCTTTGGTTCAGTAGCTAAGCCGCTTACATATGTACATAATATCGTAAACACATTTGATTTTATGAAATAGATTCTTTTATTATTTAAATTGGAAATTAAAAATAAATACAAACGTCGCGGAGGGATTAAATTGAAAGAAGCTAATAAATAAGAATATCAAAGTAGAGAGTAAATGAAACAGGTGTGATTTTGTATTTTATTATCTTGTTTTTATGTTTTTTAAGTAGTTTTGACAGTGCATGATTGATCATGTTTGCTGGTTTGCTGCATGATCTGGTTCGCTGATTGGTTGTAATGCATTTGGTAAGACTAAAATATGGATTTACAATTGTGCTTGGGCCGCCAAGTATTTCAGGGAGCGAATAATAGCCTCGGGGATCGGTGGTGGGGTTGGCAAGAATTCGCTTTCTGGTTGATAACCGTTTTCGTCGGCGACGAAGCTCAATTGAACTGGAGTACCATCTGGCGCATTCCAGGCAAATTGACCTTGGGTGACAATACCGGCCTCACTTCCAATTTGTTTCAATAGGCCCTCTTCTTCACCTTTGATTCCGTTTGAAGTTTCGTAGGCATAATGGAATGAGTCTGGATTCACAACAAATTCACTCTTCAAAGTTCGAGCGACAGCATCTTGGTTTGGGCCACCTGGAAGGTGTCCTGCAGCGGCAACGGTGATGATGAAAAAGAAGGCAATAGCCTGAAAATAGTCAAACAGATTAGATGAATAGATAGTTCTACTGAGGATTTGGATACGATGTATTTTCTTTCAGCGCTAAAAACTATTTGCTGATCATTTTTTTGCTAAAAATGAACTTTAACCGCTGTGTCAAAACTTAAAACATCTAAAATTTACTGTTCCTCCATATGTTATCCATTCGAGATGGTTTTAATTTAAAAAAAATATTGTGGATGCGAAAATTTCCCCATTCATTCTATCCAACCGAACATATTTTTCTTGAATTTAGTTTTGATTTCAATAATTTTACTCACAGTTTTGTTCATTATGACTGAGATTGATGTGTTATCACTGATCACAAATCTTGTTCTGATATCAAACGCATCATCACGCACAATATTTATACCAAATGTTTACATTTGAGATATGAGAGTGCATTGGTATTCAACACTTCAGTGAACATATCGAACACCTTTAGTATGACCAATGAAATTTATATGTTACCCATATATCATTTTGTGTAAGGCATAAAATGGATCAGTGACCAGCCGCTCGTAATCGTCAATTAAATCAGCGACAACAACAACAACAACAACAATAATAAGGCAAAACGATTGATGTGATGGTCAAATACATTGCCCGTCAAATATGATAATCGGTGACTTAGAAATTATATGAATAAATATAAATCCAATAACGTCATGAACATCCAAACCAGTTTAACATCGAATAAAAATGGCTTAGTTCAATAATCTTTTCGCTGTAAACAAAATTCAATTTCATTTATATTCATAAGCTTCTGAAATTCTTCTTCATTGACTGCTGAGCGAAGAAATTGGCGAATGGCCAATTAGTGGCACTTCTGATCATCTTTTTAATAATAAACATTCAGATTTGACAATTCACAACACTTGTACAATGACGAGTTTGGAAGAACGCAATCGATTTTAAATACAAGCATAAAAACACTTTTGGATTGGTTTTACCGAACTTCAGTTCGGTTTTGACATTTCTATAACACATGCGTAGAAAATCTGAATTTCATGGGAATTTTGGGCCTTTGCCCAAAGAATTTTCCAACGATACTCCACTTTTATCGACCCGACGGTCCAATACAATAGATTTACTTTCGCTATTCAGCTGTTGCTGATGATGAACAGTAAACTGTTCGGAAAGCATTCAATGATCTGACTCAATAAAATGATTTATGCAATTTGCAAACTCAATATAAAGGTTTTCAATTTATTCGTAAAGTGGATGGGTGAAATGAAAACCGACCTCTAACTATTGTGAAAATTAAAATGAGACTAGAAAAATTTGAAAACAAAAATGAGACCAGAATTTTTTTAAAACAATTAACAAAAATGTGACCAGGAATTTTTGAAGAATAAAAATCTGATCGAGGATAAAAATGAGATCGTAAAACTTTTAAAATATGAATGTAGAAATGAGCCCGGAAAATTTGAAGATACAAATGAGACAACCGTTCAACAATTTCTGGGTCTCATTTTTATGCCCCCTTTTTTCTGGTTTCATTTCAATTCTCATTTTTTTCTAGTCTCAATTTAATTCTAACAATAGTTAGAGGTCGGTTTTCATGCTCACCCATTCAAGTTGTAGAGTTTTGCGCAAATCGTTTCTATCTAATCATTAATAGTTCAGTTGGTTTCACAATATAGGTAGGAACAAATTTGTTGATGGTATCATTTGAAATATCGAGCAGCAGTCCAACCTTCTCCTTGAGTGCCTTTTCACGAAATAATACAGCAAAATTGATATTTGGCAGACGCGCATTTAAATTAACATAGTTAGCTCGTTTAAAGTTGAATGCTCGTGTTGGATGCCAGTGCTGCAGTATCGGTGGATGGTCGTTTCATTTTCGTCAATGGTTTTGTATGGTCAATCGAAATATTCGTGAAATCATTAGAGAAAAACAAATAGTAATTTTTTCGGATACCTGAACTTCTGGTTGAAACATACCAGGATTTCCCGAGGAACATTTTCTATCCTTTATATGGTTTTATAGGCATTTATATAGTAACTATATATAGCCTACATAGAGTACAGGGGTGGAGCCTATTAACATGGGAGCTCCTATACTTATATAGACTCTTAAAGGTTAAGGGATTCATTTTTAACTTTATTATATAGGGTATTGTCCTTATATAGGTTTTATAAAGGACCCTTTATAAGGCCTATATAAGTGAAAGATCGCCTATATAATAAGTAATGTAGGTAACAACGAACCCTATAAAATACCTTATTAATGCTTACTATATAGGCTCATACATAGAAAAGAACCTGTAATATAACTATATAAAGCCTTTTTAATACCTTTTTAATACCTTTGTAATGTCTTTAAAATGCCTAAATTTTGTCTGTAAAAGATCACCCAACAGTCTGTGTGTTTTGTTCTCTCTTTCATTTCCTTTGCACATCTTTTTGCATATGCATAGGAAGGAAAGCAATATTGAATCGAGGCATGCGACACGATGTTATATTATAAGCCAACATCAACGTTGATTGTGGATATGTTCTTGAAAATATTTATTTATTTATTTATTACGAAGCCTAAATTTATGTCAACATGTGTTCACAGCGAACTGTGAACATGCTGGTCAGAGACCCAATACGACATAAATTCCGCCCATGGTACTTCTTGAAAAAGATAATACAGTCAGGGGTGGGGTGATATTAGAGAGAAGCTCTTCTATCAAATTGGGTCCGGGAAACCATGGCAAAACCGGCCTGTCTCTGGAGAGACAGAGGAAATACAATAGATTTTTGAAGTGAAATTTACGTTAACATTATTATGAGAAAGCGAAAGCAAAAACATAAGAAAAAGCATATGAATGATGATGATGATGAATATTTCAACATGTCTGACGTATTTTATATTCATATGCAACTTGAAAATGCGATTTGAGCTGTCTCCATCTCAAAATTCCACGGGCAAATGCATTTTTATGATGAAATCACACATCCAACCCCTCTTATTTTTTAAGCGCCTTCATAAAATTAATTATTGAAATTTTTTCAGAAATTTTCATGGTTTTCACAATACGAATTTAGGTGTTAACTTTTGTTTTGAACAAATAATTTTTGTTGCCAAAATTCATTTTCTTTGACGATTTATCATATTTCAATTTATTTTTAATTAATTTTTTTTTATTTAAGCACCTAATAATTTTAACGTAAAATTATTTTGAATCTTCCAAGTTCTTGCAACGAAATTGATAGGAAAATATGATATAAAAAATGAGTTATATAGGCATTTCAAACACACAGCTATATAAACTCTATGTAATGCCTATTATACGAATTATTCAGGGTAATTCCCAATTAACTCCTATTTAAAGCCTTATTAACTTTGGATCCATAAAGTTTTGATTTTTACCGAAAGATGTCGTTTAGTTCAAAAAAAATTTGAAATTCTGAAAACAGCTGTCAAATGCCTGTCCTATACAATAGTTGATTCCCTATTTAACTCCTTTCATAAGGCTATATTTAATTTATATCAAGGTATTTTACACTTTCCTATATAAACCCTTCATAAGGCCTATACAACGAATTATATAGTTAATTCCCTATTTAACTCCTTTCTAAAGCCTTTATTTAAATTATATAGGTAAGTGCCGATGCTCCGCCCTTTTTTTCGTCGTTCCTTCATAAATCATTAAATAGGAATTATATAGACACAAAAAGGAATGAACCTTCTTAATTTCTTAGATAGGCTCTTATAGGCTTTATTTAGGAATGCAAAACCTATTTAGCTGAGCAAATGTTCCTCGGGTTTGCCGGGCTTTTGGGAATAAATGCCTGCTTCTAATGCATACATTCTCTAATTATTTTGCACCGGAAATTTCAATTTGGTCACTGGAATGTTTGTAAGGATATGAGAAAAATTGTGTTGTTTCATTATTGCAATAATCTATATTTTTATAGTGTTAAATAATATTTAAATTCAAGCTTGTAATCAAATGTTATACGGATATTGGACTGCAGACTTAATCCACCCTTCAAAATGATTCTGATATATTAAAAAATTTGTCTTATTCCTACTTATTCCCTACTTCAACTTGGGCAAAATGCTTTCAATGCATTGAAAATTATTTTTGAGACAATCTCGCTCTCATGGCTTTCAAAATGAAAAATGCAGAGCATGAATTCGCTCTCAACAGATGCGTTGCGTGACTGAAAAGCGCATCACTTAATAGGTGCGTCATTCTCTTTCCAATCACCGGTCCTAATTGCGCAATCAAACCAACACAGAAGAAACATCAAATTAAACGTCAAAACCGAATTTGAATTTTTGTTTATTGTTCTATAGTTTCATAGATTTATGATAAAATGCGATATTTATGAATGAGTAAGATTATAAAAAATGAATGATTTAATTGATTGTTTTTCGTCCAAGTAATTTTGCTGACAATTCTGCTTCAATATTTTGTTCCAAAAATATACAGCTGTTACACCAAACCATTATTTGTATCGATTTAAGTATCTGAGTCCTTATTAGTATCTCCATCTTTCTTGCGAATAATATCGTTTGCACGTAGAATCAGCTTTTCAAGGTACCCATCAAAAATTGTAAATTAAAATGTAACAAGGATCTTTTTAATGAAAGTATAGAGGAAGAGTTAGAAAAACTGTGAGATATTTTTGATGAAAAAACACTTGATGCAAAATTTACTTGTCAATTTCACTATTTTAATGCAATTTATCTAATAAGAATGCATTTAAAAATTATTACCGTTTTTTGCTTATATTTGTTTAGATTGAAATTATTTCTTTTGTTTTGTATTTCAATGAAATTTTATCATTTTATTTGGCATAAGACTGACGTCGTAACTTCCAACTCATTTGGCGCTGCGTTCATTTTATTTAGCAAATAGGAGCGGCGCTTGGAAAGACAATGACGCACCTACTAAGTAATGCGCTTTCCAGTCACGCAAATTCATGCTCTGGAAAAATGACAAAAAATTAATTTAAATATAGGGTGGGCCATATAAAATTTGCATTTTGACATTTAAATTTTGACATTTGAGACATTTTGACATTTGAGCTGTCATTCTCTAAATAAACAATTTTGTCAAAATGCAAACGTTAGATGGTCCACTCTGTATTTTAACGAATGCGTGGAAACATGTTCCCCTTTTATACTTGATAAATTCAATTCAAAAAAATGGCCTCTACAGCAACTGAATCGAAAAATAACTTACTCGCGTTTTCACAAACAAATGTGATTGAAAAATAATTCCTTTTAATCCTAACAAATTCTTTCGAAGTCCAAACTATCTCGTCTCAAATCTTAATATACGCTTTACATGCACTCTTGTTTGTCACTCGGCTCTGTTCGAAACACATATCTCTAAAAAAAATTCGACTGTCTAGTCAATCGACTAACTTGGGACATTTTTGACGAACTATTCCTGGCTTCTTATGATTTTGTCAAGCAAAAAAGGCAGCTAAAAATAGCTTTAGTTAAAATCAACTATAGTCAACTGGGAAAAGTGACTGAAAGTGTTTATTTTTGTTGTTCCTCGTTATTGTTAGGAAAAAGCCTGGAAATGTTGTGCTATCTATATCTAGCTGGAAAATTATTGAGATTTGCGAAAATGACAATTCAATTAGAATATATCAAGGGTTGAGAGCAAAAGTGTCCAAAGTAATCTCACCTCCTTTTCTCGCTGATGCAAATGTTTATGAACAAGAGCAGGAGGTGAGATCACTTTGGTCACTTTCACTCTCAACCCTTCATATAATTTGTTGAATATTATTATAAAAGAAAATATTTTTCATTTGTCAAACTTTATTTTGAAAGGTTTTATTTGCTTGAGTATGACAGTGGTTTTCAAATTACATTGTATCCTATTAGATAACTTTTAACCACCAATTGAATAGTACACACAAAAACAGTAAAAAATCTGTTGAATCTCAATTGATGTTAGCTCCATGATTTCTTTTTTCTAGAGAAGAAAAATTAGTCGATACAAATGTGTCGATTTTGTTATTTATTGCTGCTGTGGAGCGTTGGCTTTGAGGTAATTAACGAGTTGAATGACGTGTGCTGGAATTTCTGGGGCTTGTGGTAAAACATCACCCTTGAAAGAACAGGAAAAATTCAATTTCATTCTGATTAAAGAAAATATATGAAATGGTTGCGGATCACACTGACTTGTGGTTGGAATCCATTTTCGTCGGCAATATATGAGACTGTGATTGGTGTACCGTCTGGGGCAGTGTATGAGTAGGCACCTTGGGCAGCAATTCCTGCACTTTCACCGACTTGCTTCAATTGACCCTCTTCGTTGGCTTTGATTCCGTTTGATGTTTCGTATTCATATGAGTAAGCGTCGGTTCCAACATCTGAAACGAATTTGATGGTCTCAGCAAGGGATTCCTGGTTCTTTTGTTGGACTTGTGGTGCAGCCAAAGTGACAGCGACCAAAGCGAAGAGTGCTACCTGCAATTAAGGAGCAAACCGTTTCACTTGATAAATAAATGATGTTGCATTAAAAAGTCTCTCATTCAATGGATAATTTCTTTCTAAGTTTCACTGTTTTTGCTCTTATTCAATAATTAATGAATCTTTCATATAAATAATACCAGCACTGTATAGTTAAGTGGCTGAGAAAAATAATGTGAATGCAAAACTGTCCCATTAGAGTGAATTATAAAAAGAATTTGCGTTGAATTCATAATGAAAAAGTGTTTTTTAAAATAAAAAATCTAATATTGCCTCTTAAATCATGTTGCGTTTGAAAAAAAAACAATCTTTCAAGATGTATTTTACGCAAATTGTTTTTATGATACACTTTTACGGGGAAGTTTTCGTAATCCAATTATTTTGCTCAGGCGCAAAATGTTCAATACCACATTTGATCGAACAAAACTAACGATTTCCATTAAAACAACAAGAGAAATCGCTATTACGTTTTCTTAAAAAACTTAAACATCTTTCACGTATCCATCTCAAATTTTCACAGGAACAAAACCTTTACACAAATTTATATGAGTTTGTGTAGAAGGTAAATTTTCGTCAAAATTAAAAAAAATTGCACATATATTTGCACATAACTGCAGCATAGCTGTCATCGCAACGCAGCTATTCACGAAAGAACCACAGTAAACGTGTGTGCAGCTCGCTTTTTATTGAATAACACAATTGGCTTAGGTAACCCGAGTGTGCGAAAACATTTAATACCAAACAATTTTAAGTACTTTTTTGGCTCAGTGAATTTCGCGTTTGTTAATCGTATAATCGATTTAATTGATTAAAATCAAAGCTACTCACAAAGGTTTTCATGTTGAAATTTTATTATTTTTACTTGAGTTGTATGAACGATCACGAAATGCGTTCTGGTGCCAATCGATCGATTGATTCCAATATTTATACTCGAAAATCTCCATTGACAATGCCACCTCACACAATGTTTTGTTTCACCAAAAATATGTTAAACAAAACAGTTAGGAGCATTTGTAAAAATTAAATCATATGAATTCATACTGATCAAGCATGAGGGCCAAGGAAATTTCAAGCATATGTAGGCTTAATCCAAGGTTTTCGAGTTAACGCATATAATTCGTATATTAATTTTACACAAATTCATAACTTTGGCTTAAGATGCGATCATTCCTTCTGTGGCCCAGCTGTAACATGTTATTTTGTTAAGACCATTCAATTTCGTTGCCTGAACATTATTCAAGATGGTATTTGCTTTGAGACTTATGTCGAAGCTATTCAAAAAATAACTTATGTGCTTTCGTAAACTTGTCGTCTTTAATTATATCATGCGAAAAGTTGACAATGAAATAATAAGTTGTGTTTTGGTGCAAATAAAAAATCGACGTAAGAAAAAATGAATTAGCACTGTAATTGAACACGAATAGAATGAACATAGTTTTTATATTAAAAAATATGGAATAAATTAATGAAATTTTTTCCGAAAATACTCAATAACATATTGAATATTCAATGGAAAAAATCTAAGAAAAAACACCAGAATTCTGTTATTCAAATAAAATAACAGGATTTTGATATTTCTGTCCGTTTTTATATGTTGAATAGTGAGTTTGTTGATGAACGTTTTCCCGCAAATTTCCATCATTTTAGTATTGAACGTACTTAACCTTCGTAAGAGATGTTTCGTTTCTTTCATATTTCTTTTAAGAATAGAATACATAAACTAACCAAAGTTGGTTAGCATGTTCAGGACAGTTGGAAATCTGTTCAAGACCAACAATTTCGCTGCCAAATCATTGCTACCAGCACAATTTTCACCATGGAGCCCGGAATTTGGGCGTCAAACATTTGCACAGATTTTTTTCTATCCTTCATAGAATATGCAATTTCCTTTGAAGTCCGATTTTTCAATGGAGATAAGGCCACAGTTCTTTAGATAACAATAGCGATTTGGGTAAACAAGTTGTAGTTGGCCGCGATTCCAATGCGGATGACAGAAGCATCCTGTGCAATCAGATTGAAATGAATGTTCGCGAAAAAATTAGATGTTACCATCTCATCATGGACGTAAGAGAATGTATTTTTGTTATGATTGTTTCACATTTTTTGTTAAGATTTTATTATTTTATTAAATAGTTATTGGGAGTTTCGGAAAGTTTTACACGTTTTCAAGAGGACTCTGCCAATTTAATATCAATGTGACAGCACTGATTTTTATTTTCACTGGAAAGCTTAGATATTTGTAAACAATATTTAGCTTATAGATTTTTTCGTTTTGCACAACAACCTTATT
The DNA here is from genome assembly GCA_028476595.1 of Obolodiplosis robiniae. Lineage (NCBI taxonomy): Eukaryota > Metazoa > Arthropoda > Insecta > Diptera > Cecidomyiidae > Obolodiplosis > Obolodiplosis robiniae. The sequence continues at coordinate 11,159,412 of CM052017.1, read as the reverse complement.
TTTTTCGTCTAGGAAAATATCGAATTCTTTGCCAAATAAACAACATTTGCAGGAAGTTCTGCTTTTCGATTTTAATTGGAATATGAGTGCAGCTGAAGCTTGTAATAGTTTATGGGAAGTTAATAGTGCTCTAGACGACAGCTACGATTCAAAAGTGGAGATTTTGATGTGAAATATAAAGAACGGAAGGGGCCAAACGATTTGAAGACCAAGATTACTCTATGAAGATCCATGTAAAAAGCATGCAAGACTAGCAGAAACACTTAACGATGGGCAATACTTTGAATTAATATAAAATTTCATTTTTTTTATTAAATAAATCTGAATTTTAGCAATAAAAACGTGTAAAACTTTCCGAAAAACCAATATTTATTAAATTAATAATACAATGCTCTTACTTCCAAAACAAATTTCTAAATTTCCCAAGGATTGATTAATAACTAATTTTGGACTAAATAGCAGTGAAAGCTTCTCGTTGGCATTATCTAAGCCTTGGTCTTCAAAAACAATTGGTGGTGTGGTAGGATTCACAAAAACTAAAGCATCTTTTAAAATAATTTGCGTTACAAAATTTGATAAATTTTTTTTTTATGTTTTCACTTCGCTTGTGGAGCGAGAATTTCCCTCGGCAAGAAGTTTTTTATTTGATAGCAATAGATTTGCATACTCAGAGTCCGGCAGTAATATTGATATCTATTTAATAAGTCGTAATTTTGTAATTGATTTAATGTAATCCCGTTGAATAATTCCGGGATTACTTTTTGCGTTATTTAATAGCAATTGTAATACGTAATTCTAGAATTACATGGCTGGATTATATTTCGTCATATTTATTATAAGAACATCATTTTTACTGAAAAATATTTTTCTGATTACCAAATATCAATGAAAATTAAAAATCAGCATTCGCTGTTGAAATTTGAAATTAATTTTCACATGGATGACGTTGAAATGTCTTTCAATGTTGTGTTATGTGACATATACGGGCGCGTTTACACTACGTTACGTCGATTTGTTTTGCGAATAAGTTAGCTGTCAGAATTTAACACTTGTTGTATTTGGCAGCATTTGGCACATAACACGACACATTTCAACACCATTTATGTGTGAATGACATATACCGGATGACTGAACAACAACAAATTGAGTAAGTAAAATCTCGAGAATACATTTCAATTTCTATATTTGAGTAGAAATAAATTGTCTCCAGCGAAATTATGGATTCAAATCCAAATGAACTGCTACGGGTGGTAAGAAACAAATCGCCGTGTGCAGTCCATTGAGTGCCATTATATAAACCCACAAAACATCAGCCAAGTATTCAAATTCTAAAAATTTCGATAAAAAGGTATTTTCCTTTCATTTTTCACCAAGTACCTATTAGATCAAACAGCAAAATAATAAATTTTGCATTTTTGTAATTATAGATGGTGAAATATCAATATGGATTTAAGCATTTGAATCAAAGCAATCGTTATTATACGTAACGTATCCTAATCTAACAACAATATTCGGAATCGTCTCTCGAGTGGCTGTGCAGTAAAAATTTGGATTCGGTGAATACCTTCACTATTGGCAATAATTTGGTGAATAGCCAAACGATGAGTACCACAAACAGATGTATGCCGAGAAGCAACAGTCGCCTCGAGATTTTCATCGACAACAAACAGTTGTGTTTGTGCTGGTATTCCCAGTCGAACGTACTCCAAAACGGGATGGGCCAAAGTCGACAATCGATTCATGATGACTATAGAATGGAAAAAGATAATATATAGATTAAATTTCTTTTGAGTAAAATAAATTGTATATTTCTCTAATGACCCATTCAACTTACGTTCAATTTTTTTTTACGAGAATCCAATTAAGTTGTTCTGTGATTCCAAATTAGTAATGACTAGGGTGGGTCAAATTTTGTATCGATATTGAGAACACCTTCACGGTGTTTTTTGGATCATTTTAAGCATTTTTTCCCAAGGAACCATACCTCTATTTTGAATTTCGAGCCATCCAAATTTTAGAGATAGTTTTTTTTCCAAAAGTGAGATTTTCATTGTATTAATGTGTCCAAAACCATTTTTTTCTATAAACAAAGTGTGTATACGGTGGTTTTTGGGGTCAAGGAGTCGATATTTGATATTTATTTTTAATTTTGAGTGCCGCCAGAGGATATTTACTCACATTTTTTGGTTTTTATCGCTTTTTCCGGGGTAAATTGACAAAATTATTACGACAATTGACGAAATTGTTTCGAAAATCAACGAATATTCGACATTCTCAAATGGTAAAGCCAAATTTTGAATGTATTTATTGAAAGTTTTGTTCGAGAAAATGGTGACACATGTAGCTAAATTAATTTTTACAGATGAAATTTCATCCTAAATTTGAGTTCATATGATTTTTCATCTGTAAATGAACATAAACCTTCATTTCTATGCGTTTGTAGGGTACTAGATCCTTTTTCGTTTCAGGCTTATATTTCCATTACAGATGAGAAATCATATGAACTCATTATTAAAATGAAATATCATCGGTCAAATATTTGTGTGTTATGTACACAAGGGTAAAAATTAAGGATTTTGCCTAATTTTGGGGGCAATTTTTCATTCAAACTGCAATATCTCGTGACAGATTTTGACATTTTTCGTTTCAACAAATTATGAAAACGTTGAGTTAGTTTAGATTCTTATTTGCATTTCAATGTGGCTTAATATACGTATAGGAAAATGTAAATTTTGCCTAATTTTGGGGGTGTTTTTTCATTTAAATCGCTATATCTCGTGCATATATTGTAACCTTTCAAGTGTGATTTTTTCATGAAAAATATAAAATTTCGAAACAAAATATCAAATTTTTGAGCTAGTTTTCGAGATAATCGACTAAATGTGGCTGGCCGAAGGCATCCCTTCTGGTTTTTTATCAATAAAACCCATCCAAATTGTCCAAATAGAAAATGTTGTTAGAGAGCTAGCAAGAAATTTTTTCTAGAGGTATGTCTATGAGTCCTGTAGGTTGAGTGGTAGAGCCACAGTGGTCGTTCAAAAAATGGCAATTTTTTGGTTTTCATAAGCCGGCCTAGGCCATACAAAACACCAGATCAAAAGAAAAAATTCTAAGCTTTCGAGTAACTTTCAGCCCTGCAGTTTGAGTCGGATCCCCGAAAAGTACAAACAAACAAATTAACAAAATACCAAATGAGCATAATATTTAGCCCTTTATTAGGGAAAAATTGACAGCTATAACTTTCGAAGGGATAGTCTATTTGGGGGCGAATTATTGAACTTTCATGGCTTTTTGGGCCTATGGCCCAAGGAATTTCCATCGATCGGACTCCTGCATCCCTCAGATGGAAATTTGTTGTATTTATAGGCTTTTGGATTTTCGAAGAAGTTAGACATTGAAAATAGATTTTCTCATATATATGTCTTATTATCATGAAGAAAAACCGAGGGGAACAGCAGTTCTAGATTCAATGAATGTAGTGCTGCGTTAGCACAATTTCTCCGCTTTTAATGCCTGTTAATGCCGATCTTACAAAATAAATGACGTCAATAGTTGTGGAATTACCTGATGTTAAAAGCGGAGAAGTGGCATTGGCGCAGTAATAAATTCATTAAATCTAGAACTGCTTTTCCCCTCGGTTTATGTTCATGAAAATAGGACATATTAATGAGAAAAACTATTATCAATGTCTATTGCTTAATCAAATACAGAATTATTCCATCACTTAACTTGTATTAATGTGTTCTTATCGTGTTTAATTCTTTGTTACAAGTATCAAGCTGGGTTTTTATAAGCTGATAGTGGCTGCTTAGAGCTGCTGCGGCTATCCAGCCACTAGCGATGTATTGCTAATTGAAGACATAGCGAATACTTTTAATTGAAATTAGTTATGTTTTATAGCACCTATACACTGACATTATTCTTTGATCATTGTATGCAACAAATTAAATTGGCATTTGATTGACAGATTTTTTACAGTTTTATTTGAACATAGAGTAATGCTGACATTGCTGGAAAAAAACATTTGTATGTAAAAAGAAAATTTTTCGGAAATGCTGACATGACGATTAGTGCTGCATGAGATGATTAGTCCAAATTCCATCTTAGGTGTGTTGTCTTTGAAGTATCGAAGCGCTTTTAAGGTAAATCTATCAACTCCAGATTCATCTTTTGTGATGCTACTATTGATTGGTAAATTTATTGCTGCTGTTTTGGTGCATATTTCTCGAGGTATTTAAGAAGTTCCACAATTTGTTGTGGGATTTCTGGGGCTTGTGGCAAAACATCACCCTTGAAAGAACAGGAAAAATTCATTTGAACTCATTCGTAAGCAAAGCAGATTGTTGAATAGGTCAAAATCACACTCACTTGTGGTTGGAATCCATTTTCGTCGGCAACATAGGAGATTGTGATTGGTGTACCGTCTGGGGCAGTGTATGAGTAGGCACCTTGGGCAGCGATTCCGCTTTCTTCGCCGATCTGTTTCAATTGACCCGCTTCGTTGGCTTTGATTCCGTTTGAGGTTTCGTATGCCCATGAGTACGAATCTGGCCCAACGTCGGCTTCGTTTTTCAATGTTTGTGCGCTAGCATCTGGGTTTTGTGGTGCTGCGTAGGCAACAGCAGCCAAGGCCAAAATGACTACCTGTAATTCGGAGAAGAAATTGATTCTACAACAATAAGAAAATTGAATATTTAAAATGCCTAGCGTTTGCACAATCGATAAACAATATCGCCGATGATTATTTCTTTAGTTGGCACCAAATTACTATACATGGTTTATAATAGCGAACTGTAATCCCATTACGCGATTAATTAAACTGAATCAGGGAATTTTAAGACTTCTTGAAACACTGCACATGTGAATCAATGACAGTAGCTCAAATTAGGGCACAAAAAATCTAGCAAAGCTCTCTCTTTCCTAGAGAGACAGCTTAAAATAACATCATGGTTATTCGTTGAATAACATTCAGATCTATGGGTTAAGAATTGCTCACAGCTGTACAAATTGGTGTATTCTGTTTAACGTGGATAATGTTTTTGTATACTTTACATGTTAGAGCATGGTGAAAGCCAATTGAGCGTATTGTCTTTGGTTATAAACATAAAACTAACTCTTAAACATTTCTAACATTTAAAATTTTTTTTAGGTTTAAGTCGTAAATGTTGAAAATCATTAAATAATTCAGAGAAGGTTTACAAACGTATTGAAAAAAGTAATTAATAAGTTGGAAATATTGGACTTGCAAATCTCTTAACAGCTTTATTTTGCGTCGCTTAAGATCGCTTACCAAAATACTGTCATGGCCGACCACAAATACATAGTGGCAAGCGACTTTAAACGATCAATCAAAGCGTAGTTTTCGTTTGGCTGTATGTTACGCTCTCGCTGAAAAATAAACATCAAAATCCCACGTGTTCTGTCTTTGTTTAAAGGTGCACTAATGACTAAATATTCAAATTTCAGAATCATGGCGGAATAGACCATTACTATAGCAATATTCTATAGTATGAATTGTTCAACTGTCACATTCGAACAGTGTCGGAACATGTTGACCGAAGCGCCATCAGAGAAACTGGTGCTACGGTGGTCAGCGGAACTATTGATACATATTTTAAATGATCCTGATAAATTGATGACTGATATTTTGTATGAGCGCTGAACAACGCGGAGCCAAACGTAGTCAGCTGAAAATCATAGGTTACGCATAGCTGACTGGCTATGATTGAATTCTTATTCACTCTTCATATGAAAGTCCAGTTAAATTCCCAAAATAGCCAACAGACTGCTCAGCTATTTTATTTTCATAAAGGTATATAAATAAACATTATATTTACGTTGCACAGCCTAGGATTTTTATAATTATTGCATGCATATTGTGATTAGGACCATATACTGTCTGTAATCTGCTGACTAGGTAGTCAACATTTCACATCCCATTACCTATTGTGATAAATGGTATTACATTACGTAAAACTGGATTTCCACACATTTCCCATGAGTCTTCAGGGTGTAGAGGCTATGTTTATTTCTTATCGTATCATCATGTAACTTTGAAAATAAGTAACACAAACTTTCAAATCATTACGATGAAATGTATGATAAAATAATACTTTGAATCAGCGAGACAGGAACTTTTAGACATTATTGATGTTCACTTTGAATTATTATTTTAGTACTGAAAAAAACACTACGAAAATTATTGAAAAAAAATATTCTTGTAGTGAAATAGAAGACAGCACAACTTTTGACTTTTACGTTCAACCTTTAACTTTACACTGTTTTGTTCGAAGAACATGTCTGCCATATAAATATTTCCCAAATCTCATCGGATTACTTAAAATAGTATGCAATGACTTATTCTTTCTGTGAAAGCCATTGGGCCATATACTCACATAAATCTAAGATTGCATATAAGGGTAAAGTGGCCATATTTGGACCTACAACTTTTTATGCACCAAATTCGGATCCAAGCCTTTATTTATATGTGTAATAAGGCTCATTTTAGCAGTTAGATTGTAATCAGAGACTAGGTCCAAATTAGGCCACTTTACCAGTATACCAAAATGTGAAATTTTAACAACTCATACCAGTATTGGTTTGGAATTGCTAAAAACTGTACGAGTATTGGTGTTGGTGTATTCTGTCATTGTGTAAATTATTCTTTTTCAACTTATCCCTAAAATCCAGGAATAATGGTAAAAGAAATCCCAAAGGATTAATTCTTAATCCCATAGAAATTACAGTGAAAGATTTAAAGTCAACATGCAAGAGAGCATGGCAGAATACACCAATTCTAGTATAGTTTTGAGCAATTCCAAACCAATACTGGTATGGATTGATAGAATGTCACATTTTAGTACATATACAATCTAAGATTTACGCGTGTGTAGATTCAGAAAAAAATGGAAATTTGGAAATTGACTTTGCTATGCCCTAGTTTTGGAGGCTTTTAAATTCGACCCGAAATCGCACCTGTATTATGCACATAACAAACAAAACTCACGCATGATTTCAAACCGTCTCAGTTGCTTCAGATTTGCGTATATTTTGCATTGGTTCACAAAAAAAACAGCTCTTGATATAATTTGCGACACAAAATTTGATATCAATAATTTTGTGTTTTGTATTCGCTTGCGGAAAGCAAATTCACCTCTGCAAGAGGTTTTTTATTTGATAATAATAATAATACAAAATGTTGAAATATATTTCTCGATGTCATATTAGTCGAAGTCAGCACTTCCTTATACTCTCCGTATTTTTACAAATCAGCACTTCAATTTTCAGTGAGAAACGAAATATTGGCGTGTCTCTGTTGCGTACATAAAAAACGTACACATTTGCACTTAATTTATAAGTTGCTTCTTTTTTTGCTGTTGAATGCAAAAAAAATAGATCATTTCTATTTTTTCTACTTAAAACTGAATCATCCTACATCGTTTGCGATTTCGAATGGTTGTTTTTTATAGAAATTTTTTGACAGTTGATAGTTCTCTTGACCTTCCTCGGTAAAATTAAATTCGTCATTTAAATTAATTTTGCAATATCTTTCAAATCATTTGTTTACTTTGGAGAATTCACATTATTTATTCGATGTTTTAACAAAGAAGGCGTTTGATTGTTCGATGTTCTTATTGAAAGAATTTTTTTCAGCGCCGAATTTGAATTTTATCGGAACGTCAGTTCAACTATTTTCGAACAGTCAATAAACGCCAATCTTAACAAATTCTCAAACAAAAATAAACATGTTACTCATAAATAAATTGCAAATATGTGTTAAATTTTATGAATTGTTCCCTGCTTTTCAGTATGAACAAACAGTTCATAGCACTCAGTTATTCATTCACTGTGTTAATTTTTGCAGTACAACTTTATTAATTCAATAAATGTTCTCAATGATAAAATGTTACTCACAAAAGATTTCATGTTGAAATTTGTTTATTTTAGTTGTGTTCGTAGAATGATCACAAAATGTGTTCTGATGCTAGCTGCTCAATTCCCGCTCGTATTTATGCTCTGAAATCACCATTTTAATTCAAATCCATTTCTGTTTATGTCCACGCAGAATTGTTGAAACGCAGAACATTTGTTTACTTTAAAAAATATTTAAAAAATGCGAAAAGTAACATTAACATTAAATATACAAGGTTTCACGTCCAATAGATTCAAAAACTGGTTGATCCAGTACAAAATAGTAGTTCAATACGCCAAGGCCCAAGTTCTATTAGGCTCTTACGTGTATAATTCAGCTTGAATTTAAACATGAGGCCCACTTAAAATTTGGACGTGTGTTATAAGTTTTGAGATAAATTAAAATTTTCGCCATTTGAAATAAGAAATGTCTTTTAATCATAGTTCAATTCATAAACTATTGAAAAACACATATAAAGGGTGATTCATTTGGAGTTTTTTTTTTTTTATATTTCAAATAAAACGCAGTATTGTATTCATGGTTTAAATGTCATTGTGGGTCGAAAGAACAATCTATGGAATTTATTTTTAAAAATATTATCTCATATGAATGTTGACCGCGCCTACGTTCTAAATGGTCCATCCAGAATATCCAATTTTAGACGACGCGTTCGAGCATGATGGCCGGTATCTTGCGAATAGCACGAGCAATTTGGGTTTTTAAAAACTAAAAATATCATACGGTCTAATCGACCAATTTACGGTATATTTTTTCAGTGAGCCAATCCAATGTTTTTTTCGCATAATGATTACTTGCAACATCCGGCCAAAACATGATTTCATTTCGAGCGTGGTGGTTTGGAACGCACCCTTAAACTTTTCCAATGAACCGTCAATGTCAAAATATGCGTTATTGGTCAGCAACAAACCCACATGTGCTTCTTAACAAAGCCATTGAGCCAGAAATGAGCTTCTTCGCTGAAGATGAAGTAAATTGGAGTAAGCGCTCAGAATTTCGGTAGTAATTTTTAATAATTTCCGAACGTTGCTGGTTTGTGAACTTTACCATGATGATATGTTGACTTTAACTAACGTTTTGACATATACTTCCAATCCATTGGAAAAGCCGGTTCATTTTGGAATAATTATTCCAAATCTTAATATTACTTCAAAACTGAATAAAATGCGATTTTAGTTCTTATTCAATCTTATTCAGTGATAAAAAGTGATAAGTTATTTCATTATTTGATCTTATTCGTCTAGGCTATAAAAACAGCTGTCAGTCGTGTTTATTTTTGCAGTCAATTGTTTTATTCTGATTTTTTTTTTTTGACAAAAATGTTCACAATTTTCTCAACTGTGTATTCTTTATCTGCATCCGTATACATATTTTTAGATTTTCGTAGAGTTTTATATTCCCTCGAGTAGCAATCATCACAGTGCTTGACAGCAAAATCATTACAAATTGTAATCACCATATCTGTGGTGAATTGAGATAAAAGCACAAATAGAAAAAGAAATGGATGAATTTTCTAACTACTTTTTCCCATTTAATAATGGAAATTATATCGAAAAGTGATGAATTACGGAATTTCATAACTCTGATTTTGTTTACAATTTTTGACTTTTTCTTACAGAAATCGATGTTTTTCTGAGCTGCTGGAATCAAGCAAGTTGAGGACCGAATCGGGTCACATTGTCAAACCCCCATCACTAGGATATAGGAAGGTCGATTTTCAAACTTCTCTCCTACGACCCAATGGATTTCCAACGATACCCCTTTTTGGATAGGAACTCTGTATCAAAATTTCAAAATCTCGTGTATATAAGGGTAATACTTGGCTCTAATTCGATCTAACACTCATTTTATGATTTACTGCGAAAATGAACCTTATTTCATATATAAATAGAGTCTTAGGTCATAATTAGGAACACTCAAAGTTGTTAGTACAAATTTGGACAATCGCTCTCATAGGCTTGTGACTTTTTCACTCGGAGTGCTTGCGTCACTCGCGTGGACTATCGTCCACTGTGATATAGTCTCCATACAAAAGTTTCATTTTTTTTGGGTTAAAACGAAAAATTTGTATGTATACTATATTTGAATGGTTGAGAATAATAGTGGCTTTAACAAAGTTGTACAAATAAAAGTGAATCGTGAATTTGAATAAAAATAGAAGTGCATCATAAATTTTCATTCGAATAAAAATGCATACAAAATTATACCATAAATTCTCGTACAAATAAAAGTGCTCCTTAATTTGTGATATCATTATGATCATACAGAATTCCAAGTCATTTCGATGACATTTAGACTACCTCCCGTACAAACTTTCAATTTTCGGGGTAAAAATGAATATTTTGTACTGGTTTTCGAAAGTAATAAATATCTAAGGGATGCATGTTATGGATTACAATGCGGAAAAGTTCATCTTACGGATTTAGGGCTTCTCATTTTTGGTTGACTTAAGTTTTATCCTCCGAAAGATTATTTTTATTGTTTTGCATCTGGAAGAATGTTGGCAGTGTTCCCATTTGACACTTTGTCCAGGTCAGTTATATTTAAATATTTAAATCACAGAAAAGCCACGAACGATGTATAAATGTTAGACTAACAAAAATATGACCACTTGATTTATTCACATTCCTCTATTTTAAAACAAAATAAACTATTTGAATAAAAGTAGTCAGTTTCCAAAAAGCGCCCAACTAAATCAAATGCAGTGCTATTTCCTTGTTTAACATTTGCGGGCGGTTGATTTGGTAGTCCGTTATTCTTGAGCATGGGTTTCGAGATATTTAATCAGACTTTCAACGTGTCTTGGTAATTCAGGATCTTTCGGCAAATGGGCACCCTATTAAAAGAGAAGCAAATACAATCAATGTCAAATTGATTGATAAATTCCTTTGACATTCCCAGATTTTTTTGAAAAAACTGCGTGGATTTGAATATTTGAATCACATTTGCACTCACTTGTGGTTGGAATCCGTTTTCGTCGGCAACATAGGAGAGAGCAATTTGTGTACCGTCTGGGGCAGTGTATGAGTAGGTCCCTTGGGCAGCGATTCCGCTTTCTTCGCCGATTTTTTTCAATTGACCCTCTTCGTTGGCTTTGATTCCGTTGGAGGTTTCATATTCAAATGAGTACGATTCTGGCCCAACGATGGCTTCATTCTTCAATGTTTGTGCGCCAGCATCTGGGGTTTGTGGTGCAGCTGAAGCAATAACAAACAAAGCGCACAGTGCTATCTGTAATTGAGAAGCAAATCGAACTCACTGAATAAGTTATTCTACTGAAATCCATCGATAGGGCGTATTTGATAATTTCAGTTAGAGTTCAATATTTGCAGATTAAGTAAAAGTAAGTAGTAATTTGTGAGTTGAATGATTGCAAATCTCTTTAATTTTTGATTTCACGATCAATTTAGTCATAATATTTACAATAATAGATTTATTTCAAATCTCAAAACCTTCACAGCACAATTTTGTTTTACCGTATTTGTTCAAGTTATCTTTGAAAAATAATTGAAAGTTGCAGATTTGAAGGAGCTTTACTTACAAAGGTTTTCATGTTGGAATTGTTTAAAATCGATTTTATGTTATTTAAATGATCACAAAATGTGTTCTGATGCTAAACGATAAATTGCTGCGCATATTTATACTCAATCGAAAGAAATCGCGTGCATTGATTCATGATGATCGCACACATTATCAAACTGTCCACCGCAAAATATATTGCGCAAAAATCTACTTTTCTTCAATTCACCTTTGCGTGGAATAAACAAACAATACAAACATGAACTCATAGTTCGTCAACATTTCAATCTGTTATAATAGCGAGACGGTCATCGCCAAAAATACTTATATTTATTATTCTCTTTTTTCCCTATTAAATTAGCGAGCACACAGAGGCATGATATGAGGTGAGGAAAGAAATCTTAATCAAAAAACACGGCCGAACAAATCACGTATCAATATTCAAATACCAACACATCAACGATGCAACGTAAAGTATTTTGGAAGTGTTCAATTTATCAGCAACAGCAACAGCAACACAACAAACAGGCATCAATTATCGAAAACAGTCTATCAATTAAATATCAAACTGACAGAACGTATTATTAAAACTGCAAATTCTCTACAACCGCTAATCATAAATTTTTTACACTATTTTGTTAAATGAGATTAACATATTGTTTGCATCCCGATGTTTGTTTTTATCATTCAAACCCGCACCAGGGGTAGATGCCATCGTCTATTTCTGCAAAAATGCCGCCAAAGAAAATGTCTTGCAGTTCGTGGTATCTTGAGTTGATACGATCAAGAAGAATGCTGATTTCGATTATTGTAGTTAAGACTAACATGACCGAAATGAAGCACTGAGCACATTTTAAATGGAAACGATAGGACCTTTTTGAGTATAAAATCAGTTTGTTATTGTTAAAAATATATTTTCAAGTACACAGTATAAAAATACCATCCGCCGTCATACGTATTTTCGACTGATGGAGACGCCCAGTCGTAAATACGTATGACGGTACGCATATTCAGATGTATTGGCGGCGAAAACACATTTCTTCTTCTTCTTCTTAGAATATTTGGCAGATGTAAAAACCGCTGAAAATATGTACCGTCATACGTATTTACGACTGGGCGTCTCCATCAGCCGTAAATTCGTATGACGGCGGATGGTATTTTTGTACTGTGTATGGGTTAAATTTAATTTTGAAACCAACTCTATTTAGGAATGATGGGTCCAAAGTAATCGATAAAATCAACATATTATGTTTTTTCCGATATAAGATTTATAAAATAATTTATTTATCCGTAGCCGACACTACTTGGCCAAAAAATTTTTTTGGCTGCCAATTAGTTGATCAAATACTCATTTTTTGGACTGTTCAAAATAGTGAAACCCAATGGCTGCAACTGCAATCATTATTGATTCTTGAAATTCAAAGAGATATTTTTGTTTGGTGCTTTTGCAATCGATATTCTTTGTTCTAAATTTCTCATATATTCGGGAGTTGATTTTTAAAGCTAACGTAACATTTTGGGTATCAGATAAATAAAATAGCTTTACTTGTGCCTGTAGGAGGTCTAAAGTGATAAGAATAGAGGAAAAGTTCGCCAATCCAAAAAGGACTTTCTATCTGGTTATGTGACGATTCATTTCCATTATGATCTGTTCTGAGAAATTTCAATAGAATCTGGTTAGTTTCTGCAAAACTCATTTCGAGTTATTTGCTTGGAAAGTGAAACCGGATATTTGTTCGGCGAAATCAATTCTTAAAAATTCATAAGCCAAACTAGTCAGAAATTCAATATCTTGTTTACGTTTTGTTGTGTTTTGGACGACAGAATCTTAGCATATATTCCCTCACATCTGAAACCATACAGAATATCGCAAACAAAAGCTTTTAATGTTTTGTTTTGTTCGTTTTTGTCTAAAACGATTACGTCATAAATATATTTTCCCATGCATTACGACTCCAACTATATGTGTTAGCTGTGAGAAGAGTTCTTTGCGACGATCGCATGGCGCATATGCCTTATACCTAGTAATTAAGACTATACGTCATCGCTAAGTCTCTCATAGCCCAAAATAGACACATAATTTTAGAGAATTAGTAATGCAAATCAAACAACCGGCTGTGACCCAACCGAATAGCATTTATGCACGGTTTTTCCTCGATAATTTTGCGAACCGCGATTTTTCGGAAGATTGAGATGAGTCGCTTGTCGTTTTCACAAAAACATATGTTTATGATGCGGAATATATACATATTTGTAGGTAAAACGAAATTCTCAGGATTTAAGCAGAGACTATTGTAATTAAAAAAGGTAACAAAAATCATTTTCAATCAATCTTTGGATTCTAAGTGAATTGTTTTGACCGTGCGTGGTTACGACTCTGATGCTATGGGATCATTCGTAGGTCACCATATCTGATTTCAAATTGTCATCTTTAGGTGAACAGATGAACAAATATAAAATATACTCTAAAATTAAGCGAATATGATAATCATTTCATGCACAATGTGCCCGTCATCAATGTATATTAATACAGCCTTGGTATTTTCAGTTGTATCACATAAACAGTAACGCTCAAATATTATATGAATCTAACATTTAATCTTGAGACAAGTTTTGGTTATTCTGGTGGTTATACGATCGGAATCTAATACATTGATGATTTTCTCGTTTAAATTCATAAAAAAAAATGTCACACATTTTGTAAGTAAGCATCCATTGCAGATCAAGTTTTATTCAAGTTTAATTGCGTAATCTTTTTCAATTTCTTTCTACAATAATTTCGTCACATTTCAATGATTATTCATATGAAAAAATTAAACCAGCGTAAATTTCATGTTTCATTTACATTTTTTTATACCATTATTTTCTTTTGCGATGGAATTCAAAGGGACAATTAAATTATCTCATTCACGCGCTTGTTGCTTTGCATTAGGTATGTGGACGAAGCGGACCAATAGAAAATGTTCATCGGCTATTGTGTGCTCAAGCGGACCGTGCTTGTATGGGATTGGAGAGCTATTCGAGAGTATGCCAATTGACCGCGCCATCTTATTTTACATCGATGAACTCCATTCAGATCCATTGTAATACGAACAACATTTTTACTGACACAAATAATAAAAACAAATGAGTCATTGAAACGATTGAAATATCACATCAATACTGCTGCCCAATAGATGGCGCTGGAGAATAGATATGATTAAAATGTCTCAAATAGCACGGTCCCCTTGTGTGTGCCTGTTTCTTGAAATCGAGTAATGTAAATTAAATTAATAGTTTACTTTTTTCAAATACAATGAAATGGCAATCGCTCAATTATTTGAAATATCAATGTATTTGCGTTCATGTTACAAGAAATAAAAAATATTATAAACAAGCTATTTTTAATCTCCAAGCAAAACCAATGAAACATGCACTCTTTTATTATTAAAATGGCTCATTCAATAACAGGCACTCATCTTTCAAAATATAAATGACGAAAAACATGCTCCTGTTTTTAATATTTCATTCTCTTCAAAGCACATGCTGTCTTTTCCTTATTTTTACATGAGACGAAACATGCATTCGTTTATTGCTACAGTTCTAGGACGACATGCGCTCTAGTCTATCCCACCCATAGATATATGAATGAGTGAGAATAAAGCTTTCATAAGCAAGAGCAAGAACCTAAACTTAAAGTCTCGATTCATTCTCAGTCAATCATATCGTTTCATTTTCAGTCAATCATATAAACTTCTGTGTTTATTGCCTCAGAGAAGTATAAAACGGAAGACAATTTTTAGGAGAATGATGAGAGTGATCTGCAATGTTGAAAATTGCTTAATACGTACGGTTTTTCACGAAAATCAGTTCAAAATCCGGGCATAAGCCGGAGTTTTTCACGATATCCGGACCAGGCAATTTTCCGGGCTGAGAGGCTTTACGTAGACGTTATTTAGATTCGGTTAAATGTGATTTGAATGAAAGAGGATATAAATGGTGTGACGGAACTCAAAACTTGGCTCTCGATCGGGGTTTGTGGAGAGGTATTGTTATGGGTATATGAGGCAATTTGTTTCGTAAAATAGACCAGACACTGAAAGGCATTAATGGTCTATAAATGATTGTTGTTGCTGTCAGATTTAAACAGATTTACTAAGAATCATTAGAATTCCTGCTGTTTTGATTTGTGTCGACACCTAGCAATAAATATTTGGACTATAATTCATCCGCACGGAAAACGTGCCTAGACAAGTTTTTACCCGATTTATGTTTTTCTCTTTTTTAAACTGAAACGCGTTAATCCGAAATAATTCTCAATGAGAAAGGTAAAATTGCGAAAATGTTTCCTCTATTTTGGACGGACTCGTAGTATGGATTTATTATGCATTCAATCTCCCTCTGTCTCACTCTTTTATAACTGCAGATGTGCATCGATCAAGAATCATTTATGCGATAATTTCAATTTGATTTTAAGGATCTATTGTTTGAGCTCATCATATATTTACAGTAGGAATAGAAGTTGATATTCGAGCATCAAATAATTTATAATCATCAAATCAGTATTGAAAATCTGATGAATCATATGATGGAGATCTAAAGACGAATTATCGCTTAAAAGACACTTTCAATATAAGTTAATTTTTGAAAGTATATAAACTCACATCGAAATCAATCAAATAAGACGGTGCTTCAATTTTTTTTAAGGTAATTCATTTTATTCACACATAATATTTTCATTTATATCGGTAAACATGTAAAAGATGGGTAGAATATTCAGAATTTAAAGTTTTGAGTAATTTTTTTGACACTTTTTATTCATTTCAATGACAATTTCGATGAAAAATAAAATACAAAACAAGTACCAACAAATTAGGAGATGATTTTGATGTATGAAATATGCTGTCTTTGGGTTGCTGAACAGCATGAAAATAACAATAAGAAAGAATTTCAATAGAAGTAGTCAAAAAATAAAAAAGACCTGAAAGTTCGATGTGTAATGTTGGTCGTTCAATAATAATCGTTATTGTATTATAATTTTCATTATAACTTTCAATATGTATGTAAAATCATGAAATTTGATTGGACGTATTTTATTTGTAACAAATGCTTTGACGAGAATGTTCGTCTGCTTGGATCGCAAATTGAATCGCCGGTTGGCGACCTATCCACGGAAATTTGGGCCTTGTGTGCCAGCTGCATATGGGTCCTCTGTCGATGGCAAAGTGGCCAAATATTCCAAAGCACGCTGAATTTCATTTGGAATGGGTGGTGGCGTTGGAAGATGTTCACCTTGTGGTTGAAAGCCATTCTCATCAGCAATGTATGTAACTCTGATCACTTGGCCATCTGGTGCAGTGTATGAGTAAGAACCTTGAGCAACCTAGAACAATACAAAAATGTTCGCATTGATATTTGATTACCTGGGAATAAAAGAGAAGATACGGAAGCGTTAGAGCAGGAGTGTCACATCTTGCTGTGGCAGAAATGCATTATGGAAAGGACTTTCGCCAAAAATCAACAAGATTTGTTCTTTCATGATGCGTATTTTTCACGGCAACCTCAAATGTGACACTTCTACTCAAACGGTTTGGTATTTTCATTTTTATTCCCAAGCACTCATTTGTACAACTTCGATAATTTGTTTCAATCATTTCTAGAGATAAATTCAGTAATGCTTGGTACCAAGAATAGACATATTTCCGACCATCTAATCATCCTGATCGAGCACCCCATAAAAACAAATTCGAGTTCAGCGAGGTTTCAAAACAGGACAACAAAGCATAACAAAGACTTTCCTTCGGATCATGAAACATGATTTGAAAACGATTGACAGTAGCCTACGCATCACTTGATGTCACAATCACTTGAGATCTCATTTAATCGTCGTGCCAAATAAACATCAATTGAATTCACATAGAAATATAGATTTTGATTCGATCATGCTAATTGGAAATAATTTCAAAATCTGACATTTGGTGGTAGTAGTGGTTAATTGGCTGAATTGAAATTAAACCGTTGAAATTTACACCTTTCAACAAAGATTCTCACACTTGGAATCGTCTCGCTATTAATATGCTTGTGCTGTACCATCGAGCAATAGAAAAACAAATGTTTCTTGTGCCATTTCGGAGCTAATAATCAGCCTACGCGCTGTTCGAATAATATGAAGATTGTTGCTCGAATAAGTCTCAAATGCAAAGTGACAAACGCTCAATTTTGGGTTGGAATGTCAACTTGATGGAATGCACCTTCGAAAATAGATAGCAATAGATTATTTGCATGATGATATATGATATGAATGTGATGAGTCACAAACAACAACACCACAGCCAACTCATAAGTTGTGTATATGAAATAATATGTCTGGAAGATGCGAAAAGACCAGACTATGCAAAAGATTGAAAAGAAGAAAAAAACCCGACGAAAATGAGATACAAAATTTAAAAAAAGTTAAAATATTGGAAGACATAAAAATGCAAAAATAATGATTGAGAAATTATTACAAGCGACGGCAATATTTGAATTGAAAATATATGCAAACCACCGAATAGTGCGGTATAAACTTGTCATTCTACTGGAATTGATCGATTATTAACTTATTTATCTTTCAACCAAAATTGCAAAAAAGTTGTTTGAGATTGGAACAAGTATAAATGGTATTTGCCTGCAAGTGACGATTTGTATCAATCTTTCTGTTTCACTCCTCAGTTCCAAGAAAAAAAAACAAGACGATGGACGTAAAGTCACCAAAGTAGATCAGAAGAGAAAAAAAAAAAAATGTGAAAAAGAAACCAAAGTGCATAGAAATCGTCAAATTGTTGCCAAATTTCATGACGCTCATTTCAATCGAACTAGATATATTCTTGGTTGCAAATGATTTGCTGATGGTCAACGCATACCATCGGTTACTCGTGAATCATAACGTCAAAATTCGAAAGACTCTCTATATTTCTGACATGTTTCCCTTCCACTCTTAACCGTCGATCGTGATGTGATCGATTAATTTGGAGTGCTGCTGCGCATTTCGTATTTATTTCATTCTCCTCTTCTCTACTCTCTAGACAGTCTCGGAATAGAACGCGTGCATGCATATTTTATGTGTTTCCAAAGAACGCTTGTGTTTACTTCACTATATCTGAGATTGATCGTGAGTCATTCATGCGAATATGAGCATCACACCAGATCGCTTCTGATTGTCGTGTTGCGAAAATTAGATATGCTAACTATAAATGTGATTTGAATGTGGGTTTGATAATATGTAGGTTTCTGATGGATATGAACTGTTGATTCTGCACAACATTATGAGACTAGTCTAGTTTTGCCATTGTCCACACACACGGCTTTGCAACGTGACTGTTGGTGCTGGTCGTAGAGGATGAGCGAATGCGCAATATGTGTGATGTGACGAGGCTTATTTGCTAGTTCATTGGAATGCATATGATTGCAATTCTGTTGCCATTGCCGATGCCATCACATATCATCATGCCAAAGACTTGCTTGCAAATGCAATTTTTTTCGCAGGCGAATCGCATTCTTTTTTCTAATTTTCTTCTACATTTCATTTCGTTTTCGAATTCGCTTTTCCGTCATGCGACTGCTTGTTAATTTATTTAAATAAGGCAAGTAATGAAATGACCACATCCATTAGGTCTGCCGCCAATCCGACGAAGATAAAAAAGAATTGGCAGCAACAGCCACGGAATTTTGTAACACATACAGAATGAATGACTGGATGGCTATAATTATAAATAATGTAAATGAAAAGTCAAAGGTAAAAATCAATTACCATTTTTTCGAAATTGGCCACAGATAGTCAAAATCAACGTATGCAGATGCAAAGCATAAAGTCGAAGTGAAACTGACGCGCGATCGCAAATTGTGAAATATTTGGTAAACGCCTTTGGGCAGTATGCAACACACAATTTTAGCCATTTATTCGCAACTTGCTTTTTATCTCGCTCATTCTCTTCGTCACCACCAATTCATCTTCATGAAACATTTTACGATTCTGACATTTGATTTTACTTGAATTGAATGCATGACAATCGGTCAAAACGGAGCCAATCCACCGAAAATGTTCTGATATCAATTGCCATTTGGACGGACAAATAATTCTTCCATTGAAAGTGCAGTGAAGCGCAGCACAGTTAAATGCCTGCCAGCAATATGAAACCGAATTTGGCCTTTGTCAGCACGAAATTTCAGCGGAATGTCTTTATTCTTACTGAAAAATCCAAATTCAAGATACATGATCATTGATCATAATCTAAATGCCAATTTCAACACATTTTGTATGAATTTTTCCTGTTTAATTTGCATTTAGACAATTACCTGAGTTTCTTGATCTGGAACGCCGGCGTTTTTGAGAAATCCTTGCTCTTCTGCTTTAATGCCGTTGCCTGAACGATGATTGCCGGATAAAATTCACCAATCGTCGAAAAATTGTCAATTAGAAATCGTAGATTTAGTAGAAGATACACAAAAAATAATTTGAATTTAGCAAAAAATTAGTGTCAAATCCAAAATTTTGGCTAAATAAAAAAAAGAATCGCAAACCTGTTTCATATGCCCATTTGTACGATCCGTCGTAATTGACCTCTTGTTCTTGGCTTATAATCGGAATGGGCTCGGTGGTTGGCTGTTGATACTCCGATTGACGCAATTGACGTTGTTGTTGCTGTTGCTGTTGTGCTGGTGCGGCGAAAGCACATCCGACGAGCAAACTTACTAAGACCTGCAAAAAAAGTACACAACATTCGACAATGTTTTTTTTCTCGAGTGGAACTAAATGGTTGATTCTTATGAAGTTCATCATTTCTGTGTTATTCAATTCACACAAAAAACAGCGCACATCTAGCTTATTCCTTCGGTTGATGCTTTTGTTTAAGAAGGCACAAATTCAAATTTTGTATCGTTAATTGGCATTTTGAGACAGTTAATGGGCAGACAAAATTAACATAATAAATTACATTTCCATATTCATAATAAATGATATACTTTTTGTTGGTTTTTGCCTATTCATTACAAAAACGGATTTCAATAAAATTCACGTTAATGAGAAAAAAAAAAAATATAATCCAAAGCAAAAAGGTCTCTTGTCTTTATTTTATCTATTTTTCGCCAATGGATGAGTTTCAACTCTCTTGATTTTTCATTTATAATAAATCGGTTTTTTTTATTCAATTTTTTTTTTTTTTTTTTTTTAGTTTTGAGTTGAGACTTGAGATTACAACAATAAAAACATTGTTTGTTCGTTTGAGTTCTTCTTACAAAATAAAAATTTTGGGAGCCGATAAGGTGTTGAAATTATTTCAATTGAAATTCATACTATTATACAAAGAGAAAGAAAATTTGGTGATGATTTCGAGTCAAACGTTGGTAAATAATATGTTGTTGGTAAATTTTGCTTGAATAATTACACGAAATTTTACTTAAATTTTGGTTCTAACATAAATGTACCAACAGTTTGGCTAAATTTTACCAAACCTGGTTTCTGCTCCATTTGATAGTATAAACTGGTAGTTCAATACTGGTGAATTTATGCTAAAACCAAATTTAAGTCAAACTTTGTGTGGTAATTCGGTAACGCATGACTCGGAATCACAAATTCTTTTCTTTCTGTGTAAATAGTACTTTTGGCATAAAACCATTTGTGGCAAAAAATTCCAAAAATGAGATCCACAAGTCAAATCTCAATCATATAATTCGATAATTTATGTTATTGAGATTTCAAATCTCAACTCAAAACTCTAATCTAGTACATATTTTCAAAATTGTTGTAGTAGGTATGATTATGTACACGACTTCAAAACAACACTTGCATGCAAATCGCATGCATACTTATACACATAACAACAACAATTTTGAAAATATTTTCAAATCTTTTGATTGATCTAATTCAAAAAACATTGAGGAATATTTTTGCGCGTGAAAATATTTGGTTGAATATTGCCCAGCTAGAATTTACTGAAAATTAAATGCACATTCATTCGCCGGATAAAAGAAAATTGATACACTTTGACCGAAACACCGAACTGAATGTATCGGTTTTCTAACGGTTCTTGCCCGGCTCTTTCGCAATTATTGGATATTTTTCTAATCGTATTTCTGCCGTTGTTGCACACCCGTTTCATAATTGTTCAATATATTGCAGATTTTTGTTCGTTCCTCATTTTTTTCAAAGCCCATAGATTTAAGTCGAATTCAAAGCATGTTTATTCAATAATCGTATAATCAAAAAACACTTACAATTGACTTCATATTTATTTAACTTCGAAAAAATCAGTTTCTATTTAATCAAAAATTGAGATGCGTAGTGTGGTCACTTAAATTGCGCGTACTGTAGTATTTTTGTCAACGCTTTCGTTGTGGTTTGTTGTAAGTTTGCAAACAAATTACCAACTGTGCCTTATTGCCGGAGATTTTGGTTATTTATACCCAAAAAATTATTTCGAACGACTTCTCATTCAACGGTATTCGATGCGCTTCAATTGATTGTTGTTGTATTCCATCTCACTTTTCCCGTTGGTCGGTCGGTATATTTTCGCAATCCTTTTGTATCATCATGCGCTTTGGTGCGCCGCCGACTCATAGATTTTTGGTACATTTTGCCAGTACATGCAAAAATATAGAAGCAATACACATACCTATACATATTCATATTCATGATGTTGTTGTTGCTGCTGCTGCATCATACGCGACAAAGCGTCATATAGAGGGTCAAATCCCTCTTCGATTTTTCCAATGGCTTGATTGCTTTCTTGTTTGGCTTGCACATCAATTCGATAATGTCCATACCAATCACAACTGACTTATGCGGTACCTTTATAACACATATTTCTTCTCGTTTATTCGCTTTGGCTAATATCTGCATGATCGCCGTCAGCCGCGCCAACATTGCACCCACTCCTCAACTCATCCGCTCACCAATTTCAATTACGATATGAACACTTTTCAGCCATCCAAGCATCCTTCAGCATTGACTACGAGAAATTGAAATTAACACAAAAAACGAATCACCGATCTGCCTCACTAGCGATTTTGGGCTAACTCCAAGATATTTTGACTCTTCAGTATTCTACAATAATTACCAAAAGTTCTATGTACACAGAAAATGAAGTATCTGTAAAAAGTACAGACATCGGTTGTAAAATCGCATTTTCCAAACATTTTTGTATGAAGGTTGTGAGCTTCGCAACATTTTCTGTAAATTGAACTGTTGCGAAGTTCACAACCTTCATACGAAAATGGTTGGAAAATGCGATTTTACAACCGCTGTCTGTACTTTTTACAGATACTTTATTTTCTGTGTATGCTTTCTTGAGAATAAGAACGATGATTTTTTCATTGCCCAATATTTTTTATTGGAAATTCAAATTTTAATTCACTAATTCATGCTGATTTAGATGTTTGCTGTGTTCAATTTGCTGTCAGGCATCACAATAATGAAATGCGTTAGCAATAAAACTGGTAAAGCAAAAACAAATCACCCAATTATTGACTGCGTATTCGATGCAATGAAAAAACAATTCGAATAGCTCGTTATAGCATAAACTATAATGAAAACATCCATTTAAAATCATCAAACCACATATGAAAATGCAATATCGCTACAAAAACATCAATTTTAATGTAAGATTGGTGTCTTAGTGGATCATTAAAAATGTATTTTCATGCAACAATTTATGTTGTTTCAATCATCACGCCACAGAAGAGCTGCACTTTACATGTTGTCATGCATCGATTCAGTTTTGCTAGATTCCGATATTTGATTCGATGTAAAATCATTGAGTCATGCAAATAAGCCAATACTGATTGGAAAATGAACTGTGGGAGTCAAGTGAGCTCATGTGGCATTTTGCAGTTGGGAATTGATTAAATATTATCTCATGAGAAATGGATTGTAATATCATTTGAACATGCCCAGCAGATTGATCTAGATTGAAATCAATGTAATTAATCCATCATTCTTCCATGTAAAACATTGTTCGATGGTTAGGTTTCTCGAAGCGACTGGATTGAAATGCATCTGCTGCTTTGGATTTGTGATGAAATAATTATACGAATCGCGTAAGAAAGCATTTTATTGGGTGATCAATCAAATTGTAATGGATTGATCAAAAGTAGCAGAACTGTTGCGACAACGATGGTTCATTAATCATGGCACACCAAAAAACGTACCACATGGAATAATGATGGTGTAAATTAACTAGAACCATGTTGAAATGTGAACACATCGCGCACGAGAATGCCAAAATCAGAAAATGTGTAGTAGCCGGTGCAAAGTTCAGTGTTGCATTTTCGTTGGCATAGCAAATTACCCTTTTGTCTGTCCGACGATGATGATCCATTTGGTTGGCAGATCGTTAGCATCACGTGACTAAGGGCAGCAATTCAAGGTGTTTTTTTTGCCGAAATAATGGAATTCAACACATTTGAGTAGATTTTGACATTTGTTTATATTTGTTGTTTTTTTTTTCATCAACAATGAATGTTCATCAATCGCTTCATCTTTGTTGCTCTCACTCGGCGGCCAATTTCACTAGCTATTGCTCATCCAAATTGTACAACATCCTCCTGACTATTGGCCGAGATTGTAAATGAAAGATGCGAAATTCATAAGCACCATTGTAAAATATATACGGAATATGCAAAATAGTTACGGAACAATTTCTGAAAATGACAGCCGGCAATCGTTTGAGTGAGAGTGTTGGTGAAATCACTTATTGAAAATAAGTAAAACGTTCGACGAAACAATTATGCGAGAGAGATGCGCGCATGATCATAGCTTTATGAATAAAGCGTACGAATAACCAGACAAAGAATAACAAACATCGATGGCGTTTTTATGCTAATTTATTGTCAGTGTGCTCTTTTTTTTCTTGAAAATTCCAATCGATTGAAAGTCATGTGTAATTAATGACAATGTTTTTCTACTCATCTGTTTACGCTCTCATTTTACACTATAGAAAACATCTCATATATCTCACATAATATGCAATTCAGCGAATTTAATGTCCCATTTCTTTGGCCGTTTTCAATAGCAAAGATTACATCATTCACTTTCGATGCGAATAAGACACGAGTTCAGCATCATGGTGAAATTCGGTGTGTAAATAAGTGGTTAAGAATAAATGTTTGAGGTCTCAGCTGAAACTTTGGTGATTTTTTAGACATAAATATATCATATTATTCGAAAAAACGCGGCCGGCACTTATAATGGTGTTATTTTGAATTCATTATCAAGACATACAATTTTGTCACCTGAATTTACGGTGCCCATTCAATAGGTTCTAGGCGATACGTCAGGAACAATAGTTCAACCAATCGAATTGATGAATTATTGACCATCAGGTATAAAGAAATAAAGAAAATCAGTCAAACGCTTGGTTGTACCGCAACGGCAACACACTTCACATTGCGGAGAAGATGGCAATTGGGAGTGTCTCCAATATAATTCAATGTGCATCAAATGATTAATAATAATTTAATTTTGCCGCCTCTTGAATGATGCTTGAGAGGTAGTACTTGAACAAAAGGACAGGTGGACACAATGTAAGGTCGCGCATCACGACTCGTGCTTCATAAAATATATTCTCTTAAAAGAACCATTGGTCAATCACACAGATAATTGCAGAAATCCGCTTTAATGATGGGATATGATAAAATCGTGTGATAATTGAATGATACAAGTTTGTGTACATACATGTGTATGAGGGTCATCACATTTTAGAGTCCAATAAAAGCCATTTTGTCTTTACTGAGGGTTTTCTTATTTTGGTTAAGGTCTGCGATTACGCACAGACAGTATTATCCCTTTTTCAATTAAAGTAATCTGGCTGAGTGATTGCATATCAGAATATTCATGTTAATAATTGGCTTGGTGCTTCTCAAATTATACGAAATAAAAAATTAAATATAATTAGCGACAAGGAGATATTTAAAATGTGTTTTTCCAATTATATATACATTATTTCTGTTTGAGTGTCAAGAAATGAACATTCAATTAATTGCCGGTTTGTAAATTAAATTTATTGACTGTGGAGTCAGTAGTCGGATATTTAGGAACGTTTTTGACAGGCTAACTATAATTACTCCGAACAAAATTTTTGGCTAAAGTCAACTATATCCAAAGTCAAATAAATGGTCTTACATACGTTAAAGTAACTTTTCCGCACATTTCCTGAAAGATTACAGGTTTAGGGATTATATTTATTTCCTATCGTATCATCATGTTACTTTGAGAATCTCATTCTTTCTTGAAAATATTAAGAGAAACAAAATTTCAAGTTATTACGATGAGATTGAGGATTAACTAATACTTCGGATCAGCCGTGCCATCTTTGCGAATGTATTGGTATTTAGTTCGAACTCACCAATAGCGAGATGGGGACTATTAGTTATTGTTGACATTTACATTGAAATATAAATTCAAGTATTGAAAAACACCACAGAAGATCTTGAAAATATAGATTCTTGTAGTGAAATAAATACCAGTTCAAATTTCACATCTCAAATCCATACAAAATTTTTCTCGTAGTATAGAGAGAGAGAGACAATTTGAAGAATTTGCGTAAAAATATATTATTAAATTATCTTATTAAAAAAAATAAAAATAAAACCAGCTGTATTACATGGAGCAATGAGATTCAGATTCACTTAACGATTACGTTGAGCTCTGACATAAATATTTTCGAGATATCATCGGTTCAGTTGGGACTAATAATTTTCGATTAATAACATAGTTACTACTTATTACCAGTTACTGCTTATAACTACTAATAAAATGACATTTTATTAGTATAATACGAGCACAAGTAGGTATAGCAACTAGCAACTATTTAGTCAGATTCTCGAAATGGTTGGAGACGACAATATTTTTCTATTTGAGGCGCCCAGTAAATATGTATAGCAGGCGCAAAGAAATAATTGGCACCTCCATTCATTTAGAAAATATAGGGTGGGCCATATAAAATTTGCATTATGACATTTAAATTTTGACATTTGAGTCGTCATTCTCTAAATAAACAATTTTGTCAAAATGAAAACGTTAGATGGCCCACCCTCTATTAGAAGAAAAAATCCCGTTTTCTCAAAAACCATTATGTCCAGAACGCATAGAAATCTTATTCCGAGTGTTTTGCATTTGGACCGATCGCAATACTTTTACGCACACAATGATGTGTGCAGAATAGTAAAACGTCCCAAACTAAGCAAGGCAGCCATATGATTAAAAGTGATTATTTTTTAAACAAATTTGGAATTCAGATGTTATGGTTGACTTTAGTCAATTTGATATAACAGTCAGTCAATCAGTCACGTTTTTTGCACACGGGCAATCAATGCACATGATTAACTCGGAACAGGGCCATGAAAGTAAAACGAAATCCACAAAAAAACGCAAGCTATTAATTTGATGTAACAAGGAAAGGGCGAAGGACAGGATTGCATTGTCATCAATCTAAGCCTTTTTCATTACAAATCGATTTGAATCATAATTGGTAATTAGAAAAACGTTTTTTATCCAAGTGCAGGGACCCATATGACAATATTGGCAAAACGAAATACACCGAACTCATTTCATCTGATTAGTCGCCAATCCATGCAATATGTCGCTTTCCTAAGTCAGCAAGATTTTTTTTTTTCAAATCGATCAATTCATAGAGAAGTTTATTTGAAATTTGGCCTAAATTTTGTTTCACGAGATTTGGTTTGATTTGAAGAGATGTAACGTTGTTTTATGGGATTTTGTTTAGGCTTATTTATATTAGGAGGGTTTCAACTTAATTCAATGAGATTTCATATTTTCATATTATCAACTGGTGATAATGGAGTCTATCAATTTCTATTATGTCATTTGGCTTTGGAGAATTGTTATATTTCAATCGTTGGAGAATGCGAAACTCGAGATGTGCGTGTTTGCCCAACGTTTCAAACATCGCGCCCCACGCACCCAGGCAATATTTTTGCTTGAATATTGTTTGAACTTATTCTGACAACTTTTAGTTTTCTTTGAAAAGTATTTGTTTATTATCAGCGATTTTTATAGGTGATTTTCGTGTCGAGCTCTAGTCAGAATAAAAAAAACCATGCACAAGCTATATTCTGGGGTTTCAACAGGCGAAGGAAAATATGTCCAGTACGATTTTGAATTCTGATTGGTGTCATATTATAATGCGAAATTGAGCAATGCCGTCGAGCAAACCACGACAAATCCTATCAAAGAGTATATTGGTGCGCATCGTCGGTAAATGAAAATGTAACGTGAATGAAGACACCACGCCAAATGCGAAAAAATATTGGCCTCTGAATCTTTCTTGCCTATATGCCATTTAGGAAATGTATATAAATTATGTTGCATGACCCTTGTTGATCCTAGCTTAATTTACACAGATTAAAAAGTCAGTTGCGCTTGCCTCGCTCATTTCTCGATGCCATGCCTATGAAATATCGCCAGAAACTTGGCACATTATTTGCGATCCATCTCACATTTACATATCATTCACCAAAACGGTTTTCAAGCCATCAACATACCAGTTTTCCATCAATTTTGAATTTTGAAGTGAATACAAACATATTATAATGAATAAAACATTAATGGGCAATTATGGTTCATAGTCCCAAGCATAAAGTTTATAATGAATTGTTAATGCGTTGGTACAAAATTTATCAGACATACCTGCTATCATCGGTGCCCGCGTTCAAAACGCATTCGACAGTCAGTTATGGAGAAGAAAAAAGACATCAATTCGCCAGAGTTTTTATCCACACATCCTAGTAAAATTAGTATGGAATGATGAAAAAAAATAACAGTTCACTGTGTGTTTAACCCGATCAACTGAATTTCGATCAATGGCCTAATTTGATTAAAGCCATTCATTCAAAATGGATGTGAGCTAAAACATGAATGACATTCTTTATTAGTAAAAGAATCTTAGAGACGAATATTTCTATTTTTTGCTTTGATATTTTCCAATTCATTCATGCGGGATAAAATCTATTCATTTCAACTGTGTCAATTAAATATCGAGAAGCTATTGTCGGCAATGAAATTCGAATCATTCTAATCAAGAATGTAAATTAGAAGACCAGAGATGAAATAATTTAAAAAATGCATTGGGATATTTGAGAATCGTTCTGGCCACTTACGTTTCACGACAAACCATAGTCATTACAAATGATTCAAAAAATGAATTTGGGCTACAGCTACCGCAGATGACTCGTACTGCAGTTGTCGTCAAATTTTATCATGCACAGAAGAAAATATGGAATTCAAATTTAAAGTTCATATATTTAAAGCTCATCATGTTAACTGCTGAAATTCACCAAATGTGTCGTAAAATCGGGTTTATCACACTGAACTGGAGCTTCTTCTGTTTATTTGCGTTTGAATTTTTAAAATAGACCTTTAAATTTAGTTGTAAACATTGAAATTCTTTGTAAACTCGAGCCATCAAAAATGAAGCAAATCATATAAATAATGGAAATCAACGTGTGTCGATTGAATGACAAAAAAGGATGTTGGTTTGCTACCTATAGACTGGAGAAAAAATCGACAAATTACACTTTAGCGCAATATTAGCGTGAAATTCAAGTGGCACTCATGACCTTGCATGCTTTATTCAGCCTCCATACATGTAATAAATAATGCCATGTAATAAAGTAGTGCCCAATTGCCGGAATGCATGCAATTTTTTACCAAATTTATTGAAATTTTGACATGCGAGTACAGTTTATGTTAACCCATAATTATCAATAATTAACAGATTTATTGCTT
This sequence comes from Obolodiplosis robiniae, assembly GCA_028476595.1. Classification (NCBI taxonomy): domain Eukaryota; kingdom Metazoa; phylum Arthropoda; class Insecta; order Diptera; family Cecidomyiidae; genus Obolodiplosis; species Obolodiplosis robiniae. The sequence goes on along the minus strand of CM052017.1, from coordinate 11,130,205 downwards.
GCAGTATGAATTTCATATAAGTAACGTACGATAATTTACTGCAACCTGTACTGCTAGTATTTGACTCACTGTGTAAATGCCATAATGTTTCAAGTTTGGTAATTACATTTCAACGGGTTCAATGTTTCTGCCTTGTTTTGTTTGAGTTTTAGTTCGGGCGTGATGTGGTCATGATTTACTGGAATATTGTCGAGATTTCGGTGGATTTGTTTGAATTTCGGTGCGAATTTTTATTTTTTTCTTTCATTTCTTTTTTAACATAAGAATTGTTTGCTTGAGATAAGAGTATTGTATTTTGTTCACATCTTTGAAATTTATTTTCGCATTCAAATTATGAATGGATGATAAAATGACATGTATCATATGAATGAGCTCTGTTATCAGCTCTTTTTTAGATCCATTAAAGGAGCAATCGAAATATTCCGCATCTGAGATGTCGCTATGCAGCCAGGTTTCCGTCAAAATGATAATGTGATATCAGCATTAAGGTAATCTTTACATTTTGATTGAATTCCCCTGACATTCTGATGAGGTTGACAATATTTGTTTCTATTGCCGATGATGTCAGGATCAAAATGGATTTACTTATGGTTGTAGTTTGTCGTGAGATTGAGTAATGTGTGTTTTGATGTTAATGGTGGATATATTTCGTTTTCTTCCTTTAATATATTGGTATAAATCCAAATCTTGAGATATCAACGAAACCATTCTTACTAACGTAAAACTAACTTTTCCGCATATTTCCTGAAAGACTACGGGTTTTCGGGCTATGTTTATTATATCATCGCTTTACTTTGAGAATAAGTCATATGAAATTTTAGGTCATTACGATGAGATGTAGGATTATTCAAACCACGAATCAGCCGTGCCATTTATGCGGATGTATTGGTATTTGGTCCTAATTAATCAATAACGAGACGGGATCTGTTAGTTATTGTTTATGTTCTCTTGGAAATATATATTTTATTATTGAAAAACACTACAAAAACTCGTGAAAAGATATATTCTTGTAGTGAAATGAAAGGCAAAACGAGTGTAGTCCTACGTAACTTACTCATAAGTACGTGGCGAATTTTTTCCTGTGTAAATTTGAGTATGTTCCGAATTTACTCATGCAGGAGTTAGTTCGCCGATGCTGACAAGTAGTTTGTTTGAGTTTGTTCGGCGAATGTCGAACCATGTCAAATGAATTAATTCGTTTTGTTCTAGATATAAATGTCAGCCAAATTAAATACAGCAAAACTTTTTTTCTCAAATCCCTACGAACGTTTTCTCGGAGTGTCGACAGAGGGAGACAATTTGAAGATTTTCCATGAAAATTGTGCTATTTGTTTCATTCATATGGATTCAAAGTGATTTCAAGATTGGCAGGATTCAAATGATATTTTTGACAGTTCCGCTATCTTGATTTTAGCAGATTCACAGAGATTCAAAAATATACGAATTGATTGGAATCGACTTGAGTTTTTAGGGGTTTGAGAATCGTAGGGATTCTTCAACGGACAACGGACAACGGACAAAGGATGACGGACAACACACGGACAACAAATCGCTCTGTGGATGGTTGCAATTGTTTATTTTATATTCAACACTGATAAAAAACTTATTTCGAGTGTTTTAAATTTTTTGGACCAATCGCAATACTTTTACCACACACAGTGGTGTGTTTGATAAATATATTTTTCAGCACATCACCATTGAATTTCATTCTTGTGGTCAATATATGTAATTTTATTTGTTTGTTTTATATTTCAAACTTATTTTCTTAAATTTTTATTTGTTCTTACTTTTCATTATTTCCTTCTCTGCCGCTTTTTTACGCATTCACTCTAAATATTACTTTGCTGTTATTTTCTATTGGTTAATATCAGTCATTACCAATTTGGATTTTCGTTTTTAATTTCTTTTGCTGGGGAGAAGATTTCTAAGAATCATACTTGAGAATTTGATTTTTGAAGTCCCGGGAAAAATGATGGAATCCAAGAAAATTACCAGCAAAAATGAAAAATTGCTGTTATATTCGAATTTCAATTACAACGATTACAGCCCCAACATAAACGCAATTATATTGCTATTAAGGACTCAAGCAATCAGATAATCAAATAATTGCAATCAGATAATCAAAGAGGAAACCACGCCACTGTAACCTTCATTGGTTCGACGTTTTACTACGCCGTTGAATGCACGTAAATACAATCCAATTAATTTACAATCGAATCATTGTGCACAATAAAACATAGTGATTGATTTAATCGTATGACACAGAGGCTGGCCGATGCATAATATATCTTTAGCTTTGTTATATTCTTTTTCTTCTTTCACTCAACGTTTTCTTCTTCTTCTTTTAAATATTCAATTTAGTATTTTTTGTCCGAAAAATTATGTAAATTTAAAAAAGATAAGAAAAAATAAAAAAAGCATGCAGTATTCGCGTATAATACTTTTATGGCGTTTGGTTATGGACATTTTTTTGGTTGTTGCGGCATGTATGGTGAACGGGGGGACCAACAAGAAGAACCACAATGGAGGCAATCATTAAGTCAAAGGTAAACGAGATGCCGCTGAAAAGCAAACAACGATGAAAACAAAACGAGATTGCGACAGTGTATGATGAGTACCAAAAAGAAGTATATTGATAATGCCTGCGCACGCTGTTACGTAGAATATGAAATTCTCGGACTTTATTTCTTTATTATATTTTGTATTTGCCTTAAACTACGCGATCGTCTTCTTTTTTTCAAACTGGTTGCATCGTCTTGCGAGACGGTTTCACTGATTAATTTATTATTAATTACAGCTGGTGCCTTTTTTATCGCTTCATATGTTGGAATCGCATGCTCGTAATATAGTCTCTCTTTCTCAACTGCGCTCACGCCGAAACACCACGCACACTCGCCGCACACGGCATATTCCATTTAAAAATATTTTTTATAATAAATTGATTTTTCTCTGATCATAAATTTCCTTGGCGATGTCACTGCTGTTGCTACATTTGGTGACATAACAATGATACATGGAACTCTGCGCTTCTTGAGAGATGTGGGTCTTTTCGAGTGGAAAAATTTGTTTGCTTTATTTATCAAAATTCCATTTGAACAAATCGGTGAACATCCCAATTGTGTACTCGTTGTATTTGATATCTGGGGCAAAATAATTCTTTCAATTATTATTCATTCCGCAAAAAGTTGTGGCTGTTTCAAAACCATGTTTTTTCAAATTTGTGCATATGACGACGAATATTTAATAGCTCCCAGGACCCGGAAGCCAAATCAATTGTTGATTTCCAATTGTTTTCAACACGTCCAACCGCTTTTTGGCCCTAAATGTTTTCCTTTGAATTGAAATCTTAAAAAATCCAAATTTAGCACAACAATAATGCTTTATTATTAAATAGTATTAAATTATCACATAAAATTATAAAACTGAACTTTATTAGCTTAGCTTCGACCTATTCTAGAACTTCGACCATTTACAAATATATCTTGTTCCATATCAATCAAAAATTCCATATCAATTTTCACGTAATAAAAAAACAACTATTTATGAAATTCATACATGAATTCATTTCAAAGCATATTAAAAGTGAACTCGTTAGGAGCGGAAACGTGATGATGATCACAGATTTAACCCGTGTGGACAGCTCACGCTCATTTCCTCTGTTTTATGCTCTCTGTATGATTTCCATACGCTGTGTATTTATAATGGATTGAAGAGCGTAACTACTTAAATTTACCTACTTTGACATTAATTGTTCCAATAATATTGATTCTAAAACCAAATTTTTTCTCGCCAACATTGTTATTTTACCACTTACGTGCATTAAATTTTTGGGAAGATGACTCGAAGTGGTAAAATGAATTTAATTGAGGTATAAGGTCAAAGTTGATAATTTAAGTAGTTGTGGGAAAATGTATACAGAAAATATAAAAAATATGTATATGTATATCATTCTTATGTTTCACGCTCTCTGTACGCTGTCCACACGGGAACCATTCGAATTTCCTTATCAAAACAAGAAATTATAAATTCAAAGCTCACACACGCATAAGGTTACGAGCAAAGTCCTAAAAATGTCTTGAAATCTGGACTTGATGGATTCTTAATTATTTATCGATTATCTATAAAAGGTTATGACTGCTTAGAGACAACGCGAAAGCCCGAATGAGGCCTTATGTTATATATATGGCTTTGATCAGCTGACAAAATACAAACACACAAAATGTATACTATAAGAAAAAATTATCAAAAATGCTTCTAACAACAATCACTAAATTGATTGTATTATGTTTTACTATATGCGGAATTCAAATTTGTGATTTTAGATGCGTGAGCAAATTTTGATTGGTGGTCAATATGAACATTTACGATTCACGTGATCAAATAACATGCAAATAAGCATCAAATCTCAATAATGCTGCTTGAGATTTAAACTTAAAATCAAAGATCTTACAGAAATGACACATCTTTTTTGAAGATTTTCTATCGATTTGAATCTTTTTCTATCATTTAAAATTTTTCATCGCTTTAAATATTAGGTTAATTTTTTCTTCAATTTTTTCATCAAGTAATATGTCATGTCCCCTGATAATTAAAATTTTCAACGATTTCTCACATGAAATTTGGAAAGTAATTTATTCAAATACAATAATTTTTATTTATGCTTTTGATTTTCAACGAACTGCTCTTCAGTTTGAATTGTTCACTATAAAACTATGACGTCCTTGCACTTATTTTTCTGACTGATTTTTATTTTTAATTTAACAATTCAAATAGTGTGCTTCTGGCGGAATTTGAAGTATTGATTATAAATTTCGTAACATTCGATGTGGTTGTGCCAGTTTTTTACAGACAATTCCAACAAACACATACATCTCTAAATCAGTTATTTGACTAGATTCTGTGTTTTCATAAGCATTTTGGCTATTTCGATATTTGCTCAGACGGTCTGCTTCAAATGTTTTGATTGTTTTTGTAATGTCCTCTCTTTTGTATTTTCATTTGCCACTCGGCCACTCGATCTGTTTGCTTCACTTGTTCGAAAATTTCACTAGATTTCAAAATGAATTGTATCGGAATGTCATGCTTGTAGAGAGCTTTGGACTATGCATACATTTGCTCTTCATAGTAAATCATTCAATGCTTCCACGCCATTAAATGTTGACATATTAAGATTGATATTTATGCACGATTATCATATAAATATTCATTTGAAAAATTTTGGCTTGTATTTGAAATTGACTTTGGGCGAGAGATCATTTTGAACTTTGTTGGATTTTGTGTCTGTCCACTCTAATATTTTGCACATAAATATCCAAATTTCAGTATACAGGTGAAAAATAAATGATATCATCCTATTCATTTTGCATGCATATTTATTATATTGATTACGGCATCGACACCGAATGTTCGACTGGGTGTTTACTTTGACGGCGCCATTGAAAACCCATCAACCCATCTTTACATTGATTGTTTGTTTGGAATGCGTCGTGCATTCGTTTTCTACTGACAGCCGCAAGAGTTATTGTAATAAATTCTATAAAATACGATGAGCAGCAGTTTGGATTTCCTTTGCAAAAGTTAGGAGATTTTTGACATTTTGCTGCGAGCTTGCACAACCCAACTAATTATCAATGTTTATCCCATATCACCGACTAATTAACAAAATATCATATATAAATATAATATTAGCAACGTAGCCAACATTTATTTTCATTCAACCACAGAAAAAGAAGTTCAGTTTCATGATCAGATTATATCAATGGATTCAAACAAGTTCGTGATACGGGCTCAAAATCAAAATTGCTCTGGAAAACAGTGAAATCTCTCGTGATAAGATACCATTAGCTCGATATCTACAAGATAAGCACCAAATTTCTGCAAACAATCTTTACCGGTCGTTGACATTGTATTGCATTCATGCTAAATCGATACTCGATTTTTTGTCTAGCAAGCGAAATTAGGACGCATTGCATTCTTTTGGAAAAAATACACACAAAGCTTGCACATTATTTTATGGAGATCATAATTCGCTATTAAATCGCTTACTTCGGCTTATGCTGAATATCGCAAAAAATTATATTCGTAGAATTTTATTTTGCTCCATTCGTGTGGTTTCGTTCGAAATTTCCAGCTTAAATATCAAATAGTTAATTTGTGTGAATGCTAAGTGGCATGTTTCACATCGAAAACTCAGTCTTTTCTGCAAGTACTTCTTTTCGCTTTGCATCTTCTCAGCGCGTTGCTTTTTTTCTGCTGTGCACCACACATTACCCTTGAGATCATCGCTTTTGCAATATTAATAATAATATTTCGAAAAATTAACCTTTAACCCTATAATTTGTTTGCGACATTTGTACAAGTTTGCTCTTTGTTTTATCACAATCTCCTCCGAAGATATACTATATTCAGCTTGTGGCCAACGTGTTTAATGTCCATAAATTTCTTCATTTTACTTTCACGCACACACATAGTGTGAAGGCAATAGTTTTGTAATCGGTCAAAAAATGAAGACCTCTAAAAAATTTTTTTTTTTTTTTTTCATTTTGAAGACATGAAAACAGACTGTTTTTCGGCGTCGGAATGTAGGTGCATCAATGTACCGAACCCTGTCCGCAATTTTTTTTTTTTTGACGCGATAACTCAAAAAATTTAGTTTAGAGTTGATAGTACATGAACGCGCAAATAGTTTTCCATTGATTATAGAAACATTTTAATTTTCAGCTAATTTAGATAATGCCTTCGGGTAGTTAAAGAAGAGTGTAGTCATTAATTGGTGGGGTTTTCAATATAATGACATGACGAAACAGTTGTATGGGTACTATGTTTAGTTCACATTGTGTCAATATGAAACTTTCAGATTCTGAAAAATGAGTCACAAAATTACACAATTATTTATATTAATGGTATTTCAAAAGCGGAGGTTAAAATTTTAACTTCAAATGCAGTAGAAATGTGCGAAGGTAAAATGAATTTCAAAAGTTATATGTAAGGGATGGATGCCGTGGATAACATTGCGAAAAAGTTCATCTCACGGATGTAAGACCTTTTATTTTGGGAAATATCACAGCCAATTTTTTATTCGATTACTTCAATGTTGAATTTGTCAGAATATTATAAGATGTATTTCAATGAAACCGAGCGCATTTTAGTATTTTGAGCAAACATCGGCTCATTAATAATTTTTTTCTATTTTTTTCTTGTAATTTTCAGTTTTTTTTTTTCAACTTCTTCCGACTTTTTTCAAATTTCCTCCATAAAATCTAAACTTCTTTCAACATTTTCTCGATTTTGCTGGTCAACAAGCAATCGCATCGGAAAAAAGATGTTGCAAAAAATGTGGACACCGAAATGTATAATATTCCCATTTGGTTTTCTATCATATAATAATTCAATACTCAAGCACAGTTACTCGTCTCTTAAAATACTCGCGATTTTTCAAATTCAATTGTTCGCTCGTTTATTCGATAAACAATCTGACTGCATGAAATAAAATTAAATGATGAAAATCGCGTTTGTCTGAAGCTTTTTCAAGCACGGCGCTTGCTTAAGTACTTAATTTCATTGAAACGCATACCTTTGGGCGATAAAGCGCTTAACTTCGGCTTCTCCTTTTTAAAGCCTCACGCTTCGATTAATCTCCAAAACTTTCTCATTCAACAATTAGAATATATTCGTGCTACAACAATTCATGATAAAAAATTGAATATCGTCCACCAAATTGTTATCGTTTATTTCAACATACGAATCGATTGAGGAAATAACCAACTCTGACTTTCGATTCGTTCAAATACGTTTTCTTATTCAGTGGCTTTGTCGCTAGTTGGGTTTGAATAGATAAAATGAAGTGCCGTAACAACATAAAGAATACTAAATGGTCTTACATACGTAAAACTAACTTTTCCACACATTTCCCGACAGTCTACGGGTTCACAGGTCATATTTATTTCTTATCATATCATCATGCAACTTTAAGTATAAGTCACACAAAATTTCAAGTCATTACGATGAGATTTTGGATTAATTGATACCACAAATCAGCCGTGCCATGTTTGCGAATGTATTGGTATTTGGTTCAATTTTACCAATAGCGCGACGGGAACTATTAGCTATTGTTGATGTTCACTTCAAATTATTACTTTAGTATTGAAAAACACTACAAAAAGCATGAAAATATTAATTCTCGTAGTGAAATAAAAGACAGCACAACTTTTTTTCTCAAATCTTTAAAAACGTTTTCTCAGAGTACCGAGAGAGGGAGAGAGAGAGAGAATTTGAAGATTTTGCGTGAGCAAGGTGTTATTTGTTGCAGAAATGACATTATTACATGTGGCAATAAGATTCAAATTCATTTGACGTTTACGTTCAACCTTGAACTTTACACTATTTTGTTCAAAAAACATAGCTGTCATATAAATATTTCCCAAATCTTTTCGGAATGACTTGCATTTTGCGTGACTTATTTGTTTCATAAAAATATAATATTCTGAAAGTTTCATCATGATACAATGCGATCTAGACATAGTCCCCATGCAAATTTTTCCCAATTACATTTAATGTCAGCCCATTTATTGATTCGACTTCATCAAAGCTACCCGAAGACATGATCCGATTGGGCTGAAAATTAAAAGGATTCTATTCCTAATGAATACCAATATGTGCTTTCATTTTCGTTCAATTCTAATCTCAAGTTTTTTAGTTATAGTGTTAAAAAAATTTTGAGAACAACTTACAACGTACAACGTACCACAAACGGACAAAAAATTGCTCCGGGAAAGGTTGCACACGTTTTTTTAGGTTAAAAACTCATGGAAAACTCATTCCGGGCGTTTGGAAATTTTTGAACCGATCGCAATACTTTTACGACACATAGTGTTGTGTGCGGAAAATAACCATCTGCAGACGGATGCTACACACAACTTGTATCGCGCCTCGTTCCACTTTCTTTCCATCACCTTCACCTTGAGAGTGATCGAACGTGTTCAAAGCATACACAAGAGAAAAAAGAAGAAGAAGTGGGCTTCAACTTTTGGGATTACACAATACTTGAACTACCTGCTGAGAGTCTGCGATAACCGGTAGTAGTGTAACGTTGGGATTCTCTCTCCCTCTCTCTTGTCGCGCAGACGAATTTTCGAGGCATAGAGACGAAATGGAACACGGTTGCTGTGAGGTATTTGTGGGAGAGTGATATCTCATTTTGAACCTATGAGCAATCGATTCAGTTATATTTGTGTTTGCATCAATGATGCTGCATCGTTAACAGCTCATTGAATAGCGCTTTTGAATAGTTAAGCGGCGATAAAGTTTGACAAGAATCTAGCCACAAATGTATGTGTTCAATAGTTCAAAGGCGGACAAAATACTTTACAACGATTATACATAAATGTGACTCCTATAGGAGTCACGTGCTCATCAAGAGGCATTTCTGATTTTCTCATTCGTTTGGACGATATGAAAGCCATATTTGAGCTCATTTCCAGGCGGATTTGAATAAATCGATGAGTTGTAAGTAGTAATAATGACGCTGACTTCTATGTTATTGGGCACTTGGACATGCTGAATCATCATTGAGCACTTATCATTCCACATGCAATTGAACTACTGTACCGAATAAACCAATACATTCAAAAGAAACAAACAAATGATTACATTCGATTTGTTTATTAACATGTTTAATTCAATTAAATACAAAATATTCAAAAATAATTTTCGGCAACGGTGGACAAAATAGATTAGTCAAAATAATTAATTTTGAGTATTTTATGATATTTGTTGTTTGTTTCGATTATGTACAAAACCGTTTTCAATGTCAATACCATCCGATTTTGTTCGATGCAAAAATCGAAGATCCATTGCTGGCCTTCCAATCCATCCAATCGTAAACGTGACTCATTTTTCGAATTCATGAGTATTTATTTCAGTGTACCATTTTTTCATTAATTTTTTTCGATGAGTTCACTTCTTGATATTTGCATGGTTCTTAGGTTTAATTAGGATAAATTTCACTGGCAATAGTCGCACACTTACTAAATAAGAATGAAGATAGAAAGATAAAAAGAGAAGAAGAAGCCATATGAAAAAAGTTAAAACTAAGTTTATGTTTATGGTAACGAATTGAGGGATCGAACATAGCCTGAAGAAAGGTGTTGCGTCGTTTGTGTCTTTTTTAAATTGTATTAAATGATTTAAATTGGCGGCAAGGAAGCTTTTGCAATGGTTTTTTAGTATCTATATCCATTTTGTGGATTGAAGTTGCCGTTGCCGTTGCCATTTGGGCGATTTTGATTTTGTTGTGGTGGAATGTATTGGTTGTTGGGTCTTGATGGTTGAGGTTGTGGTTGAGGTGCATCGGCTTGTGGAGGTATATATTGGTTGCTTGGATTGTTGTATGAAGGAGCCGGTTGGAAGTCGTTTTGTGGCCGGTTGTTTGGATAGCCATTGAATTGATTGTTTCCATTGTTTCCGTTAGCTGGGAAATCATTTGCTGGTTGTTGATAGTTGTAGCCGTTGCCATTACCGTTGCCGTTGCCGTTTGGAGCTGTGGATTAAAAGCAATCAGAAAATTCGATCAATTGAAGCAATTTAATCAAGCAAATAATTTATCTTTGTTAAGCAAGTGTGATTGAATAAAACATGTTAAACTGACCAAATCCAAAGTCGTTGGATGGTTGTTGGAATCCATTACCATTTCCGTTACCGTTTCCATTGCCGTTGCCATTACCATTGCCATTTTGACCAGCAGCAGCAGCCTTAAGAAGAATAATTCAATAAATACATTTTTAAATTGGTTTTGACCGAGTTAAAATGGATGAAACAAAGAAAAATGATAATGAATGATTATTTTGTGATTAAAATATTCTCGCATATCCAAACAAAGTATTCATCTATAAATTAATGATAAAAATGGAGAGAGTGTCTAACTTCATCTCTTTTCGTAAAATGTTTTGAGTTAGATTTTGTTTTATCATTTTATGCAACTTACAGCTGCTTGCTGTTCGGCGATAGCTTGTTGTACAGCCGGTGATGGAGTTGGAATATGTGCTCCCTGTGTGGAAGAAAAAGATACGTATTTTGAATGTAAATAATTTGCTACAAGAAAAAATGACTTAAAGTGTTCAAATCGAATGAAATATCTATTGACTGACTTGTGGTTGGAATCCATTTTCATCAGCAATATAAGTGACGGTATATAAGACACCATCTGGTCCAGTGTATGAGTATGAACCTCGAACCGATTGGATTTCGTTATCAGTTCCTTTGTTTTTCACTTCGCCTTGCTCTTCAGCTTTGATACCATTTTCTGTAATTTATAAAAAATATAGAAATAAATTCACTCGTGAAATTTTTAGGAACATTTTAATTCAGGACATTTTTACTGACTATCCTGGCATACTATGAGTATCTCGGACAAAAAGAAAACTAAAATCAACTTTAATTATAGTCAACAATAATCAATTTTTTCCCAAATCAATTGAATGGCAAGAAAATGACTGTAAGTGATCATTTTCCTTAGAAAATATATAATCAGCTAAAATCGTTTTATTTTGATTACACTCAGTTGATTGATTGCTAGTCACTTTTGATTAACATAGGTTTCACATTGAATCAATGCATCTGATTGTGTACGCACCGGTTTCATACGAGTATTTGTAGCTGCCATCACCGTAGTTTGGCTCATTTTCGTACGATATAATACCGATTGGAGGCTGTTGTGTCTCTTGTGGCTGTTGACCGCCGAATCCCTGCTGTGGTGGACTTGGTCCAAAACCATTTTGTGGCACACCATTACCGTGATTACCATTAAATCCATTATTGCCATTGCTTTGATTTGGTGGCGCTAAACCGAAATTTCCGCCTGAGTTTTGGGCATCTGGTGGTGGTAGATATGTGTTGTCTAACTTTTCACAGCTGCACACTGTAAATAAGGCTGCGGCGATGATAATCTGGAAAATGGAAGAAAATACAGAGGAGAAGTTGAATAGACTGAATTACGATTGAGGTTTCATTCAGTGTAGTATTCAAGATTTCGGTTCGATAACGGGTTGCTTGCATTTCTACTGAATGGCTTGGACATATATTTTGAATAGACTTTGACGTGTCTATCAAGATTCCATGATTATTTGCATTGTGATTTTGTGCTCGAGATTATATGTTAAATTAACGGTGCTTAATTTCGCATTGATCAAAGCTAATGGATATTGAATTAGAATTGATACATCAGGCCAGGTCAGGCCATCTCATGAATTTCAGGCGATGACAATAATTCTTATCTCAAAGCTTCGAGATCTAAAGCCGAACATTGCATGATTTCAACATTCGGTCGATAGTTTCATTATAGCTCTCCAACAGCTGCTAATTTGGTTGCCATTCGAAAGGGCGAAACAACAGAACAAAGAAAGACACAGACAAAGCGAAACCGTCAGAAGCAATAATACACCGTTGAATCGACAAAACATGACATGATACTGATTTTGGCCGAATCAAATCCGATAACTCTTTGTATATTTATAACGGAATATGCATGTTTGACGTGTTTGATCGGAATTTTTCTGCACTTCTCCTTTCTCGGGCGCATATTTTAGTTGTTATTGTTTTAATATAAGGCCCGCTTTTTATTCTTCTTCTTCGTTAGCTGCGCATCGTTTTTCAACAAGATTTGTGCAAGATGATTGGTCTGTGCAACACACACAAAACGACCGACAAACAATATCATTGTTTCGGCTGAATATGAGAGCGCGCACATGTTTGTGCATTTGCATTTGTACAAAGCGATCAATTCTTTCCGCAAAATGCTTTATTCATTGTCGTTGCAATGTACTAAATATGGAATTGAACGAGAAGAAAAAAAAACCAAACGAAGAAGAACAAAGGAAACAGTAGAATAACAGAAAAAGGCATGTACGAAAATACGGCACAGGTTTTTATACAAACGACTCTTCATTTATGTCCGAAGTCACATTCCCTTATAAAATTAGCTAAACGAGCAACAGCAGCCCAGCAGCCGTAAGTGAGACGGTGCGAAGCCGATGAAATGCACTAACAAATAACAAAATGATTGTGTCTTTCTATCGATGATTTTATACTTGCACTTTTCTCCATCTCTATCGCTCGCGCTCTTTCTCTCGCTTTATCTCCCATTTGGAGTATATATTCTGCAATAGTTTAGTCCGTGGCATAAAAATCAATCATCAAAAGGCCGAATAATTTATGTACACGATACGCTACTGATCACATTAATTCATAAATTCACTTGTTATTTGTGTTTCGTTCTTAGGCCCGGGGAACGATAAAATTTCCTTAAACCATCTTATGATCAGTACCATGTAATTGGTGTTTTCATCGTCTTCATCACATCAAAATCAAAGAACATCATTATATTCTCCGCAGATTCTTAAAATGGAACGATTTCTATCTTGTTTTGCTTCCTTACTGTTCGGTGTGATTTGTCTTCTCTCATACGTTTATTCCATTTTTGTTAATTTGTGTCAAAATTTGTTCGTTTTACTGATTTCCTTCAAGTGAGCAAGCGAAAACAGTTCAACATTTCACTGATAAACGAAAATGGAAAAAATAGAATCGTAATTTCATTGTTCTTATTACATTCATAGCGAATTGAAGAGCTGATACGTATATTTTTCTAATCAACTAATAGAATTATTAAGATTGTTGCCACTAATTGAAACATTAGGCGGTTGGTCAATGTAAATTACAGCTTTAGAAGTGCATTTTCGCTTTGTGTTTCGCCGAAAATATGGGGCACTGCGTTCCGGTCGGATACATTTCAGCATAAATCGTTGTGTATGAATGGCGTAACATGTACACGTTATACATTAACCATTTTCCATCAGAGTGCTAAATCGAATGCTATATCTCATTAATTTGATTGTCTAATTGTCTAAACGGCGCCAATGTGTGTTTGTGTGTGTGTGTGTGTGTGTGTGTTTGTTCGCTGTCCGATTTCTTTGTTCATGATTTTCATAAAGTTTTCCGAAGGAATATTGTTTGTGATATAATTTCGAAAAAAATGAAACATTGAATGTTCTCACGACATTAATTCATTCTATTGATTCTACGAGAGAGGAAAATGGAAAGTATAATGCAATTGCAATCGATGCCATCAACAGCTAGATCAAGCGAAATAATGCCGCCTCATCGCTTGCTAAACAGTTCACGGGTTTGATTATTCATGCTGAACAAATTTTCGTCGAAAATCGGTAGTTTCAATTCGATGCGCTCTGCGCATTAAAACCAAATCATTTTTTTTTAATTTTTAGCATACTATTTTCCCGTGTTTTATTTTTCAGTCGATTAATCAGTTATGTGCATTATAACTTAATACCTTTCGTATAAATTCGTCGAATTGTTGTCCCATAAAATTAAGAATCAATGTTTGCCGAAAATGAAACATGAGCTAGAGATTAACCCAATTATATTGAATCTTGAGCGCCAGGAGAGCGATGACTTTAAGTTTTTGAAATCAGGTGAGGCAGCTGACTTGAATGTGGAGCAATGCGTCATCTATTTAATATCCATTGCTGATTATACAATTTCAAGTGACAATCGAAAGTAATTACACGTTCTTTTAAAATTCTGCGACGAATTCTATTGAAGTTTTTTTATCGAAAGTATCGCACTCATTAGAATTAAAATTGTACATGCTACGTATAAACAAGCATTGCTAGTGGGATTGCGTTCGTTGGTTCTTTTAACTGACATTCCATGCAATCTCATACAATTCAATGCTTTAACGCCGTTTCCAACTATGATTTTTTTCTATGATATCATAAGCCAAGCTACACTTCATAGCTTGCATTATTATTAATAATAATTGATTTAAATTGTCATCATTAGTCCTTATTATTTCGAATTAGCTATTCTAATGACTCATTTTCAAACTTGCAAAATAACAAAAATTGGAAAAAAAATGAAACAAAAACTCACCACTTTCATGTTGAAAATTGTATTGAAAGGTCTGGGCTAACAAACTATGACACTATTTTGGATAAGAAAATATCACAATAATTGTTGTTTTAGAATTTCGGCGTTCAAGTGAGCTGAATCAAATGCGAACGGTGAGGTTGTGCAATAAAAACAATGTGATCCGAATCACTTACACCTTCAATTAACTGCTTCTAACTTGATGATATACCGTTTTTAAATGGTTATGCTACAAGTTGTGTTGTAGATATTATTGGATGAGCACACAAATTGCAATGATGCTGATCGAAGAAAAGATGTTGTCTTATATAGCCGAAAGGAAAATCGGATATCCATGAAAAATGCGAGAAGAAGTGCTGAGAGTGTAGCTTTTGTGTGTGGTGATGGTGTGTGGTACTCTCAAAATATCTGTATAAAAGGCTATAGCGTGTAAGCCTTCTTATGATTTTCCCTCCCGCTTCGACTCATAGCAAACTGTGGTGCCACATCGGCATTCCGACTCATTCATGGCTCCCAGATCGAAAGCGCTCGCGCGCGCAACTTCGCTCAAGCTCTCTACCCGCATTAGCTTGGCTGTTCTCCCCCTGTCATATTTGCTTTTTTTTATTTGTTTGTTTGCCTCGCTGTGCGCACGTCATGTTCATTACATTTACGCTCTTTTACCGAAGCTCAACGCCAACTGCAGTGTTTTGTGGTGGTTTGTTTGTCGTGGCTGTTGTCGTTGTCGTTGTAATTGTTGTCACTTAGTTTTTGTACCAAATCGGCATATACACTGCATGTAGTGTCACCTTTTAAAGATTATGTTTAGATCATGTTCAGACAGCGATATCAACCAATAATATGATTATTATTGCTTTCTATCCCTCTCTCGTTCGGTTTTCCTTGTCCGACGATCGCGCATCGATCTCAAGCAATCAAGCGGCAGATGGATGTGTGTGTTTGTTCCTCTCACTGTCGCCATCGCTCTGATGTGCCATCACACTTGCATACATACATACAAGCACACACTCTCCCAATATGTGTGAGTACTCTCGCGGCGAAATAGTTTAGACGTGCTTTCAATGTGCAAAATGCTCCGGTTGCCAGTGTTTCATTGTTATTTGTGATATTGATCGAGTACAACAGCGATCATACGGTGCATACGAAATTCGAATTGAGATCGATGTGTAGCAATCCTCATCTTCACCAAATTATACAAATGTACTTTGAAGAAAAACAAAGCGGCGAGCGAGTAACAAAACTGCTCATACATTACCTAGTAGTACTTTTTTCGAATTGTGAACACAAAAAATCAAGCTGCATTTGCATCAAAATAAATCGTGAAAACACCAGAATTTCGTAGTGTTCAAACATTGAGACCGAAAGCGATGCGACAAAAACATCCAACAAAAGAAAGAAATAAAAAACAGACCCAAGCGATTTGTAGTGACACATTAAAACCTTTGCAATCGTTTGTGCTTTTCATCTTATTTCATTCATAATAACTTATTCCATGAAATTCAACCGTTTTCACGCAACAAATTTGGCATTCAAAAACCACACGCAAACAATTCTGTTAAACATGCCGCACAAAACCAAAAACAAAAAAATGAAAAATGAAAAACAATCAGAAGAATTCCATGTTTGCAACACAGACGCTTTTATTCACATTGAAACTGAACAATCAATATGCTGAGATATTAATATCGATTTTCTTGTATTTATTTTTTTGTCGATGAATCGGGCTCATAAAATGCACGCATCGAGTATACGCAATGTAGTAATTTTCCAGTCAACGTGCGGTGCTGTCACAAATCATTGCATTTGAAGAAGACGATTATTTGGCAAATGTTTTTAGTGAAGGGAAGATACACGAATCAGGCATAATTTCAGCAGTTATCTTGAGATAAGTGCCATCAGTGTGCGAGCGCAACACAATTTTCAGTAGTCGCGATGGCACATTCACATCGGAACCATGGCTTATATTTGAATGCATAAAGTATGTAATAGTCCTATCGGCAGTGGCGGTGCCGGCGGTGGTTTGCGCATTCAGATGCACACGAGATTATGATTTTATTATGACTTGTTTATATTCTTGATTGTATTAACATGTCATTTTAATTCATCCTCTGCGAGCTGAGCAAGGCTTTCTACATGCATTTCAAAAAGCGCCTTGAGTTTATCGTTACGAAAAAATACACATTTTCGATTTGGTTTAATTGCTTCTGCGATGCACCACTCTTGGGCGCAACCAATTTGAAAATGTGAGCGCATTCGCTCGTCTCATCGAAAACACACAGTGAAACATATTATTGTGAATGAGATAATAATCATTCGAAACCGTTTCGCTGATGTTCCGCACCAAATGGCGTTCAGTTGCTGTTTCATTTCAGAAATGGTGGCAAATTGTGTAAGCGCATTGCAGTTAAGAGATTTTATCGATTTATCGCTCTCCGACAAATTAATATAATTTATTGCATTTTCCAATGTTGGATGAGGAAGTTTTCGCGACTCTGCTGCTGCTCTTTCTCTCCTATACATTCTATCGTATCCTTTCTGAACTTATCTAATTGAAATCGTTGTCTAACTAAAATGGTGATGAAATCTTATTCTGGAAAATAATTTGAAGATTTGGAGATTCGTTTGGCCAATCGGTATTATGCATAGCAATGGTAAAGAAAAGCTCAGTTTCATTCGGTGGGTCGCGACTCCGTCAACAAGCAAGCCGCTTTCTTGGATTTTAATCTAGTTAGCTATCGGGAGCATTAAACGTATTTTTAAGCCATTAGCGATTTCGAATGCTCGAGTATGAAAGCACTGTATTTTCGTAGTTCATCGTGATACATAGAAATGAATCTTTTAATTCCGCTTATATAATGCGAAATATGCAACGCCACGACATCATTTGCATTTACTTCTATTAGTTGCATTCTAATTTAAAATTAATATGTCTATTTTTCAAATGCAATAATTCGGCCATTTCTCTTCAATCATTATGACATTTTCCCAGCTGTTTCGTGCTACAGTTGATGACAATTTGGTTAAATTGATATAATTTTTGTTGCACAGATTGGATTCTATTTAATGAAAAAATGTTTGACTTTCATTTCATTTCTGGTCTTTGAAAAATATTTCTCAAGCCCACAAAGGTGGCGAATAATGGTAGGTTGCAAAGTTATTAGACAATTGATCTATATTTGATGACGGTTGACTTTGCATTGTTTACACAAAGAATTCTAATGTCGAACATGAGAAGACAGCGAAAGGTTGAACAAAATGATAAAAAAGCCATATTTATATTATATTGAATGAATGTCATGAATGTATCGTAAATGCTATTCTGTATTTTTTGGTGTATTTGTCGAATTGAAATTTGTTGTAGCGAACACACAAGAAAATGTGCAATATTTTTCGAATCACGCCTCATTTTCCGAAACAGTGCCACTCGATTGTCCCCCGGTAAAATGTCATGATTCTATGTGTGAATATCTAAATTATACCAAAAAATATAATAATTTATGAGTGGTTTGTGTTTTTATTCCTTCCTTTTCGTAATTTTTTTTTATTTATAGAAGCCGACGAGAAGAGATTGTTTTCCACCAATTTGCCATCTACCATATAGACAGATAGCGATCACTCAAAAATGCACCACATAAATGTTATGATTTTCTATGAGTCAATCATTTGACAAAAGATTTATATGCGTTATTATTTCACGAAGAAGAAGAAATGTTCCGTCTATTGTATAATATGCGAATGCAATATCATCGCGCTTGCTCTATCGCTGTCTCTGTTTCTGTCATTTCCTCTCTCTTTCTGTCTGTCTCCCAATGCAACTCTGTGAATGTCTCTGTGACTCCAACCAACATGATTTTGTTATACATCTTCTATTCCTTCATGGGTTTATGCTCTCACCTCGAAGTCTCTCTTTCGATAGCTCACATTCAATCCAATTTCGAACAAATTGAAAAATTTATTTGCGAAAGTAAATGATTCTTTCAGTTGAATTCCAGTGATCTTTCACAATTCAGCATATGATTAAAATTTAATTAATTTTTGATTACATATTTTTATTTATTTATTTATGGCAAATGTACAAGATACTTGAACGCCCTTATAAACTAAAACGAAATATTTATTATTGGTTAGGTAATTTGAATCTTCTTAAATTTAGTCATTGGAATTTTTTCGATAGCATGTACTTGTTTGTCAAGTAAAAAAAATTTTAGATTTTTTTTAAAAATCATTACATTTGATGATAAAATTGCTTTCTACCGAAAACGTTTACTATTAAGCTACCGCATGAAAGAATGTGCATCAACGTGTAATTATATAAATTCGGTTTGGTGCATCATAGGAAATTGCCGCGTGAACACCGAATTATGGCACTAATCGATCATTTTCAATGTGGAAAGGTTTGATTTTGTCTCAAAAACCCAGCAACCATTCAACGGCTTCAGCTAAATTTCAGCAACTATTCATGTAATATGACGACAATTTTACTGTAATCATTTAATGTCAAAACGTTAAACGATTAGTCAAATTCGACTTGTCGCTCTTACTTTACCCTGGTTTGCAAAAAATCAAATCGATTTAAAAGAAGATGATTGTCGAACATAAGAAATTCCCAGCACACAAAGGTTATGTGTTCCCAAATTAGTGCACATTTCCAGCACATTTCAATCATTACAAATGATGCTGCAACAGAATCCGCAAATGAAAATGACAGTAAGACACAGAATCTGGCGATATATAATATTCAAGACTATAAATCAATAAAAGAGTGAAAATGCTGTGTTTAACGAAGCAAGTTCTTGGGAGCACACATCACCGCATAATATGATGTTGCCGATGATGATGACGACGATGATCTGCGTTTATGGATTCATGCAATTGGAATTAGCTATAGTAATTTATGTGTCGTCAAAATGGATTTTTTTTAAAGTATGATTTGGAAAAAAACTAATTTTCCTCAATAATTTCAGCCTGATTAAGCACTGCACAATCCGAAAATTCCTTTTTATTTCAGATTTTTGCAGCATTACCATGGAACGAAAATAATGTGTGCACTTTCTTGGTTGTTTGAACGAGTGAAACAGCAGTAAGAGAGAAGTAGATCTATTCCTCTCAATCAATTTGATGATTTGCATGAAGTGACACGACAACAAGGAAGCTCTGAATTGATTATTAATTATTTAAATGATTTTATAAAGCTATCGCATTTAAATAGACGATCAAATCGATTTCAGCTCTATACAGTGGATTCAAGCGAAAAATGTGCTGGTGCATAATTTTTTTATATTTATGATTCGTCATTGTGTAATCGATTCTCGTTCACCGATCACAGTTCGTACGTTCGGTGGCCCATGGCAGTATTTGCCGTTAGCCCGATAAGATAGCATGCAACAATTTCACATGCCATCATCAGGGAAACCTCCAAATTAAATCACATTTAATAGTTCCATTGACTCCTTGCGTTTTTCTTTATTAAAATGAACAAGCGAGCGGCAATATGATGATTATCTCCATAATTGTCTGGATAACAATTGATTTGTGTACGTTTCTTTTTCTGAAGGTCAATACAGCGCTTGTCTATCAGACACATGCCATTTCAACATGCTGAACATTAAAATGTACATCGAATCACCTCTGTATTTTCAATTCCAATGTGTGACAATCAGTCACGACAATGTTTTCATTAATATTATTATAGATTTGTCAATTGTTTTAAATGTGTGACATTGTATACATTATATTCGAACAAAAGATGAGTTGCAGAGAAAAATGATGAGTGGTTTTTCTCATTTCAGATAACGGGCATGTAAATGAGTAGTGATCTGGATTTGTTTTTTGTTGAGCACCGTTCGTGCCAAGATTTATTGCCTTTCAGCGTAGGTCAACATTTCCATTGTGTTTCAGTCAAATGAAGCTTTTTGTTGCAATGTAACAATCATTATTCTAATGTGTTTTGCCCTTTGATTGCTTGGTGTGAGCGCGAATGTGAAAACTTCCTGAAGCGTTCGCACGCCTTTTTTCGTCATTTAGCCTCTAAAGCACGATCAGAAATGACGAAACGACAACGCGCGCGTTGCGCTTCACTCGATTGATTCGGTGAACTCGACCGCTACAATATCATTCGAAAGATATGTCATGTATTCGTTCACTTTTTTTTCTATGGAATCGTGATCGCTTCGCTCTTGCTCATGAGAAAATGATAAAAGCTTAAACGCTTGCTCGTTTATTCAAGATGATTCGTTCGCTTCTTTTTCTTCTCGTGGTGCTCAAGAGATTCTCCAATGAATGTGTGGACATCTTACTTATGCAATACGCTTCCAAGCTGATTTCGCTTTCGTTCCTCATTCAATCGTCCTTGAGCTGCAACATGTATGATAATTCTCCTAGAATTGTAAATCTTGGGTTTTCATCTCTTTTTGAATTTCAATAATTTGTACAAATTCATTAGAATAAAAGTACATCTCTCTTTTGCTATACGTATAGCGAATTTCAGACGCGTTGCTTTTAGAAGCGAAACAAAAAAAAATTGGTTACTGAATGAAAGCGATGCAAATTGTTGTTGAAATCCCGGCTCAAAAATCTATGTGCAATATTTATATGATTCACTTTAAAAAAAAAAAATGAAATTTTGTGCCGCTTTGATTGGATTTCATTTGAGATCCGCTTTCACTAGCAGCAGAATGAAGATGTATTTTTATTTAAGGGCATTCAATTTTCGCTGTTTACAAATTGATCCACACGAAAAATAAATTATCGATGATCGGGAGTAGCAAACGTCATTCGGTTTGAAGTTAATGGAAGTATGACAAATCTCTTAGACGCAGCCGTTCACATAGTTTAACAAATTGAAGAAGATGTTCAGAAGCAAAGCGACACAACGAAATAAGTTAATATATCTATAAGAGTCTAAGCAATAAAGCAAACCAATAACACAATCGCAACTGAGCATTCAAATTGAAAGTTAATTTGTTCGAAATCAAACAAACAAATATTTCTTAGGCTTCCAAACAAGATCTTAACGAAATCATCAGCAATAATCATCGCCGCCATACAAAAATTTTTGTAGATCAAGCATCTGATGTAGAGCATATTGACCTTCGTATGAATCAAACGCCTTGTTCGAACACGAGCACATACACACACACACCTCTCCTTGCCTCTTTGCAATGATCATAAACATTTTCAAAGGGTGAACAAAAATCGGGCTGAAATTTTCGAAAAACGTAGTAAAATATAGCAACAACATCTGAACTCAATTTTTTTTAATTTTCACGATTCACACGCAAAATTTTAGTACGATTTCTTAAGTCGTTTCTTCGTGGTTTTTATTTTTAGGACGATTTTGTGGGAATGTTGGCCTGATTTTTGTTTCACCCATTTTCAAAAAAGCTTTGAATAAATAAATCTCGCCGACGGAAAACACAATGAACATTGTTATGATTCACGTGCATTAGCAAAGGTGTAACTAATAAATAAAAAAGTTTTTATTAATTTTATAAGAGTTTTGTGATTATTATGTTACAAGTAACAACCGGAGGTCTAATTCAATACCTATCCATGTTAAGTGGTGATGAATTCCAATGAAGCGCGCCATCTCTACCTGTAACACAAAACCAAATTCTTCAACATTTCTTTATCCGTGATTTACGATCAGCGAATTTGATAAAATTTGTTTATTGGCTTTCTTTATTTCTCCGGTTGGTTTCATATTAAACTGCCATGTACATACAAATGAACATTCGTTCGAAATATCATTTTCGGTCGTTGTATTTGCTCGTTCCCGAGATTTTCATATACAGTTCCCATGTAGAGTGTAATACGGACCAAGTTTGAAAGTACCTCTTCCTGATTCAGATCAGGTCGATTCTGTGGAATATATTTTCGAGTAGACAATCAGTATGCCCGACACATAAAAAGCACATTAGATGAAGTGTACGAATTGGCATTTACCATAATCTTCATAATGTATCCAATGATCACCACATTTCAGAAGAAATCCAATTGAATCACAATTTTGTTAGTTGTGAGTTAAGCCATTTTCATTGATTTCCATCGAAAATAGGAAATAATAATTCAAATTTTAATTAAAAAAAGAATAAGATTTTAATAATAAAAAATCTAAAAAAAAATATAATAAACATTTAAAAAGAAGTAATATTCATTAGAAGTTATTAAATAATAAAATAATAATTATTACTTTTTCATTGCTGTTCTCATTATTATTTTATTTGAAAAATTTAAAGACTGGCAAAATAATAAAAATGAAAAACTTAATATAAAATAATAAAAAATCTAATAATTATTAGAGAAATAAACACAAATTAGTGACACCATCTCTAACAAACTCACGAATTAGTGAAAACATCTCATACGAAATAAACGAATGATAATTATTCCATAATGCTATTCGATAAATCGTGTCGCATTTTGTACGCTTTGATGCGACCGATTGGTGAGCGTCGTTGACACCTGTGTGCATCGCAATGCATCAAAATGATGTTGCATTAGCCTGATATACTTCATTCCGTATAATTAGTGGTTTTATGAGCCGAATTGCTGTGTTTCAATCGTGCGACACACACAAACACATACAAATACACACACACACAAACACATACAAACACACACACACACACCGTTTGTTTCATACATAGAAAGATTGCCGCCAAAGACATATTTTTATTTCATATTTCTTGAGCAATTGCTGCTAAAACGAAAGGAAAATTCGATTGAAAAAATTGTAAAACGAAATGCTTCTTCATTGAGTTTTCACAAACTATCAACTCAAATTCGTTGATTAACCATTTAAATTACTGCCAAGAAATAATACCGCTGCAGTTACTCGTGGATTGAGCGAAACTTGTAGCCTGTCTTTGTCTCAAATTAAACAATACAAAATGCTTCATTATGAATTAGATTATTCAGTTTGAAATGCACAGCTAACCTTTCCAAACGTCAAAATTTTGTAGACGTCGCTTTTGAATGTGATTATGAAATAAACATTAAAATCGGTTCTGATTTGCGGCGCTTAAAATAACATGAATAGGCCCGGATCAACTAGTAAATTGATGAATGAATGATGGGATGTTATATTTTGTGTTTTAATTAAAATCACAAGCAAAATTTTAATTGAAAAAATGTCGTACGATAGTGCTCTTTGAATACGTCGAATTAACAAAAATGTGAATTTCTTCGCTATATCTGTTGCGGCATCACACGACTCGACGTTGATTAGGAGCATGACATGGATAAGTACGTTCGTCTGTGATATGATTCATTTACATGACCCGCGTTCGCTCAACTGTCCTGCATTTTATTTGAAATAGATTGGTTGAATTAAATTCACTGAAATCAAACAAAATGAATAAATTAAAATCAACTGAAATCCAGATAAATATCATTTAGCAAAAATAGTCTAGAAATAGAGCATTTAGTGAGGTTAAACCGACTTAAATGGAATGAAGCGGATAAAGTGACCAGAAGCAAATTAAAATTATCTAAAAACGGATTGAAATGCTCAAGAACGACAATTCAACACGTACTTTTAATAAACCTATTGACTTTTGTAAAGATTAAAATCATATCCAACTTTCATCTTCGTCATCTTCATGTTTACTCATCTCATGGGTGACCCGTGTACGACCGTTTTACATAATTGGTTTAGTCTTTATATAAACTATGGAATGCATGCCGTTGACAAAACCAAATCAAATGTGTGCAATTAACATTGAAAAGGAACTTCCGGAACACGCTTTAACTAAATTGTAGCTTCAAGCGTGCGCTTTATCGAAAGATGCTCACGTATCGCGCATCATATCAGTTATAGAAATCTACGGCCAAATAGATTTTAGGTGAGAGCTGTTCATCACTTGTTGAACCTTGACACCGACCATTTTAATACAATTGAACAAATTGAATGTATTCCAAAGCAGATAGTGCTCAAGTGTGAGGCCAAAGTGTGTGACATCGAATTATATTTGCACAGTTATTATCAGAAGCGAAGTTGTTGACGACGAGAAAACTCCGAAATATTTATATAATCAACTTTAAATTCAACTTTAAATTATGCTTACGGAATAGGTAACCACTTGTCGTGAGAAAAGAAAATCATGTTTTTCTAATTGAATCTATTTTGAGATTCACACTTTTGCAACAATCGATGGCAACAGTAGATATTTTTTTCAGAAAACGGTAGTCATGCTGTAGCCAAAAGTGTTGTTGACCACTCAGCCGACATAAATATGGGATGTGAATGGTATTCACCCAATTATTTTATTCGTATTCTTGACCTTGTTGATATTCCAAAAGTGTGTCGTATCACATGCAATCATTCGACAACAAAAATCTTTAAACTTGAAACCATAACATAAAAAAGCATCGGAAGTGATCGTGTGAAAATAGGAAAGAAATAAAAGTGAAATTTTTGCAGCTTATGGAGATAACAAGAGCTGATCATGATCATGTTTTTTACTTGCTAATGATTTTTGTTCATATATAAAGGACGTGCAGAATCCAATTGTCAAGCCCATAGAATATTTTAGTCGTTTCAAAAAAAAAAATTATAATCAAGAAATTAAATTGAGTTCCTGTTTTAGTTATTTCATTCTTTTCAAATAGGATGAGCCTTTATCAAGTACATTACTTCGGCCAATTTTGAATTCGAAATCAGTTTGAGATGTTCCGGCAGGAATCCATAATAGTTTATCTAGCTTAGAATCACGTCATATTAGAACACTCGATGCAGAACGAGTTTTCTATGCGTTTTGAACCTAAAGTAAATGGTCTTACGTACGTAAAACTAGCTTTTCCGCGTGTAAAAACTTTCCCACTTGTTTTAGTGGAGTCGAATTAATAAATGGGCTGTTATTCAATGTAACTGAGAAACATTTGTTAGGGACTGTTTCTAGATCGCATTGAATCATGATGAAACTTTCAGAATATTATATTTTTATGAAACAAATAGGTCATAAACTATTTCAAATCATTCCGATGAGATTTGGGAAATATTTATATGGAAGCTATGTTCTTTGAACGAAATGCAGTGTTCAAGCAAAATCTTCAAATTTTCTCTCTTTCTTGATACTCTGAGAAAACATTTGTAGGGATTTGAGAAAAAAATCTTGCTATCTTTTACAATATTTCACTACAAGAATGTATATTTTCATGAGTTTTTGTAGTGTTTTTTTCAATACTGAAGTAATAATTCAAAGTGAACATCATCAATGGCTAATAGTTCCCGTCTCGCTATTGGTAAAATCGAACCAAATACCAATACATTCGCAAACGTGGCACGGCTGATTCGTAGTATTAATTAATCTTAAATCTAATCGTAATGACTTAAAATTTGGTGTGACATATTCTCAAAGTTACATGATGATAAGAAATAAACATAGCCTGTAAGCCCGTAGACTGTCGGGAAATGTGCGGAAAAGTTAGTTTTACGTATGTAAGACCAGTTATTTTTCTTTAAGACGAGGAGAGTGAAACTCAAAATTTAATGATGATATTCATAGTCCATTAATTTTCATTCATATTTTCATCAATTGTTATTCTAGACTGAGAGCCACAGAACAAATCATTCCCTTCATCGAATTCTTAAGTTTTACTGCGACCTTTGCAATTTAGGAAATAATGCGATTCAAAAAATATATATTTCTTAAAAAAATGTACACAAGGGCAAAATCCGCAATGTTAAAAATTTCTCAAAAAACGATAATCGACGGAAAGAATTTGCCCGTATGAAATTTTGAATATATATTAATTTGATCCAAAACAATCTACATTTAAAATTTCCGCAACCAATTGTTTGTGCAACTATCTATTTTTTCAATTAAATATTTGTAATCAAATGTCCCCTTTTTTGAACTCACTCATTGGCACATTGATTTTATACGTCACTTTTGACGTTTGTTCGATTTTGATATCTGACTACAAATATTTAATTGACAAGTAGATTATTTTGGATCAAATTAATATATATTCAAAATTTCATACGGGCAAATTCTTTCCGTCGATTATCGTTTTTTGAGAAATTTTTAACATTGCGGATTTTGCCTGTGTACACATTTTGTTTTCAAGAAATATATATTTTTGAATCACATTATTTCCTTAATTGCATAGGTCGCAGTTAAAATTAGGAATTCGATGAAGTGATTTATTTGTTCTATGGCTCTCAGTCTATTCGATTGCGGTTCATGTTATTACTTCTCCGCACACACCACTGTGTGTAGTAAAAGTATTGCGATCGGTCCAAAAAATGCAAAACGCCCGGAATGCATTTTCTATGCGTTTTGAACCTAGAAAAAACGATTGCAACCATTCCCGGAGCAATTTTTTGTCCGTGTGTGGTACGTTGTCCGTTGTACGCAAAAATTTGTTAACACGATAGCTCAAAAAATTGAGATTAGAACAAGATGCTTTGTATCTTCTCCTATGTAAGAAGGTAGTGAATGTCGTTGGACCGCGCCATCTCTACCTAAACGATTGTACTAAACACTTCAACATTTCACACCTTCCCCGCCTTCCCCTTCTTCAAACAGCGAGTTTGACAGGCTCCGCATCTTTGCTGTCATTGTTTGAAGAAGGGGAAAAAGTGTTTACCATCCATAGACGAATGGTACAGAGGGCGCTGCTGTCAAGCTGAGTGTCAAAATTCAATTTGGCATCGTCCGCTTGGATTAGAATTGATCAAAAATTTACACACACATTGGTAGGAATAGAAACCTATTAATTTTCAGCCTAATCGGATAATTTCTTCGGGTAGCTCTAGTGGAGTCGAATCAATAAATAGGCTGTTTTTCAATATAATTAAGAAACATTTGTATGGGGACTATGTCTAGTTCGTATTTTCGGAGTCTTTTCGTGGTCAAAACTGAAATTTTGTATTGCGACTATCTCAAGTTCACATTGTATCCATTGAAACTTTTAGAATATTATTTTTCCATGAAAAAAATAAGTCACACAAAATTTCAAGTCATTCCGATGAGATTTAGGATAAGCTCCCCTACAAAATTTGTGAATGCGTCTTTCATAATAGATTTTTTGTAATGTAATCTATGATTTTTTCATCAATTTGAATGCTCATAAACTTTTTAACGAAAGTAATACATAACATAAATGTGGAATTCAAAGTTCACTTCAAAGTAAACTAATTCGTAATTGTTATTACCAATTCAAAAATAGAGAACGTTAAAGTAAAAATTAGAAACTGAGGTGTTTATTCGTTTTTTTATTAAAATTTAAATTTAAATTTAAATCACATGATATGTAATGAATTGAAATTCGATCTCACCGTCCTTGAAAATTTCTGTGATTTATTCTCAAAGTTGCATGATGATTCCATAAGAAATAAACATACATCCAATATAAATGCGTAGCAATCAATGAAAAACCCGTAAACCCGAAAATTTTCGGGAAATGTGCGGAAAAGTTAGTTTTACGTACGTAAAACTATTTTTTTTTTTTGTTCTGATATGGTTCTCCAAAAGATTTTCGGTTTAAAATGTCCAGCGAATTGTTCATTGAGCATTTTCAATTGAAACTTTCATTACAAGCAATTACCCAACAAACATTTTTCGCCTGTATAAATTTTCTTGCAGTTAAATATCTCTCGAATGCCTGTATACGTATACTTATAACACGGTAAGGGGGCCCAAAAGGGCGAAGCTTATTACCTACAAAATCGAACATATAAGGGTGGTCCGAAGGCACTTTTAATGCCTTCAAAAAGTCTTCAATATAATTTAAAAAGGCATGTGTCCGTGAAACATCCTTCAAAAAGTCTTTATAGTGCCTTTATAGGTTCTGCAGGCATTTTTGACTATACAATAGATGCCTTCATAATGCCTTCAAAGCGCAGTTATGTAGGCATCACATATATTACCTGCAAAAGCACTGTAAAAATCTTTTAAAATGAATTTTACCTTCATCCTTGTGGAACATGATCTGAAAATGGAATGATAAAAAATCGCAAATATCACATCGAGTGTCTTAGGGTCTATCTTTGATGAAGATTTGGTTATTTGAGCGGTTTCGGCTAATTCAATGTTTATTCTCAACCACCCATATGACATAATATAAGTTTGTGATTTTTCACTAGGGGTGCTGGTGTCGGTCGCACGGAATAACGTTCATTGTGGTTATTGCAGGAAAATATATTATTTAAGTGAATAAACTGATACTTTACTGCGGCTGACGCCTTTTTCTTTTGTATTGTAGCTGATAGAACATCGTGTGATAACCATTCTAAAGCCGTCCACATTTAGTGCGGCAATTAATTCCTTTAATGAAACCGTTGTGGGCAATAAAATACCATTTTGCAAGTGATGACGTATATTACTGTGATTGAACGCCTGATTTTATCGCAATTCGTGTTTATCCCTTGCGTGAAAAAATGCTAACATAATTGAGCGATGTCGTTCCATTGCCAAAGGAAAAATTTCTTTGCTCATATTGTATATTTCTAGGAAGAACAAGCGTTTCACGATGTTGGCTCGGTCACGGGCGCGTCCATCCCAAAAGTGATCGCCAAAAAAACAATGCCAACATAATTGAAATGTGAGAAAAATGCAAATATACACGCACCATACGAAGATCGGCCGATCGAATGACCATCCAAACAATTCCATATACAGATATTGTTGCATATTTTTTATTGTAATTTATTTAATCAACATGTCGTGATTTGTTTTTCATAAAGAAGCCTCAGAAGATGCATTTATTGAACTGGCAACGTAGAGAGTTACCGCAACCGAAAGAGAATGCCATGGCGCAGAAGCGGCGGTCGCGGTAATGGCCGCGGTGGCGGCGAGGAAAGACCGAACAAAGAAAAATCGCATAAAGTAAAATGTGGATGTCCACGGGCAGTAAGTACTATATTTACGCGCGACGACGAATATGCAGACTGATAAATTGATTTCAATGCATTCGAGTGTGTATACCATTTTGTTCATATTTTTTTGTATAATTTATTGCACAAAGTTGAAGATTGTGCCCGGTGGAGAGAATCTTCATCCAAAATTCGATGCTATTTTCGGAATTGACCTTGATGCAATTCAGTCGCTTTTTTGTCTTAATATGCTGTCTGCTGCGTAGGAATACTTTGATGAAAAAAACTGTATGCGAGATCGAGCGCATAATACGATCCAACCCGAACAGTATGCTGCGGTAAATGCTTGTCTACAGTTCACACAACAACGAGAATCAATTACAAATGCATATTTTAATGGGCCCATTCAAAGGAAGTCGTGCAATTTATTCAGCAGTGGTTTTGTCCGCATTCATTGATTTCATGCGACAAATCTATACTGAAAAACCAAAATCAGGAAACTGTACGAGTGAAAGAAAATAAAAGCAGCAAATGAGAGAACAAATTCGAGAGCTTCTCACATAATGTCAAACCAACTATGAATAATAATAGCCACGCAGCGATTTTTCATTATTGGCGAATCAAATTTACTTAAAAAACAATGCACACGATCAAGCATAAAACGAAATTATTTATTTGCCAACGCACATTGACTTATTTTTTTTATATAAATAAGGAGTGACATATAACAATGAAAGCAAAACGAGAGAGCCATAAAACAAGGAAAAATTCATAAATAAATACAGTAGAAAATACAATAATCACGTAATAACATTGATCTTCTGACCAGACCTTAATCGCCCGCCTTGAATCGCACGCACCATCCTGCAAAATGGCATGCTTAATTTCCCATAAATTCTCAAAAATCAATAATTTAAATGATGGCGCAAAAATTTCATTTTTTTCTCTTGCTCTTCCGCACTATTCGATCGGCATTGCGGGAATTTAGTTACCTAATGAAATATTATGAGAGAGAGTGAAAGAAAAATTATGCGACTGTTTTACAGTATTAACCACAAGCATTTGCCAACTGCAACAGTAACTGTTTACCAACAGTGCAATCGTACAAACACTGTCATGCAGAAGCAAAGCAGATGACATTGCATAATTAAGTAGCTCGTATAAGGATCACGCATAACTGCTATTCAACAATTTGTATTGGGTGTATTAAGTCATTTGTCAGATTTAAACGAAATTTAACGAATAATTGCCATGTTATCATTCTCAGAGTGCTAGAAGCAGCGTCCAATTTTCTCTCTTTTATTCAATTGTTAATTAAGATTATAAGACACAGACGTCATTTTTGACAGGATTTATAATATCTATAACCAGAAAAAATGTATTTGTTAATGCAAAATTTTGCGAATGTGTAACTCAGAATTTAACATGCGGTTTCAATGTTTTGCTTTAGCTTTGGAGAAGACAGCTTTGAGAGACAGAATGAAAGGCACTAGAAGGCACTAGGATGGTGTTAAACAAACTCAAACCCATTCTCTCTCTGGAAAAAAAAGAAAACAAATTTGACAAATTTCGATCACGAAAGTTCCTCGATTCAGCTCCTGCTTCGTTGCTGTGGGTGAGACACACAAATATGTTGAGTGTATTTCATACTCAATATCTCATGTGTTTGCCAGTTGCACACACATCTTCTATTGAATCGATTACCATTTTTGAATTTTGTGTCAATTGATGGAGTGGCAAAAAAAAGCCCAAGAGGCAGAAGGTGAGAAAGAGATATCGAGTGAGAGGAGGAGATATTGGAAAGCATAGGAATAACAATGAGCATTGATAATTCCTATCGGTATTTGTGGAGCCACTTCTATTGTTTAATCTTTGGTTCATTATGGCTTCAATGCGAAACGAGATGATACATGAATGGCACGCAAATTATCCATATTCGGTGCGCACATACACCGGCAGTTCGGATGTATGCTAAGTACAAAGTCAGCGCCATTGGTAATTGCAGTACCAACAACGGCACATTTTTAATGACAACAGAGAGGATAAAAGACAATTTGCAAAATCATTGGATTACATAGCACACATCGATGTCCCCATCTTCGCAACAACAAAAAACATGCTATACTCTTGCACTAATAACAATAAGTTGATGTGAAGTACAAATCCACGCTGTGTACACACAACGTAAGTGGCTAGACTTTCCGAGCAAGAGTGTAGCACAAATTCAAAATGAATAATAATAATCCGTACAACTCACGAATTATGTCAATAAAATATGTAATGTTGCCTGATGTTGGTGCTGCTGCTACACTAATCTTAGTTTAACAAACGAGAGCATCAAGAATGTTGAGTTGAACAGTATACGAGCATGCGAGAAGAAAGAGAAGAGAGACAATGAAAAAACAGAAAAAACAAAAATCAGCTGAAATATTTATTTACTTAACTGTCTCGAATTTTTTTTTATTCATTTTTATTGTTCGACAGAGGAAAAAAAATATATTCTGTTGAAAAGTCAATCCGACAAACACCATATTACAGCACCGTGCACCGAAGAATGTTCGATTGAATGGATTGAATCGATTGATTTGTATTTAATGGCCGTGTGAAGAGCATCGATTGCCACATCAATTTATATTGATAGCCGATATAAGCAAATTGAAACAATATTTCCGATGAATTTAAGCGACATTCATAAATCTGGCGGTTTACATGTATCCAGATGACAATTCGATCGATTCGATTGATTGCAAGTGCGATGAAATTCGATAGAGTTGATGACTTTTCATGCTAATCTACTGCTGATTCATCAAATTATTGTACATCCGTTTTCAATTGAATATCTTCGAATATAAAATAAAAAGTACATCTATTTTTAATCTCTAATGCGAGATGTGTCTCTTTTGATTGAAAAAGATCCTCGAAGTTTCATAATAACAAGATGTAAAATAAACATAGGCCCCATTCACATTTTCCGTTTCTCGGGTCGAAAAGAAAAATTTGTATAGAGAACTTTATTTTGTCGTATCGTTATGAAAATTCTATACTGTACTTTTAACAGATGCTTTACTTTCTGTGTACAAGAATCTATATTTTCAAGATTATTTTTCTTGTGTAGTGTTTTTCAATACAAAAATATATATTAATTTCAAAGTAAACATGTTGATGTTATACAATAGCTAATTGTTCCCGTCTCGCTAATGGTGAGTTAGAATCAAATACCAAAACATTCGTAATCATGCCGCGGCTGATCAGTAGTTATTATTAAAAGCAAATCTCATTGTTATGACTTTCGATTTGTGTATGTAAGACCATTTTTGCATATCTGTAGCAAAGTAATACATTAATCTTTACTCGAAAACCGACCTTTGACTATAGTGAGAATTAAAATGAGACTAGAAAAAACGAGAACTAAGAAGAGACTTTTTGTATTTCCAAATTTTCCGGGCTCATTTTTGCGCTCCAAATTTTCTGGTCTCATTTCAACATTCAAATTTTTAAATTTTCTTGATATCATTATTGTCCTCAACATTTTCCCGGTCTCATTTCGGTTTATGAATTTTTCTAGTCCCATTTTTATTTTCTCATTAGTTAGAGGTCGGTTTTCATATTCACCCATTCACTTCTGAGACAGTAATCATTATTATTTAATGAATGGCATCTACCTAATGATTTGATAACAAATTTGATTTTCACTTAAAACTTTCCCATCAAAGCATAAGGAAGTGAAGTAGCGTTATTTTGATTAAGGTTTGATTAAAGATTTGATCTTTAGAGTTCTTTCGAAGGTAAATTTTAATTATTTTAAATATTGAAAGGAATGTTTAAAATAACGTTCACATACGGCATATTTTAATGTGGCATCTACACCAAAGTACAATAGTTTTGAAGCTTCCCGAATGCGGCGTTTCGATCCTGTAATCTCCACATGTAAATTCCTTACAATATTATGTTTCGAACCATTCAAAGCTATTTTTTTTATTTTCGCTCCACCCAAAAAATGTTCTCTTTATTCTGCACTCGTCTAAATGCTAATCAATATGCACAATCAAAATCAGAAAAAGCGCGCATCATCGTTGCGAGGACATATTTGAGCATGAATAATCTTAGCGCTTGCGAGAATTCTTTTTAAAAAGGCTTATTTGTAAATAAATAGCTTTACGAAAACTATTCATTAGTGAGTCGAACGTAAATGGCCATGCAATGATTAAAATGAAACAAATCATTTTTCCATTGGCATGACATGTGACATGACGAAAAATTGCATGTACATAAATATGAGCGAGTTGCAAATGCCAAAAAACGGTAATTAATGTTCGCTAAATGAGCTTGAAAAGTGGTTATTATCAAATGTATAAATCGCACAATATTTTATTAAGAACAACGAGATGCATGCAATCATTTTATCATTAGCAAAAATTATCCATGAAAGAATACACGAGTGTGCGCGTGGATGTATTCGCACATCTTGTGACTCAATGTCATTGTTGTATTTATAAATATTCGAATATATTCGAAGCAGAGCTGGATTTTGTGCACAAACTGGAAAATGTGATTAGAATTTCAAAAGAATTCAATTGGTTTGCGGTTTTGTGGAAGAAAAACAACAACTTTTACTTGAATTGTGTGATGCTTGCGATTGCCACATGCTCACAACACTTGAACATTTGAATTGGATTGGCAAACGTGCGCAAATTGTGTTTGAGAGTCTGCTCAAGTGCATATGAATGAGAGCATATGGCCAAAATCATCTAGATAGTGAAATCAATTGAAATGTTAAATGCGCCAGCGTCTTGTCTTCGTTCACCCAATTTGCTGCTTCTTCATTTGCCATTAAATTTTACGAAAAGCTACACTCATACACACGATTCTCGCGACGACGATGGTGATGACGATTGCAACCGCATACAAACTACTCTCAAAGAAGAGAGATTCATAAACTGAGTATTTCACAACACTTTACATTTTAATATGAAATAATATTTGAAAAATGTTAAATTACTAGGCCAAATGCGGTTTGCTTGATTTAAGTGCATGTATTCTGCATTTATCCAATATTATCAGCTGATGTGCATAGCAAGCTGTTTGCTGTCGCATTACACAGAGTAGACATTGCATCCTTACATAATTCCTTCTTCACCCAAACAATGCAGCTCCATTCAAATCTCTCTGCGTTTCAGTTCCAAACAAATGAATAATTAGAAAAAAGGAGAAAAGCAAAGGAAAAAATACGAAATAACAAAAATAAAAAAGTAAAGACTGAAAAACCTTCCATAAATGAAAGGAGAAAAATATGAAAAAATAATGCATAGGAGAACAAAATTGATCGAAAGAGAAAGAAAAAAGAAACAATAGAAAAGTCCGCGTTGCACTATTTCCAATGAGAAGATATACACAACAAAGAAGAGAGAACTCAAGCTGCCACTTGGAGACTATGGATGGAGATGATAGTGTACCACATTGATTAAATCTGCTATATTTCAATCAAATCAATGCGCAATTTATAGACAAACACGATCTCTGAAATGAGCCAAACAAAAACTCATCAATAAATAATTAAGCTCTCTAAAAATGAGCCATACAGATAAATTCGTTTAAACCAATACACAGCAATTATCACAACTTGATATGGAAAGCAAATTTAACGCTGAAATAAACACCAATTTGATTTATTATCGTAAAATTAGTTGAAATTTAACACATCAAAATTGAGTAGTTAATAGACGTGCACAATTTTAAGACATTGTGTCACAGTAGCACCATCAAACGGAATAGCAAAGGCAGCAACAACAGATCAATCAAAATTATTGATTGACATTTTATGGTTTTTTGATATTTCATAATCCTGCTTTTGAACATGCAATGTTGTATTTTATCTGTGTCTCGCACATGTTGTGTGTCTATGCACAACAGCAATGTTTCAGTTTTATAAATAAAACAAAGAGTGAATTTTCGCTACTATAAAAGGTCTAGCAGCCTCTGCATAGTGACTATGTGAATTCGAATATACAGCGTATGCGGTACTGCGTGTGTTTCGTTAAACAAAGTTGGCCGCCTATTAGGTAGTCGCATTCATATAGTTCACGATGGCTAGGTCGTGCGCTCTAGCAGCGGAGTATAGTAGCGAAAATCCACTCTCTAAAATAAAATTATCAACATCCCTACTGACATTTTGTTCGGATATTCTAAATGTGTTCCCTAAAAATATTAAGAAATTTGCTTGGAAATGTGAATGTTTTTTTTTTGTTTGTTCCTTTCAAATTCGATCCGTGGTCTTTCGGAAAACTATACGGAAAAAATCCAACAGGAATTTTATCGAAATAAAATCCAAATGTTATCTGAGCTGTCAAAACATTCGGAGTTTCTAAGTATCGATTGGTAATTTTGTATTCAGAACACTACAGGGATTGGGAACCATATTGCTAGTGCTTGCACACACATATACATTACACTAATCTGTAACTGCAAGTAGTATTGTTTTGTGAGACAGCGTGTGATAACGACTCTTGAATATTCAATTGCAAAATATTCTGTGCGAGAGAGGAGAATGAGTGGTGATTGCACGTTTTAGATTCATTTTTATTCTCATTTGGGAGTGATGTTATACATCGTCTGTCTGTCGTTAATAATTTCGAGATTACCTTCACTATTTGAACGTCCGATTTAAATGGCAATACTGCATAAAATAGTCAATACTCCATACGATTAAAATACCAGATGCTCTTAATTCGAATCTTGCGGTACATGGAAATGCGAGAGCTCGTCGTGTTCTTTGAATTAGTTCATCCACACGCAATTTCTACATAAACGTCAACAGTCCATCGAATGCGAATTTCTGTGGCATTTGCTAATCTCATGCATCGCAACATGATTTAATGATTTGGAATATGATGATAAAAAACATGAACTCGCGCAAATATGCACTTGAATTCAACCAAATTGACATTAAGGTCACAGCATCTGCTGCCTTGCATTGGTGAACGTTGAAAAGAACAAAAATACGAATAAATGCCAATTAATTTTCAACGCAATAATGAATATTGTGAATTATAATGGAGTGGTTTGTTTTCTCGGGAAAAGTCAAAATTTATAGCACAATTTAATGCAACACGATTGAGAAAGATGCTGTCCGAAAATTGGGCGCATTCCCGTAGCCGCGGTATTGGCTACAGAGAGCTCAAAAGAATAAAAAATTTAATGAAATGTAAAAATAAGAAGGTGGAATTGTTCGAAAATGTATATGGAGTTAGAAAATTACATGGAGCAGCCAAGTTGAAATTTACTATGATGTAAATGCAGCGAAAAAAAATGGATTATGTTGTGTTCAAATCAATGTAAATGCCATTGTCAAGCCATTTGCTCTGCTCTTGAAAGAACGTTCAAGAGAGTTGGTGTCGAAAATGAATAAAAACGGTAGTCTGAAGCTCCGTGGCCTCAAGCGAGGGCCTAACTTGCAATCAGAACGATGCATCAGTGGTGCTAAAAAGATCAATAGATATTAAAACAGAATGCCTGGAATTAAACTCGTTCTATTGTCAATCTTTCGCCACCTAACCGATGACCTGCACGATGTTATACACCCATTAAATAATCTGATTTCTCTATCTCTTCAACGATGAATACAGTCACAATCATTGAGTTATAATCACAATCAGATAAATATCCATTACTACTGGCAATAATTATGATGAAGCTATGTATCGAATTAACATTAAACCATTGCAGAAAACTGTACAGCGAAGGACATTGGTTATTGTACGAAGAAGAAGTCATCGTATACCGTGCCTTATGAACTACAATTTGTTATGCAAAAGGCGTTGAATGCAACATTCATCGGCATCATCAGGTGCTCATGCTACAATCATATTTATGAATAAAGATTTATATCTAACGTGAAATACTCTGTGTCATCTAATAAAAATTGATGTTGTTGCGTGCACAAATTGTGTGCAAATTGTTTTTTAAACATGAATTTTATGGATTCAATGTTACCGTATGAGCTTCCATTTTTCAAATATGAAAAAAGCTGAATTTACTTGGAACATCGAATAACAATTTTAGGGTCCCCAAAATCGAACTCGATGCAATCTAAATTGCAAGACTGAAAGTCGATACAAAGATAAGTCATCAATTACATAAATTATTTCACAAAGAATGAAAAATATATGACAAAGAGATCGCATGATGTATATTCATACTTGTCCGTATCGCCACTTACAAAGACAAACGTCCGAAATATTCAATTATGTTCAACGTCTTTGAGTCGTCTTGAGACCGTAACCATGTTCGTGCAGCTGCAAAAACTGTTGAAACTTAACGCGGAAAAGCGAATTTGATGGCCGAATGAAATATTTGTTCAAAAAAAGTATGTCGTGCGCATTTGATAATAATCTATGCCACAAATTGTTTCGCTTTGCTGCTGCTGCATCACATTTGCATCTTTGCCGCTTTGTTGCTTTTTGATTGATAGGATAATGCAAACCGAAACGGCTATATTAATATTGGACGTTTGGTTCAAAAATCTTTTTATCAATATAATGAGTGAAACAAAAGAATAGAGGGGAGGAATTTGCCTACAAGGTCCGAGGAATGAAATTTTTAATTTTTAATTCATTACATGTGGTTTTATTAACCTCCTCTCGTTTAAAACCGAAGTCATCTCCATGAAACGATAAGATTTCTACACAATTCGCTTATTCTCTGTTATGTTTTTTCGATTCGTTTCATTTGAGTCTCTGATTTCGGAAAAAATTCATTGATTTATTACTTTTCAACAAATTCATGCATATTTTCATATGGATCACGATGTAAAAGTCCATCTAAAAAAATGAATGAATGTTTTATGTACTTTCGATGAAAATATATATGTGCATTCATTTGCATTTTACTAGTAAGTCTCGAGGATTGGCACACATTTCAAGCACACAAAGAAAAAATTGACAAATTTAAGCCAATCAGCGATCGTTGATCAGAAGTTGAATGCCTTTTTTTAATTTTAAATATTCTGAAAACTTCTCCTATGAAACTCAAGATCCATTAATTTTCATAGAGATTTCAAATATTTTCAAAAAATCTGCATGCTCAAAATGTTTTTTTTCCATATCTGTCATCTTGATTTGAGCAGATTCAGAACATTTTGGAATGATTCGAATCGATTTGAGTTTTTTCCGGATATAAGAATCGTAGGGATTCCAAAAGATTCAGAATGATTTGAAATGATTCGAAATTTAAAAGTCATGTCTACCCGGTATCTCACATACTCTATGGTAGCCAGATTCGTTACAGCAAATATGTCAAATAACGCGTAACATTTGCGATCGGTTGTCCGTTGTCCGTTTTCCGTTATCCGTTGTCTGTTGTCCGTTGTACGCAAAAATTGAGATTAGAATTTATCAAAATTTAAAGCACAAATCGATCTTCATTAGAAATAGAAACCTATTAATTTTCAGCCTAATCGGATAATTTTTGCGGGCAGCTCTAGTGGAGTCGAATCAATAAATGGGCAGTTTTTCAATATGATTAAGAAAAATTTGTAGACATAGTCCCCGTCTAGTTCGCATTGTACATTATGAAACTTTAGGAGTATTATTCTTTTATGAAAAAATAAGTCATACAAAATTTCAAATCATTCCGAAGAGATTTGGGAAATATTTATATGGCAGCTATGTTCTTTGAACGGAATAGTGTAAAGTTCAACGTAAACTTCAAATGAATTTGAATCTTATTGTTCCATGTGATAAGGTTCATTTTAGCCACATATAACACTATTCTCACGCAAAATTATCTCTCTCTCTCGATACTCTGTCATTGATTAATGCTATTCCGCTAAAACAAGCTTCGACCGTAAAATGTTTCTATTTTAAAATGCATTCAAAACGAGAATGGAACAAGATAATCGTTGCTTATACTGGAGCAAATACTTCAAATAAGTTTGAATTAGGAATTAGAAATTAGGCCAGCAATTTTCGTTGAATATTTCAATTCGATCACGAAAAATAGCTAAACGACGTGTTTAAGCTTGTGAATGTGTTTACATTATAAATATAACGAAAAATATCAAAATTAACAAATGTGTATATTTTGAATCAACTTTGCTGCCACGATTTTTATCGATTTATTTAGATTTAGATGAGGTTTATTTTAATTCATTTCGATAGATTTAAATACTTTGCTGATGATACGTTTAAGTTTAAGTATTTCAAGGCTCAATTTTAATTTACGTCGCTAGGTTTAGCTTTGATGCACGTTGATAGGTATTAGATTAAACAACTGTTGACAAGTTTTAGATTTAATTACCGTTGCTAGGTTTGTGCACGCCCTGTTAGGTTTTGGAATATGGTAGGTTGGCCTTTTCTCGTTATTTTCGTGGTTGTGGGGTTTGTTATGCAATGGAAGAAGAAGAAGAAGAAGAAGAAGAAGAAGAAGAAGAAGAAGAAGAAGAAGAAGAAGAAGAAGAAGAAGAAGAAGAAGAAGAAGAGGAAGCAGGATGATGTCACTGTGTGACTTCAGTCGTGTAAACTGAAGTGACGAGGTTTGTGCGTCATAATTTGTGACGTATGTGAATGATAAGAATGACATCGTGAATATTCAGTGGCCATCAACTCACCTTGACGACGTTTCAGTCGCTTGGCACGTCTGAAAATAAATAAATGACAGGTTGTCATCAATTGCAATCTACAAGAGTTTTGCTTTTAATGCTCGCTCTATGGAAGACGCGAGGAGGACCTGCTCTGCTAAGAGTCGCTTGTGAAATAATTTTAAATGCCAAGCGAGCGGCCTTTCATACCCATTTCTGTCGTAGCAGCATGGCAGAGAAAGAGAGGAAGGCGATCCATTCGAATTCATGCATATTTGGATGCTATTATGTCGACACACAGCTGTCGATACCAGCAGCTGTTGTTGTGCGACGTTCATTCTGAAAAATGAATGGACGTACTTAGCTTAATCTGAGCGTATGGATGAGTCTGTGAGAATTTGTATACAATTGAGTGAATGTGGGTGGCTGAATGAGTGTACGCGTGCGACTTATTGAATGTTTTTATATTTGTTTTTGTTTGTGCGAGTAATTTGGTATTTTGTATGGATTTCTTGTTTTTGCACTGTATAAAGTTTTGATTGCGTATACTTCGTATATTTGTTTGTCTGTGATCTTTGTACCTACGCTTCGTGTGATTTATGTCACTTGAGTCATCTTTTTTTTTTTTTTTTATTTTTATATGTTTTTGTTTCATTACTATCGAGCGCATGCGATTTTTGCACTTTCTTTTACATAGAGTGAAACCACGGATTAATACCCAATTTCGTTTATATTCCAAATAAACATATTTTATTTGCATTTGAGACTCTAAGGGCGGCAATGCCATCATAATATCATGTGTCAGTTCAGAAATACATAAAGGGTGTCTCAAATAGCAGATTCCTATGTGAACCGGCCTTAACTTTGACATTTGGTTAACTTCAGACCGGTTCGATGACATTTATAGCTAGTGTATAATACTTGTTCTTATTACTCACCATAATCAGCTTTATTGTATCTAATAAGGATTTAATGAATGATATGAGTTATGTTTAGTGTGGGAGTAAACATGATAATGTATTCGATTAACGGACAATTATTATATAGGTCGCTGTTGTTGCGCATGCGGTAGGTGCTCGTCATGCGTTGCGTCGCTTACACTAGTTTGGTCTCTGACAATTTCAATCATGGTTGTTCACACATCAGCGACACGCTTAATTATTATCAAAACATTTTATAAAAATAATGAATCTCCGAACAATACATTTCGTGCTTCACGTGAAAATTTTGGTATTCATATTGGATATGTGAATAAAAAAAATTGTCGGTATTGGAGTGATGAAAACCCAATGAAATATCGAGAGGCAGCACAATATCCAGAAAAAGTAACTGTTTGAGCGGATTTTGGTGGAGAGGAATCATTGGGCCATACTTCTTTGAAGATGACGACGGTCAGGCTGATTCTGTGAATGGTGATCGATACCGTAGCATGTTGGAGAACTTTTTTCCCCCGGAAATTGCTGGGCTGGACCTGAGGAACATTTGGTTCCAACAAGATGGGGCTACGTGCCATACAGCGAACGTTACAATAAATTTATTAAAAACGAAATTCGGAAACAAAATAACATTGTTTCATTCATTAAAAATGGGAACTTGCTATTTGAGACACCCTCTAGCCCTCTAGTCAAATTGCATACAGAAACGAATTCAATTCTACATGAACGACAGTCTGGTTTTCGTAAAAATCATAGTTGTTAAACATATCAGAGAGTATTTGATCCGCGATAAATCATAAAAAAGTTGTAATTTTTGTATCTTTGGATATTAAGAGTGCTTTTCCTTCAGTTCCTCATGACGCACTTCTTAAAGTTTGCAAATCGTATGGTTTCACTGATAACGCGTTTAAATTAGTAAAGTCTATCTATAGTATTATTCAACAAAAAGTCAAAGTTGGTGAATTTGAGTCTGATTTTGTTTCTATTCAAAATGGAGTTCTCCAAGGTAGTAATTTCGGCCAAACTTTCTTTTCAATCTATTTCAATGATACTCTCAACGTGCCTAAGCATTTAACTGGCCATTTGTTTGCTGATGACTCTCAGGCACTTCTAGAAGTGGATTTTGATCAAATTAACGATGGTATTGATAAAGTAAACTGCGATCTTAATAAATTAAATGACTATATTTTTCGTCGCGGTATGACACCAAATGGGTCAAAATCAAAAGTTATGATTATAGGCTCCAAGCACCATACTAGTCAGTTAAATTTCGATATGATCAATGATGTTATCATTGGTGGTGAAAAACTTGATTTCTGTAAATCGATGAAAAATCTCGGCGTTATTTTTGACGAAAATTTGAATTTCAAAGAATAAATTGCAAAAAGTGTACGGTGTTTTGAATCGTATACGACACACAAAGCGATTTATATCTAATTATGTGAAGCGTGACTCTGCAACGGCGCTGATCGATCCTATTATGAGTTATGGTGATGTGGTTTTCTATTGTTGGGGCGTGCATAGCACTCTCGCTCAGGAAAATCGTATTCTTGTTGCTGATAACGAAGAAATACGATATATTTACGGACTTAAATGTAATGAAAACATAACTGGATATCGTGTACGCCCTAATGGATTGAGCCCAGAAAGTAAAGCGAAATTACATTCTATGGTTCTCATATATAAGCAATGATCCAATATTTCGCCTGCATATCTGAATCATATGTTTTTTCGAAACGGTACTTCATCTCGATACCTTGATAATATTCGCGTTATTTTTGCACCACGCACAGTATTTGATACACGCGCTTTTAGTTTTGCTGCAATAAATTTTTGGAATAATGTCCCGGTTGAAATTAGGAATTCATCATCACTGAAAATTTTTAAACGAGACTTAAAACTCTTTTGACGGTATAATCAAAAATGCGTTTTGTCTTTTAATCTTGAAATTAAATGCTCAGATCAGCTTATTATGCTTAATCTCCCCTAATAGTTTTAAGTCTTTTCTTTTATTTCTTTGCTTTGCTTTCAATCCTTTTTGTTCCTTGCATTGTTTGAAGTAATGTTGTGTTATGTTATTTTACTATGTAATTCCCCTGATTCTCCTGAGTCAGTCCGGTTTTTGCCATGGTTTTCCGGACCCAATCTTGGTGTTTAAAGTCTTTTCATGAACACCATCCCAGCCCTTTTGTAATTGTCTCTTTGCTGAAGTCGTTCCATGGGCGGAATTTATATCACATTGGGTCTCTGACCAGCATGCTCACAGTTCGCTGTGTGCACATATTGGTATAAATTTAGGTTTCGTAATAAATAAATGAATAAATAAATAAATAAATTTTTTCATTGAACTGAGGGCGCTCGCGTCGGTATTTTTCTGATGTTTCCGCCTGATGGCTTAGGCCCCTTGAATATGTTTTGAATATGTCAAAAATGTGAATTTAGCCTATTTTTA
This sequence comes from Obolodiplosis robiniae, assembly GCA_028476595.1. Lineage (NCBI taxonomy): Eukaryota > Metazoa > Arthropoda > Insecta > Diptera > Cecidomyiidae > Obolodiplosis > Obolodiplosis robiniae. The sequence goes on along the minus strand of CM052017.1, from coordinate 11,086,487 downwards.
GGCAAACCTTTTCATTTAAATCGCCACATCTCGTGAACCAATTGTTTCCGAAGCAAAACATATCCCGCAATATTTTGTCTCTTTAAGGCCAAAAATATCATAGCGTAAGGCCAGTTTTCGATATTTTTGGCTAAAGGTTTGTGGTCAAAGTCAAATTTTCTGGTTTTTTTTCTTGATCACCATCCAAAGTGACCCAAATCGAAGTTTTTATTTCATTGGAAAGCTGGCATGAATAGCTTTCCAACGATATGTCTATGTTATCTTTGAGTTGAATTCCTCGGCCGTTTGAAAAATGGCAAAATTTTGGATTTCGAAGGCCCGCCCAATCCAAACTGGCCATAAGATCAGGAAGTATTTGAACAAAAAAATCCTTTTTTAAAAATATTTTTTTTGCTTCAATTCATATCTTCGAAGGGGCTGACTTGGGCAATTTGTCGCTTCCCACCAACGTTAATTCCACTTTTTCATTGCACGAAATAACTATTTCAATTTATCAAAACATTCAAATAAGTTAATAGCAATGCAGTTGGTGATGATCTCATTCCTCGTAAATTCTTCGAATTAATTGTCCCTTTTATAGCACAATATATTGTTTTTTTATTAATTATTTAATTAATCATAATTTCTACCCCGCTGATTGGAATAAAGACATTATAAAACTTCTTAATAAAGTCCCAAGCTCACAGTCCATTTCTGAATATAGACCAATCAGCATTATCTCAGTCATTCCAAAGGTTTTCTCGATTCTTTTGAATGGTCCGATTACTGACTATCTAGAATCAAATGCTATTCTGCACGAAATGCAATTATTAGATAGAATAAAACCCCTTTTTTTCGGTCTATGTTTCTGGTCAATACTTTATTTCAAAGAGATGCCGACGTTTCGAATCTAGATTGGATTCTTTCTCAAGGCCTGTGGGAGACAAATTTATATAGTCAATCAGTGAATTACCACGATCTAGTTAATAGTAGAATTCCCTACTTTTGACATAGTATCGATGCTGTCAGATGAATGTATCCCAATTAAATGCATCTAAAGTAATATTTTTTTGCAAAAACATCAAATAGATGGCATAATTGGATCGTGAGAAGCAATTAATTTCTTAGTGCAGCGTTAGGTAAAGATAAATGCAGGTTGAACGAGTGTTGAACTGTCACATCGAGTGATAATTAAATGGTTGTCCAGTTCATGTGCTTAGTTGCATGGTTGTAAAGTTTACCGAATATAGCTCTTTGTCACAGATAAACAAGCGAACTGAACGAATCTGTCGTAATTTAAATCGCGTAATTAAATTCATAGTACTTGACTCTAATAAACAAAATGGAATTGATACAAATGGAAGTTTTCCCAATACAAAATTATCTCTTTTCAAAATTTTTAAATAAGTTCGTATAAATATCACTGACGTTTCTAGATTCGACACTTTTAATGTTTACACAATTTGTGCATGATTTTATACGAAGTTCCTCGAGAAGCATTCTTTTTCTATATCTATCTGTACTTCATTAAAATTGAAGCTATGATCATTGTTAACTGCGTGATAAGCCAATGCACTTTTTCCAGTTCGATGATGTTTCGTGTCCGCTTCATGCTGTTTCATCCTTTTGACCAATTTCTGTCCAGTCGTTCCAATGTAACATTTTTGGCAGTTGTTGCAATTGACTCTATATACAACATTAGTGGAGTCGGCAATTGGCTGTTTGTCTTTCAATTTGGAAAACAGGCGGCCAACATTATTTGTGTTTTTGAATGCAATACTTACATTATCTACCAGCTTGGCGATGGATTTGGCTATTGGTTGAGATACGGCCGGTACAAATGGCATGGAGAAGTGATTCCTGGTCGTATTGTTGGTGTGTGGCGATGCCAATGATGCACTAATTTAGTCGTTGTATCGATTTATTAAGCGATGGATCAATTTAGGCGGATAATCGTTTTGTCTGAGTATCTCAATCACTGTGCGCTTGTTCTCATTCAGAAATTTCGGTGCACTCAGTCTAAATATACGATCAATCAATCCATAGGCTGTGCTTATTTTTTAATTCATCGGGTGGATGGATTTGAAATTAAGCATGCGTCCCGATGCCACTGGTTTCCTATACCATTTGGTGTAGAACTCAGACGTAGTCTCATCACGATGGACAGTCATGTCAAGGAATGGTATACTATTTGATATTTCACACTCAAAGGTGAATTGGATACGATCGTCGATTGAATTGAACAAAAACAAAACCTCATCAACCAAATGCTTCGGTATGACTAAGAACAGATCATCGACGTACTTCTTTAAAATTCGGATTTTTTCGGAGTGTTGTTCCATTATTGTTTGCACTTTGTCCAAAATGTCATCCATCAACAGCTCAACAAGAATGGGTGAGATTGGGGCGCCCATTGGTGTTCCATATACCTGTTTGTAACATTGGCCGTTAAAGGCAAAATAACTGTTGCCTGTACAAATCTGAATCATTTCTATGAATTCATTTTTGCTAAGCGATGTTGATGGTTCAATTTCATTCCATCTTCTTTCTAATAATCTCACAATGCGGTTCGTGAGTGCATTGGTAAATAGTGAGACTACATCAAACGAAAACATTCCTTCACCAATTGTGTGGGTTTGTTCACAGATGAACTGAGTCGACCGGAATAAAAGTGAGAATACACCGGCTCTAGATCAGTACTGCGACTAGATAATCAAAAACGCGCAAAAAGTGTAAAATAAACATTGATAGCGAAAATCATGAACCGCTGCTGCCACTCAACAATATTCATGGTTCACTTCAGCGTTTTTGATTATCTAGTCGCAGTACTGATCTAGAGCCGGTGTATTCTCACTTTTATTCCGGTCGACTCAACTCCTTGAATTCATATGAGTTTTTTATATGGTACGGTGATTTTTTCAATTTGTTGAGTATCGAAGTAGCGAACTCAGCTAGTTGTCTGGTAGGTCCATTCAAGTCAGCTGCTATCGGTCTAAGCGGCATATTTTGCTTATGATGTTTGGGCAAAAAATACATTGATGGTGGTGAAGCATGTAATGAAATGCAATTATGTTTTCGTAAACACTTTAGTTGTACCACCTATTGAACATATCTGAGAGTATCAGATCGTCTTTAAATCGTAAAAATTTTCGTTTCACTCGATATTAAAAGCGCGTTTCCTTCGCTTCCACACGATGCTTTCTTTAAAGTTTTACAATCATATGTTTTTTCTGATAACGCGGTTCCATTAATTAAATCAATTTATAGTAAAATCCGACAGAAAATAAAGTCGGTGATCAAGAGTCTAGTTTTGTTTTTATTACTAACGGTGTACTTCAAGGTAGTAATTTCGGCCAAACATTCTTTTCGCTATATTTCAATAATACTCTCAACATTTTTAAAAATATGACAGGCCATTTATTCGCGGACAATTTTCAAGCTCTTTTAGAAGTCGATTTTAAAGCTATTAATTCCGGTATTGATACCGGATTGGTAAAGTAAATTCTGATCTTGCTGAATTAAATGATTTTATTAAACGTCGTGGCATGAAACTAAACGGTTCAAAATCTAAAATAATGATAATCGGGTCTTAATATCATACGAGTCGGTTAAATTTTGATCATTGAGGTGAAAATAGGTGAGGAAAAACTTGAGAATTACAAGTCAATTAAAAATCTTGGTGTTATTGTTGACGAAAACTTCACTTTTCAAGAACATGACAACTGTCATTTGAAAAAAATTGTATTCTCTTTGTTTAAGTCGCACCATGGGCGGAATTTATGTCGCATTGGGTCTTTGTCTAGCATGTTCTCAGCTTGCTGAGAAAACATATTGGCATAAATGTAGGCTTCGTAACAAATAAATAAATAAATAAACAAATCTATGGATGAGACGTAGAGTGATGTATGTCTATGTTATTTCAAATGTACATGCACCACTCTACATCTCACTCATAGAAATGTAATCTGGCGTAGCTTTTGAAGGGCTTTTCCGATTTTGATGATTAAGATACTGAGAAACAGGGCCATGATTTTGCCATTGATATTTAATGTGGGATTAGAGTTTAAAACTGATTTTTTGGTCACATTTTTAAACACTCATAATTAGGGTATAGGAAGGTCGATTTTCATATTTCCATGAATTTTATAGTCCTATGGTCCAAGGGCTTTCGATCGATATCCCACTTCCATCCCATTACTGAATATTTCCTGTATATATTGGGCCGATTTCAACAGCTCATAATACAAAACACCTTTTTGGTCCCACCAAATACAGAGCATCACCTTGGCACCATGGATGTTCGGCTTTGCCGTTGATTTGGCTGGTTGTCTGGGCTTCACATATGATTTTTTGCGCTTGGGGATGTCGTAATGGATCCATTTTTCATCACCAGTAAAAATGCGATGCAAAAAAGACTTCTTTTTGTGGCGTTCAAGCAGCATTTCGGACATGCAAAAACGCCGTTCGACGTCTCTTGGCTTCAATTAATACGGCACCCAATTTCCTTGAAATTGAATCCTTTTGAATGAATCCTGCCGCTTTTAAACGTTTTGAAATGGCTGCTTGAGTAACTCCCAATGATTTTGCAAGTTATTCTTGCGTTTGACATGAATCCTCATCCAGCAATGCTTCCAATTCTTGACCTTCAAACTTGTTTGGTTGACCTGGACGCTCTTTGTCTTCGATGTCAAAATCGCCACTATTGAAGCGTGCAAACCACTTCTTACACACACTATTTGATATTGAATATTTCGAAAAGGTTTCTGACAACAAACGATGACATTCAGCAGCACTTTTCTTTTGGTTATAGTACAAAAGCATTGCTTCCCGCAAATGCTGTTTTGTTGGCACATAATTCGACATTTAAACCGTGATAAAAATGAAATTGTGTGAAAAGTTGTGCTCACTTTGACAGACGAAATTTAATAGAGTTTTTGACGCTCTTTAAGGTACAATAGCTGTCATTGGCAAAAAATTACATCTGTGGTAGATATGAAGCTAGGTGCAGGTGGCCACGTTTTAAGTTATACTCCCTATATATCAAATAAAAAAAATCTCAACGAAGTAAACACGAGTGACGAAAGCCGAATCATAGCCACAAAATTGTTGATATCGATTTTGTGACGCACAAATCTGAATTGCTTTGAAGAGGAGTATTTTGAAAATAATTTGATCAGAACTCTCGTGTTTACTTCGTTTAGAAGTTTTTTATTTGATATCTGTGGTTTTGCAATAGAATTATCCGAATCAAATAAATTTTCTTATAGACTAATAATATATCAACAATGTCTATTCCGAATTCTCATTTGCAAAAAACAAATGGCTGACTTTTTGCACTGCACGTGTATTACATCATGAATCATGAATGAATAACATGGTTTTTAAACCGATTGAAATTCAAATACCAAAATTATTTATTTATTTACAAGCGGAATTGAATATTGACACTTAGCTTGACAGCAGCGCCCTCTGTACCATTCGTCTATGAATGGTAAACACTTTTTCCCCTTCTCCAAACAACTACTGCAAAGATGCGGAGCCTGTCAAACTCGCTGTTTGAAGAAGGGAAAGGCGGGGAAGGTGTGAAATGTTGAAGCGTTTCGATAACTATGCTAAAAATATCACATAATCACAGTATAACAATATTAACAATGCTAATGAAATTTAAAAAGAAACGGTTTATTTACAATCATTGGATTTGTTGTTGTTTCAACCTAAGATTCAATTTATCACAGGCAACTAATTGAGATTTAAAATTTGCACGAGTAGCAGATTCTTTAAACAGTTCATCAATGAAGTTTGCAAGTTTACACATCTGATTTATTGGTGCCGTATGTTCATTAATAAGTGATAGATTTTTTATTCTTAAAGTCTCCACCGACCATTCACGAAGATTGAATGGGTTTGAATGAAGCGCAATATCGTTTTTTATCTGTGAGCATGGGATAATGTCGTTCAATACGTCGTAGAAAAACAGCAAAGCTGCATTGATACGCCTCCTTTCAAGTTTCATCATTTGCAAATTGTCCAGTCTACATTCATATGAAGAAATACGATAATTGTTTTCGGCAGATGGATATTCTCTCAAGGCAAATATTGTAAATTGCTTTTGCACCGATTCAATTAAGTCTATCGATATCGAATGATATGGTAACCATACGACACAACAGTATTCAAGCAATGATTGAATTAGAGTGTTATATAAAGTCTTGAGAGTATTGAGATTTCTTATGTCAAAGCAAAAGCGTTTGATAAATCCAAGTGTAGATTTTGCTTTAGACACTATCATATTTATGTGGTTATTAAAGTTCAGTTTCGAATCCACAATCACACCAAGGTCCTTTTGCTCTTTAACTCTCTCAAACACGTGATCCCCATAATGGTAATTTCAGATAATGATGTTCGATTGTTTTTTGTTGGTAATTGACATCACTAAACACTTGTTTAAGTTTAGGTGTAAATCGTTTGCGATACACCATTGCCTCAATTTATCGATAGCACGTTGAAGCTTCAATGTGTCCATAGCGGAATTGATTGCAGCTGCAATTTTAAGATCATCAGCAAACAAAGATATAAACACATCAATACCCAATTCCTCAACTATGTCGTTTATAAATAGTAAAAATAGTGTAGGACCCAAGTGACCTCCTTGAGGCACACCCGAGTTTACTATGAATTCCCTGGAACATCTACCATTGTAGTTTACAAATTGACGACGATCGCGAAGATATGATTTGATCCAATAGATTAGGTTACTAGGTATATTATATCTGTTTAACTTTGAAATCAATATATCATGATTGACTTTATCAAAGGCCTTTGCAAAATCTGTGTACAGCACATCTACTTGTCGTCGATTTTCAAACACAAAGTGAGTAAAATCCATGAGATTGGTCACTGTTGAACGCCTTTTAGAGAATCCATGTTGTTTCGGTGATATTCTATTTGCAACCATATCAGTCAGTTTAATATTCACGAGTTTCTCAAAGAATTTACCTATAGTTGGTAGTTTAGCTATACAGCGATAGTTTTCAACATTTGATCTAGATCCCTTTTTAAAGATTGAATTCACGCTATAACTCTTCCACTGAGAAGGAAACAAACCGAGAGTTAGTGATTCGTTGAATATGATGTGAAGTGGAGTGCACAAAAAGGCTGCACAGTTTTTCAGCAATAATGGATGAAAACTATCAGGTCCCGTTCCTTTCGATATATCAATTTTCATAAGCTCGTCGAATACAAATGCTTCTTCCAACAGGAATAAATCATTAGTTCCTCCAATGGTGGTAACTCGATTGGGTTGTAAGCCATTCCTATTAAATTCAAAATTTTTGTTGAAAAATTTTGCAAAAAGATCAGCTTGAACTTGAATATTAGTCGTTGATGTATCACCATAATGAAGAATTTTCGGTATATTATCAGTTTTCCTCCTGGAATTAATAATACGCCAGAATGATTTTGAGTCTGATCGAACAGTAGAAGCCATATTATTGATGTAGTCATCGTAGAGTTTCGTATTCAATGAATCAAATGCAGCGAATGCTGCATCAAACGAACGTCTGTCACCCGAGATTTTGAAATTCTTCCATTCCTTATTTCTCTTGTTTTTTAGGTTGCGTAGTTGAGCATTGCTCCATGGACACTTTACATTACGTTAAATAGTATTCTTTGGTATAAAGCGCTCTATTGCTGTCGTTAATGAATTAACAAGCACTGTCACCTTATCGTCCAGAGATAAGTGACGACTAATCAATTGATTTTCCAAGCATAAAGATGACAGATACTGATTTAAGCCAAAATAGTCTCCTCTTTTATAGTTAAATGTGTCGGCATTTGGCTCAGATGAAGCAACATTGAAATGCCATTCAAATGTGAGTAAAATCGGTGGATGGAGGCTTCTACTTTGACTAACGGAGGCGGTCTAAAAATTGTTAGATTTTCGTGGTCGTTCGTAAATACAAGATCAAATAGTCTACCCATTGAATTACGAATATTATTGACTTGAAACAATCCAAGCTCACTTATTGTGCCAATAAATTCAGCTGCATGTGATGGTTCTATTTGCTCTGGCAGGAGAATATTAGAATCATCATCCGCGATCCACGACACATTTGGTATATTGAAATCACCAGTCAATATAAAAATATCCGATGGACGGCATGATGAATGTATTGATTTTATGGCATTTAGATGAGATTGATAAGTTTCGTTTGACGACATTGGTGGAATATACGAATTAAAAATAAATACATTTGTATGCTTATTCAACGTTAATTTAACACAAATGCATTCAATCGATGATGCGTTGAAAATAGATATTTCTGAACAGATGAAAATAGATCGGACGGCTATCAGAACTCCTCCTCCACGTTCAAAAATTGAATCAGTTTGATCCCTATCTTTACGAAAAACGTTAAATGACGTATCAAAATATTCTGATGAAGCGATTCCATCAGTTAACCAGGTTTCAGTCAATGTATCAAGATATCATATTCGGACAAAGATGAGTTGCGATACACTTCCTTTGATTTCGTTCTCATACCACGCATATTCAAGGAGTAGATATTGATTTCCAATAAGTCGAGATGATTAATATTAATGTGGCTTGAAGTAGAAAACGAACTCAAATTAGGTGGGGTAGCATCATTTCTCGTTTGTCGAGAACGTATACTGCTGTTGTCGTTTTTGTTACCTGGCAAATTGGTAGGCGAAGTATTTTGTATATACGCATTCAGTTTTGTTTCATTTGAATTGACTGCAGACGAATGATCACTTATATAATGATGCGATTTATCGGTGAAATTGTCGGTGTTTCTATCGGTGTTGTGTTGGGCGTTTCGTTCGGTGTTTTGTTCGATTGTGATTTCGACGAGGTCATTGCGGTGCTGGCCGGTAATTGTGATTCGTTTGTTTCCATTAAATCCGTTGAACTCGAGTTGCGTCTGTTGTTCGAATTCAAGTTCGCAAAAAAATCACCTAAATTTTTGTTTTGCAGAAACTCTCGGACGAAAACATCCTCTGGCCAGGCATCCGGAGCAGACAAAACATTAAAATCGGTTTCATTCACTTCGATTTTAAACGAAACGAATTTCAACGTATTGACATCCTTGTCCTTTTTCACCAATTTGTGTACATTGCACATCGACTTGTCACTTACCAATCTATTCAGCACAATGTAATTTACGATTTCTTCCGTGGTGGTCATTGGATCAAAACCGGAAACCCAAATTGCTTTGTGGAACACCGGTCTCTCGACGCGTTTCGGTTTTGTTACGATTTTTAGGCCAGTGACAGACGATTTTGTGCCCATTTTTGGTTTTGGAGCTTCAAATTTCGAAACATCAATCTTCGGAGCAAGGAATTTCGGTGAGTCGGAACGTTGACGTTTGGCCGATTGAGGCTGTGAGCCACTGCGCAATGTGTCTGCGAATGATTTGGTCGGGGTGTGTGCAAAAGACGATTTCGAAGCATGAGCGAGTGAAATGTTTCGCGAAACAGTTTTCTTCTGTACCGAATCACCTCGAGTAATTGACTTTTGGGCCAAAAATTGCGTGTCTTCGTGTATTTCGTTTGTTTTCCCAGTCAATTTCGAAATCATTGTTTGCTACTAACTTTGAGAATAAATCACAGAAAATTTCAAGTCGCAATGTGAACTTAAGATAGTCGCCATACAAATTTTCAGATTTTACATTGAAAAGACATCGAAAATCGAAAATTTTGCAGGGGAAGTAGTCCTAAATCTTATCAGGATGACTTGAAATTTTGTATAACTCATTTTTTTCAAAAAAAGAAATATTCTGAATTCTTTTCATAATGATACAATGCGAAATAGACATACTCCCCATACAAATTTTTCTTCATCATATTGAAAAACTGCCCATTTATTGATTCGACTTCACTTGAGCTACCCGCAAAAATTATCCGATTAGGCTGAAAGTTAATAGATTTCTATTCCTAATGAAAACCAATGTGTGCGTAAATTTTTGATCAATTCTTATCTCAATTTTTTGAGTTATCGTGTTAACAAATTTTTGCGTACAAAAAATTGCTCCGGGAATGGTTGCAATCGTTTTTTCTAGGTTCAAAACCGTTTTTTGGACCGATCGCAATACCTTTACCACACACAGTGGTGTGTGCGGAAAAGTAAAAACGGTGGAAGGTGCGAACAGACAGACACACAGACAAAATGGATTTTAGTGGAGTATGAGTGAAGAAACGGATTAAATTTTTCAAACCGCCATTACTTTTGAATGGATGGTCGGATTCTAATGTTTGAAGAATCGCTGGAAAGGTCTTGGCAATTAGCTTCAGAAAAAACATTATTAACATAATAGGTGTGTCAATTATTTAAACAAAACCGTACAATATCTTTTAACCAATGTATTCCCCATCGTTTGCCATGACTTCGCGCCATCTTTCTGGTAGCTTGTTGATTCCGCGTTGAAAGAAGTCTTCATCTTTTGAAGCTATCCAGTCATCGATCCATTTTCGCACTCTTTTAGGATTTCGAAACGATATCTCGGACAAGGACATTTGCATCGATCGGAACAAATGGTAGTCAGAAAGAGCAAGGTCTGGAGAGTACGCAGGTTGACCAAGCCAATCCCAACCAAGCTCCTTTATCTTTTCCCTAGCGATGTTTGCACGATGTGGCCTGGCTTTGTCATCGTGAAATAAAAGTTTGTAGCTATTTGTCGTTAATGCCGGCATTTTTCGTTCAGTGCATGCGCCAATTTGTTTAATTGCTGTCCGCAACGATCAGCTATAGCTGTTTCACCAGGTTTTAGCAGCTCATAATAAACGACGCTCTTCTGATCCTCACATTAAACAGCATAACCTTCTGGCAATGAATATCTCGTTTTGGCTGTCAGGTTAATGGTTGGCCTCGATCAACATACGCTGCTTTACGTTTAACGTTATCGTAATGGACCCATTTTTCATCGCCGTTAACATTTCGATGCAAAAAAACTATGGTTTTTGTGTTCTTTGCATGGTTTTATGTATGCTTCAATTCGAGCTCTCAATTGATTTTCGACAGTTGATGTGGCACCCATTTTCCCAGCTTTCGAATCTTTCCCGTTTCATGTCAACGTTCAGAAATGGATGATCGGGCGACACCCGCTCTAAATTAAATTGACAGATATCACATGTACAAAATGCAATTGGATTCACTTGTCAAACTACACACAATATAAAGTAGCGACATCTAATTGACAGCGGCGAAAATTCATTGACACACCTATTATTTGAATGTGATTGAACCACCTACTCTGGGTACCATATTTTGGTCAATTTTTCAAACGGCCATAAGTGAAGACGGTTCACGTCGATTTTCAAGTTTGGGTGTTTTTTTTGGATCTACGGACCAAGAACTTTCTTTTGATACCTATTTCACCCCGGTCGGTCACATAGATAAAAAGTTCGAAATTTCGTGTATATATATAGAGTTGACTTTTAGCACAGTTGGTGCTTTCGTCACTCTTGCGGACTGCCGTCAACAGTGATGAATCGGTGAAAAGAAAACTTACCTTCAGATTTGATGGAACAAGTATTGAAACTAGAACTATTTGAAAGAAATAATGCATCAAGGTAGTCGTTGTGTACTCGTTTAATGAAACCGTTCTTATTCTCAAGTATAGACTTGGGCGTTTCTGGTATTTGGATGAATGTCCCGGTATTTCCGTTAAAGTCTCGGTACTTGCGACGCACTCAACAGAAACGGCGTTCACTCTGCGCATCATCGTTTGTGTGAAGAAATAAAAAATTCCTTCCAGCGAAAACAGAAAGACGAACGAGCAGCATAGTGAATAGATAAATCCCCTTATTAAAGCAAGTGTATATTATTTTTTGATATCGCGACAGTGAGTTCGTTAACTCGCGCAACGCACTCAATAGAAACGGCGTTCACTGCGCGCATTATCGTTTGTGTGAAGCGGTACATTCGCACGATATGAAACTTAAATGTATGTATCGTTTGTGTGAGTGCGATATCGCTTTACACAAACGATAATGCGCGCAGTGAACGCCGTCTCTGTTGAGTGCGTTGGGCGCATTCGTAGACGCACACTATTAAAATACATCAATATAAAAATATACTCAAATGTTTATAGTGCATAGTTTGGCTGAAATTAAACATGCATTAAAGTGTGATGGCGTTGTAGGCAATTCTTTGCGATAATACACTGCGACTCGTTGTTTGTTTTACGGGAGCAATCCTTCGAAAAAATGTTGGGCATCCAATAATATGTGCTTGCTTGAGTCAAAACTAAGTTTTGTATTTATTGGTTGCGTTTACATCTATATCTTATCTGTAGATAAATTAAGTCATCTGAGCATAACACTGGTACAATGCACGAATAAAAAAGATATGAATATTATTCGAAGCAATTTTACGAAATAATTTATCCAGTATATGAGTCATGCAGCAGTCACATGAGTTATAATTTGAATTGTAAAAAATGATAATATCTGAAATTCTACAATAGAAAAATCGAAATTCTATCCGCAAATGTCGCCTTTAAAAGCCTCAGTTTCAGCTGAAACTGTACCATTTTAAATAAGTTTTTCAGAGTGAACATTTGAAACAATTTGATAAATATATTCATAAATAATTTTTTTTTTTAAAGAAAATTTGAGAATGTTGTGTTTTGGCATATTTCTTTTCTGTTCGACTATGTTAGTCATAGTGAGCGGCGCAAAGGAAACTGTAAAAACAGCGAATGGTGTAGTTCGAGGTAAACTGGAAAATACGATATGGCTCCAAAAGCCATATTATTCTTACAGGGGGATTCCATATGCTGAGCCACCGATTAATGAGCTTCGTTTCAAGGTTCGAACTTAATATTAAGAATTACAAAGAAATGAAAACCATCGAAGGGTCGCTCTATAAGATTTCGGGCTGCTGAATCGGAGTCTTCTCAAAATATTCATGTCAGTTTTGATTTACATGCAAAAGACCTGTTGTTTTTCAAAGGAAAGTCGTATAGTCATAAGCCATAATGCCACCGAATAGAAACGGTCGTTTAATACGTATAAACAAATGGTAGTAGAGTTAAAAAAAGTTGATAATAATAATAATCTAAGTGATTAATTCAGTAATAAATATATTGAAAAAATTATCAGCGGTTATTTCTACGCATGGTTCAATACTCTTTCCACTCAACGATATTTCCGTGTTTATATACCGCGGCAAGCATCAATCACGTTCAATAAACCAATATTTTGAAGTGAATGGGAATGTTTTGTATATGTGGATTGATTCAAGTTGACGCCGGCGCCAGCACTGGAATGACGTTAACAGTCAAAATGACATTCAGAATATCTACAATTATCCATCGTATTTTATCAAAATAATATAAATACACGTAAATATGCTTGAATATGCTTGAATATGCCTGAATATTTGTATGTTATGAAGAGCAAAGCTATCGATTACTGAAGATGTCAATTTCGTTCGAAATGATCATAATAATTAGGGTGCGATTTCCAAGTCGAAGGTCTTCTAAGTCAACATATTTCCAAACTGGAGTAAATTATGTGAAAATTTATTTCAATAGCCACCTGTTCCGGCGCGAAAGTGGGATGTGCTTGATGCATTTACATTTGGAAGCATGTGTCCCCAAAAGACCACACCCGTAAACAGCGTTGATGAAAACTGCCTATTTTTGAATATTTATGTTCCAGGTGAGAAAATAGAAACCGGTTCAGTACATATTTCAACCTAAATATTTTCCTCATTTTGACAGACGTAAGAGGCTCGGATAAAATGCCGGTACTATTCTTTATTCATGGTGGAGGAAATTGGGGAGGAAATGGTAATGATGGATTATACGGTCCGGATTTTTTTATGGAAAATAAAATTATCCTTGTGACCATAAACCATCGACTTGGTATATTCGGTTTCATGTCTTTGGGAACTAGTGAATACTCGGGAAATATGGGATTAAAAGATCAGCAGCTTGCTCTGAAATGGGTCCACGAAAATATCGCTGCTTTTGGCGGTGATAACAAAAAGATTACTTTCGGCGGTGTTAGTTCTGGTAATTTCGCTTTTGTTATCAAAATGGCAATTTTTTCTTCTTATTGAATTTGTTTGAAATATAGGTGCAAAATCGGCTGCCACTCATATGATCAATGAGAAATCGCAAAAATATTTCCATCAAGTTCTCGGCATTGGTGGAACGCCAAATACCGCATGGTCCTATCATAAAGATGACCATCGATGTTTGATGGAGATTCTTTACAAGAGACATGTTTCTTCTTCGGATACAATAACTGACGAACAACTTATTGATTTTCTAAAACATTTTGATGCCAGTAAATTAGTTGATTTTACTACGGAGACGATAATTTGGACAAGTAGGGAGAAAATATCTCCTTGGAGCACAGTAATTGAATGTAACGAATTCAGTACAATTTCTTATGATAATTGTTGTTAATCTGGATTATTTTTTATAATTGTGTGTGCAGCTCCAAATGCACAAGATCCGTTTCTTACTGAAGATCCGATGAATAAACTAAGGAAAACCAAAATCAATAAAGCTGCATATTACACTTATAGTCAGCATGTATGTATTCTATTTTAATTATTATCGATACTACAGAATGCATACTTTTTAAGTTTTTATATTTATAGGAGTTTCTTTTCTATGCTCGTGGTGATCCTAAGTATTCAAATCCAGAAGAAATAAATGAACATCTGAACAATTTTGACCTTCCAGTCTTTGGATACAGTAAAACAATGGCGAATAATGTGAATCGAATTTGTTCTTTTTTTCTTTTTTTTTTAACGAAACGCAACTATTTTTGAACTGCATTCCATTTTTTTTGCAGGCTGACTTTAAGAAAATATTGAAAAAAATCCGGGATTTCTTTTTCGATAAAACAAAAACTGACCAAGATCGTATAATGCAACGGCTCATCTTGGATGGAGATATTTACACTGTCTATTATATTGAAAAATGGTTGGAGCAACATGTTGCAGTATCAACTAAACCAACATTTTACCATCGGTGAGTGTCTCATGATAGAAATAGTTATGTTTGAAATCGAAAAATGTCATAGAAAGTGTTTTTATTTTCAGTTTGTCAATTTCTACAAAAATGAATCATTATGATATGTATCCGGGATCAGGGCATGTAGACGACACTTTTTTGATATTTGCGTAAGTTTGTTATACTTTTATACTTTTTATTTAATTATTAAACTATCATTGAATGTATGAAATAATCGCAGAGCTCGAGGAAGGATGAATAAATACAAAGAAATAATGGAATCTAAACGTAGTGATAAAAGTAGTGAATTAACTATTAATATGATGGGAACTTTACAAAAATTGTATTCCAACTTTGTAAAATATGGGTAATTTTTGTCATTGAAATTTATTTTGATTTCATCAAATGTAATTATTATGATGAAAATTACAGAAATCCTGCCTTCAAAAATAATCCTACTCGATCCTTCAAAGCGATTGGTTCAAGTAAACCGTCGGGATTCAATTTTCTTGATGTTACAAACAACGGTTTGGTCGCTGGAATAGGACCAAATGCAAAAAGAACTGCATTTTGGGATGTTGTTGCCAATGAGGTATTGCAATTGCTTCAAAAACATGGGCCTGTCAAAACACCAATTCAACATATGTGCGATTCATTGAGCAAGTAATGCATATTCATCTTTTGTTGCGTACAGTATAAACAATAAATATATTGCTGGATATTTTAACGCAATGGATTTATTCGTATCAGATATTTATATGTGTTAAACGAAATGCGTCTTCATAATCTTCGATTGAAAACAACAGTAATCTTTTATTTTTTATTGTTTTATTTTTCAATTGATTTTTATTTCATTTTAGTGATTTGTGACGACGCATTTCATGTATCGCAATACAATATAATATACATTTAAATCCACCGCTTGACAATCTTTGAAAATGTCAGTTATTATTAATCCAGAAGATTCAATAAAATCATATTCTGAAACCGGAATTATAGAACACTATTTTTCTTAATACAAATGATTAAGTTTTTCCGAATATATAAAGTCGAATGTATATATTTATGTTTGGGGTGGGCGGCTAAACCGCTAAACCGCTAAACCGCTAAACCGCTAAACCACTAAACCGCAAAGAGGCTAGTGTGGCTGCCCTTGGAAAGTAGATATTCATAGACCATTATGGAAAGCCATCATACCTTTTTGCATCAAAGAACATACTAGGTATTTATGGAACAATCGATCAGTCTACACAGGGACTTATTGAAAAATCTGTTAATTCGTGAATTTCTGATTCATATATGAATTCTGAGCTGCAGAAAAACTCGAATAATCGCTGTAAATTTGGCTTATTTTCATATTTAGATGAGGTAACCCAGAGTGCGGCAGTAATATTGACAGCTATTAAATAAGTCCTAATTTTGTAATGGAATTAATGTAATCCCGTTGAGTAATTCCGGGATTACTTTTTGCGTTATTTAATAGCAATTGTAATACGTAATTCTAGAATTACATGGCTGGATTATATTTCGTCATATTTATTATAAGAACATCATTTTTACTGAAAAATATTTTTCTGATTACCAAATATCAATGAAAATTAAAAATCAGCATTCGCTGTTGAAATTTAAAATTAATTTTCACATGGATGACGTTGAAATGTCTTTCGTTGTTGTGTTATGTGACGTATACGGGTGCGTTAACACTACGTTACGTCGATTTGTTTTGCGAATAAGTTAGCTGCCAGAACTTGATACTTGTTGTATTTAGCAGCATTTGGCACATAACACAACACATTTCAACGCAATTTATTTGTAAATATACCGAATTCAAACAATAAAATTATACACAAAAGAAATTCCAGTGGCTGAACAACAACAAATTGAGAAAGTAAAATCTCGAGAATACATTTCAATTTCTACATTTGAGTAGAAATAAATTAATGGCCGTATTTTTCTCCTGTGAAATTATTGATTCAAATCCAAATGAACTGCTACGGGTGGTAAAACGTACAAAACGCCGTGCGCAGTCCATTGAGAGCCCTTACATGAACCCACAAAACTTCAGCCAAGTATTCAAATTAAAAAAAATCGATAAAAAGGTATTTTCCGTTCAGTTTTACCTATTAGATCAAACGGCAAAATAATAAATATTGTATTTTTGTAATTATAGATGGTAAAATATCAATATGGATTTGAAAACTTGAATAAAAGCAATCGTTTTTTTGAAATAGAAGACGAATATGGAGAAGAAACTAATTCGAATCAAATATTTTTGAAATTACAACCATTGAAGATGCAATCAAATAGGAGAATGAATGTTAGTTCGAATATATTACGATTTAGTAACATAGTTTTAATAAAAAACAATTTTCTCTTCTTCGATCAAAGCGGAAACACAAAGTCATACCGTATACATAAAGGTTACACAAATCGAAATGGATGACAACGGAACTCGAGAATACTAACAAAGTTCAAATTGTTGAAAGTGATCTGTCGCAGAATCAATTATTAGAGCCTGAGAAAATCGACGATGAAAATTGCCTTTTCATGGAAAAATTACAAAATCAAGAGCCTTCCCAAATTGTAATGTAAAACAATGAAATAAGCCATAAGTCAATAGCAGATGAAATTGATGAGCCATCGTCAGAGATTTCAAGAACCCGTCTTGAGCTTGGAAGTTCATACGAAGACATGTATCTCGAGACAGGTAAAGACTCTATCATTCGAGTTCGCTTTCACTAAAATTTTTAACTTAGCATTTATATACCATCCAATTTAATTTGTCATGCGTACTAATAATGTACATATTTTTTCGTAGATGGGAACAAAGCAAATGTTAACGACTCTTCCTGCTCCAATACAGGCTCCCTGCCTTCAACAAAGTCGTCTGTTCAAAAATCGTTCAAAATTCTGTTACGAAAAGCCAAATTTAATATACAAATTCATTGTAATCTCGACATAATTTGACAATGAATGAAAGCATAGTACCCAAATAACAGTTTGGAAGATAAGTCTTTGTCCTAACTAAGAAAAAAAAACATGTTTTTGGCAAAATTCATTTTTATTATTCAACATAGTTGCCTTCGAGGGCGATACAGCGATTATAGCGATCTTCCAACTTTTCGATACCATTTTTATAGTACTCTTTCGGCTTTGCCTCAATATAGGCCTCCGTTTCGGCAATCACTTCATCATTCTCTTGAGGTCTGCGAACAGGAAATAGTCGCTGGGGGCCAAATCCGGAGAATACAGTGAGTGGGGAAGCAATTCGAAGCCCAATTCATGCAATTTTGCCATCGTTTTCATTGATCAACACGTTGTTGTTTTTGGTTGATTATGAGCTCACGCGGCTCCCACTTTGCACAGAGCTTCCGCATGTCCAAATACTCGTGAATAATATGATGTACACGTTCCTTTGATATCTTCAGAGTGTCAGCTATCTCGCTCAACTTCACTTTACGGTCATTCAAAATTATTTTGTGAATTTTTTTGACGTTTGGTTTTTCTGGTGTAACCACCTCTTTTGGGCGTCCACTGCGTTGTGCATCGTCTGTGTCTGCACGACCACGTTTGAATTCACGAAACCAATATTTTATATTAGTTGATTCTGCTGGTGCAGAGTCCGGGTAACATTTATCAAGCCATTGTTTGGTTTGCACAGTATTTTTTCCCATCAAAAAGCAGTGATGAATCAACACACGAAATCCGTTTTTATCCATGTTTTTTTCAATAACAAAAGTGGCTTCACTCAAAACGCAATAACTCACGAACTAATCGTCCGATTGCTGTCAAATTTTGACACGAATCGTTTGAAGGTTGGTACTAACTGAAAACCATATGGATTTAATACTACTAACGCCATCTATATGTCAGACAGAGACTTATCTACCGATCTGTTATGTTACCAGCCATCCACTGTTCACGAAAAAATACTTACAATTTGTGGAATGCACAGAAAATAATGATAGCGACATGTTGCATCTGCAATGTAAATAAAAGGGGGCTATCCAGGACAATTTAAACTTTTTCACCCATTTAAAACGAAAGCATCCTCAAAAATATTCTCACACTCGAGTTCGGGGATTCTGGGGCACCTATTTATAATGAAGAAACTAAAAAATCATTGAAAAGCAGCTCAATCAATAGAAAGGGAGCAAATGTTTTAACAAAACATGTGGAAGACGCATTAATAGTTTTATTATTCAAGATATACGCATAGAAACTGATTCTTTCCAGAGTTTGATTGCGATATGCCTCGGATATTCGAACAGAACAGAATTACCTTTCAAATTAAAGAGTGAAAGAACCGTCAAAAGAAAATTTTGCGTTTTGTATGATGAACACGTGAAGAATCTCGAGACAATCTTAAGCAAGCAAAGATGGTTTTGTTTAACTATGGACATTTGTTCATGCAAAGACCGCAGTTATTTTGGCGTTAGCATTCACTACATTTATTGTAAATTCACTACATTTAAAAACATTTGAGCGAAAGTCATTTTGAGTTGTCAAGACTTTATATCGCCACATAAACATGAACTCATAGCGGAACTCCTCCAAATGCTGCACTACAAATTTTCCCTGAAATCATCATCTATTGTGGCGTCAGTTACTGACAATGAAACTAATTTTGTGTGCACCTTCAAAGTTTTTTGGAGAAACCAAGAAGAGATCCTCCATTTTTTTGAAGAGTTAAGAAGAGCATTCAACAAAAATGATAGTGAAGATATTTCTCAAGATCCAGAGTTTGTGAAAATTACTGATATTTTAATTGAATTATCAGATGAAAAACTTTCTGAATCAGATTTGGAAAATGAAGCACGCGATTTATACGACATAATTGACTCGAGAGATGAAGAAAATGATAATTCAGTAAACAATGAGGATAACTCGAGAGATGGTTTGGATTAAGAATATATTCATAACTTCATCAACAATGAAAATTTGAACAAAGATGATTTGCTTGTGCTACTAAACCGAATTCCATGCAATACTCATATTTTGAATTTGATTGGCGGTGTTGATAGTTCGGCCGCTCATAAAATGAAACATATTCGACAATTTATGAGAGCGTATTCGAGAAGCTGAATCTACTATGGGATGCAAGTAGTGAACAAACAACGAGTGAAATCATTATAAAATGCTTGGGCCGTTACTTCAATAAACCGGATAAAACACGATGGAATTGGTTATACGATAGAATTTCCGAGATATTGCGATTTGATACTAATAAATTGAAACTGACCATGATGTCTCTGCAGATAAGCCTATTCACAGAGAATCAGACACAATTTTTGCTCGAGTATAAATTCGTATTGGAACCAATTGCTCGAGCACTAGACAACTTACAACATGGTTAAGCCTTACGCAATCGTGTTCCCGGCGATATTCGACGCAAGCAAGAAATTGAATCGAATGAAAAATGGAAATTCAATAAAGTGTTGCAAGCCGTTGGTGACGGCAATTTTGAACGGATTTGGCAAACGTTTAGGTTACCTGCAAAAGCGACGCATCCCCATTTTAAGTTGAGATGGATAGCAATCGAAGAACCGACACCGAAGTATATCGAATGGGTTATAAACATCCTAGTGAACGCAGCTTACGAAATTTTCATTGAAAATTTGAATCACGAGAAAAATACAAGATCGGTCTCGAGAAATACAGAATCAAGTGAAACAACATCGGTTGAGGAAACGGGTAAGCCGAAAAATCATAATCAGACATCAGCTGCAATACACTGGAGTTTTTTTCTCTCATCAAGAAATTACTCTCGAGCATTTTTTTTTTTTTTTTTTTCTTTTTTTTGCGGGACAAGATTCAAAATTCCATTACACGTTTTACGCAGATAATGATTCTGACAATTCAACAAATTTGTTTTCAGCAGATTTTGCTCAAGCGAATGCAAATCATATCGGCGAAATAAGAAAATATTTGAAGTTGCAGTGCGCGAATGACATAAACGACTTGAATCAAGTGATGATGTTCGAAACATCAAACATCTCTATATGAAATTTATGTAATTATGCCATCCGAGTCAGACATAGAACGTCTATTTTTATTTGAAGGAATGACCATGAGACCGCATCGTCGGCACATGAATAGTGACATTTTCGAGAAAGTTATCATCCTCAAATCGAACTGCTATCCGCATCGCAATGACCAAACGCTTTTTTTGCTTTCAACTCGTGCTTTTGTACTATTTATATTCTCACTTATGCTAATTCTACTTCTCTTCTGCTTTTGCGTGAATAAGATACAAATTTAGTTGAATTGGCATTTGTGCATGAGCTCGGAATTAATAGCAAGCATTAGCTTCCTTTATAATGGCTGTAGTTAATGGCATTGATTGTAAGTAATTGTAGAAATTCTTGAGGCTTTTAATAAGCTTTTCATTAGTCAATCAATGATTGAATTCAATCCTAAATTTCAGTTGGCTCGAGAAATTCTGCAGAAATTGAAATTGGGACTTCAACAACTCACTGACGTAAACATTAAATATATTCATTCATTCATTCATTATTCAGTATTTATAGACTGATTTGTGTACCGTTATGTGTGTTCAGTCTTTTTCGTATTCAATGAATACCACCAGCATGAGAAATATTATTCGAATACATTGGTGAGAGGCTTGCAGGGCACAACTGCACCGCATTCGAGTACTTGGGCCCATGAATGGCTACTACCTTTATTATTATTATCAAATATATCATCCCGGATAATTAACCAATGCATATCTTGTAAATAAATATCAACCTTTTTTTCATTTTTTCATAACAATATTATCATTTTATTCGAATAACTTTGAAGTGCCTTCCTATTTAACATAAGTAAAATGAGATAAAATATAAATGAAACTTAAAGTACTTTCCATCGTTTGATAGACTTCTTTTGATGCTTTGAGAAGAAAATGAAAATAAAAATGTTGTTTTGAAAATCGAAATTCATTGATTTGAGTTTAAGAACGAAATGTAATGCATGAACAAATTCATGCGAAGGAAGTGATAGCTGTCACCACTTGTGAGCATTTTTATTCGCAAATGCTCAGTCTTATTAGGAGTCCTGAAGAAAGAAAGAGGCTGTATTCTTTTGGATAAATTAAGTGGAGTGGAGTGAGAAATAAATATCGGGTTTTTTATAAGCTTTTCCCAACAATAAATAAATTTATCAATATGTGTTTCATTCAGATAGTCTAAGATAGGATTCGTTTTCTATCTTCTTAGTTTTGTATTATTTCTGGTTGTACGAAACCGTCTCGAGTTGACCCGTTGCGAATCAATCAATTGGGTTTGTTTCTGTATCAGCGAAAATCTCGAGAATTCCATTCATCATCACTGAGGGATGGCCCTCTGCTTGTTGTGGTGGTTGATTATGTGGATTTCGTGCAATAGCACCCGTAACTTTTTGTGGATCTGGATAATTTCGGTACAAGCCGCGATCGCTGTTCGAATGGAACGGTGCTACTGAAGCAACGGGAAAATTTTTGAGATCAACAAATGGTCGAATCACTCGAGCTAATGTCAATTTTTGTGTTTGTGTAGTAACATTCGTTTGAATTGAGTAAACAGTGTCAACACTGGGCATAGTCGCGAACGATAATGTGTTTACAACAGCTATGGTAGAATCAGTGCTTGTTGTCACAAATTCTTTAGTTACTGTTGTTGGATTCACATTTGTTACTCGAGTTGGACAATCTATAACTCGGTACCCGTGAGCATTTGGTCGCAATGTATTTGACAGCCTCGGAAGGAAAGCATATCCTATAAATTTGCTGAAGAGAACGCTGATAATTACAAAAGTATTATACAAGAGACACTAACGAAAAATCGCCGAGAGTAAAAGCCAAACAAACCTACTTGTTTGGTTTCCACTCTTGTCATTTTAGTACCCATGTGAAAATAAAGTGACTGGCTAATTTGGGACATAGTTGGCTGACTATGATTGACTTTTTTCAGTGCAAAAAGTAGTTGTTAATCGATTATAGTTGACTTCAGTTAACATGTAAGCAGTTAACTGCAATCGTCTTTAGTTGCCTAATTTGGGACAGTCGGCTAACTTTGATTGGTTTTCATACAAAATCAACATAGTCAGTCAGTCAGTCAGTCACTTAATTTTCACACCGGTATTATTGTCTTTCGACGAGTGTTTTTTTGTTTGGCTTTTACTCTCGACGATTTTTCGTTAGTGTATTTTGTATAATATTTTTGTATTAGCGTTTTCTTCAGCAAATTTATAGGATATGATTTCCATTCGAGGCTGTCATTTGTGCGATCATCTGAAACATGTGTACATAAATGTATTCACCCGTTGTGCCATGATGGTATCATGGTATGAAATACCGCTCGAATCAGTGATTGAGGAAGTGATTGGCACTGGACTTCGCATTATTTCGAATATAATTCCCAACAAATAAAAAACTTTTGTGTTGAGCTAGAGCCGTGAATGTTGATATTTATTCAATCATTAAGATTGCGACGTTTCGCTCTTATTTAGGAGCATCATCAGGCTAAGAAAACGAACAATTACATTCGGTCAGTGACACTTGTCCACTTTGCAAACAATTCACTCAAAAATTGTTTGATGACCGTCCAAATTGTTTAAATAATTTGATGGTTAACAAAAACCATAAACTGGACGCTATTAAGAAGCAGTTTTTTCAACGACATAATTTGTCTTTTCACGACAATTGGTTCAGAAATTTGACCAATATTGATTTCCCTATGGAAATCAAATGGCTCTCATTGGGAAAAAATTTTGCAATTCCAATCCAGCGTAACAATTTACCGTTATTCATATTAATTGCGGACGTGGAAGATTGCATTAAATGCATTGATGATGAAAAAGAGAGAGAAATCACTCGTGCACGTATCACACAATTGTTGTCGACACCTAGTCCTAACCATCGTCTTGGTAATCAAAACCAAATCGATAAAGCCATCCTTAAAATTCACTACGATTGTATTTCCTTTCTTAAGAAACATGATGACATCATTATTGTGCAAGCTGACAAATGGGGGTGCTACGGTGGCCTTGCGGAAGGATGATTATAATCAAAAAATGTTAGCCATACTCAACGATACATCAACATTTGTCCCAGTCAGTCAAAATCCACGATCATCGCTTGAAAATAAAAGCAATAAACTGATAAAGATAGATGTAAAAAACAGTTTTGAGGTGAAGGAAAAATTAAAACGCATCAGTGCATCAGCTGCGGAAAATATAGTTTCTTTCGATGTCGTTAGCTTATTCCCAAGCATTCCAATTGATTTGGTCATCAAAATACTGGAGTCTAATTGGGATCAATTTAAACACAAACTTCTTGTTCCACGAGAATTATTCTTTGATATTCTACGGTTTGTTTTGATTGACTCAACTTTCATGGAATTCGGCGGCAAAGTCTACAAATCAATCAATGGATTGGCAATGAGCTCAAAAATCTCACCCACCATCGCAAACTTAATAACAAATGAATTATTAGACACAATAATTCCTTTGTTACCATATCGTTGCAAATTATTTGTAAAGTATGTCGATGATTTATTGGCCATTGTGCCGAAACGACATGTACAACGCACACTTAATTTGTTAAATAGTTATCATCAAAAAATGATTCAATTTACTTTTGAAGAAGAAAATTTGGGTACTATTCCTTATTTGGATTTGTTGACAATTCGTAAAGGTGATGGTAGCCTCACCACCGATTGATACAGAAAGAACATCGCATCAGATAGTCAATTATGCTATTTCTCTGCTCATCCATTCCAGCAAAAAATGAATGTTGCTTTCAAATTAATTTATAGAGCATCAAAACTGAGCGATACCCAGTTTCATAAAGCAAACATTAGTAAATGTTTTGGTATTTTATTAAAGAACAAATACCCTTTGAATAAAATAAGGAAGCAATTCTTCAAGGCACGCACAAAAATTGACTTTGAAAACATTGATGCCTCAATTATTCCCACGCAGCCATTTTCATTGTCAAACTCAACAACACACACCATCAGAAAATGCATAACATACATTCCCAATGTATCCGACAACATCGCCAAAGTGATCAAATCAAAGGCATCTGATATCCAGATTTGTTATCGCCCGTGTTTAAAACAACAAGCAACTAACTTCAGCCAACTTAAAACTAAACGTAAAATTGGTGAAAAAACGAATGTGATTTACCGAATTCCCTGCAATGGAAAAGATGGTATAAAATGTGATTCGTCTTATGTTGGTCAAACAAAAAAAATTTTAAACACGAGATTAAAATAACATTCTCGGGATGTTCAGTTCGATGCACATACTGAAAAAACTGGAAAAACAGCAGTTGTACACCATCTCCAGCAGACAGGGCACATTCCTGATTTTAAGAACGCACGCATTTTGGACACGGAATCATTTTTATCAAAAAGGTTAACGCTTGAGGGATTACACATCCAAAACAATCACACCTATAACTTGAGATGTGATACTGACAATGTTTCCAGTTCATATTGCGCGCCATCAAAACAACATCGAATCAAACAAAAACATAAACATTGAATTTGCACTGTCTCTCAACATAAATGTTTCTGTTCTTTCATCTGTATTTGTGTGTGACGTTTTTGGTCGGTGCTAGACACTTGCACTTGTTTATGCAAATGTGTTTCATCGACAACAGAGCCGACGGCTTTCATCGCACATAGATTTAGTTAGATGTCAAACGTTTATCGCTATTGTTATTGACTGTGAAACTTTTTGAGCCCAAATTGAATCTCAATTTTTATTTGTAATTTTAAGTTTGTTTAGTATAAAAACATTTCCAATTGTTTTTATAAATATCTAAACGCATTAAGTGTACGACCATAGATTGGTTTTTTGTTCATAAGAACACACGGAATTTAAATGAAAATATTATTTTCTAATATTTTGTTCCCCTTTTCATTTGGTTCGTATTGAAAATGTTGTTTCATATTTTTGTTGTATTTGACTTGCTTGTTTTGAATTTGCCACGTTTTTCTTTGACAATTGATATGATTTTGAATGATTTGCAACGACATGGTCTGCATCACACCACCTGAAAAATGAAAAAAGTATCAATCAAACGTCAAAAACGATCAAAATATCAGTGGTAAATTAGTTTCTGTGCTGCAAAATGGCAAGAAAAAATGAAATAAGTCCAGAAAAACGCTCACAAATTGAAATATTAAAAAAAACTGGCAAATCATACGCCGAAATCGCCAAAATATTAAAAATTTCGAGGAGTGGTGTGCAGAAATGTTGGCAAAGATTCATTGAAACTGGCAGTAACATGAACAGAGCTGAACGCGGACGACCACGAAAGACATCTAAGAGAGATGACAACCATATTTTATTGATTTCCAAGGCAAACCGATTCAAATCAGCGTCAGATATTCGAGCTGAAATCAATCAAATGGAAATCAGTGCTTTGGTCAGATGAGTCAAAATTTCAATTTCTTTTTGGCAGTAATCGGCGTCAATTCGTCCGTAGAAAACCAGGTGAACGGCTCAATTCCGATTGTATTGCGCCAACTTTAAAACACGGCGGCGGTTCTGTGATGGTTTGGGGCTGTTTTACGTATGATGGAGTCGGCCAACTCAAGTAAATTGATGGAAAAATGACAAAAGAGTCATACCACAGCACTTTTCGATGCCATGCGATTCCATCTGGAAAGCAATTTATTGGTCGTGGATTTATTTTCCAGCAGGATAATGATCCAAAACACACTTCTGGATTGTGCTCCACTTATTTACAAAATAAACAAGACCTTGGTGTGCTTCAAGTCATGGAATGGCCACCACAATCACCAGATATCAACCCAATCGAACTTCTGTGGGACGAACTCGATCGCCGTGTGAAATATTTGCGACCAAAAAGCTTTGTACATCTCTGGGAATGTCTGAAAGATTCTTGGCAAAACATATAAGTGGAAACACTGCATAATCTTGTTGAAAGATTGCCCAAAATATGCGCTGCACTCATCAAAGCCAGAGGTGGCCATTTTAAAGAAAATCGTCTTAAGTAGATTTTTCTCAATTTTGATTTGTAAAAGTCATTTAATTTATACAAAATGAATATTAGTCACTAGAAGTGAATTCGTAAACATATGTGCCTTCAAAATGCAGATAAAGTCATCTGATTTCGTTATAAAGACAAAAAATTGATTTTCTCTTGCTGTATCCATATTTTTGGCCTGTACTGTACGTTCAATTTTTCTCTCTCGAGAGTCAGATAAGTTTTTTCTGTAATTCACACAATGTTCGCCGGAGAAAAATGAACACATTTTGATCTAAAACAATAAAACAACAATACCATTGAATTGTCACAGTCAGTTGTGTCTGACAGTTCTCTCAACATAAAAGAGTTTCAACGCACCCCGTAAAGTAATGCAGCCGTGTAATTCCAGAATTACGCATTACAATTACTATTAAATAACGCAAAAAATAATCCCCGGCATAACTTTTTGCGTTATTTAATACATAGTAAGTGTAATTCGTAAATTAGTAATTTTCCAGACTCTGAAGTTACCTAAAACAAATTATCACACAATTCTTATACTTCATGCAACATTTTCCATGAATTGCACTAAAATGTGAGGGATTTCTATTTTATCACATTTGATGGGAAGTTTTGACGTTTATTATTCACAGTGCTAGGGTTAAGGCTACGCTAATACATATGTGAAAAATGAACATATTAAGGCCCATTGTGTGTGGCTTTTAAGTTGATAGCACAGCTTCTGATCCGTACACAGCTTAAGATCCGTACATGCAAACAGCGCCAATCAGATGCATCAAATTTGAATTGAGGTACAGATTTACGTAGTGTGACTTGCTATGTAGTTTGCATAGCGTAGTCAGTACACGTAGTCAAATCGCTGCACCGCCTTGATATCTTCATTCCACCATTCGGTCATCTTTCTCCCATTCTTGACTATAAACATGCTACAACACTCTTTTGCTTCTTTTACGATCACTTCATTAAACAAATTCCATTCATACTCAATATCAGACGCTTCATTCACTTCGACCTACGCAAATTTTTCCTGCTAAAAAATCTCTCACTACATTCACATCTCGCAATCGGTCCACTTTCTTACGCCACGCTTGCTAATGCAAAGTTTGCTGGCTACCTAGTAGTGTTCAGAGTCTAGACCAAAACTTCTATACACTCTTGTATTTAAAACTGTTTTGCGCAAGCTTGCTTCAAAGATAATGTAATCGAGAAGAGATTATTGATTCTGACCAGGATTTTCCCACAAATAAATGTGAATTTTCTTGTGCTTGAAAAATGAATTAGTTACAATATAATCTGAGCTCTGGCAAAAATCGAGTAATCTCTTCCCATTTCCATTCGCGGCAGAATCTTCACCAAATTTTCCCAGTACAGCGGACAAATTTGGATCGTTTCTATCCACTCTCGCATTGAAATCGCCCAATAGAATCACTCTTTCACTACCCTTTCTATCGACTACGTCATTCAGATCAATGTAGAAATCATTCAAATGGTCCGAATCTGCCCCTTCACAAGGCGAATAAATACTCACAAATCTATAAATTGCTCCCCCAAGTTTAATCGAGATCCACGTTAATCTTTCATTTACGAATCTATGACTGACTACTGAAGACTCTACATTTTTGTGAATCAAAAACCCTACGCCCCAATTGGCTCTTCCTCTAGAAACACCTGACAAAAATACGCGATAATTCCCTTACGTATCCTCAAACTGTGCTTTAATACGAACATCACTTAAAGCTAAAACATCCAAACCAAAAACATTCGCTCTCTCAACTAATTCGTACTGCTTCAACTCAAAACCCCCCCTCAAATTTAAGGTTCCAATATTTAAAACAGTTTTCAACTGCGCAGCTGCGGTCAGGTTCCGGGGTGGGCGAGCTCCGTGGACTCCCTCGTTCGAGGCACATTGTTTCGATTTGAAGATCAGCAAATAAGAGATATGGTACTTCATGGCAAAATTTGCTTACGGGAAGAATCTATCCTTAGAATCCTGTTTAAAACATCATATAACAATAAATTTCATATTATAGCACTTACGATTTTATGAACGATAACGTCATGAATGAGAAATAACAAACTTTGACATAAAGAGCTAACATTAATGTTAATGCCAACACTTTTCCAGTCACCAAATCGAACGAATTACAGATCTTCGTCTTGAATGATTTCAAGCTCTTCCTCACTTACGTCATTAGTTACATCAGGCTCGTCCAAAAATATGCTTTTTTTCTTGGCTGATGCGTCACATGTTGAAGATTTTTCGTAACTGATCTATGTTTTTCTCTCTTGCAACGGCTTCATTGTCAATAGACCCATTGTCACTTGTATTTTCACCCCAGCCGATTTTATCTGCATCGACTCCCAAATCATGTGCTCTAGTCGCCAAATCTTCAGGAGCATTTGAACAACATTCAATGAACACTGTCCATTCCGCTTGTTTTATTACCAGAGCCAATTTCATGATCGTCACCAATAATTGTATCGCCATGGTATGTGTCATTTCAGACATCCTTACTTACATTCCTTGAAGTGGTACCAATGTCACTTGTATTTTATTCGAATGAAATTGAGTCACCAAAGTTATTGTCATCAATGTCCATCGAAAGGTTTGCATTGTTGTTTGTGGTTTCATGAATGTCGTCTTCATTAGCGGCTGTACCAAATTTTGATTGTAGATTTCTGGCAGCAATCTACGATATGACATCAAAAAAAGTTCGGCATTTTCATATGAATCGGTAAGAATAAATCTGACCTCCAAACTTCATACAAAATAAAACTGAAACATCAAATTATTTGAAAATAAATGTGTAACAAGCCATTAAGTGTACATAAATCTGCAACATATAGATTGTCAAAATAAAAGTGCAACATGAATTTTGATTCTCGTTTGGAATTAAGCAGTGAAGGTTTTCGATAGACATCTGTAGACATAGACCATTGTCTATTCAATCGATTGGCATAGGCAAAGTGTAGGCAATGTGTACATGTACATAACTAAAAACGTTTGTGTTAGTTTGCATTTGTGTGTATGCGTGCGATGAGTGCGTTCTATACAGATGCCAGTTATTTTGAAACATCTTAGTGTTTCAAATCATGCAATTTAAAAGAAATATAGTTTTTTCTAAATTAAAATTTTGAAAAATTGGAAAACAAAATATTAAGAATTTTTTTCTAACTTAAATTCACCAATAAACACGAAAACAAGCACGATTGCGACGAAGCGCAGCGCTACAGTGTCAACATTGAGAGCAAACGTCATGACATTCATTTAAACACACTATTTCATTGAGCACAGTTTCAGTTGCGTTCGGAGTATCGTACGAAAATAATTTTTTTTATTTAAAATAAAAATCGTGCGCAAATAAATTTTTTTCTTAAAATCAAACAACAATATCGAACGAAAAATGTGCGCAGCCGTCATACTTAAACATTCTTTACAAAACATTGTGGTTCCAGTTAGTTGGATTGATGGTTTTCAAACACATGTATTTGGAAACCACGGTGCAATTCGAAGTAACGAGTTTACAATATTTTATTCGAACAATTTGGACAAGCAAGCAAATTTTGATCAAAATGCTGCTATGAATACAAGTCAGGAAACCGGTCGAAATGTAGCTGACACCACGAACGAGGAATTGAATTGCACTGCTACACCAGTACAACAACCTCAGTCAATCGAAGATTCCGATCGAAATAAAGCCGATACCACAAACGTTGAATTGAATCGTGATGACCAAAATCCGAATGAAACTGTTGATATTGTGCAAAGTGGTGTTGCCGACCGAAACACAGCCGATACCACAAAAAGTGAATTGAATCGTGATGACCAAATTTCGGATGAAAACGTACGATCTGAAACCAGTTTTGAATGGGTGCATAGAGAGATTTGATCAGGGATTTTAGTTGTACTGTTATTTTAGTTGTATTGTTATTTCGTATGAAAACACTTACCGAATATGTACCGACAAAAATCGTACGAAATGTCTGGATTGCTC
Source organism: Obolodiplosis robiniae (assembly GCA_028476595.1). Taxonomy (NCBI): domain Eukaryota; kingdom Metazoa; phylum Arthropoda; class Insecta; order Diptera; family Cecidomyiidae; genus Obolodiplosis; species Obolodiplosis robiniae. The sequence continues at coordinate 11,055,516 of CM052017.1, read as the reverse complement.
TAAAAATCCAATGGCAAACAACTGTATGCTGGTTTCTTGTCTTCCTCTTAAAAATTTCTCTTGAATTCTTTTTAAATTAATCATGAAAAAAAGCATTCAATTTTGATTTTTATCGAAACAATAACAGAAAAATACTCACCTCGTGTCCACCGCTAAAAGTAGTGCGTATACAATGACATCACGTCAAACTTAGACGTCAAACGCTATGAGTGCGTCTAATTCCTGTGTGAATTTAAATTTTCATAGGCTGCCTATAGACATGCCGATAAATTTGTTGTCTATAGTCATGTCAATCTGTTCTTCACTGGAATTAAGCATGAAAAAATTGCATCAAGATATATATGAAAATAAAAGTGAAACGAAATTTATGTTTCACTTTCATTTTGATCCAACTTTATGTTTCAGTTTTATTTTGTATGTAGTTGGGAAAATGATACTTTGATGTAACATATTTGTATGAGTTTTGGTTTGTTTGGCGCTGTCTCGTTAGTATTGTTTATTATTTTAACTGTTGTAGTAATGCCTATTATTTGATGCTGGATCGGTGAATTTTTCTCACTAAGACAAATAAATTTCGAAAGATGAACGGTAAAAACTCTTTGTAAATATTTTTTCCCATCTTCTCTTAACTATTTATATTGATTTCACTTGCAGTGCAACAAAATTCGAATCAGAAAAAGTGGAAAGGAGAGATTTTGTTAGATATCAATCGGGGTCGTGTTTCATCACACCAAATTCATATGAAAATTTGTCATAATATCATGAAAAGTAAACGTTATTTTATCCCGGAAAATTCAAAAGCATGTAAACTTCACTGCAATTACTCGGTTTGGCTAACAATGAATATTTAAAAAGAAAAGTGTGCATTCATAACGGAAAATATTGAAGAGATGGTTGATTTATTGCGTCAAGATCCAATAGATACGAAAGATACTATCTACGGTATATGGGTTGATTAAATTATTTTTAGAGTTTGAGTTACATCGATGTTATTACTTTCACAGTGTTTCAAGACAAAAAAAGAGATAGAGACATGAAAATGAACACTGGATTGACGCACTTGATCTTCATAATTGTTTGCCGTCAGTACGATCAGGAAACAAATGTGAAAAAATGTCTGCAGATTCGTTATACATGTTTTTGCTAAGAGTACGAACTGGGCCAGTCTACGAAGATATCGGATGAATTTTTAAAGTGAGCGATAGAACGGCCATTTCGAGATGTGATGATGTTCCAGCTGCTATGGAGAGTGACTTCACTTACAACAACGAAAATTATGTTTGTAGCTGCGAAGAATTGGCCAAACAAACAACGGAAATGAGCCGAATTCTTTTTCACGAATGGCACTATTGTTTTCACCATGGGCCCTATCCTGCAACATAAAATGATGGTCAAATCATGCAATCAATTGTTGAGAGTACTACCGCCTTAGACAATTTGATTGGATATGATGTTATTTTGCTTGACAGAGGATTTCGTGATTGCGTTGGTTTTTTGCAAAACAAAGGTTTGGGGGTGAAAATGCCAAGCTTGCTTCAAAAAGCACAAAATAAACATCAGCTTACGACTAAAGAGGCAAACACATCTCAGGTTGTAACCGCAAACCGTTACGGAGTTGAGACCCGTAACGACCATTTAAAGAGATTCAAAATATTTGCATTTTCAGAAAATCGTCCGCAAAGATTAATTTCAAAAAGAAATCAAATCGTTCTCTCAATTTCATAATTTTGATGAATTGCCATTGCTGACTGAGATGGATTTGATAATGATCCCCCTGGGTAGATACCAAATCAGACAGGCGGCATCCTATTTTCAAGAGCACATGAAAAATTACAATTTTGAATTTGTTATATATGTTTGTCCTGATGATGATGATGATGATGATGATGTTTGTCCTGGTGATATGTGTGAAAAGTTCTGCTCAGAATTTTTTGTTGACAAAGAACCAACACTTCTAATGGCACGCCCAAAGTCCCGTTATCGAAGCAGCAGGAAACATGAGGCATAAGTGATGGTTAAGAGCCAAAGTGTAGGATTTGGTTCGGTCTTAGCATATTGCTGCAGTTGCTATAATGGTCTCAGAACGGTGGGCTATTGCGCTCATGTTATGAACATTATATGGTTGGCGTTATAAAGGGTGCCCAATAGGGATGATACATTTTTCAATAGGGATTACTCAGCTCCTGTCGAATAAATTATTTATTTCATGCTGTCAAAATATTTAGTATACATTGCCATTTTACCATGCATTTTTTCACGCTTCCCGATCGTTTGAAAATTATTAAAAAATACTACGGAAATTCCGGCTCAGTTGTCCGTGTTTTACGTGATTTTAGTCATGAACTCGTTCGTTATCACCACTTCAATACCCAAGTTATTCGTCGCACTGTGGAAAAGTTTGAGCGTGAGTACACTTTCTTGGACCTTAAGCCACCAACCAGAGCAAGATCTGGTCGAATCGAAGAAAACATAGACGCTGCAGCGGTCAGTCTTGAGGATGACCCTCAACAAACGATTCGGCATCGTTCCGAGCGATACCGAACGATGTTAACCGATTTTCTGTGGCCAGAACTTGACAACGTCGATATCAGCGAGATATGGTTACAACAAGACAGCGCTACGTGGCACACAAGCAACGAAACAATGAATTTGCTGGAAGAGAAATTCGGTGAGTGGACAATCTCGCGTAATGGTTTTGTCAATTGGCCGCCGCGATCATGCGACTTGACTCCTCTCGACTTCTTTCTTTGGGGGTACGTCAAGTCGTTGGTCTATACCAACAAGCCATCCACTTTAGAAGCTCTTGAGGCCAATATTAGAGACGCCATTGCTGGGATAACGCCGCAGATATTGGACAGGGTCATCAAAAATTGGGCCGACCGTATGATGAGCTGCAAACGTAGTCGAGGTGGTCATTTGAATGACGTCTTGTTCCATACATAATGGCATAAATGTAGCTTCAAAATAAAACCAAACTAATCTCGAAATCTCAAGCCGTTATTTTTTTAATTAAATTGTATTTTATTTTTTTTGTATCAATCTTATTGGTTCACCCTTTACATTAAAAACAGAAGAAATATGCACCGTCCAGCATCTTTTTTGAATAACTATTTTAATGAAACCTTCGATTCTGATTGTGATTCCGAAGAAGAATAGAATTGTTATTGTGATTTTAACTTACTAAAGAAACATTCAGAAATACATCATTTTTCTTCTAGAATTTAAGTTTTTTCATATATTTGTAACTCAATTTAGAATGATATAATCAAAATAAAAATAGCTCTTGAATAGAAATTTTTGGAATAACATTGAACTTTCAGTGGAGAACTGAAGAAATATAAGCAATTTGAAAGTTGCGCCAAAGTAATAGTGTGTGTGTTACTTTTATTAACATTCCTATCCCAAATGAAATAAAACTCAATGAAAGTATTATTTCATCTCTATAATATGAAATTTAGATATATAGGGCGCGAAAGTTATCTTTAATGTACGTCAAAATATGAAGTGACATATTGGTTTGACAGTCAACTAATACATTCCCTCTTGAACAATACACCAAAAGTCTTGCTAAAATTTGAATTCAACGAAATGGAAATAACAAAAGATGTAAAAGTAGTATGGCACAGAATCGAATTAGATCTTCAGATCAAAATCCCAAGCCACATTAAAAATGCATTTTCGTAAGTTTTAACTTCAAGTCTTTATGGTTACACTGAGGCGCTGTCGCTTAACACCATTGATGAAGCTGCTATCAAAGATATGGAATTATTCGATTATATTATGCTAGCCGTTCGATTAATTCGAGAAAAGGAACTTTTTCTCCATTTATAGCCTCAATCATACAGAATTTAGATTCAGTGAATACGATTGCGATTTAATTATGAGAGTTGTTGAGCATGTGAAGCGTATGTTGAATTTTGAAGGAAGAGCCTATTTCTCTATGCAAGAGAACGATATCATTTTGTCCAATCGATTCTGGTACTTTCAACAACAAATGAGTGAAGAAAAGCACAAATCCAACCAATTCAACACGCAAACACACCGTATTTTAGCCAAGTTACTTGGGCCAGTCGACCGAAAGATGGTTATCGTTTCGATGAAGAATTGAAATGTTATGCTTCATATCTACGATTTTTAGCTGGTCCCTTAGCATATGAAACACTTCTACGGAATTTGCCACTTGGATTGCCTTCTTTGGTCACAACTAATCGCTTCATGGCACGATCACACCGTAACATTATAGAGGGAGAATTGCGATGCGATGAACTTTCATCAATTTTGACTGAACAAGAGCTTCCTCTTTGTGTTTCTCTGTCTAAAGACGCAACCCGTGTTGTTGATCGTGTGCAGTATGATGCGCAAACCAACTAGCTGATTGGAATTGTATTACCCACAGACAATAATAGAATGCCAACACCGTTTTGTTTCAAATCTAGATCGGCTTCGGAAATTAGATTTCATTTTGCGAATGACACTCCTATAGCAAACTATATTGACACAATTATCGTCAAACCTTTGAGCCCGAATGCGTCGTCATTTTTTTTGCTAGTATGCGGAACAGACGGTAAATACACATCAGATCATGTTTCAGAAAGATGGAACTATGTCACCAAAGAACTGAACAAGCGTGAAATCGGTGTATTAAACATCTCAGCTGAGAGTGGACCGGGAAAGACCGCGGCGTAGGGAAAGTTATCTCATCTTGGGAACACATCATCCGATATTTTGACTGAAGTTGAATGGTTTAAATGCGGTAGCTGTCCAAATCAGCCGTTTTTTGTTCACGATACAAACCATATATTGACTAATCTGAGAAATTGGTTTTTAATAACGAAAAGCAGGACGGAAGTAAATATTCTATTTCTGCGAGCCACCTACAATATTTAATATAGAATGAAAACAAAGATAATCACTTCTTAACGGAAACTACGCTCAACCCAATTGATCGACAGAATATCAAATTTAGTGGCTGATTTTAACGACACAACAATTTCGCCAAAAGAAAGACTCCAAAAAATGTGGTATTCTCTGTCATAGTTAGATTATGGAGAAGATATTATTTACGAGCAAAGTCACAAACAGTAAAAAATGATTTCTTAACGGCAAATTGCTGCATATATTTAGAATTGAACGCGCATAGCTCGCTTCTTATTATTTTATTTCTGAAAAAAATTGACAAACCACATTTGTTTCAAATTTGGAATTTCAACAGTCATCCTTGTGAGTCTTTCTTAAGACACATTCGTTCAGTATCAACAGTGTATTAAACTGTTACAAACTGCACAACAAAGGAGCTTCTTGGTCGTGTAAAAAATTTCGGTACTTCCGGTGTTTGAATACTGATTTCCTCCCGAGTATTTCTGCAGCTACGAATTTATAAGCATCAGAAATACACGAATTAAGAGATTTTTCAATAAGTCCCTGTGTAGAATGTTGGTCGATTGTTCCATAAATACCTAGTAAGTTCTTTGATGCAAAAAGGATGATGGCCTTCCATAATGGTCTATGAATATCTAATTTCCAAGGGCAGCCACACCAGCCTCTTTGTGGTTTAGCGGTTTAGCCGCCCACCCCAAACATAAATATATACATTCGACTTTATATATTCAGAAAAACTTAATCATTTGTATTAAGAAAAATAGTGCTCTATAATTCCGGTTTCAGAATATAATTTTATTGAATGTTCTGGATTAATAATAACTGACATTTTCAAAGATTGTCAAGCGGTGGATTTAAATGTATATTATATTGTATTGCGATATATGAAATGGGTCGTCACAAATTACTAAAATGAAATAAAATTCAATTGAAAAATAAAACAATTTAAAATAAAAAATTACTGTTGTTTTCAATCGAAAATTATGAAGACGCATTTCGTTTAACACATATAAATATCTGATACGAATAAATCCATTGCGTTAAAATATCCAGCAATATACTTATTGTTTATACTGTACGCAACAAAAGATGAATATGCATTACTTGCTCAATGAATCGCACATATGTTGAATTGGTGTTTTGACAGGCCCATGTTTTTGAAGCAATTGCAATACCTCATTGGCAACAACATCCCAAAATGCAGTTCTTTTTGCATTTGGTCCTATTCCAGCGACCAAACCGTTGTTTGTAACATCAAGAAAATTGAATCCCGACGGTTTACTTGAACCAATCGCTTTGAAGGATCGAGAAGGATTATTTTTGCAGGCAGGATCTCTGTAATTTTCAACATGATAATTACATTTACATTTGATGAAATCAAAATGAATTTCATTGACAAAAATTACCCATATTTTACAAAATTGGAATACAATTTTTGTAAAATTCCCATCATTTTAATAGTTAATTTACTGCTTTCATCACTGCTTTCAGTTTCCTTTATTTCCTTGTATTTATCCATCATTCTCCGAGCCCTGAAGATATTTCATGAGGTCAATGATAGTTTACTAATTAAATAAAAAGTATAAAAGTATAACAAACTTACACAAATATCAAAAAAATGTCGTCTATATGCCCTGATCCCGGATATATATCGTAATGATTCATTTTTGTAGAAATTGACAAACTGAAAAAAAAAACTTTCTATGACATTTTTCGATTTCGAACATATCTCTATTATGAGACACTTACCGATGGTAAAATGTTGGTTTAGTTGATACTGCAACATGTTGCTCCAACCATTTTTCAATATAATAGACAGTGTCAATATCTCCATCCAAGATGAGCCGTTGAATTAGACGATCTTGGTTAGTTTTTGTTTTATCGAAAAAGAAATCCCGGATTTTTTTCAATATTTTCTTAAAGTCAGCCTGCAAATAAAAATAGGAATGAAATTCAAGAATCAATTCCGTTTCATTCGTTAGAAATGGAAAAGCATCAAATTCGACACACATTTTCCGCCATTGTTTTACTGTATCCGTAGACCGGAAGATTAATATTGAAACTATTCAAATATTCATTTATTCCTTCGGGAGTCGAATACTGAGGATCATCACGAGTGAAGAGTAGATGCTCCTACAAATATAAAAACTTGGATATTATACATTCTGTACTATCGATAATAATTAAAATAATAAGAATACATACATGCTGACTATAAGTGTAATATGCAGCTTTATTGATTTTGGTTTTCCTTAGTTTATTCATCGGATCTTCAGTAAGAAACGGATCTTGTGCGTTTGGAGCTGCACACACAATTATAAAAAATAATCCAGATTAACAACAATTATCATAAGAAATTGTACTAAATTCGTTACATTCAATTACTGTGCTCCAAGGAGATATTTTCTCCCTACTTGTCCAAATTATCGTCTCCGTAGTAAAATCAACTAATTTACTGGCATCAAAATGTTTTAGAAAATCAATAAGTTGTTCGTCAGTTATTGTATCCGAAGAAGAAACATGTCTCTTGTAAAGAATCTCCATCAAACATCGATGGTCATCTTTATAATAGGACCATGCGGCGTTTGGCGTTCCACCAATGTCGAGAAGTTGATTGAAATATTTTTGCGATTTCTCATTAATCATATGAAAGGCAGCTGATTTTGCACCTATATTTCAAACAATTTCAATCAAATTCAAAATAAGAAGAAAATATTGTCATTCAATCTTGTCAAATTTTGATTACAAAAGCTCATATACCAGAACTAGCACCACCGAGAGTAATCTTTTTGTTATCACCGCCAAAAGCAGCGATATTTTCGTGGACCCATTTCAAAGCAAGTTGCTGATCTTTTAATCCCATATTTCCCGAATATTCACTAGTTCCCAAAGACATGAAACCGAATATACCAAGTCGAAAGTTTATGGTCACAAGGATGATTTTATTTTCCATAAAAAAATCCGGACCGTATATTTTATCATCACCATTTCCTCCCCAATTTCCTCCACCAAGAATAAAGAATAGTACCGGCAATTTATCCGAGCCTCTTACGTCTGCCAAAATGAGGAAAATATTTAGTTTGAAAGATGTACTGAATCGGTTTCTATTTTCTCACCTGGAACATAAATATTCAAAAATAGGCAGTTTTCATCAACACTCTTCAAGGATCTGGTTTTTTGAGGACACATGCTTCCAAATGTAAATGCATCAAGCACATCCCACTTTCGCGCCGGAACAGGTGGCTATTGAAATAAATTTTCACATAATTTACTCCAGTTTGGAAATATGTTGACTTAGAAGACCGTCGACTAATGTGGGACATTTTGTCTAAGATCTGACAATTATGGTGCAATTTCCAATGCGCACAATTGCGATTCTGCACGATTTTCACCATAAACTTTTTATGGAGGACATCGTGTTCGTTCGCAATCGTGCGCCTTGGAAATCGCACCCTAATTATTATGATCATTTCGAACGAAATTGACATCTTCAGTAATCGATAGCTTTGCTCTTCATAACATACAAATATTCAGGCATATTCAAGCATATTTACTTGTATTTATATTATTTTGATAAAATACGATGGATAATTGTAGATATTCTGAATGTCATTTTGACTGTTAACGTCATTCCAGTGCTGGCGCCGGCGTCAACTTGAATCAATCTACATATACAAAACATTCTCATTCACTTCGTCAATTGAACGTGATAATTCAACTTTGAAAAGTCGAAACCCAAATCATTCCGAGTGAAATGTTGTAGTCTTTGCCACGGTATATAACGAATTTTATCGCCGACACCAAACAAATTTTCAATTTTGGAAAAATGAAGAAAAAAAGCGATGGATAACCCCGCAATATGTCATACAACAACACCATGTCATGTACAGAAATTGAAATAGTCGAATTGTTTGGCAAGTTTTTCCAGAGCGTATATGCTCCAAGTAACAGTAATTTTGACATCGATCAAATTTCGAACGAATGTATGAACGATGACTGTTTCTCGTTTACAATGGATGATATTAGTAGTTGTAGTCGCACTACAACCACCGAGCAGTACGCACGCTCGCTCGTCTAAAATCATTTTAACTTAACGTTATTCACCCGACAGTCATGCATATCATTTGCTCCACGTTCACAAATAAAATTAAATAGAATTAAATTAAGATATTTTCAAGAAAACGAAGTGAGTTTTATTTACTGCTTGTTGGGAACATTACAGAACGAAAACCGTAAGTAGTGAGTAAAGCCACATGGCTAATGGCTATACGACTTTCCTTTGAAAAACAACATGTTGCAGGTCTTTTGCATGTAAATTAAAACTGACATGAATATTTTGAGAAGATTCCGATTCAGCAGCTTAATTAATATTAAGTTCGAACCTTGAAACGAAGCTCATTAATCGGTGGCTCAGCATATGGAATCCCCTTGTAAGAATAATATGGCTTTTGGAGCCACATCGTTTTTTCCAGTTTACCTCGAACTACACCATTCGCTGTTTTTACAGTTTCCTTTGCGCCGCTCACTATGACTAACATAGTCGAACAGAAAAGAAATATGCCAAAACACAACATTCTCAATTTTTCAGTCAAATGTTTACTCTGAAAAACTAATTTAAAATGGTATATTATCAGCTGAAACTGAAGCTTTTAAAGGCGACATTTGTGAATAGAATTTCGATTTTTCTATTGTAGAATTTCAGATATTATCATTCATTTACAATTCAAATTATAACTCATGTGACTGCTGCATGCCTCATACCAGGTACTTGCACATGAAACCGCTGTATTTTTGCTAAAAAAACACGTTTATTTTAGTATGATGGCAAAACATATTTTATTTAAAGTATTGTCCATTCGAATCCGCACATTTCAGCCATCTTTCGGATAATTTATGAATACCGCGCAAATAAAACTGTTCGTCTTTTGACGCAAACCAGTCATCGAACCATTTTCTCACATTTTCGTAAGAAGTGAAGCGCTGCTCCGACAGTGCGTGACCCATCGAAGCGAACAAGTAGTAATCTGACGGTGCCAAGTCTGGTGAGTAAGCCGCATGCGGTAGCACTTCCCAACTAAGCGCCTCAATCGTTTCCTTGACCAGTCTTGCAGTGTGTGATGGAGCATTGCCGTGCAAGAGAATCAATTTGTGTTGCCTTTTTTGATATTCCGGCCGTTTTTGAAGCAATGCGCGGTTCAAATCGATCATTCGCTGTCGGTAGCGATCAGTATTAACCGTTTCACCAGGTTTTAACAGCTCATAATAGATGACACCCTTCTGATCCCACCAAACACCCAGCATTGTAGCATACCCATGATCTCTTGCGCTTAGGATTCTCGAAATATATCTATTTTTCATCGCCAGTCACAATCCGATGCAGAAACAACTTCCTTTTGTACCTTGCGAGCACTTGCGAGCAGCAATTCACAAGTGGTTTTTCGGTTTTCCTGCTGCCTTTCATTCAGTTCATGTGGCACCCATTTTCCGACCTTCTGGATCTTTCCTATTGCTTTCAAACGTCTGGAAATAGTTGCTGAGTCCACATTTAAGTTTTCTTTAAACGAAAGCAGAAAAGCAGTGCTGTCCGCATTTCACTATTTTCAGGCACAAAATCAGACATTTTTCAAGAGCGAAAAAAACACATTTTTGTACGAAACTTGAAATATTGTATATGGAGTATTGTTGACAGAAGTCATATTTACAAATAAACATGAACAACATGGTTTGACAGATCACACAGTACCAGCTATTTACCGCTATTGTCAACAGCGGTTTCTTATGCAAGTACCTGGTACTGGATAAATTATTTCGTGCATCTTACCAGTGTTGTGCTCAGATGACTCAATTTATCTATAGATAAGATATAGATGTAAACGCAACCAACAAATACAAGACTAAGTTTTGACTCAAGTAAGCACAGATTAGAAAATCACAAATACTTCATCCAATTTATTGATTCGAATATTGACCCCGAAAATTGAAAATTTTGTGGGGGAGCTGGATTTAAATCTCATCAGAATGACTTGAAAAACATAGAAAATAATATTCTGACAGTTCCAATAGGAAACAATGTGAACTTAAGATAGCCGCCATACAATTTTTCAGTTTTGACCCCGAAAAGACTCCAACAATCCGAAATTTTGCAGGGGAGGTAGTCCAAAATCTAGTCGGAATGACTTGAAATTTTGCAATACTCATTTTTTTCATAAAAAAATAATATTCTGAAAGTTTCAATTCGTTACAATGTAAACTTGAGATAGCTGCCATACAAATTTTTCGTTTCGACCCCGAGAAGATCCCGAAATTCGAAAGTTTTACAGGGGAGATAGTCCTGAATCTCATTGGAATGACTTGATATTTCGCATGCCTCATTTTTCCATAAAAAAATAATATCCTGAAAGTTTCATAATGATACAATGCGAAATAGTCATAGTCCCCATACAAATTTTTCGTAATTATATTGGAAAACAGCCCATTTTTTGATTCCACTCCACTAGAGCTACCCGAAAAAATTATCCGATTAGGCTGAAAATTAATAGGTTTCTATTCCTAATGAAGAAAAATGTGTGTGTAAATTTTTGTTCAATACTAAAATCAATTTTTTGAGTTATCGTGTTAACAAATTTTTGCGTACAACGGACAACGGACAACGTACAACGGACAACGTACAACGGACAATGTACCACACACGGATAAAAAATTGCTCCGGGAATGGTTGCAATCGTTTTTTCTAGGTTCAAAACGCATAGAAAACTTATTCCGAGCGTTTTGAATTTTTTGGACCGATCGCAATACTTTTACCACACACATTGGTGTGTGCGGAAAAGTGAAAACATCAACCATTGAACAAAACCTTGCCGCTTTGGAAGCAAAAATTACCACAAACAACGCAACGCAACGCACTCAAAACATTGTGCATCAAACACCGAAACCAACTCGCGCGACTTATTCGAATGTTGTCAAAAAAGCAAACGTCAAACCAACAATTGTGATTAAGCCAAAAACAAAACAAACGTGCGCGAAAACAATTGATGAAATTTCGATGAAAATAAACAAAAACGATATCAGCGTTTGTGAGACACGTAATGCTCGCGACGGTGTTGTTATTTTGCGCTGCCAAAACAAAAGTGATACATAAAAAGCAAAGCAAGTGGTTAATGAAAAGCTTGGATCGAATTACGATGTTATTTTACGGAAAGCGAAACAACCGCGTGTTCGTATTTCTAACATTGCAACAGACATTCCAAATGATTCAATTGTCGATGAACTCAAAAGAAACAATGAACAAATAGAAGACATTGAACTAAAATTGGTCACTGTAATTCCCCGAAAAATACGTTCGATCGAATCAAGCGATGCTGTCTTTGAAGTTTGCAGTGAATCATTTAATAAATTGATCGAAATTTCGATTTTGAATTTGCCATGGAGTGTATGCCGTGTTCATGAACACTTGCACGTCAAACGTTGCTACAAATGTTGCGGCTATTTTCACAATTCAACAGAATTTACGCAAACTCAAAGGTTTAGCCGTTGCTCTGGTCCACACAAGCACTCCGAATGTAAAAGCAAGCTGAACTGTTGTATAAACTGTAAACTTGTGAATGAAAAATTCAAATTCAATTTGAAAACAAACCATCATGCATGGGATAAAAATTGTTTATCAACGAAAATTAGCATCAGTGAGAAATAAAATTTTATACAACGAAACAGAATGGCAGTTAGAATCTAAAATAAATGTCATGTGTTCGAATATAAATGGACTACGATAACACGGAACTGAAATATGACAATAATTTTACGGAACTGAAATATGTGATACGCGAAAGAAAACCAAATATTATATTTTTAAATGAAACTCATGTAACGAGCGAATGTGATATTAGTGATTTAAGACTTAATGGATACGAATTTATAAATAGTGTGTCTCACTCTAAACATACTGGAGACTTGTGTGTTTTCGTAAACAAAAACATTAAATATTCTAATGTGTCTATTGTAAATGACCAAATTTCGTGGTACGTGTCTCTTGAACTCAATATAAATAAATTGTCGACCATACTTGCTGGTGTTTATTTATCGTCCAATAATGAACATACATAAAAAACAAACGCTAGATTCATTCGAGAAATGGCTCGAGAACAAACCAGTAACAAAAACAATAATGATCTGTGGTGATTTTAATATTGATTCGCTTTCTGATACAACACACAGCCGTCGATTAAAAAACATTTGTGAAGACAATGGTTTGAATTTCTTAGTGAACTCACCAACAAGAATAACGGACAATTCGTCGACCCTCATCGATTTGTGCCTTTCAGACATCAATTTAAATAAAATCAATTTTGATGTGTCTACTGATGATCAAATTTCAGACCATGCAATCTTAAACATTAATATTATTGGCCGTAGTGATAATAAGGGTAAAGTGGCCATATTTGGACCTTCAACTTTTTATGTACCAAATTCGAACCCAAGCCTTTATTTATATGTGCAATAAGGCTCATTTTAGCAGTTAGATCGTAATTAGAGACTAGGTCCGAATATGGCCATTTTACCCTTATAGCTAAAGCTTCCATCGACTTTTGGCGAAAAAGCCTGAGTTTTTGGACTAAAATGAATGAAAAGCCTGACCGACACAAAAAAAGTCTGACCGAAAAAGCCTGACCTTTTTTTTCATTCTAAATGCCAATAAATATGACTTTATTTAATATTAATTGATATTCACATTGAAATATGCATAAACGTAAACATTAAATTGGTTTCTGTGCACTGGTAGCACTTCGTCCTTCTTTTGCAATAGCGTACTTATCCCCCGAATGGATCTGGAATAAATAAAAATACAATTTTAGTTGCTAATGATTTAACTATCAATTAGGTATTCTAACATTTTCGAGCAAACTGCTGTTTTCTTTGATGAGTTTGTGAAATTCCTCGCAGTCTAATGTAATGTTGTGCTTTACCAAAAGCCAAGATTTCAGAGTAGCGTTGGAAAGAAAACTTTTTCTGTCAGTCCAGTAATTTTTTATCAGCAAAAATAGTCGTTCACAGACACAATTGGCACCTATTTTTTACGAAATTTCATATGTATAAAGGGTGATTTTTTAGCTGGTTTCTTTTTGACGTTTAATTTTTTGACAGTTGTCAAATTCCAACTGACGTCTGTCACAGTCAAAAATGCTCAGTATGCTTTGCAATTTCAAGATGGAAAGACTTACAAACGAGCAACGCTTGCGCCTCCAGCCACACAGCGGGTCCATCCATGGACGAACTGCGCCGTAAGTTCGGCGAACAGTTCATCTCTCGTTTCGGCCCCGTTCATTGGCCGGCCAGATCGTGCGATTTAACGCCCCTGGATTATTTTTTGTGGGGCATGAAATTATTTTCAAAAAGTAAATGGCAAGAACCAATTTATCGATTTCAATAAAGATTTGATTCACTTTTCGAAATTTTTTGCGTTTTTTTCGATTTTCAAAAAGAAACCACTTAAAAAATCACCCTTTATTAAAAGCAAAATATTGGTTTAAATATTAAAAAATTTACCTGGTATTACAAGTAGGTATTCAATCAACTTGATGAAAACACCAAATGGCAACGAATTTTGTTGTTTGTTGGCTCATCGAGTGCGATAAACGAATTATTTCAAAGAGAACATTTTGCGTGTAAAACGATGAAGATTCGGTCACATAATTTTATATTTTTTCTCAACTTTTTGGTATGCGAATAAAAATTTTACATGGAATTTTGTAATTGGCAGAAAATCCTGACAAGCCTGACATGAAATGAAAAAACCAAACCAGCCTGACCAGGCCTTGGCTGACATTTTTTGCTCGAAAAAGCCTGACCGATGGGAGCTTTACTTATTAATGAACATACGGCACCGATAAATCAGATGTGTAAACTGGCAAACTTCATTGATGAACTGTTTAAAGAATCTGCTACGCGTGCAAATTTTAAATCTCAATTAGTTGCCTGTGATAAATTGAATCTTAGGTTGAAACAACAACAAATCCAATGATTGTAATTAAACCATTTCTTTTTAAATTTCATTAGCATTGTTAATATTGTTATGCTGTGATTATGTGATATTTTTAGCATAGTTATCGAATGTAATATTTATACAAATTGTATTTATAATCATTCAACCTTGCAATGTTTGAATGGATTTTTCTAAAAGAAAATATACAGGTTTTAATGGTGGTGAGATCCGATATAATCGATTAATGACCCTTACCTTTTCCCTGTCAGATATGTTTACTTAAAAATGAATAAAACCAGCCAGTCTTTGGCGGTGTATTGTAAATAAAAATGTACTAAGACCTACTAATTAGTAGATGTTAGTCGCTAATAAAATAATAACTATTACTTCTTAGTGGCTACTAAGACCTACTAACTAATAAAATACTAATGGAAAAAACCTACTAACTAATAAAATATTTTATTATCTATTTTTTATTAGTGACATCAATGCAATAAATCAAGGTGAAGAACCAACTTTTTCAGCTGAAAAGAAATATGTATCCGATTACACAGGATCATTTATAATGTAATGTTTTATTTATTTAGAAATTTTCCATGAAATACAGCATGAATAGTTTTGTTTAATATAAATTTTGAGCGAATTTTGAGATTTAGTGATAGTATTTTGATTTTTGATTTCGTTTAGTAGTGAGTTGAACAATTTAATACCTTTATAAAGGGTGATTTTTTAAGTGGTTTCTTTTTGAAAATCGAAAAAAACGCAAAAAATTTCGAAAAGTGAATCAAATCTTTATTGAAATCGATAAATTGGTTCTTGCCATTTACTTTTTGAAAATAATTTCATGCAAATGTTGGCCGCGGCTACGGCGCAAATGGTCCATACGGGAAGTCCAATTTTGGCACACTCTCTCCAACATATCGGCCGGAATCCAACATATCGCCAATAACGCGTTCGATGTTGTCCTCCAAGTCGGCAATCGTTGCTGGCTTGTCCGCATAGACGAGAGACTTAACGTAGCCCCACAAAAAATAATCCAGGGGCGTTAAATCGCACGAGCTGGCCGGCCAATGAACGGGGCCGAAACGAGAGATGAACTGTTCGCCGAACTTACGGCGCAGTTCGTCCATGGATGGACCCGCTGTGTGGCTGGAGGCGCAAGCGTTGCTCGTTTGTAAGTCTTTCCATCTTGAAATTGCAAAGCATACTGAGCATTTTTGACTGTGACAGACGTCAGTTGGAATTTGACATCTGTCAAAAAATTAAACGTCAAAAAGAAACCAGCTAAAAAATCACCCTTTAGAATAAGGAGTTTTGACTACATGTTTTAATCATATTTGTCAAGCAAATCTCATTTGAATTTCTTAATACTAGGCATACTATGGAATATCGATATATACGTATCCGTGGATATGAGTATATCAGTATATATCTAAAGATATCGACGCACGGGCGACGCACGAGCATCGTACACACAGAGAACTGCCGTACTAAACTCGAATTGCCATGCTGGATTGGATTGAACGTCATCTGCGAACTGAATATGCGGAATATTTTGATTTAATTCCACAACACTATTTATGAAATAGCTGTTGAAATTATTTGTAATTTCTATGTCACTATCGATGTCAACTTCGTTCACTTTTATACGAGCTATTTCGTTGTTTTCCTTGTTCAACATTGAATTCAACACCTTCCAGGTTGCTTTACTGTCACCTTGCACTCGATTCAGCTTTTGTTGGTTGAACTGATATCTCTTGATCTGGATAGCATTCTTGTATTCGTTTTTAAATAACCGATACTTGTGCCAATTTTCGTTCGAGTCAGTGTTATTCGTAGATAATTGTGCCATTTTGTATAAACGATTTTTCTCCATTCAAATTGATTCTAACTCACTATCAAAGAAATCACGATTTATCGAAATTGTTTTTGTTTCTTCAAATAGGCTCATCGCAGATGTCATCATGTCCAAGAACCATTTCATTTTGGTGTTGGCATTACTATTTTCGACGTCGGCCCAAGTATGCACTGAGTTTTCGATAAAATGCCACAGATCAATTTCATTATAATTATTCCACACATGAATTTTTCTTTTTTTGTTCGCTTTAAATAATAAGTGATAGATTTTTTATTCTAAAAGTCTCCACGGACGATTCACGAAGATTGAATGGGTTTGAATGAAGCGCAATATCGTTTTTTATCTGTGAGCATGGGATAATGTCGTTGAAGTGCGAATTTATATATATACATATATACAATGAGCCGAATATATAAGGACTGAAAGCATTATATTGATACCAATAAATAAAATGAGACATCAGTCTCATTACAACACTCAAGTAGCACACTCACTCTACTCTCATTTTAATCACTTAAGCGTATATCCATCTATTATATGGCGAGTCCGCATAAAGAGCCCAAATAATTCAAAATCGAATCAAATTAATTAACAGTCGTATGTGAAATAGTGAACAATTAACAATAGTCGCATCCAGAACATTTTTAGCTGTGCAAATTGCCGAAATTTCATTGAAAAGAGCATTTTTATGAGCTATCAAGGCAACGAGCACATGGAAAAAACGTGCGCACAACAACGATACAACGATACAGCACATTGAACACGGTACACAACATCTATAAAAATCAAAGAAATCCAAAATTATTTTAACGTAAAACTCAACGAAAAGAACATATATCATATAGTGCTACATATAAAAAATTTAAAATCATACAAAATAATCGACAAAGACCAATAAAATACGAATTGGACAGCATAAACGAAATAACACACAATATAAAACATCATCGATTAAAAATATAAATTGCGAACAAAGAAATTCAATAATTAACATATGAAAGTCATATATTTCAATTCATATGTGCATAAAGATACATGATAAAACATATTACATCAAACATATGTGAGTGCAACTGTACAATATAGCAACAAAATTTGATTGTGATATTGAGTGTGAGACGCAAAAACGCATGAGCCCGAAAACCATGCAAAACAACAACAGCGCAAATAGTTTCGAGCGATATTGATGAGAACACGAACGACGAGAGAAATCCACACAAATGCCGATTACCTCAGACAGTGTACAGCACTTATACATAAGACGAATTACACCGGAGCGAGACGAACACAGCACATAGGGCTTATATACACCCAGAATTCGAGAACATAGGGACAGAGAATCTGCACTGAAGGGCGATAAGCAACAACAACTACCTGGCGAATGCTACAGATAAGTGACAAACGCATCGAGCTCCTCTCTCCCATTTATTTAATGAACAGCATTTAAATGACTAGGCTTAACATGAATAATATCTCTTTTACATATTTCATTTGAATGTATACATACGATTTTTAGTTTTCATTCTACTTTTTACATTATACCTTTACATACAACCATATTTACGCTATTTTTCTTAACACAATCATATTTTTACACATTTTATACAAATTTCTCCACATACAATAAGTATTTGCATACAATTTTCGCATTCGACGTTTCGATACGTACACAATATACGAATTATCAACACTATATACGGTTCAATTAAGCGAAACAAAAACAAAATTCACATTTAAATACGATTTAATGCAATAAATCATCATGATACAAGATTCAATGATACCGAGTACCAGGAACTATACGAAAAATTTTACAGTGAATATAAACGAGTAGATGTATACTGTGAAACAAATTTGGACGGTACACCAAGAGAGAACCCACGAAAATTAACTAAAAATCAGAATTTGAGATCGGAATATAAGGAACGTTTGATTGAAACGTACAATGCAGCGATACAATACTTAGAGAACTCTCATTCTGAATGCGATTTTGAAGATAAGATATACATTTTGGATAGCGTAACTTCCATTTTATTGAAATTGAAACGATGATTCTCCACTTTGAAACTTGAATATCAATACAGTTCGAACGTTTTTTCACATATCTCAATTGATCAAGTCACAGAGGAACAAAATTCTGGGAACAATACTGATACGAACTCCAAAACCAAGGACAGTGACACGAATACAAAGCAAGACAACCAACAACAGAAACAAAAAACAAACGTTACGTCCGATTCAGCAATTATAAACACACAAAAAACTCTTGATTCACAAAATAAATCCGCGAACACACAAAAATTTTCGTTTTCACAAAACAATACGAATAATTCCAACATGTCACAGAGCGTTCTTGATTTCATGAAATTGGCAAATGCCAATCTTAACTACAAATACGCGGGCGATCCAATCGGTTTAGACGCTTTTATCGACTCAATTTCCTTGCTAAATGATTTATGCGCGAATGAAAACAAAGGAACTTTATTGAAATTTATTATGACGAAATTGGAAGGAAAGGCGCGCGAATCAATACGGAAAGAATGCAAAAACACGGACGATATTATCTCACAATCACGCGAAAACATAAAAATGGAATCTTCTAAGGTAATCGAAGGCAAAATTTTGGCCCTTCGAGCTGAAAAAACTAATTTAACCAAGTTTGCCGAGAGAGCTGAAGAATTAGCGGAACAATTCCGGCGCAGTTTATTTGTTGAGGGATTCTCAAGAGAAAAGGCCCAAGAATTGTCTATCGAGAGAACCGTGGATCTTTGTAGAAAAACAGCGCGAAACAATACTATTAAAACCGTGCTGGCAGCTGCCAAATTCGACGAACCAAAAGAAGTCATCGCTAGAATGTTAGTCGAAATAAATAAATTGAGTCAAGATGAACCACAGCAAAATACACAAAAATTTCAACACAAAATTGGCAATAATTTTTCGAACAGTCGTTATCATAAATCAAATAATAGGGGCTATCAGAATAACATGAATAACAATCGTAGCACAAATAATAACAGACACAACAGCAACGGTCGACAGAACAATTACAACAGAAATGGACATAATTTTTCACAGAACACACGTACATTCACTTACAACAATTATCGTCGCACAAACGAGCAACCAGTTCTAATGGTTAGTTCGGGAAACGATCAGAGCCCGGGGAACGGCGGGAACAGCAACGACCAGAATCAATGAACTCTGTGCCCGAACATTTCATTTTCAATATTAATAGTCTTTCAGACTTCGTATCTCTAAAAACAAGTTCAGCAAATAAAAACTTACTTTTCCTGATAGATACCGAAGCATCAGTCTCCTTAATCAAAATAAATTCGATTTCAAATGACATTCGCTATAATTCTAATGATATTATCAAACTCACAGGTATCACGAAAACTCCTATTTACTCCTTAGGATCATTCGACATGACAATCATTCACCAAAATATCGAATTGAATCATAAATTTCATCTAGTTCCAAACGATTTTTGCATCCCATCGCATGCTATCATAGGCAAAGATTTTATTAAACGATTCAAATGCCTAATTGACTATGGACAAATGACAATTACGATCAGAAAAACAAACAGTGAATGCATAGTTATACCCATAAAATCCGAGCTCCTAAATGGCGTATCCGCATTACCACCGCGCAGCGAAACATTTAAAATATTTCATATCAAGAGCGAACGATTTCCGTGTCTAATCGAAGCACAAGAGTTTGAAGATGGTGTTGTCGTTCCGACCGCCATAGTTCACGAACCAAATTCTTGGCTCAGAGTTTTAAATACGAACGATGAGATGAAAATTGTCAACACAGATAAAATCCGAACTTCACAATTACAAGACTTTCACATTTTTCAAATCACTTCACAGACTGAAATACAAACAACAACGAGAACACAAAAATTACAAAGCATTCTGAACAGACAAATACCAGAATTCATACGCAACAAAATGATCGATTTATGTACGAATTTCTCAGATGTTTTTCATGTTGAGGGCGACAAAGCCTCAGTGAATAATTTTTATGAACAAAAACTAATTCTACGTAACAACGAACCAGTATATACAAAAAACTATAGACTCCCACATGCACAAAAGAACGAAATAAATAGACAAACAAAAATCCTACTCGAGAACGATCTAATCGAACTAAGCACGTCACCATATAATTCTCCTTTGATCATTGTTCCGAAGCGAAGTACCGACGGCTTACCGAAGCACAGAATGTGCATTGATTTCAGAAAACTAAATAAAAACATAATTCCGGATAAATTTCCACTTCCTCGCATCGAAGAAATTTTTGCCAAGCAAAATTTTTCTCTGTTTTGGACCTCTACAGTGGCTTCCACCAAATTCCCTTAGCTAAAGAATCTCGACCGGCCACCGCATTTTCCACCGATTCAGGTTTCTATCAATGGAAGGTTCTTCCATTCGGGATTAACATCGCACCCGCCTCGTTTAGTCGTATGATGACTATCGCTTTCAGTGGCTTGTCACCACAGCAAGCTTTTATCTACATGGACGACCTTATCGTCATCGGAATTTCTGCGAACCAACATCTAAATAATCTTAAGAGCATTTTTGAAATGTGTAGAAAAACGAATCTAAAACTCAACCCTGACAAATGCGAATTTTTTAAGTCGGAAGTTACATTCCTTGGCCATAATTGCACTTCCGAGGGCCTAAAACCAAACCCAATCCAAATCGCCGCAATCATCAACTTTCCTACACCCACAAACAAAGATGAAGTAACTAGATTTCACGCAATGTCTAATTATTATAGACGATTTATACCAAATTTGATCACACCATTATCCAATAGATGAGGTTACTAGGTATATTATATCTGTTTAACTTTGAAATCAATATATCATGATTGACTTTATCAAAGGCCTTTGCAAAATCTGTGTACAGCACATCTACTTGTCGTCGATTTTTAAACACAAAGTGAGTAAAATCCATGAGATTGGTCACTGTTGAACGCCTTTTATAGAATTCATGTTGTTTCGGTGATATTCTATTTGCAACCATATCAGTTAGTTTAATATTCACGAGTTTCTCGAAGAATTTAGCTATAGTTGGTAGTTTGGCTATACAGCGATAGTTTTCAACATTCGATCTAGATCCCTTTTTAAAGATTGGATTCACGCTATAACTCTTCTACTGCGAAGGAGTTAAATACGAGAGTGTATAGAAGTTTTGGTTTGGACTCTGACCACTACTTGGTAGCCAGCAAACTTTGCATTAGCAAGAGTGGCGTAAGAAGCTATCAGAGGTCAATAAAAACAGTGAAAGTGGACCGATTGCGATATGTGAATGTAGCGAGAGAATTTTCAGCCAAATTAGAGGAAAAATTTGCGCAGGTCGAAGTGAATGAAGCGCCTGATATTGAGTATGAATGGAATTTGTTCAAGGAAGTGATTGTAGAAGTAGCAAAAGAGTGTTGTGGCATGTTTATAGTCAAGAATGGGAGAAAGACGACCGAATGTGGAATGAAGATATTAGAACTGCTGTAAAAGAAAAGAGAATGAGATGGATCCGCTGGTTGCAGAACCGAACTGACGGAAATCTGGTGTCGTATATGGAAAAAATCGTGGTGAAAATGATGGTGAAAGGGGCAAAAGAGAGAGAATGGGTGAGGTTTGGTCAGGATCTAGAGGTTGCTGGACAAGATCATTAGGAATTGAGGCAAGAAACATTCGCATGGAGCTGTTTTGGACAAGTCGGGCAATGTAGTGATAGGCAGAAAGAATTGGTTGAGACGATGGAAGGAATATTTTTATGAGTTGCTGAATGTCGAAAATGCCGATTTGGTGAATGAGAATGTGAATGGGAATGTGGATGAAGAGAGTTTGGAAGAGATTAACATGGATGACATTCAGATTGCAATTAATAAGTTGAGTTGGGTTCAAGCTGCGGGTGTGGATGAGATTCCGAATGAATATTTGATTAGTAGTGGTTTGGTAGGTGTTCGCTGGTTACATCGTATCTTCAATTTAGCTTGGTGCTCCTCTGTTGTCCCTGAAGAGTGGGGTGGCGCAGTCATTTCGCCACTTCATAAGAAAGGCAGCAATAGAGACTGCAAAAACTATCGAGGAATTTCTCTATTGAGCGTTGCCGGCAAAGTTTATAGTGCAATTTTGGAAAAGAGAAAAAGAGCTATTGTCAGTTTTGGTAAATAAGCTAGAATATTTGCTGGACAAGCCTATGTTGGCCAATTGTATTGTCCAAGATCCATCTTTCGCACACATAAAAACAAATATCAAAACAACGATGAGAATGTATTAGGATTTTGAATTTGAAACGTCCGATTTAAATAAAATTTAATTTTGAAAATACGGTTAAATTTTATAAAATTGTGTGTTCAAAAACCAATTTATTTATAAAATTATTTTGTATGGTACTGTGTGTCTATGAGCGCGCGCAACGCACTCAATAAAAACGGCGTTCACTGCGTGCATTATCGTTTGTGTGAAGCGGTACATTCGCACGATATGAAACTTAAATGTATGTATCGTTTGCGTGAGTGCGATATCGCTTCACACAAACGATAATGCGCGCAGTGAACGCCGTCTCTGTTGAGTGCGTTGCGCACATTCGTAGACGCACACTATTAAAATATATCAATTTAAAAATATACTCAAATGTTTATATTGCATAGTTTGGCTGAAATTAAATATGAATTAAAGTGTGATGGCGTTGTAGGCAATTCTTTGCGATAATACACTGCGACTCGATGTTTGATTTACGGGAGCAATCCGTCGAAAAAATGTTGGGCATCCAATAATATGTGCTTGCTTGAGTCAAAACTCAGTCTTGTATCTATTGGTTACGTTTTCATCTAATAGGTGTGTAAATGAGTTTTCGCCGCTGACATTTAGATGTCGCTATTTGAAATTGTGTATAGTTTGACAAGTGAATCCAATTGCATCTTGTACATGTGACATCTGTCAATTTAATTTAAAGCAGAAAGATTTTATTTTATAGATAATGATTCATTATTTTTTATTCGATTTGAAATGTATTGTGATAAGTTGTTTTTTCGAGGGGTCCTTCTTTTCTTATTTGATACGAAGGAAACAGTAGCTGAAGCACGTCGAATGCTTTCGGATACTTATGGTGAACAAGCTACATCGGAACGAAGCTGTAGAGAATGGTTTCAAAGCTTCAAAAGTGATGATTCGAAAATTCGATGAAAGCTTCAAAATTGAGTTTGACGTTGGTACTGTCAAGGTGTGTTGAAAATTCGCTGCGATTCAAAACTTGCTATTTTCGTTATTAAAAACATTTGGAATATTTTTAAATTAGTATAATTAGTGTATTTATTTAGTTTTTCTCTTTTAATGGTCGAAATTATTTCCATTTGTTTCACCCAATTTATTCTATTATTTTTCGATTTCATTTCATGTTCGATGATTTGCACATGTTTCTGTGATGAATTGTCATGTGCCAAATCAGAGAAATGCGATACAGTCGAGCAGAATTATTGAGATTTAAGGAGAAAGATCACGAGTTTGTATTTTCGAGCAGTTTTTTGTTCAAGGACAATTTATCGCGTTTTAATATTTTCAAGAACAATCCTCATTATTGTAAATTTCTCATCAAAAATTCAATTCAATTTACAGATTTACAGTTGATAACATATTAATGAAATATAACATAACATATTGATCATTTTCAAATATATTTCAAAACATAACATAACATATTTTTTTCGAGAAATATTTTTCGAAACATAACATAGCATAACATAATTGAAAATTATTAATATGTTAACATAACATAACATATCATGTTAATAATATGTTTGCGTTATGTTAATACGATATTATCAAAATAATTGGAACATATTTTCAAACATATTTTAACATATTCTCGAAAATATTTCAACATATTATTAACATAACGCCAAACATATTATTAACATGATATGTTATGTTATGTTAACATATTAATAATTTTCAATTATGTTATGTTATGTTATGTTTCGAAAAATATTTTTCAAAAAAAATATGTTATGTTAAGTTGCATCTTAATAACGTTATGTTCGTTATGTTATGTTATTAACATAACGAGATCGACAAACTGTAATTCAATTCAGTGGTAAAGTTGTCGATTCTGTTTGTTTATTTTTTGAGGTTACGTGCGATGATATTTATGTGCTAGAATATTGTTTTTCGTGGAATTCAATTATCATTTTACTTAAATTTCAAGATATCAACGATTATATTAATTTCGAGAGTGTAATTTTGCCGCATAATTTAGTTATTTTAAATCGCGTTCACTTTGCATCAAAGTCAGCTGAGCGTTTTGATTCATGTTTGGTTAATGTGTTTGAGCATGATTGTAGTGATTTAAATGGTAATTTTCTCCCGCATGGTTCTAACAGTGGTGATTTTTTATCAAATGATATTAATATTGATTTTGATAGCAATCCCACTAGTTGTGTGAATTTTTCAACATTAATTATTGGTGATGATGCATTTTCTGTTTCACAGAAAGTTAGTCAGCCGGTTATTTTGTTGAATGATTGTATGGTTAATTTGAATGAGATTTTGGTAAGAGAAAATGTGACAGTTAATTTCGACCGATCGCGTGATTCCAATTCTAATAATAATAATTGTGCACAATCAATTAGTTTGAGTATTTTTAGTGGATTCAAACGTAATTTCAATCTCTGTCATGTCAATGTTCAGGGGCTTCTTGAAGCAAATCATTTTGATTTGTTGGATTTGCATTTGTCTAATTGCTTCAAGTGAAACATTTTTACGTTCAATGAATACAAATAAATCAGTCGAAATTAAAGGTTACAAATTATATCGCGCCAATAGACTCGGTAAACGTTGAGATCGTAATAAAGGTGGTGGTGTCGCGATGTACGTTTTGAATAATTTAAAAGTAAAAGTAATTTTAAATTCGTCCAAAAATAATAATAATATTGCACACAAAATTTGGTGAATATGAAACGTACCATAACATCTCATATATTTGACATTTACCATGGTTCAAGTGAATTTCATCACGGCCGTACAATGTATGTAAAATGACATTAGATCGTTGTATTCAATAGTTCGAACACAAATAAATTAAATGGAGCTATAATGTGTGATAAAATCCTTCTGAGAACAAAAATTCGTCGTGTTTTTCGAAATGTTATATTTGAAGAAACCGAAGTTATGAATTTCAATATAGGAACATTCATAAAAAAAGGTAAAAATATATTAATTTGATGTCTTTTGATAGAAGTGGTTTTTCTGACCTCAAAAATATTTGTGTTTTTCGTTGTTTCAATTTAAGTTTTGAATGTTCATGAAATTGAAATGTCCAGGCAACAAGTAACGGTGGACATGAACGATCAGTACAGAACACCAATGACACCACAAATGATCGATATATCGCTGAAAAATTATAAAAATTTGATGAATTCTGACTTCTTTATCGAGTTTGATTTGGGGGCTGACGGTGCTCAACTCGATGCAGAAACGGAGGTATTTTTGCAAAACACCATTCATTCTAACACTGAAATAATTTTACATTCAAATTTTTTATCAACTTCCCAGGTCTCAAAATTTTCTTGATCCCAAAAGGCTTTCATGACATGCTGGATGAGGAAACACGTTTAACATATTTGACAACAGATACACGAAAGACTTTAGTCGATTCGATGTACAGCTACTTGACATTATACGATCAGTCACCATCAGAAAAAGAAATCGTTTTAGTTTACAAAGCATTAATTCGACTATTCAAAAGCCTTGGAACTACTCCAAGCAGTTGTGGTGGCATCGTAATTTATTTCAACGCATCCTGTTTTTTTTGTTTTGAATGTAATCTTTGCAATTTGTTTCACTAATTACAGGACAAGCTATATGATCAAAGATATAGCCGTGGATTCCTTTACGATAAAATCAAAAACCAGAAGGCTGCAGATGAGAAAAAGAAATCAAAATTAGCCAAACGATTCGCTTCACTTGATGTTAACGATAACCATCAACCTGAAAACGATTTTGATTATGCTGAAGTAAAAAGCCTGTTGATTTCATTGAAACAAATAGTTGCTACGGAAGAATGTGCCTTAAAATCCAAACTAAATGAGTCTGCAATGTTTCGGCGTGAAGTAATTCGATCTGATTTGGAAAAGTATTTGAATGACTGTACTTTCTACTTTGTTTCTCCGAAATGGGTAATTAATTAAATTAATTTCCAACAAGAAGTATTTTCAATTCCAATTTAATTCTCATTATTCTTTACTGTAGGTTTCTCTAGATTTCGAGATCTTGTTCAACGATATAAACTCAAAATCGCTATTTATCTATTGGCCTAATCTGCGATCCAAGCCATACACCAAATGTGGAGCACGGTTAAAAAACAACAATATAATGCATCGCGATCGGGATTTAGATGATTTTTTGCTTTTACTGAAGTCATTTCCAGTGCAACGTCAAAGTTTTGAAAATGCTTTAAGGGCATTCATGATTTTCAGTGAGGTAAGATTTTTCGTAGATTTAATCCGTTTTGTATAAGTAGCCTATTAATATAATATTCATTTCAAGGATCCAAATGCTGACCCGGTTCGATTGATATCAAAAGAAAATCCTTCGCCGTATATAATAGTCATATTTTCGAAAGCGAATGCTCACTCAACTCGGCGTGGAGCCGAAGAAGATCAAAATCAGCTGGACTCGAAGCAAGCGAAATTTTTCATACATGTCGCAAATAAGCTGATATGTGTGAGTTTATTTTTCAAATCTAACAAAATTATTCCATTTTAACAACATTTAATACTTTCTCATTTCGTTCATTTTAGTTTCCAGATGACATGATCGATTCTGGTGGTTTTTTAAGCGTGATCGACGTGCTGGATGCATTCCAAAGATATAGCACGAGTTATTGTGAACTAAAGTAATGATAGAAAAGATTTAGTTTTTGATAAATAGTTTTGATGCAAAAAATAAATATGCTCGTGATCTCGATTCGTGTTGGTTCTAGTGATAAGTGCTAGAATATTCTCAATAAAAATGTGAGTCTATATCAAATCCAAAATCGAATGCATATGAACTTACCATTACCACTGTGTTCATTTTATAAAAGTCAAAGTTTATCATGAAGAATTTTTAGTTAATTTTGAGAGAAATATTTATTCTGATTATAGATATTCGTTAAATACATATAAAGTGTCCGCAATTATGTGCAACTTTCCATTATGAATAATTCTTTCATAAGTCTGTTTGTTTTGAAGATCAATAAAATTTAAAATGTTAAAACTTTCGTTACTTTCTTCAATTTGAATGCTATTCAATTCAACAACAAATTCATTTAAAACAATCTTATGTAAAATACCGAGTGATCTTCAATTAAAAATAATCCAGGAGCATATTTTTGACTATTGTAAGTAAAAAATTTAATTTCTTGTATCATATTCGTTTTGGAACCAAAGTATTGTTTAAGCTCAGACATAAAATCAGCATTTTTCGAGACCTTGTTTTGCTTGAGTTTTGATTTTTGAACTTGAGGAAGTGTAAACGGACAAGAAGCCATATAAAGTTGATGATGTTCAGCCAGTGTTTTGCCAATGTTAACAGAATTGCGAGATCTTTTTGCTGCTTCTGTAAAAAATCGGTGTTTTGCTTCCATACGCATCATCGAACGTCCAATCATTGGCCCTTGTTTACGTAATACCGTTGCGTGATGTGTGGAAATGTGACATTTGGGCGTAAGATTCGTTTTAAACACATTTTTCATGCCAGATAAAAATATTTCACTTTGCTGCTCAAGTCTTTGGATGTCAATTTCTCTAATCTCACTGGAGCAAACAATTCGCGTGCAAAATAAAAGTGATTCCATGATTGGCCAGATATTTTTCAGTTTATCACGATATTCTAAGAAAATAAACGGTAAATACATCATGAGAGTGTGGCATTGGCTTGCACTTTGATTCAATTTTGCTTTACTGAATTTCACAATGGATGGCCAGGTTTGCTTGTGTTTTGCGGAGTAGTTGAAGTCGCGAACCAGTTCGACTATTTTCGTTTTACTGATGATTTTTTTTGATGCGCAATATTCAAAAACGTGTTCAATAAATTTTGGTATAAGTCCTTCAACACATCATGCATCACATCACAATATAAATCATCAAAAATATTGTAGTTTTCCAGGTCGTTTAATACACAATATTGCTTAAACCTTTTGTGACATTAATGTCAACTTCATCGTGGTTATCATGGTTATCAAAATACGATAAATATTCAGCTTTAGATCGAATTTTGTTCTTTAGTTCTCGGACTAATGATTGACACTCACTCTTTTTGCACTCACAAATTCGACAATAATAGTTGTGATTGAAGCTCTCAGGCATGCCCAGTACAGTGCATCCACCCAAATTATCAAAACTGAAGTCAATTAGAGCTGCTCGCAAAGAGGAAACACTTTCTTTAGCTCTCACTTCAAATCCGGATGTTTCTAGTTTTTTTAAATCTTTCACGATCAAGTCAGCAACGTTATCAAAATATGCCTCATCTTGCTTTAAGTCTTCTGTTTTAGCTAATGCCACCAAATATATATTGTCGAGTTTAGATGAAACTGTTGGAGGCAAATTTTGTATTTGAAAATACACAAGCATTATTTTATTTTTGCCGGTTTTTGTCTTTAATGGGTTGGCAAGCTCAACTTCATCCATCCCAATTCGAATCTGAACGACATTTGGATCTCGATATATAGCGAAAGATTTATAGTTTTCGCCGCAGCAGAAATATTTATAGGTTCCTGGAACACAAATATGGCTTGCGTTGTGCGAAAAAAAAGTATCAACTAAAAGCGGCTGCGCAAAAAGTGGTTCGAATGTTTCAGCTATCGGTACATAATAAAATGTCGTTGTAACAAGCATATGAGTTGGCAAGTCTGTATCGAGTCGTCGTTTTGTATTCCACTTCATCGAAATTCCTATTTCTTTTGGACTGACGAAAGTAGCGAGCTGCTTAAGAAAATGTTCACGTCGTGGACGAGTTGACACAGACTTCAGTTTGGATAGCGCATATTCAAATGCCACCTCAGAGCCATTGTTGTCGTCGCCCGAGCCTAGGTTTTTTCCCAAATTATTTGTTGTTTGAATCAAACAGGTGCATATATTGAATAATTCATGTCTCTGCACATGTGTGATTTACATTTTATTCACTTTTCCAAAACATTCTGCAAAGCATTCATCAAATTGTCGATAAAATTTGGCACACTCTTTCTCAAAAATCACATTATTTTGATCATTGACGAAGAAAATACCATTTTGACTCATTTCTTTTGTTTCTTTTTGTAAATTCGTCACTACTAAATCATCTTCATCGCCAAATTCTATAATCATAAGTGATGGTTATATTAAAGAAAATATAAGATATTTGGCCAAATATTTATTTTATTAAAAATTAAGACGAACTTGTGTCTTCACATTTCGAGTGTTACATTGGAACTGACTTAAAATATCATTTTCATTTTAACAACTGACTAAATTCTAATCGATGGGTCAAAAAGTAAATCTAAAAGAGGAGATATTGAGGTACAGAATCTATTTTAGGCAAGAGTAATAAAAACTATCATAAACATGAGAAAGAACAAACTAAAGAAATATGAATGACGGAAATCGTTCATAGTTCAAGTCGTTAAGGATAATTAGTCGATGAGACGTTGATAATTCATTATCGATACACATTTGCATTCAAATACATGAATTGACTCTCAAAATATGGTTAAAATGAAGAATAAAGAATATAAAGGGATGGAGCAATGGAATGCAATGTAACTACATGCCGATATTGCTACAATTCAAGCAAAATTCTGCTAGTTTGAGCCATTTTTATGATTTGATTGTTACTTTTCCGCACACACCACTGTGTGTGGTAAAAGTATTGCGATCGGTCCAAAAAATTCAAAACGCTCGGAATAAGTTTTCTATGCGTTTTGAACCTAGAAAAAACGATTGCAACCATTCCCGGAGCAATTTTTTGTCCGTGTGTGGTACGTTGTCCGTTGTACGTTGTACGTTGTCCGTTGTACGTTGTACGTTGTACGCAAAAATTTGTTAACACGATAGATCAAAAAATTGATTTTAGAATTGAACAAAAATTTACACACACATTTATCTTCATTAGGAATAGAAACCTATTAATTTTCAGCCTAATCGGATAATTTTTTCGGGTAGCTCTAGTGAAGTGGAATCAAAAAATGTGCTGTTTTTCAATGTAATTACGAAAAATGTGTATGGGGACTATGACTATTTCGCATTGTATCATTATGAAACTTTCAGAATAATACTTGATGACATGAAAAAAATGAGGCATGCAAAATTTCAAGTCATTCCAATGAGATTCAGGACTACCTCCCCTGTAATATTTTCGATTTTCGGGGTCTTCTCGGGGTCGAAACGAAAAGTTTGTATGGCAGCTATCTCAAGTTTACATTGTACCGAATTGAAACTTTCAGAATATTATTTTTTCATGAAAAAAATGAGTATTGCAAAATTACAAGTCATTTCAATGGGATTTAGGACTACCTCCCCTGTAAAATTTTCGTTTTTTGGGACCTTTTCGAGGTCAAAACTGAACATTTGTATGCCGACTTTCTCAAGTTCCCGTTGTAACGAATTGAAACTTTGAATATATTATTTTTTTATGAATAAAATGAGTCATGCAAAATTTCAAGTCATTTCAATGGGATTTAGGACTACCTCCCCTGCAAAATTTCGGATTTTTGGAGTCTTTTCGGGGTCAAAACTGAAACATTGTATGGCGGCTATCTTAAGTTCACATTGTTTCCTATTGGAACTGTCAGAATATTATTTTCTATGTTTTTCAAGTCATTCTGATGAGATTTAAGACCAGCTCCCTCACAAAATTTTCAATTTTCGGGGTCAATATTCAAATCAATAAATTGGATGAAGTATTTGTGATTTTCTAATCTGTGTTTTTTCATCAGTTTGAATGAATCAAATGTAGAACCATATCTATCGTTGGCATGAATTGAAAGTTCACATTACCAATTCAAAAATAGAGAAGGTTGAAGTAAGAATTAGGAACTGAGATGTTTATTTGTTTTTATATCAAAATTTAAATTTAAATCACATGATGTGTAATGACTCGAAATTCGATCTCATCGTAATGACTTCAAATTTTCTGTGATTTATTCTCAAAGTTGCATTATGAATCGATAAGAAATAAACATAAATCCAATACAAACGAGTAGCAATCAATGAAAAATGCGTAAGCCCGAACAATTTCGGGAAATGTGCGGATAAGTTAGTTTTACGTACGTAAGACCATTTATTTTTATTTGCTATGAAAAACTTATGTCAAAAATATTAAATGTGAATTCAGTTAGTTTTGAAATTTGCTTGAATCCGTGGTGAAATTTACTTCACCCATGGTGAATGTAAAATATATGAGATGTCATGGTGAGTTTCATTATCGATGAGTTTTGTGTGTGAGAACGCGGAATTTTTGTTTCTTGAAATTTTTACTCGAAGTGCTTAATTAGTTGTTGGTGTTGTCTATCGAGCTCCTCGATGCAATGTCGACAACACGCATAATTTATTAGAGTTAATCACATCAACGGTGGCACATGAAAAAAATGTGATCATCATGGGTGACTTTAATATTAATATGTTAAATAATATCACTTCTAGTCGTTTGATAAATAACAATTTTGATTTAAATTTAAAACTCGCGAATGATGGTTGCCCTACTAAGGGTGATATGTTTTGAAAATGAAAAAAAACACTGAATATTCATGCGGAATTGATCGAAATCTTTTTTATTATATTGGATATTCTATGCCATTTATGATTTAAACAATATATCGGCCAAATGGCCCCCGCGACTCTTCTTGCAAACCCCAAGCCAAAAATGCGCCTCATCAGAAAAGATGATTTTTTGATGAAAATTGGGATCATTTTCAATTGATTCCAGTTGATTCCAGAGCCCAATCCGCGAACTCCTGGCACAAACGATGGTCATTAGGCTTCAGTTCTTCACTCTCCAACTTATTGATTATTCGACGAATTGAGAGCGCGGATGGAGCAGAATGCCGACCATATTTTGCACGATATGCTCTTTGAACACCGACAAAACTTCTCGAATTTTGATAAAATAATTGGACAATTTCCAAACGTTGTGGAAGCGTGAAACTACTAATGATTAAATGGCAAAACTTACTGATGACAACTGACAGTAGAGGTCAAAAATGTCAGTTCAAATGAGCCCGATAGGGACATTCAAAATCATATCACTCCTATTGGGAAGCTCTTTACTAGATTAAAGTTTGACGTTTTAAAAACAAAAAGATTCTTCACGAATATGTACTGCAATGTTCATGTCATGGGTTATTCATTTTTGTCAGTCGCAAAATAGTTTTCAACAAAGAAACATTAAATTATAAATTCATCAAGCAAAACAGTGTCAGTTTATTTCTTTCTTTCACAGTAAAACAGCGGTTTTCAATAGAACATACACAAATCGATTGAATTTTTACAAATAATAATATGCGTGTTTCTAAATTTGCTCATTTTCCGTCGGGTATTTCATTTCATGACTTTATTCTGTGTTCATATAACATAAAAACTGTCAAGCACGAAAAAGTTGTCATTAGTGATAGAAATTTCGATAAAATTGATGCAGATCAACTAAATCTCGCACTCGTTGAATTAGAATTTCACTTTGACAGTCATCTGAATGTTGATAATATGGTAAAATCATTTAATGACAATTTATTATATCTACTTAATCGCTTTGCACCACTAAAAACGCGTCGTGTTCGCTATTCCCCTAAGCATTGGTTCAATAATGATATTGCCAAAGCTATGGATGAGAAAAAAGTTGCCTACGATAATTGTAAAATAAATTATGTCGGTGATTCGACTATTGATAAGGAAAGAAATGATATTCTTAAGGAAAAGTCCAAGAAGGTCAAATCTTTAATTAATAGGAGTAAAAAGTACGCTATAGTAAGTGAACTTAATGAAGCCACTGCTATTCGTAGTAAGTGGAACGTAATTAAGACACTCGGTGTGACTAAAGATAAGTCTAATGAAGACTCTGAAGTCCTCAACAATTTTAATCTTAATGAATTTAATAATTTCTTTGCGTCAATTCATAAATCGAATGATGGCGATATCAATAATTTATCGTTGCGAACAGATATTAATACCATCTTTTCTTTTCTACAAGTAAATAACGAATGAATTCTTTTAGCCTAAAATAAAATAAAAAGTAATGCAATTGGCGATGATCAGATACCACTTAAATTTTTAAAAATTGTTTTGCCTTCTATTGTTGACTCTCTTTGTTACATCTTTAATTTTTGCATTCTTCATAGTGTGTATCCTACTGATTGGAATAACATAATTATTAAACCTCTCAATAAAGTTCCAAACCCTCAATTTGTTTCTGAATTTCGACCAATCAGTATCAGTTCGGTCATGCCGAAAATTTTCGCGATTTTACTTAATGAACAAATCATTTGATTCAACAACGTCAATCAGGATTTTGCAAGAATCATAGTTGTTCAACGGCTCTTTTAAATATTTCAGAGAGTATCAGGTCATCTATCAATCGTGAAAAAGTCGTTATTTATGTTTCATTGGACGTCAAAATTGCATTTCCTTCTGTACCTCATAACGCGTTATTAAAAGTTTGTGAATCGTACGGTTTCGATAATAATTCGTTAAATTTAATCAAATCAATTTATAGTAATATTTCGCAAAGAGTAAAGGTCGGTAATTCAGAATCGGATAAAGTAGCGATTAAAAACGGCATTCTACAAGGAACTAATTTCGGTCAAACATTTTTTTCGCTCTTTTTCAATGATACTCTCAACGTCCCGGAATTTATGATCGGTCATTTATTTGCAGATGATTTTCAAGCACATATCGAAGCTGATTTTGATCATTTTAACGACGGGATAAATAAAGTGAATTCTGATTTAGCTAAAATTAACGATTTTATTACACGTCGCCGAATAGCTTTGAATAAATCGAAATCTATAGTAATGATTATCGGATCTAAATATAATATAAATCGGTTAAATTTTGATTTAATTAATGATGTCGTTGTTGACGGTGAGCAACTTGAGTATTGCAAATCCTTAAAAAATCTCGGTGTGATATTTGATGAAAACATGATATTTGACGAGCATAATAAAGCAACATTGCAAAAGGTTGACGGTGTGTTAAGTAGAATTCGCCACACTCGACACATCTTACCGAACTATGTAAAACGTGATGTTGCTACTTCGTAAATCGATCCCATATTGAATTATGGTGGTTGTGATCATATGCGGTTGGGGAGCACATGGCTCTGTTAATCAAGAAAAACGTATCTTAATAGTTGATACCGATAAAATTCGGTATATCTTCGGCTTGAAACGACAAGATCACATCAGTGAATATCGAAAAAGAATCAGTGGACTCACCCCAGAGTTTAAGGCTAAATTAAATTCAGCCATTCCTATCTTCAAGCAACTCAAATTTCGCTCACCTTCTTATTTAAATTATATGTTTGCATTGAACGTGAATTCGAGACGTTCAGACGGACAATAACGCGTTTCAGTTCATCCTCGTTCTGAATTCGATAAACATGCGTTCGGTTTCGCAGCTATTAATTTTTACAATTCAATTTCAAATACAATTAAAGATTGCGACTCGGTTAATTCCTTTAAATTTCACCTAAAGCAATTGCTTCGTGAATCGCAGCAATAATTAATTTTTATTTTGATTTTTATCGATTTTTCGTTCATTTAATCCTTGTCAGCTGCTTGTTTTTACATTCTCGTGATTCATCTTTCATCATAATTTAATCTATCAAGTTATTTTTATGATTTCTATTTATTTATTTATTTATTTCATCATTTATTTATTTTATTAACATTTAACTATTTATTCAAGTAATGAACTTTTATTTAATCATTTTTTTATTATTTACATATTTATTTTATTATTTCAACTCAAAAATAAATTTTAAGATAGTATTAAGTTTTTCCTCTGATTCTCCTGAATCAGACCGGTTTTGCCATGGTTTTCCGGATCCATTTCTGGTATTAAAGCTTCACTTTAATACTGTCCCTCCCCTGACTGTACTCTCTTTGCAAAAGACGCACCATGAGCGGAATTTATGCTGTATTGGGTCTCTGACCAGCATGTTCTGAGCTTGCTTAAACACGTATTGGCATAAATGTAGGTTTCGTAATAAATAAATAAATAATAATAAAATGATTTTGACGTCAGTGACAAAGGACGGCCGGGCCAGCCAAAAAAGTTTGAAGATGACGAATTGCAAGCATTACTCTATGAAAATCCATGTCAAACGCAAGGAGAACTTGCAATGGAGTTAGATGTCGCCCCATCAACCATTTCTGAACATTTACATGCAATGGGAAAGATTCGAAAGCTAAGAAAATGGGTGCCACATCAACTGTCTGAAAATCAATTGAGAGCACGAATTGAAGCATGCAGAGTGACGCGATTTGACTACGTGTAGTCTACTACGCGTACCATTGATTTTGTATGGCGTTTCACTGGCCTGGAAGCATGCAGAAAACAACTCATAGAACTCAAAAAGCATAGTTTTTTGCATCGAATTATTACTGGAGATGAAAAATGGATCTATTACAACAACCCAAAACGTAAAGCAGCGTATGTTGATCTAGGCGAACCATCAACTTCACAGCTAGAACGAGACATTCTTTGCCAGAAGGTTATGTTCTGCATTTGGTGGGATAAAAAAGGTGTGGCGTATTGTGAGCTGCTAAAACCTGGTGAAACAGTTACAGCTGATCGTTACCCACAGCAATTAAACAAATTGGCGCATGCACTGAAAGAAAAATGGCCGGCATTAACGACAAATAGCTACAAACTTTTATTTCACGATGACAAAGCCAGGCCACATCGTGCAAACATCGTTAGGGAAAAGATAAAGGAGTTTGGTTGGGATTGGCTTGGTCAACCTGCGTACTCTCCAGACCTTGCTCTTTCTGACTACCATTTGTTCCGATCGATGCAAATGTCCTTGTCCGAGATATCGTTTCGAAATCCTGAAAGAGTGCGAAAATGGATCGATGACTGGATAGCTTCAAAAGATGAAGACTTCTTTCAACGCGGAATCAACAAGCTACCAGAAAGATGGCGCGAAGTCATAGCAAACGATGGGGAAAACAATGATTAAAAAATATTGTACGGTTTTTTTTAATAAATGTTCACACAAGAAACGGCGAAAATTCATTGACACACTTATTATAACTTATCTAGATTAATTTAAGTTATCTGCGCACAGCACTGGTAAAATGCAAGAATAAAAACGACATGAATATAATTCAAAGCAATTTTACGAAATAATTTATCCAATATGAGGAATATATTTATCCATGCAGCAGTCACATGAGTTAAAATTTGAATTGTAAATAAATGATAATATCTGAAATTCTACAATAGAAAAATCGAAATTCGATCCACAAATGTCGCCTTTAAAAGCTCATTTTCAGGTGAGACTGTACCATTTAAAATTAGTTTTTCAGAGTGAACATTTGAAACAAATTGATGTTTATATTCATAAATAATTTTTTTGTTTACTAAAAATTTGAGAATGTTGTGTTTTGGCATATTTCTTTTCTGTTCGACTATGTTAGTCATAGTGAGCGGCGCAAAGGAAACTGTAAAAACAGCGAATGGTGTAGTTCGAGGTAAACTGGAAAAAACGATATGGCTCCAAAAGCCATATTATTCTTACAAGGGGATTCCATATGCTGAGCCACCGATTAATGAACTTCGTTTCAAGGTTCGAACTTTATATTAAAAATTACAAAGAAATGAAAACCATCGAAGGGTCGTTTCTATGAGATTTCGGGCTGCTGAATCGGAATCTTCTCAAAATATTCATGTCAGTTTTAATTTACATGCAAAAGACCTGTTGTTTTTCAAAGGAAATTCGTATAGCTTAGAGTCTATCACCCTAAAGTGATTCTATTAGGCGATTTTAATGCGAGAGTGGGTAGAAACGATCCAAATTTTTCCGCTGTACTGGGAAAATTTGGTGAAGATTCTGCCGCGGATGGAAATGGGAAGATTACTCGATTTGTGCCAGAGTTGAGAATTAGTTAAAACTTATTCATTTTTCAAGCACAAGAAAATTCACATGCATTCATGGGAAAATCTTGGTCAGAATCAAAAATCTCTTCTCGATTTCGTTATCGTTGAAGTAAGCTTGCGCAAAACAGTTTTAAATACAAGAGTGTATAGAAGTTTTGGTCTAGACTCTGATCACTACTTGGTAGCCAGCAAACTTTGCATTAGCAAGAGTGGCATAAGAAGCTATCAGAGGTCAATAAAAACAGTGAAAGTGGACCGATTGCGATATGTGAATGTAGCGAGAGAGTTTTCAGCCAAATTGGAGGAAAAATTTGCGCAGGTCGAAGTAAATGAAGCGTCTGATATTGAGTATGAATGGAATTTGTTTAAGGAAGTGATTGTGGAAGCAGCAAAAGAGTGTTCTGGCAGAAGAATGGGAGAAAGACGACCGAATGTGAGTAGATAGAAAAAGAGAGTTCTGAGCCACTTTGACCTCATATGACCTTTTGAGATCAAGGTCGTTTTTTCATGTGTCATTTGGCGCCTGTGAACCTTTGTTTACCTGTGATCCTTTGTTTACATGTGATCACATGTTTACCTGTGATCACTTGTTTACCTGTGATCCTTTGTTGCACATGTTCTTTTGTTATTGTATAATCTAACTTGCTAAGGGTAAATTTTTTTTTTTCACGAGGAATGCAAAAACATCTGCTTAGTTGACATTCCTGTGCATATGGGCAATGGCCAGAATCATGCCATATACTTGGGAAAAAATAATAATAATCGATATTCCATAATCGATTGTTGTTGTTAAGGGTGAGAATCAATTTTTTTTCCCACGCTGCATTTTGTCATTGTTTATACATTCCTATGCAGACGCGCAAATAACAGAAATCATGTAACATACCTGAAAAAAAAAATCTATTGAATTTGGACAACATCCAAAATCGTGCATTATACCTGCAATAACGTACATCTAGAGGGATGGCAGTAAAAGAAAAAGGAAAGAAAGAAAGAAAAAAAAGGAAAAACGTGATTTTTGCTCAGTTTGAAATAAAACTTTATTGGAAAAATAAATTTAAAAATACAATAAATGAAATTAAATTGTAATAGTTGGATGAACAGTGCGGCACAATGGGCAATTTTGATTTTGATATAATTTTCTGTTCACATATATGCAGCCGATGCAAAAATGATGACCGCACGACAATTGTATATCGAAAACGCCGGGAGGATCGAGGCAAAATGCGCACACATATTGACTTTCGGCAGGTACTTCAATATTGGGCGCTGCAACTGCTGGCTCGATGTTTGCGTTGTCACGTCCATCATCGCTGTCGTCGCTTATTGCTATAACGTTTGGCGCAGCGGGTGGGTACCAAAATTCCTCAGTCGTCGCGTCATCATCAATTTCTTCTTCGTCGTCGTCGTCGTGTTGTGGTCCAGGTGACGGCGATTGAGGCAATTCAATCGCAAATTCTTCCCGGTCTTGCTGAACAGGCGACGGTGATCTCGGTGAATCCTCGATTTGCTGATCAGGCGACGGCGATCTCGGCGAATCCTCAATTGCATAGCCGCCTTGTTGTGCATCCAATGGTGATGGTCGCGAATCTCCATTGAATGATGCTCGCAACGCATACCACCTCTCAAAAATTGATGGCGATCGTTGTTGTTGTTGTTGTTGTTGTGGTTGTTGTTGTTGTCGCTGCGGTGTCAGTGCGCGAGATGTTGATGCGCGTGGTTGATTCGGCGATGCATATGGTGCTGCTGATGCTCGTCGCGTCGCTGCTCGTCGATCACGCCGCTCACTTTCGCCGATGCGTCTGATCATGAAATGCATCAGACGATTTTCACGCTCCATAAACTCCTGGAATCTCTCCATTTGCATGCGCACTGTGAAAGGAAATTAATAATAATTTGGATCAATTTGGAAAAATAATGAAATATGTTATTATATTTAATTAATTAAATGTAAATACACTTACTTTGTCTTTCGAAAAAATGAGCGTTGAAATTGGACATTTTTAATATTTTTTTTCTGACTTGTTTTAGGCCGAAAAATAAACTGATTGAATTTTTCGGACGACAAGTCATTTTATAGCCGAAAAAATTGAAATTTTCGTGTTGAATTTATTGAGGTTTTAAATGGAAAACAGTGAAAACATCCTAAAATTTTCGGGAATCGTAAATAAGACAAACAAATCACGTAATAAAAGTCAATTGCCAAATGATTTTTGTTACATATACAATGTTATATTATTTATAGGGATGCAACCACCAGCTAAGTAGTATTTGATCCAGTTCCATGAATTCCATAACGATTCGATTAAATTTAAGAATGTGCAAAATCAATTAAAATCGCCATTCATTATATATGCTGATGTAGAGGCGCTCTTGAGGAAACCTACGGAGGAGTTTTGTAAGAGCGATGCCACCGTTGCTTATCAGCAACATGAGGTATATAGCATCGGTTATTACTTTAAATGCGCATATGATGAGACCAAGTCATATTACAGATCGAAACGCGGTCCGGATTGCATTGAATGGTTTGTCAACGAACTGCATGATGCTGCAACATTCTTTGCGCGCACTTTTGATAACATTGTACCTATCAACATTACACTTGAAGAAGAGGAAAACTTCAAATTGGCAACCGTATGTCACATTTGTGAGGGTGTTCTGAGCTCGAAAGACATCCCTGTGAGGGACCATTGTCACTTTACAGGAAAATATCGGGGAGCAGCACATCAGACTTGCAATTTGAAATTTCAAGAAAATCGTACAATCCCGGTCGTTTTCCATAACCTTACACACTACGACTCACATTTTCTCATACGGAAGCTTGCGTCCGGGTTTGAAGGTGAGCTAAAAATCATCGCAATCAATTCCGAAAAATACATTTCATTTACAAAAACTGTTGCGGGAAGCACGAGCTCATTCAAAACCGACATCAAATACAAGTTTATCGATTCATTCCGGTTCATGGCCTCATCACTCGATTACTTGTCGTCATTGATACCGTCCGAAAAAAAAATCATTCTTCGAAATGAATGCAAGGGCCTTAGTGAACATCAACTACGTTTATTGGAGCGCAAGGGCGTTTTTTGCTACGATTACGTCGACTCTTGGGAAAAACTGGAGGAAACTGCGCTGCCACCGAAAGAAGCATTTTGGAGTTCGCTCACAAATGAGCACATTTCCGATAAAGACTACAAATTTGCCACCGAAATATGGGAAAAATTCAACATAAAAACTCTTGGCGAATATGCAGATCTCTACTTGCGTGTCGATGTATGCCTGTTGGCAACTGTCTTCGAGAATTTCCGAGAGACTTGCCAGCAAATTTACGGATTAGATCCTGCCAACTACTACACAGCACCAGGGCTTTCATTTGACGCAATGCTGAGGTACACGAAAGTTGATCTAGAGCTCATAAAAGATGTTGATATGCTCATGTTCATCGAACGTGGTATACGTGGTGGAATAAGTCAATGCAGTAAACGGTATGCCGAGGCAAACAACAAGTACATGGAATCATTCGATGAAAATAAAGACTCCAACTATATCATCTACGTTGATTGCAACAACCTATATGGGCATTCGATGATGCAGCATCTTCCAATTCGCGACTTCCGATGGGCCATGAAAGAACGATTCAATGCCGAACAAATTTTGAATCTTAGCGATGACGCCGACCATGGCTACATGCTGGAAGTTGATTTGGATTATCCAGAGAATCTCCACGATTGGCATAACGACTATCCATTTTGTGCAGAAAGTATGTTTGCGCCAAATACAACCAACGTGAAGAAACTGCTACTAACGCTATTCGACAAAAAGAACTACGTTATCCATTACAGAATGTTGAAATTGGCGCTACAACATGGGTTGATTCTGAAGAAAGTGCATCGTGTATTGGAATTTAGACAAAGCGCTTGGTTGAAATCATATATTGATTTGAATACCAACATGCGATCCAAGGCTAACAACGATTTCGAGAAGAATCTGTACAAATTAATGAACAACGCCATTTTCGGGAAATCGATGGAGAATGTGAGATCACGTGTTGACATCCGTTTGGCCACAAAATGGGAAGGGAGATGCGGTGCTGGCAAGCTGATTGCCAAACCAAATTTCAAGAGGCGTACAATTTTCGGTGATAATTTGGCTGCAATCGAATTGTCGAAAACCAGTGTCCTCATGAACAAACCAGTCTCTGTTGGCATGGCAATTTTAGACATATCAAAAGTTGTCATGTACGAGTTTTATTACAATTTCCTGAAGAAAAAGTATGGCAAAAACATATGTCTTGCCTATACAGATACGGATAGTTTCGTATTAGATGTTCGTACCGACGACTTTTATGCCGATATGAAGGAAAACTTGGAGCGATATGATACAAGTGATTACCCCGAAGACAACATTTACAAAATGCCGCGAGTCAACAAAAAGGTCCCAGGATTATTCAAAGATGAGCTAAATTCGGAAATTATTACTAAATTC
This sequence comes from Obolodiplosis robiniae, assembly GCA_028476595.1. Classification (NCBI taxonomy): domain Eukaryota; kingdom Metazoa; phylum Arthropoda; class Insecta; order Diptera; family Cecidomyiidae; genus Obolodiplosis; species Obolodiplosis robiniae. The sequence continues at coordinate 11,013,202 of CM052017.1, read as the reverse complement.
GTAGGTTTACGGAGTAAAATGTATTGCGTGAAAACGGCTAAGGAGGACAAAATGAAAAAGGCAAAAGGCGTTAAGAAATATGTGTTGAAAAGAGAAATCACTTTTGACGATTATTTGAACTGTCTGTTGAATAAGAGTGTAATTGTTAAAGATCAAACCAGTTTTCGTACAAAATTACACAATATGTACACCATTCGGCAGACTAAAATAGCGTTAAGTCCTTTCGATGATAAGCGATACATACTACCATGTAACATTAACACATTGTCACACGGTCATTATAGTATACGTTTTAGACAATAATTACTTTTCTTTTAATCGTAAATTCAAATAAACTCCATATTTCAGAGATTGGCTTGTTTTTATTTTACTCAAACATTATTACAGATTGAACATCTATTTGAAGGACTTATTTAAGTAAGTATATGTGTGTGACGCAAACACAGGATTAAGCATTCGCTCAGCATCATCTATTCGTTTGCGAAATCTTAATCGATCTAAGTAATACTGCTGCCAGTCTCCGATGCGGGCTGTATGATATGCATACGACCAAACGCACATTTTCAATACCTCATCGATGGGATTGAATGTAACTCTCTTATTTGTTGCGTCCATATTTATAATCCTTCGACTATTGTGGTTAAATTTATGATTCGATTGATGGAGCTTCCTCCCGTCTGTATGTCAGCAATTAACTTGTATAAAGGTGCTGTTATCGAAATGCTGTACAATTCATCTAGGTCGGTGTCGGCGTTAGCGAGGTCTGAAGCTTGCAAATTTATCCTCCCCGAAAATTCCCCCTTCATCTCAACATATAGACGGATTGAAATATTTACTATACGATTAGACGTTGAATCGAGCAGCTGATTAACTTTTGAATAGAAATATGTGCGTGCATCCTCCATAAAATCCTCGACCTCCGTGTGATTGCGATTTACGATCAAAAATGATTCCAATCTATTTTCATAGTTGGCCGTAGAGAGGTTTTCAATTTCAATGCGACTTGACATATTTTTTTTCGATTGGTGTAAGTTGTGGTGGTGGTAGTGGTGAAGTAATGCTCTGTCAACGTATTCCGTAAGACTGAAACCTTATTCGCTAGACTTGTCAGTTTTATTCGTGAAATGTATGCTGTAAGTATGAATGACTGAATGAAATAAAACACAAATGACTTGTTTACATTGGGATACTTTATTATTGTGAAAGGAAATGTTAAAGTACATCTTTTGCATCTATCCAACTATTGAAGCGACTGCTAAAACCTAACCACTTGACATAAACTTTATTATTTTTTCTTCGCAAAATTTTCTCTACCAAATATATATTCGGATATTTGACTAACTGCATTTCCTCAGCGTACACCCCTCCCTTGATCTCATTTCCCTCCCAGTCAACCAATAAATATGTTATTGGATCGGTATGCTGGATCTTTTTAATGGTGAAAATTTCAGTAGTCCAATTAGGTAGATAGCCCTTTTCAAAAACATGTTTATATTTGCTTAATCGGACGTGATCGCCCACTTTAAACTTATGAATATAATTAGAAGGAATTATCCTATCATAATTGTAAACTGTGTCCAAAAGATGCTGCTCATTATCATCATTCACGTCTCTCGGTGCCATTTTTATCGTACGATGCTTGGTTGCATTGTATTCATCGACCAATTGTTGTATAATATCAACCCACTTGTAATTTCCCCGTAGACTGAATTGCTGGTAAATCTTTCGCTTCAACGTCCTATTGAATCGTTCCACAATGGCCGCCTTTTTGGAGGTGAATGTGGAATAGCGATTCACTTTATATTTATCCAACAATCGAGTCATTTCCCCATTGTAGAATTCTTTGCCCATGTCAACTTGTAGATTCTTCACAGGTCGATCGATGGAATCAAGTACCGATTTCATTGCACGAGTAACTTCTACCCCCGTTTTGGTCTTAAGCGGTCGTACGTATGCTACCTTGGAAAATGTATCAATCACCGTGAGACCATACTTCATCCCACGGTCGGCTGGCATCTCGATTAAATCAGCCTGCAACGTGTCGGCAATCCCCCTCATTACGCTTCGACGGCGAGGAAAGTTTTTGCGCGCGTCCCGATGAATTTCCTTTACAACTTGCCACTTACTCATTGTAACTTTACTAATCCGTATCTCTTAAACGTCTCTCGATGAATGACACCGTCACCAAAAATTACGGCCCCCTTTTCTAGTGGTTTTTCACCACAATACTGCTAAATGGTGAGTATTCAATTTGATTATCGTGCACAATCACACAGTGCGCAATGGTGTTTGCGGGTAAATTTCCCCGAGCGCTGATTTCGATTCGAATATCAACCGTGCCACCGAATAATGGCTCATCACTTCTAGAACAATCAAATGCGAATATGGGCCCAGTGCCAAATGCAGTGCGATTGATTGCCAATGGGTTTGCACCGCCGTTGCCATTGTAGAATGATTTCTGGATTCCCAAATACGCCCAGTACAAATCATCATAGTGGCCGGGGTTGAAATCAGTGTTGAAATTTTCATATGGGTAGTAATCAGAGTTCAAATATAGTTTAACATCGGAGATGTTGCAGTTGTCGAAGGTTGACGTATTCGCGCTCACAAGTTGCCTATTTGTTTGGAACGCCACAAAAACATAACGCGGTTTATTCATTTGAGTAGTTGATTTGACTGCCCAAATGTGTCGATTCGCCTGAGGTAGCTGAGGCATCTCATAATAGTCCCACGAACGAAATGGCACTGTGAGCGTCCGCCTCTTTTCCAAATATCTCAACATGATGAGCTTCGAGCGATCGGAAAGCTGAATGTGTGGCACTTTCCATTGAATTTTGTTTACTTTCATTTCAAATACCTCAGCGGTCGCCATGTATGAGAAATAATCAGCACGATTTCGAACTAGGATAAGTTCATGTTTGCTGTTTAAAATGATTTTGCGGTAGTCCTCACAAAATCCGAGAAGCTGATTCAATGGCACTATAAATGTATATTTCTGCGTTTGTATGGGTACGTTTTCAAGTGAATTCGTTATGCCCGTTAATAACGATGACTCTCGATGTGGCGATGCAGTCAATTTTTTAATGTTGCTCGTTGTACCGACATTTTTCGTTCGATCGATTTCAACACCATTCAACTCATATCTGATCTCGCTGAACAGAAAAGATGCATAATTCCCAGTCCATTGCCCTGCAATATCTGCGAGGAGTGCCCCACCCTTACGATCTACCGAAACTTCGATGTGAATGTAACTTTCTGCCGGTAGAATGTACAGGTCCTGTGATTGTATAGCAATTCTTATTTCATCATTGTTGCCGTATGATGATGTGTATGGTGAGTAGGAGTGATACTGCATCCTCGCAATCGCGTCATCACGGAATGGTTTATCACCAACACTTAACATTTCACTTGTCGACATCTTCTTAACGCTTTTTCACTTTCAATCCAATCAACTTTAAAAATTCAAAGTTTTGTTTAGTCAATTTGTTCCTTGCGCACGGTGGAGAAAACGATGTTGCCCGTTCGAATGCACTTGAACGAATACTGTCTTTACCCGATTGGGTGTAGCTTATATGTCCGAATGGGTTTCCGACGAACGGCGAATTGTACACAATCATATTTGTCTTTATTCACTTATCGTCTCTTTTGATATGGACTCGAACTGTGATCTCTTCACCGCGAAAGTCTATTGGTCGACCGTTTTGATCGACAACATTGATTTCAATGTAGTTAATTCTTTTCGGCACCACAGGTAGGTATATTATGTTTCGCGGTTGTTCAATTATTTTATAGCCAACGTCTACTTTGTTGCTTGGGAATTCGTAAATTGAATGACCCAATTTTCCATTCACATATGCACCAGTCACAAGGTTACATTCAATTCTAATAACATTTAACTGTGTAATTTTAATTATATCGTCCGATGTAACTTCAGTATCGTTGGGTATAATCGTTGGAGACAGACGACTAAAACGCACGTACGTTTCTTTGAATTCTTTTGCATCCATAAATCTGTAGCCGCCGCTAAAACCCAAAACTTTAAAAATTGACCTGTCGAAAAAAGTCATAAGTGACACACTGCACTTTATTTTTACTTTCAATGTTGATTTAATGACTTCATATTCGAAACTGATTTGTTTCTTGTGCAACATTTCTTTTATATACGCCAACAGATCTTCGATTTCATATGATCCCTCCGGAACTTCGACAAATTCAAACGCACCTTCTGTCGGTTTCCTGATAAAGCATATCAGATTATTTTCGATTGTAATGTTTGGTATCGAATGATAGGTCGTAAAGTCCAGAAGACCGCACGAGTAATTGTATTTTTCATCGAGAACTATCTCGGGAAAAAATGTTGATGTCAAGCGCGATGTTTTCCCCGTGAGAGTCACTGTAAATGATGACATGATGATGGCTGAATGTATACTGGTTCCGTTTGTGGTTTTGTGTTTGAATTTATGCTTTCACCATTATCCTTCCAAAAGTTATATAAGAAATTCAAACACAGCTGGCCGCATAAAAATGTATTAAAGTTCTGATATTGATTGTAATTGTAAAATATTTTTACGCTATCTCCCAAATAATTTTTTACTTCGAGTGGTGGTGGGAGTCTTCCAAAACTGTCGAAATACCAAGCCGTGTTTCGAATTTTTACTAATGCTGTCCAATGTGTTCCAGTTGATTGAGCGACATCATGATTGAGTATCCAACATTCTACACTATACGCTTTTTTTGGTAAAGTATCTCGCATGTAGATGCCTCGGAAATGTGGAATGTCCAATCTTCTAATGTATTTCATTAGATCGTGGTTGGTGAGCGCTCGATCCTCTGGAACTTTCAATATAAGTTTTTTGATTGTGGACTCAAGTATAAGCCTCGGCCTGAAGATGCACGATGTGGGCTCAAGTATAAACCTCGACCTGATGATGGACCGTGTGGTCTCAAGTATAAGCCTCGACCATTTTTCGATATGCCTAGAGAGAGTCCCGCACCTATTTTCCGTTCCATTGCTTTGTTGTGTCGTATATTCTCTTCCAACTGTGATTTAGCAATATTCATGTCTCGTATAGTTTTCACCACACCCGCAGCTGATCCAACGAGAGAACCTGCCGCACCGAGACCCGCCAATATTGGCAGAAGCGGTAATATACCGCCCGTGATATTGGGCACCTTTATGATTCTTGGCATTTTGATTCGTTTCCCCGCACCGCTTTTTTGCGCCGCTCGAATAGCTGCTTTGATGGCACACGTTGTCAGTTTCTTGCCTTTCATCTTTTTTACCGATGCCCGTGCATCTCTTATTATTGTCGCGAATGAAATCGACTTCATCATCTTCTTCTTCTTCTTCTTCTTCTCCTTCTTTCGAGCAACAAAATCCGGAATACCCATTCCAATTTTCGAGAAGCCAGTTTTGGCCTTCATGATACCCGTAACAAAGAGTGATGCTGCTCGTTCGCCAAGGCTAGCGTCTTTCGAAAATACCCGTTTAAACGCTCCTTTTGCCAACTTTTTGTCAGCTTCACGACGTCCCTGCGAATCCTTATGATTTTCGTATGCTATATCGTGTTCCTTACACAGTTCGTCTAGACCGTTGACACCTTTATCACCCCGTGCTAAACGTTCGGCTAATTTTGTTCCTATAAACAATGCACGGTTAAGCTGTAACAAATGTATGATATTGTACACGATTTATTCATAAACCATACCGGGTCCACAATAGTTATATGATGGAAGATGCAATTCAATTGGAAGTTTATCTATGAGTTTATTGACAATACCGGAACCACGTTTAACAACTTTACGATTTTCACCCTTGCGTGCTTTCATGTTCGATCGATCGATCCTCTTCGCTCGACTTCAAGATCCCTATTGAAATCATTTTGATATAAATTCAGCATTTATATGGTATTTTCTATTAGTCAATATCGAGATGCGCTTCGTTAAACAGTCTCTAGAAATTCCCGTACGAAATTTGGACGACGTTTCATCGTCCGATAAGGTGGACGGAAGACGTCATAGCGAACTTTTGCCTAATAATTTGAGATGCATAATCGCAGGGCCCAGTGGATGTGGCAAAACCAATTTGTTGCTCAGTTTGATTGAGTCTGAGAATGGGTTGAAATTTGAAAACTTGTATATATACTCGAAAACATTAGAGCAGGATAAATATAAGTATTTGCATAAGATTTTAGCTCCAATCAAAGAAATTGGCTATCATACTTTTTCATCTTCCGAAGATGTTATTGCTCCAAATGAAGTGAAACGCAATTCAGTGTTCATTTTTGATGATGTAATTTGCGATAAAAAACAAGACTGCGTTCGCAATCTATTTTGCATGGGAAGACATTATAAAACTGATGTTATTTATCTAACTCAAACATTAACGAAATTGAGCAAGCATTTGATTCGGGATAATTGTAATTTTGTGATTCTATTCAAGCAAGATGATATGAACCTGAAGCATGCCTATAATGATTTTGGTGTGAACTGCGACATGTCATTTGAAGAATTTCGAAAATTTTGTTTGGATTGTTGGCGAGAAAAATTTGGGTTCGTAGTGATCGATCTCGATAGTGAGGTGAACAACGGTCGATATAGACGAACATTCAGCGAATTTTTACAAGTGAATAAAAGTCGTGAGTAATGTTGTGGCTGTCTCAGTATACATTTCGACATTGAACCGATCGCATTCAATAAACTATACAATGGGATGTGAACGTGAGGATCGCGTTAAAAGTGAAACACAAATTAAATCAAAACTCGTTAACACGCGAAAAATTATTCAGGATAAGTTTAAAAAGGCATTTCGGGATCGAGTTAAACTTGAAAGAGAGTTAGATGAGAAATATGCACCGATAACAAAGGCAATTGATAATGTAGCTGGGAAGATCAAGAAGCAGAAGAAAATTCCATTTGAACGATTCATTAATCATGAATTTCGCGAGCCAGATTTTCGACCACCTTCTTTTCGCGGTATAAAAACTAAAATGGATCATGGTTCTGATGCTATCACAGGTGAATCTGATGGGTACACCGGACAATGGTCAACTTCTCCTTCTTCTGAATATCATGATGATGATGATGATGATGATGATGTTGATGATGATGATTATGAGCCCATGTCCGTTGATGATGATGATGACAAAATCGTCTATTCATCTGCGGCAGTCACCGCAAGAAGAAAATTATCAGATGGTGGAAGTGATAACGCCGAGGAAATCGCATATCAACATGAACCCATCATAGCTGAATCTTCGGAACGAATCGCACCGCGTACTGTGAGACGGTTGAGTGATACCAGTGACAATGAATTCGTGTATGACGGTTCGTATGTTGATGACGAACGTGATTTTATTGCCAAGGCCTCAACTAGCGGCAAGAGGACAAAGCTAGTGAAATCGATTGTTGATAAAATAAAAAAGAGACGTCTAAAGGAACAGAAAACGGCTCGAAGTATTCGAAACAGTTTTAAAACAAAGACCGGAGCTCAACCAGCGGATAATGGTGGTGATGATGATGTTGGTGGACCAGATAATGATGGCAATGTTCCAGAAGTCATTGAAATTCATAGCAGTGACTCTGAACCACTCAGGTCAAGGGCGCGTTCAGCGTGGATTGAAAGAATGAAAGTTAAATTGAAAAATCCGAAATTCCGGGCAATCACTCGCTCTCAACATAGAAAGCTTAGATCCCGAGGGGTTTTTATTCCACTAATGCGATCAAATCAATCACCATTTCGATCCGCTAGGCGAAATATTCGGCCCGACGAGATTCCACCTGAATTAGTGGAGGAGCTGCCTAACAATAAAAAGCGCATTAAACGAGGTGCCGGCATTGAGAGCGATTATATTCCATACAACGAAAATGTTTCCTATGAATACTACGATGACCCGAACGAATTGTGTGACCGTTTGCGTCTTTTGTATGCTTCTCGATCTGCAGGAAACACCAATCATTTACAAGAAATTAATTCAATTATTTCCGAATTACGTGAATTGGGTCACATCAGATAAATTAAAATGGTAAGTACTACTTTTTTTTTCTTTTTTCAATGTGAACGATTTTTTAACATTCGAGCTGATTGACCAACCCCTTGTCCTACTTCGCAACGAAAAAGCACATTGAGCGACCATTTTCCATTTTCTCAGCCGAGCAACCAACCTATTTTTTCTAAGCCGTCCAACTCACCCATTGAATGCACTTCGCTAAGTGCTGGTTCGGATTGTATACGATAGATGGGGTCGCACGTACCATTTTCAAAAAAAAAAAAGTAAAACATAATTTCTTCATGTCCTCTTCCTCCTCTTTTTCTTCCCGCTAGCAAGCATGTGTGCTGTTTACTTCAGTTCATTGTTTACAATGCAATTTTCGTATTTCTCCATCCACACTTCCATTTCGCATTTATGAATGGATCGAATTCTACCTACCCTTGCATTTTACCTGTTTCATGTTGTCCTTTCACATTTTTCCTTTTTTTCTTATTTTTTTTTTCGTTAATGCACATTTGTTTACATATATGCTTGACATGATTTGACTTTCGTCGTCACTTTGCTTGTGTGTTATGGATCATGCTTATTTTCCTATTTTATGGATCTCACACAATGGAGCATTTTGAAGCAATTTAATCCATCTCTTATGTGCATTTTCACAGATTGCACTTTGTGATATGGAATTCATGGAACTGGATCAAATACTACTTAGCTGGTGGTTGCATCCCTATAAATAATATAACATTGTATATGTAACAAAAATCATTTGGCAATTGACTTTTATTACGTGATTTGTTTGTCTTATTTACGATTCCCGAAAATTTTAGGATGTTTTCACTGTTTTCCATTTAAAACCTCAATAAATTCAACACGAAAATTTCAATTTTTTCGGCTATAAAATGACTTGTCGTCCGAAAAATTCAATCAGTTTATTTTTCGGCCTAAAACAAGTCAGAAAAAAAATATTAAAAATGTCCAATTTCAACGCTCATTTTTTCGAAAGACAAAGTAAGTGTATTTACATTTAATTAATTAAATATAATAACATATTTCATTATTTTTCCAAATTGATCCAAATTATTATTAATTTCCTTTCACAGTGCGCATGCAAATGGAGAGATTCCAGGAGTTTATGGAGCGTGAAAATCGTCTGATGCATTTCATGATCAGACGCATCGGCGAAAGTGAGCGGCGTGATCGACGAGCAGCGACGCGACGAGCATCAGCAGCACCATATGCATCGCCGAATCAACCACGCGCATCAACATCTCGCGCACTGACACCGCAGCGACAACAACAACAACCACAACAACAACAACAACAACAACAACGATCGCCATCAATTTTTGAGAGGTGGTATGCGTTGCGAGCATCATTCAATGGAGATTCGCGACCATCACCATTGGATGCACAACAAGGCGGCTATGCAATTGAGGATTCGCCGAGATCGCCGTCGCCTGATCAGCAAATCGAGGATTCACCGAGATCACCGTCGCCTGTTCAGCAAGACCGGGAAGAATTTGCGATTGAATTGCCTCAATCGCCGTCACCTGGACCACAACACGACGACGACGACGAAGAAGAAATTGATGATGACGCGACGACTGAGGAATTTTGGTACCCACCCGCTGCGCCAAACGTTATAGCAATAAGCGACGACAGCGATGATGGACGTGACAACGCAAACATCGAGCCAGCAGTTGCAGCGCCCAATATTGAAGTACCTGCCGAAAGTCAATATGTGTGCGCATTTTGCCTCGATCCTCCCGGCGTTTTCGATATACAATTGTCGTGCGGTCATCATTTTTGCATCGGCTGCATATATGTGAACAGAAAATTATATCAAAATCAAAATTGCCCATTGTGCCGCACTGTTCATCCAACTATTACAATTTAATTTCATTTATTGTATTTTTAAATTTATTTTTCCAATAAAGTTTTATTTCAAACTGAGCAAAAATCACGTTTTTCCTTTTTTTTCTTTCTTTCTTTCCTTTTTCTTTTACTGCCATCCCTCTAGATGTACGTTATTGCAGGTATAATGCACGATTTTGGATGTTTTCTTTCACTGCCATCCCTCTAGATTTACATTTTTTCAGGTATAATGCACGATTTTGGATGTTGTCCAAATTCAATAGATTTTTTTTTTCAGGTATGTTACATGATTTCTGTTATTTGCGCGTCTGCATAGGAATGTATAAACAATGACAAAATGCAGCGTGGGAAAAAAAATTGATTCTCACCCTTAACAACAACAATCGATTATGGAATATCGATTATTATTATTTTTTCCCAAGTATATGGCATGATTCTGGCCATTGCCCATATGCACAGGAATGTCAACTAAGCAGATGTTTTTGCATTCCTCGTGAAAAAAAAAAATTTACCCTTAGCAAGTTAGATTATACAATAACAAAAGAACATGTGCAACAAAGGATCACAGGTAAACAAGTGATCACAGGTAAACATGTGATCACATGTAAACAAAGGATCACAGGTAAACAAAGGTTCACAGGCGCCAAATGACACATGAAAAAACGACCTTGATCTCAAAAGGTCATATGAGGTCAAAGTGGCTCAGAACTCTCTTTTTCTATCTACTAATGTGGAATCAAGATATTAGAACTGCTGTAAAAGAAAAGAGAATGAGATGGATCCGCTGGTTGCAGAACCGAACTGATGAAAATCTAGAGTCGTATAGGGAACAAAAGCGTGTAGTGAAAATGATGGTGAAAGGAGCAAAAGAGAGAGAATGGGTGAGGTTTGGTCAGGATCTAGAGGTTGCTGGACAAGATCATTAGGAATGGAGGCAAGAAACATTTGCCTGGAGCTGTTTTGGACCAGTCGGGCTATGTAGTGATAGGCAGAAAGAATTGGTTGAAACGATGGAAGGAATATTTTGATGAATTGCTGAATGTAGCAAATGCCGATTTGGTGAATGAGAATGTGAATGGGAATGTGGATGAAGAGAGTTTGGAAGAGATTAACATGGATGACATTCAGATTGCAATTAATAAGTTGAGTTGGGTTCAAGCTGCGGGTGTGGATGAGATTCCGAATGAATATTTGATTAGTAGTGGTGTGGTAGGTGTTCGCTGGTTACATCGTATCTTCAATTTAGCTTGGTGCTCCTCTGTTGTCCCTGAAGAGTGGGGTAGCGCAGTCATTTCGCCACTTCATAAGGAAGGCAGTAATAGAGACTGCAATAACTATCGGGGAATTTCTCTACTGAGCGTTGTCGGCAAAGTTTATAGTGCAATTTTGGAAAAGAGAACAAGAGCTATTGTCGAATCGCTCTTGGATGAAAATCAATCGGGTTTCCGCCCAATTCGGGGCTGTCAAGATCAAATTTTTTGCATGAGACAACTGATGGAGAAATTCCTTGAAAGAAATAGGGAACTATATTTCTGTTTCGTGGATTTGCAGAAAGCATACGACTGCATTCCCAGATCTAAGTTGTGGTAAGCCTTGGCCGAATATGGTGCGAATGGTTATCTTCTCAACGCGATTCAAAGTTTGTATGCAAACAGTAAAGCAGCAGTAAGAGTGGATGGAGATTTGAGTAAATGGTTTGAAGTACGTAATGGTCTGCGACAGGGATGTACAATTTCGCCACTTCTATTCATTATTTATATGGACAAGCTGATCAAATCAGCCAATTAAAGAGGTAGAGTAGCTTTGGGGGCCAATATTATCTCTGCACTCGCTTACGCAGATGATCTGGTACTGTTTGAACTTCGGAATGACCATTAGCGATACAAAAACTCAAGTTATGCATGTGGGCAAAACTCGAAAGCCAATTCATTGCACATTGAATGGCAACTTGTTGGAACAAGTTTCCCAATTCAAATGTTTGGGTTGCATCTTTTCGGAAGATGGCAAGTTTAATAAAGAGTTTGAACAGCGTAGGGTTAATGGAAATAAGGTAGTAACGCAACTTAGATCACACGTTTTTAATAAACATGAATTGATAATTCACGGGTCAATCCTCAGACCAACTTTTCTATATGGTAGCGAGAGCTGGGTTGATTCTGAGAATTTGATTCATGATTTGGAATTGTCTGATATGAAAGTGGGAAAACAGAATCCAAAATGAGACGATTCGGGGGGATTTAAACGTCGATGCAGTAGGAGAGGAAGCAAGGAAATCCAGACTGAGATGGTTTGGACATGGAAGAGGAGCGATTAACGAAACGGATTCTGTTCGCCGAAGCTGATGGGCCAAGAGGTAGGGGTAGACCACGTAGACGTTATTTAGATTCGGTTAAATAGGATTTGAATGTGAGGGGATATGAATGGTGTGATGAAACTCAAAGCTTGGCTCCCGATCGGGGTTTGTGGAGAGGTGTTGTTAGGGGTATATGAGGCTTTTTGATTCGTAAAACAGACAAGACTCTGAAAGGCAAACATGGTCTATAAATGTTTGTTGTTGTTGTTGTTGTTGTTGGATATTTCTATGCATACAAATTGGTTCAATATGCACTCTTTCCACTCAACGATATTTCCGTGTTTATATACCGTGGCGAGGACTACGACATTTCACTCGGAATGATTTGGGTTTCAACTTTTCAAAGTTGAATTATCACGTTCAATTAACCAATATTTTGAAGTGAATGGGAATGTTTTCAATATGTGGATTGATTCAAGTTGACGCCGGCACCAGCACTGGAATGACGTCAACAGTCAAAATGACATTCAGAATATCTACAATTGAATGCCTGAGAAAAATAACGACTCAAATCTTTCCAAAATGACAATCTGCAGCATAGAAAAGATCAGAGCATACTATTTGCTTGCTTGCAAAGCGCTTGCTCTTACGAGCTGCTTTGAAAGAGCGGCTTGCAATTCCAAAAAGCGGGTTTTTTGTATTAAAATGCATCAGAGTGAAAGAGAAATTGATGTTCAGTGTCAATTACATGTTATCCATGGATTTCTCTTTCACTCAGATGAATTTTTAATACAAAAAGCCGGTTTTTGTTAGTGCAAGCCGCTCTTTCAAAGCAGCTCGTGAGAGCAAGCGCTTTGCAAGCAACAAATAGTATGCTCTGGAAAAGATACACGCATTACTGAAACTGAGAATAAAACTTAATTTTTAATTTGATTAAGTTTTATTCTCAGTTTCAGTTATGCGTGTATCTTTTCTATGCTGCAGACTGTCATTTTGGAAAGATTTGAGTCGTTATTTTTCTCAGGCATTCAATTATCCATCGTATTTTATCAAAATAATATGAATACACGTAAATATGCGTGAATGTGCTTGAATATGCCTGAATATTTGTATGTTATAAAGAGCAAATCTATCGATTACTGAAGATGTCAATTTCGTTCGAAATAATTATAATAATTAAGGTGCGATTTCCAAGGTGCACGATTGCGAACAAACACGATGCCCTCCATAAAAAGTTTATGGTGGAAATCGTGCAGAATCGTAATTGTTCGCATTGGAAATTGCACCATAAATGTCGGATCTTAGACAAAATGTCCCACATTAGTCGACGGTCTTCTAAAAAATTTATTTCAATAGCCACCTGTTCCGGCGCAAAAGTGGGATGTGCTTGATGCAATTACATTTGGAAGCATGTGTCCTCAAAAAACCAGATCCTTGAAGAGTGTTGATGAAAACTGCCTATTTTTGAATATTTATGTTCCAGGTGAGAAAATAGAAACCGATTCAGTACATCTTTCAAACTAAATATTTTCCTCATTTTTTCAGACGTAAGAGGCTCGAATAAATTGCCGGTACTATTCTATATTCTTGGTGGAGGAAATTGGGGAGGAAATGGTGATGATAAAAGATACGGTCCGGATTTTTTTATGGAAAATAAAATTATCCTTGTGACCATAAACTTTCGACTTGGTATATTCGGTTTCATGTCTTTGGGAACTAGTGAATACTCGGGAAATATGGGATTAAAAGATCAGCAGCTTGCTCTGAAATGGGTCCACGAAAATATTGCTGCTTTTGGCGGTGATAACAAAAAGATTACTCTCGGTGGTGCTAGTTCTGGTAATTTCGCTTTTGTAATCAAAATTTGACAAGATTGAATGACAATATTTTCTTCTTATTTTGAATTTGTTTGAAATTGTTTGAAATTGTTTGAAATATAGGTGGACAATCAGCGGCCTTGCATATGATTAATGAGAAATCGCAAAAATATTTCAATCAACTTCTCGACATTGGTGGAACACCAAACGCCGCATGGTCCTATCATAAAGATGACCATCGATGTCTGATGGAGATTCTTTACAAGAGACATGTTTCTTCTTCGGATAAAATAACTGACGAAAAACTAATTGATTTTCTAAAACATTTTGATGCCAGTAAATTAACTGATTTTATTATGGAGACGATGATTTGGACTAGTAAGGAGAAATTATCTCCTTGGAGCACAGTAATTGAATGTAACGAATTTAGTACAATTTCTTATGATTATTGTTGTAATTCTGGATTTTTTTTATAATTGTGTGTGCAGCTCCAAATGCACAAGATCCGTTTCTTACCGAAGAACCGATGAATAAACTAAGGAAAACCAAGATCAATAAAGCTGCATATTACACTTATAGTCAGCATGTATGTATTCTATTTTAATTATTATCGATACTACAGAATGCATACTTTTTAAGTTTTTATTTTTATAGGAGTTTCTTTTCTACACTCGTGATGATTCTCAGTATTCGACTCCCGAAGGAATAAATGAATATCTGAAAATTTTCAATATTAATCTTCCGGTCTACGGATACAGTAAAACAATGGCGGAAAATGTGAGTCGAATTTGATGCTTTTCCATTTCTAACGAATGAAACGGAATTGATTTTTGAATTTCATTCCTATTTTTATTTGCAGGCTGATTTTAAGAAAATATTGAAAAAAATCCGGAATTTCTTTTTCGATAAAACAAAAACTAACCAAGATCGTCTAATTCAACGGCTCATCTTGGATGGAGATATTGACACTGTCTATTATATTGAAAAATGGTTGGAGCAACATGTTGCAGTATCAACTAAACCAACATTTTACCATCGGTGAGTGTCTCATGATAGAAATATGTTTGAAATCGAAAAATGTCATAGAAAGTGTTTTCATTTTCAGATTGTCAATTTCTACAAAAATGAATCATTATGATATATATCCGGGATCAGGGCATGTAGACGACACTTTTTTGATATTTGTGTAAGTTTGTTATACTTTTATACTTTTTATTTAATTAGCAAACTATCATTGACCTCATAAAAAATCTTCAGGGCTCGGAGAATGATAGATAAATACAAGGAAATAAAGGAAACTGAAAGCAGTGATGAAAGCAGTAAATTAACTATTAAAATGATGGGAATTTTACAAAAATTGTATTCCAATTTTGTAAAATATGGGTAATTTTTGTCAATGAAATTCATTTTGATTTTATCAAATGTAATTATTATGTTGAAAATTACAGAGATCCTGCCTTCAAAAATAATCCTACTCGATCCTTCAAAGCGATTGGTTCAAGTAAACCGTCGGGATTCAATTTTCTTGATGTTACAAACAACGGTTTGGTCGCTGGAATAGGCCCAAATGCAAAAAGAACTGCATTTTGGGATGATGTTGTCAATGACGTATCGCAATTGCTTCAAAAACATGGGCCTGTCAAAACACCAATTCAACATATGTGCGATTCATTGAGCAAGTAATGCATATTCATCTTTTGTTGCGTACAGTATAAACAATAAATATATTGCTGGATATTTTAACGCAATGGATTTATTCGTATCACATATTTATGTGTGTCAAACGAGATGCGTCTTCATAATCTTCGATTGAAAACAACAGTAATCTTTTATTTTTTATTGTTTTATTTTTCAATTGAATTTTATTTCATTTTAGTGATTTGTGACGACGCATTTCATATATGCAGCAATACAATATAATAAACATTTAAATCCACCGCTTGAAAATCTTTGAAAATGTCAGTTATTATTAATCCAGAAGATTCAATAAAATCATATTCTGAAACCGGAATTATAGAACACTATTTTTCTTAATACAAATGATCAGAGTTTAAAATAGCGCTGCTGGCAGCATATCACTGATTTTTCAGCAACTGAGTATGCGTCAACAGCGATGCGAACGTCAATGCAAATTCACACTCAACATGCTCGTGTTCCGCAGAATCGGCTTTTTTCGTTTGCTCGTCACACACAGCGTTCGTTTTCGCAAAGCAAGTGAAAAACAAACAAACAAGAAGCATCGTTGACCGTTATCCCGCCTTATACTCAAATCTTTTTATTCTTATTCTTCTTCTTCTTCTTCTTCTTCTTCTCCTTCTGCTTTTTCTGTGAACAAAATCGGCACTAGCAAAACAGATATATCAAAAGAATAATAAACACCAAATCTTTCTTTCATTTTGTTTGAAATTAAATGTTTAAAAAATTAAAGAGATCGGTTCGCACACTCAATGGGATCATTTGTTTTGGTTTGCTTTCAAAACTGCACTGCGTATTTCATTGCAAACAATCGGTATGATTGAATCGAAAGATAACAGACGAGACCCATCGAAATCGTTGCTAAGCACTCGAAATTCAAATAAATCGCGTATGAATTCGAGCTCACCATCGTTGAAAACAAAAAAAAAAAAAACGGACGAATCTTTGAACCGCTCACTTGTGCACATAGCAATGCTGGAATGCAATGCTCACATTGCAAGGGTTTATTTGTTGAAACTTTATGCAAATAGAGATAGATGAATACATATTGTATATGTTCATCTCTCTTTGTAGCAAATGAAACCTTACAACGTAAGCATTGCATTCCCCGGTTGGCACATAGCCAACACCAATGCCTTGAGAAATATTTTATCCACATTTTCGCTGGTGCGTTTTTCTTTGTTCAACTTTATGAGGCCTGTCACCGCTCGTGCTGACATCGATACTTCCTTAATTTCGCCATGAACTTCAATTCTGAAAGCACGATCACCCTTAGCCTATCGTTAATGTAGAAACAACGAAATTTTAAAAAGCTATCACAAATGGCTAAAAATTCACTATTACATTTTCTTTGAATGGTCGGTTGTTGCACAACAAATCCTTAGCCTTGATATGAAATTCGTTTTCGGGAATTGGCCGGAAATCACTTAAGGATGTGAAAAAACACTCGAGGTCATCATCGTATGTGAATCGTTGCATGTGACTTTGCAATCGAGCATTTTGCCCATCTTGGTTTGTTACAGCTGCGCCCGATGAATCAGAATTGGATGTTGTGTCGTCATCATCAGATTGTGTTTCGTTGTTATCAAACATACGATCAAAAGCAGCAGCATCCTCTTCTGGCACAAAGATTTCTGCGAGTACCGGTGGTTTTATATCTTCATTCTCCTTTTCTTGCTCTTTCAATGATTCATTATGAATATCCATAAATTCATCGCTATCAAACACGTTAGATTCATTATCGGCACCAATTTCATTTTCATCATCTGGTTGATGCTCGTTGCCAATGGGACGAATTCGTGGAATTGTTCGTTCTTTCAAACGCAACCGATTGTAATTTGCTGGCATCTTTGAACGCAGTCGTTCAACATGGCATATTGCCTCACCAAAAGACGCTGTGTAAAGCACAAACAAAAATGTATCGACAACGAATTTTGAATAATTTTTAAGTGGTCATTGTTTTTCAATTACCAAAAAATTTTATCAAACGAGCATAAGAGCAGGTTTCGGGCACTTTGCTAGGTAGTGGGTAGACTTTTGTCACAGGGAGATTGAAATTCGGAATGTAATCAGTGGGTGTCATATCATGACCACTTTTCAAAGCAGCAAACAATCTTTTCGAAAAATAAATCACTCGTTGTTGGTGTGGATTTACTCCTTTGTTGCATAAATTCACTTTTTTTCAAATCAAAAATGAATTCTTGTGGGATCGCAGTATGAACGCGAGCCTGTTCCAAAAACACGGACACAAACATGTTGACAAAATGACGGTTGAAAAACACAAATTTTCAAATACTTTACTCTGTTTGAGTGCGAAATATGAACTGATTTTTCTATAGTGTCGGCATACGCTCTGTGGACAATCAGCTATGCACTTCCACCCATACGCACAAATATTTTCTGTATTGATAAATTGTCCGTTGAAAATTCAAATTTTCAAACGCGTTGGTCTGTTTCAGTGCGAACAGTACACACACAAAAAAAAAGAGGTGAAAAAATTGCTTTGGTTGTAAATTAGTCTAAATTTACACCCAACGACGATATTTTACACCCAATTTCAATTACTGAAACCTATCTGTATCATATTTACCTCTACGAGCTAAAATCTACCATTTGCTCCGTCAGATATTCGCGCATCGTTTTAAAATGAGGTAAATTTCAGCTCGCTGTGGTAAATATGACACAAATAGGTTTTCAATCATTGACATTGGGTGTAAAATAATTTCATTGGGGGTAAATTTAAACTCATTTACCACCAAAGCAATTTTTTTACCTCTTTTTTTTGCTGTGTGTAGACTGTGTTGTGTGTCGGCTTACTGTAAGCACACGCATTATGGCCGGTGTCCACCAATACATGCAAATTATATCACGGTTGCCTTCTCACTCAACCAAAGCGAATCATTGCCAATTGGAACATATTCGATTTTTTGCCGTTCAGCTGTGTGCGAGTGTGAAACAATATGTTCTAATGAGTGGCGCCAATACCTCTCGAAACACTGTGTTTGCATATTGCACTCAATCAGCAATAAACATCGATCACGTTAAAATATTTTTTTGCATTGGGGTAACTAATAAATAATAAATAATAAAATATTTTATTAGTTAGTAGTTTTTTTCCATTAGTATTTTATTAGTTAGTAGGTCTGAGTAGCCACTAAGAAGTAATAATTATTATTTTATTAGCGACTAACATCTAACTAATTAGTTAGTCTTAGTAAATTTTTATTAGAAAGTTAGTAGATTTATTAGTAGAATGTTAGTAGAATGTTAGTAGAATGTTAGTAGATTCTTCATTATTAGTGGCTGTTAGTAGAGTTTTCATTAGATTTACAGTAGAGTTTTTATTAGAATTTTCTTGGTTTTGCAATAGCGAGAGCACTGGGCATGAACATTGAGCATCATTAATTACGGTTGCTATTTATTGTATTACGATTTCGATCGTAATAATTATAAAGATCGCATCATAATAATTTTCATAATTTATTTTAATAATTTTCAGGTTGAATCGTAATAATTATCATGATAAATCCTAATGAATATGTTGTACAAACCATAATAATTATTTTGATTGAAATCCAAACATTCTGATAACATTATTAGGATTTTATTATGATAAGTTAATAAAATCATAATAATGTTATTAGTATCCAATCCTAATAACGAAATTCATCATAATAATTATCATCATAAACAAAATTTATAACGATATCGATACGCAAAACTATATGTCGATGTAGAAGTTTAAGCATGCAGCATGTCAGAATAAATCAATTGTCCTCATTTCAAAAATCATTCGTTTAATTTCTACAAATATTACATCACAGTCCATATTTTTAAATTGTCTACTAACTGTATTTATTTACGCATGTAATTTATTGTTTCAGAAATAACTATGTCATCCAATTTATGTATCATTTGGAAAGCATCTCAATTGTTCTAACCGTTTATTTTTCGTTGACCAATTTTTCGAAGCAATCGCATTGACATTATTGTTTATGTTCAGTGAAAACAAATAAACAATGCTCTTCCTTTCATGTTGTTTCATGCTCTTCCTTCATATTTCTCTCAGGCTTCCACTTTCACACTTACACTCTCAATGTGTCAATCTGCCTCCAACCATCGACTATGAAACACGCACACAATCATCTGATCATGTGATTTGTATTTCTGGAATTTTTGATGCGTTTGTTTATTTAATTTTAATTTGGTTAATATGGTATATCCAGAGATTAATAATACTAAAGTTTTGTTTTTAAATTTTCGTTTTTCAAATGGATTTTTTAAATGAATATTGCCGCGCGCGTCGCAACAGCACCGCGGCACAGCGGCACAGCGATACAGTGATACAGCAACATAGAACACACTCAACGCGACGAATGCCCGACTCAAAATCGCTATGATGTTGAATAGTGGTAGTTTGAACACTTGATTGAGTTGCTTGATTCGTCCAATATTGTTCCATTTCAGCTTGAACATCGAAATCATCGCGCACACTATTTCTGTTGATTTCATTTGTTTGGCCTTCATTTGCTTGTTGATTACTATGCTTAAGGTAATTCAGGCGCTGGTACACATCCATGATGAACTGTTTCCCTTCATTCATATGTTGTTCATTCCGTGTTATTCCCATTCGATAACGAGGATCGAAATAAATGGCTGCTTTCATTGCTGGATTTGAATAAATTGCATTATAACGATACTCGAATTTTTCCAGCATTGCATCTGCTAATCCGGTTGGACTTGAATGGTTGTCAACAATTTTTTTTAAACGTAGCTTGATTTCTAGCCAAATTCCATATGTGTCGGAGAGCGTAAGATCTCTTTTTTGCAATCTTAGTGTTGCTGGATACGGAATGCGCAACACGTTAACCAAATCTTTTAGTTCCTACCAATTTTCCAATACAAGTGGAAACTCCACATATCGTTTATTTGTAGCCTTTTTCGCAACGCACTCAATAACATCGCGTAGTTTGTAGAACTCGTTCAGCTGAAATCAAATAAATATTCAAAATTAAGTATATTTTTGTAATAAATGTTGGAAGGAAACTTTATTCGAACCAAACAAAAAATTGGATAATAAACAAACATCGAAAATCTTATAATCTGGCAAATAAATTCAAATAAATGAGCGTTCATTTCTTTGAAGAGATGTTAATAAAGATACGATTTTTTTCTTTGCAAATTTATGGAGCGAATTGTCGAATGATAGCCGATATTTATTTGAAATTATGCTGACATTTCACTTACCATGTTAAATAACGATTCCCATCGGGTTTCCGTGTCTAATGATGGAACTTTAAGTGGAAGATCGGGTTTCGCTTCGTCGGCTATCGTTCCATTTGAAATACTCTCACGTGCTTGCTCAATAATCGATTTTGTTGATACTAATCTTAGCGCTAATTGCGCGCCGGCTCAAGTTGAATATATTGGTGGTTTCATTTCTCAGATCTTCAATAGAATCCTTAACTAATAAGTGGAGTGTATGAGCAGCGCAATTGATACCAGTCATGTCAAATATTTCTTGTTCATTTTCATTTCTGATCGCTGTGATCGTCTCGTGCAGAAGTCTTTCATGACGTGGCGTTAATATATCACTCATATCACTCATATCAAGCCCGCATTCTTCAAATATGTTTAAAATGGTTGCCGAATCTTCATCGTCCGTAATTTCTTTGGTAGCTAAAACGGCTGCTATTTCGGCGTCGACCACTGCAGAGTCTCGCACATTCGATGAGTTAACGCTATTTGGTGTGTCGAATTCCAGCCGTCTAGCCACTTCATTGTCAACGCTAGTTGCATGGTTTTGCTCAATACGAATGAATTTTTGAACATTTTTTCCGTTATCAGCTGAAATGCTCAGGACTTGTTGTTTGAGAACTTCGTAGTTTTCCATGCAATCTCGATATACTTTAGATAAATAATCTCCAGTGTGGGATTTATTCAACTCGATCATACCCATATTGACGGGATTCAATTTTCTGTTGGCGATGTATTGCGTATTGATGGAAAAAATCGATCGATTCAAACGTGTACCGATATCTAGTTGGATGGAAAGTGCATGGTTTTTAATATTGTCTTTGATGACCTCTCGTACTTGATTCGCACTCTCTTTAATATGCTCGTGAACTTCTTTTTGAGCCTTTTGTTTAAGATTTAACGGAATGCCAGCTTTTGACAATTCTTCCTATTGGTCATGAATGATTTCTTGAAATCCATGGTCACACAGCATTGAAAAAGGTCGACCACCTAGTGCAACGATCGAAACACAGTTTTGTAGTAATTTCAGGCGTTTTACTTCAACGGGATCTTCGATTGGTCCGATATGCTCTTCGTAAATATTTTCATGCTTGAAAAGAAGATGCGAAGCCAAATTTGACAAATGATTGCCTGACAAAACCCTTTCATAGAGACTACAGTTGTAGTATGTTTGATTGATGCCATTTTCTGTACGAAAAAATGGTGGGCCATAAAATTGCAATGCTTTTTCTCCTTTGGTTGCTTTTTTGTTGTTCTTTGCGTGTATTTTCTTTTCACTGATTTGATCGGTGTCGATGGATCTCGATCCATTTTTCTTAAATAAAAAATCGCATGTAATTTCGAATAATTAAAACGTAAAAATTGTTCTCCGACTGCACGAACTGTTGTGGTTTGTAAATCAAGCCAAACTATGGTGCGTGAAGTGACAAGTGGTCAATGTTTGTACAATACTATTACAATATTGCACACAGACGCTGGCAGAATGGGCGCTAAATCATAAAGGATATATTCGACAAATATCTGTCGAAAAATCATTGCATCAGGTGATGAAATATCTATTTACGCGACATACTCGTAAGACATGTTGACGAAGCGAAGCTGCACATAGCATTTTTGTTTCCAGTTATAAAGAATTGTGTTCGGATTTTAATACAGATTTTCACAAATATCAATTTCGAAACGAGAGATGAAAAATGTTGGTGGTTGTGTATTCAGTTTCATTAAAAGTATTTATAGTCGTCCCACAAGAATGGATAATGTCATTGGACCAAGAAACATTGAACAATATTGGAAAGGCTTCACACAAACCACGTCGCATTTTCTGGACGAAAGTTGGTGTTGATGCTGAAGAAATTCCAGATTCAACAATTGCACCAAACTTTCATCTAACCATATCATCGGTATTTCCACCTTTGGGTGATGAGGCTTGCTACAATGCTCGAATCAAAGAATTTTGTGCTACCAAAGAAGGAGCCATATATTTTCGTGACACATTTCGGGCCCAGCTACCTCTGCGATACGATGAACGTTCGCTAACAAATCATACAAATGAAATGGAGCCACAAATCGAGCTGAACAATGACCCATTAATTGAAGAAAATGAAATCGAGCCTATTGATGGCCTATCAAATGAAGCAAACCAATTCGAACCGCCAACTTTGTCAAACGCCAGTCCATCAACTGACCGCGAATCGAATGAAAACGTAGGCGAAGTACCAACCACATTGATGTGTCCGATTGCCAGTACATCAAGTGCTCAAGTTTGAGCGCCTCATGGAAATGTCAATGTTTTGGACGAAGATTTGGAATCAAATCACGGAGATGAGGACAAATTCATCATGCCAAATATTGAGCTGGATGATGCAGATTCGTCAATTATTTCGCAATTTTTGAACGAATCGGATGATAAACGAGAAAACACAAAGATGACCGGACAAGAACGCGATCTTTCTATGTGTAACACATCACTCAATAAGTCTTTGATCTGACATACAAAAAAACATTTTTTTGGCAAAATTCCACTTTATTCATCAACATAGTTTCCTTCGAGGGTTATACATTGATTCCAACGATCCTCCAACTTTTCGATGCCTCTTTTATAGAACGATTTCGGAAGTCACTCAAAATAGGCCTCAGTTTCGGCGATCACCTCCTCATCAGAGCGAAATCTCTTGCCCTGGAGCATCTTTTTGAGATCTGAAAAGAGCCAGTAGTCGCTGGGGGCCAGATCTGGCGAATATGGTGGGTGCGGAAGCAATTCGAAGTGTAAATCGTGTATTTTTTCCATCGTTTTCCACGACTTGTGACACGGTGTTTTTGGTCCGGTGAGAGCAATCGCGGTACCCACTTCGAATGAAGCTTCTTGAAGCCCAAATGCTCATGCAAAATGGTGCAAACACTTCCAACCGACAACTTTAAAGTGTCAACTATCTCCTGCATTTTCACTTTGCGATTGGAAAACACGATTTTGTGGACTTTTTTGATGTTTTCGTCGGTGACAGCCTCATTTGGGCGTCCAGAGCGTGCAGCGTCATCGGTGCTTGTACGACCGCATTTGAATTCATTAAACCAATATACCACGCTTCCTTTCGACGGTGCAGAGTCCGGGTAACACTTATCAAGCCAAGTTTTGGCTGTGGCGGTATTTTTTCCCATCAAATAGCAATGATAAATCAACACACGAAATTGCTTTGAATCCATTTTTTTTTAAATGACAAAGGTAGCTTCACCCAAATGACTGTAACTCGCAAACTAATCGGTCGATTTGGCTCAAATTTTGACAAACGTCATCTTAAGGTTTTAGCTGTCAGCTGATGTGGGCAATTCGGTACTAGTGGCGCCATCTATGTGTCAGATCAAAGACTTATTGAGTGATGTGTTATGTGCGTTCAAATCGCTTCATATCGAAACGTCATCTCCGCTTTGTACGAAGCGCGCGCAGCACACAGATCGCACGTCTCAACGCAACAATAGAAAATGCTAGCTATATAGCGCTATTTCAATGTTTGGTATTAGGCATGTCGGGTGTTCGTCACGTTGGTCGTTGTCGGGCATTCATCGTGTTGAGTGTGTGCTATGTTGCTGTATCACTGTATCGCTGTGCCGCTGTGCCGCTGTGCCGCGGTGCTGTTGCGACGCGCGCGGCAATATTCATTTAAAAAATCCATTTGAAAAACGACAATTTTAAAAACAAAACTTTAGTATATTAATCTCTGGGTATATCAATACGTACTACATCATCCATGCTCTCTCTGAACAGCTGTACGAAAATCAGAGCCTTTGCTTTTGTTGATTAATTTAGCACGATTTGAGACGAAATCAACAATTCTGTCTTGCTGAACAAACCCACTATTTAAATTGTATTGATTTTTTGAATTCATTTTTATAAGATATTAATATAAGACATGAAATGAAATCAAGATATTTACACTTGTTTGGAACCGAAAAATAGCACGCATACTTTATTTTTTGGTCTCGGAGCCAACTGAGGTGGTGTTTCTATAACTTTTGCCGGCCAATATGGTGAATATTTCATTTGAGCCCTAAAATATATATTTATTCCGAATTCACCGCAACATTTTGAAATTTTTTTTGACTCACCAAACTTAATCACCGGCATTTAATTTTTCTTTCTCGATTTTCAACATTTAGTTATATTTTTTTAACAACAGTAAATAAGTCAATACAACTTTTGTCTTCGAAAAGTGTGCTGTTAATGCACATTGCGACTTCATACCAAATGACAGTAGGTATGAATTACTCTTGTACCGAATTACTTTTCATATAAATAAGAATCACTTCAATATTTTGAGCGAATTACTTATTAGAATTTAGTGATTTCCCCCTCGATATGAACCCTGTCCATTGTCACGGCGTCCGCTGCCATTATTAGTGTTGTCTCTGCGACCGCCATAATTTGAAGTTCTATTCCCGTAGTTTAGTCTACTGTTATAGTTTCGGTTGTAATTTTGATTTCCGTTGCATGAGCTATTTTGGATTGATTCGCGTAGTAAACAGTGAATTTTTGTGTGCCCTTGTGGGCCCCATTTTTTACATGTTCTATCGTGTTGGTAGCCCGCTGCTTGATTGCTCATCCTAATAGCCATATCTTTGTTTCTGCACTGGACGGCTTTATGACCTCTATTGTTGCAATATGCGCAAATTGCCTCTAAATCCTTTTCTTCATCGCGGTGCATCATATCTTGTTCTATTGCGTAATTTATCATGGTGTTTAAATCTGTTGTGCCTCCTCTAAATTTGAGTGCTTCGCGGACTCTAGCATTTTTGATTGTTTTTATAAATTGTTCCGTTACTTCGCTATTTATTCGTTTTCTCAAGTGCGTAGTTATGTGCATACCGTAGTGTGCTTCGAATTCGTGATTTAGTTTTCTGGCTCTTTCTCCGAATTCTGCTATTGTTTCAGTGTGTAATTGTGTCAAAGTTCGCAATTTTGCTTCCAGGGCGGTTTCTGTATTCTTTTTCGAGCAGTGCTTTTAATTCGTACCAATATGCGCATTTCATTATGCTGTTTAGTGGAATATATTCGACTGCAGTTATTTTTATTTTTAATTCTTGCGTGATATATTCATCCTCTTCATCTAGAAAGATATCATTATCATCATTTGTCATTATGTCTACGCTTCTAATAAATTTAATTATATTTTCGGGTGTTGCGGATGGTACTGGTCGCAGTGCTTTGAGGCGTCTATTTAGGATTTCATAACGCTCTCAAGTGATAATGCTTCGTGGTTCGTTGTCAAAATTTGTCATATAAGGTGGTTCGGTTTGTCTTTCTTGGCTTCCATTTTGATTATAGTTTGTGTTGTGGTGGGTTTGCGAGTTGGTCGCAATTGACTGCTGTAGCTTTGGTGCGCCTTCCACTTCCAATGATTTATTGCTTATTGATAGTTGGGTGCCTTGCAGAGAGTCGGGTGCCGTTTGCACCGCTCCCGATGTTTTTTCTGATTTTTCGGGGATTTGCGTTTCTTCCACTCCGAAACAATCCCACGTAAGTAGGTTTCTTGTTGGATTTGCGTGTACTGCTGGCGTTAGGGTTCTATCAGCTAAAGACTTACCTGTGAAGTTGTCGTCTATCAAATTTGTTCTATTTGATCTGGTATTGTAATAGGTGGCTGATCCAAAATCCACCTACCGTCCTCTTTTTCCTCTGGCCGTCACCGTTTTGGCGGCTCTCCGATTCTCTCTGTCTTGAGTGTTGGTCAGTTCCGGGCTGTTGTTCATTGAATTTCACTTCACTTTTATTTTCACAATCACTGAATTTTATTTTCACTGGGTTCTTTGTGTTCACGGGGATATGTTACTTGATCGAGACTGTTTTCATTTTTTCTAGTTAATTATTTATGTCGTATTTGGAGTTGGTTTAAGAAAAATTTATTCAAGAAAGGCTCTTTGTATTTTTTCAGATTCTTGTCGCGGCTTGGGAAACAACAATTTTAACATTTTACTGTGAAAGGATTTTTTGTCGCAGCGCCAATTATGTAGTAAATGATTAAATACAACCCATTCCCTTGACTGATAAAATACAACTCAACTTTTATTGAAGCTTTTATGTTTATATATATAATGTTGATCGGAGGACGAATGCTCTCCGGCTTGGATAGCCCGTGTCCGGCGCCATCTCCCAAAGAGCGGCGGACACGGTGATTTAAACTTAATTGTATTTGATATATCTATTGCGGCACACGTTATCGTTCATAAAATCATAAGTGCTGTTATATGAAATTTTTTGTTATATGATGTTTTAAAGAGGATTCTAAGAATAGATTCTTCCCGTAAGCAAATTTCACCATGATGTACCATATCTCTTATTTGCTGATCTTCAAATCGAAACAATGTGCCTCGAACGAGGGAGGCCACGGAGCTCGCCCTCCCCGGAACCTGACCTGAGCTGCGCAGTTGAAAACCGTTTTGAATATTGAAACATTAAATTTGTTTGTTTGTTTGTTGGATTATCGAAACTTGCACATTCATACTAATATGTGCAACTAGTTTCATGAAACTAGATGCATGCTGGCGATGAGCCCAATGCAGTATGAATAGAGTGTTTTTATTGGCGAGAGGTTAACATTTAAATACAACTAAATATCACCACACTCATGAGTGCAAGTACGGGACCGAGGGCTTTACGTGCCCTCCGAAGCATGTCGCAGTTTCGGAATCCAAGTAGCCCGAAATATTTTTTTTTTTTTTGAACCCGCGTACCCATGAACAATGACAATAATCAGCGCAGTACGCTCACCACTAGGCCATTTTATGGGTCAAAATTTGAGGGGGGGTTTTGAGAAGAAGCAGTACGAATTAGTTGAGAGAGCGAATGTTTTTGGTTTAGATGTTTTAGCTTTGAGTGATGTTCGTATTAAAGGACAGTTTGAGGATACGTTAGGGAATTATCGCATATTTTTGTCGGGTGTTTTTAGAGGAAGAGCTAATTGGGGCGTAGGGTTTTTGATTCACAAAAATGTAGAGTCTTCAGTAGTCAGTCATAGATTCGTAAATGAAAGATTATTGTAGGTCTCGCCATGTGAAGGGGCGAAATAGGACCGTTTGAACGACTTCTTTTGTGAAGATTCTGTCGCGAATGGAAATGGGAAGAGATTACTCGAAACTAATTCAATTTTCAAGCATAAGAAAATGCACATGTATTCGTGGGAAAATCCTTGCCAGAATCAAAAACCTCTTCTACATTACATTATCGTTGAGACAAGCTCGCGCAAAACAGTCTTAAATACGAGAGTGTATAGAAGTTTTGGTCTAGAATCTGATCACTACTTGGTAGCCAGCAAACTATGCATTGACAAGAGCGGCTTAAGAAGCTGACAGAAGTCAACATAAAGAGTGAACGTAGAAAAATTGCGAGATGTGAATGTAGCGAGAGAGTTTTATTTTATTTTATTTTTTATGTTTTTTTATAGTTGCAAAAAACAGGGAAAATCCCAATTAATCATTTCACCTATAGACTAAATATACAGTCTTGATAATTTCATATGAATTTACTTAGAAATCTTGACTATTTTTACTATTTTTATTCTTCTCATTATTATTTTTCTGTTTTTGTTTTCCTTTTTTCTTTTAATAATTTGTGGAAAAATTTGCCCAGGTCGAAGTGAATGAAGCGTCTGATATTGAGTATGAATGAATTTTTTTTATGGAAATGATTGTTGAAGTAGCAAAAGAGTGTTGTGGCATGTTTATAGTCAAGAATGGGAGAAAGAAGACTGAATGGTGGAATGAAGATATTAGAATTGCTGTGAAAGAAAAGAGAATGAGATGGATCCGCTGGTTGCAGAACCGAACTGACGGAAATCTGGTGTCGTATAAGGAAAAAAAGCGTGGTGAGAATGATGGTGAAAGGAGCAAAAGAGAGAGAATGGGTGAGGTTTGGTCAGGATCTAGAGGTTGCTGGACAAGATCATTAGGAATTGAGGCAAGAAACATTCGCATGGAGCTGTTTTGGACAAGTCGGGCAATGTAGTGATAGGCAGAAAGAATTGGTTGAAACGATGGAAGGAATATTTTTATGAGTTGCTGAATGTCGAAAATGCCGATTTGGTGAATGAGAATGTGAATGGGAATGTGGATGAAGAGAGTTTGGAAGAGATTAACATGGATGACATTCAGATTGCAATTTATAAGTTGAGTTGGGGTAAGGCTGCGGGTGTGGATGAGATTCCGAATGAATACCTGATTAGTAGTGGTGTGGTAGGTGTTCACTGGTTACATCGTATCTTTAATTTACCTTGGGGTTCCTCTGTTGTCCCTGAAGAGTGGGGTGGCGCAGTCATTTCGCCACTTCATAAGAAAGGCAGCAATAGAGACTGCAAAAACTATCGAGGAATTTCTCTATTGAGCGTTGCCGGCAAAGTTTATAGTGCAATTTTGGAAAAGAGAAAAAGAGCTATTGTCAGTTTTGGTAAATAAGCTAGAATATTTGCTGGACAAGCCTATGTTGGCCAATTGTATTGTCCAACATCTATCTTACGCACACATACAAACAAATATCAAGCTTTCAAACTTCATGTCAAAACAACGATGAGAATGTATTAGGATTTTGAATTTGAAACGTCCGATTTAAATAAAATTTAATTTTGAAAATACGGTTAAATTTTATAAAATTGTGTGTTCAAAAACCAATTCATTTATAAAATTACTTTCTATGGTACTGTGTCTATGAGCGCGCGCAGCGCACTCAATAAAAACGGCGTTCACTGCGCGCATTATCGTTTGTGTGAAGCAGTACATTCGCACGATATGTAACTTAAATGTATGTCGCTTCACACAAACGATAATGCGCGCAGTGAACGCCGTCTCTGTTGAGCGCGTTGCACGCACTCGTAGACGCACACTATCAAAATATATCAATATAAAAATATAGTCAAATGTTTATATTGCATAGTTTGGCTGAAATTAAACATACATTAAAGTGTGATGGCGTTGTAGGCAATTCTTTGCAATAATACACTGTGACTCGATGTTTGATTTACGGGAGCAATCCGTCGAAAAAATGTTGGGCATCCAATAATATGTGCTTGCTTGAGTCAAAACTCAGTCTTGTATCTATTGGTTACGTTTTCATCTAATAGGTGTGTAAATGAGTTTTCGCCGCTGACATTTAGATGTCGCTACTTGAAATTGTGTATAGTTTGACAAGTGAATCCAATTGCATCTTGTACATGTGACATCTGTCAATTTAATTTAAAGCAGAAAGATTTTATTTTATAGATAATGATTCATTATTTTTTATTCGATTTAAAATGGATTGTGATAAGTTGTTTTTTCGAGGGGTCCTTCTTTTCTTATTTGATACGAAGAAAACAGTCGCTGAAGCACGTCGAATGCTTTCGGATACATATGGTGAACAAGCTGCATCGGAACGAAGCTGTAGAGAATGGTTTCAACGCTTCAAAAGTGATGATTTTGACGTCAGTGACAAAGGACGGCCGGGCCAGCCAACAAAGTTTGAAGATGATGAATTGCAAGCATTACTCTATGAAAACCCATGTCAAACGCAAGAAGAACTTGCAATGGAGTTAGTTGTCGCCCCATCAAACATTTCTGAACCTTTACATGCAATGGGAAATCAAAAAGGTGTGGTGTATTGTGAGCTGCTAAAACCTGGTGAAACAGTTACAGCTGATCGTTACCGACAGCAATTAAACAAATTGGCGCATGCACTGAACGAAAAATGCCGGCATTAACGACAAATAGCTACAAACTTTTATTTCACGATGACAAAGCCAGGCCACATCGTGCAAACATCGTTAGGGAAAAGATAAAGGAGCTTGGTTGGGGTCGGCTTGGTCAACCTGCGTACTCTCCAGACCTTGCTCTTTCTGACTACCATTTGTTCCGATCGATGCAAATGTCCTTGTTCGAGATATCGTTTCGAAATCCTGAAAGAGTGCGAAAATGGATCGATGACTGGATAGCTTCAAAAGATGAAGACTTCTTTCAACGCGGAATCAACAAGCTACCAGAAAGATGGCGCGAAGTCATAGCAAACGATGGGGAAAACAATGATTAAAAAATATTGTACGGTTTTTTTTAATAAATGTTCACACAAGAAACGGCGAAAATTCATTGACACACTTATTATAACTTATCTAGATTAATTTAAGTTATCTGCGCACAGCACTGGTAAAATGCAAGAATAAAAACGACATGAATATAATTCAAAGCAATTTTACGAAATAATTTATCCAATATGAGGAATATATTTATCCATGCAGCAGTCACATGAGTTAAAATTTGAATTGTAAATAAATGATAATATCTGAAATTCTACAATAGAAAAATCGAAATTCGATCCACAAATGTCGCCTTTAAAAGCTCATTTTCAGGTGAGACTGTACCATTTAAAATTAGTTTTTCAGAGTGAACATTTGAAACAAATTGATGTTTATATTCATAAATAATTTTTTTGTTTACTAAAAATTTGAGAATGTTGTGTTTTGGCATATTTCTTTTCTGTTCGACTATGTTAGTCATAGTGAGCGGCGCAAAGGAAACTGTAAAAACAGCGAATGGTGTAGTTCGAGGTAAACTGGAAAAAACGATATGGCTCCAAAAGCCATATTATTCTTACAAGGGGATTCCATATGCTGAGCCACCGATTAATGAACTTCGTTTCAAGGTTCGAACTTAATATTAAAAATTACAAAGAAATGAAAACTATCGAAGGGTCGTTTCTATGAGATTTCGGGCTGCTGAATAGGCATCTTCTCAAAATATTCATGTCAGTTTTAATTTACATGCAAAAGACCTTTTGTTTTTCAAAGGAAAGTCGTATAGCCTAGAGTCTATCACCCTAAAGTGATTCTATTAGGCGATTTCAATGCGAGAGTGGGTAGAAACGATCCAAATTTTTCCGCTATACTGGGAAAATCTGGTGAAGATTCTGTCGCGGATGTATTCGTTGGAAAATCCAGGTCAGAATCAAAAATCTCTTCTCGATTTCGTTATCGTTGAAGTAAGCTTGCGCAAAACAGTTTTAAATACAAGAGTGTATAGAAGTTTTGGTCTAGACTCTGATCACTACTTGGTAGCCAGCAAACTTTGCATTAGCAAGAGTGGCGTAAGAAGCTATCAGAGGTCAATAAAAACAGTGAAAGTGGACCGATTGCGATATGTGAATGTAGCGAGAGAGTTTTCAGCCAAATTAGAGGAAAAATTTGCGCAAGTCGAAGTGAGCGAAGCGTCTGATATTGAGTATGAATGGAATTTGTTTAAGGAAGTGATTGTGGAAGCAGCAAAAGAGTGTTTTGGCAGAAGAATGGGAGAAAGACGACCGAATGTGGAATGAAGATATTAGAATTGCTGTAAAGAAAAGACAATGAGATGGATCCGCTGATTGCAGAAACGAACTAAAGAAAGTCTGGCGCAAACTATACTACCTGCGTATGAAAATACTCTTTCACAAACGGCTTCGCTTGACAGTATGCAATTGTATTTCAAGTAATTTTTTTTTATTGTGGGGAATGCACTCAATGAAAACCAATCTTTGGTCGTCGGTGCCAAGAGAAAGTTTGAAATTTCAACAGCCGCTGACGGATTTCCAGCAAATTCTCTTTGTAATATTGAATTGATATCGTATTCTTTGTACAACGATGAAGCTATATAAAAAAACAGAAGCATTGTTTTATTTATTCAAAACCATGTAGTGATTGCCAAGTGAAAATGATAAGCCAACGGTGGTGTAACTCAAAATTGAAATACATATAATCAACCACTGAAAATTTTCATGATAACGAGAAACAACGAGCACAAAAGATAGGACTTTTTGAATTTGATGAAATTTTTTTATTAATCCCAAATCAAAATGAAAAAATCATACTCGTTACCTTCATCATCAATGTTGGTAGCATCACAGTTGTGAAATATTGCAATTCATTACTTTTCAGAATCATTACCATTATATAATGGAAAAAGTATTTAGAATTTTTCTCCAATACCATTATAATGGGTAATTGTAATGAAAAAGGTTGCAAATCCAGTACGTAATGGGAATTATGGAATGGAAAAATTCATTACTTTTTGTATGCCGAAATTAGTAGCGCCATCTCACGCTTTGAATGCATCAACACACCATTTTGACAGCGAATGTGTGTTGCGAATCAGTCAGTATGACATTAAAACGCCAGATGGCGTATATGACAAACGAAATGAAAAGTAATGAAAAATTCCAAGTACACAATTCCATTACATTAATGGAAAGGACCATTTTTAATTACAATTCCCATTACTAATGGTAATGTGTAATGAAAATCGCAATTACATTTGTCATGTAATGCGTAATGGAAAAATATGTACTTAATTGCGAGATGAAATGATTCCTTTACAACTCTGGGTAGCATCCATTGTTGTTTCGTTTCTCGAGATCTTTTCGGACTCAGTCAGTATCATATCCTTCAACTCGGGTTGGTCATCATCGCTAGGAAAAGGGGAACAGATTTCTCTTCAGTTGGCTGAAAACAAAGACAAAATTTTAATTTGGCTGTTTTCAAATCGATGAGTTTTGAACGAATACCGAACAATGTCGGCAAATACGCTCCAAACAACTGGCTGTTTCCTTCGAGTGAGGTAATTCCATGCGCAATCGGTTGAATGACAGCTTGGAATTCATGCAAAAATTGGTAGTCATTTGAGTTTAACACATCAATATTCAAAGATAAGCACAATGCTGCGAGTTTGGTTCGATCGAATTCAAGGATGCTTTTGATCTAGGGAATAAAATCATTTTTTTTATGTTTAAAGGAGATAAAAATCAACAGAAATATTTAAAAAGGAAAACACTCACAGCTTCAAAGATCCGGTTCCAACGTATTCTGTGTAGTCGGAGTTAAAGATATTTTTGTATGTTTTCAGCATTGAGCCGACTTGTGGAAGCGTCCCATAACAAATTAAGATTACGAAAATCACTGAAATACATTTGAGTCGACCGGAATAAAAGTGAGAATACACCGGCTCTAGATCAGTACTGCGACTAGATAATCAAAAACGCTGAAGTGAACCATGAATATTGTTGAGTGGCAGCAGCGGTCCATAATTTTCGCTATCAATGTTTATTTTTAGTGTAAAATGAACATTGATAGCGAAAATCAAGAACCGCTGCTGCCACTCAACAATATTCATGGTTCACTTCAGCGTTTTTGATTATCTAGTCGCAGTACTGATCTAGAGCCGGTGTATTCTCACTTTTATTCCGGTCGACTCATTTCTGCATAACATTCATCTTCCATTGCCTTAAAAGAGTCAGTTTTTCCAACGCAATTCAATAAGTGAGCTGAGCAACTGATCCGAATTGGCAAAAATCGGTCACCATCTTCTAAGTATTCATTTAAGCTATGTATATTAAAGTCTCCACTATTTGATTCTCCATCACTTTGGTTATTTGTATCATTGACTGCAAAGGGCATTATGTTTGAATTTGCTGGAAGGAAATCATTTTTGTGCACAGTCATAAGTTTCTCGCAATTGATATCATCCTCCGATCCTGTACCATCGTCCAAAAGCGGCTCATCAACTTGTTGTTGCCAGAGAGGATCATCTTCTGCTCTCTCTTGCAGATAGCATTCATAAGAAATATAGTTATCGCCGAACCGTTTTAAAGCTAGCACATATGCACCCTCATTATCCGTTGTTATTGCACCAACCTTTTTACTTATTCCAAATCGGTCGTAAATGCTTTTCAGCTTTAGAGCGATTGTTTCATTGTTGTGGCTGCCTATAAAGCGCTCACAAGCAACAAGAAAAGTTTTCAGCTTGTTCGTTTCTTCTTGAATAAAATGTATGCTAACAGCAATATAGGAACGCTTGCTGCGGGTTCGGCCGATTTTATTGTTTAATACTGGTCAATAGAATTTGATTGCACTATGAGTGAAATATGATATCTCGTAAATGGTGGCCTTTTTCCTTGATGCAAAGTTGAGATCGTTTTTTGGCATTTTCCATGACTTTTTGCAATGTTTCAGTCGATATGGCAGCGATTTCACCTTCAATATTACGTTTTAATGCTCGGAGAGTCTTCGGTCGGTCAACATACACCTTCTCCTTCAAAAATCCCCACAGAAAAAAGTCCGGTGCAGTCAACAGTCAAATCAGGTGAACGCGGCGGTCAGTCAAAATCACCCTTGAATGAGACTAAACGACCTGGAACATTTCGTTCAACAAATCGATGGTTTGACGAGCTGTATGAGCCGTAGCACCATCCTGTTGAAAGTAGTGGTCTTCCAGACCATTATTCTCAACCCCTTCACGCAAAAAAGTGTTCACCATTGCTCGATAACGGTCACCATTCACCGAAATTGCTTCGCCATCATCATCTTCGAAAAAGAACGGCCCAATGATGCAATCCGAGCATATTCCGGCCCAAACTGTCACTCGTTTGTCATGGAGGAGCTTTTCGCGATTTTGTTCTGGATTTTTGTCGCCCCAGAAACGACAATTTTGTTTGTTTACATTGCCATTCAAGTCAAAATGTGCTTCGTCGCTCATGATGATTTTGTTCCAAAAATCATCTTCACTTCTCTCCAAATTTCGCATCATTTTACCGTATTCCAATCGTCTGGGGTAGTCTTCCGGGTTCAATTGCTGCACCATTTTGATCTTGTAGGGGAAAAACATCAAATTGATGGGCAAAATGCGCCGCATTGACCTTTGACTGATGCCCAAAGCACCGCGTTCAGTCGACAGATGTGGATTGCGACACATTGCTAAGAACACCACTTGACTTGAACTTTGCATATAATGCTCGAATTGTGTTCGCATTAGGTGCTTTTTTTCGAGGAAATTTTGCACGAAATTTACGTTGAGTCAAGACAACTGACATCTGATTTTCAATGTATAGTTCTACGATATTACAAAGTTCGATTGGTGTGTATTGAGACATGGTGAAAATTGTACTGACGAGTAGTAAATAAATTGACAAACATTTGAGCGGTACGTCAAAATTTGTCAAAGCTATGGCCGGTTCACATTGCTTAATCGAGTTTGCCTGTCACTGTAAGACCAAAAATCAGAATTGTTAAATTAATGGGTATAATTTAGATAAATGTTCGCATGTTGTGGTTCTAAGCAATCACCTCGATTCGACGCTTGACTGCTTTGCGTCTAAACAACACTTTCGATTTTTGGAGATTGTGATGATTTTCGGAATCTTTGTTGTCTTCCGCATCTCTTGTTTCATTCATCTGTAAATCCAACTCATGTTGGCCCTTGCGGCATACTATAGAAAAATATGAAAGTTACATAAATTTAATTTTACCTCAAAAGAAATAAGGTGATGTTACCATTTATCAAGCGATGCAAGTGCGGGCTTTCAACCTTTTGCAAGGGTAGCATATCTTTAATAATGTAACGTATTACTTCATCACGGACTTTTTTTTTCGGTTAATTGATGAGCAGCGTTGGCGCTGACTTTGCCTAGCTCCCATTCTTCGAGAATCT
Source organism: Obolodiplosis robiniae (assembly GCA_028476595.1). Taxonomy (NCBI): domain Eukaryota; kingdom Metazoa; phylum Arthropoda; class Insecta; order Diptera; family Cecidomyiidae; genus Obolodiplosis; species Obolodiplosis robiniae. The sequence goes on along the minus strand of CM052017.1, from coordinate 10,976,813 downwards.
TTTGGAAGATGACTGGATGAGCCTGTAAATATGGAAAATACAATGTGCAAAATATCGAAAGTAATATAAAAACAAGTTTGTCTTACTCTTTGGAGGTGTAATTTTAAATTCGAATTATTTCCGAATACGCATGCAATAGTTTTGTTGTCTTTGTGACATAATTGGCACGTTACTTTGAGTGTTTGGCCATCATTTGACTTTTCTATCACTTCAAAATAATTGAACATCAAATCACTCTTGGAATGTTTGCCTTTCACGTTCCAAAATTTACCGGGACCAATCTCTTGACTATGAATTGGTAAAATTTGATTGTGCGTAGCTGTACACGCTTGTAGTGATTGCATTGCTTGGGGCAATTGAGGCAATAGAGGTGATGGGGGAGATAAGGTCGATTCTAATTACGTGCAATTTCGTTTATGGGAAACTCTTTTCAAATGAGAGCTCGAATCTCGATCCTCAAACTTTTTTTGTTTTCTCTGATGCACCGAATCTTCTTTACGTTTGGATAGAAGCACTGCCTTTTGTTGTTTTTGACGTAATTTCTTTGTCATCTTTGGCGTGAGTTTCTTGGCGTATGTGCCTGACATACAACCATCGCTGTGATCAGATTTTCGTCAGATTTTTTAAGGTTGACTGCGCAGTACCTAATGTAATTCCCTTTATTTTTGCATGCGGAACCACTACGAGCACATTATTTTCCTTATCACAATCACTGTCTTCTTCTTCATCATATCCAACAAATTCATAAACGCTGTCAATCTCATCCTCTTACGAGCTGCTTTGAAAGCGCTTGCTCTTACGAGCTGCTTTGAAAGAGCAGCTTGCAATTCCAAAAAGCGGGTTTTTTGTATTAAAATGCATCAGAGTGGAAGAGAAATTGATGTTCAGTGTCAATTACATGTTATCCATGGATTTCTCTTTCACTCAGATGAATTTTTAATACAAAAAGCCGGTTTTTGTTAGTGCAAGCCGCTCTTTCAAAGCAGCTCGTGAGAGCATGCGCTTTGCAAGCAAGCAAATAGTATGCTCTGGAAAAGATACACGCATTACTGAAACTGAGAATAAAACTTAATTTTTAATTTGATTAAGTTTTATTCTCAGTTTCAGTTATGCGTGTATCTTTTCTATGCTGCAGACTGTCATTTTGGAAAGATTTGAGTCGTTATTTTTCTCAGGCATTCAATTATCCATCGTATTTTATCAAAATAATATGAATACACGTAAATATGCGTGAATGTGCTTGAATATGCCTGAATATTTGTATGTTATAAAGAGCAAATCTATCGATTACTGAAGATGTCAATTTCGTTCGAAATAATTATAATAATTAAGGTGCGATTTCCAAGGTGCACGATTGCGAACAAACACGATGCCCTCCATAAAAAGTTTATGGTGGAAATCGTGCAGAATCGTAATTGTTCGCATTGGAAATTGCACCATAAATGTCGGATCTTAGACAAAATGTCCCACATTAGTCGACGGTCTTCTAAAAAATTTATTTCAATAGCCACCTGTTCCGGCGCAAAAGTGGGATGTGCTTGATGCAATTACATTTGGAAGCATGTGTCCTCAAAAAACCAGATCCTTGAAGAGTGTTGATGAAAACTGCCTATTTTTGAATATTTATGTTCCAGGTGAGAAAATAGAAACCGATTCAGTACATCTTTCAAACTAAATATTTTCCTCATTTTTTCAGACATAAGAGGCTCGGATAAATTGCCGGTACTATTCTTTATTCTTGGTGGAGGAAATTGGTTTGGAAATGGTGATGATAAAATATACGGTCCGGATTTTTTTATGGAAAATAAAATTATCCTTGTGACCATAAACTTTCGACTTGGTATATTCGGTTTCATGTCTTTGGGAACTAGTGAATATTCGGGAAATATGGGATTAAAAGATCAGCAGCTTGCTCTGAAATGGGTCCACGAAAATATTGCTGCTTTTGGCGGTGATAACAAAAAGATTACTCTCGGTGGTGTTAGTTCTGGTAATTTCGCTTTTGTAATCAAAATTCGACAAGATTGAATGACAATATTTTCTTCTTATTTTGAATTTGTTTGGAATTGTTTGAAATTCTTTGAAATAAAGGTGGAAAATCAGCTTCCTTTCATATGATAAATGAGAAATCGCAAAAATATTTCAATCAACTTCTCGACATTGGTGGAACACCAAACGCCGCATGGTCCTATCATAAAGATGACCATCGATGTCTGATGGAGATTCTTTACAAGAGACATGTTTCTTCTTCGGATAAAATAACTGACGAAAAACTAATTGATTTTCTAAAACATTTTGATGCCAGTAAATTAGTTGATTTTACTATGGAGACGATGATTTGGAATAGTAAGGAGAAATTATCTCCTTGGAGCACAGTAATTGAATGTAACGAATTTAGTACAATTTCTTATGATAATTGTTGTTAATCTTGATTTTTTTTTATAATTGTGTGTGCAGCTCCAAATGCACAAGATCCATTTCTTACCGAAGATCCGATGACTAGACTAAGGAAAACCAAGATCAATAAAGCTGCATATTACACTTTTAGCCAGCATGTATGTATTCTAATTATTTTAATTATTATCGATAGTACAGAATGTATAATATCCAAGTTTTTATATTTGTAGGAGCATCTATTCTTCACTCGTGATGATCCTCAGTATTCGACTCCCGAAGGAATAAATGAATATTTGAAAAGTTTCAATATTAATCTTCCGGTCTACGGATACAGTAAAACAATGGCGAATAATGTGAATCGAATTTGTTCTTTTTTTCTTTTTTTTTTAACGAAACGCAACTATTTTTGAACTGCATTCCATTTTTTTTGCAGGCTGACTTTAAGAAAATATTGAAAAAAATCCGGAATTTCTTTTTCGATAAAACAACAAAAACTAACCAAGATCGTCTAATTCAACGGCTCATCTTGGATGGAGATATTGACACTGTCTATTATATTGAAAAATGGTTGGAGCAACATGTTGCAGTATCAACTAAACCAACATTTTACCATCGGTGAGTGTCTCATGATAGAAATATGTTTGAAATCGAAAAATGTCATAGAAAGTGTTTTCATTTTCAGATTGTCAATTTCTACAAAAATGAATCATTATGATATGCATCCGGGATCAGGGCATGCAGACGACATTTTTTTGATATTTGTGTAAGTTTGTTATACTTTTATACTTTTTATTTAATTAGCAAACTATCATTGACCTCATAAAATATCTTCAGGGCTCGAAGAATGATGGATAAATACAAGGAAATAAAGGAAACTGAAAGCAGTGATGAAAGCAGTAAATTAACTATTAAAATGATGGGAGTTTTACAAAAATTGTATTCCAACTTTGTAAAATATGGGTAATTTTTGTCAATGAAATTCATTTTGATTTCATCAAATGTAAATGTAATTATCATGTTGAAAATTACAGAGATCCTGCCTGCAAAAATAATCCTTCTCGATCCTTCAAAGCGATTGGTTCAAGTAAACCGTCGGGATTCAATTTTCTTGATGTTACAAACAACGGTTTGGTCGCTGGAATAGGCCCAAATGCAAAAAGAACTGCATTTTGGGATGATGTTGTCAATGACGTATCGCAATTGCTTCAAAAACATGGGCCTGTCAAAACACCAATTCAACATATGTGCGATTCATTGAGCAAGTAATGCATATTCATCTTTTGTTGCGTACAGTATAAACAATAAATATATTGCTGGATATTTTAACGCAATGGATTTATTCGTATCACATATTTATGTGTGTCAAACGAGATGCGTCTTCATAATCTTCGATTGAAAACAACAGTAATCTTTTATTTTTTATTGTTTTATTTTTCAATTGAATTTTATTTCATTTTAGTGATTTGTGACGACGCATTTCATATATGCAGCAATACAATATAATAAACATTTAAATCCACCGCTTGAAAATCTTTGAAAATGTCAGTTATTATTAATCCAGAAGATTCAATAAAATCATATTCTGAAACCGGAATTATAGAACACTATTTTTCTTATTAGGAGAACAAATTGAAAACCGCGCATTTTTTTCAAAATTTCGATCTTTATTAATGAAAAATGGTTACAAATTGATTATTCAAAGTATTGTCCATCGCTACATCGCCACAACTTTTTCCCATCTTTCTGGCAAATTACGGATTCCGCGTCGAAAGAAATCTGTGCTTTTTTCGGCTATCCATGAATCGAACCATTTTTTGCATTCCTCGTAAGAATGGAAATGCTGTTCAGCCAGGCCATGTGTCATTGATCGGAAGAGGTGGTAATCGGAAGGGGCAATGTCTGGGCTATACGGCGGGTGGGGTAGGACTTCCCATCGAAGCGTTTCCAAGTAGGTTTTAACGACCTGAGCAACATGTGGCCGAGCGTTGTCATGTTGCAAAATAACTTTATCGTGTCTTGCGACCGTTTCCGACCGTTTTTCCTTCAGTGCTCGGCTCAAACGCATCAATTGAGTTCGGTACAATGCTCCTGTGATGGTTTCGTTTGGTTTCAACAACTCATAATAGATCACATGCCGAGCTGATCCCACCAAATACACAGCATTAGCTTCGAGCCATGAATGTTCGGCTTTGGCGTCGATGTTGATGCGTGGCCGGGGTAACCATACGATTTTTTTCGCTTCGGATTATCGTAATGAATCCACTTTTCATCACCAGTCACAATACGATGCAAAAAACTCTTCCGTTTTTGCCTTTGAAGCAGCTGTTCACAAGTGAAAAAACGGCGTTCGATGTCTCTCGGCTTCAATTCGTATGGCACCCAATTTCCTTGCTTTTGAACCATTCCCATGGCTTTTAAACGATAGGAGATGGATTGTTGTGTCACTCCCAATGATTTTGCAAGTTTTTCTTGCGTTTGACACGAGTCTTCATCGAGTAATGCTTCCAACTCCTCGTCTTCAAACTTTTTCACTTGGCCTGGACGCTCTTTGTCTTCCACATCAAAATCACCACTTTTGAACCGCGCAAATCACTCCTGGCACGTTCTAATCGACGGAGCATATTCTTGATATGCTTCGCATAACTAACGATGACTCTCGGAAGCATTTTTCTTCAGATTAAACCAATAAAGTAAAACTTCCCGCAAATGCTGTTTTGTAGGCACGTAGCTCGACATTTTCAACGCAATAATAAACTTGTGTATTCAACTGAATGATAAGTTTGACAGATCGTTTTCAATGTATTTTTTTATCCTCTTTAAGATACAATAGCTGTCAAAGTCAAAATAATGACATCTATGATAGATATGAAGTTAGTAACGAATGCGCGGTTTTCAATTTGTTCTCCCAATAATACAAATGATTAAGTTTTTCTGAATATATAAAGACGAATGTATATATTTATGTTTGGGGTGGGCGGCTAAGCCGCTAAACCGCTAAACCGCAAAGAGGCTAGTGTGGCTGCCCTTGGAAAGTAGTATTCTTTTAATATTGAGTGCAAGTTCAATTACAAGTTTTTTACGATTTAAAGACAATCTGATACTTTCGGATATGTTCAAAAATGAGGTGGTACAACTACGATTTTTTCGAAAACCAGATTGTCTTTTATGAAGAATGGCATTTGATTCAAGTTAGCCAGTGACTTGGCTATTCAATATAATCGCAAAGATCTTTGGGATGACTGAAATAATGCTGATTGGTCTGTATTCAGAAATGAATTGGGGAATTGATTCCATATTAATAGGCTTAATGATTACTTTATTTCAATCGGCTGTATAGGCACCATAAGAGATTTGTTTAAACGCGTCAAGAAATTGATCAATGGTTATTTGACGAAAAGAGAAAGACGAATCGATATAAGTAGGAACTGACAAATTGCTCAGGTCGGTCCCATCAGAGGATTGAATTAAAGCAAAAAAACTATTGATATCATTCAGATCAAAGTTATTAAGAATTTCAGACTCATTGTCTTCATTCTTGCTATTTTTGCAACAGCCGAGAAATTCAATGACACTCCATTTCGAACGAACGGAATTTGCATTGCTTAAACTCTCGGCGGTAGCCTCCTTTTTGCTACTATTGATGAGCGACTTGACCTTATTGGCTTTTGCCTCATAAATGTCAAGTAGCTGCTGATGAGCGTGTGCATTATCATGTTTCTTTGACTTACAAGCATCATACGCAGCCTTTCTTTCGTCCATTATTATTAAACCAATGCTTGGGTGTGTGACGAACTCGATGCGATTTAAGGGGAGCAAAGCGATTTGGGAGATTTAATACACTATCATTCAGTGCTGTAACCATATCATTGACATCCCGATGTTGGTCAAAATTCAAATTCAAATGATTCAAGACAGTCAGTCAATTCGACAACATTGATATCATCAAATTTTCTACCCCTGATAATATTATTTTTATTAATCTTCTCGGTCTTGATATTGAAAGAGCATAGAGGAAGCATTAAAAGATATACCCACACCATTTTAACCACACGCTTTTGTTCCCTGTACGACACCAGATTTTCATCAGCTCGGTTCTGCAACCAGCGGACCCATCTCATTCTCTTTTCTTTCACAGCAATCCTAATATCTTCCAGGCCAGTGAAACGCCATACAAAATCAATGGTACACGAAGTAGACTTGCTATGTAGTGTGCATAACGTAGTCAGTACACGTATTCAAATCGCTGCACCGCCTTGATATCTTCATTCCACCATTCGGTCTTCTTTCTCCCATTCTTGACTATAAACATGCCACAACACTCTTTTGCTTCTTCTACGATCACTTCATTAAACAAATTCCATTCATACTCAATATCAGACGCTTCATTCACTTCGACCTGCGCAAATTTTTCCTCTAATTTTGCTAAAAACTCTCTCGCTACATTCACATATCGCAATCGGTCCACTTTCACTGTTTTTATTGACCTCTGATAGCTTCTTACGCCACTCTTGCTAATGCAAAGTTTGCTGGGTACGAAGTAGTGATCAGAGTCCAAACCAAAACTTCTATACACTTCCGTATTTGAAACTGTTTTGCGTAAGCTTGCTTCAACGATAACGTAATCGAGAAGAGATTTTTGATTCTGACCAGGATTTTCCAACGAATACATGTGAATTGTCTTGTGCTCGAAAAATGAATAAGTTATAACTAAATCTGAACTCTGGCACAAATCGAGTAATCTCTTCCCATTTCCATTCGCGGCAGACTCTTCACCAAAATTTCCCAGTACAGCGGAGAAATTTTGATCGTTTCTACCCACTCTCGCATTGAAATGGCCTAATAGAATCACTCTTTCACTACCCTTTCTATCGACTACGTCATTCAGATCAATGTAGAAATCATTCAAATGGTCCGAATCTGCCCCTTCACATGGCGAGTAAACGCTCACGAATCTATAAACTTACTAAGTTTGGCTGAAGATGAACATTTTTTACCGAAAAATCGTCTTTTCGGATGAAGCCCATTTTTAACTCTGAGGCTATGTCAATAAGAAAAATTGTCGCATCTGGGGGTCGGAAAATCCATACGTCACCATTGAGAAGCCAATACACCCACAAAGAGTTACGGTTTGGTGCGGGTTTTGGTCCGGCGGCATCATTGGGCCATTTTTCTTTGAAAATGAACAAGGAGGCACCGTTACCGTGCCGAGCGTTAATGCTCAACGAATTTTTGTTTCCAAAAATTGAAGAGGATGACATGGACGACATGTAGTTTCAACAGGATGGCGCAACAAGCCACACAGCCAACGTAACAATCGAACTTTTGGGCACCGTTTTCGAAAATCGAATAATCAACCGAAATTCTGAAGTCAATTGGCTTCGGAGCTAATTTGAGTCCGTTGGACTATTTTTTGTGGGGAGCCGTGAAGGTCAAGTGTTACGCTAACCATCCAGAGACGATTGAAGCTTTGAAACATGAAATTGAAGTTGCCATTCAGGAAATTCTACCCGGAACAATATTTTTATAACCGATTCAAATTCCAAATTAATCAATAACCATTTAAAATGAATGAAACGCCGTTTAAATTACAATAACGATTATTCGCGGTGCACTTTTCTTGTTTTCACGGCCGTCATTGACAAACTAACGGACACAAGCACTGAAACTAATGGACTTGTCATCTGCTCATATAAAATGTACAAAAACACTCTTTTTATCAAAATTGAATGTATAAAAAGGATGAAATTAATTTTTTTAATAAAGTCTAAATTATATATCAGAGCATGAAGTAGGTGCGTCACTGTCTTTCCAAGCGCCGCTCCTATTCAATTCAAATGAACGCAGCGGCAAATGAGTTTGAAGTTACGACGTCAGTCTTATGCAAGGGGACCGTGCTATTTGAGACATATTAATCATATCTATCCTCCAGCGCCATCTATTGGGCAGTAGTATTGATGTGATATTTCAATCGATTCAATGACTCATTTGTTTTTATTATTTGTGTCAATAAACATTTTTTTAGTATTACAATGGATCTAAATTGAGTTCACCCATGTAAAATAAGATGGCGCGGTCTCGAATAGCTCTCGAATCCCATACAAGCACGGTCCGCTGGTTCTTATGTCAAATAAAATGATAAAATTTCATTGAAATACAAAACAAAAGAAATAATAACTGGAAAGTCGATTTATTTTTACACAGTTACAATTTATTATTTTATATGATGTTGATCGGTTGATGGATCGATCGTAAGAGAGAGAGTCTGAGATTAGTGCTGAATCATCATGCTTGCCAAAACCGACGATACTCATACATAAGGACGTCTCGATGAAACGTGTACATATACTAACACATAAGGAGGTCTCGAACCGCTACTTATACATGAGAGCGCCCCGAAATAACATATACATATAATCACTACTACATAGGGACGTTTCGAGAAAAGTCGTTACCGACACTGGCAGATGGCCAGTGTCAAAGTCAAAGTAAAATGTCACCTGCCTTATTGAGGAAAAATGGATACAAATTTAATATTCATCGTTGGCCACAACTTTTTCTCATCTTTGTGGCAAGAGGCGGATGCTACGTCTAAAAAAATCGATCGGTTTAGCGGCTATCCACAATTCGATCCAATTTTTGACTTCATCATAATTGAAGAAGTGCTGGTCAGCCAGGCCATGCATCAATCGGAAGAGATGATAATTGGAAGAAGCAACGTCTGGGTTATACGGCGGGTGGCATTTGAGCATATTAAAACTACCCGCAAATGTTGTTTTGATGGCACGAATGTAGACATTTTACGCATTTTACGGCCACACAAAAAAAAAAATATTTTCACTTATGACCAATAACCTAGACTGAAATAATTAGACAATGACATGAAGTTTCTGATGTGACAGCTGTCATAGCCAAAATTCACCTCAGAGTAATACATATGAAGTTGTCTGCAATAACATTTTCAACCGGTAGACCTATTATTTTCCAATAAAGTATCCGATAAACTGCCTCGAAGTGGATTTAGAATATATGCTAATGTGGAAAAAGCGCGCTCAACCGAGGTTTGAGATGAAGGTATTGCCAAAACAACTTCAGACAACCAACAAATTACTGGCTCTTCTTCCTTCTTATTTTGCCAATACTCGATTACATTTGTTTTCAGTGGTTTTCGTGGTTTTTTTTCTATTGCAATCAATTTCGATTTAATCAAGTCAATATCCGACCGGGCTGTGTTATTGTTGTTGTCACCCGAACATGCATCAATTTCTTAATTTGCTATGTAACGTTCGAAATCCGTGTCATCAGAGGCGTTTGCTTGTTCAATGCCATTTCTTCTTGTTTCCCATATCTCTAATAAAGTTGACACTGCCACTAATTTATTTGTTTTTGATAATGTGTTTGTGAACCGAGGATCAAGATAGATTGCAGAAATCATCAACGGATTCAGCATTAATTGGCCTTTATACCGATTCATAGAATCTATCAAACGCTGCGACAAATTGATTCCACTTTCACTTTGTATATTTTTCTCCAGCTTCACTTCAATGCGAAGCCATGCTCCATAAAAATCAGATAGAGTAAAATAAATTGCATCTGTTTCATGATGGCGAATGGATGCTCCAAAACATTGACGATTTCATATACAATCATCCATTCATTTCCTGTTAAATCTTTACTGATTCTCTGATCTGCAGGCATTTCCGGGTTCGAGATATTATTTTTGACGTTGCCAGACAAGTGCCGCGCTTACCTAAACGGAGCGACGTAATCCACTGAGGCGCCGCTCCCAGCAACGCATGTGACCAAACGCAGCGATTATACGTATGCTGACGTTTGAATGTCAAAGAACGACTTGTAAACAGATAAAGAATAGCAATTGGTAGCGTATTATTGTATAAGATTTTTTTTTATTAACTCAAAAATATGAAAATGTAGCTCAAAAAAATGTAACTTGAAAAATGTGATGATTTCGTATATTTCCCTAATCCATTGTTCCTGCTTTCTTTTCGGTAATATTTTTTGCCCGAATGACCAATTTTCCAAGATATCCGTCAAAGGCAGCTAAACGCTTGGCATCATTTTTCACCCGAATTTTGTATAGATCTGAAATAAAATCTTGTATTTAGATTACATTTTCAAATAAGTGCACTCAAACATTCTCACCGATAGCCAAATCGATTTCCGGTGTCTTATTTTCGCTTTTCAAATCTACTGCAGCCAATTTCTGTATGCCGAGAATACCACACAGCAAAATTTTAACAAATTTCTGGTCATAGAAATCACCATCAGTCCGGTCAACTTGCAAATCATTATAAAATTCGAGCAGCGCATAAATGTGATGTTTCAATGTCACGGTTGCGTAAGGGAAATGACGAGTTTTTTCGATTTCCTATGAATGAAAAGTAAATATTTGATATAAGTAACTTAAATATGCAAGAATAATCTTTAATTAAACTCACATTAACTTCAACGAACATGTTGGCGGTCACCAAATCAATTTCTTGATTTTCAGTTTTGACTATACGTCGTGGGCGAAATGCCAAATGGTCATATTCGATTTCAATAATTTCTTCCGGATCTTCATCGCTGTCGTATGCGATTACATCGCGAAGCACTTCATGCTCATCATCGCTCACATTGATTGTCAAATCAGGTTCATTCGGGAAGACGATTCCCTCCTTGATTGAACCACTTGCATGTTTGCCGTCAAGTCCGATCGAAGCCAATTGCAAACAACCAGCATTTGTCGCACCAGTTAATGGTCCAATCTCTTCTGTTGCTACATTAGAGCCAATTTCTTTGTCAACATTTGTATCGGTTTCATCAGTTGAAGGGCTGTTGTAATTTCCACTGTCTTCTGCCGAGTCAGATGGATCGTTATTGTCGATGGTTGGTGCAGCACTGAATGTATTGGCCTCGTCGTCGCTTGTATCATCATAGTTCAATTGGTTTAGAGATACGTTATCCACCACGTCTAAATCATCATCATCGTCTTCCACAACGATAATCAATCCCGGTTCGTTTGGAAAAACAACTGGGTCCATCGGCTCTGCTTTGATTAGCTGCTGAGCATTTGTTTCATTCACTTCATTGACCTCGATTGGGCGATAAAAATGGTACCGTTCCAAGTTGTAGTTATAAATCGCTGGTAGCAATTTGCGACCAGAATCCAAAAACTCGATAGCATGTTCATAAGTATCTGCCAACAAAACAAGAAAGAATACACGTTCGAATATTTTGAATATGCATATATGTATAAGCATCGTTTGTCTGCAACTTGACATGGAATTCTTTATCTCACCCCAAATGCGCAAAACCTTCCCATCGTAGCAAAAAGCCTCGTCTGCGTCTTCATCGAAATGTTCCTTTACCCCAGCAGCAAAATTCGGTTCATCGTTTTGATTTTTCGAATAAAAAATGACATGATCCTTTGAATGACTAACGCCGATATTGAGTATCTGCAACAAATCCAAGTTGCCAACCCATTTGATTGGTACGACCACTTTCTTTCTAGAGTTTTTCAAAATAACTGCAGCAAACCATTTTTCAATTGAAATGACACTGTTCATATTGAAAGATTCAATTCACTTTTAGTAGGCAAATTTAAATTGTTTCAACAAAAATAACGCTAGAATTAATGCTTAAAAAAATCGATTCGTTGTTTGTACGTTGTACAACATTTGAGCTTTGAGAACAACTTGTGTTTTCCAAATGTCATTATTACGCGCCCATTTTAACGCCGCTGTGCTAAAGCGGCAAACAATTTACGGTTCTGGAGACTTCTGTACGTTGTCTGTTTCAAGGGCTACTCAGTTTCTATTGCACGGCACTTGCAAATACCAATACGCCGAAGATTATAAGCTTCTACAGTCTTCGGTGCATATTACGTCTATTTAGGTACTATTCAGTCTGTATTAAACGGTCATCACTCCTCACTTCTCACTCTGTTTGTCTGTACATATATATGTGTTTATTGAGGATGAAAATCTGTTTCATTTACTTGAATCTCTTTTATTGAATTTTCAATGCGTGAACAATTTTTGAAAGACATTTCAAAACGTCGGTAAGGTTTGAATATTTGACTCATATTAGTGTGAAATTTAAGAATAATAAAATGAATAGAATAAATAAGAAACCCGAGTCATTTTTTGATTTAAGCAAAATCAAATCGGCTGTTTGTTTAGTGACTGATTGCAAATCAAAACTACAGACACAAAAACATTCTTCACTAGTTCGACATTTCAAACAGATGCACTCATCGAAATTAAAAGAGGTGATTTTTTCAAACAAGGAGAATTGGGAGTGGTTGCGGCTTTCAACTATTTACACATGCGTAAAACATGTAACCACGTGTGGAAGACCACTGACATCAATAAATGATGATTCTTTCCAAGAATTTTTGCAAGAAAGACTAGAAAAACTCAATGGCGCTCCGCACGCACTGACAATGAATGTTCCGACGTTGAAAGATTTTATAAATGAATGTGCTGATAAATTGCGTGATCGAATTCGGACGGAAATTGAAGAAAAACTAGTTTCGTTGATGTTAGATGTAGCAACCAGACTAAACCGATCCATTTTGGGCATTAGTTTGCAATTGATTTTGGATGGCAAAATCGTGATTCGTACAATTGGGATGGAACGCATAAAAACCAGACACACAGCAAGAAACTTGAGAGCGCTCGTTGAAAATGTTACAGAACGCTATGGAATGAAAAAAAAGTACAATTTCTGTAACTCATGATAATGGAGGAAATTTGATCGTTCTCACAGAAGAAATGGATGCGTTAGTGACGGCCAATTTGATGGATGAAAGTGATGATGAGCTATTGGATCAAGATTTGTTACTTGATCCCGAAATACAAGCGGATCTTTTGAAGCGAGCTGCCGAGGAAATCAGATCGTCTTTTGAACCTGTCAATTTTTCATACACGAATTCAATTCGGTGTGGATCACATACCTATCAGCTCAGTGTTAACTATGTTCTGGATTAGACTGAAGTCGATAGAGTAATCAAAAATACAAAAGAATTGGTGAAGGAGCTTCGCAAACCCCGCTTCAGACATCAACTTGAGGCTGCAAATATTCCTGTTCCTTGTTAAGACAACCAAACCAGATGGTTTTCTAAATATAAAATGGTAAATTTAATAAAATCAATTATACATATATATATATATATATATATATATATATATATGCCGGCTTTGCAAGCATGGGGACGTGGGTTCGAATCTCCTAGTGGCCGTTTGATTTTCTATCAATTTCATCATTGTTAACAACAGTGATATATTGATGGGAAACAAACTAACACATAAAATAGTGATGTTCGACTCACGGAGTGTTTCGGAGGACACTTTAAGCCGTCGGTCCCGTGTGTGTACACAAAGAGGATTTTGAATTAGCACAGACACACGTAAATTGACTACCTTAACGCTAAGGTTGTGTTATTGGGTATTTCAATATTCAATACACCACCGCAAAAAAGGTAGTAGCCATTCATGGGCCCGAGCATTCGAATGCGGTGCAGTCGTGCCCTGCAAGCCCCTCACCAATGTATTCGAATAATACTCATGCTGGTGGTATTCATGGAATACGAAAAAAGACTGAACACACCTAACGGTACATAATTCGGTCTATAAATACTGAATGATGATGATGATATATATATCAATTTATATGATAAAAAATTACCTTTCAAAAAATTATGGGTGCTAATGCTGCTTAATTGTCAGGAGTTTGTCAAAAATAACATTTGTGCTACGCTGCCTAAAGATGAAAATATAACCAAAAATTTGGATGCTCATGATTGGGCAAATGTGGCGGAGATCGTGGAAGTTCTAGCGCATCCGTACGCAGTTATGAAGCAAATGCAATCGGAAAATTTTACTTTGTCTGATTTTTACGGAGCCTGGCTCCGCATTGAAATGAAGTTGGACCAACATTCGGCAAGTGAGTTGAATCTAGCGCAACAGTTAAAGGACTCCATGAACAATTACAAAGGCCAGCTGATGTTGAACCCGTTATGATTTCTGCAATATATCTTGATCCCCGCTTCACAAATACGTTGTCAAAAACGAATAAATTGATAGCTGTGTCAACTTTGGTAGAAATATGGAAAACACGGAAAGATCAACTTAAGCAAGATCAAACACAAACTGTCACTGAGGATTCGGACTTTGAAAGATTCTTAGCCAGTAAGGAAAGTGATGTTTGTCACGACGAAAACAATAATCAGTTTTTGGACACTGATATTTTGAAAACAAAACTGCTCTTGTTGGAAAAACAGCCGCGAGAACCTTTGCAAACAAATGTCACTCGATACTGGTACGAGAGAAGACAAACCGAACCAGAAATTTACACACTTGCAGAGATCATTTTTGCTATTCCATCGTCACAAACAACGGTGGAACGAGCCTTTTCAACATTAGCGTACATCCTCAATCCACTTCGCAACAAATTATCCGATAATCTTTTACAAAACATTTTGCTTTCAAAATGTAACAAAGAACTTTTTCATGATATGATCAATGAAGAGCTAGAAAATATATGAGCACAAAATATCAACTTACCTGCAACTGTGGCATATTCTTATAAATTACAATCATCGCATTTTTCACGTTACATTTTTTTGAGCAACATTTTCATATTTTTGAGTTAATAAAAAAAAAATCTTATACAATAATACGCTACCAATTGCTATTCTTTATCTGTTTACAAGTCGTTCTTTGACATTCAAACGTCAGCATACGTATAATTGCTGCGTTTGGTCACATGCGTTGCTGGGAGCGGCGCCTCAGTGGATTACGTCGCTCCGTTTAGGCAAGCGCGGCACTTGTCTGGCAACGCGCCTGGCAAGTGCGATTTCATACTCTGATTAATTTACCATCATAAATTTAGAAAACCATCTTGTGTTGTTGTCTAACCGAGGAACCGGAACATGTGTGGCTTCAAGTTGATGTCTAAAACGAGGCTTGCGCAATTCTATTACCAGCTAATATTAGCCTTCTTAATTATTTCAACGCATTCAGGTGTATCCAAAGCACAATTGACACTGAGTTGAAAGGTATGTGAACCACACCGTACTGAATATGAAAAATTAACAGGTTTAAAAGATGAATTTATTTCTTCAGCAGCTCGCTTTAATAAATCTGCTTGAATTTCTGGATCTAGCAAAAGGTCCTCGGACAGTACGTCTTCGTCCGTATCATCCACAAAATCTGCCGAGAAACAACGTGTTTTCATCGCTCTTATTTTATATCGATTCATAAGAATAGTTTCTTTTTAACTCAAATTCATAATTTTGTGGTGATTTTTTTTCATTTTTCATCTTATTTGGGATACAATGAATAACAATTCGGGAGAGTTATTTGCTGCAGTTCTTTTGAAAGATTCAAAAGTTAAAATGGTGGTACCAGTCAAGTGGATTGGAAATCTTGATATAATGCAAATATTTAACATTCGTATCAGCCACACAAAGAATCATTTGATTTTTTTTCGAATGACCAGAATGAAAAAAATTTCCTTTTTGAATGAGCCGAACTTGAGAATTGATGTCAGTGATGATGAACTTGAAGTCATTCGGGACGTAATCGCAGGCTCCATGAAATAATTTATCGTGCGTAGAAAAAAGGTATTCAAAGCATTATGCAATTTTCAATATGTTTTATTTTATTTTATAGGAAGCCAAAGATCAATTTTTTCCGTACACAAATATTACAATGAAAAATAATGTTTACTCACTATTGGAATTCTAAAATGATTTACAAATTGGACGTAACGATGGCAATTTCTATGATCAAAAACTGTTAAAATTTTGTTGTGTGGCATTCTTGGCATTCGCAAGCTGGTTGCTGTCGATATTGGAACTGAAAACAAAATTTTCAGATCTTGATCTTGCTATAAGTAAGAGATAATTGTGCAAAAATTCATATTTCAGTTTTATACAAAAATCTAAAATTATACATTTTCACCAGATTTATTCAAGATTCGCGTGAACGGTGATGTTGAACGAATGGCTCTTTTTGATGGGTACCTTGCAAAGCTGATTCTACGTGCAAAAGATATTATTCGCAAGAAAGATGGAGATACTAATAAGGACTCAGATACTTAAATCGATACAAATAATGGTTTGGTGTAACAGCTGTACATTTTTGGAACAAAATATTGAAGCAGAATTGTCAGCAAAATTACTTGGACGAAAAACAATCAATCAACTCATTCATTTGTTATTGTGGTAATGAGGTAATGAGGTATGAGTGCGTGTGTACACTTTGGGTTCCAGTATTCAACTGATTTATTAAAATACTTATGATTAGTTACATTGTGACGTTTGTCAAAGAGTTTGTTATTCAAAACTAATACGCTCTGCCACTGCGTGTGAACTTCTGTCTCGACTGACGATCCGGGATTGTACTGATTGTTGTTGTAGGGCCATTAAATACCTTGATATGTTTAGTATTTCGGCGATAACTTCGACCATCTGAATCGATTGATTCTGCTCAAATTCCGTGTTTCTCAATCTTGCAGTTCCATCGTAATACGTCTTTGCTTTATTTTGTTTGTTTTGTAGCTGCATCTCAACACCAACACACAATTTTGGTCTAAACTTGTTTGTATGCATTGGTATGTCCGTTCTGAGAACTCTGTTTTGCAAGAGCTCAGCAGGTGAATACGTCATGAGTTTCGTTGGCGTTGTGCGATATGCCAATAATGCTCTCAAAATATCTTCTTCATTTTTCGACTTTTTCAAAATTCTTTTGCAAATATCAACTGTTTTTTCGGCCATTCCATTAGACTGAGCATAAGTAGGGCTCGTCGTTTCTATTTTTATGTCATGCTTATTGGCAAATTGTTTACATTTAAATGATCCGAATGGCATGTTATCAGTAACAACAACATGAGGATAGCCGAAGTTTGTAAAAATACGAAGCAGGTTTTTATTTATCTCCTCCGCTGTTTTGCCATTTAATTTGATCGATTCAATCCATTTAGAATAGAAATCAGAGCTAAATAGTTCTTTGCTTTGTGTTCCAATATATCACATGATATTTTTTGGAATTGTCGGTTTGGGATTTCATGCGGAATCATTGGTTCCCTTTGATTATTTGATGAATTTTCTTGACAAACTCTGCAATGAGAGACTACTTGTTCGATTTTATTATTTATGCATGGCCAGAATACAGAATCACGGGCTCTCTTTTGTGTTTTATTAACACCGAAATGCGGTTCATGTAACTTATTTAGAATCACTTGTCGCATTGAACTGGGAATGATTATCCTTTCTTTATAAAATAGCAATTCATCATCCAGAAAAATATCGTTTCTTAATTTATTATAATGTCTAATTGGAACCGGGCAATTAGATTTATGATTCGGCCATCCAGTCTTGCAATATTCTTTAATTTTCCGTAAGATTTCATTCGATTCAGTTTCTCTTTGAATTTCAATTTTACGTTCATCGCCAACGTTTATTGACAATATCGACTCAGTTAGTGATTTATCCTCGTCATTCTCATCATATAACGTGACAAGTAATCAGCTTACTGTATTATCTTTCCGGATGCATGCTGTAATTCAATATCATAACTCATCAATTTTAATTTTATTCTTTGTTATTTGGCCGAAGAAATTTTATGAATTTCCTTTTTCATGATGCCCAGAAGAGGCTTGTGATCATTCACAACTTTGACTTTTCAACCGTATGTGTAGAAACCAAACTTATTACAAGCAAAGAGAATTGATAACATTTCTTTTTCTATTTGGGCATAATTTCGTTCAGCCGACGTGAGAATACGAGAAGCAAATGAAATTGGCTTACCGTTCTGTAATAAGCAGCAGCCAAGACCGTTTTATGACGCATCACATTGCACGACAATATCTTTCTTCGGATCAAATGGAACGAGTATATCTGAATTCAAAATGTGTTGTTTGATGTCGTTAACAACTTTTGAGTGCAGTTCAGTCCAATCGAAAACCACATTCTTTTTTAATAACTCCCTAAGCGGAGCTGTTTTCTCTGAAAGATTGGGAATGAGCGGCCGCATGAAATTTACAACACCCAAAAAAGTTTGTAGGTCTTTTTTGTTTTTCGGTCTATCCATTTGCTCTATCACTAAAAGTCGTTCAGGATCTGGTTTGATTTCATTTAACGAAAATATGTGCCCGAGATATTTTACTTGTTCCACTGCCAATTGTATTTTATTTACATTAAATCTCACGTTTCTTTCTCTTGCCCTTTCCAGTACCCTAATTAATGTTTCATCATGCCCCCCTTTATCACGGCCCATTATCAAAATATCATCAAAATATATAATTACATTTTCTATGTCGCCAAAGTGTTCAAAATTCATTTTTTGCAGTGCGTTTGGCGCAGTTTTTATTCCAAATGGCATGCGCAAAAATCTATAGCTCCCATACGGAGTAGAAAATGTGCAATATTTACGAGAATCTTTATCTAATTTGACGTGCCAAAATCCGTCTTTCAAATCCAATACGGAAAAATACTTCATATTATTCACGCGTGAGGCCACGTCTTCATATGTAGGAATGTATGTATGCTCGTCCGCGATACATTTATTTAATTCTTGTGGATCGAGACATAATCTTAAACTTTTTTCTTTATCTTTCTTTTCTACTGTTGCGAGGTGATTGACCCATTCATTGTAACCATTTGCTCTTTTTATTATTCGATTGGCGACCAAGTCGTCCAATTTTTTCTTCAATTTCTCTTTTAGTGCATGCGGAACACGACGAGGGGCAAAGGCAATTGGCGTGGCATTTTCTTTCAAACGAATTTTATATTCGGTGTTAAAGCATCCCAAACCCCTAAACAAATCCGAATATTTATTTAAATTAAAATCTTTATCGATATTTTGCTCGATGGAGTCCAGTCAAATTTCATACAAGTTTTCAAACCGAGTACCGGTGTGATGTCCAAATCGACAACAGCAAATCTTGTTTGCAAAGAAATACCCGAAAGACTACATGAAAGATTACACATACCGATTGGATCCACTCTTTGGCCTCCGAATGCTCGTAATTTTGTTCCTGTTCTCTTCAATTCAATTCGTCTGTCGAGTCGCCTCAATGTCTTTACCGGAATTACATCAATTTCTGCACCGGTATCTATTTTAAATGGAATGCACACATTTTCAACAACAACAGTCTGCATCCACGGGTACGCTCTTGAAACGTCATTCACACTGGCTTCAATTGACTCTATGTAAAATTCATCATTATCACTGCAATCAAAATCAGAAGAGTTATTATATGCTCTAATCAAATCAACATTTTTGAAATGACAAACACTACTGAAATGATTAGGCCTATTGCACGCTCCACAAGTCTTACCAAATGCTGGACACTCACGAATCTTGTAAGAGTAACTACAATACCAACAGTTATTTACTAATTTATCAGATTTATTTAGTTTTGTGTTACTATTGTTTTGACTACGATTTGGTGTGTATGATGATTTGGGGTATGTCGTTCGCTTGTGTGTGCTGCTGTTTGTGCCTCTCTTCTTGCTGAATGAATTTTGCTTGTTGTTTCTGTTGCTCTGCTTGCTGTCGTTGTTGTTGCTGCAATGCTCAACGCACCTCATTCACGGTCACCGTCTTGCTCATCGTTGATTGTTGTTGTTGTGTTGCTTCACTGGCACGACATTTTTGAATTGCAATGGCATATGTTAGATCGGCTGCTTCAATTAAATTGCGTTGCAATTTTTGTCAAAAATCCCCATTACGATTTGATCTCTCAACATGTCTGGCTCCTTATCAGTGAACTCACAGCTCCTGACCAGCTGCTTTAAATCCATTAAAAACGAATCAAACGGCTCACCGTCTTTTTGGTGCCGTTGATAAAACATGTATCTCTCGTAAATTTGATTTTTCTTCGGTGTGCAAAAAATCGGCGAATACTTTGACTGTCTCGGTGTAGCTGTCTTTTTGTCTTCTCCTATTGCATTTAGGAACGTATTTATTTTCGTTGCTTCGCCTCTGCCAGCAATTCCCGATGCATTCATAAAAATATCAAAGTTACGTTTAAAACGGCGCCAATTTTCACTCATGTTTCAATCTAACTTCAATTTATCGACGGGTCTCAGATGGTCACTCATTCTGATTCGTTTTATTCTTTCTTTTTCGTTTAATGGATCTCGCACTTTTGTGATGTTCTGGTCGGTGAAAAATCTTCGCCTATTCTTCTCAAAGTCCAATCGATTCAGTACGACTACAAGCTCACTTGGATTGTAGTATTTTATTGAGAGTTTTTTGAATTTTTTGGCACTCGTGCCCTTTCTCAATTCAGTTTCTATTTGTTCATTCAATTCTTTCAGTCGTTTTGTGTGTGATCTAGTTTTTATCCTATGATTTCCTCATGAAATCGATGATAATTTAGCGAAATTTTGTCTTTTTCTTACTTGTCTTCTTTAATGTATTTGGGTTATTTTATTTTTTTAGGTTTTTTTTTTGTTCGATGATTACTGAAATTTTTCTTGATTTTTTTCACTGGCTCGTTGTTCGCAGCGCCATGTTGTAATGAGGTAATGAGGTATGAGTGCGTGTGTACACGTTGGGTTCCAGTATACAACTGATTTATTAAAATACTTATGATTAGTTACATTGTGACGTTTATCTGTATAATCTTACTCTTTCATAAATATCGCATTTTTTCATAAATCTCTGGAACTAATATATAAAACAATAAACAAAAATGTCCCTTTCACGTTTAAAAATTCAAATTCGGTTTTGACGTTTAATTTGATGGTACTCCTGAATATATTTGCCGCTGCGTTGGTTTGATTGCGCAATCAGGAGCGGCGCTTGGAAAGAGAATGACGCACCTATTAAGTAATGCGCTTTCCAGTAAACGCATCTGTTGAGAGCGAATTCATGCTCTGTTATATATACATAGTATACGGCCAAAATATTCATAATTGCACAGTCACTTTAGCCGGTGCTTCTGTTCATATGTTCGAGTTTGACATTTGCCGCGTAAACAAGTGTACACTTTCCCGTACCGAAACACAATTTTTGAACAAATCCCGAAAAACCAACAATTTCACTCGAACTCCATAAAATCTTAAAGCAAACACGATTAAATAACTGAACAAAATTAATAATAAAATTTATTAAAGCCTATTCCGATGTATTTTTAAGTATGAATAAATGTTTCTCTATTCCATACAAACCATTGAGTCAAATTTTTTAACCAATTCACACTGCCACCAAGAATGTGTGACAAATCTGATTCAAATTGTATTTATTTGAAAGGTATACGGTTAACACATTTTTAATCTCAGAAAGTTAAACAAGAGAAAACAATTCGATGATCAAAACATGTTGGTCAAGATTGTTAGTCATTAGATTCATAATGTGATGAGATCGAATATATTTTGAACTTAGAAAACGATGAGAGAATGGATGGAGATTTGAGTGAATGGTTTAAAGTACGTAATGGTCTGCGACAGGGATGTACAATTTCACCTCTTCTATTCATTATGTAAAGGGTTTTCCATTAAGGACTTGACAACTTTCTTTTTGAATAAAACGCAAAACATTTGAGATTTTTCGAAAATTGTATTATTGGCTTGAAGTACGATCAAAACATTTAATTATGGAATTCGACTTCGCTCATATGTCCACCACGTGCACGTTTGCAGCGGTTGATTCGTTGAACCCAATTTTCAATGACTCGGCCGCACATTTCGATGGAAACGGCCGCAATCTCTCAATATTTGCTCTGAGCTCCTCTAAGGACGCCGGCTTGTTAGCATAGACCAATGATTTAACGTAGCCCCATAAAAAAAAGTCTAGGGGTGTTAAATCACACGATCTAGGCGGCCAATCGACAGGAACATTTCTCGATAGAACACGTTCACCGAATTTGGATTTCAATAAGTCGATTGTTACACCCGCTGTGTGGCTTGTGGCACCGTCTTGTTGAAACCACATATCGTTGATGTCTAACCCATGCAATTGGCCAAAGAAATAACGTTGCAACATGTCTCTGTAGCGGTTTCCATTGACTGTAACGTGACGGTCATTTTCATCAACGAAAAAAAACGGCCCAATGACACCACCGGCATGAAAACCACACCATACAGTTATTTTTACCTTTCCGCACACACCACTTTGTGTGGTAAAGGTATTGCGATCGGTCCAAAAAATTCAAAATGCTCGGAATAAGTTTTCTATGCGTTTTGAGCCTAGAAAAATCGATTGCAACTATTCCCGGAGCAATTTTTTGTCCGTGTGTGGTACGTTGTACGTTGTCCGTTGTCCGTTGTACGTTGTACGCAAAAATTTGTTGACACGATAACTCAAAAAATTGAGATTAGAATTGATCAAAAATTTACACACGCATTGAACTTCATTAGGAATAGAAACCTATTAATTTTCAGCCCAATTGGATAATTTTTTCGGGTAGCTCTAGTGGAGTCGAATCAAAAGATGGGCTGTTTTTCAATATAATTACGAAAAATGTGTATGGGGACTATGTCAAGTTCGCATTGTATCATTATGAAACTTTCAGAATATTAATTTTTTATGAAAAAATAAGTCATGTACAATTTCAAGTCATTCCGATGGGATTTGGGACTACCTCCCCTGCAAAATTTTCGATTTTTGGGTCTTTTCGAGGTCGACACGAAAAATTTGTATGGCAGCTATCTCAAGTTTACATTGTAACGAATTGAAACTTTCAGGATATTATTTTTTTATGAAAAAAATGAGTCACACAAAATTTCAAGTCATTCTGATGAGATTTAAGACTACCTCCCTCACAAAATTTTCAATTTCCGGGGCTAAATTAAAATTTTGTCATTAAATTGGATGAAGTATTTGTGATTTTCTAATCTATGTTTTTTCATCAATTTGAATGCTAATCACAAGCGGTCCGTGCTTGTATGGAATTGGAGAGCTATTCGAGAGTATGCCAATTGATCGCGCCCTCTCAAAAAAATGAGTCATTGAATCGATTGAAATATCACATTAATACTATTGCCCAATAGATGGCGCTGGAGAATAGATATGATTAAAATGTCTCAAATAGCAAGGTCCCCTTGGCTCATTAACTTTTTAACGAAAGTTATACATAACATAAATGTGGAATCATATTATTCGTTGGCATGAATTGAAAGTTCACATCAGAGTGAACTAATCGTAATTGTTATTACCAATTCAAAAGCAGCGAAGAAGCGTTTGTTGAAGTAAGAATTAGGAACTGAGATGTTTATTTGTTCTTATATTAAAATTTAAATTCAAATCACATGATGTGTAATGACTTGAAATTCGATCTCATTGTAATAACTTGAAATTTTCTGTGATTTATTCTCAAAGTTGCATGATGATTCGATAAGAAATCAACATAAATCCAATACAAATGCGTAGCAACCAATGAAAAACGCGTAAACCCGAACAATTTCGGGAAATGTGCGGAAAAGTTAGTTTTACGTACGTAAGACTATTTATTTGTGGATGAAGTGGTGTTTCTTGAGGGTTTTCACCTGACCAATAGCGCATATTTTGTTTGTTGACGAGGCCGTTTAACCAAAAATGCGCTTCATCACTGAAGATGATTTTGCGATGAAATTGGTCATCTTCTTCCAACATTTCAAGAGCCCAATTCGAGAACGTACGTCGCTTCATATGATCGAGTGGCTTCAGTTCTTGAGTTAACTTGATCTTATAAGGGTGTAGGCCAAGATCCTTTCGCAATATTCACCATAGTGTGGTCTGAGCGATGCCCAATTCTTGAGAACGCCGTGGAATCGACTGTTTTGGCTCTTCTGCGACGGACGCTTGCACGGCAGCAATATTCTCGGCACTTCGACCAACTCGTAGTCTCACTGGTACGGGAACATCCAACAGCGAATATATAGACTCGAATTTGTTCACCAGACTATGAATTGCTTGTCTACTGGGACGATTATTACGACCAAAAATTGGCGTTAACGCTCTTAAAGTTGCAGTCACCGACCCGGAATTTTGGTAGTAAATCTAAATTATTTGTGAACATTGTTCGTTCGTGTACTTCGTCATGATGAAAATGTTGACTTTACTGAATATTTTGACATTGACACTTTGGAAATTGGTTTGAAGGTGCGTTCACAGTGAACGTTCAAAGTTGTCAAGTCCCTATTGGAAAACCCGTTATATGGACAAGCTGATTAAATCAGCCAATTTAAGGGAAAGAGTAGCTTTGGGGGGCAATATTATCTATGCACTCGCTTACGCAGATGATCTGGTGCTGTTTGGCAATTCTGAACGAGAGCTGCAAAATTGTATCAAAGATTTGGAAGAGGCTTGTACGAACTTCGGAATGACCATTAGCGGCACAAAAACTCAAGTTATGCATGTGGGCAAAACTCGAAATCCAATTCATTGCACATTGAATGGCAGCTTGTTGGAACAAGTTTCCCAACTCAAATATTTGGGTTGCATCTTTTCAGAAGATGGCAAGTTTAATAAAGAATTCGAACAGCGTAGGGTTAATGGAAATGAAGTAGTAGCGCAGCTTAGATCACACGTTTTTAATAAACGTGAATTGATAATTCACGGGTCAATCCTCAGACCAACTTTTCTACACATATACAATGACAATGGTAGAACAATAGCCCTCTAATAGTGAAATCTGAAATTACCATTGCTTTTTCTAATGTCACTGGTAAATCAGTATTGTATGACATTTGATGTATAAATACAAATATTGACTTTGAAGTAACATGTTTCACTTGCGCAATGTTTTTGCGAACAAAACCTAATAACATTTTTCGAGCGATTGAACTAACGCAAGAAGATTTATCCTTAAATAAAAAAGAATTCATTGAATGTGTTATTGAAGGTTTTTTAAATAAAAAAAATATGTGTTAAAAATCCGCCGGTCAAATTTGCTGTTTATTATTGGAGTATTGTTATTCGTACTACATTTGACAGCTAATACTGATTTACCAGTGACAATAGAAAACGCAATGGTAATTTGAGATTTCACCACTAGAGGGCCATTGTTCTACCATTGTCATTGTATATGTGTATATGGTAGCGAGAGCTGGGTTGATTCTGAGAATTTGATTCATGATTTGGAAGTTTCTGATATGAAAGTGGGAAAACAGAATCCAAAATGAGACGATTCGGGGGGATTTAAACATAGATTCAGTAGGAGAGGAAGCAAGGAAATCCAGACTGAGATGGTTTGGACATGGGAGAGGAGCGATTAACAAAACGGGTTCTGTTCGCCGAAGCTGATGGGCCAAGAGGTAGGGGTAGACCACGTAGACGTTATTTAGATTCGGTTAAATAGGATTTGAATGCGAGGGGATATGAATGGTGTATTGAACCTCAAAACTTGGCTCTCGATCGGAGTTTGTGGAGAGGTATTGTTAGGGGTATATGAGGCTTTTTGTGTCGTAAAACAGACCAGACGCTGAAAGGCAATAACGGTCTATAAATGTTTGTTGTTGTTGTTGTTGAAAACGATGAAAATGAAAATGGTGATAATCAGTCGAATGCGGCAAGCTATTGAGCTTCTGCCTCTTTCTTATATTTATCGTGAAGGGACTCCAATACTTTTTTTGAGATCATATTGAAGTCTACACGCCGAGTCTGGCCCACATGAAACATGAAGTGTGAAAATCTCGTCGAATTTTCCTTCTTTCAATGTTTCATTTGTGTTGTACATTTGAATTAATGTACAAACTGGATGACGCATGACAATTTCATATTCCATGTAGTATCGGGCTTTATTTTCCTGAAAACATGTTCAAAAATTGCATTACTTCTATTATGCATGTATCTAAGAGGTAATTGGAGGTAATGAATAAAATAAACGTACGATCACGTGAAATTTGTGGCATGGAAAGACCTTGTTCCATGCATTTGGATCACATTTTACCGAATTGAAACCAATCGGGGTGTAGCCACCAGTGCTTGTTCCGGCAACTGATTGACTTGAATCGGCTCCAAGCGAACTCTGGATACCATCATCCAGCTCATTATCAAAAACGCCGTCAGCCAATTCAGAGTTGGCGTTTGTGTCATTTTGCGCACCTTGCGAAAAACCATCAGCATTATTATCGTTGTTTGTCATGTTGCTTTCCGACAATTTTTCTACATTCGGTGACAATGTAACACGACCATTTGTTTTTGCCAAAAAAATTCACAATTTGTCAATTTATTAAATAAAAAAATGGAAAAAAAGCAAAAAACTCACCAATAGAGTAAACTATTCCCTGCAGGCAAATTGTTGGGATTTTCCAAACCTAGAATCCAAGGAAAGTTACATGTATTTCCGCATATTTTTCATATGAAAAGGTGGCAATATTTTGAATATATCCTATGGATTTTCCTTATGTTTCTTCCGCACAAAATTCCAAACGTTCATGGACTTCGAGTCGAAAAGAATCCAAACATTTTCCCCAACATTGAACGCTTTGAACGTTTATGACTTAGTTATAGACAATAGCGCACTCAGTGCACTTACACTTACCGAGGTAATGGGTGAATGAGTTCCTCCTATACACTAAGTCCAATTGAGGTTATGTTCATCCCAAATTTACATCTTTGGAAGAAACTTAATGATTTACCGGCGTTCTGAATTGAAGATTATTGGTGAGAATTTACGTAAACAATCCATTCTGAGTCGCGAAATTTCAAATTTATTATCGCCGTTCAATATTTTAAGTGATAAATTTTGTAATACGTTCCATTGTAAAGTACTTGTTAAAAATATCATCAATCAGAACACGGAACAGGTGCTTTGTTGTTTATCTGATTTTTTTCTTGTTTCGCGTCGTGATATTTTCGTCTTAAAAGAATCGTTTGTTAAAAAATCAATCGTTTGTTTAATTAAATTCACGAATTATAATGATTACATTCACTTTGAAAGCATCATATTGCCTCATAACCTCACTCTCTTGAATAGAGTTAAAAATCAATCACGTGTAAAATCTTCGGTCAATTTTTCATCGCTTATTAACGTTAAAAATGAAAATGTTTGTATTGCATGTGATTCTGTCTCGGTTGAACAAAACATATCAGTCAATGATTTTGCATGCCATTCACCAATGGCTGATAACATCTCAGCTTTGGATGTGCATGTACGGCAGATGCCTCTCATTCGGCAACCTGTTGTTTGTGTACGTGATTGCATGCTGAATATTGACTCAATTCTTGCGAATGAAAATGTCTCCTTGAATATTGATGATGTACATT
Source organism: Obolodiplosis robiniae (assembly GCA_028476595.1). NCBI lineage: Eukaryota > Metazoa > Arthropoda > Insecta > Diptera > Cecidomyiidae > Obolodiplosis > Obolodiplosis robiniae. The sequence goes on along the minus strand of CM052017.1, from coordinate 10,949,211 downwards.
TAATTGATCGTGTTAAGTGTCCGAATAAAACGAAATCCGTAAATGCTCTCAATCAGTTCAAAAATGAGTTCAACTTTGTCAGTGTTAATGCACAAGGTCTACTTGATGCTTGCCACTTTGATGAATTGAAAGCACTTTTGAACGAAAATCACAATGTCAATTTGATCGCGGTTTCTGAAACTTGGTTACGTTCCAGTAATTCAAATAAATACATCGATATTCCTGGATACAAAATCATTCGTTCTGATCGTAAATCGAAGCGCGGTGATAGAAGCAAAGGAGGTGGTGTTGCGATTTATGTTTTGAAAAATCTCAAAACGAAAGTGATTTTGAATTCATCTAAGGATAATGCCCAAATCGAAAATGTTGAATTCTTGTTTGTTGAAATTTTTACCCGAACATCAAAAATTGTTTTTGGCGTTGTTTATCGTGCACCGCGATGCAATGCTGAAAACACGCGTAAACTTTTTGATTTAATAAGTGCCACTTTCGCTCACGAACAAAACGTGTTAATAAATGGTGACTTCAATATTAATTTAATAAATAATACAAATCTAGCTTCCGTTCTAAACACAAACTTTGCTTTAAATTTTAATTTGATCAATGATATTTGTCCCACGCATTGGTGGCCGGGAAAAATACCATCAAAGATAGATTTAATTTTTACAAACAACCTCGCGCGCGTTAAATTTTTCGGGCATTTTCCATCGGGTATTTCTTTTCATGACATGCTATTGTGCTCATACAATATCAAGACTGAAAAAGTTGATAAAAACATAGTCTTCAATGGTAGAAAATTCAAGGACATAGATGCCAACGAATTAGTTGATCGCATTGAATCGTTGAATTGGAATTTAAACCGTCATCGAAATGTCGATGATATGGTTATAACGTTGAATGACAATGTTCGAAATCTCCTTAATCACTTCGCACCTCTCAAGTCGCGTCGCGTTCGTTATACTCCCAAGCATTGGTTTAATAATGACATTAAACAGGCAATGGATGAAAGAAAAACTGCATATGACAATTGTAAGAGAAACAATTGATATTGATGCAACGGCTACTTGACATCTATAAGGAAAAAGCCAATAGAGTCAAGTCCTTGATTAATAGTAGCAAAAAGAAGTCGACAGTTGAGAGTTTTAATAGCGCCAACTCCATTCGCTCTAAATGGAATGTTATTGAATCTCTTGGCTGTTGCAAATCTAGTAAGGATGACAGTAATGAATCTGAAATCCTTGACAACTTTAATTTGGATGATATCAATGGTTTCTTTGCTTCAATTCACTCTTCTGATGGGGCTGATTTGGGAAATTTGTCACTTCCTGCTAATATTAATTCCACTTTTTCGTTTCGTGAAATAACCATTGATCAATTTCTTTCCGCGTTTAAACAAATTAAGAGTAATGCAATTGGTGACGATGGCATTCCCCTTAAATTTCTTAAGCTAATTATTCCATCAATAGCCCAACACATTGTCTTCATTTTTAATTACTGTATCGCTCATAGTGTTTATCCAGCTGATTGGAATGAAATCATTATTAAACCGCTAAATAAGGTACCAAGTCCCCAGTCTATTTCAGAATACAGGCCAATCAGCATCATCTCAGTCATCCCTAAGATTTTCGCGATTCTATTGAATAGTCAAGTCACTGGCTATTTGGAATCAAACGCCATTCTTCACGAACGGCAATCTGGTTTCCGTAAGAACCATAGCTGTACCACCTCATTATTGAACATATCTGAGAGCATCAGATCGTCTTTAAATCGTAAAAAAGTAGTCATTTTTGTTTCACTTGATATCAAAAGCGCGTTTCCTTCCGTTCCCCATGATGCTCTTCTAAAAGTCTGCGAATCATACGGTTTTTCTAATAACGCGGTTGAATTAATTAAATCGATTTACAGTAATATTAAACAGAAAGTTAAAGTTGGTGACCACGAGTCAGATTTTGTTTCAATTAATAATGGAGTTCTTCAAGGTAGTAATTTTGGCCAAACTTTCTTTTCTCTCTATTTTAATGATACGCTTAATGTTCTCGAAAATATGACAGGCCATTTGTTCGCTGATGATTGTCAAGCTCTTCTTGAAGTCGATTTGAATCAAATTAATAACGGTATTGATAAAGTAAATTCGGACCTTGCTAAATTAAATGATTTTATTAAACGTCGCGGCATGAAATTAAACGGATCTAAATCTAAGATGATGATTATCGGTACTAAGCATCAAACGAGTCGGTTAAATTTTGATATGATCAATGATGTGAAAATAGGTGATGAAAAACTCGAATTTTGCAAGTCAATAAAGAACCTTGGTGTTATTTTTGACGAAAATTTTAATTTTCAAGAACATGACAAGTGTAAACTGCAAAAAGTGTATGGTGTCTTGAACCGTATACGCCATACCAAGCATATTATACCCAATTACGTAAAACGTGATATGGCTGTAGCTCTGATTGACCCCATAATGGATTATGGCAGTGTAGTAACATACGGTTGGGGTGCACATAACACTCAAAATCAGGTTCACCGTGATCTTGTTGCTGATAACGACAAGATTCGATACATTTACGGATTAAAACGTAATGATCATGTTACTGAATATCGTGAGCGTTTGAATGGATTGACCCCTGAGAGCAGAGTTAAACTGCAATCTGCAGTCTTGATATTCAAGCAGTTGTCAAATCGTTCTCCTGAGTATCTGAATCACATGTTTGTTCGGAACGGTGAGTCGTCGCGTTATCCAGATAACCTCCGTGTACATTTTTATCCACGTACTACATTTGACACGCGCGCCTTTAGTTTATCAGCGATTAATTTTTGGAATAGCATACCGGTGGATATTCGAAATTCTAAGTCCATTGTTGCGTTTAAAAATAACCTAAAGCATCTCTTACGTACCTCACAGTAAATGATTCAAAATATAAGCCCGCGATTTCTCGGAACATTGTTACGCAATTTCTTTTCCAATTAGTTTTAAGTTATTTCTAGTTCTTCATTTTTATTTGTCATTTTTTCTATGATGTTAACGTAATTTAACTGCAAAAATATTGACTGTATTTCCCCTAGTTCTCCTGAACTAGGCCGGTTTTGCCATGGTTTTCCGGACCAAATTTTGGTATTAAAGCTTCTCTTTTATACCATCCCATCCCTGACTGTATTCTCTTTGCAAAAGACGCACCATGGGCGGAATTTATGCCGTATTGGGTCTTAGACCAGCATGTTTTCAGCTTGCTGCGAACACGTATTGGCATAAATGTAGGCTCCGTAATAAATAAATAAATAATAAATAAATAACAATTACCAACAAACAACAATCGAACATCATTATTGGAAATTACCATTATGGGGATCAAGTGTTTGAAAGAGTTAAAAAGCAAAAGGACCTTGGTGTGATTGTGGATTCGAAACTGAACTTTAATAACCATATAAATACGATAGTGTCTAAAGCAAAATCTACACTTGGATTTATCAAACGCTTTTGCTTTGACATAAGAAATCTGAATACGCTCAAGACATTATATAACACTCTAATTCAATCATTGCTTGAATACTGTTGTGTCGTATGGTTACCATATCATTCGATATCGATAGACTTAATTGAATCGGTGCAAAAGCAATTTAAAATATTTGCATTGAGAGAATATCCATCTGCCGAAAACAATTATCGTATTTCTTCATATGAATGTAGACTGGACAATTTGCAAATGATGAAACTTGAAAGGAGGCGTATCAATGCAGCTTTGCTGTTTTTCTACGACGTATTGAACGACATTATCCCATGCTCACAGATAAAAAACGATATTGCGCTTCATTCAAACCCATTCAATCTTCGTGAATCGTCGGTGGAAACTTTGAGAATAAAAACTCTATCACTTATTAATGAACATACGGCACCAATAAATCAGATGTGTAAACTTGCAAACTTCATTGATGAACTGTTTAAAGAATCTGCTACTCGTGCAAATTTTAAATCTCAATTAGTTGCCTGTGATAAATTGAATCTTAGGTTGAAACAACAACAAATCCAATGATTGCAATTAAACCATTTCTTTTTGAATTCCATCAACATTGTTAATATTGTGATATTGTGATTATGTGATATTTTTAGCATAGTTATCGAATGTAATATTTATACATATTGTATTTTTAATCATTCAACCTTGCAATGTTTGAATGGATATTTCTAAAAGAAAAGATACAGGTTTTTATGTTGGTGAGATCCGATATAATCGATTAATGACCCTTTCCTTTTCTCTGTCAGATATGTTATTACTGAACAATGAATAAAGACAGCCAGTCTTTGGCGGTGTATTGCTATAAAGTCATAAACTATTAAAGCGTTCAATGTTGGGAAAAATGTTCGGATTCTCTTCGACTCGAAATCCATGAATGTTTGGAATTTTGAGCAGAAGAAACATTTGGAAAACCCATTGGATCCAGTTAAAGTATTTCCGAACTGTCATAGCAAGGTTTTAAAGGTGGAAGAAAAACGCCACCTTTTCATGTGAAACATATTCGGAAATCCGTGTTATTTTCCTTATATATTTGGAATTTTCACCAAAACATTTCGGAATATTTCCACAATTACTCCAAATATTTGAAGAATTTTCATATGGATTAGCTCCAGCCGAATTCTCGACGCCACCTCCCGGCTCTTCATTGAAAACATCACCAGCCAATTCAGAGTTGGCGTTTGTGTCAGTTCTCGCTGCCTGCGAAAAATTAGCAACATTGTCATCGTTGTTTGGCGTGCTGGCTTTCGAAAATCTGCCACTATCCCTTGAAAATGTAATACGACCATTTGATGTTGCCTGAAAAATTTACAATTAATTTCATCACAAAAAAAAACCCGTAAAAAGCTAATTTTTCAAATCATTTGATGACTCGCGAACGCTTGCATTATTAATTATGTTCTTTTCTATCACTTTACCTTTGAATACTTAACTTCCATTGGTGCACACTTGTCTGTAAATTAACTGGAATGAAAGGACACGTCTGTTTGGTTTGACTTGACTTTATTGAATAACCAATTAGCATATAAGCGCGGGTGTATACCGTTATGCGCGGTGCATAGCTCGATACGCATGCGGCACCGCAACACCTCCCTTTTACAAAAAAATGATAAAACATTTGCAACTAACTAAATTAGATCTCTCCTTCCCATTTTTTAAAATTTTTTATCATTTTTCTGGTTAACAATAGTCAATTTAAGTACAATTATCAATTATTTTTCCTGAGCGAAAATACATAGTAATTTCTTTGGAATGTAACTTCGTTATTGTAACTTCGTTATTGTAACTTCGTTTTTTTTTTTTTTTTTTGGTTCTTTCTTTGGATTTTTATCATAAAATACTTTGTCTTTTGACATCAAATTGGTTTTAAATATTCTTTCTATATGGTTAGCTACTCCATTAAGAATCTTTGAAAGCAATTTATTTCGTATTTATTTATTCTTTTTCTTTTACTTTAACAATTCTGTTCTTGTGTACCGTAAACCTTTTTCCTTCAAACTCATACGTGACATTTGCCTCATCGACTTTTGTGACAGTAAATTGTCCCCTGTAAATGCTTTTAAGTTTATTGTATGGTTCAGCTTTCAGTAGTATTTTATCATTAATTTTAACATCACTTTGATTTAACTTTCTATCATATGTTTTCTTTGCATTTAATTTTGAATGTTCAATTGCTTCTTTTGCTGCCGTATGGGCTACTTGAAGAGTGTGCTTTGAGATTTTTACGTAATTTTCCAAATTATAAACTGGTTCTATTTCTTTTGTTAAGTCTTCTGGCATATTGCTCCTTTTTCCGAATACAAGTTCAAAAGGTGTATACATATGGTTGTTTGACGCATTGTACGATGTATTGTAACAGTATGTAAAATATTTCATATATATATCCCAATTGTTATCATTCAGGTAAGTTCGCAAATATTCATTCAATGACCTATGATTCCTTTCTACGCTCCCGAAACTTTCATGATGGTATGCCGTTGAAAAATTGTGCCCCACATTTAGCATTTCACATAGTTCTTTTACGATTGCATTTTTGTATTCTGTTCCCCGGTCCGTCCTGATTGATTTCGAAAGACCGTATACTAAGATTACATTTTCGATCAATGCCTTTGCAATTGACGATGCCTCTTTATTTTTCATTGGCGCTGTTATCAAATATTTACTCAAGTCACAGATTACAGTGAGCGCGTATTCATTTCCTGATTCTGTTTTTGGCAATTTTCCTATTGTGTCGATAATTAAAATATCAAATGGTTTGTGTGGAGTTTCGGTGATTACTAAAGGTTCTTTGACCCGACGTTTTGGTTTATTTAGCATGCATTCTGTGCATTTGTTTACGTATTTAGAAATATCTTTTGACATATTTCTCCAATAATATCTCGCATATAACTTTTTATGGAGTCTTTTGGCCCCACAATGGCCTCCAAACATTTTATCTGTGTGATACATTTTCATCAATTTTTCTCTTTCTTCCGTGTCAGTTACTATCGTTTTTGGCGCGCATATTGATATCTTAAGATTTTTGAGCTCTTTATTTATGATATTCTTGAAAACTTCAAGTGTACTGTATTTTATTATTTCATCTGTCGACATTATTTGTAATTCTTCAAAATTATTCAATGGCGTGGCTGTTTGCAGCATTCGAATCCAATTGCTCAAAAGCAATGGAACGTTCACGTCGTTTATTTCGATTTTTTTTTCACGATAACTTTATGTTTGTACACAACTTTCATTTCAACTGACACTTTTTCTTTTGTTTCATGTATTTTTGTTATGACCTTTGGTGTCATTTTTGCGTAGTTTCTAAGATCTTCATAAACTCCTAGGAGTTCTTTTTCTATAGTTGCTTTATTTTTCTCACCTTTTTGAAATACACGAGAGAAGAATGCCACTGGCAAATCCGCTCCGTTTACTTCCTGTGAAAGTACACCTCCACAAGCAATGTTACTTGCGTCAACTGTAATTTTGAATGGTTTTGTAAAATCTGAATATTGAAGAATTTGTGGTAATAATAATGCATTTTTTAAACGTTCAAAAGCGTCTGTGTGTAATTTTGTCCATGGAAAGTCTACTCTTTTCCTAGTCAAATTTGATAGTGGTGCAGCCAATTCGACGAAATATGGGATAAACTTTCGATAGTAGTTTGCGAATGCAACAAAACGTTTTACCTCATCCTTATTTGTTGGTATCGGATATTTTTCTACTGCCTTAAGCTTCGAATTATCCGGTAAAATGCCCTCGGCCGTACAGCGATGGCCCAAAAATACTACTTCTGACCTAAAAAATTGGCACTTCTCAGGATTTACTCTCAAATTATACTTTCTTAATGCGTTGAATACCTCTGTTAGATTAGAAAGATGATGCCTTTCCGATTTGCCCACTACTACTATATCGTCTACATATAAAAATGCCCTTTCTGGAGTAAAACCACTGAACGCCATGTTCATCATACGCTGGAAACTGTTTGGTGAAACACTCAAACCGAATGGTAGCACTTTCCATCTATACGATCCATTTGCAGTATTGAACGTTGTTATATCTCTAGACTGTTTGTCCAAGGGAATCTGGTGAAATCCCGAGTAAAGGTCCATTATGGAAAAGTATTTTGCTTTACCCAAACTTTCTAATATGTCATCGATTCTTGGCAACGGGAATCTGTCCGCTACCAATTTTTTATTTACCTCGCGGTAATCGATGCACATTCTCCACCTTTGTATTCCATTTGTACCCCTCTTTGGCACTAAAATTATTGGACTGTTGTATGCCGAAACGCTTGGTTCTATTAAGTCATTTTCAATTAATTTATCGATTTGTTTTTTAATTTCTATTTTCTGCGTGTGTGGCGTTCTATAGTTTGGCGTATACACTGGCGTATTATCCGTTAAGTTTAATTGCTGTGTATAAAAATTATTAACCGTCATTCGATCATCATCCAGAGCAAAAATATCAACGTAATCCCTACATACTTCTAACAAATTGTATCTATGGGCTTCCTCTACACGATCCCTTAATATCTCTAATACTTTTTTTGTTCTTTTTTCTGTATTTTTTGTCTTATCTATTGTGTAAACATTGAAATTATCTAAGTCTATCTTATCTAATTTCAAACCTCTAATTCTAGTCGTTTCACTCGTTGTGTTAACAAACCTAACTAACGTCTGCTGTCTATGAGCGATAGTGTTTGCCGTAAAAATTCCGTCACTGATCTCTTTAGATGGGATGACCACTGGAAATTTGTCTGCCCTTATATGACAACAACGAAATACCCCCGATCTTGGGGGTAACACCACTTCATTGTCTCGTTTTCCTGATTTTATAGCAACCGATATATTGCCATACGCTGTCTTTATTATGAACGTTGATGTTTCATAACATAAACTACACTTATATAATCTTAAAAAATCCTTACCCAGAATACCGTCCGTCTGTATGTCAAACTCGTCGGGTACGACGTGGAATTTATTCTTTATGACTAATTTCCCAAAAATTATATCTAATTCTACCGTACCTAAACTATAAATGTTTTCTAGCGTAATGCCTTTAATACTAATTATTTCCTCGTAATTGTAAAATAGTTCATTTTTTAAACTGCTTTCCCTAATAATTGACACATCTGCCTGTGAGTCAACTAGTATCGTGGAAAATCTTGTGTATTCACTTGCTTGTTCGATTTTTAATTGAATAAAATCTGAATAGTTCGGATTGAACGAGAAGACCCTGACTTGGTCTCCCTCTTCATCTATGCTTCCCGAATTGTTACATTTTGGTTTGTGCTCCGCTCTGTCGTCGGGGCCGTGGTGTTTTCCTGGACAACACGTACATTTCGGTCATTTCGATTTTGGTAATTTCGTCCCCCATAATTTCCCCGTCCGCGGAAATGATTGTTACCACGACCTCTTGGCCTAAAACCATTGTTATTGTAATTATTGTTGCGATAACCACCGTTGAAATTGTTGCGATTGTTGTTGTAATTCTGATTACTGCGGTAACCACCATTAAGATTATTACGATTTACATTCTGTCCGCGACCACGATTGTTAAATCCGTTGCTTCGGAATGACAAAATTTTCGTTTCGTTATTTTCCAATGCTGATTGAGTAATGAATTCGGCAAGCACCTCTTTCGGCTTATCGAATGTTTTTGATGAGAGAACTGACCTAACCAAACCAGTTTTAGCCGACAGTCGACACATTTCAACCGTTTTTTCAACTGACATTCTATTTGCCAAATCGCCTGGCATTCCGTCACTTATGTACGATTTTCGAAGTTTTTCTGCAAGAATTTCTCCCTGCTCCTGAAATTTTATCATCGATATTTTGTCTGCACGCAAGGCCAATAGTCTGCCTTGCACTACAGATGTTTTTTCAGCCCTGGCTTTTTGCTTCAATAATTCAACCGCCTCTTTAGCTGTCCTTGCTCCGTCGATAAAACCCACTGCTGGACCAGTTAATTTTGTTTTGATAAATCCAAGCAATGCGCCTTGATTTGTTGCATCGCTTTGTGAGTCCACCAATTCAATAGCAGCCACGAATGAATCAAGTTTATCGTTGTCGCCGTCAAAAGTTTCTTTGATTATTCGGCTAACGTTTCCCACATATTCGAATGCCATTTTTATTTCACTTAATCGTCGCTGGTTTTCAATATCTAAAATTTCTTCAAAATTTGAAACCGATAATGTTTTATTTAAAATAGCCCCACATTCATTTAAATTCGTCAATGATTTTACTCTTTGTGGTTCTTTTCTCGACACATTTAATATTTCATTATCATTATCATCATTATCGATTTCCGATTCTTCAGATTGATCGTCGATACTTTCGCTTTCACCATAAATTATATAATCGATTTCGCTTGCAGTTACAGTGCTTTGATTTGAATCGTCGTTCGTTACGTTTACAACCCCTGAACCAGTACTTGCTTCGGCATTTGGATCATTTGTTGAAATATTGTTTTGATTATTTTGTTCTTCTTCTGTTTCAGATGCTTCATCAATTATTTCTTTAAAAGAGTTTACGTCAATTAATTCATATACTCTTTCATCAAATGGATACTTCAATCTCAAAATCTCAAAACAGTTCTTCAATTTCTTTTTTAGGTTGGCTAAACGCGATTGGCACTCAATTTTTATTTCTAATTGTTTACCCGTTTGGGAATTATACAAAAATGTTGTTAAAGCGTTGTATGCATTTGTGAGTGCATTTCTATATTCTATTATCTTATTTTTATTTTTTGTCAATTTTCTAACGCCCTTTGGCTCATATATTTCAACTCTTTTACACTCTCTTATGAATAAATCTTTAAGTTTTCCATATGAAGTTTCATTTATTCCAGACATAACATTTTACCGATAAGAAATGAATCACTTATTCAAATAGAAAAAAAAAAAATGTTTGAAAAATTCTAGATGCTAAGTGCTTAAAATCGTTCATGTAAAAAATTCAAATTGTATGGCCCTGCATTCATTTAATCATATGCTCCACTTATCTTGCACACGGTCCGTGAGCTTTGCAATTGTTGCCGTTTATGATGTTCTTCCTTATCCTTCGTTGACATGCGTCCTTGCGTCCATGCGATCGTAGCGTTTACCGTTAGTTGTCGTGTGTTTTCTTCGATGCAATTGATGATTTATACATGTGTTCTTCTTCTCGCATACGTATTCTGTTTCTTTGAACTCGACGTCTATACGTGGAATATAATTGTTCATAAACGAAACGCGAAGTTACTTGCGCAGCAAAAATTATTGCAAATAGTTTAAGGCACATTTTGAGTTTTTGAACAGTACAGTCAAACGTTTTTATTGAAACCGTCCATGTGACTTCTTACTGGCCACGCACTTTTTCTCATTGTTCATAATTATCGCAATAACGTGACAACCGACTGTTACGAGAATCATATGAATTAGCACTTTTAATAAATTTGATATGTCTCTGTATTGCATTTTTATTCGAGTTCTTTCAATAATTCTGTGATTTTTCGAATTTCACATTTAATTTCATTTAGCATTTGCAACATTGCTCGTTTTTCGTTTAGTATTTCATTCTGTATCATGCACGTAGTGTTTACATAATTGTCGAATACTGTCTTTAAAATCGCATGATCATCGTTCAATTTGTCTAGTGTTACTCTATACTCACTCGCTTTTGGCATCATAATGACTTTCTTTCGCAATCCACTCATTTTACTGTTGATTCGCTACTTTTGTTTTCGTTTAAGTCACGTTGCAGTTTCAACACACTGTCTGTCTTTTCGTTTCATTTCTTCCTTTATTCACATTCCATCGTCTCATATTTCATATTCAATCCATTCGTCGCAATTTTTCTAAGCACATTTATATTTTATTCTCTGTATTGTGAATCACTTTACCTTTGAATACTTAACTTCCATTGGTGCACACTTGTCTGTAAATTAACTGGAATGAAAGGACACGTCTGTTTGGTTTGACTTGACTTTATTGAATAACCAATTAGCATATAAGCGCGGGTGTATACCGTTATGCGCGGTGCATAGCTCGATACGCATGCGGCACCGCAACAGCATCATCCGAGTTATTCACTAACTCGCTGTATCCCAACGTCCTAGCTTCATCGTCAAAATCATCATGTTCTGATGGATTCTGCTGATTTTCCATCTCTACATCGTGGTGGTCGTCAATGTCTGCAGGATTCGCATTTTTATCATCATCAATGGTGAACATTTCTATGAATTCATCGACATCATCTGCGGTCAAGTCTTGATCAAGGAATTTGCATACTGAATCGCTTTAAGAAGTGGTTTAGTTTCTCGTTTGATCCTTTTCTCAAAATGTTCATCAATCAATGGTGGAAGACTGATGGTTCAGTCTCTTTGGTCTGTAGACAGCTGGTAGCACGTGGCGTCTTTTTTGCATATACGCGTCCGCTTCATCAAATATGTTGAACACCTTCAAACATTTTGCTATGTATGCTTCAAAAAATGGCAGAAAGCAGTGCATCACCCAAATCTAAGCACCCTGTTCGAATGAATTTTAATTTCGATCCAAACACACAGAAGAGTGAATGTAACATTGGTGACTGTCCGGAACCCACAAAGTTCATACACGGAGACCATGCTGGTAATCTCAATCGACACTTGAAGCGATATCATGAGAATCAAGCCAGTATTGTCGACGCAGCTTTGAAAAAACAGAAGATTCTCTGGGTGGTGTGCCTGTTTATTTTACACATCAGCAAATTATTGATGCATTGGTTACTTTGACAACAGTTAATGGAAGACAATATAGTATCATTGATGACAGTGGGCTGTGCATGTTAATTGATCCAATTACTAATGCATTCAAATCAGCTGGGAAACCACTTACAATCAATCAACCCAATATAAAAATGGCAGGCAATGAAAAGTTTAATGAAATTAAGAGTGAAACAAAAGAGCTCTTGAAAAATCGAAAAATATCTCTACAACTTGATTTGGCAACATTTGAAAACAAGCATATACTGGGGATTGATGCACAATATATTGAAAACGGTGTTATGCAAATGCGTTCTCTGGCAATGGTTAATTTAAAAGATCGGAGTACTGGAATGGACATCGCAAAACAAGTATTGAGTGAATTAAAGTCGTATGGCATTAAACTTCAGAGCATTATTTCAATCACAACTGATAATGGATCGAACGTTGTATTAGCTGTTAAATTTTGAAGGCGTATCAAAATAATTCACTTGACACGATTTTCGAAGGAGAAGAAGATTTTCAGTTTGATTCCGAAGACATGACCGATTTTACTCAGTTGATAAATGAAAACGCAAATCGAATTCAATATGATTGTCAAGATATGCCATTCCATATTGCTTGTTCAGCACATAACGTGAATTTGGCCATTGGCGATTCCATGAATGAAAATTCCAAGAAAATTTGAACGCCAACATTAATGAGAGTTCTGAAAGAAAAAAATCAGAACATGGCATTGATTGATGTACCAACTCGATGGTCGTCGCTTTGCAACATGTTGCGGAGATTGGATCTACTGAAGCCATGAACCACTTCAGTTTGTACCATTTCATTTTCTTTTTGGCGGAAAAAATATGACCGAATCAAACTGGCATGATATGAAGAAAATCATCGAAGTACTGAAACCTACTGCTGTATTAATGCAACTCCTTCAAAATTTTCATAAAACGTTGAGCGATGTTTTTGCTGATATATAATGGCCGATGCATTAGAAAACATTCGAACAAGGCTGATTTATTTTGGAAATATTACACAACAACCATCAACTTCCAGTCTGTTGTTATTCTGGGAAGAAAACAAAAGTAAATATTTCGAATTATACTCACTTGCTGTTATTATTCATTCTATTCCCGGCACCGAAGTAAAAATCGAAAGAAATTTCTCGACTTTGAAGTTCAGCTGAAAAGATTTGTTGATCAAGAAAGCATTGAATTCAAATTCACAATGCTGTCACATTTGTCAATCTAAGTCAGAGCAGAAAGATTTATTTTTCATACTGCGTCATTTTTTTGTAATCGATTTAAAATGGATCGTGATAAGTTGTTTTTTCGAAAGGTTCTTCTTTTCTTTTTTGATTCCAAGAAAACTGCCGCTGAAGCTCACCGATTGCTTTCTGACACTTATGGCAATCAAGCTCCATCGAGAGCAAGCCGCTTCAATTGGTTTCATCGATTCCAAAGTGGTGATTTTGACTTGACAGACAAAGAACGGCCAGGTCAGCCGAAAAAGTTTGAAGATGCCGAATTACAAACATTATTGGATGAAAATGCATGTCAAACGCAAAAAAAAACTTGCAATGGAGTTAAACGTTGACCGATCAACCATTTCTCATCGTTTGCACGCAATGGGAAAGATTCGAAAGCTAGGAAGATGGGTTCCACATCAACTGTCCGAAAATCAATTGAGAGCACGAATTGAAGCATGCAAAAAAAAATCTTGCTGAGTACAAAAAAACATAATTTTTTGCATCGAATTATTACTGGCGATGGAAAATGGGTCTATTATGAAAACCCCAAACGTAAGGCAGCGTATGTTGATCCAGGGGAAGCAGGACCGTCACAGCCAAAAGATATTCATTGCGAGAAGGTTATGCTGTGCATTTGGTGGGACCAAAAAGGTGTGGTGTATTATGAGCTGTTGAATCCAAATGAAACGGTTACAGGTGATCGCTACCGACGCCAACTGGGCAATTTGACACGTGCATTAGACGAAAAATGGCCAGCAATAGCGAACAAAAGCTATAAAGTTTTGTTTCATGATGACAATGCCAGACCACATCGTGCAAAAACCGCTCAAAACAAGGTAGAGCAACTCGGTTGGGATCGGCTTATACAACCTGCGAATTCTCCAGACCTAGCACCTTCCGACTACCATTTGTTTCGATCAATGCAAATGGGCCTGGCTGACGAACGCTTCCGAAACGCCGGAGAAGTGCGAAATTGGATCGATGGCTGGATAGCTGGAAAAGATGGAGACTTCTTCAAATGCGGAATCCACAAACTTCCCAGGAGATGGCAGGAAGTCATAGCTAACGATGGCGAAGATATTGGATAAAATATACTGTATCGTTATCTTATAATAAACATTGCTTTTTTATAAAAAAAAAGTCTGAAAATTAATTCACACACCCAATAAATTTGACGAAAACCCAAAAAAAAAATACAAAAAACTATAAGAACAATGAATTTCAGATGTAAAATACATGAAGGTTGGTTTTATTGGATGTGTTCCTAGAAAGACGCACTTTTTTTTTGTTCAAAAAACCATTTATTTATGTATGAAAATGAAAATACATGTCATTCAAAATATTGTCCATCGGAAGCTACGACTTTTTCCCATCTTTCAGGCAATTTATGGATTCCATCCCAAAAGAATTGCTCATTTTTCAGAGCGAAGAACGAATCGAGCCATTTTTTGATACCTTCAACTGAAGTGAACCGTATTCCGGAGAGGTGATTCTGCATCGACCGAAACAAGTGGTAATCGGAAGGGGCCAAGTCTGGGCTATAAAGCGGGTGAGGCAGAATTTCCCATCCGACGTTTTCCAAATAGTTTTTAACAGGCACCGCAACATGTGGCCCAGCATTGTCATGATGGAAAATTATTGACTCATGTCTAGTCGCATATTCCGGCCGTTTTTGCTTAATTGCTGCATTCAATTTGATCAATTGTTGTCGGTAGCGGTCCCCATTAATGGTTTCACCTGGTTTTAGCAGCTCATAATATAGCACACCCTTCTGATCCCACCAAATACAGAGCATTACCTTAGCACCATGAATATTCGACTTTGGTGTCGATTTTGCAGGCTTGCCGCGCTTCGTATATGATTTCTTTCGCTTCGGATTATCGTAATGAATCCACTTTTCATCATCAGTCACAATACGATGCAAAAAACCCTTCCGTTTTTGCCTTTGAAGCAGCTGTTCACAAGTGAAAAATCGCCTTTCAACGTCTCTCGGCTTCAATTCATATGGCACCCAATTTCCTTGCTTTTGAATGTATCCAGCTGCTTTCAAGCGTTTGGAAATGGCTGAGTGAGTGACTCCCAATGATTTTGCAAGTTCTTCTTGAGTTTGACATGGATCTTCATCAAGTAATGCCTCCAATTCGTCGTCTTCAAACTTTTTTGATGGACCTGGTCGCTCTTTGTCTTCTGTATCGAAATCACCACTTCTAAACCGTACAAACCACTCCTGACACATTCTAATGCTTACAGAATATTCAGGGTAAGCTTCAATGAGTAAACGTTGCGCTTCTGTTGCACTTTTCTTCAAATGAAAGTAGTGTATCAAAACTTCCCGCAAATGTTGTTTTGAAGGCACGAAATTAGACATTTTCGATTATGATAAAAACTTCTGCAAAAATACGACTGTTCACTTTGACACTTGTAATTCAATAGATTTTTTGATGCTCTTTAAGATAGAATAGCTGTCACTGTCAAAAAAATGGCGCGAGTGAATCGAAACGAAGTTAGTAACGATGCGCGTCTTTCTAGGAACACACCCAATATTTTTTAGTTCAACGATTTCTATGCGAAAAATGAACATTTGTTGTAAATAAATTGATATAAAAACGAATTGATTTATTCAAAATTCTGATTTTTAAACGTCAGGCAATTCGTCAAAAATGTCGGTGTCGTCGATTTCTCCTTCTTCTATTTCATCTGTGGCGCGTAGAGTGAAGTAAATATGTAGCAGTTTCTTTGATGTGTTGTCTGACATTTTGTTTCGTAAGTCACTATGGATATATGCCCAGTTTGAAAAAAAGCGCTCTAATAGTGCCGTAGATGCCGGAATCTTCAAATAATCCATTGCAAAAGCAGCCAGTTCATTGTGGCCCAATTGAGCAGCGAAGTGCCAGAAGTCTTTTGGTGAAGATAACTTTTTCCGAAACAACGCCTCGAATTTTCCTTCACCTTCCGTAAACTGTTGTAACGATTCAAGCTCCGTCCCTTCAAGTTTGTCAAAAAAGTAGTTCGAGACTTGTTGTTTTTGGTCTGGATTCAATCTTTTACCGCGATAGACCGGGTGCAAATAGTTTGCCGTCATTGTTACATCATTCAAAACGTTGCTCTTCTCTATGCGATATTCCAAGAATGCGCGCAATTCGGCTGGCCCATCATGCAATAATTCAAGCCACTTTTCAGCAGCATCTGCAGGGTGGTGCTCTTTTGGCAAAATTCGTCAATTCTGCCACTGGATTTAGTAGTTCGAGCAATGCCTTAACCGATTCAATAAATTGTTCATCGAAAAGAATTGAAGAAACGCCCGCTTTTGGTGTTATTGCTTTTGGATCAGATTCGGTTGCCTTATCACATTTGACAACAACATCTTTCATGGCAGATAGATTTTTCAAGAACGATTCGATTGCATTTCGTTGCGATGTCCATCGCGTTGCGTATGATAATACGGCCTTGTTGCCCCCAGCCTCCAACAAAAGTGCTTCCAAGTCAGTTCGTTTAAAATCCTTGTGAACAAACATTACTTTTCCCAATACACGGGAGTTGTCTGCCGGCCAGCAGATTGGCAGAGTGAGCATTGCATGTAGAATAAAGGATGTTCTTATGTTTGAGGGCGTTTCCCAAATTTTGCATATTGTATGCATTATCTGTGAGAACAGCATAAATAGTTGCATCATGCTTCTCCTTTGCCAGTACGATAGCTTCTTCTACGGCTTTCAGTATATTCTCGCCTGTTCCTCGTTTGCCGGAAAAGTTAAATGATTCCAAGAATGCTTTTTGATCGTTTGAAGTGACTATCATCATAACTTCGCAATGGCGATTAGCTGATGAATTTTGCCATCCATCTACAAGTAGTGTCACTCTCTTATCCATTTGGGTAATCAATTCAATATTGCGTTTTTCGATCGCTTCATCCGCTTGGTCAAGCAATTTGCCTGCCAACTGACGACGGTGAGGTGGCTCGTATGCTGGGCGCAATGCATTAAAACAAACCGCTTAAAATAAATTGAGTCGGCCACTTGAAACGGAATATTGCAACCATAGAAGAACAACGCTGCTAAAGAATCAAGCTGATCCTTTTCGGCAGGCTTAACATCATCCAAAAATCGCTTAAGTCTTTGTTGCTTCGGTGTTTGGCTTCTGGATACCGATGGTGACTATAAATTGATTCAAAAAATTAATACACTGTATGCTACAAATGTTTAAATATATATCTTGTACACTGAAACTAAAGATTGAACTTGCTCGTGAGCTCGGGCGTGAATCGTCACCACCTCCCATGACACGTTGCAATTCGTTGCTCACAGATTCCGAGTCATCGTCCATCAACAAATCTTCATTCATCTTTTCGGCATCGCCAGCACTTTGATTTAGTTCAATATCGTCAACACCGCAGGTTGAACTGAATTTTAAGCAAAAATACAATAAACATGAAATTAAGTTCAGAAAATATTGAATAAAAGTTAAAAATATATTACCGGTGGGTTTGCAAACGGTTTTTTGCAGTGTTCGATTGGATTTTAAAACAATTAAGACACTTTGCCGCAGGTTTTCCATTGACTTGAATTTTTTCATAGCCAAACCATTGATCATGCATTGGACGGCCTCCTGACGATGTTGAAGCTGATGATGCACCACTTCGCGACATTAATTTATCAAAAGCATTTGATGCCATTTTAATAAAAAAAACACGAATTTGTTCAATGATTTTCACAATAAAACCCGACAATCTTTAAATTGCAATAAGAGCGTGAATGATGAAATTATAAATGCGACAGAAACAACCATGTTATGACAGTTTGAAAATTGGAATGAATATACAGCTACGCGCTTACAAATGAGTCATTTCAATTTGATTCGGCTTATGTCTGTGTGTAGTAGCGAAGTAGCGAACAGAACAGTTTGTAATTAATACAGAGATGAATAAATGTCACCAGTTGCTTATACATTTCTTTTCGCGCTGTCCTACTCTTACATGTCTTCTTATGCTTGTGCATACATTCAAAATACGCGGATAGAAGTGCAATAAGAGAGACAAGAAAAAGAGAGAAGCAGCATACGTTCCTGCATATTCTCGCTTTCTTTCGTTTCTCTTATTAGATTTTTCTGGAGCCGATTTGGTGTATACACACCGCAAAACGTTTATTAAGATCGATTGTATACACATTAAAACGAAAAAAATCATTTTTATGAGTCATCCTAAACGTTTTGCAATGTTTTGGAGTTTTCGACATTTTCGAGGTTTTCGACATGTAGAAAACGTATTATACAGTTTTCTACGTATATTACATACACGACCTCAAGAATCGTGTAGAATGCCATCCCAGGCGACGAGGCTAATTTTTGGCTCCATGGATACGTGAATAAGCAGAATTAGCAGACCATATTTGGAGTGAAGAGCAGCCAGAGGCAAATCAGGAGCTACCAATGCATCCCGAAAAATGCACTGTTTGGTGCGGTTTATGGGCAAGCGGCATCATTGGGCCGTACTTCTTCAAAGACGATGAAGGCCGCAACGTTATGGTCAATGGAGAAAGGTACCGTTCGATGATGACAGACTCTTTTTTGCCAAAAATGCAAGAATTGGACTTGGTCAACATGTGGTTCCAACAGGGCGGTGCCACATGCCACACTGCACGCGAAACCATGCATCAATTGAGAGGCAAGTTTGGTGAGCAGTTAATCTCACGTTTTGGTCCAGTTAATTGGCCCCCAAGATCGTGTGATTTGACGCCATTCGACTACTTTTTGTGGGGCTATGTGAAATCACAGGTCTATGTCGACAAACCAGAGACGATTAATGATTTGGAGGACAACATTACTCGCGTCATCAATGGAGATCCAGCTGATATGCTCGAGAGAGTGCTCGAAAATTGGACCCACTGAATGGACCACCTCAGAGCCAGTTGCGGTCAACATTTGAAAGAAATTATTTTCAAATACTAATTGCCATGAACCAAACTAATCACTCAAATACAAGTTTTTAATATTAAATCGATTTTTCTGCATTTTGTAAAAAAAAACTTCCAGAAGCTCTTATTGGATCACCCTTTACTATCAATAGCATCCAGAATGAAACTCAAAATTCATCAATTTGATGTTAGAACAGCGTTCTTAAATGGAGTCATTCACGAAACGATATACATGAAACAGCCACCTGGATTCGTTGTGAAGGGACAGGAACATTTGACAGCCTCGGAAGGAAAGCACATCCTATGAATTTGCTGAAGAAAACGCTAATACAAAAATAATATACAAGAGACACTAACGAAAAATCGTCGAGAGTGGAAGCCAAACAAAAAAACACTCAGCGTGTAAGCCAAACAAACCTACTTGTTTGGTTTTCACTCTCGGCATTTGAGTATTATCATCCAAAGACAATAATCTGTCCGTTATGCAACAGTCGCATGAATTATGTGACATGAGTAAGAATTCGAATTGTAAATAAAAGATAAATTGCGAAATTCTGCAATAGAAAAATCGAAATTCCATCCACAAATATCGCCTATAAAAGCTTCAGTCTCAACTGAAACTGTACCATTTTAAACTAGTTTTTCAGAGTGAACATTTGAAGCAAATTAATTTAAAAATTCATAAAATAAATCTTTTTAATAAAAATTTGAGGATGTTGCGTTTTGACATATTTCTCTTGTGTTCGACTATGTTAGTCGTAGTGAGCGGCACAAAGGAAAATGTCAAAACAGCGAATGGTGTAGTTCGAGGTAAATTGGAAAATACGATGTGGCTCCAAAAACCATATTATTCTTACAAGGGGATTCCATATGATGAGCCACCGATTAATGAACTTCGTTTTAAGGTTTGCACTTAATATCAAGAACTACATAGAATACCATCTAAGGGTCGTTTCTACGAGTTTTTGGCCCGCTGAATCTGAATCTTCTCAAAATATTCATATCAGTTGCAATTTCCAAGAAAAATTTATTGATTTTTAAAGATCATTCGTGTAGCCATATGGCCACAGAACTGAAACGATCGTCGAGGGATTTTCATAAAAAATACATTTAGAAAAACATTCTACGTTTATAGACCGAAGTTTACCGTCAGAAGCACATCATAGTTTCGAATCAAAGCAATTTAAAATAAAATCATTTCGAATCATGGAGAATCGAAATTATGTCCCCATGACTGTGACACGAATAAGCGCAGTGCACTTACCGCTCAGCCACCACCTGGGGATTTTCATTATACGACATTTATAAGTGCAAGTAATATTAAGATCTACAATCCCAATTATGTCCCAATAAAACCGAGGAAAATGAACCCTATTCCGCATATGAAAAAAACCTTAGGTCTGAAAAAGACAGTTCAAACGCGGACTAGCAATCAGTGCATATTTCCATTTGTTATTTATCGATAAATAAGTTCTGGGCTTACGCATAAAGCAACATGTTTTTCGCTTAATTCTTCCCTATTCATCAAAATAAGTTCGTTCGATAGTGATACGTTCCCATTCTACCGCCTCCAGGTTTTTAGAATGTTTTATTCTTTGCCTGAAAATTGGCTTCTGTTTTGGCAATTACTTTATCATTTGAACCAAATCTTTTCCCGGTAAACATTTTTTTAAGATCTCCGAACAGACAGTAACCGCTGGGGGCAAAATCTGGAGAATATGGTGGTTGCAGAGGAAATTCAAAACCCTGCTCATGCATGTGGAATACGCAATCTAGCAGTTGTCTCAGCAGTTGTTGTATGCGAATACGCGTGCGTCTTCCGTATGCATTAGCTTTGTGCACCGCATCGTTGTCCATCTATCAATATGCTGGCTTAAAATATTTCAGTTTGTTCTGTAACTACTTTATGCACACAATTCTACGCATAGAAAATTGAACAATATTAAGATTCAACTTAAATTCCTTGGACGACGCCGGGTCATTGCTGGAATGGCGCGAGCTAGCGAAATTCCATTTAAATATACACGATTCAATATCATATTTTTTTAAATTTCGTGATATTTGTTGAGACAAGATCATCAAACATTCAACTCACTTGGATATTTGTACCATAAGGTATAAAGAGAAAAACGTTGTAGTTCTTGAATAAACGAATGATTCCCCTGGAAAACACTTTAAATCACAAATATTCAGTGATATTCATAAGGACTAAGTAGCTCATGTATTAATGAAGTGGCAGTCCGCTGACTGTTTTCAGGACTATCCGTGGAATAAACTGACTGACTGACTGACTAAATATATTGATTTTGTATGAAAACCAATCAAAGCTAGCCGATTGCCCCAAAATAAGCAACTAACTAGTTGTACTTCGCGCTTCATTTCATCTAGTGCCCCGAGTCGTATCAAGTTTATGGCTCAGTGACATTATCCGGCGGGCGGGCGGGCAAACTCAACGGGCGGGCAAACGGACGGGCGGGCAAACGGACGGGCGAACGGGCGGGCAACGGGCGGGCAACGGGCGGGCAACGGGCGGGCAACGGGCGGGCAACGGGCGGGCAACGGGAGGTAGGGGTAGACCACGTCGACGTTATTTTGATTCGGTTAAATATGATTTGAATGCGAGGGGATATGAATGGTGTGTTGAAATTCACAACTTGGCTCTCGATTGGGGTTTGTGGAGAGGTATTGTTAGGGGTATATGAGGCATTTTGTTTTGTAAAATAGACCAGATGCTGAAAGGCAAAAATGGTCTATAAATGTTTGTTGTTGTTGTTGTTGTTTTAATTGTTGTTGGTGTTCTTTCTTTCAAAAAATATAGCAAATCAGAACATTTTTCCCATACCAATTAGCAAGCAATTATTTTCAGCCAAAAAAAATTGCAAAACTGTCCCGATTCAGCTTGCTATTTTTAGCAAATCTTTCTCATCCGTCTCCATTCGGGTAAGTATCACAAACAAAATTTAATACATATTCCCAAACATTGAAATAGCGCTATATACACACAGAAAGATCGCGTTCTTGTCCGGTCATCACAGAGCAACGTACAATGTACACATCGTGTGTATGAGCGCATTCGCGCAGCACACAGATCGCACGTCTCAACGCAACAATAATAAATACAAGCTATACAACGCTATTTCAATGTTTGCATATTCCTACGCTAGCCTATTTGCCATATGTGTACATGACTTTGCTTGACTGATCCCAAGCGGACCGTGCTTGTATGGGATTGGAGAGCTATTCGAGAGTATGCCAATTGACCGCGCCATCTTAATTTACATCGGTCAACTCAATTTAGATCCATTGTAATACGAACAAAGTTTATTGACACAAATAATAAAAACAAATGAGTCATTGAAACGATTGAAATATCACATCAATACTACTGCCCAATAGATGGCGCTGGAGAATAGATATGATTAAAATGTCTCTATTTGAGTCCCCGTGACTGATCCAATATTTTTCTCTGAAATTCAAAATTATCCATTTAAAAAAAGTGTCATAAAGAAAAGGAATCAAGATGTAATATTGTCAATGTTTATTTAAATCCGATCATGTGTTCTTGGGCATATATAAAATTAGATCTTTTCATACATAGGATCTGAAAATGAAAAATCAGTAAAATTGACCTAATAAAACAATCGAGATTTGTGTTTTCTGTGAGATTATTCCATTACCGCATACACAATTAGATTAAGCAGAAAATTAGAAGATAACAAAAAATCTGGAGCGACCGAAATAAACAAGTCAAAACTAAGCAAACAACGTACAATAATTTATGAGCACTCCTAATAAAAATGTGTGCGCAATTCACAAAATTCGTGATACGAATAAAACAAGAAAATTAATTTACTTCTGCGAGACTATAAATAAGAAATATTCTCAGCAATGGCGCATTACAAGATTTTCTTTGAAAGCATGCATTGGATCACTACTAAATTGAATTTCCGTGGCTATACAGTTATGCATAACTTCATTATACTTCCAGATAACGAAGCTCTCGTGCCATTGCTACTCGGGACCGATTGGCTATCGAAGCTTAACGTACACTTATGTCAAATAAAAAAAGTTTATCACCGCGGCCATTTGTTGAAAATTAGAGATAAAGTTCCAAATAAATATGTCAGCTAAGAAACACAAAGTGCACTTATGTGTTTAAATTTATTACGAGATCCGATAGTTAGTAACGAAACTGAAGAAAGTCCAACCATTAGGGTTGAGTTGAATAAAGATTTAGAAGCTGCTGCCAATGTAACTGAAGAATGGAATGAAACTGTTGAAACTGAAATTGACAAATCTGAAGAAATCAAACCTGAAGTAAACCGTAGTGTAATATCTGATGATAAATTGTTTGATTTATCGCAGTTAGAATTAATTCAATTGAAAAACGATTAAGAAATGGAGCAGTTCATTGACTTAGGCTTATTAATTTGTGCGGTTGAGACTAAAGAAAAGCAGAAATCGCACTGTCAAAAATCTAATACTTCATTCACAATAAACCAAATGTCAAACTATTGTTTGGTTTGCCACTTTGAAGAATAGTTTGACATTTGGTTTATTGACATTTTATGCCGGTTTATATACAAATGTAAATTAACTTGCGTATAATAGACATATGGTTATAAATGAAGTATAAGATTTTTGGCAGTGAGGCAACTGTGAATGAAGAACTTGCAAGTGAAGATTTTAATATGATAACCGTGCTGAAAATGCATGAAATTGTAAACTAGTGTACATATGCACGAATATCAAATGACACCTCGCGCGTATATATATTGAAATTAAAACAGCACTCAGAGCGCATTATTCAGACACACACTAGACTCGACGGTTGTTATTATTTACACTTCTCTTTCAGTTTGTTGAATAGCCGATGTCTATGGGATTATTAATCAAATTCATCAAACCGAAGCAATTCAGAAACACTACAGGGTGTCCCACAGCTCGTGGTCAATAATTTTTGTACGCATATATGGACCCAAGCCCTACAACTTTTGTTCTACCACTTTGCCTGATTGGGCCATTGGGAAGAAAAAATGGCCTCGAAATTCCTTCGACCCCAAATTCACTATGGCGAAATTACTTATACATAAATGGATGTACTGAAGGTACCTGAAACAGTAGAGGCAAGTGATATGGCTTGTTGGAAAGGTATTGAGGCGCACTTGATTTTACATATGACACTTGGATGGTTTACTCTTTTGGGTGACAGAAATTAACCCTTAAAAAAAAGTTCAAACAAATCGGGAAAAATCACAAAAATTGTGAGTTTTCTCGAAAAAATGCGTTATACGGTATCGTTTTTATTCCATTATCTGAAAGATCATGTAATTTTGGGCCGATATGCAAAAATCTGGAAACTACAAAGCCGTTTTTCCAGAAAAAAAAACTACTTTGAAAAAGTGGAGTCGCCAAATTTTTTTTTGCTTCATTTTTGTAAATAAAGGCAATCATGTCAATGGCAATTGTGATCGATTTTATCAACTTTGATGTGTTATTTTAAGCCTATTGCAAGCCTATTTAGCTTTACTCACACCACCAATACAGAATTATCGAAAAAAAAATCTTTTTTCGTTTAAAATTAAACCAACAATGTCATATCGCATATTGGTCAAATTTTCATTAAAATCGTTATTTTTCATCATCATTCGCTTTGTAAATTACCTTTTTCGTATCAATAATCGAAAGAACAGCGTCGTGAATATTGCCAGTGGTTTTTGAATCAGCCCCGAATGCACTTCCAAATTTTGGTTGGAATGTTCTGTTTACTGACGAATCGGAGTTTACTCGTAATGGCATCAACAATTTTCACAATCGACACCTGTATGCTGAGGAAAATCCACATGGAATCATCGAAGCTCGCGAGGTGGAATGATTGGTCCTAATCTGCTTAGCCAGGTATTCCTTCCGCCGCGTTTAAATGGACAAAACTACCACAACTTTTTGGTGAATGAATTGCCATGGTTGCTCGAGGATGTACCAGTCATTTTACAGCAACGAATGTGGTTTATGTACGATGGCGCACCTTCACATTTTAGTCTCCTTGCGCGTAATTGGCTGTCACGGGCTGACAATTATGGGCGTCATTGGATTGGTCGGGGTGGTCCGGTGGCTTGGCCCCCACGCTCCCCCGATTTAAACCCATTGGATTTCTTTCTTTGGGGTCACTGCAGTGCGCTCGTTTAGACAACACCAATCAACGACTTCGATGATCTACGTCAGCGCATAGTCAATGCGTTTGACACCATTCGAAACACAAATGGCATCTTTCAACGCGTCAACGAATCGCTCTACAGACGGACTGAAGCGTGCATTATGGCAAATGGTGGCCATTTTGAGCAATTTATTTAATGAAACAAAAAAATTATGCATAAATATTATATTATTCATGGTCTATAAATGCTTGTTGTTGTTGTTGTTGTCGAAAATCTCAATATTTTGGGCAAAAATGTTCTTGTGGCTCTTGGTAAACCTTTCTACCACTTTTGCACAATTAGTGCAACACAAATTCATCAAATCATTAATCAAAAGGATTTCATCGGTTTTCTTCGATCAATCTTTGCTTTGTGCTTCAACAAATCACTATGAAGTTGCAAAAATGTTAAAGCCGATTTAACTCTAAAGGGAAATTCTCAACTCAAATATCGTCCACCTCCTTTTGTTTATCAACCGATAATTGAAACTGAGCTCAAACGCTTCCAAGACATTGATGTAATTTTTCCAATCACAGTTTCTAATTGTTCGGCACCAATTGTTTGCAAAATGAAAAAAAAAAAAAAAAATAAAAACGGGAGAGCCCAGAATTTGTGACAATTTTTGAAGACCACCATTACTCATTACCGTTACCGGAAGTCATTTTCTATCGTATCGACCTTTCCGCAGCTTTTCTCCAAATCGAAATGGATAAAACACCAAAAAATCGGTCATTAATACAACATTTCTTTTCAAATACAAAAGTCATGCTTTCGGAACCAAGCCGGCACCAACCATATTTCAGGAAGTAATAAACCAACTTATTGCTGGCCTTCGGGGCCTTATTCGTTACCACGAAGGAATCTTCATTTACGGCAAGACAGAAGAAGACCATGACAAAGCTCTCATCGCCCTCATGAATCGAATTTAAGAATAACGTTGATGTGCTCACATGATTAATCAACACGATTCTTTTGACAACGAATTTGAGGTCGCTTCTTTCAAATTGGAAAAACAAATCCACCAAGTATTGTAATAAACGTAAATATTCAGCCTTTGCCAATTCAATGCAAAAATATCGAACCATCCGTTGATCCAGTAAATCAAGAGTTCTTCAGTAGACGAGTTTGTTGTCGACTGTAAACAAAATCGTAATTTTCGTACAAGAAATAGTTATTCCAAATTTAGTGAGAACCAAAATTACCTAATTTTTTGGTGATGATAGAAGCTTTTTCGAAATGACCAGATTTTTTGCAAACAACAACAATGAATACACCACAAACAATCACAATTCTCTCTTCTTTAATTTTGAGATTCGGCTCACCACAACAAATCATTTCAGGAAATGGTACCATGTTCACTTCCGAACAATTAACAATATTTTGCAACTGTAACGGGATCTCAGAACAAGCCCATACTCACCGATGTCTGATGACCAAGCTGAACGTTTTATCGACAATTTTAAACTTGCACTCAAAAAAATTGAAAACGAAAAGAACATTACGGAAAATCTTTAAATTTTCCTCCATACCTACCGATCTACACCAAACAATAATTACCCATTACAAAAATCAACAGCTGAAGCCACGCTTGGACGTAAGATCAGATCAATTTAATATTGGAGACGAATTTTAGGTTCAAATCGATAAAAACAATTCTTGGTCGTGGAGGGATGGTATTATCACCGAGAAAATTGGAAATCTGAATTGGACTGTTAAAACTGAAGATCTTGAACAACGAGCCCACACAAACCAGAGTACAGCTTGTTTCAGTAAACAACCTCCAGATTCGAATGAACTTTCGTTTAACATCCTAAGTAATTTGTTTCAACAAATCGATCGACAGATATTTCTAATTCATATTTCGATGGTTTAAGTCGAAAATTGTATAAAAGTATTACGAAATTTCCAACTGCATGCAGTTACTGCGGGCTGTTGCTTTTTGAGCAGTCAAACAATAATTATGCGAAATAATTTTATTTAACGATTTTCTGTGAGAACCTTCGACGATTTCGATCGAAATATAATGCGACGTGCGAGACAAACCATACAGACCACAAAACGAAAAAAAGATTCTCAATTTTTTATCATTTTTTCTTAGCATGGAGAATTTGTTTTGAATTCGTTGACAATATGTCTGGCGAGAAGCTGTTCAGAGTAGATTCACAATTGGTTCATTTTTAAAAACAGAAAATGTTCTTAACAAATATTATTCATTTGTTGTACACATTTATATTTACTCTGAATTATTCAATATTTTTCAACATGATAATATTAAAAATTATTAAAATGTTGAAGCTTCAATTGCATCGAAGCTTACAAAAAGATGGAATTAAAACCAATGTCACGAACAACAAATTGATTTAGTTGATGCCGACAGTGAACATTAATTCAAAATAAGTTATAATTCAATGAAATAAAGTGGTGAGCACAGCAAATGCTGTTTTATGTTTTAAGTCAATCGGCCATAGTTTGCAAAATTTTTGCTAATACAGTACTTCTACGCCCAAATCTCCCACGAAACTTGATTTCTTGACTGAAGTCTTATCTAATGGCAGAGCACAATTTTTCAAATATGATGCACATGAAGAGCGACTTCTTGGTTACTTCTGGTGTCTCAAGGTTGATACACCTTGGGCCAACCCTGTACCTGCTGTTCATAAATGATATCGTCGAGGAGATGTTTTCATAGTCCTTTTTGCTGATGACATCAAATTTGCTAAAATAGCGAAAACTACTGTTGACAACGCTACGATGTAAGTTTTATGGAGTTTCTATATCGTTCTTGTTGTTTCATATAAAACATTTCATTTATTTATTTAAACACCGCATAAGATAAAACAGGCTGACAGTACACAATAATAATAATTCACAATAAAACCAATTATATTATTAGGAGAACAAATTGAAAACCGCGCATTTTTTTCAAAATTTCGATCTTTATTATGGAAAAATGGTTACAAATTGATTATTCAAAGTATTGTCCATCGCTAGCCACAACTTTTTCCCATCTTTCTGGCAAATTACGGATTCCGCGTCGAAAGAAATCTGTGCTTTTTTCGGCTATCCATGAATCGACCCATTTTTTGCATTCCTCGTAAGAATGGAAATGCTGTTCAGCCAGGCCATGTGTCATTGATCGGAAGAGGTGGTAATCGGAAGGGGCAATGTCTGGGCTATACGGCGGGTGGGGTAGGACTTCCCATCGAAGCGTTTCCAAGTAGGTTTTAACGACCTGAGCAACATGTGGCCGAGCGTTGTCATGTTGCAAAATAACTTTATCGTGTCTTGCGACCGTTTCCGACCGTTTTTCCTTCAGTGCTCGGCTCAAACGCATCAATTGAGTTCGGTACAATGCTCCTGTGATGGTTTCGTTTGGTTTCAACAACTCATAATAGATCACGCCGAGCTGATCCCACCAAATACACAGCATTAGCTTCGAGCCATGAATGTTCGGCTTTGGCGTCGATGTTGATGCGTGGCCGGGGTAACCATACGATTTTTTTCGCTTCGGATTATCGTAATGAATCCACTTTTCATCACCAGTCACAATACGATGCAAAAAACCCTTCCGTTTTTGCCTTTGAAGCAGCTGTTCACAAGTGAAAAAACGGCGTTCGATGTCTCTCGGCTTCAATTCGTATGGCACCCAATTTCCTTGCTTTTGAACCATTCCCATGGCTTTTAAACGATAGGAGATGGATTGTTGTGTCACTCCCAATGATTTTGCAAGTTTTTCTTGCGTTTGACACGAGTCTTCATCGAGTAATGCTTCCAACTCCTCGTCTTCAAACTTTTTCACTTGGCCTGGACGCTCTTTGTCTTCCACATCAAAATCACCACTTTTGAACCGCGCAAACCACTCCTGGCACGTTCTAATCGACGGAGCATATTCTGGATATGCTTCGCATAACAAACGATGACTGTCGGAAGCATTTTTCTTCAGATTAAACCAATAAAGTAAAACTTCCCGCAAATGCTGTTTTGTAGGCACGTAGCTCGACATTTTCAACGCAATAATAAACTTGTGTATTCAACTGAATGATAAGTTTGACAGATCGTTTTCAATGTATTTTTTTATCCTCTTTAAGATACAATAGCTGTCAAAGTCAAAATAATGACATCTATGATAGATATGAAGTTAGTAACGAATGCGCGGTTTTCAATTTGTTCTCCCAATATAAAGAAGTACACAGATGTTTCATCATTGTCGACTTTTGTCAAAAGAATTGGACACTATTTTAAGGTGGCCATTGTCATTTGCAAGAACAAGAGATAAAAAATGTCCGTTGAAAGTGGATATGCTACCCCAAACTCACGCGCCACTTAAAAAACTCATTTTAATATGTTAAACAGCATACTTGAATTTATTTCAACCTCTTTTCAGTAGAAAATATTTCCGTTGTCGTATTTTGAAATATGTATGATATTTTGAAAAAAATTTAATTTACCATGTATTAATAATTCTATACACGAATGTTTTTCATCAAATAATTTGTGTGAATGCCGTAAAATATTGGTAGCAAAAATGAGTTTCCGTGGTTTTTTTCCCAATAACTATTTATTTGAAAAACAAATTGAAGGAAAACATTAATCATAGTATAAGCCATCAGAAAGTATGACCTTTTCATATTTCTGGTAGTATACGGATTCCGCGTCGGAAGACCTCCTCATCTTTTGAGGCCAATAATGAATCGACCCAATACTTCACTTTTTCAGAAGAAGTGAAGCGGTGCCCAACCAGGTTATCCTGCATGGATCGGAACAAGTGATAATCAGAAGGGGAAATGTCTGGGCTATACGGTGAGTGGGGTAGCACATCCCATTTCAGTGTTTCCAAGAATATTTTTACCGGTTTTGCAACATGTGGCCGAGCATTGTCATGTTGAAGAATAACTTTGTCGTGTCTTTCTTGATATGCTGGCCGGTTTTCAAGCAATTCCCGGCTCAAACGCATTAATTGGAGTCGGAAGCGTGGCCCACAATGGTTTCATTCGGTTCCAGCAGTTCATAGTACACCACACCTCGTTGATCCCACCATATACACAGCATTACCTTAAATGTCTGGATATCTTGCTTTGATGTCGATGGTGCTCGTTGGCTACGCTTCACATATGCTGTTTTACGCTTGGAGTTATCACTCACTTTTCAGTCACAGTCCTGTGCAAAAATCTTTTTCTTTTTTGTCTTTGGAGCAGCTGTTCACAAGTGAATTTGCGCCTTTCAACGTCTGTTGGCTGCAACACATGTGTTGGCTTCCACATTGCTTCCATGCTTTTGAATGAATCCTGCTGCTTTTAAGCGAAGGGAAATTGCTGGCTGTGTTACTCCCAATAATTTTACGAGTTCTTCTTGAGTTTGACAAGGATATTCATCCAATAATGCTTCTAATTCTTCATCTTCGAACGAGGATTATCTTCAACATCAAAATCACCACTTTTAAAGCGTTGGAAACCATTCTCTGCACTTTGTTTCCGATAGAGAATGTTCTCCGTAAACATATCTGAGTAAATAAAATGTTTCAGCCGCACTTTCTTTGCTACAAAGTGATGTAATAATACATCCCACAAATGGGACTTTTTTGGCACGAAATTCGATATATTTGATGATGAAAAAAATTATGTTGTACTGTGAAACGTTATATATTGTTTACTGATTATTAATGACATGAGTCCCAGCTGTCAAAAAATAATGGGACAGGCAATAAAAAGCAATATTTGTAATTGATGCCATCTAGCAATGATCGACGGAAACTCATTTATTCTCCCAATATATAAATTCTTTCGAAATTGATGAAGAATGAACAACAAAAACACTATGCAAATGTAGCTTCCTGAATTCTACGAATTGTTCTTGTATCCAAATGGGCATATTGCAAACGAACTTTTTCGTGCGTTCTACAAAACCATTGATGAAAAAGAAAACAAAAGCTTTGCGTGTTCATTTAAAGGAAATGATTCGTTTATTTGACAAGATAAAATATTATATATTGATGACATTTAAACGAACTTATGTATATGTTGTTTCAAATATGTTGTTTACATACGTTCTCTTAGAACTCACGAATAGTGTAGTAATATCGGCATATATATTGCATTCCATTGCTAGATGCCTCTATATTTATTATTCTTCATTTTTACCATATTTTGAGAGTGATCATGTATTTGAATGCAATCGTGTATCGATAATGAATTATCTACGTCTCACCGACGCATAATCTTTAATGACTTGACCGATCAATGATTCCCGTCATACATATTTCTTTAGTTTGTTCCTTTTCATTTTTATGTACATTTTTACTGCTCTTGCTTACAATGCATTCTCCATCTCAATATTTCCTCTTTAAGATTTACTTTCGATATCCTCGACCAGTGCCAGAAGATAATTCAATGGAATTATATGTTTCTTCGTTTATTTTCATTATTCTTTATTTTATTTAATGGCTCATGTCAACGGAGTCAAACGCGATCCGTCTGAAAAATTCAAAACCATCGAAATTAGTTTGGTTCGTGTTTTGGACATAATAAAAACGATTGCAATCATTTCTTTGTTGTTCATTTGTGATACGTTGTAAGTTGTTTAAAATTTATTAACACGATAACTCAAAAATGTAAGATTAAAATCGATGTACTTTTACGCGCAAATAAGTCTTCATTGGGAATAGGAATCTTTCAATTTTCAATTCATTCGCACAATGTCTTCGGCGGATCTATTGATGAGAATAAAGAGAGTTGCTAAAATCTATATGGCTGACTGAAATCAGTTCCAATGCAACACTCGTATTTTGAAGGCACAAGTTCGCTTCAGTTAATAAAATAAATATGTGACCAAATATATTGCATTTTCTTAAATATACCATGTGATGGGTTATGAAAGATTTCGTTACAATATTATGAATAGACTTGATATTTAGGAATTAATTCGGATATAATACACTACAGATGCACAACTAAAATCCAAACTCTGGCTAAGTTCTTTGAACATCTAGTGAATGTGAAGCTGCTGTCACTTGTCAAGGTTAAAATCACATGTAATCAACACGTTTTCATGAAATCCAGATCAACGGCATCCAATTTGACTGAATTTACCTACTTTGCCCAAAAAAGCTTAAATTCAGGTGCTCAAGTGGATGTACTATATACGGATTTCAGCAAAGCGTTCGATAAAGTAAACCGCGAAATATTGATCCAGAAACTCAGATCATTCAATCTGCCCGTCAATCTAATTTCGTTGCTTAAATCATACCTCTCGAAGAGAACGCAATTCGTCAGATACGGAAGTAGCGAATCAAATGATTTTTATGTGGCATCAGGCGTACCTCGATGAAGTCATTTTGGATCTACTCTTTTCTTGTTATTCATGAATGATATTGTGAAGGGAATGGGTGACGTTTTCATATCACTTTTTGCAAATGATGTCAAAATAGCTAAGGTTATAAAAACTGAAAATGATGCAGCTATCATGCAGCGAGCAATTGATGTGTTAAGGTCTTGGTGTGAGTCAAATTCTCTTCACGTGAATTTAGACAAATGTGCTGTGCTCACGATAAACAAGGGCAGTTCATTAATTGGGACTAACTTCTTCAGTCGCGTGCCTGAGCATAAGAATCTTGGAGTCATCATCGATGGTAGACTCTCTTTTGCAAAATACATAGACTTGAAGCGATGGGTATGGTCAAAGCTGACTTGACAACGAATACGATTAATCGCAACCTTTGTCGGATTGAATACATAAAAATCATCGATAAAGGCATGAGATTGGATCTTACGTCTCCAGTACCTCTAATGTGCAAGCATGCGAATCTGATCTATTTGCAAATTCAACCACGTCTGAAAATTACATTTCAACAGTTCGTAACAACCCTGACACTACTTTTGGAATCGCAACCAAATTATGACAGATTTCTGTGGTGCTTCAAGAATTGACGACTATAATCGTCTTTCCACAAGATTTTAAACTTTAAACTGTGATACTAAACCATCGACTTGGTTGTTGTTGACCTATTTTTACTTCAGAAATTAATTCAAATTTTATATGACTCGTTTTAATTGTAATTTATCAAATTATTAATCTAAAGTTGTTACTTGATTATTGTGACCTATTTTTATTATAAAATCAAATTTTTCTGACTTAAGCTACTGAAGTTGTATCAAAAGATCGGGTTTTTTCAAGAATCCTTATGGATTCATTTTTCCCGCAAATATTTAGCCAGAACTTGGCGGTGTTAAATAAATAAATAAATAAATATTTTGTGGATTTATCAAAACAGAATACAGGTCCAGCTATTTACATAGCCATTTCATGAAATGCATGAGATCCTTTGCACAATTAAAAAAAAATCGTTCAAATTGACATTGCAAACTATTTTTTTTTTTTTTGTATTTGACGAATTATTCGTGATGAGCTACATTCTGTATACATTTCTTGCCACGAATCATTCGTGTATTTGGCTAAAAGGAAAACGATAAATATAAATGGTCTTACGTACGTAAAACTAACTTTTCCGCACATTTCGGGTTTACGGGTTTTTTATTGATTGCTACAAATTTGAATTGGATTAATGTTTTTTTCTTATCGAATCATCGTGCAACTTTGAGAATAAATCACAGACAATTTCAAGTCATTACGATGAGATCGAATTTCGAGTCATTACACATCATGTGATTTGAATTTAAATTTTAATGAAAAAAAACGAATAAACATCTCAGTTTCTAATTTTTACTTCAACGTTCTCTATTTTTGAATTGGAAATAACAATTACGATTAGTTCACTCTGATGTGAACTTTCAATTCATGCCAACAATAGATATGGTTCTACATTTATGTTTTGTATAATTTTCGTTGAAAAGTTAATGAGCATTCAAAGTGATGAAAAAACAGATTAGAAAATTACAAATACTTCATCCAATTTAATGATTTGAATATTGACCCCGAAAATTGATAATTTTTTGAGGGAGGTAGTCTTAAATCACATCAGAATGACTTGAAATTTTTTGTGACAATTTTTTTCATAGAAAAATAATATCCTGGAAGTTTCAATAGGATACATTGTGAACTTAAGATATTCACCATACAATTTTTTTCGTTTCGACCGAGGAAATATCCCGAAAATCGAAAATTTTGCAGGGGAGGTAGTCCTAAATCTTATCGGAATGACTTGAAATTTTGCATAACTGATTTTATTCATAAAAAAAAATATTCTGAAATATTCATAATGATACAATGCGAACTAGACGGGGACTATGTCTACAAATTTTTCTTAATTATATTGAAAAACAGCCAATTTTTTGATTCGACTCCACTAGAGCTACCCGAAAAAATTATCCGATTGGGCTGAAAATTAATAGGTTTCTATTCCTTAATCTTCAATGCGTGTGTAAATTTTTGATCAATTCTAAGCTCAATTTTTTGAGTTATCGTGTCAACAAATTTTTGCGTACAACGTACAACGGACAACGGACAACGTACAACGTACCACACACGGTCAAAAA
Source organism: Obolodiplosis robiniae (assembly GCA_028476595.1). Taxonomy (NCBI): domain Eukaryota; kingdom Metazoa; phylum Arthropoda; class Insecta; order Diptera; family Cecidomyiidae; genus Obolodiplosis; species Obolodiplosis robiniae. The sequence continues at coordinate 10,914,162 of CM052017.1, read as the reverse complement.
ATTGCTCCGGGAATGGTTGCAATCGTTTTTTCTAGGTTCAAAACGCATAGAAAACTTATTCCGAGCGTTTTGAATTTTTGGACCGATCGCAATACTTTTACCACACACAGTGGTGTGTGCGGAAAAGTAAAAATTGAGAAGTATCAACTTACTATAAATTCTAAAATTCAAACTGAAATCAGCCATTAAAAAATACCGAACCAAAAAAGTGTCATCCAAATGAAAAAGTCAAAACCGATCACAAAAGCGTTATCTTCATCGCTCGGATCTTTTGTGTTTTCTTCACACCGTTTTTTTCTGAACCTTTTTAAATTAACCCATTTTTAGACGATGAATTTCAGAAATTTTCTATTATTTACAATTGAAATTCTTACCCATGTCATATAAGTCATGTGAATGCTGCATGACTCATCGACGCTTCAATGAAAATGAACCCGCGTATTTCATGAATATTCATGAAACGTACGAATAAAAAATTACAAATATTATTCGTAACAATTTGACGAAATAATTTATTTAGTGAAGCGTCGATGAGTCATGCAGCAGTCACATGATTCATGTGACTTAAGATAGAATTTGCATTGTTAATAACAGATAAATTCCAAAATTCTGCAATAGAAAAATCTAAATTCCATCCACAAATGTCGCCTATAAAAGCTTCAGTCTCAACTGAAACTGTACCATTTTAAATTAGTTTTTCAGAGTGAACATTTGAAGCAAATTAATTTACAAATTCATAAATTAATCATTTTTAATAAAAATTTGAGAATGTTGCGTTTTGGCAAATTTCTCTTGTGTTCGACTATGTTAGTCATAGTGAGCGGCGCAAAGGAAACTGTAAAAACAGCGAATGGTGTAGTTCGAGGTAAACTGGAAAATACGATGTGGCTCCAAAAGCCATATTATTCTTACAAGGGGATTCCATATGCTGAGCCACCGATTAATGAACTTCGTTTCAAGGTTCGAACTTAATATTAAGAATTACAACGAAAACCATCGAAGGGTCGTTTTAACAAGATTTTGGGCTGCTGAATCCGAATCTTCTCAAAATATTCATATCAGTTGCAATTTCCAAGAAAACATCTATTGATTTTCAAAGGTCATTCGTGTAGCTATAAGGCCACCGAATAGAAATGATCGTCGAGGGATTTTCATAATAAATACATTTAGAGAAACATTCTAAGTTTATAGACTGAAGTTCACCTTTTCGAGTGTGACAGTCTTTTAATCAAGCATAATTTCGCTTGTTTTACGAGCTGTTATTGGTGAGAGGTTCGCAGGACCATACTGCACCACACTCGGAAGCACACCATAGTTTCGAAACAAAGCAATTTGAAATAAAATCATTTCGCATCACGGAGAATCGAAATTAAGTCCCCATGACTATGACACGAATAAGCGCAGTGCACAAACAAGAAACAAGTCGCATCAATTCAATTAATTTGAATATAAATTCGCAGTTAATAACAAATCTATTCATAGATTTTGCATTAACTCAATTGTTTTTTTTTCACTTTTTTTATTGCTCTTGCTTACAATGCATTCTGCATGTCAATATTTCCTCTTTTAAATTTATTTTCGATATCCTTGACCATTGCCAGAAGATACTTCAATGGAATTGCATGTTGCTTCATTTATTTTCATGTTAACGGAGTCAAACGCGATCCATCCAAAAAATTCAAAACCATCGAAATTAGTTTGGTTCGTGTTTTGGACATAATAAAAACGATTGCAATCATTTCTTTGTTGTTCATTTGTGATACGTTGTAAGTTGTTTAAAATTTGTTAACACGATAACTCAAAAATGTAAGATTAAAATCGATGTACTTTTACGCGCAAATAAGTCTTCATTGGGAACAGGAATCTTTCAATTTTCAATTCATTCGCATAATGTCTTCGGGTAGTTCAATTGGGGTTTACTAGTCATTAAATAAACGTTTTTTTTTGTCCTCGGGGGCTAGTTGACTGGGGACTACACTCAGTTCACATTGTATGATTATGAGGCATTCAAAATTTTTTTTTGTATGAAAAAAATAAGTCATAGAAAAATTTCAATCATTCCGTTGAAATTTTGAATTACATCTCCTCCAAACTTTTCGATTTTCAGGTTCGAAATAAATATTGTTAATGGGAGGTAGTCTTAAGAGCCTTAATTCTTATCGAAATATCTTTCAACTATGGACAACTAAATTTTCTGATGAAAAAAGATCTTGGAAAAAAGATGACCAATGTTCATTGTCTTTCAAATTATTGTCCAACGTTGGCCACTACATTTTCCTATGATTCAGGCAGCTCGCGGATTAAACGAAAGAACGAAATGGCCCATCTTTTGAATTCTTTCAAAAATCCTTGAAAACTTATGTACGTATACCTACTTAATAAAACCGTGTTGACTCTCACGCAGAATATTTTCAATTAAGGTAGCAGTAGAAATAATATCCTAGGATTAAAAGCTCCTATATGTTTAGACAAATTTTACAAATATCTTATCATATATGAATATTCAAAAAATACACCATATTTATGAAATATTTCCTGATCTAAATCCTGTGGAAAAGGTACTTCCAAGCTAGGAGAATGATAAGGGATTCATTTATTGCAGTCTAATCAGCATTTGCAAAATCCATATATGAGAGTCCTGTGTCATTTCCAGTGCAAGATGATTTTCTTCTCGTGTGAAAGGGGATTCTGACGAACATTACATGTGAAAGAATCTGAGTCATTAGTATAGAATAAATCTTATATTCTATTGTTGTTGCTACGGTGTCCTTTCATTTGTGAGAGTCCGAGTTCGTGGCAGGTATTAATGACTATTTTCTATTTTTCGCTGGTTGAACATTTAAAGGAATTGCAAAATTTGGGTCATCATCTTCATCCGTGAACCCCACCAAATTGTGCAAGCTGAAGTCACCGGATACGATGAGTTTATCAATCTCATTCAATATGACAGAAATTTTTGCTTCTCTCAAAGCAGTCATTTTGGCATCGTAGACGGTGGTGAATTAGGCTGTATGACCTGATTCTCCTGGTGTTCAACCAGGATCACTTTGCTAACTGATGATTTTCATTCATAAATACTTTCTCAGCTTGCATGTTTGCCAGTTTCAATTTGCTGTGTATTCATTGATTTGTCAACGAAAATAATAACACTTTCACCTCTTAACTTGTTCATATGTTGTTAAGCATCTGTTCGTTTCGATCTATCATATCTGAAGATGTTGAAATTCACCGGAAATATTTTTTTTAGCTGATTGAGTCGATGTGGTGTGCTTCGCAAGCAAGTATATCCTGAAATCAGAGATCAGAACTACAGAAAGAAATTCATGACGTTTGTCGGTGATTCCATATAAGAAGTATAGATTGGCGTGTAGTATTTAAGGTGGGAAGGGGTGATGTTGCGCGGAGAACGTTGCAAAAAACTTGATGGTCTGTCGATTTTCTTAGACATTTTGACTATAGTCAATATACACAGAAAATAAACTATCTGTAAAATGTATAGACAGTGGTTCTAAAAATTGAATTTTCCAAGCATTTTTGTATGGAGGTTGTGAACTTCGCAACATTTTTCAACAGTTCAATTTTACAGAAAATGTTGCGAAGTTCACAATCTCCATCCAAAAATGGTTGGAAAGTGCGATTTTGGAACCAAAGTCTGTACTTTTTACAGATACTTCACTTTCTGTGTATTATCACTTCTTAATTTGATTTGACGAAGACGTCTATTTCGATAATTGACAGCATTCTACGCATCATAATTACCTGTTCTAGATGTGTTGTTCCTCAAATATTCTCGATTTTACTGTTGCTATTCTTGGTTTTTTCTGAACTATTTTATTTATTTATTTATTTATTACGTAGCCTACATTTATGCCAATACGTGTTCACTGGCGAGCCAGTAAACATGCTGGTCAAAGACCCAATGCGACATAAATTCCGCCCATGGTACGATTTAAACAAAGAGAATCAATCAGGGGGGATGGTATTAAAGGGAAGCTTCAAAAAACCATGGCAAAACCGGTCTGACTCTGCAGAATCAGGGGAAATACAATAATAATTTATGCAGTTAAATTTCGTTAACATCATTGAAAAAGCAAGAGCAAAGTGAAAATGGAAAACTTGAATTAGATTAAAACTAATTGGCAAGAAATTGCATAACAAAGTCCCGAGATATCGCGAGTTAGAAAATTAATAGTTAACCTTTTATTGCACGGACCGTAGTTGATGTTTCATGTTAATTTTAAACGAAGATAGGGAATCACTATTTCTGATATCTACCGGTATATCATTCCAAAATTTTATTGCCGAGTAACTAAAAGCGCGAGTATCAAATGCCGTACGCGGATTGAAATTGACACTAAGATTATCAGGATAGCGCGACATTTCACCGTTGCGTATAAACATGTGATTCAAGTATTCGAGCAAATATTTTGACAACTGTTTGAATATCAAAACAGCTGATTGCAGTTTTGCTCTGCTCTCAGGAGACAATCCATCCAGACGCTCACGATATTCCGTAACATGATCTATACGTTCCAAACCGTATATATATCTGATCTTATTGTTATCAGCGATAAGGTCGCGATTAAGCTGATTTTGAGTGCTATGAGCACCCCAACCATTTGTCATTATATTTCCATAATCCATTAAGGGATCGATGAGTGCTACAGCCACGTTCTCGTTTGATATATTTGGGTATAAAATGCTTGGTATGGCGTATACGGTTTAACACACCATACACTTTTTGCAATTTACTCTTGTCATGTTCTTGAAAGGTAAAATTTTCGTCAAAAATAAGCCCTAGGTTTTTTATTGACTTGCAGAATTCGAGTTTTTCATCACCAATTTTAACATCATTGATCATATCGAAATTCAACCGACCCGTTTGATATTTAGAACCGATAATCATTACTTTTGACTTGGAACTGTTTAATTTCATACCACGGAATTAACTTTATCAACATCGTTGTTAATTTGATTGAAATAGATCGATTCTTGGTTTCCAACTTTAACTTTTTGTTGAATGTTACTAAAGGGTGATTTTTTAGCTGGTTTCTTTTTGACGTTTAATTTTTTGACAGATGTCAAATTCCAACTGACGTCTGTCACAGTCAAAAATGCTCAGTATGCTTTGCAATTTCAAGATGGAAAGACTTACAAACGAGCAACGCTTGCGCCTCCAGCCACACAGCGGGTCCATCCATGGACGAACTGCGCCGTAAGTTCGGCGAACAGTTCATCTCTCGTTTCGGCCCCGTTCATTGGCCGGCCAGATCGTGCGATTTAACGCCCCTGGATTATTTTTTGTGGGGCATGAAATTATTTTCAAAAAGTAAATGGCAAGAACCAATTTATCGATTTCAATAAAGATTTGATTCACTTTTCGAAATTTTTTGCGTTTTTTTCGATTTTCAAAAAGAAACCACTTAAAAAATCACCCTTTATTTATTGATTTGATTAACTGAACCGCGCTATTGGAAAACCCATAAGATTCACAAATTTTTAAGAGAGCATTATGCGGTACAGAATTAAAGAGCAAAAGGACCTTGGTGTGATTGTGGATTCGAAACTGAACTTTAATAACCATATAAATACGATAGTGTCTAAAGCAAAATCTACACTTGGATTTATCAAACGCTTTTGCTTTGACATAAGAAATCTGAATACGCTCAAGACATTATATAACACTCTAATTCAATCATTGCTTGAATACTGTTGTGTCGTATGGTTACCATATCATTCGATATCGATAGACTTAATTGAATCGGTGCAAAAGCAATTTACAATATTTGCCTTGAGAGAATATCCATCTGCCGAAAACAATTATCGTATTTCTTCATATGAATGTAGACTGGACAATTTGCAAATGATGAAACTTGAAAGGAGGCGTATCAATGCAGCTTTGCTGTTTTTCTACGACGTATTGAACGACATTATCCCATGCTCACAGATAAAAAACGATATTGCGCTTCATTCAAACCCATTCAATCTTCGTGAATCGTCGGTGGAAACTTTGAGAATAAAAACTCTATCACTTATTAATGAACATACGGCACCAATAAATCAGATGTGTAAACTTGCAAACTTCATTGATGAACTGTTTAAAGAATCTGCTACTCGTGCAAATTTTAAATCTCAATTAGTTGCCTGTGATAAATTGAATCTTAGGTTGAAACAACAACAAATCCAATGATTGTAATTAAACCGTTTCTTTTTAAATTTCATTAGCATTGTTAATATTGTTATACTGTGATTATGTGATATTTTTAGCATAGTTATCGAATGTAATATTTATACAAATTGTATTTATAGTCATTCAACCTTGCAATGTTTGAATAGATTTTTCTAAAACAAAGGATACAGGTTTTAATGGTGGTGAGATCCGATATAATCGATTAATGACCCTTACCTTTTCCCTGTCAGATATGTTTACTTAAAAATAAATAAAAACAGCCAGTCTTTGGCGGTGTATTGTTAAAAAAAAAAAAAAAAAAAATGAAAAACCCGTTAACCCGAACAATTTCGGGAAATGTGCGGAAAAGTTAGTTTTACGTACGTAAGACCATTTATTGTTCTTACTTACAGACCTAAAAGAACATAAAAATTGAAGACTTTCTTGTTCTACAACTTTTTGATTTGGCTGCCATCTTGGCGCCGGTAGGTCGCAGAAAGGCCACGCGCACTGTGGCCAAACCCTTTGGACGATTCCAGACATATGGATATCGCTGGAAATATCTTGGAGCCAGAGATCACTCGTATTAGCTCCCTTTGCGAGCCAGCTCCTTTTTGCATGAGAGCTCAGCTCAAATTGAGCTGGCTCTTTTTACATGCAAATCCACTGATATTTAAAATAAACTAAATATGTTAATTAAAATAATGCAGTAATTTATTATAAAATTTGTCATGGATCATTTACGATGCATTTTTTAACGAATATTATTCATAGAATAATAACATGAAGTGAAAGACTAACGATTTTTTCAAATCAACTTCATCACAGTTCGCTCTGAACACATATGTATATTGACATAAATTTAAGCTTCATTATAAATAAACAAGCGGACGATGCTTTGTATCTTCTCCTATGTAAAGGGGTAGTGAATGTCGTTGGACCGCACCATATCTTTCTAAACGATTGTACTAAACGCTTCAACATTTCACGTCTTCCCCGCCTTTCCCTTCTTCAAACAGCGAGTTTGACAGGCTCCGCATCTTTGCAGTAGTTGTTTGAAGAAGGGGAAAAAGTGTTTACCATCCATAGACGAATGGTACAGAGGGCGCTGCTGTCAAGCTAAGTGTCAAAATTCAATTTTGCATCGTCCGCTTGGTTATATCAACCGAATTATAACATAATTATAGATAATTAAATCTTGTTCATGCGTAACTGAACTATCATGATTGTTTCTCTTACAATCATCATATGCAGCTTTTCCTTCATCCATAGCCTGCTTAATTTCATTATTAAACCAGTGCTTGGGAGAGTGACGAACACGAAGCGATTTGAGTGGTGCAAAACGACTAAAAAAAATTACTTCCGGACTCTGCCACTGAGTGGATCCTCAAGATTGATCAGAACTGTTCTGGAAGTTGGTTTTAGTGGATCTTCAGGATGGACCAGTCCTGTTCCCGGAGACATTCTGATTGATCTAGAGAATCCACTAAACCTCACTTCCGGATGAATGAATTAATAATATGGTTGGAAAAAATATTTTTTATCACAATATTAATAATATTGCATTATATTATTCATTGAAAAAGATATATTAAGAAATAATTATTCATGCGAAGAATATAATGAGTAATAAGTTATCTTATGATTTGATCTTATTCGTCCCGGCTATATTCATTATCAATTGCGTCGAGGTGTGATGGCTGGAGTGAAAGTTCTCAAATCTCTCTCTCTTCGTATTGGGGGGCCAGAACTTTTTCCGCTCAAAAGTTGCATCTAAACAAATAACGTTGATACAACTATTTTGAACGATAAATTTTCTCTTTCTTTTGTGATGTTTTAATTTCTATAACAATATTGGTTCAGATGCTTTGCTATAAGCACGAAAAAATGGAGAATACTAAACATAAAATGCAACCGTCTCTATGAATGGGAATTGATTTATACACATGTATCAGTTGTCTTATATACGAGTTGTCTTGACTTGTGCGTAATTTGATTTACTTTATTCCCAACATCCTACTATTAGAAATCTGCAGCGATTGGATAACAAATTCATCATGTTCTTCAGATCGAGTTGTTTCAGAACAATTCCTTTAAAAATATAATCGATCTGTTCCTAATTTAAAACCGAAAAAATCGATTTTGAGATTACTTTCGTTGAATGTCATCAAGGTTGGGGAATCATGCACGTTACTCACTATCGAAGTTTCTGTGTTTTCATTTTTTTTATCTCTTTCAACAGCTTTTATCTGTTCTAGCATTATTTCAGTTTGTTCTGCCACTACTTTGTGTACACAATTCAACACATAAAAAATGTAACAATACACAGATTCAAATAAGATTCCTTGGGGATATTTTGAATATGCGGATAAATTCGAGATGATGCTGGGTCCACACTGGAATGACGTGAACTAGCGAAATTACATTTAAAATATACACAATTATCTATCGTATTTTTTTAAATTTCATGATATTTGTTGAGACAAGATCATCAAACATTCAACTCACATGGATATTTGTGTAAAGAGAAAAACATTGTAGTCCTTGAATGAACGAATGATTCCCCTAGATAACCGTTTAAATCACAATTCATAACATGTATGAATGAAGTGACAGTCCGCCGACTGTTATCAGGACCAAGCGGACGATGCTTTGTATTATTTCCTATGTAAAGGGGTAGTGAATTTCGTTGGACCGCGCCATCTCTACCAAAACGATTGTACTAAACGCTTCAACATTTCACACCTCCCCCGACTTCTCCTTCTTCAAACAGCGAGTTTGACAGGCTCCGCATCTTTGCTGTCATTGTTTGAAGAAGGGGAAAAAGTGTTTACCATCCATAGACGAATGGTACAGAGGGCGCCGCTGCTGTCAAGCTAAGTGTCAAAATTCATTTTGCATCTTCCGCTTGATCAGGACTACCCGTGGAATAAATTGACTGACTGACTGAATATATTGATTTTGTATGAAAACCAATCAAAGCCAGCCAATTGTCCCAAAATAAGCAACTAAAGACGATTGCAGTTAACTACTTGCAGCTGTGTATAGCAAGCAGATCGATAGGCGGCACCAGCCATTCTTGTCCACAAAAAATAATGGAATTTGTCATTACATAATTTCCCATATGTAATGGTTTTGACGTCTTTTCAACTAGATTGTAATGGAAATGGAAGAAAGTTCTAATATCTTTTCCCCTAAATTAATGGAAATGATTACGAAAAGTTATGAATTACTAAGTTTCACAACTTTGGTCAGCCGGTTTCGCCCGAAATATTCAATCATTTTATTTCCACACTAGTACACAATTGCATAACGTTCTACTTTGATAAAAAATATTCAGTTTCTGATCTCTTTTATTCAGTCGATTTGGGATGTTTTATTATTCATTAGTCGACGGGCTTCTAGTCAACATTTTTCCAAACTGGAGTAAATTATGTGAAAATTTATTTTAATAGCCACCTGTTCCGGCGCGAAAGTGGAATGTGCTTGATGCATTTACATTTGGAAGCATGTGTCCCCAAAAAACCAGATCATTGAACAGTGTTGATGAAAACTGCCTATTTTTGAATATTTATGTTCCAGGTGAGAAAACCGAAATAGATTCGGTACATCTTTCAACCTTAATATTTTCCTCATTTTGGCAGACGTAAGAGGATCGGATAAATTGCCGGTACTATTCTTTATTCCTGGCGGAGGAAATTGGGGAGGAAATGGTGATGATGGATTTTATGGTCCGGATTTTTTTATGGAAAATCAAATTATCCTTGTGACCATCAACCATCGACTTGGAGTATTCGGTTTCATGTCTTTGGGAACTAGTGAATATTCGGGAAATATGGCATATAAAGATCAGCAACTTGCTCTGAAATGGGTCCACGAAAATATCGCTGCTTTTGGCGGTGATAACAAAAAGATTACTCTCGGTGGTGTTAGTTCTGGTATATGAGCTTTTGTAATCAAAATTCGATAAGGCTGAATGGCAATATTTTCTTATTCAATATTTGAAATTTTGTTAAATTAAAGGTGCAAAATCGGCTGGTTTTCAATTGATTAACAAGAAATCGCAAAAATATTTCAACCAATTTCTCAGCATTGGTGGAACGCCAAACGCCGCATGGTCTTATAATAAAGACGACCATCGATGTCTGATGGAGATTCTCTACAAGGAACACGTTTCTTCTTCAGGCGAAATAACTGACAAAAAACTGATTGATTTTCTACAACGTTTTGATACCAGTAAATTAGTTGATTTTGGTGCGAGGACGAGTAAGGGGAAATTATTTCCTTGGAATGCAGTAATTGAACGTAACGAATTTATATCTTTTATTGAGTGCAATTTTCCATGATACATTTTGTTTATTTGGAACTTTTTTTTAAATGTGTGTGTAGCTCCAAATGCACAAGATCCGTTTCTTACCGAAGATCCGATGACTAAACTAAGAAAAACCGAGATCAAAAAAGCTGCATATTACACTTATAGTCAACATGTATGTATTCTTCTGTAATTATCGATATGGATGCATAATATCCAAGTTTTATATTTGTAGGAGCATCTTTTCTTCACTCGTGGTGATCCTCAGTATTCGACTCCCGAAGGAATAAATGAATATTTGAAAAATTTCAATATTGATCTTCCGGTCTACGGATACAGTAAAACAATGGCGGAAAATGTGAGTCGAATTTGATGCTTTTCCTTTTCTAACGAATGAGACGGAATTGATATCAATTATTATTATTTTTTGAATTTCATTCCTATTTTTATTTGCAGACTGACTTTAAGAAAGTATTGAAAAAAATCCGGAATTTCTTTTTCGATAAAACAAAAACTGACCAAGATCGTCTAATTCAACGGCTCATCTTGGATGGAGATATTTACACTATCTATTATATTGAAAAATGGTTGGAGCAACATGTTGCAGTATCAACTAAACCAATATTTTACCATCGGTGAGTGTTTCATAATAGAATATCTTTGAAATGGAAAAAAGTGATGGAAATATTTTTTTTTTCAGATTGTCAATTTCTACAAAAATGAATCATTACGATGCGTATCCGGGATCAGGGCATGCAGACGACACTACTATAATATTTGCGTATGTTTGTCAAACTTTTTAGATTTAAACAAAAAACTATCATTTATCTCATAAAATATCTTCAGGGCTCGGAGAATGATGGATAAATACAAGGAAATAAAGGAAACTGAAAGCAGTGATGAAAGCAGTAAATTAACTATTAAAATGATGGGAATTTTACAAAAATTGTATTCCAACTTTGTGAAATATGGGTAATTTTTGTCATTGAAATTCATTTTGATTTCATCAAGTATAATTATTATGTTGAAAATTACAGAGATCCTGCCTACAAAAATGATCCTACTCCATCCTTCAAAGCAATTGGTTCAAATAAACCGTCGGGATTCAATTTTCTTGATGTTACAAACAACGGTTTGGTCGCTGGAAAAGGAACAAATGCAAAAAGAACTGCATTTTGGGATGATGTTGTCAATGACGTATCGCAATTGCTTCAAAAACATAGAGCTGCCAAAACATCAATTCAACAGATGTGCGATCTATTGAGCAATTGACATACTTATGATTGCGCCAAATTTAAAAAAAAAATCAAAAACTGGATATTTGTATGCAATGAATTTATTCGCATCAGATTTTTCTATGCAATGAACGAAATGCATCTTCATAATCTTCGAATGAAATAAAAACCTAAACTGCCAAAAACAAATTGGCAAGAAAAATCAATACTTTGTGATAAAAATTAATTTTTCAATCTCAATCATGCTTCGTTATTCGCTCACATCATGGATAAATACTGTATACTTCATTGAACGAACATGTTTTGCAATCTGATTTGTACATATCCGAATAATCTTCATATAAAAAAGATGCGTTTTTGTTGCTCGTTCCAGCTCGGTAATTATACGGAGCGCGGAATATCCGAACGTTCAAATAGATCATTTAGATTTCGGCCCGAAAAAATTTCAAACTTGTTTCCAAACATTTATAAATTTCGAACGTTAATGCACATCTTACACACGAACAACGAAAAGAGTAAGTCTTCTCTGAACCTCAAAATTGGTGTAAATACACTTTGAACCCTTGTATTCAATGATGACTTGATGACTAATTCTCTATGTTCACAATGTAAAAAAATGTACCACCGTAACTGTCTTTGTTGGTGGCTTACACATGCTTTAGTGGTAACCACGAATAATGACAGCGATGATGAAATGATGAAGACTGGACTGTATTTTTTTTTTTTTTTTGGAACAGTGAAGCATGAAAAGAAATAAATAAATTTGCCTGTCATCAGCTTAAGAACAAAGCCGACGGGTTGTTGTTTATCATTTAACACATTTATTTAGAAGAATTTAGTGAGTGTCTTTCTCACTTTTTTCTTACTTTTTCTCAAGTTCACTCTCCAAAATTGAACTGAACTTTCAATATATTGCTTTTATATTATTTTGTCCGTCTCCTCTACAAACTGTATTCATATGTTTCCTAATTGTTTGTGTTTTTCTGCATCAACGACAAGTGAAGACTTACAATGCTGAATTTCGCGAATCTTATATTTACAAAATGTGACACTTGTCAGTTCACGATGAAAGGTAAACTAGAATCATATACAATTAGTTATATTTGCCTGTATTGGTTTACTCTGCTTATAATATTGACATTTAAAATACGTTGCAAATTCAAATTTTGAATAATGTGTATTGTTGCACTAAAATATTCACACTCACTGGCGACAGCTCTGTGCAAAATTGACAATGCAAGCAAATATTGATGTTGAACAACGATTGATAGAACATACTTTGCACTGAGCCGTCGCCAGTAAGTGTAAAACTATCAGTGCAAAAATAGATATTAGCAGTCGCAGCGCATCGGCATGTTATTTTCATCTCATTCGGATACAATTTCAAATATACAATTGTGAAAAATTTTTGGCCCAGTTACTCTGAAATAAGAGTGAATGATATAGTCCGATGTGTAAACGTTCCAATCACTCTAATATACAGAATTGCAATATGTAATCTGTATATTTTGTGTATATATCTTAATGTTCAAAATTTATAAAGGTTGGGAAACGTTCCATGTTCCAGAATAAAAACTCCACTTTGTTATATTAAAAGTATTCAGGTTTGGAATATCTGCAAATTTGGCCCGGTGCGATTTTGTAAGCTTTTTGTACATAACCCTTTGGAAACGAAGTAAATTTGTTTGTTTGTTTCAGATTATCGAAACTTGCGTATTCATACTATGCATGCTGGCGATGAGCCCAATGCAGTGTGAATAGAATTTTTTTATTGGCGAGAGGTTAACATTTAAATGCTACTAAATATCCCACTCATGAGTACAAGTACGGGGCCGACTGCATAACGTGCTCTCCGGAGCGCGCCGCAGTCTTGAAAATAAAGTAGCCGAAATATTTTGAATAAAAGCATTTCGCACTACCAAGAAATCGCGACAACGTACCAATAAACAATGACAATAATCAGCAAAGTACCATTGGGCCATTGTAATGCAATTGTATGGGATACAAATATTTAATGTTTCCAACTTAAAAATTATCGTATTGCTTTAATTGGATTGAATATATAAATTGAACAATCATGAAAGAGGTAAGAAAATTAGAAAAGTTAGCAAATGCACGAATTTGAATTGTTGCTAAGCTATCCATAGCAATGAATTTGTCTATAATCTCAAGATCCTTTCAGATTCACAGAGATTTCAAATGTTTTCAAAATGAATGATTTAATGATTTAATTTACATATTCTGATTTCCCTGGTGAAAAACAATTTGAAAAACACTATAAAAACGCTATAAAAACTCTATTTTAGACTCTCAAATTACTGCCCAATTTTTTTTTTTTTTTTTTTGAAAACGCCGAGTCTTTATGGTGTTACACCGTAGCCTCTGGCTCAATAGAATTTCACATACTCCATTTTAGTTTTTTGAATCGAATTTTGGAGTTGCAAGTAAAAGCATTACTAATTGCATTATTTTTAATCAAATAAGACAGAGCGAATTTTTTAATTTGTAGTTTCCATTCAATATTCACAAATAGAAAAAAAAGAGTGTATTTTAGGATTGGTAACATCAGTTAATGGCGTGAAAACTCCAAAATGGAGTGTACGAAACACTCTTCTTAATCTATATAGCAAAATATTAAAAGAATAAAATTTAAGCTCACAGATAAACAGTGTTTTTCATAGATACGTATCTATCTAAAAATTAGATATAGATGTTGATAAAGATTCATCTATATCTATATCTAGATGCTTAAAATAAAAATAATATCTGTATCTACATCTATATCTGTAATAATTTTGGCATATCTATCGATTATATCTAGATAAAATGACAGATAAAATTTGGAAGCATTGGACTTGTTCATTTTATTTTTTTAAGCACTTGGATTTTTATTATATATTATTTTTGCGAAATTTTTTTTTATATTATATACATTGCGAAACAAATGTCAATCAAACATGATTTTCATGTTGAATTCTGTTGTTTGCGAAATAAACTCCCAATTTTCTATTTAGTTTAACGTTTCATATTGACGCTTTGCGAATGATGGAAATTTCGAAAGAGAATGGTGTTCCGAGATAAAAGCAACGCACGACTCCAATTCAAATTGAATAACATAAGAGAAAAAGAATTATGAATAAAGCATTAATAAATAAGTTGCTGTAGTAGAAATATTCACAATAAATATATTATTTCGAATCCTTTTCCCACAAAAAAATTAACGCTTCTTTTGCCGATGTTTCGAGCCCGAGTCTCGACGGGAAATTTCTGGCAAACTTTTCGAAATTTTGTACGAATTTAAATAGCTGTGATCTGAATAATTGAGATTATCTATTTTGAAAAATTTAGATAATTAAATAGATATCTAGATATTGTAGATCTAGATACATATTTAGACATATATCTATATCTACATCTAGATTGTTGTTCTATATTCTTGAAAATCTATATCTAAATCTAGATACCATAGTCGTATCTAAAAAAAACACTGCAGATAAAGTAGAACTATCTGATTTGCATTCGTCCTTTTTTTCTGCATTGACATTGCCAACTCCAATTCCAATACTTTAGTTTTTTTCTTCTTTTCAACACATTTACGTTTTGAAATTGTGATTTGGCCCTCGGCCTTGTATAATTCAATTTCCAAGTCTAGAATTCTTTTAAATGATTCTTGATTAATAGTTTGTTTCCATTTGCTGAAATTAAAGATCTGGTCTTAAACCGGCAATAAATGGAGGTTGCATACTAATATGTTTTTGAACAAGTTTTTAGAAGTTGAATTCGGCAAAATTAGCCAAATATTAATTACAAAATCATTTCCTACAAAGCAACAGAAAACGCTTGACTTCGTACAATTTTCTGGTCTGTTCTATGGCAATTTATAGGTCTAGGTGATACATTTGAGGAATTTCCGGGACACTGTTAGAATAAAAGTAAACAGTTTTATACGTATTTATTGTGTAACTACTTTAATTTGAACTGAAATATATTTCATAGATGATATAGATCGATATATGATTGATTAAAAACGATTACTAGATTATCAATAGACACTGTCCGGAACTGATTGTTAAAATTACATGTATTTTTTTTTTAATAATGTCGACGGACAACCAATTTTTTCAGACAAAAATCTGAAAAAAATACTTATGTCCATTTCGTTTGGTTTATCCAGCCATTTACTTTTAAGGCCCAAGGAAGGAAATGTTTATTTTTTAATTACTGGCATTCCAGGTTCATTCCTCGCGTTGACGCTTTTTTACTAACGAAGTTATCTTCATGAAATAATATTATATTCTAACATTTCGCTTAGGTTCATAATTTTTCAATTAGATTTCTTTTGAGTTCTTGATTCCGACAGAAGTTGACAAAATCAAAGCTATTAAAATCATATTTTGGTATCATAAGCTACCTTGGACAGAGCTTTCAGCATTCCAACAAAACAGCTGTTTATCGGCATTGAGACAAAGCGATATTTCTTCGAATACTTCTTCATTTACTTTGGTTGAACAGGTATATGATAATAATCAAATCGTCTGAAGATTTGGAAAAAAACGTCCAACATACTGACCTGATTTTTTTTTTCTCGAAAAATCATCCAAAAATATTTCAAAATCGTCTAATTATCGAGGATCAAAAACACTTTTTATTCATTTCATTTCCTGAAAAATTCCGTATAAAAAAAGTGGGAAAATCGTTTAAAAATATCGTCCAGAAAAATGAAAAAACGTCTAAAGATTTATCAAACACAGCTCAACCATTTTTCATAAAAAAAAAACATCTAAAATTGTACGAAAAAACTCTAGTAGTATTTGAAAATCGTCAACAGAAATGAAAAATCGTCTAAGGAAATTGAAAAAACATCTACAATTTTGAACATTTGTTCATGGACTAATTCTAAAATTATCCAAAGAATGAGTAAAATCGAAATTTTTTGAATAAACCATAATAATTTACCATTTTTCAATGGAATGGTTCTGCTGATATTGGCGCCATTAAAATTATTATGTCGATAGCATCTACCGAGATAGCGAAATGATTTTCAAAAATTAGGACAGTCAATCAATTTTCAATCAATTGTTAAGAAAAGCATTGGCAATATTAAATATGATTTTGGCATTCTTTCAATTGATGTTTAGGCGAAATTGCCATTTTTGAATAAGAAATATAGGCGATTTTGTTGATTAAAAATGGGATTTTAGATGGTTTTGCAGAGACCGTTTCATACTATAGAATTACAGTTCGTAGTATCCTGGCAGCAGGATATTATTTCATATAAATTGCATGAGAGTGAAAAAGATATCCATTTTGGAAGTCAGAATTTCCTTTTACTCTCATGCACTTTATATAAAATAGTATCCTACTGCCGTACTAAAATCTGTAATACTATCCCAAGTGAAAATAAAGTGACTGGCTGACTATGTTGATTTTGTATGAAAACCAATCAACGTTAGCCGACTGTCCCAAATAGAGCAACTAATGACGGTTTCAGTTAACTGCTTACATGTTAACTGCAGTTAACTATAATCGATTAATATTTACTTTTTGTATTGGAAAAAGTCTACTTTAGTCAACCGGCTACCTCCCAATTAGTCAGTCACTTCGTTTCCACACGGGATAGTGTGCATACTATGAAACAGTCTCTGTAGTTTTGTCACATTTAATAGAATTTTGGAACTGTTTTGGAAAATTATTATAAAAATTGTTATGAACGTGTTGCAATTTAGCCATTTTCTTGTATTCTGCCGTCAAATATAATGGAAAATGACAAGAGACAAAAAATCCTTTTATGAATGCATATTTGCACCCGTTATATTGATTTATTTCGAATTTAAAATAAAATATACACAATCAAAAAGTGTGATTTGTTCATGCCCCCAAAAAAGAAATGTGAGTAAATGTCGAAAATTGTATCATTTTTATTGTGAACAGTCGTTTAACCACAAATACTTGTTGATATTGGTGATTTGCGATTAGTGGTATAAGCGAACGTTCGTTTGATCATTTGTAGAAAGTAAAGTGTATTCGTTTGGTCGAACGCAAATTATGTTCGGATATTCTTTCGTTCGTTTGTTTATATGTTTGTTCGTTCATTTTGAAGCTTTTTCTCGCGATTCATAGTTAGCAATAACCAAAGATTCAATTTATATACAATCTTGAATTTGCGTGTGGGCGCACTTGTTGCGAGAAATAGATGGTTTGTATGTTTGGGAAAGTTAGAATCTGGTCAAGACCAACAGTGTCCTTATTTTCACCAATGAGCTGGGAAATGGAGCTTCAAAAATTAGCTTATTTTTTTCATCTCTTTCTGACCTTCACAGAATATGCAATTTCTGGAAGTCTATGTTTGAAACCCAATTTCCGGGCTCCCTGATGAAAATAAGTCATAGTTGCGGGAGCAAAATTGCTGGTCTTAACCAGATCACTTAATTCCACGATTATATTACAACGCTTTGATTTTCAACAGGGAATACATTATTAATTAATATTTTTTATCTCCTTCCCTCTTTCAGAAAATTTGCAATTACTGAATGGACATTTAGAATAATATAATAGAACGAACGAACGACCATTATTTTTCCACTAACGAACGAACCAATAAAAATGCAATATTATAACGAACGAATGAACACGCCATTGTTCGGTATTCGTTGCACTACTAATTGTGACCACACAAAAAGAAATTGAAACGCAAAATAATGTGGTTAATTTGGTTGATCCAAGAAAATGATTATAAACAACCATTGTTCAAGGGTAGATTTTGTGTGAAATAAGATTTGTGTACCGTTCTATATTTCGGATCAGAATTAATATCCTAGTTCCAATTTATTAAATATATGTAGAAATTCAAACGGCCTTACGGTCGAAGTGTCACCGAATGCTAAATAAAATTGGGATACGGTGTCGACGGAACTATTCATACATGATTTTTTGTTAGCTACGTAGCCAAACTGTTATACACTAATACCTTTTAAAAAGTACAAAAATGATGTAAATTGAAACACGTTGAAAAAAAGGCGGTATGAAGTGTTTTTATCCGAATTTATTGTAGGCTCCTTGTTGCTGCTGTTGTTGTTGTTGTTGTTGCTGCTGCTGCTGATTAAATTGGTTCTGATTGAAACCGATCTGTTGAGGTTGCACGCTTCGAATGTATTGCAATGCCTTTGCGATTGCCTCTGGAATGGGCGGAGGTGTAGGGATTGCACTCCCTTCAGCACGGAAACCTTAATATTCAAAAGCAACACGCATTAAATCCAAGAATTTTGATCTATTTTTTTACAAATGATCCTATCACAAATATTGCAAAATCATTCAAAGTTAAATACATTAATCGCTGAATGTGTGATAATTGAATCCATTAAGCGCTAATCCGTTGATCATGAGCGTTGATCGTGGGTGTAGCATAATGTTTACTCACCATTCTCATCCGCAACATATGAAATTGTAATGGGATTGCCCTCCGGTGATGTCCAACTGTAACTGCCTTGCACTACTTGCGCTTGCTCTTGGCCCAAACTTTTGATGAAGCCGCGCGCTTGCTGCTGACTACCATCACCCGATATATAGCTGTAAGTGTAGCTTCCATCGTGATTTACGTCGTTTTGGTAAGATGTAATTGGAACAAAGCCTCGCAGTGGCTGCTGGAATAACTGCGAAAGGTAGGCAATTTTTTGCAATATGTAATCTCAATAAGCTTTTAGCTGACCAAGTCTATTATGCAAACTTTTATTCAAGATAAAGCGTATTGAGACGGCTTTAAAGTGCATTAAGATGGTTTCAATTCATGTTAGTTTCAAAAGTGCGATTTTGGCTGAAAACGTTTTCTTTGTTTACTTGCGATTTAAGCAATTTTTGCTTGAAATTTGATTTTTACTCGTTTCTTGCAAAATAAATAAACTTTTTTGACTGATGCGTCCTCTCCTTCAATTTGATTGAATAGGTAAAGTAACTATTGATTAAATATTGATTCGCTCATCTTGAGCGCAAGTAATATACTTTAGGCTTTGAGCCAAAACCAAACACCATTGTTTTTCGATTATACGCTTTTCGAACATTTTTCGATGTAAAGAATTTACTATAAATCGTATTAATTATAAAATAATCAATCGGTTATTAATACGAAATGATCGATTTAATTCTATTAGAATTACCGGACAAAGTTTCTTACAATTTTTTATTAAATACCTGTTGCTGTTGCTGTTGCTGTTGTTGAATTGGTTGATTGAAATTTTGTTGGGGTTGTATTTGTTGCTGAGGCCGATTGAATGCGTTTTGATTAAAATTATACGCATTGTTCTGCTGCGGCAATGTATGTACACAAATAAAAATGCACATCCACGTTGACATAATTAACTGAAATTCAATCGGAATATAAAATTAGCAATGAGTCAGCGCTCATAATACGATAGTCAATTGCACAAAACTAGCAATTACCATAAACATATTTAGGTGGTTGTCTCTATTCACGTTTAATTAATTGAGTTCAAGTTACACTTCCGTTCTACGGTCAATTGAATCACTAGTGAACTTTATCCAGCGGAATGCTATTCACTATTCGAAGAGAAATGAACGCGGTGGTGAATTTGTTTGGTCAGTAGAATTTAGGTCACTACAGATCAATGCATCCACAAAACGAACGATTGTTTACTAGAATCCCGCAATAATCAAACACAAAAATTAATATTTTTTTTTTCTTGAAAGTTAAGGCACAGCACTGTAACAGATTCGAATTCC
Organism: Obolodiplosis robiniae; assembly: GCA_028476595.1. Taxonomy (NCBI): domain Eukaryota; kingdom Metazoa; phylum Arthropoda; class Insecta; order Diptera; family Cecidomyiidae; genus Obolodiplosis; species Obolodiplosis robiniae. The sequence continues at coordinate 10,893,713 of CM052017.1, read as the reverse complement.
GAGCCCAACTAATGGTGTTTATGCTAAAGGTGGCTTCATTTATATTGTTACACATGCCAAAATCCCGCCAAAATAATTTCATCACATCGGTGCACACATAGATTTTGGTTCAATAATCACAATAGATGAATTAAGACGGAAAAAGAGCCGCGCGCGCGTGCACCCATAAGCCGCCTTACGGAGCGTAATGAAAATATTCAAAAAAATATAAATAACAAATAGTATGAATGAAATAACAGACAAACGAACAACAAAAATTACGACACAGACAATCTTATTGGGTGCGAATAAAAAATGAAGAAGACAAAAGATATGTAGATGAAAGAACTTCTGAAAATATTCATGGGCGAGAGTTCACTGTAAAAAGAAAAGAGCACAACATCTACCGACTGAAGTGTTTTTCTCATCATTTTTTCGCTGTCGGTCTCTCTCTCCCTCTCTTTCATCAGTTGGAGTTCAATGCATTTCACAGCACGGGCCACTTGCTGTTATTTATGCTGTTGTTCATCATCATCATCCGACGAATTTGTGTATTTCAGAATTTTTGTAGGCGAACGTATTAATCGTTAACAAGTTTTACAACAAACATTTGTTAACCATCATTCTGCCAAACCTTAACAAGGATTTTATCGTCTCAAAGCTAATTTGGAGCCGAATTGGATTATTTCATAACTCTTACAGAGAAAAATGATTTTGAATTTAGATTTCTTTTCGTACTGAAATTAGCATGGGCCATTCCTTATTCCCATGCGAGAGCAAACATGCAGAGCATCGAAAAAAATCGGCTGGCAAAAATTTGTTCGTAACAATTATAACTTTGAAATAGATTGCAACGGATGAGCCCAGTCTCTGTCCCGTTGCGAAAAGATGTTCATACAAATAAACACCAAATTAAATTGTGCAGCTAAAAATGTTGGCCACTGGCATGTGTTCGATGACCGAACAATAGGACCATTCAAAACAGCAGCTAAATGCGCTAAATCAAACAATACGCATCACTTCGCGTTACGTACATAACCAGAATTCAATGCATTTCATTCATTGCAAGCACCGACGTTTCTTACGCTTTCGATGTGTGTCGAAAAAGTATTGAGTTTGTGTTAGGATGTTGGAGTTTTGAGTGAAGAGTGATTGCAGTGGGCCTCATATGTCTTATAGAAATGTCCGTATACAATTCGAATTCTAATCGTCTTACTTGACTAGCATTTTTATTTTTGTTCTCTTTACCCTTCTTTGCAGAGACTTTTTCAAACTATTAAGTATAGTATCACAGTTTGTAGTATACTGGTAGAAGGATACTATTTCATATAAAGTGGATGAGCGTGAAAGAGAAATCCATAGCAGTGTGCAACTGCACTGTGTCTCTTTCATTCTCATGCACTTTATGTGAAATAGTATCCTACTGCCAGTATTAGAAGCTGTAAGTCTATGGTGATAAGTATGAAACAGTCTCTGCTTCTCTCTCATCTATCTGCCATTCATTAAAGTTCCAAGCACTCCATCAACAGCAAAAGTGCGATTTGCTCTTGCAATTCATTTGAATTTGATTTTGAAACCGGCAAGAACAATGAACACCATTTGTTCACTTGATGTCCGTCCATCGAAGAGAAAAAAAATTAAAACAATCAACAAGTTTCAGTCCCCCCAAAAAATGCTTGAACAAAGAACAGAAATTGCCCCGAAGATTTATGATTCGATTGATTTCATTTTTGTGCCAATTCCGTACAAACAAATGAAGGTTTGCCGATGATCGTCAGATGTATTCGTTTAAAAAATTTATTGTTTGTTAAGCTGCACTCTATGGAGTACAAGATTTATGCATTGTATCATTTTTCCTGGGGGCATTTTATGATCAGAAATTTGCAAAACATTTGCGGAATTTGTAAGGCATTTATAAGATATTTTAACAAATTCAATCGCACAAATACACGTTTCACAACAAGACATGTACAAGTGAGGCTAGTCCAAAAGGGTAAGATGCTCATTATTATTATTCTCCAATTAATATTTATTTCAAACTTTTTTGATATGTCCACAACGATATTTTAAATGTGAAAAGTGTATTTTAAAGGAAATGAAATCTATCTTAAATGCGATTTATTTCAGTTTTTTTATAATGCAATGGAGTCATCGTTGATTGGTGTGACATCTGTGCATTTGCCATACAATCTTTAACATTTGTGGATATGCGTGAAAGTATTCCATAAATTGTATCTCATTCATAATTTATTCTCAGCGTGCATCCAAGTGATGAGTGACAAATATCAGCGACAGCTCTCGTATCGCTCATTGATTTATTATTCGGGCTGACTTCAATCGATTTGCATTCTGCAAACACAATACATAAAAGTGGACAAAGGTTAACGGCGTTGTTCTAGTTGTCAACTAAATATTGCATGAACAATTCAGTTTCAACCTTTTTCTATTTCGAGCCAATTTCAATGATTTTGAGAGACGATGCTCACATGAATTAACAGAAATTTTGAGCTTACACGAACAAACGCATATTAGTGACGAGAGATTTTACGGAATTCACAAATGGTAAAACTATGACTTTGGATTTTATGTTTCATCTCTCATCTTCGGACAAACTATTCACACAAAATATTTGCCATCCGCTTTTATTCATTGACCATGAATTTGGAATGTACATCGTAGACGGATGAAAGGGGAGTGACAGCGATTTCTCGGGAATTTTCATAATTTGTCAATGAACTTTTGGATTGAAACAGTGACAAGAGTTTGTTAACATTTATTACCCAAATGAATGCCAAGACACCGGTTTTTCGGTCATTGTAAAAATAATAGCAACAATACATACAACACGATCGACTTCAAAGGGAGAAATATCAAATAGAGACAATGCGAATAGGCAATGAAAAGTGCGGAGTAAAAATAACAAGCGCTTACAAGTACGACATGGAATATGACAAGCATGAAATGGCAAACACACGCAGAGCAATTGAGCCTTGAACACAAAGCAGAAATTATTAATTTGTTCGCAATAATAGCACATTCAGAATTCGCAATCATAATCATCTCTAATATTCGAGTGTGTCATTTCATTTGTGAGCTCTAAATAAAAATGGAATAATTGACAATCAAATCAATCGGCGAACCTGCTGGAATGATAAAAACCACGTTTTAACATTGAAAACTGAAGGTAAAATGCATTCTTCGAAGGTACCAGATTATTTCAAGAATTGAAATTAAAGGAACACCCAGCAAACTGTCTTTGATGAGCTATGCTCATCGTGCACTCATGCAGAATGATCGTGAATCTAAATTACAATTGTGATATATCGTATTTTTAATGGGAGAATAATTCTTCTGTTGACATTTAACCCGGAATCTTTCAATGCAATGCATTTTAAATTATACATGAGATTGAGCAAGCTGTGACCAATTCAAACTCAAAAGTGCAGCTTCTACATTGCTAAATAACTCCTGCAAAATATAGGGTATTGCGTCTTGTTCAATCATCATTTAGGTTGGCTCAAGAGGTCTCAATTCTCAATTAAAGGTGAATTTTAATTTAGGGGAATATTGAATTTATCTGATATGAGACTATTTTGAAATAGCAAACATAACTTAATGTCGATTTTATGGAAAAAATATTTATTTTTGTGCATGCCTGAAATTCGAATGAAGCGAAATCAAGAGAAAATTCTTAAATGGCAAAACTTATTGATTTTCCTTCATAAAAAATATGTGACGTAATAATCATAAGATATGGTAATATTTAACAAACGCAAGATATTTTGCCAAAAATTTTAATTTTTAAGAATTGCGGCTAAATTGTGTCTTTACATTCTATTTCTCTTGTGCTTCGGGGGTCGCGTAAAGCCACTGGTCCTGCAAGCCTCTCACCAATAGTCTCTCGTAGAACAAAATTATGTTTGATTTAAAGACTGATACACTCAAAAGGATAAATTTGGTCTATAAATGTAAAATGTTTTTTTTATTTCTCTCATACAACTTGAAATCAATGTGTACTTAAGTGAAAAATGAATCAGTGCCACTCTATATTCAACAAGAAACAATTTAAAATAATTGTATTCGAATGCGATTTTTCAAAAGAAATCCTAAGAATGTAAAAAACTGAGTTTTCATCCAAGCAAAAAAATCCATCTTAAAAATGTATATAGATTTTGATGTTTTTTTGACGAATGACTCTTGATTGAAGTCCGAGCATTTTTCTTAAACTGTCAAAATAATTTGCTCCATTCCCAAGTACTTATATCTCAGAAGTTTGTGTCGATCATTCGATGACTAGTATCATAAACAATCGGAAATAAGGTTTTGTATTCCTTCGAGAAATGGCATTTAATTTGTATTATAATAATTGTGTTATATCGATTACAATTAGTTACATTTCAGTATGATTGACACAACTTAATAAAATCTAAAATGTTGTTGCGCCGCTGAGCCAGTTGTGCATAAATGAATGCGTAATAACGGCCAGCCGATGCGATACAGTCAAGAAGTCTCTAGGGAATACTTAGCCGTCTATCAGACAGCGTATATTATTCGAAATGTGAGTATTTGTGGGCGGAGAATGTCGATTGTCACGAATCTCGGGACGTGCGCGAAGTTGTTTGATTCGATTGGGTCTAGTTGCAATTTCATTACATTCAAATGATGATTGCCTTGATGAAAATGCATTGATATAGGCGAAGCATTTGAAAATTATGTATCCGATAAATTACAGTAAAATGGATAGACAAATCATTAAATGATAAGTGTATGTCTCATGAGATGATTTATATGTGCTCTTTGTGAAGCGCATTCCATTGAATTATGGCCGTCAATGTGAATTCTAGAGCCGAGTCCATTGTTGCAGTTGAACGATGAGACCGAGAAATGATTACAAATAGAATCCGGATTCAATTTGAGTTATTTGATTTAACAATATTCAATATTTAATAAATACTAGTAAATTGTAGTGTGGTTAGACCTGACTTGATATTATAATGAACTGCAATTAATTGCATTTGAATTTATTAGAAAAATTTATGGAGATTTGCGTCTGAGTGCACGGATTTTGCCTCATCTAGAAATAAATTCGGTATTTTTTTTAGTGACGATGTTGCATGTATATGAATTATATTGATAAAAATGATGTGATATTTAAAAAAATGGCAGAACTTTGGGTTGTTATGCGATAAATTGATGCAACATTATATTGATTATGCCAAAGCGTTAAAAACCAATTTACATATTTATATTGTTCGATCGATTTGGTTGTGCTTTTTGAATTTGAATGCGTTTGAAAGGATTTAATTTTGAGAAAATATGTTTGGTAGCATATGTCCACAAGAACTGTGCACTGGCAAATCGATTTTTATTGAAAGCATATACATTCGGACGCAAGACTGTATAAGTGCATGGAAAATTGGAATCAGGTAAGCGAAATACGAGAAAGAAGAAAGAATCCGATATCGAAAATCATTCCAAAACATATATCCATTCGTTCAAAGGAAATCATGTTCAAAACACCTATTTTGATTTATTTAAATAAATGTGCAAATTACACATTGATTTTACAAATCTGTTTTCGCGTTGGCTCTTCGTAAAGTTTGTTGTGTGTTTTGTTTTCGGCTAGAGATACACATGGCGCTGGGTGTGTTGTTTAAGCAATAAACGATGACTACATCAGGAACCGTCAGGAATAGACATTTTGAGCACTCGAATTGAAATTGAGAGACGCTGAACGAAGATTTTTCAATTGTGTGCAGCTGCTTCAACGGTGATACAAAAGGAAGAGTTTTCGATTATGAAAAATGGATACGCAACGATAATCCAAAACGCAAAAAATCGAATTTCAAGACCCGGCATTCCAGTTAAATCAACATTAAAGCCAAATATCCATGGTTTGAAGCTTATGATATGTATTTGGCGGAATCAACTAGGTGTGGTGTATTATGATCTGCTCTAACCTAACGAATCACAGGAGATTGAATACGTGAGAATACGGTAAAAAAATACTCGGGAACACCGAAATGGGAAGTTCCAACCCACCTGCCAAATAGCCCAGGCATTGCTACTTCTTTTGTTTCGATCGATGACTCAAGGCCCGTCTGAAAAAATGGATCGATTCTTGAATTGCCTCAAAAGATGAGTAGTTCTTTTGAGCTTGTATCTATAGTTTACGGACTGAATGTACAGACTGTAAATTGCTAGGAAGATGGGAAAAAATAGTGGCTAGCTATGGACAATACTTATCATGAAGTGAAGCCATAATTTTGATTAAAAAACGATGGAAATTAATGTATATTCCGCATGCAATGTCGAGTTGTATGCAATTATGATCAATCTGTTATTTTGATGGTTCGTTTCGTTCGTGTTGTTGCTAGATTTCGTGGTCTTTTCCCTCTCTCACTCGCTCGCTCGAAACATTGTGTTCTTTGAATTACTATGATTCCACGTGCTCGTCGCGCGGTTCGGGCTAATTTTATTTTAAATTGCACGTCACTGAACGAATCCAACGAAGAGAAAAACGCGGCGAAACCGAAATTAGTTTCGATTACATAAAAATTGAAAACTATTTGTTAGAATGGCTGTCTGCAATGGAAACGCGCATCGTTCAAATTCAGACAGAGTGCATCGAAAATCGGTTTAGTGTGAATCTGAATAGTCATTTCGGTGTGAGTCCAAAGCTATTTCAGCATGATATTTTTTTCTTCTGAAGATCCGTAATAATCGTTACCTTTTCTTACCTCGAAATTGCCCGAGACTCACACTAAACAGTTTCAAGATTGAGTGTTATGTTCTCACCGAGAAGACAAAAATGACATTCGCATTGCAAAAATGGAAAGATGTATCGAATGCCACACAAAAAAATTAAAGAAAAACGATCAAATTTTAAATAAAAATCACAGCATTAAGTGTTTGTGCAATGGAATCCACTGTGTGGATCATCGCGAATCTATTTCCAATTCGTGCCTTTCGGCAAATCAACTCAATGAAATTGCTATATATTGTTACAATATGGATTATCGATGCTAAATCGGATTGTTGTTTTTGTTCTCCATTGCTTGTTTTACTCTACCCACTTTAAAAAAAATTTCGTTGCATTTAGTTTAAACTAAATCAAAATATTATTGAATAAATGCCAAATTCATAATTCATACGAATGTTGCTCACACACCTCACATTGCTCACCTATATACGTGACAATTTGTTAAAAAGTCGAAATATTCATTTCAACAAATTGCCACACAATTAATCGAATGAACGCGCGAGTCCATTGAATATTTAAGATTAAATTAGCACATCTTGCGCGCGCGCACGCAGCGAGCGATAGCAATATGCAAATATCTGAATGCCACAAATGATTGAAAGATGCATTTATGCACCTCGGATAGATTTCCATATCAAACGATGAGCGATTAGAAGCGAAAAGCTTTCGTATAACAAATTTGTTCCGCCTCTTTCTAACAATCGATAGGCCATCCCATTCTGAGACTCTATTGATATTTACACAATTTCAATCTGAAAAGTTTATGTGAAACAATAAATATGTACAAAAAAAGAATATTATCATAAAAAAATGCATGTACACAGTCTACGATGTAATTCGGATTGTTTGGCAAAATAAGCTTCAGATTTTATGTTATTAAGTATTCAACATTTCTTAAATCGACAATAATCAGTCGAAAGTGAGGTCCCATCGATATCAATATAGCCAACGAAGCTGTTTTCCATTTCATATTACATTCACACTCACACATTTCATGTACAGCAGTGCACTACCACGTGCCAATCATCTAAAGATAGTTACCCTAGAAGACATGTATAGGCCATCATGTAGTTCGCGTAATGCGAAAATTAAATAATGAACTGAAGAATTGAAGAACCTCGAAGGTGTTTAGCAGTTGAATAATACAATTAGCATAAATTAATTTAATGGTAATTTATAAAAATTGTACTGACCATTTTTAACTGTTTGTTGTGTGCGAGCGAGCGCCGTTGCCTATCCGTTTTCTTCACCGCGTTTCTCTCTTCCTTTCTCTCTCTTACATGCTCAACCTTCTCAAAAGGCATTCAATGCACCAATTTTATCAGTTTTGATTGACAAATAGTATAAAACTAAAGTGTGGGAACACTCAAATGAAATATTATGCATCAAACGAATTGGAAGTGACCTATTGCTAAAAATGCATCAAGCCGTACATCATACGCGTTATGGTTTCGAGTTTTAACTTCATGCGGCTCGCTAGCGATTCAATACAAATCCAACATCATTGCTAGCCTATCCTTGACTCAGTTCAGCCAAACGGAAATAATGCTTCTTTTTTATCACACCTTTTCCATGGCACAAACACTATTTGGTGAGTTCGCTGCAACAACAATAACAATGTTGCTGTTTATTACAATCTAGATTTCAATGGTCAGCACTTCTTTGTTTTCCTTGCTTGGTTCACAGAACTTTTTTTGCAATTGCGATAGTAACATTCAATGGAACATGATTCACTTAACATCATTATTATGCCATTACACCCACAATTTTTTAAAATTTATTTGAATGACTGCTTTAAATTCAAATTTTGAATATTTCATGCATCTCTTGCCATTAATTTTGGACATTGAAATCTCAATGATTGCAAGTTTCAACTAAGCGAATGAGATCATAAAGAAAGTGTCTTGCAATCGCAACATTTTGATCAGCGTGTTTTTTCTTGGACAAACATAGAGAAATGTGAAAACAGTGATTCGTCATATAGCATTTTTTATTACTTATTACATTAGAATTTCTCCTTTGGCATTCATGGATTGAAGTGTCTTAATATTTTCAATTGAATTTACTAATTATTTTCGAATGTAATTGAATCGGTGGGAAGAACACTTACACTTAGATTATTCCTCCCAAATAGTTATAGTTTCAATATTTTCCCTATCTTATCTGAAGGTATGTTTTCTTCCCACCGGATCAATTAGCTTTCATTTTTTCATCAGAATATATAAATTGTGTCGAAAATATGCTTCATGCATTTACATCAAGCATCTCTCTATTCTCTCACCTATTTTTAAAAGTTTATTATGTCAATGTTTTGATCTATCACGCATCATCTTAAAATTTTGTAGACCAAATTAAAATCTTTCCGCTGTTTTCAGTGGATTGCCGAGCAATAGAAAAATGACCGTTTTTGTGCGGCAAATGGAAAATATAGCAAAATTCTTCACTTCACATTGAATATATTCATCCATTGGTTAATTATTATAAAAATAAATGGTGTGTACGTAAAAGAATTGTCTGTGCCATAAAAAACGCTTGAGAAGAGGTTTCATTTCTGTCCGTAACTGGTGGGTATGTTCAGCCACTAAATTATGTATATCTTCACAATATTTTAATGGAATGTAATGCAATTTATTGCGCATACATTTTATGCTCGATTGCATATCTCTTTCAATTTCTAGATGCACACCAACAATGATGATTTCAAAAATGTTAATTTTTGTTACGTAATTGACGTTTAATTCTCGCCGACCATTTTTTGGGCTTTCTAATTGTTTTTCCATAAATGTTTCGATTTATGAATATTGTTGTTGTTGTCTCGGCTTTCATTGAAAATGACTTTGAGCAGACATTTATATATGGATGCAATGCGCAGTTGCGCACAAATGAAATGCAATTCTCTCGATGAATGATCTGTTAATGGCGTAAACTGGTGAAGGCAATTTCTTTCAATTTAACGTGAATGCACTTGTTCTAAAAGCTTTTTAAGCAAATAATTGTTTTATTCATCTTATGTCTGCGCTTTTACGATTTCAAATGCAAAATAACTAAATACATGTCATAAAATAAATTTTCACAGGCAAGCAGAAAGTGGTTGGTGTCAAATACTATCCATGAAATATTTTAATCACGTTTGATGTTTGTAGGAGTGAAAAATATATTTATCACTGCATGAGATAATCTTCAAAATTGAATGCAATTTGATTCTCGCTCAGAAATGAGGCAACATTTAATTTCAATATCGGAGAATTTCTTTTATTATTACGATGTGAACTATGACGATATTAACTTGAATTAGTTGATGGTTAAACACATAATTTTAACTAATATTTCGATAAAATGGATAATTTTTTACGGTAAAACATATTATTTTCTATTTTAACGGGAATACTAACTAAAATATTCAAATATATGAGAAGCTCCATGATCTTCTATATGAGAGCTCAATTCGAATGGCCAGTCGTTTTATCTACAGCTCAATGCAGAAATAAAAGCTCTTTTCGTGACAATTTGCAGCATTTGACCACAAAAACTCAGTCCATGCTACAAACAAGTTTTTCAATGTGAATATTTCAGTTTGACCGAATTAAATTGGTTCCCTTTTGATCCTAAATGATAAAATGAGACACCAATACGTTTCTATAATTTACAGTCTTCGTGTCTAATAGGCTGTTCACGAACACGAACTGTGTCCGGTGAATCCGTATAATTATTATTATTTATTTCAACATGATTTGCAAAGAAAGAAAAAGTGACCCTTTCAAACTTTGAAACAATAAATAATTGCTCATAATTCTTTTTGCCCACTCACTATTAGCTTACTAAACATAATAAAATACTGAATTTTTTTAATAAATATAAAGTAAATAAATAATAAATAAATTTCAATGACTGGCATTCTCTTAAATCGTTTCTACATTGTGCACATTTTTGTTGTGCGAGTGTGTCAATTGACAAGCCGTGATATCATATTCCCGGAAAAAGGATTATTTGAATTGAAATAGATGGGAAGAAAACGGCGTAGCAATATTATTATACTCAAATAAAAACCCACATTATTTTGACGTTCACAATGAATTGGTGTTTGATGTGTACTGCAATTCGCATGCATTTGTTCGCGTCATACACATTAATTTCTACACTTAAATATAAAAGAAGTGAAATGGCACAGAGTTGGTGTGAGTGCATTATAAGCAACACACCAATTCATTTTGAACGTCGAATTGAAGTGAATTTTTACTTGAATATCATTTCATTTCATCTAAATTAGGCATGGAATTTAGTTAAATTTTGGTGTTACGAAAACATGGGAATATTATGCCATCATCCTCCTGAACAGTTTACGTTCCATTAAGTGAGAGTGAAAAAATATGATTAGCAACAGTAATATCAAAATAAAACACTCACCCGGAAAGACATAAGCGTAAAACGTGTTGTTGGGTTTGGTTCTCTCTCTCTCCCTTTCCCTCCCAACAGTCGATGGTTTTTGACATACAAAAATGCATAGTCGTGTTGAGTTTTTTATATGAATTTCATCAGAAAAATCATATTCTGTTACGTGATTTGTTTGAAGTTTGTGTATAGCTTGATTTATCTTCGAGCAATCAGCCTATTTTCATGAAATACATACTCCTCCTTGTGGCTCGAAAGATCCTACATTTCAAATAAAAATATTGAATAATAATCGACAGCATGTTGAATGCTTTTCGTTTAACCCAAAATGATCGAAATGTAGCATCATTTGCCCCTCAGCTTCTTCACGGTTTCCCGCTCAATATTTGAATAAAAACCTTAGATCATACATTATGACTTCGATTTGATTCAAATTTTTAGATATGCTCGATCAGAACTGCATTTGAATTTGATGCTAAACAAGTCAACGAATAGAATCAAGAAATGCAAATGTCAATCGCTTCCGATAAATGGAACTATTTCAATAATAATATTGATTATTATGCAGTTCGAACAAAAACAATCTTAGCTTAAAAAGCGTGTATCGATTATGACTACGTGACAAACGATTATCGCTATTCTGTGTAATATGAGTGATAAAACTAAATCAATTTGTTCAGCACACAAACACACACATCAGGCGATCCCATAGTGGCTGCATCACCACAAACGGTGTACATTTAAATTGTAGCTAATGCAGCAATTTTAATGTTATAACATTTAAATAAAATCGAATTGCGTTGACCGTAGGGCACATATTTTAGCTATTACACGTAATCGGTGTAATTTCTCAAATTCCAAACTGACTGACGACATGGGGGATGTGCATTTGATCTCGTTTAAATGCAAAATCTTTCTCAGATGGCAATTGAGGATGAAAAATGTTATATGGCACATAAAAATTACCCAGTTTGTTCATGAGTTTAGTGCTTTCAAAAAACGTATCGCTCGCGGTAAATCATCCCTCGAACTGAATTTTCAAAATGAAATGATGTTATGTGATAATGATTTATACTCGAAGGGGAGAACAAGTACTTTATCAAAACGACCGAAAAAAACCAAGGGAATATCATCATAACCGAAAGAAATATTGAGAGAGAGAGAGTAAGAGAGAAACATAGATACTATTATTACGTTGTGAAGCGCGGTGAAGAGAGAGAAGCTTCTTTTCGTTTATATTTCAATGTTTTTCAATATTTTTCGTTAATGAATAAGACACTATTTGACTACTTGCATGCATTCTCCTTCATTGTTTCTCTTGCATTTAATCACATTTCCGAATCGTTTACAGCGATCTCTGAGAGGCCTTGAGTCAATTGAGGAACTGTAAAGATGAAGCCCGCACAAGCAATGCAATTAATGATTTGATACTTGTCTTGATTAGCTTAAAGAGCAAATTATCAGCAAACTGCGTGCTGCATTCAGGTTTTTTGAGAAAATAAAATGTTTGCACACCAAATTGGCTGGTCCTAATTGGCCGGTCCACCAATATATATATATATACAGGGTGTTTCTAAATTCCATGTCGATATTTATACCACGTATTACGGGACTCAAGACCTACAACATTTGTTCTAGGACTTTGGCCAATTCGCCCATTTGGGGGTAGAAACTGGTCCCGATACACATTGACCCCCAATCCCATATGTTGAAATTGCACTCATACAGAAGGTCATTCTGAGCATATGCCAAACAGTAGAAACAAATGTAATAGCGCATTGGAAAGCTGTTGACTTGCCCTTCATTTTACATATGGACCTTGGGTTGAGTGCCCTTTCTAGGGGTAAAAATTAACCCAAGTGAAAAATTTTGAAAAAATCTGAAAAAATCATGAAAATAGCGGTTTTTCTCGAAAAAATACGTTATTAAGGTACTGATTTCTGTCCATAAATGGAAAATTCGCCTCATTTTAGGTCGGTATGCAAATTTCCAGACCCCAGATTCCCCTTCATTGGAGCATAGGGGAGACCGTTTTTGGCCAGATTTGGTTAAATTTTCGATTTTTTTAAATATGGTGTATCTCAATACATGCTGAAAATATCGCTTAACTGTCTTCTAGAAAATGAAAGTATTCATCAAATGCTACAACATTGCAGAATCAACAAAATTAAATAAACCGATAGGCGGCGCTGTAATTAATGTTTACATTTACATTGTTTTGGATAGTTTCCTGTTGGAAAACTTTTGATTTTCTTTTGGCATGTTGTAGAGGACATCAAGATCTACAATAAATGTTCTAGCAGTTTGCCCAATTCAACACTGTGAGGATAATAATTGACCCCGATAAACCCTTGCCCCGTAGTTTCCATGTCGTGAAATAGGAGTCACACAAACGAGTCAATTATGAAGTCAATCATTTTCTAGAAGACAGTTAAGCGATATTTTCAGCATGTATTGAGATACACCATATTTAAAAAAATCGAAAATTTAACCAAATCTGGCCAAAAACGGTCTCCCCTATGCTCCAATGAAGGGGAATCTGGGGTCTGGAAATTTGCATACCGACCTAAAATGAGGCGAATTTTCCATTTATGGACAGAAATCAGTACCTTAATAACGTATTTTTTCGAGAAAAACCGCTATTTTCATGATTTTTTCAGATTTTTTCAAAGTTTTTCAATTGGGTTAATTTTTACCCCTAGAAAGGGCACCCAACCCAAGGTCCATATGTAAAATGAAGGGCAAGTCAACAGCTTTCCAATGCGCTATTACATTTGTTTCTACTGTTTGGCATATGCTCAGAATGACCTTCTGTATGAGTGCAATTTCAACATATGGGATTGGGGGTCAATGTGTATCGGGACCAGTTTCTACCCCCAAATGGGCGAATTGGCCAAAGTCCTAGAACAAATGTTGTAGGTCTTGAGTCCCGTAATACGTGGTATAAATATCGACATGGAATTTAGAAACACCCTGTATATATATATCTTACATTTACCGTAGCGAATGTTTGAGGACAATACCATATAAATGTTCCGCAACTCAACGGGTTTCAATCGATTTTGAACGTAGATGAATAATTGTATTCTTTTCCTACCGAACATTGATAAGCCATCGATTTCTTGAATACTACACTCATTAAATGAACCCGACAATACACTCAAAAAACATAAATTTTTTATCTCTTGAAAAGTACACCATCGTCGGATCTTCATCTGAAAAATCATCTCCTCAAAAGTAACGAAATCAAGTAAGTTGTGAAATTCACGTTAAAACACAATTCGGGGGTCAAGTGAGAAGTGCTAATTAATGGTTTACAGTGACAGCCATTACGAACATGTGTGAAGCGGCTATAATTTTGTTCAAAGAATGCAATCTTCATCGCGTTGTCCAAATAATGGCTTGACACTTGAAATATTAACGAATAGCTGTTTTGAAATATGAAAGAATCAATTGCCGACTGTTTACTTCCTTAATTATATGCCTTAAACACGATACGCGTGCATCGGTTTTATCAGACATTACCATATATGTCCAAATTGCCCTTCTCATGGACCCCTTTTTAATACTCTGAGCAAAGCTTTGATTTTCTTGGCTGGTATTTGATCATATTTATGAAACTATCTGTTTACTCAGAATTTGTGTAGTGTTAAAAAGTATGTATCACTCTTCGCCATAAATTTTTTGAGGCACAAATTGAATTTCCACAAGTATTTATTTTACGTAATTTACGCTATAAGAAAATCCCAAAATGTTGTGAAATAATAAGTAATCAAATCTTTTGCTGAGTCCAATATTGATAACAAAACACACCAAGTAAACTCGCATGATAAAGATGCTTAATATGAAGATATAAGCCCATACGGCACAATATTGCACATCCAAGATTTATACAAATTCCTCAATTTCATGACCATTCGCCAGGCAGAATGTAATGAGAACACTGCAAAACTCTTTCCAAAAATAAATTCACACATACTGTAGTTAATGGACCCTTAGTCCAATGTAATTAATCGGCGGAACCAAAAACCATTCTTGTGCCTGTGCAATATTGGCTGATTTCATAACCGATGACAATAGACTCAGCTATTGCATACTGACGTGCTAAAAGAAGCGTTTTGGAAGATCAAACCACGATGTGTTTCATACTTTTTTCTACATTCATCGCGAAAATGAAAAGAGAAGAAGAAATAAATCCACCGAATGTGAATATAAATCACTTGAGCAATTGAACCGCGAAAAGTAAATGGTATTAGAATAAAAGAAATAAGAAAAGGCTCGGTTGAAATTTTATGAGCTGGGCATCTAGTTTGACCTTTCTGCTTGCTTACTTCAGTCTCTACTATGGTGCATCAGAGTGTGGCCGCAAGAATGCGCAAGCAATTCGAACTGCATGCCATGTTTGTTTGTTTTGCCGCACATTGTTTCAGCTCTTTGTTCCACTAACGGAACTTATGTGATTGAAAGTCAGAATTATGACGGCAATTTTCTTGCTGTCATGAATTACTCCAATTTAAATAGTTTCGTTGTTTCGCCTCATTGTTTCTCTCGCTGTCGTAAGAACCATATGGCGGAAATTGATATGCAAACTATTTCTCCGTATTCTTTATCCAATGGCCGCTATCGATTTAGAAAAATAACATTGTTTTGTTGTTGTGAACTGAGCAGTTATGACTCGTGGAGTTACTGAGTAGAGTCATTTTACTGAGTGATAGAGAGCTCTTCTTCACTCATTTAATATCAACAAAACAATGTGAAAAATCAGATTTCCAAGAAATCAAATTTCCTTCTTGAATGAAGAAGAAGAAGAAGCAGTTTGTGCACATCGATTGGGTGGATTTCGATAGTCAATTCTAGGGGATTGTAAGAACGAAAAACCACCCGAAACATACTTTCATTTACACGAACAATTCAAACTTATAATATTGAATGCTATGATTAATAAAATCAAATCATAAAATAACGAAAATTGTAATTTGTTGAAAACGTCTTACATATATACGAAATTGCGGTTCGTCGCACGATTTTCAACATTTCAAACATCCAGTTAAAATGGAAACGGATCAATAGCACATATTATGTAATTTAAAAAAACTCAGTTTATCGACTGTACAGAGTAAATGGTAGACTTAGTTTGCATTGCAAAAGTAATTGGATGAGTTGTGAGTGGATGTGAAACAAGTTTTCACTTATATTTCGATGCTCATTCCTCAAAATCTTTCCTTCAGATCAGAGCTGTCCAAAGAAATTGAATTGTATTAAGTATGAAATTAAATTAAGAAACATGTTTTAATGCGAGTTTTCAATTAACATTATAGAATTAATCAATCATTTAGGCAGTTGAACGGCGGCTATTTGTTTATCATCGCAACGAAGTTTTAAATTGTTCATACCACTTATCCAAAAGATTACGATTAAGCCATTTGAATTAACCTTGCGAATCTTTTTTATATTCCTCCTCTGGATGATTATATCATGCTGATGCAGTCTTAATCATCTTACGGGTTTATTGCTTAAGAGCTATAATAATTGCAATCGATACATCTATTGGTTTCTATTTCGATGCGACTTTTACATCAGTGTCGATGGTTTGCATCATATCGATTTGGTTTATTGGAAAAATGAAGCAATGAACATGATTTATTTTCATCGTTGTTGATTCTGACTCCTCTCAGGTTACACCTCTCTTTTTACACCGATGCTGATTCCAAATGGTGAATTACTAGTTTTAAACAAAAATGTGACATACTATATTCGCGGTAAGTAATGCGCATATGAAAGGCACATAAATAATAGAATCACTGAATGTAATACATTGAACGTGTTCCATCATCCAAACATTCCAACATTAGAAAAGGAGATATTTCCGCATTCACAAGTAACAACACACATAAAACCAAAGTACGATAATCTCGTGCTTCATTCTTACAAATTCTGCCATTGTAAGAAGTCAGTATAGATGCCATAATAGGAAGTCTGCATAAAAACTGTTTGACAGATCTCATGACATCCTAAATATATATATACTGGTAAAGTGGCCATATTTGGACCTAGTCTCTAATTACGATCTAACTGCTAAAATGAGCCTTATTGCACATATAAATAAAGGCTTGGATCCGAATTTGGTGCATAAAAAGTTGAAGGTCCAAATATGGCCACTTTACCCTTACATTGAAGTTTCCGCGTACTTTTATACATACCAACTGGACGGGCTTCTTAGACATTTTAGTTTTGAGTGTGAACTAT
Source organism: Obolodiplosis robiniae (assembly GCA_028476595.1). Classification (NCBI taxonomy): domain Eukaryota; kingdom Metazoa; phylum Arthropoda; class Insecta; order Diptera; family Cecidomyiidae; genus Obolodiplosis; species Obolodiplosis robiniae. The sequence goes on along the minus strand of CM052017.1, from coordinate 10,876,336 downwards.
TTGAACTATTGGTGCCAATCATTTTAGTACTTTTAATTGACTTTTATCGATATGTTGGAGAATTTTCAGGCCTATCAATCAAATGAATGATAATATTGAGTGAATATTATGATCACGTCATAAAATTCCTGGATTTTGCTAGTAAAATTTCAAAATAAGAAACAGAAATGTATTTATGAACGCAACAAAAACATTTATTCCTCAGCAAAATCCGCGCTCCTTGATATTTTTTAAAAAAAAACTATTCTCTGAAAACCTTTGCGCGGGGAACTAACCATAGACAGCACCACATCTGTGGTGATGTTCAGTGACAGCTCAGTTTTTGGTTAGATCCCCGAGCATAGTTTTCAGTAGGGATCGTAGTCTATGTGCAAAAAGCACATAGTCTGCATATGTGCATTTGCATGCATATTCTTTAAAATGTGCTCCGGCTACCACAAACACGGTGCGTGCGGCACCAACCTACCGCAATGAAACAATCCGCCACGCTTCACTTTTAATAAGCAAACACTTTCTTGTTTGAATTTTTATTAAGTTTGAATTTTTATTTAGAATACTTTATTTAGAAAACTGAAAAGTATGAAATTAAAACGTTAAAATTATTTAGTTTTGCATACACTATGTGTTTTGAGGAGTCAACGCAAGTCGCATAGCGCATGCCGCTTACAATCGATACGGACCCGTGCACGGGACGTGCGCATGGTAGCACAAAACGGAGCACACCAATTGCACATTTGTGTTCATATGCATGCACATAAAAGATGTGCTCGTTTGTGCGCATGTGCTAATGCTCTGGTTTTCAGAGTCAGGGCGGTGAAGCGAAGAGACTACGCGCCCTACCGCGTTTGTATGATCGTTTATTTTGTTTATTTAATCAAAAATTATTGTAAGACATGCAAACATTTATCTTATATCTGACTGAAGTGCATGACGCTGCTGCCACGTTTTCCAACGTTAAATGTGTTGATGGAGGCTTCATACAGAAGTGACGGACTTTATATTTGCTGATGTACAAAAAATATCACAATCGATGTGAATACGCAACCTACGCTGTAGCCGCACTCATGTGCCGTATTCGAATATTATCTATGTTACACACAAGATAGTAATATAGTACTAATACACACGCGCAATGGGTTAAAGGCACGTTAACACTGACATTGGTGACATTCACACCCATACAAGGTGAATCCTACTAACTTTTCGATTTTCGGGGTCAAAATGAATATTTTGTACTGGCGGTAATCCTAATTTTTATTCGAATGACTTAAACATTAACCAGATCCTGATAGTCTCATCATGATGATGTGAAATAAATATAGTCACCATTAAAAAATATTCGCTATCATCCCCAAAAATTGGTGGTTAACACGAAAAAAACCACTTATCTCTGGGTCTTAATTTTTTTATAAAAAACGTAATACTCAAAGTTACAATACAAGAAAATAATGCCAATACAAATTTGTAGCAACCAATGAGAATTCCGTAAACCCGTAGACTTTCGGAAAATGTGTGGAAAAGTTAGATTTACGTAGATAAAGCCATTTATTTTTTTTATTTTTGCGATCAGACCATCAGAAATACCCGATTTGCCATATTATATTTTATAAGTACATATGTTTTGGCTCCGTACTATTCACTACAGGGGAACTTTATATGGAACTTTCGGAAACGAACAAATAAAACTGCGGAAAACGCTATTTAGATCTTCAGAACATCGGCATTTCACATCCAAATGAACCCTTAACATTTATGATACATATATGATTCAAATTCATCGAATAAAGTGAATTTGGCAGAAAATGGTATTTCCAGAATAGTGATTGATTTAAGACGTTTTTAACTTTAGCTACAGTTGAGTATTGCCATCAATTTTGTGCAGATTAAACACAGATAGACATTCAAAAATGTCCCAAAAGAGCCGACTGGCTGGGTGAAAAAATTAGCATTCTGGGTGTTTAGCATCCCATCAATGTAATTGAATATGTATTCTGTACGATTGATGACCGTACAAAAATTAAAATAATAATGAATTGTTCATGTAAGTTCAAATGAATTGGTTGAATCGATTTGAATGTTTCAGTTTTTTGACATTTTGTACATTGTTCGAACAACTGTGTCCTTTTGATTTGGTTTCATTCAATTACATTAATATAAAACTGATTTAATAAATAATAAGTTGAATGCCTGAGAAAAAAAACGACTCAAATCTTTCCAACATGGAAGTCTGAAGCATAGAAAAGATACACGCATTACTGAAACTGAGAATAAAACTTTGCAATATCACAACTGAAAAAAAAAAAATTCACAAGAATGAAACATCCGAGAAGATCACATGAATATTTTCCAATTATCAGTTTTTCGTATTCTGAATTCAAGTTTCATTTCAACGTAAGTTGAAAAGAAATTACATTGAAATGAAACTTGAATACAGAATACGAAAAACTGAAACTTGAAAAATATTTTATACACCACTATTTATCAATTTGAAATGAATCAGATTGAATTCGAGTATTGACGTCCAATCAGTAGACAAATCAGAAAATAATTCTATCCATAGCTAAAGACAGAAACTCAAGGGAGAAAGTACTAGATTCTTGCAATGTAGTACTTTCCCTCATGCAAAAACCATTGTGTCGATGTTCGAGAACAACAACAATTACGCCGTCAAACGCTATACGAACACTTACAAATGGATTCAATTAGTTTTTACCTCTAGATTTTACTATGGATTGTATGACAAAACGACCCAAAATGATGAGTTACATAAGGTCGTCAGATTCAATGTGACTGTGAATAATTCGAATAAAATTTTATTTGCCATACAAAAGTAGTAATTATTTTTCGATTTTGTGATGCGATACAGAGCATTTTTGGGTATTGTTCCGAAACAAATATTCGAAAAATGTATAATATTCTTCGATCTTACTCAAAACGGTTTCGTCATTTTGTTTTTATTATTATGTTGAATTTCTAGAAAAAGAATTACGCGGATGTATGCACCACAAAGCGGAATCAACCTGTACAATGCAATCTCCGTAAAATCCGTTGTTGAATGTCCCAATTGAACTGAATTACAGTCTCCGTGCATTGGCGGCAGGAAAGGTTATTTCAAGAAAGAACTGCGATGATGATGTCTTTTGTTTTACTAAATTTTTTTGAATGTATAATGAAGACAAAACGCATTGAAACATTATGCAATGCGCAAATTATGGATTCAACTGAAGAGCACCTTAGCCTTTTTGTGTTGCCCGAATAAATAACGATACTTAAATGCACTCTTCAATTTCCATATGCAGATGATATTCCCTCATTTTTATCGAATTCTCTCTTGTTCGAGAGAGCGCATGCGATCGCGGTTCCATTTATGTGTCTTGAAATTTAATTCAACTTATGCAATAAGCAATTTAAATTTGTGCATATTTAAAGCAAACGGCAATAATAGCAAACGTGATAATTTCCACAATAAATCGTTCTGGCAACAGACAGCAGCATTAAATGGAAAAATAAAAAGGGGCGGAGTAAGCGACTGAGAGAGGAGTTTAGAGATGAAAGGTCTATTTCGATTCCCAATAGCATTCAAACAATCACACGATGGCTAGTGTTCGATTGATTTACACGAATTTCATATTTATGAATCGGTCAAAAAACAATAACAACAGCATACAAAAAACTCACGGCTAAATAATCACACGAATAAACTACAAACGGAATTTGACAGACTTTTTATTAGATCGTGTAAGTTTATTGGCAAACGTTGAATTTGCAATTGCAAATTGCCAAGAACGATGAGTTTCATTGACGCCACATCGATGATGAGAAATTACAAATTGTTTGGGAGGACACATCATTTTGTGAATTGACATGCTTCTATCGATGCTGGTTGATCTAACAGATTTTTTTACAGGGAAAATGTTTGGAAAATTGGAAATTGAAGTTAAGAAAAATGCGAGTGAGCTGAATCTGCCAGAAAAAGATTAGAGCAAAAAAATACATAATAGCCTGCAGACACAGCGTATATTAATAATGAAGTTAATCACGTCCATCCCTGATTGACATTCAATCCTAATTACAGAGAATTTCAATCACTAGTGATTTAGATTTTTCATTTTATTATTTTTCGCAAATTCTAAGATTGGATCTTACATATGATTATGAAATCTTAGTCGTGATAATGATCCATTCTCAATCATTGATTAGTATTCGATTTTAGTTTTCGGAAAATGAGAGTTTTGGAGTAAGATTCTTTCCTAGTCATTAATAACATCCGAGCCGAATCATTATTGAGATATGGCGATTATGATGGAGATTTGAATCATTTTGAGAATAACAGTCACTAATGAAAAACATCGACGAAATTCATCAGCAATCGTTCATTCACACAGAGAATGGAATCTTGATCGTCAGCCAAATTGCTAGTTGAGACATCTGTGGTTGAAAAATTTAATATGCGTGAACTTTCAGGGGATATGAATGGTGTGATGAAACTCAAAACTTGGCTCTCGATCGGGGTTTGTGGAGAGGTATTGTTAGGAGTATATGAGGCATTTTGTTTCGTAAAACAGATCAGACGCTGAAACGCAAAAATGGTCTTTAAATGTTGGTTGTTGTTGTTGTTGCTGTTGTTGTTGTGAACTTTCATCCATCCTACCGATTTTTCGAGAAGCAATTAGAGAGACCTGAAATGTTAGAAAAATGTGATTGAAACTCAAGCTCTTAACATATTTATTCGGGCCATCGCAGGATTTTCCAGACGCTTAGTTCTAGTTGAAATGTAGTTTAAATTTGCGGAGATTAAAAAACTGAAAGTCTTTTTGGCTTGCTCACCATTTTCGATAAAAATCACCGTCGTTTTTTAAAGATACTTTTCCTAAATTTTCCATCGTTCCTTGGGAATTTTAAAAAGGATAACTCAAAAAATATTTCCTCTGTTTTCTTTCTGCTTTTTTACTAAATACTAGATTCTAAAAAAAATTAAAAACTAAATATACTGGGTTCGATAATCGATTTCAGCTTATTCAAGATAAACATTGAATCGATTGAAGTGGTTAAAGTTTAATTACCAACATTTTTTTCGATTTAGCACTGTTTCTACGAAAAATATTACCATTTGAAGAAGAATCGTTACGTCTCACAAGTGGCCAATAAAATTGGTTCAAATGCATTGACGTTTAAAAAGCAAATTACGAGCGATTCTCGTGCGAAAATACAGAGTGTGGAAAAGTCACATAGGCCTTCACCCGCACTAGAGATTGTTATAATTCCATGCGTCCATCTTCGATACCTGACTATTGAAATGCATTTGTTCATAAAATGTTATAATTTTAGTTTAACAGGCTCAAGAGTGTACTTACTTCATGCTTTTTAAATCTGTTTGCTTACAGCTGTTGCAGATGGCCAATTTGAATGGTTGCTGTTTTATTTCCATCTCATTCCAATAACGAATTCCAAACCGAATACGATTCATATTTGTACAGGTTATATTGGTGATGTTGTGGTGGCGGCGGCGACAACAACGACGGCAACCGCCGTTTTCATTGCTGCAGTAGTTGTGGCTCAATGATTTCAAGAATACACTCGACGTTAAGATCTGTTTGAGGGTATAAAAGACGGCATCAACAATCAGAGAGTCAACACTCGTCATATTGTCTGTGGTGTGTGCACAACGGAAAAAGGAATATAATAAGCAGCAATCACGAAAATATCCATTTTCCCACGTTGCTGATATTCGTTGATTTTTGATTCACATCAAATGTTCAACAATTTCAATTTGGCCTAAAAAAGTTGTATTGTTCAGTGAAATTATAAACATCTCTTGTTTTTATCACAATCAAAATATTTGAATTGTGTTTTGTGTTCATTTAAAAGATGAAATTCTTTGTAAGTATATTGAAATGTCCGAAAGAAAACTGCTCATTTTAGAGGCGTTTTACTATGATTTTTTGTTATTCTTTTGTGGTCGACAGAAAATTTGACGGTCGAAACCATTTGGTTATATTTCAAAAATAATTTATCATTTGAATATCTCGAAAACGACATTCAAAAAACGTTGGTTGATCCCAAGAAAATAAATCGATCAAACGCATGGAGCAATACAATTCATAAAGCTAAGCGAACGTAACGTATTTTTTTTTTTTTCAAATGAGGTGTTATATTTGGCAAAGTGTTGTTATGCCTAAACTGATTGTTGTCAATCGGCGTAGAAAAAAGTCATAATTATTTTACAATGGTTGCTGTTGTGAATCATTGACCATGTTTGCGGTTCGAAACAATAAAAACAAAAAGTTACTTTATATGGATAGACTTTAAAAATGAACGCATCTTCTATTAATGTTTCGTTGAAGAGCAAAACAATGAATACAACATCAGATTAAATGGTCATTTTTTCGCTCTTTCGAATTCAACCTCCAACGTGTGCAATTATGAATCTCTATTGCGTTTACCTAGTGTCAGACAATTCAAGTGCATGCCGATTAATGAAAGATAACAACATGAAAGATGTGATTTTCTTTTGAAGCATCCGGCTTTGATTGTACAGGAGATGTATCTGTTTCGCTAGAAATAGCTGAAATAGATCAAATGATAATATCTATAAAACGGATTGATTTGTTCTTCATATCGAATTGATTTGGTTTTCTCTCTTTAGAGAAAGTCGTCGCTTTAGAGAAAATTTTGTTTGAAGTTCGACATAAAGATTTCAATCTTTATATTTTCTTTTTTGGAAAAATTGTAAACTAAACTTCAAATTCAATGAAGATTTTAAAGCAATTAAAGAGGAAAATAATGACAAATGAACAATAAACATTGTTTCCTTCGAAAAATTTGAAGAGATAAATTTGTAGAGACATTATCTGCACAACGAATTAAAATATACAAATCACACGTTACAGTAAAATATATTTTTGGATTTATGCTGTTTATCCATGTAACTTACAAAAATCGTGTTCACGATTATTGAAAGTTACATGAATTATCTGCATAGATGTAAAAAATATTGACTATAATGTGTAATTATAATATTTAATTTCTTTGTGTGTAATTTTTCACCTCATCACAAACCATCAGATTGACTTGTTGACATACTAGGCAAAAGCAGAAACACAACCTGCTTACATTAAATCCCAAAAAGAATTACTTTAAAATTTACCGCCAAGTGAGCATCTGAACAATATACACCGATTGGATGAAATTAGAATGGATGGGCCTAATGGAGATAATACTTCTTATGACATGTTGCAAATTCAAAATGTTGTACGTTCCATTTCCAGCCATATTCTTTATCCATCTTCATTTTATACCGGTTTCGATCGCACAACCAATGACCCATACACTGTTATGCCTTAAATTGATTGATTATCACTTGATGCGCATACATACGGTCAGAAAACTCATTATTATTAGCATTATTTAATAGTTTTATTAAAACACCGTTTTTGTATCATTATCGAAATTAGACCAAATTCATATTTCTCAACTATGTTTTATTTAAATGTCATTTAATTCTTTCTCTTGTGTGCGCGCTCGCTCCTTCAATAGGTACTTGCCATTTTTGTTGTCATTAGTTTTGCTAATGCACAAATTCGCCCGATTCTGCAGCAGAGAGACCGTGATGCAGTCATTCTGAAGCAAATCTACGAGCCCAATCCAGACGGATCATATATATACAGGTGCCACTTATAATAATTTCATTTGATTTGATTACGGTTAATTTAATAGCTTTTTATCTGATTTGAATAATCAAAGTTACGAGACGTCGAACGGCATTGCTGCTGATCAAACGGGCTTTCTCAAAAATCGCGGGACTAATGTAGAAGCACAGGTAAATTTTTGTTTGTCGGTCGAATGTTAAGTCAATAAAAACTGTTTCTTGAAACCTTGCACGCCTATTTTATGGCTGTTTATTATATGAATTTGTCGGGATAGTGATCAATTATGTATATGCTTGCCCAATATGTGTTAGAGCTTAGAATTTGTTTTTTATAATTTACAAGTTATTTCGAATGAATTATTGGGAATTTTTTGAGTTTAATAACAACAAAAACACACCTCATAACTATACATTTTAAACACGCCAGCTTATTTATTCTAATTATAATTCTTCATTTTTTCTTAAAAAAAATTCGCTTCCTCAGGTTGTTCAAGGCTCCTATAGTTACACAGGTTGGTTTTGAATGTTTCAAATGTAGAAATTAAAAAGATACATAACATATCTTTGTCTTTACATAGGACCGGATGGAATTCTCTACACAGTGAATTATATAGCCGATGAAAATGGGTTCCGAGCTCAGGTGATTTGAATAGTTTTCTCACGGATTATTCCCATAATTTGATTACAAAAGCGATATCAAAATCGAACGCCAGTGCAATTGTTCCCATTTTTTTGCAAATAATCTAATTTTTTTGGTTTTTTATTAATTTTCTTAACTTTTTCCCTCTCTCTCTCTTTTAAATGTTGTGTTTCATATGTTTTTTTTTCTACTCTTATTTTTTTCTCAATTCTACCGTTTTCTCATTTTTCTCTGATAATTTGTTAATTTAGTCCTAATCCTTTTTTTATCTCTATTCCCAATTTTTCTTCGCGATCAATCAATTCCAATTAGGGAGCGCATTTGCCAACTCCACCGCCAGTGACCATTCGACAACCAATTCGACCATTCGGTTTCTAGAGCAACAACAAAGCGGATTCAATAACCCTGTAAACCCGAACACAATGAAATACCATGATTCTTCCCTAATTTGGAATTTTATTTTAAACCCATGATCGAATGAGCGATGATGCAAATGAATACAGGCAAACTGTGATCAATTTTAATGTGAATGTCCTTATTTTTGTAAAAACAAACTCCAGAATTTGTCTAGCATTTTTATTGTTTGTACACAGTTTAAAATGATGTAAATAAAGTAAGAGTGAATTTTTCTACTGATATTCGCATAAAACGCCTTTTTCTTTTATTCTCGATTGTTTGATGTTGTGTACTTTCATTGCATGTAAATCGTTTGATGTATTTGTTCTAGCTATACGGGCATTTCAATCAGCCAAAATCTTCATCTCGCTCACTAGTCTGTTACTAAATCCAGTTACATGTTTTCAGCCAGCGAGGACAGCAATGGGAGGATAAAAGTGTGGATAACGGTATCTCCTTCGGTGGTATCCATATCCACTTCCGGGACCATAAGCGGGATATCCGTAATCCCTGTAGCCATACGCAGAAGTTGAAACTCCGAACTCAGGTACACCACCAGCCAGTGTTAGATCTGGGAAGGTTGGGCTCGGTGCGGATGAAACCAAACTAATGCCGCACACTACCAACAACAATACGATAAATTTCATTATCACTTTGTTCGTTATTTTTCTTTAACGTTCAACACATTCTTCAACTTCCTCGAACTGAAAGAGGTGATCACATGAAGACAGTCGTGTATATTTTGTGTGAGCGCGGCTTCTTCTTTAATATATCATACGAATGCTCTTGCTTAAGAAATTTCAATTGACGAACTAAATAGTTAAACGCTAACGGTTGAGCCTCAAACACGCATTCGCAACCTTAATCGACCAATTCCCCATATTCTCGTCGCAAAAATTTGATCTGTTAACACCAATTTATCGCGTCAAAAAGATATTTTTGGACATACAGTCGCAATAAACACAACAATTAACACCTTCTACAGTTGTCAGTCATAGCTCTTGGCTCCGTTTGGGAGCGAGTTTCTCATAAATTGAGAGCTCAGCTGCTATCGAGTTGGCTCAGTACGTAAATGCAAACATAAATGACACAACATAAACCCTATGTCAAAGCTTCTTTGATCTTTGACTGAATGACGTATGATTTGGATTGGGTTATATATTTTCATATTTACTGAACCTGCTTAATAGCAGCTGAGCTCTCAACTTAAGAGGAGATGGTTTCCGTGCGAAGCCACGAGTCGTGACTAGAAATTTTGCACCCGATTTCATTGAACGTCTACTGAATGTGAAATTCTTTCGCTTGAATTCAGTTGGCCACTGATAAATTTGTCAGCTGCATGGATATCAGAAATGAATGTGAAATGATTAGACATCAAAACAGATAACAAAAAAGTACTAGCGTATTTAATATTGACAGTCACGGTTGCCCATCGCCTACCATACACAGTGCGTATAACACACCGATTATTCATTGCAAACGTCCGGCAGCAATCAATTAGCTTGATCTCCATTCGATAGATTGTCTCCAATTAATTCAACATCAATTGAATTTTCAAATTAGCGCATTAGAACGGATGTGCAAATACCTATGACCTCTGAGATGCCTCTAAGTAATCTCAAATATGCGAATACAAAGCAGCTTGTCCAAACGACTCTAGACCAAACACGTAACACGGATTATCTACTAATATATTATTTAAATAAGGATAATTATCTGGTGCTGGACATAATTTGATTGAATACACTGACAAATTCTAATTTTTTAAATTAAATTTATTTATTCTCGAAATCGACTATTTCAAAATTATTTTTAAAATTCATGTTTTGTTCTACACAATCTTAGGGAAATCGAATTCGAAGTCTTGAATCTGCTTAATTTGGCCCGGTATCACCTCAAGATTTACATCGTATTGTTGATCAAATCCAATGTAACTGTCCGAGATAATGTAAACCGTATATAAATATCGACCTGAAACATCAATAATTAGCAAATTGATTTCTTGAAACGCATTTCAAATATTTGCAGTCATATATTTACCTGTTTTGTTTGGTGCTGTAAATGTAATTGGGTGAATACTTTTAGTATTTCGGTAGGAGCACCGCTTCAATGCAAGAAGTTCAGCTGCACTTGGATCACCCAATATGAGGAACCAGCCTTCGTCTTTGGCTTTTGAGAACTTCGGACAATGCACTCTTGGAATTATTTGATCATTTTTATGCTTGTCACGGCTCGAACGATACACAAATCTGTGGAAAATCGCTTGAATTGTATACTCCTGAATAGAAAATAGAAAAATTGGAGGAATTCCATTAGATTCATATTATATGGAATCATAAAATGATAAGCTCATTAATAAAATTTGTTCTTTAGCAGCGTAAATAGAGAAGGCTTCCGCAAGGCAAACATTGAAATAGCGCTATATAGCATTTGCTATTGTTGCGTTGAGACGTGCGATCTGTGTGCGATCTGTGTGCTGCGCGCTCTTCGTACAAAGCGGAGATGACGTTTCGATATGAAGCGATGTGAACGCACATACACATAGAAAGATGACCGGACAAGAACGCAATCTTTCTATGTGTATGTGCGTTCACATCACACGTCATCTCCGCTTTGTACGAAGCGCGCGCAGCACACAGATCGCACACAGATCGCACGTCTCAACGCAACAATAGCAAATGCTAGCTATATAGCGCTATTTCAATGTTTGCCGCAAGGGAGGGTTTTCTTGGTGTTTTTTTTACAAAACCCATTCGAGTGATTGGAAAGGAATTCAATATGAGAAAATTAATTGAGAAACCATATTAAATAGCTGACATAGAACCGAATTTGCGATATTTGATATTCCAATTAGTTGATTGTCAGATTGAAGCGGTAGCAATTTTTGTATGTATAAATACATTTTTAATACATTCAACTTAATATATTGAAACTTCCCTGCTGTTGAATATTACTACCATTACTACATCGCGGATATTAATTTTCAACTGCATTGCAGTTTTGATACATGTAAAAATTATTATTTACATATTACTCTACAATTCAAATTGAATATTTTGGTGAGATTTCTAATTTGAAATATACTTTCTATGATACATGGAATTCCAATAATAAATCTGTCTTTTCGACCCTCAAATATTTAAATTTAGTCTTATAGGACTGTTTACAGAAAAATGAGAATGGAGTCGAAGATTTAGATGCACAAAAACCCGACATTTTTAATTCACATTTCACGTTAACATCAGCTACTTAAACAACTGGATAAGATTTAAAAAGTTGCATTGATAACTGTGAATTCATCACTCCACTGAAAAAATACCATAGATAAGATAAACGCAGTGTAAGGATAAACGTTTTTTTAATTTTCAAGCAACATTTCTCGAATAATTGTTGCTCATCTTCGGATATAATGTATGAAAAATCAACAAATGTGTGAAATCTGAATAAAATCGTGGTTCGGCAAATCGAAATCCATACACATCCTATCTTAACATTCAAAATTTATAAAACAGCTCGGAAAAATGTTCCGAATTTTTCTGGGAACACATCTCTACAGCAACTGAATCGAGGAATAGCTAATTCGCATTTTCTCACTAACAAATGTTGTTACTTGAATGGGTGAAAATCAAAACCGACCTCTAACTATTGTGAAAATTAAAATGAGACTAGAAAAATTTGAACAAAAAAATGAGACCCAGAAATTTTTTAAAACAAAAATGTGACCTGGAATTTTTCAAGAATAAAAATTTGATCGTGAAAATGTTGAGGTTGACGAAAATTCATTCGAAGTCCATACTCTCTCAATTCAAAATTTAATATACGCATTACATGCACTCTTGTTTGTCATTCGCTCTGTTTGAAGCACATACTCTTTTATCGTTATTATCGATCAAACTTGCTCTCTCTTCCATCTGGATGATAGATTTATGAATCGCATGTGCTCAAATGGTTAATATAAATTACCGCAATCACTGGCAGCGGCTTTGTGTAGAATTTGCAATACTTTTTTTTTAAGTACAAAGTAATACTTATTATCTTGTTGAATAAATACTCTAATCCATGATTCTTCAGACACTTCATTTTTGTAATATAATCCCTCGACAGAAGAATGATGAGTATTTGTATCAATCGACTTTGTTGCTTATCGTTGCTTCGTCAGTTTAATTTAAACATGCGCACTCAAATGTAGGTATTCCCATGTGGAAAAAGTGAATGATTCATTATGATTTTTCATGAATTTCAATCAAGTATAGCTGAAATGGCACAAAATAGAGAGTCAACTTTGATTTGCATCGATTGTATTTAGGTTGATTCTAGTAAACTATGATTAAAATTTCAGGTTCAATGCAAGAAATAATCCAATCATTGTCAGCCGTTTCGTCTCAAATAATTCGACTAAATATAAATAGTCAGAATATTTGCACACGGGTTGGAAATATTACATTACAGTTGACAGCTGGCCGTTACTTATAAATTCAGTATCACATCATTTTGGAGCACAGTACAACTCAGTACTACAAATAGTGTGATCGAAAAGGTTTATAATTTGTTTCAAATTTATTTGTTCGAAACGGAAAAAAATTAAAAAAAATATATAATTTATTCAACAAAAAAAAGCAATTCTGAGGAAATTTTTGTGAAAATGTTCAAAAGATCTGCTACGAACTTGAACGAATTGAGCAGTGAATGTAAAAAAAAATGGCTGGCATCATTTGATACAGTGCTGTGCGATTGTGATGGTAAATAATTTGATCCAATGTGCATTATTTATGAGACAAAAACTAATTTCTATAAACCATAGGTGTTTTATGGCTGGGTAAAGATACTATTGATGGAAGCAATTCCGCGATTAATCTCTTACAAGAGTCCGGGAAGCATGTGTATCTGGTAACGAATAACGCACATAAGTCTCGCGAAATACAAATTGAAAAAGCGCGCTGTCATGGATTCAATGTTACGAAAGAACAAATTATTACCCCGATTTTATCTACGGTTAACTATTTGAATAGTTTGAATTTTAAGGGAAAAGTGTACCCGATCGGAAGATCTATAGTTGGCGAGTTAAAAGAATGGAATATTCTTTGTACTGAACCGGATAATGATCAGCTCGAAATGTTTCACTCTGAAATCAGCCGTGAGCGATTGAATCTAGACCCTGAAGTTGAAGCAGTTTTGGTCAATCATGAGCCCAACTTACAGTATGCGCACATTATGAAAGCGGCGAATTATTTAATGAATCCAAATTGCCTGTTCCTGGCAACATCGATGGATAATCGTATTCCATCTGCCGATGGCAATACTGTCATTCCTGGACTTTCGCCTACAGTACGAGCTATTGAAGCATGTACATATAGAAATGTGACCGATTTAGGGAAGCCAAATCCAGCGATTTGCAAATCTATCTTGAATGACGATGCCAACCAAACACGAGAACGAATATTGATGATTGGAGATAATTCGCATACTGATATCCTACTTGGCGTAAACTGTGGTTTTCAAACCCTTCTTGTTGGAACTGGTGTCCACAACCTGGAAGACATTCGACAGTGGCAGAACAGTAATCGGGAAGATGAAAAAAATCTTATTCCAGATTTTTATTTGGATAAGTTGGGAGATTTGGTGAAATTTTTATGATGAGAAATGCCTTTAACTAGATTAACCTGAAGAAATGATATGCGCGAAGCGATCGAATTTTGAAATCTTCGCTATCATCAAAATATTGCAAATGTCAGGTATCCGTAAAAAAAATTTCATTAACGGAAAAAATCGATAGCAAAGCGATTGTATTTTTCTGTCTGCTATGTTCATACAAATATAATCTTGAAGTATTTGGTACACATGGATGGAACTTACGTAAATAAAGAATAATATCTAAACAAGAAACAAGACACCACTAATTAGTTATATGATTTCAATAAGAGTTACACACACACAAGTATTGATGTGTATGAACACCGTGTGATGGAATGTTCGGCACTTTTACTCCAAAATATATACTCATTACTCTCACTTGGGTGTTAAACGCACGCTTGCTCCAGATTTTGGCATGTGGAGCGTGTGTTCAACACCAAAGTGAGATTGATGAGCAATTTTCATTGAGTTCATATAAACCAATACTTTTTCGTGTGTAGACGAAGCCGTATTTGTGCGAAAAATACATTTAACATACACTTGTTTGTATATCAAATGACACACTTTATACTTTTTGAGCGATTGACACGACAAATATCCAAAGCAAGTCCTAATAACCAAATAAACAATTCGAAGCAACAAGAAAAAAATCATTCTATGAAATATTTATTTCATAAGTTACAAAAAAAAAAAAAAAAATGAATGGAGTGTTATAGAAACTTAATGTGCTTTTTAACACCCTCAGAAAAGCGTAAAAACTTTCGAAGTCCAACTTTCATAGCTATGCCACTGCTATCTTTTGCTAACTAACGCAAAAGATGACAAACGATTGAGAAGATTCAGTCACAAATGTGTGGACGTCAGTCGGTTTAACGTCAATAAATCTAAAAAAAACCGACAATCAACAATTTTTGAATTTCCGAAGACTTATCCACCACCATTCCTTATGCTTCCAAGCTTTGTTATAAAACTGAAATATCTTCAAGGTCTTTTTTTTGTCCCTAAGTCCATTGCCTTGTAGAAAGCATGCCAGTTCAATTCTTTCGGCGTATCCAAAATCACGCGATAATCAATTCTCGATTGCGTATTTTGGCCAAAAATCATTAGAATAAAAATAGTAACTCATTTCAGCGTTGAATTTGGCGCTCGAAAAAATATTCTTCTCGACTAATCGAATTTTGGCCATGAAAATAGACTATATTCCTGTGATGATCCTTCATGGAACAAGTGAAACATATATGAATAATTGATCGTCTTGGATAAATGTCAGTGAATCTACCGTCATCGAAATTCCAAAACTGAATCTAACCAAAAACCGATAATCGGTCTAATACTGAGTGTCGGAAAATTATTAGATTGTGTGTCGAAAAAAAGCCTCAATCAGTCTAATACCAATCTCGTATTTTTTAGATTCATTGACGATTTTTTTAGATTCTAGGTTGGATTTCCCAGATCCAATGACGGTATATTCATTGACGCTAGACCGACTGACATGTAAATAATAACTAAACAAATAAATAAATCTATCAGTGAGATCAAGAGGCGAGTATGTACATTTAAATTAACACAGACATACTCGCCTCTTGATCTCACTGATAGAAATGTAGCCTTCACAAACCTCATTTTGGTGAATTTGAATCCAATCGTCCTTGCCCAGAGGCATCTTTATGCCCTGCACTGCATCATTGTTGTCATGCAATTGACCAATAACGCATAAGTCAACGTCAAGTGCTGGCATATCGCATAGGACCTTAAATCAAATTATTCGAATTCATTCGTTATTATTTATGCGTTTGGAAAAATGAAACATCCCAAATGTAAGTTACCTTATAAATTCGTTCGATTTCTCCTTCTTCAAAGTCTTCTCGCAGCGGACCGGCGAGTTTTTCATAGTTTTGGTATACATTCTCTTTCAGTGTAGGTAAAGTTAGAATTGATTCTCTATAAAAATGATCGAAGATTAATTTCCGTAAAATCGAAGTGAAACGAGCATTTTGAATGTGAATAAATGACATTTTTGAAAAATTGAAAACATACTTGATTGGAATTTTCTTGAAGCATGGAATATTTAGTTCTTCGGCGTGTGGCAATGACAAAACTGGTGAGTCATCATACCAACGACCTTGAATCGAGCACTGCATCAACTTTTGAATGCGAATCACCGTTATTAACCATCCTTTCTCGGCACAAAAATCGATCATCGCCTAAGATGCACATCAAATTCAAGAAATATTATAGCAACGAAAGTTATTCTTTTGAATCGAACAATCAGTATTTTTTGGATTCTCATACTATTGATAAAAAACAGAGTGTTTCTGAGAGGCATACTCATTTCTAGTTCATTTATTTACCTGCAATATTCGAATGGATTGATCCAGCACCGATTTGGTGTCGGTTAGGTAGTCGGAATTTGGAAGTGGCAGATGTGAAAAATGTGCTTGCATCAGCAAAAATGTTTTTGTATGCGGTGAATCACATGTCAACGGATCAACACTGAATCGGCAAAGTTTCGACAATTCTCTAGAATAAATTGGAATGAAAGAAATATCAAATGTAAATATAAAAACGGTTCAAAATGGAAATGAAATGAAAAGGAGCAATGAGAATGTATTTTATTGTTAATAAATAATTATTTGTATCTCAGAAATATAACCCAAAAAATGTACATATCGAATAGTTCCATTTTAAAGAATAGACTGAGGCACTGCGAAATATTTGGTAATTGAAAAAAAAGGTAAGAAGAGATCGAAATAATAAAAAAAACTTACATATTGTATTTATCTTCATTATGCCGACATGGTTGTGAATAGAATTCGTATGCATCGCTCATTGCCCTCAAAACATTTTCAAAAGACATGTTACCATGCAGACAATCGGCGAAATGACGCATACTTTGATGTGACAAATAATAATACGATGAAATTCGTCCCATTGACGTCGAATACACATGTCTCGAGTCTTCCGGATCGATTTCGACGCAGCCCGCGTCAGCCAGTGTCTGCAGTACTTGTTCAATCAATTGTGACAAAAATCGGTTAACATCGTGTGGCTCGATGCTCGCCAAATCGTAATATGTCGGATTTCTCATTAACCGTCTAAAGCAATAGGTCCATGTGAAATAGTCGAGAATGCTTTGTTTAGTTTGCACTGTACCAGCGACGATTTCAGCATTCACATGGTCTGGCATCACTCCGAGCAAACTCGATTCAACCGGAAATGGATCGTACAAAAATTTCTTATAGAAATTCTTTTTGACATCGTGCACAAAGACAACGGCAATACCTTCGTTGCCGAACTGTGGTCGTCCAGCCCTGCCCATCATTTGCAACACATCCGTGATTGGCATATCAACATATCGCTTTAATTTCGGGTCATAATATTCCGTTCCTTTGATAATAACTAAATGGGCTGGCATATTTATTCCCCAAGCCAATGTCGCTGTCGCCACAAGAACTTGGATTTTTCGATTCAAGTATAATTCTTCAACGGTTTTGCGATCATGCTCAACCAAACCAGCATGATGCAATCCAATTCCAAACGCTAAAGTCAATTTCAAACTTGCATCTTTGATATTTTCGAGAATTTGATCCATTTCATGTTCAGGCAAGTGCATAAATTGCTTGGGATTGTCTTCAGCAGCTAAATATGTTATTAAATCGAAAGCTGTCAATCGTGTTTGACGCCGAGATGAGACGAAAATCAAAGCCGGCGTGCACGGGGAATATTGTCGAATAGCTTGGTAGGCCGGCCGATTCATTGTTGCCATCCGAGGACAGTAGTGTTTTCCCGGAAAACCGGATATGTGCACGGACAGAGGAACTGGCCGTACAGATGGCTTAAAGTTATACAGACCCATGTCTTTGATTCCAAGCCAATTCGCCAAGTCACGAGCATTCGCTAATGCTGTTGATAAGCCGACGATGCGGAGAGTCCGATTTGTATGCGATGCAATGAAATTTGTACGCGATACAATGACCTGCAATGGTGATGATTAGTGCAAATGAAATATTAGTACAAAGAAAATGCGGAAAAAATAATTTGAATAGTATGACAAATTGAGACAAAATATATTTTTTTAGGAAATATAATAAAAATTCAAAGAAATCAATCAAATCAATGAATGAATGGTAAAGAAAATAAAAAATTACAAATATCAGAAAAGAAAGACAAAAGAAAAATAATTCAAAAGAATGGAATCGGCCAAAAATTAGAAAACTTGAAGAAAAAAATCATTTCTTACTTCAAGCACGGGACCACGATCTTCGCCAAGCAAATGAATTTCGTCGATTACAATCAATGCGACGTCTTTAACATATTCACGTGTTTGCCACGATCGACTGATACCATCCCATTTTTCTGGTGTTGTAACAATTACATGGCTGTCTCTAATTGCTCTTGCATCCGGTGTAACATCTCCAGTCAATTCGACGACTTTTTTTTTGAGCCGCTGTTCCAGACGATATTTCCAATCATCAATTCGTTCTCGTACTAAAGCTTTCAACGGTGCAATATATACCACTTTTCCATTTGGATATGTGTTAAAAACTCGGAAAATAGCGATTTCAGCCGCGATTGTTTTGCCTGTTGAATGAAACAAGAATTAGATTTGATATATTGCATCGTCCTTCAGGAATGATTAAATTCGAAAGTCTTGAAGTCATGAAAAAACTAACCGGATCCGGTGGGTGCACCCAGCAAGACATTTGTATCAGTATGATAGAGACAATGAAAGATTTGTGTTTGAATCGGATTGAAATGTGTGAATGGATAAAGGGATTCGAATTCTTTGTTATTCAACACCGAAATTGGTAATGGTTGTAGTGGCAACAGCTCCGTATGTGGCGGATGCAATTCTGGCAAAATTAAATGCTGAAAACTAAGTGGATAGTAGGTTTCACTTCCGAGCCATCGATCGCTGATTGCTCGAATATAATATTGCGGTGGTAATGGTTCTCTCAGCGGTATCGTTACAACCAATTCTTGTGGTTCATCGGAAAATGCTTGCTTCCTTGTCAATTGGAAATATTCAGAATGATAGATGTAATTGCTTTCTGGATCTTCGATCCAAATCCAAAATGGTTCGGCGAATTTCCCATGAACACCGTCGTTCCATCTGAAGTTTGCCCGGATAAAAATCCGTATTCGCAAAACGGTTCTTGTAATCGGATGTAATGTAGCATCGACTTCAATCAATGGAAATTCATGGGCACATTTGGCGATGAAGGCTCCATTTCTTTGATTGCGCAGAAAATCGCCGATTTCTCTCGCATCCATGTCACGCAAAGCCATCACGCCAATGCCACTATTTTCAATTTTTTCAATCATATCGAAACCGATACGTGTAAATTGTCGCAATGGTGTCTGAAAATCCCACATTTGGCGCTCAAACATTTTGCTCATCATCAGTAAGCGTCCGGCTAAAATGGCATTGTTCCGATGAAGCTCGATTGTGAATAGAGCTCGAACAATTCGAACGGCATTTTGAGTGATGTACGACAGATCGGAAATGAGTGAAAAAGATCTCACTTGACCGCGTGATAAATATGTTTGCATCAAAATGTTTACTTTTCCATGTAAATTGGCTGTACCGCCTCGGGCCGATACTTCACAATAATCATGTGTCAAATCTTCCAATTCATCCAATTCGTCGTCGCGAACTTTTAACTGCTGGAATTCTTGGGCCAATGACATCATATGAAAAATCTCTGGCTCTGTCATAACTTGCTGTAGGGATTCATTGAATATTTCCACCGTCGCGTATTTGATATAAAAGTGTGAAGCAGTTCGACCTAAATCGGTAACATGCAAATCACCTGTCCGAGCATTGTATCGGATCATCTGTGCTTTGTCCAACGCTTGAGCAGCACATATGATCAATGCCCGCCGCTTCATTTCCAATGTTTGATCTTCCGCTATATCCTCGTATGTCATACCATAAACTTGTGGATTTAGCCTCATTCGAACAAATAAATACGTGTAACTCAGCCATTCAATTGCTTCATCAATATTACAGATAGTTCCTAACGTAATTTCGGCATTCAAATTGTCGGCCAAGCATTCGATGAAGTTGGACTCGATGGGGAATTGATTGGTAAGTAAAGAAAGATAATGCGTCAATTTGTTGTGCGTGGTGATAATGATGCCAAGACCGGTTTTCTCGTATTGTGGACGTCCAGCTCTTCCGAAAATCTAAATGATGTTATAAATTAAAAAATTAATAAAATTGTAGTATTTTTATAAAATTACAGAGAGTTGGGGGAAATTGTATATTCTATGAAACATTTTAGAAGTGAAAAACGCAAAAAATATACGATTGAAGGAGAAATTGTTTACTTACTTGGAGAACGTCTAATATGCCGAGATCGACGAATGATCCATGCTTTGCGTCGTAAATTTCAGTACCTTTAATAATGACTGCATGAGCCGGTAGATTAACACCCCATGCTAATGTTGCTGTACAAACAAGGACTTTAATGAGACCTTCGGCAAAATACTTTTCCACCATTGAGCGATCACTCCTCAGCATTCCGGCATGATGCATCGCAATTCCGTATTGAAATAATTCATTGAGTTGCTTATTTCGGCTATTTTGCATTGACCGTTTGGCCAGGCCCAAATCTTTGCATTCGTCGGGAGCAAATAGACTCAAATGTTGCTTTTGTGAGGCCATTTCACGAAGAACATTCGCTGTTCGTACTGTTGCATTTCTTGCATGCACAAAGACCATCACTTGATAGCCCAATTTCAGTTGCTCCACACATTTGTCGTAACAAACTATGTCCATGTCGGCCAACTGTTGCATTGGCTTGATACTCTTAACGCCTATGAATGTTTGCTCGAGTGGAACGGGACGGAATCGGCCGTCGAAGTAGAAAAGACCAACCATTGGATTTACACGAAGAAAACGAGCTACGTCTATGTAATTCGGTAGTGTTGCTGATAATCCAACGATCCGAATCATATTCTGGGTGGATTCGACTAGACGCAGTGTGCGGGCCACAAGTGCTTCGACCACTGGACCTCTTTCGCCATGCAACAAATGCACTTCGTCGATAATTAGCAGTTTGACCAAGGTAATAAGTGCAACATCACCAGCACCCTTACGCGTTATTACGTCCCATTTTTCCGGAGTCGTTACGAGCATTTGCGTTTGTTGGATTTCGGATTTTGATAGTTGCATGTCTCCAGTCAACTCTCGCACACTTATGCCTGAATGGAATAAGTGTATTTTGAATTTTTTTAAAATTAAATTCCGATAATAATTACGTAATTTTGAGTGAATAAATTTAAAAAAAAAATTAAACTTTTTTAAAAAATGGGTTAATAATGTATCAATCCTCACCCAATGGGCTCAATCGCTTTCCAAAGTTCTGAACCATTTCAGCGGCCAACGCTTTCATGGGTGCGACATAAACGATTTTGAATTGATCCCGATGTATAACACCTTGGTCGGTATGTGATCGGATTGTATTGATGATAGTAAGCATCGCGACGTTGGTTTTACCCGCGCCAGTTGGTGCACATATCAGTAAATTATCATTTGAGTGGTACGCTCGTTCGAAAACTACGCTTTGAATTCGATTTAATTCTTTCACTCCGTTGAATGCCGTTTTTCCGATTTCATCTAACTCAGAAATTTGAATGCGTTGTTCCCCAACGCGTAGATCTTCTGGAGTTGCATTTGCCGGCAGATTGATTTCTTCATACATTTTATTGTCTGTACGTGCCGCTGTCTCCGGCAAATACAGCTTTGAGCCTGCAACAAAGCCAACATGTGTGCGTGCTTCCCTTTGGCTATCAAATACAAATGGATAGGTAATTTTCTTGGGTAAGCCTTGTGTCAGCCAGCTCATTGCATCATTTGATTTCTTTTTAGACAAAATCGGTTGTTTCCTTATTGAGCCTAGAATATGTTTTTGCTGTTGCAAATTCAGTTGAGCTACACCAAAATCACATGTACCGTCGTCATTATCATCGAGTTCAGCTTCCAATGCCGATTTTTGAGCGGTGGCAATTGTTCGCAACTTTTTCTCATCTTTTCGCACTTTTTTCAAAAGATTGAGTTCGTGTTCCGACTGAACGACCACCTGAGAAGACACGGCCGGCTGCAGTGGCTTGAATCGATTCATTCCGCACTGCTCGGCCGTCGCAGCCCGTTCGAACATCATATTCACTTTATCATCATTCTCAATGTTTTTGATAATCTCCTTTCGATATTCCAAAATATTCTCAAGTAAGTCGAATTTGTCAAAGCCTAGCAATTCAATTAGTTCATTTTGTAATTCGGCATTGGATTTTTTGGATTTCAAAACGGACAGAAGAGATTCAACTACTTCGTTGTTCATATGTGCTAGCAACCAGGCACGATTGTATGTGGCTTTTGAATGAGTAGTTTGTTTCGCTATATCATCATATCGCATTGAAAATGATGTACCCAAAACACCCTCTGGTTTAGCGGTATCAGATTCCGATACATCAAAACTTTGTAACATTTCCATTCCCTGCTCATCGGATGAATCGATACAATTGTTCGAAATTTGGATTTTAATATTGTCACCCCAGCGCTTCTTTTCTTTCTTTTTAGCAGTTCCCGTTTCATCCTTTTCATTTTTGATTTCATCGTGAATCATTTGCAACAGGTCATCGGAAAACAATGCTTTCAAATCGCACACAACTGAACAGATTTTGTTTGCATGTTGAGACGTAATTCGACCGAAAATCACTTTTAATTCGCTCAGGTGCCGAACCATTACAATGTTGACATTTAAGAAGAATTTCAACAAAAATATTGCAGAATCATCAATTACAGCTGGGATCTCATCGTCACCTAAAAATGAAATGAATTTGCGAATGAAATATTCATTTTTTTTACTTTCTTCATATAACCATTGGAATAGAGGCATGAAAAATGTTCATCTTTTAAAGTCCATGTAACAATTGTTACCGTTTCCGGGCACGTATTTAGTGTTTAATTAAGGCGCAGATTTGACCGTAGTTTCATTCATTTCTACCGTCGGAAAAGGATGAAATTTGGGTGTAATTTCTTCCCAATTTTGACGGTAAGAATGGGTGAAAGAAAATTAGCTAGGATTCAACAATATATTTTATAATATGTGTACCAATCATTCTTGACGAGCAAAAATCTTACGTATAGTTAAATAGCTGTACGACATCGTGTACATACACACACTTGCACTACCGAAAAATTTTTTTGCTTGCAGATGAGTTCAAACTTTTTGTCGGTAGTACATGTATACAAGGCCACAAAATCAGGCGCTTGGTTTTAGCTAATTCATTACCATGTTTGTTTTTTTTATTCTTAATAATACGCTATATTATCATGCAGCATTTAATTGTTCGTATTCAGAGCAACGTTTGCGTTGGCTCTTCTGCGTACATGTGCCCTTGCACGCACTGGTGGTATTCTTTGTGCTGGTAGTTTCACAAAGGAGCTATGCAATGGCAATCCGAATACATAACATCGACCTGAAACAATAAATAAAATTAGAAATTAAAAAAAAATATATATATTTATCATATTTTTGCTTACTTTTGTACAAGATGCACTTCGCAGCGACAATTACGCAATGCCACACAATCGAAAATGCTCGTTGTTGTTGTTGAGCAGCAGCAGGTACCATTTGACCATTCACAGGATTTAGTTGCCAGTTTTTGTTGCCAATCTTCTTTGACACTAATCGCCCTGCTTCCAGTTCATTTGGTTGTGCTGCTTGATTGTAGTTATCACGGACAAGGCGCCGTTCATTTTTTAGACGTCGCCTGCTCTTTTTTGTCACGATAATCGGGGAAGGTTAACACCCGGGTGAGGACTGCATTCTCTGCAAACTTTAAATCGATCTCTTTTGTTGCAATGCGGAATTTCGAATAGTCATCGTTTACTTTTACAACAGTTTAATGGCCAAGTGTGTTTATGCTGATCTCCATATGTCTTGTCTTTATATCTCTCTCCGTTTTTAATACCAATTGACGAATTGGGCGCCAATTCGGCAGCTCCGATGCAAAGAATTGATGGACGGCCCTCTGAAATTTTGTTGGCCAGCAAATATCTTGCGCGATTGGACTCGATGTAATGTATTTATCCAAAGACAGCCGTCCATACCTTGGTCTAGCATATGCAGTCAATCCTCTACGGAGCATTTTGATTCGATCCTGCACATATGATCTCCAATGTGAGGAACATTTACCATCGCGGTGATGGTATGAATAGATAACTTTTCCAATCACGTCGGTCTTCTCTAGTGAATCGCATAGTCATTCGTTCTTGCTGTT
The DNA here is from genome assembly GCA_028476595.1 of Obolodiplosis robiniae. Taxonomy (NCBI): domain Eukaryota; kingdom Metazoa; phylum Arthropoda; class Insecta; order Diptera; family Cecidomyiidae; genus Obolodiplosis; species Obolodiplosis robiniae. Next base: position 10,851,731 of record CM052017.1, on the reverse strand, counting down.
TGCGCCTGATGCCTGCTTTGAACACCCCCCCCCCCCCCCAATGATATTGTCTGCTGGATATCTCGAAGTTTACCTTCAAAAAGAAGAAATAACAATTTAATAAGCTTGATTTTAATTATAACTTATTTCAAAATATTTCTATATTCACTTACCCCAAAGCCAGTATCAATATTCCGACACACTCCGGCCATCTAAGTTTTCATTCCGGTATCATTCAGAATGCATATGTCAGACTTAAAATCATTTAGATTGATTCAACCAATTTGGTTCAATTGATCAATCGAACACCGAGACTTTATCAAAATGTCACTGCCAAATATTTTGCAACACCCGCATTGCGAATACAATATAACAAATACCATGAACTCAATCAATTCACTGATTATGGACGAAATTAATTATTGAATAAACATTAATTAATATAATTTGTGAAATATATCACAAAATCCATAAGAAAAGAAGTGGTAAACAATATTGATATTGAATCAATACTAAATTCTCTACCGTCATAAATGGAATTTATTCGGATGGGGCGAACGGTTGGATAGCATCTGAATTCCGACCAATTTTGACGGTAGGAATGAGTGAAACCACAGTCAAATTCACCTCCAAAATGGATAAGAATGTTACTTATTTCTATGTTAAAATGATCTAAAAAATATTACATTAATGTTGGTTGGAAAGGCATGAAAAACCTTAAAAAACGCAAAACCCACCGATGAGATTGCGCGTCAAATTCCACAGATTTTGCAGCATTTTAGTAACATTATTAAGTTGATTTTGATTATCGCTAAATTTCTGCTGAACCATCGATTTGAATTTTTTCCAAGAAATAGTCCTAAAAGTGACAATAAAATTGAGTGTAAAGAACTAAATACTGCACTTTTTCTGTGTATTCATACTTGGCCCTTTCATTTTCTTCATGCCACAAGTTCACCACGACCTGATCAGCTTGATGGTTTGTGTTTCGCTGGATATCTAACCTCAGATTAGCTCGTAGCGAGCGAGAGAATCGTGGCAGTTGATCCATCATTTCAGTGCTATTCTCATTGAATCAACCGAATTTATAATTTTTAATGCAATTCTACACTTTTCTAAATAATTTTTCACACATTCGCTCAGTCATCACAGATAAATTCGTACAAAATTTTATTAAATTTAACGTTCCAAAATATTAATTCACTGAACGAATGATGAAAATTTCAATCAACATACGGTCGATTACAATCGATTCGTGTTGACAATTCGTGCGGCTGTCAAATGATAATGCTCAGAACAGTGAGCGCTCTGTTTATCCCTCTCTTTCAAATTGACGAGCGAGTGCGATAGAGATATGCACAACGTACCTAGTTCAGCATTTTGCATACTTGTGATATACACTGGCAAAAAAAAAAAAGTTAGGACCACTCACATTTTCAAAAAATTATTGAAATTCCTTATGATTTTATGTTTATTTCTTAATGAATTTTATTAAAAATTAATTACATCACAATTTTTTTTCCCCAAATTATTACGAAATTTTGAATTTATCACTTTTTTTTTGAATTCTTGCACTTTAAAAGTGAGAAATAAGGATGCAATTTCACAATATTTGTATCGCAGTTGTCATCTAAAATTCAATCGATTAACAATGGGACGCGGCAAACCACTGACTGAAGCGGAAAAATTAAAAATTTCCACATTAAAAGATTATACCTCATTGTTAATTCGACAGATAGCAAAGGAAATAAGCCGAAGTAAACATGTTGTGCTGAATTTCCTCAAGGATCGTCAAAATTTTGGTCAAAACTACAAAATTGGGCGGCCATCATCTGTATCACCAACGCAAAAACGGTGTTTAATTCGAAGTGCCTTGAATAGTTTTAATTCTGTTCGGCAATTGAAGGCAAAAAATAATTTATCGGCTGCCGTTCAACGTATTCGACAAATTTCAAGTGGCTCTGGCCGCTTAAAATACGAAAAAATGAAGGTTAGGCCAATGTTGTCACCAGCCAATATTGAGGGGCGTAAGAAGTTCGCTCTGGATCACATTCATTGGACAAACCAATGGCGCAAAATATTTTTTTCAGATGGAAAGAAGTTCAATTTGGATGGCCCAGATGGATTTGCCTATTATTGGCACGATTTGCGTACCGAAGAAAAGATTTTCAGTAAGCGCCAATCTGGCGGTGGTTCTGTGATGGTATGGCGGTGGTTCTGTGATGGTATTGGCTACTTGAAAAAGATGCCGCTGTCATTCATTTCAACCAGAATAAACGAAATACAATACCAGGAGATGGTCGGCCCTAATTTTCCAGAATATGGCTATGAATGCGCTGGTTAGGCTGGCAATTTCAACAAGACAATGCCCCAATTCACGTGGCCAGGTCAACTTTGGGTGATTTTAAACAACGTGGAATAAATCTTTTTGACAATTGGCCGGCCAAATCACCAGATATGAACATCATTGAAAACGTTTGGTCGATTTTAGCCAGAGGAGTTTACAAAGAAGGCCGACAATTCAACACAAAACAAGAATTGACGGAGGCCATTGAGGCGGCTTGGCAAAACATCCCACAGGATAAAATACAATCACTGTATGACAGTTTACCGCATCGAATCATCGCTTTACATGATGCCAAAGGCAAATGGACCTAATAATAAACAAGTTTTTGCAAAGATAGTTTTTAAGCAAAATAGTTAAATGGTCCCAACCTTATTTCTCACATTTATAATAATTTCGTAATAATTTGGAAAAAATCTTTTTGTGATGTAAAATCAAATAATTTTTAATAAAATTCATTAAGAAATAAACATAAAATCATGAGGAATTTCAATGATTTTTTGGAAAATGTGTGTGGTCCTTACCTTTTTTTTGCCAGTATTTTACTGAAATTCTCGCTACATGGCTACTGTGAGTAGTAGAATCAGCACTTGTTGAATGTGCACATCTCTTACAAGTATAATGCAATTCAATCAATTAATGCGCATTTTTTTCCTCATGTTTGGATTTTTATGTTTCGATTTATTTAACGATTGATTACGAATGTATATAAAAACCTTACGTAAGCCTACACATTTGCGTTATCTTTTATTTTCAGTAGAAATTCGGCATTTCCATGATATTTAATTTTTATAAAAAATATTTGTCAAATTCTCGACGTTTGAAAAAATAGAGCATTTTTGTTCTTATCTCAAATAAGACATTGTCATGGGTATTTTTTAAAAATTTTGTTAAACTATTTCTTGCAGTTTGTTCTTGTTGTTAATATCGTGCTTAGTTATTTTTTCTTTACTTTTTCTTCTTATCCTTCCTCTGTTTTGTTGTTAATCGACGAGGGGTTTTTAATAGAAACAATTGAGAAAATAAGGGATACATCATTGGGATTATTTAGTAATTGGAGAATAAAAATACATAAACTGAAACAACAACAAATAAACCTAAGAGAATCAACAATGGCCAGCGCAATTGCTTTTCTAAAGCTGACCATTTCGTTTCCGGTTGCTGTTTTTTGACAAGTGGTTTGTCTCGGATGCGTTCGCCAATTCGACCACTTCCATAGGCAAATGAACGATATTCATTCATGTATGCTGACGTTGTTGATTTCGGTGACTTGTAATCGCTGAACGATGTTTCAGTGCCGGGTAGTTGTTCGGCTTTCAATTGAGCCAAGCGACGTGTAAAATCACTCAAGAATGGCGTTTCAACTTTTTTCAAAATGTCCTCATCGGTTTCAGTTGTGCGACGCGGTGGTGTCGTATAGGTTGTGAAACGTCGGCGCTGATGAACACTTGCTGAATCTTCTATTGGTTTTTCAGTTGGTTTAATGCTTGAGTAATTTGTTGAAATGGATGGGCCAACTTGTAATGTTTTCCGGCGATTCTCGTAATCGTTGACCTTGGTCGTTGGTGTGCTTGGTTTTCGAATCTTTTCAAGCATTTCTGAACTATATTCCGCATCGCTGTCGTCGTTCAACAAAATCACGTCATCGTTCTTCTCGATCAACGGTTCAATTGTATGTTTGTATGATGTTGTGACAAGTGAACTTTTTGATAGTGACGGCGAGCGTGATGTACGGTTTGGGATTTTTTTCGCATTTTTTTCAGCTTCTTCAGCAGCTGCTACCAAATCATCATCTGAAGCATCTGCAAAGTAGGAAATGGGCTCTGGTGCTACCATCCGGCTCGGAGATTTGCGACTTGGCGACTTGGAACGAACTGGAACTACATTAGAAATTATGAGAAACCAATGTTAAAAGAACTTGTAAATTCATTTCTGTACATTTCGAACGATTTTTTTTTTTCAAAAAAAAATGTGCGCAAGAGAAACATAATGGGAATACGAAACCCTCTCCGTAAGAGTGTATCATAAAAAGAATCTGCGTAAAATTCAGAATGAAAATGTGTTTTTTAAAAATGCATCATGAGTTTAACATCGCTTCTTATGGCAAATCATGTTGCATTCTTAAAAAAAAAATTTGTCATGATGGGTTCTACGCAAATTCTTTTTGTGGTACATTCTTACGGCGGTGGTTTCGTATTCCCATTATTTTACTCAAGCACATAAATAAAACTCACCGATGGTTGGCTTTGGTGCGGCTTTAACATCATTTGCGATTCCATTGGTGGTATTTGCCGATTTTGGTGCTGTTGCATCTGTAGCGGCAATGGTAGCCCGTCGATTGCTTACTGTTTTTGGTTTGTTAATTTTCTTAATTTCAGCATCCGATCCGGATTCTTCGGAGGCCGAATGTTTGACTACATTTAGTGTTTCGCGGCGGCCCTTTATAGGCTTTGCCGGTCCATTTACCGCATTTCGCAGTTTCTTAATCAAAGTATTCCGTGTTGTATCAGTAACTGGAAAATTGCCCAGACCCAGCGCTTTCAACTGGTCGCGCAATTCATTATTGCTCAACTCGTCAAATTTATCCATTTTATTAATAGTGCGTCGCTTTCTGTTGATCTATCACCCCACACGAATAAAACAATGGGTTGTGTTCAGTTCGATTGCACCATGTGACAAAATTTGAAAAATTTTAGCGAAATAATTCAATCTTACCAGATATTTTAATAAAAACCGGTTGAAATTCCACCAACAACAATCAAACAATGTCGAGAACTTATCGATAAATCGTCAAATGTGTATATATGATGAAAATTTGGTTTTTCTTGCCAGTTACAACGACAAATTGACAAAGAATGACAAACAGACTAGTCCGTTTCGCTGTTTGAATGGAAAAATTTGTAAACGCAACGCTTAAGCGAAATCCATTTGCGCGGTCAATACCGCAACGTCGCTGTACGCTCGCCGACAAATTGAATTTCGCCATGGCAATAGATGGCGCCCATAGAAATATCTTTTCAAATCTGAACTAAAGTTAAATTTCGAAATAATTTGGTATGACAAAAAATTTGAAGGAGCAAAAAAAAAACAAAGAAAAAAAATTAAAACCAATTCATTTTCAACCAATTGGGTTTTTATTGCAAGTGTTTCAATTTACAATATTGATTGGAAAGTCCATGTTTCCACTGAAAAATATTGGATTTTATTGAGAGAATGTAAGAGGAACGAATGTCGAAAATTTTCATACATGCAGTATGTTCAATGTTCATACATACAGTGGGATTTTTATTCGAAGTTTTACATATTTCAAATGTTATTAGAAATTTATTCTTATGTTTCACTTCAATGTAATTTTATAGCGATAAAATGGTGACATCACATCGATGGAATGCCTGTCCGTGTTTTCTAATTACATGAGATATTTTTTATGTATGCGTATTTATTTGAGGCGCAAATCAACTAAAGAAAGACAATGGACAATTTCGTCTTGATTGAAATGTTTCTGCCTTCAACCTGATTTTCTCTAAATGTTTTTTCTTCTTCGAAACGTTCATTCATTCCTCTTTTATTTATCTGATATCACAATCGCATTAAACATCAATGGTTCATTTTTTTATATTTTAGCTTATTACTTGCTACATATTTCTTCTTTTTTTACTAGAATTAACCTCCATTCAAGGATCATTGCATGTTGAAATGGTTATTTATAAAACTTAAAATAAACATGAAAAAAGAAGCTTTGACGTTTTGTAATTTTTCTGCTTGTGATATTATGTTTTGTGTGGCTTTGTCTTCCCAACAACAAAAAAAGCAACGAAGATTGATACCGGCTCACATGATATCCCATGATATCCTTAATTAAATGAAATAGTAAATGTTGAATTAATCGATTTCGTCAGGAACGAGTCTCAAGAGCTCCTCGTCAGTCAGTTGCGCTAATTTGCTAGGCTGTGAAGTGGCTGCAATGGGTTGCATGAGCTGAGACGGTGTTGGTGCATAGCTTATTGTTGAACTAGCCGATGCAATGGGCACATATTCGGTGTCACTGGTGTCCATCAAATTTGCACGGTATTGATTCATCGGAATTTGATTTGATGACGAACCAAAAGATGCAACATTCTTGAGAATATCAGCAAGATTTGCCGGAATCGAAATGTTAGAGACGACATCCGAAAGATTTGTATTGATCGGCGGTGATACGGAACTTGTCGGCGAATATGGTGAATCGTCAATATCGGCTGTTTGCTGCAAATGCATGGCAATTTGCTTTTTCTCCGCTTCGATTTGTCGATTTAATTCATCTAGACGATGCAATTCGTCTTGGTCAAATTTCGGTATTGCGCTCACACCAACCAATGGCTTTGAATAATCAAGCACAGGATTGGCGGTTGAACTCGATAAAAATGATTTCGGAATGGTATTGAGGCTCATATCATCTTCATCGCTTGGACCACCGGGCGAGTAGGGTTCGTCATCGTCTAAGTCTACAATTTTCATTGAAACACAAATTATCCACACTCTAGACTTCACTGAAAATATGTTAGAAAAAATCATTAAAATTACACTTACTCGATGAGAAGGATTTCATCACTTGTTTGGTGACACTTTGCACTTGGCTGGTATTTGGACTAGATGGTGGAGTGTAATGAGCATCCTTGGCCATCATATTTACCTGAAATTCGAAGTAATATATTAAATATATTCGAATTAAAGTTTCTTAAAATGAAAAAAAAAAAAAAAAAAAAAAAATGCTATTTCGCGTACCGCTGGTTTGTGTCCAATAAATGGTATCGATTGTCGATGTTTTGGTGGCGGAACAATGGCACTACTCTGTGAGATTCTATTGCGAACAATGATGCCGAGCAGTAAATCGGGACGATCTGCTTCCAAATCAAATCCAGTCGTTGTCTTAAGTACGGTTGGCAGCGATTTATGTGAAGTCAGCGGAACGATGTAAAAATCTTTGACAAATTTTGATGGAATTTTTATCACTCCAAGCCGTCGACGGGAATCCAAGTATTGAATGAATGTTGAGTAGGCAATTTCATCATCAGCGGACGATGACAATGGCGAGAAACGCATCAGTACAATGTCTTTGCTAATGCGAATCTTTTCGAGATATTCCCAAACGGTCTCCGGGTTGATGCGACCCACAACGTCGAACTCTTTGGGAAAATCAATCATGCTGGCGTTACCGTTCAAAGTGCTCAATGATACTTGGAATGTAGCAACATCAACCATGCTTATGCTTCCCGACCATACGATCGGTGCTTTTGCTTTTTCCACCGGCGGCGGTGTGATTGATCGAAATTCGGGTGTGATTCCGGGTGGTGACGGAATCGTGACAGTACTCGTCGGCTCTTGATCACTTTCATTGGCCACCGATAATTGCTGCACCACCGTCGTACTAACCTCGTTGTTGATCGAGCTTGAAATGCCAATTTTAAGCACATCGTTCGTTTTCTTCGACTCGTCTGGACATACAATACTGTCGATTATCGATTGAGCCTTTTGAATTTTGTCGCTAATATTTTCTTCAGTTTTGAGAATTTTCGGGGTTGAATGCACTTTGCTCGTTGACTCTTGCTTTCGGTCTTTGTCACTGTGATGCGATTTACTGCGGTTACTACTACTCGAGCTGGTGCTACTGCTCGATTTCTGATCTTTCTTATCCTTACGATCCGATCCACTGCTTCGCTCCTTCCGATCTTTATCGTGACTTCGATCTTTGTGACTATGACTATGATTACTGTGGCCACTGTGTCTTTCTCTGCTGCGCTTGTGCTTGTGTTTCGATGATGAACCGCTCGATCGTACCTCATGACGATCCTTTTTATCGTGACTGCGTTCGCCGTCCTTCTTGGATGTGCCGCTGAGTGATGATTTACTACCATCTGGACTCAAATACTTGTCCAAACGACTATCATTTGCAACAACCGACGTATCGCTGCTGCTAACCGTTGAGCTGTTCAGCACCGACACCAAATCTTGAACTGGAATCGATGGATCCAACGAAATTCGATCGGTGCTCTCCTGAATCACCTCTTCGCCTTTGTGCGTTTTCAAAACGTAAGTGTTGCCGCTTGCAAGCATATCCAATTCGGATTTAGTGATCATTTCCAATTGGTGCTTATTTTCATTTTCACGCCATTTGGCCAGCTCCTGGCTGGCTAGTTCCTCCGTTGAAAGACGCACCAATTGCTTTGGCTCAATCAATTTATTCGAAATCTTTTCAAACAATGTTAAATTTTTGCGATCTTTTATGTTATACATTAGCGAGCGATATTTCGATTTGTACTTGGTATTTGTATCAGCACCAAAGATTTCAAACATTTCCTTTTCGGCCGCATTAACGAATTCAGTAATTTCGGCCTCGGTTAAGCGAGCCGCATTTGGATCAGCGATCTCTTTCGTACGCTCCAGCAATTGCTGAATCAAAGCGTTTCGAGCATTTACACGCAAGCGATCCTGGTCATTCGATTTGCTACTCGATGTCTCTGACTTGGCTTGAGTTGGTGTTTTTACTGCTTCCGGCTGCAAAAAAGATTCATTTAAAGAAATATCATACAAAATGCATATAAACGATTAGTATATTTTTTCCAAAAAATGCTCAAAATGTTTCATTCAAAAAACAAAACCATTATTGTCTCTATAAATTGATTAATTCTTTACCGTGGTCGGTGTCCGTTTTTTCTGTTGCGCATTCTTTTGGACTGGTGTCGCGGTAAGTTTGGGTGTTTTTGTGATTGGTTCCGTAAGCTTGACACCCGGTGATTTTGTGTGAAAGGGTGACGATGAGGTAGCCGAAATTGGCCGTTTCACTGCCGTTGTTATTGTAGCTTGTTTCATCGATGGATTTCCATAAACTATCTTCTTTTCGGAATTAAATCGCAATGTGGTTTGTATTTTTGTTGGTGGCGTTACAGCGAACAGTTTATTCGCTTCAATGTCTTTGGCAAGCGTTTTCAATTGCTGTTGTTTTGCTTTGAATGCTTCAGCTTGTGGTGTGCCCGGTTTGAGTACTTCGAAGTTTGGATGTAAGGCCAACCATTGCTGTAATTTATCAGCGGTCGGCGCGTTTTTACCTGCTATAATTTTGCCCGTTGCCTTCTCGTAAACGACCACATGATTGAATTTGTCTCTGAACATTGGACTCATGATTTTGGTTTGGGTTGCCTTCTTCTCGACCTCCGATTTTTGTGTTGGCATCGTTTGCGGTGCAGATTCATCGTGATCACTTACAATCGATGCTGTCGACATCGTACTAGATACCGATTTGGTTGTATCAGCTTTCGCTCGGATACAATCATCACTACAGAATACCGAGTTAACACGAGACTGCCTAACACCGCACACTATGCAATTGCCCACAGTTGAATCAGACGTCGATTGAAGTGATGGGCTATTCTTGGTTGGATTGTCGAGAATTTTGCGCGGGAATATATTCTATACAGGAAAAAGGATAAGAGCAAAATTATCAAGCACTATCCATACTGAAATGAAAGGTATAATGAGGAATATTAACTTATCTTACCTTAATGGATGGCTGCTGCTTCTTTAAACATGTCGGGCAAATCCATTCGATGCCGCGCTCCTCCATTTCTCGGCCCCCTTGTCGCGTGATGCCAACGCATTTACCATGGAACCATTCTTCGCATTTATCACAACAGATCATGAAGCGATTATTGTGCGGAGTTCGGCATATGCACCACAGGCTGTAATGAAAAATAAGTGCAAAAATATTGTAATTGTGTATGTGATTTCCATGAAATTATGATCGATATATGATTTGCACGGCTGAATGAGGATTTGAATGAATTGTTTAAATGATGATGGGTTTGTGCAATAATACTTTATTCAAATAGTGATTTTCAAGCGGGTAATTTATGATGGCAAGATGAATGATGATTTTTGAAAGAAGCCTTGTCGTCATCATAAATGAAACATTTTATCGTATTTATTGACCAACAATGACAAACAGTATACAATAATTAATGGTTTGCCCATTTATTTATAATAAAATAGTGTACTGTATTTGGTTAATTATCACATTTCGACTTTCGTTAATTTGGTAATTGGAGAGCCGTTTAAAAAAACAAGCTTTCTGGGAATCTAGCGAAGAATAATAATAATTAGACTAGAAGGCCACAACTGTACACAGTTTCTTATTGAAAGGCAGAGAAAGGAAATGTTAGAAAGGAACAAGATAAAAAGCATTTTGATTCCTACCGATGTGGATCATCTTCAGAATTGTAGCTGCCACCATCAGATCCATCTTCATCATCGTCGTCGTCAACGTTGACGGGCGGCGGATTCGATATGCTCATGCTACGCCTTGGCTTGGAATCGGTTGAAGCCCGTTTAACAGCAACCGATGCTCTTCGTTCACGTCCAATGATTGATTTTGCTTTATTTCCGCTGGCCGGTGAGCCTTTGTATTGTATTGAGGTCGGTGTGTTTGGCAAAGATCTTGGCTGATTCGGTGATTCAGTCTGTACGATAACCGTAAACACTTTCTGCTTAGGCTGTGCTGGTTCATTGTTTGGTGTGATTTCTGCTCGTCGTTTAGCGCCACGTGTGGCGGGTGCCTCGATTGGAGGCAATGTTACGATTTGACCATCTTTGCGTTTGATCTTAATAGGTTCTCTGCTTGAAGTGGGCGTCATCATGTTTGGTGTATGTATTGATTTTAGATCGTCCCCAAATTTCGTTGTAGCCGAAGATTTTGTTGTTTGTTCGAGGTTTGGTGTTTGCACGAGTGCCACCGTTTGTAGATGCTGAGATGTTGTTGTTGTACAGGATGAAATTGAACCTACACCAAGCACTTGCTGATCAATGACTTCCTGCAAATTCTTATCCTCCACCAATTTCGCCACGTGCTGCATCAAGTCATCAGACAAATCGTCTGAGTTTACGAATGACTCGAGCAAATCGTCCGGTATCATTTGAGAGTCGGTGAGCGATTGTGTAGTTGTGTATGTAATCGGCATCGTATTCGATGTAGTATTCAGCGATGAAGTCAGTTCAATTGAAGCAGATGACATTGACGTTGATTCGGATGTTTCCAACATTTTGACAATATTTGGAATGGCCGCAGGAATGACGGTTTGTTGTGTATTCTGTGATGGGGTATCCATTTCCGATTTGCTTAATTCTTCTTGCACAAGTGAATCAATTAATTCCAAATCTTGTTTATTCTGTTCGAATTCCAAATTCATTGTCGGTTTTGGTAGTTTGCGGAGTGAAGTGACCGGTGATTTGACAGTTTTCGGCGTACTAACTCTCGGTGTACTTTGTTGTGCAATTGAATGTACAATAATTGGTGTCAAAGTCTTAGTGATTGATTCGGTTTTTACGGTTTGAACGGTTGAAGTTGGTTGATTTTTGTTGGCGCTCACATTTTCAGCAGGCCTATTTTTAATAATATCCGGTGTAAAAAGCGATGACATATCACTTATAAGAACATTATCTGTATGAATTTTCTTCTCTTTCGGTTTTGCAATTGTACTACTGCTCGACGATTTAATATCAACCGTGGATAGAGTTGACAGCGGTGTCGTTTGATTGGATGGATTATGAACCGGCAATTTTTGCTCTTGTGAGGGTGTGTGTGGATTTTCTTTAATGTACGTCACTTTGGTAATGCGAGGCGTTGATGTGACTGTCGGTAATTTCAAAGCATGAGATGCATTTGTCGTTGATTTGAGTGTTTGAGATGCAGTCGCCATTGGTTTCAATGTTTGAGACGTATTTAATATTGATTTCAGCATTTGAGGTGCGTTTGCCGGTGTTTTAACCATTTGGGAGGAAGTTGCTTGTGATTTTTGTGCTTGTGATGCGGTTGCCGGTGATTTCAGTGCTTGTGAATTATTTAATGATTTTGTACTGGTGTTCGACATTTTCTTTGATAGCTTGACAAATTTCTTTCGATTCGGCGTTAGACAATCATCAGATCCAGTATGATCAACCGTCGAACGGCGACGTTTTTTGTTTGCCTGTTTCTTGGCCGCAATTTTACGCTTTTTGATCTTCTTTGCTCGTCTTGAATGGCAATCATTGACGCTAAAGTCCAAATCACTATCGCGATCATTATCGCTATCACTGACACTGAGATCCGAGAAATCAGTTTCACTCTCGGCTTCCTCCTCTTCGGATGACCGATCGGCTGCATTTTCTGTTGAACTATTCGCTCCGTCGAAACTTTTGTTACGCACCGAATTTGATATGTCTTTATCTAAGCCATTTGACGAAAACGATTTCGATAATTGCGCATTTCGGCTGGTCTTTTTTGCTCCTGCACTATGCAATGGCGTGGTAGATAATTTCAATTTATGCTTTGTATCTCGTTTCGAACTATCGGGCGTATCTTCCGATTTTCCCTCACTCAACGAATCCACATATGTGTACGGTGTATAACAATGGTCATTTTGAATAATGTATCGCAAATGCTCATAATCGGCTTTGAATTGCTTTGGATTCGTTATTCCGGCAATATCTGAAAATTCCAAATATATTTGAGATAATACAGTCAAAATGGGATGGATGTGCTGATAATACATGGTTGTTTTATCGGAAACTAGTCTTACTCATAATTTCGGTGGCAAACTTGATGGCCTGCTGTGGATTGTAGAAATCTTCGACTATCAACCCGATGCCCGGCACTTTATTTTTCTTCTTTTTTTTCTTTTTTTGCTTTTGACCCTTGTCGGTGGTGTTGGCATCTTCGTCGCTTTCCTCATCGCTATTGCCGCTATTTTGGTCGTTGTCTTCATCGCTTGGGTTGTCGTGTTCGCCATCACTGTGTTTCGTTGAACTATCCTCTTCGTTCGTTTCCATGCTTGGCGTTGGCGAACCAACTCTTATTACACTGACTGTCGATTTTGTGTCAGTATTTGCATTCACTAAAATGAACAATCGAGATAAGTGATTTTTGCAGCGATCAAGATTATTCAGTATATCAACTAATTTCGTTTGAAACAGCAGACTGTTCTTCAGAAACGGTGCCTATCATTATTTTGATCTCTTACTAGAACTTCTTTCAAAAAATATTATCACAATCAAACAAATTCAATGGTGATTATCGCTGATTAGCAAGGCAATTAACAGTTAACATATAAAATACATATGAATTGAATAAAAGACATACCGATTAAATCCTGCAATGCATTTGGATCAACTTGGACATCACCATCCTTATTGATAAAAACAATGAGATTATTGTCGGCCACTTCGCCTCGTGAGCAATTTCCATCGGTTTTGTCTTCATCGAGATCTCGAAACACTGAATGCGACATGTTTCCCAACTCTCAAATGTACTTTATTTACTAGCAACAATTTAATATAATAATAAGCACCACCACTCAATTTAAACTTCTGACTGTTCAAAATGCACGTCGCTATTATTTACCGCGTCTTCGACAATTATTTGCATTTGCTTTTGTTGCTTGCTCGATGTGTGTTTATTTTGGTCTTTTTTCGACACTTGATTAATTTAAATTAGTTCGTATTTATTTTGATTGAAATTGGCAATATGATTCCATGATTCTGATTAAAGCGCGAAAAAATATGCATGATAAAAATTGAAAAGGCAGTGACAGCAAACATTGCCGCCATAGTATACGAAATATTGTAAGTGATACAAAACAACCCAATTTTAGTGTTCGTACCGAATAAATGACATTGCGAAGCGGAGTGATCTAATGAATTAACCACAAAAAAGATGAGAGAAAAGAACTAATACCGAATTCGTAAGGTGGTACAGCAACACACTCAACGATTCTTACACAAGAGAAACGCACATCAAACTCTCGAAGAGGCGCTCACATCAGCCGTGTCAATGTATATGTGCCACAGACTGTAAGAAAAGCACACACACAATTTTTCAATTGTATTCAAACTTTTTTTCCTTTTCTTCTATTTCTTACTTCTCTCTCGCAATATTGACAATGATTCCGACGTGTTTTTATGCTATGAAATTTTTTTAAACTTGCTAGAAACAAAATTCACGATTCAAATTCTTACACTTTTAATTTCACACCGATTTTCAATCTATTTTACGAATTTTCTCGTTTCCGATCAATTTTTACGATGGTTTGCCAAAAATTTATTGGGTTTTTGTTGGTTTGACCACCGAAATTCGTAGATGCGTCATTGTGTGTGCGTAGTAAGATCGTGTTCATCCATGTCTCTTTTTTCGTTTCGTTTCCGCACACTTTTTTGCTACAGAAACGAGTAGATCAGCGACTTTTGAGTATGTCGCTCAGCCTCTCGCTCGTTCGACGAAACTGGTGGAAAAACACAAATCAGTGGTCAACATGAAATTGAATCTAAATACTAAAGCAAATGGATAGCTGGTTTGGTTTTGGGCCACAGCGATTCGAATCAATGCGTATAAAATGGAAAATGAAAAACACACATAGAAAAGGAATTCTTGAATAGCATTAGGTCTATTCTCGACACGCACACATGCAAAGAATATCGCACAATTGGCGTCAGTCGAAGCACCAATCAGCCGCTAGATGTCATCATACAAAAAATGTTGCCATTTCCAAATGTTCGCCGAATTTGTTGTGAAATTTCGGATAATATGTATAGGAATGGTCGAAAAAAAATCTGAAATTTTTCTTGGGCCCTTTTAAACTATTGAAAATAAGCATAAAATGTTTTTTTCGAAAAATTTCTAAGAAATTTGCCATAGCTATCGCATGGCAACGTATACGCTGTTCCGTTCACAATGCGTTAGTCACCATCATCACGCTGCGCATGTTCCACAAATCATCCAAATATTATTGACGTTTTACACGACAATCCGATGAGACGTAATATATTTTAGCTGCACATGTTAAACAGAGACAGCAACGACGAAAAGAGCAGGATATACCGATACAAAAACGAAAAGAATCATTTTCAATGAATTCGAACTAGTGATTCTCTGAGTGACACACACGAAGGCAAGGTTCAATCAGAATATCGAAGCAATTGTTTTGGATATAGAATAATCATCGTCAACTCTCTTTTTTTCCTGCACTGAGCACACATTTTCTCAAGTGCTTTTGTGAAGTTTAACGTTTTCACTGTCGAATAACGATTTCAGAATAATGGCGAGCCAAACTCAAGGAATCCAACAATTGTTAACAGCTGAAAAACGAGCTGCAGAAAAAGTTGCTGAAGCGAGAAAACGTAATTATTTTCGACACATACACGAAACATTTATTTTTGTTATTCGCATTAAAAAAAAAAATGTTTTGCGAATATTCTGTCAAGCACCTAAATTGTAGATTGAAAGCTGTTCACATATTCACTCGAAAAGTACCTGGATATTTTCTTTTGCATAAAATGACTCAATTTTCCGTCTATTCGAATGTTGATTAAACGTAATTGCCTCGGCTAATCATCAAAATGATGTGATTGAATATTACAGTTTAAATATAATACAGTTTCGTTGAGTAGTTACCATTAAAATGCATAAATTAATTAATGAATGAAAAATGGATAATTGCGTCAAATTTTGCGACAGAGGCCTTGAAATGTCCCAAATACAGACAGACTCATTTCAAATGCTAGCGAATTGTACTGTTTCTACATTAAATGTATGTCGCCTTGAAATAAAGATGTGTTTTCTATTCTCATCCGATGCATCGCATTGAAAAAGTGACCAAACGCGCTCTGATTTTAACCGGATCGCTTCTAACTACCTCGCAATTGTTCATTTGTGTTGTTAACTCTTCTGCACTTGTTTTCTATGAAAATAGGTAAGCAACGTCGTTTGAAGCAGGCCAAAGAGGAGGCTCAAGAAGAGATCGAGAAGTACCGTTCCGAACGCGATCGTCAGTTCAAAGAGTTTGAAGCCAAGGTAAGCTTAGTCGTGAATAGATTTAGTCCAGTCAGAATAAAGTGCAGCTCGATAGCGAGAAAAAAATATTCATTCAAATATAGTTGAGGCATTGTTGAATTTTTGAATTCCGTTGAATAAAAAATCCGAAACGTGATTGAAAACACCATTGAATCGAGACGGACATTAGCCATTGTTTATACATTATCCTTCAATCATCAATATTCAAAACTGTTTCATTCATTTTTCAGCACATGGGCTCGAAAGAAAGTGTTGCTGCGAAAATCGATGCGGATACTCGCGTGAAAATTGATGATATGAATCGTTCAATATCAACAAATCGGCCAGTATTGATTCAGGAACTGTTGGACTTGGTCTATGACATCAAACCAGAATTGCATAAAAACCTTCAGCTCCAGTTATTAAACTAAGAAAATGTGTGCAAATATCTACTAACACATTTTCAAGAAGAAAAATTCTTCAAAAGAACAACAAAGAAATATATGTCAACAAGCGATTCGCTGCAACAAAAAAAAACCGAAGCTAATAGTCACTTACTTTTTGTTTAACATTAATACCTGCAAAATTGTTTCATTGTTTGCTCGCGCGACTTGTCGCAATTGCATATTGGGGTAATGCCTAGCATTCATCGTCAATGTGCAACAACGACGCAAAATCTCCAATAAAACAACAACAACAACAACAAAAAACTTATTCACTCACACATGCTGGCTGTGTGGCCATACTGCATGATATTGGCTTACTTTTAATCTAATATAAAAAATAAACGATTGAGGGAATTTACAAAAGAGAATATGAAATATTAATTAATAGAAAATGAAAATATATGAAAGAAGAAAAAAAAATGAGACACAAAGTATATTCATCTAGGAGAATAGGAGTAATCATAGAGATAGTTCATGAAAATAATCAGTTTTGAATTTAATTCGTTATGTATATTTGGCGGTCTCGTGCATACAGACAGAGATTGGATTTGCGAGAGTGCAACACCATGTTTCCTTTTTAATATTAATGTTTTTTTTTAAGATGATTTTTTTTATTCTTTTTTTCGTCTTCTTTTTTTGTAAATTGGCGTTTTATGCCAACGATATAAAAATTATTTCAAATTGTGCAAATCCATGCAATATAGGGTGAACATTTAGATTGAGTTGATCCAAATGCCACCGTTTTCAATTGTTATCATCTTCTTCTGTTTTGTTCCGTTCCGTTCGTCGACATTTAAAGTTTTATTATGGTCGTTTTCCTAATCAAAATCAGTTAACTGGCATAATAACCATTCTATTCCGTTGGAGTTCATTCAAGAACAATTTGCGAGACAATACACAGAAATAAAACACAATAATAATGATACACAATATAAAACGAAACGAAATGATACTTGATTCAAGGACATTCATCGTTAATGAGATTCAGAAGCAACAGCTACAACCAAAGCGAGTGGAAGATCACAAACGAGTCCAACAGTCCGCATCAAAATAAACAAGAATTAGTTCATGTCATATATTATTGTCCAGCAATTAACGAATAAACCATATGTTATGATGTACAAGTGTGTTTCTTGCCCTTTCCTTTACTGTGTGTCACTGTCCCACTTGCCATGATTGCAATGATATCACCGCTTTTGAAAACTTATTATCACATTTTTTAAATGCGCGTGTGTGACACGACACTCGCCAATAAGCGAAACGTAAATAAAACAAACAGCCGTATTTTTCTGAATACAAATGTCGTTTTCTTTTTACTGTTACTATTAATATTTATATCGTTTATTTTTGTTGTTGTTGTTGTTTCTTTTGTTTCTCACTTAAGAATACGCTTTTAACACTATATGTATGTCCAGCTTGGGAGCACTTTTCAACAGTAAAAATTGAATTGACAGAGGAAAAAAACAAATTCTAATGAATTAAAGTATCTGAATTCATTTGTGAATATTGGTTTTATTTCGTATTTCACATGTCCAAATCAATCGATGATCATCGTTCTTCCAGAATAACTGTTTCCTGAGGGCAGAGTTTGTGATGGAGTAGCGTATTGGCTTTTTCTAACGTCGTTAGCTGCAAATAAAATAGGAAAAAATGTTATATTTCGAATGAATGGGTGAGGCCGAAAATTAAGAAAATAGGAAGAACGACGAACAGCAAAAGAAGGAACAACTATTGAAGCCACTTACATCGCGCCGTGGCCAGCTTGAGATGATCTTGTATTCATCAATAGGGAATCCTTTAGAGGCGACGAATTTCAATAGCGTGTCCAATTGATCGGTAGCTAGGAAGCGACGCTCCATAAATTCACCAGTTGGCTTCCGGATGCGAATTTTAGTGATGCCTTCTTGATTTTCGGCCGGTTCGGGTGGCATATTACGTTCGGCCTCCAGACGATTCATTTCACGAATCATTTCAATCTCCTGCCGTTCCGATTCCAAACGCTGTAATTCTGATGCAATTGCACGTTCTTTTTGCTTTTTCTCCTCCTCCTTTCGTCGATCAGCTTCGAGGCTTTCATGGTATGCAGCGTCTTGTTCCATTTTAACAAGCTCGCGGGCAGCTCGTTCATCCTCTTCGCGCACCTCAACATGACGTTGCTCCGAATACAATTTGATTGTGTCCATAAGTTTATTTAAAAGATCATCTATGCTTACGTCACCGTATATCACAGATAAAACCTCGCAAACGCTTCGGTATTTGCAGATGACCAGAATCGCGGGCAAACGATTGGTTTGCATTGTGCGAAGTGGAAGCAATGCACTGCTATTACCAGCAAATGCCGATAATGATGATAAAAAGAGATTTTTGTTACTTTCATTCGTTAAATCCCAGCCATATAGAATAAAATTATGCTCTATCGTTTGCCGAATTGTATCGTTCTTCATGACCCGATCACAAAACACATTCGCCAACACACTTTTGTCGTGATGCAAATAAATTGCCAATAATTTACGCTGAAACACAAAATGAGCATTATTTAAAAAAAAAACAATTTAAATTGTTCTAAAATTTCAAAAGTCATGGTGAAATCAAATGAGAAATGCAATAGAAACGGATGACTCACATCTTTTGCCGGCTTATGACACGCTTCAGTTAAAGCTTCCTCAAGTGTACCTTCGTAGAAGTGAGGATAGGGCTCGCCATATCTACAACATCACAAATTGCATTGGTCAAAATTGAAATGCTATGGAACAATCAATAAAATTGGATATTTTGGGGCAATAAAGACAACTTTTTCCACTATTTTTTGAACGAATTGCCTGTTCATTTCATACCGTTCTCTGTAATTCTGAATGAATTGAGTGCAGCCCCATCTTTCGTTGTCAGTGCCATCAGGTACTACAGTAAAAATTATAAAAGTTTTTATTCGTTCAAAATGACACAAACAAATGCAGTCATTCTTACTTAAATCGTTGCGTCGCCGATGTGCTGCGGGTGCAGCAAAAATCTCATCATCACCATTAAAATCGGAGGCGTCTTCGAATTCATCAACGGAACTGTCTGAGTCGACTTCAATCAGTTCGTTGCTTTGATTGGATCGGGCATTCGATGTTTCAGCATTAGCCGTTTGATTTGTATTTGGTTTGTCGGTCGATATGGATTCGGTTGTATTTAAAACTAAATTATGTTCGAATGGGATTCCAGTCAATGCTAGCGCCGTATCGTCCGACACACCCGTTGGCCACCCGTGCCATTGTTGGTGTCGAACGGCAATATTTGTCACCGAATACACACCCTCTTTAACATCGGCAATGCTTCGGGTGCCCATAAAATTGAGCTGCAACGGTGACGTATTACTTGTATTACCCAATAAAATATTGAGATTGAACGTTCGTGTCAGACGATCCACATCAGCATCTTCAACAACACCAATGTCATTGTCCTGGAGATCTTTGATATCGTTCACAATCAACTCGTTTTCCGCCGACAAATTCATCGTATGTAATTCGGTGGTGTCATCGTAGTTTTCCGAAGATTGCACCCAACCACACCACAATTGTCGGCACGATGGAATCGAAGTGACGTTTGAAATCATCGCTTTCAAGTGACCTAAAAATTGGAATTTCGGTGAAAACACATCGCTCCAGGAAAATGTTGTTCAATTGAAATCAAATATTGCAAATGCATTTTTGTTATTTAATTGAATAAATAAATAAATAAAAGAACAACAAAATCTCAAATTTTTATCTTTAAACAAACCATTGTAAACAATTGGCTGAATTCGAAGTAAATGTTTATCAAATCAATATCAAAATCGTAGCAAAAAAGAAAGAACGATACGTGAATAATAAAAATTGCTGAATGTGAACAAACCTATTGTTGATCGATCGGAGACAACAATATTGTGTGTTGTGAATTTGTGGTGAATATTAAACTTAATGTCCTTTGGTGCATTAGCTGCTGAGCTCTGAGCTATTAAGCTTTCGCCATTTGTTTGATCGGCGTGTCCATCGATCATGCCCTCATCGTTCATGTTTTGCAGATTGCTTTCATTCGAATTGGAACTTGTTGCCGAAAGTGTTTCTGAAGTGGACACACACACAGATGAGATTTGATTTTCCAATTGGAATCGTGCATTGCAAATGAGATTGAACACTGTACCTGAACCAAAAATATTTCTGTGCAATAGAGCCAATGGTGATGCTGGCATTCGGTGCTCATTTGATGATGTACCGGCAATGTTCAAATTATTCAACGATTCTGTGTTGTATGGTGATGGCTCAACGTGCTCTTGTGGAAGAACTCTGCTCACGGCCGCCTTATGAAATTCAAGAATTTAATACATCTCAATCATTACGCTTTTTTCCGCAGTCACTTTGTCTCTCGCTTTGTAATTGGACTTCGAATGTATCTGCATGACAATTGTCAAGTGATGCAAATAACGCACTTACCAGCAAATCCCAGTTACTCTCTTCCAAATATAAAAACGCTTCGGCCACATCGTCTATGCCAGTGATACTCTGAAAACAACATTGATATGTTAATAATAATACAATTGCAAATCAATGCGTCGGACGTCAATTGATGGCTGATGAAATATTGTCCGATGTCGTGCCATTCCGCAACACACACATTATTATTCCCAAATAAAACACAGTTATTGTGAAATGAGAAAAAAAAAAGAAATGAAACTAAAATGTCATTGTTTTCAAGACATAACCTATTTGAAGAGCGAAAGAGAAAGTGAATTCAAACAAAAGAAAAGGAAAACTAATCATGCTAATGGAAAAGTACAAATAATCGATTGCATTTGCAACAACAAAAAAACTTTTTACAAAAGGAACTTTCAGTTATTTTGACATACATCGCACGAAATTATTGGGCTAGTAAGAAACACGCATTTGATTTACCTGAAAATTGGCCAAAATTTCCTCTTGCGTCTCTTGTGTTTCCTGATTCTCAGACATTTTTTTACACAAAGTCTTTGTACTTATACCAACCGTCTAACTAAATTGTAAAAAAATGACGATGTTTTCCGATAGTATGATTATAAATTATTTTCACTGTAATTGCCAAAGGAACAATGAGAATCGGACTCTCTTTCTCTTGTTTCTATCCCGTCCAATAGACTTTTTTGTTTTCTTTTGTTATGAGATTTCTTTGCGAATAGTTTATGAATCGTTGGACCATTCGTTCTTACTGCATACAACAAAACTGCTTATGCTGTGTTTTTTTTTTAATATTTGTTATACGACGTTTTTCTGTGTCACTGTGAGTCCAATACATTTGAATGTCTAGAATGTGTTGTAAAAAGAAAGAGAAAACATTTGACATGTTGTGACTGAAACTTCATGCTGTTTGCCGCAACCCTATTGGTAGAAATCGCGCACTTCCCTAACGGAGAACATTCGAATATCATTTGCATGATTGTTTATCTTACGCGGAAACTGATATCTTCGGGGAAAAAACTAGTTTTTGACCATTCCGAAACATCTTGGAGTTTAAGAGAAATATTTAAAAACTAATTATTAAAATATTATAAAGAGTGATTCATTTGGAGGTTTTTTTCAATAGGAATTTTTTGACCGATCACGCATGACAGCTGTCAAACTTTTTTGTCATTTTTATTCAGTATTTTTTGGCAAATCATCATGTCGTGTTTTCAGTGAATGGGCTCTGGATAAGCTCAATGAAAATCCGGTGTTTTATCGAGACATTTTGTTCAGTGATGAGGCCCATTTCTGGCTCAATGGGTATATCAATAAACAAAATTGCCGTATTTGGGCTGATGAGCAACCCGAAGAGTATTAAGAGCTATCATTATATCTAGAGAAATGCACGGTTTGGTGTGGTTTATGGGCCGGTGGAATCATTGACCCTTATTTCTTCAAAAATGAGGATGGCCGGAATGTTACTGTCATGGCGACCGCTATCGTACCATGATTACTGAATTTTTGTTGCCTGAAATGCAAGCCCGTAATATCTGTGATATCTGGTTTCAATAAGACGGCGCAACAAGCCATACAGCGCGTGAAACAATGAACTATTTGAGAGCCCATTTCGACGAGCAGCTGATTTCACGTTTTGGACCCGTGAATTGGCCGCCTTGATCGTGTGATATCACACCTTTGGATTTTTCCCTATGGGGCTTAGGAAGTCTCTGGTCTTCAAGGATAAGCCCGCTTCAATTGACGCTTTGGAATCCAACATTACTCGTGTTATTGACGAGATACCGGTCGCTATGCTCGAACGCGTTGTCGATAATTGGGCCTTTCGGATGGGCCATTTAAAACGTAGTCGTGGTCAACATTTAAATGAAATTATCTTGAAAAAGTAAATGCAATAGATTGTTCTTTCGACTCATGATAAAATTTTCAATATAACATTCAATTTCGTGCTTTTAATTTAAATTTAAAAAAACAAAACAAAGTTTCAAATGAATCACCTTTTATTATGCAATCTTTCAATTTCAAATTATTATTATTCCTGTTTACATGTCGCCCGTTGAAAGTTTGCTTAAATAAGACTAATTTCATTAGTCAAAAAATTATTTTCCAAGCTGCTTAAATCTCTTATTAGGTAACTCAAATTGCCTATATTTAAGGCTGTTTCAGCATTTTTTTTTTTTCTATCTGTTTCTAACTATTTCCAGGTGTGATGTGTTCAATGATAAAAATGTTTAACAATTTAATCGAACACATATCGAAATTTTAACCACGAAATTAAAAACATCGAAATCGATTTTCATGATTACAAATTGGAAATTATTCAAGTTGTGATTGTAAAAATTTGTTACCAGTTTAACAAAATTACTTGTATTTTATATACTGAATGAAATGTTCATCAATATCAATGGGAATATAAATGAAAAACAGAAAATTTCGCCCTCAAGAAATTAACGGAAAATAAAATTCACGTTGTTATCAAGAAAAATAAATGGTCTTACGTACGTTAAACTAACTTTTCCGCACATTTCACGAAATTGTTAGGGTTTACGGGTTTTTTATTGGTTGCTACGCATTTGTATTGGATTTATGTTGATTTCTTATCGAATAATCATGCAACTTTGAGAATAAATCACAGAAAATTTCAAGTAATTACAATGAGATCGAATTTCAAGTCATTACACATCATGTGATTAAAATTTAAATTTTAATAAAAAAACGAATCAACATCTCAGTTCCTAATTTTTACTTCAACTTTCTCTATTTTTGAATTGGTAATAACAATTACGATTAGTTCACTCTGATGTGAACTTTCAATTCATGCCAACGAATAATATGATTCCACATTTATAACAACAACAACAACAAACATTTATAGACCATTTTTGCCTTTCGGCGTTTGGTCTGTTTTACGAAACAAACTGCCTCATATACCCCTAACAATACCTCTCCACAAACTCCGATCGAGAGCCAAGTTTTGAGATTCAATACACCATTCATATCCCCTCGCATTCAAATCACATTTAACCGAATCTAAATAACGTCTACGTGGTCTACCCCTACCTCTTGGCCCATCAGCTTCGGCGAACAGAATCCTTTTTGGTAAGCGTTCTTCTCCCATGCGTTTGACATGACCAAACCACCTCAGTCTGGATTTTCTCGCTTTCTCTCCTACCGAATTGACGTTCAAATCCCCCAAATCGACTTATTTCGGATTCTATTTTCCCACTGATCGCGGCGCGAGACTCCCGAAACCATTCTCAACACTTTCATATCAGACACTTCCAAATCATGAATTAAATTCTCAGAATCAACCCAACTCTCGCTACCATATAGAATAGTTGGTCTGAAGATTGACCCGTGAATCAACATCTTTGTTTCCGTACTCAATTCACGTTCATTGAAAACTTGTGATCTAAGTTGGGCTACTACTTTATTTCCATTAACCCTACGCTGTTCAAACTCTTTATTAAACTTGCCATCTTCCGAAAAGATGCAACTCAAATATTTGAATTGGGAAACTTTTTCCAACAAGTTTTCCACATTTATGTTATGTATAACTTTCGTTAAAAAGTAAATGAGCATTCAAATTGATGAAAAAACACAGATTAGAAAATCACAAATACTTCATCCAATTTAATGACAAAATTTTAATTTTGCCCTGAAAATTGAAAATTTTGTGAGGGAGGTAGTCTCATCAGAATGACTTCAAATTTTGCATTACTTATTTTGTAACAATGCGAACTAGACATAGTCCCCATACAAATTTTTCTTAATTATATTGAAAAACAGCCCATTTTTCTATTCGACTCCCCTAGAGCTATCCAAAAAAATTATCCGATTGGGCTGAAAATTAATAGGTTTCTATTCCTAATAAAGTTCAATGCGTGTGTAAATTTTTGATCAATTCTAAAATCAATTTTTTGAGTTATCGTGTTAACAAATTTTTGCGTACAACGTACAACGTACCACACACGGACAAAAAATTTCTCCGGGAATGGTTGCAATCGTTCTTTCTAGGTTCAAAACGCATAGAAAACTTATTCCGAGCGTTTTGAAATTTTTGGACCGATCGCAATACCTTTACCACACATAGTGGTGTGTGCGGAAAAGTAAAAAAGAAATTCACATAATTTGGAGGTGTTGCAATCGCCTATTTAAAATAAATGCCACTTTCAAGAGCATTTTAATGAGTTTCTCAATGAATTTGAAATTGATGTGTGAAAATGGATATCTTTTGTATTTTAAGAATGATTCTTTGCAATTTTATTGATATCTTGATTTTCAATCATGTATTATTTTATTTACTCGATTGTCTAAATTAGAATTTTAATTTCATGCAATATTCCATACTTGACTTCAAGGTGAAAACTCAAATAATGTAAAAGTAAATGAATTGATTTTGAAATGGTAGACTTTATCAACAGGTTGCTAGCATCTTGCTTATTTCAATGCCATATTTTATTCATTTTCTGATTATGTAGTCACTACATAGTTGAGAAAAAAAATATTGAATCCCAAAATTATTTTTCCAACTCATTCGATGTGTGGTAGTTTGTTTGGTTCTTTGTATTGTCCATTCAGCGGTTCAACGTGCAATGGATTTCACCAGGAGCATCTGGCGACTGAAGAAGTCAACAAAGTTCCAATGAATTGGGGTTAATGAATTTAAGCATACAAAAGCTCTACACTGTGGCACCAAATAGACAGGTAGTAATAATTGTAGGCCGCTAAATGATAATGTCTTACTCAATATTTAATCAGACGACGGCCAAAAATGGACATCACAGGAGAAACAACAAAAGAAAACGCATGTGTCTAATATAATAGAGTTCATTTTCAAATAGCGAATGAAATTGAAAAAGGTCTCCAACATTATTCGAAACCTTAAGCTCGAAAGATGAATAGCATATGAAATGTTATCAGGGTTATGTTGAATAAAACTCTCCAAATATGCGGTGAATGCTTGAAATAAAAGTAATTAATTACAACTGTGAACTTGTCGGACTGGACATTTATTCTAGATTATTGTGCGCGAGATTACTGACATTCGAAAAATATCTTTTGATTTGAATACAAATTGAATTGTCAAATACGCTTGACTTCAACCTGTTTATCTGAGAAAAAACGGTAAATCGTTGCGAAACATTTCGACGACGACGACGACTAGATGAATATTCGCTGTCGAAGAAGACCACAATACATCTAGAACCAGATCTAGAGGAATGTTTAATCGGTATTTAATGACGAAGAAAAACGATTATACTTTACAAATTAACAAGGAAAATCTGTGGAGCGTATAAAGTTCAACAAAAATCGATTAGTGCCATTGAATGATCATTGAAATTCACAAACCTATCCGCAACAAAATGCAACAATTCAATGGCAGTCAGATTAGTTTCTCTTGCCTCAATATTAAAATCAATCAATTTGTGTATCTGAAGGTGCTTTATGTGGTCGAATAAATTTGTGGATTGTCATTGCTTCACACATATATGATGTGCGCCCGCTTTATCAACTGATCTCTGAAATTTTAAACGGCCCAAGAAATTGCTTTGCAAATGAAAAGAATCAATTTAAACGCGGGATGTTGATAATTGCCAAGAGGCTGTATTGTACGTGCGCGTTCATGTTCAATCATCACAGCTTTGCATAAAATAACAATTAAAAAAAATAATCGAACACAACATTGACCGAATGGTGAACAATACGAATTCAGGCATTTACAAGACAGGAATTATATAGGAAGCAAACACACTCGTATTTTTATAGCTCATTTTTCCAAATTCATCTATTCCAAATGGATGCAAACATTCACCAGCCATACCGTATCTATGGCCACTACTACCAGTGCTGCGAAGAAAAAATGTGCACCCTAGAATCTATGACAACATAGGATAAAGTGTCCATTTCTTCCACGTAGGCATAAATATAAGATGTAAAATCGCTGTTTGATACTTCGTTTTTAGTACATGTAACATTTCGTTCAATTCATGTGTTTAGAAAATGCATGTCGATGTGGGTTAAACTAGCACTTTATGCTATATTGTCATAGATTCAAGGATGCGTCTTTTATGTGTATGATTTACCAAATTGGGATATTTGAGCCATAATCGTAAATAAAAAGTTTGTATAAAAATTTTGCGTAATCATTCAATTGAAATCAAGTGAGCCAGAGACACGTTTAAAACGAAAACCGACCGAATGTAAATGCATACATTTATATAATCATAAATATCACATTAGCGTATGAGTCTGTTGGTGTAGTCAAAACTTGTCTCGTCCATATTCTTCGCCGTTTACCATTCTTTGGCGCTCACATTGCAGCGATATTCATAAACATTAAAACAAAGGCGAAGCGATTCACCCGAAAATTCCGTTTAATACGTGTTATATTCTTTGCACATAGTTTTCATTTTTCTCGCTCCGTCAATTTATGGCTCCATTGAATTTTGTCCGAAAGTACTCTCTCGAAAGAGTAATTACTTGTTCAGGTTGTTGGTCAAAAATATTATTTTCTGCATGTGTCGGTTTCTGTTGTTGCTTTTTTCACAACTTTGTGATAACTGTCGAGTAATAAATATCTGTATGGATGTTGTAATCAGAAAATAAGCACTTGAAACAAGTGCCTCGTCGTATTTTTACCAGTTGATTTTTTGTAAATAATAGCTCTTCATTGTTTTTGTACATTGATGACACCGATTTTCATTTCAGTCATTTTTTAATGATGATCATTTATTTTCCATTTTCGTTGATATTGTGTGTTATCTTGGTTAGTTATCGGTCACAGGCCATACAATTTTCCGGATTAAAACTCAGCCCATACATTAGTCCCATTTTTCGAATGTTAACCACATGGATAAGATGTGTTTTTTCTTGATCGAAGGCAGGAAAGTTGATCAAATAAACAGATATATGTATATCGAGATAATGTCGTACCAAAAATTCCCTAAATGAACGATTCGTTTCGCAAGGAAAATTCCAAGCGGACCGTGCTTATATGGAAATTGAGATCTATTCGAGAGTATGCCAATTGACCGT
Organism: Obolodiplosis robiniae; assembly: GCA_028476595.1. Classification (NCBI taxonomy): domain Eukaryota; kingdom Metazoa; phylum Arthropoda; class Insecta; order Diptera; family Cecidomyiidae; genus Obolodiplosis; species Obolodiplosis robiniae. The sequence goes on along the minus strand of CM052017.1, from coordinate 10,823,645 downwards.
GCCATTTTATTTTACATAGGTGAACTCAATTTAGATCCATTGTAATACGAACAAAATTTTTATTGACACAAATAATAAAAACAAATGAGTCATTGAAACGATTGAAATATCACATCAGTACGGTCCCGTTGGAAAATTCACCTGTCCATTTATCCTGCGATTTATTCTAGCAAATAAAATAGCCCATAAAATAGGACATAGAAAACAAAACCTGAAATTGTATAATTATTGTGGAAATAATTTTGAGAAAACTAGAGAAATGAGGAGAATTGCGTTTGTTTGAGCCAATGGAGCAATAAATTTAAAATATTAATGATTTTTTTCTTTTTAACCCACATAAAATATGTGTGCGCGTTGCGCGTCAAGGTCAACACTTTTTCAGATCATATAGTATACCATATTTAGATATGGATATTGCTGTTTCATCAAGAAAAATCTGTCACATGCAAGTGTTGGTGTTGGTCGAAAAAACGAAACAGAAGTATAAGAGGCGCGTCAAAATGGTTAGGCACATTGTATGTACTTGATGATCAAGTATAACAATAGTCCAATAGTGTGTATCAATGAGATTGCATTGAAAACTATTGAGACGGAACGTGCACGTGAGCAATCCAGTGAGTCATGATTCAAGCCGAACCAATTTGTTCAGCACAAAGTCAATTGAAAAAATATAGCAAATGTGGAAGAAAATCGAATTTACAACATGGAAACATACGCAAAACCGATGTGTGTGTGTAAGTGTGAGGTGCAAGCCGTCTGCAATAATGCTGTGCAAATGTGTACACAATAAAGTAATGGCAATAATTGAATTTGATATCGTTCATAATCATCACCATCAGAAAGCGGAATGTTGCCCGTTTTGCTCATAAATTAATTGAAAAACACTGCTGCTGCGGTGTTTGCTGTTGATTTTCCCGCATCATTCTCAATTCAGGCAGCTTAAAGTTTGAGAAAACGAACTCAACTCGCCATCGGAATGTAATATGAAGGAAGACATTGATGATATATATAATATTTATCTTGGTTATTTTATCTATATCATGAATTTAATATTCCCATGTGAAATGACAATTCAATTCGTATCAATCTTATATTTAGTAGTTATTGGGCGAATTCCAATCAATCTTTCTCTAGAAACTCGTAACATTCGAATTAAAATTTCTCGCTCGCCAAAACAAATCAGAAGAAAAAACACTTCAAATAAAATCGAATCCGTGGAGTGAAAGAGAAAGAGAAATAAGCAAATTGAAAACGTCGTAGTACAAAAGAAATCAAAAATAGAGCTCAAATTATGAAGATTATCGACGGTAAAATGAAGTCATAATGAATAATATATCCAAGAAGACATTGTCACAATGCATTGTGAAACCATGAATGAATGAATTACTCACCAAGAGCATGTTTGCTTACAATTTACGATCGAATGTCGTGCAATGCAAATCACAATATCAACATCGGCAAACACACATGCACACACACACACACACACACACACACACACGAATTTACACGAAGTGCTGTTTTTTTTCTCGCTGATATTATACATTGGAATTATTGTACCTGCATGAGCCAACAAGTCGAAAGTTTACGCATCGAAAATTAACAGGTTCCCCAAAAAAAAGTTATTCATTTATAAGGTCTGAATGAAGAAGATGCGGTTGTACAAAGGAACCAAAAAATGAAATTTAGAGATGTGCCCAAAGGAATCAGAATTACCGGAGGCATCCGAAATGAAAGCAACGTGAAACATATATGTACATGAATTAAACATAAGCGTATGGTCACAAAGGTTGCCATTCCGCTTCGAAAACCACCCAGGCACAAATATACAGGTAGCCGAAAATTAAGTGAATTTATGATATAAGTCGCAAATCTATGATGCATAAAGTCGAACGAAAAGCGCAAGACTCATGAAGTACGAATGGAGCTGGACGATATTTGCGGCAATGATGCCGTTTGCATAGGTATTCTCACGTGCCAATGATGAAAATCCGTCCAAAGTATGCCACGATTCAATCATGCAGCGGCAATTAACAGACACAAATGAGATCAATTGGATGCATGTACAGAACACGATCAGTACGTAAGAATCACGTTGCACCGAATGAAATAAAACCAGAATCTGTTTGGAATAGCGCGAAGTTTTCAGATAATAGCACAAGACTTTCAGTGAGGAATTCGAGGATAATAGTCAGATTAGTACAATTATTTTGAATGACAATGAGCGATCGAGAAGTTTTTAAAATATTCATTGAAAAAATTAAATCTGCAAATTCCTCAACTGTTCAGAAAAAGAAAAGAAGTTCAGCGATAAATTTATGAATTGTACAGAAAGATCTATCAAAATTATACGCGAAAATAATCTGAAACAAAGCAAAAGCCTAGAAATATTGCCGAAAAAAGTAGAGTGACGGAAACAAGCGCGAAGAAGAATGTATGGAATGTGTTGGTTTTTTCGGCTCATCGTCGAATATGCATGATCCGCAATCAGCAACACAAAAATACGTGCCATGCGGCAACTAAGATAGTACCTATGCTACGTATTCACATGATGTATTATATAGACTTCAAAAAAATGTGTGATGGTATGAATGATATTTGGCATGCTGTTCCATACATTCATTTGCATTCTTTGTTCGCCAACGACGAAATGCGACTTTTTAATTGAACTATTACGACTGGTTGAGTGCAAGCTATATACCCAGTCCAAACCTAGATATTTCAAGTGGATTTGCAACAATCATTGAAAAACCTGCATACCATAATTGTGCCTTGTTTTAAATCTGTATTTTTTGTTGCTGCTCGTTACATTCTTCTAGTTTATCTAAGGCGCACCAAAATGCGCACAGACAACAAAGCGAGACCCGATAGATACCGACCTATGCAAAAATGAAACAGATGAAGAAATGAATGAGGGAAGAAACGAACGAACGAAAAAAAGCAGCAACACATCAATATTCAGACAATAGTGTTGACAAGCGAGCGAAACATTCGGTTTGCACACAACGAACCAAAGACTTTTCGTAAAAAAGCATCTGTGCGCGCGCGCTCGTGAGACCAAACTGTTTGCGACGCATTGTAGTAGATCGGAGTCGCTTTACTACCGCTGAGCTTTAATGTTGTGAATCGCCAGTGCATGCGTATTGCTTTAAGTGTTTGCACCTGTATATGTGCTGCTGTTGTATGACTATTGCTAATGTTGTTGGTATGACTGTTGGTTTTGCTGCTGTTGACGTCGTTGCACGAACCTCATTGAATCAGTTTCTGGTATGCCAAATCAAAAGGCACGCAAATAATATGCCTTACTACAAAGTATCGTTGAATTTCTCTCCAATGTATGTGTGTGTGTGTGTATGTGTGTGTGTGTGTGTGTGTATGTGTGTGGGTGTGGGTGTGTGTGCGTGTGACATAGCGAGCGCACACTGAAAACCGTGGTCGTGTTGATTGTCTGGCTGTTTTGTATATTCAGTCAGTCAAAATCATTCGATGAGTTAAAATGTGTGCGCCGTTTGCAACGATCATGATTCACTTACATCGGAATGGAATTCAATCATAAATACATCTCTTGATGTTACTTCGAGTTACTATTTTATTTTTAATATTGTGTCCGCTAAATATTTCGCACGCATCGAACACGAATTTTGCTAAAGTGCTTTTAATTGTGTGATCACGCATATAAAAATACCGACCGCACCGAATAGACGATTGATCATCGATGACCTATGATATTTTCAGAACTAAGAACAATCGTCAAGGACAACCGAATGCGAATAAAAACAACAACTTTTGTAGATACATGTGCATCTGTGTAGTTTGTTTATTGAATATAGAGAACAAAAAAGAATACAATTAATTCTCGAATCATCACCATTTGTTGTAGTTGTCAATTTAAAAGAATCAAAAATTGCTTTTGTGTTTTTGAATATTCGTGAAGATCGTGCTGATCTTTGTCGCTTGGATTCAGCCATAGGCTTTAGGATCAAACGTGTAAGTATATTCCGAACAAAATCACTTTACTTGTTTACGATCGCTCGGGCTTGTTCTCACCCTCGAATCGTTTAACTTAAACAATCGAGCTTTCAATAATACGATTTGATTTTCAGACGAGCATTTTTCGTGTTATTGCTTTCGGTTTTTATTTATTATTATTTTTCGGTTGTTTCCATATAATTGGAGTATTATATTGGAATGTTTGCTTACTCAGTGCTCAACGCGGCACCATTCCCGCCTCATCATCATCATAATTGAGTTAATTTGTCGGGTGCGCTCGTGCGTTCTCCACCTCAATTTACACTTCTAGATCTCTTTTCCTCGTACTCACATTGATTGAGCGCTTGCTTTTCATTAGTTTGCTTCAGAGTATGTTGGTCGTTTGAATTGAGATTTGGCGTGGAAGAGATTGTATATGCGGGTCTTTCTGCAAAGTGAATTTTCAATTTTTCATGGGAAAATGTTAATGCGCCGTTCAATTGACGATGCTATAGAATTTTCTCTCTCTATCTCTCTTCAATGCACACTAACGCGCGCATACACTTACCCATTCAATTCCTAATGCAAATACTTAGTGACAAACTAAGTAATAAGCGAAACTGTGTAGCTATAAAATTCATAACTGCACGCAATTTGCTATGTGTTGCATATATTTGAATTTAGGCGCTGATGCTTCTATACTCACGGGCCCATCCTCAATTCAACACATGCGTATTTCAATTAAAAAAAAACATTTGCATCGTATTACCGTGCAGACCAAATAAGTTTTTTGTATATATATTTCAACAACCTATGGTTTTGAAGAAGCACAAACAGAGACTGTTAACGGAGAAAATGAAAAAATATACTATAGCAACAACATTGAACTGTCTAGATTTCTCTGTGCTTTTCTCGTTCTCAATCTCTCTCTCAATTCCTCGTCCACTCGTTTTTGTTCCCTTAATCAGTCGACTGCTTTTTCATCTTTCAACATATGGATTGTGATTGAACAATTTGTGATCAATGCACGTTGTGGACGAGCCGTATGACATTTTCTAGCTTAAACCCATGCGCCTCATTGTTCCAATGAGATTTCATTTCACCCGCTGCCGCTACGACCGTCTGAAAGAAATATGCACAGTTTTTCTTGAGCAAATGTAAGATGCACAATTCGATGACTTGTACAAATTTCTTCGGCTCAATTGAATCATTCAATCAATTTCGGTGATCTGCAATCATAATTTCAGGGAATTCGACGAAAATACTCAACGTGGAAAAAGCAATCATCATCTAAGTACAATCGATGAATGACTTGTTCAACAAAACAATAAAACAATAAAGCATTTTCTCGAACGACTTTGAATGGAACGAGCTCAGGTCGAAAAAACGTATTCTTGGTTCGTCGTGAATCTTTAATCATTCAAATTCTCCTTTTTTGCCTGGATCCGAATTTCGTGTTAGAAAAAAAAAACAAAGGCATTTTATTACAATTTTCCTTGCTCCAAATCGAAAAGATTTAAATGCCTTGTAAGACCACGAACTGATTGCTGCCGATCGTAATTGAAAATCAATTGATTTTAAATTTTATATGCATATATTATTTTGCCCCCGTCTCTTCATATTTCCGAATTCATACGTGCATCTTGCACAGAACCATACATTTTCGCGTTCCATGTACGTTATAATGTTAATGAGAGGGAGGAAAGTCTCTCAACGAAAAATCTCTCAAGTGAAATCGATTTTAAAATATTAATATATGCCTTAAAGAATTTGAATGCTGATTGGATTAGGAGCTCGTTTGTTTGTGTATCGATGATGGCGACTTTCCAATAGTTTCACGCATAGAAAGTGTGTGTACCCGCGTCATAATTTACAGCCCATGAAATATGGATCGTTATTATGGTGGATTATTAAAAATTCACATATTTACAATGGCAAATAGTCACAATTGAAATTTGATATGATAGTTCCATCTCTCTTCCATCGTGCTCATTTTAAATGCGTACGTTTAACGGTATGGTTTGGAGTTTACTTAAGTGTATATACGAAGACATTACCACCTGTCGGCAGTATTATCGGTAGTGTGTGATTATGTAACTAGCACGCACAATGAGCACTACTTATCTCTTTCACATTCTCTGCTGCTTACATGTTCATGCGAGCGCAAGTTTCACGGGGCCCAAAACTATTCACTTTTGATTACGCAAATTAAATCAAATCAAACAGGTCGAAAGACATTACCAGTTTGGAGAAACCAAACATCGAAAAACAACAAATAAGTATCGTGTCGCATCATTGTAAAACACTGCAAATGGATTTGATAGCAGGCGCGTGAACACAAAACTGTCAACCTAACACTCGGAGCCGAATCATTTGGCTGCGTCGTCCATTGAAAAGAGAAAAAAATGGATTCTAATAATAAAAACCAATGCATACTTGAAGCAATTCAATTTCTTCTTATATAACTCCTTTAAGTCACGGTGCTTCATTTTTGGTAGCTGAATTCTTTCAAGTAAGTATTCGATATCATCGTCAAACGATGACTTTGATGATTCTTGTGTCCAATCAAACGTTTTTGACGACAAAGCGGCTTCTTTCACTTCGCACTTTTTTGAATGATTGAAAGCTCACCCGAAGGGAAATTGGTAAGAGCGAACAACACATCGGACCAAAATCGCGCGAACAGTGACAAATACGTCTTTCCATTATCATGCCCGAAACACTCTAATCATGCATATTAAATTTACTAGAAAGTTTCACAAGAAAATTATATTATGTACAAAACATTTTCGAAATGGACACACACATGCGATTAAAACACCTTGTTTATTATTCCAAACAACGAACCAATGAAAATATACTGGCTGAAATCACTTCATTTCAAATTACTTATAGGTATGATAGAAAGATTGATACTGTGATTTTCGATGAGTAGTTAGTGAGCGAATTGTGTTGCTGTTGGAAAAACCATCACACGAAAAATATCAAGCATCAAATCTCCATTGAAAACCTATCGATTTTATCTAGGAAAACAACAAGCGACTCCAATCACTCAAATACACCTTATAAATTTGCCTTTTATGGCTGCTCATGCTTACTCTCGTGTATATGTATCATATGCATGCATATCGAGTTTTTAGCATTGATTTCCAAACACCAATATATTTCGTTACGATTGCACCTTTTTAATTATCCCAAATCGAAATAGAACATCAGTGTTCTTCCAAATCTCGAATTGGATTTTCTTAAGATTTATTTTTTTCGCATAGAATTCAAATGCAAATATGGAAATTTTATGTTTTTCTCTTAATTTATGCGAGAATTTTAATGTTTTAATACCAAATTTAGACCTATACGTTCTTTTCTCACCGAACGCAGGCAAGCATTATGTCGTCGAAGTTCGTACGTCTTTGTAAAGTTATTGGAAAGAAACGTAAAAAGAGGTTCACAGTGGCTTAACAAATCATATATGCAAAGTATTGTTTACATCACTTCAAAAGTATTTACATTTTGGCTTAATTTGCATTTCGAATAGCAATCAGCTGAACGGAGGGCGTTGCAGATGAGCTGATACACATTCAATCGAGTAAATGGACAGTATAGAAGTTTTTAATGACAAGTGAATGCGTTTATGCTTTGAGAGGCAATTATCAATGACTGGTAGTGTACCAAATCGACATTCGAATTCTTATATAACAAAAGCGTTCACTATAAGCTAATGGTTTTTAAGCCTTTTGTGTTCATGTTAATATTTGGTAATTACCGTTTTCCTCTTGCATCTACAAATTCAATGTTCATGCTTCATTCTAAAAATTCCCATTTCTATTGAATGGTTTTCCAGATTAAACCGAACGTTGAGCAATGGAATATATTCGAGTATCGATATTGAGACCTGGATTAAAATTATCAGATGTATTGAATACAAAAAAAAAAAACAGGAAAACTTTTCAATTTGCTGATACAGCTTTCTTTCGATTCTATTTGAACACTTAATAAGTGGTTTCCTGATTCATTTGACTACCGACCCTGTTGACAATTCAAACGAAACGAGAACAGACACAAGTCCTTCACTGTGCAAAATACGCAATTCAGTGGACATTTTGTTGATAAAATTGAATTGAATTGGTTTAATACAAAATTATGGAAGTCAATAGAGCATATGATGATTTAGCCGGAGGCAACTCAATATCCGAAATAATGGAATTGAAGAGCAAAAACCAAAATTAGAAATTTGAAACCAAGTAAAGGGCAGAAGCGGAGGAGGAAATTATGCTGGCAACCCTGAAGCAATCATCACACACTCACACATCTCAGACATTCAATTTCTTTGATTTCAAACGAATTTGCAACCTTGATTCGAGATGTAATATTAATTTTAAAGATAAAACCAATAGCATTCAAATGGAAGCGATGATTTTGAATTAGTTTCGAGAAAAATCAATAATGTTAAGAATCGAATCCAAAGAAAATCGAACCAAAAATATGTAAAACTTTAACGAATTATTTGAACATATTAATATTAAAATCAAACGAATGTAAATAAAATTAAATCAAAAGTCCAGAAGGTTAAAACAGTTAAAAACAGTCGTCAATCTACTTCTCTGAAGATGCAAATCCGTAAAAACTATTCCCCCATTAAATAATGGAATGTCGCAAGTTGAAATGACATTAATAAGTATAATTTGATGTGAATGCACTCATTATTTTAAGAAACAATTTTTTTTTTAGAAGGTAAGACATGCGTGGAACTCACTGAGCATTGATCATAGCATACAGAAAGTTGCACTGTACTCATTTGTGCTCGCGATGAGTTCACAGTCACACTGGTTGATCTATGTGCGCTCATATTGTTCAATCTGCATTGCGAAATGCAAATGCAATGCTCTCGAACACATTTTATTCGATACACACAAAGTAGAAGGGAAAAATATGCCTTAGTGAAAAATATCAGAGTTTATCGGCAACGAGCAGAAAATAATGCTTTGCTAATTATACTAACTGTTATGCACCGTTCACTTGAATTAAAGTTAAAAAAAAAATGATCAAGACATCGTACAACTCGGCAAGTCTCGGTAAATCGGCGGAAAAAAGTCGTCGAGAGAAAAAAGGACAGAAATCGAGTATATTTGTGTGTGCGACCGAACGGTTTTTTTTTCTTCACACATCTTGATTGGAGATGAATTTGCATATCGCTAAAGAAGTAAATAGCATTTATCATCATATTATCGTTCATTTGTCTGATTTTCACATGTTTTTATGGTAACGGCGAAAAAAATGTCGTTAATGAGACGGGTAAATGTATGTGAGGTGCGTCGATGACCCAGCTCCCGATGATATCGCACCATAGCATCATTTGTTACATTGATTTACATATTTATTCGGTAGATTAATAAGCCGGCGAATATCACAATGGAATGCTGAATAATCGTGTAAATTTTGTAAGAGGAACAGAAAATATATACCTAAATGGCGATGCTGGAAAAATATGTACTTTCTCTTTTGATGTGCTTGAGCAGGTTTTTTTCCGAAACCTATAGCAATCTATCTAATTCAGTCAATTTACACTAGGTAAATAACAAAAACCAAGAGGCAGATAGTGAAGTGGAAGAAAATCAATGTGGGCCTGAAAGGAATTTGCATTTATAAACGGTGGAAGTTAGATGTGATGTTATACCAATATTTAACACGGCTAATCTATGGAAAAATGTAAACATACCATAAGGGCTTATCTCGCTAAACACGCGATTATTGCATAGTAATGCCAATTTAGTTCCTTCGCCACTTTGCGAACACCACACTCAGGCAAAGCTTTTTGTTGTGCGCACCTGGGCGCCATCGACGTAACGAACGAACAGCCGTCGCACAAAACAAACTCTCCGCAAATCGTCGCTCGAGTACCATTTTGTTTTTCTCTTAGTCTGTGTGTGATGCAATCATTTTTCTGAATGATATTTGAATTCATCTGCCTCGGTGTATATGTATTCTCGCTGAAATGCATCTCACTCTCTAACGCATATTCATAGCAATATTCAATTCATCGTTTGACTTCATCTATCTCTCCGAAATTGTTTTTGTTTTCGCCGGGCAGATTTTACGCAACTCTACATTCAAACGGTGTGGATTTTTTTGGGTTGGCATATGCACTGGAGATTGTCATGGAGCTACAAATTCCATCGCGCGCACAAAATTTTCCCGTTTGGCAGCATGAGATTTGAATCTCAAATTTTGCCGCAAGACTACAACGCGCATGTTTAATCGTGTGATTGTGTCTGCCAATCAGGTTTCTTGATTGACCTGCTAAACATGCTTATGTCAAATGTATTTGCGCAGCGATAATTTTATCAAACACAGCACAAGACAGCTTTACTGCGCATTTTCCATTCTTCATCAAACGGTGACGATAGAAAAATGTGTTTTCTTCATATGAATTCGAAAATATGCAAACCAGGAATTCCAAATAACTAGACTTTTGCAGCAGTGCACATAGAGAGTACGGAAAAGGAAACGAATGCACAAGATTATGCAATTCATGAATGAAAGTGAGATCTGGTGAGAAAAGGCAGCATCAATGAATGAATATGAGAAAAATTGAAATCGAGTGCAGATCATGGCGATATAGGTTTCGATTTTTCTCCTTCTATTTGTGGCATTTCGAATGGAATGCAGAAAGACAAACTGGGAAAATGGCCAAGAAAGAAAAATATGCTGCGAATATTTCTGTCCATTCAAGCGTTGTAATCATTCTTTCGTCTTAAATCGTTTTCTATTTACCTTTTTTGACGCATTCACAGCACATACACATGAGTGGTTGTGACGTGTGTGTCTATGTGATTAATCGCTGCTTTTAGGCCGGCAATTCATCCGATATCAAAAAAGAAAAGTTCGAACTACTTTCGCCAATTATTATTTGAGAGGATGAAAACCAAAACGCAAATAAATATTGCTTCGAGCAAAAACGCGATACATAGCCCGAGTCTACTTGTTACGGAAAAAACAAACTTTAAATAAACTGATCTGTCCCGAAGATTTACAAAGAGTAAAATATTGTCACAATTTTTTGTGTTGGTGCAATAGTAGGGCTGCCAACCTCAGCCGCACACAACTAGAAAATCAACAGTATTCTTGAGAAAGAGAAAGACAAATTGAGGGAAAAAGCAGGGAAATGTCAGTTTGTACCAAAATTTTCAATCGGGACCCCGGCCGAAGGCCCGTCCGAAGCCCAAACCGATCCGATCCGAAATTGTTCAGACCCAGGCGAGATCGGTCAACAAAAAAAGTATTCGGGCATTTTCGGGCAGCTAGTGGCGGGCAGCCGTTGGTGGCCTGAGGGACTTTCGATTTTTACAAAATATTTAGACGTTTTTTCGATATTTTTTGAGTTTTTCTTTTGACGTTCTTGGATCCGTACATGCCCGAGTCCTGACCCAAAATTCGTTCGGCCGGGTTCGGACCGAAAAATGAAAAAAGCGTTTTCACTTAAGTACTCAATTACTTACAGACGTCAGCGAGCAACCTTTTTCAAAGGCGAGCTACCAAGCTCCTTTAATTCTGTTTTAAAAATCAGCCTCTCATTTGTACAAAAATGACGATTACTTTTTTCTTATATTTTTATCATTTTGTCACAGATTCTCAAAGCCATTTTGTATTTCTTATTCCATTCGATGTTCAATCGAAATTTTCTACAGAATTTAATTGATGATTTCTCTTTGTTTTTTTTTGCAGATTATAACAGTGGAAAGTACAAACAATTGACTGGCCGGAGCGCTTAAAAGTCAAAAGTGTAACAAAAATAAAAAAACAAAAGCTTATCCATTGTTTGGGTGAAGCAAGAATACAGACGAAAAAACACAAAACAGAATTATAGTTGGATCATTTTTCTCGATCAGCGTGCGCTAAATGATGGACGCACATGTTTAGGCTAAACACTAATTTATGCATTTCAAATTTAGCACCAAGTGTGTGGATGTGTAAGAAGGAAGGAGATAGAAAGAGAGAGTAGAATGAAAATAAAGCAGAGCTTTTACTTCGACAGCTCGCCATTATATTTCATCTGTATTCAATTTGATGTTGATTATAATAAGTTATTCTGCGTCTGTGTTTTATTTTTGCATTATTATCAGTAGAAGCCAAATAAACAACGGTGCTACAAACTACTGACATAGATATAAATGCAATTACTCTTCTCATTTGCACTGTCTAAGTTTTCTCATTTTCATGAAAAAAAAAAAAAAACAATTCCAAATCGCAAAACCTATTACGAAAATTAAATCAAAAATATACTGCGGTTTGAAATAGCACGTACGGTTTGCATGCATCATTTAAAGCTGAATTGAGCAAATCAAAATCAGACTCGGCGAAAAAGCGACGACGCAGGCGACGGCAACAGTAACAGCGACAGCGACGGCAGCAGTAGAAGCACATAACACAAAAAGAATTTTCACCAAAAAATATATTACTTCAATTGTGCGCTTCGTTAAGCTTCCAACAATACGGAATATGCTTGAAACTTACAATTTATCATTTTGACATCGCCGCAGCCAAAACAGCAGAAAGAGCAAAATACGAGAATTTAATTAAAGAAAAAGCGACCAAATAATCATGCTAAAAGTGAAAAATATGTGCTAAGATCAGACAAAAGTAGATAAACAAACGAAACATTCAACGAAAACAAACAACGCGCACAACAACAAAAAAGAAGAATAGAATTGAGAAAACATCCAATAAGTGCAATTGACGTGTTAAGGTTGTAGCTGCGTTTTTTCTCTCGCGCTCGTGAAAAATCAAATGGCGTTTACTTTGTGTCAGCTGAGTAGTGAAGTGTGATTTATTCGGGCGAGTGAATGGAAACACCGTATCTTATTCGAATTTTGAGAACTGTGCGTGTGTTACTAAAATTTAATTAATCTAAACCGTAATTCGCAATCTTTTTTGATTCGAACTTTTGTAACGAATTAAGAAGCGAATTTAACAATAAAAGTTTGAAAAATAAGAATAAAAATACAATCGCTGGGAACACAACGAGAGCGAGAGGGGGGAAGAGTTTATCAAAAATTAATTTCGTATCAAACATGTATAAAACAAACGATATCAAGCATTTCACGTTAACGCTAACGCTAATGCTTTCAGCGTTAAGTGGTTTGTCGTTGATCAATGCACACGTTGCACTCACCTATCCACCGGCCCGTAAATTCGATCTTGACTTTTTGGATAATACAAGAACGAAACCGCCATGCGGCATGCCAAAAGGTAAGAGTTATGAATGAATTCGGAGCTTTTGAATCACAAAATCTGATTTTATTTTCATAAAGATTTCACATGTACCATTTGATTCATTTGTGATAGTTAATAAGTTTTCTCAAGCTCTTGCACTCTTCCCGCGGGCTAAACATCAAACTCATACGAAACACATCCCATGAGAAACAATCTCAAATTACTGAAACCAGTTAGGGAAAAAATACAATGGTACACAATACTACGAAAAAAACGCGAAACAATAAAAACCATAAATAGATGAAAATAGTCAAAGCACAAAAATAGTTTTAGACAGAAACCAATTGCAACCGCCAACTTTTTCCTCCCAGAAGGAAGATAACTATCGACGCACAAGATAAACAAAATTATCAGTTGATTTCTTCATATTTTTTTGATCAAAGGCTTGATAACTAAACGATTATTTCTGTTGCATGAATCTATTTGAAAAAAAATATTTATATATATCGCTATACGAATTTATGAGGATCATTATTCGGCATTGGACTCTTTGGTTTTATTCCGCGATGATTTGACCCCGCAACAAAAAAAAACAACATTCGCATTCAAAACGTTTTGACTTGCGTTAACGCTCGACAAAAAAATACTTTCGATTCGGATCGCTCAAAATGTATTGTGCAGAAAAACTTGTGCTTGAAAACGTGCTGACTGATATTTGACCGTGAAAACTGATGTAATTGTCGTGTCATCACCGTTTTCAATTGGTTACATCATCATTCTGCAATATCCAAATCATTTGAGTGTGAAATTGATTGCTTTCCGGAATCATCATGCAAATACATAATGCCGTTGCAAAGTTTGCATAATTGCGCTATTTTTGAGGGAATTTTTGACGACAATTACCGAGGAAAAACAAAAAGAGTACCAAAAATATCATATCGAAACGTTATTCAATCCGTAATTAATGTCTCTCGAGTGCAGTTCACGTCGCACAACTTCACTCATTCGCACTTCCATATCGATGTTTATGGTGCAAATCAATTTTGATTAAACAAAAAAAAAGTGGTCGCAACAAAAGGTACACACGCTCACAAAATGGATATCAAATTATGGTGAGAGATGAATCATTGATTCCTATTGGCTGATTAACAAATAAACGACAAAATCAAAGAAAGAAAACGCCTCGATCACGCAAATAAACTAATAATAATTATTGTGTTATTTATTTGGAAACACACGTTCAAATATTTTGCGCCACACCAAAGCGTGTGCGCTTTTTAATTCGCACTGATTTCCACTTCAAATTAAACGCGAATAACTTCCGCATATAGTTTCGACTGCTTATCAATCATTTGGTGCGGTACGCGCATTGTACAAAAAATTATACCAAGCAACATAAAAAAACTAAATCGAACCGTGGCAACTTTGAAATTTGTACATGAATGGGCATAGAGTGTGAGCAAGTGAATGCGAGCGTACTCTCAAACTGAATTCGATCACAACTCGCGCTAAATTGGCATCAATAATCAACTGCAAATCGGCGTTCAAATTTCACATTCTTTCGTTTTCGTTATTTCAATTGAAATTCCGGTAAGGGCTTTGCAGGTGAAGCGTGCGCGTCAACTCACACTCGCTCACATTCTATTTGAGATCCCACGGAACGAGGCTGCCAATCAAACAATTACAGCGCAACCATAATGCGCGATAAATTTCGAATTTTGTATTACATTTTTCAGTTGAACTTATGAATATAAACAAAACCATTCGTAAAACAAGCAATAAACAAATATCGCATGAGCTCGCAAAAAATTTCACTGCAAAATGCGGAACCGCCGAATAGCGTTTGCTTCGTGTAGCTAAAGAGGAAATAAGAAAGAAAGAGATAAAAGAGGCGCAAACTTTTATTTATGCATACAATGGACAGAGTGAAAGAGTGTGAGCATGCCATGGAATTTCTTTTACACACACTCAGCAATCGCTTGTCACGCGCGCGCGCACACACACAGATTGGAGTGTAATGTTGCGTAATTGAATTTGCGTTGGAACGTTTGCGTACAAATAACTCTTACAATCCACATAACTTGAAGGCTACTCGCTGCCCACGGATTGAATACCAAAGCGAGCCGAGCTAAGTCGCACACCACCGCCAAGTTGTTTTGCACGAAGCTTCACATTTTCGTATGTGGTTTTGTATGTCTCACAGCAAAAACAGCAACAGAGAGTGCTCTGAGCAAACGACTGAAAATGAAATTATGTCAAGTGTTTCTGGTCGTGAATTTGTAAGCATTATATTGCCGCTTCGCCTATTTAATGTGCAATGTGTGCTGATTTTCTTGCCTTGTGCAGATTTATCGGTTTATTTACAAAAAATGCGGTGTTGTGTTTACGAACACATTTTCTTCGTCGATCGCGTGCCACATTGGTGAGCAGCATAAAATGAAGGTGAAATCCTGTTAGCTGCATGTGAGCCAACAATTATTAGTCACATAAGTTGGTTTTTTTTTCGCCGCCAATCATAACTCGTTGAATCGTGGGGCATTCAACAAGTGACGATAATCTGCATAAAACAGAATTTGAAAACAAGTGTAAAATAAATACACATGATTACGTTACTGCACTTCAAAAGCTCATCAAAATGCATCACGATTGTGAAAATGATTAAATAAAATAAATCAATGTGTCGGCTCTAAAGGTGCACTTGAAGTAGTGCATTTTTCATTGAAATATCTTGGCTAAGAAATATTTAGACAAACTGGCATTGCTAATTGCTAAACACACAAACCACACACGTGGACAGAGAGAGGGAGAGAGAGAGAGAGAGAAAAAAAGAAATGAATCAAACATTTTTATAATTATGGGATATATTTATTTCAAAATATTTTGCATAAATTTTAATCAAAACCTAGGGGTCTCTTACGAATGTATCCGTTGCCTAGTTTCTTTATAAACTCTTGCGTTGACATACTGTCACTGACAGCTTCCATGACACTGCAAGCGTATGAGTTATGAGCAGAGCTGACATAGGCACCTCAAAATTGCGGCACCAAGTTTTAATTTTTTTCTTCTTGTTTTCTAAATGATTTTAAATCATTCAGAATAATTGTTATGAAAAATAAATCATATCTCATAATATCCTTTGAAATCACTTGAACATAGTATAAGGTGCCTATCTTAGCTCTGGTTATGAGAACCAGAGTATACTATTTGCTTTGCAATATCAAAAAGCGTTTTTTTTTTTTGCATTAAAGTTCATCTGAGTGAAATAGAAACCCATGGATAACATATAATTGACACTGAACATCAATTTCTCTTTCACTGATGCATTTATATACAAAAAATCCGTTCTGGAAGCAAGAAAATAGTATGCTCTGATATGAACACAAGCATTTGAGCGCCACCATGAACATTCGAATGCAAACATTTATTATGTAAGCAGTCCGAATGAATAGAACTTTCACGCGATTTTTTTTGAAATCATCAAATATCGAACGAATTTTTTCGAATTTATTGACATTTGCAAACGCGTGCGAATAGGTAAAAGCCCCTAGGCCTTAACCGTGAGCTGTTTGCACCATAAATGAACTGAAATCATACGTGCGCCTGTTGAAATGCACGCTAATTAGATCTCTCGCATAAATTCAAACATCGAATGACAAACTAACGCACATTCTCTTTATTCGCATCTGTCTGCGATGTTGTTGGCAAATGTATTGTAGCATTCCAGCCGTAAAACATGTGAGCGAGTACTCTGTAATACAGAGTCTGCTCTGCAATTTCAGATTGTCCCAAATAAATGAAGTATGCAAATTGAATGAGCATGGAACTGTGAATGATATGCATTCGTAAAACGTAATGTGAAACGGTAATAATCGGAACGATCAAATGAACAAACGACGATCAGAATTGAAATTTGATTATTCATTTTTATTGTATGTGAGATGGTTTTTTATCGTTTTTTGTCAATTTCGAATTATAACTGAGTTTTGTAAATTTTGTAACTGTTCAGACAGGTTTTCTACTTAAATACACGATTCGTGCCGAATACAAAGTTTCGAGATTGTCTTTGTTTTCTCTTCCTCTTAATGGTTTTTCGATCTCCGCACTATTTTCTTCGTGCCTTTTTTTTACTGTCTTTATAATTTTTTGTCATCCATTTGTCTTTCGAAATAGTCTATAGGCATCGCATTTCGTTCGATTAAAAATATTTCGTTGCCTCGCATAACTTCGAACACAACTTGATCTCCCGCCAATAATAATAATCGCCCAATTTGAAGTCGTTTGGAATGTGTCATTGGATTTTATGTTTTTGGTTAAATATGGAAACTATTCAAAACACTTTGCATTCATTTTGAATCATTCTCTTCTTTATAAATGAATTCTCATAATATTTTGTTTCCACCCGGTTTTTAGGTCCAATACGCACATCATTCTTATCCGGCTCAGCGATCAATGTGACTTGGCATCTGGCGTATCCACACCGAGTAAGTAAATGATTTTTTCTCCTCAGTTTTCGATGAAATGTTAAGTTGTGAATCATAAAGGCACGGTTTGGTTGAGTTTCTTTTTTCTGTGGTTTGATTTGTAATACTTATGAAATTTGACCGATGATCAACCTGATATGGTCATTCAACGCGGTTTCGGTGATCTAATGCAATGTAAAAGAATCAATAGTTTGTTGGAGACTTTTAGTGTGAGCAGAGAAATAATCTAGCAACCCATAAATATTTTGATTTACATCATTTTCGATTGAATTTTTCGGCTTTTTCCTTTGCATCAATTTTCCATAGTTCTGAAGTTTCAGAACTATTTAAAAACAAAATTAAAAAATTGATGGAAAAATTAACGAAACTTCAGCATAGGGTTATAGATTCACGAATAATAATGTATTTATGTTCATATAAATAAGTTATTGTCTGCTAAAGATTTATTTCAAAATAATTCCAACAACAACAAAAGTAGCGAGCAGAGCAATATTTCTGACAAATTGATTGGCATTGCTTGTTTGATTTCAATTTTTGTCATCACAAGTCATGTACTTATTCTTATGATTCGTGCAGAAATGTTTATCGTCTTTCACCAAATTCGAGTAGCAATTTTGTGAAAGAGCGTGACCGCGATCGACAACCGCACACGAATCGATGGAATTACGACAGAACAACAAATGCTCGATTACTGTGGCGTTTGACTTCACACAAGGGCTGTCACATCGAATGCACCGTCGTCTATTTTTGGCAGATCTATTACGTTACAAGGTTTTCAATTCGAAATACATAGTTCACATTCGGTTTTACCACTCAAACAATTCGCATAACTTTTGTAATTATTACACATCTGCGTTGAAAGCTAGAATGTTTATCGTCCTTCAATGAAACACATAAGAGATTTGTCAAAAAATAAGATGAAACATTTGCATTAAATTTTGAATCAAGAAAAAGTTAGACATTTCAGAAAAACACGAAAAGGTTCCGCCAAAAGGACTTAAATCTTTGTTAAAATAATATCGAGAATGAGAAAATTGAGACACATGAAGACAGTCAAAGGTGTTAATTACCCATGTTGTGAAGCAATAAAAGTCATTGCGTTCGTCTGAGTCGACTGATCATTGAGTTGAATTGAATGCCACATTTTCCAATCATGCATCGCTTTTTGACGATTCGCATGCATTTGTGTTTCGGTTCTCCACAATTACACAATTCACATAAATTCCATTCTCACATGCCTTCTGTCCTGGATCACTCACAGATTCATAGCAATCACCTTTAAATTGATAATCTCTCGGAAATAATAAACATGTTATTTTGGAAAAAAAAAACAAAACAAAAACTGCTCCATGAAACTCTGTTCATTTTTCACTTCAGTCACTTCTGCACAAAATTTATCACAGCTTTTAATCACCTTGGCAGTGAACATGTGCGGAAACCACCTTTTTTTTGTTTCAATTTAAGATTCAGCCTTTTTTTACTTGTTCTTCTTTAGGATTCACGAACGCCATTTATAGTGTCGGCAATAAAAATTTGATTTAAATCATTTAAATCGCGTTTTGTTTATGGTAATTTATCAAAATTTTGATTATCTAAAGCAAAAATTAGTAGTCTTAAGCTATTTTGCTGGTGGATTTGGTAATTGCTCGGGGAATTTCCATAAAATATTAGAAGTCGTGACATTTTGAAAAATACAATTGATTGTTTCTGATTGCCGACGTTCGAAAATAAAGGGAATTCTCTCAATTTGAAAACCAATTTGCTTTTAATGCAACAAAATTTTTATCAACATTCATTGAAAAAAAGCAGCAAATCTACAAACATTGTAAACGGTAACACAGCTGCCACAACTTCTAGTGCTTTTTTTTGGCGCCGGAATAGTATAAAATGAGGTCCCGATTTATCGCTCCCTTAATAGCACTGAAATGGACTAAACCTAAACTAAAATCATATCCAAAATAAAAGCATTTGCAGCGCTTCAAACCATTTATATATGTCAGTAGATGCGATACTTGATCTAATTTCAATAGTTGACATGGATAATTGGCAGTAATTCGATTTGATCTTTTGGGCATTATCGAAATGTTCTAAATCATCGATGGAAACTCGCAACCTAAATTTAATAACAATCAGCACACCTTTCGTTCACGGCACATGATATCAAATAAATTGATCAGTCAATGTTTTAACATAAACTGTTTTTGCCATAATAATTTACAACTTTTCATTGTTGATTATTAGGGAGGCTTTCGGCTGCAATTGCTCGACCACTTAGAACGTCCCATACTCGATCTAACGCCTTCGGTTGGTGGAACCGATTTTGTTCGCAGTGATGTCACTGCTCAAAACTTCCAAGTTCGCTTCCCGGCCAATTTTACGTGCAAAGATTGCACCTTAAGACTTCTGCGTCAAGCTGATGAATGGTCGAACGGATATCGATTTTGGTCGTGTGCTGACATTGATATCAAAGATCGTACGTATCACATCAATTATACAGTTCTTTAATAAGAAACAGCAAAAGTAAACAATTAATCGTATCAATTACAGGAAAGGAATTTCGAGAAACATGCTCAGGTCATGGCAAATATCTTGCTAGTCGATGCAAGTGTGATAAGAAATATTATGGGTCAAGGTGCCAGTACAGCGAAGAATGTTTAAACGACGCTGATTGCGGACAGCAAGGTAAATGTATCGATTTGCAAGGAACCGCGCTGCCCAGACGACAATGCTATTGTAATTTCGGATGGTTCGGACCAAATTGCAGCAAAAGTGAGTATCGTTATCATCAATCAATGATTTTTACTCAGTCAAATTTCTGGGAAAAGCTCAAATCGTTTGTTTTTCTCTGAATTTTTGGTCAAATAGATTTTTAAAGAGAGTTTTTCAATGAAAACGTCGAATAGATTTGTATGTAGAAGAAGTAGGATTAAACCCGAATGGTGCCAGATAATTATCACCTCTCAAGTTAAAAGCAATGTTAAATCATACATTAGTAGCTGTGAATTAGCCTCACGAGTTTCATTCACTTTCAAATCAATTTAGCTGATTTTTTTTTTTTTTTTAATTCCTCATGATGAATAAAACGTATTTGAATGGGATTTTTTTGGCTAATCAACATTTCACTTAAAGCGAATTTTCCATTAATCGCCACATCATCGGTTTTCTCCTAGAATTTGTTGTTTTTGCGTTTGCTATTTTTTTTTTTTTTTTTTCATTACAACATAATTACAACATTACAAATTAATTGATTAAATGGAAAACACTAGAATAAACGTTGTTAAATTTTATCTATGGCGATTAAATAAATCGGAAACATTAAAATGATTGGGAAAAGGCATGCATCCAATCAAGCAAAATTGTAGTAATCAAAATAAAAGAAAGTCATCCAAAGCCATTCCCATTTTCTCGTTAATAGCTTTAGTTTACTTGTTTTTGCCACACATTTAATGATAATTGCTGTTTACCACTTTAGAATCGCCGATCAAATCGAAGGAGCTTGATTTGTCGCAATATTCTACAAAGCAATTATCGCCCGACTATCGCATTCATTATCGCATCCTGAAAGACAAAAATGAAATCGAAATAGTTGCGATTGTGAATGGCACGTCGTGGGTTGGATTGGGCTGGAGACCACGCAAATTGAATGCCACATGCCGAAATTTTCCATTGATGAAGGAATCGCAAACTGAGCAATTAGTTAGGGTTTCTTTGAGTCAAAACACAAAAACGTCATTGTCCGAACCAGAACCTGAGCATGCCGCTGCCGAACCAACGACAGAAAAGACACCAAACGACGAACCAGGTAATTCATTTGATCAGTGATCACTTTGCATTTATTTGAGAGATAATCGTCGCAATGATGAATGAAATAAATGTATATATTGTATTAAAAAAAAAAAAAAGTATTCGTAAAAAATTGTCAATAGAAGAGATACATTATATTGTCAATGTTGTCCAATATTTCAGAGCCTCCTTCACCGGAAAAAGTGCCAGGTAGCTTAAGCAATAGTTGTCACAGTGAAAGTCACTTAAAACATCCAAAGTGCTTCAAAGCTTGATTCGACCTTTTCGATTAGCGAAGAATTTTGGAGAGAATAGCTTCCTGGTAGAAGTGTCAACGAATGTGATTGTAACAAAAATGTAATTGTCAATTTCTGAGAACGAACACACTATAGTTCGGCGTTCGTTGACACTATTACTTCCTGGTTAAAACCGAGACAATTATAATGGCTATTCTCGATATATAGAACTATTACTCATAGCAACCGGAAGTAATTTGGAGTAAATTTGCAGTTTTGGTTTCGAATCAGTCGTTTTTTAATAAAGTTTTTTTTTCAGTATTAAGACAAGCTACCAGACGGTAGCCTAACGGTAAGTGCACCGCACTTATTTGTGTCACAGACATGTCGTTCGAATCTCGTTGGTGCAAAATAATTTTATTTCAAATTGCTTTGATTCGACACTATGGCGTACTTCGGAGGGCACGTTAAGCCGTCGGTCTCATGCAAGATACATTGATACCACCCATAAGCATATTAAATACATAAGAAGGTCTCATAAAGTATAACTAATAACTCTGAGCGTGTTCGCTTTATTTTATGCTAAATGCACAATACATTACGTCGAACAATCAAAAAATCTTCTCAGCAAAAACTATGCAAATTATGATATTTTACGCTTATAACACTCTTTTGTTTCCCAGCGCATGAAACCTAAAGAAAGGCACCTGTAGAAGAACCAGGTTAAATGTGCAACTCATTAATGATATCAGAGAGTTTTTTCCCATTGAATGCAATCAATATCAAGTTTGAATTCATTTATGAGTTCATCATTGACGAAAACACATTTGTTTACTTTTTGATAAAAATATACACTTACGTCAGCAGCACTGTTTTGAATATTCTGGTTAAAATAAATGACATCCATATAACATTTTGAGCGAGTTTGAATTGAATATTCTCACCGATTTCATTTCCAGTTCCAGAAAATAGCAGTAAATATCGATTGAGTGAAACCATATCAGAACCTGAATCGAGTAATAGTTTCATCACATCAATGAAAAAAAGTGAAGCAATATTCTTAATATACTCTTATTTTTAGCCCCAGAAGCTGAGAGCAGAGCTCCTGCCAAAGAACCAGGTAATATTGACATCACCAAATCAATTTATTGATGTGACATTTCAAAAAATAGCTTTCCCACAATTCATATCTGCAGAAGGAAGCGCCAAACATCTCGCAAGCGAGACCGCATCTGAACCCTCTTCTGAGCCCGCTTCTGAACCTGCTTCTGAACCCGCTTCTGAACCCGCTTCTGAACCCGCTTCTGAACCCGCTTCTGAACCCGCTTCTGAACCCGCTTCTGAACCCGCTTCCGAACCAGAATCCGGTAAAATAACACATCTACCTATATAATTAACTAATAATGACTGATACATTACAAATTTCAGCTTCAGAAGGCAGTAGTAAAAATCCGATACGTGAACCATCGTCGGAGCCAAAGTCAGGTATATATTTGCTCTAGCAATATTTTACAATAATATCATAAAAATATTTGAATTATGGATTTCATGTTGAACCTCAAATTTAATCATTTTTTCTTCACTGTTACATGTAGAACCAACTACAGAGCCAACTACCGAGCCAGTTACTGAACCATCGTCAACTGTTTTACCATCTCTTCGGCCGCAGCCATTTAGGCCTCGTTTGTACAATAAGACCAAGCGCGTGGTTGTTCCATTCAGAGAGCGTTTTGCACAAAATGCAAGCAACTTATCGAAGAGACACATCAAGAAACGATCTGCACCAGGTAATTCATTTGGATGTTTTTGTGATTGAATCAAAAGTTAATATTTCTCTTCTAATTGTTGCTCAGAGGCGGAACCAATCGTTGAGCCCGAAGCAGAAGGGTCGGCTGAGCCAGGTGAGTTGCTGCTTTGTTTTATTGAATCAAAAGTTTTATATGATAATCATATTATATACATGTAATTTGATATCGATAATAATTGAATTTATTTTGTTCATAATCTAAACAGAACCTCCATCGCCAGAAAAGGAACCTGCCCACGAGCCTGAGACCGAATCGGGTGCAAGAAAGCCAGAGCCCGAATCGAAATCTGGTAAGACTTACAGATAATCAATGAAGTAAAAGAGTGCCATGAAAATTGAAAAATATTAATATAATTTGTTGAATAAATTCGAATGTGAATTCAAAATAGAACCGTCGAGTGAACCAAAAGGGGAGCCATCCAGTGAACCATCTGGTGAGCCTTCAAGTAAACTAAAAGGAGAACCCTCGGGGGAACCGTCAAGCGAACCAAAAGGAGAACCCTCGGGAGAACCGTCAAGCGAACCAAAAGGGGAGCCATCCAGTGAACCAGAGCCAGCATTTGAACCGAATGTTGAATATATTTCGCATGAATATGCTCCCAAACATGATTTCAATCCAATGGACTGCACCGATATTGTTATTGGAACAGCAAGAAATCAAACGAGCCGAATTATGGATTACTACACTCGTGACAGGTAAAACTGGAACAAGTCTTGCTGTTTTGAAAATCTCAATTACTTATCTATTTCTTAAATAGATCAACGCCACGTCAAGATAGTTTCTGGGGTGGTGAAAATGATTTGACGGCAGCTGGTGGATTTGAAGAGAATGGCGTCACAACAATTATTTTCCGTCGAAAATTGGTATCGAAAGATGTGTCCGACCATTCGATTGTGAATGATTTGATGCATGTGATTTGGGCACGTGGTCAAGAGCTTGGTAAATACGTGCATTCGCCACCATCTGGATTGGAAAAAGAAACCGCATCAATGAGAAATTTCTACCAGCCAGATGAACTGAAGTATCACGGCCATAAGACTCAACGCGGTGTTGCACAGATCAATTTTTTCGAAGATACCCGACCGAAGGCTAACTCTGGATCGAACTCAAGTGCAGTTGATTCATCGGCCAATTTACTCGATAACAATTGTGAAGGTCATTGGAAGTATCCACGATCTTGTCACCCCGATAAATTCAATTGTGAGTACTATGCAAAATGGCAAACGGTTGGACTAGGCGATGAATTCAGATTCCAAATCCAAACAACAAATACCAAAACATGGACGGGTGTTGCTTTCAGCGACAATGAAAGAATGTCGCAAACAGATGCAGTCATTGGTTGGGTCGATCCAAATGGCCGTCCTTTCCTCATGGATACATGGATTACGGGCTATTCTGCACCCAGACTGGATGAACATCAAAATATTTATAACACTTCGGGTCGCATTGAAAATGGTGTGACATTCCTCGAATTTCATCGGAAACGCGAAACGAACGATAACAATGACTTATCATTTACTGAAGATAAATGCTTATACCTCATGTTCCCAGTACTCGGTGGCCGCTTTAATGCTGTTAATAAGAAGATGAGCAAACATGAACAAACGCCAGTCATCACCGATTCAAGAATTTGTATCAAATCATGCGGCCGTGAGTTACTTGAAAACAGTATATTGCCAGTAGAAAGAGTGCCTAGTCAATTAGCGTATGCAGTCAATGTGAAATTGATGAATTTAGCTGAATCATTTGTAGCGCCAGCAAAAGGAACACCAGAATTCGATAGTTTGGCATCGCAAATTGCTAATTCGATGAGTGGTGTCTTGAGCCATATCCCTGGTTATAGCCGAACGGAAGTCAACAGTTTTGAAAAGTGAGTTGTTGTTATATTCATTGGATTTTGAATGGCCTGGAATAAAATCATATTTGCAGTAAAAGTTTTTTTAGTTTTAAGCTGTTGTGTCCTCCTTCGAGGACCTCGTTTATTTGACAATTTATTCATATATTCAACTGATGAAATTACACAGACAAGGACTCCTTTTTCTCAACGATACTATTGTCGGTTGAAATTCATTAAATCAAATTGCTGACATTCATTTTTTTATATTGGATATTTTTCTTAAATATTATTTCATCTTATTCTAACATTTTAAGAACAATTTGAATTGAATTTGTCTCCTAAGTTTTCTCATAAATTTGAATATTACCTTTTCTAAATGAAGGGATAAAGATGCAGTCATTGCAATGATGAACGTGTTATTTGACAAGGCTACATTTGAAATGAGTCAGGAAATTAAGAGTAAAGACAACAGTTTTTCGAATGAAGGGGAATCAACGGAAGCAGATGGAAAAGTGATCAAAGATACAATCCTCAATAGCATTCAGTCAGCCAAATTGGGTGCATTAACTGTTGATCCAGGCTTTTTACATTTCCATACACTCGAACGTAAGTTAGATAAAATCAACTTCATATTCAATCATGCAATCTTTGCAAAAAACTTTGCGATAGTTTAGATTTCTACAGGGCTTTCATGAAATTTTCATGTAATAAATTAGCTTCATACAAGAAGCCATACTGACATTTTCTGTTTGACAGCTGTCGTTAAGATTGGTTTCCAAATGAAATCTAGGTAAAGACACTGTAGAAAACTAAAATTCTACAGGATTTGTCATGTTTCATGTCACCTATTCTACAGGTTTTTGTGAAGATCTTCACCGAAATAAACTCTCCGTGCAGATTTTCCTTCTAACAATTAGGAACTTCCAAATACATAAAGAAATTAAAAAAATCTATAAATGTCAAAAATACCAATGTACTCGTATTTTTCTTCTAAATGTTAATCAATTGTTCTTTCAAAATACTTAGATTATATTGGAGAAGATGAAGCGACTTCATCGTTTTTCAATCTATCCGAAGTTCGATTATACACGGTCATTGGATTGATCGCAGCTCTAGTCTTTGTGGCATTATTGCAAGCCACATGCACCATTTACAAAACTTCGTCATCAAGTCGCAATCAAAAGGTAATTTTAATAAATCATCTAAAAAATATTAATGCTATTCAATTCACAGTTACGCTCAGTCGTTTCGATGAACTTTTTGATCGAGAAAAAATCAATTTACAAGAGATTTGAAATTTCTGATTTATTCTAAACTGACTTCAGTTTTAAATTAAAAATTAGATGATTTCAATTTGGTCTTAAAATGTTGAAGAATTTTTTTTGCTGAATTTAAATTGAATTTTTTCATATTTTTGAAGGTATTTACTTAGAATTAGTGATTGAAATACATTTTCGTGGATTTTGAAAAAGTGATCAAAGTATTTTGTGACAAAATTTTCGTCGGAACTTCACAAAAAAATCCAACGTATGAAAATTGGTGTCAAAAATTGTTTCCAACTTTGAGTAGAAAAAAACTGTTGAGAAGAAGCTCTCAATCAAATTGGCTTTATTGTTACAAACAAAAATGAAAATGATGAAATTTACCCATACATTTTTTAGCTTATTTACACTATCCCAAAGGAGTACCGTATCGGTCATCAGTCAAGCAACCTGTAATTTAGACTAGAAACTTTTTCCCTCTTCCGCCAAAAATAAACGAAACATTACTCTTGGTACTGTCTTTTTAGTTTTTATTTTTTTTTTTTCAAACCTTATTTTCTTACTAATTCATTCGTTTCATATCATGTTGAGCTGCGTTTGTGTGTGTGTGTGCTTCTTACTTAAATTTACGTGTTTTCAAAAAAATTATGGCTAATATTGCTGTGTTGCGCTTAATTCATTGGAAGTGAATCGGAAATTAGGAATAAAATAATTTATGGCACTGCAATTTTGTTTGTTCTCAATATGAATTCATCGCTATATAATTATTTTGCTGTAAATTATTTCGTTTATCACATTGAATGTGATTTAAATCGCAATGTTGTTCTATGTTGAAATAATGACACGCAAACCAGTTAGTTATAAATTTATACATGCTGCTCGAGATTCGCATTCTTTCGAAATTGTATTGATTGAATGAAAACATGGCGAAATAAAGCGTACATCAACAATAATTGTGTATCGATTCGATGCGCAAAAAAGATCATATATCGTATATCAATTGAGGGGTTCAGAGTAAAAGTTCTACTTCAGATCTTACCTCCTGCTCTATTGGCAGTACTCGTTGAAACTCGCAGTTTTGACTAATAGGTGTCACTAGCCACTAATGGGTTGCTAAACGATTTGACAAATATGGCGTTTTGTTGTGCTGATGGCCTTCAAAACTATATATGTCAAATATCCCGAAAGTTATAGCAAATTTTTTATTTTTGCGCTTAAAAATGGATAATTTTGTATCTGAAAAAGAGTTTTTGCGGGGAATTTTACTTCATAATTTTTTTTGGAAGAAAACTGCTTCTGAAAGTCATCGTATTCTGGTGGATGTTTACGGGGAACATGCTCTTTCTGAAACGACTTGTAGAGATTGAGTTCGACGCTTTAAAAGAACTGATTACAGCGTTGAAAACAAAGAACGTCCAGGTCAGTCAAAAAAGCTCGAAGATGAAGAATTGGAGGCATTACTCAATGAAGATCCATGTCAAACGCAAGAAGAGCTTGCAGAATCATTACTAGTCTCTCAACAAACCAAAGCAAATTCACATGTGAATAGCTGCTCCAACGGCAAAAAAGAAAAGGTTTTTTTTGCATCGTATTGTCACTGGCGATGAAAAGTGGATCCATTACGATAACTTAAAACGAAAATCAGCATATGTGAAGCGCGGCCATCCAGCACCATCGACATCAAAACAGAATATTCACGGATTCAAGCTAATGCTCTGTATTTGTTGGGATCAACGAGGTGTGGTGTATTATGAGCTGTTGAAACCGAATGAAACCTTTGATGGGCCACGCTACCGACTCCAATTAATGCGTTTGAGCCGAGCATTGAAGTAAAAACGGCCAGAATACGAGCATAGACACGTCAAAGTTATTCTTTAACATGACAATGCTCGGCCACATGTTGCAAAATCGGTAGAAACATTCTTGGAAACACTGAAATGGGATGTGCTACCCCACCCGCCGTATAGCCCAGACATTGCACCTTCTGATTACCACTTTTTCAAATCCATGCAGAATCATTTGGCTGGAACACGCTTCACTTCTTCTGAAGAAGTCAAAAATTGGGTCGATTCGTTTTTGGCCTAAAAAGATGAGGAGTTCTTCCGACGCGGTATCCGTATGCTACCAGAAAGATGGGAAAGAGTCGTAGCTTCTGATGGCCAATACATTGAATAATAATTTTACATTAGTTATTTTGTAAATTTTGACATAAAATCGAATAAAAAACTGCGAGTTTCAACGAGTACTGCAAATACTTATGAGACGGCCCATTAATAAGAGCAGGAAATAAGATCTGAAGCAACATTTTTCTGAGCCCCTCAATTAGTATCTTGTTACTTCCATTAACCTTGTAAAAATTGATCAGGGCCAGTATATGAGAATAATATATGCAGTGTGCACGCAATGCGTTTGTTCATGTTGCTTTTGTAATCATACGGGATCAAATTGTTTTTATTTACATTTACACATTTTATTTCAATATCAATCATGGTCCACAAATTGAAATTCGTTAACTCAATATTGTATCATACAATTTATATATGAAGAGTTGAGCGTGAAAGTGACCAAAGTGATCTCACCTCCTGCTCTTGTTCATTTACATTTCGATCAGTGAGAAAAGGAGGTGAGATTACTTTGGACACTTTTACTCTCAACCCTTCATATGGCTAAATATGTGCGAATTTGTTTTATTTTTATAGGATAAACTCATTCCGAATTCAGCATGGAAAGATTATTCTGCAAATACGAATTATGCATTTGATACAGTTGATGGGCACATGCCATCTGATGAGAAACAACAAAAACGCAACGGATCCCGCACGATAGCTTCGCCCAGCTCACAACAAACTCTTCCACTCTCACATACACCAATGAAATCACATTACTATAATGTGGATAACGGCGGCCGCCATCAAACATCACCATATGAAAATGGATATGGACATGGACATTCAAACCGCTACGCAAATGGTAAAAAAATACTTGGAACACTTGTGCTCGTAAATTCTAGGCACAACATTTAAATCTTAAAGATTAT
Source organism: Obolodiplosis robiniae (assembly GCA_028476595.1). Lineage (NCBI taxonomy): Eukaryota > Metazoa > Arthropoda > Insecta > Diptera > Cecidomyiidae > Obolodiplosis > Obolodiplosis robiniae. Next base: position 10,794,022 of record CM052017.1, on the reverse strand, counting down.
GGATCGAAAAGTACTGAATCCAGCAACCGATATAGATGATTTTAATTAATTTGAATCGATTTACTAACAACCAACTTGAATTCATCCAATATATTCTGAATGTGAAAAATACGATAGCGATCTAATTACAATGTTCTATCAATTTTGCAGAACGGACCTATTCATTGCCTCGACAAGCAGCGGGTACCTCATCGCAAGGTCAACGTTATTCACATCAGCCATCATATAACGAGGGCTACTACACACAAGATCGTCGTCGCAACAACTCGAGGTCAAGCCATCATCAGATGGACGATGCAGCTCCAGCTGTAATGGACAAGCCCGACTTCTATTTCATGCCCTCGCAGCGCAAATATTCAGGGGAAGTTGTTCGCGTCTATGTCGATTATAATAAAGATATGAAAAAATAACAACTGTCCAAAATGCTATAGAATAGACAAATTTATTGTTGTCAATTCATTACTCCAAGTAGTGTCCGTTTTCAGGCCAATTAAGTGCAACAAAAACACAGGAAAAACACTTGCGTTTATAATTTTTTTTTTTTTTTTCTCAGTGAAGGAACGAAAAAATGAATATATTTTGTTTTAATTGTAAAAATAGTCGTTTTTGAAATGTTTTTTGTACATATTTTTTGCGTTCATAATACTCATAGGGAAATCCAGTTTTCTTAACCGGTAGTTGAGTATCGTATAAATAAATTATATTATTTCTTGGTTTATCGAAAAGAAATCTTGGAATTAACTCTTTTATATGCAGTGGAACCATAGGCAACGAACAATAATCATGCAAATTTACTGCAATCGCGTATTAGAAAGGAAATTTTTGCATGTGTATATTTTAAATTTATATACAGTTTATTTATTATATACGGGCAGAAAATAGAACCATGTACGAATTAGGGTAGACCACTATTTTTTCTCCTTCTGTATGAAAAAGGTTATAATAAAACGCTGAATATTTACAATTTTGAAATATAATTTCAAATAAATCATTTTTTTTCACTTAAATTCGATGATTTATCAATATTATTTGGATTAAATATAAATTGTTCGGGGTGATGCTGGAGATTTTTTTCACGGAATTCAATGTTGACTAAATAGAGTCCATGGGATGGAGCTACATTGATTCGATTGCTGAATGTTCCTTGTGATGGTATTGTGAGCATTTCGTAAATAGTTCGTTGCGTAATTTTACCTTTGGCAATAGCAATCAATGAGCCCACCACTCGCCTTATTTGACGGTAGAGAAAAGACTGTGCATTGAAGACTATATCCCAATAATCAATGTGGTCCCCATGCTGAATGGGCAGCACCGTCAATGGCCGTCCTCTTTGAACTCCAACATAGTTCATCGTCCGAATTGGAAATGATGCAAGACTCTATTGAAGACAAGAAATATATTTCAAAGCATGAAATAAAATTAAGAATTACTCGGTTTCTGCAAAATAGCAGAATCTTTTGTCAATTTATATAAATGATTTATGTATGGATGATTTTTATTTTATTTGTCACATATTTATTCAAACTATTATCATTTTCAATGAAAAATATTTTTCTGATGTTCGAAATAATTTGTTTCAAATCACTTGCTGATGACCATAATTAATAATAAGACTTTTGGTCACATCCGTACATAGTATTTATTATTGATTTAATCAAGATGTTATATTGGTTTTAAATAATACAAATAAAATAAATTTATTATTTATATAATATCATATTTTTATTCGTGCTCGTTTAAATGCGAATTTATTGGATTCAACTTACATGTACGTCGGCGTTAATAGACATGAAAGTTCGAAAATCATGTCGACCAACAAAAATTTTTGCCGCTTCTCGAAGAGCTTGGATATCAAAGTCATCTCTGAAATACCAAACAAACCGAAAATCCTTTTGAAATACTATTTGATCCGTAAATAAAGATGTAATAGCTGGTTTTAATTTTTTTTTATGAATTCAACATTCATTGTTTGAAAAAACTATACATGTGTAGCAAAAAATGCTCAAAATCTTTTACCATCCATTTCTAAGTATTACTCACGAGTAAATGAAAAAGCACCGATTATTCTCTTCAAGTTTGTAATCAATATCCATATTCTTTTTGATGACCCCGAGGCGATACATATAGGTACGTGATTTCACGGCATTGATGTGCTCATTGAAAGTATTTGGAACGATTTCAACGCGATTCACACGAACTGCATGCTCTGAATTTTCAAATGATTTATTCAAATTAGATGTTATGTATTCACAATCGTACGGTTTCCCATTCGTTCGTTCGAGATCCACCACAACAGCTGAATTGAGCGCGTGAACACCGGTATCTGTTCTGGAAGCAGTAGTTCAATTGGAGTCGTTTGATGATTTAAAATGTGTTCCAAATGAATTCGCCTTGTGCGAATGATAAATGTATCAAAGAGGAAATCTTAATGTTAATTATCTCTTAATCTTTGTGATTTCCCCATTCACTTAAAACAAATCAAACAACTTAATGAAATTCCATTCGAACCTGCTAATAGTCCTCACATTGATCGGATTTTGCGGATTCAGTATTTGAATGGCATCTTCAATAACTCCGACTGTCGTTGGAACAACTACATTTCCATTGGCTTTTGTTTTTGTGAATGCTCTGCCAAATTAAATCAAGAAAATTAGGTTTTAATTACATTCAGATTAAAAATTTCCGAACAGCTCTTCAAGTTTAAAATGTTTTCTGAAAATTTTGAGGTTAATTTTCTACATACTTGAAATGTGTGCCAATGTATGAGATGTAAATCAAATAACGATTCATCGAATATTGTCCACTCTATCTCTTCAATCCCTCACGAAATCACACAAAATCCCTCTTATTTTCATTTAAATAATTATTAAAGTTCTGGCTTTTACAGCAAACCGCTTCGTTTCTTTGTCAGAGGTAAACAGATGATTTTGACAGTTCTCGACATTTCGACTCAATGAACTGAAACTTCTCAGATCACATTCGTTCTAATTGTTTTAATTGTTTCATGAATCCGTCATTTGGACGTATGGATTCTCGTTTTGATTTCACTAATTTGTACGCTTCGTCGAATGTCATTTTCCAAACAACCATTAAATATGCGATGCAAACAGATGATGATCGACTCACTCCAGCATTGCAATGAACTAAAATTCGGCCACCTCTTTCATGGACACTTTTAATCACTTCATTCGTTTGATTTATAACTGAATTTAAATTTGATTCAGGCAAATCCAAACATTCGATGAAATGGGCCCGAACGCTTTCGTTTTTGTACACGATGTCTGAGGCTGGCGTTTCGATCCCAACACTAAGAATATCGGTGAAATGGAATTTTTGAACGTTGTCTTCCATAACCGCATCTTGTGAGCCCAAATATAAAAAATCATCCAAAATACACGCTGGAATAAAATCCGGTTTTGTATCAACAACAAAACCAAACGTTTTCGTCTGCGATAGAATAGTTTTCACATCACATCCATTTTTTGATAACGCTATTTGCTGTTGAGATCCATCGACATATGTTATATTCGTAACAGTTGATTTTAGGGAAGCTTTTTTTGCTCTAATTTCGTCGAGAAAACTCATTTTTATGATTTACTCTCTCCAGAAGTAAACAGATTTGTGTTTGACACTTTGTTAGTAGCTTGAATGTATTTGTGAATTCACTCGTTTTCGCTCGATATCAGTTCAATTTAATATCAAAAGCTTTGATCACAGAGACGATGACAAATAAAATTTATATTATAAATTGTTGGGAGTGTAAATTAATTATGTCGATTTGATAACAGATGGCGTAACTAGCGGTGTGTGCATCGGATCACACCGAAACAACATATTTTTTTCGCGCATTAAATATTTCAAATTTCATGCCTGAAAAATTCATTTTGCCGGAAAGTTTAATAACCTTCTTTCATTTGAAGAAAACCTCTGCTGAAAGTTATCGATTGTTTGTAGAAGCTTACGGTGAACATGCTCCAACTGAAAAAACTTGTGAACGATGGTTTGCACGCTTCCGAGTGGTGATTTTGACGCAAGTGACAAAGGACGGGCCATCCAAAAAAGATTGACGATGCGGAATTGCAAGAATTATTGGATGAAAATCCAACCCAAACACAACAGGAACTTGCAATGATCATCCTGCGTACTCTCCAGATCTTGCTCCTTCAAGGTATCACTTGTTCCGATCGATGCAAATCAGCCTGGCCGATGTACGCTTTCAAAATGTTGAACAAGTACAAAACTGGGTCGACGAATACATAGCCTCAAAAGATGAGGAGTTCTTTCGACGCGAAATCGAAAAGTTGCCAAGAAGATGGGAAGAAGTCATAGCTAACGATGGGCAATACATTGGCTAATGCAATCATTCATTTAGTTTTGACGTAAATGTACATATTTTGTCATAAAAAAATACGGTTTTTAACTACTAGACGCAATATCTATCCACCCATCCACATACAGCTTTGCACTGCATGCTATAGTGTGTTTTCACCACATGAAAGATTTTTAACTTTTTATATTTGTTCTTACGCTTGTGGTGTCTTCTAATCTACACCGCAAGAAGAAGCGTCGTGTTGTTTACTAGTACGTCGCTATGTACTTACATCAGAATTGATAGATGTCCATCAATGTATCTATAAATATGAGGCCATCATAAAACCAAGATATACAATTTCTTCATGCAACAGGCTGATATCGTTTTTTCTCATGCGAATAAGTAATAAAAATTTTCAGAGTGCATAGAGCAAGGAGGAAATCATTCTGAAAAAGTAATTGTCGAAATGACTTTCACATTTATTTTTATAAAAATTACTCTGGATATTATTTCATTTCTCGCAATTTCTTTTCAAATTAAAATTTTTTTGCCAAAGTAATTTTATCTGAAAATATAATTGTGAATGTAATTTTGACAATTACTTTTTCAGAGTAATTTCCTCCTTGCTCTCCTATACACTCTGAGAATTATTTCGGAGAAGCGAGTATGTACATTTAAAATGATCAATGGACTGTGATAATTTTTTTTGAGAATGAAAACGGTATACAATTTTATCTCAATTTCGCTCGGAAAAAATTATCGCCCAGAAATAAAAACATTTACTCACACTTTTGTTTGGGATATCATTTCATCACGTATTTGCCCGTGAATTTTCCATAATGATTTGTCAGCGACATTTCTGACGTAACTTCGACAATTTTCGCGGGCAAAACGTTATAAAAAAAAAATCCGAGTAAAAGTGTGAAAATGTTATGATAGAGCAAAAGTGAGACATTTTTTTCTATTTCAGCAAAACCGAGATACATATAGTCAATAGCAAAAGCGAGATAACATTTTGCGAGAACAAAAGCTCAATAAACATTCGTCACGCTTTTTCTATAAGGAAAGTGGTCTCATTGTTTCAGAAAAATATATTGCATTTTTACGTCACAATTTCTTGTATCACTTTTACCAACATAATCCATATATCATGTTTCTCGACATGAGGGATTCATAAAGGCAATAATGTGGTCGTTGAATAATACTTTTGAAAGAATTCTATTTATAATTGTCATTAAAATGACTGTAAATCCAGTCTAAATTTAATTAATCAATTAATAATCCAAATTGAATTGATTCAGCCATCTTAATAATATTTAATTTTTTGATCTACAGTTCTAAATATTTGTTCCTATCGCTTTATCGTCAACAAATTCAAACTGACTAGTTTTATTGATCAATTCCTCTGGATATTCAATATTTGTTAGGTAGAGTCCACAGCTTGGCACCGGCTGAATGTTATTGTTCCATGAATATTTCGATGGAATGGTTAACATTTCATAAACATCGCGTTCTTTTATTCGCCGATTTCCAACCGCTAGCAAAGCTGCAACCATATTTCGCACCTACGAAAAGATGTATGAATATATATTTAATATAAAATGAGATTTTCAATAGTTCAATATAAACAAAATACAATTTGGTAGCAAATTTTCATATTTTTGTTAAGTATTGATAAAATTATTTGTATTTGGGTACAACTTGAAAACAAGAACGAGTTTTTCAACCAAAAGATTGTTTTCACAATAGCTTTTTCTAAGAAAAATCTCAAAATTTTAAAAATCAATTACCTGTCGATAAACATATGCTCTCGATTTAAATTCAATCTCCCAGAAATCAAATGCGGCAAGTGTTTTATCATAATTAAAAGACGTAGCTAATGTTACACCAGGTTGTATTTTTATACTCTCCACACTTCTGTAGCAAAATCGCGGATGATTCTATAGAATATAATTGAAATGTATAGCTTTTCATTGAATTGTCAGGAATTGTATGTGTTTATTAAGGTGTTTTTCATATTTTAAATTGAAAAAATGGTAGCTTTCAAAATAAAGAGCAAAAAATTCGGTATTAATTGATGACTTCCACACAACGTAGCGATTAGTATTCAGATTTCCCGAAGCAAAAAACACGATTGTGTTTCAGCTTAATTTTGAGCGATCGAGATTTGATGTGTCATTCGTAAGCGAATTTCATTGAAATGCCAAGGGAAAAGAACCTTTTATTCCGTTTGTATTTTGTCAAAGGATTCAATTGTTGCTATTATATCAGCGATTTAACCGACAAAATGGGACAAATCAACAAAAGAGATGGATTTGTTTTGATTTTCGTTTGGATATCGATACAGAATGTCAATGATGCGGTTAATTTCATCATTCGGCAGTTTTGAATTGTATTGCCGAATACAAACAAGCGAGAATCCACAAAGAGTGTGTTGTTTGAACAAGTAAGTGTGCTTCACTGATAACGGTGCATTTTAACGAAGGCATTTATTCAATTTTTGTTTTGTGTGTTAGGATTATTCGCATAATTCGATGAACGGGATCACATATTGCTCACTCAAGATCAAGTGAATATCACCCGGAGATTTTCGATTGCAATGCCGAATTCAAACGAGTGAGAATTCAGAAAGGATGTGCATTTTGAACAAGTAAGATGTGCTTCGATTCATATTGATAATATTGTGTTAACGGTGAATTTTTCACAAATTTATTCATTTCGTTTGTGTTTTTAACAGGTGTATTCGAAAGTGTGAACTATGCGGCAAAGAAAGAAGCCATCGAAATATGTCGGGCTGAGAGTAAAAACGCTCACGCTTACGAGAATTTTCCTTGGTGTGAGCAGGAGATAAAATGTTTTTAACCGTTTTTACTCTCAGCCCTACATATAAAGCCAACAATGAAAACAACGATGATGATGATGAGGACAATGGAATCGTTACAATCAAATGTGCACTTCCTTCGATTCTTAGACCTAAATATCGAAGAATAGTCATCGATGATATCACCGCCAAAAGTCTGCAAGCAACGAAGATATGTTCATTAGTATCACTTCTGCTTTTGCATAAAGTTGAGCGCGCATTTGACGAAAATAACACGGAATTCTTCAATCAAAATGGTGAAAAAGTCATACGAGATTGTTTTTTTTGCTGTTCTTAAGAAAAACATCACCAAAATATCTATGATTCCCGAATCCCGTGATTTTGTGACAAATCTCGATGACGAACATCGTTTTGAATGGCCAAATAACGATTATTTTGGGAATGCTTTCAACGATTTGATTGACACATACAAAACGAATGTCATGACAAACTTAAATACGCATCGGAAGAAACGCGTCTACAAATATCTAGAATTGAAAGTGTACGAACACAACTTGAATGCTCTTTTTGATGAGGTCCAACAATTGGATAAGATCGATATTAAAAATGCTGTCAATTTAGCAGTAAATGGACGAGACGACATTCCTCGAATTATTACGGGGCATTCAGAAGAGCAAGTCGTGATATCCTTCTTCAAATGTTACGTGATATTAGTTGGTGACAAATGGACAACATTTCGACATTCACGAGGATGCATTGGTTCAAATCGCTGCCAATGTGGATTGCAATGCAACGTGATATCGACGAATTCAATATAAATCAGCGACAACGAGAAGAACATGGGTAGTCAGAACAAAATGATAGCGCAAACAGTCCACCGAAAATCAAAAATTTTGCCGTCATGCCAATTTGCAATCTAAGGCGAACGCACTATCCAATTGACAACTACACGCTTTATAAACTACTTTGTGGACAGAAGATCATCGCAAGAAATGTAAACGGCAATCAAATTACATTCAACGAGTTTATGAATGATAAAGCATGGTATTGGAATCAAATCTTCTATTTGCGTAAAATCAACCGCGAATTTGGCAGACGAAAGAAGCAATTCCACTTTCGCATTCTATCTGATGGCGTGGCGGTGTCGATATTGTTCGACGTGAAAAAGTCGGAGTTCAAGCCAGTCGATATGCAGGAGATCATTCGTAAAATCAATGCTGGTGAGATCGTGAATGAAGTCGGCGTGGACCCGGGATTAAAAAAGTGGCAAGCGGCAGTGCGCCGGAACATCGCCACCGGTAAAGAGGTGGGTAAATCTTCAAAATTATGTTATTATTACTAATATTGCATTTTGTTTGTTTCATTTCATAGGTCAACTTGAATATAAGCAGCAAACGCTTCCATTGGAATGCTAAGAAAAATGTGCGAAAATGCAAATCGAAACGATGGACGAAATATTTCACTATCGAAGAAAACAATGATCGCAACGACCGCCACTTGTATCCAGTTATATCATCGCCGCTCGGGACACATTGGTGGTGCTACAATCAGCATAGGTTGAAAATGCTGAAACGAGGAATGGAGGTGTATGCAACAGCAAAGTATACACGACTCCAACAATTAGAGCCGTTGATAAGGCAGTAGGCAAGATGGTAAAATATGAGCCACCAATTGTTTATTTTAGAGCTTCTGAACAGTTAGTAACCGATTCAGTGTTTTCAAGGACACTGTGAGCTATTTGGGTTTCCGATTTCGGAGACATTACAGCGACCACCGAGACCATTCGTAAATCAGCACTAGGCATCGAGCATTATAATTAATTCGAAAATTAATATTGTAACAGTTTGTTACTACCGCTACTTCTGAATTTGTGTGGTAGAGGCTTTATGCCAGGAGTACGAAATTGGAATGTTTTTTTGTAAATATCCAAATGAGGTACTGTTTGATATACACTCCGTATTCTACGCGATTGATATTCAGAGTTTATTACAACTTCTCGAATCATGAATGAAGAAAAAATAGTTTTTATTTTGAAAGCTACCATTTTTTTCTTTTTTCTCACCAGAAACACCCTAGCTGTATATTACCGTTTTTTGTTCTTTTGAAGCTTTCATGAATGACCTAAAATCATGTAATCCTTTGAATAGTTCTGCCGCCGATTTCATTCGCTCGATATCGAATCCATAATTTCTTAAATAAAAAAATGTTCGCATTCAGAAAGTGGTTAATCTGAAAGCATTTTGTATATAATATTCTCTAACGTCGATGTGAACCAGGACGAATGTGCGGATCCAGATGATTAATAAATAATAGGATAACAAAATAATGCTATGCTCTCCTTGAAAATAGTTATTAATTGCATACTTACAACAAGAAATGGCATCGAAAACTTTCTTCGATGGGTATCCACATGGATGCTTTATAAGTTTTTGTTGACACTCCTTTTGGAACGGTCTCCTTGCAAACGGCAAATCGATACAGATACGTTCGACAAATTGCATCGCGACGTGAATCGAAATCACTGCAAACCGGCGTTGTTTTTAAAATTCTCAAATCCTCATGCCAAGCTTGTAGAGTGGCATTGCATTTTTTGGTGATAACATGCGAAGGAATCTGTCGATTTAAGTCTATGTGAACGGTTGAGCTCAGCGCATGAACACCAGCATCAGTTCTATTTAATGAACAAGTTGGAATAAGATAGATCTTAGGTCGTTTTTAATAATATTGATTTGAATGGTGACTATTCAATGGTCTCACCTACTGGATGGATAGATTTCGAATTTATCTATCGATTTGACTCTCTTGAATGTGAGTGCCAGAACGTCTTCAATTGAGTAATGATCCTTAAGTTTCACATTCTTTGTTACTCCACTACAATGTAAGTCAACATGAACCAAATTAATCATCGAAATAACTATATTTGATTAAAGTAATTGGTCAAAGTTCCGATGAGACCAGAGAATACACAACAAAGTGAAAGAGAAATAAATGGAATCCACACATAATATCGGTTTCTCTTTCACTCTCATGGACTTCAATGCAAGCTAAGAGATAATTTGGAAATTTTATCCATAAAATCGATATCGCTTCATCATTTTTACCTATATTTTGTGCCTAAGTATGCAATATTCAAAAGATATCTTTGCATTTTCCGTGCATGCAACTGTTACACTGTCAGCTTCTCGTTATACTTTGGTTATGTTGAAATTCAAAAACATATTGCATTGTTTTGATACATCATGATGACAGTTGTTCATCACTGCCTTGAAGTTGGGGCTTTTGTGTACTTTGTAGAATGTCAATGTTCACTGTTTTTGATAATATTCACATATGAATAAAGTGCGGCATACGACGTTCCAAGATAACAATTATACTCTTAAACTACAACTTGGTCGTTTATGCTCATATAGAGATAATTTTGTCCAACGAAAAAAACGACGACAGAGAAAATCGAGCGAGTAGACTAATTTCTGCGAGGTTAAATTGTGATTGTGAAAGAAGAAGACTCGATCCTGTCTCAATCACTGGGATAACTAACAGTGATTGGAAGGGAAAACATTTATTTTATCACGAACACCCGAATAAAGGTTAATTTCCAAGATTTTCGTAAACGTGAATGTAAACATGGATTCAACGAATACAGATACAGGTGACACGGGCTCGATCAATGCACAAACAGCAGTTGCAAATCCACCCAGGATCGCAATGGTAAGCTGTCGAATTCGCTACTTTTCCAGCACCAATAATTACGCACAGAAACGACGTCATTGCCAATACATTCACAAACATTAGTTACAATTTGACATGATTTATTCAATTTATTTATTTAGATAAATACGGCTGTGTCATTTTTACAAAATCCAAATGTGGCCCGTAGTTCAATTGTGCAAAAGGAGAAATTTTTGCGATCCAAAGGTCTGAGCGATGAAGAGATTCGATTGGCATTTCAGCAAGCTGGAGTGTTTACCAAAGATCCAAATAGTACCATCATCAATATGGAAATCGGCCATCGACCACAGATTCAACCGTCGCCGACCACACTTTCGCCATTGTACCACTCACCAGAGACTACTCTTCAGAAGTTTTACAATTTGATTAGCTCAACTGCCATGGTAACAGGCATTTTCTATGCCATTTATTATGTGTACAAGAAATTCATTGAGCCATTCCTGTTCGGTCGGAAGAAAAAGGATGAAAAAACTTTACCCGATCTTCTGAATGATTTAGACAAGAAAGTGGAGAAGAATATTCGCAAGCTAAATATCGAAATAACATCACTGAAAGACGAAATTCGCACATCATACAATGGCGATCATATGCTACGACAAGACATGCTGTCGTTCAAGAGTGATTTGGATGCAATCAAAGGCCTTCTCTTGAACAGGTGTGTTGGATTTGATTCACGTTCTATGATAAGATTGATGATGGATGTCAGTTATAAACTAGTCCAATTCATGGGATTCGAACACACATTTCTAAAACTATTCACGAAATTCGATCAAAAGTCAATTTTAAGAAGTTTTTCGGCATGCCAATTGGTTCGATCTGTAATTGGATTGAATCGATCTACAAGTGTTTTTGGTACTCGAACCAACAATTCTGAAGAATCCAGAAAAATGATGAATTATCGATATTTTTAATATTCATCATAAATATTAAATATTTTTCCTGTATTCAACAGAAAACAATTTGCTAGTCCAGTTGTCCCACCGTCGATTCCAGCATGGCAACTGCAATCACAACGAACAATTGGTGTAGGTGGGACCAGCCAACACACCGATAGCGACAAGAACGATGATGTCGGCTCAGCCGATGGATCCAGAGGTTCGAGTGAAACTGAAGTAGTTACCAAACATAGCGACAGCAGTCTTGAATTATTGTAATTATGAGAAAAACATACTATTCGCATTTTTCGTCACATTTTCAAAATTCTTTTTGATTGTTTTTACAGATCCTAAACAAATGTCATTCCAACGTGCATTCTAATAAGAAGGAGGAAAAAAACCGAAGAGCTTTGCTCAAATTTATCTCTCGATAACTCATCCCTTTTGGATAATGGTAATATGTGGCAGCGTAATATCTTTTCTTTATGAAAACGAAAATTGATGGACAAATATTTGGTAGTGGAACTCTTAGCTTTCTGTTTTGGGATAGATATAATTTTGGGTTTGACGAATTGGAAGATATAATCAAGTTGCGCCTTTTTTTTAATTTTTTTTTAGAATTCCAATAGTGTTCTTCATATTTTTATATAAATAAAAGTGATAAACAAATATTTCCATCACAAATAATCGAATTTATTTGTTAGAACTGTAAGAGTTAAAAAGTTCAGGACTCCATTCACAAGAGAAAAGCCCAAGGAGTAATCTACTACTACAGCGTTATTCATATTATTCAATATAAAAGAAAAAAAAAAAAAAAAAATCATAATAATTCTTCCGTTCCATGCCAAAAGTAGTCGATATTTATGCATTTCTTATGGTCAAATACAGGATCAGATATTTAAAATATTGCTATATCTTGGATTCATTTTAAATTCAATTCGAAATATATATGTTCCGCTGTAGTAGTTGTTTGCCCCTGGTTGAGCCATACTTACATTGGTCATTCTTTGTTCCGACTAATTTCCTAAAATTTCGAAAGCCAAGCTACACTCAATTCACACTTGAATCAAACAAATAACATGTCTTCATTTTCATATTTTTTTTATTAAATTTATTTGTGTCATTTTTTTAATTCTTCGTGTGATTTTTTTTCTGTATTTCGTTTCATTTTCAAATGATTGGTTGATTCTATATCAATAAATTTGTTTGCCCCTTCATTTTATGTATAGTTTTGTTATTTGCCTAATTCGTGAATGATTCCGCGCCATCGCCAATTTAATTCTTTAGAGTAAAAGAAAGAAGCTTAACGACAAAATTTAATAAAGAAAATAATCTAGCAATATATTTTCTGGCGTTCAAAAAAATTTCTCAGCCACTGAAAATCGACGTTGTTTTCTCAACAAAATTCGAACAATTCGAATTTTGAAATTTTTTAATGTATTCTGAACAAAACAGACAAAGAAATTACGAAACAATTGGGCAATTCTTCTGAAAATAACAAAAATATAAAAGCGGCTCGGCTAGTTCGAATTGAAATCAACACGATGATCGTATGGAACATACAGCAAATCTAGCGCGCAGTTAATGTTTCTTCTTATGTCTTGTCATTTTTCCTTTCTTTAAATTAATTAATCAATAAAATATTAAAATAATTAAAAAAAAATTAATAAATACAATGACTGTATATTATTTTTATTCGTACACAGCCATTCAACTGAATACGGATACACACGACATGCACAAACATTCATTCTAACTGATCTCTGCTTCGTTCGCTTACTCTTTAGTTTCAGGATTTTTCTGCTTCTTCGTTTCCTATTTAAATACATAGAATTTCTTTCGCTCGTCATTTTTGTTTTTTACTTCTTCTACAATTTTAATTTTGTTTTAGCTGAATGTCACGTGGGTTTTGCTACTGTGTGTACCATCGAAATTGTATCTGCGTGTGTATGTGTGTGTGTTTGTGTGTTTGTGTGTTTGTGTGTGTGAATGTTGAAAATTGCTCCAAATTTGCTCGACGCTTGTGGAACTTGAGTTGAATTCTCTGTCAAATATCAACTACCACAAACGATGCAAATGTAAATTTCGTGACAATACTGAACGCACATCGTTTGTAAATCGTAACGCATCTAATAGTGGTAATAGCGATAACAGGCAAATATCCATCGGATCCGAAAACCAAGATTTGATTGGTATTGCATTATTTGGAAAACATCGATATGCACCGGGAGAATTATCTATAATAAATATCTGCAAGCAAATGAAAGGAGATGAAAATCATGAGCTCAATTCGATCTATTCAATTATGAGCTTGAAAATGAATGAATTTGGATTTGAAATACAGGAGATCAGCTATGACTCATGTCTCCACCTGAAAGCCAGCTTCTCATAAGCTGAGAGACCAGTTGTTTTTCAGATTGGCTCAGTAAATTCAAACTTGAAGACACAAAGTTAACTAAATGTTAAAGGTTCTTTGACGTTTGACTGACTGACGTATGATTTGGATTGAACTATTTTCATTTTCACTGATCCAGCTCAATATTAGCAGCTGAGCTCTCAGCTTAAGAGGAGTCCGCTCCCAGACGGAGCGAAGCGTTATGACTGCAGGGGATAAAATTCAAATGTCGATTAGAGAATTTAAGTAAAAAATAAATGGGGGATTTTACCATTTTTGAAAGAGAACAATCAATAAAGATTTTGTTCCAAGCTGACAGCTCATTTAACCATTAAACTTGCAAAAGAACAATTGAAATTATTGCTGTCTCAAAAATGGCAGCTGATTTTTAAAGAAAATCAACTATTTTTACTCTGAGTAAACAGCTCATGTTCAATTTTTTGAACATTTATTTGGAAACATCCAGTAGAGAAAGGAATAAAATCAGAGTGATAATGGAGCTAAATATGAATGGGTAAGAAAGATTATGAAACATCTATCCACCATATTTTATATGATAAAACAATAAAAAATTGAATGAGATGTGAAATATCTCACAAATTCTTTTGAAAAATGACACATCGATATGTTTCACTTTAAAAAAGAAAAATGTTGATGATTACTTCAATAGTTTTTTATTTTTGTTTCAAATAAATACACACACACACAAAAAAAAGAGGTGAACAAATTGCTTTGGTGGTAAATTAGTCTAAATTTACACCAAATTTTAATGAATGAAATCTATTTGTATCATATTCACCTCTACGAGCTAAAATCTACCATTTTCTCAGTGAGATAACTATTCGCGCATCGTCTTAAAATGAGGTAATTTCAACTCGTTGTGGTAAATATGACACAAATAGGTTTTCAATCATTGACATTGGGTATAAAATAATGTCAGTGGGGGTAAATTTGGACTCATTTACAACCAAAGCAAATTGTTGACCTCTTTTTTTTCTGTGTGTGTGTTGTGGATAGATGTCTCATAATCATTCCTACCAATTCATATCAAAATTGAAATTGAACACACAAACGATCAAAAGAGCACGTCTACTCTGAACGAATTCTGCGAATTCAAATTTTTAATAATGTGTATTGTTACACTAAAATATTCACACTTACTGCCGACAGCTCTGTGCAAAATTGACAAAACAAACAAATGTTGATGTCGATCAACGATGCAATGCTAGAAAATACTTTGTACTGACCCGTCGCCAGTGAGTGTGAAATTATCAGTGCAAAGATAGATATTAGCAGTCGCAGCGCATCGGCATGTTATTTTCATCTCATTCTGTACAATTTCCAATATACAAATGTAAGAGTAAATGAAATGGTCCGATGAGTAAACGTTCCTATTTGACTCTAACATACAGAAATGCAATACTCTGTATATTTTGTGTGTGAATTTTAAATTAAAATTCAAATAGAAGAAATTCAAAATCAAAATATTTTTTTTTTTAAATTGACATGAGACATTTAAACTGAAATTACAATAATAATAATCAAATTCCAAATTCAACCAAAAGTCTTATAAAAGAAACTGATTTATATGCGATACGAAAATCCAAATAGAGTATTGAATTGCGGATCAAAATATGAACATCAGTAGGTCAGAAATGAAATGAATAAAAAAAATCAGTTAATTGGAATTACCCTATTTAAATCATTGCATATCGCTGTTAAGTCTTTTGTGTACGATCCAAAATCCGGAGTGCAATGTTGACGATAGTATCGTCGACGTAGAATATTTCTACCATTATCTAATTTGTCAGCAACAGCAGCACCATAAATTTCCATACTGGCCGTGAATACGACTAAATCGTACCATTGTGATACCTATAGTGAAAAAAAAGTGTAAAAAAAAGTTAAACATGTGTTGAGAGAAAGATTGGCAATTATAAAAGCAAAAAACGGATATACGCGCTCCTTCGTGCATAAATAGAACACACAACGGCCATTGTAATCCATGTCTTTAGTGTTCAATCCTTTTTGGCAACAACAATAATAACAACCTGCGCCCGTAAGCTGCTAAGATTGCATTTGTGTGGACCGAAACACGACACACACAGAACAGACAACTTATTTGCCGAATCTATATTATTGTGAATATAGAGCATAAATAGTATTCACATTCATAAAGCAGAATGTAAGGCATTGTGTTGAGCTAAAAGACGCACAGCTTCCTATTTTTAGCAACTATCAGCTTGCACACTAAATGCGCCAAACGCCAATAAAGGCCGAGCCAGTTCACTCAATTCAAAATCAAACTCTAATCAAAACTTATTCATACTTACAACATCCAAAAAGAAGTCGACATGTGGTCGTTTATGTACAAAGAATCGCACCGGATGTCGATCGATTGTGACCTTAACAGTAAAATCGTGCGGTGTGCCTGGTTTGACCGTATTCCTTGGCATTGCGTCATGATGTGAATGAATCAGGGTCTCGTCTAAGTCTAGTACCAACGTTTTGCGATGAACCATACTGAGGCGATGCCGGGACACCGGCGACAACGGAAACAAGTCATATTTCACCGGCTGATACTGAACAAACTAAATTGTATTATTATTTACGTTAATTTTTTTCGTTTCATTTGATAGTGTGTGTATGAGTAACTGAGTGATTGTGTGGTCTGCTTTATTTTAAAATGAGCAATGACAGCAAAATCATACTTACAGCCCGAACCTGTCGGTTGAATATGAAACATAAGCATGTCCAGACTTTTGAAACAAGTACGATAAATCCATTTATACTAAGGTTCATTGGTAATTGCGAAAACATTGGCATATCTTTTTTTACAAAAATCCAATTCGCCGTTATGCTAGCTCTCTCTTTCCCTCTCTCTCTCTCTCTCTCTCTCTCTCTCTCTCTCTCTTTCTCTCTCTCTCTGTCTCTCTCGCGTGCGAGGCTCGTCCCTGCTTGAAGGTGCACAAATTTCCTTCAACAATCGCGTACACAAGCAATCATGCAATTATACATAAAATCACTCAGATTTTTTTGTCCGATCGATTTGAATTCTAAGCGATGAAGTGTCTTGTTCTCGTCTTCGCCGAATATCGAAGAAAAAATTCTCTTCGATCCGGCCACCACCTTCTTCCAATCAGAACAGCTCGTCTAAAAAGTGGAAAAAAATAATCCGAGATTAAAAGTATTGATAGAGAAAAATCTATACTGGGGTTAAATGATAATATCAACATTGTGATTTTCGTTCATCAATTTGACAGATTTCTACATCAAATGCATTTGCCATTTTTCAATTGGTGTCATTGCAGCTCCGCGTTTTCATATAACGAATGAAGTATCGTTTAGATTATTCGATTGCGATTGCAAAATGCTAGATGAGACAAGATCAATTAATGAAACAAATGCGAGCACATTCAATCAGATTTAGAATTTGAAGGCAGACAACAACATTGATTCACGCAGTTGGGTGATCGGGGGCTAAGGAGCCACACTTTTAAATTTGCAAACGAAGTATTTAATTATATTGGTGCATTTTGATTACTTGCTCGCGCTTTGGGGCTTGATTACTGTGTCTGCGCGGGGCAAATTTGTATCTTAAATCATAATTATAAACGGGGTCCATGCCATCGCTTCTTGATACAAATATTCAAATTAATCAATAAAAAAAAAAACAATCGAATTGCAATTTGAATGCATTAAATCACTTGAGCCACTTTGGTCAGTCGGTCGTCAAATTTCAAACTCTCTTTCATATTGTTTCGACGCATTTTGCTGTCAAATGTAAATAGTGCCTTTCTTTATAATAATGTTCTTTGCTAATTTACCATGAGCTGCTCAGTAGAATGCTTTTTACCAAAATCACTCAAACTCTTTCTATCATTCGAATCAAAGCCAAACGAAAATACGCAAATAAATATTAATTGATATTGTGTCCAGTCCATCATTACACTCGCTTCCTCTGCGATGATTTTTTCCTTCGGAATGACCAAAAGTTCGGTCGGTTCTTGCAAAAATTGTATGTACACGTATCTATCTAACCATGTATAACCGCATGTATTGCTATGTATAGAATTTTTGTCGTGGTTCATATTGTGATGGCTAGTGTCTATTTACCAAAATAAAACTATTTTGAACTTTGGGCACACAGATAGTAGTTTGGCGAAGACCTTTAGTCTCGATGTAACATAGCCTCATTCACTCCCAATATCGATAACATCACAACATCCAAATACCATTTCGAAGCCCAGTGTATCGATGCGAAGTGCTCGGACTCGGTTTGGTCCTGCACATGTGTTCAACACATTGTACAAGCAATGTGCATATGCACACACCATCATCGCACATGGTAGTTGGCAGGCACAATGTATTCGTCACACACGATCTCCTTTCGCTCTTACTATCTGTCTCTCACTCGCTCTCACATAAAAGGCTGACATCCTGACATACACGAAACACCATACGGGGCAAATTCAATATCGATATTGCACAAACGACTGAAATTCACACACATTTTTTGGTGCTATTTTGCCTTCATACACATATATGTATATTTATCTCTTTCTATCTCTTTCCATCTGTTCTTCTTTCCCTCAATTTTTTTCCGGGAGAAAATGCCGTTTTTAAATTTCATTTTTCGTGTGACTTTTGAAGGCTGATTGACTTTTTGCATGACATGCTTCGCGTCTTTCGATATCTCAAGTTCGTTTGTTCTATTCGAAATCACAACACATAAAATCGCTCCACTACTTGAATCTCATGAATGGAAGGAACATTACGGAGAATTTTATAATCGATTCGTTCACTCGAGTTTGTTTTCGAATAACTACCGAAAAACTAATGTTCGATGTGTAGCAATGTCGAGCCGATTCAGCAAGCAACCAAACACAATTCTTCGCGCAGAAATGAATACACTTAACTGCCTGTGAATTTTAGCGAGCACACTCTCAAATTTTCAATGAAAATGTTTAGTACGATTCAGCTAGCTACCTTTGATTATTCGATCCAATGTAAGAATAATGTCAGCATAAATTGTTTGCATTTATTTAGTCGTTTTGTTATTGTTTTGTTGCTGTATTTGTTGCTCGCGTTTTTTTCGGTGTGTTATTTTGAAAGATACTGTGTTAAAAGTCCGATCTATGCGACGCCATCTTTACTACTGAATGTCGATGCTTATGATTGGGATTTTGTTTGCTGTCGTTTAAACACTTGCACACTATCAAACGTACACACACACACACACACACACACACACACACACACACAAACTAGCACGAGCAATGGTCTCTGGCGCGCTGCACAATGAGTGCGTTTTTTTCAAACACACACAACAAATGGAGATTTGCATTTATTCGTTTGTGTGTGTGCGGCTAGCTTGAGAGTGTGAAATTATTTGTGCGGTGATTTTATTGGTAACTTTCAAAAGCATACATTTTCCCATTGACATACAACCATATCACAATTTAGTTGTGAGCCACTTGATTCATGTAGGATATATCCCAATCGGCATAACAATTATCATTCGAAAATTCATCATTATTTTGATGATGCATGCATATTTTGACACAGGATTTGATTCAATAGCAGATAATGATTTTCGGAAATGACATCGATATAATTACCTCTATTCTGCTCAAGCTCACCGGCTACTTATTTCCTACACTTTGACACTTTACACCTTTTTCTCGCTTCACAAATAGAATGCAGACATGCAAACTGTACTCGAATAAATTGGATTTTTTTCATATAAACATTAAATTCTGTGAGATTATTTTGATTGCCGGGAAAATTGATCATATCACTTTGAGCTCGACTGAATTTTTCAACTATACACACAAATATACATCGAATATCGCCGACTGTCAAACCAATATGAATACACACACACGCAAATCACTTTGACAGCTCAAATGACAATTCACTTTTCATCCAAAATCCAAATAACTTATTTGTTTTCAATATTAATTCAATCATAAAAGTTTCTATTCTATACGGTAGTTGTCAGTCACGATTTCATGATAAAATAGCTAGTGTGCGACTTTTATAATTTCGTTCAAATCTCGAAGTTTTATCATTTCTTAGGTATTTGTTACTGCGTTGTTTATCATCTTTTGTTCTGAAAATGGGGAATTTATTTGGCAAATCAAAGAAAACTGCGCCTAGCCGAGTCACGGAGCACGACAAAGCTGTTTTGGTATTTATCATTACAAGTTGATAGTTTGTTTATCAATTTTTACTAAATTCAGCGATTTCATACAATTCTCAATAACTATCTTGGTATTTTGTGCGATTTACTATTTCAAACAGCAATTGAAACAACAGCGAGACAAATTGAAGCAGTATCAAAAGCGTATTGAATTGTCACTGGAAAAGGATCGAGAATTGGCAAAAAAATGTTTGGCCACTGGACGCAAAGAGTAAGAATCGAATTGTGTTCAACTTTTCTCGGATTATTTTGGTATTGTTGATATCGAAATTTTTTTTATAGTGTATCATCAGATCAAAAAGTCAACATGATAAAGGGTTTTGGTTCATTTTGATTGATTTTGTTTCATTTCAAATAATTTTGTCTCATTATAAAGCGCCTCAAATTATTTTTCTTCATATTGATTAAAATTTCCATTTAAAATATAAATGATAATCTCCTATTTTTTCTAGTCGTGCTCGAGCGTTGCTACGTAAAAAAAAGTATCAAGAAAAACTGCTCGATACAACGGATAAGCAGTTGGAGAATTTGGAAAAACTCACATCAGACCTCGAATTCTCTCAGATCGAACAAAAAGTGTTGGACGGTTTGAAAGTAGGTAATGAGGCATTGAAGAAGGTGCATGAAATTCTGACAATCGACGAAGTTGAACGAATTCTGGATGAAACGAAAGAAGGTGTTGAGAAGCAACGTGAAATTGATGCGGCTATAAGTCAATACACCGATTCGGCACTTACCGAAGAAGATGAAGAGGCTGTGCTTGCCGAATTGGATAGTTTAGTTGGTGTAGATGAGAAAGCTAGTCCTGCTACCAGCAATATTGAATTGCCAGAGGTTCCAACCGACGACCTACCTACGGCATCCGAAGAAACGCCCGAAAAACCCGCCAAAAAGAAGAAAGTACAAAATGCACCGATCGCATTAGAAGCATAATCCATAAGTTAGTTAGAATTCACTTCAACTTTTTATGAAATGTAAACACTTTCTTCAAACTACAATCTCGAAATCTAACTTCGAATAACGACTACGGCCATTCAAACCATTCAAAATGGGCATTTCTTCTATTATTTCCGAATGATTTTATAAAAATTTCACTTTTTCATTCTATCTCCTGAAAGTCGTACTTTAAGCATGAATAAATGCACTGTATAATCCTGATTTGGATAAAAGGGAAATAATGGGTATTTTTCAAAAATATAGATTAGATAAATATCACCTGCTTTGCTTTTACTTTTATAACGAAGGTTTACTACCAAAAATTAATTAAGACAAATGCAAATATGTGTACCATAATGTGTTTTTCATATTTGAAAATAAAAAAATTTCAGCCTTTAAAATGGGTTTCAAAAAATACTATATCAATTGATGGCATTCACGCAACGGCGATAAGCATTCAGACTTCCCGAAGAGAAAAACTTTCCAATTCAATTTGATTTTGACCCAGTTCATTATCATGACATGTGTCAAATGACAAATTGCATGAGCTGCCTTTGTTTGGTTAGGTTCATGTTTCTGTTTCAGCTCATAATCAACAATCGAGATTTGTTGTATTATAACTGTGTCTGTTTTGTAAGCAAATTTGTATTAATTAAAAATGGCAAGGGAAAAAAACTTTCACTGTGTTTTTTTGCTGTGATTTTGACGATTTAATCGATAAAATGGCACCTATCAACAAACGAGATGGATTTGAATTTCGTTTGGATAACGATGCAGAACGTCAAATAATGGAATTGATACAATCAAATGTGCTCTTCCTTCGATCTTATGCCTAGATATAACACATCGGACAATAAGTTCCCGGTCTGACATATAGAGGGCGCCACTAAAACAAAAATAGCTTATTGGTTCGAAAGAATAGACCCTTTTAGGCATACTGTCAAATTGTTATGTCATTCGGATCATTATTGTGTGAGTTATTGAAGCTTTAGACGCTACTTTTGTTATTTTCAAAACAATGGAAAAAAAAGAATTTCGTGTGCTCATTAAACACTGCTTTTTGATGGGAAAAAATACCGTTGAAGCAAAACAGTGGTTGGACGAACATTATGGCACCTCTGCCCCAGGCAAATCAACAGTGATCGACTGGTATGCTGATTTTAAACGCGGTCGTACGGACACCGACGATGCACACCGCTCTGGTCGCCCAAATGAGGCAGTTGTTCCCGAAAAAATCAAGCAGGTCCATAAATTGGTTTTGTCCGACCGTAAATTGAAGCTTGATGATATTGCTGACATCGTAAAGATATCCAAGGGAAGTGTTTTCACCATTTTACACGACCATTTGTCGATGCGGAAGCTATGTTCGAAGTGGGTGCCGCGTTTGCTAACACCGGACCAAAAACAACAACGTGTCGATGATTCCGAGAGCTGTTTGGCCATGTTTCAGAAGGATCGGAAGGATTTTTTGCGTCGGTATGTGACCATGGACGAAACATGGATCCACCACTTCACACCCGAGTCGAATCGGCAGTCAGCTGAGTCGACTGCAGTCGGTGAAAGCCGCCCAAAGCGACCAAAAACTCAAACGTCGGCCGGCAAGGTTATGGCATCTGTATTTTGGGATGCCCATGGTATTCTTTTCGTTGACTACCTTGAAAAGGGTGGGCGCATCAATAGCGAATATTACATGGCACTACTGACGCGTTTGAAGGCCGAAATCGTCGCAAAACGACCGCATATGGCGAAGAAAAAAATCATTTTTCACCAGGACAATG
This sequence comes from Obolodiplosis robiniae, assembly GCA_028476595.1. Lineage (NCBI taxonomy): Eukaryota > Metazoa > Arthropoda > Insecta > Diptera > Cecidomyiidae > Obolodiplosis > Obolodiplosis robiniae. Next base: position 10,770,971 of record CM052017.1, on the reverse strand, counting down.
CACCGTGTCACAAGTCGATGGCAACGATGGTTGAATTGAACGAGTTGGGCTTCGAGCTGCTTCCCCACCCACCGTATTCGCCAGATTTGGCCCCCAGCGACTATTTCTTATTCGCTGAGCACAAAAAAATGCTCGCCGGCAAGAAATTTCGATCGGATGAGGAGGTCATCGCCGAAACTAATGCGTATTTTGAGGGTCAGCCAAAATCGTTCTACAAAACCGGCATCGAACGTTTGGAAAGACGTTGGACTGATTGTATTGCCTTAGAAGGAAACTATATTGATGAATAAATTCGAACTTTGATGTAACTCTTGTGTTTTCTTTGCTAGACCGGGAACTTATTGTCCGATGTGTTATATCAAAGAATATTCATGGATGCTATCACCGCCAAAAATCTGCAATCAAGGAAGATATGTTCATTGGCATCATTTCTTGCACAAATTCGAACGCGCATTTGACGAGATTAACACATTTGGCGTTTTTAAGAAAAGCATCGCTACAAACTCTATGATTCCTGAATACCGTGATTTTGTGACAAATCTCTACATTGTTCTGGATGGCCATATAACAATTATTTCAGGAATGATTCCAACGATTTGATTGACACCTAGAAAACGAATGTCACGACGAACTTGGATATGCATCGGGAGAAACGCCGCACCGAATATCTGGTTTTGAAAGTGTACGAACCCAACTTGAATGCGATCTCGGTTCAATTGGATGAGGCTGATATCAAAAATGCTGTCTAAAAGCACTGAAAAAGCGTGAAAATTGTATCTTTATACCAACCCAAGTAGCCAAAATTTTTTTTAATACTCTTTGTGCACCATAAAGTGCACAAGAAGTCGACATTTTATTGAAAAATACAAAATGGGCACCTTTTAATTACTAGTGTTAATTGAGAACCAGAGAATGTAACACCTCGCAATATGGGAAAAGTTTTTGCCGCTTTGGCATCTGGTGATGCTGCCATGGTTTGCCCTGACTCAGTGTGGGGAGTTATCGCGTGGATTGATCAGCACAACGAAATCAATGGAACGCAATACCGTTACTGTCATAGGTAATAATGTATCGCAAAAACTGGCTAGTAAACTATGTGACTGTTGTGATAGAAAATGTGTTCGCTGAACTACCAATTGAATTTTCGAATGAGATATAAGTAGACGATGATGCCGCTGAACATCCAAGAGTACAAAAACAGTTTGGTAACGCGACATAGTCGCTGCAAAGTACATTATCATAAAAGGTATGTATTAATATGATGACATGTGCGACAATGCTTTATTTAATTACTAAATTTGTGTTTTTCAAGGATATTGTGAGCCATTTGAGGTTTCGATTCTGAAGACATTACAGCGAGACCAGTCAGCACTAAGCATCGAGCATGATAATTATTTCGAAATTTAAAATTGTAACAGTTTGTTACTTACGCTACTTCTGACGCTACGAAATTGAGGTGTTTTTTTAAGAATCCTAGTGAAGTACTGTTTGATGTACTATCCGTCCACGAACCGATCAATATTCGAAGCTAACAACAGATTTTTACTTTGAGAATGCAATAAAAGAGAGATTATTCAACACATGCTATGGAAATGAGGAATTTTCTCATCTGGAGTTCTGAATACTATTCGCAACGTTGTGTGAATGCCATCAATTGATACAGAATTGTTTGCTTCTTTATTTGATACTACCCACTCTTTTTTCACTCTAGAAACACAATTTGAAGGTAATCCTGTAATTAAATAATTTTGTTTGAAGATACAAATCCTTACGATAATCTATAATGAATAATTAAATTAGTGATTACAATTTGAAACTTAATACCTTGGACAAACTTTTTCTAGAACTGGCAATACATAATTGAAAAATGAAACAGATCAAGAAAATCTGCAGCTTATTGCTGGATATCACTGGATAACGACAAGCGGATGATTGTTTCAGATGATATTATGATTGAATTTTTTGTAAATATCATCCCAGAACTGCATGCGATCCAATTCCGGCCAATCAATGTAACTCACATCTTTGGATATGTTCAAGCATTTGTATTTATTTTGGAGTTGCTTGTCGATAGTTTCCAATGAAACTGGCTTCCATTCCGTTGGCGCGATGAATTGATTATTTGGGTCGCCCGATTTGGCGAATGAAGTGAAGCTTTCGACCATCCGTTCAATTGTTTTCCATTCATCTGAATTTGGAGATGGATCTGAGCCAGCAAATACCGACCTTGAGTCATAGTATAAATTTTATAAAAATCTTCAACACTGGCTAAATTCATAATTGAATCGGTGAAAAGAAAACTTACCTACAGATTAGATTGGAAAAATACTGAAACTGGATATATCTGAATGAAATCGTGAAACAACAGGTTCATTCGGAATAATTCAGTGAGATCAAGAGGCGAGAATGTCTGTGTTAATTTAAATGTACATACTCGCCTCTTGATCTCACTGATAGAATTGTGAAACATGAAATATATGGAAATCATGTTTCACTTTTATTCCGAATGAACTTCTTGTTTCACGATTTCGCTCAAATACAGCCAGTTTGAGTATTTTTCCAATCAAATCTGAAGGTAAGTTTTCTTCCCAACGATTCAATTATTAATAGAAATAATAAATATTACCTGAAATAATAAGAAAAATCATCTGCATGACACACGCCTGGGATATTCCGACCAGCGAATATTTTCTTAGTCAAGCTGTATGCTGAGTCGAAATTGAAACGCAGCAAATAAGTAGGAGCACTTTGGTTTTTCATACGAGATAAAATTGTTCGATGTGTTGGATGTGCAAAGAGTTTGTCATTTAAAATCTGTATTTATAAGATAATAATTAGCATTTTTAAGAAAAAAGTTAAGAAAAATGCAACGAAAAAATCGTTCACACATACAAAGTTTGTTCGACGTACAAATTTTGAATAATGATGAAAATTTATGAAAATAAATATGAATATTACCATTAAGTAGACAAAAATAGTTTCGACACTGAGCGATGAGAAACCGAAATAGAATTTTTTCAAATGTTTTCCCATTTCCCGGCACTGTGCACTTTCAACGTCCAAGTCAAGCTCGTGGATGGGTAACGTGTATTCCAATTTCAATTTCGATAGCAAACTCGGCTTTTTCATTGTCACTGGAAAAAAAATATACAAAAATGTCATGATTATTGCAAGCTCAATTTTTCTTCAGAATTCTGACATGATATGACGATGTGAATTCCAAAAATACCTCATATTAGTCGTCAAATGGAAACAATGGAATGATATGTCATCAAATTGATAAAATAGAAACTAAAATAGGTATCAAACTTGCTTTTATAAAAGAGAAGCCCTTCTTCTGAGCAGGTTCCGATGATGCACGGAATATCTTTGCTCCAGGCTGTTCTGGCTAATTCTTTGGGATCTTTTTTGAAGAAGCACTGAGCGGATTCGTATGGTTCAACAATCGGTCCGACTATTAATATTAAATCAATTCATTAATTAATTCTTCATTAATATATGGAAATATTTAAACAATAGTCATACATGGAAATAATATGTATTGCTTGCGATCTTCCAACGTCAATGTTGCTTCTTGTACTTTAATAATTGCATCGTTTGTGGCACGTTGAAGCACACCGAAACATGCTGTATCGCCGCCATCGCCGTTCCACCCGAGTTTTTTTGCTATGCGCTGAGTACAATCTTTAACTGGCGATAAAGCCCAAGGCGCATAGCATGTACCTGACATCATTATCGCTTTATGGAATAAGCCCATCGACATATCGGACACCAAATGCATTGATACCGATGCAGATCCAGCTGATTCGCCGAAAATTGCTACAAAATACAACATTTAGCAATTTTACTATTTTGACACACAATATGATTCTTATGCTTAAAAAAATTGTTATTTACTTATATTTTCTGGGTCACCACCAAAATGCGTGCAATTCTCTTTAACCCATTTCAATGCCATAACTTGATCTTTGAGACCAGCATTTCCAGGACATCCCAGTTCCGGATCTTTGAACGAAACAAACCCTGCAAAACCAATCAATTTATGAGTTTAGTTGTAAAAATTATAATTTTTTCTTTGTGCTATAAAAATGATTGTTTTTTTCAGTTCAGTACGTCTTAATTGACGAAGAGAATCGTGCACACACACAGAATAAATATGCTTAATCGCCGACGAAACGAGTTGAACGTAGTATGTATGCACACATTTTATCACTGAGTTGCAAGATAATAAAGTCTATCAATAGAATTGACTAGAGGGAAGGTCTTACCAAAGGCACCCAAGCGATAGTTGATGGTGATTAAAACAATATCTTTGCGTAGCAAAAATTCGGGATTGTAGAAATCTTTTGAGTTGGATCCCAAAATGAAGGCTCCACCATGAATCCACACCATGACCGGTCGCAGTGTATCTGGCTTGATGTCGTGCGTATAAACGGATAAATGTAGACAATTCTCATTTCCAATGGACCGCTGTGACATTAAATCCGATTGGCATGCCAACGATCCATTACGACAAAATTGCTGATTAATTATTTCATTGGACGTCTCAAATGGTTGCGGATCCTACGAAATTACGAACTTAATCATTTTATGATGTTGAATATTCTAGAGCGCCCGTTAAAATTATGTTGCGCGATAAATTACGCTGCAAGCAAAAGCACAATCACAAGCACAAACCTTAAACCGCAGCTCACCAACAGGTGGTTTGGCGTATGGAATGCCGAGAAAATTGATGTAACGATAATCAAAGGCAGATGCGATTTTGTAACCTTTCACTGGACCCGACTTCGTGGTCACCGTTACGACTTCACTGAAATAGTAGCGATAATAATCGACAACGCGCGAATTCGTGTACGACCAGGCAAACGAAAACAGGTCAGCTAACTTAATCGAAGTCATGTTTAATTCACTGCAAATAATCAAACCAAACAAACGTTCACACAATAATTCGAAGAAATACGCAAACAATGATTCCAATCAATTTCAATAATTATTTATAACAATCGCATGTTACACATATTCCTTCAATGTGTAAATACAGATTTTCTTGCTGTTGCTTCCAAATTGTGGAGAGAAATTAATCGATTAAACAAATCGGTGAAATTGCAATTTGTTGCATAAATTAAGTTCACATCAAGCGATTAACTTGTCATTTCCAAATTAGAGATATGATTCAATTCGGAATGTGAATAATGAACCATCCAAACCGTGAACCAAACACACCTAAATGTAATGTGTGCTTCGCCTTCGGACGTTATTTCAACACTAAACCACTAAACTCATGGAATATCTCTTTCTGCGGTTTGTGTTACGTGTAAACACAGCATGAGCAAACGGCAACAAACACACGGCTCGTGTTCCAACAAATTTTTTACGCCACTCATAAGAATTCAACGAATTATTTCACTGATTTTTTTCGTGTATTTCAATAATTCATAGCTAAGTTACTATTTTTTCTATCTCCACATTCGTGTTCTATTTGCTAACACACTCGGTTATTGTGTGGATAGTGGAAAATGAATCTCAGCCACTGTGATTGCACACACATCAACACGAAAAAAAGGCAAGCTATGCTCTTAAGCAGATGCGCTTTTGTTTTCATTACATCTGTTCTTTTCTTTCTTTTATCCGGTTGGTCGACCCGAGCATTGCTAGAAAAGAACCAACTTATGATTACGCAGCGATTATATTTCAATTCGGTCGGAATCCACTTTGATTCCACGTTCTAGACATGTTCAGCAGAAATGTTTGCAATTCATTCAGAAATCCAGCGAGGTTTTTTTGTCTACAACCAAATAGACAACAATTCACAATTAATACCAATATCACAATAAAACAACGCTTAAACACCAAAAGTACGGAATGCCGATAAAAGATTGTCGTCATCGACAGTCAGAGATCAAACATTCAACACATATGTTTCGAGCGAATTCGTTTGTGTTATTGTTTTATTCTCTGCTTTCGTTTATTTGAATCAACTCGGCGATAAGAAAAATGTAGATTTAGAGTGGCTTGAAGAAGTAGTTTTACAATTTTATTCAGTAAGATATTTTATCCAAATTACCCGCAAAGTTTACAATAAAAAATTCTCCACCAGAAATATGTTTGCAGATCAAATGTCCTAATAATACTGAACATTCATTATCATTGCACATCATCAAAAACTAGCTGCGTTCAAATCATATCGCAATTAATCACGCTGATAATGAATTTTATTGCGGAACTTCTATTTATTGCTGCTCAATGATTTAGCATCGAAGTATTTTATGATCGCTTCACTCGCAATGTGAACAAATAATAGAAATGCCAGTCAGTCGCATGAGTCAGCTTCATCAGGCAATTGTTCCACTATCATAAGCAATTGATATGTGTCTGCAAGTTCATTTTACAATATAATTTCAAATTTTTCATGACGCCGTGAATTTACTATCAATTTTATAAAGCCACAATTTTACGAGATTGAATAATATCGATAATTTATTGCACATGTCACTGTTGACCTACTTGGGCTATCGTAGGGCATTTGGTCACTACCGACGTTTCTATTGTATATTCCAACAGTTTGCTACCTTTTCCTCTGACCAGGCGATTGTTGCGGTTTATTCGAAACAAATGACGATTATTTTTGAAATGTTGACAACAAATACCCGAGATTATGGAAATATCATCGAATTATTGCATATTTCGCACAATGACCATAAGATATTTCGTCTTCAATATTCCAGTTTTTTTAAAGAATTCCTATCGAAGAACGCTTCAAATGGGAAGTACCCTAATTACAAATAATTTATTTGAAATGCGTAGCATGATACGTTTGACAATTCTCAAAAGATAGCTTCTTCGACATTTGATGATTATGCATTTGTATTGCAGCGAACGCAACAATGAATTCGTTTAAAATGACTTGATTATCAATTGAAGTGCGTATGACAATGGATTTAAAAGTCTCTGAATTAACCATTTTCTTAAAAGAGATAATAGATAAAGAAGTAGATAAAGAATTTGTGCTGTATCATCCTGAGCGTGTGTACCTTCATATTCGAATTTAATATAAAAACGAATCGAATTGTTTTAGGATAAGAATGGTTAAGCGCCATTCAAACAACCGAAAATAACTTTGGAACGTTTTATCGTTTTATGGTTGAGTGCGGCTCGTGTGTCGTGTGCTCATATCGTCGAAATATCCGCAAACATAAGGTCAACGTGGCGAATGCAATGCAAACACAAGTCTCGTATTAAATGTCTATTTAAAACACGTAAGTGTATACACACCGTCGATTTCACCATTCCATATGATCTTTCGATCCAAAACTATACGGCTTCAAACAAGTCATGTGCAAATTATTTAATCTAGGCAGTCGAGCTACCGAGAGTTCAACAGGTATTCGGTTACGTAGTTCCATCGATTTTATTGGGCTGACTCCAACGGGGCATAACTGGATCAATGAATATGTCATGGTTCCGAAAATAATGCAACATGTGTTAATTCTAAATCAAAGTATTCTTAAAATCAATAATTTTATTAGGAGAACAAATTGAAAACCGCGCATTCTTTTCAAAATTTCGATCTTTATTATGGAAAAATGGTTACAAATTGATTATTCAAAGTATTGTCCATCGCTAGCCACAACTTTTTCCCATCTTTCTGGCAAATTACGGATTCCGCGTCGAAAGAAATCTGTGCTTTTTTCGGCTATCCATGAATCGACCCATTTTTTGCATTCCTCGTAAGAATGGAAATGCTGTTCAGCCAGGCCATGTGTCATTGATCGGAAGAGGTGGTAATCGGAAGGGGCAATGTCTGGGCTATACGGCGGGTGGGGTAGGACTTCCCATCGAAGCGTTTCCAAGTAGGTTTTAACGACCTGAGCAACATGTGGCCGAGCGTTGTCATGTTGCAAAATAACTTTATCGTGTCTTGCGACCGTTTCCGACCGTTTTTCCTTCAGTGCTCGGCTCAAACGCATCAATTGAGTTCGGTACAATGCTCCTGTGATGGTTTCGTTTGGTTTCAACAACTCATAATAGATCACATGCCGAGCTGATCCCACCAAATACACAGCATTAGCTTCGAGCCATGAATGTTCGGCTTTGGCGTCGATGTTGATGCGTGGCCGGGGTAACCATACGATTTTTTTCGCTTCGGATTATCGTAATGAATCCACTTTTCATCACCAGTCACAATACGATGCAAAAAACCCTTCCGTTTTTGCCTTTGAAGCAGCTGTTCACAAGTGAAAAAACGGCGTTCGATGTCTCTCGGCTTCAATTCGTATGGCATCCAATTCCCTTGCTTTTGAACCATTCCCATGGCTTTTAAACGATAGGAGATGGATTGTTGTGTCACTCCCAATGATTTTGCAAGTTTTTCTTGCGTTTGACACGAGTCTTCATCGAGTAATGCTTCCAACTCCTCGTCTTCAATTTTTTTCACTTGGCCTGGACGCTCTTTGTCTTCCACATCAAAATCACCACTTTTGAACCGCGCAAACCACTCCTGGCACGTTCTAATCGACGGAGCATATTCTGGATATGCTTCGCATAACAAACGATGACTCTCGGAAGCATTTTTCTTCAGATTAGACTGGCTGTTTTTATTCATTATTGATTAATTACATATCTGACAGGGAAAAGGTAAGGGTCATTAATCGATTATATCGGATCTCACCACCATTAAAACCTGTATCTTTTCTTTTAGAAAAATCCATTCAAACATTGCAAGGTTGGATGATTATAAATACAATTTGTATAAATATTACATTCGATAACTATGCTAAAAATATCACATAATCACAATATCACAATATTAACAATGCTAATAAAATTTAAAAAGAAATGGTTTAATTACAATCATTGGATTTGTTGTTGTTTCAACCTAAGATTCAATTTATCACAGGCAACTAATTGAGATTTAAAATTTGCACGAGAAGCAGGTTCTTTAAACAGTTCATCAATGAAGTTTGCAAGTTTACACATCTGATTTATTGGTGCCGTATGTTCATTAATAAGTAATAGATCTATTATTCTAAAAGTTTCCACCGACGATTCACGAAGATTGAATGGGTTTGAATGAAGCGCAATATCGTTTTTTATCTGTGAGCATGGGATAATGTCGTTCAATACGTCGTAGAAAAACAGCAAAGCTGCATTGATACGCCTCCTTTCAAGTTTCATCATTTTCAAATTTTCCAGTCTACATTCATATGAAGAAATATGATAGTTGTTTTCGGCAGATGGATATTCTCTCAATGCAAATATTGTAAATTGCTTTTGCACCGATTCAATTAAGTCTATCGATATCGAATGATATGGTAACCATACGACACAACAGTATTCAAGCAATGATTGAATTAGAGTGTTATATAATGTCTTGAGCGTATTCAGATTTCTTATGTCAAAGCAAAAGCGTTTGATAAATCCAAGTGTAGATTTTGCTTTAGACACGATCATATTTATGTGGTTATTAAAGTTCAGTTTCGAATCCACAATCACACCAAGGTCCTTTTGTTCTTTAACTCTTTCAAACACGTGATCCCCATAATGGTAATTTCCAATAAAGATGTTCGATTGTTGTTTGTTGGTAATTGACATCACTGAACACTTGTTTAAGTTTAGGTGTAAATCGTTTGCGATACACCTTTGCCTCAATTTATCGATAGCACGTTGAAGCTTCAATGTGTCCATAGCGGAATTGATTGCAGCTGCAATTTTAAGATCATCAGCAAACAAAGATATAAACACATCAATACCCAATTCCTCAACTATGTCGTTGATAAATAGTAAAAAAAGTGTAGGTCCCAAGTGACTTCCCTGAGGCACACCCGAGTTTACTATGAATTCCCCGGAACTTCTACCATTGTAGTTTACAAATTGACGACGGTCGCGAAGATATGATTTGATCCAATAGATGAGGTTACTAGGTATATTATATCTGTTTAACTTTGAAATCAATATATCATGATTGACTTTATCAAAGGCCTTTGCAAAATCTGTGTACAGCACATTTACTTGTCGTCGATTTTTAAACACAAAGTGAGTAAAATCCATAAGATTGGTCACTGTTGAACGCCTTTTATAGAATCCATGTTGTTTCGGTGATATTCTATTTGCAACCATATTAGTCAGTTTAATATTCACGAGTTTCTCAAAGAATTTAGCTATAGTTGGTAGTTTAGCTATACAGCGATAGTTTTCAACATTTGATCTAGATCCCTTTTTAAAGATTGGATTCACGCTATAACTCTTCCACTGAGAAGGAAACAATCCGAGAGTTAGTGATTCGTTGAATATGATGTGAAGTGGAGTGCACAAAAAGGCTGCACAGTTTTTCAGCAATAATGGATGAAAACCATCAGGTCCCGTTCCTTTCGATATATCAATTTTCATAAGCTCATCGAATACAAATGCTTCTTCTAACAGGAATAAATCATTAGTTCCTCCAATGGTGGTAACTCGATTGGGTTGTAAGCTATTCCTATTAAATTCAAAATTTTTGTTGAAAAATTTTGCAAAAAGATCAGCTTGAACTTGAATATTTGTCGTTGATGTATCACCATAATGAAGAATTTTCGGTATATTATCAGTTTTCCTCCTGGAATTAATAATACGCCAGAATGATTTTGAGTCTGATCGAACAGTAGAAGCTATATTATTGATGTAGTCATCGTAGAGTTTTGTATTCAATGAATCAAACGCAGCGAATGCTGCATCAAACGAACGTCTGTCACCCGAGATTTTGAAATTCTTCCATTCCTTATTTCTCTTGTTTTTTAGGTTGCGTAGTTGAGCATTGCTCCATGGACACTTTACATTACGTTTAATGGTATTCTTTGGTATAAACCGCTCTATTGCTGTCGTTAATGAATTAACAAGCACAGTCACCTCATCGTCCAGAGATAGATGACGACTAATAAGTTGATTTTCCAAGCATAAAGATGACAAATACTGATTCAAGCCAAAATAGTCTCCTCTTTTATAGTTAAATGTGTCGGTATTTGGCTCAGATGAAGCAACATTGAAATGCCATTCAAATGTGAGCAAAATCGGTGGATGAAGATCCTCTAATTTGACTAACGGAGGTGGTCTAAAAATTGTTAGATTTTCGTGGTCGTTCGTAAATACAAGATCTAATAGTCTACCCATTGAATTACGAATATTATTGACTTGAAACAATCCAAGCTCACTTATTGTACCAATAAATTCAGCTGCATGTGAAGGTTCTATTTGCTCTGGCAGGAGAATATTAGAATCATCATCCGCGATCCACGACACATTTGGCATATTGAAATCACCAGTCAATATAAAAATATCCGATGGACGGCATGATGAATGTATTGATTTTATGGCATTAAGATGAGATTGATAAGTTTCGTTTGACGACATTGGTGGAATACACGAATTAAAAATAAATACATTTGTGTGCTTATTCAACGTTAATTTAACACAAACGCATTCAATTGATGATGCGTTGAAAATAGATACTTCTGAACAGATGAAATGAGATCGGACAGCTACCAGAACTCCTCCTCCACGTTCAAAAATTGAATCAGTTTGATCCCTATCTTTACGAAAAACGTTAAATGATGTATCAAAATATTCCGATGAAGCGATTCCATCAGTTAACCAGGTTTCAGTCAGTGTGAAGATATCATATTCTGACAAAGATGAGTTGCGATACACTTCCTTTGATTTCGTTCTCATACCACGCATATTCGAGGAGTAGGTATTGATTTCCAATAAGTCCAGATGATTAATATTAATGTGGCCTGGAAAATTGGTAGGCGAAGTATTTTGTATATGCGCATTCAGATTTGTTTCATTCGAATTGACTGCAGACGAATGATCACTTAGATAATGATGCGATTTATCGGTGAAGTTGTCGGTGTTTCTATCGGTGTTTTGTTGGGCGTTTTGTTCGGTGTTTTGTTCGATTGTGATTTCGACGAGGTCATTGCGGAGCTGGCCGGTAATTGTGATTCGTTTGTTTCCATTAAATCCGTTGAGGTCGAGTTGCGTCTGTTGTTCGAATTCAAGTTCGGAAAAAAATCACTTAAATTTTTGTTTTGCAGAAACTCTCGGACGAAAACATTCTCTGGCCAGGCATCCGGAGCAGACAAAACATTAAAATGGGCTTCGTTGACTTCGATTTTAAACGAAACGAATTTCAACGTATTGACATCCTTGTCCTTTTTCACCAATAAAGTAAAACTTCCCGCAAATGCTGTTTTGTAGGCACGTAGCTCCACATTTTCAACGCAATAATAAACTTGTGTATTCAACTGAATGATAAGTTTGACAGATCGTTTTCAATGTATTTTTTTATCCTCTTTAAGATACAATAGCTGTCAAAGTCAAAATAATGACATCTATGATAGATATGAAGTTAGTAACGAATGCGCGGTTTTCAATTTGTTCTCCCAATACTTAAAATTTAAGCCAATGTTAAATAATTGACATGAGCTTGAAACTCAGAATTCACCATCCTTTTTTCGTCCGTCATTTGCATTTATTGATGCAAAAATGATGATCAAATAAGAAAACAGATGAAAGATGTGTAACTTTCACTTTCACAAAACTCCTGTCTGTAGCACAATAGCCATCATCGTACAGCCCATTATATGTTCAAATTCACCTCGGTGAATTAGCAAATATCCCCAAAATCAACCGAATGTACTGGTGAACTCAATCGCACCACACCATCAACATCTGTATGACCACAACGGCACTGACTTGAGTGTAGACAATGCGAGCTCCGTCTGCTGGATTAGTTTGAAGGAAAGCGGTTCCTTAGATTAAATGACGCATTCATTGATAGAGTGCCGCATTTTAGTCAGTGTATCGGAATATTATTCACAATCAAATAGGGACGAGACCGAGTTTTGATGTTCGTCATGCTGAAAATAAAAAAAATCTTTTCAGCATACTTAATGATAGCCTTGTGCTGAAAATTAAATTTAATTTACGATAAAATGTTTATTAGATACAATTGCATATTCATGTTGAGAACAGGTAGAGAAATCCAATGGTACACTGATTTTGGTGTATTTGTAGCTGTTTAATACTGGTTATATGCTTTATTCAGTTTTTTTTTGTTCATACAATATTCTTATATCTATCACATACATTCTATTACAATTTTCATAGAAACGGTGTATTCAGAAAAATATACTCGATTTTTTTTCGATAAGAACAAAGAATCAGAAGTGAAATAATTTCTCAGTGAGAAATGCTCTAGGGGGTAGACACGAAACCAAAGGAGTTTTTTACAACCAAATCACCAAAATGAATTCCAAGCACCAATTAAATTCCATGAAGTACCAGTAAATATTCAAATGTACCAAAAATGACCAAACAAAAATCTGCTGAAATAGAAAAAAATACATACGTACATACGTCTGTCTCGAAGCGTCTATACGCATTATACGAATTTCAGATATCAGCAGATTTTTGTTTGGTCATTTTTGATACATTTGAATATTTTCTGGTAAGAAGTAGGAAAAGGTGGGTTCTGGCCCAACTCTTTCGTCAACCGCATGGTCCTTGCGTCACCCATGCGGTAACAGTTCGAGCGCGTGCGTCATCCTAAGAGCGGAGCCCATACGCCGTATATTAAGCCTGCCAGATTGCCCGGAATTTCCCGGACTTGCCCGGGTTTTTGGCGCTTCTGCCGGGAGAATTTTGCCCGGGCTGGAAATCCGGGTTTTTGAACAAAATTCCGGGAAAGTCCGAGATTTTCGGCGTTTTTCCCCTCAACAATTTTTTTTTCTACACATCAAATGTATCGATATCGATTGAACCGCTGCTATGAAACAGCTGATCGATGATACGAACACACTCTCACAGGCCAGTGAACCGCCATACAAAATCAATGGTACGCGTAGTAGACTACGCTATGTAGTTCGCATAGCGTAGTCAGTACACGTAGTTAAATCGCTGCACCGCCTTGCACTCTCATCAATCGAATCGTTTCGTTTTAGCCATTCACAATAACTAAAACGAATAAAAGAGAGAGATTTGACTGTTTATGTTTATTGTTTACAAATTCTGACATCCCCCATACAAAATTTTTCGAAATAAAAAATGTATGCGCGGAAAGACGATGATTGAGTGGACCAATTTGGTTCAAAATCTAATGGTATCTATTCCTCAACATTCCCAACCATACTATGAAAATGGATTCAAAAACAATATCACTAAAAGAGAGAAAATGGGTGAACAAATCTGCGTACAACGTACAACGTACAACGTGGAACAGACCCACAACAACCTGGTCTCAATTCAATTGATTTTTCATCCTGAACCTAAGAAAAGTCATCTCCGATCATTTTGAGAATTTTTAAATTTAGGCCCCATTACAATACTTTCCCCTTCACACTACGTGTGGGCGGAAAAGTAATTGAGAATTTGCCTGGAATTTGCCCGGAATTTGCCCGGAATTTGCCTGGAATTTGCCCGGAATTTGCCCGGAATTTGGATTCCGAACAGTCCGGGATTTTGCCCGGATTTTGGAAATGTTTGCCCGGAAATTGCCCGGCGGAATTGAATCTGAAAAAATCTGGCAGGGTTACCGTACATCATTCGCTCATTCGCTCACACATTCAATCGACCGGAATAAATGTGAGAATACACCGGCTCTAAATCAGTACTGCGACTAGATAATCAAAAACGCTGAAGTGAACCATGAAAATTATGAACCGCTGCTGCCACTCAACAATATTCATGGTTCACTTCAGCGTTTTTGATTATCTAGTCGCAGTACTGATTTAGAGCCTGTGTATTCTCACTTTTATTCCGGTCGACTCAACTCTCTTTCTCTCCGTCTCACCACTCAAATGATTACTCTAACATTCATACATTCATTACATTTGATTACTACTGATTACATATCATTACATACATACACGCACACACAATCGGTTTTTATGACTATGAATACAGTGTTTCTGTTCACTTACCTATCTAACTATATGAAGAAGAGACAGAGAAAATATCAGCGACATGCACTGACATGATTTGCATTTTAGTTTTGCTTTATTGATGGAATGTTTTGTTTATTTCACGCTCGATCACACACATATGACTTTAAAAATATACAATTTCATTCTTTATTTCAGAATTTCATTCCATATTACTCAATCCGTTGATACGAATCTGAGAGAAAAAGAATATGATAAACCAAAAAAGTTACACACACAACGGGTTTCCCAATAGGGGTGATATGATTTTGAATGTCCCTATCGGGCTCATTTGAACTGACATTTTTGACGTCTACTGTCAGTTGTCATCAGTAAGGTTTGCCATTTAATCATGAGTAGTTTCACGCTTCCACAACGAATATAGCCGCCGTACAGGCCAGTATCGAGGAAAACCGTGAATTGTCCGTTTCACGCCGATCTCAGGAATTGGGCCCGTCTAGGATGACTGGCCCAAGAACTGAAGCCTAATGATCATCGTTTGCGTCGGGAGTTCGCGGATTGGGCTCTGGAATCAATTGAAAATGATCCCAATTTTCATCAAAAAATCATCAAGCTTGAACGCATTCGGGTTTGCAAGAAGAGTCGCGGTAGCCATTTGGCCGATATATTGTTTAAATCATAAATGGCATAGAATATCCAATATAATAAAAAAGATTTCGATCAATTCCGCATGAATATTCAGTGTTTTTTTTTCATTTTCAAAACATATCACCCTTATAACAGAGCTGAATAATAAAATATACAGCAAGCAGATCCGTTGACATACTAGTTGGGCACGAGAGAGAGAGAGAGGAAGAGAGTGAAAACTAGTTTGAATGAGAAATAGTTGTTTAACAGTTTTGTGTATGGAAGAGAGAGAATGAAAAGTATACATGGGAAAAGTATTGTATTTAATCTTATGTGACTGTGAGCAATCTGAAAAGCATTTGAAGTGAAAGGAATAAGAAAAAAGGTGACACTGCTTTAGCAATGCTTTTCAGACGGTTTGGTATGCTATATTTTTAAACGTAGGAGGAGGGAGACTCAACACCGGTCTCAAAAGGTAAATATTGGAGCTTTCGTATGTCATAATTTGTAAATTTAGGAAAATACGTTTTTTTCATAAATTTATTTGATTTTAGTGAGCGTTTTGTTTGGCGGATCATTTTGTTATAGTAATAGTTGACCGATTTTGATGAAATTTCAGTATATATTGTGGTCAATATATTGAACTTCAATGCTCAACAAAAAAAATCTACAATTTCAATTTTTTCGCATTTAAATTCAAGTTTTAAAGCATAAATTTACCTATATTTCACACATATTTTCTCTTTTAATCTTAAAAGAATCGTTCACACTGCACTCAAATCCATCTAAATGCTTTAATTTTAGGTTCACTGTCATTTAAAATAGTTCGATTTGAGGGTCGATTTGATGAAAATAATTCGATTTGAGGTTCAATTTCAAGCAAATAGTGCGATTTCATGAAAATAGTTCGATTTGAGGTTCAAATTCATGCAAATAGTTCGATTTTATTTAAATAACAAACATCTAGTGATACAAGTTAGTTCAAGTTGAACATTCAAACAGTGAAGCTATCTTTATTATCACATCATGCGGTTGAATACAATTCAAAAGGCTGAAATTTTAGCTAAATTAAATGATGGAGTGAATGGTAATCGTTTAGCAAAAGAATATGGCTTTGCTTAATCTACGATTTCATTATTAAAAAAACGTAAATATGATGAAATGCTGCAGCCCAGCAAAAGAAGTGGAACTTTTAATCAACCATCGAGTGCGAGCGAGAGTGATAATGGATCAAATCGATCAAACAATACATCTAATGAGGACGAGATTGATGATGAAGTCGATGATAATTTTGATAGTGATGAGAGAGTTAAGAATCGCATGAATTGCCAATTACCCGTCAACTCAAGCTGTATAAACCATCGACTGAAATGAATAAGAATGAACATAAAGACTATGATACTACTACTGACGAATATGATGATGACGAGGAGGAGGAAGACGAGAGCGAGGAAGATGAAGGAGAAGACAATGAAATATGTAGAACATTGCGACGTGTATGCGACAATTTGTATGTTCCGACTCAATCATTGAGTGAAATATTGAAATTAATTTCTAAATTACGGAGCGGTGGCTACATTGAGGAATCGTTATAAGAATAAAGTATACATTGAAAATTGTATTGTACAATAACATATCATGAAAACAGATAAATAAAACAAACACGGTATTTTTTTCAACAAAAAAACAAATCTTTTTATTTCATATTTATGTGTATATATTATAAAGCAACCATTAAGGTTTGATTTGAAACATTTTACTTTGAATTATTATACAGAAACTTTCATAAATTTAACTAAAATGTTACTCTTCTATGAAAATCAATGAAAACTGTCTTATTTTTGTATATAATTTACTATTTTTGCTCAAAATTATATGAAAATTTACGTTTCGACTAACAATATTTTTTATCAATTTCACTAATTTCATGATGACCCCAAGCTAGCGTATCAATACCATTCGAACGAATAAGGCAACGCTTATCGTCGAACGGATTTAAAGCAATTTTTTTCTGTTTAATTGTGAATATTTGATGTGATTTCGAGCGAAAGTTATGCTGTTCACGTAAAATATTACAATTCTTTTCGGTGCAGTCAACATAGTCACTATCTGTTATAACGCGAGGTGCGACAGCTCTTTCTGGACATTCACATTTTTCCATTTTAGCTGTAAACGGTAGTACAGCGTAGCATTTTGCACGTAGACCGACAAATTCTGCTAAAATCTCTCCGTTTAATTCATCTTTGAAAAGACCGGGTACTTTTTTATTCATTCGAGGAAATGTTTGTTTTCCGTATAATCGCGTGTATCGTAGCGATTCAAGTGTTGCTTCATGTCATTATAGAAATCATCTGTTTGAATGGAAAGTATAAAAGAGTCGGTGTCTGTATAGGAAACCGTAATTTTTTTTCGATATTTAGGTTTCAAAAAGTCGTACAGAAAACTGTACATCGTTATTTTCGATATGTCTAAGATGGACATACCGATAAATATTGGTTTATTCATTTTAATATGAGTTTTCTGTAACTCAATTACTGCTAAATCTTCATTGAGAATCTTGCATTTCTTGAAATTTGGTCGGGCAATTAACATGCCTGCACCACGTCGCCCACCCCACTTGTTGACAAGTTTGATATCTGCACGTTAACACAGATTCTCCATCGTTTTACCAAAGACGGAGTTTATCATATATTTAAGAAACGAATTTTCAAAGCCGTTGGTAGCTTGTGTACATAGTTGTGTGTTGATATCGACGTAGGGCTGTAACCAGCAACTACAATTCTAGACCGTGTTGTAATGCTAATTTGAGCATGCGATAATGAATGATATAATTTTTTTTAAAGTATAACGTTAACAATAATTTATCTATTTTATTCGGTTTTATGCCGATAATATCGAATACTTCTTGCGGAAGCGTTCGCTTTTCAGCACAAAATGGAAAATCATTATGTGTAGCATGTAAATTTTTTGGATATTGTAGATCCACCTCGAATATATAGCCATATTCCGAATCGTCAGCTAATTTGACTATTTCATCTGCATTCGAAAAAGATGTCTTTACAATTTTTACATCAATCCATTTGAAATCCCTCAGCGGTAATGGTTGCGACATTGCGTGTCCATACAGATTATTTGCTATCAATGTGAATGAAACAAAATGAAATTAGATTCTAAAATACCATGCATTTGATAAAAGATAAACTGGACAAATGAAATATTATTTACCATCTAAATACATTAAATAATTTGACGGTTTCTCATCATTGTATACATCTCCCATGTATTTATGGTTGGCTTTGACTTGACGTTTACTGCACTGACTTATGCCACCGCGAATTCCACGTTCGATGAACAGCAACATTTCCACATCAGTTAACAGTTCAATTCTCACTCCGGTATATTTGAGCATGACATCCCACGAAAGGCCTGGAGCTGTATAGTAGTTTGCCGGATCCAAACTGTAAATTGTATAGCATGTATTTCGAAAATTTTCAAATACGTCGGCCAACAGTAGCACATCAGTTTTTAGATATAGTTCGGAATAGTCTCCGAGCGTTTTACAGTTGAATTTCCGCCCGATATCGTGAGCAAATTGGTTATCGTCATCCGATATTCCTTCTCCACTGTTGGCTGTAAAAATCTGCTTTTGATGGTAGATTTGTCTCCTTCAGCTGCTCCATACCGCTCACATATTCATAAGGAAAAACGCCTTTACGTTCAAGCTTAGCGATTTGTTCTGGTGTGTAGCCATTTTTCTCACATTCGTTATACAATATTTGTTTTTTATCTGCTGGTAGTAGTGATGCTAACTCAGCTAGAGATGCAGGCATGAATCGGCATGAATCAATGAATTTAAATTTTACGTTTCTCTCGTATTGAGCCCGCGCGTGCTCCCTGTCACTACTTTCGTGAAAGCTATGTATTGTTCCGCATTAGCTGGAATAATTGAAACATCTCCTTTCATAATATTATTTGCCGTTAACTCTTTTATGAATAAATGCGAGTCGTAACCCGACAAATTGTGCATAATAACGGGTACAACGTGGCTATCTTGGAACTGTTAGTTGCATGCTTGATGGGCTGGACCTCTATATCGACCGGTGAGATGACAGTGATCATGTACTCTAATATCATTTGCTTCAAAAATATCCCCACAAATTGTAAATAATGCATTTGGATAGTGGAATGCATATCTCTCATCTTCAGTTAGCGGTTGCATTGGTATGTTTTTATCAAATAACCTTGCAACTCCATGAGCAATTTCCCCCAATTCTGCGATGAACCATTCAACGCAATCGGTGCGATTACCTCGGTAATATGAAAATGAGTCGTCAAATTCACATTTAAAGTAATATCCAACGCTGTACATATGATGCTACTGATATGCGGTAGTTGCACATTCCTCAATAAATATACGTTTCTGATCTTCCATACATCTAAAGGGGCTCATTAGATACGCTTCAGTATCAGCGTAAACAACAAATGATGCTTTCAGCTGATGTTTATAGTTGTCAAATTTCATCCATTTCCATGTTTGATCGAACATTTCAATGCTACATTCGTTTGTACATTTTGCAGTATGTTTCGATAATTTTTCATTTGTATCATAAAATATTAAGCATCTATCGCAAATGAAATATTGAGATTCATGATTACTTAGCTGACCGCTGACAAGACGGCTCAAATTTTTTATCCAACAGTAATGAATTCGAATTAAATCATTATCGCAGATCTCCTTAATCATGTTGGAAGTGCTACCTGTTTTAACATTTCTTTCCTCAGTTTGATTAACATTCTCTCCGTTTTTGATTAGCAGCAAATGGATGTGATGTTGCTTTACTTCATTACCCACACGTAATGGACATATACGACCCTCGTTGTCGTAATAGTATACATTTATCGATAAAGTGTCATTTTGTCGAACAAATTTGTCGATTTGGTTCAAGCGAACGGGAAAATCGATTCCATCAAAATTCAATTCGTTCTCATATTGATAATAATGACGAATTCGATCTGGATTATTTGTAACTGGGTGTAAAGCAGACAAAATAGCCCATTTGAAACACATTTCATCGTGTTGATTTTGTACATTAATAACTGCATGTTTATATCGTAGCTTTTTAGGAGTTTCAATATACGATGAACCGTGTAATGGGTTATATAGGTTGACGTGAACATTCAACTCGATTATGCGGGCGAGCGTAAATCCAGAACCGCGGAATGTAACTTGTTCTGCACTTTCCACTATTTCTTGAACGATTTGTTTTCGAAAATGTTCATGTAAGTCTACGTTTATATCAAGCTTCCGTGTTTGCGTTGGGAGATATATAGTCTCTTTCTCCGTTAACTCATGACTATGATTACCGCCAGTATCATCACCATCATCGTAAGAATCATTATTTTCATCTGTGTTTACAATTTTTTTTTCAAACTCTGCTACGAATACAGTCATTGACTTCACGTTAATAAAATTTTCAATATTTTTCGTAAGTTCCGAGCGATATATATATAAAAGGCATCGCTTAGAAATATTTCAATATCAATATGTCCAGTTTACAATGGCGAAGGTTCGTCTATTAAATGCATTTCCACGCACTTGTAGCTCAACGCTAGGGACATCTTCAATTGTATTAGTGGGCGGTGACCACATTGTTACTCACATCGATATTAACGTTTTTCACGGGCGTAATTCTATTTTGGTATATCAATATGAACCGTTCCTTTCGGAACGCACCGAACAAAAATTACAATTCGATTGATCTAGTTGTATCACCAGATATTTGACATTTAATTATAATGAAACCTCAAATCGAGCGTATTTTCAGGAAATCAAAGCTCAAATCGAACTATTTTCATGAAATCGAACCCTAAATCGAACTATTTTCATGAAATCGAACCTCAAATCGAATTATTTTCATGAAATCTAAACAAAAATCGAAATATTAACATGGAATCGAACTATTTGC
This sequence comes from Obolodiplosis robiniae, assembly GCA_028476595.1. Lineage (NCBI taxonomy): Eukaryota > Metazoa > Arthropoda > Insecta > Diptera > Cecidomyiidae > Obolodiplosis > Obolodiplosis robiniae. The sequence goes on along the minus strand of CM052017.1, from coordinate 10,749,463 downwards.
ATTAAATTGAATATCAGATCGAACATTCTTACATAAAATAATACGAATTATTGATGAAAATAAAAATGTAAACAGACGCAATGGTAGCAAAAAAGCACAGTGTAAAATGCAACAACGATAACATGAACAAACGATCACTATCGCGACAGCAACGTATGCGTTCAATGAACTTGTTCAAGGTTAAAAACTACAATTAGTCATGCAATTGCAGCGATGTCATTCATGCCAATTCATTATGTGATGAAATATAGAGCAAATGTACGAGAAGAATTCGTGAATCGAAGAAACAAGTATATGCATGTGAGAGAGAGAGTGAGAGAAAAAAACTAGAAGAAACAAGTGTATGCGTGTGTGTGTGTGTGTGTGTGTGTGTGTGTAGCGTAAACTATAGCGATGAATATTTGTTGTTGTTCATAATTAATAAATTGTTATGCATTTAGATGGATTTGAGTGCAGTGTGAATGATTTTTTTTAAGATTAAAAGGGAAAATATGTGTGAAATATAGGTAAATTTATGCTTTAAAACTTGAATTTCAATGCGAAAAAATTGAAATTGTAGAGCTCTGACCACTTGACATATAATATTCTCTGACCACTTGACATATAATAAAGAGAACCATGGTAATCATTAACCTGAAATACCACCTTGAATTTGCTTGTTTATAGTGGAAAAAATTTCTTTCTTTGCTTCATGCATTTAAAATAAAGAAATACAAGAAATAATGTATTTGCATTTGATTCTCTAGAGTGGCTATAACTAGTACGCAACCCCATGGATCCTCTATGATGAAGAATACGAACTTTTCCTGCCGAATTTCGCTCAGAAATCAAACCTTTACTTACTACGAAAAAAAACAAGCGCTCGTAGGTGTTCGAGACCATGTGGCATGACCCATTCACAAGTCACAAAAAGAAAAGAAAATCTAGATAAAATGACCAGATTGGTTAAATTAAACTATAGAAAGCGTTTGCTGTTGTGGTTGCTGTTTTTTTGTTAACTTCCGATAAATATACATATTGTTCACAATTTTTATTTTGGAAACCAAAAGACAAAAAATTTGCCCCATTTAAATGTTTTCTTTCGCTAACCTTTTCAATTACTTAGGTCCATGTGTATATAAACAAATGGAGTTGATATTTATATCTTAATATTTCATCATTTGTACAATATTGCATTAGTTCGACGAATAAACGGTAAAGTATTTCGATTCAAATCAAACACAATATATTCATTCAAATCGAACATCTGAATTGCGAGGACAAATTATTCGAATTTTTGCCTGTGGATTATAGAAAAAAGGAAGAAGAACGAACACAGAATATATATCACATCATGTTTTTTTCAGCTGGTTCGAATAAAATGATGTGTGTGTGTGTGTGTGTGTGTGTGTGTGTGTGTGTGTGTGTGTGTGTGTGTGTGTGTGTCTCTGTGTGTGTGTTAACAAATAGTCTTTCTATCACAAACTCTACTTATGATATAATTTCCCTATATATTTACTTTAAAAACACTGTATTTCTTTTTTTCTTTTTTATAAAAAAATAATAACTAAACCGAAATAATGACTGAAAATAGGCTTGTAACTGTACAATTTTCTAACTTTTAAATTTGAATGATTAAATTAAAATAAAAATTGTGACCAAAAATGTTAAAATGATTTCAGACAGCAATTTAAGTAGAAAGCCAAATGTACCAATTACCATGATGTGTAAATATGCAAACCTAGTCAAGGATGTATTTAATAATTCTGAAAATCGCAATATTTTTAAGGAAAGGTTGTTCAAGCTGGATGATATCCTGTCCAACACGTAAGAGGTTGCAAATGTTATATATAAGGCATTCAACCAGTTTTTTTTTTTGGCGGTGAGAAATAAATAAATAAATAAATAAGTAAAAGGAAAACCAATATGAATATATCACAAATCAAATGAGTATATATCAGAAATACACAAATTGAATATAAAAATAATCACAGTTTTCCTGAGAGTTACTTGAGATAGAACGCTTTTACCATTAATGTTATTGCACCCTAGAGTTTTTATACTATCGTCGATTTGCTTAAATTCTAAAATGGTGGCCACATGTAATTTGGACATTGGCATTGAAATATGCGGCATTGATGGGATTGATTGTTTGAATTGGTAAAAAGAAACTAGTTTGATTGTAGCTAATGCTCTGTTGTTGAGTGGTTTGTGTTGAGTGAGGAATAGGATTCATCATGGCATTAGCAAATTGTTACATTGGATTTCTGCTCTTATAACTATTTTGCGCTTGATAGCTCGGTGCAAATGTGGACAATGGATTGCGTATCGAACGAAGATTTGAGTTAATCGTTGTATTGATGTCACAATCAAAGGGATTTTGAATGGTTGTCGTTGTTGCAGCCGCTGTCGCCGCCGCCGCTGAAGATCCACTCGATTGTCCAGCTTATACATTTTGGCTGAAAATCGATGTGGAGGCATCACAGTTATTTGGTTGGATTAAATTCGTAGCAAGATTTGTACGCATCGGATTCATCGTGTCGGGTGCATTAAACTGCATCGGATGCATAACCATGTTTTCATGCATGTTCAATTGAGATTGTTGTACTGCCAAATTCACTCTACGAAAGAGACAAATAAGAATAACACATTCTCTAGTTCCTTCGTGTTTTTGTTTTCGTCTAAAAATGGGATAAAAAAACAAAAACGGTACACTTACTTTGGATACGAGTTGTGTTTGTGTTGGCTCTACACAAACGATTAATTTATCTGCACAATATCAATGATCGACGAGAAATTGAATTAGATGTGTCCTGTTTGTGATATCATTACTGCTTGACGTCATTCCGAACATATTTTTGGTTCGGCTGATTGGAAACTGTAGAAATTTGGAAATCGAAAAAAATTGGTTTTTTCAATTAAATAATTCGTTTTCACCAATGCATGTGTTCACCATTCATTTGAAATTTTCATTTGAAAAATAATATTCATCTAAATATTTACCCGTGTTGAAGCCATTTTGATAGACACATTTCCGCATAACGTTACGACAACATCACTGGAATTATTTCGGTTGCCGAACTCAACACATAGCGCACTTAGGAAAAAAACCAGTTTCAAGTGATCCAGATTACGAGGAAAAAGAACAAGAATACAATATAGAAATGGATCAATTGGCAGGGGAAAGATTTTTACAGAAAAAACGCGAGATCGCATCTGATATTCAAGAGCAATTTAGTAAATATGAAGAACACATGTTTGGTAAAATGCCTGTGGAAGATTTGAAATTTGAGTGTGAAGAGGAAGCAGAAAAAGAGCTACATGGAAACACATCAATAAGATTCGACGAAGCGTATTTCGAATACGAAGATAGAGTGAAAAAACGGTCCAAAGAAAAGTTCACACAGAGACTGCAAGAGCTTGACTCTTAAAGTATAGAGTACTACAACAGATACTGCACAAATTTCAATTGCGAAGAAATAGAAATTCAAGATTCAATTAATGCTTCATTTTCATCGATCAACATTGCACGAGAAACTGATAAACCTAAATGATTTAAACCATTTAGAAGATTGACTGCACAGTTTGCGACGAATCAAAAGTGATCCGTTCCAAATTACCATCAGATAAGATAAATAAAACTGAAATTCTGAATTTTTGAAAAATAAGGCAACAAAAATTACAAATTGGCATTTTTTATTCGTTTATTTAACGCATTCTTATCAGAATCAAAATGGTTGAATACTGTCGGTTCTCATAAGAAAGCCATTATTGCTATGCAATATAGTTATAGCCGCTATATTAACGAGCAAAAATGATGTTGGCAGCTTGATTCAGTCGATTGTTTACATACGCTACATTAATTAGATCACCGCAGTCGAAATACTCGAATACATTCACGATGCAATCGATATCCAAGTCCGTTAACTTCATCCTTTGCTAACAATTCCTTATATTTCTTTGAATCACAGAAGTTTTGCAGCGCTTGCTCAAATTGGAGGTGTCACAAGCACAAATACAAGCAAAACACACAATGGTCGTTCATTTAATCGATTTATTTCACTTTTTTTGTTTGTATACAAACATATATGTCAACGCTTTAAAATGGGTTTAACACCGTCAAAAGCACCCTTTGTTCCCAAACCGGTGATTTTATGCAAATGTCCAGCTTCTTCAGGTAAATCACCGCGTGAGCAGGTCGTTGGGAATAGTATATCCAAGTTTGGACCACCAAAAGTTACGCTCGTTACTTTTGATACCTTTGGAAATTTATATTCCGCTAAAATCTCACCGGTTCTATGTCGTAAAGCAGAAGCAAAAATTAAAGCAAAAACAAAAACAATAAATCACTGGTCATGCCATTAAGCACATAGTCTGGGTTTTTACCATCCTCTCGGAGTAAAAATATCACACGTTCGTTTGCTGCTCAATGAACCGAGAAAAATGAGAATAATTTATAAGCGAGATAACTTTTACCGCATGGGTGACGCAAGGACCATGCGGTTGACGCAAGAGTTGGGCCAGAACCCACCTTTTCCTACTACTCTGGTACTTCATGAATTTTTATTGGTGCTTGGAATCCATTTTGGTGATTTGGTAGTAAAACACCCCTTGCACGAAACTCAAACTAGAAGAAAATTATGAAATATAAGCAAAATCCGACACAAAAATGTTCAATTAATATAATGTTCAAACTACCTGCGACGCAGGTCCTGCGTAGCTGTTGCTCTTCCATAAGCAATTCATTACTACCGTTGCGGCTTATGGACGAAGCAATGTATTTTTTACAAACTGTTTGAAACAAATAATGAAAACTGAATAAAATTTGTCGGTACTAGCATCACTGGAAATTCGTATCAACTCCATAGGAATTGGTTCCATACAAATTTGTAAATAAACAAATTCGAGCACTTGAACATGCCCATATTTTTAAGAGTCATTAGTCACGGTTGAATAGAAAGTCAGCAAAATCGATCGATCGAATATACTAACAAGCACACTCACACGAACAAATTGAATGTGTTTTATCATCAACTTAACGTGAATGACCATGTTATTACAGGCAACTGGCGACTGTTAAAACTGTCACACAGTGATCACTTTTCAGGCAACTAATTCCGCTAGAAATAGTAGCGCTAAATAGGGAAGCGCACTAAATAGCAACGCTATACATAATAGTATATACAACACAAATCAAGTCACACATTAAAACGTGTGTACACAGTACCAATGCGGTAATGTTGGACAGTAATGTGATGAGATTTGTTTGCGCAGACGAAGATTATATATGGCGCACTGTCCAACATCACCGCATACGCGCAAACAAATCTCATCGCATTACTGTCCAACATCACCGCATTGGTACTGTGTACACACGTTTTAACGTGTGACTTGGTTTGTGTTGTATATAATAATAAGTATAGCGTTGCTATTTAGTGCGCTTCCCTATTTATCGCTACTATTTCTAGCGGAATTAGTTGCCTGTCACTTTTATTTTTCGATTTTGTGCGAACACATTTTCCATGTGAGATTTTTTATTTTTGAATTCAACTCAAATTTTGATCAGATGTATTAATGGGATAGATAATCTACAAATGTATAAGATAGTCTGGCCAAATCACAAGGCGAAATTCACTCTTTTTATTAATATTTCATCATTCAATATTATTATATTATTCTTTTTTATACTTTTCATTACCTTCCATAAATTTTAACCGTTCTTTTCAACCAATTTATAGTTGGTTTCCAAATGGGTTTTGGAAAATTAGAAAGTAAAACGTGACCACATTAAATCATTAACGAAAAAAAAAATCGAATATTAAAGTCGTGATAGCCAAAATATTGCTTGATTACGATTTGGCAGGAGAAAACAGTTATCATTCAACAATAAATCGTTGAAATCCTCAAAACACTCGCCGTCAAAAAAGAGAAAATCAAAATGTGGTTTATCGTGCAATACGGTTTCTGTTTGATGGAAACATTGAGTTGATTCAATGAAATACTATAGTAAATCGTTCTATAGAACCAAATATTGAAGATAAGTGTGGAATGTTCGATAGCGTCGATATAACATGGAAACAACATATACCAGTCTTGTTTTGGCTGCAACTATTCATTTGAGAAGTCGGCACATCAATTGTAAGCCGAAAGACCGAAAGTTTCGCGGTGAGAATGTTTGGAGATGTGAACAACTGAGATCATTTTTAACGAGCAATCAACAAGTAATAAATTCAATTTGCAACTAATGTGCCATTTTTCACTTCTCACCTATCACAACTCAAACTCAAGCAATAGTTCTTGCCATAACGGCATCAGTATTTGAAAAGTTTTGAATGAAGATTATCCTTCCATTTATGTGGTTTCCTTACTTTGTAATAATTTTTTATAGCTGTTATGGAGTCCATATCATTAAGTGTGATACACATGACGTTATCAAATTCCATTATAAATCATTTTCATTATTATAGTTAATACGTATTCATAATATTTCTGTTATTTTCCCCTAGGTACATCGATATACATTTGTTATATAAATGTAATTATTTATAAACATATATTTAAATCAAATTTTGAAAAATAATAGTGCGATTAACGCGCTATTGATAATAAAAATCAATTTTCAGTACAGAAAATGCAGATAAATGGATGTGGCGGTGATCAATCCAACAAAATCGTTAGGATTGATGAATTTACTAACTTCACTTAACAACTCGTCAATATAATACTATTTGCTATCAATCACATGTTGTTAAGTTGATAGATTTTTTCATCTGGCGCACCACATCATTCTGTAGAAGAATCGATTTTGCTTGCCCTAATTCACAATCTTGTTGTGGTACTTTCATTCCCAGATTACGTTGAATTGTTCTATTGGTTTAACTTGCAATTGAATTCCCGTTAATTATTTCTTGAGTGATGTTGCTGTCAAGAAAATTGCGCGTAATTGGACCAGCTACTGATCGAATCAATTCTTGTATAGAAAAACACTGACTTAACACTGCATAAATGCCAAAGTTCACGCGAAAACCCTGTTCAAATGACTTGAGCTGCCGAAGTTTTATAATTAATTTATTGCTTTGTCATTTTGATCATATTCGAGAGATTCCTAAGCTCATCTTGTTTCATTCACAACCGACATTTGACCAACCGTCCATAAAAAATTCTTAATAATTCAAAAGATAATTTTTCAATTTGACGGGCAACGGCAGATTCTGCACCGAATTACGCTCAACAAGTGATAATATCATGTTACAGCACAAACTCTGCAACGATGCAACTGAAAAATTGGAATAGAAAAAAGGCCTCATTAGCTGTCACGAGCATAAAATAGAAGAATCCGTTGATTCCTCAAACAAATATCGAAAATATTCCATAAAAAAATTACCACTTGACTTACTTTCATATAGTTGAATGATTTTAACCTGTTTGGTGGTTCCATAAACATCGATCACAGCATATAGTTCCGACTCTTTGTACGGTATATCTTTTGTACAAGGCCCTTGGTCCTCACCATTCACAATGAAATGCATCTCGGCTTTGTTTGCATCAGACGGATTTTGTACATAGATCATGCCAATTCGTGAGCCGGTGTCCGATGGCAACATATCCGAGCTGTATGGGTTATTTGGCTTGAGTGTTCGTCGCGGCACAACACCCCTCGAAGTTCGCACATATAAATATTCATTTCCTGAAATGTAAAATTTCGAATTTTCATTTTGATATGGAAAAGTTTCGGGATAAATAATGTTGATGCGAGAATGTCTTTCAAAGTAAGGTCACACAAAAACCACCATGATAAAATCAAAAAGTGTACTTAAAAACCCAAAAACCATAATAAATTGAATCTTGAATATTCCCGAAAATTGTAATAAAAATACCTAAAATCATTCTGAATCAAAGTCGTCCTAAGCCTTCCCTAAAATGTTCCTAAAATTCCCCAAAAATCGTTTTGAAAAATTCGTAAAAAACATCATAAAAGAGTAAAAAAAATCTCTCACTAACAAAACACGGAAATTTCATTAATTTAGGTTGTAATTTCAAGTGTTCAATTATTTAAAAAATGAAAAACGCATTTACATATTATTAGAATGCGGCTTTACGTTTATATCGTGTATTTTTAAACTGACATTCATTACGTTTTAAAACTTAAAAATACGTCGACATTAATCTTAATTTAGCAAATATTCTTTTCAATTAGTATTTCAAGAGTTGAATCTAAAATAGTCGAAAATATCTAGAGATGTTTTTTTTTTAAAAAACTTATTAAATTTGTTATTAAATTATAAAATTGTATCTTATTAAAAATGTTATTAAATTAATAATATGCAATAAAATGAACTATTAAAAAAAGTTCTGGAAGTGTGTTTTAGAGAATCTTCAAGATAGAACAGACCTGTTCCCATAAGCAGTCTGATCAATCTTGATAATCTATTAAAACCCACTTACAGAACCGGGAGCAGATCTCATCGATCTTGAGGACGAACGAAAACCAATTTCCAGAACTTTAAAAAATAATAAGATGATTTAGTGCTTTATTTTTGTAATTTCTTATTAATTTTACAATTATAAATCGATTAGTATGTACAAAAGACATTTTTAATATTGTGTTTAATAAGAAATCTTATTAATATTAAAATACTTAACCAATATGTAAAAATTTCATTCAATTTGACCGGAAATATATGGCAATTCACCGTTTTATCGTATTTTGTCGTTTTTCATCCATGCGTACACATATATTTTGTTTTTTCAAGCTGATTTGAGAGAAAATTTAGGGTGATTTCAAGTTTTTTCAACACATTTTCGGGAATTTTCAGGACTTTTTTTAATTTTTATAACATGTTTTCACTGTTTTTTGGCACATTTTTTGGTTTGTTTTGATATTTTTTCATTTATAGTTCAAAATAGTTCGAATCTTACCTCGGTCATTTCCTAAAATATTTACTGCAAGTATAAAAACATATATCAGTTTATTCTCATATTGATCGATAAAGAGTTCGAAATTATGAACAAAACAACTGAATTGGGACTGAAATAAAAGACTCATTGAGACTCGCATTCAAAGAGAAATGAGTTTGGCACAATTCTCCAAACGAATGTCAAAGATGGATGCGAACAAAAAAGTGCTTCAAAAACAACAATAAAAATTCACTAAATACCAGTTGATTTTAATTCATAATCGGAGTCTGAATCATCCTCATCGACGTCTTCGTCGTTGTCATCATCGATATAGAATCGTTTTGCGCTATCTGGCCCATTTCCGTCGCTGTTTAACTGTCGATTACGTAGTCGGCGCGAATACCTTTGAGATTGGCAAGGACTGGATTTTTTTATGGGAAAAACCCAACTGGTGCCTCTGTTACTAAGATCGGGACACGCATATTGTGGCAAACCATCAATTCCGAATGCATCAAAGTTTGGATTCAGCTGTGTTAAACCTGTCAAACAGATCCATATGCAAATGAATTATGTGAATTGTGTTGATTTTGTTTTTTGGTTGCGAATATCACCTAATCGCATATAACCCGACCATCCGCGCTCATTTTTTTTTATCTCCAGCAGAAAGATTTCGCCCAATTTCAGCGGTTTTTCAGAGAATGTTAGTCCATTGGCGTAGCTAGTTTTTCTATGGGCAACGGTATTGTCATCTAGTAATTCGATATTGATACCATGGCAGGCAGGATGAAATCGCGATTGATTTGATGTAAATCCATTTGTTTTATCTGCATCACCATTTTTAGATTGTACTTTGTTCATTTTATCCATATTGTTCGCAGTTTGCGATCAATTGAAATGCTTACAGCAAATTTCCGCTGCAAAATGCAACAATGCAAAGAATATGCGTGTGTGTGCGTGTGTTTTTTTATTGGACAAAGCGATTATTTGATATAAACAAAACGATGTAACAAAGCAATCACTGATTATAATGTATTCATCAAGCATCTAATTCACTGAATGTTACACAAAGTTCACGTAACGCAACTTTTCAACATCATTTACTCTCCGCCATCAATATCTTATAGTGCTTCACTTCTTTTCGCTGTCGCTATGTTTACTTTTACTTTAATTCGTCGTTTGCAATTCAAGTATTATGTTTATGACTTTTATAATCGATTTGACAGTTAACAAAAAGAGGAATTTATCGCCATTGAACGGTGAATGAAAGAACTAAACTGCCGTTTTTTTTTATTTATCACATAAATCCATTTGAATATTTTCAAAACACATTTAATTGCATTTTGGCGAAGAAAAACACACACACACGCACGAAAACTATTTAATTATTTGAAATGTCCGAAGTCCAGAAAGAAATTTTCCAACGAACGACAAGCAATAAAATGCGACGATGAGAACGAATTTTTACGCAGCTCCCTCCATCGGATGACATTTGACATTTAAAATTAATGAGATTTAAGTCAGAATAGAATTTATTTAACAATTCGTTGATTGGTTATTTTCTGTTTGTTGTTTGATTTAATTGTCGTCTGACGATAATTATTGTAAACAATTATTTACGCAGTCTGTTGCCATTGAGTTCGAACCATATGATAGAAATTATTCCAATTTTACGATAGATTTTCACGGGTTGCAATTTGGCAACAAATCTTTGATAGAATTATTTGCACCGATATAATAAGAAAATAATGCTATTCGAACTGTGTATTATATGTGCAATAGTGTTTGCCTTATGGATCATCGGAAGACTATTGATGCTATTTGATATAGTGCATTTACCAAAGAAACGAGTGCATATTTGGCGCCATGTTAAGCACCTAAATCAAGTAAGACGACGCGACGACCACATTCGGAATCGTGTTTCTATCGTTTCTTTTAATTTCTGTAATTCTTTTCGTGCATTTTCTTACATAGGCATGCTATTGCTCAATTTGCGAGATAATGTTAACGTCGAGCGGCTTTTATTGCGAAGCTTGCGGTGTTTGCTCTGATACATTGTGCATTCAAATGGCTGATAGGGTATTGAAGTGCAAAGTCAAAGCGATGGATTTGACAAGATCCGAGCCATCCGAACCAGTCGTATGTGATCAACAGCACTTATGGGTGAAGGGAAATTTAACACAATCCTATACATGCTTTATTTGTAATCGTGATATTGATTATCATGGACGTCCGGGCTTATATGGTTATCGATGCTGTTGGTGTCAACGCAGTACCCATGTTAATTGCTTTGTGAAAACCGCCGATGATAGAATCTGTGATTTTGGTACTTTTAAAGATATGATCATTCCACCAAACCATGTATTCGTTAAACATCGTCGACTCCATCAACAAATAATTGATATCGCGCAACCTGAGTGGCCCGATTGGAAACCATTAATTGTCGTTGGTATGCACGTTTTACAGACCTTCGGTTTTGCTGGTGGTGGCTGCTCATTTAACATTTGTGCATTCAGAGAAATGTTAAGGCAAAAGAACTTCAAACATCATGTTTGAAATCTCATCTGTATTAACATTTAAGTAAATGCGTAAATTTAAACGAAAACAAATGAATGAATTAGCCATCTGAATGCTCATTTTTAATAGAATGCCACCTATTTTTGAGAGTTGGTATTTTAGAGCATTAATTTAATCAAATGTCTATCATAAATCGATTTTTGAGAAAATTACCCGTTCAATTTCAGCCAACAATAAATCGGGCGACAATACAGCTGAAAATGTGATTTCTGTGTTTCGAAGTGTATTGAATCCTCTTCAAATATTCGAATTGAGTACATCTGGTCCGAGTGAAGCGCTAAATTTGATTGGCAAAATTCATTCCGTACCGTGCCGCATCTTAGTAGCTGGTGGCGATGGCACTGTTGGATGGATTTTAAATGAAATTTCACGGCGAAATATCAAACCAATACCAGAAGTTTTCATCTTGCCGATTGGCACAGGAAATGATCTGTCACGAGTTCTCGGCTGGGGCGCCGTTCCACCAGCCGTTTTAAACCCTGCCGAATTATGCGAAAAAGTAAGTGCTCACACACAGAAAACTCTTCATGAAATATTCATCGGTGCGGTAAATATTATCTCAATTAAACGAATATCCTTTATGATTAACAAGAACTCGTCAAGGCATTCATTTGACATTAAAATGTCGAACGGCTCTGAAAAATTATGTCTTTTTAATATGATTAGGCACAGTTCAAGATAAATTTCCAGGCATTCATATTGATTTTTAACTGAATTTGAAAATAAAATTAGATTTGATAAAATAATTTTTGCGTAAAATGAAAACTTCTTGTGGAGATAGTGAAAAGTCAAAATCTAAAAACATTTATCATTTTCCAATCATTAAAAAGGTGCGATGTGCCGAGAGTGTTCAATTGGATCGATGGATGATCGATATAGAAGGCCAAACCACACGACGATTGCACATAAATTGGTTACCTCATCGTAAATTGCATATGTACAACTATTTCAGTGTAGGAGTTGATGCACAAGTCTCATTTAATTTTCACAAGGCACGCGAAAGTCCATTTTATATGATAAGCAGCCGAATTTTTAATAAGGTGAGCAAATCCTAAATCGGTCTAAATGGTAATCAAAAGCATTTAAGCAGAAATAATTTGATTGGATCAATCTGAAGTGAAATTCTGTGTATTTATCACTTTTCGAACAAACATTCTCACAAATTACGAGTTATATGCAAATTTATGTGATTTAGATATTATTTATTTAAGCCCATTGCTTTTTTCAAATTTCCTTTGTTAATACTTCTTTTTAATGAAATGATTTTTGATATATTTTCGACTAATTTTGTAGATTTTATATTTATGTTTCGGGACGCATCAAGTGGTCTTGCCGGACTGTATTGGTCTTGAGCAGAAAATCGATGTTTTCTTGGACGGCGAGAAGTTGGATTTGCCCGAGCTGCAAGCTGTCGTTTGCTTGAATATCGACTCTTGGGGCGCTGGTGTTCATTTGTGGGGTAAATTTGTACACTCGATGCCAATCAACTTCATTGAATTGAATTGAAAAAAAATATTTCAGATTGTTTATTTTGATAACACATTTCGCAATGACAAATTAATATAATCTAAAGATATCTTTGGTTAAATTTTAATTTTCTTTATATTTCAGTGATGAGCGGTGACGAAGACGAAACGATTGAGTCGAGTATTTCGGACGGTGTGATCGAAGTTATTGGAATTGTGTCATCGTTTCACATGGCTCAGCTGCAAGTCGGTCTCAACAAACCAATTCGTCTAGGTCAAGCTCAGAATGTGCGCATTCGAATGAAAGAATCATTTCCCGTGCAAGCCGATGGCGAGCCCTGGATCCAAGCCCCGTGTGAGGTGAACATCTCATGCAATGGCCAAGCAAAAATGCTAAAGTGTTCCACATAAATTAATTTCATCTATTAATCTACACAAGCTCATAAAATTCCAGAAGATTGACCTCAGAGGCGACGCAACACCTAAGAATCTCTAGTTATTTTATTCCCTGATTTTTATGTTGTTTTAAACATGTAATTTTTAAATTTTATTTCCATTTAGTTACATAAGCAAAATGAGTTACCTTTAGATTAACTTTTATGTGCAAATCGAAAACTCTGTCAAACCAAATTTGTTGGCAACCCCAAAATTATTGTCAAGTGTGATCAAATTAAAAGTATTTTGTAAGTGCCACTTATACTTATTTTGGCTAGTAGTCATATATGAATCGGTAAGAATATTCAGACCCTCAAAAGAAAGTCTTTAATTCGGCCCCACAATAAAAAGGCAAAATAAAAAAGCACCACGAACAAAAACATATACAACATGTTCCATGAAGCTATTAAGCTATTGATGGGCTTATGATGATTGTGCAAGATACTGGAGCTGCATCTCTTACCATTTTCGCGGAAATTCATTTATCTTATTAGTGATAGCCAATATTTTATTACATATTTTAAAGCTATCAAAGTATGATATATTGAACATTTTTCTCGTTGGTCTTGTAGGTTTATTTGACATTTATTTTTACTGATCTAAATAAATCAATGGAATTTAATTCAACAAGTTCATGGATTTTTATTAATTCACAAAGAATTTGAGGCGATTTACATTTGGAAATATTTAACATGCGAGTTTATGATTATGAACTAGATGATGTCGAAACTAAAACTAATTTTATTGTTAGGCCTGGGTTGAAGTTATATCTGCGAGCTTTTCGCCCATTGCATAATTCGAGTGGGTACGTGTTTGTATTGTGTGACCGCTTTTTCGATGTGTAAATTCTGTATCTGCAATCGATACATTTGGAATTCTCTTAATTCTCTTGTGGTGTTTCCGTGTGGCACAATTAAACCAAAATGCTGTAAACAAAAACAAAATCATTTTGTTAATCTGGCTAGAAAAATTATTTTCCTGTAAATTCAATTTGTGGTTTGCAATTTCAAAAACTCATTTCTGTCAAGTCTTATTTAAGTTGATTTTCATTTTCTTTTGATAAATAAGTGAATTTTCTTTAAAGCTTATAACGAACACAATGATGGCAAGCATCGATAGCATTGCATCGGCGCATTGGACTCACCTTGAGCACATCAAACGCTTTCAAAGCAACATCTCGATCGGTCGGACCAGTCGCAAAATCTCCCGAGTTTTGGAATTTGTGCAGGCGAGTTAGGATGATTTCAAAATTAAATGGATCTCCATCATATATATCGTTATGATGTTTGATCGCGATTACAAGTGATAATTCTAGAATCGACAGATCTTTGAGGAGGTTCACTTTGGTGTTGCTTTGCAAATAGTCCTCAACAATGATCCGATGTATTAATGTGGCCATTTTGGATGAAGTTATTGTGCATTTGTTGTTGTCGAGATTTTCAATTGCCGAAATAATGCGGAATAGCAACATCTTCTGTATGAACATTCTTCCGTTGTGTTCAAACAATGATTCTAAGTCGGATGCAACTTCTTTTTTCGTACGCAACCCATCAATTTCTTTATTCCATTTCGAAATAAATTGCTGGTTGAATTGGCCAGCATAATCACTCATATCGAAATCACTCCGTAATAATGGAATTTCCGATTCTCTGCAATATCTTTTTGTACTAGCTTCGGCATCAAACTCCTGCGGAAGTGAAACAAAATTTGTTAAAAAATTGTTTTTAAGTGAGCTAGAAAGAAATGGAATGAAAGCAAAAAAATTGCCATGCGGACATAAATTGCGGAAACGATTCATTCATTGACTTAACAAAATTTTTTCTCCGATTCTTCATTTGCTCCCTCAAAAATCTGTTTACCTTCAATTCTGGCAATTTCAAAAGATCTATGAAACCGTTTACTTTTACACTAACATCGGAGTTTTCATCAAATAAAAAAATTTGGCGATGAGAAAACCGCGATTTCACTCTTTTCTCGAGCAATTCAATGACATCGTTACGCCGGGTCAAACCAATGACACAAATTGGCGCTTGCGCCGACTGTGCCACATCAAACAAATTGTAAATTAAAGTTTGATTTCCGTGTCCACAAAACAAATCAAATTCTTCCAGGATAAAAATAACACTTTTCGATCGTGATCGATCGCCGGATTTCAAACAATCCAACAAAAATGCCAAGTTATCAGCAAATGCGGTGAAAACTTGTCCATCGACGGCTGTTTCAAGTTTCATTTGCTTGGTGATTGATTTCAGTGCAGCTGCATCATCGGTGTGAATATAGCCATTGAGATTAACAATTATCGTGTTATTGCGGAATGAATCTTTTGGCAGCAGTGTCGACAAAATCGATGTGATCATCTATGAATATAAAACAAAATGCCAACAATAATAAATATAATTGAGAGCATGTTATTTAATAGCTTACAGTTGTTTTGCCACTGCCTTCAGTTCCAATGATAAGAGCCGAGTTTGATTCGCCACATTCTGAGGTGCGACCAATTAATTCACTGATTTGATTAAATTCGGATTCATTGCCAATAAATGTGGTATGATCGGATTTTAAGCGATATTTTAAAAATTCTACGGCCGATTTCATTTGTGTTTCACTCATATTTTTTCCGTTGTAGTTGCACTCATATAATCTAAATATTGTTATACAAATTGTTCGTTTGACAATAAACAATATCTCTTCCCGCTTTTTTGAAAACAAACAGAAAAGAAGGTTAAGTGAACTTGAACTGATTGTACTGAATGTATAACTAGCGCCATCACAAAAACTATTTCAATGTTTTGGAAACATATGACTGGCGATGGACGCTATGTTGCTGCTTATTGCATCCATTTGTTTCTTTCGATTCTTTCCAACCGCTTATCAAACTATTCTGCAGCCATGCAAAATGCAAACATGACAACTTTCCAAGTATATGAGTGAGCATAGCAAATGGTAATCGCCTTGCCATTCAAACGACTATGTATGTGAAAGAGATAACTATTGTATGCAACACATAGATTGTGTTATATTGCAAACGTGTACGAAAGAACGGCTTTCGATGATGATGACAACAACAACAACAACGACAGAGTTGATGATTTGTTCAATGAAAGTTCCACGGTGTCATTAGATACATTATAGAACTCAACACTTTTGTTGTTGATGTATTGATACACAGTTTTCGTGTACATTTTCATCGTGTTGATGATTTTTGACTGGCTCCGTGACCCAATAAATCGGCAATTAATGACCATTTTCAATCATTTACAGTGAATTTGTATTTGTACGGCTTCATCATACGTGTACATTTTGATTCCGCCACACTGTGTGAAGCACAAAAAATTTACTATTTCATTCGTTTAGTTTTGTTACACATTTCGCTACGTATTCAATTGAGTTTTACATTTTTTTTTTTTTTTTTTTTTTTTTGTTTGATTTTGAATTTGTTCGGAGCACAAATCCATTGCAAATATGGTCGAATTAAGTGGAAAAGATGATCCCTTCCAACACGGATTTCCAAACGTTGTCTTCATTTTGCCGGCCATTGTTGTTGCTGGCCTAAGTGGTAAGTAGTTGAATTTTTTTTCTTATGACGTGCATTTGATTTGATTTGTAATCTGCTGTGGCCACTTTATCTGAAACTCGATGATGTTTTTCGGATGAATGTGAATGGGAAGCTCCAATATTGCTGTTTTATTTCAATGAAATTCCAATCACAAGAGAAAGAACACTTGTTGAAACATTGAACTTTTTTTTTTCCAATTCAGCTGATTCCATGTCATATTCATTCGATTTGATACGTGTCCAAAAAATGCCAATCATTATCGATTAATAGGCATTGACCTCAAATCATCACATATTATATCCACTGTACGCTTTATCAATACTAGCCAAATCTCACAATCGGATGCTCACCGATTTTTGTCTGACCCTACCATTTTCTTCGGTAAATATTATTTATTTAATATAGAACACACGTGTGCTATATCCAAAATGATAAACTATATGATGAAAATGTGACTGCCGAACAAAACAAATTCGAATAGCAAAACAAGAACAAAACAAAAGACGCGTTCAATTTTAAATACTCCGCGTTTATTTATTCATCCAGTAAAACCAAGTCTGGGTGATTTGCATGGATTGTAGCAATATGCTAATAGTAGTTGCTTGGGTAGATATTCAATGACAGACACATTAAATGATTGCCAATGAATCATTGCTTTGAATTGGCATGGACGATTATACCTGTATGATTTACCGGGTACATGATCTGGAATACGTAGTTGAAATAAAAAGAAATCAGTTCCTTCACACTGTGTTTTCAATGAAAGACAATTAGTCACCAAGTTACAAAAGAAGTGACACAGGTGTTGATTACTCTAAGTAGGCCATGTTGTCTCACATTTGAGGTAAAATCTGAAGGATATTCTCACACGAGTTTGAAAATAGCATTTGAACTATAGAAACCGATTCAACTTTCAGAGTTGGTGCACTCACCATTCAGTGTAAGAGGAACTATAGTTAAAAAGCTATTCCTTATCTCATTTTGCGGTGCTTGTTTTTGTTCTAGTCGCTTGAAAAGACGTCCTATTCTAGTTTACAAATTTCAGATAATGGCAAATTTTTTCTATATACCAATCAAAAATATGTTCAATTACAAACGGATTCTCAGATCTCGATTCATTTTTTCATTCACTCACAAAGTTTGTAATTTCCCGCATTCATATTTCAAAAAATGTAAGCGAAAAAAAAATGGTGCAATGCGCGTCGCAATTCGTATATGTTTCGAATGACAGAGAAAAAGTGGTGCACAGAAATATATATTGTATTCTGGCTTGGCTTATTTACCTCTTGCAAATAAAAACCATATGCATTCAAGCTGTAAGAATATATTGATGGAGCTGCAAACGAGAATAGAATTTTGATTACTCGAATTTCTGCTCATATTTCACACGTTGAATGTTGTGCTTTTTGTTACTTTTTACACATAAACTGGTCAAACAGATAAATTAAACATTGGCTCATTGGGCCACATTAAAAATAATCTTGAAAAAGAAAGTCAAATTTTAAAAACTGATTCTAACAGAAAATTTAAACATCAACATTTCATAGTTACATTAAAAGAGAACTTTTCGATTCAAATTAATCCAAATGTCAATACGTAAAGAGTTGAGCAATTTGAAAGAAATACTCGAAGAAAGCATTGAAAAAGAACAACCCGAAATCTTTCTAATAAAGGTGCGATCATTTTTATCACGATTTCAAAACTCACTCAAACGCGAAGAAGTATTCGAACTAAGAGAGCTTGTAGAACAGTTCAAGAGCTCGAATCGAAATGTTGTTGCCACCTATCATGAATTTATCCTGTTTCTTGTCCTCACCGCCTTTGTTGTCGTAGTCTTTGGTGAGATACTTCCACAGCCAAACTACAATTTGATATTATTTCGTTTGAAATCATTGTTAATATTTATTTAATAAGCTCTACGCATTTGTTTTTGTTTCTTTCCAGCATTCTTTGGATACAAACTGTACCGGTCGTTGACGGATCGGCAAAAGAGGCGTGACGAAAAACTCCGAGCCAAAAACGCAAAAAAGAAGAAGTAAACAGCACAATCTAAGGCATAAATCAGAACAGTACCAAAAATCGACTAAAACAATTATGGGAGATCGGCAAGCATCACGAGCGAATGAATCAACAAAACGTTTTATTACTGAATTCCGGAGCAAACATTTTTTTCTTATTCGTCTAATGAAAATTAATTCGCGCTGCCAATGGACAATTACGAATTCCTTTACACAACATTCCGATTAATTAATTCCGAATATTTAATTTCTAAAGAATAATTTCCGTATTAAATTGATATCTTAAAATTGCCCTACTGTTTTTCCTGCTTATTTTTGCAAAATTTTGCTCAAAATTTCCAATTCATTCCATAAAACAATATTAATTATCAACGAATATCACAATCCCAACTTTATATTTAAGAGAATATAAAAAAAAGATGAAAAAATATTTTTTGTATTTATAAATTGTTCTTATTTATAGATAAATATATACACATATATATCCGATGTAAAAAATGGATTTTTTCATTTTGGATTGAAATGTAAAAAAATATAACGCATCAATTGCTTCAATTTGATTATTTCAAAGCTTTTTTTCAATGGGGATGCGCCTGCCAACTGGGGAATATTGTGCGGATTTCGACGTTCGTTTTTCAGCGAGATCTAGCTGAGGCGTTTAACATTTACGACACACCACGAACACTTCGCTCTGATTGATTCTTCAAAGTGGTCTGACTATGTATATGTCCATGGGTTCAATTTGGTAAGAAAAAAAGCAACGACGAACTGTATGGATGCCCATAGAAAGGCGAGCTTAAGCAACGAACCATTTGCAAGTGTCATATTTTTAAAAACACAAAAATGCTGTAATTGTTTAAAATTAACGTTATATACATTTGTAAACGTTCACTGAATTATTTAATGATTTTCGCGCTTAGTTGGCATTTACAATGCTCTAACATGGAAAGCATTATTCAGCCGGCGTCTGCTGTTTTTCAAAGCTGAAACCAACTTTGAAAATGTCAAATTGTTCATCACAATACATCGCCAAAGCCAAACCATATTGAAAAACTTCTTGAAATGCCCCTGTATCCTGTATCCTGTACCCATGAGTAAACAAGAACCGAGGGTACCGACTAAAAAACATGAACCGATATGTACCTTCAACTTACAAAATACGTAAATGTATCGATGAACAACCGAAATAGAATCAAAATGTTCTTTCTCTCTCTCTCTATTAAATTATTATTTATTATTTCGTATGCACGTATACTCACCTCTTTCTTCTCTATTTCTCTTTATGAAACCTCTCTTGTACCACAGTGTTTCTGTGAGTCTGTGAGTTCTGTTCACCAAGCGACGTACGTACTTCTTTTTCGGTTGCTCGTCGATACAGTTGCGAATTTTGTAAGTAATTGTAGGTATATTTCGGTTAGAGTTTTCTTTGTCTGTACTCTCGGTACTTGTTTACTCGTTCCTGTACCCTGTACCCTGTAGCTTGTTCTAAAACAGTCATTGTGAAATAGATATTTAGCAGCAAACTGCTGGATATTTATCTGGCTAAATAACGCATACGTCCACATAATCGAACGCATGCGCACAGTTGTGTGAACACATGCGGCTGCTTGTATCGCTCAAAACGATGTACATAGTGTTACAAATGAAGCGATACAAGCAGCCGCAGCGTCCACACAACTGTGCGCATGCGTTCCATTGTGTGGACGCATGCGTTATTTAGCCAGATAAATATCCAGCAGTTTGCTGCTAAATATCTATTTCACAATGACTGTTCTAAAATGTGAACAATTTTTCATTCATTCCGATGAGATTGAGGACTACTTCTCCTACAATTTTTTTGATTTTCATGGTCAAAATATTTTGTACTGGTTGTTTTATTAAAAACAAAATTCTGAAAGTCTCATAGTGATATGTATGATGTGAAATAAATATACACATTTTTCGCTTCCACCCCGAGAAATTGGGATTAAAAACGAGTCTTATTGCCTTCAATATAACGAGCCTTCTATGCCGAAGAAGCAATGATATTCTGAATGGAAACTCAAATTTTCCGACTGTAAGACGTATTTGAGAAGCTCCGATGTCGTGATTCACCTGGCCAACCCATCCAAATTTTTGTCACTTTCGTGATGCCTCAGTTGCTTCAGACTTTTGTCGCTTGCGGGATAAGAAGTTACCTTTATAAGAGTTTTTTTATTTGAAAGCTTATTTTGTGTATTCGTTTCGTTTATTGTAAACTGCTTACTGAAACATTAAATACCTATATCAATTTTATCTATCACTTACCAGCTACTGATTGTTTATAATTATTTATTTGTTATGGTTCATCTTTGACATTCAAAATGTTTTATTCGCATTTGAAAATTTTTCTAATTTGAATTTCTCATATCTTTTAATCCAGATTTTTCCATCAAATAAAAAATCAAAATATTTTATGTCACTTTTTGAGATATTTGGCCAAATGTGACTACCGACGGCATTTCTTCTGATTTTTTGTCCAAAACACCCAACCAACATTCATCGATCGGATTCCTGCTTCTCATAGCTGGAAATGTGCTGTTTATTATAATATAGACTTGTAACTCTTTAACTCGGGCTTGCGTCACTCGCGTGGACAACAGTCCACTGTGATATTCAGCCAGTTCTTGGTGGTGGAAAAAAATAAATAAATATTCAAAGTATGAGCTCTAATGGATCGGACGTAATCATTGAGGAAACTGATTTTCTATCCCCGAAACGAAAAAGACACCAACAAATATTTGCATAGTCAACTTTTCAACACTTTTATTATCGATTTTTGTGTGAAACAAAATAATTTGTAAATTTTTCTACAAATCAAATATGGACTGAAGTTGGTGAAGAAAATATGAAGATACAAATTGTAACGTAAGTGAACAATAATTGTTTTCCAATTTTATTCTGATGCCGACCCAGATCCACTTCGATTTGCGGGTGAACCAGACTGACTCCTACTGCCACTACGACTGCGCGGTGTACGAGACTTGGAGCGAGATGAACGTGAACCTGGACATTCAATTGAATAAAGAATTGTAAGAACTCGTGTCTCATTCAGAACGGCATTATTATCGAGAACCATATACTTTATGAGGGGCTCAGAGTAAAAACGTTACTTCAGATCTTACCTCCTGCTCTTTACTCTTTTATGGGCCGCCTCATAAGTAAGAGCAGGAGGTAAGATTTGAAGTAACATTTTTACTCTGAACCCCTAATATAAAATATGATGCGATAGAATGTATTTGGAAATGTCTCATCAAGTGAGAAATTAAAAATTACTCACCACTCCGACTTCTTGCAGCAGACCCACTACGACTACGACTGCGGCTACGGCTACGGCTACGGCTTCGGCTACGGCTTCGACTACGACTTTGACTTCGGCTTCGACTACGACTATGGCGTGATGCTGCACTTCCGCTTCGTGAACGGCTACGTGATTTTGAGCCTGCAAATATTGTGTTTCATAAAGAAATGTTTGACTGGTGAAATTTTCAATTCATTATCATTTAAAAGAAATATTTCTTGTAATTGACGAATTCAATAATGGCGTGCGCTTATATTGAGTGGAGAGTATAAAATTACAAGTAACACTTTTTTAGCGGTTCAGAACAATATCAGGACATTTTACAAGTACTGTAAAAGTTTTGCTTGGATTTTTTTTGTTTTCCAATATATTCTTTCGCTATTTTACATCAAACTTTCATTTCCCATGTGAAAACTACAAGAGAAGAATTCATACCACTTCTAGAACGTGCGCTGCCACTGCGAGAACGAGACTGTGATCTTGAGCCAGAGCGGGACCGCGAGCGAGAACGTGAGCGAGAAACCGAACGTGAAGCAGATCGTGAACCAGATCGAGAACGTGAACCTGAAAATAAGTTCAAATTATTCAATAAATATATTTATAAATTAATTGATGGTCGTAGGAAGATCGATCCACTCACCTGATCCACTTCTACTCCTAGAGCGTGCGCTGCCACTGGCTGATCCTGATCTCGAACGTGAGCCTGCAAAGAATTCCGGAATAAGATTGTCAAATATTTGAATCAACCGAAAGCACCTCAAAGCAGTTATGAACTGTCACTTAAGGAATTGAAATCTCAATGAAGTTTAAAATAAAATTCATTGGGGCAGTGCACAAATGTTATTAAAATGTTTGTTCTTCTTTTGCAAGAGATTTATTTGTATTACCCGAACTTCTGCTGCGGCTGCGTGATCGGCGTTCATTTTTATCAGATTCGGATTCGCTGGTGGATATGGTTGCCTTCGACACGATGCGCAATTTCTGTTTGCCTGTAAGTCCTTCGTCCTTTGCTTTGCTTTTGGCTGGTTTCGAACCCTTAGATCCTTTCTTTCTACCCCGCTTTTCTCGTGGACCATCACTTTCACTGCCAGAATGCCGACGTCTGCGTTTATCGCCTTTGCCTTCACGTCGTTTTCTACCTTTAGTTGCCTTTTTGCGTGGTTTTTCACCACCTTCGCCACCTTCACGATTGCCTTGACCTTCGCTGCCGGAATCAGACACATATTCATCACGACGTCCGCGACCAGGACCTTTCTTCTTTTCGGGCGGTGGTTCCGAAAACAGCAGAGCATTCTTCGTTTTCTCCTTGAATTCTTCACGTTTCGCCAACATTTCTTCTTCTGCTTTGCGCCGCTTTTCGGCTTCCAAAAGACGTTCTTCTTCTTGCCGCTTTTTGAATGCAGCACGCTCTTGCTCTTGTTTGTTGCGCAGGTTGCGCTCTTCTTCGTCAATTCGGCGAGCTCGCGATACATGATATTGCGCTTGAGACAGCAGATCTTGGCATTGATTCGCCTCAATGCTTGCCAATGCGATATTGTAACGCTGCTTGTCTCCGTGTACCGAAAGGTAGGTAAAGTATCTGAAAAAGATTCGAACGAAAATAAGACATCAAATTGACTTAATTAAAAGACCGCCGAACCATATTCATTGGCGTTTGTGATAAGAAAAATTGCGATAAATAAAATCGATAAAATTCAAAACATAGAAATGTCTATAGAAAGTATTTATGCAATTGATCGTGATATTAACTTGTGTGCTAGGCCCAATTCATGAACCGCCTGCAAAACGACTTCTAACGTTGATTTCTCATCTTTTAGAATTATCATGGCCAAACGTTGGAGAACAAGGGCAATATTGAACAGCAGCACCTATGAAAGAATGAGTTTAAGTATGAATGAAAAACAAACCACAAACAATGCTCAAACTTACGGTGTCTTGCGGCGCAACTCGTCTGGCTTTCAGCAATGTTGTTTTCGCTTCTTTCAGTTTGCCCGCTCTGAAGTAAGCTCTGGCCAGATATTGCATCACTTCCACATTGTTGTGACGGAAGAATTTCTTCAGACAATTTTCGTACATTTGAATGGCACTAACATATTGTTTCTGTTCCACATAAATATGAGCAATGTTGAGCCACACATCGCTGAACTCGGCCGTTGCTTCACGCACTTGCGCAAATATATCGCGAGCTTCATTGATGCATCCTTTGTGCGCCAGCACCGCTCCAATGCCATTGGTGGCCCAAATATTCTTTGGATCCGTTCGAAGCACTTGCTTGTAAATAGATAGCGCTGACTCTTGATGCTTCTTCTCTCGATCCTTGTCTTTGTTCGGCAAGTGAAGTGTTTGCAGCCAGAAATTGCCGAGAGCAATTAGAGAGTACGCATCTTGTGAAGTGGCCGGATTTTTCAAAATGGTCTCGAAATTCTTTTGTCCCAATGTCCATTGCATCTTAGCCAAATGCAGGTTACCTAGCAGCGAACGCGTGTCCGGGTTTTCTGTGTTAATTTTCAGAGCATCTTTGAAGAAATCAGAAGCTACAAAAATTAAACCTTTGTCACGGGCCATGCAACCCAAACGTAAATAGCAGTCAATATAATTCGGATGCTCTTTGAGAATATCTTTGTACAATTGATCAGCTTTGTCGTAGGCACACATCGCTTCATTTAATCGTCCCAGATTGTATTTCATTGTGACTGAAATCGATTCATAGTATTGTGGATCCTGTTCGGATTCAATCTTTGCACGTTCAATGGCAGCGTCAAGTTTGATTTTGGCTTCGTACAGATTGCCAAGTCGATAGTGCAATGCGGCCACATTATTCAGTATCTCCGGCGGTATGTCTTCGTTGACCTTTTCTTTGAGAATTTGCGTAGCGGTAGCATAGGCAGCCAGTGAGCCTTGCAAGTCGTTCTGCTCGAGAATCTGTGCCAATTCGATCCATGCTTCAACATCGTCCGGGAATTGTTCGGTAACCTTTTTCAGATGCGTTTTTGCAATATCACGCTTCGATTGCGAATTCGAATTGGCATACAATGAACCGAGGATTTTCATGGTTTCATAATTGCCGGGCTGCGCTTTCAACACCTTTTCAAAACATTGCGCAGCATTTTCAGCATCGCCTCTTTGAATGTACATTTGTCCAAGGCCTTTAAATTGAGGAAATGTGTTAAAATGGAGGTTGTATCCGAAATACTAGGTTTTTACTTTGTAACAAACATACCATAGTGGGGTAGCACGAAATTCGATGGCGCAAATTGTGTCGATTGATAGTAATACTGAAACGCTTGATCATAATCGCCTTGCACGTGGAACGAGCGCGCCAACTGGTAGCAACTTTCCGCTCGCATTGCCTCGTTCTCCGTATTGTGAAACGCATGCAAGGCTAAGTGTTGCACTTTTTGATAATCCTTTTTGAAGAAGAAATGATTGGCCAAGTGATTCAGAACCATTGGATTTGTTGAATCAACTGTGTACGCCTTCGACAGCATCTGAACACCCAAACGATTCGCTTCCGGTTGATGCAAATTCAATTTTGATATGGCCAAACCAACCAATGCTCCCACACATTGCGGATCCAGTTCGAGTGCTCGTTCAAATGCCAATCTGGAAATGTGTCAACGAAATATAATGAAATCAAAATTATGCTAAATTATTTGAAATTATTTTAAGCCTAAATCCCACGACTGTATAGCAACTACATATTGTTGAGCAATCAATAATAATAATCATATGAAAAACTGAAAAGATGGAACTTCTAAAAAACAAAACAAAAATAAACAAAATCCAATCACAAACACAATCAATGAAAATTTGTATGAAACGTACCTGGCTTTTTCGTGATTGTTCATTTTGAGAAAGCAATGGCCCATGCCGAGACGTACAGCTGCCGGACAATTTGGATTTGTTCGTAACGCTTTCTTATAAAAGGCCAAAGCACCACGAAAATCTTTTTTATTGAAAGCAATACAAGCTTTGCCCAGCAGCGACGGAATATTCGACGGCGATTGATTCAATACGAAATTGAATTGCGCATCGGCTTGGTCCATTTTATCACCTTCGAGTAAACAGAAGTACGCACGGCCTAACAAGTGGTTCTGATCGTACATAATGATTTTGTCGGCGGTCGTGTACAAATGGGTGGCTTTCATGAACAATTCCCGCTTCTTGTCCTTGGTTTTTTCGCGATTCGCCTCCTGTACATAGTACGCGGCCAGCATATCGTACGCACGCATTTGATCTTTTTCATAGTCACGGTAATCGGTGTTGGCCTCGGTGCGCGCAGCCTCCAGAATTTTGATAAAATCCAGCGTTTTGTTTTGTTTATAATATGCAAGCTGGACAATTCCGGAAGTTCACATATAAATATTTTGGGAAATTATTTTAACTGTTTTTTTGTTAAGTGTATTAGCAAAAATTCTAATCAACTCACCGCAACATTGACCCATGTGTTGATTTGTGAATGCTCTTGCCGCAAAATATTGAGCACTTCATCACCGTCAGGCAATTGTTCTGTATCCAATTCAATTACCTGCAAATCAATTTAAGTGTCAATTAAATGAAATTTATTTTTATTTTGATTGCATTCTGTTTACACACTTACCTCATCCGTATCTCGCAACGGAATTTCAATTGAGCCGGAACTCATTTTTGCCGATATTTGACACTTGCCCACTTAT
Organism: Obolodiplosis robiniae; assembly: GCA_028476595.1. NCBI lineage: Eukaryota > Metazoa > Arthropoda > Insecta > Diptera > Cecidomyiidae > Obolodiplosis > Obolodiplosis robiniae. The sequence continues at coordinate 10,722,542 of CM052017.1, read as the reverse complement.
TTCAATTGAAATATCCAATCATTCGAAAAAATTCATGGAACAGAAATTAAGCTTTCGCAATCAAAATATAGATGCTATGTTATGTTCAATGATTACCAACAACTTTATTTTCCCTTATCACAATATTCTTGTCGTCGTTTTCTTCTTATTACTATTATTTGTGCGAGTATGTCACATCGACTGAAATGCGCTTCATTATACCGATGGACACTACAACCTTTTCATTTCGTTGGCAAATTGTCAAAATCCACGGTTGAACGTTCTGTTTGATGCGTCTCTGCTACTGAAGCGCCCAATCACTTGAACGGTCGGTGTTACAATTACACGTTCACGTTGATGGATTGCCAAGTATGACGACATTGGCAACTCTAAACTGAACGTTTTTCGCAGCAAATTTGATCCGCATAAAATGTGATTGTTAGAATATTTGTGCATTTGCTAAATAGCTAGCTTATGTTTGGGAAAGAAAAAAAAATCTTTTTACGAATATATACATTTTGTTCCAATGGATTAATCTAATTAAAACTATGTTGCTGACTTCCTAAGATTTTGTTTCATTCTGAGAAGATGCGAACGTTTCACAATCAATTTCTGTAGTGCTAAAAAGCGCGGGTATAATTTCAAAAAGAACACATGCATTTCGTTAACACACGAATTATATAAACACATCAATTTCTACACTGCTATAAAGAGATTATAACAATTCAAGATGTTCATATTGAACTCCATTTGATTGAATTGGATGAAGTACTAGTGGTGCTAGGTGTATCCTTGTAACTAATGTGAGTTTCATTGACCTACTCTACATCTGTTCCCTGGGAACTGAAGCCCTTCGAAACCTGCCTTCAATTATGACTAGAAACGCTCTTCCGCAGAATAGCAATCTTTTTGATTTAACATGTTTAATGTTGTTCTATTTTAATAAAATCAGGATTATATGTTTCTGCATTTTGGGCAATTCCCAAAACTTAACAGCCTTCGTAAAGATTACGATAAAATCCAGAATTTCTAATATTATCTTTTCATTTCCTTTACTCCTTCTGGCTCTGGAAAACAACTTTTTCTGTAAAAAAACTACAAACATATTAATATATTTGAATCGTTCGCTTTTAAACCAGATTTTGATCGTTTGAACGAACAATGCTCGTTTGATATGGGTCGATGTGCATCTTCTTCATTCAACCAACGTCCATACACATATTTTGATTCCAATGAGCATTATCATGCTTAAACTGCTGAAATGCGGAAAATAATTTTGCATAAAGCCAAAATAATGCGCGAGATTGACGTAGAATGCCAAGAATGCTGGCGAATTAGAACCAGAAAAATTTTAAATGAATTAAAAAAATTGTGTGGGTAAAAGTATTGCGATCGGTTGAAAAAATTCAAAACACTCGAAAAGAGTTTAAGACAGAAAAAAAAACCTTCGGGTCGAACAATTGGGATCTATTCATTAAATGGACGAACAATTTGTATGGGGACTTTAGTCGTATGTTAAGATCATATTTTATCATTATGAAACTTTCAAAATCTTATTTTCATACAAAAAAAAAATAGTTTCAAGTAATTCCAATGAGATTTAAAACTACCTCCCCTACAAACTTTTCGTTTTGTACTGGGGATAGTCCTAATTTTCATCCGACTGAATTTTAAATTTGAACAACCTTATTTTTGTGTTAGAAAATATGTGAAATAATTTTAGTTCTCTGAGCTAAAACGAAAAATTTGTATGGGGACTATTTTTATTCCATATCATTATAAAACTTTCAGATTCATTTTTTATGGAAAATAGTGGGTCAAATCAAATTTCAAAACATTGATATAAGATTTCCGACATTCTCACCTCCAAATTTCTTCGATTTTCAGAAGTAAAATAAATATTTTTTACGGGAAGTAATCCTAATTCTCATCGGAATGTCTTGAAACTTTGTGCAACTGACATTTCTCATAATAGCAGATCCAGGATAATATAAATAAAAAAATTTAGTTAGTTTTGTATGAAGTTTTCAATGGATGTGTTGTATTGCTCCCTATTGAACTTTCAATAAAACAGGGTCGAAATGGAATATTTGTATGGAAATTATGTTCTTAGATCGAAACAGTTAAAGTGCTATATTCAACGTAAATTTCAAGTGAATTTAAATTGCTCAATGTAATAAGAATCAAGTTGGAAATGAATGAATCGGTGGGAAGAACACTCATCTTCAGATAAGATAGAAAAAATATTGATACTGGAACTATTTGAGAGAAATAATGCGTCAAGCTAATTTTGGAAATAATGCTGGAACAAGAATTCATTCGAAATAAAAGTGAAACTTCGAGTTCAAAATATTTCAAAGTGTAACACCGAATGAGACATTTATTCAAACTAAGTCGATCTCCATTGCATTACAAAATATCTCAATTTCAACGTTTCACTCAAAAATATTTTGATTTCATGTTACACTGTTGAACATTGGGTGGAAGATGTGTCACTGCTACACTTTACAAATTTTCGATGTTGCATTTCGTTTCGATTTTGGTGTTACACTATGAAATTTTTTCAATTTTTTGTTGCATTTCTATATGTTGTGAATACAGGTCTCACTTTCATTCTCGGACATTCATTTACATATAGTTTATGTTTCAGAATTATTGTATTTCCATCTTTTGTGGGTGCAATATTATTTCAATCTTCATGAATTATTTGATTCTAATAGGAAGGTAAGTTTTCTTTCCAATTATTCAAATACCACCATTCTGAGGCAAAATCTTCAAATTGTCGCTCTCTCTCTTCCGATACTATAGGAAAATATGTATTTGAGAAAAAAAAGTTGTGCTGTTTTTTATTTTACTACAAGAATCTCTATTTTCACGAGTTTTTGTTATGTTTTCCAATAATATATTGGCAAAAAAAAAACATTTTCAGTTATAGAATTTTTGATACAGTTTCCATTCATATAAATTATTTTCTGTGAACGAAGTGAAATCCATTAAATATAATACAAAAAAGTTGTCTACCTATTGACATCACAAGTTTTTTCGTTGTTTCTTTCAAAACGCGTAATGAAGCCGAAGACTGAAATTTGTGTTGGCGAAAAGAATTTCGAAATGTACTCACTTCATCATCAGCATCATGATTAAAGATTTAAAATGTATTATGCAAATGCGATTAGAACAAACGAGGTTATTGGTTTCCTTTCGCGCTTAGGAAGAAAAAACGAAACCATTTGTGAAATCAATGAGGTGAAAACATTCGTACAAATAAAATGAATAAAGTATTAATTTGTTCTTAAAAGTTAAAATCCAGTTTTATTTTCAAATGCGTTGACATTTTTTTGTGTTCTACACACTGCTATATGCGTGCATATTTTGACAGTTGCCCATAGACCTAATGTGTACCGCACCAGCTTATGTATTTACTGAGTGCGTGCACATGCACATTTGCATATAATTTTGACATTATCGAAAAATGATTTCGAAATAAACACCAACCGTCACTAATGTTAAAATTCTAGGCAAATGTACGCGCACAATGTTTTCAGAAATCCTTTTCTCTGTAAAAGTCAGAATTCTCTTAGATTCTCATGCACACACATGAAATAGTATCCTGCTGCCAGTATACTACAAACTGTAATATGTACTATAGTGAATAGTAGCTCTACCTATTAGCTACTCGGATGAAAATACCTTCTCAAAACAGTGATCTAATCCAATTAAAGAGTATTTTCCATCAAATATCAAATTGTGATGCAACAATGAAAGTGTTTTTAGTAACAGAAACGTGGATCATGAACTAAAAATAAACAGCTAGCAACACTGCAAAAATTTCTTTTTCTTTGGGGTCCATTTTTTAAATAACGAAAAAAATATAAAAACGTTGGTTTAGTTTTCGAGATAATTGGGTGAATGTGTCTGGGAATTTACAAATGCGAGTTCCGGGTAAAGAATTTATTTTGGATTACATTTTTAAGCTGTCAAAATAGGCCCCGTTTAGGTTGGTTGATATCCAACTCATAAGATTTTTCTGTACATATGTCTCAAGGGGTTTCAAACGGTATCGGATACCTCACTTTCACCGCTCGGAACTCTGGAATCAGAATCTCCATGTCGAATACATGCTGTATAAATATTTAGATCTGTCAACGGACAAAACATTTTCGAATTGTTCGTCCGTTCGTTCGAGAAAAATAATAATACGTGACCAACCGTTCGTGCGAATATAAATAAAAAAAAAAAAATTTGTCCGACCCTTTGTCCGAAAAATAATGAATGTGCGAAGTGTGCATCTGAAATGACCGAAAAAGTTCGAATGGCCGAAAATGTTCGAATGTCCGAGTTTAAAAATGACATTATACTATATAAAACGTTGAGATTTTATATATAATAAAAATATCCAATCTAAAGCTGAAGACGAAATATACGGAGTTCATGAACCGACCTACGTCACACAATGCCAAACCATGAAGTCTGTCAAGTATACATTGTAATTAAATATTAATTTAGGGCATTCAAACATTTTCGGTCATTTCGGACGCACACTTCGCACATTCATTATTTTTCGGACGAACGGTCGGACAAAAAAAAAATTTAAATTCATTTTCGCACGAACAGTCGGACAGAATTGAATATTTTTTTTTTTTCGATCGGTCGAACTGACGTGATATACACAGGCATGTGACTTTTTCACTAGGGGTGCTTGGGTCACTCGCGTGAGCTACCGTCAATTGTGATAAAAGAACTAGCACATATTTTTGCATTTTTTAAATCGAAATTAAATTTCACTCTTTTATTAATGTTCTGCAAGAAACGAAATTGAATGCATTTTAGAATAAATGACTGGGAATAAAAATTGTTCATTTCATTGCATTATTTCTGCTAAATACAAAATATATTTAATCCCAGTTTGTGCGTTATGTGTTTTGAGCGAAGTTGTTATAAATGTTTAAACAAACAACTTAAGAGTATGACTTGACTAACATACATATCCTGATATAATAAATATTGCACTTTGAAAAATGAATTTTCAAATTTTCCATACTGAATGACTGAGAATGAATTTTAAGTCATTTGCACATTCATGGGTCATACAATTGTTCACAACAATCTTCGAGCAAATAACGAAATTTAACAATTTAATAAAACATGACAATCCATTGATTCATCAGTAAGCATTTGTTTTCTTAATGGTGTAAAAAAAAATGTGGGAAATCTTGTTTATCGAATCCTATCAGAATTGGGAGCAGTTCAAAAATGTGTTGATTTCACCGCTCAAGTGTTGTTCCTTTGTTCACCCGCATTAGATTCCTTTGTGCTCAGAAAATCGTTCGCCGCACCACCGCTGATCCTTACTCAATGATACGGCAGAATAATGTGTTGTTGTTACTATTATTGTGTATATTACTGCTGTCGGAGTGCGTTATGAAATGGGAATAATTGGCTCGTTGTTGTTCATAGCTTTCGCCTGATATCCTAGTGCGTTTCACGTTTTCGGTTTCTCTTCTACGCTCCTCTTCTTGCCCCTTCATACGTTCTTATTATTATTTCCATATGACATGAATGCAATGAGACCGTTTGTGCTGCCGTTTGTGTGCACGTTTCTATCGGCTTGTATGCTGTCTTCGAAACGAACTAAACATCATTCTCACAAGGAGTAACACTCTTACTTCATTCAAATGTTATTCTGATTTAGAGTTTCAGACCAAAAATAGCCGTTGAATATCTTATTGAATGAAAGAATTTAGTATTTAAATTCCTAAACGAAGAAGTGAAAAACCCATTTTTTTAATTAAATTATATTATTTGATTGAATGTTAGTACACTTTCTAGAAATGGAGCAGTTTTAAATCAAGAGTGGCTCAACATTTCAACTGAATTTTCTCTGAAGCCACCGATACAAAGTAATTAATTTATCAAATTTAAAATGAGTTCATCATGGAGAAATTCAGTGCAATTGTCATTGCAATACCCCTAAGCGTCATGCCGCTCAGTATGACTCTGTGCACAATGTATTTGCCGTGTTGATGGACGCGTTCGTCTGAATGCGCGCTGTGCTGTGCTGCGCTCTTTCCATGCACACGTTTCAGCCAAAGACTGTGCGGACAGTATGTGCCGCACGCCGTGTGTTTATGTTTGGAATCGAGAGAGAATCACACTGTGGATATGCTTGTATCAAAGAGTGTGTGCGGCTGATGATGTGACTGAAGAGGCACTGTGCCAACAAATTCAATTCATTCATTTTAGTCGGTATTATGCGTTCTGATCGTCATCACGTCGGTTATTTTTGATGGTTCAATCTACGCGCAAGACTTTTTCGTATTTTCGAGAACACATATTATCTTCCGTTGATAAACGGCATTTAATCGGTTTGTCCATGTAAATTGTATATTACAAATATATTGTGTGTGCTAAGATTTGCAAAATTACCAACAACGTATTTGTTGTGCATGAGATTTCACATTCGCTTGTTAATTGAATTTTAAATCCGTGCTAGTCGATAAGACAACGAAGCGATTGTATTTATTAAACAAAATAGAGGCTTTGACTTTGGACTGATAAATTTACATTTCTGAACGGCAAAGGATTACATTTTGAATTGGTGAGCGAAAGGACAGCCGTGTGGCAGAGCTCACAAAAAAATTCGATATTGAAATTGTTGTTTTTTGAAATGCACAGAAAAGCCGCTAATTTAATTTGCATGTGCAACAAAAAAAAAACTAAGTGAATTCAAAGTGTATCAGCTGAACCACGACACACAAAAGCAAATTTCTTGTGGAAATTGGCATGTTCTTTGTGGACAGAGAGAGAGAGAGAGAGAGAGAGAAAGAGAGAGAGAATTCTAGGTTTTAAGAAAGTTTTTCGGTAGGAAATTTGATCAGGTGAATATCGCAGATAGACAAACCGTTCAGACAAAACAGCACGCTATACAAAACAGTGAAAACACATCGAATACTTCTGTTCAGACCAAGATTATCATCGGTTGCATATTCGCACCGATTTGAATTGATAGTTTCAAAACCGAAATACTTATGCGAGTGAGTGAATAGTACAGACAGCATTGCGTCAACATTCAGAATACAAGTATTTTGCGGTTAAAATGTAAACGTGAATTCCGCGATTGATGAAGACCAACAGATTCTGTGTTGCAGTTTGAGAATTCCAAACCGCAATATTTGCTCAATAATAATAATTCTAACTAAATGCGGCTTAGCGGAATACTGATTACATTCACATTGACCCTTGCATTCGACGGAAATGCCAAATCCGATATCTATGTAGAACAGTAACAGGAATAATAACCACAAAATTACATGAAAAAAATTGGAATATATTATAGTAATTTTGAGTTCAGAGAATTCAAAAGGAAGACGAATTGCAAACTGAATTGCGGCGTATTGAATAATAGCATATTGATAAAGCATTTACTGCGGCCGAATATCAATAATTCATAAATAATTGCAGTTGTTTGTGTATTCTCTCAGTGCAAAAAAAAAAACGAACGGGAGTAAATAGATAGACAGCGTACAAACAAAAGCGAATCACATTTGCCGATATTTACATATTTTCCCAATAAATTTCCAGTCTCGCTGCATTTCGAGATTGTATGAGATAGAGACTGCGAGTGAAGAGCTGTAGCATAATTGATTAAAGAACGAAAGGCATCGACAGCTTTCACAATTGTTTCGAGTCCATCGCTGCAATATTGATATGTGAATGATAAGAGTTTGTGAATTGTTGAGAGTGAAATTAGTACAGCATTTAACAAGGCTCAAAGTAAAATTATAGGTCGGTGGTGGAACCAAATAAAACAGAAAAGGGCAGTTGAGAGGCAAACAAAACAAAGTTTGAAAAATAGTTACAATTTCTTTATTTTTTTCTATTGTGCGTGTGCACTATGCAAAATCAATAAACAGCAATCATTTATTGTATATCCTGAGAGTGCTCAAGAAACGACTTAATTGCAAAGGAAAAACCAAACAACAAAGTTTTAAAATGATAAAGACGAATTTGGATATTTAGTGGACAGTTACGCAATCCGCACCTTATAATAAATTCAGGTAAAACTTACACCATAAAACATTTTAAAAACTTCATTCTTTATTATGAGTTAAGAATAGTTGAGCATTTCTAATGGGCTTTTGATATTAGTTAATATATTAAAATTTGTGAATATGTAAGAGTTTATTGCATTTACGATTAAACTCAATGCATTAAATTGTTCCGATAAATTTTTGCATTGAATTTCTCAAAAAATAACGATAGGACATCGGAATCCATAAATATTGATACGTAATTGATATAAACACTATTAAATAAATACAAGCAAACAAAAATGTTTGCAGCAAATACTCGGTTTTTAGAATCCATACATTTATCACAATGGTTTAAGTTTTCCTGTTGATAATTCGGTGAAATTGATAGAGAGAATTTACTAAACATTTTTGTTTGTTGGTTTTTTTTTGAAAAATTGCTATTCCAAAACAAATTTTACTGTGTAATATTGCACATATGATTATGTGTAGTGTTGATTAAGGCAATAAATTTGGATGGCTGTGCTTGACAGCAAGATTTCCGTGCAATATGCAGCACTTTTAAACGAATCTCTTTGGATAGCTGGTTGATATCAATTGAATGCCTGAGAATAAACATGTCTCGAATATTCTCGATATACAAGAGTGAAACTTACAAAACAAATCTTCATAATTGCAACTGTTTTTTTTATTTTATTTTGGAAAGAGTGAAACATTTGGAAAAACACTGACACCCGTCTTCGAAAAAATTGTCGATCTACTCAATGCCAATAAGTTTGCAAAGAAACACATCCGTTATCTCTTATCAGTAATGTGCAAATCGAAAAAATGTTATTGTTCTACCACAAAAACAAATTAATGTTTTAGTGTTAAATTCAATGTGATTTTTTAAACTTGTAGCTCTTACTTAAACTCTGAACTGAAACTTTAAATATACGGCAAAAAATCTGAAAAGTGTGCCACGTATGAGTGCGATCCGAGATATAGAGTGGCAGCTGATTGAAATTCGCTTATAGTTCAATTGAATTATTGGGAGATTGGAACGATTGAACAAACAATGCTCTTGCATTTTCGCTGCCAAGATCAATCGAGTGTGTTTTGTTCGGTGCGAACGGAAGCACCTTGGATTTTTAAAAAGGAATTATTTGTGTGTACTGTATACCGATGAATATATCAGTTCCGCGACCAAGCATTTTAAATAAATCCATTTGCCTAAACATAAATTCTGTAAAATTTGCAGCCAAAGCAACAAATAACCCTGCACGAAACCATAACGTACAATAATTGTTTCCGTATTTCTTGCAATGGCAGGCACTGGGGCCGGATTGCTTCGGTGTATGTTGTGTTCAATTCGGTTCAGTTCGGTCAATGGTTCTCTGGTTCGACATACATAGAGTCAAATTGCCCATCGATTTTCTTGTCGACTTTTGCCTCGATACTAAACACACCATCTCTCTCTATATTCGATATACTCGAAACATCAACTACAAAAAGCGGCTCCTTTTCCTAATGTGACTATAACATTGTCGTATCCACATTTAACGTTCTTGTGGCCTCTTATCGGTCATCGCAATTTGTAGAATTTTTCTCCAGGAGCATGAAAGTATTTGCACATCGATTTATATTCGCCATATTCACCATTTATTTGTCGCATTCGCTTTTGAACATATTTACAATGTTCAACATATTTGCCAAATATTCGCCGTATTTGTCACATTGATTGTGTATTGATCTTGTCTATTATTTGCACATGTGAATGAACGCGGCACATACAACGAATATTTGGAGAATGTGACAACATTTTTTTCAGATGAATACATTAAAATGACACATATCCGCGCGTTCATTTGCAAAATTCACAGATATTTGTTGTTTGATGAAAACACGTGAAATATAAGTGAAGGGACAGTTCTATTTCCATAATGCTCTGTAGGTCTGAGCCCCTAGATTTTTCGCATTTGATTCTTGTTGATTTTCACATAATTGCACATTCAGCCTAGTCCAAACGGTCCTTGCCAATCTTAACCCGTGTCATACTTCTTCACCATGGCGTTTCAGTATGAATTGTTGATGGTGCAGCGATTTAAATTCGATATTTTTATTTTTACACCGTTTATTTGAAAGCTTTCAGCTAATGGAACTCATTAATTGATACCTCAATTAATCTCGCAAAAAGTCAAATTGCTGAAGCCGAACAATAAAAACTTGGCAAAGCTTTCAACCGACTCATGGCAACTGTGCACGTGTGCGAGGAAAATTGCTTTTTTCTGGTCGGAGCAAGAGATATATTTATGAATATCGGAGGTCTTAACAGGAAATTCGTATGAGTTTTTCATTCGAAATGTTTTTACACCAATGCTGTATTCGTGCATTTGAACCGGGCAAATTGTTCATGAATGTGACCGATCCGAATCAACGGAATGTTTCAATTATTTGGCACTGTCATCATTTATTAACTTTTGCAATGTCCATGCAAAGACTTGGAGACAGGCACGCCGGTACGGAACAAAGGCAAAATGTATTTCATACGATCACCCAAATGATATTTTCTACATTTTTCTTCCAATAATCGAATTATTATTTTTTCATACAATTACTTCGCGCCCACTTTGACCAGTCGATGAAATGACATCATCGCATTGCCCAAAGTTTTACACACACGTTTGTCCGTCGAATGTATGTGTGCGGCCACTTCGTTGCTGTTTTCGTCGCCACTGTAAATGGATAGCCACATTTCTGTGCGGCCAATGATAAGATATTTTGCGTTCGATCCAAAGTCACATGAATATCTAATCATAAATAGCTTAAATCTCATAACGTGCCCAATAAATTTGCTGCCAAATAAATAAATACGACAGAGCATTCGTTTCTGCCATTGCCGAATTGATTGTGTGCTGTGTTGGCATTTCAGTTTTCACGTTTCGTACTTTGTGGCGACATCGAAATGAGAAAAATATGAAGCCACCAAATCAAATCTATCTTATAAAATAGTGAATCTCTCTCTCCCTCTTGATGTGTTTTCAGGAGAAATCATTTGCCGTGAACATTTTTCGCTGGTACACAACACAATCTGCTACACAACAAAAGCTGCTATTTGACATCACTTGGAATTTTTTTTTGATCGCATGATTAAGCAAATTTTATTAAAAAAAATGATAAACATTCGCTCTCATTTTTGCTTATTATATTATAACACGCATATTTTCCAACATCGCTTCGGCGACAAAAAGGGAATCAATTCGTGACGGCTCTTTCTCAATCCACCTCCCAACTTGAATTACTATCAGAGTCACCCACATCGCAATGATGTTGAAACGACAAGGAAAATAGTTTGGCATGCATACACGCGAGAATTACTTCACTCATGACTTGCTTCATCTGTCCGGAACACCTCTTAATTTCGATGCACAATTTAAGAATCTCGTCTTTAATTATACATTTTTCTGGTGTATTTCGTTTTTTTAAGTGTCTGCGTTTCGCATCACCTGAATTTGCATTAGTTCAAAATAATCCAAATGGATGATTTCTCACGAATACGACACAAGTGCAAGAACCATTTTTCACTCGAGCACTTCTCTTCATTTCAATTAAAAAGTTTCATCCTGTTTTTAGAAGTTGTATCGAATTGCAACTCGACAAAAAAATTGCAGAGGATTCACTTGGCCCAGCGAATGATGATTCTCATTTAAATCTGCCCGATAATTACCCATCGTATTTCATCACATCGGAAAGACAAAAAAATATTGAATGCCCATGTCTCAAAATCGAATTAATTTCACGAAATAGATAAAAACGATCGATAATAAATACAATCAGCACAACTACGTTAAGTAGATATTTAGCCATGCATTTTTTGTATGATTTCACGATGTGGTGCAGACGATTTGCAGTTTTTTTTTTGCAATTTTATTAGCGATTTCATCGACAAGCTAACAACAACAGCAAGAATAAAAAATAAACTATGGAATAAAAGACGGTTTTTGCACTCATTGAAAGTCGAACACATTGAGTGTTGTTGTTGTTTTTCGCTTCATTAGCATATAAAAGTTTTTTAAGCGCTTGTGTGAGTTTGTGTTGCTCGTTAATTGGTTTCGAGAACGGCAGGAAAAGGCTAAGCAAATTGTATATTGCCAGTTGAGCGCAGCCCAGATGCGATGAACTATAATCGTGCAAAATATTCTAATCTAGTTGTTAGAAGCAAATAACCACACATTGCAACAACCAAAACAGCAATCGAAAGGAAAGGAACAATGCTACGATACATACAATCGAAAAAAGCCTGCACACTCACAGACTCACACACACACACACACACACATGCTGCCAATTGGGATATATCTTTTTATCCCGATTCCATTGCATATAATATTATGGATTATAGCTTGGCACGCTGAGCGAATGCTTTGTCGACTATAAAAACATACTAACTGGTGAATAACAAAACAGCAGCAGCACACAAAAATGACCAACGAATGGACTTTTGCGAATGCAAATGAGCAGCATCCAATAATTCGCATTGAATGCAATGGCCATTCGGATCAGTTGAACATTAATGTTATCGTTATTTTCATCTGCCCGTTTACCACTATTTTATCTCCATTTCTTTTTCGATTTTAATTGAATTCGCTTCGGAAATTTCTTCATTTGCTAATTTCAATTCGTTGTCCACGTTCAAAATAGCACAATAAAACCAGCTCTGATTGAGTTATCATTCAGCGGTATGGCTCGCTCTTGCCCGATCATGTCTTTTCTTTCGTTTGCCACATATATTTATTAATATTAAATGACTTAAGCATCGAAATAAAAAGCGTAAATAAATAATATTCACTGAATCACTATAAACATTTGTTTCCTTTTTGATTTCCAGGTGATGTCGTTGAACTGAAAAAGTGGAAATGAGAATCCATTGAAATCTGTGAAAATAAAAGTTTTACCGAAAATTTGCCGAAAATCACTAAAATACGATACCGTACGGAAACGAGAAGCAATTACATGTTTTCATGCCAGAGATTCTGTGCAAAGGAAATCGAAACAAAATAATTTCAATGAAAAAAGAATAATGAAAAAATAGTGTGTTGAAAAAGAGCATTTCGACTTTCATCAAAAGAGCCACAAATCCATTCCAAAGGTGAGTGTTTTACGAAAAATAAAAAATCCATTTTCCTAATGTACAAATGTCCGGTCCATTAATGCCGAATGCAAACATCTCGAATGCTCTTCGGAACGGAAAGTATATATTGCGAACATAATCAACAAAGGTCCTTGCCTCCACTTCCATTTTTTTTTTTGTTGAGAAAATCCAAATTAAATCAAACTAACGCCAAATCCACATAGAAAATCACCAGATTTACGCACATCTTTCGTTTGTAATGTATTCGAAATTCGGCTTAGTTGCTGCTTTTGGAAAACACATCGAACGTCTTCAATGTGAACGGCATCTATAGTTATGCGGTTTCGTTACTGCTTCTGCATTAATGCGTTCTCTCTCTCTCACTCTCACTCTCACTCTCACTTTTTCTAGCTATATAATGTATCTATATAATTTTCATCAATTGAATTTGCGTATTTTCTAAGACACGATGCACACATAAGAACCGATTAGATGCCACAAAATGTCAAAGCAACAGCAACCAACTAGCGACACGCTCACACCGAATGAAGTGTTGCAAAAACCTAATCGCACACAAACACTTCTTTGAGTGCAGGGATGAAATGAAAAATGCACCCAAAAAACAACGACGCGAAATAAACATGAAATTTTGCTCCAACTAGCTTGATCGGGAGCGCGGGGTTGTTCGTTTTATGTTGTACTGTATGTGTCTGTGTATATGCTTCGTGATGATATAATTCGGCAGTTCGGTAAGAGACATGAAGATCGCTACACTTTCGAAGCATAACTAGCACACAGACACAATCACGTAATTTTCTCAACAATTCTCTCATGTATATGCAAACGCGGTTCTTTTCATTCGTCCTGGCAACTTGCAGCTTCATACTCTCTAGAATATCGTTATCATCACTATATGCATCTTACGGGCAATGCGAATGCGGGGGTTTCGCTTCACAGTCAAAGAGTTGGTGTGTGTTTGAACGGTTGTACTTTATATTAAAGCATATTTTAAGCGCACGAAACGTGTCACAATTTCTGAGGGAAAGAGAGCGATAGCAAACGGGTGTGTATTCAACGTTTTCTTTTGCTTTTGTCGCTTTCTTAACTGTCTCAACGAACTGAACTAAGTTTTAAATCCATGCGTCACACCGGGATTTATCAAAACCTAATACCCTCAAACATTTTTAATACCAAAACACGTTGGCAGACTTGATTCAACCCAAAAAGCTTCAGCTCTCGCTGTTGTGTTTTTTCTGTTTTGCCTTTTCATTACTCGCTATTTCACGTTTTACTTCATTCGTTTGGCATTTTGGAATTGGCTTGGGTTTTTCTCGACGGCGGCGATGGCAATGGCGTTGCTTGCTGCTGAATGCTGTTTTCATTCTGCTACTGCTACTGTCGTTGCTGCGGATGCTTGCCGGTTTTTCCGTACTTCAGGAATACATTGAATATGTCAGATGCGGGTCTTAACTTTATCTGTACGCCATCATGTTCAAGCTAATAATACAATGCACCACCGATATTTACAGATATCTTCCGGATTGTTTGACTGCCTCAGACTGCATACAAATATAGTGTGTTCGTCGAGTGCATTACGCGTATTCTTGTTCACAATTTCTCGTTCTCATTCGCTTCCGTTCCATAAATCCGAGTTCGGTACAAATTAATACACACTCACACTTGGAACAGTATAAATAACGCTCACAAGAAACAACCGCATTCAAAGTTGTATTTTGTAAATCAGCGATGAACGTGTAGGATTTAACGACTGTTTACTCACCGTTTTAATAAAAAAACCAATCGTAAAATGTCGAAATGAAAAAAGCAAACAGCAACGAAAGCCGTCGAACAGGACTTAATTTGTCAACAAGTTTATACAAACAAAATAAAATATATTTTTGCATACTTTTTTTCTTGTCACCCCCTGACTAGCGTTGCTATATTTTGATTAATTTTCTATGCTTTCATAATGCAAAAGCATGACTACCGACCACTATTTCCATACAATTATGCGATAAAAACAAGCTTGCCCTATTCAGTTTTCACTCGACGTTTTTTGTGTTGGTGACCATTTCCATTTTAGTTGTGGAAATGATTTCTCAATACAGAGCATACAGTCAATAAGGTTGGAAGTCACATAAAATGCTATTCAAGCGAATAAGTCATATAAATCTATGGTGCAAAGCGGCCGTTAAAAGAACGGCAAAAAAAACGCCAAACCAAGGAGTCAATGGAAAATAGATGGGAGCGAAAACGAAAATCAAACTAACTGGATTACGCACAATGTAAAATATGACGGCAGGGAATTGTGAAAGTTACGAGTTTTTACCACCGTTCCACTAGTAACACCGGCATCAATCCGCCATTCGACTACTTTGGCTCAGCGACAAAATACAAAAAAAAGAGGGACAGAAAAAGCAGCAACACCAGGATCTACGAACCACATAGTTTTATTATTATTATTATTATATGTTGAATGTTCGGTCTCACTTTATCCCCGATTCGAGTTGATTTTCTCCTTGACTGCATTAAATTCATTTCAATGCGTTGGTGTGTACGTTTTCCGTGTGTTTCTAAGCATTGTGTACATTCTCTCGGTCGCCTTCTTCGTTCTGGATGCCATATGAAAGTGGTAAAATGCATTTCTTCAACAACATTTTCACATTTTATTATTTTTATATATCGTTAGTTTTTCCTTATTCCTTTGAATTTGCCTGCCACATAGTGTGGCTCGCCTGAGCGAAAAACACATACACATCATTTTTGACAAGATTTATGAGTGTACAATAGCAACTGCATACCGATTATGATTCGAAATGATATCTCAGCCTGAAAATTTTTGATTTATTCTCTTTTCTACAATTTTTTTTCTACAAAAAAGAGCATATATGAATATATGGAATAAAAATCACCGTGATTTGTATGCAGACAAATGGTTGGCTCGACTTACATTTTCAAGAGTAGTATGCTATACATCGATTCCGCTCGATACGTATAAAAGCTCAATTTTTAAATGCATTTTTATCCACACGTTCACAAACACGCGCACTTACTCACACACGCATTTCATTTTTTGCCATAAACTACATTGTATTTAACATTGTATCAATCACTATTTTGGCCCCTTTTTGGGGTCCCAAGAGCAAAAAACTATTTCACATAGTTTGCAATCGGGATTTATGGAATGATTGCTCGTTTCTTTTATGAGTGCTTAAATGAAATCAAATTTTGGTAATACGATGAAATCTTTACTCTCTGAAAATGTTGATAGGATGATAAGATTCTTTTAAACGCACTTGATTTGAATATCGCATTCAATATGCGTGTCTTAAAGGAATATATATTTTGTATGTGAATGTATGCACGCCGCATCACCTGATCGATACGCATCTCTACCGCATTTTCTAACTACTGTGTCCTTTTTATTGGCCATAAATGTTTAGTTTGCTTCATTTCATCTCATTAGCGGCAGGAGCCCGTGTAAATTGTTGTTTCGCTTGTTTCCTGTTTGATTTACAGTTCGATGTCTAACTTTTTGCAGCCCATTTCAGTGAATTAGTGAAAAAAAAGATTGCCCCAAACGGAGAGCCAGAGCCAGAACCAGGGCCAGGGCCAGAGACAAAGGCAGAGTGGAAGTGGGAGAGGAAGAGGGAGAGGAATAGGAAGAGGAGGAGGGAGAAGAAGAGGTAGGCAAGTGCTAGTTAATGGACACTCCGCGGTGTTGTTATGAAAATGCCATAAAAATTGATTAACAATCTCATAAATTTAATCGATGTGAATGCAGAAAAGAAGTCAATTGCTGCTGATGCTGTATCTGGTATTTGTGAAGTTTGATGCTTTTGCATATGGTCGACAAGTCAATTGCAACCGGTGTTTTGTTTTTATTATCGATGTGAAATGCAATTTACCGCCAACAGCATCAACCACATTCAAATGCTATTTGCCGCTGGATTTTACCGAACTATCATTCACATCATTGCACTTATTCTCAATCACTTGCTCGTCATGTGAGATGCGCGACAAACAAATACATAGAGAAAGAGAGAGCGACCGAGAGACAACAAATTCTTGCATTTTGCGCATTCAAATGCATTTTACGATTTGCATATCATAGAAACCAAAACCATCTAGCCAGTATCGTTTCATGCATCATTTTATAGTTGTGCATTTTATGGGCAAATGAAAAATTGTGATGCAAAGGAAAGACAGGGAGGATGTACAGAAGAGAAGGAGAAGAAGAGTGTGCAACTGTGTGTATATGTACGCTTTGCTATTCGATGCTGTCGATTCTTTATCGTTGTTATTTCAAGTGAAAAACATAAATAACCGGCAAAATGAGTGGATTCGAATGACTAATAAAAATCAGAGATTGTCGTATAAAAATATACCGAATTTGGTAGATTTTTATGGACGATACTCAGGGTGAAGCAAGATAGATAGAGAGAGAGAGAGAGAGAGAGAGAGAGAGAGAGAGAGAGAGAGAGAGAGAGAGAGAGAGAGAGAGGTAAAGAGAAAGAGCGACTTAAAAATTCAAAAAAAGATGCCAAGAGATGTAGGTTTAATGAGGTAAAGGCTCTCAATGACATGAATATTTCGCGGTGGACAGATGCAACAATTGACGTGAGAGATAGAGATAGGGAAGGAGAGCGCGCGTTTTTCGAACAGACCGAGAACAAATAAGCACTGGTCGACGGTCAAATTGAATGGTTAATTCAAGCACATTGTGTATATGTTTTTTCTAAATATATACAATATTTAAGCGATTTAAAATTACAATTAAATATAAACTGATTATGAGATATGCGTGTCGAGGTGCACGCTCTTGCCACGCGGCACATTCAAAACAAATCCAAATTTGTGTGCACCTTTTGATTTATGGCCGAGTGTCATTTCAATAAACTTGAATTCATTTAATATTTCACTCTTAAAATGTGTTCCATCGGGAAAAACTTTTACGGAGCGCGAGCACACGCACAAACTTGACACAATGTTTATTTGTTTTATGCTATTGTGCGGTTGCTTCGACTGACACGGATAAATTGCCCGTCTGGTTACGGAATATGTGTGCTGGGGCTCGCGTATGCAAAAATCGTAAGATGATTTATAATTGGAACATGTTTACTTTGCATTGCAGTCTAATAAGTGGCTGAAATTCATTGCTCGCTCTCTCTCTCTCTCTCTCTCTTTCTCTCTCCATTGCCGCTTTCAATTCCTCCCTCGCTCTCGCCTGCTCGTTCTTATGCACATTTCTCTGGATGTGTGTGCCCTGTACGGAGCCCACTAAACTTTATCATTTCACAAGCAAATCCGATTACATTTAATGCACGATGAATGGTTTTCGACAATTATTAATGTAGTCTTTGTCTTCTTATGCATCATAGTATTTGCCATAATTTATCTTGCGATGTGATCTAGAATCGCAAGCCAACAACGCCGACATTTTCCATGCTTATTTCGATTCTTCTTTTTGTGCTATTATCATCATTATTACTGTTATTATTCTGCGACAGCACTTTTCGTCGACTGGGAATGTTGTCATCAAAATCAGTCTCCGGTGCAGTACGAGATGGAGAGTGGCGAAGGAAGTTTTCCATTAAATGACATTAACCAAACGACAATGTGGCGAAAAACTCACACACACACATAAATTCCACCGAAGCGAAGAGACATACAGAGCAAGTATTTGGCAAGGGAAAAAAAATAACTGCACATGAAAAGCGTTTAAACCCAATTACTGTTTTATTAACTAAAAAAGCGAACAAGTGTTATGAAAAATGTAATAAAAACAATTACCTACGGGCGGCGAAAATATATTTGAAAGAACGACAGAAAAAAATGCCAATGAATTGACTGCATTCGCAACTGCTAACTTTTCTGTGCCTCACAAAATCGGTGAATATTCTGATAAAAATGAAATATTCATCTTTTCAAAATAGAAAATTTGAGGCCACAATCAACGCAAAATAAGTGTTAATATTCACAGAGTGCTTTGCTTTGAATCTGCAATATATTTCTGAATGACAACTGTATCGTATCAATTGGCAACCAGACTGTGAATTGCTTCGAGAGGATACTACAAAATTAAAGAAATAGTACGGTTGACTAACTCGTATTTCCATTCTGAATGGCGAAATTTCATATTATTTTTCAGTTTTCATATCCTTTACATCTGAATATAGTTGTAAAATCAGCGATGGTGATATCTTAATACCGATACATATACCGCATTAAGATTGCTATTAACTGTTTATACCGAACTGAATACGGGTAAGAATATTGATATTGAGATATTTCGATCTTAATACTCCCACACATATTTCCATATTTCATACCAAATAATTGAACTGTTGGTTTGTCACCATTAGTTTGATTTTGCCTGATTTCATTCGGAATAAATCAATCGGTGAGATGGAGAGGCGAATATATGCAATTAAAATAACACAGAAATAATCGTATCTCCATCTAAACGTTAGAAATATATGCAAAATCATATAAAAATGCTTTTTCGAGAATTCTGAGAATATCAATGAAATATTTTTCATGTATTTTCATGTGTTTGCTTGTTTATTTTCTACGGAATTTAATATTTCTGAAAGTATAAAGATCGGTTTTAATACTGATGTGCATTAGTATGGAGGTGTAGAAAGTATAGGTTAATTTGAACGATTGGACAATATATAAAATACATGATGGTCAGAAATGGCCAAACATTGATAGTATTGAGATCAATCCTAATATTCGGTATTATGATATCTTAACCCCTGTGTTAAGGATGCACCCTAGGATGCAGCCATACATATCAACGATAGTTTCTTCAATAGCTGAAAAATATTCGCTGATGATTCAGCCTTCAATGAAGACTCTTTATCACTCGCGCGAGAAAAAACGGGGAATTGTCATGCAAAAAAGTGTTGCATTTTTATTAGAACAAAGTTATTTTGTAGTTATCGCACAATGTGTGTGTTGCAAAGTAAAATAGAGAAATGAGAACATCGTACGGAAAGCAATGTATAGTTGAAACTGTAGCGCACGTCCGAGCTTGGTTTATCTACAACCACACCAAACTGAATATTGAAATATAACCGTAGAACAGACATCGGCACGAACTCAAACTGGCTGAACACGGTGAGAGCACGGGCAAAGAAAGAAGACGGTATGAGGAAGAAAAATTTACGAAAACAAGAACACCACTGCATAAAGTGAGATAAATGAAGTGTGTATAAAATTACAAAGTAGTTCAGCCGACGCCAGTGACGGGATATGGCACGATGACAAAAATATATGTTTCTCTTCTCTTTTTCTCTATCACTCACATAAAATTCATTTTAAGAATTCAACATGCAAGAAATAGCGCATGTAACTGTATCCAATGAATGGAAAATGCGAAGGAAAAAAGGGCTGCAAATGAAAAAGAGATAGCGAACGGGAAAACCAGGCTATTTTTGATGACGACAAAGAGAAATGAGAATATGGAAGGAAATCCAAGCAATAGTATATGAAAATGGTGCATATCATCGACGCTTGGCTAAGCTATGACTTGTGCTTGTGAAGCGTGAGATGAAAATTTTAGGATGGATGATGCTGCAGCAAGAAAAAAGGAACGAACGACCGAGATCCCTAGCTCAAGAGGGACGAACAAAGAAAAAATGCAATGAAAACACCACCGATCAAAAAAAAAAAAATCCAACAAAATTGCCAAAGTTAATGCAATTTTTAAAGCATTCGATGTTCACTTGACTCAAAATATGGACGTGTGTGTATGTTGCTCGAAAGAGCGTTGTCTGGATTCATTTGCTGCAAATTTTGTGATGTATAGTTTTAGCCAGGCGGTGATCGATTGAAGTGTGCTTTTACAATATGAATAAAATATACACTAAAAAAGCAGCAAAGATGAAAAATAGTCGAATTGTGCATCTTGAATTTCATTTGCAATAAAACTTCATCGATGCAATCATCCATAATGCTTACGAAAAGTCGGAGAGCGAAAACAAGCAGCCGTCGAAATTGAATGTAAATAAGAATAAATTTATTTATAAGTTATTACCGGCAATTATGATCTCGACATGGTGAAACAATCAAGCCCGGTAGTTAGATGCTATCTGAATGTGATTGCACACGGTATACGAAGCAATTGTATGCATGGACAATCAATTATCGATTCTATTCAGCACAAAACCGCATTCAGTTGTCAGATGCAATGCATTATTACTGTTTTATCAGCAACAAAGTAACGACTTGTGACAATTTTTCAATCGTTTCACCGACAAACCGCTGATCACTTTGACTGTTTTCTATTTAGTCTTTCTGGTTGAATGTTTCTCATGTCAAATGCCTAATTGCAATGAATCGCACCGAAATTACGGCCTAATCGATTTCCTTTATAGAAACTATCAATTCTCCACGTTTTCTCCTATTTAAATGTATACTTCGTCTATTTCGGTCTCAGTTCCAAATAGTCGTGTGTTTTAAGATAAAGCTGAACAAATAGTTACATTCTTTTGGGATATGAGATTTGGAATTGTGTTCCTCAAAAGAGGTTTTCGAAATTTGCCGAGAATGAAGATTTGCAACTAACGAATGAGGTAAGGAAATGAATATTCCAGCTATTCGAGAAACGAAAGATGAACTTGATGCAAAATAAATAGGTTTATAGAACATTGTCCCAGGAAAACCAACGAAATTAATGTGAACTAATAAAATAATCAGAGAAATAAAAATATTGAAAAATGTTGATAGAATCATTTGTTGATGTTGCTATCGAAAAAAATTCCAATTATTTGAAGATCAACGAAAGCAAAGCTATGTGAATTCCGATTTAACTTGGGACCTAATTTATGGTAGAAAGGAATTAAATTCCTGCATTTATAAAAAATTGAAGTCAAAATTTATGGGAATGATTTTTTTAGCGCCACTGCTATTTGATAAAGCGAAATTAATGATCGATCTTATTGCGAATGCAAATCTCATTTCAAATGCAACACCACATTCACGAGCAGTTCAAAGCGGAAAATAAAATAAACATGAATTAAAGATCAAATAAATAAAGGTTTGCGAATGAAAAAAGTGAACGTCGAATCGAATAAATCGGAATAATGGCAATAAATGACATTTAGATGTTGATGCAATGTTTGAGGTGTGCGATAGATCGAGCTGCATGGTTCGAAATGAAAGAGATCGTTCGCGATCGAGGGTTGCGCGCGAAAAATGTAAGCAAGACAAGATGAATCGATCGCTAAAATCTGACGACACATACTCGGGCTTGACGACGAACATGAAACATCGGTGAGCACGAAGTTGAGCAAATTACACACAGAAAATAAATAAACTGTCAAAAGCATAGACAGCGGTTGTAATGTCCCATTTTCCAACCATTTTCGTTATGGAGGTTGTGCACTTCACAAAATTGAATTTCATAGAAAATGTTGCGAAGTTCACAACCTCCAAACAAAAATGTTTGGAAAATGGCAACTAATGTCTGTTCTTTTGACAGTTACTTCATTTTCTGTGTATTGACTAATAAATTGAGAGCGAACGGCTTTGTGCAACAATTGACAAACGGAAAAATCGCGAATGTGTTCACAATTTACGATTTCATGTCGGTTTGTACCTCAATTTCATTTTTTTTAGCCTAGCTCTCTTGTCGACATTTATTGCGATCGATGTCGTTATTTTGCTGTGCGCCCGTGTGTATCCCGCTGCCTCGTCTCGCTTGCATTCTTCCAAAACTAATTCGCTGTATCTCATATTTTATTCTTTTTTTTCGTGTGTGTGTTCGTGTGTCTTCCAATTTCTATGAGCACATCGCATAGATCGATGGCATTTATCATGGCAATTCGTTTTGTATTTTTCCTCCATTATATATGCCTTCATTATGCTGTTTTTTTTTGCTGCTGCACAAATCTTTGCGCTTTTGCGATCGCATCTCGCACTGACACTGGCCCATTTGTGAGCCTGCCTGCCGCTGCCACGGCTCTCTCGCCACACATATGAATGAGCAAACTGTGCACGGAATGTGAATTTTGAATAACGAATAAAAACTTATTGATTTTATCGCTTGAGAGCGAACGGTGTACTGAAAATATCGAATTCATTCGTATTTAAGTTGCTTAAAGAAAATAATGAAATGAATGCCATCGGCAATCGACGAAGAAATACACGAATAAAACGACAATTGAATGCATCGATTAAATGGTCTGGGATTCGAGTGAACTGAAGCTTCCTGTAAATGGAATTAGAGTTGATGGTGTGGTAAATGCAAGAGAAAGACAGACACCGATTGAGAGAAAGAGCCAAGTTTCAGCAGCCGCGGGGAAAGAAAAAACGACACGACAACTAGGAAATCTCTCACTTGATCGCATATTCGCGACGCGCAAATCTTTCATTCGCTGTTTAAATGTTGTTGTTATTGCTTACCCATCTTTCTTTCGCAATATCCATGCAAAATATTGTAATATTTGAAATAGTTTTATCTGTTCGAATACATTACAAACGCCTGCCATTTAAGCATGAAATCAATACATTTTCAGAATTGCAGTTGCTATTTATTTTGCGATAAAAATGATCGATCGATTTGGCAAATGCATAATTTCTCTCTTTCTCTCTTCCTAATCGCTCTTTCTTTCTACGCCTTGTATTTGCTAGATAGCTGCGTACAAATTTTGTCAGGCAAACTGCTTAATATTTTTAATGCACGGAATCATTGACTGTTGAGGCCTCGCACGCACACACACAATCGATATAAAATCGTCTAGAAAATGTTCATTCAGCCATGCCAAATATATGATTGAATAATTTTATGCAACAGTTTTGTTGGATTTGTATTGGAAATGTTACCTCTCACCCAATAAATCAGCCAGCAACTGATTGATTGGGCTTTCAACTGATGTGCACGAAACACAACAAATCGATTGCGCTTGCATATACAGATATTGTGCACGAGCGCAAGCCCATCCATTTATTTCAATGATTTTCCGGCACAAAAGCCCCAAAATTCCGAGATGGAATGCCATTTAGCGACTGCTCCAAGCATAGTCTATCAAAACAGCAAATGACAACTCGTTGAAAATCCACGTCGCATTCTCAAACTGATTCCATGAAATCGTTCACAATAATAAAGAATGGAACATTTGAAAATATTTTTGTTAAGAATCCTTGAAATTAATAGACTCGTTGCTTGAAATGATGACTTTGCGATGAACACGACTTGTTCAATATCAAATAAATCATGTACACACAACAAATGTTCAACAAGAGGTCCATTAAAAATTAGTGTGAAATAAGCGAAGAGCACACACACTTAACGCTCCCAACAAATTACACATAGAAAATTGAAAAAAAAAAAAAAAAAAAAACATTCGATTATGATCGAGCTCGTTTCAAGTAATCAACAAATGAAAGCAACTCACAAAAGAGTGTGGCCGAAATGACGCTTAAATAGAATATTCAATGAAAAATGAAGAAAAATGGGAATGGGAGCGAATAGAGAAAACAATAATACGTTAAACGATTTTTATTACTAATTATCATTAGACTTAACCAATGAACTTAATCGCATTATTCAATTCGAGAGAATGTAACTCTTTATGTCTCCCTCTCTCTTGAAATTATCTTGAGTAAGTATGTTCGATAGCTCATCATTGTAATTTGGTGAGTGTGAAGAGCGCATTATTGCAAATGGGTGTTTTATTTGTTTGCCACCTCTGGCTGGTTGCCCAAATCATGAAAACAAATCGAATACAATGCACATAATTTGGGAAATAGCAATGGCTGTTCACTGTGCGGCAAAGTGAACGAAGCTTTGCGACGTCGTTGACGACGTTGCATTGAGGTTTATAAAAGCCATCACATCAATCCACATGACACTAAAGTGGCACTTCACATGACTCTATTACATTGCTCAAGCATTTTCACTTGATGTCAGACGAATTTTCAACTATTGTCTCATACTTTTGGACACTTATTCATCGCATGGTTATTCGTTCGTCAATTTCATTTGTGCAAAACACAATTCCATATTAATGTTTATTGCTAGCATGCGCGCGCGCGAATTCTTGTGGACCAATTTTCATTTTTCCTAGCTCACACTGAAATCACTTACTTCTGTTCAAAGCAAATAATTATTGTTTTGCGCTCGCTCGCATTTCATCAAACTTGTTTTCGTGGTAGATTTATCCTGAAAGAGAGAGAGAGAGAGAGAGAGAGAGAGAGAGACTTACTTTGTCCGCGAAAATATGTATAAACGATGAGATCGCGCGGTTTGTCGAACACTTTTGCAACACATTTCGCTCAAATTCTGGTAGAATATTGCGCAAACATCACCATTAAAAATTCCTTCGAGCTAAAAGAGTCGGAGTGTTTTCGGAAAGCAGTGAAATTCAATGGCCGTTGCTCTAATCCGATTAGTTGGTGGAGTCTCTCTTTGAAGCGCGCGCTCACGCCGTTCGCATTTCTCACACCACATCTCTCTCTCTCACTTGGAATGCTTCTATCATATGTATACCACTTCTCATCTACCGCGGTTGAAATGCCATGTGTACTGTTGCGATGACGATGATTAGACGGAATTCTTATGAGCATGTGTAATAATATGCTTGTGAGATGAATGTGTAATTCCGTGGCTTTTACACAGAAACGTGTGCGCCCCGGTATCCGAAGCCAAAATGACGTAAAAAGTGAGTCAACGAGAGAGCGCGAGAAAGTAAAAAATCCATACATAAGTTTATTTATTATGACCATTCAGAGGATTTAATATAATTATTAATAGACGCACGACAATGCCATTATTCAATTTAGTGCTTGGTTTTATTTAATTTTTTCTGTTTGGTTTCTTCGCTTTCGATTCTGCTTGTATCCGCTTGTGGTTTTGCGGTTTCTTTTCATCCCAAAATGGCCAAACAACTAAATCATTTCTCAATAGGAGTTAATTTTTATTCAATTTGCTTAATATTAGCCGCTTATTGCAAGAATTATGGTTGTCGTATTTGGATTTGATGGACACACATACGCTCCACACACACCACATCATCCATCCGACATGTTCATAAATTGATAATAAAAACCGTCGCCGGTGTTGTGCTCTCGAATCTTTTTCGACTTCCTTATCGATACTAGTTGAATAGCTTGAACACGAAATGCATTCGCACATATATGAACAATTGTTGTGTTTTTTACGAATGTAATAAATATTTCTGCTGTAATTGCGTACGTCAAATGGAACCTTCGGCGTTAATAGTCGAAGACGATTATGTGCCGCCAAACATATCCATTGAGCCATGGTGAAACCACGGTATACGCTACAGAAGAGAAACCGCGATTGAAACTCGATTCGAGGGAGCGCAACATCCGATTGCATTAACATATTAAACGAAGAAACAACAACAACAACAACAAACGAATTGAAATAATAGAAACAAGCAACAAAGATCGATACATTCAAAAAGAGGCAAAAGCCTGATGAATTAGAGGACAGGTGAGGAAAAGCCGATTGAAATTAAGGCAAAATTAATAATCTATTTGAAGTGAAGTTTGATGTGAAAAACGTGAGGCATTACAGATATAGTTATCGAAAAAGATTCCATTTGCTTGGAATGTGCGTAGTGAATGCAATAAAATCATAATGCACCGCACTCGCTCGCTCCGCATCTTTTGTCTTCCAAATGAAAGGCGAGAGATTGCAATGAAATGGATATGGACAATGGAAACGGGGAATAAGAAATAAAGAATAAATGCGGAGAAATGTATTTAAACTCGCGTAACATTCCCTCTCTCTCTCTCTCGCTCTCTCTCTCTTTCTCTCTCTCTATATATATATATATATATATATATATATATCTCCGCATTCAGATGAGTTGTTTTTCTCTCTATTTTGAAAATATTCAAAGCCTTTGCGAGCAAAGCGCGTTGAAATATATCCCATTCGAAGAAACTCGTTTGGGTTTGTTGGTTTCAATTTGGGCCGCAGTGGTATGGTTTTGGAACCGGTGGATGCAAATGCTTGTTTTGTTTCTATCATCCAACCATTCAATTGCTTGCGTATCATATTTTTTATCCCAACATTGCCTTTTTTCTGTTCGTACATATTTTATTCAAAGAGATTAGTTGTTAGATCATAATGTCCGCCTGCACATGCCCATAAAAATGATGAATTATCTTTTTATATACCCATTCGAACGAGAGTATCAAGGAAAAAAAACACAAAACCTGAAAGAGTTCGGAGCGTTTTTTGCTCTGCTCTTTCTAGCGTTTACTTTAGTCCGTCTAAAATACGTGCACATATTCATATCGCGCGTGCATTCATCCGAACTCCGGTAATTTGAACGAGAGAGAAAAATTTTTTGGTTCTTTTTATATTTAAAGATTGTCCGTTTTTTTCAGTTCTTCTCTCGCTGTTCTTTTTTATCGAAAATAGAAAAAACTGCTTCATATCTAATTGTAGGTTCTTTTGATGTGCGTTCTTAACAGGCGTACGCGCGGGAGTGCTAACACTCGCGTGCGCACGCTCGTCTTTTTCTCTTTCGTAAAAATCAAATAGAATGAAAAAATAACTACCAAATTTGTTCATTGTTGAAAAAACGTTTGATTGTCCGTGGAATCGACAGAGCAGCAGAAAAAGGAATGAACAAACCAAAAAGAAGGGCTCAAATTAAAAACGATATTTTAACGCACAAAGTTAGTGTTATTAAAGAGCGTTTGTTGTTTCATCGGTGTTGATAATTGCCAATGTGTTCATTGAGTTCGGCTTGGAATCAAGGTTGACATCTCATCCAACCAGCGAATGTGCAGTATAAGACTATGCATTAAAATGAAATCTTTTTCATTTTAGCGCCACACTTTATTCCCAGGCGCGTTAGTATCCACGCAGTGCCGTAATTCATGCCTGCGGCGCTGTTATGCGACCAAAGTAAGAACAATTGCTAGAAGATCTAGCCTCTAATCTGACTTTACATTTATATAAATACACAAATTTTAAGCGATAAATAATGAATTAAATGGCATATCCATCTAAATACAAATTTTAAATGGTATTCCATCTATTTTTGAGCGATGGTATTTTTGTGCGTTCTGTTGGGACTCGGACATAGGTTTAACATCTTAACGAAAGTGGCAGCGCGCATCAAAAAAAAAGGCACACACTCTCACTCACTCAGCAGAGGAACAAAAATTTAGTGGCCACTTGAAATGAATTCAATTGATACACTCTATCTCGTAAGCCCATTCGGAATTAGTGATACTAAATTTTTGAACAATAAATCTTTTCTTTCATTTGCTTTTCGGGGAGAGAGCGAGAGCGAGCGCAGGGAATCAACCACCTTGATTCACATACATATCGCCCATAAATCTAGATTCCATGTCCAATTCTGCATTTGGTAATTTGTATCCCAAATCACGGTTTCTAACAACGATCACGCAAAGTTCACTTGACCAAAAACAAAGAAGAATAAAAAAGAATGATATACGGCAGGCGATTTTCTGACACACACACACATTCAAACGCCGAGACTAAGCGATAGCCAGAGCATTCGGAATTCGTTCAGTATGAAGTAATTTAAAATAGATTGATTCGTTGAGGAACACAAACATTAGCATTCAATAGCTGAGAAAGCAAAACAACGAAAAATGGAAATCAAACAACAATAAGTGATGATAGCGCTTACAATAGCATCGAGAGCGAGGGAGAAAGCAATTGAACAAAGTAATGGCTTTGCCTTCTTTTGAGAACAATTCATATGTTTGACATATGAAATCTTCATTATTTACGATTGATTCGTCCATCAATCATCATTCATGTTGTGAAACATGAAAAAAGTATATTTACCTATTTCAAATCGAAATCAATTCAATCGACAATGTCACACAGTCTGGTAATAGGCCGGATAAAAATGTTACTGTTCGCGCACTCATCACGCCGCAATGCTGCGTATCGTCAGCAGTTTCATCGTTTGATCAATCGATATGAGGGCAAAAAACACGCACGCACTTTAGTAAACATGAACAATAAACAAATCGAATCCGGTTCACCTTCACGCGCGAGCTCAAACACTAAGACAAAATAGCAGACTGGCTGTCTGACTGGCTGAAATGAATGCCAACAATGATGGAAACAACATAATTTTCCGTTTGCTCCATTCGTTTATTTGGTAAACACGGAAAGGAAAAGAAAAATTAAAAATTCCTCTCGTGTACTTTGAACGCCATCTATAGCAGCCCCCCGTATAATTTATTGACTCAGGAAAAAGCAGAAAGCAAATTCAAATATATACACATAAAAACACACAAATCGCAGGATAACGAGCAAAATACCGGCAGCAATGACACGGACGAAAAGAGCGGTTCGATGAAAAGAACGAAAGAGCGAGTGAGAGAGAGACGGAAAAAATGAAGAAAATTGCTACACATAAATACATAAATTAGCAGTGTGCTGCCTTCACCTTCGCATTCATCGCTCAACTATCTCTCACCCCCCGCTCCCCTCTCTTTCTCGCTCTTTCTCTCTCTGAGTTTGTGCGTTTCTAATTCATTCGGTTCGCTTTGTGAAATGATTTGGGCCAAATTGATGGACGAATGAATTGAAGCACGTTTCATTGTACCATATTCCTCAGGATCGTTCTGATTTATCAGAAAAACTCGATCATTAAATAATGTCGTGTCTTAGCGTAATTTTCTTCATTTTTTTTCTCTCGAATGCAATGACAATAATATGTAGTTACGTTTGAAATTAAAATTACTTAGACGTCGTAGACGTTGTAATTATTGTTCCAATGAAGTAATGACAAAAATTAGACTTAACGGATAGTAGGAAAAGTTGAAAGGGGAATGTGTATGGAAATATATCTATAATGATTATGTGTAATTAAATAAGCCGATAGCCAGAGCGGCTAGGAAACACGTCTGACTTTGTTGAATAGCAATTAATAACTGATTTATTTAATTTCTCTCATTTGCATAGACTTACAATTGTTCTTCTTTCACTCCACATGTGTGACAAGTCTTTTGCACACACGTAAAAATTACTCACTTTACTTGTATACTAGATTCTGTCTACCGAATCGGACCCGAAATTCTTTTGGCTATAGCAAAAATTCTTTTGAAAAAAAAAATATTTTCTCATATAATATCAATGTAATTAGAATATTTTGTCTGATAGAAATTAAATTGAATAAATATCGTAGCGTTTGATGTATTTTTCAAATTGAACTCACTCATAATTCGTGCTATACGTTTTATTTAACTCAGTCAGCTGTATTCACCATTGTGAATCATCATTTGCGTTAGCCAAAAAAACAAAAATTTGACAGGCGACAATAATTTTGAAATTAGCTAAAATGCATTAAGTACATAAAATGATTATTCACAATGATGAATACAACTGACTGAGTTAAATAAAACGTATAGAACGAATTATGAGTGAGCTCAAATTGAACAATACATCAAATGCTACGATATTCATTTAATAATTTAATTTCTATCAGACACAATATTTTAATTACATTGATATTATATGAAAAAAAAAAAAAAAAAAATTCAAAAAGAATTTTTGCCATAGCCAAAAGAATTTCGGGTCCGATTCAGTAATCAGAATCTAGTATACAAGTAAAGTGAGTACTTTTTCCGTGTGTGTGGTTGGGCGCATATATAATCCTTACATATGGTAATTACTTTCATTAAAACGTTGATTCAACTTAATCGCCAGTTTTGCTTTTGAATGCACTGGCCGGTTGTCTTTTGTTTGAAAAATTCAACTTAAAACCGGTATTATTTTCGCCGCGAAACAGTTTAACGCGAAGTACCTATTATTATCACTTAATTCACCACAATTTCTTAATTATATATACGTTAGACCATTAATTAGACGAGCCTGAGACATAATCGCTCCTAAAAGCATTCATTAAATATAAACTGCCATTGATTTGTGGGTCGCATTTTTTTCTTCGCCGCACCATGTCACTTTGGATTTATTGAATCGATTCATCTTCACAGCCAGAACAAAAAAACATCCTTTTTTGTTCGCACAAAATGAAAAATACTCAAAGAAAGAGCGAAAAAAGCCGGAGAAAAAAGACTATACATTTCATTTTATTGATTTCATTTCAATATTATTTATTAGTCATGAATATATAAAATTGAATCCACGCTCGATTCGAAAAACTCAAGAATAGGGAGCAATGATTAAAAGTTGTCCATTTCGAAAAGAATAGGGTGAGTTAACTTTATAAAGCGGCAAAAACAACAACTGCATCGCAGCCGGAATGAAATGCGAGCAAACGAATGAACGAAAAAAATCAATCTCTGCAAATCGAACAGTCACACAGAAAACGGTTGAATCGTTTAATTTCATCGATAAATTTATTACAAAGCGATAAAAAGATAAAGCGAGAGACAGAGAAAGCGAGCGATTGGGAACGTGATGGAAGTTGAAAGCAATTTTAATAATGCACAGAGATATATTGGTAGAGTGAGAGGAATTCGCAGTTCGCGAGCGACGGACTCGAATAGTGTTCATAAATGGCGCTGCTACAAAATGCACACTCTGTTCGCTCTTTTTCCGACCGGCAGACAAATTATTTTATGGAATACATCATAAATTTTATCCTGTTCAAAGTAACAAGAACAAAAAAAAAAAAAAAAAAAAAAAAATACACAGAGGCGAATGAAAGCGAGAGGAGCCGGCCAAAGGAATAAAACACAGAAAACAAATGAATAAAAGAGTTTTACAAAGCGAATGGATATTAATGGTCGTTGTTCTTACAATTATTACTGTTATTATTGCATTTTTACGGAAAGCGAGTGCAGCGAATGCGTCTCTTTTAGCATAATTATTGTAATTCCCATGGTATCTCAATTCTCTCGGACATTAGATTACAAATCAATGGCTTGGTGCGATTGAACATCGTTTTGTACGTGTTGCGTGCTCATGAGCACACCAAAGAAATCACTCATAAATCGATCGCCAGCCGACTTTTATGATGCACAACACACCACGAGAATGCACCAAGCCACATAATGGCAACTCAACCAAACAAACCGAAAACCGTTTTGGATAAACAAATCTTTAAAGTGTCACTCCTGTTGTGATTTTATTATCGGATTTATTTTTTATGGTTATGAGCGGTCTCGAGCTGGTCAGCGTTGCTCGTGTCCGATCGTGCCGTGTCAATACTTGCAAGAGAGATAGTGTGGCGCAATGCGTGAATGAGATGTAATTGTTGTCTTTCACCCGATTTAATGGATCGATGCGGTTCATTTCGAATATGAATGCTATTTTTTCTCATTCGCTTTTCTGCTGGGGCAGCCGATCTATTTTCGTTTTCGGTCTCTGTTGTTGTTCGGATTTCGTTCAAGTCGATGCCACATATTGATTTTTCGCTGTATGTCGCATTTCAGTCTAACAGCATATTTGCTTCCTAAGTTCTTTGGGATTCAGCGATTTGTTATATTTTGTTGGTATTCAATTTTCCCATCAATAACGGCTCATGCAGCGAAACGAGCCAATAAATAAATGGATTAAAACGTGTTTCGAATGTTTCCTCTTGTGAGCCGCACTCACGCTCATGCGCTCGCTCTCACTCAACAGCGTACAAATTTCAATAATGTTGTGCATTTTTGCACTGTGTTCTGTGCTTTTTTTTGCTGCTACTTTCCGTCAAACCACATTCAAACAAAAGCATCGAAAAGCAAGTAAAGGCTTTAAAATTTGCTGGCCACAATGTATTAATAAAATAACTCACCTATTTGCTAGATATGTTTAAAAACTAAAACTAATATAAACATTCGCTTGAGCTGACGGAAGATTGTAGCAAAATAGAGCAGCAATTGTATTGCGATGCATTGGCAAATATGAAATTTATCGTGGAAATCGTTAAAATATCATTTTCTTTGCATGGATTTGTGCCGTTTGGCACACAGGCGATCGACTGAGCGAATGCATTTCGACAGCTTCGACCCTTTGAATATTCAAGTTGATTTCCCATCAATCCCAAATGTATAGAGCTCTGGCGAATTTTTTAGTTCCGTAAATCTGATGGGTAATGTAAAGCGTTTTTTATGATTCTCCATTTTCTTCATTAAATCTTGACGAAACTTCAACAACTGAAGGCGCACAAGTGACTGAACATATCGGTGGTCTTCTGAGACCCGGAGATTCCAGCACAAGACGATTAACTTTCATTTCATTCCCCGTGTGACATTTTTTTTGTCTCTTCGGCTCTGAAGCGTGTTGTTGTTGGTTTTACTCTCCGGCTCTTACCCAACACAAATCCAAGATCTCTCCGAACGTGTATCGCTGATTATAACATTTATCTGACATAATACCGAATATCGCATTAAATATTAATAAATTCTCGACAAGAGCTATAAAACTGTCCAAACGACAAGATGCACGCACGTCGCATGTGCTGGCTTATGTTAAAATTTATTATACTTTGCGTTTTGAATGTGCGTTTTTCTTGACTCTCATTCGTTCTCGCTCCTTCGTCCAGCGAGAGACTCGCGAACAAAATGGGAAGCGGGAAGCGGGAAGCGTCTACATTGCATCGGATCAATGCGAGAATCAGCTTAAAAAGAATCTGTCTGGCTGCAAATATATGTCTTTCTTTGACTCTCATCGACCATGGCGATGGTGTTCACACAAAATTGATGAAATTATGTCATTCTAATACAAGTTTTTCGGATTAAAGTATGCTCTGTTCGTGTATGTACATTTTTATGTGTGCTCATTCTTAGGTCACAACGCGATGGGAAAAATCAATTTTGAAAGTTCATTGCGGCCAATTGATGAGTTTATGTTGAACTAAGACTTCTAATACGATCAATAGTGATGAATTTTAATGGCACCTAATGATGATTTGCCAACTACCTTTTAATCAGTCTCATGAGCGCACGCCAGATCATCTCAACTTCTGCACAGTCTCGTGTCTGCCTTCCCAACAGCCTTGACTTTGCTCGACCAACCGAATATGTTTTAAGCATTGTGGCTGTAAAGCCGACGATTAAAAACACAAATTGAGCGTGAACAATTATTTCGCGTTAGCGATTGACGGATTCTTACACCAAATGGGCGTTCGCTCTCTCTGTCTCCATCTCTTTGTGTCCCGTAACCGGAATTTTATTGAGCATAATAAAAGTACGAATTTGTACTTAACATGTTGAGCAATTTCGATTACAGTCTGCTCTTCGCCTCAAAATGTAATCATTTTGCATTATCATCAAGGGTTTTTTGTGTTTTGAGCTTGCATTTTGTGTGAGTGCAATAAGTTTCCAACATCTGCACCAGTAAAGAGCAGGTATTCGAAACAATAATAAGAAAAAGGCTTTAGCAATAACTGTAGAACAAAAAATGAATCACTAGGAAAAGGAGGGGGGGAGGGAAATGAATTAGAGAGAGAGAGAGAGAGAAAGAGTGTGAGTTAAGTGTGCGCCATGCATTTTGAAAGCAGGTATTCAATGTAATGCATATGCATGATTAGAGACGGTGTGCGGCTGAATGGATTTTCACGATGTGTCATGCGATCATCTCTCTTGAAAACCGGCAAAATAACGAACGGCAAGCGCACATATCTCTCTATTTCCGCTTCCATATTGCACTTATTCCGGCCATTCATTCCAAAGTTCTTTTTCCTCTTTTCCTCGCTCGGCTTTTGTATTTAGCCGCCGCCGCCACCGACGACGAAGAATATGAACAAGAAGGAAAAGTGTAATGATAAACAGCTTTAAGAAACGAACAGAGAATGGAACACATTAAAATATTTAGCTTTGGTTTTTCAGTTAACAGGGGCGCTTTTCTCTTTACCCGTGCTTTATTTCTTTCGATCTCTCCACAATTTCATCTCGGTACAGCTCACTCTGACACCCCTCTCTCTCCCTCTTTCTATCTCTCTCTCTCTCTCTCTCTCTCTCTCTTTCCTATCTCTATCTATCTTTCTTGCAAATTTTCCATTTTTCCATTTCAACTTGAATGCATTGAACATGTTTTATCCGAGAATAAACAATGGAATTGTATTGGACTATTGCTTGCATATACCACCATCGCAGTGCCGGTCGCATTCATTATCCAAACGTTTTGCTATTTCCCAACCATTGAGCACCTTTTGAACACAATATTCGAGCACGAAATACGATCAATTTTCATTCAGCCTGTTTCAAAATGGCTCGCACCAAACGAACAACTTAAACGTAAGTTAACGGCAGAAGATGAGAGAGCGAGATGAACAAAAAAGCACGAGACTCGAAACAAACGTGGAAGATATTTAACAAACGACTGGTATTGGCAAAAAGACTTCCAATTTCATTTCGGTTACTTTACAGCCGCATATTTACGAGACACACTCTATGAAAGTACTATCCCAAACCGATGCTTTTACGGCCTCCATTCATATCAGTCCATTTTAATGGCGAGCAAGTACAGCTTTTGCCAGCACCGCCAAATAAATACTGAGTTATAATTAAAAGAAATTTTGTGAAAAAATATGTAGAAATCGTGATACACATTGTTTGACTCATGTTTTTGATTCGCTAAGGAAAAAAAAAGCAGCAGCCCAAAACAGTATTTTTCATAAGCAATAGCAAGTGCTGCGCCGTTCAGAAACAACAGAAATTCAACAGAACAAACCAAAGAATGATACTTTAAAATATAGGTTTTGAAAAGAATAGAATTAAACGCCAAATGAAAAAAATCTGCTCATTTAAATACATTTTCCTCATTTCCGGATATTTTTCCATGACGTTTTCATGCCAGCAATTCACACGATCACACTATTTGAGAGTGAGTAAGAGAGATACGACTGAGAGAAAAGTAATTCATTGATAAAAGTAAATCACTGAACTCACCATGGAGCCCTAAAATGACATTTTTCATTATCACATCGAATCCAATCATAGCTTTTACTAAAAGTTAATGAGAACAAATGTGATTTCCTCTTTTCACAGACGGTTTTTGTAGATTTTTATTTCATTCACACTTTTTTGCGCTTAATATCGACTTGGAATAGCGTGATCGATGTCCGAGATTTTTAAAATATATATAAAAAAGCACCTTTCTAAAGAAACTGAAAAAAGAAAGGATAACTTACATCTGTTCGTCTAAATTTCGCTATCGATCAATCGGGAATAGCCCCCAAAATCGACAGTGGTTCCAAATACAACGTGATACACCGTCCATCCTCAATACTTTTTCGTATGCAAAGATCATAAAACATTCAAACACGTTGAAATGCGAAAAGCGGAAAAGAAAAAGCGAACTCATTGACAATATATAGGTTTATGTGTGTATGTTTTTTGTCGTGAGATTTTTGCTTGCTGTTCTTTAATAAATATCACTACTTTATTCGATCCTGTGAGCTTGTTCCTTAAACTCCCTTTGAAAGCAGATTTACTTTGACGTTTTTTTTCGGGCAAAACATACCTTTTTCCAATAGTTGGCATTGAATTGTTCGTTGTGTGCGAATTTTCACTCATTCTTGAAAGTTCTGTACGTCGAGGCGAACAAGCATACATTTCCATTTAAAAGAAGTATCTTTGGGGAATAATACATTTTGTTCAGTGAATGGAAAAAAAATCCATTTCTGCTCTTTCTCTCTCCGTGTGTGTCTGAGTGGAACATGATTTTTCCTCGCTATTCTTTGTTTTCTTGGCGAGTGCGCGCGTTTTACACCCCGGAAAAACACAGTTCTTTCTTTCTCTTTCTCTGTCTCCCTCTCTCTCTCTCAACGAGAGCTACGTGTCTGTTAAAATTTCCTTTCCAGCTGAGTGTAACTAACGGAATGTTCAGCATGTTTTTGAAATTTTCAATGACTATAATTTTGCGGATGAGACCGATTGCAAGCCCATGGAACTAACAAATTCTTAACTTATTGAAATCGTTTCAACAAAACCACTCAATGCATTTTCACAATCTCGACGAAAACAGTCGAAACATTTTCTTTCGTTTTGCTGCGTTTTTGTCTTGCTACAATGGCGAATATTTCGATGAAGAAAACTCAATATCAATAAAGTAATTGATATTCGTTGGCTGTCAACAAATTAACCGATGGCACTTTGTGGGCTTTCTATTTGCATTAGCTAGCGTCAAATGCAAGTGACATTTTGTTGGCGCTAGCTTCGTCGTAAAATGCACACGATGGTGCAATTTTGCATCAAAACGGTATCTTCAAAGATCCAACGCCAACAGGAATCCCATTACACTAGCAAAATCAGTAGCAGCGCCAAATTTTATATCGTTTAACGACTCATGCTTCGTTTTTGTTCAGGTGAAAACTCAAAAATGCCAAACGAAAAAATAATTTGCACAAGTAACCGCTTTATTAAATTGTTACGTCAATTCTTGGCGAGTTCTTTTTCCCTTTATTTCATTCCACTTGAATTCCGTATCGTCTATAAGAATATATGTGTATCATATAGTATGATTGCAAAGCCACGTGGAGAAGCCAACCTTTTTTCGGTGCACGTTGATCGCTAACTTGAAATTCGATTTGATTTATGGATCTTTTTTTTCTCTCTGTGTGTTATTTTAATGAAAATGGAAGTGAAAAAATGCACAATTTTGGAATGGATCAATCCTAACGACGATGGCATGTTAATGGATTCGAAGAATATTGAATATTTCATGGAGCCGAGGAACGAATCAGCCACGCACAAAAGTAATCATTAGTTGACAAGAGTTTTCAAAAATGTAATTACATCGACCGTTACATGCGATGAATTATTATTAAATAATCGTTAGAATCGGCACAAAAGTGTTATAGAAAAATGTTCAAAGAAAATGGTGACATTTTAAAGGTGCAAAAAATCGATTGAAAGAATAATTTCTCGAATATTGCTGCTGTCATATGCATAAATTACAGGGAAACATTCTCAATGCCACTTTTCGCATCCATCAATCGTGTGCTGGATTTGTTCCGATAGTGAGTCATGTAATATAACGAACAAATTTCGGTTACAGAAAATTATAATTAATTCGACGAAAATGAAATAGAGTTCATCTTGCAACGCTGAAAAATGACGAGAAAAAGACGGAATATCATTAATTTTTCGAGCACGAATGAAAATTAAATGCCGTTAGATTATTAAGTGTGTTTGAAGACATTCGAAATGCTCACTGGTATTTAAAAGGCCACTTAACGAATTCGACGGGGAAAAAAGAGATTTTTGTGAGTCTTCGAAAATTAATGGATATTCCTGCTCTTTAGGGTTTACTACCCTCGTTTTTCATTTCGTCTACTGTAATCAATGTCTTCATTTTCGTATGCCCGTTCTTTTTCTTCACAACTATTCGATTCGCAATCAATGAGAGACTATTAAACGGTGAATTCATTTGAATGGAGAAAAATGGCTTGCAAATGCCGTAAGAAACGATTTTATCATTGATTAACATCTCATTTGATGTGCTCAGCTTTTGATTTCTCCGCCGCGCCAAAAGAATACAAACGCACTCAAATCGTTTATGTGAAATTGGTTTCGTGTTTTGATTGGCAAAATTCAATAGAATTTATTTAATTATATCATTGCAATAGCATTAATCTAGCATTTATCTCTGGGTAAAATTGTGAATTCGATTTGAACCGTCGCGATATCATTGTCGTGTTAAGTGCGAGTACACTGAAAATTTATTACATTATTTTGTGATTCATCGCAAAGATCGTCGTCGTCGCCATCGTCACAAAGTCAATGTCAGTTGAAATGATTCGCTTCATTAAATTCAATAATAGATTTATGTTGCAGCGCAAGGGGCGCGCTCTCTTTTTTAACCGAATCGAAATTATTTCGCAACAAAATAACATTTGAATTTCTTAAAATCGATCTCTGTGTTGTTCTTTGTGTGCGCTTTTTTCTTTCTGTTTCCATTTTTGTTCATTTAACCATTTTGAATCGATTAACATAACGAATCGAAATTGAAGTGCAAAACGGCGGTTTAAGACAAACCAAAAAACACCCAACAAACATATAAAAGAAGAATGAGTCAAAGTGAGACGGAGAAAGAGAGAAGAAAATACACGATGATTGTGATGGTGCACCATCATTATTATATCTAATTTCCTTAATGAACCCAAAATCATCGACTAATTGACTTCTAATTGAAATAGAATCAAGCAATGGCAATCGCAAACCATGGTAATTTTTGTTGTACGCTGCTACTGCTTGGGTGTCATTATCGTTACTTTTGTCAACCGCGTGCGCCATTGATATGCTGGCTACAGCCAGCAACGGCAACCTCCGAATGCGAGAGAATGGCA
Organism: Obolodiplosis robiniae; assembly: GCA_028476595.1. Taxonomy (NCBI): domain Eukaryota; kingdom Metazoa; phylum Arthropoda; class Insecta; order Diptera; family Cecidomyiidae; genus Obolodiplosis; species Obolodiplosis robiniae. Next base: position 10,683,201 of record CM052017.1, on the reverse strand, counting down.
AAATGCGATTGCCGAGAAGACGGCAACAATGACACGACCGTTCACCCAAAAAAAAAAAAAAAATCAAAAACAAAACGATATTGAAAAACCGAGAATGCAAGAAAGAGAAGGAGGACCGAATTCAGTAATCGATGAAACAAGTCGTTAATGTGAATACACTGAATCGAAGCACAATTCAGTTAAGAGCTAAAACCGCAAGTTCAATGAAGTCCTCCATTGGATTGTACAATATGTGTCTGCAGCGAGTGCACACGGTAATGCAAGACCAACAGCAGCAGCAGCAGCAGCAGCAGCAGCAGCAGCAGCACAATGCACAGTTTAATATGCTGCCAATAATAAAAGCAGCACGTAAAGCCGAACAAACGCTAAAACAACGAACAAAAAAAATAAGAAAACCAAAAATATACGCGGCAAATGTATGATGAAAAGAGAGAGACAGATCGAAATACAAACACTGTGCAAAAAGAGCGCAATTTTTCGGAATGAAAATGACGAAAAAACCAAACGGTGCTAAGAAAATAGGTGAAGAGTATGGGAGAGTTGCGTCGACAACGCGCCGAGAAAGAAGAGAAAAAGCGACAAGACCTTGTTATAATATTAGTCGTTTATTTTCAAATGCTACTGCTCCGGTTGATGGTGAAATTGCTGAGAGAAAGAGAGCTGATAATGCACCGCATCCATTATGTTTGTAAATTCCCTGTTATTGTTTTGCATTTTCGTATTTCGTGAAGAATTATTTTGTGCGAGTGTGCTATATTGGAACATTGAACATTGTGTCTACCGCGTCTTTTCAATTACACGGAGCTTTACGTGTTTTGCATATAAATGAGCGTACGACACCATTGCAAGCTCATTCCGAAGCAGTGAACAAATTTTACTTGAACAAAAGAACAAATAGAGTGAGATAGATAGATATATATAGAGAGAGAAAGCGATGCAACAAGCCTGGCTGGAAACAGAGAAATGTAAAAATGATGAAGCAAAGAAGAAGAACCCGCAACCGACAACAAATCAAGGAGAGAAGCAGCAAAAAAGTGCATAAAGCTGCTCAATACCATCATATTAAATTTTTGCCACTACCGGAATGCAATGACGATGTTGTGGCAAACAATAATCAATAATTAAGCATACCGAAGTCCGTTTAACACTCTTTGCACTTTTTAATGATGGTGTGCCCGGTCGACCTGGGTAAACGACAAATTATTTCGCTCTTTGCCGCTCTTTGCCGCTCTTTGCCGCTCTTCTGGCAAATAATCAATTTTCGGGCACATTTGCCGACGACAACGATGACGATGGTGATGATATCATCGTCAGCCATATGTTCATCAGCTGGCAACGAAAGATGAAAAATTTAAAACAAATCACGTTCCGGACATTCAATTGAACGGATTAATTCAATGCATTTCATGGCCTCTTAAATCAATACCCAAATAGAACGAACAGTAATGATGTGAAACCAAACCGATCAAAACAATCATCATTAACGCTGGATAAATCGAGAAAGACATTCAATGAACAACAGCAACAACTTGTGCATTGTGTTCCGGCAATCGAACGAACTCTTTGTTTGCTCGATCAATGTTTTTCCTTTGAAATCCATTGTTTTCGATAGTTTTACCGCAAGTTAAGCTGTGTATGCGGTTGCTGTCGCTTTGGTCGTACCTCATGCCGCCAGAATATTCAATTGATCATTTCAAGCTCTCGAGCCTCACCATCTCACTCTATTTTTCTCTCGCTTTCGCCTTATTGTATTCAAAATTGCATTAGGACGTTGTGTTCAATGTCTACCATTGCATAATTTCCATTGAAATGCCCTGAAAGTGAATGCCGAAAAAAGCAACTACGCAATTGGTCACACACCATTTATTTCCGAAAAAAAACTGCTTACATGATTTATTCTAGAAATGACATCATAATACCTAGAATACTTGATTATTATCCAACGGAATAATGAAATACATTTTCGAAAAACCACAATTGTATTGTTTATGGAATTAAATACATTGCCGTAACCCACTCAATTCAGATAAATTGTCTTGATGCATCGAGATATTCGAAATACTTAACGTTTGTCATTTAGTTGAAATTTGAATAGTCGCCGTTTTGAAAAATGAAGTTCATAATTTTTTTTATGACTTTTCAAGTAGGTATTTCATGCGATCGCTTTAAAAGTAAATAATAAAAAAATTTAAGCGTTTAATCCTTCGATTTAGCGATCACCAAAATGTGCCCCATCAAAAGTATGCATCGCGAGAAGAAATAAAAATGCAATTTATTGCATTTTGTAAATATTTCAATTTTATTATTGCCGCACGAATCATCAAAACGAACCGTTTTGGATTTTAATAGCTCTCTTCTTTCGACTACTCTATGAAGAAGTTGAAAATATGGTCGAATTTTTAATGGCCTTTGCATCGCTGTTTGGGACTCAAAAGGAACATCGTAAAATATACGGATTAATTTCACGCATTTGGATGTTATTTCCAACTAACTTGTGCTCGATCCCACTTGCCCTCTCTCTCTCTCTCTCTCTCTGTTCAATTTCACACGCGAAATTTAAAGTAACAGATAAAAAAGGCATCTGAAAATGGATTGGTAAGAATTGTTAGTAATCCGTAAAACCATTCAATTGATTATTTCAGCTTCGATTGTGGTAATTACAATTTTTCACGGGCGCAAGGTAGAAAACAACGCGCATAGCGATTTGATTTAAATAGCTGGCGCACTATTAGTGTATTTATTTGTTCATTTATGTTTGAAGTCATAAAAGCGCACACTCATTGCCCGTTGACTAAACTCAGCACTGCACGAACCACAGACAAAAACAATTAAATTAATGCAAAGAAATTGGTTTGTGACGAGTTGTTTACACGAATGCAGTAGAACACGCGATGCTTAGACAACAAAGCAATCCAACTCGAAAACATGAAATTCTTAATTGAGCTCGTGACTCACCGAAACGATTGATTTGCCACCGTTTACATCGGAAGACTTTTTGGAATTTCGTCGTGATCTACACCGAAAATGTGTGCGCTCAAACAACGTTTTTTTTTAGCTTGCAATTATTTCATTGAAATTTACTTCTTCCAAGTAGGATTTTATATGAAATGCAAGAGATTGCGGAAGTCGTGCGTTGCAAGTATCCGCATAATGGTTGGGAAATTAATGGCCGATGATGATGACGACATTTTAACCTCGATTCGATTTATATATTCAAATTTCCGAAACATACATGCACCAACATTTTGTGTCCGTATGTTTTGCGAACATCACGGCAAATTGTGAAGCAGCACACAAAAAAGTACTACAGCAATAGAACAAAATCATTGCATAGTACAGAAGCTAATGTCATCGCGGAAATATCGAGTGCTCGTTTCTAGCCATTTAATTTGTATTTTCGCTTGAAATATTTTTGCTCGCTGTATAGCACAGCGAAATAGTGTGTTCGATCTATCTCTCGTTCTGTCTGTTGCTCTCTTTATGTGTGTGTGAGTCTTTATATACGAGAATGTTCGTCCAAAATGACTAAAGTCGGAAAAGTGCATTGCATTTTATTTGGTTAAACATTTATATTCACGAGATATTCAATTATTCACGGTGGTCAGAATAAATTTTATGGTCTTTTGTTATGCACGAATAATTCAAAAAAAAAAAAAACACAAAAAAAATGAAGACACAAAAAACCATACACTGTTATAGCATTTTTAACGGCACACGCGGTTGCAAAAAAATAAAGAGTCTTATATCCGTGATATGAACTTTTCCGTAATAAAGACCATAACATGCATCCCTTGCATATAGTTTTCAAAAATCATTTTTCTCCCTCCCATTTCATCTGCATTTTGAAATGTATTTTTTCATTCAAAATTCAGATTCTGAGAGTTTTATAATGACACAATGTGAACTCAACATATTCCCCATATTATATATTATTTCACATCATATCATTATGAAACTTTCATGGTCCTGTTTTTTTATCAAAAAATATGTTTGTAAAGATGCATTGGGGTAACTAATAAATAATAAATAATAAAATATTTTATTAGTTAGTAGTTTTTTTCCATTAGTATTTAATTAGTTAGTAGGCCTTAGTAGCCACTAAGAAGTAATAATTATTATTTTATTAGCGACTAACATCTAACTAATAAGTGAGTCTTAGTAGATTTTTATTAGAATGTTAGTAGATTTATTAGTAGAATGTTAGTAGAATGTTAGTAGATTCTTCATTATTAGTGGCTGTTAGTAGAGTTTTCATCAGAATTTTCCTGGTTTCACGCGTTATAAATGTTGCGTTTTTTTAAATTTTTGCTATAGCGAGAGCACTGCGCATGAGCATTGAGCATCATTAATTACAATTGAAATAAATATCGCCATATATATAATATATAAATAATATATATATATGAATATCGAATGAATATCGCCAATATTATATATATTATTTATATATTATATATATGGCGATATTTATTCCAATTGTAATTAATGATGCTCAATGCTCATGCCCAGTGCTCTTGCAAAAATTAAAAAAAAGCAATATTTATGACGCGCGAAAAAAAGAAAATTCTAATAAAAACTCTACTATATATCTAATGAAAACGCTACTAACAGCCACTAATAATGAAGAATCTTCTAACATTCTACTAATAAATCTACTAACATTCTAATAAAAATCTACTAAGACCTACTAATTAGTTAGATGTTAGTCGCCAATAAAATAATAATTATTGCTTCTTAGTGGCTACTAAGACCTATCTATGTAAAGATGTTCAAGTCATTCAGATGAGAATAAGGACTATTTCCAGTACAAAATACTCAATCTGAACCCGAAAATCGAACAGTTTGTAGGAGAGGTAGTCCTAAATCTAATCTTGAATGACATGAAATTCTTATGACTTATTTTTTCGTAAAAAAATAATATTCTGAACATTATCCGAATGAGCTGAAAATAGAAAGGTTTCAATTCCCAACGATGACCTATTTGTGCGTTCATATGCTTTCAATTTTAATCTTAAACTTTTTGAGTTATCGACTCACAATTTGTTTGCGTACAGCGTACATTCTCTTTTGTTGGACCGATTACAATACTTTTGCCTTGAAAAAGTTAAACAATACCCAGACAAGTAATGGGCGTCAAAAGCAACGGGCGGGAAAAAGTACCAGTGCCGACTATTGAGAAAGCTAGAATTTGCATGGAAAGCATCGTCATCATCACACAGGCCCAAAGTCAATCAAAAAATGAATATCAATTCCATTGTGAGCGAAAAAAACTGAAATTGGATGAAAAAAATCGAAATAATGAAGCGCACAAAGCAAGTGAAGAAGGTTAACCAATAGCACATAAAAAACGGAATTGAATTCATGTTTTGGCTGGTACTCATCGAGAATTTATGATTCGTATGGCGTGAACGAAACAATTTTTATTATTATGCCTCATGACAGCTCTTGTGACGAATATTTATGAAATGTAAATGGTTGTTGGTTGCCTTTTTTCATACAGCATGCGCACACATTCTCAACGCAATGGTGATCTTCATAGAATCTGGCTGTTTCTCATTCAAGTATCGCAAACATTTGATTTACACGTGGAAACATCCAGTTCGTTCTTTGATCCAGTGTCTAAACGAAAATGGTTGCTTTCTTCATAGAAGCGATTGCTTTTTTCTATTTCACTAGTACAAGCATGGTTTTTGCTAGATTTTCCGTCTGTTGAGATTGTGTCTTTCAACCGCATTGCTCAAATACGCATATCCAATAGATGAAAGAGAGGTCATTTGGATGCGGATAGAGAGAGCGAGATATAAGCTACATTTCTTCCGGTGTTTGTTAATGCATTGTCGCTTCAGCTAAGTCATTACCTGTCATTTCACAAAACTATGCATATTTTAACATCGATACAAACACAACGATAATGGACTCGGTTCGGGCATATGGTGTGGCACTGTGTGTTGCAAAATCCAAATGTTCATGACTGTGAACCAAGTTTTGTGTGAATTTTGAATGAAACCAATCATCGGAAGTCCATAAATGAGAAAACTTAACCAAAGTGAATTAACAGGTGGCGGTGTGTTGGTTCCATAAATAACTAAAACCCATTCGAGCCGTTGAATTATTGAACTCATGCATTTGCTGGCCACCGCCACACTCCACAAATATTTCTCTTCAAAGAGACCGTTGCGATAATGATTCATTACATTTGCCCGTGCGATAACATTGAACTTTAACATACATTTTTGTTGCAATATTTCCAGATTTTCAATTTTCGAATATTAATTTGCGCTTGCAATGTTTAATTGCAATTGCTTAGATGCAATGAAATAAAATGCTGAAGATGATAGCGGCAAATAAACGCAAATATCACTGAAGAGGATAAGACAAACATCATGACAAATTAATTGGGAAAGCAATGTTACTTTATTCACTCGAATATTTCCTTCTTCCTGGAGAAAGGGAGAAAACCAAATCAAATATCAAATCCGATCACACTTTTTTTGTCTTTTAAGCATTATCCATACTTTTAGCCATAAACATGTGCTGAAAAAAAGAACAACCTTTATAGACCTATATTGTACCCGTTCGAGCGTAATAGTCTTTTTATCAATCGGAATTTTGCTTATTTTATGAGTGGCTTGCAGGATAAACGGTCTTTTCGTTACATATGACCGACGGTTTAACGTGCCCTCATAAATGCCGTAATTTCGGATGAAAGCAGTTTGAAAAAATAATTTATAATTTCACATCACCGAGATTCGAAACGACTTCCCCATGAATGAGTCATACTAAAACTAAAATGTAAAACTACCATTCAAAAGCAAAACTCTCTGCAATTATCCTAATTATATTGCAAGAATTGCACATGTGCTCAATTGAATTTACCGGATATTGTGGCTTGTTGTACGTAAAAATACTACTTATCGCAAAAATTTCGCAAATGAATGGGTGAGAATAAAAACCGATCTCTAACTATTGTGAAAATTAAAATGAGGACAATTTGAAGATAAAAATGAGACAACCAGTGAACAAATTTTGGGTCTCATTTTTATGCTTAATTTTTTTCTGGTCTCATTTCAATTTTCATTTTTTTCTTGTCTCATTTTAATTCTCACAATAGTTAGAGGTCGGTTTTCATTCTCACCCATTCAAATGATTTATTTACTCGTCAAATTGAATGCAAAATTTGTGAAAGAAAAGCGAGAATTCAAATTGTAAACACGGAGATATTTTAAGGGAAGTGGCAAAATTCAAAAGCTGAATTCAATCATAAACGCTTATAATAACTAGGAGTATTCATTAGCCATTCTCATACAATTATTAACATTCTCTATTGCAATCTCATTATGTAATTGGTTGTTATATCATAACTGAAATTTTAATAAGGAAATTAAGTGGATTTGCATTGTTAATTGAATGTATTTAGTGTCAAGAGATAATTTTATAAAGCCGAGGTCATTTTTGAAAATCTAGTCTGAGCTGTGGAAAAGCGGCTGGATGTCACGCTCATCATAAATCAAGATCAAGCCATGCTGAAAAGTCAGTTCAGAAGTTGAACACATTCATTTCGATAGAATCTGGAATCAATCGTTTATTCGATAGCTTGTTGCAAGTAACAAGTCCGGGAAAACTTATTTAATAAATGGTGCGCATGTGATTTGTGCATCGCATTTTCAATACTTTGAATGTCGATGCAAAACGATGTGTGTTCAGGTGAATTGAGAAAAATCGAGGCCATTGTACAACACAAATGGTGCTCGATCATTGCGCTTCCATCAATTCTCAAAATACTCGTAAAGCGAACACACACACACGCATATACATTAACACAATTTGTTCGATTCAGTTCATGGGCGTATGGAAATCCTTAATCAAATCATAAAATCGACGTACATGCTGCCGAACAATAATTTCACTTGTACACACGATCTATCAACCCCAACATGTATGACTGCGATTTCAAAACGGGGCGCACGGTCCGATCATTTCTGTTTCGGCAAACAAGACCGATTCCGTACGCCGACCAAAATGAATTTCTAGCGCTCCGCACAAAAAGCACGTCAGCTAGTCGACTCTCGATTGTGAACGGACTAAATTTATGATTTCGCCGAAAACTATAATTCATGTATCTACAATTGGTATTGAATGCACTCCGGAACCGATTTACATATTGCACATTGCATTTGTGTTGCGTTCATTCAAAGCCATACCATTCAGATTGAACATATGTAACTCTAAATTAACACAAAGAACATTACGAAAATGAGAACAAGAAAGCGAGAGCAAACCATAGAGCCAGAGAAATGGTTTCTGGGTGAAAAATTGGCGAAGCGTTCGTGAGACCAAGGGTAAATTTAATAATACATGGTCACTTAGCTCTATCTCGGTCTGATTGTTGGTGCAGTTGGAAAATGTGAGAAATGGCTCATAATAAGAAACACAGCGATAACACACAAGAGATGCAGCGTGCGAAAAGAAGCAAACGAGAAGTTCGATGATATTTAGCATTTGCTGGTTAGCTGAATCAATTCTTGCATCGTTCGGTCGACCATAACCAAGAGAGTGAAATTGAGCGCTGTTGCTGAAATGCCTTTGCTGCCATTGGTTTTTGTTTTTCCTTGTGATGTGTGTGCATCTCATCCATCACATGGCATCGATGCATTCATCACATTTCACGTTCTACTTGTAACGATGGCAATTCATTGTCGCTTCGTGCATGGAACAACGCATGCAATTTTAAGTGCATGACAAATCGAAGCACTTAGCGTTAATGTTTCAACAAATTTGTTGTGTATTACGATCGTCGTCGTTGTAGTCGTTGTCATTGTCGTTGTCGTTACCGCTGTCGTGGACTCGTGGTTGTCACTGTGCATGTTGCCTGGTACTTGCTCTATTGTGCGTACATGAGAAAGAAAAATGTCCGTTTGAGAGCTAGATTCAATTTCAATTGCTTCGTATTTATGAATAACGTAATTTTCTTCCGTTTCGGTTTATATTTTATGGATGTTGCGGCAAGTGTACATATTCTCATTCCAGTCACAAATGACAAACGCGCACACTTGCTTAAAAGCCCGCGCGAATACTTGACAAAATCCAGCAAACCGAACGACAATTTTCGAGCAAATATTCACAGTGCAGTGCTCAATCCAACTGCCACGACTACACAGTCAATGTGAAATACATATGGATGTTGACCATCTGAAATAACATTTCAAAAATAAACATTGTAAAATAAATACCGTTTGGTAGCTCATTCGATACGCAGCACTCAGAAAATCATTTCGCCTGCCATTATCAATGTATGCTAATAAATTGAACAACTCTTAGCATATTTTACATATCTGACGATAAGATTATGGAGGCATTTAATTTAGCCAAACGCACCTTGGCGGCGGACGTTTATTTAACATTATCGATCCATACAAAATTGCATGACTGTTCACGGCAAACGAGCAAAAAGCACGTATATAACAACACAGCGCAGGGAAAGAGGAGAGAGAAAGAAACAATCGAAACACTTTTGATTTAATCAATGAAATCGATTCTATAAAATTCAAACAGCCGAATATGGCATAGTGGCTGTTCGCGCACAGGTCGATCTCAAGAATGAAAGAAGACAGAAATCGCTCATTTCCGAATATCAAGCCCATTAAAATATCAATGAATATAATTTTTTACGTTTGTAAAACTCTATTAAAATTGAAATAAACGTGTATTTTGAGTCAATTTGGAATATATATCCAAAAAAAGAAATTACTTTCAACAATAAATACAGTGCTTCGGCTGATTTTGTGCCTTAATCTTCGTTTCTCCCCACCGTCTCCCACTGGCTGCTTATCTGTATTTTTTGCGTTCTATATTTGGATTTGAATACTGCATTGTGTTGATTTTTCTCAGCGGATGAAGGAGGTTGAACAAAAACATTCGCTCACCGCATTAACAATCGAAACAATCGACATTGGCACACACACACAATAAAAAAACTGAAAGCAACGAACTGAGAGAACGAAATAAAAAAAATAGATTATGAAATTTCAACGAAAACAATGCATCGATCAAGAGATGGAGCGCACCAAATAACGCACTCTATATCAATAAGAATAGTTATAATAGCACGCCCAAACGTCATTATTATCAGTGTTATTCTGCTTGTTGTTGTTGTTGCTGTTGTTATAGTCGTCGGTGGGTCTTTTTTATTCTTCTTTACATTTCGTGATTTTTATGGCAATGATTTCAATAGATACACTTATTAAGTTAGTTTTCTTTCTGCAAACGCCATATTTCCCATACGGTAACGCGTGTTCGTTCGTTACTTGGTCGAAAGTTGAAACACTTGAGACATTGCTAACTATCTCCACCGAAACAATATTTATGTGCAGCACATTTCGATTTGTCCAGTGGGCGTCTTTCGTTCATTTTTCGCATAAAAGCAAACCATATTATTTCGGCCAGGTTATTCATTGATAATGCTCACGCTCTCTCGCGAAAATAAGAATTGGCAGATGAATTGAATTGTTTAATTTCATTGAATTGAACGGCCGGAGAATTGCCGAAAGCCGCCGCTAAATGAAAATGGTATCATTAAAAATGTATCGATAGATTTATGTGTTTTCTTCTGCCTCTCGTTGTCGGAACAATAACATTCGATGGAATGATCACAGATGCTCTTTACCAAATTTAAGAGCTATCACATCGGAAGAAATGGGAAGGAAACGGAAAATTTAGACATTGAATAAAGTTCGAACAAAAATATTCAAGTGCATATCAAATGACAATAATTTTTTGGAATGAATAATGAAATCGATTTCTACCTATTTATTTCTCGTTCTCACTCGCTCACTCTATCTATTTCAGTGCAAGTATGATTTCATTTCGGGCCATTCATTTGATATAGAGTGTAAGCAAACGTATTTTATTTATTCTATTAATTTCGTCAATTTTTCTCCCGTTTAGACGATAAACACAAGGGATAAGGATTCATTTATAAACTGGAGCCGAAGCCATCAACGGGCATGAGGGTAAGCATATTTATGAAAGAAGCGCTGTCGAAAGGCAGTTTCTCTCTTTCGCAGCACTTTGCACACACACACACACACACACACATGATAGCCATTCGGAATAATTGATGTTGAATTAGATGTAGAAAGTTGATCACTGTAGCCACACGCTGCAGACAAGACACGAGTCTCTCTTTGGATCACAAAATACGGCTGCGATCACCAAATGTGATTCGCGTAGTGTGCTTTTTCAATGGATTTTCGGTGAAAAATTGGACAGGCTAAAATAATGCATAGCATCGTCGTAACTCCATAAAAACTAACCCGAAACACACATATTGTATATGCAGAGCAGTTTCGAATATTCGATACATTGCAGTCAAACGATAAACTGATTGTGAGAGAGAGAGAGAGAGAGAGAGAGAGAGAGAGAGAGAGAGAGCGAAAGAGAATAAAACATTGGTACATCCGATCCCAATAACAGCCAAAATCACTTAAGACAATGTAAAACGAATAACAAAATAACAAGAAAATAAGATAACAACGCTAGCAGCAGTAGCACACGAGGTTGAAATAAAAAGCAAAGTGAGGTACATGTGAGAGAAGAAAAATGGAGCGACAGCATGTTTTTATGGATATTTTCAACGGAAATGGGCTTTTAAAACCGTACCGACCGATCGACAAATTTATCTATTAGCTATCGCGTGTATTGAATATAATTTTATTGATGCATTCATGTCGGAGACGAAACTGGCGTACGCGAGAGAAAATGACATCGACATACACTAAATAACGATACTGCTCCAGAAATTATTGAAATGATGACAACAAGAATAGCTGACAACGCGACATACTTATGTAGCTCTGATGCAGAATGGTTAATGTTATTGAAGTTGAAATTTATGCGTTCGACTCCTAATCATGCGTTCACGAAACGGGCAAGAGTGTGGAGGAGACGCACAAAATGAACAACTCCCAATAACTGTGAAACTTGATGGCTTTGCGTCCATCGATTTCGTTTGTTGGTTTTTTGTTGTTGTTTTGTCGACTGTTTTCCCGCATATCATTCCGTCGACGTCTCATCTCATATATCATATGCTCAATAGACACATTATGTTCACTCTATTGTTGTCATTCGTTTACATTTTCGTTCCGCTCGATTCCCTTCCGTTGTAAACTTTGTGTCTTATGCTATTTCCCAAAAATGTGATTCTTTTTTTTCATTCATTCATTCAGTCCAATTCTTCGGTTTAGTTTTGTTATTTACTTTAGGTGTATTGCGTTGAAGTTTTGTTGTTGTTTTTACGCAGTTGTTGTCATTTTGCCTGTTATTCATGTGGTAAAATGAAACATCGAAAAATAGTTTTACATATGTTTTTTACGGTGTCAATTTTTACTCAACCGAAAAGTATTCAATGCAATATGGGGTAAACATGATAGAAACACACACATTTCAATATATACTTTTGTTCGACTCAAGTTCGTACATTGGTTTCCTTTACGGCGAAATGCATATGGAGCAATCAGCAAAGAGCTCTCTGTTAGAGAAGAGCCGAATGTTAATATGTAGAAATAATGCTGAGACGAACGGGAAAACGTATATCGTAGCCAAAAAGTAGATGTTTAGATTGAAAGCTGCTTGAGGCGAATAAAAAATAGCGTGCGAGCGTAGAAGAGAAAGAAAGTCATCACAGTTCAGCCATCGTCTCGACGGCTTCATGAATTCTTGACTATGTTTGAGGAATGTTAAGTCAATCGAATGAATTTGAATAAATTGAAAAGTTTTATTTTATTGATTCGATAGAAACAAATAAATGGCGCAAGCCAACCAAATGAAACAACGTTTCTGTCGAACGACATACAAATATATCGGTTTCATAGCATTGTAAAGGAACATATAACAGGATCTTTGCTAAGTGTCTCTCAGTCTCAAGATGAATCATGTAAAATGTATTGCTCGTAGCAAAAACAGTATGTATTACTACTTAAAATATGTACGAGGGAAATGTAGAACTGAGAAATGAAGTCAAATCAAATGGCCAATCGGCAAAATGATGTTGATATTTGGCCGTTTTTATCGATCAACAGAGTTTCGTTCGATTGTCATCAACATATTTAATAAAAATTAATGTACACTGAAATCCCCACAGTAACAATTCTGATAGAGCGTAGGGGTATGGTACGATCGATAGCAAAGGGACGCGCGAATATTTCCTTCACTTTCTCTCTTCCATATTCTCTCTTTCTCTCTCTCTCTCTGTCTTATGCTCGCTCTAGATCGAATTATTCTTGATTTGCGTTCTCCGACACACGCTTCGTTTTTCTCATCAGCAGGAATTTATCTCGCAGCAAAAGTACTATGCAAACATAATCGCTGTTATCACTGTTGCCGGGACGCAAGCGGGAAAGACTAATGTTGACACAAATCTAAAGGCAAATGATGACGCCAATACACTGAAATAATAATGCTAATGCAAACGGCAAATTCCTACCGAAAATCAGAAATTGGGATGTGAGATGGACAGGCAAACATTGTATGCAATAAATGTAAATATTTAAATCAGTTTGATCCAAACAGCTACATTTTAAAGATCAGCCACCTACGGAACGCACAATAACATTATACGGAACAATAAAAAAAGTCATCGAATTAATTCTGATGCGCACACTTAGAAAAGAAATTCCAATAGACACGAAACCGATTAATTTGGAATCTTTAAAATACTAAAACACTTTTGCCGTATTTATTTTAATATTTTAAATCAAGATTCATCATTATATAAATAGACCATTTATTGAATATCAATGAAATTTGAACTAGAAGACGCCTAAAGAGTTTCGATGCCAGATGAATTGTGTTCATTGATGCCAATTTATAGGCCCACATCGTCTATTTTTTATGCCATTTTTTCCACGTTCGAATGCGTGCGAGAGAATAAAATAACAAAATCAAAGAGATGTGCAAACTCACGCACATCAAACTACCGCAACAGCACCAAATTAAGTGGTTTTCATTTTCACATTCGACACCCAAAAACGGCAGTTTGAAGCGACAGAGAAACGATTATCGATGATATACAATATTCGTTATTGAAGAATAAAAATCTCTTTCGCTGCACACACATAGAATGGCAATCAAACAGACAAGAGAAACTAGAGAATGAATGGAAAAGCCAGTTTTACTTCGATTGTGTTTGTATCAAAGATTGTACTCTTCCTTAGAACAATTCCAATTTACTCATCTCATATTGCTCCTCTTGGCTTATTTGTCATTGCTGCTATCGTCATTTACGTCGTTGTTGTTGCTGCTTAATAATGTGCTTAGTTCAATGCCTTCAACGCCTAGGGACAAAGTCGTCGAGAGCATGAAAAAAGCATCGGGAAGAGCAAAAATGAAAAATGATATATACATTTTTCTGGCAACGCGAAGAGAAGAACAGTAAGAGATAGATCCAAAAATAATTCGAGTTTGCCATCGTAAAATTGTATTCAATTGAAAAGCGAAGTATCCGTTGGGTTTTTGCCGAAAACTTGCCGAAACGATGAACGCAGAAATGTAAGATATGCGCTTATTTCACGCACTAAGCAATGTGAAACGTACCAATTTCGATAACAATCTAATAGAAATATTTGAACTTACCAAATTGATTGCCGCAAGCAATAGAAAGCAACACGATTTTCTATTGCGCACATTGAAAACAAAAGCGGATGACTTTGGCGAATAAGACATTAATTATTTTCTATTTTATCACATTTTTATTTTGAGCATTTCTTCCTTAGCTCTGCGCGAAATTTACAACAAATTGAATATTAAAAACTCTTACAAACTAATAAAATTCCCAATTACAAGTGGTCACTGGTTAAATGATATCGCCAATTTCGTACTTGGCTTTTCTGCTCTTCCGATAATGTATTGTTGCTCGGTCTCATTTCAAAGTTGCGATCGAATCGGTAGTCAAAATTGCCTGATGTACTTGCATCGAGAGTTTCGTGCTCGTCTACGGATTTGTCATTCAGCAATTTGCTGCGAATCCATTTTATCAACAACTGGAACAAGTTGTGTTTGTTGTCATTTGCAGTTGATGGGGTATGCTTTGGTTTGCCGTCGGTCATATGTGTTGGAATTGTGATGACTTTTCGATCAACGCGATGACACATCGATCGAAAGGGAAATGTTTGTCATAAGAAACTCGTGTCGATATTTCGTTGATTCTTTTTCAAAATGTAAACGCATATAACGAGCACAGCCAGCAGCAAGCATACTAAAATTAGCATAGAAAAGAAAGCGTGCTTGAACTTCGCACCATTTGCAGCTGCCATCGCTCGATACAACGGATCATCATCGTCATCGTAATCTGATCGCAAAAAGATACCATTTGAATAATTAAAGCGACCGCGTGTGTAGTATGCATTCATTTCCGGCAAAAGATCCATCCAAAACGAATTGATTTTCGTCATCGCATTGTAATATTCAGATGTTTCATACATGCCCAAATAGCTCTTGGACATGCGAGCTGTATCGCTAGGATTTTGCGGCAGATTTTCCTTACCAATGCGATATGGATTTAAAACATTCGTTGACAAGACTCGAGCTTGACCATGTATCATATTATCGATATCGACAGAATTTTTCTCCAAATCGGCGATAAACATACCATTTTCGGCAAAATTACTAGTTAACGAATCGCTTGTTTCACCCGCCAATGAAGAATCGCTCAAAATTTGAACAAACTTTCGCTTGGCCGTGTACGGTCGCCATGCATCGAAAACACGACCTGGCGTCGGATTACCCGTTTTCACGAATTCAATGAATAAATGCCGAAATCGGCGGCACAGTCGCATCTCCACCGAACTCAACTTTCTACGACTGATTTGCTGAAATAAACTGGGACCCATCAAAAATAGCAGATCCGATGTGTGGCTCGCACCTCCAAAGTAATTGGTCGCACCACGAATATCCATTGATTTCGAATGATGAAATGAATACACGTAAAACGTTTTTTGAACACGCCGTTGAGCAGCACTTTCAACACTTTCCGTATCATTCAGCGGAATCTGTGTAAAATTTATTGTTTTATCGCTCGTTAATCGTTCGATTGTTTCCAAAAATGGAGTTTCAAATCTCGTTTCCGATATCATTCGTTGCATTGCGTTCAATAAGTATGCCGGCGTCTGTGGGATTCGATCGAAAAATCGCCAGAATATCATACGCCGCACCTGCTCAATTGCACCACGACTGAAACCATAATGAGCCAGCACATTTGGTAATGCCGTTGTCGTTATGTATTTCTTGAGCGGCTCGTAGCCTTCGCGTGCCAGCTCCAACCAGAGCTCTGTAATGTCAGAAATCATTTTTGCGTAGAAATTGATGGGAATTTAGTAATCGAAAAACTTATTAACTTTTGAATTCGAGAGGATGTTTATTTTTTCTTACTTTTTATGTATTTTTCTAATGAATTTACCTTGAATAAAAGCGCCTTCATTGCTG
This sequence comes from Obolodiplosis robiniae, assembly GCA_028476595.1. Taxonomy (NCBI): domain Eukaryota; kingdom Metazoa; phylum Arthropoda; class Insecta; order Diptera; family Cecidomyiidae; genus Obolodiplosis; species Obolodiplosis robiniae. The sequence goes on along the minus strand of CM052017.1, from coordinate 10,666,725 downwards.
CAAATGCCTATGAGAATGGGTATATTCGGATAGTCGCCGAGTTCCAGCACCATTTTCGGATCATTCTGTAAATACTGCATCGATTTCGGTAAATATGTATCGACTTGCGGTCCCAGCAACTTCGTATAATTTCCATGCTAAAACACACACACGCATCGAAAACCACAATTATTCATCGAATTATCTTCATAATTTCGATTAAATTCATTAAATTACATTTAATCTGGATGTTATTAAATCAAATTATTATTTCATATAATTAAAGAGTAACAAATTGCGATGACATTTTTACCTCGTAAACATGTTCGAATGCTTTTAATAAATCATTCACGCTTTTCTGTTGCAAGCAATCCAAAACGTATTTGGCATGTGCTGAGCCGCAGGCCAATTTCTTGACAATCGCCATGGATAGAACATTATGTGCGGTTGAGTTCCTTGTCGCATCCACACTTTGAAATGAATAAGTGGAATAAATGGTACCTGACATAAGGATCATACGTGAAAACAGCGCGGCTGTTTTTGGATTGGTCAAATGAAGCATTGCATTTGGTGCACCAGATGTTCCATGGCCGAGTAGAGTGATTTGCGATCGATCGCCACCGAATTTAGAAATATTCTCTTCGATCCATTCAAATGCTAATCGCTGATCCAGCAAACCCAAATTTCCAGGTGCTTCTTGACTGCCCAAACTCAACCAACCAAAGATATTTGTTCGCGATTGCACAGTTACTACAATCACACCCTCGGCAGCCAAATCCAAACCAGTCGGACGATTTTGAGCCCAATCAAATGCTTGTTCTTCACCACTGATTATCACAAGCACAGAATGATTACCCTCACGAACAGCCGACTGCAGTTCACAACCAGATTATAGAAGACTTTATTAGTTAAATTAGTAAAAGTTGAACTGAGATGGAAAGTTGAAAAATTTCAAAGAGACCAGCATTTATGAGAAAGTTTGAATAGCACCATCTTTATAAAACAGGGTATTTAAAATGTAAGATAATGTATTGGGTTCTTCTTCATTGTCTTCCTCTTCTTCTGTTTCTCTCGTGTTACATTGCTTCGCTATGTAGTTACTCTGTTTTATACAGATGACATTGATGTGTATCTTTCGTGACGTCACAACACATTTGCATTGAAAATGCCTGAAACATGTCCTTTGAGAATTTCATTACCTGTGGTGTCCATACATTCAGGAATAGACAATCTTCATCGGTTTTTATGGCATGCGGAGCATATCCATTGTGCGTTTCATCGTACATATAATTGGATAGTTGCGGACAAATCGGTTTGTAATCGCGTGCAGTCAATGTACGATTTCCCCATCCCAAATGCTTTCGTGGAGCCTGAAATTTAAACCAATCCAAATTGAAAATATCATAAAAGGTATGAGATATTTTTTATGGGACAAATTTTGCAGACATTTCAGAGAGGGAACTTCGTTCCACGATGCAGTGATGCTATTAACAATGGTGCAATTATTTATTCTGCTTTCTGAAGTTCCAACAAGTGTCATTATCGTATAATATTCTTTTTCGGTAAAAATGTTTAATTTTTTCCCGAAATTTCTGGAAAAAACGAAATGATCTTAAAATCACTAGAACTCACGGTGAATCTGAGCGATCCAGTTGGAGCTCGTGCATATGGAATGCCCAAATACGAGTACACTGCCGTTCGGGACGTTTCCGGAAAAATTTTCAACTACAAAAATAATCAAAATATGAAAATTATGTTGTCAACAGGTTGTTGAGTTTCAGTTTAAAATTCAGTATGCAACTCACTCCAATAATGGCGCCCTGTTTTAATATAACAGTTCCATCAAGATGTTGTGCATCCACGAAATGCAATGTGAATAACATGAGCAAACAACCAATCGTTTTATAGCTCATTTTTTCCATTATTTTAAACTGCTTAAAGATTTTTCAAAGAGAGAGAGGGAAAGAACAAATGTAAGCACTTTTTATTATTAACACCGAGAGATATATTCACTTGCACCTTCACTCTTATCATAGCACTTGGGAAGTTTATCGATAATATCACATATTTGCCGGATGGTTTAAACAATTTTGCTGTGAAATTGAGTTCATTTTGGTCGACAACTAGCATAACACTGTCAAAAATATCTGTTTCACTTTTCACCGAGCCCCATAAAACAACTAGCCAGCACACACACACACACACAAAACGATTACTCAGAAAAAAGAACTGAATAAAAAAAAACTTTATTACATAATTAAAATGGCTTTAGGCTGCTTTTAGAAATAGTCAATGGGTTAAACGTGACAATTTTCACTTCTTTGAGTGCGAACAAATCTTGCACAATTTATGAAAATAACGGCATTGATGCTTTTCCCCTCGAGAATCTCTGGACAGGAAATAGCACATGGGTTGCTGTAAGATCAACTGGTCCACAATGGAATTTTCGATTTTAGAATATAGACGGTGGCCGATTTGAATGTGACAATAGTGCAAGCGGCATTACAACACGGTGTTCCAAACATGACTAGATGAAAAATAACAAAACCAACTTCAATACTTCAAGCACGAATAAAAAAAGAATTAAAAAAAATCAAATCACCATCGCTTTTCCGTTGTTTATATTGTTGACTATTTTATACTGGGTGAATCGGCGGTACTTTGGTTCTGAAATGCGATACAAGTACACTTTGTTTAACGTTTTATAACGAGAATTCGATCGCTGCAATGACAAGTTTGGCGTCGAAATGCTGAAACACCCTATACTACAGTCACTTTATGAATGTTGATTTTTATTAGCATTTTTTGTTTTTTTTTGTGTTTACCTTTCCGTTTCGTTTGCTTCCGATTATTGTGGCATATGATCCTCATGTCCGTCCCTTTCTCCAGCATGTAGATGCTTTTAATTGGCCCACCGAGAGTATACTGCGGTTAAGAATGAAAGAGACAATGAGACACAAATTGTGCGAGCAACAGACACAAATTGTGCGCGCGTAAAGCCTTTGAAATGAATGAATGAACTGAACAGAACGAGAATAAATTATTTAAAAATTATTACTATTATTACGTGATTCTCTTTGTGTGTATTTTTTTTTCCTGCTGCTGCTGCTACCGCCACCACCGCCGTTGTTTTTGTCCATCAAATGAATCTTGTAAATATCAATAGTTCGTATGTCAGCTGATGGTTGTCTGTATACATTTTTTTCGGCTCACATTTCCATTTGATTCACTCACATTTAAAATTATATAAATATATATGAAATGGTTGTGAAATGTTTCGCCAAATTTGCCCATTTTTCAAATCGTCGATAAGAACAAAATTTATTTACAAATTGATGCACGCTATCATTGTGCATGCACGCTTAAAAATTCAAACCGTCATCGCAACCGCATTCATATACATCCAAGAATTACGCACTTTCGCGCTTTGAGTCATTTTGACGTCACAAACATAGCAATACGGAACTCGGAACCGTATATCCGGTACTGTTTCATGTTTTACCTTTTTTATCTCATCATTTCATGTTTATAATAATCTTTCGTTGTTTCCACAACAATGCGTTGTTCATTCGGCCACACACACAGTGAAATGCGCGATGCACACAATACGAACGGGCGTTTATAGTTGCATGGTTTAATTTTTGATGGTCCGACAGTGCTTTTATTTTATGACTGAGCGTTTGAGCACATACATCAAACAAAAACACTCATAGGATACAATACTAGCTACTAATTGGTTCTCCATGTTTGTCAATTGTCACCGCCGCTACACCTTGTGTAGATTTTGTGTTGTGAACGGCTTTCATCATCGTTGTCATTTGCCATTCATTCTTTTGCATGTAAACAATTAATATGATTTTTACACTTTTGCGCACCATTACCTTGATCGGCCTTGGTATAAGAGGCTTTCGCATTATTTATTCTCCCTTAATACAAGAGCATTGGACAGTGAAGTTAACTAGAGAAATGCGTATCTCAAAATATTTACAGAAACTATGCAAATTCAACGAACAAATGATATGGAGATTGAAATCAAAACAATAGAGCAGAACATCAAATATAGTAGTTTCATAATTGTTATTATACATTTCGGTGTTCCATGGACATTTCATTGAAATTGTATTCGTTTGATGCTTCACTGGAATTTTCATGAAAATTTACCTTCAAAGATCCTGAATTAGATTTAAAAAACCATACGCTTCCCTTTCCCAAATCTTTACTTCTCTTTCTCTTCACTCTTTTCTCCATCTCTCTCTTACATATTCATTTTTTGATCTACATTTTTATATTTTCATCATTTGGGGTTGACATAATCGTGAATTTTTTCACTTGTGTCAAATAAAATGCCTGATAATAAGTCATGGAACAGGCATTTTTTCTTTTTCTCTTTTTCTCTCATATTTTAAAATGGGCCAGCAATACAATAGGCAAGAAAACCGGCCGATAAATTTTCCCCACAGTCAATAAAACACCAATGAATGAATAAAACATAACCAAATATTTGCACGCATATATCCAGAGAGATGATACCATTCTTTAGTCCATTAAAAAAAGCGTATGGCACAGTAAAAAAAAAAAACTAAAAGCGAAACGGTGCGAGACGAAACGGAAATGAAGAAACGTTGAATGCGTTGATAACGACAACCGAATATGAACAGTGAACGGAATAGAAATGAGCGTGCGAGAAAGAGAGAGAGAGAGCGCAGGGAGCTCGAAGGAAGAAAATCGGAAGAATATTCGTTTACACATGACAACCGTAAATAAACATAGAGACCAAGACACAAGTAAAGACAAAACCTTTTCGGTCGGGCGACTGATGGCTAAAAAGGGAGATCTTCGAAAAGAATCGCATTTAAATGGAGCAAAATTTTATGAAAAATTCACCATATATCATTCGGTGTGTGTTTCTCGTTCTCTCTCTCTCTCTCTCTCTCTCTCTCTCTTTCACTCTCTCTCTCTCTCTCTCTCTCTCAATTGGCGAAATCCAAATTCGCCGATTCCGGGTGAAGTACCAATTTAGCTATTGTCGGCTATTTGACTTGAATAAACACATTGAACATAATGCCGTTGATCCGCTTCCATTTCCATTTGCCACTTTCAAATTTCATACCCCAATAAAATGGGAGAGAGAGAGAGAGAGAGAGAGAGAGAGAACTGAAACTTGATACAAAGATAACATTTTGCATGGTGTTTTTTCTGTCTTATTTTCCTGTTTTCTGATATCTTGACATGGAGAGTGCTCACAACCGTTTTTAGATATGATAAAAAGGAATAAGGAAATCAACAGAGAAAACGAAAGAAAGAGAGAAAGAGGAAAAATATAAATAAATAAGCAGAAAAGAGAAAATCTCAGCAAGCATGCAGCAAATGTAAGCAGCATAGCCGAATATAATTAAATGCACATATTTATTTTGCATGTTGGGTTTGAGAGTGCTTGTGTTATGGAGTGGATGTGAACGGGATGTGCAAAGATCAGAATAATTTTCGAAATGTTAGTGAATCCGTATGTTGTGTGTTTTTGTGAATTTGTGTGCATATTCAATTTCGACTATCTCTATCCAAATAGAATAATGGCTTCAGTGGATTAGATGATAGTTGCCAGAGCATTTAAAAGTGTGGAAATCGAATCGCATTCTGAAACGGGAAAAGCATAAAATATAAACACTTAAATAGAATTGACATAGAAAGATGAGACACTAATTCATTCACTTGGGCCATCGAGAAAGAGAGATAATGCGATCAAATGCGTATATATCTGAGCGCGCGTAGCACATTTTACAAAACACACATCGGCCTGAAGAAACAGAATACATTCATAAATAAGGTCAAATGGTGTCCATGTTGCAATCTTGAATGCATTAACCTTAACACCCGTATCTCATAAAGATGCCTAAATGCAAAACTAGTCCATGTCTAGCAACACACACATAGAGAAAATAGCTTGACCAAAATATTGCACTGTATTCGGTTGGATGCCAACTTTTTTTTACGATTTGCAAGAATATGCGCTACGATGGCAGCACCAATAACGGCCAACACGAACGAAACATTGCAAAATAAACGTGAATGCGATGATGCTGTGCAATATATGACACAGCGGCTGGCTCCGATTCATGAATACGAATGCATTTTGGATATTATGCGCCTACACTTTCATATTTGGCTCATATATAACAGGCAGCGAAAATCATTTGAACAATAAATAGCATCACACACACAAGCGTATGCAAGCGACATCGTCTCACCTCACGGCACGAAAATGTGAATTTCATTTTGTTGCCCATCGAGTTAGACAGACAGAGAGAGAGAGAAAGAGAGAGAGAGAGAGAGTGTGTGTCACCACGGCCGACCGAAACGGAATGCGAACAAGGTGCGCGCTAGACGATCTAACAATTTGACAAATAGTTTTTTTTGTGGTGCTGTTCGATTCCGTGTCGCGCACAATTGCCATATTTGCCTCCACTAACGGGCAAATTCCTGATAAACGTGATCAGTAGCAAAAAAAATATATACTTGCTACTTTTTTCTGCACGCTCACGTTTGCAAGCGATTGTAGAATGCAACAAAAACACGCCGAATTATCCACGCGCGATATACATATCGCTATTTTTTCTTTTGTGTTCAGGTTGCTCCTGCTACAAATGCCAGATACTTTTTTTTCGGTCGAGCATTTCCATATCGCACTCCCAAGCACACTATGTGATAGGTGCCGTGTTCAAGTACTACCTAGTCTCTGAGTCTATCGAATCTCTAGTTCTTTCGTTTCATCCACTCGATGCGGCCGCACTGAAAAATACGATAAAATAGTGGAATATGACGGAAAGAAACGTGAGTTCGGAGGGTAAACGATGGAGGAAAGGAATGTCTTAAAATATTTTTTTCAAAAGATAAAAAAACTCACATATGGTTTTGCGGGTCGAGAAAGATGGTTCAACTCTGATAGAAATATGTCTTTAAAACGAAAAATATTTATCTAGATTGTTTGTTATTTTTTCTTTTTTTTTTCTCTACGCATTCGATTTTCCTGAATATGTCCTCTTTGTGTGTAGAACTCTTATGATACGGCACAATCGTTCATTTCTATCTCCTTGTTTTGCTGATTCTCTCCTATTCTATTTTCATTCTGATACGGTTTTGAGATCGTTTTCTTCCACCAGTGTGTTTGAATTTGTATGGCCCGAATGACCGCTTTGGCCATAACACTTCTTTCGGCATCTCATTCTAACATAAATAAGTGAGGAAAAACGAATAAACAAACAATTACTGTCGTTTTATCTCATATTTTTATTTATGAATTTTCAATAAAATAAATAAAATTTGATACTCTATTTGATTGCCATTTATCTCAGCTGCTATTGAATCAGCAAGGCCTTTTTTCTAGAGAATCGTGGCCGTAAAATTGGGTGAAAAACCATGAAACCACACACTGATTGAATCGCATCGACTGCTTTCAATACAAACGGGCAAACAACAAACCGACCACGCCATCACATTTCAGCGTGTTTAGACGAATTTGTCATCTTGAGAATATGATAAAATCGAGAATTGGTTGCTCTTGCACTCTTATTTATTAAAAACCTTGCCTAACGATCTGCTTTATTTGAATGTTTGTTCAATTTAATAAACAAAAACGAACATCAACAACCTTCAAATGAAGGTGTATAAATAAATGATAAGGACTTTTATATCCACTTATGTGAATTATCATAAAAAAGCACCGAATCATGATAAAATGCTGTATTGTCAACAAAAAAATGGGCTATTTGCATCTATAATCAGCTCTCGATGAGCAGAAATGCGCACGCAAGCTCAAATGATAAACGTTGCAATTAGACAATAACCGGCATTTCTGTCCTTTTCTCCCCACAACTTTCTTCGACGACGATGGAGGTCACCTTTACTGGATATTGATTTGATGGCTATAATCTCGCTTGCTGATAGAAACGTTGGTTCTTGTGGCATTAATACGTGGGCTTCATTCAATGCATTTAATTAATTAATATTTTTTATTCGCTCTCTCCACACAATTCAAAGGCATTGGAGGGAGCAGAATTTTTTTCTGTTGCTTGCAAAAACAATAAAAATTGAATATTCATTCAGTGATAGCGTCCTTTTTTCATCCCATCGTACATTAGCCGATGCTATTAAAGTGAATTGGATGCCATAAAATGTTGCGGTATATTGTATTTATCGTTATTTTCATGGTTGAGAATGTTTAAATTTTAGCTGCGTCTTCGAAACGAGTTGAAGGAATGTTGAAACACACGCACACATCAAATGGATAAAGTGGCAGTGTGAGCGAACGAAGTGCGGGAAAAACAGTGGCATTAATTTTAAAAGTTCAGTTTGCACTGGTCGCAGCACAACCAGGCAATAACCATCAACATCCACGCTCATCATCAATAAACACAAAAAATCTAAGCAAATATTAATGTCGAAACGAAGATAAAAAAAAAAAAAAAAAAAAAAACAGTGGAACGAACAATGAAAAAAAACAAAACACCAAGCATATATGGTCGATTCAAAGTTCACTAGCCGTATGCTAGAGAGCTTCTTGTGTGTCATTTTAATCTTCAAATTGCAGCTTTTTTGTGCTCTTTTTCTACTTGTACGTATGCATACATCTAGCTCGCCCGTCCGAAGCATTGGTGCAACAAATGTTGTAACAAAAGAAACATTAATTTTTTGCTTTTACTCGGTTTTATTCAGTTCATCAAGAAAATCAAAACTTGAGTCCAGGAATATAAATAAACAAATGCATAACATTAATATGTAGATGGTCACCGAATATCCGACGAGCATGCCACATGTAGTACTTGAGAGTAATAACAATAACCGCAGAACAAAGCGACAATTTTGTGCGTGCATAGTTTTTATGTACATGCGCTTGTGCATTGAGTGAATGTGCATCGATCGATATTTCAAAGAAACCGATAAACCAAACATCTACTTTTCATTCGGTCATTAAAGACGTAATGGTATCAATTTGTATCTCTTTATAAAGATAACATATACGCCTTTTTCGTCGACACCAAATGATTTTAGTAAATATGAAGTGGATGCCTGCAAAAGTTTACTTCAGTCATTGCCACTGAGCAATTAGAATAAAAATACTCTTTTCTGAAGCGCTATTCTTGTATTTATCGCGGTGAAAGTCACTTAAACAAGTAATTCACCGTACAAATTGAATTCAGTGAATTCCAGTAGACTCCGAGTTCGATGTTGGGAAGTATACACACAATCTCTCTCTCTCTCATCGTTAAACAGCTGCTAATACAGAGAAATGACTTGTGCGAAAAGAACAGTGCATTAAGTCCATCGCTCGAAGCGTTTCATTTCAATCAAAATAACTTTATTTTCGAGGCTTCAACATTTTCATTTGGTTTACATTGTCAGACACGGAAAAACTCAAGCAACGGATCTCTCAACAAAATCTACATCAAAAACTCTACTCACTGCCTTTGCTCCCCCTCACCCTCGCTTACTTTCTGCATCGGTTGCGATGCAGTGCGCTCTAAAATAGTCGTGTATGCAAACCCTATTGTGCATTTTAATGATGTCAATTATGAATGAAACTGTTTGTCATTGTTCTATGTAATTTGCAACAAATGCCAACGGTTTCCTTCATTTTAATGGATATGAAGAGGGGCAACATTTTTCGTTGTATATGTGTGTGAATAAAAAACTGACACCACAAATGGAAAGTAAAGATGAAAATAAAAACGGCAACCCAATGAAGTTCGGATCAGTTTTCCCATTGCAGCGTTCATTCATCTTTTCCGGTCATTTCGTAATGGTTTTTGTGGATGCGATAGCGGTCATATCATATGGACTTTGGGGATATTCAGGCACATTTTTGCGGGCTTAAAACTTGCTTAGTTTGTTCCAGCCACAAACATTTATTGCCACATAAATTCATGAGTAAGTGAGTGTGAATCGAATTGACTAAAAGACATACTCCATTCCATCCGTCAATCGTAGGATGTGAGATATTTTTCGATGCAAGCATATTTTCATGCATCCAATAAAAAATAGGAGCAATTTAAAAAGTCAAGATATGCAAAACGACGAATACAAAGGATTCTAAGGAAGCGTGATAATGCTGCTACTGCTGCTGATATTCGCTCGCTTGTGACAAATCAAGAACACGAGAAAAATACAGAGCGAACGAGAATGAGATTGAAAAGAAGAAGCATTTGCGAAGAAGCAATCAAACATTAAGTATCCATAAATTGGCAGATATGCGGCATTCGCCTTAGACACATTACGACATTCGACACAAATAATAACTCGGAGCGATTCTATGCGCTTTTTGTGGATATATTGCATCTTGTTTCTCGTCGTATCACCCTTTGCTTCTGCCTATGTCAATGTTGTTTCTCTCTCTCTCTCTCTCTCTCTCTCTCTCTCTCTTCCTTTTGCTGTGTCCTGTGGGCAGAGCTGGAATATTCACACTGTATGTGAGATTTAAATAGTTACACACAAGTGTGCACACTCTTTGTGTTTTTAGAGTGCGCGCACATTTGTATAGAATTTTGAAATTAGCGATGGTTGGTGTAAAACTTGACACCAACCGTCACTTATTTCGAAAATCTGTAGAAAACACAAGCAGTTGGTTGGCATGCACACACAATTTGGATATTCCAGCTCTGCCTGTGGGCTCCAATGCATTTTCATTTCAACCCTGTTTCGTTCACAAACTGCGAATAACGAACGAACTACGTATTTACTAAAGTCGTAAAGAGCAACCCGTAAAACTGTGTGCATGCTCAATGTTTCATATCATTTTTATTTGTTGAATTGCTTCTCTTTCCTCCCCAATCTCTCTCGCTCTCTCGCTCTCATTTGCTCAATTCATTTTTATTGGCAAATCTCATAGATGCGGGACGATGATTCTGGATTTGTTTTCTACTGCTCTGCTTTATTGCATTGTGGAAATGACATAAGTGATAGTGATCTTGAATGCTTAAATTACACAGCAACAGTGGAAATCAGCAAAAGACAAACTGCAGCTGAAGAATAGACAAATAGCATCGTGAACACATTTCAAACCCAATTCCAAGCACAGCGTGCACAATTCAGATGAATTGTTCTTTTGGGTGAACGAATGAGAGCCAAAGTCACTGAGGGCGAAAGTGAGAGCGAGAGCAAATTGAGTCGAGTCGAGTCGAGTCGAATAGAAGCGACACACGACAAATAAAGCGAAAAAAATCGATACATGTCATGTCTCGGAGAATGTCAATTGCGTTTGAAGTCAAATACCATGAAATCAGATGGAAATTCGATAGTTTGCTAATGAGATCGCAAAGCTTCTTTTGCAATTTATTTACCTAGTACATGTACAGCGATTTATTGAACGATGTTTCTCTCTTGCCGCTGTGTACTTTGTCTTTTGTCTTTGAGCACACATTTCTTTTCTGGTTGATCCATTTTGTTCGACTCTTGATTTGCTTAATTAATTATGCCAACATGCCAGCGAAAGAAGACACTCAAAGCAAAGAGTGGTAAGCAATTTTTCTTCTATCTTGGGATGTAGCATTTAAAAAAGTAATATTAAGAAATGAAATCGACTTTAATTAAGAACACAAAAAGCACACTCATTCGCTCGCGCAGCATTCTTTATGTTTTCGCTCAAATGTCTATCTATCGTTTGCAGTTGTTCAGTAACGTGCACTGCTGCGTTGTCTCTCTCTCTCTCTCTCTCTCTCTCTCTCTGTGTGTGTGTGTGTGTGTGTATTTGTGTGCCTTGTGCTGCACAGTGACCCAAGAAATTTGCAAACGAATACGATCAAGACAAATTTGTGCTTCGCTGCATTTTCATTGCATGCGATAAATTCCAGTTTGGTGGCGAGCGGTGGAGTCAACAACCAATTCGCACAAACTAATGCCAACGCCGGCAATTTACAGGAAAAAATTGCGCTTAAATTGTTGTTGTTGAATCGTGCAGTTGAATTGGTGACGTTGTAAATGCTGGCTCTGCATTCAGTTCTCTATAATCTGATTGCAAATTGAGGGAAAAATCAAGTGAATTTATTAACTCAAACAATTCAATATGAAACAGTATGAATGAATGAATTTTCATTTGAAAATTACGAGGCTGCTAACCCAGAATGCAGTCCACCAAAAACCAAATCTATTCATGAAATGTATATAAATGTTGGTACACGATGCTCGAGTGAATGAACGAATGTATGTATTGTGTTTGTATGATAATGTTTTATTTGGTTTTATTTGTTTTGATATCTTTAGTATTTGTTTTCGATATATGCCATTCAGAGAGATACTCATTAAATGAGCTCTAAATCGCGCCCAATAGAAGAGTTTGTGTGTATGACAAATGGGGGACTTTGCTACTCAAAAACAGCTGACATAACAAAAACTTTGCTACCGCTGCTGTCGATCTCCGACTGAGCGAGATTGAGAGAAATAGCAATAATAATCAAGCAAATTACTAAGCGTTTTGTGTGAATGATTTTCGGTGGACAAATTGCAGCAAACAATACAATTTTGTAATTGAATGACATTTGAATGGCAGAATGCGATGTTTTGTTGTCATTCTTATCATAGTTGAATGCCGCTTTTAATATCCCAGCAAACAAACAAGCCGCTGACACAAAAGCTAATGAAAACTTGTACGAAATCCCATGTCTGAATTGAAATATGGCTGATAAATCCATCTTGAGGAAAGAAATTAGAAGATCAGTTGCCAATTTGTGTGTGTGTGTATTTGCTTCTAGTTTCTGCAGCAACAAAATTCATTGCAGATGCTTAAGCGCATAAAAACTCAACAGATTCGATTGAAACAAATTGCCGACAAAGTGATAGCAATCATGAATCCGAATGGTGGGGTGGTATGGCGAAGCCAAATCTCAACACATTGAGGAATTCAAATGAAAACAGTTTCCCTTACGTCACAAATCTATCGGAAATTGTTTCATTTAAATAACTGATATAAAATAAGCCATAATGATGGTTTTTGGTTTGCTGAGTGCTTCTCTATCTCACATAACTAATAGCATGTATCTATCGATTGTCTATTCAAATGGATAGATATTTTTCATGTCGCCACACACGCTCGCATTTCTTGCATTTTCATGTTGGGATCAATATGACGAATATCGGTACATTTTGGTTTCATTTCGTGTAAATTTGTATCTGTTCATCATCATTGCCATTAAGATGGAATAGATATTCGAAAAACGCAATGTAATGGCATTGTTATGGTGTGACTAAACAATATGCATGCAGCACGTTCCATGACAGCAATATCGTAACGGCAATAACGACGCGCAAAAAATCGGGCCCTCATCAAATGTTGAGTGGGAGTGGATCATCGATTGCATAGCAGCGCCAGCCAGCCATCACAAACTCTCTCATAATATTTCATCTATCCGAAAAAAGTGAAATATTTCATTTATAATAACGGTATTTGTATCTGGAAATAAAATACATTCGAGTTTTTTTCTCTCTCTCTCTCTACCACTCCCTCGCTCGTCGTTTGTCTCTGGAATCGTGTGGCATGCATCCGCCATTCATTGCTTTTGGCTTAAGCACGAATGTTTCTCATCACTTGTGTTCATTTTTCTTCAGTTTTACATGACTTGACTCTGATGACACACCATCTCCACTAGCACGCTCTCTCTCGCTCTTATGCGCGTCTCTTTCTATCTTTTCCAGTGTTTTATTTGGCTCCCGTTTAATACATATTAATGAAGATGTTATTTGTGCGTATTATTGACTTTGACATATAACAATGTGGACAAGTTAAGTGAAAGACAACAAAAGATCCATAAAAAGTTTCACGGGAAAAACCAGCAATATATAAATGAACAATACACACACACTCACTTGCTGTCTACCTCGGTGTGCAAGAGAGTGGATATGAAACGAGATAGTGCTCTTGTTGGCGGTAATATTGGCAACAGCTCTCGATTCCATGCAACTTCAAGTCAACATCGGCAATGTGAGTGTGGACATCGAACAGAGAGTCGCTGAATCGATTTGGGCTCACAAGGAAAAACATGGCAAGGCGAAAGGCGATCCTCTTTTCTGTCTCTCAATATAAAACGTGAGACAAGCACTTGAATACCATAAACGCTGTTACTTCAATACGATTTTCTTCTTACATTTTTGTTGTCGTCGTCTTCGTGGTGTTCTCTGGTTGTTGTTTTCATTGTTGTTGTTGCCTTTCATATGCATGTATTTGTAATAAATGCGCAATATATAATTTTTATGTTGTCATTTCAAAGCGAATGTTGTGTACACATCTCTGAGCTTCTGGAGAAGATGAGTGGCAAAAAGGAGCACCAAAAAAATGACACAATAGAACTGGCATTAGACAAATAGAAGCGAAACAATACGGGAGAATGGAAAAAATGACACTCAAAGACTTTGAAAAATATTGATTGAGATAAATAGCAACAATAATAAAAATAATTCTGTGTGCCTCATGTTTGGATGAACGAAAAGATTCGGTTCATCCGCTGTGCAATGGCATTCGCAGTGAAATTCAATTGGACCATCAGTGAAAGGGCGATGCGAATTTTCGTTTGGCCAATGTCAATGAAGATGACATTCCGTTCGTATGGGAAAATACGATTCAAAAAGACGAATTTACAATTTTGGAATCCTCATCCCAAGCGGCAGTTGTCTCAGGGCACTCAGTTTCAATCATTTCTCCCGCTCTTCCCGCTCTCTGCTTTACCATTCATTTGATTAAATGTAAATGATAACATCCTCCTAACTATAGTATATATTGAGATGCGTTATGTTTTGTCATTAGTCATGAGGAATCTTATGACTCCTGGGAAATGAGCCAAACCTTATCGTTATCTGCAATTTTTATTTGATGCCTTTTTCACTCTCTCTCCCTCTCTCTCTTTCTCCCTCTCTCTCTCTATTTGCCTCTGCTCGCATTTTATACAAGCTCTTTACTTTCATTCATGTATCTCCGGTTCAACGGCGAGTAGTAATAAAAGTATGTTGTTAGCCATCGTTTCATCAGCCATTATATATACGGTCTTACTTGTATTCTCGACATTATTTGCTACATTGCAGCAAATGATGTATTTTGGCTCATCAATCGACCGGAAAAGTGAGGCCAAATGCCTCGAATTCTACGGCACTCAGCGCAAGGGCGAAAAAATGTGACGACTTGCAAGTGAGAGATGTAAAAAAAATCCGGGCACGGAAGAGAAAATCGACTATAAAATTTACGGAAATGAGAATTGAGAAACTGTAAGATACGAAGTGTGGAGTAATTGAGGCAGCTCTCGTGCGCGCGTTTCAAAGAACACTTGAAAACCCGAAATTAGATGAATGACATTGAATATATTATTTTTGATAATA
Source organism: Obolodiplosis robiniae (assembly GCA_028476595.1). NCBI lineage: Eukaryota > Metazoa > Arthropoda > Insecta > Diptera > Cecidomyiidae > Obolodiplosis > Obolodiplosis robiniae. Next base: position 10,651,398 of record CM052017.1, on the reverse strand, counting down.
ATCATCGAGCAATTATGGAAAATTGTGTGTCTCCCGCCGTACAGCGTCATGACTGATGAAATCGAAAAGCATTGACTTAATTGTGTTATCGCATTTTTCGAATTCTTTCGCCTTTCTGTCTCTCCCTCACCACTGTGTGTGTGTGTGAGTGTGTGTGTGTGTGTGTGTGTGTGTGTGTGTGTGTGTGTGTGTGTGTGTGTGTGTGTGTGTGTGTGTGTGTGTGTGTGTGTGTGTGTGTGTGTGTGTGTGTGTGCCAGCGTTCTATTTTCCCCTTAATCCAGATGACAAATGCCCGCAAATATTTTTAATTTTTATCACCAACAAGCAATCTTAATCAAAGCCACTAATTTTTGTTTCTCTCCCGTTGGTTCTATTTTTTTGTGCAGGCAGTCGCCGCTATTCATCTACCAGTCCGCATTTCAGGAATTTGTAGTGTAAAATGTATGGCGCCACCAGCTGAGATTACTGCTTGATTTGTTGTCTCGAGTTGTCGGTAAGTTTGCCATTTTTCTTCCTTCAATGCCTCATATTCGCACCGTTCATCCTCCTTTTCTATTGTTCGCATTACTTTGTATCTTTCTTGTTTACGCACTCAACGCGATTATGTACGATTCAGATATTCAATAAATTCACTTGCGTGACACATCTTTTTTTGCTTATAATTTTTCATTGTATTCTTGAAGACCCGCTTGCTCGCTCCAATGCTTGTGCGCGCGTTGTTCGGGCTTCATTTTCATAACGGACTGCTTTTCTTATTTGTTTGCTGATGAATACATGCGTTGATTAACATAACAATAAGTGGCGAATAGTCATAAAAAAAGCCGCATAATCCCATTACAAATGCATATCGAAATCTCTGACAATAAAACTGTCGACATACAAAGAAAAAGAGAGAGAGAGAGAGAGAACGACGCTGTCGAGATACGCAGAGAATGGGAACAAGATGATAAACTCAGCTCTCAACTCTATGATCTATGAAATATTTTGCTTTGCGGATTTCAAATGTTAATGGAAAAATGATTTTCGATTGGCATACACACTACAATCCGCATTCACAAATACTAGCGCGATTCCATGTAACTAATCATCATTTATACTATGTTATAGGCTCCATCGTTCTACATCATGACAATCAAATCGCTAACTGATTCGATCTCCAAATTCATATTTCATAATGCGAGTTACATTTACTTCGACGAATTATTCGAAAAGTAGCTCTCGTTCGCTTTGGTATAATAGCAAATTTGTGATATGTCGCCTGTTCTACAACGCATGACAACCGAAAAAAATGTCATAATTTTCGAACTCACCGAAGATATGAAAATTCATTTTTGACCCTGGCACTACGCCTCAATCGAAACCCACCAGACTGCGAGCTGTCCATTGTCATCCATCCAATTTGTATGCCGCTAAAAAATTCCATGCATAAATATTTGTTGTTTGCCAAGCCTTTTCGGTTTATTTGTTTTCTATTTTATGCTTATTATTGTCTTAATTCAGCGCCTCTTTTTCGCTTGAAAAGTTGATTTTGACATCAACGCATCTCACACTTTCGTCAGACTTTGCGATTTCGGAAGCAAGTTCAGTTTTGGTGGCGAAAGCAGCATATTTGTAACGACTCATAACACAGCGTATTTTGCGTTTCTTGAATTAATAAATGTTGACAAGAGAAAAAGTTTTTGTCGCTGGTCTCCATCTCAATCATACGAGGGCCAGAACAAAACGCGATTTTTCCAATTTCCCGTTAATATGACATCATCATCATCAATGCAAGCTATTGTTATTATATTTGACACTCGATTGTCCATTCTCGGTTTCGCATCAAACGATCGACTGTTCTACGTTATGGAGGGCGCGCTTAAACAATTTCAACCAATGGATTACTTCGTGCATTTTTCATAAATCAACTAATATTTCTACTTCAGTGATTTCGAAATTCCATTTCGATGCGGATCATCTGTCTGGTGCTCGTCGTATTGGAAAATGCAATTGACTCTGAACGTGTATGTGCTGTGTGCGTGTTCATTTTCTCCCCCAGTCATTGATATATTTTTTTTTCATGAAATATTATTTTTTTTTCTTGCTTGTCGCTCAAATTTGTTTAATTTTCAGGAATCTGGTTAAAGCATTTACTTTTTTGCTGTCGTTTCACTAGAGATAGAGCATATTTTACCCACTCATTCACAGAAAATTGCCATCATTTCAATTCTAAATGTTTCACATACATAAATTCAAGCATAAATTGGTCCTTTTGATGTGTACAATAAATAATGTACGAGGGAAAGAAAATGAAGAGGAATGGCAAACCCCAAAATCACAAACTTTTGTTATCGATAATTGCAATAGCAAAAATGGGATTCTCTCTCTCTCTCTATCTGAAAATCTTACGCACGCAATTGCGTCAGCAATCGTACCGCCAATAAAAGTTAGTGAATTAATTAACTCGCTGCATTTTCAAATAATTTAATTTGTTTGTCATAAGTTTTTGTTGTGTGCACCAAGAATCTGAAGCGGAATGAATGCAAAAAAATTGCGGCAAATACCATTCGCTGAATTGATGCAATAAAATTTAATGTGGCTGCTGTGTTGACAGAAAAACACATTTGTGTATACGAAGAGGAAAGAAACTTTTTCGGTGGCAAAATTCGGAATATAATGAAGGGAAAATTGCAAGTTGTAAGTTTTGGAATTGTAAAAATTCATTTGAAACCACAAAGAGAGAGAGAGAGAGAGAGAGAGAGAGAGAGAGAGAGAGAGAGAGAGAGAGCGTGGGAGAGTGCGAGCGCTAAGTTGTCATATTATTGCATTTACTACACTGCAAATTTGATGAATGACGACTCACAAAAGTGTGTATCATTGGAAATGTACTTGAAAAAAACAAGCAGATCAATGATAATAATTTACAAATGGAACGAAAACTTGTGCTGAAAATTCTACATATTTTATAAAGAATTCCGAAAAATGTCGAGACGAAAGGTAATATGTGTCCGCACGTCATGAGGACGTGCTCGCGCCTTACGATACAATTTATGGCAATTTTTGTTGTTGTTTCGTTATTCAGAACTGCCTCTGAATATTTCCCTACAAAATCATGCAAGAGCATAAGTTCCCTTGTAAACATGAACAATATTCAACTCTTTAGTTGTACAAATTGGAATAATAAATGAACAAACACTATAAAAACAGACTTTAAATGTAGCTGCTCGGTTGCTTTGTTCGCGTCTTTGCCATTCAGTCGCTTTTAGATTCCTTTTTTCGCTGTTCGGTCTCTCTCTCTCTCTCTCTCTCTCTCTCTCTCAGAACGTATTTTTCTTTTACCGAAATGTACGTTTCAAGTATATTTAGCGGCATATCGCAAAATGTCTTGGTTAGTTAATTTCTCATTTAGGGTTTTCTATAGCGTCCAATGTTAAGGGGTGGTGAATGCCAATGAAGCGCGCCATCTCTACCCAGTCAATTCATCCAAACAATCTATATTTTTATTATTGTTATTTTTATGCTGATGTTTTCATTTTTAAAGTATTGAACAATTCAGAGTATATTATTATATTTTTTACGATCATTTTCTGTTTTTAGGATGACATTAGTCTGAGAAAGTGTGTGCTATAATTTGATTTATTGATGATGGCAAATGTGAATACATGAACGCCCTTAAAAATAGGGATACATTTTTGCTTATATGCAAATATTTAGTTGAGTTTTGTTGATAATTGAATCGCATGAGATGCCAAAAGATACATATAATCAGCGACGTGAAAATAATTCTCTACATATTTGCTGCCATCGTCTCAAATTTATCTCATGAATACCCAGAAGATTCAGATGGTGCTCGCGTTGGGCTGAATGTCAAAACTCAGTCTAGAATCTGATGGTCGGTTTCAGCTTTTGTTTACGCTTGAATTGTATAAATGTAAAGAGAAGCAAACAGAAATAGAGAGAGAGAGAGAGAGAGAGAGAGAGAGAGAGAATGAGGGAATAAAATGAGAGCGTGTTTCAAACTGTCGACAAAGTTGTGTGCCGTTTTTACCGTTGTTCTGGACATCATCACCGGCACTTATATACACATTTGGCATCCATATCGTCATTTTTCAGTTTGGTTCGGTGCGATTGTGCAATTTGTCTCGTGGCCGAAGGCGATACAGAATCACCGAAAAAATATAATCTATTAAAAAGTACAAAAAAGACTTTTTCACTAGATTCCACACATGAAAACCGCTCTTCATACAGCTATCACAATGAAAATGCAACCAATAACAACGCGATCCGCCTTCGCCGCATTTTTGAATTGTGGTCAAGAGCAGACATTCCCAATCTAAGTTTTACGCACAATTTTTTTCGCTGTTGGCCCATTCTTCCGTTTCACCCAGTTTAAAAAGGACCTTCTTACGTACAGTGCAGGACAGGCTGATTCTTTCCAATCAAACTTTATTTTTTTTTTTCGTGGGGTCTCGTTTGTAATTACTTTTTTGGTTAGGGGATATCGGATGTTTATTGTACAAATTTTTTTGTTTGCCCATTGTTCCGTGCTCTCGAGCCATCATCGTTTTGCCTTGTTCATCGCAATTGTCATTTTCATTCGCAACACTAAATTTTTCACAAATTCTCCAATACAAATAAAGAGAAAGATCGAGAGTCGCCATAAATTGCGCATTAATGCCTTTCTATAAATATATATGCGCTTGATTTTTAATCACAATGTTTGACAAACAAATAACTTGTTTTCGTGGCAACGTTTTTCGTCGCAGATAAACCGGGGAATATAAAGAGAACGACCCGATATTAGTAAAATATATTTCAAGATTATAATGGCCCCAAGAATTGATATGAAATTTGTATTAATTGTTTTCTGTTTGTGAAATTAACTTTGCTGCTGAAAAATAATGCGGTCTCGTCCGAAATAAGCACAAAAAGTGTCGGAAAAAAGGGAGTTTACATCAACAATGAGGTTGTGACTGATGAAAAACGAGTGACTGAGCAAGAGAGAGAGAGAGAGAAGGAGAAAGAAAGTAAGTAATTTAAATGTGTGGAGCGAATCAATTTTCGGAATCTGTTGGCGTTGAAGCGGGCATGGCGCTATGGAATGACGCGTGCAAAAAGATTTCAGATGGGAAAACGTTTGCGATATGCAAACTGATAAGTGACAACACTTGTAATAGCTCTCGCCCATTCAATACACACCATTTTGCATTCACCCAGTCAATGGAGATATTTGTACGAATGGCACGCATCAAGACAAAGTGTCTATTGAACGACTAGAGAGCACGTCTCGTCGCCGTCATTCATTCCCAAACAATAGCATAATGAAGTGCAGAAGGTCATTTTCCAGTTAAAGATCACTCTGGTTTGAATTGCGTGCCATAGCGAAAATGCTGCGTTTTCATCAGCATCGTGCGACACAAGTGCTTGTATTCTTCCAATTCTGCGTAGATCGGACGTAACCAGAGATAATTGATACAAAACGATGCCCTCGTGTGTTTTGTTGTCAGATAGTCATTATTATTCAGATGGAAGGAGACGTTTTATGCATTCATTTCTAATTTTCCACGCGCGCATTTAATTTCAGAATTCAAATTACAAAAAATAAACAAATGAATAAAAGTAAATCATGTCCTATGTGTTAAATAAATATTTATTTTTTATATGGAATAACCATATTGACGTTACGATATCCGAGCTGATGAACGCACATCGCACACTGCACACGCTGACTGGAAAATTGGCAGGAACGCAAGAAGACGCAAAAAATATTAATTTTCCGCAAAATAAAGCAAATCTATTTGATTGATAATTTATGGTAGAATGTTGTAGAATGTGCCTGAACAAAGTAGGAAGCAGAAAGTTTCGGATTCAAACTCAGCCACACCCCCAACTAAAGCAACCCCCCCCCCCCTAATGGTAATGAAGGCACCAACTGAAAAGCATGTGCAATGAAATCTTAGCCATCGATTGAAATCACGGCAAATGTTGAAAATGGGAAAAACGACTAAGAAACTGAAAAAATCGGGGTTTGTGTGTTTGTGCTCGAAAGTGTGGGTAAATTCTTGAACAATTTGAGTGTGTACTTTTTTTCTCCGTTGTTGATCAAAATACCTTTCTGATAAGTGCATTGTGTGTATGAGAGCTGGGGTCGTCTCATATATCTCTGTCCCCCTCGATTTGCTCTGGTGTTGTCTTCACCGACTCAAGCAGAATATGTACTTTCCGAAAATATGGCAAATATAATTTTGGTGAGATGGTCTCTCGGGACATTTTGTGTCGATGCTTACAAGGCATCGGCCAACGAAGACAAACTCACCAACCAAATACGCAAAACCATTGTTAAATTTCCATTTGTGTATATGTGCCAGGGGTCCACCGTGCCAACGTTCTCGTGCTCGGTTTACTTTCATTTAAGTTTCTGAAATTAGGTGGCCCTAAACTTTAGCATATTTTTCATTCATCGTCCTCAACGTCGTTCGTTCGTGCGCGTCATCAATTTCATTCGTAATGCAAGCAAGTTAATTTTCTTTGCTCCATCGGTGACATTCATGTTTCCCAAATGAGAAAAGAGAGAAAGCTTCGGCGTCTTTCTCAAGCCAAGGCACTAAACGATAGAAGAGAGTAAAGGAAAAAAAAAGGAACCGTATCAAAATGTAGGCGCTCATATGCACAGAGACATTTAGCTGTATTGTTCCCACTTCGCATGGCCTAATAGGAATTTATGCACTTATTGTAATCGTTATTTGCTATATATTGTATATAGCTAGATGCATGGCTTACTTCAGATATGACACCACGTATTCCATTCGACTGCTGTGCATTCATTCAATATTCAAATCGTTTTGTTGAGACCAAACGAAAATCACAAAACGTAATCTGTAGTTATACATGCAAATTCAGTTGAAAGAGAGAGAAAGATTGGAGCAAGTAATGTGAATGCGTAAAGATGTACCACATTGCTTACGATCATATGAAATTGTGAAGTTAAACGGCGTCATTTCGTTTACCATTTTAATAAACTGCTTCATTCGCATAAAGATGCGTATGCCGAATTGTTCGAAACAGCACAAGTGATGTCGCATCGAGATGCAACAAAAAAATAACACATACCCGAAATTTAGTTCTTCCGAAGAGCCGGTAAAAATCAAATAGCAGATTTGGTAACAAGCGCCTGCTGAAATGGCCACATTTGCATTATTATAGTGCACGGGAATAACATATCATCATCGTCTTTTCCGACGACGAGATTTTCCTTTTACCATTCTCCCAGCAAGGCGTTTTAAAGGGAATGAGATTTTCTATTTCATCCAAATCTATTTAGAAGTCGGTTTATGGGCACTTCATGCCTATCTCCCGGCATTCATTTCCCCATTTTACATTACACAACTATTCGCAAATAATACTCTCTTCCAGTCTTGTTTATTCGGTTGTAAATTTGATTTTTGCTCTTGTCTCCAGTGGCTTTGGTTAGTGCGTCCTCTCGCATGTTTCTTACCCAATAACTCTATTATACGACAGCGACTAGATTATTTGGACGACTACGACGACAATGATGATGATGTTGATGTTGCTTTTGTCATCGATATTTCATTGCATATTTACATAAGACAAGTGTGTCTTATACATCGTTTTCATTGTCTTACTTCGTCCTAAAAATTTGCAGCAATCCGTTTGCATTGTGTAAACACCTCACCGAATCCCCCCCCTTTCCAAACGAAAGAGAGATATTCATGTTAATCCATTTGCTTTCTTCGTCATCGTCGTTCACTTGACATTGCATCGTACATTTTGGCACTGCAAGTGTAATAGTACAGCTGCCGCCAACCACATAATGGCCCACTATTACCGGAGAAAAGAGCGAAAGCTCGAGCATAAATGTGCACACACATCTCGAAGCCACATTACCGTAATCCAAGGAGACGATACACATAAACATGGCATACGTATACACAGCTTTTTCGGCTTTGGCTTTCTCTTGGTGCTCAAAATGTAACAACATCGGTTCCATTTCGAACGCAACTACACCGCACTATCAACATCACAAACAGCTTTTGAGACCGTAGTTTATGGTAAAAGTAAACGAACTGTTCCGTTCAATTCGACTCTGTAAAGTTGAGCTGAGCCGTATACTGATGCCCTTCCATGCTCACAATAGATTTTCACTGATGTATATGTGTTTATGTATTCAATACTCGCATGATTCGCAACCCAGATGATCAACACAATTCAACGATTTTCCCGAGAATGTTTGAGCGCTTCGCTCAAAATGAGTTCGTTCTTCTCATAAAGTTGCGCTTCCAGCTGTCGCTACTTTTTCAAAATTAGAGATTCGTTTTTTTCCTCTCGTAACTCTCACTTCTTGCTCTCTTTTGTTGAACTAAATATTCGTTGTTCTGACGAATATTGAATGTGATCTGGAATCTTGTGAAAGTGGTAAAGTTTAATGCATATCGAATAGCATGCCCACGTGCATATAATTTCCGAAATAATATGCGATAGCGTGTGCAGGAGCTGGGTGGCCGAATTGCATGCTTGCCGCTGTTACTGCCGTCGCCGCCTCACAAATGCGATATCAAGGAAATGAGACTGAAATGCACAAGCACACAAACATGCATTATAATATTATAGCAACCCCATCATTTACAGGATTCGATGTGCGTTCTTTGACTATGTGTTATGATGCGAATGTGTTCGTCTTCATATTATATCGCACATTTTTCGATCTGTATGAATATGTGCTATGCTATCGCGGAAAATATAGTATAGTTGCTGTCAGATCACTGAATATTTTCGGCGAAGCCTCGACATTTTCTTCTTTCTCTCAGCGCTGACAAAATAACACATGATAGAATATAAAAAACTTTGATTCACTACTTCAGCCACAGTCAACCGTCGCTTCTCTCTCTCGAAAATGAGGGCGCTTGAATTCAAAGTGAATGTGACGTAATTTAATACAAGAAAATTATATATTTATTCATAAAATTATTCGTTTCATTAATTTTTTTTGTGTTCAGCCAACAAACTGATTCCGTACGCCCATCGTTCAAAACTTCATCGTTCATCTTTTCGAAACAGTCGAAATATGACACACGTATAAATGGCATTTTTCTCTCTCCTATTTATTGTTGTTGTTGCTGCTCTGGAAACGGGCGGGAAAAAATCCATATGGAAACGGAAACGGTGGTAAGAAGTTTATGAGGCATATACATGCAACAACATCGAAGAAGCGAATCGTTTTATCACTGAAATTTTCTAATTTTCTTGAAAACTGTATCGTGCTTTACACACCTTCGAGCTTCTGAAAAATGTGATACACATTCAAGACGTTAAATACGGTGATGGCAAAAAACGACGACACTCAGACCATTTAGATTTGTGAAAAGAAATGTGTTTCAAACGCGGCCGTGGTCGCGTCTTCAACACTACTACCAATTCGAATTGAAGAATAGAACAAAATATATATAATTTCACATTTACGTGCAGTAAAACACTTTATTTTCATATTTCACAATCGTTGCCCTTTTTTCTGCATTATTCCACTGCATACATAATGTTCATTCGAAGGTTTGACCTTTTCTGCATATGTGTTAGATTCAAACGCGGGCCCATTTTCTCTATATCTCATTCCCAGCCAACCGACAAAAAATACTCTCGACTATGTTTCAAATGTGATCCCATTTGTTTTCATGAGCACGCTCACTTCGAAGCATCAGATTGCATCGTGTTTGTGAATCATATTTAACGATAATATTTTTATGAAGAGAAAATCAGAATTTTTATTGTTTACACTTCTGCCTAACCGCATCGCCGAAACGCTTCGCTATTTCTCTGCACACATGATACTAGAAATCGGCGCATGATTTGTTTTCAAATAGGAGCACATTTTCACATTATGTTCGGTTTCATGGTTTTTTATGTTGGATTTAATGAAAAATGAGCATCTTTTGTGGTTATCTTTGACTCGATGGTTTTTATTTTTGCTTTGACATTCAATTCGTTTTTATTGCACATATTTCATTGTGAAGACTTTTTATGCAAAAGTTCACCTCGCTTCATTGAGTTTATCGAAATGAATTTGGTTATTCTCTCATTTATACCCATAACTAATGATTCTTCAACTCAAGCGATATTTTACTGCGTGAAATTCTCGGAACGAATCAAATTACCGATACGGATCAAGTTCTTTCTCTTCTCTTCATTCGTAAAGACATCACAAGAGATTGTGATTTTATAATTTATCTATGATTATGTTGCACAAAATCTAACTGGTGAGATGTAGAGTCGAGTCTAATCTCGACAGGAATAGTGAGCAGATTCCTTACCAATAGTCTTTCTTATCTGCTGCTAGGTTTTGTAAGATGAAATCTTCTTAATGTAATTTTTTGCTATTTTGGTTGATTTTTTAGAAAACCATTTCTAAAACACATTAATTTTAGCTTTCGTCTGCGTTGACATGACGATCTTATTCTAGATCATTCACTATGCAGCCAAATATTTGACAATTTTGCATTATTATTGGTTTCACATGTCTACGATTTCCATTTGAAATTTATTTGTTTTCGCGTTTTGAAATATCGGCGGCCCAAAGACATCCCTGTCTAGCACCAACAGCACCAATTGGTTTGACGATAATATTATTTGACAATCCTAAAACTGATAATCAAAATGATGCTGTTCCCCACCCCAATCAGCGCTAATTAAGCGGTTAATAACCACTTGTCAGCACTTTTTTAGCAAAAGCACCGATATGTTCAAGCACATTGAAGGAAGAGAGGAGGGTGTACGTGTTGTTGAGTTGCCCAACTAGGGTCAACGCACCTGACGAATGTTACCAAAATTGATGATTGCAAATGATTAGTATTACTTGTTTCAATAATATCCAAATAAATTTTACACGAAAAAACCGCATTGCCGTGGTAAATCATTGATAAGCGATTTGAAATTTTCTGATTCTCTTTGGTTCGTTTTTTGCTCACAGTACCGCACATCACAAAAGGATATCATGTTATTGTCAGCCACTCTGCTAGATTGCCAACAACATTAAGAATTAAAGAAGAAGAAAAACCCGAGAATATATTTTTTGTAGTTAATTTCTCTCTAATTTTGTACATTTTATGAGCATTCTCAATATTTATTGTTCGCTTAAGTTTTTAGAAAGCATAAAAGCAGATAGCTATAAAAAGATGCGATGGAATCCAAATAAATAATTCAACGATATTTTATGGATACAGGCAAAAAAACGCATCAAGTTTATTAAGAAATGATTGTACAGTTAAAGGATCCCATAAAGATCTCATTCCGTATGCTTTGCGAAAATTTGCAAGAGAGAGAAAAAGAGAGAGAGAGAGTAATAATACAATGTATGCACCGATATCGACAATTCTATACCGACTTTATGACCTTCGCACCATTGCACACATAAACTGGATACTTCATGAAGATACCGAAAATGATTTTTGCTGTGTGTTGCCTCTCGCTTTATCTCTCTTTCTCGCTCGCTCGCTCGCTCGCATTAGGTGCATGCGTGTACATTTTAATTATTAGTTGGCTAAATGTTGGTCTCTATGTGATCTATTCGTCGATGGAATTTGATGTGCGGAACGGAATTCATTAATTGAAGCTATCGAGTGAAAATTAATAATGGTTTTGAGTCAAAAGATTGGATAAACCAAGAGCGGAATATCAAGAGTTTGTTTCTATACTCGATGTTGCTGCACGACTATGCTGCAGATTAATGCAATTGGTTGATGAAGTATATGGAACCCTCATAATAAAAACATTATACATGAAATTAGCCAAAGTGCGATAAAAAATTCAATGGAAGAAAGAACGTGATCATTTTTTTCCGAGAGCGAGAGTGAGATAAGAATGTATCCCTTTTTCACTCTTAAGGAAAATTATCACCGTTTTGCACTGTGAATATTTTTGTAGCTGATTTGCATAAGAATAAAAAAATATGTTGCTCTGTTGCATGGAGAAATTGTATATCTCAGTTTTATAAAGCCATAAAAATATATCATGTTTTTGTTATGAGGGTCTCTCATTATATACATTGTACGATTTCGTTAGATCTTGAAATGTGCCGGGCGAGCCATGTGAACGCAAGTACCTTCCTTTTGATCTCGTACACTCGGTTGACCCGTTTATTGTAAATAATATTTCGAGTTCCCATTGAACGTTTATCGAATGTGGTGCTCATAATGATGCATTGGGCAAGATGGTTCTATTGCGCTTCCTTCTATTCACCATTATTACGTAGTGAAAAGCCATCGAAAGAACGACATCTTTTTAATTTTCCACTACAAGATTTGCAGATATATCACGCATTATCGGTCGAAGTGAACTCAATCAATATTATTACATAATTTCGATAGGATTCAAAAAGGTTTAATTTAGTTGCTAAAGCCTGCTTTTGTTCGGCATCAGGCGTGGGAGTGTACATGTTCAAGCGTGCAACAACAAAGAGAAACCTGAAACAACAGTTTCCCTTGTTAACATAATGAAGCGACACATAAAAGTGGATTCCTTGATAAAAGTGATTGCGCACAGTGTGCCGGTGTCGTGTGTTGATGCTCATGTGTCGAAGTGTTATATGAGACTTTTAATGAATATTCTATCGCCATTAGGAAAAAGCTGACAAATTTTCCGAGAATTGATTAATTCCCCAACAAACTAAATGACCGAATTACTGGTGCATATTGCACCATCATATCACAGCTCCGTCACAAGCTCCGCTTTATCGATTAAATTTCATCAATTTTGATACAACGGCACAACGGATGAATCAATGCCATCGCAGTTACCGAAGCTGTTGTTGTCAATTCAGGCTATATCTTCATTTCAATCAGCTTGTGATTTAGAAAGTACATTGTAATTGGATTTACCTTGTGGGTGCATCTCATAAGCGGCATCTCTCCACTGTGCGCGATTTATTGACACCAGAATTTAAATTGGTAACAAGCACATTATGTGCAGTCACATACGTGAAATAAATATGTGATGACGTTTATTATTTCTATCAATGAAATTTTCATCTATATTTTTTATGTTCACCCGACGTAGGATCGGGAAGAGAGCGTGCTTTACTTTATGCACACTACATTACTATATATCGGTGGTAAATCCTTTTTATTACTATGACTGTCACCCATTCCACCTCCTTTTCTTCCCCATTGGGCGCAACCATTCGGTAACGGACTCCTCGAAAAGGATTTGCTTCGCAACGTTGCAATTGAATGAATGATGATTGTTATTGATGACATGTAGACATAGCCTCTTTACATTTCATTACAGCACAGTTGATGGATTGATATGTTGCGTTTCATTGCTTGGCTGCCTCTGCTGCCTCTTGTGTGCGTGCGCGCGTGCTTTCTCTCATTCATTCGTTTATGTGTCGACGAGATAGAAAGACCAAATTAAGTAGCGCCCGAATTTCAATTCGATCGTGCGACAAAATGCCAATAGGTGCGATTGGAATGGATGCGAACGGAGGGGAGAAAGAGCAAAAGTGATATCACACGGTTCTAATTGAAGAGTGATTCCCTCAAGGCTTCTTATGCAATTAAATTCAGATGTGAGATTGCCAATGATTCGAAATAAGGCACGAAGATGGATGGAGATGAATGTGTGTGTGTGTGTGTGTGTGTAATACAATGCGAAAATAGATCGGAATATTGGAAATATCCTCCACACACAAATTTGCGCTCGTGCACTTTCACAACTGCACTCACATCATTCCATTTAGGCCTCTTTCTCTTTCATCGTAACAGCAGCAGCACCGCACGAATGCATAAAAGAGGCCTTAGGATAATAGATATATTCGCATCATCGTAGCCGCACAATGTGCCAACGTACACGGTATTAAGAGCAGATAATACGCTACTAACATAAAATACATTTGTTGATGATGTTATTATCAGTATTTTGGACATTGTGTTGACTGTTTGTTGCAGTTAGTTCATTATAATGGAAGAGACTGTGAGTGTGTCTGTGCACGCATGAACATGGGCTCTTCGTGCAAATAACTTGTGGCCAAAATGAAAACATGCCAATAAATTTGTCAGCGTTCCGATCTCAAGAAAGCGAATTTTTCTAAAGCACAAGTGATAAACGAAATAAAAGCTCAGAATACTTGTAATCTTGATATCTTCTCGTGCAGGAAACGATTTTCATGGCAACGCTAACGCTCGACCAACAACCGTTCCATTCATTTCTCACTCTCCATCCTCGATGCATTTTGTTGGATTTATCATGAACTTTTAGCAAAAATCCTTTTACGATACGCTTCAGCGGGAATGTTCACATTTTAACACATCATCACTCTCATTACTAACATTAATTCTGAAAAATGGTGCAAAGGGAACGAACAAAAAGACGATGGACGCTTGCGAACTATTGAAAATGTCGTAGCCTTCTCTCGTTCGCTCCATCGCTACTAAACTATGATATTTATTTGAAATTCCAAAATCCCAAATTAAATACACAAATACAAGCCGCAAAAAGTCGGCAGCATCAGCATCATCATCAGTGGGTACTTCGCGCTGAGACATTATCCATGAATTTATTTGAAAAATACCATCTCACGGCGCATTTTTCCGCTCTCTGGCTACCGCTCCTTCTTGCAACATTATAGCCACTTTGTGTTGCATTGAATTCGCCAGTGGCTTTACTGAGATTCGGTGAGTGTGTTTGTTATATCAAATTTGCGACTGAATTCTGTCTGTGTGTTTATTACGGATTTGCTTCTTAACTACTCGAATGTATTGCTAACAACGTGTATTCATGAATGAATGAAACGGCAAAAACGAAGAGAGCACACAAACTCCATACAATGAAAATAAGAGCTAAACCATCGACGATACTGACAATGGCAATGGCTGAGGCGCGCACGACACACACACAAAGCAGAGAAATCTTAGTAATAATAATGAAGATTAAGCGAAACAGTTTCGTTTGCACAAAATTTTCCTTAATTAGGCTAAAAAGGATATTAAATTTGCGCTTTAAGTGCATTTCATGACGTCCAGATACAGAAAAACCCGGATCATATAGAAATCGAGGTACAGAGCTGCAAATGTGAAATTCTCACAAATGAATCGGCGAAAGATAGAAAAAGCGGGGCAACACCAAAATTGTTGCTTTCAGGTTGCTGTCATCGTTATTTACCGGAAATTCCTTAACTCAATGGCAAAAAGACGTACCTAAAAACAAAATGTGCCATCGAAACACGGCAGATGAAACGACTGCGTCTGCTTGCAAAAAGCATCTAATCGTTGTTTATACATTGTGTGCTCACATTAAAGAGCCAATGATAAGGAAGCATCCCAAACTAAAATAAGGTGAAAAAAAACACACAAAAAACAGAAACAAAATATGAAAAAAAGGAAATGAACGGGGAAGCGATGAGAACAGAACAACAACACTAGAAAGAGTTATAATGGGAAAATACTGTTAGATAGCAGCAACTGAAGCTTGAAAATAGCGAAAGCAGCAACCAGTGATTTCATTTTGAAAAATAATTTTCTGTGTGAATGTCTGCAAAATATATATTTATATATGAAAGTGTGCGCACAAAGCAATCGCTTTTCCCGTCTTACATATTGCTTCACTTCACTTGAATCCTTGGCGGAGGAATTTCCTTTGATATTATTAAAATCAAAATTGCTAGCCGATTACGTATACCGAACGCAGTCCTGTTTATTTCGCTCATCGCTCGCTCGCTCTCTTTTTCTGTATATATGTATGTTTTCGTAATAAAAACGGTTTTTGTTGCAATAGCAAATGATCACAAGAAAGGATAAGAGCGGGAACGTAGGATTTTCGCTTTGATAATGGCCTTTGAGAGACAGACTCGACGGGATGCTCGCTTCGTTTCAACGATTTAGCTACAATTAAGACCAATCGTTTGCAATACCATTTGGACAATATATAGAAATGGATATTTAATTTATATGCATATCGCTCAGTGTGAATACAATATTTGCATATTTCTGCTGTGCATAAGGAATCCTTTGAATTGGTGGCGCTCTCTCTCACTCTTTCTGCCTCTTGCGCTGAGAATGCTCACTCTGAACTCTCTTATCCTGATTCCCTTTTTCTCTTAAATATTTTGTTTGTTATCGGAGTATTAAAACAGCTCTCAACTTCAAAAAGAAGTAGTAAGAGTAAGAATGAGAGAGTTTAATGCGGGCTTTCGGTTGCGTCATATCATTAAGGAACGCCTGACATATTTGTGCATCAACTCAATCGCAAATTCAATTAAATGGAAAATGGCGGCGTGTAGAGAGCGCCAAACTCGACAAATAACTCTTAAATTACAGTTTTCACTCAGAATAATGATTTTTCCTATAAATGACATCGCATCTAAGTTTCACCAATGTCTATGTTTGTTCACAGCTAATTCAAAGAAAATTACGTTCAATTGCTGCTTCTTACTAAAAACAAAATCTACTAATTAGCATACCCCTATTCAATTATAAATTAACTGTGCAATTAAATTCCAATTTTTTCTCGTTCTTCATTTCAGAATCCACTAATTCCAGTCATTTGTAGGGTAAGTTTTCGATGATTAACCCTTTGATTGTCGCGCACACGGAATGTAATTAGAGGGTTTTCTTTTCAAGCCAAAATACGTAGAATCAATATTCACTGATTTTATCAATCAGTATCGATTTAAGTGTGATGAAATTTGTCAAGTGTGTCCCATTTGCTGTGCTTGAAACCGGCAATCAAGTCGCGGAGTTGAGAATGTTCTTTTAGAAAATACCCCCGAAAAGGGCGATAATTTGGGTATTTGCAAAGTACGTTGACGTCGAACGGTAGCGCTCTTACAGCTACTACCGCCAAATTGTCAATGGAATTATTCAACAATACCAAATATATATTAATTCAATAATTATAGGGCGAAAATGGCTTTGACTATTTCAAATAACGACTGTTGAGAATGAGAAAAGTTACGCGCGAGTCAGCTCGATTTTTTCCTGAATGAACCACCGATACAAGAACCGATTCACATATTTCTCAAACGTTCGATTGGTTTTTCAAAATGAAAACGAATTAAAAATCCAGCCGAATGACAAAGCAAAACCGAAAAAGAGAGAAAGAGGCAAAAATAATGTCATTAGATATTTATGTGGTACGCCTTTTATCGTAACGTTTTCGTCACTGTGTCCAGTCAATAATTTTTCGGTATGTCCATTGGTTTTCTCAGAATTTGCCTGACTTGAATAAAATATATCGTCAAACCGAATGAAAACTAATAATCGTGATTTTCGGGCTTTTATCGAGGAAGAAATAGTTGGATTGTTTCAATTTATATTTTGAGAAGACTTTATGAATATCCAACATCAATCGGAAGTTTATTGAAATGCCATTCAACGACGAATTCTTCATTATCGTGTGTAACAGTGTGAACTTGCTTCGATGAGATAATCGACGTAAAACAAAGCGCTCACTATATCAAGCACTCGTCTAAATAAGACGAAGAAATACAAATTCCATTTAAAGTATTTCATGAATTTTTAACAATTTTGTCTTCAACTTGTTGAGAATATTACAACTATGAAAATAATACGATCGAGACATCGAACGACTGTGCCCCTTGATTTTCGCTATATACATCTATATTTATATATATATATATATATTTATATAAAATCTTTTGGTATAAAAATACTTATCATTTTTATCATTATGTCTTTCTCATGCTCCTCATGGTGGCGTAGAAAAGTTGAAAAGCATTTTCAATGAACAAAATACGACGGATCTAACGATTCGAAGTGAGCGAGTGAGTGAAGCATGAAATAAAAAAATAACCAACACGAAATAAAGCAATAATTCCAATAATAATATCGACAGCAACTAGAAAAGTAATAACATGGAAACGCAGCAGAGAATTTAATGTAAAGACATTAATCTTGCTGAAGTCAAATGCCGTTCGATAAATAGAATAATATGATCCATACATTCGCCAAACGCACACACACACACACACACTCGCTTATATGGCTATCAGTAGTTTAACGACTTCAAACTTATAAATTGAACACACACAGAATATTGTTTACTTGAATCCTTCTGTTTGATTTTGTTTCAATCGCATTCAACTCGCTCATCATTCGCTCAACGAACAAATTCGCTGGTTTTTGGCTCTATCAGGCTGTGTAATTTTGCTCACGGAACTCAACATTTTCCACTATGACCAGACGTTCTTGAGAGAGAGAGAGAGAGAGAGAGAGAGAGAATGTGAGGTAGAGAGCGTGCAATGACAGCCGTTGAATCAATTCGGCCAATATAATTCATGGTAATATTTCTGCTCACCAAATGACTAACAATCAATAATTGCATCGATCAACCCACACTAACCGAACACATTTACGTAGAAATGTTGGTGACGCAAACGGTTTTATTACATTTAATTTCGACATTCATTATGTTTCCGTACAATTTTTCCATTATGCTTGGACTCTGAGCCTGTCACACACAGACAAACACAAACCTTCTATCGAGCTCATGCAGTTTTTATTTCCAGTTGAATGGCGAAAGCAAAGATTCAATCTTTTGTCTCATGTTCAAGTTACTTTTCTTGAGATGTAGACATCCAGACATATAGGTAGAATAGGAAATCAACATTTAACATCTCCGTTCGTCAGTTCGTTTGTTCGTTGGCTTGCATTTTCTATCGTTCGATTGTTATCGATTTGTATTTGTCATCAGTTTGTTTGCTGATTTGTTATTGCGGGCGAAAGCGCATGGAAGCAATCAGTCAAGGTTTGCATACATGTAGTATGGGATTGTTGTGCGCGACAAAAGTAAGAAACGGATTCAACAACTGAATATTGACATAAGTTCCGTCGATCGCTCACATTCACTTCACAAACTTCTCCACAATCGATTTACGACAATATTGAAACAGTGTTTCAGAAACATTTCATCTAACTTTTTTCGCTCCCGAGCGTTTCTACACTTTTCATCTTAATTTTTGGTGTGCATTTTTTGAAACAAGCTCCGAATCGCTTCTTATATTTGTCCTCGTCATGATAAATTAATCGTAGCTAAATTCGACACTCATGCAAGAAAATTGCTTACAAATTACAGGAAATTTTGAATTTGATATTTTTTATGTGCAAAGCAAATAGACTCGGATCGTGTTAGACGATAGATTTGAATATTCCATTTATTAAAGTATAGACAATTGGTTTGACAAATAAATCTCTGTCGGATTCAATTAAGGAAGTTAAGATTCACTTGAATCATGCGCAATCCGTTTATAAAAAGAAAAAAAAAAAAAAAAAACCAGAAGGAAAGCAAACGGCTTGTGTATGAGTATATCTCCGAAAAGCCGAACCGAAGGAACTGCTCTAAATTCATTCGTGACGGAACTTTCTACTTCAGAATGCGTAGAACGCAATAGAATCTTAATCGCAGAACGAACTCCGATCAATTCGTCATTGTTCCTTGTATCTTTGATATTCGTGAATAAAAATCAGATTGCATTATTGCGGAACGCGCGCGCCGTTGATTCATTGTCTTTCCGTCAAACGGAAAATCAATCTTCCCAGATAATCTTTGAATAATGTCTGTCAAAGTTGTCGTTGGCTGTGAAGTTTTTTAAGTGGATGTTTCTTTATTCTTTTCGTGCTTTATCTATTTGAAAGATTTTCTATTGTGATTTTTCAATGGATTTTTTCGTATGCTTATCGAATCAAAAAACGAGCAAAAAATGAATAAAAGATTGAGATAGAAAGCGAGAGAGTGAGCGTCCTAATCAAAATCTATGAAAAGTGAAATACGGGACACAATGATAAAACGCAGCGAATGATTGCATATCTCAAGCTATTCCCATTATATATTAATGTGACAAAAAAGAAAGCCAATAAATGCCTATGATTTTTTATCGTGTTCTCTCTCTCTCTCTCTCTCTCTCTCTCTTTCTCTTTGAACTATTCTGAAAATTTAGAGCGTTTTTGAAAGATTGATGTGCGTTTTTATTGAAGTTCAAAGAGTTCAGTGTTTTTTGCTGACGTGTTTCACGTCGCAAATATTTCTGGAATATTTTGATAAAAAGGATATGGTACAAAAGAGTTCTATAAACTGTTCTTTTGTTCAATGGAAAAGTCGGTGCCGAATGTGTGGTGAATGTGAGTCTCGACTGTGCGTGATAAGATCGCAGAGAAGTGATATTTTTATCGCATGAAAAAAAAGAAAGCAAACATACAAGTCATGAGAGATGCGAGGCATTAGGTTGGCTTGCAAGCGATTGATACTCTAAGTAGGTACGGCATGTGTGTTTGAATGTGCAATAGTCGAAGTAGCGATTGCAACACGAGAGTGAAAAAGAGATTTATTCGCACAACACTTAACTAATATATTGAAAGAGAAACGTATTTAATTGGTATGCAATGTTGAGCAAGAGACGTTGCTAATATCTGAATTATGCGCCTTTTTATCACTCAAAAACACGCATTCGAAAAAAAAATGCCAGCAAGAAAATTAACAAGCCGAACGAAACACGAATGACACACGTACATGCAGATAAAAAGGAAAAGTGGCAACAAAAGAAAAAAAAAAAAAAAAAAATGGCACGCTAGAGAAAAGCTAATGTGCTCAATAGGATAATGATAATAATATGCTGACCAGAAGTCTATCGTCGATATTCTGTTGCGATTTTTTTTTCGATGGCTCCACGTCTCCGCTTTACACCGTGCATTGCTATGTGCGAAAAAGATGTCACGTATTACGGCCGATGTTTTTCAGCGCGATTGTTAAGTCGTGGATAAATGAGTTGAAGCAACGGCGAACGAAAAAATAAACATAAATTTACAAACAAATAATAACATAATCACGGAGCACGAAACATAAAAACACGCTTAACATAAAAAATTGGCGGCAATCGATGCGCTTCCATACATTTCATGGAACCAGCCGGGGTCTGCAAATAGTGGACACACAGAATCACAGTGCACACATTGTACACTATATGACTGAATGGGTCGCACTTATCGGTGAAAAAGACGGTTTTAATAAGCTATCTAAGCGCATCGTTACGAAAAAACTTCCCGAGAGACTCACATTCACCCATTCAAAATGTGTGCGCGCAAGCAACCGAGCGAATGCTCATAAGAACGATACTGATGAAGAAAGAGTCGTGTAATCTACCAATCACAAAATAAAAAATTTCTCGTCGCTGTTTTCGTCCGTCCGACCATCCGTGCGATCGTGTGTCACAAGCGATGTAATATCTACGACCATATATTTCTCACACCTCGTTATGAGCCGATACAATCGTAAATGGCCAGTTCGAGAGATGATTGTTTTAGCTGGTGACTCAATATATTTATTCGCTCTATCCCTTTCACCCATTCTTGTATTTTATACCGTTTTCGTTGTTTCGCTATCTGGATCTGTTGACCGTTTTCGCCCTACGTTCAATAAATTTCGTATAAAATAAATACAAAAATGTAATCAGTAATAACATCGGCTGTGGCGATGTGTGTGCAAATTGACCATAAAGAGATAGCAAAACGCAAAAGAGCAGCAACAGCCGAAGACAACGGTAATCACTTTTTGGGGTTTGGTTCGATAATATGTGTGAAAGAATCAAATTACATGTGTGATCATTGAAATGTCTAATTGGTAATACACTGTGCACGCATCAATGTTGTTTTTCGGATTACGGACAAAGTGTAAGTGGGTGAGTGTGAAAGTTCCATGGTGTTTGTTGTTATGTGTGAGCGCGCGCACGCGATCGTTCGCCTTTTACGGGCGATTTCGTTCGATTCGTTATTACCCGTTTTGATGTTCTTCGATTACGAGCACCATCTCCTCTCTATCTCTCTCTCCCTCTTTCTGCAACTTGCCAAATGTGTCGAAATCCATGCTGTGCAAGAGAGTGTGATTCGTGTACGCTGATCAAACTGATGATAAAATTTTGTTGTTGTTTATTAAAATGATTATGTCCTTATTCGCGTTTTCATTTCATGTTCTCGCCCGATAGTTTGCCTGCTGCATTATCTTTTGTTCTGGCTTATGTTCTTCCTGTGTTTGTGTGTGAGTGTATTTGTGCCTCATGAATTTTTGGTCGTATTCGCCATGCTTTCGCAAAGTTGAAATGTTATGGAACCTCATCCCTCGTTTCCTTCGCAAATCAGATACAAGTGCACAGTATGCATTTTAGTATTTTTACTGCACATTCTTTTTACTTTTATCACATTTCATCTCTTTATTTAGTTTCATCGAATTTCCAATAGAATTAAACAACAGTGTTGTTGACTTACAAATAGTTATAACACAAGTTACTAATGATTCCCGTTGCGCATATGAGCCATCACGACGGTTTGGCTACAAAATAGCCAATGAGCTGGTGCTTGCATTTCCCAACCGTGCATCCAACATTTAATTAAATGGACACGACACTTCGGATGTTAGCCGTAATGCTACACTAGTACTGAACACACAAAAAAGATATTAAAGAAATCCAAAAAATGGATTGTGGAATCAGAGAGTGAGGAATGATTGCATATTGCAGTCAAACCACATGTTTCTCACCGAATTACCATCGACCATTGATGCAAATTCAAAATAAGTATCTTATTCATTTCGCAAAGTGTCCTGCATATTCAAGCTCCAATTTTACATCGCAATAATGGAATGAAATCTAATGATAAAATATCATGGATTATTCGAAGAACACATTCACTACTTCCAGAAAAATTAACCGAATTCGTTTGAATAGAAGGTGCAAATGGAAAAATAGAGAGTGCACAAGAAAAATTGTGCAAAGAAGAAATAGAAATAGTGAGAATGCGTAATCAAATCCAGAAATTCGATTACATTTTTACAGCGGCATAAAAACCTCCAATAAAATTGTGTTTAAAATTAAAATGACATAATCAGAGGAGAAAAAAACGAACGGAATTGAAAATAGTAATTATCGACAGGTCATAAACGAACAAGCTGCCGTAACTATATGAATGCATTCAGCAAGTATGCAAAGCGCATTAACTCTGTGCGCATACATTTGATTTGAAAGAGTGAAACACTGAGCTATCCGCATGCAATCCGTACGGCTCATTTCAATCTAATGAAGACTTTCAGGTGACCAGCCTTTTAATTTCCAATATGTTGAAATACAATTAGGACTTCCATTAATAATTCGATTCATTACATTTTATGATAAAGATAAAAGCATTGCAACTATCAATTCTCGGTCTCACAAAAACTAGCAATGCTCGGTCTCCGTGGCGCATCGTTTCAATGGGTATTATCATTATAAATGTAGTTGTTCTCACATTTTAATCTCCATAATTATTCCCTTCCGGCTTCGTTTTGACCATTTAATTGCGAATCTCTATCGTTTGCTACATGAAAAGTGAACGGCTATTTATTATAACTGATCATCAGATACACGTAAAATTTCAAGAGCCCACTCACGACAGACGGCGTATTACTATATTAAGCAAGACATTTTTGCTAGGCACCAAAAATGCATTTTAAACAATTCTTTTGGAGAATATGTTTCATGGAAAAATAATTGCATTTAACTCGGATGTTATTACCCTCAAATGAAAGGAATGGAAACAGACCGAGGAATATTTGCCATTGTCATGTTAGTCCCAGTTTTGCAGTGTTCAACATATTTTCGTCCGCCTTCGGCATCTTATTCATTCACAACAGAAAATCTCAACATTCGTTGATATTCCACACGCTCGTTTCACTGATACAATCTTTGTAAATTACCACAAACATATAAATTTTCATAAATTTATGATATTTTCATTGAGAATATCTTTTTTAAGAAATTAAAGATCGAAATCTGGACGCTGAATTGATCTCAATACATTGTATTTCAAGTGCATTCAAATTCAAACAGAATGAATTTAACCAGATACTCGTGTTTAAAGCGGCATCGTGCATACCATGCCCAAGCATTGATCCCAGTCTTAATGCGCATTGGATTTATCAGAGCTCTGAGTTTCAGCCATCAAATGGCTTCAAAGGTCATTTTAATCCCTTTTCATCCATTTGCTCGACAAATTCACACCACTTTCATAGTTTTTCTCGAAAAACAAAAAACATGTCTAATTAAAGTGGAGTGAGTTTTTGCACAGATAATTCGCAAATAATTAATGTGATAACATTGAAACATTTGCCGTTGTCGTTAAATGTCGTTTGTATCTGTGTATAGAAGTTTTTTAAGTAATGCATTTAATGTGTTGCTGCTGAACGGATAGCATAAAAAGAGGTGAATTGTTCGATGTTCGAATCATAAATCAGAATGTGGCATGGAATTGTTTTATTGAGAATATTTCACCACATCATCGGACACATTAAATTGATTCGAGAGATGAGAGATAGAGAAAGAGGGAAAGCAAGCGAAAAAGGCACAAAACCACAAATAATTTGCCATCATCATCGTCAATAATGAATGGAACGCCGTCCGATATATTCGTTGTATCGCATATCATTCCTCCATAAAAGGCAACACCGTTCGACTCATGTTTTCATGTTCATCTTTAAAAATACGTATGTGTGTGTGTATTTGCCACTTCTTCAGTAAGCATTGCGTTGGTTTTTTTTTGTTTTGAAAACATTTCACCAGTTATTGTGTATCCTTCGTGCTGAATATTCATGTGTACTCTCTTTTTTTTCTCTCTCTGCTTATGTGGCAATTTGAGTGCTGTGGTCGAATGAAATGTGGACTCAATTAAAATTCATATGGTAGTGATATTGAACGAAGGAAGCCACAATGATGCCACCCATATCAGAAAATCACACGTAAAACCATCAGCCAAATTCGATGTCCAGCGATTTTGGCTGCCTGGCGTGCCATCACATGAACGAAGAAAAAAATTTACTCAAAACCTCAACATCACAATTTATTAAAAAGCATTAATGGACGCGACTCATGCATTTCAATTTGCAACATTGGCGATATTCTAACCGAAGTTTAGATTAGCGCATGACATGCACACAAATGCGTGGCGAACAAACAAAAAACGAGAGAGAGAATGTGTGTGAGTGAATTGGCGCGGCCAATGACAAAAAATTCACTTATATGCGTTCAGCCGCATTGATATGACATGGCACTTTGCGGATCAGCCGAACTCGGTTTCACCGCTTAAAGTTCCCCAAACAAATGTTCAAATATGTTCGAATGTGTGTGTGTGTGTGTGTGTGTTTTCACATAATCGTCACAAATGAAATTCAATTTTGAGTGAGAGAAAGTGCTTGCACCGGGGCGAAAAAACGAGTGGTACGTGAGATAATTAATATACAACACTTTGATCTTCGTGCAACATTCAATGGAAGTCATTTGGTGTGCCGAGAGCAGGAGATGATGCCATTTTGCCCGACGGAATCAAAGCGATGCGGATTGTTATGCGTGCATGTATTCATGCCAATTCCAGGGCGTTGCCAGTCATTTCCAAGCCAAAGCAAGTGAATAGTGCGTCCATATTGTCAGTTGCCGCATTAAATCAATTGACCGAAGATGAAGAAACAGGCCCGCTAAATCAAACATCACCGAGAATGATTTAACAAATGCAAACCGTATAATTTGCACCCAAGCCAAGAAAATTGATGGTTGTTATTCATGTGCATATATGTAAATAACGAATATTCGCTCGTTGCATCGAAATCAGTCGTATGGCTTGTCATGTCTTACATATCAAACGAATCTTAATTGAATGAAAAATAAATAAAACTGGTTTTTCCCACTAATGTATAATCAAGTCTTTGCGTGCTTTGCAACAACGCGCTCAATCTAATTTGTGTGTTGGTTTTTTCTTCTTTCAACAAACACTCACACACCAATATTTAAAACTAACGTAAGAAAAACGTTCCTCCTGATAGTCACTTTAAGTGTAGTAAATTGAAATCATATTTCTACAGCTTTGGTTTTTATTTGTCCGACACGACATTGACGTGCGATAATTTCATCTCTGCCTTTTTATATTAAGTGCCCATTACCAGCGGAATAATTCTCTTGCTGCAAACGAGAAAAAAAAACAACAACAAACGACATAACAGAAAAATTATATTAAAATGATGAAACTAAACAGGAAAAAATGGTATTATTTTCCTTCTTAGCCGTGGCTGAGGAGTGCACACACGTCAACGAGCAACGCAATGAAGTGTGCGATGGAGAAAAAGTCGGAAAAGAGTGGGAATAGCTATCATTCCATGCTGGTTATTAACTTATTAATTTTATATTAACTCGCTGAAATGCCGTTGAGCATGCACAGCCGAACAGTGTGAGATTTTTTTGCGCTTCCTTTAATGTACCAATTATTTATTAGATTGTGTTGTTTTTGGTTTTTTCTCTGCTCGCTGTAACGTCTCGAGCCCGAGTGTAGACTCAATTGATGACGATGCAAAGAATGCCGTGCGTTGTTGAAAAAATGAACATGGAATCAAACGAGTTCGGAAACGAATTCGTGCAGCCACATTCGGCCCTAACATCGTGACACTAATGCATGGGCTCCGGACTTGCTACATGTTTCATGTTTTTATTCAGAAAATTATTTCGTTGAATCAATGAGAAAATATGCAAAGTGATGGATGACGCCGACCGAAATCGTTTTTTCACCAAAATTCAGTCAGTGAATGAACGTGTTTCGAGTCTAGATGCGATGGCTCGATGCCCCATCCGAAATTGTTCAAATATTGAAAGAACGCAGAATTATGCACACGCGGGGCAGCGCAATCAAAATATGAATAAATTAAAAGAAACTATTAAGGATAATTGTGGAAGGAATTACATCGAAAAGCATCATCATAATTTCAATGTATTGACTAATTTGCATGCAAAAAACGATCCTCTGCAAAGATCTTAATTATCATAAAATAATTAAAAACATCGTTATTTTCGATTGAATTTAAAAATGAAGTGTCTCCATCCTATACAAATATGGTGATTGTGCGTGTCCTTGTCGTCATGAATATAACAATACAATCTCTGACAATCCGCATTGAAGGGTATTATTGCTGTTGCTGCTGCTGTAGAAATGGTTGCACTGTACAAAAAGTTTGACCGAAGTCAAAAATGCCAGCATACACTAGACCAACCAAACCAACTAGATAATCTTAAGTGCGGAAATTGCCAGACTTCAAATCATTGTCAATTCACAAAACACGAATGAGCTGTAGGATTGTACCGCATTGAAAACACCAATTGTCAAATCAAACTGGAAAAATTTGTCATTTATCATTTGCATTGTTTGAATGTGTTGCGTCAGCCCTTCATGTTCAATAAATGCGAGCGAGTGAGCGCGTGTGTGTGTATGTGTGCAAATGCCGAAAAATTGGCGTTGAGTTTTTTCGATGTGCTCTCAAATGTTGAGTATGTTTTATGTTTGTGTGCGGTTTATTTATGCATCATATCACAATAAATTAACGCCTCAACTAATCTTTCGCATTCGACTCGATTGGAATTTCGGTATCTCCCGGTTTTTATATGCGCCCTATCATGCCCGCGCTCTTCTGTCGCCCGCTTTCTTCTGACCAGGAGAATTTTCGGTCCGAACCCGCTTTAACCGCAAATAATAAAACTTCACAAAATGAAATGAACACAGCACCGATAATTTTCGGACCGGTCGACCAAAATTGTGTTCACCAATTTGATATTCAAATATAATGGGTTGCCTTCAAACGAACGGGATGAATCTGTTATTTACTCAATGCGTTCATGCGTTGCTATTTCAGAATGTGTCGGTGTTTGCGTATGTGCGTGTGGCGCTCTTCTTTTCACATTGATTTAAAGACATCAATTTATATTTGTACATCGTTAGGATTTCAGCCACTTCATATGGGCAACGCTCGAATGCAAAACTTTTGATTTGAACAAGATTTTAGCTGTGCGTTTTGCTGATTTGGGCACGTGTTTGCTCTTTACATTAACATTCGTCCGGGGAAAAATAAACAAAAATTTGTTTGATTCGAAATCAATTAATAATGAGTGCACCGAACACACAGAAAATTGTGCACCGAACACACAGAAAATGAACCAATGTTCCCATTTCAATTCAAATGCAATTCCTACAATGAGATTTATGCGACCGCATTCTCACTATGCAACAAGAGTCAATCATTTACATGAGACTGATTGCATTTTTAAAATGGATTTCGACGCAACATTATGCCTTCATTTTATTCTCCCGATCGCATTTTTATGGTGATGAGATGCAGTTGAAACAAGGAAAAAAAAATAAACATTCACGAAAAATAACATACAGCCAATGTAACACATACGATGATTAAAACAACAAAGAAAAAAACTCGGAAAATAAATTGCGCGCTGAATAAAGTGGGATGCTCGTGTGATTTATGGCAGAGGTAAAAGAGTTCTCAATACAGTTCAAGTATGTGCTCAATTGAAAATGCGTCGTAAGATCCAGTACTTGATGCATCAAGAACAATCATCGGGTTTGAAGGGTTGTGAAGAGAGTATGGCGACACACGATAACATCCAGCAGCCGAAAAAGCTAGAGTGAGAGAGCATTAGCGAAAAATCTGGAATGCCGTTCCATGTTGTTAAAACAGCAACATTTGATGCAAAAATGAGAGCGAACTGAAACGGGGAACAAAAAATTAAGTAACATGCAAAAATGAGGAAAGCATTGTTGGAATTGCTTTTGATTTAGAGATTCAGAAGTGTGTTTTGAAAATATCCCAATGAATTGAAACTTTTTGTCAGCCAAATCTCTCATTTTAGGCAGCAAGTATTTTGCAGCTAAGAATGAATTTCATTTGAGAGACCCACATTATGGCTGCTAAAATGACCCATTCCGAATGACATTATGTACACTAAATCGTTCTGCCAATTCCAAATTGATTGAAATGAACCGAAGATGACTGAATAGATTCGATCGATACTTGAGAGAATTCAAATGATGTTTGGTTTAATTTCGTGGAAATGTACGCTATATATCGAAGCGCAAGCAGTCTATATATTGAACGGAAGTCAATTTCATTGCATTACATGAAGAATTTCCGAAATAATTGGTCGAAAATAACAGTGCATTTCAATCAATGGTCAACATGTCACGGAAATCAATAGGAACAGTATCTATCCACGATGAATCCGCATTTGATATACAAATTCTTTAAGATTGCACAACGAAAAGTGAGCATTTTTATAGTTTGCATCGAAAATTTGATGTGATGGCTGGTTGTCCTTTTGGTTTGGAAATCGAACACTCAGTTCGATATGGTTAGCTGTAATAGAGTTGGCTACTGGTATGTTATTGCGCGTCGACATCGTTGAAAAGAAAATTTTAATTTGTTACAATTCCATCTAATTATGTAAATTGTAACGATTAGCGTGTGCTATTTTGTGCTTGGTATTTTTCTGTCGGTCCTTTTCAAATCTTCTTGCTTCTTTATTATTATTTTCCTAGGGCCGAATGCTTTAAATCTTTAAGAGACGAGGCGCAGTACAAAACATGCATTTATATTTATCGCAGAGCTCGCGCGCGCGTTTGTCCTTCTTCGCTCTTCTTTTCTCATTCGTTGATTTAGTATGTGTGTGTGTTGTTGTTGTTGACGGCTGTTTCTCTTGTTCGCCTATTTCCAATAATTTATTCATGGCATTCCATTCTTCTGAATCCGTTTATTCAGTTATGCACGAGTTTCTTATAATAGTCAGTGGTTGTCGACAATTTCGTGTTCCCCGGTGACGGTCTAAAAACGCCAGCATGTACCTGTGCACATTGCATGCAATTTCCTTGTTTGTATAATCACCGGTCGAAAAATTGTAGCAAAACTTTCAAAGCGTTGTTTCGTCTTTTTTTACGGGTTTAATTAAAAAAAAAACATACAGAATTGTATGACATTGGCGGGTAGCGACTGAGCGGTCGTGAAGTTTCAAGCAAAAATTATCCATTTTGCAGCGCAAAGGCATTCGCTACGAAATCCAATTGATTCGTTTTCAAGCCAAATAAAGAAACAACGAACAAGAAAAACAATTAGCTTACGTATTTATCATCGGAAATTAGCAATTATCAAGAGTTCCAAAAACATAACAATTGCTGGAAAATAACAGACAATTCATATGAAAATGATAAAAGAATGGAGACGTCATCTTTTTACTATCGTCATAATTTGTTTGATTGGATTCTGGGACACTACACCATGAAGATGATGGCGGCAAATGAAAATGTTGTTGATATAAAAGACGAAAATTGAGAACGAAAATGAATTAATCATTTAGCGATCGAAATTGCCATTAACCTACGACATATGCTTCGTTTTTAGGCAATTTCTATTTGCGCCCCCTGCTTACAGCATCCATAGCTCTTTTTTGTGAGATAATGAAGACAGCACTCACTCCCCTTTCCCAAAACGGACGCAAAGAAAATTCGAAGTCGTTAAAAGTTTCCGTGTATGTTGGCCATTGGTTGTGCAATATGTGTCGAGGATGTGCACGTTGACTTTCATCGCTTTGTTTTTTGTCCTTGAATTATGGAAACAACAAATCGAATTAGATGCGATCGTATATAATTGAAAGCATTAATTTGCTCTTGGAACTTTTTCTTTAAATGATAGACAAAAACAAACACCTATTACACTGCTCGCTGCGGTGTATGTGTGAGAGGATCCCGAAAGAGTTTGTGCCGGAATGACAGCAACATTCGATTCATCCTAAAGGAATCTGATTTATTTTCCCAATAAATGGAACGTCAAAGACGGCAATATGCATGCATTTTTCATTGGTCATCGACACAAAATGTATATTCGTAACACCAACATAAAAACTCATTGCTGCCGAGAGATGGAAAAAATGTGCATTTTAAATTTATAACGAAGTGGTCGATGGAAAGAGGGAAAAAACAAAGCGACCGATTTTGCAATTGCATTCATTAAGTGTGGCTTTTTACTTGCGAATCGTTACCAAAGGTTTCACACGAAACTGAAACACAGGACGATTGCTCTCTCTATTAGTTATCGCTCGCCATTTTTGTGCGCACAGAAAGGTGATTGGTGGCTGTAATGCATGGCAAAAATGTTAAATGCTAATTTTTTTAGACAGCCATTAACACCATTAACGCATTTGGTTTGTTTTTATCATTTTGAGAGTGAAACAGAGAGAGAAAAACCGCGTCTACATGAGCTCAATGAGAGGCTATTGAATCAAATTTACATCTACAACGCGAACGAGACCAAAAAACCAACAGAGAGCCCGAGCAATTTTATCTTAATGAACGATGCATCGGGCAGATATGCACGGAAATATTGTACAAAGAAACGAATTAGAAATAAATTGAATCGGCGGTTTTAGAGTCGGAGAGCGAGCGAAGGAACGAAGAGAGAACCAACCAAATCGAATCGAATGGAGGAATTGATAATGAATTAAAATGCACATTTTTCAAGATCAATGAATAAAACATGGAAATGCGTTTGGATCTTTGCACTGATAAAATGCCACGTTATGCTCGCGCCTTCGCTCGTATGGACGGCAAATTATTCAAGGTAGAAGACGAAGAGCACTAGTTCACGAAGGAATCAAACGATGCAAAGCATTAATTATGCACTTACAGTTCATTTAAATTACAAAATTCGTTCATTCATTTCGTTCCGTTTCGTTTTTGTTTTGTTGGTTTGTGCACATTTCATCGGGCACACAAATCCGACTCCCGAATTATCTTATAATGAGTTGAAAAAAAGTCCGCGATTTTAGCTGATGATCTCGGTACGGTTTTTATTCCTTCTCTTTAACGTGGTAATTATACGAAATGGTAGAAAAAAATGAGCGAAGCAAAAATAAATATAATTCAAATCAAGTGAGTCTATAACAAGAACAAGCGCCTCAATAGTCATCAGTCATTTATAATGTTCCTCCAGTTTTTTCCGTCACCATCGCCGCTGTTGTTGTGGTGTTCCCAGTGATGCGTGGTAATTAGGCAATAGATCGAGAGTGCGCCGTAGGAAACCTCATTTTGGTCGATGTGTGTCCATTACAAGAAATCCTCATAGAAATAAATTAGTTTTGTGTTATTGTCGCCGCATTTTGAATGTAGCGCATGTGCGCTCGGTCAGTGTGTATGTGATACCAGATGCATTTAAGTGATTTTTCGGGCCAGCTGCTGCTGCTGCTTACATATGCGGTGTAGTTGAATTTCAGTGCAAAAGTAATTGAGTCAAATTGAGCTCAAAATTTTGAGCCGCAACCAATTTCAATTGTTTAGTTGGAAATGCGGAAACAATTAAGTTATTTTAGAATATATGGCCATCAGTTAAGCGTTTTATTAATAAGATACGAAAATACGCTTGATTATTTCATGAAAATACGCATTTGTGCAACAATTTTGCATTTGAATCCACAATTGACTGCCCTAAATTTGGCAAATCGAATTGCAATTTGGACGGACACGCACACAAAATTATTGTTGGCAATGAGATACAATTGCATTTTACGGGGGAAAATATTCCGCGCGTGCACTCACAAATTTGTCACATCAAATTCCAAATGCATCGACAACCAAAATCCTTTTGAAACGTTGCGATCGGACGAAAACGTAGCTCAAATAATTTCTGACAAATGTTGATGAATGGTCAAACACTTTGACTACATCTATCGTGATGTAGCGAGATATGGAAATATGACAAATTGCCGCACATTGAAATTAAGGGCCGAAACAAATGATGGGTACTAAAGTTATTCCTCTCTTTTTCTTTTTCTCCACGTATCTCTTTCGGCTTCTCAATAAAAATTAGAGACACGTGAGACACAATTAATTTAAATTTATATTTTATTTCATTTTAAACACTACGCGTAGGCCAATAAATTATTCTAGGGCGGTTGTTTATGTCAAAATGCAATGTGCATAGTCATTTTGGTCCGGTTTTGAGCATTGACTTTGTGTTTTATTTCTAATTCCATCGTACTCGATGTTAAATGCCTGCGTTGGTCGCTTTAATCGCCTTTTTAATGTCCCCCAATTACCATTATCTAGTTGTCTGTTGCTTTTATTTTTGAAATTCATTTTTCATGGGCATGCATTTCGATGGCTAGTTCTTCGGAATATTGTCATCTTTCACACGCACGCAATGGCTCTTGCTCTCTCGTTCAAATGAGCTGCGCGCTCGATCACTCTCGGTTGCTTTTGTGGTTGCACGTTCACGTGTCAGTGAAAGTGGTTTCTTCTTGTTCTTCTTTTCTTCCATACAAGAAATTACGTTCTTTTCTTTGTGCCATAAAATTGATGCTGTGCACACTCGTTTGTCATTTCTCTTTACAGATTTTCTTTGAAATAAAATTCAGACACGTTTTTTCT
Organism: Obolodiplosis robiniae; assembly: GCA_028476595.1. Classification (NCBI taxonomy): domain Eukaryota; kingdom Metazoa; phylum Arthropoda; class Insecta; order Diptera; family Cecidomyiidae; genus Obolodiplosis; species Obolodiplosis robiniae. The sequence goes on along the minus strand of CM052017.1, from coordinate 10,618,147 downwards.
CCGTTTCATTTCCTTTTGTGTTGCTGGTGAAGAAGAATTTGTATCTTCTTTTTGATATGTTTGGTATGTGTACATATGCTTTTCAGCTCATAATCTTGTTTCTGCCTATTTAACCGCTTTGGATTTGGCTTGTCTCTCTGGATGCAATGTGCCACTCTCTCGGCGTAGACATGGCAACCGAAAAACGAAGGACACACAAAAAATTATGACAACAACATGATATTGAAAAAAAACAAACGACACTAATCATTATTACCAAGCCATATTAATCTAAAATACATAATTTGATATGATGCGAAACGATTTAGTGCCGCCGCCGCCGTCGCATATGATCGATGTGTGAGCAAAATGAACAGGAAATTTGATTCGACCGAGGAAGATGGAAAGAAGAAAAGAGTGAAAGAGTGGATTCAGAATGTTAAAACCAAAAATAGCCGTACAACGATCTTCTCGACATGTGACATAATTTCGCTATGAATTACACATACCGGCGAGATATTCAATGGGGCATACGATTAGACTGGTTAACTTATTTAGCTCACAAACGAACAGATGACAACATGACAAAATGACAAAATGAAATATATATAATTTCATTGAAAAATTCATTGTAATCATGATAATTGCATTTGTCATTCGAAAAACGAACGAATCGACATTAAAGGAGCGTGCGATGGAAGAGAAAATGAGGAAAAAAGGGATCTGGTGAATGAAAGAAAGAAGTAAACAAATTATGAATGGTACAGCACAATAAGTGTGACAACAAGACGGGGACCGCATGTCGGATTTGAATCAAACAAAATTTGAGGTTGAGATTCGAGATAAAACATTTCAAGACACTTTATGATTGCCTCTAAGTGTATTTGACGACCGCACATTTTCCGGAGAATTATATACAAGTTGAGCGATGCGCTTCCTCATTCTTGGAAGTGCATGCACATTTACACAATTTCATCTGTACCAAACCAAAATGAAAAGTGCATGATTGCCAGGCGAATAATCATTGTTTGTATTAAGTATCAATTTGAGCGTTCACGCACACATTAAGCCTTAATTATAAGGTTTGTTGCCCGTAGCACAGAGAGACACAGACAGAAAAAATGCATTCTTATTCGCTGAATTCATTGCTATTTTAACAAGATCGCATTAAGCGAAAGACTTGACATTTTCCTCCGGATCGTCTTCCATTCGACCTGTTTTCCGCTTTGCGCGACGATGCAATCAACGGCGAAAATCAGTTCATTTGATTACTCGGGCATACTTAACGCCAATTACAATAGATTATGCTCATGTAATTATCTGCAACACGATCTATAATCGATATCTTGACTAGGTAAATGAAACAAATGAGCTGTGTGACGTCTCACCACCTTATTCTCTTCTTCCAATTATCATATATAAACACATGCACACTCGCGCGTGACATTTAATCCAGTGTAAAATTTCATCGATCAATAATTTTCTCTCTTTTACTGTGTCTTGAAAACGGTTATAACAATAAATAACGATGCGGCAATTACGTGTTGAACGCATTGCAATAATTCGATTGAAAATTATGCTGAATTCGTCGTTTCAATTACATGTAATTTTGTTTTCAATCCCACAAATGGATGCTCGACAAAAGAATCGCTCAAAATGTGCGAGACTGCGCCCTCCCACAGCAAAACAAAAACAAAAATAATTCGATGATTGATTTTTGTGCTGGTGTAATTTCACAACAGCTATATGAATACAGCATGAGTATTAACAATCTATCGATATATCGTTTCAAATCTAATTGATCACTTGTTTGTTGTTCATAGGTTTTCTTTGTTTCGATCGCAGCCGCAGCACGCAACAGTGTTCATTTGCTTTAAGTGAGCGAGAGAAAGATAGACAGAGAGAGAGAGTCATGTCTGTACTTGAGCTTCCCACTTATCCCTTGTCTGCATACAAATTGAATATTATTCGTGAAAGCACCAGCATATATCGATGACAGACAACGCAAAATATCGACAAAAAGACGAGACCAAAAAAAGTGAACTGTTGGGCGCTCTTTTGTTTAATGACTTTTTGAATCGGCATATTTCAGTTTGTGCGCTCGCGAGCATGCTGTTCTCTGCTAGCTCGAACAATGAACAGACAAACGCGCTGCATAATTTCCATGAAAATACTTCGAAATGAATCGATTGGTGCAATATCGCACATAATCGTCGGCCATAAATTTATTGGTACATATGAACACTTTAAATGGAAATCTTTCGGCACATGACGATATGTGGATTTCAGCATCCGAAAAATAGAGACCGGTGGAGTTGGATCGTCTCGAAAAATAAAGTTGAAAATGTGTCGAAAATGTATTGGCAAGACAAGCTGTCAGGCTGATTAGAAAATGAGCGTGCGTGCGAAGAAAATAGAAACATCGGCTCTACGCAGACGGCTGCAGCCAGCATGAAATGAACAGCAAAAACGACAAAAGTCAAATCGCACCTACCAGTGGATTTGATACCTAACAAATCCATGCTAGTAAAAGCTTTTCTACGGCGATAATATAGGCGCAACGCTCACGCATATCCAACATGAAATGAACCAACCGAATGATCTTTCGAATGTTTCGAAGAAAAAATAATAAATGGCAATTTAATCCTGTAATAGATTATCCTGGTTATTTGATTAAAGTCATAAACAAGCATTATCATTTAACAAAATATACGCCGATTGTGCATACATATATATTCAATGCTGTGTTCTATCTTTCGCGCTTTGTCTGTTTACTGTTGTCGACGATGCTTCTTCAATTCTCAAACAGTTGGTTTTTTGTTTTTCGAATTGCATGGTCGTCTCTCTCACTATGATTTTTGTCGAGCTCATAAATAATATTAAACGTTTTATGTTTTGAGTGTATTTGGCGGTATATATGCCGATATGTGTGCTGTGCTTTCAAGTAATCTTGAGCATGCACAAACTTAAAGTAAGCGAGCGGGAGAGATATTAGCAAAAAAACGAAAAAGACAAAATTGTTTGCGAATATTCCATTGTGCCGGCCATAAAAGATTTTTCATTTTCTCTCAGCAAACGGGCCAGACTGACTATCCCATTGAAACACACCATCAAACCATCTTAGGCCGATGCAATATCATCGCACTGCTCCAGTTACTAACCATGAGCATGGCCAATAAATTGGTGCAGCCGATGCTCAAGTAACTCGACAAAACCGCTCCATGCATCGAGAGTGAAATATATTCACTTCGACGACAAAATGTTTGTAGTCTAATAATCGCATTATTTAAGCGAAATTTAAGAGACACACGAAACCATTTCATCATCATATCGGTGTGTATATGCGGTGCACACACGTTCTTATGTGCCATAAACAATGTGTACATGCATACTCTTTATCCACACCTTTGTCTATACCATTTTGCGCATACCGAGAGAGCAATGCACACATGCACTAAATGCGATCAAACCACTTTGTATGCAAAAAGCATATAGTTTACTTTATCAAATTAGCGTTTAAAATTCCAAGCACAACTGAAGGATAATGAGAACACACAGAAAAAGAGGACATATAGAACGAATAAAAAAGTTCACCCAGAGAGAGAAATCATAGCAAACTTAACTATACATGAAATTCAAAATGGAAATTGGCTGCGAGCTAACGATTCGGATGCTGCATCATTAAACCAGTAGCCCAAAATGCTCCTCCCTTCTCACTCTATCCATTGGGTTCAATCTCTCTCTTTCCAATCTTTGCCTCCAACATTTTTTCTCTTTCAATATAGCATTGAAAGTGCAATACAATGAATATCTACTGCAGCGTCTACTTGCTGAACACCGGCTGCTATGAATCATACTCATGAACCACATCAATGAAGCCGACATTCGATTTTGCACTAGTTCAACGCAAGCCAACCTAAACAACGCTTCAGCATGTTTATCAAAATGATTTTATTCCAATGAAGCCATTCACAGACATTCTAGTTTTCAAAACTAGACATATATATATATATATATATATATTCAACACTGGCTACGGCTCAAATCTGCTTTATGGTACCGAAATACACTAAGAGATCGCATTGCAAACAGCTTGACTAAATTAATGAAATAAGATTTTTATTTTTTGATGTTTAAAACTCAAAGTTTTTGTCGAATAAGAATACGTCAGATTCATTGCTAGATTTTAAAAATCAAGTTATTTTATTTAGCAAGTATGTTAAAGATCGTAAATAAAGTTTATTAGTATAAATCCTGTCTTCATCAAGCTTGGTGCCAATTTAAGTCACATCGTTGGGTCATTGGATTAATTTATTTCGGTCAAGCAGTAAATCGCATGCTGAGGGCGTTATTGATTTTCCTGGGCCAAAAATTTCGCGAATGTACAGTGTGTTGCCGTGTGAAAGTGAGAAATGCGCCTGTGTGCTGTGTGGTGTACGGGGATTCTTGTAATCATTTTGCATCACTTTTGCAACGCTGATGTGAAATTCAACAGTGGTTTACCAAAAAAGTGGTACAGTTCTGTTGGTTGAATCATTTCTGGCATGTGCCATCTGTTTTCTCGTTAGCTTGCCAATGCCCGTATGAAATGAGTGCCTGCGTGTGCCTAGTTTCGGCGAAATGCAAAGACTTCTGCAAGCCGCACGCTCCAACACCCAGACAGAGGTAGCAGAAGTCATCTAATTGAATAAGACATGCATCGATGCGCTTTATAATACGAGTTTCCATTAAAATTCATAAAAAATGGCCACACAGAAAAAAAATATTTCAAGAGTTTAGATCAGAGTCATCTAGATTTTGGCATAAGATAACGTTTCATCTAGATCCGAAAAAAAATATATTGAAGTTTCATAGGAAACCAGACTACCAAATCTGAATTTTTGATGGAATATATCTGAATACGTACATTATAACACTTTGATCTAAACCAGAGCATGTGTCAATGTATATCAACTTAGCATGTCAACCGTTAAGACGTTAACTGTTGTCTACGGCATTGACGCCGCACGCGAAAATGTATTTATGACCATTGGCCGCGGCATTGATTCCGCACACGGAGATGTCATATTGGTTTAAGCACTGATCTAAACCTTTTTTTCTATGTATACGAAATAGGAATAGTACGGGAGGAAATCGGTCGTAGCGAAGGCATTGACTCGCATATTGTAACGCTGCATCTCAACGACCGACAAGCAACAGAGGTACTCAAAGTTTTGAAATTAAATTATGCAAAACGTTTCGCGACAGTTCGGTTTAAATCAGCGGCGCTGTTGATTTAGCACAGTCGAATGAACGAGTCGAAGCAATTCAAGCGTTGTAATGAAAACCGATGCATTTCCAGTGTAGAGAGACGAAAGAGAAAGAAAATAAAAAAGAAGAGTAGGAATGGTTGATTAAAACAAGAAGATATTGCAAATATCACGAGCTACAATTATAATGTTTTAAGTGCTCATAAAAGTCACACATGTGTATATGTTTTGACGGCTTTTCACGCAAAATGCAAACACTGATATGCGAATACGATCGTTATAAATCGAATAAAACCTATGGCATTCTTGTAACAAAAGCGAATGAAAAAAACATTGCGAGAAGTGCACGGAAATCGAGTCAGACGGACGACCAACAAAGAGGGAGGTAAAAAGCATTCTCAATCGACAAAGAACGTACGCAGGAGAAAATGAAAGGCAATACAGAAAAGATTTAAATTTCATGCTCATGTCATTTTGCGCAGGAATGGCAAGCCAAACCGACCATAAAACAAAAAATCGAATCAGCAAAACAAAAGCGAATATATGAAACAACAAAAACTAAAATACAGACAAACAAGACTCCGAAACCCAGTACATTTATCAGGCGTCTGTCGATGAGTATGAGAAACATTATCGACGCCTTGAAAATCAATTGGTTCCATTCAATTTATTTGGTAGAGAAATTCGACTTGAGCTGCAGTTTAAGCCGGAATTGAATTGAGTTCACACCTTTGGGGTTGGCACACATACCCACACATTGCTCATCGATTTTTGAGTCTAGCAATTCAACCCCCGATAAATATGAGCTTGAAAATAACTTTCACCATTCTGTTTGTATCATTAAATAACAGTTAAAATTGTTTTGCATTATAGACGAAATGATATTTGCACTAAATGGATATCGAAGTGTTGGAGTTTTGCTTTCAATCGAGGCTATAACTTGAATTGGCTTCTGCATAAAACGATTATGCAGTGGTTCTCGCTATATATCGATTGACGCCTGTTTTGTAATCAGAGAATCTTTAGCAAACAATAAATTTTATTCGAATTTCGGAAGATTTGTCGCCCAAAATAACATTGATTTAAGCAGCTCATCGTAGTCGTAAAAAATGTTTACAACAAAATCGAGCTATTGAAATCATTCTTTAAAAATATTATTTTTCTTTGGAATATTGAAACATTTTTTTTTCGACTAGGAGCATGCATTTAAATGAATGAATATCGTTTTTTCAGCTCATAAATAGAGATATGCATAAGATGATTTCATCTCTCCTGATTTCAAATTTCACGACCACTACAAGTGTGCATATTAAATGAGATGCAAATCGCGCCGATTCGATAAACTTCATTTGTTTCAATTTTAATGTTCAAATGCTGGAAAAAGTGTTAAAAGTGACTCCTCATTTTTCAATTCGCTGACTATTTGCTCTGGCTAACTGCCGATCAAGCTGCATAATTGCGTTGTATTGACAAATGCTCGATCGGTCATCCTTCGTCGTCAAGTTTGCAGCAAAAAATCGAGCGCTGAAAGGAACGAAGAAAAATGCAATTGATTTTTCGAATGAATTTATTAACAAATATTTCAACACGTTCAAACACATCCCACTCATGGAGTGCGCGAGCCAGCGAGTGCATTGCATTTGTCGAGAGAGTGTGAGAGCATACGATTTATGTGCATTCAATACATGTATAATTTATGACCAAACAATGCGACTAAACTGTGTATGTGTTTGTAGATAAAACCTTTGTCCAATTTAAGATAATTTTTCGCCTCTTTCTTCTTCACCTCGTGCCCTTTTCCCCCGTCCATAATATATATAAATATTTCAATGTTATTTTTCTCGCATTCGTGCTATGTTGTTTTGCAAACATTTATCAATATGTTGTTTCGCGATTTGTTGAACATGTAGGCAATTATTGATTATGTTAAACATTGATAAACATTGCTTGCAAATGTTTGCAACCGTTGTAGCAACAATCGACTAGTTTCAATCGACTTTTTGGAGACTAATTGAAGCTTGAATATATTGAACAGAATTGCAGCAATATTGATTGCGAGGGCATAGCGCACATTCATCGTTTATTTTTTCGATTATTATGCACGAGAAAAATCTCGTCATTGAAAAAAAGTTTTCTGTCCATTCGTACAGATTTATTTTTCCGCTTATCCGTCGCAGCACGTTTAATTGCCAAATGAAACAGTTGAATGAACTTAAATCCAGCTAAATAGTGAGATTTTAAGTTGCTAAATATGTTCGTCGGCGGGTGTGCACTCGCAAATGATGAACTTCCAATAACAATTTTACACGGAAAAATCGATTGCATTGCATTTCCTTGTCGCTGTCTGATGTAACGATTGATCGGTCTCGCCGGAAGAAAAACAGAACAAAACAACGAAAATGGAATAGAATAAAACTCTCGACCGACTCGTATCTCTTTTGTAAATTCAACTTGTGTGTCGTTCGAAATCAACGGAGGTGATTTTACACATCCGCTTCGATTTAGTGTTGGAAGAAAGAATTCTATATGTTTTCAGCCACGTATGATTGCAGTCGTTGTGTATGCAGAAAATAGAGAGAGAGAGAGAGTGAGAGAGAGAAAGAGAGATTGAGAGAACGGGAAGTGTCCTTCGGAACAGCTCATTCGTTTAGTTATTCGCTTGATTTCAAGTGCAAATGCGAAAAAGTGATGCCGAAAACAAGTACTTGCACTCACACATATGTGAGGAATTGCCAACGATAGCGTTAAATGTAGGAATGCTTGTTCCATACAGATGGTGGAACGAAAGGCATTGGCCGTGATTTTCGTAACTTTTAAAATGTCTGGCCACTGCATAGCCAATAAAAAAAATCCAACTAATTCGGACTTGAATAAAACAAAAAGTCGCACCTTGACTAGTTGATGTGCGCACGAGGATGCCCAAAAGGTGTCGCATCAAATTATTACTGCAAACAAGCAAATGACGAATTTGAGCTGCTTGAAAAGTCTAGGAAGCATGAAATTGCCGCAGAATAACATACCATCAATTCGTTTGCATGCCAACGAGATAGGAATATCGTAAAGTTATGAGAGCAAAACTCTATCGTACAGCAACTGAATATTGCCAAAGTGAAAAGCCAGTGTCAATTTTGGAGTGAGTACAAGTAGGAAATAAAATGAGAAAGATGAAACGCGAAAGCGATTGAGCAAAAGTTTTTTCCGAAAAAAATGGTAATATGTCGATTCTGACGCTGAGCAAAGCACACACACACATGAGTGAATCAATTCTGGTGCTGCAGCAGTTCCAGTTAGAACATGCATTTTCTTCGAAAGAATCAGATAAAATCATCGACGAAAAACTAATAGAGTTGTCGGTACGTATTCGTTCGCTTACTTTTTCTCTCCTTCTATTCATTGATACTCGTTGTTCAGCTATAATCTTGTTTTCTGTCAATGGCAAGGGATCGGGGTACGAGTGGCTGCAATGAAAGCGCACAGACGATTGCTGGCGTTGGTGGTGGTGTGTATGTGTGTGGAGTGGCGGGTGCGAAAACGTTTATCAATACTTCTTAAAGTTTTTCAAAGTGAAATTTTTCATTTTCTACGGTGCGATAGCATCTTACCTCATTGTAAATGTTGTGAAGACGGCACATTGGAATGGTGAGTACCTTGCAAAAGGTGACAATGGAAAACATATTAATGGCCAATAAGGCAAGAAACAGAGAGCGAGAAAGATAGATTTGCTGAGATAAGTCCCCCGGCGATGGGGAATAAAATACATTTTACGATTGCATTCAGTTGTGGTGTTGACGCTTGAATTGCTCCCCTTGATAATGCTTCGTCAGGCCAACAGCAACAATAACAATAGTGCGTGGGCGGGCATTTGCTGCAGTTCACTGAACGCGGCGAAACAATCATTGCAACACGAAAAAGCAATATTTACGACATATTTCAACTATCAACAACTAATTCCGTTGGCCCTCATACTTATTGCCGTATTCTTACGTGTATTGCCGACCGTCTGCATCTTTTCGTTCGAAAAACGAAACACATTTTTCATTTTGTCTTTCGTCCCGAACATTTTTCGCCAAAAATATGAAAACTTTACATTGTTAATGCTTGAGCGTATGTTTAGTGTTCCAGTCTAAGCAAACAATACAAGGAGGCGTTTGTGCAGTGCGATGCTGGCAGCTGCTACTGCACTGAACTGTGCACATTCTCTTTTCTCGCTCATTCGTTCAATATCAACTCGGTCATTATATTGCACCAGCATCTCAAAGTTCATATTTCAAATTGGATTTTAAAAGTTTTTGACAATAAAAGCATTTATTTCCGAATAGATTTCATTTTCAGTTTGGGATGCTTGCTGGTTTTACTGGTTGCATTGAAGCTCTCGCTTTCGCTCTCGTGACGCTTTCAACAAACACTCCGTGCATGGAATGTGGACTACTGCTGGACTTGTGTATTTCACACACTGTTGTCTTCTTCCATTCATTCCCACAATGCATGCAACTTGATCATTTTTTTTTTTTTTTATTTGCTATTATGGCTGAGACATGAGAACTTTTGAATTGACTACAGTTTTCCGATTCGCATTAACACTCATCAGCCATTGCCATTGCGCTATGGCGACAAAATCGGGCACTCGACACAACTTCAATATACAAAAAGCCAATTGATAAAGTTCGGATTGGCATTTGATAAAGTTCAACACTCATTTGTTGTGTGAATGGCATGAAGCGCATGAGACAGATGCGAGCGCAAAATGGTGAAAAAGTTTAATTACAAATTGCAAAAGATCAAACGATGCTGTTTTGGCATTGGACAATATTTTCTCGAGCATAGAGTAACATGGAATTGACATGATTTCAGTAAATATGCAAAAATCAAATTTATGAGAGCTATTTTGAGCAAATGTCGTGGTTGCTGACCCAAACCAATTTAATATTGGTCGCACATGAAACATAAAATAGAGTGAATGATAGCCATTGAATCAGAAACGCACTGCCGAAACACGGCTTACTTCAGCACATCGCTATTTGGCAAATTTGGTTGTTCAGTCAATGATTATAGCGACGCGTTATATCCATTGGAACTCATCGAGACTTTGAAATAGCATCTGTAGACACGTGCATATTTTGCCTATTTCCGTCTAAAAATAAAGCCACATCTACATTTACATTCAAAGTTCAATCGAAAATAATTAATGCAAATTGCTTGTAAATGGTTTATTCAAAAGTCCAAAGTAACATATTTGATGGGCTCATGCCAAAATCATCAATAGTGGGCCGATTCCTTCCAGCCACCGATATCCTTCGAATAAGATGGTGGTGGTCCATTAACAACCGCACTCATAACACCCAAATTTCTAAGCATATCTGAGCAAACATTTCGTATGACGGCCTTTTGCTTTGTAGATCTATGAAAAAAAAATATTCATAAATTATTTGAATCCAATGTGTTCTAATTTGAGAGTAAATGAATCATACGCTTTTTGATCCAGAAGAGCCAACTTTTTAGTTTGTGTTACAAAGTTTGCGTAATCGCTGCAAGATAAATTCATCAACATCATATTTTGTCACATCGTACATTTCTGCACTTACCGTTCAAAGTTGAACCGTGTGTATGCGTTTGTGTGAATCTTTTTTTCAGAGTTTATATTCTGTTGTGATATATATTGGGTGACAACATTCAGATCGCTGCAAATGGAACAGGAAGTGTTCATATAATACAGAATTTGTAGATTAAAATATTATAATTTGACCTTACTTTGTGAAGGCAGTGTTATTCTGCAGAAAACTAGGAATAAACTTCTTCGCTACACCTTTGATAGTATTTTTTACTTTATTCATGAGCCCAGTTGGACTATAAGAAGTTTTCGAAGTGCATCTGGACATCAACAAATCAATCAATGAATATCGAGTGAATGAATTTATATAAAAGAATTACTTATTCATCCAGCTTTCTTCTCCAATTTTCTTTATACCCGTTGCGAAAGCATTCTGGTCCACACCAATATCAATCATATGAACGAGGCCACTTGCTGAATTCTGCTGTCCTACAAACAAATAATCAAAAAGTGATTGCTTTTGGTCCACCCTTCATCCAAAAAAGAAATCATTCAATAGAGGCTTACCGTTCAGGACCGTAATCTTTTATAAATCGGCAAAAAAAAGTTCAATTAAAATGTTGATATTTTGAAAAGATAAATTTATTTACCAAAACCACACATGAAATGCTTAGAATTATTAATAGTTTCATGGTCAGTAACAATGATTGCAACAAAAATTGAGCTGAAATTGCTTGTGATTGGAGTTCGATCGAAATTTCTTGACGACTAGACAATCAAACGTCTCTCGCTTCAATGAAAGATATCATTTAATGTTACACATTTATATTATGTCCGTTTTGGATTCCAAATATTATGTTTTGTGTTTTCACATTTACTACATTTAATTAATTTCTTAATGAAATTTTTTCTCCCAATCAATTCTCATTCTATTTCCTCAAGATCGATCAAAACATTTTGTTTACGTCTTAGATGTAGTTTATGAATTCCTTCATAAAATAATAGCACCGAGTGTTTTTCAAAAATATAATTAACACAACAACCGAATCGAAACTTATATCTTTAGCAATTATGGTTTTGTTTTTCGTTACGTAATGAATAAATGAATTATTCTATTTTGCTCGAAATATTGAAAAATATCGATTCCTGACACAAGTTTTGTACTACATATTTTTATAGTTCGACAAATTTTGTGCTGATGAAGTTTCACATAGCTCCGTCTATGGTGCATATCTATTGGATGGTTGTTGTTATTTAGAACCTTCCAATACATTTAACGACGCCAACAGCTTTTCGCAGTAAATGATTGAAATCCAAATGTTGATCTTTTTAAACAGATGATTAAATGCCTCTTTCAAAAAGAACGGCGAACATTTCCCATAATTTCAGTATAAGTCCAAGACAGACCAGCCCTGCATGAATGTTATTGTTGTCACATGAATTCTATCAAATTACTTGGTTGGAATATTGTTGTTTTGTTGTTATTACATTTTGCTAAATGAAATAGAACATATGTTTGCTTTAGATTTGACAGCGGTACAACATTTATAAAAGAATTTGTATTTCGAATAGTTCTTAGATTCAAACGAAACGTTTCGAATTCACTCTTTAAATTATGAATATGAAAAATAGATCTAAAAGGTGATCGGTAAATGATGCGTAGTTAAGTGTGTAGTCAAATTAGTTTGTAATTTTTGATGGAGCCAAATTTTTTTTGCCAGGGCTGGCTTGGAAGTGAAAAGAAACTTTATACATAAACCTTTAGCTGTAACGAGCTTAGAAAACTCCTAAGACTCGATCCAAATACGGCTGATACTCATACAATATGTTTTTCTTCAGGTGTCGATTGTTAGCGCTGTGTCAGATTCGCACAAAGATGAAAATGTGTAATTAAACATAACTAAAGATCAAACGAAGCTGCCTCAAATATGGACAATGTTTACTTGAGCAGAGTGTTTGATCAAACTAATTTGACGCGAATTCATTTCAATGAATGAATTCGAAAATTAAATGCTCGAACCATTTTAAGTGAATGTTGCGGTTGCTAGCCTGAACTAATTAAATATTTGCACATGAAATGGAAAACCACATTTCTATCCGTTGAAACTCACCGACACTATGGCATCTGTTGATACATTTGTATTTTGGTGATTACATAACTTTTGACTCCTTCGTCAAAAAAAGAGCGAATCTAATACAATTTACAGGTCCAATGAAGAAAATGCAAACGAATTGATTGTGAATGTTTTATTGTGTTAGAAGTGTCAACTTTTCTTGGCTCATGGCAGAATTAATTGTTACGGTTATACAAATAACTAGCACCAGCACCAGCTGCTGCTATTCCGCCAAGAACAGTGAGCGGCTTCTTCCAAGAAGACCGATGAACAGCGGCTCTCATTATACCCAAATTGACAAGCATATCCGAACAAATCTTCTGAATCCTTCTCTTCTGATCTTTTGTTGTTGATCTATTTATGAAACAATAAATTGTACAAATGTGCATTTTTTTTGAGGAAGATTATTGAACTTACAATTTATGATTCATTATTGCCATCCTTTCAGCCTGTTTTTCAAAGTTTGTATAGTCACTGGAAAATATATGATCTACGTCACGAAAATCAAATGCGAATTGTAGATTTGTTAATTTACCTTTCAAACTTGGACATTGTGTATTCATTTGGATAACTGCGATATGTGTTTTCGAAGTTCATGCAACAAAGTGACACGTGGTTTATGGCACTTTCTATGTCACTGCAAATGAAAAAGAAAAAGTTCAAATGTAATTTGAAATTGTCAATATTTGAAATGCAAGAATTTTTTATTACAATTGATTGGTTCTTCCCTGTAGAAAACTAGGTAAAAGTCTCTTCGCAGTGCTTTTAATGGTATTCCTGATTTTTCTCACGATTCCAGATGACCCGTCAAGGCATCTGGACAGAGAAAAAAAAATATAAATTCCTGTTCGATTGAATGAAGCTCGTGAAATTTATCACTTCTTCATCCAGCGTGTTTCGCCAATTTCTGAAACACCGGCTGAAATATCTTTTCCATCCAAGCCAATATTAATCATATGAATCATACCACTTGCAGACTGTACATATCCTACGAATGAATGAATTAAGATTATAATGAATTAAGAACACAAATCAATGAAACCAATGGACAAAAATGTATGTTGGTGGCTCAGCATAGCTAATTCGAATGGCTAAACTTCAGAACACGAATCATATTCAAAATTCATTCAGAAATCAAAAATGATATTTATACCGCTGATGGCTGGAATCTGAAAACGGATGAAAATTTTTTAGAAACAATTTTATGAAAATGTGAAACAAAACATATCAATGAAAATGTCAAAATTTAACAGTTATTTTCATTTACCAAAGTCACACTTAGAATGATCAAAATAATTAATAGTCTCATGATCAAATTTAGTAAATACGAAAGTCGATATTCAATTGTTCTTGTTCACAATTTTCCTTGAAGTATCTGACGAAATGAGAATCTAACAAACTCGTAGCCAAATGCAAGCACATTTATATTATACAATTTTTGAATTCGGAACAGAACAGAAAACACGTCAAATTCTACGTTTCCATAATTACCCACGAATGAATTATTTTTAAATAATTTTCCCACCACACACGTGCAAAAATACTTTTTGTTAGACTTTTTGCTCTTTCTTTGCGTTACAATCACACTGAGGAGGACAGAACTAATGTTCAAATCATTCCATTGTATTCTATTCTTTCACTATTTTTCAAGGTCGATCAAAAAATATTGTTCACGATGAAATATATATAACACATGCATACTTGTTTGACCATGGACTCTTTCGTCCAAAAACTCAATTCAAATTCTAAATACAATTAAAAGATAAAATCACGTGACTTCTTGTGAATGATCCAATTTTTATGTCGAAAGTATCATATACAATGAATTTATGGGAAAATCATTCATTTTAATTTTTTTTCGAAGCAATTGCATAAGCGGAGCCAGCCCCAGTTGTAAGTCCTGTCCAGCCACCGATGGTGGACGCACCGACGATTGCTCCACCGAGAAATGCTAGTGGCTTCTTCCAAAACGGCGTGTAAACAGACGATTTCATTATACCCAAATTTACAAGCATATCTGAACAAATTGCTCTCCGTTGGTCATTCACAGGTCTATTGTAATATTCGTAATATACATTTATTCGATGTGATTTTATAATACTAATTATAATAATAATATGGGAGAAAACATACGTTTGTTCATATATAATCGCCAACTCTTCAGCTCGCCTTACATAGCCTGCGTAATCACTACAAAAATGCTATGGTGATACAAATCATAAAAATCACTGTATTCGTATTTCATCAGTTTACCTATTATAGCTGGCCATTGAGTATCCTTTTCGATTTTCACTATAATTCTTTTCAAAGTTCAGATTTTGATTTGTCACATTGTCGATGACACTTTTAAGATTACTGCAAACCAGAAAATGTTTAGATGTATTGTGAAGTGGATATGGTTTCGGATGCAGGAATTAAACCTTACTTTGACACGGATTGGCTTCTTTCCAGGAAACTCGGAACAAATCTCTTGATAGAATTTTTAATTTTTCTCATGAATCCAAATTTACCGTAAAGGCATCTGTATATAAAAAGGAGACATTTTAATATGTGTCCAATCGATTGAATAAAATTGACGGAATGCAATACAAATCCATCCAGGTTTTCTCGCCAACTTGGCCTACGCCCTCTTCAATTTGGTCGACTTTCGCACCAATATCTATCATATGAATAAGTCCACTCGAAGAATGTGGTGGATTTACCTTGAATAAAAATGCTACAAAAAATGCATCAAATTCGGAACTCTTATCGATGAGTATAAATGAACAAATAAATATTGATGGCTCAGTGACTAGATCGGTTCAAATTTTATTTGCATGACCAACATTTGGCTTCTTACCCTTCAGGACTGGGATCTGTTTAAATAAACAATACATTTTAATAAAATTGTCAACAATTTAATGGAAAAAACGATTTTCAATTACCAGAGCCACACATAAAATGGCCAGAACTATTAATAGTCTCATGATCATTAAATTGGCAATTGGCTTTCGGTCACAGTTTCTTGATGACTCAATAATCTGATAGCTCGCAGATATATGAAACCTATTACGCAAAACAACACAGTTATATTGTTTATTTTGAATCCAGGATATTCATTTTATATTCCACATTTACCACTTTAATTCATTCGTAGCAATTGTAAACATGACCAAGGGCATGCGATATATATTAAATTTTAATTTTATTACTTAATGCTAAATTTCCACCGAATTCTTTTAGTGCATAGAATATAGTGATATTTTGCAAGCTTTCGGTGATATTTTACAAAATACTTCAATAAGTCGAATGACACTGAAATATTCGGAAATAATGAAAATAGATTCGAAATTTATTGTATGTGTGTAACATACACGAAACATTTGAAATATTCCAAATATCGTAAACATGCTCAATTGGAAAGTATATTTCAAATTGGTAAACTCCTAAATGATGATGATTTCTATGTTTATATCGTAAAATAAGAAATGTTTCCCATCAATTTTGATCAGATGTTAATTGCTTCACAGTTTAAATAGAATATTTTGGCGAATGTTCCAATCCATCTAATTCCATTTAGGCATGTTTACGATATTACGGTACATTTCAAGACAAAAACTATCTGTGAAATGAAATGAAAGAAATAAACAAACCATTTTAAATAAGAAATTTTGTGTTATTCCATTTAAGGTGCAAATATTGGTCTTTGCAAGCCATTCGAATAGAAAATTTTCTTGAACCTTTTTTGACGGTGGACCAATATAGGGAAGTATATAATGAAAATTCATTTCTATTTTATTAAAAATTATTCGCAATAAATAGAGATTTTTATGCAAATTTAATGAGTCAGGATCGCAATTTAAATTGTTCCACAAAATAGTTTCACTAATACACGAAAAAATATTTTAAAAAACAGCTTCGTATAAACTAGACCGAACAAAAATTTTTAACATTTGAAAACGAAAAAGTGACAATGTTCTATTCACTCATTGTTGTGAAAACCGGCCAGGCTACTCAATATTGAAGATCAACATTTTTACATGAAAATGGTTTGCATTTGTTGCAAGTATATTGCGTAACACCTTCAATCAATTTCACGGTGTTTTAAACGTTTCGCCGTAAATTGATGAAACGTATTCGACATATTTACAGTTATAGACAAAAATGAGTCCATTAAACTTTATTTACTGAAATTGACACCCCTTTGGGAATCCATTTGATTGTTTCAAATTTAAATTATAAATTTTGTATGTTACAAAAAAAACCTAGGGGCATTTATCTCGTATGAATAGCATACGAATCAAACATTTCATCACGAATCTTTAAATTTTGCTGCGAATCTCTGTGGAAAATTTTATAGAGATTCGCAAATCTTTGAAAATTACAAATCTTTTCATCCGATTCGTGATTCGCAAAGATTTGCGAATCTTTGTAAACCTTTTCACAGAGATTCGCAGCAAAATTCAAAAATTCGAGATGAAATGTTTGATTCGTAAGCTATTCGTAAAGATAAATGCCCCTAGAAAGAAACAGACACATTTTTTATTCTCATATGTGTATGAATTGGAATTCAACTGCTCCCGAGTTGCCATATACTTTTTTAACTGTTTCAATGAGCAGAAACGTTATTTACGTTCCATTCATGTGTTATTACGGCAAAACTTCATTCCCCCAGATAAGTGGATGGAAACAGCTGCCGCGTGGAGCTAAACCACAATTGTTGCACCTTAACGACTGCGGTTGAGTTAAATGATTCGTCTACATTGTAAAGGAAAAATTGTATTTTGCGTCTGTCATTTGAAATTCAACATTTGATCGAGAAATTATAAGTTGTACATCATTTTTGGATTTCCTTTTCTCTCAGTAAAATACACATTTTCATATTGAAAACATCATTTCCATGAAAAAACAGGCGGTAATCACAAAGGTCCTGTTATAAATTGTAAGACCAAAAAAATTATACACATTCCATTACCATTTATATTCTTCGCTGAAACATGCAGGAAGCAAATAGCACAGCAAACTTATTTGCTTTAGATGAAAAAGGAATTCACGCACGGCGATTGTCATTTACAAGTAACGTTTATTTCGGTAGCTTTATTGTTTGGAACACATTTTAATGGTCGGGTGTTGGGAAAGAGCGCAGTTGTTTCGGCAGTAAGTGTCTAGCTCGATTATCAAGTCGGTGTAAAAGCCACCCACTGAAATCGGCACTGCAATTTCCATCGAATCACGTTATTTCCGACCGATTTCAATTTCTCACTTCAAGTGAACAATGACAAAAAAACAATGATGCATTGAAAATAATGAACACACGCATTGAGTTTTGATTCATTTATGCTAAATCGTACGGTATGTCTCTTTTTTCTACACATACGGTGCTCATTTTTGATCAACCTAGTCATTCATCATTTTCTTTATCGCGAATGAGATCGTCTCGCAATTCAACAAAAGAAGTTGGTAATGCATTTCCCAGTAAGTAGCCGGAATTCAATGACAATTCATTTGCTTTTGTCTATTAACCTTGAATATATGCTTCCTTTTGAATCCATTTTAACAAATATATCTGCTTGATTCATCACTTATTGAAATGGGAATACAAATAATGTTTTGAAGATGCGAGCAATGTATGTATACATATATATACATGTATAATGTATATGTATATGTATAACAAATGTAATCGGAGAAGTAATACCGGATTGAAATTACAAATTACTGTTAAATAACGCGTCGGAGTAATATTCGGATTACAAAAGGAGATTACGTAATTCGATTAAAAAACGACACTTATTCAATAGCTCTCAAAATTGCTGCCGGACTCTGATCTTACTATATTTCTCTCTTCTTTTCATACATAATACCAACGCAAATGTTATAAGAATCATAAAAATTTACTCAAATCAATTTTTGAGCATAGTTTTTTAAAAAATTGCTTAATTGAATGGGAATGAAAAGAAAACTTGGGACAGTTTTGAAATAAAAACGAAAAAATTTATTTATTTCTTTTTTAAATGGTTGCTTGATCATACAAATCATTTTTATGAATATTTGGATGATTCTGCTGGTTTTTTGTCTTATTTTGCAGGTTTTGTATCTGCCGGTTTAGCATCTGCCGGTTTTGCATCTGCCGGTTTTGCCGGTTTAGCGTCTGCCGGCTTTGCATCTGGTTTTGCTGGTTTAGCATCTGCAGGTTTTGCCGGCTTTGCATCCGCCGGTTTAGCATCTGGTTTTGCCGGTTTTACATCTGCCGGTTTTGCATCTGGTTTTGCTGGTTTAGCATCTGCAGGTTTTGCATCCGGTTTTGCCGGTTTTGCATCTGCCGGTTTAGCATCTGGTTTTGCCGGTTTTGCATCCGCCGGTTTAGCATCTGGTTTTGCCGATTTAGCATCTGGTTTTGCTGGTTTAGCATCTGCAGGTTTTGCATCCGGTTTTGCCGGTTTTGCATCCGCCGGTTTAGCATCTGGTTTTGCCGATTTAGCATCTGGTTTTGCTGGTTTAGCATCTGCCGGTTTTGCATCCGGTTTTGCTGGTTTTGCATCTGCCGGTTTTGCAGGTTTTGCATCTGCCGGTTTAGCATCTGATTTTGCCGGTTTAGCGTCTGCCGGCTTTGCATCTGGTTTTGCTGGTTTAGCATCTGCAGGTTTTGCCGGCTTTGCATCTGCCGGTTTAGCATCTGGTTTTGCCGGTTTAGCGTCTGCCGGTTTTGCATCTGGTTTTGCTGGTTTTGCATCTGCCGGTTTAGCATCTGGTTTTGCCGGTTTTACATCTGCCGGTTTTGCATCTGGTTTTGCTGGTTTAGCATCTGCAGGTTTTGCATCCGGTTTTGCCGGTTTTGCATCTGCCGGTTTAGCATCTGGTTTTGCCGGTTTTGCATCCGCCGGTTTAGCATCTGGTTTTGCCGATTTAGCATCTGGTTTTGCTGGTTTAGCATCTGCAGATTTTGCATCCGGTTTTGCCGGTTTAGCATCTGGTTTTGCCGGTTTAGCGTCTGCCGGTTTTGCATCTGATTTTGCTGGTTTAGCGTCTGCCGGTTTTGCATCCGCCGGTTTAGCATCTGGTTTTGCTGGTTTTGCATCTGCCGGTTTTGCATCCGGTTTTGCTGGTTTTGCATCTGCCGGTTTTGCAGGTTTTGCATCTGCCGGTTTAGCATCTGATTTTGCCGGTTTAGCGTCTGCCGGTTTTGCATCTGCCGGTTTAGCATCTGGTTTTGCTGGTTTTGCATCTGCCGGTTTAGCATCTGGTTTTGCTGGTTTCGCATCTGCTGGTTTTGCAGGTTTTGCATCTGCCGGTTTAGCATCTGTTTTTGCCGGTTTTGCATCTGCCGGTTTTGCATCCGGTTTTGCCGGCTTTGCATCTGGTTTTGCCGGTTTAGCGTCTGCCGGTTTTGCATCTGGTTTTGCCGATTTAGCATCTGGTTTTGCCGGTTTTGCTTCTGCCGGTTTTGCATCCGGTTTTGCCGGCTTTGCATCTGGTTTTGCCGGTTTAGCGTCTGCCGGTTTTGCATCTGGTTTTGCCGATTTAGCATCTGTTTTTGCCGGTTTTGCATCTGCCGGTTTTGCATCTGCCGGTTTTGCATCCGGTTTTGCCGGCTTTGCATCTGGTTTTGCCGGTTTAGCGTCTGCCGGTTTTGCATCTGGTTTTGCCGGTTTTGCATCTGGTTTTGCCGGTTTTGCATCTGCCGGTTTTGCTGGTTTAGCATCTGGTTTTGCCTGTTTAGCGTCTGCCGGTTTTGCATCTGGTTTTGCCGATTTAACATCTGGTTTTGCATCTGCCGGTTTAGCATCTGGTTTTGCCGGTTTTGCATCTGGTTTTGCCGGTTTAGCGTCTGCCGGTTTAGCATCTGGTTTTGCCGGTTTTGCATCCGGTTTTGCTGGTTTTGCATCTGCCGGTTTAGCATCTGGTTTTGCTGGTTTAGCATCTGCTGGTTTTGCCGATTTAGCATCTGGTTTTGCTGGTTTTGCATCTGCCGGTTTAGCATCTGGTTTTGCCGGTTTAGCGTCTGCCGGTTTAGCATCTGGTTTTGCCGGTTTTGCATCCGGTTTTGCTGGTTTTGCATCTGCCGGTTTAGCATCTGGTTTTGCTGGTTTTGCATCCGGTTTTGCATCTGGTTTTGCCGTTTTATGATCTGGTTTCGCCGGTTTAGTATCTGGCTTTGCCGGTTTTGCATCTAGTTTCGCCGGTTTTGCATCAGGTTTTGCCGGTTTTGCCGGTTTTACGTCTTGCTTAGTTGGTTTTGCGCCTTTTTTCAAGTTTCGTTTTGCGTTCCGTTTTGCGTTTCGTTTCACATTTGGTTTTGCGTTTCGTTTTCGGTTTTGTTTAGCATTCTGTTTTGGCTTGTGTTTTATTCCAGTTGCATGCTTAAACTTACCCCAGAGTCCGCCTTCATTGGACTTCTTTGGTTGACCTGGATTGTCACTCACAAGACCCTTCAATTTCGTAATCATTCCTATTGAATTGCGTTATTCATTAAATTTATTTCAATTGAATCTAAGAGTTCGAATGAAGCGCACCTGGTTTATGTTGGCCTTGCTTGGCCTCTTTTTCAGTTACAGCCAAGGCAACACTTGCCACAGCCTGTTCAAATACATAGTACAATTTCGATTAGCGAAAACGATAAAACAATGATTTTTTTTCACTTACCAAAACCACGAATATAGCGAAACAAATAGTGCACAAACGCATGTTTGCAAAAATTATCACCGATTAATCTTTCGAGAAAATAAGATGCAATGACAAAATGGCAGGCAACCTGTTCGAAAGTACTGTTTGTAATCGAATAAAAATCACCAAATGAACTTTACAATTTATAGTCATTTTCATTAATTTCAATAGTAATTGAATATTCATTACATCCTTATGGAATGTGAGAATTCGTATCTAATCGACGTCAGAGCTGATATATTCAAGCCATCGAGTGGAGGTGATAGACCAAAACCGAAGCAAGCGCCCCTAATGGAAAAATAAATACATTTTATCTTTTCATTTCGGAACTAATGATATTTTGTTGGCATTGCCGCCCCATGATTCACACATGCGCATGCACATTTTCACGATCTCTTAAATGTGCGCCGCACCAACTTTTTGTATTTTCAGTGTGTACAAACATTTGCATAGAATTTTGACATAGGCAAAAAATGATTTTAAATTCCACACCGACCAATATATTTACACGCAGGGTGTCGTATTTTTTCAAAAAAATATTGTTGATTATGGAATGAAAAAATTGCGTAAAGTCTTCTGTCCAGCCATAGCTTCTCCTAACAGCCGCCGCCAGCTTAGCAAAGCCAGTGGTCTGCATATAACTGCACGCAAACATAGTGTGGATATTCCAGCTGAAATTTTTTAAATTATCATAAGAAAATTTGTGCCAAATTCCAGAAACATGAGCCAAATGAGACATATAGCTGTACCAAAATTTCATTTGACAATTAATGTGCGTTCAATCAAAAAGGTATATGTTCAGAAACTAAAGGGAAATTAAAAGGAAACAATTCTTTTATGGAACTAAACATTTGATTTACTCCGAATAGTAGTTAGATCATTGAGCAATTAAGAATGATTAATAAAAAATCATTGTACAGAAGTTTCCTTTTCTCGAAATTTCGTTTGTGTTTTTAAGAGGTTGCCGTATTTCGAATTCATGATCCGAAAACACAAATAGTTCATTTGAAATAAACATGAATCATCGACGAAGTCGAATTCAATGAGCAAGTATCTTGAACGGTTGATAACTTTAAGGCGTGTTCAATTTGTACATTTAGCTGGGATTCCGTTAAAGGTCCAGAATATTCATATTTTTTGAAAACTATCGCTTAAGCATACACACTTTTGAATGTAGATTTTAATTTTAAATTTACATCGAATTTACAATAATACAAAAAATATTTTCTGTTCGATGAATCATACGACTGCCACGCGTTCGATAACGATTGGAGTCAAGAATACTCATTGGAATTGTCAAAGAATATTGTTCATCGAACAAAATTCAAAACGATATCGTTCTTTCGCTATTTTTCCAAAAAAAAAAAAATTATCCTTAGAAAACCTTGATCGACCTGTTTGTTACTTGAAATGCCGAACAAAAGCACAGTTTGTATTAGTGCAGCTGATGCTGTAGATATGAAAGATAGTAAAAACGACTGAGTAAATCGATCAACTTCAAATCGAAACTGACACTTTCATATAAACAAGCGGCTCTCTCACGCTGCGTAACAAAATCCTAGTCTCAAATTAACGAAGATAATCAAAACAGCGTACTCAGCTAGAGCTGAGCGCTGAAGTCAGTTCGATCGAAGAATGCGAAGAATGAGCAAATAGACAGACAGTATTTCAGAATGATTCGAAAAAAAACATGCACTTCTGTTAAATTTACTGTACCTCGCTCGAGAATTTGCAAAAACATTTAAATAAATGTCTGTTTTCATGCATTCTCTTTCGAGGACAAATAAATGTTCTGTGACGTATCACAACGTGTGTTTCAGCGAATATGATGTTCTTTCGAACGAAGAAAACTGATGATTTCAAAATTATGGTAGCATGAAGATAGAAATTGTGAGTGCGTGTGCGTGCATACAATAATTACTTTGGCCCATGCAGATCGATGAATTTCTAGCTATAGGCTGCACACCAAGACCAGCACCTCCTTCATCATAAGTTATGATATCTAGAATATATTCCATCTGAAAGTAATGGCAGAGTGCATTGAAATGGCTAATATTCGTTTCAGGTCAATCGAATTGACAACATAAAAACGTTTGAAATATTCAGTTGGATATGATGAATCGCAGACGGTGCTTTCCTCTATTATGCTCGTTTTAATTTAGATTCAATTAAGACTTAGGCAGACCGAACAGAGAAGGAGTGTGTTTCAACTGTGTTTGACCATGCAGAATCGACAAACAAACGAATGAGTGAACAAATCAAAGATGTCGTTTTTGGATATCATATAAATTATAAAAGGAAGCATGATTTATGTATTGACATGTTTCAAATTGCTGGTGCCAAAGTAAAATTAATGTGAGACAGCGGAAAAACGAGCGATGCATGAAAACAAATCAAAAACCCGACCGCGTAAATTGAGTGAGTGCCTTGGTAAGAAATTGCAAAGCAACAGCAGCAGCAGCCTGTCAGCGCTACATTGCGCATAAATTGTGTTTTTCATATTTATAATAGCACAAGTGATTTGATACAAATATAGACCGCCATCAGACATGATTGCATTGAGCCAACATTCGATCGGGCTGAACGTATATGTGTGTGTTGCTCCCCGTGGCGGTAATTATATATTGATAATTAAACGAGCCCAGCATGTGTGTAGATACATGCGATTATTATTAATGTCTACAATATATATATATATTTTGTGTGTGCGCATAAGTCAACGGGCGCGAGCAGGCGAGCGAGCAAGTGATCGAACGAACACACCATCAGGTCCAATGCCTGTACGCCACAATATTGAGTCTTGGCCATTAGTCAGAATGAAACACTCACTGCGGAACACCAAATCAAATCGTAGCGTCAAAATTGAGTACCAAACAAGTCCTTTACAAACAAAGCCTCAGTCAATTTCGTTTTCAGTTTTTTCATGTGTTTTTTTTTTTCTTTTAATTAGAAACGAACCAAACGTTCGATACATTTTGGTGGAATTCTTCGTTATCCTCCAGAAAGTTGGAGTTTTCTGAGAGATTTATCGAAATGGGCGAAGGTTAAATATTTCATTTCATATTATTCATTTATCCATTCAAATTTCATTAATTTCCCGTCACAAATATTGCTGGTAATTAAAATGAATATGTGATTTCTGACTCAGTAGTTTCGATGCGTTTTTCGGCAGTCTATGAGCTTCGCAGTGTGAATGCAGACTTTGTGATGTCTGGCTCCGATCCGAATCCCATTTTCATTAATGTTTGGCATAAAAGCACTTTCGACAATACGCATTCTTCCAAACGGATGTCTTGAACAAATTGTTTGACTGCACACATGTAAATTATAATTGAAATACATTGAGCGCTCGAGCTCAAACTGTCAACTTGTCAAATAGCCCATCCACTCATCTCGACAGACATACAGCACAACATGCAGCTCTGCATGCGATCGAGTTGACGATCGGAAATTGTTGCTTCAATCATCGAATGCTTGCGTACCGAATGCGACAAATAGACAGATACCAAAAAAGTCAGCTATGAATCAAAAAGGGCACAGTCAAACGCTCGTGTGAATTTTAAACTATCTCCTTCTCTCTTCTTCTCTTTTGCTGCCTGAACAATTTTAAGACGTATTGTGAAATATTCGGAGGCTCATCACATTTCTCTTTTTCGAAAATTTGTCCATTTTTCTTCGAAGTTTTGGTTTTGATATTGTAAAGAAATCCATTCTTCGCTTACAAAATAATTCCATTTAATCCGTTCTTCATACTGAATTTGGAGGGGAAAATTGAAAAAAAGACTGAATGAGAATGGCGTAAAAATAGATCGATGGTTTGGATGGACGTTTAGACAATAGCTGCAATTCATTTGGCGTTTAATAACAAATGACAGTTTCGTGAGGAGTACACAACAATCTTCAAACGATGTTGTGTTGATTTTTTTGCCGCAGTCAATAAAATAAAATGCCACACACACAAATTTTAACAAAAAAGACGGAGAAGTTTCAAGATTAAAACAGAAATGTGTGATTTCTATTCAAAACAGAAGAAATATTCAATAGAAGTTTTGTTTTGACAACTCTTTAATGTGCGTTCATTTGTTGCGTACGAAATTCCTTGGCCAAACCACTCAAATCGTTTGTGCATTCCGAAAGCGACAGAAAGAAGGCGGTCACATATATGTTGCTTTTGGGCGCAATAATTTTTCTTGTTTGCATCTGGATAGTATATTAATCAGGACGATTTACGTGGAGTGTTTTTGATTTGTTTAAAATGTGTTTGAAAAATTTCCACACGCTCAATCTACAAAAATCCTAGGCAAATAAAATGCGACGATAACGTATAAATATCGAATGGCAGCCGGACACGAGAGTTGCTGTATCGTCAACACACACACGCACACATACACACACTTCCAAATCCAGAGCAAGTGATTAATCTCAAAATGGAAAATTAGTGTTGACAATATTCGTTCTCGTAAATATGGTTGAGCCGTTTGAGCTCTCGGCTACCGAAAGAAAAAAAAACATGCATAGATTAGCAAGCGAGCGAGTGAATGAACGAGCATTCATATGCAACATCAGCTTAAGCCTAGTTGATTCTCGTCGAAAGTGAACACAGATTAATTCTATCAAATAAAAATGCGGCAATTTTGTTTTTCGGACAAAATATATCCGCGCATATCTTGAACGAAACACCTTGCTTACGCACTCTTTTTTTGTCGTTTGTTCGTTTACGGAAGCTCCAAATTGAAGGAATCGCTTTGTTTGCTAAATCACACGATTTAATTTAAATACACACAGGCACACATATGGGTTTGGATCCGTCAATGTTCATTGGGCAAACACTCGAACGGATGCTTCAGTCATTTTTCATCCCCCATGGATTTTGTGACAATCAAAACGATTTGGATTTTGCATACCAAAATAGTTTTGGATCAATAGACATAACAAACGTTTCACGCTGATTTTTGAGTTTTAGTGCTTACTTTTTTCGTATGTGTGAGCCGTTTGTTTTTATTTTCTGTGGTGTTTTCACGCCAATCCATGTAAATGGATATATTCCGTTTTGCCTCGGCCCAATTGCAATTGATCATCTTTCATGTATATATATTTTTGTTTGGTTTGGTTTCCTGTGCCTGGTTCCCGGATTTCAGTACTGATTTTCAGTCGACAACGGCAGCTAGCTGTTATGTCAATTCATGGATTTCATATTTCCTGGTGCATCCAAATAAAAAAGCGCATCCCGCCAGTATGTGCTCATGATGACAATTCGTTTACATTTCGATGAAAAGATTCGTTGACACAATCCCAAATATGCATTTTCTGAAGAGCTGAAGCCATTCGAAATGATTGCATTCGAAAGTTTTTCTACATCATGAAAATATCGTAAATAATCACATAGAAGGAAAGCCGAAAAATGTGTTACAAATGCGAGAAACATCGGAAATGAGACTATTTGAAAAAGTGGAAAGGGGGCGAAAACTATGCGTCTACTGTTCACAGCTAATAAGTAATTAACGATAAATTATTGAAATGGAGTTTTCTTGTAAATTCTCTGTGTCTTCGTTCGGTTACGATGCTGTCGGCAACATTTCATTGAAATTTTTCTCAGACTTCGTTTGATATCTGTGTCAACACTGCCACGAATAACGACAGCCAGAGGATGATCCAGATCCCGCTTTGTGAATGAATCAGTATATTTTAAGAGATGATTAAAATTAAGGTATTCGCCGTAGATGGCATCCACCGATTTCTCCAAACTCACTCGAAGTAATCGACTCTCTCTGTTACTTGCAATTGAAAAATTTTCTGCATTCAAATGTTCCAGATGCAATGAATGGAAACGGCAAAACAATTGCAATTTCAATGGGTTTCATCAATAAATTTCGATATCATTGTGTGAGAAAATGCTGCACGTCGCACGAAACGAACTGAACTGTGTAAATAATTTTACGAAGATGCTCAATAAACAAAGTAATCGAGGGCAAACTTTGTTATTGTGCAGTGCATATTTAACGAAAATGTGCTCATACATTTTCTAAGCTTCCGCTCAACTGACGTCGATCGAAAAGATTCTACCAATCCTCTGGCGAAATATGTATGGCGTTAGCACAATGCATCAAAAACCAATTGAAATTCAATCTTCATAGATTAGCCAAGTAAAGGCATCTTCACTGAAGTGTTTTATTCGAACTTTAAAATGTGATCAATTTTTTATTCAGCTGCTTTACTCATCATTTTTCCACAAATTCCAAGGAAATTTTGGTAGGAATACTGAATATAAGCTATAAAGAAGAAATATATAGAGAAAAAGAGAAAAGATATGAAAAAAGGAAAAGAAACAAATAGAATAGATCAAGAGATAATGAAGGATAATGAACGCAAAGATAAAAAAACTCGTAGTTGAAATATGGAAAAATAAACAAAAATTTAAAATACGTAAATGAAAAGTTTTGCAAGTTGAAAAAGATCATATCAAATCATTGCCATTAGTAACCATATCATTGAAAATTCAGCACCTGGTGCAAAAGTACAAATCCTGGCGTTTTATTAAAGAAGATTAGCTATATTTATTCAAAGATGTACTATTTATTTTGAACGAATCATTCATCTTATGAGATATCAGCCACAATGGTCAATCTCGGATGTCATTGCTCGAAGAATTGGGTTTTCGAGCAGTCCAGTGCACTGTCCCCTTTGACCGTACACAAACCTTGCAGAAAGATGCAAAATATTATTTTATTGGCATTAACAATAAGCCAAATGGAGAAAAGTCCGTTTAAAAATCAACATCAAATCGCATCTGTTTATTCAAAACACGTGCACTGTTTGTTCGGGATGTTCAATTTGCTGCCGCTTGACAACATATCGAAGTATTCGATATATTTTTCCTTTTTCCTCCAACATATTCTTCACTAATCTATTTTGCGTGCTTCTTTTTCTCTCGTTCTTCTAATTCTCGAACGTGTGCTGGTGGTTCCATTTGAGGTAGAGTTGAGATTCCCAAGCCCCGAAAATATCTCTAACACAGGGCATATGTTAACATGACTGTATATCGTTTCTTCTCTCTCAATTCGCATTCATATGGATTCGGTGTTTTAGTTGAAAATCGACGAAGCGAAAAAGACCACATCGAAAATGTGAAGCATTTGGCATGGCTTGAGTTGCGACGTCAGATGAAAGTGCAATAAAACCATCCTTTCGAATACGTGTTTCGCATTAAATTTCTAATTTAATTTTTCCAGTGCGCAAGGGTTTCATTCTCTCTCTCATGTTTGCTTTTTTTGCATTTATTCTCATGCATTACTTTATTTTTGGCATTCACCCTCGCTTCGTTGCGCCCGCATGAGTGCTGCTTTAATGAAAAGTCTCAAACGATTTGTAGTTTTCCGTTTGGCGCATTTTTTTTTTTTTTTTTTTCAATTTCTCCATCGAACAGCAGTACACCAAAATGGAGCAAATAATCAGAATATATGAAAAACTGTTTTTTGTTTTTCCTCTCTCATCAAAGACTCAACTTACGTTGGATCTCTTTCTCTCACTCTGTTTGTGAGTGTGTGTTTGTCTGATGTTTATTTGTGCCCGATGTTTATTCGAAAAAACACACACAAACAACCATGCAACCGTCAAACATTTCAATTGCTTATAGAATTGTGTGCTGGTTGATTTCGATTCCCGTTCGATAAATGAAACAATTTTTTAATGTGAAATTTTTTGAACGCTACACATCACGTCATTCCGACCGGCACACCGAAACGTGCGACGGAAACAGCATCCACAAATTCTCTGTAAACAAGCGCTCAATTTTGGAACGGCTAGTCGAACGGCTAAAACCGTATTTTGGGCAATTTGAAAAACCAAGCGATCGTTCAGACCTTCTGATATTGATTACGCTACAGTGGTCCAACAAAAATACAGCGCTCTCTTGCTTCAATTCGACTTAAGCTGAAAAAATATAAACCAAAATAACAGGAGAGAAAGAGAGCACACACCAAACAACATTTGAAGAAAGGGCAAAATCGACGGAAATGCAAACACACCATTCACCATTGAAAATTAATTTTCAACGAAGTGTGCCGAATATTTGATCTAGAAAACATTCATTCTGCAACAACA
Source organism: Obolodiplosis robiniae (assembly GCA_028476595.1). Taxonomy (NCBI): domain Eukaryota; kingdom Metazoa; phylum Arthropoda; class Insecta; order Diptera; family Cecidomyiidae; genus Obolodiplosis; species Obolodiplosis robiniae. The sequence goes on along the minus strand of CM052017.1, from coordinate 10,588,514 downwards.
GTATCGACGTTGTTGCTCCATTGCACCAAACAATTCGCTTCAAGCTAGGAATATCAAACGTATTCTACGTCGTCTCCCTATGCACATCCAAAAAATCGCCGAGCATAGAAGTGAGAGAGAGAAAATTAATGAGAATGTGGCGAGTATGGATGCAACAGCAACGAAACAGCCAAAACAAATGCTTCAAACCAATGGTTTGGCTGCGCAGTAAAATGAACGTTGGAATTGGGTCGTCGATCATCAGAAATTCCTTTATAGCATACCATCAAATCCGTTCACAAACAAAGCGAATGTTGCTTTGGTTGCATCGTTTACTGAATTTCCAGCAATTTGGAAAATGTCGCTTGCCAATATGGTTTTTAGAATTTACTGACAGCAAAATGTCGAAATAACAGAAGTTGCACGAGCATTGTAATTGTTTGCACTCCAAACTATCACCATCCTTTTCAATTGAACACGCATCGGTTTTACAATGATTTGCATGCCATTCTTACACAAAATCATACAGGTAGATTTAATAGCACGTCGATTCAAATGCACTCACTAGCCCAGGCTGAACAGGTGAACATGAGAGATGAAAAGAGTAAAAAAGAACTAGATATAGTTGAAGGCGAACAAAACACTCTATCCAAACTGCATTGGGCTCGTCTTCCCAGCATGATCCGTAAAACTAGTTGCACATATTACTTTGAATGTGAAAGTTTTGATAAACTTGTAATAAATAAATAGAACATTAAAAAAAAGAATAGAAATGGAATTCACCAGCTATTTGAAATTCAATTTGAAAGCATTTCGATGGGAAGAAAACAGTAATTAGAACAATTTCAGGGCCAAAATCGATTAAAAAAATCCAAGAGTTTCTTTCAGAGTAAATATTACCGCGAATTTACTCGTACTTGACCAATAGATGTACGCCTGTCCCATTAATACAGAAGTATCAACATATCCTAATGCTTAATGCTGAAGAAGGAGCTATCGTAAGGCTGACAGATTTTGCTATGTGAAATCCGGGCGATGAGCCCCCTAATTTCAAACTGAAAATCCATGCAAATTCCGGGCTACATTTTAGAAAAATTCAGAGACTGTTTCCACTACAGTGTTACAGTTTGTAGTGTGACTACATATCATATAAAGTGAGAGAACATGAATATCTCTTTCACTCTCATGCATTCATTATTACAGTATTTTGCTTATTTATTCCGTATTATATCCATAAAATTATCAACTGGAATAAATGCGGCTCTTGCAGAAAGTAATCCAATATTTGGCCAAGTAACGAGTAGCAAACATTCTTTACGACTTCTAATTTGATCTTCCGAAACAATCGATTCAATTGTTGAAATATGGAATTAGAAATTGATCACGTTGCTTCAAAAGAGCAGTAAAAAAAACAATGAATTATCCAACTTAAAAAATTCGAAATGGAGGCAACAAAGTGGCAAAGTAATTCGATGGTAAACTGCCGTTTCACTTCTTCGAAACAATATTTTGCACTATGACTGAACTTGTCGCTACTCAAACTTGGTGATATTATGCATGCAATGCTCTGATTGCACGGTTTGCTATGCAGCGCGTCTAGCGCAGAGACACACCATTTCGCGTATGCATTTATTTGTTGAAATAAATCATTTTGAAAATCCCAGCATGGATTATTGTTTAAGTGCTCACCTTTTTTTATATGTGCAACGGCCACCGCACATATAGAATCATGTGACATTCGAGCGTGCGTCCGTTTTCGCTCGGCTCTTTTCATAAATTGTTTAGTCTGGTCCAGCCTCAGCGATATTTTCATATTCGCGTGCTGTTGTTTTCGCATGAATTTGCAATTTTACCGCATCGTTCCGCTTCCGAGGCTCTTCATATTATTATAGTTTCCAGTGAATAAAATTATATAAAACCAATTTTTGCATCAGTTTTTCCAAAATTTCATTGGCGTAGATGCATTTTGAAGGTGGCCCGGCTCATTGGGTCATTGCAAATTTTCATAAGGTTCACAATGAATTTGGAAACTCGCACATGACTGCAGTTATGCTTTTGAAGACCTGGAACTGACGAATGCTCATGTTTTTTGTATCTAAGTTTTTTTTTTAGATATAAAAACACCGCAAATCACTCGCTTCCATCCAGATGAATTTGATTTGAACTGCATTTTCGTGATATTTATTCGAATAAATATGCTTTATGACTGCGTTTTGTTTAACGAATTTGCAAATTGCAAACTGATGGATTCGAAAAAATCACCAATTGAGGTTTAACAGTTTTGCAATTATCAGATTCAGTTCTCGATGAAAGTATAACAGCTGCCACAAAAACGGCATTCATTGCATCTCTTAATAGTTGCACACACACAAAAATACTTAAATCTATTTGCTGAAATCCTGAATGGAAATGAATTAGTGCAATTTCAAATGATTCATTGAAATCAAGAAAAAAAGAAAATGAATTTCTCTTATGTTTCAACTAAAATTAAAAAAAAAAATCCATGATACTTTTTTAACTCGCTTTTTGTTTTCTGGATGCTCGTGTGTTACATTGAATTCTTTGAACATATCAATTTTCAACCGAATTCCATCATCTGTTGGTTTTGTGTGTGCGTGCGTTTGTGCCTATTTAATCTGTCTGTACGATTTGAAATGGCATTAAATTGTGTTGTGAATGCGAATGCATTCGATGAAGAAAAAAAAAAAAAAAATGAAATGAGCGAGTTGGAGTACACGCACCATGATGACCATTTAGTATGGCAAGTATATGACAACACGAAATCGTGTCCACAGCATTATTCTGACGATTATGTGGAAGCGAGAGAGAGAGAGAACTGTGCAAACAGATTATAGATTCCGCTGCTGACGGTAATATTGTCGATTGAACACACTCTCAATCGCTTGCTTGCTTTCATTGCCCCTCTCTCTCCCCATTAGCAAACTCCTTCTCATTCGCTCACAGCAGCAGGTGGTCAACTCGTTTCAGCCATCGGTGAAATCATTTCAATGAAATGTTCATTCAATTCAATGTCACACAATCAAAGTGTAGTCAATTGTAAAAACCGCTGTACAATTCGAGCGAGATGGGTTGAGAGAGAGAGAGAGAGAGAGAAAGAGACAGACAGAGCGGTTCGGTTGGACCGTGTCTGGCCAATGTCGAATACTTCTACTTTAGCGTGTGATCGCTGCAACAAAACAATTATTTTCCTAGCGTTCTTATTTTAATTTTCATTTATGTTTGTTTCGGCTGTTTAACCAGACTTTTGTTGATTTATTCTCTTTTATGGATGGAGTGAATGAATGAGTGTGGATTGACTGTGTCTGTAACATGTTATCCTGCGACTGCTGCGCTGCTGGATTTCATTGTTCTTCGTTTTCGCTGAATTATTTTTTTTCGCTCTCTCACAGTTGCAATTGTTAAGGGGCGTTTTTTTCACTGCCGTTGTGATTATTTGAATGTGGCATTGATTGGATCATGTTCAATGCAATGTGCTTGTGCATGCTTTTCGTTTTTTTAATACACTTGAATCATGTTCATTTTACAGCCAGGATGCCATTGACTTTGGTATTTCTGGACTCTCATTTCGCAATCTCCAAACAAAACATAATTGCAAATGACAGATTATCGATAGCCACTGAACTTGCCTGATCCGGGCACAATAGTATAAGTCCTCTCTCCTCTCAAAATGGAAAACAATGGAAAGAAATAGCGGCAGAGGCGCACGCAGTCGATACATTTCTAAAGGAATAAAAATACTTTTCACATGGTGGAAAGTCAATATTGAGCCAAAACATTGTTTATTCACCACGAACGTAACAATTTTTATTCAATGAAAAATGCAAAACAAACACAAATAAAATACATTCTATGCCCGCTTTCGCCCTCCAAAGACAATGGAAATAAATGGAAACAACCGGTGTACAAATAACAAACAAAAGCAGCAAAAATCAAGTAATAATTTTGTATGTACATATCAAAATGTGTTTTCGATTTAAATTTTATTGTAACTGTTTTTCGCTCCATTCCAAATCAAAATTGTACCACCCATTTTCGCTCAGCCCGAGACACTGGAAATGAAATGATGACATTTACAGTGCATTTTTACCTCAAAACCACAAATAGCACACGTAACAAACAAAAATTTATCAGCGAAAACAAATCTATTATATAATGGGAAATAGAGATGACTAAAATGCTATTTCTAAATGATGAAATATTTAATGATTCGATTTCGAGAAAATTTCTAATTAACTATATTTTACATTGAGTTGAGGTTTTTGTGCTGCTGGGCGCAGCTCAGAGCGACAGAAAGTGGTCATTTATACGAGCAAATTGCTATCGTATTCGGTTTCGCTGAAGCGTGTTGCATATTGATCGCCACCCAAACAAAAGGTCAGTTGGAAATGACCTAATCCGGAGCGTGCTTTTGCCGGGAAATCGATAAATACATCTATCCAAACACTCTCATAATTTTAAATGAATTTCGTCCAAACAAAATAAACACAACAGTGAATTTGAATTTCTTTCAAGGATCTTTCTTCCGCTTCTTTTCAGAAAAAGATTTTTATGGAAATTTCAATATGACGGGTGTTTTTAGTTCTTAGTTAATCGATTCAAAATTTTACTCAAAACCATTTTTGTAGAAATTACCGTTTGCGTGAAGCTGTTCAACAATTTGACGGCCAAAAAAACTATTCAATATTTAAGAATCGCTGGTATTTTCTTTTTCGTTTTTTGTTGAAAAAACTTTGCTTCTGTGTCGGAATTTGAGATCTGTCTCTCTACCTCCATGAATTTTGCACTAGAAAACGTTTGATTTTCAATAGAAAATGTCAAATTTTACCAAGAAAATTTCAGTTTTTCCATATTTTTTGTATACCTAAGAAATATTGATTAATACCATACTATTAATATGGATATTCCCTCTGATATTCTCCTTTTAGTCGAAATCAGCGTATATCCAGAAAATTTACTGAAAATTAAAAGAAATAGACAAAAAATAGCCTTTGAGTTTGATTTTTGTTGCTGAATTTTTCAATCCGCAATTTTATTTTATCCTCTGTGACACAAAATGCTTTTCTGCGCGCCACGATAATCATCAAATCAAAAAAAGAATATTTTCTTTTCAATTTTATGAGATAAAATATTGTGCATGTTTCCTCTGTCGTATCCGCGCTCGGTTCGAATTGTTCGTACAAGTAAATGGTAATGTCATGTCAATCGTGAACTTGATTGCATGTGTTACATAATAGGGAAAAATATAATGCTAGCAATGATATTGGAATTAGCGATTGTTAATATTTTTCTATTCAGTAATCCGTTGATAACATGTCGGGATTATAGAGCGTACCGCGCCTATTGTGCACCACAGGCCAAAATCGTGTAATTTTGGTGAACAAAGTACTTAAGGCCTTCAAACACACAAAATCTTGCTGAAATATATTTAATACAAAGATCGTTTTATATTATCTTTTTCTGTCTGTCGGCGTGCGATTTTTTGGGAGGGCTTGCATTTGATTTCCCTTCTATTGTTCATCATTGCATTGACTTGAGACAGTCAATGGTAATTCCATTTGAGGAGCGTTCGAGGCGTTTCAATAAGCTGAGACTGAAAAAGGATAATAGAAAAGGAGAATCTTCGAACAGGAGTTATTGCTTGCAGATCCGATTGAGCACTACGGTTTATCGTCTGCGATGATTTGACTTTAACATTGAATATCGTTGCTCAATGTTTATTTTCAGTTTCAGTTTTCGTTGGGCTTTTTCCAGACAGCGAGAGTGAGAGTGACATCTCATGTCAAAAGGAAAACATCTCGTTTCTAACATAATCTATCTGAATTACGCACGTCATGCCAAACACACACAAACACACAAATTGAAGATTTCCATAACACTTCTGTCAAAATAGATTGTTTACATTGTAAATGCATTCGAGCACCAATGAATTTGACCAATTTTTTGGTCCAATTTTGTTACTGCAATAAAACATTTCAAAACAAATGCGAACTTGAAATAGTTGACTAAGGAGAGTTGACTATCCCATTTTTGTCATCAATTCGAAATCATAAGAATTTCAGAAAGTGCTTTTGAGGGGTTTGCGATGAATTTGCATCGAATGCATGGGATATTGATGATATCAAGCGAACTAATTGTAAGCAAATGATTTATTCCAACAGAAGTTAACGTTGAGTATCCTTTGTTTTTGTCACAATTTCCTGTTTGGAAGTTTTTGGGAAACCGCTGCCGAATATCATTGAACCAAGCTGAGTTAGCCAAATCAGCTAGCTGAGCATCATTGTGTGCGTGCATCGTGAATAAACCGAATCAGCTAACTCAGCTTGCCTCAGCGCTATTTGACAGCGTTATTTCAAGACCTGATTTTGGGTTTATTTCATCGTCGCGCTGGATTTGCATGTATTTATTTCTGTGTGTGTGTGTGTGTGTACAATATTTTTCACGTTTTTTAAAGGAACAAAAGAGAAATGCAACGTTTGGCTTTGTTTTTGCCATCGTAGAAATCATGTCTGATTCATGTTCTGTATCACTGTTTTGGCACGAGATTCCTCGATTACTCCAATTCAATGTGTTCGGGTATGTGTTCATTGTGTTCGGGTCTTTGTGTCACAAAAATGCGCCCTAATTCTTGTTCCTCAACTGCTGCAACTCCCATGAAACCATCTTAAATACGAAACTTTCGACTTTGGTGCTGGTTTTGTTTGAGATTTGAGAGCGGGTGAGAGATAGCATTAGCAGAGGAAAAAAGAACAAGCGAATGGAGAAGATGAGCGGCATTCTTGATGTGCATAAATATTAAATGAAATATGTATGGAATATGTTAGAGTGTGTTGCATGACAACGCCAACAAGATAAATATGAAGACTGAGCAAATTCAACATATGATGCCGGGAATATGTGTGTACAAAAGGATACTGACCATTTCAGTTGAAGTTCTCCTGAAGAGTTTTGGTATCATTTTTCAGCAAAAACCATCACACATCCATATATTTCAGTTAATAAAGATTGGCAGTGAAGAATAGGCGAATAAAATAGATGAAAGACTTATTTACTTCTGAGATCTGAACTCTCTCGCTCTCTCAATTGATGCTCTCTGAAGACGAATCGCATTTACTCACACATGCATTTCATTTGTCTATTTCTCAGTTGTGCGTTCGGCGAGAGAGATAAAGAGAGAGAGAGATTGAGCACTTCGATGAATTGTGCCTTCTGTGAAGCATGTTGGCAATCTGCATTCCGTATGATACACGGGGTTTCGTCTGTTTTCATTAACGAATGTAGTCAACATGATGGCAAAATGTAATGGTTCTTCTGCGTTGCTGTCAAGAAAATAAATTATGTGGATCCCAATCGAATGTGCTGTGCATTTTCATTCGTGTTGCTTGTCTAGTTCATTTGTTCGTTGCGCTGGCCAAAATGTGCTTATTTTTTTCTCTCTTATCATTTTCTGCCGCAGCCAAGAACTAAAGTTTATCATGCATTTTCAAAGAGCGAACAAATCTGTCTAATGTTAGCAAAGTGTTGACAGAGGCAATCATGCCTTTGCGGGTGATGGCTGGAGGGTAGAAATCACTTTTCATTGTTAGTATCAACCGAGGAAAAAAAGCAACGGCATCAACGACAACGAATATATTTGAAAAAATGCTGATGATAAAATGGTGAAAACGTCAAAGAAGTCTCCCTGATGCGCGCAACAGGCATTAGATTGCATACAGACAAAAACACACACACATACAACCGTAACGAACTCAATCGCTGATTCATTTTGAAACGATTGTCCATTTTATTTATTGGCTTTCGTTAGATTTGTCCGTAAAGTGCTTGAATTTGAATATTTGATGTTACAATTGCTTTCATTCCCGTTTCGGTTGGACACACTACACTTTAGTCCGGCGCATTCATCATTCATTCATCGCGACTCAAAAGTACTCTTTTGTGTGACATTATATATCACACAGGCCCTCGCAGAATGTTATTTTATAATAGGATGAACCGGGAACAAAACAAGTCGACTTCTTTCTCATTCATTCCGACGTTTGCTTACTTAAAATCTTGAATTTTATTTCAAGTGTATTTCCTCTTTTCTCAGAAAATTTGTTATTTTCGAATGTTTATTTGCCACAAAAAGCACGCATCCCTTTAAGTGCAACATATGTGTCGTCCCTTGCATTTGTTAAATGTAAATAAAATTTGAAACGTTCGCACCGAATATTTATCTAATCATTAGATGTGTGCTTATTTTGCCGTTACACTTATATGCGTTCGTCACTTTGCGCCCATATTTCCACCGAGACAGAGAAAAAAGTTCTTTTTTCTTCATCTCAAATGTTTCTTTTTGTTTATTTCAACATTTTTACATCGCTTTCGATGATATCAGATTGTGTGTGTCTGTTTATTTTGTTGTTTTGACTGCAGCGCATATGAAATCCGATCCATTTAATATGTATTAGCATCTTGAGCAAAATACCTTTCAATCTGCTTATCCGTTTTTCGCATCGAAATAAATACTGTGAATTGGATCAGGCGAAGTGCGCAGTATATGCAGAATTTGCGTGCTTGATGTTAAGTCCCCGCAAGATGTGCCTTCAAGATGTTAGACCTTTTTTGTTCCGGTTGCGCTATTGTCGTCGTCGATTCAGTCTTTCATTCTACTTTTTTTTTCGTTCTTCTGTTTATATTATTTATATTTTATTTTATTTTCGGGTGTTGACGCCGTTGCCTGTTTGTCATTTTCTTTGTTCACACTTGATGCTGGTGCGTTATTGTAGAGCTCTGAAGAAAACACACCCTCCTTCGTCTATCGATGTGTGCTTGAGCATGCATGCCATGGTTCGCATCAATTTCAACGTATTCAGATTCAACAATGTTTCTTCGTCTTTTTTTCCTTCCACCAAATTCACCCGATCCATTTGCATTGACGTGCTTGACTCCAGCTCAAAATGCTTTACTATTACTTCATCCCAAGTCCATATATTCAAAGCCATCACACGTTGAAGAGAAAAATGAATATACAGTGTATACACGCACACATTTTCTTTTCTCGACAGAATGAAAGACGTGAAGGACACATTGGCACACAAAAAGAATACCGATTCACATCCCACAAAACATTCATATCAACGCATCCGTTTGACATTTCTTTTTTCACTTGATTCTGAATGCTTGATATCCCCATTCCTCTCTCTCTCTCTCTCTCTCTCTCTCTCTCTCTTTCTCTCGTTCTGGCCGCTCTCTTCAAATAGTATTTGCAATTCAATCGGCGAAAACGAAATATTTTCGCATTGTGTATGTTATTGCCATTTGTCATATTGGGGCTTTTATCATACACAAACGGCATGTAAGTCAGGCTCCCTCTCGTTCCTGTTCCCGCTCATGATCTTATTCCCCCGATATGAAAGTGTGATGACGAATCGCCGAAGCCAGGAGCCAGGCTAAAAGCCAAACAAAGGCCAAATGCTCAACATCAAATGAAAAATGGACTTGAGAATTCAGAGGTCTATGAAAACGATGACAATACCCGATATATATAAATCTAAACATGTTTCACAAATGAAACATAGAAATAAAAACAGCAGTCGTATTTTTACTAACTCATTCACATCCCGATTCGACAATACACAACACAACACAACATTATTTCTAATTTTTACTGCATTTTCAACACCACAAACTGAAAATGGACCAAGACGTTTACCGATGGAGTTCGCATCGCAACATTCGAACAATATCATGAGTTTTATTTGAGATTCGCATGATCTATGCCAGCCTGTGGCTGGACAACTCAAATTGATTCGTATGCCGATTTCACGACATTGACTTTTTTTATGTCTGCCCGCCGATTCCCATCTCACAGCATCCATTCAATCGACTTTTTGTTGATAGATTCAGTGTAATAAATTCCATTTATTCATGAAATTTGAAAATGGATGAAAGTGGCGAGATTCAATAAAATACATTAAATACTGATATGCATTCGAATTTTCGTAATTGAATTTGATAGATTGATATTATTTTTTATAGATTCAAATATATTTGAAGACTGTTATCACAAAACGTAACTTGACAGCTTTAAATCTAGCGAGAAGATTTCGATTGAATTAGAATCTTTAACCAATATGCTATTTTTTCTTATTTTCAGATTGGGTAATTGAATCGAGTGAACTTTAAAACAGGTGAGTGAAAACCGTGCCGTTTGTATTTTAGAAAAACTCTGACAAAATGTGTGATTTATATCTTTTCAAAAGTTTCCGATCGATAATCGTAAAAAATAATACCCGGAGAATGGTATAAACTCGTCATTCACGTGAACATTTCTTTCTCCAATTTTCCTATGCCAGAATTTTGAGTTCTGAGAGCGAATCGATGGCGCGCGTAACAGTTGTGTAAAATTTCAAGCACAGCGTGGCCATCGTTTCTGTTTTAAAGGTTTTATTTTTACTCTAGCTGCACAAATAAAACGAAAATTGGAATATATATTCGACGCGCAAATCGAGTCCAACTAGAGGCAAACAAACAAAAAACACTAAGAAACTGGATGAAAAAGTATAAAAATCCACATAATCGATCTTTAAACAAAATGATTAAGACAGTCGATTTGGTAGAGCACATGCTGAATACACGGCTGGCATTTATTTTACCCACAAAACATCGATGCTTTGAAGATGCACAGAGAAAATTTTATAATTAGATAGAGAACGACCGACAACAGCACATAAGTGAAAATGAAAGAAATTTTCCAGACGCCGCCTTGAAAATGGTTTGAATTACAAATAACACGAAACATTTCCAGTTGAAAATGTTTCCAAGTGTTGGCGTTCTTCTACCCAAATTTATTATCAATTTACATGGAAAGGATCGAGAGAGCAGAAAAAAGTCGAATTGATATGTTCGATGGTTGAAATCAACGGATGAGATAAAGAGGTATATGTGGTAAATGTGAAGCGAATAATCGTAAAAGTCACTCGACATCGAAGATTGACATTTTGATAAGTGTCTCATATTTTCAAGCCACACATGTAGACTATCGGGTATGTTGTTCGAGGCCAAACATCTATTTAAAATCGGTGAATTCAAATCACTCGGGATACAGACTAACCTTTGATCTCAAAGTAACTAAATCGAAACAAGTCATATGATTAAATTGAATGAACTTCTTTTTTGTTCACTTAGCGATTGCATTTATGGTATTCGACGAGCAACACATGAAATACAAAAAAAATATCTGAATTTCAATTTAGCGAAACAAATGAAAGGCCGAGTTCAAATCCAGTGGAATAAGGTGCAACGGCGTCGAAGTTTTGTTTTGTTAATCGTACTTTCATTATATTGCGAAACACGTGCACAATTATGTGGATGCCGAAGAGAAATGTTCTAGTTAAAGAAGCAGGTCACGCAACAATTCGCTTTTCATGAATATTTTGCCGTTTGTTTTTTTCACATTGTGCAAAAACTGAGTAATATTTCGGCAACAAACTTCATTGAACCACTTCATTGTGAGTGAAGGCGATTCCACGATATCGACCCTTGAGTACTACACATGATAAAAGAAATATATTGATCTTGCAAACTCTGTTTGCACATGATGGAATAAAGCTATCTAATGTTGAATTCATCCATTCAACGTGTAAATAGTAATAAATTCTTCGCCTTCGCTGATGCTGTATTTCCTTACGCGCATTTTCTTCGCACATCTATTGTCCAATTTTGGTTGTTTGCACGCATAGGCAACAAATAGAACTAGATTGACAACTCATTTCAAATCGATTTCGTTTTTTAAACACATCGATCCTTTCACACAGCCGAGACTTTGAGCGTCTATTATTTATTATAATATTTGGTAAGACGTTTCATGTTCATTCGCATTTTCTGTTTAGATCTAAATTGGTATTTTGGCTTTGGTGCTCAACCATCTAAAGCATCGGCTTATGTTGTAGCCAATTTTGTTGTGTGTGTTTTTTTCTCGGACATTATTTTCACCGGCAAAAGATACCTCCGAACGATGAGCGCCACATAAAATTTGTGTGGAAAGGCGAAGAAAAATTGTGCATGAATGAAAGGTAATTCGAATGGCTCAGTTGTTGTTCATCGACACATTGCTTACGAATCACACTCACATCGAATTGCTATTGCAAATTCATAGCTGTTTCGTATTGACTGACCGGATTAGGTTTTCCATTTCACACATTCAGTGCTTTGTGAAGATACATTATCTATAAGATATTTTATATTTAAGATAAGCAAGCTATACATTTAGCTACAAAGTTAAATTTCACTAACTTTTTCGTTATCTTTTATCTATTTAGATAGAATAATAAAGAAGCTGTCTTATGTGAGATGAAAACAGATATTTGATATACATTTTATCACATTTATAACACGAATTGTCACTTTCGAATCGAACCGGTTTAACATCATATAAACGTGATTCATATTCAGGGTTAATGGAATTTTATTTATTTCATTTAGAATCGTTGAAAAGAACTAGAAAAATATGAAAAAATTATCCTTCTTACAAATTTCGAAAAAGAGATTCACAGTAATTTTCTCAAATAAATTTCATGACCATAATCAAATAATATTTCGAATCAACCTTTTATATAAATTATTATCTATAACACAAATTCATCTGATATTTATCTGGATATTGTTATTTATTTTGTGTGTTGCAAAGTCATATATGAGTGATTCTCGCAAATGTATTAACATATTTTCAAATCGTTTCCTTCGGGCTGTGCTGACATCACTTTAGCTGTGTGCCAGCTTGTGAAAGTGGCAAAATTTTGAAAAGCGTCAAAAAAGAGGAGACCATGGAGTGAACTCAGACAAATGGGTGAGTGGCAAAGTTCCACTAAATCTGCCAAAATACAAACAATATCGACCAAAATAAATGAGATTGAGCCGTCGATTGGCGATATCATGATCGATTGTTGTTGTGCACACCGCATCTATTCATGACAACTCGTGCGTATGCAAGCCTCAAGCAGATCAAAATGGAAATATCCAATATGCGGCTTCGGCCGCTCTAACACATCCTCGTACAACAGTGTAAGGAACCCTACTTTTCTTTCCAACAAATCGCGTTGTATCAAAGAATTGATTCCAAATCTTCGTAAATAGATCCACTAACAAAATGCTTCAACAATACACTTATAAAATTGCTTTTGTTCGATGGCCTTGTAAAATGATCACATTTTGTAAAATGAAAAAGTGTTTTTGTGTGTGCTTTTTTGTATGTATTCCTTTTGTGTGCTGTGAATGCGAGGACAAAACTGCAATTTGAACCGTAGTTTAAATGCAAGTGAAAAAGTTTCCAATTATAAGAAAATTGAAACTCCCATCGAACTATAGCCAAATTGAATGAATCAGCAGAATATTTATCTCGCTCTATATTTTGAGTTGGGTTCATTTTTGCGAGTATTCACTTCACTTGAGCCATATGCTTCAGTTAAATGTATCAATATGACTTGCTGTCTTTTTGCATCACAGACTTTCATTCTCACGTATACCGAGCCAACAAAAAAAAAAACAACATAAATCATAAAAAAAGGCAAAAACATGTAACGAAACTTATTAAAACCACCAAAGAAAACAGACTCGCAGAGAGTGTTCGACACGGATTGTCATGGGAGTTCATGAAAATCAATATTAAATAAATTGTATCGAAAACTTTTTCCGAATGTGAGACAGCACATGGATGCTTTTTCCTACCATATTTACTGCTTGCTGTTTCTGTTGCTGTTGGTGAAATGGTGTAAGCATTCTCCATCGTATGTATTGAACCACGATTGCATTTACCCATCAAAATCTTTCGTCGATTTATTTCCGGTCCAATTCACATGTGAACACATAAAATGATTAGAGAGAGAGAGAGAGAGAGAGAGAGAGAGAGAGAGTCAAAGCTCGTTCACATTGCAAACCGTCTTAAGCATTTAGGCACGATTCATACTGGGCCCAAAATCGCACACAAAATCTATGTAAAAAAAAAGATCTCTCTTTTTTTTGTTGTTGATAACGATAAATGCTCAAACGCAATTCCACAAACGGACGAATGCCTGGAGACGAAAAGGAGAAAGGAAGAAGGAGAAATAAACAACGAACGTTCTATCACTTATTTGCCGTTTAAATCTATTTGAATTCACTTTATTTGTCGCTCTCATTTCATTCCAATGGGCTTTTTGGTCGCATCAATTTGATTTTTTCTATAAGTGTTTCGGTGGCGACGATTGAACGCTTGGGACCGCACCAACTGCTTCATAAATATACTTCTTTTTCGATTGAATTATCTATTTAAATAGAGAATATACAACAGTTGTCCCAGCATTTCACTTGTTATTCGGTTTGGGAAATTTCTGTGATTTGAACTAAATTACGGCACTTACGAGTGAGAGAAAAAGGAGGAATATTCTGTTTTTCCTCAGAATTTTCGATACAACTTCTTAAAAAGACAACGGTATTTCACGCACTATTCAATTGATTTCGTTTGAAATGCGGCTTTGAACAGCGTTTGCCAGCTGCTTTGCAGTTGAATGCTTTTAAATATATCCAACTTAATATAAATTTGGCTTGTTAATTAAGGCCGCATGTGAACATCAATTCATAGCAAACACACACAGAGAAAAAATTGGTTGATTCGAGTCATTCGGTGGTACAATAAATTGCTGGTAAATTTTGTCTGAATTAACATGGTATTGAACTGTTTGTGGTAAAATTAAGTCAATTTGCGGTAAATTCAAATGAAAATAGATTTTTTATTTCAAACTTTGTATAGTCATTCAGAATTTATCAAAAATGCGTTGTTTGCCACCAAATGACTCGAATTAACCAATTTTTTTCTCTCTGTGCAGATCTCAAGGTATTCACAGAAGAATTGGTTTGCATCAAAATAAAAGACTCTCATTTACGAATTCATTCAATCACACTTGTTCGGGTCAAGCCAAAGTCACAAACAAACACATACAATTTAATTAAGTGCACTTAATGGAATTCTTGATGTTTTATAGGATGATGTTTTTGAATGTATCGTCAGAGCATTAAGTTGTTCTTGCATTTACAGCTAATTTAAGATGAAAAACATCACATATCTTTTTGGAGAAACATAAAATCGCGTTGAACGTCGGTTGATGATAAAAATTGATTCGATGATACAATAGTTTTTAGTTAATCACATGCATCTATACACTTTTATCAATTGAAAAGTTAAGGCATAATCGTTTTGTTCAGTCAAATGTTGGAAATATTTTATTCTTATTTTTAGAAACAGAATTTCTCGAGTTTCAATACGATTTTAAAAGTTTTCAATAAAATTCTTAGATGAAATAGTATAAAAACAGGTCTTGCAAAAACTACCTCAATATTTTGTGGCTGTAGTTTGCTCAAACTTTTCAAACACTTCCAAAATACTCTCGACATTACGGCTTAAAATTTGAGTACCAATTGAAAAGTGCATTAGCAATTGAACAGTATACATTAGTAATGATCGCTTGTCAATGCCGAATTATGCTTCAACAGAAAACAATGCATGAATAATTAAGTGGGAAGAGTGCAGTTTAATGCAAGACAAAGTTAGATCCAGAATTAGTGCAACTTATCTAAAATGTGACTGCATCGCATTGCATAAAATATGCAATTAAATAATAGATGAGTCATGAGAGCTGTTGTGTTAATGAGGAGTGTTAAATTCGAATGGAGGGAACATTATGTGTTTTTTTTTCACATTGCACAATATGAATAATTCAGTTGTGGTGTCAAATCAGTTGCAATAAAAAAAGTGACCATCACATCATCACTAGCCGGAAAAAAATAAATATGAATAGAGAATCGGAAATGTGCATCGCATTTAACATTGAGCTAATGCATTCAAACATGCACTTAGAGTGTTCGATGCGATGCATATTTTATAGGGAGAGGTAGTGAGATTTGGCTGTTGTTCGTTCGTGACGCTGAAACGGATGCTGACTGATTTGGCTTCAACAGATGCCGCGTTGTTTGGGCTCCATTCCCACATATTTTGTGGTTCAGTTTCACTTAATTAAACATATATCGAATTTCAATTCATTTACTTAACCAGAAAACAGTGCCGCTTATTGTAAGCGCAATGGCATATGTGTGAGTGCGGTTTTTAAATCGATTTTGTTTGATTTTAATCAGTGATAAAGGGTCAAATTAGATGCATGATGGGTGTATGCAATGAAGTGTAACGTGCGATGGTGATCTTTGTGGATATTGGCTGCGTTAGTTAGCCCATTTTAAATTGATAAAATATCGTAATTAATGCGTTCCAATTAATTATCAATTGATGCTGATGAATTTGAATTGATGTCATTTAGCCATTGATGTAACCGTTGATTGGGTATTTAGTTAGTGCTTATTGAATTAGTTAGTGCTGGCTGAGTGAGTGAATGCGTCCGTCCACTCGATTGAAGAAATTCTTAACCGTGTTCGAAGTGCTTTTTCGACTGAGTGATATCAACAAGATGATAAAGCAAAGATAAAGCACACGAAAAAATGGCAAACATTAATCATTTCCTTTTATTGAATATTTGGAATTAATTTGTGTGTAGCGCGCGTTTTGCGCCCAGATGATTGTTCAGAATGTGTGTGTAATGTGTGAGATTCATAATATTGACCTTTTATTCCGGCAACCCATTTCAATTATGTGCCGACCGGTACCGACATTTCTCTACTATTTACCTCTCACAATCTTTTGGATCCAACAGCCGTTCGGTTTTTGTACCGTGTCGCTTTGATGATCACACGTATTTTTTGTGCTGCAAAATAGCATTTTTAACAGCGCGCTTTCAAAGCAAAAACAATAATTAAATTTGGCCGAATGAATCCAGGATTGCAAGAGGAAAAACAAACATCGAAACGGCCGGGCAACGAGTAAGAGAAAGAATAACAAAAACAGCAAAAAGGGACACAAACAGGAAGAACAAAAACAATATTTGATATTAAATTCGTTAACACCATCAGCTTTCAGTCATGCATAAATATTTATACACATGTATTATAATATGAAAAATGCACATTCGACATGGAAAAATCATTGAAGCTTTCGAATGGTGTGTGCGGCTCGTCATATCTCGGTGTGCCGACAGGCAACACTCGTGTTTGTCTATTTGTATCTCTCTGTGCCACCGCCACCGCACGCCCATTCCACGAGCAATTTGATTCGTCCAAACGGAACTTCCAGGCTTTTTACGCGTTTCAGCCGTTGTTGTAACCAAAAGCACATACACGCACACGCAAAGCGACCAAAAATCTGTTCTTCAAATTTTATTGTATTTTTTTTTTTTTGTGTTGTTGACGTTGATGTTGATGTTGATGTTCGTACACTGGTTTGTGTGCGATAAAGCACAGGCTATAATAATGCAATCCCATGAACACGAATATTAATTGCATGGCACTTCATCTCTCTTACCCGTCATTTTCTGTTGACCGTTTCATGTGGCTTTTCTATAAATTGTTTTATGCATCGGGGCGCGGATAGCTAGCGACACGGACTGAACAGAACAGTGAATATGCGTTCGATGTGATTTAATTTTCATATTTTATTGGCCATGTTGACTGCTCTTTCCACTTCAGGCTCTCATCCTTCATTTACATTGCTCCGCTGCCATTCCGTTGATATTTTTCCAGATTTATGCTTATTTATTCACTTCGGTCGCTTTTCAGAATTGACACATACACAATAAATTGTGAATGTTACAACAGTGGCAATAACAATAAAATTACCGAAATGAACATTTTTATTTTATAAATTAAATATAAAAATAAATACAAATTAAAAAAAATTAATTGCGCTGATGATACATGAGTGAGCAATACAAATTAAAAACAAAAACTTTACAATTCCGTTTGTTTTTTCCTTGTCGCACACAAAGAATTTCACCAAAGTGATCGATGTGTACACATATGCACGCACAAAAACGGCCAACATTTAAGAGGGAGGGAACGCGAGCAACAAATAGGGAATCAAATAATGTCAATTTGTTATCGACATTGGACTAAAGTGCAAACGGGATCAAAATAATGCATTGAAATTAACAATTTTAAAAATTCATTTCAGCTTGCATCTGTGATTGTTGTTTATGGAGTGTGTTAACGGCACTGTTGTTGTCACTGCATATATGCATGCAGCGAGCAATGTGCACAAAAAACATCGTTTTAACGCATGTAATTGAATTATAAACAAATTCAAATTAGACTATGGTACTTCAAGTGCATAAAATTATTGTGAATAATGAATGAAAAAAAATTATATGCAATATTTTCCCTGGTGAATATTCGAAAAATGGTATGCAATTTCAAAGCACAAAATGCAAGGTCTGATGGAATTTCATGCAATATTGATTGCATTCGAACGTTTTCCTCATGGAACATTGGACCTTTCCAATTAGAAAGCTCTTTCAGATAGCTTAAAAAATATGGAAATTTTATTCATAATCGATTGAATGCAGTCCAATGGATTGTCCAACTTCAATGTCATAATTAAAGCAATAATGAAAAAAAGATGTTGTCCCTTTTCCAAAATTCATTGACTTTTGCTGTCGAAATATTTTTGATATTTTTTTACAGAACCACTTTTTTATGCGGAAAAAGTTGATTTGTTAAATTTTGGTTTGAACTCAGCAGTGATAATCTCGAATTTTCATATGTCAAATAATGATAGAATAATAGAATAACATTCAAACATATTAGTATAACAGCATTGGAGAGCTCAACACTATTTCTGCTATTTAGCCATGCGCTGTTCAATTTTAAAGAGCGGCAACTTCCGCTTAGCGAACCGTTTATTCCAACACAAGCAATCTCATTAATAAGTTTTAATTTTTTATTCATATGTATGCAATAAAGCACGTAATTTGGAATGAAAGCAATCAAAAATCTACCAACAATGCTCTTTAGATAGTTTTATTGCGTTTTTAAGTTGTCTATAAAAACTAAAAAGCGACAATGACGAATAAACGCTGAGGTTGTAAAATTTAATATGATTCGCCCATTTTTGGTTTATTTGAAAACCTCGAACGTACTTTATGAAAATGGTGTTCTTTCGCTTGCCCTCTGCCTATATTTTTCGCTCACATCTTGTACAATATTATACTTGTACATGTCTACCGTTAGCCCGAGTCTGGAGAGACCAATTGAAACAACTAACACAATTCACTCTAATTTAAATGTTGTTTTTTCTCCGTATGCATTTTTCGGTGCAACTTTTTGCATGCACAAACAAATCGTCGAGAAACTATGGAGAGCTGAGAAAAATAACAGTCTTGTTGAATTGTCCTGAACATTTTCCCCCATAGGTTATGCAAGCGTGGGCCAGCCGAATTGTCCAAGCATGTATTCAAACAGACACTGTAGTTTTTGTTTTTATGTTGGTATTACCGGTAAAATATGGAATTCATGAAATACCGTGAATTTTTTCCATATTTTCGGAATACCATTACAGTACATACAAAGCAAATCGTTTCACAAATTGAATTATTCCTTGGATTGAGAACACATGGAATTGTTTGTTTTTTTTTTTTCTTGGAATCCGTGAACTGATTTCAAATGTATTATTATAGTATTTCATCTATTTAGATGAAATGTTCATCAATAATATTTTCATTCTACATTTTTTTTGACATTTGTGTTTATAATGCGCTGACAGCTCATTTATTTGGTTTGTTTATATTGTAATGGTATTCCATTGAAATGAAACAAATCCACATCATTTCGTGAATTCCATATTTTACCGGTAATACCAATATAAATACTTCAAACAATTATGACAGTGTACATACATGTACAAATACATTCGCAGCTATGAGAACTGTCATCTGAAACGTCAGTGTCATAAACATTTTCAACTTCGTTTTCTAAACCAATTATTTCTGTAGCATTATTTTGCTTATTGAAAAAAAAACTTGAGTATTCGTTTTGGACAGCGTTGGATTTTTATTGTTATCACTTGAAAGAAAGCATGTATTTGCTCTGTATGACTTGCTCTCTTTCAATGTGAATGTTGAATATTGTAAAGTTGTCAAACTCATATGATTTGCGCGTTATCAATACTAATTAGAATAATGGATGGCCTATGGATTATGATGAACAACGATTGTCCAAGTCTGAAAAATATTAACCCAAAGTTGTGCGGAACATTCTATGCTCTTCTAATAATATGTACATTTGAATCAGTTAGGCGGAAAGATATCCTCCGAGAAGCTAAGTACAGAAACGAACCTATTCATACGTTTGTACCAAAGAGATTGAAAACAAATTTTCGTTGCACGCCTCTCCTCCATCCATCATGTTTTTATAATGTATTCTCTTTGTGTGGATGATCTTTCGTCAATTTTTCTCGGTGAATTAGTTTCACTGGAATTTCCATCGAATTTTTGCATGCAATTTTAATAGAATTATATTGTTTGTGTTTCGATTAATATGCGGAAATTAAAAGTTATATTTCGATTAAATTCAGCGATTTTCTTCTACTTATTTATTGAAGTTTTATTCATTGTATTATTGAATATCGCTATATAAATGATTTGGTATAGCTTAACATGATTTTCATCACCGTCAAGGTGAACACAATATATACAACAAATACACACAAAACTTGCAAATATTCCAATTCTCAGCGATGAAGTTGTCGAATTCAACTTCCCTTCTTCGAACGAACCACAAGGTTTCTATTATATCCAGAATTATGAACGAAACGTTGAATGATGATTGTCTTAAAACATCTTATGAATGTGAATGTGAGCGATTACCATTTAAAAATCTATTGCGAAGCATAGGCTTGTCATTCCCTTGATTTGTCTCATGGGATTTGGGAATGGAATGACATGAAAAGACACAGTCGAGTTATGTTGATAAGAGTGTACCAACGTAAATATGCTTATTTCATCGGGTGATATCGATATATTTTTTATGGGGGAGTTGAAATAAGAGTTCGATATTAAATCAAGGATATAAAAGAACGAGATTTTGTCCATTTGGTATTCATGACTCAGTTCAAATATAGATTTTTTAATTCGGAAAATTGTTTTCACTACTATTTGAGAAGTGTGAATTCAAATGGAAATTGCAAGAAAAATAGAACAATATTGGAATGTGTCGATCGATTTGTTTCATCGTAAAAACCATCCGATGCGGCTTTGATCATATCCATATTAATTTTCGTTTAAATTTGGACGCTGGTGCATTTGGTGTGTGCCTTCGGTGCTGCTGATGTTGCTCTTAAAAATGTTTTTTTTTTTTTTTTTGTGGAAACATTGCATTTGGAAATCTGACATTATATCAGAAAAAATGACTAGTAAATGGTTTGACATTTGGTTGATGTCGGTTATGTGTTATCGAAATGGATGTCATGAAAGTCGTTCGATTCATTTAACGAGTAGAAATTACCATCGAAAATAGAAAAAATCTCATCACCCATTCCTGAAATTGTATTCATATTCTGATAGTGCATATCCACACGACCGACCGAGCGAACAGCCAACTGACGAGTCCGAGGAAAAGAAATTGTAATCAGTTAATATTATATTTTGTACGTTCGATGAAGTATGTGCTCCAAATACCAGTTGAAAGTCGAGAGATTAGAGACGAACGAGCGAGCTAGTGAATGAGTGGATGCGCCAGGCGAGAAATACATTGAAAAACAGTGTCGAATTGAATTTCCAACAAACTGAATAATATTAAATCATGGATAGCTCAAGCATCGGAGATATGTTTTCCATGTAAACGCTTTTGCCAATGAATCTGGATCTAGACTCGCTCTCTCTCTCTTTTGCCCTCTCTCTCTTTCGCACTCTCTCTCTTTCCCTCTCTATCTTTGACTCTCTCTACCGAACTGCGAAACCAGCAACATTTTCATACATTTTGTCTTTTGCTTGCGAAGTAAGCTCTGAATGTGTCATTCGGTTATTTTTGTACATTGCAAATATGCGTAACGTCACATCGACTATTGCATATTTCAAATTGAATATAAGCCACTTTAAGCATTACCGCATCACACAGGCAGCAAAAGGGTTAAGATAAGTGATATCAGTTTTCAGCAGATTTTGATAGCAACATGGCAACTGCATTTTATACGTGCAATAAATTTCAATTTCGATTTCGAATTGCTTTCGGTGTTAGGAAATGAGCGGTGGTGAGAGATGCCTCTGATGTAGCGCGAGTGTCAACATAGAGAGAGAGAGAGAGAGAGAGAGAGAGAGAGAGAGAGAGAATAAAATACTCAAACTGGATCGATCTCCTGGATGGATTTGCTGGCCATTTAACTCGTCACTGTTTACTGTTTGTCAAAGCTATCGTTGTCCGCGCGTTTCGACGTCGTGTCAGTTTTCCTGGTTATTCTTTCTCGCACTGACGCAACAATAAATCAAATTACTGAAACCCAATATTCTCTCGCTCTATCTATGTCTTCCGTATTGTGTGGCACAGTCACACATCGAAACGGCAAGGCAATCCATTTCATCAAACTCTCTTTCCATTAAAGTTAACATACAGCGATTTAATTTCTATATTATGTAACTCAAGCTTTGCACATGTTTATGTTGACATTTCTGCATTTAAATGCATAATGTAAACGATATCCCATAGTCAGTCTCTTCTCTTTCGCAATTTCACACTGGATTTTTCCTCTCAAAATATTCCTAACATCCTATTATATTCGCAAATTCAAGTTATAGAACGGCAACATGCCGGAAACCATGCAACCAATTCCGAATATCATTCTAGTAGCTAGAGAAAATCAAAAAGAATTTACCGAATTTAGGACAATTGGATTTATTCCGGGAGAACATAATTTGAATGATACGCTGTACCAAGAGATTTAGCTGGCAAATGTAACAAAATTCATGCAATGCTCGCTCATTCGCTCGCGCTCCGCAACTCTTTGTATCTCAGGTTTTTTGCTCATCATCGCTCGTTTGTTTTTTTAAATTGTTCTTTGCGCACTACATATTTTTGATTATTTAAAATGCATGTCATTTCCCATCGTGTACATTTCATTTCAAATATGCATATACTTCTGTGTGGAGGAAGAAGCTTGCTTCCTCTGAGTACATTCACTTCTCCATTTTCGTCAAAATGTGAGCTCCAATTGAAACAAATAATAGATAAAAATGATGAGTTGATTCAGAAGCCAAAAGAATGTCCAAATTTTCCTGTACAACACTCGATGGAGAATAAGAGGGAAGCGACTTAAGTGCATTGATAGAATGAGTTATTTAAAGTTTTTGTTCAATTACAAGTACAGAGGTTATTCACATTGGCCGCTCTATGGTTCCATGAATAATTTTTCGATTGAATCAGCCAGAAGTTGAGTACCTTTGCCTATACATGAAAAACGAAGATCAAAATCTAGCTCCAATAGATGCAATTCATTGTTCATAAAGAACACAATGAGATCGTATGTATTGTCCGCACAGCTTGGGACTAACAGCTATTTTTTGTGGAATCGTCAACATTTGTTAGATATTCGGCTGTTATTAGTTTGACAGATTTACGTAATATTGGATAAAATTAGACTCGCCCACCACCATAACACACACAAAAACGACGAGCTCCATAATCAGGTTTGAATTGATGTGGACGTCGATTGTAATGGTTATAATATGCATGAAGTCTTCAGCCCAACAAAACTTGTTGTCGATGCTTTTGTTCTCAATCTTGTCAAATCTAAGCTAATTTTTCATGAAATTCGAAATAGCCTAACTAATTCATAAGCACATTGTTACAAATGAGTCAGTCAATGTTTGATCACGAGCGTGAGCGAGCGCGCGCGTGTCTATTTTTCATCATATTTTACGGCATCCACCGTGCACAAGAAAAATGTGTGTTGAATTTGTTTTTATTTTATTTTAATTTAATAGAAATTAGTAAAACTAGATGCACATCATAAATTGATTTGATGAGCAAACAAAATGTATGATTTCAAGAGGTGGAGCAGACACAAAGAGAGAGAGACTCGTGAATGCGTATTGCATCGTGCTCTCGAAAAATGTATACAGAAATATGAAAATATTTGTCATAAATATGTCTTAATGAGTTGCCACCAGAATGGAATGTACGGCGTGCTCGAAATGAGTGAATGGGAGCTAGAAGGTCTAGCTGCATGTATGCAAATGAAATGGGTTTTGATAAAAGGCGAGCCAAACGGGTGACTTAAAAATGACAAAATAACATTCGATGTCAAAGCAGCGAGCGACATAATTGAAATGAAATGAATTATGATCACGCGCACGGATCCCATTTCAATGCATATACTTAGTTGCCGTTGGCTCGGCGATTTGCTTTGATTTCCATAAATTCATTACGCGCGCCGTTCAACATCAATTTGTACGAAAATTGGGAAAAATGAACAAGATGGGAGACGAATTACTTGCAGGCAACCATCGAGGGTTGTTTTTGCCACTGCAATGGCCATGTAGTTTTATATGCATTTCAATAGAGCACCGGCTGAGATAATAATTTAAATTGCGTCAACATCGCGACAGAAATTTGCAAAGGGAAACCAACTGATGTGTGTATGAAACTCCTGAATAGAAACTCATCGAGTATATAGCTCTCTGGTTGAACACAAAATCGTCATTACATCTAAGTGTTTTTTTATCTATTTGGCAAATCAACTGGATAATGTTGTTTGCATAGATGAGAGCTGTGTTTAGACCTCAAAGTCTCAATATTCAATGATTTCGTCGCTTTGAATCACTTTCTTTAGAATTACATGTTCGAGCGATGAAACAAGAACTTACCGCACAGCCAATATCGTTTCACTTGCTTTCATCTCTCAAACAACAGCACACCGAAGATGAAGCGAAAAAAATTAATAACCGAAATAACATAATCCCTTAATTTTAACTATTTTGTAGGGAAATTCCCCTATTTGCTGTACATGCCACCAGTCTCTCGCAACAACAAATCCACGAAAAAATAATTTTCTATTCGCCATCACCATCACCATCGTCATCGCCATCCGATGCGATGCGGTGTGATGCGATACGATACGATTGAATTGCAAAAACATGTAAATTGTTGAACGCAAAAACGATATGCTCGGGTATCAAGTCTCTGCTCATGACTTTTAAATAAGTTTCATAATTCAAAGCCGTGCGTCGAACGACGAAGAAGTAAAAAAAGACACAAAACGAACGAACAGAGGAAAAGGCACAACAGCAGCAGTACAGCACGCCGATGTGTTACATACCAAACATTCTTGACATCCCTCGAAAATGTATGCAATGTAATCGTGGTGTGGAGATAATGCGAATGTAAATGTGAAACACTCATTCACTTTTATATTGTAATTTATAATTATTAATGTGATCTACTTGATGGTGATACGGCTCCCTATTTTATCATAAATTTATGTGCGATAAGCGAGCAATTGTATGTTCTTTATGTTATGTTCGATACAAGAGCAGGAAAGCACCGGTGTGATGTGCGTTTGGAAAATGCGTGTATAGTGCAATATGCACGTCAGTCGTTGACGTGATGGATGGGCGATGTGCGGTGTGCGCTCTACAAAGAGATGTACAATGTACACACGCAAGACAAATTCACAGCAGTAGCAGCAGCAGCACAACCATCGTGCACCTTTTTATCATGCCATTTTTCCTCGTTTTCGTTTCGCCTTTCTTCTGTCAAATTTCATGTTAAACAACATTCTTTCGAAATATTCGCACCCTCTTCAAACATTTACACTCCATCACATTTGGCAAAAAATGGTGGCGAGTGAAGAAAAAATAAAAGAGAAAACATACACCGAACGAACGAATGAACGAGAAGTGAAAACGTGCATCATTCCATTACAATTTCCCCTTGAAAGCATCAACGAGATGCCATCAATACCATACCAAAGCAGCCGCATAGTTATCACCTATTTTTACACATAAATAAAACGAATCGGAGAAATTTCATATATACTCTCTCTCTCTCTCATGAAATTGACAGCTAAGTTAGAATGCATTGATTTATTTCAACATAATGAAAAACTCACATGCCGAAAGAGAGAGAGAGAGAGAGAGGGAGAGAGAGATCGAAGGAGAGAGGGAAAGCAAGAGAAAATGCAATCAACCAAGTAATCTGAAATTCCGAAAATTTTAACCTTAATCTAGTGATATTGAGTGTTTTCCCTCGTTCGGATCCAACGAATCAAATCCCAATTCGATGCTCTGTCATTTTTGACAACTGAAATACATTCCCAAAACGGTGTATCTCAAAACCTCAAATTATCCATTGTTTCAAGACCTTGGTAAAAGTGTGTGTTTGTTGATTCTATCCGAACATGCAGTGCTGAAATTCAAATCATTTTGCTTCTTGGGAAAAAATGACACCTTCATCGAAAATTCAAATAATAATTCAATAATTCGTTGACTGATTATTATGTACCTCAAATGATCTGCGCAAAAGAGCTTTGAAAAGTCAAGTGCTTCGTAGTAAAATATTTGGCACAATTTATTATAGGGAGCAGTTGAAATCGACCAACAACTCACCCCAATCGCCATTTTTGTTGGTTTGATTTGCGGGCGATCGATTTATTGAGTGCTGCTTTCTTCCCTCTTCCATGGATGTATGGATGTATGGATTAGAAAGGGGACCTCATATATACATGAAATCGTCGCGTAGGTCGAGGACCTTTTGTTGCGAGCAACCCGTAATAAATAGTTGAGTTCCGGCTGTGTATCCAATTTTAGTTTGCGACAGTTGCTCAAATGAGATCCGGTGCCATCTAGGCACCGTTCTCATTAAGTTGTCAAAGAGAGTTGAAGGGACGCGTTTTTAGCTCCTACTGAGGGGGAATCTGTGCGTTTTTTTGACGAATTCGTAGATCTTGCCAATTGGGGCTGACATGCCTTCGCCAGGTGTTAGCAAATTTAGACCAAATACATGCAGTCTAATATTGCTGACCGCGGGACAGTTGCAAAGAAAATGTATAGCAGTTTCCTCGCCTCCACTGCAGTAATTGCAGTCTGGATCGTCTCTAAATCCCTAGGGGCTTCTGACTCTTTCTAAAAATTTGCAAAGAATAGCACAATATGCCCTGTACTCGCCTATAAAGTGGCGCACTTGACCCTTTTCTATATAAAATATAATGGAGACACTCACGACCGGACTCGTAAACACTTGCGAGTGTGTATTGCTTTACTGATTTTGACATAATGCAACGTTAATTATTTTAAACGATGTCACAGTCACAGATTTCGCTTCCAATCGAAAAGCAAAATTTATTGAAAAAAAAAAAAAAAAATTGCCGAAAGATACAATAATATTTATGCGTTATTTTAATTTTTAAAGTCTGCACTAACTAATATTAATTACCATGTGAAATAATTTTTCTAAACAACAAACGTTTTGAATGATTTCCCAAACTATAAATTTAGCTGTCATATTCATTCTGTTTGTTACACTTGCGCACTCGTAGTATGTGCTCGCACTAGCAATTACTATATGAAAAACTCGCAAAGACAAGCGCAACTTGCGTTTTTTGTATGAAAGACTCGGCGCACTAGCGTGTACTCGCAATTTTTATATGAAAAACACGAAGGGACTTGCCAGAATTGCAGCACTCGTGAAAGTCAAAAGCCCCTAGCTAAATCCTATGCGTCTTAGATAAGAGTTGAGCCTTATATGGCCTGTAATGATTCCGACCGTGTAGCTTAGCCTGAGTTTTTCGAGACTTAGCAGATATTTTGCTAGTTTCTCATTCGGCGCCGTGACAAACAGTTTCGAGTGAGAGCAAGTGTCACTGCTACGCCAGCGATGATATATTCGCTCTTGCAGCCAGCTATTGCAGGCGGCTCTGCATCTTTTTTCGTTAACTGGGAGAAAAGGTTCAGGGCCTTCCGTACTCAGAGTAGTTCCTAATTTTGCTAGTACATCGGCTCTTACATTTCCCCGTATCTGGGAATGTGCAGGGGTCCATATTAGAGTGACTTCTCTTGTATTGGCGATGCTATTCAGAAGGAGAGCGCATTCATGTGCCAACTTGGATTCAAATTTATAGTTGTTGATTGCTTTAAGAGTGCTCATACTGTCGCTAAAAATTTCAATCGGGGGTAAGCTTTCGCTCTTAGCTATCTCTAGACAGCAGATGAGTATAGCGGCAAGTTCAGCTTGTGATATGTCGACTGATTTGCCGAGGTGGCCAAACAGCTCTGTGTCTGACGTGACGTTATAAATGCCATATCCAGACCCGTCATCACCAACTGATGCATCGGTGAACCATGCTTCGGTATCCGCATTCAATGCGTTCCAGAAGCCATTTCCAGTCGATCTATCCGGTATGACTACCTGATAGTCTTTATGGAAAATGTTCCTTGGAACACACCTGTCCGTAGGCGCTTATAAGATTGAGTCGTATTCAAACAATTCATCCGTAATTGATGAGTGTTCGTACGGCTCAAAAAACCTTCCACTGAATGTGGTTTCCAAGCGAAATGCAGTCATTCTAGCTTCCGCTTGAATGAAGGATTCCAGGGGTGGTAGGTGCAGTACCGTCTCCAACGCTAGAGTCGGAGAGCTCCTGGCTGCACCGGTTATTGCTAAGCACACCACCCGTTGCAAGTGGTTAAGGATCTTACGAGCTTGGGCTGAGGTTGTTCCTCTCCACCATAAAAACGCACCGTATGATAACATAGGGCGAACTATTGCTGTATGAAGCCATATCAGGTTCTGTGGACTGAGTCCTCAATTCCTGCCAATCGCTCTCCTACAGCACCAGAACACTCTCAGACATTTGTTAATACGAGTTTCGAGGTGTGTGTTACCGTTACCAAGGTATTTAACGGCCTCAATCCGTTGAACTTCAGTTCCGAATAGTTTCGGCGCTCTGAAATCTGTGATTTGATGCTTGTTGGTGAATACTACGAGCTCTGTTTTGCTCGAGCCCTCTTCCATAATATTCACAACTATCGATGAAATCTAATGCCAAATCAACGAGTGTGAGTAGGCACAAATCGCAGCCCAAATTCATACATTACAGAATCCGATCAACAACTCAAACTCATAATGCTCCACTTCAATCCATAAATTCATTAAGTCAAATTCCGTTTCGTCGAGTAATTTAAGATGTTTTCGCTGCTTATGGAAACAAAACAAAAATCCAAGATACACACTCTCACTCGCTCGCTCATTTTCACATGGAATGATGAAATATCCGTTTGCTTTTCTGACGCGACTCCAAATTAACATAATGGATGTTGAAATCCGATTAACATATGTTTCGATGGTTGCAAATGGCAATCAGAACAAGCGACAAAAACAACAACAACAACAGCAGCAACAATGTGGGAATGGAATGAAATGAAAATGGAAATGAAAATGCAACATCTCACTCATATGAAAAGGACAAGAGTGAGGGAGAGTGTGGTGCCATTCAAGGCGCTTCATTCACATGAAGAGAATATGTGTGAGTGTGTAAATGTGGCTTGGAATACACATTGGATCGAGTGGAATGTAATGGTTGGCCCGAATGACAAAAGAGTAATGAAAGGTTAGCACACAAAATGTAATGCGAACATCGTCTATCAAATCAACATCCATTAGCAGCGCCTTACGCACACAAATAATCACACTGAAGTACAGACGCAAGCGAGCATTCACACACATATCGTTTCTAATGGGCTCCATCGATAACGTTCAACAGCGAAGGTAATTCTTCAAAAAAAGGGGAACGCATTTAATTTAGCTGTGTGGTGAAACCAAAGCGTTTTTGATGAATTTGGCCTCGTCGATTTTCCTTCACACACTTACTTGTGTTCCAAAAGTGCCTTTTTTTTTAAATTCTCTTTAACCCCGAATGTGCTTCACATTTTTAATGAGATTTCATTGTGTGATAAAAGAGAGTCACGAAACTATCAGTTAATGCGCGATCCTAGCGTATCAAATCGACAAATGGATGCGAGTTGTGTGATCATTTGGTGACAAATAGTTTATTTCAGGTGCGTCTAATGGCTACTCAATAGCCTGTTCCGGGAAAAATTCACTTCTCACCCATCAGCAGATTAAAGTTGCTGACAGTTTCCACCAAAACCGTATAAACACAATCAAACTTTCGTAAAAAGAAGTCGTGAGAAATAAATCTCAACCATGAAATTCGTCTGGAATGTCATTTATGGTTTTGTCTTCATTGATGTGGCTGTTAACCGCGCTGAGGATGCTCGGGAAAACACTTAAAATATTAGCCGCCGATTTATAAAAAATGTTCATATTCTCACACGTCATCATTTTCAAAGGGTTTTCGAGTATACACATTATGCATGCCCCTAGATATAGATCAGAAGGTCGAAAGAGAGAGAGAGAGACACACAGAGAGAAAGCCAACATCGATAGGAAGGCGAAGCTTTGTTCAGAATAGCAAGCAAATTTATACAATTTTCTTACATAAATCTTGGTATTTGTGACATTATATTTAACCCACAGTAACACACACACACACACAGAGAGAGAGAGAGAGAGAGAGACAGGCTTTCGTGTAGCAAGTATTTTTAATGACATTGACGCCTTTAATTGTATCTTGTCATCGTCAGTGGTGCTACATAACTGGTTCTCCAACTGAAATAAGCACATTCTTCCATGCCCATACCTATACTTTCTTTTTTGCTCAGTCGCTTGCTCGGTCTTCCTTTTTAAATTGAATTGCGGCTTTAATTGCGACCTAGACAGAGCAAATAACAACGACACGTAACAGCACTTTGCAAAGAATAATATTTTGGTTTACATCGTGGCAAACGTTGTGTTTTCCTACTTTTTGTTGTGCGTTTCAACGCGGATCAGGTGAGTGACTTCGCTCACCAGAAGTAACAATTATTGAATGCACCTCATTTTTGAGCATCATTGGTTCTTGCATTTATTATTTCACACTTTCTAGCTCTTGTTCTTTCTCTCTCTCTCTCCCTTTCTCTATCTCGTTCCAAATACGATTGCATGCATTCTATGCACCATCTAAATTCCAATGCATTGCTGAACGCACAAAAACATGCTGATAATTTACATTTTCAATTCCATCTTACTGCATGCGAGATGGTTATTCTTTTTTTTAATGTGATAGTGAATCACGCCGAACAATTTCTATTTGATATTTGTGTGCAGTCTTTCTATCTCAATCCCTTTGCGAATAAGACGAAAACATTCCATTTACCAGGCGAATGAATAAAATCAAATTGTTGCGTAGGTAAAACTGAGTGACTCGAACTTGATTTCAATGCTTCATATCGCATATTTATATTAATGTTCCTCGACATGTGATTCTCTTAAGTGAATTTCAATTTCACGATACAAACCAAGGGGACCGTGCTATTTGAGACATTTTAATCATATCTATTCTCCAGCGCCATCTATTGGGCAGTAGTATTGATGTGATATTTCAATCGATTCAATGACTCATTTGTTTTTATTATTTAAAATAAGATGGCGCGGTCAATTGGCATACTTTCGAATAGCTCTCCAATCCCATACAAGCACGGTCCGCTTGATACAAACCACACAAATCAATGGAGTTAACTGCTAGGTCGACTGGCTCGGCATTTCAGCTTCATCCGTCCGTGCATCACGTGTACAATTTGTGAATTTTCCGGAAAATATGTCCAAAATGAATCTACCAAAATGATATGAGACAAAATATCATATACATTTTGTTTGATCTCATGATTCGATTCGAGCAAATAAAATTTTGAGATGATGGCCTCCTCAATCACCTGAGCATATCTCGGAATATTTCATTGTCTTCACTTCATAAAATCAACTTCATTTTACGATTAATCTCGTCCGCTATAATTTGTGGAGTTAATTTTCTTGGCAGAGAAATACGGAATTTGCACACTCAAAATCCGATTGCAACTAATGATTGCACCATTTCATGAATTATTCGTAGAATGTGGACAGTGTGCCTAGGTCGGTTTGTCTATTACTACTTGCGTTGGTTGCCAGCGAATTTCGAATGAACATAAACCATGCAGTGGCCTGAATGCAGACACTCTGCATGAAATTCCGAGTGCAAGCCGATCTAATAACGATGTTTGCTGCCAAATTTTGAATGACCTTTTTTCCTCTGTTGCATGCATCGCACGCATTTTGTCGTACCAAACACTATGGAATGCCGTGTGGAATCGAATAATGCTCGGGCACATTCGCAGAGGCAGCAATAGACATGCAAAAAGCTAAACAACACATCTGACCGGAGATCTAAATCAAAATGAATAGCAATCGAAATATAAGCAACAACAACAACAACCACCAAATACCATGTCCGTAACAAAAGATTCGAAAAGTAAAAATATGTGTGCATTCGCCTAGAATAGAGAAAGAAGTATGTAACGCCATTGTGTACAGATAAAGTGCTCTTCACTTTTGAACCGGTTTATTTTGAAGTATTTCTCACATTTGCTTTGCTTTTCATCAATTCTCAAACATTTCATTTCTTATAAATGCTCACATCTGTCTCTATCTCTTTTGCTCTTTCTTGGTAAACAATTCGTTTTTGCTCGAATCAATGACTTTTTATTCGAATAACAACTACAGCAAAAACAGAGAAAAGCATTGTCGGAAAAATAAACAAATAAATTATTAATTTCATTAAAAATTACAGCAGTTATTTTTCAAAGTACCAGTTTGTTTGTTTTCTTTTTTTTTTGGTTTAATAAGCTACACCCAGACAAATCTAATCTTTTTTGATTTGAGTATCATGCTGAATTGTGCAACGGAACGCACGAGAGCACAAAGATTGAATGTTGACCGAATCAGACTAGCGCGTGATGGTTGGTTGAGTGCTCAGTGTGACCATTCACATGCACATTAAAAGCATCGATTCGATTTTATTTTGATCAAAATTCATGACAAACGGTTATTAGTTCCTTCTTCTATTTTTATCTTGTGCCACCATTTGCGTCTAGGACCAGATTGCGCGCGATTCCTTTGAAAAAATCGAACGGCCGCCAACAACAATCCGACTTGAATTGCCATTTTATGATCACTGAACGCATTTACATCAGAACAACACTCGTATTTTCATCATTGCCTTTCTCCATTCTTTCCTCCCTGTTCAAGCATTTGACTGAATTCGTAGAGATTTATTAATGATATACACTCATATATCATTGGGATGTTCAGTGCTAATAGCAAATATATTTTCGGAAAACCTCAAAAACAACAACAACAACAATAATGACCGAGAAAAAAATTCATACATAATTTTCTCATGCTGCACAAAACAGCTTCTCCTCATTTCACGAAAATCACACCGAAGCAAAGAGTGAAATGTTCGAAATCGAATGACCATAAAAAGCGGTGGGACACTTGTTTCACTTGAATGCATCTTCAGCAACAATTCATTCCATCGCATTTATGACAAGCGGTTGCATTGTTCATTTCGTTCGCATTCTAATGATGTGCCATTTATTTTCGAGACTCATAAACGTTCACTCCTTCCATGAAATGTAAACATTCATTTCCAAGTTGTTTAACGTTGTTTCGAACGTTAAGAATCCATGGATAATTAATTACCGTACATTAACTTATTTGGTTTATCTCAAATGAATCTCTGTGACTATAATTGACGAGAAGAGATAGTTTGAGACGGACGAGGAAGAGGAAGAGTTAGTTAAAGATTTGAAATGAACGGCACGGAGCGCGAAGTCAGAAGAAGCCAATTTCGTTGCACCGTTACGTCACATTTATTGCACGTTCTAACCCGTTACTTCGTCTCAAATCGCTTGTATAGGCCATAAATTATTCAACGACGAGCAGTTAATATGAATTGCATCTGAACATGCTTTATGCTCTTAATTGCAATTACCGAAGAGTGTGCGCGCTTCGTATATTTTGTTTCCGTGAGTGTGGCTGACAGCAGCGGATTGCACTGAATCGTTGTAATCTCGTGTGCGCATCAAATAAGCATTACTATTAATTTTGCCAGTTTATAAGCAACATGTTAAGGTTTTTTGCCAATATTAAAACGGCAAAATCATATACAAAACAAACAATGTGCCCAAAGAAATTATGGCATGTGATTATTCGTCTTTGACCTGGCTGCGATTGTAAATCGCTCGGTTTTTGATCAATTTGAAATTGTTTCGTCTCGATCACAAGAGCATGCACCGTTCATTCAGCATTATCGGAGCAACATTGACGGCTTTTCGAAACGAGGCCTATTCCCGATGCTCAGATTCAATCATCATAATTCAAATATTGAATATTGCATGTTGCACGATGCACGTAAATGCCAAAATATAATGTGTTTTACTATTTCTATTCCAATTATCAATTATCTCAACTCAATTTCTAACTCATGAGTTTGTTCATTATGATCATCAATTTAGTAGTTATTGTGAAGTTTTTCTCGAATTCAACTGAAAAACACGCCTTCTCTCTCGCTCCCTCTCTCTCTCTCTCTCTCTCTCTCTCTGGCAATGCCTGTCACCACTTTCGAAGAGTCCATTAAATGACCATTCAATCGCATTCCAAATGCTTTCAGAGATTTCTTCACAATCTTCGTTAATTATTCCGTATTTAGTGGATAGTTAAATCGGCTTGCGGCTTCTTGCGAAACTCTGCCGCAAAAAATGTAATCAAAACAAATGCATTTCGGATTGCTTGAGATCTTTCGGAGGCATTTGAAAATTGATTGATATATAATTGGAAGCAAGTCACATTAAACTCACAATGGCAAACACTCAAACAGATTAGAAATTATGTTATTTGGTGACCACTCATGGATCATCCACACACAACAGTGAAAATTAACTGCATTTTTTTTTTTAATTTCATTATTTCACTGTAAAACAAGTAAACAAACGTTGACGGTAATTCGATTTTCAATAAATTACACCAGATTTAATAAAATTTCATGTGAAAAAATGGGAAAAATGCTATAATTACTTCATTGAATGATAGAGTCGAAGCGCGTTATTTAAATAGTTTTCATTAAATATGTTGGAACTCAAATGTGCCTTGTAAAGTAATGAGTTCATTTAATGAGTTTCTGATCTTTTCCAACCTTTATTTCATTCCAAAAAATGTGCGCAATTGCCGAAATTTGAGATTTTATCTCATTTATCCTCACTTATTCTGTTTCATTTCAACTTCATTTTCATTATCATTATCTTCTTCTACTTTTCTCTGTACTTACATCATTATTTTCCTTTTTACCAATGCTTTCTAATCAATTCAATTTGATTATGCTCCCGTGCCGATTGGGCGGGCCTACCGACCAAACTGAGCAAAAATATGTGTTACATAGGTACAGATGTTAAAAGTCAAATTGACTCAGTCAGTCAGCCCCGAAAAAAATGTGGAATCTCTTTTAATTGTAGGCTCATTTATATTCCAAAAATACGTTCGCGTTTCATATTTGACGCGCTATGCTCTGTGCTCTTGTCGTGAATTGCAGCGAACATATGCGAAGAAATGTATTTAGAATGCTTTATAAATGTAATATTTAATGTGATGTATTACAGACATTCATTCTCTTTAAACTCTTTTTGTGCGCCAATTTTATGTCGTGTTTTCTTTTTTTCGCTTTTTAGTGTGCGCGGACCGTATTGTTGGTTTGTCACGAGGAAAAAGAAAAGGATTCAAGTAACAAGTAAGTTTTTTTTACTGTGTATCTTTTATGTGTGCTCAAGGGTTGAATGCCTGATTAAGATGCAAATGAAAAATTGTTGGATCTTTTTTTTTTCAAAATGTTTTTTGTCTCCTTAAAATACCTCAAATGTACAGACGCACGCTAACAGTTTAAATTGAGGAGTAGCGCGTGTCTCGTTTGCGTTTGTATGGTATTCTCATGAGATAGAGACGCGGGTGTTATCATTGCAATTCTTTTTAAAAAATTGATAATAGATAGTGACGGTCGAAATGGGTATGTCTGAACATACGCATAGACCCACGCTAGCAGTTGAAATTGAAGAGTAGGTAAATAAATTGTGACTTAACTATTTGCGAAAGTGTATCTTGCCAAATGACGACAGAGACGTTTCCATTTCATGTCAGAAATAGAGAAAACAATTAAACTTTCGGTGATGTGTGAGTCAATTTCTCGCCAAAAGCGATAATTCTAATTTGCGTTTCGTATTTGAAGATATGATTTCATCAACTAGATACAAATTCAAGCTCATGAGATATAGACAGCAGTCGCTGATGATGTTCTTCATTTCCATCTTGTGCATTTGCACTAGATTCACTCATGTCGAACGAGTCGCGAATGACGCGAAAAAAAAAGATCCGAGACCAGATTTTATGGTTTGTCTTTTATGATGTCTATTGTTGGTGATGCATTTTACGTGATGATCCTTGCAAATAATAATAAACTTGTCAAAAAACATCATGTACACACATCGCATTTCAGTAGAGTGTTTGCAGATTTGAACGGGAGTCGGTCGCGTAATCGCTTGTTTGCGAGTCGTAAAGTGTCATTTAATTGTGGGCAATTGTTTTTTCTTTCATTTACGATTGTGAGCATCGAAAGAGGGAGAGAGAGAGAGAAAGAGCAAAGCCATTCGCATGTTGACAAATAACAAATGGAGCACTACTCGTACGTATGAGATCAAACGTTGATGCCGTGGCACATGCGAAAAAAGTCAGATTCATGTGAATGAACTGACAAATGCGGGCATAGACAAGTCTCTATATCTCTCTCCGCACATTGAGGCGCACATAAAAACAGCGCTCCCGTGCCACACGAATTTCTCGCATTCGAACTGCAATTGTAGACATTTTGAATGTAAGCAGCCGAAAAAAAAATCGGCGAGAGCAAACGGGTAAAAATGTGGCAGCACAAGCCATGACTAAACGAAGTCGCGCAAATTGTAAGCACGTTGCATTTTTTCTTTAAATACACCAAAAGCGGTTTACAATGTGTGTGATACGGGTTTTGTTGAATATTCAGTTCATTTGTTTTGGTTGGTTACAAAACGTAACGTGTAATTTGAGCGTGTGTGCGCTCTTTTTTTGTGCTTCACTTGTCACTGAGGATAATCGAAGAAGTCTAGACACTGCAGAACGGTTTTCTACCTTTTTGACGTAGTTTATAAACTACCGCACACACACAAAATGACTCGAGCATAAGGCAAATGAGTGCGAAAAATGTGGCCAAATTACAGTGAGAAAAAAGAGCATAACAACAACAACAACAACAGCAACAAAACGCATATAATTAGAGAGTAAATATTTTGAAATTACGCATTTGGATAAATGTAACCATTTATTTAATTGAATTGGGAAAAGCCGGTTATCGAGCACTCTCTCTCTCTCTCTCTCTCTCTCTCTCTCTTTCTCTGCTGCTGCAACGTCGTTTTGGATTGTCCTTGCTCTCAATTCACCGAAGAAAATAATTGCACGCAATACATTAAATCGTTATCAAAGTGAAGCGACCGAAACGAAAGCTGTAGCTATCGCCAAAATGCTTTGGGTTCGTTCAATAAATTCAATTACTGCGTTACGCACGCACACAAAGGGTAACCGTTTCGTTCAGCTGAATGAAATATGAAGTGAATATTTTCGAAGTCCAACAAATTAAATGAGAATTTGAATAAATTATTCGTTTGAAGCTCTCGCACCATTCCACTTTCAATCGTTGCACTGTCGTATCCCTACTCTTTCTGTCCGCTCGCTCCGACCCCCATCCATCGATTAACCGTGTCCCATTCCAGCCAAATGAAAAATGCCCGCAATTTTCTCGATACTTTGTTCCAATGGTACGCAAAAACATTAAATGCATTCCGGCTTCTTGTTAGACAATTCAAACAATGAATTGAACAAATTCGAATGGATCCGGTATACATGGGCAAAAATTCTCTCGACCATCTACACCTCGCTAGCTTAGAATATATCGATGCGAAATATGGCCGACTCGAGTCGACAACCATTTACCGGTATGCATAATGTTTTTCAGCATAACGATTCCAATTATGCCAGACTATAAAATTATTTCGGAAGAATCGTTTCACGACTTGTTTATTGTTATTCGGTATTGCGTGTGTACCATGGGTTTTTCATTTTCCAAATTCAACCATTGAATAAGTCATGGCATTCATAGCATTCGGCGGGAACTTCTTTAATGAATTGAGAGATAGAGAGAAGAGAGAACTGCAAGTGCTAAGCAAAGTGCCGAATCAGGCATTTAATGAAATCATTTTTAAATTTTTCCGTAGAATATCGCAAAAAAATCACACCCGAAATCCCATTGAAACTATTGGAATGTGCCGAAACCGTATGCCAAGCAAATTTGAAACGCTGTTTCCATGTACGTCACATTGACTTATTGATCGTGCGAGCAACACATTAAATATGCAACTTTATTAATGGGGAAATTTCATCGATTCCAAACAAGCGACCAATTTGCGCGCATTTATCTGACACCAATTTAGTGACCAAAATCACGCTGCCGCTTTCAACGCAAACACTGTAGAGTTAAAACTCTGTGCACTTGATAGGCTCCACAACGCATTTTATCAATGTTTCGAATCGAAAAAGATATGACGAAGAAACGTGCATGAGCAAACAGCACATCAAATTTTATGTTTATATAAATAACCGATTAAAGCTTCGAGAAGATTAAACAAACCTCATTATTTGATTAACTCGGGTAATTCAGGCAAAGTTGATGGGGGAACGGGCGATAACTAATTTGATATTATGTTATGGTCGCTATTGGCTACGCGAGAAGAAACAGAGAGCCATTAGCATAGACAACTTTTAACTAAACTAAACAAAAACAACGAACCATCAGGAACATCGGCGTGCGTCCAATACAAATTTCGATGCTTCCGCGTTCCCGCTCAGAGTTTATGAGAGGACTGTCGGGTGACGGAGTGAATGATCGAATGATGAATGAAGGCACGAAGAATGGGAGCACAAGGAAGTTCCTTAATTAAAGAAATTCGATGAGAACGCGAGAGGAAAAAAAATAAATTCTTCCAAGTCGAAGAAAGTAAGAAGACGTTGAAAATGATTATCTCTTTGATTTTAGCAATTCTGTTTGATGTTTTTGTTTTATTATACGATGCGCTTCAAAGACAAAAGCGCGCGCCCTCGCGACAGCTCACTCATTGGCAAACATGGGCTCATAAATACATTCATCAAATAAGATAAAGTTTGCAGGAATAGCATTCAGAGAATGGCTGACGTCTTGGATTTACTGTTTGATGCCGACAAACCCATAAAGTATTTAAAAACTAAAATTACATTAATACACATTTTTGATGTTACTTTTGACGTTCCATCGATAGCTCTCTGTATCGAGCAATCTTACATCGCTGCTTTTTTCACGCTACGCCTCTCTGTCATTCACTCACTCACTTGTTCGCTTTCATTGCAATAGCATCAGCAACGACGAAAATAGGAATTTGATTTCTAAATTAATTGTTTCTAACGGCATTTTTCCATTATTTATTAAATACATTATATTGTGTGTCAAGCCAAATCGATAGATCAGAGCGACTGCCTCCTGTTTTTCCGCCGACATCTTTAAATAGTCACCCTGAACCATTCAAGCCATCGTATTCTTTCTTTCTCTCTCTCACAAAATGTAAATTGACAAGGACCAAAGTTGAATATATTAAGCATAATAAAACTCCGTTTTTTGTACGGTATTCGGTTCTCTTTGCTCTTTGGTCTCTCGCGCGCTCATCGCTCTTCCTTATGTTGAGCAAAACAGCATTGAAGTCCATTAAATTATAATTTTTTGTTGTTGTCTTTGTTATTGTTATTGTAGCTACGCGCGGACGGAGCGCTATCAAAACAAAGAACGCTCTAGTTTCGATCGAGGTGCTTTTTATTTGTTTTGGAAGCGAGAGTGAGAGAGTCATTCTGTTTGGATGCTCTTTCATCATGCTTGAATTTGACTTACGTGCGCTCACATTTAATAGAATTCAACTGAAACAAACGAAGCAGCCATATTGAGCGAGTAAAGGGAGTTCTTTTATAACACCACCCCTCCTCCCCCACACGAAAAAAGAGCAGCAGCAACAACAACTAGATTGTTATGGTGTACGTGTTGCGGTAGCATTTTATGTAAATTTTTACGAGCGAATGGAAAAAACGCCACCAGATCAAAATGCGAGGACAAGATAGCAGTTGTGGAAAAATGTACTGTTAAAAATACATTTACGGATCATTGACTCATTTCCGATTATTGTTTATTCATTACATTCAGTCAGATATTTTGAGCGCGCGTAAAATAAGAAATAAATTCATTTGTTATTGTTTATGTTGCCTTCGAATAACCTGCATTTTTGATGAAATTTTGTTTTGGTCGCTTGACTATTTGCTCGTTGGCTCGTTGCATGTTGAATGTGTGTTATTGGCCTGAGATGGAAAAGTTCGGATCAGAGGTGGAAGGCAATGCATCTCTTTTTATCTCATTCAGACAAATCAATTATTTTGCACACAAATCGAAAGAAACAAACGAGAATCTATTTTAAAAATGATGCATTTGTAAGTGTGTATGTGTGTGTATATGTTTATCAGTTGAGACAGGTGATACTGAAGCGACTGAATTCACAACTCAATTTAAACGTCAATCCGGAATCCCATACTCACCAGATATTATACATACTGATCAATGTTCAATCCAATCGCGAACTAGAAAAATATACGAGCAAGAAATGAGTTAAAAAGATGTCAACCGAATAAATATCGACTAGTGACTGGTAGTGAGAAGTTCTACGCCGAATGAATGAAAAAGACGCAGCAACATCACACCGATTCAAAAATAGAGAGACAGAGAAAGAGTTCATACACTCACTGCCTCAATATCGATTTGGATTGACGGGTGCTGGCTGGTGTCGACATTGCGCTTAGTTCAATCATGTCGATGTGACAAATGCAAAATTGATAAGAATATTCGATAAAATTGTTCCATTGAGTTAAATGTTTAATGGAATTTCTCTTTTCATTGGGAGACGCGTGCTTCATATACTCAAGCTGCTGCAATTCAAATCAATGTGGAAATGAGCGATTTGAGAGAGATTCGAACGGAGAGCGGAGGTGACAGAAAAGTCATTCATCTTCGGTGCCAAACCGATTGCACTATTCGATTCAAATCATTCCTTTTCCACTACCCCTAACAGGATGACATTATAGAAGAACGATAAGTATCTATGTCTTAACCATCCAAACAGTTTCCGAAAGCATATGATTTATCGAACTCGATCAAGCTAATTTTGTCCGGCACCTTTTTCTACGACACTGCCTGCGGTTATTGGCTGATTGGCTACTTCTTTATAGCGGCTTTTCCACGCATCATACGCATCATTTTTCATTTGGCCTCAAAAAAAAAAAGATGTATGAAAAGATGAACAATAATTTCGGTGGTGTGAAAGTGAGTGAGTATATTTTTTCCTGGGCCGTTCGCATTCGTTCTATTCTTCACTCGCACATTTTTCGTTTTATTTCGAACATTAATATATAATAACTCTCTGGCGTTTGTCATTCCCACTCGCATTTGAATTTCACATGGAAATTCACTCTAAGCTGCGATTTGAATCACAGAAACAAACAAATACAAGCCATTCAATGCCTCTTCATTGTTAGTCCCTCACTTCATGTTTTCTGTTGCTTTTGTTCTGGCGTTTTTTGGTCGTTCTTGGATATTATTATATGTTTGCATGGATGCCGTTCAATCGCCTGCTCCAGTGCTATTTGTCGTCCTCGTCGGCACAGTCGTCATTTTTTCCCTGTTTTCTGGAATATTCGACGATTTTTTCATATATCAAGAGACGAAAATAAAAATTTATATACATTTCTACCACCTTTTTCCTTAGCGCGCGTACACACAAAACATGTATGTGCTCTCGATTCGCAAGTGGTACTCTTCTCATGTTGCTAGATTTATCTCGAGAAGCTGCCGATGCTACTGAGTGTGTGTTTTTTTCTCATTATAGTCTTTCGGAAGCGCATTTTCACCTGAGCGAACAAACACAAAGAGAGAGAAAGAAAGGCCGCCGTTGATGATATGCAGAAGAAAGCATGGAAAAATACATATAATAAAAAATAAACAAAAAAACCGTGGTAAAAATATAAAGGAAATATAAGCGTACAATAGCACATTTACTAATGGGTAAATGTAAGTTGATGGTTGTTTTTCTTTTGTATCGGAGTGCGGCCAAAACTCGGTTTCTCATCCGTCGCCCACAAAACTGTTACAAGTTACAACGAACGCAAACGATTCGCAGAGAAACAAAGAGAAATAATAAAATAAATAAGTATTAATGAAAATGTGTGCTTACCAACGGAATAGAAAACGGAAAGAATTCCATCTAACCTCAATGCAAGATGGTTACGGTGAAATTGTTACGAGGCGCGCGCTATTAAACACCCCGAAAAACACAACTTGCTTCGAACATCGAATATGTTTGTACGCTGTTAAAGAAAAACGAGTGGAAGAGAGAAGCAGCGATGAAAATAAAAAATTATCGAATTACGTGCCGTTTTTGAGAATCCTTTTTCATTCTCCATAAAATTGTGTAGAGAAAACTAGTCGTTCAGAGGCGGCCGAAATACCACCACCACTGCCACCGCCACTTTTCGTGTTCAAAATATTTGTTTTCTACCGTATCGAAAGTGCTCTCGCCCAAAGTTTGTTTTCGACTCTTCGATAGTCGGTTTATTTATGAAATTTTGGTACAGAAATTCCTCTCCCTCACTCGCTCTACCCTTTTCCGTCTCCGTAAGCTGTGGCATTCAAATACGTATATTGTCGTGCCAATAACAACGCCAGCTCTTGTAAAGGGTGCAATTCAGACACCGTTCCAACGTAAACACTACCTTTTCCCGTTGCCTTGCAATTTCAAATGCAGCGCGTGTGTTTGTGGCAAATTTTTGAATCATCTAGGTATTTGCGTCACGTACATGATGGCAATATCCTTTGTTTTGGGTAAATAAACCAGATGCTGTCGATTGCATTTCCCTCTTACATACACATTGCCAATTTCATCCGTGCACCCACATTTTAACCAAAAAGCGCTGATATATAATAGACTATTTGGTCGATCTCTCTCGTCCTCCGAAAAAGAAAAAAACGTTGAGTGCCAAATCTGCAAGGAAAATTAGCACACACACACAAAATTGCGGTTTTATCAGTGGTTCCGTTTGCTTACTCCACACTTTTAAAGAGTTAAAATTTAATGCACATTTTTTCAGGTCGGTCTTTGCAGATGCTCGCTTCAAAACCACAAAATTGATGCGTTCAATATATTGAAAGGAATAAACAACAATAATATTGATGGAATTGATGCTGTGCTTATTATCGAGAAATCTTTATACTCTCTAGTCTAAATCTTACATTCTTGAGTCTGCGAAAAAATCTTGAAAAATAATTGAATCGCCATTTGAAGCACGTCGAAATGATTAAAAAAATGTTTTTTACCTTAAAAAATCTTGAAATGCGCAATAAAATCGTGCGCTTGATCATGAAATTACCAAAAATTCGAAAATAATAGAACAAAACCTTTCAGCCATTCTACTGACATGTGCAAATGTGAATGGATTCGCGAACATTCCAGCAATGGATTTTTGTAAACAACACCGAAATTTCCCAACAAATAATTAGGTAGACAACATTGATTTTCAGCGGTAAAAAAAACTTTGTTTGACACAATGAAAAACAACAAAAACAAAAAAAAATCACAAGCGAATTGCATAGTTTTGCAATGGCGTTTATATATATTTATATATCGGACATGTGCACACATTGAATGTTCGCTGATAGTGGATCACACTCACCATTTCGTTGTGTATTTTTTTCTCAATTTTAATATTTGTATCGAAGTTCAACAAAAACATTTGCGAAAAATTCGGTCAATTCTCGTCAAGGTACACATTGAAATTAATGGAATACAAAACACGCACAGATATGATTAACCGGGCAGTGATCGAGTGTTTTTGTTTCGAAATACAGCGAAGCAAAGCGTGGTGGCGCGAACACGAGGGTTTGCAATTTTATTCGAAATATTACCGATGGCAATGTCGTGGCCAGACACAAAAAACAAGGAAACAAGCGCACACGATCGACATGCGATTATGTGGTGTTACGGGGAAAATTCAACGAAGCAAGTATTCTCTCTCTCATTCTCTCACTTGTCGTTTGTTGCCGAGAAAAATTCTTGAGAAAATGTTGAATGGGTATGTGTTGATATTGTTTCATGTTCAATATTTCTGAATGTGTGACTCTCCAGTGATTTCTTGGAATGTTGAAAATGGTGCACGTAATACGAAGCACTAAAATGCAGTGCCATACCAAACATACATCGATTCGTTTCGCCTCTTTCAATTTGCTTAGGCCAGGATGCTGGATACTATAGATTCTTTTTTTCACTCGATAGAGTAGCCATATTTTAAGTAGATAATTAGGTTGAAATTGATTGGGTTACAAATCGGACACATCGAAAGCGGTTGAATGTTATAACTCAAAATCCAATTTTTCGAAGCGAAAACGAAAGAGAATAAATTAAAATTTTTAACCAGAATATAAAATGAGATCAATCAATGAGATGGATATTTTTAGTTGCTTAATACGATAAAAGAGTGAAAGAGCGAGAGTGGTCGTCCTGCCTGCCAGGCGTCTTCGAAAATGTCGTTTTCTCTCGTCGCCGAAGAAAGAATAAACCAATTTGATACGATTCAATAAGATTGTCGGAACGCTTCTATGTCTATGTCAGAACCATTGCCGTCACCCATTGTGTAACTAGTTTGCGATTGGCAGCACTCT
Organism: Obolodiplosis robiniae; assembly: GCA_028476595.1. NCBI lineage: Eukaryota > Metazoa > Arthropoda > Insecta > Diptera > Cecidomyiidae > Obolodiplosis > Obolodiplosis robiniae. The sequence goes on along the minus strand of CM052017.1, from coordinate 10,543,825 downwards.
TTTATCACCACTTGCAATATATATTATGGAAAAGCACATTCGCCGTCTCCGCTACCTTTTATTGTTAACTTTAACGAGCATTTTTCTCTTCGAGTCATTCAATTCATCGAATTTCAACGTATACGATAGTTTTACTTTCTCTTCGCTTTTTTGCGACATTCCGCTTGAATTTATTTCATTTCATAAAACAAATGAAATGTTTGCTTTTACATGTCAAAGTCTGAAAAGTCTATAGAATTTTGCAGCGATTTCCATTTTATTGCATGGCATCGTGTGCAATTCATTTAATAAACCAATGTTCCCAATTTATTTGTTTTATTCCTTAAACGGATTAAATTCGTTGCCAGTCGATATCCAAACACATCAATTGATGCTCTTCTCCAATACATGCAATGGTGCTAAGTCGTGGTTTCAGCACATTGTTTCGATGACAATTTTTTTGTTTTTTTTTCTTTGTTTCGTTGCATTCACTTAAATTAGATGTTAATGGCATTAGAATGTTTGTGATTATTATTTAGCTTTCAATGCTCGATTATTCCATATTTCTATGTGTCGTATCCACGAAAAAACATCCAAAAATGATGCGTTGGACCACGAATATCCAATTCGATTCCCTCAGCTATAAAAGTTATATATAAAGATTTGCGGTCGATCGTAACAAAAATAGAATGCAAGCAATTTGATCTGATTAAAATAATTATTACCGTGATTGAAACATTGGTTCAAACATCCAATGAAGTCAAACACTTATTATTTCCATCCAATGGCACTTATGTATCATAATGAAACTTGATATCATACTTATAATCACTAAGCTGATTTATTGGGAATTGAGACGAGTTTCGCATTGTGCTTATACAAAGAATCAATACCATTTCGCAAATAAAACCATATTTTTGGCTACATTTCACACTAGTAACTTTTTTGGATTCGCTTTTCACATTCCCATTTTGAATTTTGGGTGTTCGCATTAGATGTTGATTAGTGGATGAATGAAATTGTAGCTTCCAATTTGTTGGAAATACTTTACTTAATAGAAATCACACTTGAATCAGAATAGTTACTATAAACTTTTCATTATTTTTCGATTGATTGCATCAAAGTTAATTGTTGTTGTTGTCTTTTTTTGGAGTTTAACGTGTTCGCATGAAATTTGGTGTATTGCAGGTAATAACCGTTTCGAGTACTTAAGCCCGACGTAACAGAAAAAGAGGTAGCACGTGTGTGAGCCGGCGTGAACATAAAACATTTTGCCTATTCATTAATGTTTTTCTAATTGTGTGCTCATGCGAAAAGTTAAAGTTCTTGAACAATGTTGAACTTTTTACGAGAGCCATATCCGGAGATACGCGCATCACATACATGTTCACTCGGAATACGCTTTTATTCATCCATCATTCGCGTTCTTGCATTGTTTCATTTAATTACGGCGAGTGTTGTGTCTGCACCGTGCGGAAGGGATGGAAACGATTCAACAATGTGAATGTGTGTGGCTTATTTGCTGACGATCTTGGTGAAATAATGACTTCTAATTCAAATCTACTGTCTCTTTGCCATTCTCATTCCTCACCTCATTATTTGCATACTTTATAGACGAATTTGCCGCTTTTATTCCTTCCAAACAGCGATGCTGTTTTTGCTCCACATCCTCCACCATGAATATACACCGCTGACTTTTCATTTAATTAGAAATTTTCTTGCTATTCTTCCGAGCTTTTTCAACCAACCATCTTGTTTACATTGATTTCTGGAATTGGCATTGCTTATTGTTCACATATTTTGTTCCTGGCAGCTGAACTCTTTTAATGGTGAAGTGTTATCGCTGATTCTCGAAGTTTTTCATTTGCTTATCCAGTCTGGACTGGCATTTCCGTGTTTCTTTTGGTACGCCGTGTATCTAATGCCAATTTGCACACGTTGTGAAATTCAATGTGACTTTAACATTATTACTTGGGTAAACAAACTCATCAATATCTAAACGTACAGTCAACAGATTCATCTTAAATTGCTCCTTCACCATTTTCCTACTTCGATACACACACGAACTCTCAAAGAAACGTAGAAATCCACTGGTACAGCAAATTCGTCGGTCATTTGATGGCCGCAATAGTCGCTAACCTATCAATTGGTTAGTAATAAAAACAAATCGATTCACGCCTTATGTCGTGTCCGGCAATCAACAATATGACATGTTGAGTGAATAACTTTAGGTTTTATTGTCACTTTCAATGCAATTCCAACATTCAGTCCGCTATTGCGTATTCTGAATTATATTGGTTGTGTATGTTTTTGTTGTATGTTAAGTGACGCAAAAATAGGGGCGGACAGTGTTTTATGTGCTTTTCGTATTCATGCCAGATGAGTGTGCATGGCTGATGTTTATGGCCAGATTCGACGGTTGTTCGTTCCTCAATTCAATATCGTTTGCACATAAAATCTACGGAAAATATAAAATCAGGTGCTAGCCAAAACTCATCATAGTTCTCTTCGGAATTTCACAATTTTTGACAGCTCTGAAAGCCTGGCGAGTGAGCGCACTCGCGCTCATCCAAATGTAAATATTTGGCATTGAAATGTCTACATGTGAATTGATGGTCTTGAGTAATTCATCTGCACGAACAGACCGTGGATTCCCGCTGGCGTCAAAACAGTTCCGTTCCTTTTGTCTAGGCCAAACAAATTCACTTCGAAACATGAATAAACAGCCGGAGACGAGGAAAACACATGATGCAAGTGGCATTCAGAGGATACATTTTAAGAATTGGCTATGTTTCGTGCGACGGTGTTTCTGCCGCATACAAACATGTCATGCCAACAGCACATTTATTAAATCCCATCAAACCCGATTGATGAAAACAATGGAGTAGCAACTCAACACTATTTGCTAGCGACATACACAAACAGAATTATGTGTGTGTGTGTGTAGGTATTTGAATACATATAGCAAACCTGGATCTGGGATTATAGCATTCGTTGTAAAGTGACAGGTTCACTGTTTGTTTAGACGTTGATTGTCGATTCAAAGAGCCCATTTCCACGATGCTCAGTGGTGGTAAATACATATTGAAATATTTCTATGACTTGGACGCAATTCTAATCAACTTCATTATGGCTGAAAGGACCACTTGACAATCGCGCAAAATAAGACAATAATACCACTTCAATTGGAATAAATGTCAAAATAATCAATTCATTTCAAGCGAAATGTCAGATGAGAACGTGTGATGAACAGCTCTTGATATTGATTTGTTCGATGTTCTTGCATTCATCACGCTCGAAATATCCATTCCGAAGTGATTGATTTGCGTGATAATCGATGGCTTTGGATAAAGTACCAGCCATTTATTCCACATTATTGCCGTCATTCAATGTCTCTTCTCCCCAACGTCGCTTCCAGGTTAAAAAGAAAAAGGGGGGAGGAAATCGCACGCAGCTATCCAATATTATGGTTTCATTATATGCCGTAAAGAAGGTGTAATTGTATCATGGAATTTTAAGTGCACTTACTCAAAAATTATTACAATCGTCGTGTTCTCTCAATCTCACTCTAAACGAATTATCGCTGATTAGCACTTAAAAGAAGTATATCCAATTTTTAATTGTGCTTTCTTGCACAACCGACTCTTGGAAAGCTCTATGAATTATTTCAGCGCTGAGAAAAGTTTTTGAAATAAATAAGTGAAAATGTATCCATTTTACATTCATGCAGCAGCAGTAGCAACATCGAGTACTTCACTCTCTCCACAGCCACACATAATATATGTATATATTGCGCGAGGCAACTCACCTATTTCAGCCAATTTTACCCAAATATGGTCTATTACACTCAAACAATTCTCGAATTTCATTGAAAATTCCGTCTATATTCAATTTACTTCGTTCATCTTCTCGATCATTTTCGGTTTGTGTGCGGGTTTTTAAATTACATAGCAATTTTACGACTTGAACAATGTCAGAAGATATTTTTCATAACCTCAGTTTTGATAGTAGATAGAAAAAAAACCAAAACTCTAGTGAAAACAAAAAAAAAATTAAATTCAACCGAAAAAGCCGTGAAATTTGGCAATAAATTGAAAAGTTTATGATAATAAAAAATACTTCGCACTCCGTAGTCAAGGTGTATGAAAATCATGTGACAAGCAAATTTGTTGCGAGAAATTCGAGCACATCCTATTGTTATGAGCCGGATGGAATGTGAGCTCCGTGAAAAATTTCACATCAGCCACCGCACAATTTGTCCTTCTATCTATCGAGCCAAATGCATCTAACATGATATCAATAATGGTGCAACAGTTCGAGAGAATGGTGAGACATTCGAACGAATAGCGGGGAAAAAATATCAAAGCGCTTTCGAATTTTTGGTTTCACGCTTTAATGGAGCAATACTTATATGTGTCTATCAATTTGATTAATATGATTTAATAAACGGCGTCCCTGAGTTCTCTTCATTTTTTCATTGTGATTTTGCCGGTCGGATGTTGGCTTCAAACTTCAGTTCGGATATAAGTAAATGCTGATGAACACACTAGACACTAAGCCAAATATGTATCGAGAAGCAGGCGAAAATGAATGTGTGAACAACGACGACACTCCCATTTATAATATTCAAATCATAAATATGAGGCTGTATGTCTCGGGCTCAAGTTTGTTTGGAATGGCAGCAGCAGCGGGAAAACATTTTGTTCGCTGCTATCAATGCAGCAGCAGTAGCAGCAGCGGTGAAAGTCCAATTTAAAAAAAAATCACGAAGGACCATCAGCCTCATTCCACAATCGCAGCGCTTAATTCTTTCTCTCACCACGAAAATGATTATTTATGGATTTGTTCATTTTTCTTCTTCTTTTCGTGTGCCGCTCCAAATGAGTGTAAAAAAATCGGCACACGCTTCTGCATACCATCCGGATAAGATATTCTAACCAAATGTTTTTTTACTTTTGTTGATAAAGTTTACACAATTTTTATTGGACCGTCTTTTTTTATTATTATTGCGATTATTAGGTTTTCGTTCATTCTTTCCGTGGTGGCTTTTGCTCAATATATTGCAAATCTTGGCGTGTTTGTTTCCGTTTTGAGATTAAGGAAGCGTATGTGGCACTGCTGAGGCTTGGGGTGGAGATGGAAGAAAACACATTTCAATGAAAAGACCAAACGACCCGAAAATTATTTTTGAATGAAGCGGTGAAGTGCGGAGCGCATCATATTGCGTTTTCTTCTTTAACAAACACACAACAAATCGTTATTTGTCCAAAAACAAATCGAGAAATGAACGATAACGATGCATTAAAACGCTATCAACGCCAGGGAAGGATGAAAACGCACGTAGCAACAACACAAACGACAATAACATGCAAGTCTTTCGAAATGTCGTATGAAAAGAAAACAGAGCGGTGGTCGCGAACGCGTCCTGGAATAACGGTACAGCTAAACAAAGAAACCGGAATTGTGACAAATATGAAATCGCACGTAAATGGGTATGGATATTTGATAAGCGATAAGGCAAACAAAAACAACAAATCTTAATCGTATCTTCGCATGTTTCGAAAGGAAAAACCAGATGTGAGAGAGTGTCACCCTCTTGTGTCTCGCCCAACCATACTCGCATGTTTTGACAAGAAGGAAACCAAACACGCACCAAAGTTTTCGTAGTTGCAAATTTTCAAAGTTTTCACATCGAATCTCCTCCGTTCGATTGCTGGGTTTGTGTGAATGTGAGCATTGAAAATGATACGGTATTTTCTCATGGATCGACTCCACTCGGAGTGTATTCGCTGTATTTCGCCAATAATTTGTCCATTACACATGCATTCGGTAAAACCACAATCGCCTGGAATTTAATGTGCTTGTGTTTATCTTTTTTGCATTGTGCGTGTGTGTTTTTTGTTGTTGTTGGAGGGCGCTTCCGATTGTCGCTGTGTTCTCATTCTCATTGTTAATTGCTATAACTTTGCTTAACTGCAAAGAAGCGTTAGTGATTTTCCTTATATGATTATTTTCAATCCAGTTTCAAATAATCTGTAATTTTAACAAATATCCGGACAGCAGATATAAGCAGCAATAATAGCAACATCTTTAGTAAATTTCACATGGCCAATCCGTTGCACACACGCTCTTAATGCTCTTTTGCTCTCTCTCTCTCTCTCTCTCTCTCTCTCTCTCTCTCCCAAGTGCCCATTCTTTCGCTCTCGCGTGCAACAAACATTTTGGTTCCGGCACACCAAAGCAAAAGAAAAACTTTTAAATAACCGGAAAACACAACGCAATGCAAATACAAATTCTCTAAACTTCCCAATAGAATGGTAATCAACTGTTTGCCATAGAAAGTTCTGTTCAAGAGCTTTTTACTCATGATATATGCCGAAAAATCATTTGTGGCATGGTGAAATGCATTGCGATTTGCTTGCAAAGAATATATTGCACACAAACTATTATTATGATTAGATTCGCTAGGGAGTTTCTCTTCTCTCTCTATGTGTACTTTTTTGCATTTGCAATAATTAGTTGGTTGCAAACTATGATTCCTTAATTCATAAATGAAGTGCATTTTGAAAGTTTGTAATAAGAACATTTGCATTGATCCCTTTTTTCACTCTGTGTGTCTCGTTTGTATGTGTTTGTTCATTTCAGTGATATGTTGTTAGGGTGAAGAGCCCCACACACACAGAAAAAAAGAGGTAAAAAAATTGCTTTGGTGGTAAATAAGTTTAAATTTACCCCCAATGACATTATTTTACACCCAATGTCAATGATTGAAAACCTATTTGTGTCATATTTACCACAGCAAGCTGAAATTTACCTCATTTTAAGACGATGCGCGAATATCTGACTGAGCAAATGGTAGATTTTAGCTCGTAGAGGTAAATATGATACAAATAGGTTTCAGTAATTGAAATAGGGTGTAAAATATCGTCGTTGGGTGTAAATTTAGACTCATTTAAAACCGAAGCAATTTTTTCACCTCTTTTTTTTGTGTGTGCAGTGTAGAAATTCGCAATGCTACCACTTTTTCCTATTTTGTTCAAATAAATTCAGATTAAATTAATATAAACAGTATGACTTTTCAACTAACGTACATATATGAACATGTGCAAAAGCTTCACGGCTTACTATGGCGTAGCCTCATATCTTTCTCCCTTTTTCGTTGCGCGCTAACATTCGGATTTCATCGTGTGTATGGCAAAACTTCTCGAGAGCTAGTTTAAAGTGGTTTATCAATATCATAACAACAAATGGCGGTTACATCAACATCATTTCGAGCACTTCAATTTCTCTCTCTCTCACTCACTCGCTTTGCGCTGCATCTGTTTCTATGTCTCGCCAGCGCTAATGCACGAACCCGGCAACGACAACAAAATTAGCGGCAAAGTATTGTACAATTGCCCAGAAGCGAATCTCTTGAAACATAACAAGAAATATATACACAAGTTTTTGCTTTTTAAATATTCACGCACATTTGAAAAAGACTGAGTTTTGCAGTGCCAAAAGAAGAGCAGATTCTGCTGCTGCTGCTGTAGAGGGTCAAATCCATGTCACTTGCTCGGATACATTTAGGATGTTGCAAATGCGACGAACTTTTGAGTTGAATTCAAATGTCTTCGATTTTATTTACGAATCGCAATAAAAATGCTATGCGCTTGAAATGTGACGAAAACTTGTTCGACCCTCTAATATCATCGTCGTTGCCATATTGAATCCCATATTCTGTTTGATGTAGTCAGCTAGTTACCGTCTATTCGAGTCCAAATTCGTTATCTATCCATATTGCAATATACAAACTGTCGTCCTCCGCAAAATGGCGAATTATATTCGAGTCCGAAGCGATAAAACACCTCATCACCAAGCAAACCAATGTCTTGAGAATCACACATTCTATACACTTATGCATATCATGAATAATGTCTGTTTTGCTCCTCTCTCTCTCTCTCTCTCTCTCTTCTCTCTCTCTCTTTTGCTCTTAGTATCGACTCAAGAAAATGTCGATTTCGCTCTCTTCTGGACGTTATTATAAATGAATTTCGTTTGTGATCCATTTTCCCTAGCCGATGAATCGTTAAAAGGCGCTGCCTTGAAATGAGACAGAACAATGATCAAAAACAAACTTTGAAAAAATCAATAAATTTCCGCATCATTTTCGCAAACTGATAACAATACGTCAAACTTGAAATAGGATTTCACAATAATCATTAGTCATTCATTTGGAGCATGGAATTTTGCTTTTAGAAAACAGACAAGAAAAAAGAAATCTACAATTAGATATTCCAAGTTTGTTATTTTGCATCCAACAATTCATACGAAATGATGAAGCCTTATCAAAAATTTCGTGAGGGAAAAAGAATTACTCATTAAAATGTTGAAATTTATACAAATATTTTATTTGAATTGACACTTCCAATGTTGCAGAATCTTGCAGTTCGCCAGAATCCTTCTGAATGCTCATGAATATTGGGATACCGAAAAAATATATTAATATTAATGACTAAAAGCTATTGAATATCACGTTGATGAATGACTCATATTCAAATTTCATCATTTTAATAAACAGTTTTAATAATAATATTTAGGTCTTGTGATAGAATACGATTTTAATTTGAAATAAATGGAAAAAATGAGACAGTCATTATTCAAATAAAAAACATCCAAAGACGGCACAATACAATCCATTATAACCTCATAACCTAAAAGCCATAACCATAATGGTTCCAAATGTGATTTATACAAGTTAAGAATATGGCGGCGTTTATTTCCATCTCTTTCGAACAATTGAAAGCAGCAATTTGCATGTGCGTCGAAAGGTAACTCGCGCGCGCGGCCTTACAAGTAGCAATGTGAATTTGAATATTGGAGTAAACGAACGAAAGGGAACACACACAAACATCAGCCGCATGGTCGTTTCTTCATTCGTGCTAGCAACAACAATCATGTTGACTACTTCACACAGAAGCGTTTCCCGAAACGAAAAATAAAATTGAAAATAAAGTAGACTCACACGTTCGCTTTCAATATTAAATTATTATTGCCTTCTTTGGTGGCGCTTTTATACAGCACAATTCATTGATGGCTTTTCACGATAAAATGAATGTGTTTCACACGACGCTCAACAGACGACCGATCTCCTATCTCACACTCTCACACACATGCTCGCCTTGGAATTCATCAAACTACGCTATATACGCAAGCACACACACACTTTTTTAGACTAAGAGATATTAAATTAGGCGTTTATTGTGCGAATAAATTTGGTGCGTGCCACACGTAAATAACAAATTATGGTTTCGCTTTGAAGAATATACCTCCAGCAGAGAAAAAATAGAGAAAGAGAGCGAGAGAGAAAGAGAGTGCAGTGCCCGAAAAAGCTGAGCGGTTTGAATGTATCGTTAATTGTTTCACATTTATGAATATTTCGGCTTTTTTCGATATCATCGCTTTCATTTAGTATATTTCTTTAAAAGGTTTTTATCAATTTCGTGCTACCTTGATTATCCTCACTCACATTAACTGCGCAAGAGAAGCTGTAATGGTCTCGTCAGACAAAAAATCCAATTTGGATATGTTTTAATTGTAATCGCAATTTTAAAGTACTAGAAGTGGTGCTTGAAATCCTCATAGATGCGAAAATATGCCGAGCAAAATGCAATAGGATCCAAATTGAAAAAATGTAAAAAAAAGAAGAAAAATTGAAAAATGAAGAGCAGAAAAAATGGAAATGCGAATTTTGTTTCAAATCAATTCAACAAAATGGCATGACTTATTCAGCGGTAAATTGATGGGAAAATGACGGCTGATGGACATTTTTCGTTTTTCCACTAGTGGCGATGAATTGAAAAGAATTGTAGAAAATACAATAATCTTAAAATACTTAAAATAAATGGCCTCAATCCTGATAATCAATCACATTGATAACGCACTCAGACAGCGAGTGATCGACCGGCGATTGCCGCGCACACACCGTGGTCGATATCCTCGATGCCTCATTCTCTTGCCCAAGTGTAGAAAATGGTGCAATCGCTTCTTTTCATTTCAATTCAATCATCTCAAATGATTTCATTCATTTTCGTCTTCATTGGCCGCCGCATTCTTTTCGCCCGAAACATATCAGTCATTTCACTCTCTCGGGTTCGTCGAATTTTTGGCGATTTATTTCCAATTGTTGTCGGCGTGCTGGATTTTCTCTTTGTGCTTGGCTCATCGATAAGAAATGATGCATAAAAAAGACAGAAAAAAAACGATAAGAGAAAAATTGTTTTTTTTTTCTCGGCTCGTTCCGTTCAACGAATCGACACAATATTATGGATCAATTTTAAGTTTAGCTTCCTTTTGTATTCTGCATTTTTTCCGGCATCCCCTCTCTGCACGCTGATAATTCTTTGCTGTCCCCATTTTTGACCATTTCGTTCGACTATCAAGATGAAATCTCTATAATAGTCGACAAAAAAAGGAAGTAGAAGGAGAAAAGCGATTCAAATGAAATGAAAACTGAAACAGGAATAAAACTAATAGCCAATACAAAGAGAGATATTGGTAGCTCTCTCGAACACCCTCATCATCAGCAATGCAGTGGATTTTTATGAATCGAATCAACGACCTCACTTCAAAAAAACCAAACCAACTTCTTATTCATGTTCTATTTCTCTCTTTCTCTTCAATCGCTCGGTTTGCTGTCGTTCTAAAGATATGCTTTCAGTTTTGGCGTGCTATTATTACATGGCGTGTTCCGAACGTATTTCTCACCTCCAGCGAACGACATTCTTGTTCAATAAAATCATCGTTCAATTTGGAAACAATGGATCCCAATGCGATGATGCTCAAGTGATTGACTCTAAGTGACTATATCGATAATGTGCTTGAATTTCTCCCAAGCGGACGATGCAAAATTGAATTTTGACACTTAGCTTGACAGCAGCGCCCTCTGTACCATTCGTCTATGGATGTTAAACACTTTTTCCCCTTCATCAAACAATGACAGCAAAGATGCGGAGCCTGTGAAACTCGCTGTTTGAAGAAGAGGAAGGCGGGGAAGGTGTGAAATGTTGAAGTGTTTAGTACAATCGTTTAGGTAGAGATGGCGCGGTCCAACGACATTCACTACCTCTTTACATAGGAGAAGATACAAAGCATCGTCCGCTTGATTTCTCCACATACAAGGCACAGAAACACATCCAAAAGAAATGCTGGATGCGGAAAGTCTTTTAAATTGAATGCATGAGTAAATAAGAGCACTTGAGGGAGAGCCAGATAAACAGTGCAGCGAAAAACGACCGAATGCGTTGATTTTGAAACACTGAAGCCAAATCATAATGATGATTACAAAGTGCGTATCAATGAAATAATAATAATAACCATTGAACGAAAGAGAGTGATAACGGGAAAGAATGAAATCAAATCAAATCAAAATGGAATTGACATCAAATTGGAGAATATAATACTCGCTATGGAATGTATATAGAACGAATGACGAAAAATGAAATAAATAAGATCATTTCAACGGCTTAGTGTGCGGAGCAATCAATCGACCATTTCAAACAATCAAACCCACTTCTAAACAACCTCACACGTCGATCATTCCGCCGGGCAAGTGACAGATGAATGAATTAAATTGTACAGATGAGATTTCTCACTCCATAGTAAAATGCTAATAAATAAATATAATGAAGAAATGAAAATGAGTTATACCTATATAGATTATTTAATCGATGAAATTGCCATATTAAAGGGAAATGCTCCGATTGCTTAGCAGCGGTTATAATTTTTCCATTTGGAATTGTGGAGCTGGAAAATGGAAGTAGAGCTGAACGTACAGTTTCTAAATGTCCATTGGCTTCAGGCTTACGCTCCGAACTCATACGTTTTCAATGATCTCCCTATTCTTTCGGAAGATGGAGAAAGTTGTGTATTCACAGATGAAAGGATAAAAGGTGTTTCGAAAATGGATGAACAAATGAAAAAATAAACGAATATTGAATAAAAAAACAAAAACAAAAGAATTTCTGGTAAATTATTTGTTTCAATAACTTGGCGAAAGTGAAAAATATGCAAAATTTGCCGTTTCAATTGAAATTACATCATTTACTTTTTTCTCTCAAAGAAAAGTTCCCTCTTCACTTCAGTTTGGTTCCACATCAAAATTGTCCTATTTGCCACATTGGTTTTTGGCAGCACATCTGTTTGCTGGAACAATGCGAATAAAAATATTCGCTCGATACGTAAAATGGTAAACAGCAATTGAAAATGCATTGCAGTAATGCATGAGAACAATGAAATTCTAAGTAATAAAAATGCAAAATAACTAAACAATAAACGCTGAAAAATTGCAAAGCAAATAAAAAAAGGCGCACGCACTTGAAGGTGCATAAAAAGCGAAATTCTCAAATGCATCACGTTCATGGCGTGCCGGTTTGGATGAATGAAATGGCGCCGGATTTTAGGTGATGCAAAATACGAACACACACATAAATGACTTAATGGAACTGTTGAGCATGCAGTATTTGTAATTCAGTGCGTGTATTTTTGCGAGTGTCTATTTGCATAGTCCATAGAATGGCTGGCAAGTGGAGAGATATAATGGATCATAAACACAAAAGCAATGGTGGCAGATGCAGCCTCGATTTTATTGTTTTTTCGATTTGAATAATGAATACGAGTTCGAGTGCACTTTCGCTCATCACTGACTCTGAATAACCAAACTTCAACATATCATTCGAATAACACACGAACACTGATGCCGAATGAATTATTCACTATTCAAGTTCTAGCAAACTAACCTTAAATGCAAATATACATTGCGAATAATGAAATGGCGTTATGACAGTTTTTTCTTTCGTCAATTTCAACGACAAACCAACAAAAAATACTAGTAACATGACCGAGCATTTTACACAAATGCTTGAAGTAGTTGGGCAGTTATAAGACTGAAACAATACGTCAAGCTTAGAATTCTCACTGCAGAATTTAGAAGAAGCAGAAAAAGAATTTAGGAGAAGAAGAAGCAAAATACCAACCATAATAACGGCTTTACTTCTACCCTAATGCTTGCAAAAACATATGAATGATGACGAAAAGCTCGAACATACCAGAAAAGACGATAGAAATGAGAACGATAGAGCAGAAGTGACGCAAAAGCTCCGATGTGCAGTCAAACCATATCAACACCTCAAACGAAGGTACAGCATACAAAAGCAAACAAAAACATTAAAAAGCAAGAGCACTTAAAATCATTAAAGTTCTGGCGTTCGAAGATAAACACATAACGTTCCATTCATTCGAATTGCCTTTTCTGCAATTCAAACAACTCGTAGCTTTTTCCACACCCGAGCAGTTTCTATTGTTGCACACACACACGTCGAGAGACTCGACTGATGGCGGTTTTATTCGTAAATCTCGACGTTGTGTGTGTTCTTTTTGAAAAGAAGTTTTTTTTTTAATGAATGCGAAAGCTATTGTGCAGAGAGAAAAAACCAAATTTTTATCGAATCCCAATGATGTCACATTTTGGATGAACAAAGAAAGTTCGATTGGTACGATTTTTTAGTCACAATTTTTGAGCTTTCGCTTCAAAATTATTGCTATCGTGGGTTTACACGCATATGTCGATATCATGGTTTCGCTTTTTGAATCAAAGGAATTCGTAAAAAGTAAAACTTAAAATTACAGAAATACTTGGCATTTTTGATTATCGTCCAAAATTTCGTTAATTTGACTGTCGTTTTCACGTCATTTCGATTCTCAATCTTGCCGCTCACCACTTCTCAAAGTTAATTATATTCAAACAAAAAAATCGTCGGAATTCAACTGATTGCGAAATCCCCACATGAATTGTGCTTGGAAATGCTCAAAGCGCTGCTCATTCGATTGGAAACAATAGCTGTGGCAAAGCAAATATTCCCTTCGTAACGAACTGCACTCCGCACAGCAAAGAAATAAATAATTCATGATGTTTTCATCATTCATGCACTTCGCTGACCTGCGCCGATCATCCGCAAACCGCACAGAATGGCCGGATGGAAAATGCTACAATTTTTTATTCATCCAAAGAATTGATTCAAAATCTGTAGACTTCAAGAATCAGCAATGAGCTAAGATAGAGAGTGACGCAATTGGCTCGGGCTTACGGTCAAATGAGATGAGAATGATGTGAGGAAAGTAAAAACAAACACTTTGATGACACATTCCAGTTGAAAGAAATGCAAACGATCAAAAGCAATTGAAAATGAATTTACCGAAGCACTTGCGTCTCAATCGAAACAGGAAGTAATTGAAAACTCTTGTCTGAAAAGTGAGATCCGTTGAGTGAATACGCTGAAAGAGCTTTTTGAATCGTCGTTCCGAAGGCAAAACAATCAAACTGACTGCAAAAAGGATACACACAATCTGTGTCCTCATGCCAATACAAAGACGTATCTTGAGAACAGCCAACTCTTTCATTTCCTCTACATTTACTGCTTTTATTTCACGTATCATTACCATGTCTAACGTATCGTTGTTGAAAGAGTCTCATCTTTTCCGCTCTTTTTCGTCACCGATTGTATTTCGTGCTGTATTGTGTTCATCGAAACACCGAATCACATATCATAAAGCCGAGGTTTTCAATGGTATTTTGATGTGGTGCGCGCGCTCGCACTCGAATTTCGAAAATAGCATGCAATTGGTTCTTTGATAAACCCCATCTTAAGTGTTACAGATAAATGTTGTTACGTTGAAAAACAAAAGAAACATCGAAAACTCATTCGAACACTCGAATGACGGGACGAAGCTAAAAGCGATGCGCCAAAAACAACCTCATCTCGTGAATTTGTGTGATGAAGCGATCAGATTACAACATACAGCAAAATCCATTTGCGAAGTAAAAGGCGAAAACTTTTAAGTTTCCGAGACGTCGATAATGCCAGGGTGGGAGAGAAAAAGTAAAAAGTGTGAGAAAGAAAGAGCGTTGAAAGGGCGAAAGGAATCGTGTCTTCTGTATGCGCGTGTGAAGTGCGTTTGTAAATTGACCATGGAGAGTTTAGTTTAGAATCATCTCTTCTAAGCTGCTGCAACTTTCAATTTGAATAAAAAGATACTATTCGAAAACAATAGGCTGAAAATAAGAATGCGCAAGTAAATTCACTTTGAACATGCTTTAAGTCAGTGCCTCAGAGCGCAAATGTACAATAACGCAAACCTTGCTACTCAACAATTTGAAAATGCATAACACAATTTTCCAGAAAATTTCGAAATTTTCACCTTGTTCTTTCGAATGAATTCATAAAAGTATTCAGGAAAATTTCAATTTTCAAATGGAAATTTATTTAAATGAGGAAAAATGTATGAAAATATGCCAAAATTCTAGCAAAATCTAGAGATTCTAAAAATCCCATGTGAAAACATCAACAAATATTTCAGAAAAAATTGATTGATTTTGATGATATTTTATGTTAGGCATCGAAATGATATCTTAACTAATTCTATCAATGATATAGATATAAATAGTTCTCTACTTTGCCGAAAACGTTGATCGAAATGGATTGGTGGTTGTATTTTGCAGAAGACATTCAATCAAATTGGCTTCTTGGTATGCAATAGCCAGTTTCACCCTGAGGTCGTCATCAACTGTTTTTAATTTATCTGCAGCTGCTTTGCACTATACGTCAATGCATTACTTCGGTTCTGAATAGGGCATATTGAATTTCATATCTTCTTTGAGCTTTCGAGAAACTTCCAAGTTCCAACCGTTTTAATATCATGCAAACGATGCTCATTTCATTTCGTTGGAATAGAGTGCGTACATAGATTTTGCAAAAAAAAAGTGATAAATAAATCATTTTTAAGAACTGCAAACTCTTTCTCCCAACAGTGATTCATAATAATGATTACAGACATTTTCCGCCCTCATAAAGTAAATCAACAGCACAATTATTCCTTCTCGTTCGCTCCCCCATCGACATGAGATTAAAATAAAAACCGTTTTAGAGATACCTTTCACTTGATATGTTTGAATGCAGCTTATTTTCGGAAAATGCACTTCGTTTAAATGATCGAAGCCCGGAGCGAAAAAGGCGCATCCAACCCTTATCCATCATATGCAATGTTGTTGGGATATTGGTGTTGGTTGTGTTTGTTTTTAACCGTAAATTTAAAGTTTGATTAGTAAAATTTGGGCTGCACAAAATTTGAATTCGGTACGACCCGAAAGGATGAGTGATTATTTCGATTTTCATGATTTGCTGCTGGCCAACATCCCTATTGGTTCTGGCATTTCCAAAAATGTATCTTTCCCATGCAACAAAATGTTCACAATTTCCAGAGTACTTTGAAAATTAATCGCCGGACAATATTTTATTGTCATGCAATCGTATTTCGACCGCAAAATGTATACTCACACACACAAACTCCTTCCTCTTTCCGCTCGCCTTCAAATAAATAGTGAAAACCGACAAATACGCTCCGACCAACCAGCAATTAATATCAATGTTTTTGGCAATTGTGAATACGTGCGTGTGTATTTTATAAAAGCGCACAATATGCACAAGATTTTGCATCTCTAATGCAATCAAGTGAATACAAAATCAGTCGAACCGCCATCGCTTTTTTGTTTAGTTTTTTGCACATTTGATCAGCGGAATCGGTCGCATACATATGATAAAGTACAAACGCAATAAAACTATTAAACCAATATTTTTGAGTTTATTGCCATGGAAAAAAGCCTCCGTATGAATGTATTCCACTGAAATCGATAAAATGTCTTTGTGTATAGCCTGGGAAACGAGCGCCACTTAAAAAAGTCCGGTTTTTTTGGTGCACATTCGTCGTCCAGTGAAAATAAAAAGCTCAAAAGCGATTAAAATGCGTGTACTACAGCGATCAGAATTGCAACCAAAAAAGAGAAAAGGGAGAGATGGACTGAAAAGAAGAAATATATAATATGAAATTGAGATTCAGACAAAGAGTTTCTCTAGCGTCTGAGTAGTTCCAAATTACAAATTACATTCATTTGTTGCATTTTGAATCGGGCTCTGACTTTGTGTATTTTATTTGATCGATTTTGTATATGAATCTCTTCGAATATGGTGCACGCGATTCAATTGGCCATTGCGCGGTGCAACGAACACGTCAGGGGAATTGCACGCTTTAAAAACTTGCAAATAGGAATGAATTCCAATAAGTATATTTTCAAGATCTAACAAATAAGAACCGATTTGAATACTTCTGGCAAATATTACAGATTTTCAAATCTGCTTTTATTACAATTTTAATAGATTCCGTACAAAATGCTGGAGGTGGATCTTCAAGATCGATCGGAACTGCTCCCGGTTCTGGAAGAAGGTTATAGTTAATTCTCTTGATTAATCAGACTGACTCCGAGAACAGGTCTGGTCCATCCTGAAGATCCACTAAAACCCAGTTCCTCAATCGGGAGCAGAATTCTGTAGAGAATTTCTCATCTATTCACAAATTCACCATTATTTGTTATGTTTGTTAATTGATAGTTTAACTGTCATATATTCAGCAAAATCCGAAATACAAAAAAATAAAAGAGAGTTCCATTTTCAAATTTAGAGGCCCATTTCCCAATTAACCATCAAATATTACCCCCATTTCGTGTGTTCATCTATTTCCAAAGCGCAAAAATCTCGCTCTCACCACCACTCGCAAATGGTTACAAATATAATGCCCCAAAAATGAAATAGATCGCATAATTAAAATAGAGGAACGAGCATTGATTGTTAAACGTTTTATGTAGGCATTACAGTCTCAAACCGATTTTCAGTTCGGCATTCTATTTTCCTTTCTCTTGCATCTTTTTTTTCGTTGGTTCGCATGTGTGCAAAATTTTATTTTCAACTTTCGATAGTCGGCAAACAAGTGATGCGTTCTCCCCCACCCGAAACACTATTTGCCGAGCCACAAACACTAAAGAGATACCGGAAAAGCCAATTTTTTTGAAAACTTATGTAATAAAATCTGTGTGCGGCGTCTATTTGTTTTATTTTTCATTTCCTCTAAATAATTCCATTCACATCTTCAGCACATTTTCCAATTCATAAAATTGGAACTCCTGCCCACACATTTCATATGGTAATTCGATTTTTACTGTGTCCAAAATGAACATTTTCATTCGATATAATAACATTTGTTCGTTTAATTTTATTTGAAAACCCAAATCATTGTCTAACAATGTTATGATTTTCGATCATACCAAGTCGTATCAAACGAATAAAATCTACAACAAGCCAACCAAATCGAAACCGAATCAATTCATGAATTCGTCAAGTATTTCCAATCATTGCAGAAAACTATTTGAGGTGGGAATGGGAAAAAAATTAATGATAGAAAAAGAGTTCTAAACAGTGCTGACATCAAACATATTCGCTTAAAAAACTTAGCTCAACAAAAAGCCATCAGCGAGCTAAATCCACTTGAAACTACTAGAATAATTCCATCATGATATCGCACATTTACTGTTTAGGTTTTCTTATTTCAAATTGTTATAAGTTATAGTTATTTTATGCAAAATTATTGTTTTTCAAAACAAAATCATGATTTTTGAGCTTAAAATGCAAATGATGTAATTATGTGTTTTTCTCTGTCAAAAATTGTGTGTAATTTGTATGTTGAAAACCCCTTCCGCGGAAGTTGAATATGCGAAGCGGATTTTTGGGCGGGCGAATATGATTTGGAGAATGTGCGGTATGCAAAAATTAAATGACACCAAGTGAACTGAATGCATGTTATGATGTGATTTATTTGTTTTTGTTTTTGTTTTTTTTTTTTTTTTCTTGAAACAACTAGAAGAACATTTACGATAGCGTTGACAACAATGAAATACAAAAAGGTTTATGCGGATGCGTGCTTTGCATTACATTTTTTTGCACCACTTTCATTCACTGTAGTGAATCATCGCAGATTAAATAAATGAATTGTATTTGTCTATAGTGGAAGTCGGCACGCGTACATTTCCATTCTCGGCAATGAACAGTATAAAAAAATGAAGCGATTTTCAACGTGATTTCTTATGCGCGCACAAAACTGCATTTTTTCTCATCTCTTCAGCAGCGTCGCTTTGTTTGTGTCTGCATAGTATTATGCAATTCGCACGAAATCCTGAACGTTGTTCGATTTATGAGGAGCAGAAAAAAACACACATAATGAAAACATTACAATGCGGCCGCATTTGCTATATCAGTCGTAGCACAGTGCATATCATGCGAGATTCAGACCCGATTTTCATAACAAATGTAGTGAAGAGATCTGCCAGAAAAAGTGATTCAAAATATTACTGAATGCCGACAATGCTGCTTGGAATGCCATAGTGAACGAACGCAGCCAGAGCACTAAGATCACGGTGGGATGGGGTTCAGTCTGTGCGTCTGCAATTGCACAGATTATTCCAGTGAGAATGTATGATTTGGTTGATAGTTGTGTTCATTTTTGTGTGTTGAGCTCGAGCTGCATATGATTTGACTATGAAAATGTTGGCACATACGGACGAGAGCGACAAGCATTTAAAGCCTTTTGCATTTTACGCAATGGAATATCCTGTAACGCCAAAGTTTAATCCGAAGTAAGCATTTTTCACATTTTTTGCCGCCATTTCTCTTCCGTTCTCTGACTCTTCCTATCTCACTGTCTCTGTCTCTTTCTCTGACTCATCCTCACTGCAAAGCTCTTCTTTGTTTTACATTCATTTTTGGCTTCAAATATTATTTCACAATCATCATCGCAGACAGACAGTAGTAAAATAATGAGGACACAAATATTTCACCGAATAAATTTCAGCCATTTTTTTCTTCAAATCTTCGTTCGCTCTCAATTTGCTTCGAGATTGCTTTTTCATTTGCATTGCATATCATGCATTTTCATTGTGTTTTAATCTTGTTTCTATATGAAGCTCAGTATATATGAATTAAAAGAGATAATTTTTGTCTCCACTTTGTCGACGCTGGTTGAGACTTTCGTCGCATGTCTAGCGTATTTTTCCCAGACACATTCCATTTGATTGTTTTGTGTATGAATTGGCTTTTTCCTCGAACTCAATGAACTTGGCATATTCCAAGTTGGCACAACCAATATCATTGTATCAAAAAAAGCACACAGCTTATTCATTATTAACATCGTTACAATCAAGATTGACCGATAGACACAGTGAAACAGTGATTGGGCCTTATCATTTCGAGTCCAACATATTCTGAATGTCGTATTATTTTGCCAACATATTGTACGCGTAAAAGAGGAGCACAGGTAAAGCAGCCTATAGCTGACGGATCATCAGTTATGGAACAATTTAATTGAGTGCTGTCTAGCAGCGGTAGAAAGATAAGCCTCAACACTCACAATTTTGCTGCGTAAATAGGTTTTTCCAATTCGTTAAATATGATTGGAACCAAATGAGTGGAAGGTTTCATCAATGTTATTAAAATTGGAGTTACATATGAATGGCTTAGAATAAGAATGACCTTAAATTTTGGTGCCAATAAAAAGCCACATAAAGTTTTTTCCATATAGATTTGTTGTTGTAATTACAAATATAGGGTGGGCCATATAAAATTTGCATTTTGACATTTAAATTTTGACATTTGAGACATTTTGACATTTGAGCTGTCATTCTCTAAATAAACAATTTTGTCAAAATACAAACGTTAGATGGCCCACCCTGTACAAATCTATACGAAAAACAATTCATGCTGCTCTTTTTTTGCGCCAAAATTTGAGATCATCCTTATTCTAAGCCATTCATATGTAATAGCACTTGTAAGGAAAGTAAGTACGCACTTCGATAAGGGCAATTGACTCGATGTCGCCCAGTGTTCAATCTGCAATGCCCATCGGATGGATCAGATAACATTTACTGTCCTCAACAAGAATAATCGAAGGCAACCATTTGCAACGTTTGCAAAATGAATGGCCATTCCCACGGTTATGGTTGTGAATCGCATCAATTTGTTTATTTATTTTACGACCGTTTGAAAATCTGGAAACAAAATCTGTCTACTGTGCACCATATTCCATCCACATGCACAATAACGAAGTCGGTTTGATTTTGTCTATGCGCGTGCCAAAAAACAAGTTCGAATAGGCATTTTCCATTTCCAAAGCTGCGCGCATAAATTGATTTTGTTGAATTGAATGCAATCGGAAAGTTTTGCTATTTGAATTGAAAAATGTCGGGCAAAACTGTAAGTTTCGATGAAGTCAAGTTCGCTCGCAATGAAGAGAACAGCAAAATGAGGGAAACAGAGCAAGAAAATGACAGAGACCATGTCGTTTAGTTATTTGTTCGGGTGATTTGAAAAATTTCAAGTTGATCAAATTAAAGTATTAAAATAGTTTGCTCTTCGACAAATTTCCAAAAGCGATTTTCATTTTTATTGTGCGCTTTTGATTTTCATTTGTTGTGCCATGGAAAGCTCACTCCCTCTCGCAATTCGCAGCAAGAACGAGCGGGCGAACGAGTGAGCGAAGGGAAAAAAGAAGGATGGAGAGAGGGGATGAGGGGGGGGGGTTTGTATAAAGAGAGCGGTTGAATGCACACCGAAAAGAAAAATACGATATTGAAGAAAACGAAAATAACAACAACTTAATGCAAAGAGGCAATGGCAGAGAAAACGGGGAAAAAATGGCATTGGCTCGAAGCCGGAGGGCCAAAACAGAAAATGCAAATCACCAATTTGCATACAAATTTTTTCACGTTTCTTTTTCATCATTTTTACAGTGGGTGCCACTTCTTTAGTGTACGTTCGTCTTCGCGCTGGTATTCGATGTAGTTCGCCCTCGGCACGAATGAAATATACTCACATACAAATTGTGATGATCGTGTATTTCATATGTTTGGATATGCACACCAGAGAAGAAAAAGTAAAAAAAAAATAGAAGCAGAAAATAGCGACTGTGTCACCGATATGCTCACTATATAAAAATTTATATATTCGGGGCGATATGTATGCGACGGCGCTCTGTACAAATGAAATCACAACGAGCATTGAATGCGAAACTACAGCCACATAATTTGCTCATTTTCGTGTTTCGTTGGCAGTTTTGATCGGTGTGTGCATGGACTGCACCACTAGCACTGCCACCGTCACCATTATCAGCCACAGCAAAAACATCATCAGCTCACGGCAACAACATTACTCGTGTCTGCATTGAAAATTATACGATCTTTATAACGCAAATTCCAACATTCCGACAACAAGTAAATTTGACGAAAGTAAATTGAGTACAACAACAGCGATAACAAACATGAAAAATGCGAAACGGTTCAAGACGGGACAGAGCACGATGAAGAAATGTATGAACAAAAATAAATAAACACAAATTGTACACGAGCACTACACATGTATTTGGCGCGTTCAAATTTTCATGCATTTCTCGATGCTTTTTCTCCCTTTCTCCACACATTGATTTTCACCACGTCCCATAATGAAATGTTACAATATATCGGCGTTCATACACACAGCTCCATAATAATTATGAGCATAGAACATAAGCGACGAATGACGATGAAGAGAAAAACTGTATAAATTACTATTGTATTTTTATACACTCAAATCCAAGCACATGTTATTTCTGGGCTCAAACAAAACGGTTGCAGCTGCACACGGCAGCAAAGCAAGTGAATGTGCGCGGCAAAAGTGGAAGAAAAGAACCCCAAAGAAATGAAACGATACAAATGAATGCGAGCGGATAGCAAATGCTGGCCGGGGAAATATAAAAAAAGAATAATAATATTACATGCACATTGTCTCTAACGAGAAGAACGAGTCTTGCGATAAAAGCTAAATCGAACAAAAACCATGCCGACGAAACGGAACGACGGTATGGGCAAATTATCTGTAGCATGCAATACAAAATTAAGAAATCAAATTATGTTCACCCTCTTTCTTCTTTTGAATGCGTTGGGTGATAGAGAGAGAGCAAGATAGCTAGACAATTGTTGATTGCTGGTTGACGGCCTTTGCTATGCGGTTTTGCTGCCACGACAACAATATTCGCTCGTCATAAATGAATATCCAGCGGCAATAGCCACTTTCCTTGATCCGATCGGCTTGTTCTCAAGTAATGTTCGCTGCTAATTCTAATTACTAATCGCTGATTATAACACACTCACTGGATATGGAACGTATTTTATCAGTTCGGTAAAAATGTGCATAAAATTGATGGTTAAAATGTGTGACATTTGTTCTCTTGCCATTTCTGCGACGGCGCATTTCCCAGTTGGAACATGGCGTGGCTGCTATGAATAACTTTGGCAAATGTATAATTGGAATTTTTAATGCGACAACCGGAAATTTCATATAGAATTATGTAAAATTCATTTCTCAAAGTGGGTAGAAAAGTTACTGTTTACAGCCCAACACCTGCATCATCCTGTTGGAAAATTAGTCACTTGAACTTTAAACGTATAAAAATCACGTGTTGTGTTATTGTAACCCAGTTTTTTAACTCATTGAACCGGCGAATCGACACAGCATAATACTTCAGATAGATGCTTGTAGCAATGATGAAAGCTTGAAAACTCCTATTCTCTCTCTCTCTCTCTCTCTCTAGGTGACTCTTTTTCGTCCTTGGGAAGTTTTTTGTGTTTTCATTCAAACCTCAACTTGAATCCTTTCTCCCACATGCTCGTAAAATTCAAAACTTTTTCGAACACCTACAACATTCCAATCACAACAGTGTATAAAATTGGATAAAATCAATTTGATTGTGATCGTTTCGGAAGACTTTGTTGCTTTACTCGGCTTTTGTTGACTTTTAATTTACGGTCTTCGTTCGGTATTAGCTGTCGCAATTCGTAGAGTACACATTTTGTATGGCTTGTTTTCTGCTCTCTATTCCAATTTCTCTCTCTCTCTCTATCTCTTTCTTCCTCCCTCTCACTTTTGCGCTGGATGTGTGGATACGGTCAGTTTCTTTGTTCGATTTTTGCCGATGTAACCCGATAATTGTGCTAATTCCCGGTGCATTTTTCAAACGGTCGACCAACAACCATATATGTATGTGTGTAGTAGTAGCTCGCCACTTGGTCACCTCTCTTAGGATCGATTCACACAATTTTCATTCTCTGCTGCTACATATGTTCTTCCCTGCTAAAACTTTATTTTCCTTTGCGGTTGTGAGATTTGTGCGAGACAATGCGTACATTTGAAAAGCCGTATCACCAATTTATTTTTAATCGATTCATATTGGCCATTCGGCATTCCGAACCAAAACTCAAATTGCAACACTTCAATACCATCCAAGCCAAAAAGTTAAAACAAAAAGTTGCAAGCGAGATAAAGTACAGGAAAAGAAACTTTCCAAACAAGAGGAAAATTTAACCGGAGATAAATTAAATCAAAGGCCAATTTCATCTTTCAGTGATAAACACATTCTCGCAAATTTAATCGTGCGAATGTTTTTGTTTTGCAACCGTATTCCGTCTATCCTGTTATAAGGGTGCGATGACCGTTACTGATATTTTAATACTGATAGAGTAAAAGGAAGCAAACGCACCAGTAGGTTTAGAGGTCCCCTGTATGAGTTCAAATGGTTTACTTTCAATGGGATAGAAGTTTTACTAAACTTTACATTTTACAATTTATCTCAATTCGATATATCATCCAATATATGTGGGCACAATCGTACAATAGGCCAAATAAAAAATTGGTTCAAATAAGAAAAAGCAAAATAAGTACAACACTCTGATTCACTTATTCCTAGATGAAAATAGGGTCTCGTGTTCATACGGAGCAACGTGCACGTATTTTTCACATGTTTTTCTTTCGAGAAACTTGTTTTCAGCCACTTTTCACTCTTTCTATTGAAGATATTATTTGATTTTCATACTTGAATGTCTTTTCACTTAATTTCCAATCGTTCCTCAACCGTCGATATTGAGTGAAACGAATTTTCTTACAATAAAATAATACCAATCAAATGGCGGAGAGAAAAGTGATACAAAAATTCTGGGAATCGATGAAATACCAAGTTAGCATTAAAAAAACGAGGCAAATCATATAAAAAACATAGTATATGTATACGATAAACATGGTCTGAAGAACTTTGTTTAGTCAAAGAGACCCTCTCGAGTTGGTCGGGGCGTTGGAAACAAATTAATTTTAAATTGGACAACGGATAGACTTCCGTCCGTCTCTTCGTTCATTCGAATTACACACAACAAAGAGGCGTGCCACAAATAATTCATTGCTTTTGGTTGAACTGGATGCGTCCGATCCGACAGTAACAAATCGATATCGAAGGAATGGTTACCAGAATGCACCCTTTTATGGTGAAATTTCAGTTGCCATAAAATGTCAAGCATCAGCTCCAGCTCAGAACAAGCTTCAATTTTCAAGCCTCGGTTTGAGTGACAGCTGGTATGAAACACCAAGTTTCGGCATAGAATGCAAACAAATATCTTGTAGGGAAAAGCTTCGATTTTGCTGCAAAATTTTGCATTTATTTGATTCTCATCCAGACAATTAACAACAAGTTTATTTAACAATATTAAATTTTCACGTGCTAACATGAATATTTTCTTGTCGCTAAGTTCGAAAGTCTTTTGAAAAACAGAAAGTAACACGCGAAGTGCCCCTGTAAAAATGTGGAATGAATTCAAATTTTCAAATAAAATCGATTTGGATTTATTACACTGTGTAAATTGAGGTGAACCACGGTTGGGGTCTAGTCATTAAATTTAACGTATTTCAATATAATTCTGAAACATTTGTATGTGGACTAATGTTTAGTTCAAATTTTATCCATATCAAACTTTCAGAATATTATTTTGTATGCAAAAAAATGGATCACACACAATTACAAGTCGTATATATAAGATTTCCGACTGCCAATTTTTCCGATTTCAATGTTCAAAATAAAACAAAAATTACGGGAAGTAGTCTTAATTCTTATCGGAATGTCTTGAAATTGTGTGTAACTGAATTTTCTCATAAAAAACGATCCTGAATAATATAAATAAATAAACATAGTCACTTTTGAATGAATGTTTGTATTGAACGGAGTTGAAACAAAATATTTGCATGAGAACTATGTTTATTTCACGTCGTATCGTTACAGAAATTCCGTAATCTCATCTTTTCACACAAAAAATTAGTCGCAAGCAATTTCAAGTCAATCCGATGAGATTTGGGAAATATTTATATGGCAGCTATATTCTCAGAACGAAATCGTTTTATGTAAATGTTAACTGAATTTGTATCTTATTGCTCCATGTAATAAGGTCAAATAAGGTTCATTTTTGAAACACCATTTTCAGGTGAAATCTTTAAATTATCTCTCTCTCTTTCTCTCTGGATACTTTGAGAAAACGTTTGCAGATTTGAGATAAAAAAGCTGTGCTGTTCTTAATTCGCTACAGGTATCATTATTTGCATGAGTTTTTGTGGTGTTTTTCAAAAGTAAAATATATGTTTCAAAGTGAACAACAAAATTAGCCAATAGTTCTCGTCTCGCTATTAGTGAGTTAGAACTAAGGCTGATTCGTTGCATTTAATCCCAAATCTCATCGCAATTACTTTTAATTTTGTGTGACTTATTCTCAAATTTATTATATATGAAGAACAGAGAATACATTTCGCTGCGCTACTCAAACAATATCAGCTGACAATAGCAACTCTTGGCATTCGCTATTTCAGCGCATGCACTCAGTTCACATAAACGCGCGCTGCTGTATACTGCTTCAAAATAAAACACATAGCAGTATACAGCAGCGCGCGTTTACATGAACTGAGTGCATGCGTTGAAATAGGAAATGCCGAGAGTTGCTATTGTCAGCTGTGACTGAGCAGCGCAGCGAAATGTATTCTCTGATTATGAACGATAAGAAATAAACATAATTCCAATGCGAATTTGTAGTAATCAGGACATGTGCGGAAAAGTCAGTTTTAAGTATGAAAGACAATTTTTTTTCCCATAAATTGTGAAGCTTGAGGTTTGAAGCCTCTATCTTAATTATGGCGAAGTCTTGTGAATTAAACTGCATGAAAAATGGTCGACGGTGGCCGAGCGGTAAGTGCATTGCGTTTATTTGTGTCACAGCTATGGGGATGTAGGCTCGAATCTCGGTGACGTGAAATGATTTTATTTCAAATTGCTTTGATTCGAAATTATTGCGTGCTTCGGAGGGCACGTAAAGCCATCGGTCCTGTGCAACAAAAAGACGGTTGCCCGTATGAGTGTGGTGCAGTACGTTCCTGCAAGCCTCTCACCAATAGCCACTCTTATAATCAAGCGAAATCGTGCTAGACATATTGTAGTTAAACTTGAAAGGGTAAATTCGGTCTATAAACGTAGAAAGTTTATTTTTTTAATGATTTTTTTATGAAATAGTAATTTTTCTCAGGCAAAATCAATGGAAATAATTCATGAATCTGCCAAAATTAAAAATTATCTGGGTTCAATCTAAAGTTTAGTAAATTTCAATGATTTGAAATTCGTTCAAAGTATAATAGAAAAAGAGATTTGAGGCTTGATTGTGAGTGCTATAAGGTATACAAATTTAGATTGTTTTGACTTGGTTTTGATTGACGAAAATTATGTTAAATATGTAAAAAGGGTTTCGACGAACACAAACCGCATCGGTCAAATATATAAACAATCAATTTCCAATTGATAAGCTGCATCTCTGAAGTTGTTGAAGAGAAAGTTTTCAAATATCGATTATTAAGAGACAGAAAGTTAATTTTATTAAGTTTAATAGCCAGTGGCATATTTAAATGTGATTGGTTCTTTTAGCATACATTCGGGATGATTGAAAAATAGATTCCGTATGTGAAATTTACTAGTCTCTAATAAAGTTTTTCGATATCTGAAGCGTTCTTCAAGTGAGAATAGTTGTAAAATTGATGACGCCAATGCCAAGTTCGTATAAGCAACCGCTTTTTTGCCTGCAATGAAAATAAGGCTATCGAATTCAATTTAAGACATATTTCCCATACATGGCACGCTCTCTCTCTCTCTCACACACACACACACACACAAACAATGTAATGCGTAACCGAGAGAAGTCAAACAATAAAATTCCAAATGAGATTAAGATTTAATCAGTGTGCACGCCTCTTGCATTTCTGAATTGCTGCTGCTATTAACCAGCACTCGCGAAGAATGTTACAACGGCAGCAGCCCCACAACAACAATCAATGCGTGCCGATACGAGAAAAAAGTGGGGCGAAAGGATTTTTCGCATTTCATTCGGTGAAAAATCTGCATTTGATATCCAGAGAAAGCGCGCGCGCGTATCATTTCAATAAATAGGACTTCCGCGGCATTGTCACCTGT
The DNA here is from genome assembly GCA_028476595.1 of Obolodiplosis robiniae. Classification (NCBI taxonomy): domain Eukaryota; kingdom Metazoa; phylum Arthropoda; class Insecta; order Diptera; family Cecidomyiidae; genus Obolodiplosis; species Obolodiplosis robiniae. Next base: position 10,515,583 of record CM052017.1, on the reverse strand, counting down.
AGACAAACTTTTCTTAATCCGACGTGTATGCATGATTGTATCATCGCACGGCGAAATTTTAATAAACATTGAAAGAGAGACGTGCGTGCGTGCGCGTATCCGTGTCTCTGCTTTTGCCAATCATTCGTTCTGCTTATCATTGTGATCGAATTTGCGACGGAATTGCAGATATCGGCATTGAAGCATTTACGAACGACACACATTCGCATACCGAAAGAGAGCGACAGCAAAAGAGTCGAACGATGGACTAAATAGGAAAATGGAAATGATAATCAGGAATCGGGGGAGAGATAATCGAAGCTGAATGAATAATTTAAATGGAAAATTTAAGAGATTGCATGGGTGAATCACATCAAATCGAAACGATATGTTGATTGAATGCGAAACGATGTGTGTCGCGACATATTCGCATGTAATGAGAATCGATCGCAATCACACCGCACCAAATTCGCAGCAAGTAAACACAAGTTAAGCCCGAGGCAAATGATACGAACGAACGAGTGAGACAAGATATAAAAAACCTTACTCGACGAAATGTATAATGGAATTATGTGGCTCAAATGGTGGGCAATTCCGAAAAAACAGCAATCGAAATGCATTCGACAACATCATCCTAAGGAAAAAATATCGAGTTGAGCCGCTTCTGCGTAATGAGTGATTCAATTGTACTGTAAATCGAATAGCACATGATTCCCTTTTTTCCACGCTCCATTTTTTACTGTCACGCAAGGATACAATTTTGATTCGTCTGCCTTCCACCATCAATTTCTGAATAAAACAAACATTTGAATTTGCAGCAAATTGCCGCAAAACATCAAATACACACTATGTTTATATGCTGATGTTATTGCCCTATCAGCACAAAACCAAATTAACCAGTTTTAACATATTTTGGGTATATATTCGCTCTTTTCGCTGCTTGCAGCCTCCACTTTGATAGTTTTGCTCATGTCACGCCATTCCATTTGTTAAAAAAAAAAAAATCTCAATCGTTATCTTTCATTAATTCTATCTCTATTTCGAAAATTTTATTACGTAATTTTGAGTTAAACGATCGAAAAATCAAATATCAATTGATTGCGCACACTTCAATTTTTTTTTTATCAAACTATTTTGATGAATTTACTTCTATCGTCATGCTTTTGCAGCGAACTTGAATCGCGAGCAAAGACTTTAAGCGTTTATATCGCGACAAGGGGTTAAATGCCTTGAAATGTTATATATATCGCACACTATGCGTGTTACGTGTGCAAAGTAAGTTGATGCAAAGCTACGACCGAAGAAAATTGTCAAGAAAGTTTTCGAATTCGATTGATGGTGTAATTGGTGTGCCTTAAAGCAATTATTCATCCGATTATCGTCCATAATAGGTAAGCAATGCGTGTGTCGGGAAAAAACGGGTGGCCGGATAAACGGGCTATACAGAACTCATTAATTATGAGCAAAGTTTTTGAGTCAAGGGTTCGGTAGGCATTTCATCATTCAACATTGATCTCAATTATCTCTCTCATTCGATCTTAATAATTTTTGTTAACGCTTATGCGTTTCATCAATACCGCCACTGTCTCTGCCATCACCGGCGCCGCACCGTGTTGCCAAAGAAACAATCGCTTCATCAAAAAGTTGGTAAACTTTTGAATTATTCGGGCATAGAGCAATTCGATTATCATCTTTATTGTCATTCACCAACCTCTGATAAGTATGGCCTATCATTATTCACTTTTTCATTAGAATGCTCAAGTACGTGAGCACACAGATCTAAAAAAATATTTTCATGTCATACGAAAATTGTCAGAAAACTTGATGCGACAGTCTTAAAATGTCGATAGATGAGAGTTTATATCAATGGAATGCCGGCAGCTTGAGCTAAACTTACGCGCACACATACACTGAAATGGTAGTTCCAGTTTTTCAATTATCTTCTGATCTTCAATTTCCGTAGAAATTCAAGTTTATTCGCATGGATTCAAGCTGTATTCATTGCTGAATTGATTGATTTCCTCAAACCATGAGATAAACCAGGAATGCTCTTCCAAATTAGAGGGAAACTTTTCGCATTGCTATTAAGAAGGGTTTCAAGCGGCCGATTCTGTATGTATAGTTGAAATGAATTGGTCGGATGACTCCAGATAATTTTGGAGTGAGCTTAATTCTCCAGTGCTTGTTAATCGTTTTTAATGAAAGTTCCACGTGAAGAATATTGCATCAATATTCTTTTCACGTTTATGTCAATGAATGAACCGAAATACAAAGCCGATACATTGTACAGTGTTATTTTCATTGTCTTTGATCGTAATTGGAGCTTATTGATAGCATTTAAAAGGATTCTATAATGAAATGGATATGACGTTAGGGAATAAAAGCACTTCTGCAACGAAATAAAATAGAGCTCACACTGAAGATGCAGTAAATACAATGACACTTGAATTCTACATCGTATATCTTTGACCGTTGGTAGCTTAGCGCGCAAAAGTGTCATTTTGAACATTTATTCACCGAACATTTTATTTTACGAATAAGCTATGGCAAGCAAATTAGATTTTTTTGATCCATCCAATTCAAAAATATCACTTGAAATACTTCGAGATGTCATTTCGACATTTAAAAACTTCTAATGAGAATACATTCTCACACATCTTCGTTATTTGATATTTTCAAAATTTCTAAGAGGTCTTCACAGATCCGTTTCCTCTTTGGATAAATCCGACTTTTCAGATAGTCCCAATCCGAAATGCTCACTCATCTTTACAACGATGCCCAGATCGTTTAAACGGCTATAGCCATTTATGAACGCTAAACCAGAACATACACATAAATATATTTTCAATTTTATGTATTTATATTTTTGAATATAATCAAATATTTTTCTAAGTTTTGATAAGAATTTTGAAGATTTATTGAATTAATTATGGTCAAAAATTATGCAAAATTTCTTCTAATTGTTTTTACTTTTTTATGTTCTATCTCGCCAGGATCAACGTTTTCACCGGATTGTTTGGATATTTGATAACTGAAATCTCTGTAAAATCGGTTAGAATTTGTTACTTTCGGCAATTAATCTGGAAAGATGCAAGAGGCAAAGACTGTGCGAAATGAATGAAATGAAATAGTTGCAAATGAACTACATTGAAGTCGGTCAAAATCGAGGCGGAATATTAAATATGAACAGATGTTTTGGTATTTTGCGCATGTATAAACAAAAGTAAAAGTGTGTGAAAAACATCAGATTCATAACATACAAGTTGCTGTGTAAATCTGTTAATCAAAGTGAATCGAAAATCGGAGCCCATTGTCATCAGCATAATTGTAATACTTGGGGACAGACGAAACAGGTAAAGATCCATCTCAATCATTTGGTTTTGCTTTTTGGGGAGAAAATCCGTAAAAATGTTGGTATTTGGGGAAACCATGAAAATGGTCGATTCGGATTTAACTCATTTTTATCAGTCTTTAAATGAACACGTTTTGCCTTCATGTTTTATGATTCTGAAAATTTTTAATAACTTTCAAAATAAAATATCGTATGTTTTAAGATCAATTAGATAAAATATGGATAGCCCTTTGACTCTCGCCAAACACATTTTGATGAGTTTTCATGATAGATCTGCTCCATTCATTCAATGCTTGGGAAAAAATTGAGCAATATATCAAGTGCGCGCACACAAATGGATGCCAACAGTCAACCGAATTAATTATGAGGATTAAAAAATGAACGTGTTTAATCATTGCATTAAATGAACATGCTCATTTCCTATTTCCTAATTTCGAGATTTTGAAGTCACTATGACAACGGTATGGTAAAGCTCGTCGTTAGCCGACAACCGGTCAATCGGTTCCCCTTTTCGTGAGCACACACGAAACGTAGATTAATTATTTTTATTTATTTATTTACTTAACACCGCCAAGATTTAAAATTGAATCAATGCAGATCAACAAAAGAAGTTGTGATACAATAAAAAGTCGACACAACACCGAATGAAAAGCAGTGAATTTTCTTTGACAAAAAAGAGCAAGGCGAATATTCGAAATGAGAAACAAATGATAAAGCAATCAACGTCAAGTTGGATGCACGCCAAAGACTGAGGAATCCAAAATATGTGCAGATGCAATTTCGTTCTTTTTCCCGCATGTATCTCTCTCTCATGGCAATATTTTCCGGCTCCAAGAATATCACAAGCTTTTTTTTCTGCACAATAGCTCGCCAAACTGAGTACTCGCTGCTGGTGAACAGACAATCCATCTACACAGAAAATACAAAAATACAATCCGTAACGCTGGACAAAGACAACAGACCGAGCGTACAGAGAAAAAATGCATAAAAACTATGAAAAAGAATAACATCAATTATGAAAATGAATAAAACAAATATTTCATTAATGTTTAGCTCGGTGCGAGAACAAACATAAACTACATATTATACCATAAATTTAACTACTCGCTTGTAACAGAATGAAAAGCGAGAATTTTTTCGCGAAACACACACAAAAAACAACAACGACAAATTATGTCGGAGAACAGAAAAAAATGTTGAATGATTTTTTCACATTCCATCTTGGCATATTTTGTATCCGGTTTTCGAGAGAAAGAGCGAGAGAGTTTTTTGAGATTTTTTCCAACCATCATGCTTGTTCATGTCATTAGTTTGTTTTTCCGTGAGCGATGGTCGCGAACAAGCGCTTTTGCTTCGTATTTCACTCATTTTTTTCTCATTTCCATTTTCTTTCTTAATTTTCAATGTATTTCCGTGCTTAATTCATTCATTTATCTGAAATATGTGCGCGCTGTTGGACTTTTCTTATTTTCAAATGCCCTGAACTTTTTTTGTTTCGAATCTTCTTATTTCCAGAGCCCCGTTACATTCACAATATTTCTTATGCTATTCAATTCTGATATACATACAATATACAATATATATATTCTTGCGTTCCTTCGAGTGTTGGTGTTTTGTTACGAGAGAGCGGGTAAAAAAGGAAGATGCTATTTAAGTTAAGTCGTCTGGTAATCGTAATACGTTTAACTTTATTGCATGACAAATGTAACCCTTCTTTTCTGCGTATCTCCATCAATTCAATTCTATCGTTGTTCGTTTCCTCATTCGGCTTCAACTTTTGTTTGAACTCGAAACAAAAACAGAATATCCGACAAATGATTGAAACAGCAAAAAATTATTGAGAACGAGAGAGTTATTTTTAACAAAAGACACGAAATTTACAATAAAAATTAGGGAATGAAGCGAAGCGGGGCAACAACAACGGCAGCGACCCAGATGAACCAACATGATTATTCGTTGAATTCACGAATGAAAAATCTTAGACAGTTCACGAAAAAAGCAGCACACATTTGCCAAAATTGTAACACGAAAAAGCTCGAAATGAGAAACACAATTGTGAACTGCCGGCATCGAGTGGAATTTATCTGGAACGAGGTTTGGCAGTGTCGTGCAAGAATGACATAAAGTGTCAATGGCATGATGTAATGAGTACCAAATTCCAACACAGTCGAAGAAAGAAACACACCGAGACCAGAGAGAGAGAGAGAGAGAGAGAGAGAGAGAGAGAGAGGAGAGAGAGAGAGAGAGGAGAGAGAGAGAGAGCACGGTAACTTTGGGCGCATTATCTGGCATCCGAGAGCCAATTGAGACATGAGCGCGTGAATAAGAAAAGGATCAAGAGCACCAACAGTTCCAATGGATTTCAAATCGTATGTTGTGTTTTTTCATTTCGGTCGATGCGCGCCCGGGTCTCATTCTTCATTCGCTTGATTTGTGCATCGCATGTTATAACATTATTCTCTCTCTCATTGCGTTTGCTTTTTTTCCATTTCACCGCACCGAACATTTGTCTCTTTATTTTAAACAAAAATCTTTGGTGAGCGAACGTGTGAGCACTAACTCTTCCGTGAATAAATATCATGTAAATCGCAACAGCTTAATCCTTTTTCCCAAGCGTCCGCTTATTCTCTTCATCCCTGTAATTTCATTTCTGACGAATCCCTTTCTTTCTCCCATTATTTGTGTGGCTGAATCACAGTGTGCTGCCCTTATTTTGTCATATTTGTGCCGTTGCGTCCGATTTTATTACAGCTCTCGACATTCGAGCGGTGTGGGAAGAAGCTGTATGCTGTTGTATTCTTATACATTTGCTTGATTCAATCATTCATTTCGTAGCAATGGCCAGTGTCGACGAAAGACTTGAGAGAAAATGGTACAAAAGGGGACCGTTCAAACCCAAACTCACAAAAAAGAGCCATTCTTTTTCCGCGACGCAATTATGCATTCAGATTTTTATGCTAACTCTTTAACGTTTCAATGACTTTTTGGCAAATGAATGGAGATGTTGTTGCCCAAGAACTGTTCGCTGCTGCCAGTGAGAGCCAAATGCAAAATATAATGAACATTTTCCGAATAAATTTTTGTATAATTTGTTTAATTTGGATCATTCGGTGGTACAATTGCGGAACATTTTGAATGCTCAAATGATTTGCAGTATTTGCATTTTGGAGAATAATGGACGAACATTTTTCGGGATAATTCCAAGCGGAGGAAGCATCCTATGTTAAGGGGTGGTGAATTCCAATGAAGCGCGCCATCTCTACCTATTTGATTCAACCAAACTCTTCAACGTTTCAATTATTTTTACTATTTTTATGTTCATTCGGCTGATTTGATAATCACCGTTTTGATATTTGAAAATAATGTTGAAAAATAAGAAAAGTTTTGAAAACCAAACAATCATAAAATGCGTAATAATACTCATCATTCGGCACACGCACACAATCAGAACAAAGAATTAATTCTGAGCAACAAAACGGAAACAACAGTCACCGTTTTTTTATATAAGAATACCGTTTATGTTTGAGAAACAAAGCTAGATGCATGAATGTGAGCAGAACCGTTTTGTGTTTCAAATGAAATCCTATGCATTCGAACGCATGGTTCGTTTCTCGCAATCGTAAGTAGCTTGTCACTGCTGTCTGTAAATAGCATTTTAGAGTGAGTAGCATGGCTATATGGCGTGAAACGATACACAGATATTTCAGATGGTGCTAGCGTCGAGGCTGATTTCTAATACTCAGTCCTGTATACAAGACAATAGATACTAATGGTCTAATATTTCATAATAATGCACTGTTCTTTATTTTAACTTGAGTTTCGTTTTCCATTCATTCTTTTACGTTCAATCGTATGTGTTTGGTGAGAAATATATGTCGACAATTGAATATCGGTAGAATAAAGGACCCCCTTTATCTCTCTTTCAGTCACATTTAATGACGAATATTCAGGAAGTTTTCCGAATTCATAATTACATTTAATTTTCATTATAACTTTTATTCTCGTCGCATTCCGTTGCTAAATATCACAATTTCATTGCTAATTGATGAACAAATTTGATATTAGCATAACCCATTTCGCATCAATTGACTGAGTGGCTGTGTGATTTACACAAAATACATACAGTAGAAGCAGAAAAAATGTCATTTTCATTTCTTATGAATTGGTTTGCCGGAGAGATGTTGAGGCCCAAAGTTTTCTTATATACAAACACGCACACACACACACACACACACACACACACACAGAGAGAGACACACATACAGCCAATTTGAGCCATTTACTAAGATTGAACAAGCACCTACAGGCGCCATGAGTAGATGCAGTGACGCGTTGACTGACTGACATTTATGAATGACACATTTTAAAGCGATCAAAGTTCAAAATGATCACGAAAATAACAATTACTGCATACTATTGCATTGTCGCCCATTATCTGAAGTTGACAGTCCATCAAGCTGTCGTCGTTGAAAAACCACCTCGTTGATCAAATTTCCATGCTCGCGGATGGTGCTTGAAATAATAAATAATTATATGCGCTGATATTAACTGGATAATACCCCTTTCGCTTATTTAAATTAAAATAACTTTTTAATTAATTTCGGTGTTTGAAACCTATCGCATGCGTCAGATCCGTCGTCTCATTGTTCGAAGACTCTCACTTTGGTACGACTCTCTTTTCATCTACCCATTCTCATGCATTGTTCGATACCTCCGTTCATGCGCTCGATTTGTTTCAGCTCGGCACATTTATTCCGTCCTGCGTTTTCTTTTTTTTGTTCGATTCAACAAAAAGTACACGGGAGTCGTTGCTATATCCTTCGTGCCATTCGATATATTGTTTTCATTCACCTTTCGTGGCTTCAATGATTGTTTGGATAAAAGTGGCTGAAGATAGATGTTGTACCAGCACAACTTTTTATAGACTTAATTATGGTTTTAAATGTTCACTTCCCGAGAAAACGGGTTGAAATTCTTTGGTTCGATGAGAGAGAGGGAGAGAAAAAAAACCATCGCAGATTAACAAAAAGACAAAGCGAGTAAAGTTTTCAAAGTGTATTTACTCCCTATTCATGTCTAGTTGCAGGCCACTTTTTATGTGTTTTTATGCTTCTGTTTCGATTGCATATACATTATCGATTCGAAAAGGTAATGGTTATTGTTTTGTTTTTCAGATAGACTTCACCAAAATGGTTTTTGTTTTTTGGATATAGTTTTTTGTTCGTCGGACTAAATGACTACGGTAAATTGAACATCTAATGCTGTGCATGTAAATGCCCCCGATAATGTGGTTTAACAAACGGGAACATGTTTGAAAATCAGAGAATAAAACCATCAAAGTATATCTCAAGAATTATGCTAAGGGTCAATATTAAAAGGAATTTTCTTAATTTGCGTATCTCTGCAAAGAACATTTCCCTACCTCTCCTTGTCTTCGCGCCGGGGCAGAATCAGATACAGCGGTATCAGTTGCCATATCTGTCCAATCGAAAGCTTCTTTTCCGACTTCGAGTATTAAGCATGAATGATTTAAATACCTGTGACTTTAGAGTGTGTTGCAGGGCAACCTGTCATGAAGTAGTGTGTTGAAGAATGAAATGTGTCGAGACTACAAATAGTATACAATAAATCCATTGTGAGAGTAAAAACCTCTTCGTCATGGTAAAATCTTTCGATAAGAACTTCTCTCTCTCTCTCTCTCTCTCTCTCTCTCTCTTTCATAGATTTGCGACAATTTTTTTCTTATTATTTGTCTGTATTTGACTTTATGCTACTGATTTTAAATGTTGATATTGGTATATAAACACTAAATGTACAATAGATGCGACGATGTCAGGTCGTGCAGATAGAGAGTGAGGGAGAGAGAGAGAGAGAAATAAAGAAAATGCGAGAGACAAATAAATAGTTCCTTGAAACTTGAAGTAGAAGTTTTGGCACTCATGTTTTTTATTTGCGTCAGTTTGGACTGGTTTGGTGCTTTAATTCACTCGTGAGAGTGTTGAGTGGGAGATGGGCAAAAAGTATCGAACAAACCACACAGCCGAGTGAAACAAAAAAGGGTATCATTTTCTTCTTGTCTCTGCACCTTTCGTAATTGGGCTAGTTTAATTTTCCCCCCGCTTTGAAAATTTCGAATGCTTGCGAGCTTCGATCATTCCTCACCCTCTGGCCCATAGAAATAACCTCGATTCACCTGTAAACACTTGTTATTCTGAAACGCTATCTTCGTTTGTTGTTATATTGAGTTGTTTTGTGCTCAGTAGCTGAGCGCTACCAAGATTTTGGTTTGAAATGTCATTGCGAAGCACTACTTGCATAGACAACAACCAATGTAAGAAGATAAAGGCAGACATTCTTAGTACCGATAGAGTACATTGGTGGCGTTGCCTATTATAGCTGTCACCTAGCTAGCTTATTCAGTTATTCACATTGAAATCACTCAATTAAATTACCACTAGCCATGTATGTATATTATACTGCGCGATTTCATCTTTCTATCTCTGCTTTCGTGAACAAAACATGGCAATATCGAGAGTAGCTGCCGGTATGCGAAAATTGATCGTTACAAAGTGATAACATAAAATGGCTAAACAAACGTCGATTTAAGCAACAGCTAAAATAAATGTATGAGAAATAGATAAGCAAGTATTAAGATCCAAACATCAATTTAAGTTGTTTGAAATAAAAAACATTTGTGTCGAGTTTTTCTTCTCTCCCTTTTTTTAGACTTTTTTTGTAGGTTGATTTACATTTGTTCGAGTATCAGCAGTAGTCGGAAATCTATCTAACCACTTAATCATATTGATAATGAGGAATGGCGCTTTAGAGCGCTACAAAAAGGATATCCATTGATTCATTTGAGTGAATTTCAGCCTTCGTCTTATTTCGACCTTTTTGAAAACAAACAGAAGCAAAGAATAACATAGAATTAGCGCCATTATTTGACTTGGAGAAGAAGAAAAAAAACGATTATATACACACATACACCACTTTGCACCACCGTTGTTCCAAATAAATAAGGTACATAAATTAAAACATTGCTTCACGAAACGAAATAAAACTGAACCCCTTCGACGGCAAATGAACAAAGCCCAAAAGAAATATAGAGCGTTCGAGATACAGCACAAATGACATCAATAAAAAAGAATTAAATCTGTATAACGGTTGTGAAACGAGGCGTATCCCCGTTTCATATACTCGAGAAACATACGCATAAGTCGCCGACGAATAATCTCAAAAAATGATCAAACAGCAAAGAGTGACACTCACACCAGACACCACTTTGAGTGGCTTGAGCATAAATGTGTCGCTCGAGCGCTGCTCGTACTGCTGTTGACGATGCTGGGCGCATTTTATTTTTAACGATATGCCCTGCAGGTATGATAGTCGCACATTAAATTTAAACACCTCCAATTTATTTCTCCAAAATTGTGACAGCGTGAGTCTGATTAAATGTCAATTTTCATTGTATCTCACGCACGTAAACTACTCGCTGGTGATTCTTTGAACGTGCCCGAAATACTGAATTTCACACCATTCCGAGAGTTTGTTTGTCAAAAAAACAGACGTCGAATTGACTCGACTTAACTCGACTCGATTCAGCCAAACAGTTCTAATGATTTCAAATCACAAGAGAATCGCAAATGATTCGAAGTCTTCATAAATTGCTAGACAATTCCTCATCAGCATTAGCCATTCAACCGATTTCCAAATGAAAAAAAAAATATCTCACAAAATGTTGCCTTCAATTTGCTCGGTTTATTAGACAACAATTTTATTTGCAAAATAATTAGCATTTATAGACGAGCACTTTAATTTTAAATATGTTTCTCAAATTTGATAATTTCCAAATATGCTGTAAAGATGCAATTTTTGCTGACATATATTCGATATAACTCGTTTGGATACAATCTGAATGGAAGTGAAATGAGTTATTGTCAGAAATTTCAACAACTTTGTTTCATCAAATTAAATAGTTGGTTCCAATTTCTATGAAGACATTCATCGGTTTAATATGCAAGTTATGTTAACGTTGCCAAATGGTTTTATACGACGTAATTTAATTCGTAAAACATTATCTGATCGATCGCATTTGGAATATCTGATTGATGCAATACATTTAAATAAAACATTCGACGTTTAAAGGACGAAATTGTACCCTTTCGGGTCTATCAGTCTTTAAATCAAGCATAACTTTGCTTGGTTCACGAGTGGGTGTTGGTGAGAGGCTTGTAAGTACTGCACCACACGTATAACGGTGTTTGAAAATTATTATTTGTTGGACTGGACCGTCGGCCTCACGTTTTCTCAGAAACACGCCAAAGTTGTCGATCAAAGCAATTTTGATCAGCCACCGCCTGAAATACATTTAATAATTTTCAAACATTTATCCAAATTATTTTTGGATTTAAATTTGAATTCATATTCGCACAAAATAAATGGCCCAATTAAAATCTAAGCTATCAAAAATTGTCATCGCAAAATTGAACTTATTCTTGTTTCCTTCAAAATGAATTTGGAATCCTACACACAAGTGCTTTTAGCACTTGGTTGAACGTCATTTGTATTTGAATAGTCAACGAAATCCGAAAAATTGTGCTTAAATGTTATTAAAAAAATAACAATATAACACCGAATGGAAATTTTAATTTTAATATTTAAATTGGTCAAACATGCCAACATTTTCGTTTTGAAGTCCAACGTTTTGCTGGATGACCAATGGCAATATGCTATTCATTTTATGAGTACGTTTCGAGACGTATTTGAACAAATCAAAATTATAGAATAGCATTTCATTATTCAAATTCTTTTATTAGCCTGGTTCTGCTTGAAATTTGGTTCGTTTTTCGTTAAAAAACAATTTTCTGCATACTAAATGCATTTGCTCGTGCTATCTATACAAACTACATGACATATAAATAAGCCTAGCTCATTGTCGAAATCGGCCCCAATTAATTTCACTCAAAACAACTGTCGAATATATAGGCAAAATTAATGAATTTAGTGAATGGAAATATCACAAAAAAGGGATAAAACATACATGGTCGAAGTAAAGGCACTGCGAAACGGTGCGCTCACAAAACTTGACCATACCTCGTGTAAAATGTTCATTTTCTGTGCAGCAAAATGCAATTTATGTCATGTATGGTGAAGAAAAATCAGCTATAATTCGAGTGATATTTGAAGAAGTTATTGCACTTGTATAGACTTTTTGCATTAATGCCAATAAGCTGTTTTACAACGAACATTTCAAAACTAAATAAACCGTTTTCGAGTGTTTTAGCTCTTGCTCGCGTTGATTGCACTTTGATTTTCAGCACAAACAAGTGTCCATTTAGATTGCTTCATAAAGCTATTAAATTGTGTATGAAATGGAGTCGGTATAAAAATTGCGTTATGATGCCATTTATGTATATACCTTTGCTTGTGGACTGAAATATGGGCATTCGCCACGATTCGTCCGCTTAATGCACTTATTTTGTGCTGTGCGGACTCAGTGTGCGCTGTTGATTTTTTAGTGGAAATCACTTTGACTGTTTAAAATGAGCAATTGTGTTAGCTCTTCACATTTACTGCATTAATCCGACTCACTCTTATGAGGGATCATGCTTATAAGGGTCTCGAGCGTGCAAAAAAAGTGTGTGCTAGCAACAACATCAACGTATGCTTTTGATTCAGTATGTAATTAAATAGGCCAAGCGTGAAAAGTAATTTGAATGGTGAAATTTTTATTCAGTAATTTATCGCCACGGAACTCACACAATTCTGAATGAGACATGTGTAACTGAAGCAATAAAACTTGTTATACGAGAGAGTGAGAGAGAGAGAGAGAGAGAGAGAGCTGGCAATAAAGGGTTTGTGCAAGGAAATTACTTCATTTTTCTATGAATGTTCGTTTTGATTTGTGTTTGCGTGCGTGATATCAAAGAGCATTACTTATTTTTTCCTTTTGAAGAAAAATATGTTGTGTTTCCCAAAAAACAAATCAAATCGAGATGTTGCGAGAGACGCGAGTTCCTTTCATGTAAAAGGTATGTTAATGTTTTTTTTTTATGTGATGTGCTCCGAGCGGCTCGGTTTTCCACCAACGGATTCAATGCGTATTTCAATGCATTTTGAACCATGTTTTTTTGGACAAAATGTATACCATTGTGTATTGCCGGTAATAGGTCAAGACACGAGGGTATAATTTCCATTCAACTTTATTAGATTTTTGGGAATTTTAAAAAAATCTCCAAATACGCCTATGAGCATTTTTACCCCCTTTTTTCAAATGAAAACCCGACACGAACATTGAGCATTGTATACAATTGCAATCTATGCCACGCTTATCTCTACATCTGTCTTGAAATATTCATGTATGGCCTAAAAATGCTCATGAAATTTAGATTTACGGGAATTATTTATTATCGCTCTTCATTTTTCGTGTGTAATTTTCTAATTTGCGTCAAAAATCGTCTGTCGGCCATGAGTGGAAACGAATTTCCCATTCATTTTTAGCATTCAAATGAAAATGGAATGTTCGAATTATTTAAATGAAAATTGTAACATTTGCCCATTTAATCATTACATCTTTAGAAACAGTTGCAAATTGAGTGTTCAATGTGACAAGTAGGTTTGAAAATTATCCGAAAAGCATATATCAAGAACTCATAAGATCAATAAGCTTGCATGTGTGTTAAATGTAACGTGGGGGGTGCCCAATTTCATTGTAACATACATAATACCAACTCCCATCTTGCAAGTTGCGCGACATCGCCGAAAAGAATTACAATTTTGTGAGCAACTGTACTATTGCGCGATGTCAACGAAAAGTAATTAGCTGCAAAACAAAATTTGCGCCTTGGAAAAGTAACACATTGTAATTCTACGTTCTTCAACATTTTTACCCCCCGACAAATCTCTCACACCTTCTAGTTAATTTTCAATTTGCATCGGCAATTATTTATTCACAAAATGTTTTCGCACTCAAACACGCTTCCATTTGAATCGTTAAGTGTAAATGCTTAGGCAAATTACTTGTAATAAAGTTATAGACTGCGTTTTGTGTTGACATATTTGTGATGCCGGCATTTTTGTCAAATTCATTGATAATTTTTTTTTATATTATATGAATCTTTTGTCAGTTATTTCGTGATTTGATGTGATTTAAGCCGATGATATTATTTGAATGAAGATGAAAATATGTGAGCCATAGCACTTTGTTAATTTTCTGATTATTCACCAACAGAGCGGAACAAAAATACACCATTGATAAAACGCTAATACTAAGCATGTATAGTTTAGCCGGTGAATTGAATTGAACCAAATATGCTCCTCAATTCCGTCTTACAGCTTAATAAATTGTGAGATTATTTATGCGTACAACATGCAAAAGCCAGACCATAATCTCTTAAGTACACTCAAGCTGTATTAAGCAGGGGCTTTATTTTGTAAACACTTTTTCCTAGCTTCATTCCACTTTAACTGTCTTTCTCAATCAATAAGTTGTACTCAGACAAACTCTCGCTCTCCCTTTCGCTCATTCCTCCTGGAAATAGTTCTGGAAACGACTAACAAATATTAATTTTCATTAATTTTGATTGCATTCGCTTGAAGACCGCGTGTGTGTGGAAAATGGCGTGCCTACCGTTTTTCAGTTGGCACGCTAAAGAAAATCCCCAATTTTGGTTATTTTGCTTTCAAAATTCTATCCAACTATCATTAGCTATTCATCTGGATTCTGGAGCGAAGCTCACATTTTCCACACACTTTTTCACATTCCTAGAATCAATTCAAATGAAATATATGCACGTGTTCATTTGTGAAAACTTAGCGCCATCGCCTTCTTTCATGCATGTTGATTTGGTTGCGTCTTCCAAAAGCAGGCACGCGCGCGTCATGTGCGCACCATCTTTTCACTCCCTAGTTTCAAACTCAAACTTGCCGGAATTTTGGTGGCTTCAATTTGCTTGCACGACACGTACACGTGCATCTTGATGTGTTTCCTGATTGCTATTTGCTTCTTCATTTTCTAACTTTCAACCCGTTATAAAATTATAAACATTCCGTCGATTCGAGCGCACTTTTGCAAAAATCAACCCTCTTCTCACCAGTGCCTCACACACTTTCTGTCTTACCATCTTACCGAAAATAAAAGAAAAAAATCCCAACTTCTTTATTTGGTACGCTGTTCTTAAGCCTCATGTAACCGCAATAACATTTAGAATGCTATCGTCATGATTTCGCTATATCGTCAGCATCACCTCCTCTATCTCTCTCTTTTTCTCGAATGGGGCCCTTCAATGAATGTCAACCAAAACCGGCTGCATATAGAATGAATGGGTGCAACTACAAAAACTACATCTGCTGTGATTTATGAAAATAATTGAATGAATTGATTTCAATTTTAAATGAAGTTAAAACTTTGCTTGTCGCACGGTAAAAGCCGGAGAGACAGTGAAAAAAATGAAAACGTGCATGTATTAAACTCAGTGAGCAGCAAATCGTGCGTGCATGCATGCGGGAGCGCGTGCTTGCGCGAAATGAGCCTGCACTGTTGCTGGGCCTCAACATTCGACGAAATCACGGAATAACAAATGAAACTGTTGTTCAACAAACTACCAAAATTAGAATGTAGCTGTTTCTTTTGTGGCAAGCGATAATTCTTCGGCAGCAATCAGATTTCTATCGAAAGGGTTGAGGCGGCTCGTTAGCATTGTCGACAACCACTTTCCTCGTTGAACTTCAAATAAGCTAATGAAGCTACAGCATTTTGCTAAAGTCATCAGTGTAGCTGGATGAATGAGGTTTTGTTTAGTTCGATATGTTGGCGTACACTCACCTGAGCCACTGATATCACTTCTTTATATCTCAACTTTGATCTCTAATGCATTGCGGTCTCAGCATGCATGTCCGAAACATAAATGCATTGTCGACTATTCAAATGAATCTTTAAATATTTTGGAGGCCTTTTCGCCTGGATTAGACCGTATCAGTTGCTTTCTCTCTCTCTCTCTCTCTCGCTCTCTCTCGTTTACACTGAACCATATCACTTTTTTTGCCGTTTTGTCAGCTTGTTCGAAGAATCACAATTGTATAAAAACGCGAGAATTCCTAAATCATTGAATATTTTAATTTCGATGGAAAGTCATTCAATCATCGAAATTAATAAAATCTCGAAGATTGCGCAAACCGTACACAATACCGAGAAAGCTCACCAAGAAGTTGATAAAATATATATCTTTTTGTATTCGTTCTGTATTCGCACTACGAGTGAATTAAATGGAACATTAGCCTAATTCTTGCTGTCCCAACGATGTAGCAAGGCATGATTATTGCATTCCAATGGAGTTTCCTGCTTTATTTATACGTATTCGAACAAATTGCCGCCAAAATTTCGAAGAATTGTACATTTTTATTCTAACAAGTGTTTCTCATTAAATAGAATCGTATTTTGCTTTGCTCTGCTTTAATTATCAAAGCCGCAATTCGATGAAATCATTAAAAATGCAACAATTTCAAATGATGTGTACGTGTGTCTGTAGTTATTTTTCCAGATGAATTTTGCCAATAGTCAAAGTGTTCCGATTCGTGTGAATTCGCGATTGAAATGGAAAAAGCTATGGAATTAAATTTGTAGCGAGGTTGAAATTGAAACCTTAATAAAAAGGCACATTTCGATTGTGTGTTTATTTAACGTATCGTAGATAACGATTAATCGAATTGCAAATTACCAAGGAATTGTTAACAAATATGAACAACCGCTAACATATTCAGCGAGCAATCCACCACAATTGATGTTCCGAATTGAAAAGTTGCAAAGCAGTCAAATGGATTGGGTGCATCACTCTGGTAAAATAGTGTCGACATAGAGATTCGATGAATGCATATTCAGTGGTAGCAATCATCACTCAACCCGTCTGACTAGAATAAACAGTTACAACCGGATGACTGATTTTGACAGCAGCACACAAATACACTCACACTCACGCGCTCACACACAAAACGTGCACATAAGCTCGCATGCAAACAAAATGATAGTAAGACATGGAACGTACCACGCACTGTGCAACCAATTTTAGCTTGTATTTATTTGATAACTTCGGCTTTCACATTGTTTACAGTAAGTGACCTGTAATCAAATATTCGAGAATAGTTCGAGAATTTATTCATCTCTCTCTCGCTCTTCCTTTTTGTGTGCTGTATTTATTTTCCACATTGTACAAAAGCAAATAAGTTTTCTGTGTCATTATGTAAAATGGACAATTCGAACAACCAGCATGGCTTGAACATGAGTCGAATTGACAACCACTCAAACATTTCACCTGAAACTTCAAAATCACAATGGTTTGAGGTTAAAAAAATTAACAGCATTAAACAGGTCATCAAATCAAAATGTTATATATAGCACTTGGAAATATAAAAATAGGCTCTTATTGTGTTGTGCCAACACTCACACACACAACCATATTTATACAATAGAGTTTTTGACCCAGTTGACATGCTGCAAATATAATCTGATTGCGTTATTCAATATTAACAAATTCATTAACGATCGGTGTGCAACAAAAGCGAATACAGTGGAACCTCGATTATCCGGCACTCGATTAATCGGCACCTCGATTAACCGGCACTCTTCCAAGAAATGAAAAAAAAAATTTCACATGAATTTTATACAAGCAAAAGTGAATATTGTTGAGATGCATGAAGAAACAAATTCATGCTTCGACATGGAAATTCAATTTTGCTTGTTATCATTTTGTCGCCGCATTTCATTTTCAGATTTTATTTACATCACTCAGAATTTTATAAACAATGAGTTTTCGTAAAATGTTTGGTCATCACTTTGATTTCTTTGCTCGCGACAAGTGTCTGCATATTTTATCGTCGTTTTGGCTCGCGATGTGACTTATGGTATAACTTGACTTCAAATGTGTATTTAGACTATTTTCTATTAACTTTTGTTTATTATAGGTATGAAAAATGTACGAATTTGTTCAAACTCGATTATCCGGCGATTTTGCTTATCCGGCGGTGCTCTGGTCCCGTGCCCGCCGGATAATCGAGGTTCCACTGTATGCTAAATAAACGAATGCATAGAAATTGGTCCGAAATAGGTCTTTGGCTAGGAGTCTACGGGTGCATTAGCACCAGATGAACGAGCAGGCGAACGAAAGGGACGCGAGGATGAATAAGAATGCTGAGTCTATTGATGGTAGTGATGCGGCATTTCACCATGTTCGAATAATTGGTGGAACCACACAGTGAATTATTTAAGCATTATGCCATTATTATTTTATAACAAATACACATAACATTCTGTCTCTATGGATGTGCACCATTCATTCGCAAACACATTGTAAACAGCCCTTGTGAAAATGTTTCGAGTGGCTAGTCACTCAAAGAATTTGGGACATTTTTGACTGACTATTCCTTGTTAACTAAGATTATCTCGAACGAAAAAGAAAACTAAAAACAACTTTAGTTACAACCAACTATAGTCAATTTTTTCCCAAGTCGACTAAAAATAGTCAGATAAAATCGATTGAGATTAAATGCAGTCAAATGATTGCTAGTCACTTTTTGTCACAAGGGATTGATCCTGTGCGGAAGCATGATAGCGAGCGAGATGGAGAGAACGGGATATCTACGGCTTATGGAAGGATTGTATTGACTATTTCAAGTAGAAATTTATAGCGTTGTATAAAGTATAAAATGCAAAGCAGCATGTTGGATCGTGAAACGGGCCGACTCCCATTGATCGTATGCATGACGTCCATGCATTTCGAAAATCCCCAGCACCATCAATTGCGCGTACGTGATTTTTGCGAACATTTTATATAACTCGAAGTTAGTTTTAATGCAGCAAATATCAAATATATATAACCGTAGAGAATTGGTGCGATTTTAATCGGCCAACGTTGAGCAATGCACGAACACACGCAATGCACACACGAGCAACAGCCGACAAATCAGTTGAATCAAATCACGCATACAAACAAAAATTAGCCATTCTGAATTGTATATACAGAACACAATGGGCCGGCACCCTTACCAATCTTATTCAGGCACCCAACAAGCTATATTTAAAATATATTCATAGAATCAAAATATAATTAAATAATTAAATAAAGCAGGTAACAGCATCGGTCATAAATTGCATAAATTGCGATAGCGCAATACACAGAGCGCGCGAGAACACACACAACGAACTAATCGTTTGCATAATAATTACGAAAACTAAATATATGCAACATGAATCCTGCAATTGCATGTGTTTATATTATGCGGGCTGATTGCTTCTGCTTTCGACCGAATATGAATTACACGTTTAAACGGCCAACAGGGCCGCTTCGCAGACCATTTCCACAAACTATCAGCTGGTTTATTCCAAAGTAGCACAATATTGTCTAGCAGTAAATTTACGGTAACCGGATCTGGGCATGAATGGATAGCAAATTGAAAAGCGATATCAATGGCAATCAACACCTTTTTGATTAGATGTTTTGAGTTTCGTCGAACAAAACCAGCGAAAAGTAGCAACGAAAGTTAACGGAATTTCTCGTAAAATATCTGCCACTCGTTTTTTTTTTTTTTTTTTTAATCTATTCCGATCGCGTGAAATTCACAGCCTTACATTTTTCAAGAAGGAAAAATCTTATCTAAATTTAGATTGAGATTGCTTATGGATTAATACCAGGGTATACTTTGCCATCTCTTATACTTCTTTCACACTTTATAACGAGACGCATCGTGTCGCATGAGATTTACTCGAGTAAATTCAACGATTGAGCTCACCTCTATCAGACTATATTGACTTTACCGCGCAGTACTTAAAGTTATTCCAGACTTTATAGCATAAAATCTTCGTAATCAAACTTAACATCGAAAAACAGCGAACTCGAAAATAAATGACATTTAATAAATATTTAGCCCATTGCCAGTAATCGTCACAATAGTTCCGGAGTCAACAGCTAAGTTAATATTCAACGGAATAAAGCGGAATTTATTGATAATTGTTGATGGTTTAACTGATTGTCGATGGAAATATAATTCAATAATTTTCATATGACACCCGTCATAAAGCGAACATGCATGCGTAGAACAGTAGCTCGTGTGAGTGAAAAAGGGATACTTTTTGATTAAGGCATTTTGATTAGGATATATGTTAAAAAGTGTTTGACGTTTTGTTTGTTTGTTCTTGTTGAATAGAATATGCGATAGATTCTTGACTGTTGTGTTGATAAAATAATCTCGTGAACTGTGAAGAACGTGTTCAAAGCACAGGGCCACGTTGCGTTCTTCCATAACAAAGATTGATCGAATAAAATGGAGTTTCAACACGAGGAGTCAAATAAGATAACTTGCCGCAAAAATGACTGGCCTCCGATTTTTTCCCCATTGAAGTAAATTTTGAATGAATCACTTTGATGCTGAATCATCACAATGAATTTTGGAAGGGTTCTTTCCGATTTCGATGTAAATTCATCTAATTTGGAATGCACTGCCAATAAATTATCAGATGTAATGACTGCCACCAAAGTAGCTGTAAATGTACAGCTCGTTGTTCGTAAAAAGTGAACCGCAAAATAATTGACTGGTGAATTATGTGCGAAGGTTAGTCATTTGCCTTTTTACCGCGAACACCCAAAGACAATGACACCAGCAAAATACCTTCTGTTCTCATCTAGCTAAAAATAAGACAATATTATGCGCTGAGCACGATCTTTTCGCCAGCGTTTCTTCTCTCTCTCTCTCATCATTTTTCTGCTTTCGAGCAGCAACGGCAATGCAGGAAAAAAGATGGCAAATTTGCGAATGAATAAAATATATGTGTGGCAGACGGGTCTTTTTTGTGGCCTGCGTTTTTCAATATGGAATAAATGTTGCCGATGTCAAACAGAGAGTGAACACTTGTGCCAGTATTTTATAGCACAAATCTGCCGGTATTTAGCTTCGCGCTACGAAACGAGCGAGAGAGAGGGAGAGAGGGAGAGAGGGCGAGCCGACGATATCTAGAAAGCCAGGAAAGACGGAGCGACAAAGCGAACATCTTTGAGTATGTGTGTAAAATACAGTCAGCCAATGACAAAATTAAAAATAAAATAGAAAACGCAACGCAGTCACGATAAAATGCTCACATAAAATTAATTATATTCAACGAAGCACAAAATCAAAACTCGCATACTCATAAAGAATGAGTATGTGCTCTTGAGCTCCGTTTTTTTTCTTCTGTTGTCACTTCATTTATTTTTTTGCTCCTTTGTCGACGCCAGTGAAACCCAACCAACTCTAGTTATTCTTTGTCTCTGTTAAATATATAAAAACACATGACAGTGACTTGAATGTACTTCGATATCGTGGTATTTTCGATTTCGTAACGTAAAAACATATTTTGCATATCATTTTGCGTGGCATTTTTTTTAATAAAATTTTCTATATTTTTGGGCGCTTTTTTCCAATTTCATTCGGATGCCATCGTAAATATGTGTTTTTTACAAAAGCGCCACTGTTTGTGCGAATGGTGCGTTTGATATAGAGCATCGTTTTTTCTCTTTCTATCGTTGAACTTTAAACGCGGCATTACATTTTTTTCTTCTACGTCTTGCTCTTGGTGCTGTTCGTGTGCCATATTTTTCGATCGTCTTCATATGATTTGATTATATGAGAGATGGTTCGCAAGAAAAAGTTGAATGAAGTTGTGTGTAATTTATGATAATTAAAATACGTACTTGTTACTGTTTTGGCTGTTCGGCGAGACCCTTTTTTCCATTTATCTCCACGGAATTTACATTTTTACAGTTCAAAGCATTTTGCGAATCATATTTCGCCACACCGATTTTAATAAAACCTGGTGCGACTTGCACAAAAAAAGAGCTTTTATCGAAACTTATATTTCAATCGTCGTGGTAGCATACCTGAATCTCGAGTTTTATGTGGTTATGCAATCAACGCCATTTCTGTAATCGCCATGTCATTCGCTTTTTTGTCTATTCGCTTTCAAAGCTGAAAGTCGAATGAAGTTGAAAGAAAATGGGCAAACATTATTATCTTGATGATAAATGAGTAGAGAGAAGTAGAGAGATAGAGAGAGAGAGAGATTTGCACATCTTTTACTATGACAAATTCGCTTTTTTCGTCATATTTTACGATTCAATCGATTGCTATATTTGCATTCGTCATTTCTGATATTAAGTTTGCCTCACAAATAATCCCTTTCTCTCACGGTTTTTTATACCGATTTATTTTGCTGATTTTGAAGATGGACATGACCATAAATGACTTGATTTTTCGAATTATGTCTTTGTTGAACCAAGAAAATTCAGTGTGCCAAATAAACAGAAATGGAAATATGGATGTTCATCGATTCAAATTGATCCGGTACAATTTTCAGATTCATTGTTTCAATGCAAAATCTAGGAAGTTTGTATAGAAGAAGTGCATTCCCAAAGCTGATTGAAGTATGGATTGATTGTGTTGAGCACAGCCGTACACAACTCAATTAATTTACATGATGAAGATCGTCTTGTGTGTTCGGAGTGATTTGCATTGCTTGCAAAGTAAAGTTGTTAAAATCCAATCGCTCTATTTCTCTTGAATAATTTCTTACGGAATCTTGAATCTTTCGAGCATTTCACACAATTTTCTGTTCCTGCACAGGTGAATTTCCATTTATTGTTGTTAAAGTCGTGGGAGAGAGAGAGTGCCTCACATACTCTCTTTCAAGCATCAGCAGCAGATCGAATTTGTGCCCATAAATACTTTATATGTATTCGAATCATTCGGATGCTTGGTGTTCTCTTGTGTCGAAAGTTCAATAAACAAGCTGGGTTTATGTAAGCTTGAGATAGAATGCAAATTTTTGAATAGTGTTACACATGCGTTTGTCCTCTCTTTTCGTCTGCATATTGGGCTGTACATGGGTTTTCTGCCAAGAGTATCTTGGTAAATTGGTTAAACATCGGCACTCTCTTCAGCATGGACGCATAATAACTCGTTGTTTGCGAACTGCTTTGAACTCAAATGAAAACTGCAATATATATCAACGGACTAACCGACCGATGGAATTAACAAACGAACCGAACCGAACGAACAGGATAGCTGTTGCACTGCCAGTGAACGGTGGAAAAATTACAGAGTTGATATCAAGTAAAAACGAAAAGATTATATCCGCAAATGGTCTAGTTTGCAGGCCAGCGTATCGATTCATGTACCAATGTGGATGTGTGTGGATGTGTGTGGATGTGTGGAAATCAATGCCTGGATCATACATCGAAAACACACAACAAATACCCTTTGAATTAGTATTGACAGTTTAGGCAAATGTGACCAGCATAACCAGGATCGATCGAATATGTGCAAAAGAAGACAGACAAAATGCGCTTCCTCAATCGCCTTGACTCACTCGCCCCAAGTGAACGGTTCTGGTTTGCTTTTTTATTACTATGCGATACAATTAGATTACGAAACCATCCTTTTTCTTATGCTGTTGTGCCATCGGCGATATATGATGTGACCGCAATCTTCGTTACGAGCCAATACACTTGCACACACCAACTCCAATATGAAAGTGCGCTTTTGTATTGAGGGTATATAAACTGATAACGGTAATACAATATTAACGCAATTTAAACGAGTCACAACTCGAATCTACCATTCAAATGCGCTACTTTACTTTCTCTCGCATGCATTTTATCTCACTCGTGCCTCTTTTTCTATTACCTCTGTTGTTCCTCTCCTTTTGTTTCATCCTGATCTTCTTTTCGATTTCCACGTTCGAATCTTCTTTTTTTAATTTTTCTGTGTTGAGACACAAAATTACCCTCAAATAGATATGATGGTGTCGGTTTGTGTGCGTGTGAGTGTGTTTGTGTGTGTTTGCAAAATATTTCGAATGGCTGATATAATGAAACAGATGAAAATTTCGAAAGCAAGACACACACTTTATCGACCCAAATATCAGACGCGTACGTTGTGCATACTATTTTATAAATGAAAACTGTGTGTTTATATACAAAACTGATGCGATAACGAGCACACGTGAAATTATGTCAATCTCATCACTAACATACATTTTAAGCCATTGCTGGTTTGCACGAGCAATCGATATTTTGTGTATATCACATACTTATCGTATTTGCAATGCTGGGCCCTATTTCACAAGTGGTGACACCATAAGAAAAAAACACAGGAGATTCTGTTGCGAGAGTTCTTTCTGACACTTATTGCATTTGACAGCCCAACAAAAATGATATTTTTCTGTTAAACATATTTCTTATAGTTGCCATTTGTGGTGTAAAGCTAAAGATATTTATAGATTTGTTTGATATTTTCTGGTCATATTCTGTATTATGTACTTATTTTCATTTCTTTGCTGCTTCGATCGAAATATGATAAATGAATTTATTAGAATGAGAGTAAGCGAAATAAATAATTTATTACTATTATTATTATTATTATTATTATTATCATTATTGTGATAGAGAAAAAAATGTTCAAAGTGTTCACCAATGCATTACAAAGGGGCTTACTTTTAAACAAAAAATGTGCGTGTTTCACTTTTACGAGTTATGACATTATTATTTTCGTTTCAATGTTGTGTATTTTTTTAAAAGTCCCATTTTTATCCTACATTCTCATCTATTTTACGCAAACTATCTACTTGATGATCATATGAATAGCTTACTTAATATGATGGCCCTGAACGATACTGTTAGCATTGACTTCGATGTACTAGCGCCATCATCAGCGGTGTGTGTGATGTGTCGGTGTGTATCATTAGCTCGGTGATAAGACAGAAAACAACATTGAATGATTGAGCCAGCAACGAGTTAAGGTCAACGAAATGGCAATCTCAAAGCATTTACATCTATTTATCGCTGCCCGAGTCCCAAGTGTTAATGTACATGCAATGGCATACAATCACGCACACGGGTTGTGCGGAGTAAATCAGCGGAAGAAGAAAAATAAAGATATAACCATAGGATTTATAGTTCAGATTCG
Organism: Obolodiplosis robiniae; assembly: GCA_028476595.1. Classification (NCBI taxonomy): domain Eukaryota; kingdom Metazoa; phylum Arthropoda; class Insecta; order Diptera; family Cecidomyiidae; genus Obolodiplosis; species Obolodiplosis robiniae. The sequence goes on along the minus strand of CM052017.1, from coordinate 10,490,268 downwards.
CCATCACACATAAACAAAGCGAGAAAGAGAGAGAGAGAGAGAGAGAGAGAGATAGAGATAGAGAGGGTAGGAGAAGAATGAAAGAATAATGATTCTACTTTAAGAAATATCGATGGCCTGAACATTGAACATCCCAAACATGTAAATAGACCTACATGTACTGAAATTTCGTTGGAGCAAAAATCAGCTCCCATGAATTATAAATGATTTTCTATATATTCAAAATATTTATTTCATGCGATGCTTGGTGTGTGTGACCCAGTCCCAATGCCTCAATGGGTCTCTGTTTTACACAATTTATACATTTCTATCATTTATTTAGAAATATGAAATCCCATCCATCGCAATTTTCTCTTATTTTCTCTCTTTTCCTACCATGAAAAAACATGAGAGAATAAATATTTCATTGTTGAGCCAAAAAAAACGAATCTCAACAATAAATTATGCGGAACAAGCCGCAAATTTATGATTCACATGTACGTGCACGAACCGCACGCTCAACTCAAATGTATTGGCGATTTAATTTTCTTGGATCAAAATTTGTTTTTCACTAAAAATATAATTTTTTGAAATGAGTGTTAAAAATGTCAACATTCATCGTTGTTTGTTCGGGAGAGAGTTTGGAATTGTTCATTGTGTGTCATTTTGCAAGAAAACTTTGTGAAAACTCGTTGATTTCTGAGAAATTCCGGATCAGATTCTCAATGACCCAAATGAATTGCTAAATTTCTAGTTGCTCGTTTGTATTTTGTCGTTGCTCGTCGAACATTCGCCCAGCAATGCTTTGAATCATATTACCAAAGATTATACATTATTCTTTTTCGTCGGTCGCATTGAATAACTGAAACTTTATAAAACACATGCCATTTGTCACGTACCATTTTTAAGTACTTCGATAACTTTTCCAACTTGACTTGTTATTGATCTATTACTCTGACTTCAATCTTCTTTTCCTTTCCATCCATTCGCATCATTTCTATCCGACGGATCCAATCTTTCTTGCAATCATATTCGTTTGAATTCTGTCGATGGTTTCTATTCTATTGACCTAAGACAAACTGTTTCAATCAATACCAACTGCAAATTTTTCCATTTCTATTTGCATTTCCTTCCTGCCATTTCAACGATCGCGATCGACCAATGGAAATGATGTTTGTGAAAGTCCGATAAAAATAATAAAGTTATGGATAAACTTTCAATTCAAGTAACAAACGGGAAAATATGCAGCAATTTTCAATTCTGTATTCTTATCCTCTCAATGTTTTTTGTTGTTGTTATTTTTTCATTGATTCGAAACGATTTCAAATGCGGTCAACGAAAAATGTCGAGATACAATAAATTTTTTGGAAGTGGTGTGTCTCAAGAATTCTTTGATCCAATCATCAAAATTAATTGATATTTCAACAATTTCACAAATCCAATCATATTTTTTTATTCATTTCATTTTGCTCCGACAAGCATAGAGATCCTCAACGATTTCAAGGGATTAATAAAATGTGTCGTATGATAATCTTCATCATCAATTAATTTGAAATGATTCGTACAACTTTTGTTTGATTTATGGATGCTTCACTTAAAATAGTTGTCTTAATTATGATTTGGTGTGTGTGTTTCCTTGAAAAAGCTATGAAAATTCCGTGAAAATGAAGAGAAAAAGAGAGCGTTGAAAATATGTATAAAATGACTTTACGATGACATTCGCATCGAATCGTTTAGTAAACGTTCAGATCGTTTTGTGCGCTCTCAAAACAACATTTGAATCACATTAGTAATCTTCAATGGATACATTCCATCAACAAATTATTCAAACGTGTGTGTGAATAGCGTTTTTCTGTTACTTCCAAATAATCGAATGAGGTTGTATTCAACGGCAGCATTGGTTGCCAATGTGACAATCGGGACAATGTGTTAATGGATCAAAATGAATGTGTGGAAATCTGTTTGAGATGTAAATAGCTCCCAATCGCGTTGCCTGAATATTAGATTCATCAACTCAATCGACTGTAGTACATCAATCAGTGTATGTGTGTGTGTCTTATTAAATACAAAACCATTTAAAACACGACACTCGTTTTGTTGTTGCCATTATAATATTTCACGCGGGATTCCCGTTCAAAGCGGCTTAAATTTTCTCCGTTTCAGCATTTAACTGGCAATATGAAGAAAGATTAAAGACACCAAGAGAGAGAGAGAGAGAGAGAGAGAGAGAGAGAGAGAGAGAGAGAGAGCAAGAGCCTTTTGAAAGGGTTCTATTTTAAACTCTAATTTTATCCGCCGTTGCTCGCAAGCCGGAAAGAAGAAATGGTTTCTTCCAAAAATCATGAAAGAAATGTTTGATTTTATTTATCGTGTGTTTGTCTATGAAATTCAATATCATAAATTATGACCGTAGCATAAAGAATGTGTGTCTCCCGCCGATCAACGCATTTTCACTGTGTCATAAATATCAAACACATTACCTAACTTAAGACATGATGAAAATGTATAATTTTCTATTTAATTTATTGTTTTTGTTGGCTGGCTTCGCTTCGATCACCATTCCGATTGTGTGAAGCGGAAAACGTCAGATTCAAATAAAACGTTTCGTTTGATTATGAAGAATATTTCTAAGTCAATTTTCCTCATAACGATCAAGACAATTCCCTGAATTTAGGTGATGGCATTTTCCGGATATCTTTATAAACCAGTGAGTCAAAAAATTGTGTTTGCTATTGTTTGCTTTCACAATTCATGGCCTATTTTTCTTCGTCATATTAAATCAATTCGATTTAGAAATGAGTTTTTTTTTCGAGGGGCAAATATTTTCCTCGGATTTCATGTTACGTTTGAAGATGATTTGAAAGCATTTAGTTTGAGATTTATGGTAACGACCGGCTCTTATATTCTTGACGTAATTTTAAGCCAAATTTAAGTGGGCCCATCGTCTACTCTTATTCGAACGATTCAGACCCGATTCGGAAATTCAAACAGACATATGCGAACATTCACTGCTATATTACTATTCATTAACGAGATATGATCATTAAGTTTAACGGTTTAAAAAAACGTAATTATTGTAACTAATATTAAAGCATGCAATCAACGAAATATAACTAATAAGCGAGGGTTATTCTCATGCCGAAAAGATATTGAATTCAAGCGAATCTAATCATTTCAGGATGATGAATCTAATCTATTACATATCAAATTAAGCTGTTAAAACTAGTATATTGTAGACTGATGAAATCATTTCGAAGTGGAATGTAAAGAGCATCAATGAAAAATCTCAAATACATTTCAAATGGCACGAAAAAGGTGAAGTCTTGCATTAAGATCAAAAGGAGGCTAGAAAAATGAGAATTGAATTGCATGTGCAATTGCGAAAGCATAAGAATTAAATGATTGGAAGTTTCGAACAATATCCGTACAAAAAATAGCGGTGCAGCTTAAATTTTACAACAGCTACAGTTCGAATGGAGAATGACAGAAAAGTGGACAAAATAAAGAATGTGATAGAGGGAGAGAGAGAGAGAGAAAGAGAGAGAGAGAGAGAGAGAGAGAGAAAAAAAAGAGAAAGAGAGAGAGAGAGATATTGGAAGATAGGGGAAGGGAGAGAGGGGTGAAGGGAGATAAAATAAATGTCCAAATATGTTCGAATAGATCACATCATGAAATTCGGCTAAGGGAAAATTGATAATGAGGGTTGTGAACGTGAGCTGGCGCCACACAAATGCGCAAGTAATAAATGTTTATTTACAATTTAATTTAATTTAATTATAAGCGAGTCGACAACAACAACATAAGCAGCACATTTTAGAAAGAAAACGAAACATTTGAACAATATTGAGGACAAAATGCAAGGCGAATGCAACATATATATAGAGAGAATGTGGAACAAACACATAAACATATATCTATGGATCTAGTGCACTGAATCGTCCCTACTGACATTTTGTTTGGATGTTTACTCGGAACACCACTTGGAAAAAAAAGTGGGAATTCCATACGTTTTGCATATGGAAAAGTGGCGAATTTGTACCAAATTTCGAACGTTCGAAATGTTTTATTTTCAATCATTTGGATTGTCTTTCGGTGTGTGTACTAAATGTACAGGAAATATATTCAGAATTTGTTACAAAAACGTCACTTTTTCATATGAAAAACATTTGGAATTCCCACCATTTTTCCAAATGTTGGTCCAACAAATTATCCAGACAATATGTCAGTAGGGTTGTCTCGATCGAAAAAGAAACCTGCGGCCAAAAGAGAGAAAAAATGGAGCGCGCTCTCGAAATAAAATGAAATTGAAAAGAATAAATTGTAGAAAACGCAAAAAGATATGTTGAAGGGATGGAAGAAGACACGTACTCAAGCGAATGAAAAAAGAAACGAAACTTTGGCGTGCACGCTGTTTTTTTGTTTGTCCAATTTGCTCTCTGTATGACGGCCGGAACATACGATATGCAAAAGATATCGTGCGCATGAAACTTGGATGATGTGGAATAACAACGCGAATATATCGAAGAAAAGATAGCAGGAAATAAAATGAAAGAAATTCAAATGTATCGTCGAGAAAAGAGAATATTCTCCGCTGCTCTGAGCCGGAGAACGAGCGAATGTGAAGATGAAAAAAAAGCGCACGCGAATGGAATGAATAACAAAATGCATTTATTTCGCGTACTTGGGGCAAACAATATATAAAGGATCCAAGGCACACAGAGATACAAATTCTCAAACACACTCGCAACGTGCGATGAACAGAAAGTGCCGAAAAAGGCACTAGTTACAGAACAGAAACACAAATTGTTGCTGAAAAAACGATAGCCAAAAAAAGTTTAGAGGAAAATCATGAATAAAAAGTTTGAATAAATATGTAAAACTTGAAACTTTACGAAGACGAGCTGCCAAGAAAGAAGATCTGGAAGAATTTTGCTAAGAAATCCAAAGTGGAGAAATACACGCCACGCAACTGTGTAGACAGACCAAGATCAATGAGGAATTTTTATTTGAAATGCAAGAGGCGCATAACCGAAAGGCTCTCGATTCACTGCCATCATGCGCCGTGCCGCTGACTCACATTTCCAACTCGTCGTCTTTTTATCATCTCTTTTATGTTATTTCGCGTTCTTCGTTGCACTCCATTTGGTTGCACCTCGAAAAAGAAACCGGTAAATAGAATTAATTAATGATAGCAGGATTAAAAGCAAAGGCTTGAAATGCGAAAACAAAGGATTTTTTGTCACTCATGTTCTGCGGCTGCATTAAACAGATTTGAGATAAAAAAACAGCTTCATGACGTCAGGTGAAAGGTGCACGCTAAAATTGTGAAGAAACAACGCACATCGATACGAGCACCGCCTCGCACGACGTTTCCTTATCTAAATAAGTTACCTGTTTGAAAACATAAAAGCCTTTTTTTTCTCATAGATTCTTTTAAAGCGCATTTACGAACGAAACACTAACCTAAGTCAGTTTTTATTTACATTGGGAAAAAAAGAGAGAGAAAAAAAAAAGACAAATGTGCTCCGGTTTTGATTCCTTTTCAGAGATTTTGATTTGATTTTATTCCATGAAACTGTGGCAGTTACCGATCTTGAACTCATTCTGTAATCCAGCAGATTATGACCTCAACTCATTGAAATTTTATTTCACTATCAAAATTGCTACACTACTATATTACGTTTATATCCATCTGCGTGCAGACATGTAACTATTTGAGTAGTCTGCTGAAAAAGTCTATTCAAATAGCTTGAAATGTCGAGCTTCAATTATGGATAAGTTCTAATTGGCTTTTTTACTAGAATTCGAATCCTTAGAATAAATAATCAAAGCTAAGCTATCGAATGAATGAATTGAATGTCTGAGAATGAAAAAGAGAGCCCGAATCTCACATGCAGCCATTTCCATGAGACAGAGCACCGTATATGACTTTCTTTGACATTCAAATGAAGGTCCTTTTTATTTTAAATGGACCAAGTCTAATATATCAATTTTGATCGTTGACTCTCTGTGCATTCAAGGGTTATAACAACTTGTGTCCTGTTTATTATGAAGATAGAAACCAGCTTCGTTGTGGGATTTCCTGGATGAGTTGATCCATTTTTGAGCCCAATAAACCGGCCATTAGTATTATAACTAAAGTTTGTATTTCAGATTGAATCTGCCGCGAAACTCAACTTATCTTCCAATCACCAACAACAATCCTCCGCTAAACAATATCTTGACTCAGTCTCTTTGCCGCTGTCTTCGTCATTAAAGTGCTATGTTGTGTTCATTTTTTCTTGTGGTTTTTGGGCTCAATCCCCATTTTAAAAATGCATAAGTTGAAGTTTCATCATTTAATCCATCGTGTACATGAATTCTCAATGCAAATTGTTTTGTGGATTATGGAAATGTATTGGCACAAGTCTATTCGATAGATAGCTGTATGTGCGAGTGTGTTGAATTGAAATTTTGAAAAGTTGTCTGAAGAGCTATTGCAAGTTTTTCCGTGATTTGGATCAAACAAGCGAAAGGAAGAGCAATAAGAGGATATACAATTGTACACGTAGAACAAAATAACAGCGGCAATTTACGCAAAACTTTTGTATTTCGCTTAAATTGCACGATTTTTTGCTCTGTTAAAAGTGCATAACAAATTATTTTAATCACAGTTTCAGCTGTGAGGCTGGCAGCCGATGTGCGAACAAGAGAAAAAGCCATCAATGTGCACTATAAATATAAAACAATATGGCAAGAAATTGCGTATTGAAGCTGATAAAATAGAAAAAGTTGTACGTTTGGTTTGCTGCATGACGCACCGATGATTCAGGCGGAATCGCACATCGAACAGTAGCATAGCATCACGGAAAACTCATTTCAACAACTGTTTGGGCTTTTTGCAAATTACACATACACTCACCTCTCAATGAAACACAATTTTCACAAGCAAAAACTACCAAAGACGTTCCACTTTTCTACAGTATGCAAAAGCATTCGCCAAAAACCCTTTAGAAATGCCGAACGAATGGAGAGAAACGATGAAATGGCATCAGCTTCGAAATATAAATAATAGTAACTTTGTTTCAACTCCTATATTCACCATTTATTAGGAATTTTAAGTGGAAAAAGCATACAAACAATAAGTTTTTCTCATCACATGCTTTGAATTTCTGCCCAAAAACTAATTCATTAACATCAACCACAAGTCAGAATTGAAGTAACGAATGTACAATAAATCATGTGTTGCAATCATGTATTATTGTTGAGTGTATTCATTGGAAGGTAGTGCATTTGGTTTTCTATTTTAATAAAGTTTCTGATGGAACAATTTCAAGTTATGAAATGATAAAATTGATTTGATACGTTGGCATAAATAATATTGTGATCATGCTCGTTTTCATTAATCGTATCTCTCCAAAAAAAGACATTGAAAAACAGAAAGTTCATCGAATTACCGAAGAATTTCGACTCGAAAATTACCGAGATTCACTTAAGAATATCGCGTTGTAAATGGGGTTTGCCCAATGATTCCGTTATTTTCCATATGAGAACGTTTCGTCAATTCTCTTGATAACTTTTGCGTGTGCTCTATTGTCGACTTTGCATGTTATTCATACATATAATTCATGTGACATTTCCGTATTCATGTGTGTCCATTTTTTTTTCGTTTGTTCATTTTGTGTTGTTCATTTGTACCGGCTGTTGACATGTTTATTCTGTTTAGCATGACGCACACAATACGGAATAGCGCACTTGCATTCACAGAAACCGTTACTTTGTTATTATATTGGAAACGATTTTTCTGTTTGGCATCGATGTCTTTATTTCTATCCTCTCCTATTTCGGCTCCATTATAATAGTTTGGCGTCTAGACACGAGACAATATCTGTTGCCCTTATACTCATAATTACTAGTAAATACATAAATTACTTCTACAAATTGGCATTTATTTTTAAAGCGGTAAGGTTCAGCTCGTGCATTTGGCTAGTTTAAGTTGTGCGTGTGACTTACAAAATTATTTTCTATAAATAGATGAGCGCATTTTGCGTTGCATATGTCAGGCGCGTGAATTTTTATCATCTGGCAGAGACAATTATTTTCGAAAATATTCGCATTGTTCGTTGTAAGCAAAATTCCATTCGTCGCTCGTTAAGATTTGGTTAATTATTTCGAGGCCATTTTTATGTGTAATAAAATTGTCCGAACGGAGATTTGCATTCAAAGAAAAGATATGACAAATTTTCAATCCAAATCCAGCGAGAAAGGCAAAAAATAGACCTTTCTCGAAAAAAACGAGTTTTTGATGGAAAATGATAAGAGGTTGACAGTTCGCATTATTCGAAAAATCAAAATCGTGTTGAATAATTGCGTCATTGAGATTTATGATTTTAGTCGGCCCACATTCTGTAGCCGAATCAATAATAATGGATCGTTTTTAATGGACGCATCTTTTTGTTAAAGTCATTAATTTTAATTATCTTTCGATATCAAAACGAAACCATTCGCAACAGCTGGTGGATAAACAGTAAATGCAGCTCAAGTAATTTATGAAATGGATACGCTTAAAATACAAGCATAGCGACAAAGCAATTATAATGAGCTCACGACACAATCACTCTTATTTGGAATCAGTGACGAAAGAAACAGAGAAATTGCTGCATACTGATGTGAATTTATGATTAATTTTCAACGACAGCATTTTCTATATTCATTGTCGTTACCGTGCGCCCCGCCTCCGACTGAATGACCTTGGGGTATTAACAATGAAGGAATTATCTTAACAGAAACCTCGACAGTCGAAGTCCATCTTTCAAAATAGCTTTCACCATTCATATTGTATTCAAAAAAAAAAAAAAAAAATCATCCTTTTTTTCTATTTCAGATCTTCATCGAAGCCGAATTCGAAGATGCATTCGGAATAAACAAGACACTCAACATAAACTGGTTCATAAATCAATAGGTAAGTGCAAATGAATATTTCAAGAGATGGACAATGAGCTCGGCCGAAATGTGCGGCTGAGCAATCAAACCAGTTTCCATATGTAAAATTGCCAAAAGAACGGCTGTAACACATGAAAATAGAAACGAGAACAAAAAAAGCATCACATTCATCTAGAAAGCATATAGCTCGTGCATAAATATTTGATTGGTTCGATTTTTTCTGGGTCAGTATCGATTTGCTCTATCTGCATGAGAGCACAGATGTCTCTTTCAAAACGGCCTGGCAATCACACACACATACACATTCTGCCACCCAATAATATCAATAACATCTTGAAAGAGTGAAAGAAGCAAAAAAAAAAAAATAGAATTATTTTATCTCTTGATAAACACATTTTTATAGCGGAAAATATCTAATGCATATTTAAATGAATGCTTTAAAAAAGCAACAGCTTGACAACGGCACGTATTCAGAGCGTCGATCTGTTTAAGAGCGTTCGCGATACACACAGTCAATAAATAAATAAGCATGAACCTGAACCGTTCGAAACGTCGAAATTATGCTTTGCAATCGCTTGTTTGGCCTCTGAAATGCATTCATCAAAAAGCTGTTCGATTATTCATAGAATGGGCGCACGTTTGAAGCCACATTCGTGAAAGTGCTCGATTTCCTGGCGACAAAAATTTGCATGGTCTTTGCATAAAAATGAATATCCTGTAACATGAAAAACAAGACTTGAGGAAATGGGATAGATGGGCAAATGCGTGGGAAATGTTGTTGATTTTGTTTATTCCATTTTCTCATGCAACACTAAAATTCATGTGAATGGTTAGTTGCAACAATTTCGTAATAGAGAAGGAAATACCAACGCAAACATGAACCTGCAAATGTAATACTGTTACGGCTTTTCAAACGCATATTTTTTGACATTCATTTAGCAATCGCTGTATTTTGTTGCCTCACCAGCGTTTATTTTGGTGAAAATATCTGTTGCACGAGAATAAAGGGTAATAAAAACAGTTAGTTTAATGTGTTCTACATTTCTACCTGATTCTGGAAATGAGCTAATTCTGGCATTTTGTTGGATTTTCCTATGGCATTAAGTGTTTTGTGTTCACATTGTCATACATTCATTTCGAATTGCCAGTGACATTGCGAATGCGTGCCGAATAATATTACCTCAGCAGCTCCGCTCAGTGGGGCTTATTCAAATAATTATTATTGCGCGCACGCCATGTAATATTAAACTTAAATTATTTAAACCAAAAATAGAACACTAATCTGCAAGTTGGACATAATTTCGGCACATTTATTTATTAGAGCAACGTCATTGATGTGAATACTTTTCCGGTCGTCCTGCCGTAATTTTTCAATCATTTGATATTTGGCCAAGCACACACGCTGACTCGTTATGCTTTGCGGTGACATATGCGGCATAGAGTGCTGATTATTTGAAGATATTTCTTATACTTTCTCCGGCCTTCTGGTCGAAAGTTGCCATAGTTCTCGAAATGGCCTTGATTTTGTCATTGTATTGGGACATTTATTAGAAAAGGATGTTTACTTATCGTTATTTTCACCCGGCTCAACGCAAAGGCATTATCCGATATAAAAAGCTACTTAGTGCCAAAACAAATGCGAATTCTGTCGTTTGCTTTCATTTATATGTGTGAAACCAGTTTTTTCTTCTGCGTATTTTTCTCGATTCTTTGGTCGGTTTGTTTGCATTTGTGTAGGGGTTTTTTGTGAAACCTTCAGCTCATCAATCTCTCATGTATGCAAAAACGGCAAAAACAAATCTCCACATTATACAGACATACTGCAAAATAAACATGCCAACGCCAAATAATAGCATGAAAAAACATTTAATTTGCACACACTTGTGTGTGTGTGTCCTCCGCTTTTCTATTTCAGCCAAAACCATGTATTTAATTTGATAACGGTGAATGAGATGACATAAATTTTCCAAATTTTCCTACAATTTATTTTTATCCAAATGTTGTTGACGTTTCGACTTACTCTCCCCCTTCTCTCTCTCTCTCTCTCTCTCTCTACAAAACAATTTCATGGCAGTTTCGATATCAAAATGGTAATCATTAGTAAAATATGGCAAATATGTTCTGGTGAAAAAAAATCAATGTAAAAACACAAAAAGGTTGAATTGTATGCTCTAGTTTTTTGTCCAGCCAAATCTTTTTCCATATTCCCTATTGTACAATGGCCACATATTTGATTATCATTTCGAACAATAACAAATATTTTGTGGTTTGTCTGGGGAAAGATGTAAAAGTGGCAAAATGTTTCAATTTTGTTGTTGAATGTGTTTAGAGATACAAAACAATTTGCGCAATACGTAAGTCAAGCACCCAAATAACTTACATAAGTTCCATTCATGAAAAATAGTGAACTGTTGCAAAGTCACTTTCAAATTCTTACATTCAATTTAGAAATGTCCCGCACCATCGCATGCAATGATAAAAATATACAAAGATGCTCAATAGACTTGTTTTGCAGTCGAATCAGGTTGTCGTCAGTTTGCGCTTACCGCACGGATTACATATCGATTAAATGAATAATCCTATTTATGGATCATTGCACAAAATGATGAAATGCCATTTCGCTTCCAGTTGACGATCTCGCGTCTCCGTCGAAATCATTTATTAGCGTTGCAAAACTAATAATCCAGCGTGGTGAGTTCTCATTTATTTTACTGCATTTGAGCACTATATCAAAATGTATGGAAGCATGACATCGAGTTTCAGTTGTCATTAAAAATTTGTTAGATTTTCCTGAAATGCATTGAAATTCATGGATTTCATGTTGTGATTGATTTTCAAATTAATTTTTCGAATCGATTTCACTTTGATTGGAAGGAATGAAAAGAAAAAAGAAAACGATGTTTTATCCCATTTTGATGTGGTAAATTGAAACGAAGCCGAATCGATTCATTCAATTATTCATTGCTACAACAAAATATACCGCATTAGCGTCCGCTGTCCATTTGACTCTTTCCAACGGCAAGCTCGTAAATAGCCATTTATTTTCGTTGCATAATTGGAGTCGAACGGCAAAATCGCAAGCCAAACCGAAAAACACTTGTAAAGCCATTTATTAGCCTCATTTTGAATCTACAGTACGATTTATTGATTCGGCCGCTTGTGACATTCCGCAAGACTAAACATTGATTCCAACCGATTTATTCACAGGGAATTCAATTTTTAAACAGGTAATTTACTGAAATAGATAGACCAGTTTTATTCAACATTAGAGACGGAAAATTTTTCTCCCTCTTTTTGACAGAGACGAAAATATAATGTTTTTCATCGACTAGCTGGATTTATCTTAAAGCTAATATTGGCGCAGCCCAACATAAATATTTGTTGTTCATTTGAAATTTCTGATATTGCCATTCGAAATAACGAGAAATCAGTCCAAAACAACAATGGAATAAGTCGAGAAAAATTCTAAGGACAGAACTTGAAAAGGTTCTCAAGAGATGCGCCGTTTTGATGAACAAAGCCGGAAAGAAAAATCGTTTATTCGCCGCCGGCAGAAAGCAGCATTCGTTTGAAGCAACAGTGTTGAAAATGAGTGACATGTGGGAAGTAGTATGATTACCAGGCCGCGTAAAATAAAAGGCAAAGGCCAGGGTGGACATGATTTGTTTTGATGCTTTGATGATAGGCCATCGCATGAATGCGGTGATTTGATTTATGATGTGAGCGGGTTTGAACGTACCTGTGGCCACTGGTCAATGGATTGTTGCTCTCTTTGAAGAAAAGAATGAGCCAGAAAAAATGGACAAAGGTAGACAGGGGGAAAATAAATCGTGTTTGGCGTGTGCGACGAAAGTGACCTTTATGTGCAATATTTGACCCATTCAGCTACATATTACGTATCATTATTTGTCAATTTTCTTTGTTGGACTTTTGTATAATCGGTTGTGTTCAAGTTTAAGCGCCCAAAGCACATACCCAAACAGGAGATTTACATCTGGAGACTGAAGGACCGAAACGCCGCATGTGGGACAACTACTTTGATAGAGACACCACATTGTAATGTGCCGTATTCAATACAAAACGAGAAATATTCTTGATGTAGCTCGGCGGCAGCTCGGTATTTGACCACATTGGATGTAATTTTTTCTCTGCAGCGTGAAATATAAAGTCCTCCATCTTTGCAACCCAAAATGTCAGAATATCAACTCAATGCACACACACACACAAACACACAATCATATTTTCAAGTGAAAAAAGCAGGCAGCTTTGAAAAATGACTACATAATGTGATTGCCCTATTATGAATATAAGTGGATTCATACAACACTTTTTCGTGTGGATGTGTTTGCTTGTGTGCACCTCTTTTGTTGGAAGTGTGCATCAAACACTTCACATCGTTGTCAAAGCTTACAGTTTCAAGCATCGCATTCAGCAGCAACGAGAGAATGGCTATTGACCCTTTTTCCTAATTTTCTTGCTATGATTGTAGCCATCTATTCCTGAAGATGGTGTATAGTTTTGGAGTGCTCTTCAGCGCATCGACAAAACAACAGCACGACATTTTGTGACAGTACATACAAAGGACAATAAATGACGAAACTAACATACGATGAGAATCAACAGAGAAGGTTTTGGATGCGGAATATTCACATAGTTCACATTCTTGGCATTGTATGAAAGTCTTTCAATAAAACACGGCTGACCTTTGAAGAGCAATTTCTCGATGTAGTTTACGCTAAATTCATTAATGCTTATTTTACATGTATAATAAGACCAAAATAGAACTTAAACCGAATTTCGACCTCTTCTCTCCGGTGAATGATAAATTTGTTATCCGAAAATCAGAAATGGATTGCTTAAATCTTTCAAGACTGGCGACTTTATTGAGAGTTAAACAGAGCCGGATGACACGAAAAATATATTGTCAGATCTGAACAGCAACGTTCGATCAAGAAAATAAATAACAATAAACGTCCACAAATTCAAAAGTTACGACTAATCAATTGCACTGAAAAAAATGACAGTTGGATTTCACCGAAATTATAGGTTGTTTTACCGTGGATGCGAAGAGATTTCACCAAGATGTGAATTTATTAAAGTTGGTAAATGCTTACCAAGCCATTGATGACATCTATCCGTAGCTTTGGTGAAAAATGAATCCAATCAATCATTTCGATGGAATTCAACTGTCATATCTTTTCGTCGCACAACTACCTAGAACTAGTGGAATCCGGATCAAATCAAATATATTATCCTACAGACTATATATAATTGATGATGTAAAATTAATTTCCACGGTCGAGACAAACCGAACATTAATGAATACCGAATTCAAATTTCGTCGAAGAATCGAACCTGTCTGAATTGGTTTGGCTCATCAAAATGGAGCAAGGCGATTGAAGAGTTAAGCTTCGGCTCAATAAGTTTAGCGAACCGCTTTTGATTTTTTTGATCAATGTGAATGGTATGCGATTTAATTCTCCTCAGATTTCAATTATATCGCCATGATCAGAATCGAAATGATTCGCTCGGTTAAAATTGCGACTCACAAAGTATATTTAATTTAATTCCCAAACGGAGTAGTAATAAATAACAGTTTGAATCGCTTTACATTCGGTATGACACATTCAAATGTGGAAAAATAATAACTGTTAAAATTCCGGCGATCCGTTCGGTGTAACTTTTGAACATTTCCGTGCTGTTCTCATGTTAGTTTTAATTGTTTTAAATGGAAGTGTGACAGGGACCTAACAGCGTTCTTATTCAAACCAATTAAAAAGTTATTTTCATTGTTGTTTCACGGGTGTTGTGTTCGGCAGGGTATGTGTGAAATAGTAATACGCAATACGATTTTCGAGTCTGTTCATTTCTGGAGCAGAGTTTGTTAGGGGATCCAAAGAAAACAGTCGACAAAAACTGAGGAAAAACTATGTGACGATGCAACAAATAATTCTACACATCCACTGACACACAAAAGCCAAAAGTGATATTTTTCGATGATACGGCATTTTTCGGAACAAACTATGCTCTCGACTTGTGCGCTCCAGCTTTTCAAAGGAAATTGTGCCATGCCATGGATAAATTTGCTGGTGAAGGCTGTGTTTTTCGGGCTGCCCCATGCATTTTTCGACGATGAACATGAACATTGTTGAACGCTAGAAAGCTCAACGGTTGCAAATTAGTTTTTTTGCATCATATATTTTTGTATGGAATCACCAATAGTGTTTGTGTGTTCCGTGGTGTCAGAAAAACCAGGGACTTAATTTAAATTTTAATATGATCCGTCAGTATTCCCAATACATTGCATGCTCGATGCTTTCGTCGATTGTAACGCGCACACACAGATCTCACAATACATAAAAGAATAAAAATGGCTTTCAATCATCTAAGCCACGGCTCTGGCTCTCTTTCTCTTTCACACTCTGACTTTAACTGAGCAAATCTCCGAAAAATTTGCCGTTCCGACTGAAAAACTCGTGAAATCCCTGCCATTTTTGAGGTACATCAAATTGTTATAGACCTAGCTAAGCACACTAACCGAAGCCATACAGAGAAAAGCAACCGCAACACATATAAACTCATGACAAATTGGAAAAGCGGTTATGAATTTGAGGCAATGTTTTTCGAAATTTATGTGTTTACTACGGCATTCTGTTTATCTGAAAGTAACAAAATGAAGCAATGGAACATATGACGATACGCGTCTCATTCAGTTTGTTAAATTGGTCGGTCAGTGGTATGGTAATGGGATTTGAACTCTGAATATAAACAGCACGAGAGGGCGAGAGAGAGACAAAGTGCGAGCATCATTTACATTCACGATTCTCACATTTTCGGAAGTATTCATTCTTTTATCACTTTCAAGTCAAATTTGGTTGGCTTTATTACTATTCCATTCGTCTTTGGCAAGAGAAATGAGGCAGTTTTCTGTTCAATGAGAGACGTCTCCGGAACCTCTCGTTGTTGTCGGCCAAATATTTGGAATTGGTGGATGTGATCTATTTGACATATGTGTGCGCGCTGACTTTTGCGTCGATACATTCATTTATTTAATAGAATGCGGTCGGAGTTAATTGCTTGGATGATTATTTTTCCGGGATGTTTCATCGGATGATCTACATGTATTAGGATTAACTCCAAACTGAATATAATATTTCAACATGTTTTGCAATCAAAATGGAAAATGGAGGTTTCAACTGGAGTGATGTGCTTGTTTGCCAAACGTTACGCTACGTGAGAATGTTATTTGGTCCGCTTGTAATGTTACATTGTATATATTGCCACAACCAGATCCAATTGATGTGTTTGACGATTTATTCTATTGCCAGTGACCAAGTCTTTGGCCACAAAGATGCATTAAACACACGGAAAACCTTTCTCTCTCTCTCTCGCGTTGGAGCCAACGGGTGCATTGAACGGCTTGACTTTTGTGAGGGCACTGTTTTATGAACTCAATAAAAGTGAGTAAAGCTTAACGATCCAAAAGATAGCCGAAAGTGTTTTATCCGAATATTCGGTTTTTATTTTATTTTAAAATCTCATTGAAGATTTTGGACCAATTTAAACGATTTTACACTACCGCAACGATTCACACCAGCACCAGTCTTTATGGCTTTTCCACCCGATAATCATACAAAACTTTACAGTTCTCCTCTTTTTTCAATAGCTCCGCCGGATCGGCTTTTATTTGCATTTCGTTCGTTGTTAAAATTTTAGCTATGGGTTTTGGTGATTTTTCTTTCAATATCCAAGATTTAGTTTCGAGGTTGCATGCTATCAAAATATCTCAATCTAGAAAAATTTACACGTTATCATTGTTTCTTTTTGCATTTGTCCATGTTGGTGCTGCACGTTCTTAATGTGTAATGATAACATTGAAATTATTTGCAAAATTTTAGTTGGCTCATTTAAATGCGGCCATTATACCCATTCGCTCTCTCTCTCTCTCTCGCATATATCCCTTGCATGCAATCTCTCTTGCTCCGTTTTGTCTCTCCATCACTGATTCTCTCACTCCCTTTCAACACGTAACTCGCTCTCTTTCTTGTGGCTGCTAGTTGGCAAAAGCAAATGTTTTCCCTGGCACGAAGACGGAAGATGAACCGCAACCAGTAATCGAAGGCAAACTTATAAGACTAATGGGAAAAGTTAACAATTTCAATGAGATAGTTTGCAATTGTTTTGCTATTACATTGCGAATAGAGAAAACCATAGAGAGTGAGAGAGAGAGAGAGAGTGTGCTTTCTACAAAATTCTGACTTAGAATTCGATGCGTATGTTTTTGAAACATCGATATTTTCAACTTCTTGATAATTCTCGCAGCTTTCAGCCGCCGAAATATTGCGCTTCAAAAATGCATATCACATTTGGCTCAGAAAACTATGGACGCAACGCACTCTCTCTCTCTTAATACGAACGACTGTTCATTGGTATTGCTACGCAGACGCAGTTCCACAAAAAACTTTTATGAACCAAATTACAACGTGCTGAACAGTTTTAACAGTCAAAGTTATGAGCCTTTTCATAAGTCATAATGAATAATTTCTATGGATAACACAAACGATCACACTTTATGGCAAAAAGTGAACGTTGCAGAAATAAATGATCGGCGACAAAACAACCACATAATGGTTGACTCGCTCATTTGCAAATGTATTCAATCATATGTATTCCGCCATATTTATTTGACCGGATAGCTGATTTTAGATAATCCTTTTCATATGCAAATGTTAAGATTAAGGAACAGAAGTTGTTCGACTATTTCCTCAATTTTATTCAAAATGATTCAAAACATTACATTACAGTACGATGTAGAGTATATCACGAATACTAGCTCTCGATTTTCTATCTTTATTCTTAATGCAATACTGAGTCTTGATACAATGTTCATCTCCGAAAAACCCCTGAAGTTATGTATCATGGCGTTGACAAACAAAAATTTGAATTCCGTTTCTTTCATTTATTTCTTGTTTTGGCACAATGACGTTATACCGTTATCAACAAAATACGTGCTTTTGGATCAGAACTGTTTCATGGAATATAATTTTTTTTCGATGACATCGACTAATTTATTTTACACCCAACAACCAAATCGATATTAAAAATTCATGGGCAAATAATGTGTTTTTTCATGTTTTTTCAAAACATCGGCCAAAAAAGTGGTGAATGTGGAAACGATAGAAGAAATAAGAAAAAAATTGAATGTTAGTAGTTGAACTCTGACATTTGTGTCTGTGGATCAGAGCAATCCATAAAAGATTGTCATGGGACGCTCAAAATGTTTTATTCATCCGTGTTGGAGTGACTCATGAGTGACTACACCGCACGTGGTACAAATATGCTCCATGAGGATAAATAATGTTCTGAGTGCACACTTATATTTGTAGCTATTCTCTGTAAGTTTACACCGCTTTTGGAGTAAAACTGACATTTGACGAAATGTCAACAAGCAATTTGAACAATATTCGCACCATATCTGGTGTAGAATGACACCATAATCGAACACTTGTGTTGTATATGGCCTGTCTTTGAACAGATATGAACCCCTGTGTTCATTCTTTCAATAAAAATCACAGGTCGCTGACTATAAACTATCGATCTGCGCGACATCTAGTCCGTGCAAAAACATTACATTTCATCGTGCTTTAGATTTACCATAGAAAACCGAGCAAACCAATTTCAAATTGGTTCCGATCGATTTTGACCGATATTTGAATGAGTAATATTTATTACAATCTTATTATCAATAGTTTCATCTGGAAGTGGGTTTTTATGGGTTCTCAAGATTGATCAGACTGCATCCGGGAACATATCTGGTCCATCCACTAAAACCCACTTCCAGATGAATCTATTAATAATAAAAAGATTGTAATAAAAAGAAACCTTTTTGCAACTATTTGCTCGACAGTGCCATCTGTTGTTAAAATAAACTAAGCAATTCTGCTTGTGATACAAATATATTTAAAACTTTATAACATCGCCGTTAAATTCTCTTATGAGTCAATAACGAAACACATTTCGAGATTCATGTGACACAACAAGCGAATAATGTAGAACAATCTATGCAATACAGAGACTGCTTCACCGAGGTGAAATATGTCTGAGGAGTACAGTGAGGAGGAGTGATATTGGTAAAATCACCTCCTCCTCAATTAGGAAAAACTGTGAATTTTAAAGAAAAAAACAATTAAAATCACACGTTCTATGAAAATTGTTGGTTTATCTTCAAAAATCTCCTCATTGAGAAGGACGTAATTTCCTCCCGTTGTTGCTGTTTCTCATACTCTGATGCTATATCGGATTCTTACTTTAGTTCCGTGTTTAAAGGGTGATTTTTTAAGAGGTATAGAATTTGATTTTCAAAATTGATGGAATCTTTATTGGAATCGATAGAACGATAAATATAATTTAATGATTGAAGATGATTTCATGCAAATGTTGGCCGCGGCTCCGCTTTAGATAGCCCATGCGCAAGGTCCAATTTTGGCACACTCTCTCCAACATATCGACCGGTATTTTACGAATAAATGCTTCAATATTGGCTTCTAGTGCGTCAAGGGTTGCTGGTTTATCCCTGTATACATGAGCCTTAACATGGCCCCACAAGAAATAATCCAAAGGTGTTAAATCACACGATCTAGGCGGCCAATTCACGGGCCCCAAACGTGAAATAAACTGTTCACCGAAGGCGGCTCTTAATTGGGCCATTGTTTCGCGTGCCGTGTGGCATGTGGCACCATCTTGTTGAAACCACATGTCAGGCATGTCCAATACTTCCATTTTGGGCAAAAAAAGTCGTCAATCATCAGACGGTAGCGCTCACCATTCACAGTAACGTTCCGGCCAATGTCGTCTTTGAATAAGTACGGCCCGATGATGCCACCGGCCCATAATCCACCCCAAACAGTGGCTTTTTGGCGATGCATTGGTACCTCTTGCAATGCTTCTGGCTGGTCTTCACTCCAGATGCGGCAATTTTGCTTGTTGACGTATCCATTCAACCAGAAATGAGCCTCACCATAAATTGGAAGAAGTGCGCGATGCACTCTCTTAACCGAGCATGAATTTTAATAGTAAAATTCAATAATTTGCAAGCGTTGTTCGTTCGTAAGTCGATTCATGGATAAATTATAGACCAATCTGAACAAGTTTGACAATGACACAAGCCACGATTCACGCGTGATTTGTCAAAAACAGTGTTGCCAAAAAGATATCAGCAAAAAAATCACACTTAAATATTCATTTAATATTTGAACATATCACGCTCGTTATTCACTGCTATAGAAGACGAAACAATTGCGATAAGATTGTGAAATAAGTGTACAATCCAAATGATCCCATTAATTTCTGGAAATTGGTTTGTTGGTCTGGTCCCTACTGACAATTTGTTATTGTGGAAAATATATTGGTGCAACATTCGGAAAAAATATTAGAATTCGAAATATGAAAAGGTGGCATTTTTGTACCGAACTCCGAATGTTGACAGCTTTAACTGTAAAACATTTGAATATTTGCGTGGTACATCGGAATGTGTGCCAAACATTTTTGGAGCTCGTTTTGTACTGAGACGCCTTTAGTTATTGATGTATTGTTTACTCATTGCTTTGCTGCTCAGTATCGGACGAGTGAGTTGTTTTATATGTTCATATATTGTGCATAGATAATGTAATCGATACGCACTCTGAAACTGAACGCTATGCTTAAAATAGCGAATACATATACTATAATACATTTGGCATGGCATCAGTAAATGTTTGATTTTCATACAGCGTTGCTTAATGACGTAACCTACATTATTTTGAATGGCTGCGGAGCCAACGCGGTGCCCTATATGTTTTGTGCTGGTGTTGGTACTGGTGTTCGTGCTTGACGCATCAAATGATGAATCAAATGACTAAAAGTTTGCGGCAATCGGATAACAACAAATTCGTTCTAGTTTTTAGTATGCGACTAAACGCAATTGAAAAAATGATAAAAGACGCGCGTTCTGTCAACAGAAGTTAATGTCAATTCGAGTTTACACTACAGACATATCGCATTTTCGGCTAAATTGTTTTTGAAAAAATCTTCAAACAACCGCCCTTCAAACAACTTGTAATCAATTGAAAATCATTTTCACGATGGGTTTGTGTTTTGGAAAGAGAAGAAAGGAATATCGACCAAGAGGCGTGCCACTAACAGTCGCCAAAAAACAAAAAGCGGTAAGCAAGTGAACAAATCAAAAATTTTCAATGTGAATGTAAATATTGATAAATCCCATCAAATGCAGGCGTATAGCAAAAGCTACCGCTCATCGGATCTATTTTATGAAACAACATCAGATTATACCGTTGGTGATGACGATTCGTCAAATCCCCACACACACCATCACAAACATGGACACCATGAAACGTCTTTGAGTCATAGTTGTTTTGCTGAACCTACGTCTCACACCAGTCATCACACATTCGACTCGACTAACCACAACTGCCATAGCAATGTTGACCATGGTACCACGTCGTCCAGCCATGATCATGAAAGTATTTCGTACGACTGTGGCGGCGGGGACACGGGAACTGGTGGCTGCAGCGGGGACGGTGGGGATTAAGCCCATCGCATTTTCCAACAACGAATCAATTATTTGTCATTTGAATAGAAAATATGGAAATTAAGTTTGAGAATTTATAGGTCAAATTAGGCTTCATAATTTTGTGAATGTTTGAATGCTGCTCTCTGTAAATAAAATATTATCCTCAAGCGACAAACATTTAATGAAGAATTCTTGAAAATTGTTGATTTAAAAACATCGGAATCTTCAACAGCGCAAAAATGCGTGACGATGTGACTGAATTGTTTTATGAATGCAGACTGATTTATTGAGTCTCTTATTAATTAGAACATACCTGTAATAACATTACTAATAAATCAAATGATTTTTTTCTACTGCTCATCATAATTTTCATAAAAAAATCAATGGCAAATAGTTTTTTTGATAGCACACATCTATCGGTCTGAGGATAAAAGTGGTCACACGCGTCTCACCTCCTCATGCTAATCGATATATTTTTGAGATCCGAATGACCACTTTAATTCTTATCTCAGATATACATTCATTTTTCATAATACGAAGTCAGACGATAAAGAAGGCAGCGCGATGTGAATGCCGAATGCATGTTGCGTTTGGTCGCTCTGCATGGCGACGTCAATCTTGTCGAATTCCATTTCCAAGGATGCATTTATATTAAAATTTGCGAATTATTGTGTGATTTTAATGCTAGCGCTCGTAGCAATTGTTTTTCTCCGTCTGAAATTGTAAAATGCTTGAAAAACCATCGATCACGTGCATTGTAATTTTTATGGCAAATCTTGTGAATAATATATGAGAATTCGAGCGGCTATTTATATTGATGAACAATGTGGGGGGGGGGGATAGAGAGAGAGAGAGAGAGAGAAATAGCGGGGTGGAGGAAGCGGAAATAGGAACGACCATGTGCATACATTCATTCATTCAGTAATTCGAAAGATGTTTTTTTTTTGTTCGCATGTGCCACAAACAATTCATCACTATCACAAGCATATTGATGGGGTAATATGTTATTGACGAATTTTCGCGCGAGCAGTTTCCAATGTGATATATTGTATCCTTTTGTATACACCTAAAGCCCTTGCCGTTTGTATTCATATATTTTGTGATTTGTGTTCTTCTTTCTGCCAAAACAATTTTAATTTGCGTTTCGTTGGGAGCGCAAGTGACGAGCGTGCCGGGCAAAGTACAACCAACGGTTGGAAGATTCCGAAATAGTCAGTGAGAAAGATGAGTGTGCGCAACGAATGAATGAGCCGCTTCGTGGGAATTTCATTTTATGTATAACAAACATACATTTGAATCGTGCCTTATCTCCTCTCAATGAATAAAACTTGCTCGCTCACTCTCTAGATTTTTCATTTGCTCGTTTCACGTACACAAAGGGTGTGAAAGTGGTAAATAAAATTGGACGCATTAACATTTCCGAATGACAAATATGTCTTTCGTTTTTGTTTATATTTACATTTTCTTACACCTCGAAAGCCAAATTTATACACACACCGTCCGCCCGAGAGAGCAATGCAATGTTTTTGAATGGCGAAAAGGAGAGGCAAGAGCCGATCTGAAGTTACATTAGCATATGTAAAACAGAGATTTATTGTTGATATTATTTGAACACGACACATCTCAACAATGTGAGAGTGTGTATCATCTCGAAACATTTTAAAAATGAACCACAATATGTTACAACTGACAAAAAACTCTTACTCTCAGTCACTTTTCCGTTCATTCAATATGAAATGAGAATACAATGAAAACACACAGCCAAATGGCAAATGTGGCTTCTTTTCACGAGCTCAAGAAAAATGAAAAAGTCTTAAGGCTTCATTTGTTTAACCGAATTCACGTGCAATATCATTTTTGAAAAGCTCAAGCGAAACGGAATTTGGTTGATGGAAATAAGAACGGCTTTTGAACAAAAAATGAATAACAATTTAAGGAATATTTGTTAGTCTTCAACGCGTTCCAATTTGACTTGTTAATATGTGAAAACTGTACGTTTGTACTTGTAGGTAAAAATAATTCTTCCAATCATTTGACATATTGCAATTTGGGTGATGCCTGAAGCATTCAGCAACCTGATTTTGCCATTTGAACGATTTTCGGTGTTGTCAAGAACAAAACAACAAATCAGAATCGAACGTTTTCCCGGTCTCTCGCAAACAATATGTAGAATTATAAAGCTTGTTGTTGAATAGCTTAAATTCCAGCATTATCATAAGTAATTGCAAGGAGCCGCTTTGATGGGTTTGCATATATTTTATTCAAATTTGTGTCCGGTTAATGTTTTTTCAATAATTGTTAATTATTAATGTAATTATTATTTCTATTTATCTGTTGTTTCGAAGAGCTCAGAAGTTAGAAGTTACAACTTCGGCTTCGAAACGAAGAAAGACTTCTTCCAGTCCTTAACCACTTCTCTTATTCTAAATATCTAAACATGTTTATACTAAATTTGAAAGGAAATAGATTATCAGTAAGCTTTGGAGTGGGAAACAAAATTATAGAAAACTATGCGTACGTGATTCACAGTGATTGGATGCAATGTTGATAAAATAGTAACGGATAAATTTGACCGTTAGTAAATATTCGTTTTAACGGAATTTGATTAGAAAATTCATCTTATTTAAAAAAAACCAAATGCGCAATATACATATCTTGACATGTTTGAAATTTGTATTGGTTTACAATGGGCATAATCATTTCGTTGAATTGTCTTATAATTTTGATCCAGAAATATCAAATACGCGTAAGATTGAATAACAGAAATAAAAGAAATGATAAGATAACAGCATTTGAACATATCTGAATATAACGGCAAGAATACTGAAAAATATAACATTGGAATATCAAAGAAATTATATATTTTACTATAATAGTTTAGAAATAAAACACCTTAAATTGAACTCTCAAAATTTATACAATTTATTGAATGCATTTCGACATGATTACATGCCATCATCAGCAACGCGACAAGAATGTAAAGACGAAAGTGTTTGATGTGCGACAAACGGAGTCGCATTAATTAAATTATATATTATTTTCTATGTGAGACGATGAATGTATGGTCGAATCGGTTACAATAGCTAGTGATTATATGGCGAAACAACCGGCACAAACAAAGTCCTTTAGAACCAAACGGCGTTTTGAAATAGTGGTCACAAACTCATAAGTGTATCAAAAGGTTACAAGTGATAAAGCATAAAAAACGTATCGGCCCACATTCTGCTCAGTGAATAAAAATGAGAAAAGTTTCTCATTAAATTTGCACCGCACACAGGTTTTCTTGCCTTCTTTTTTACATTTTTCCGTCCTCACTCTTCTTTGCGCTATCCCTTTCTCTTACACTCTCATTCCTTCGCTGCGTGTATTTTTCTTACATTGCATTCACGTAAATATACAATAGATCTTAGTGAATTCCGACTCATGGCCAAGTAACCAACTGCAAGTGCTTGTTATTCAGCCGATGGCAGTAAAAGTGAGCTAAAGCACGAACAAAACTTTCGCGCACAAGAGTCGCGATCGCATATTTTGCGCTGTTTCTCTTCTTCTTGTGCATTTGACGTTGCTCTTCCACTTCTTGCGAAACAATGGTTCCTCTTGTTGGCTTCCTTTTCTCCAAATTTACACCAGTTTATTTTTATTATTATACTTTTCATTATAATTGGTGCTCGCACCAAAGTTTGTATTCCATTCGCACAAAAAACATATAGAGAAGATCAATATCTAGCGCGATTAGTTGGTTTTTTGGTGCGCGCAATCGCCTACACGGGTCGTTTGGCTTGGCCTCAGGCGCATTTGATGTTTTTCCGGGCGCATTGCTGTGTCTGAGAGGATTTTTTTTTCCTACAGGATGAGGTTCTTCAATCTACAGACAAACCGAAATTACTTCCTGTGCTTCAGGAAAATAACTCAGCCACACTCGAATGCACACAAACACACTTGAAATTAAAAAAAGGATTAATCAGTGAGCAAATTAAATAAGGACCAGAAAATGATAGGAAAAACACGAACAAACTTTTGTGTGTGCATGCAGAAAGAAATTGGAACGAAACGAATGTATGAATGAAGTGCAAAAAAAAATATAAAAACGAAACAAACAGAGAAAATATCATTAAAATGCGCAAACTTGTTCCGGCTTTTGCATTCTTGCCATTTTTATTTTTCTATTAGC
Source organism: Obolodiplosis robiniae (assembly GCA_028476595.1). Lineage (NCBI taxonomy): Eukaryota > Metazoa > Arthropoda > Insecta > Diptera > Cecidomyiidae > Obolodiplosis > Obolodiplosis robiniae. The sequence goes on along the minus strand of CM052017.1, from coordinate 10,464,628 downwards.
TCGATAGCGAGTTCGAATGCATGAAGAGCATAAAAATCCAACAAACCCGTCATTGTCATCATCCATGACACGCAATGTATTTTTAATGGCGATGAAAATGCAGAGCTCTAATCATATTGTAAATACAGGGAAAAAAGCAGCGGCAGTAGCATAAAGCAAAGTTGCAGAATCGGAAAAACAATGAAAACTAATGAACGTTGAAGTTTGGACACCATTTCAACGTAAACACAACGATTGATAAGCAAATTCTCCCTTAACAAGCGAGATTCAAAGTTCCGCTTGATGAATTTGGTGCTGTCGCCTTGTGCTTATTTTCATTTCCAAATGATATTTAGTCCATACGAATGGATGTTTTAGGTGAAATCCTCGACATTTTTTAGCTTCTTTCGAATGCCTTCATTTCATATTTAATTTGTTTTCTTGGATTTCTCCTATCTTTTTTTCCGTTTGCATTAAATCAAGTGAAATTCGCACACAAATCCAAAGGTCTTCCAAATATCATCCATGCAGATTAGAAGATTTGAATGCTCTTAATGCAAATTTTAATGAAAATTTGTACATTTTCTGTGTCTTCAACTCAATGTCAAAGTCATTCAAACCATAAAGCAACTAGAAACGTTCTGAAATGCTGGATGAATCCGACGGCTGACGGATGAATTGGATGAGCCAAAACACATTTGTATATAATTGGTGCCTTTGCCATATAAATTACAAATATAAACATTCCAGGCAAAAAGAATGAGTGACAGCTTTTAGCATTGGCCATAATATTTTCCGGCATTTGCATTGTTGTGATTTGGTACGTGTTGTTGCCTCGGCGTAAATAGGTAGTAAAATGTCATATTTGAATTATCCTTTATCTCGATTTAAGGCAAGAAACTATAATTATGTCAGTCGCAAAAAAGAAGGAATCAACGAAAAACGACGAGCAAAAAGGGGAGACGGCATTCACATAAGTGTGTAACAACATCTCGGAACGAAGTTATGTGACACGCAGCTATCGAGCAACAAGACATGCATTCACCATTAACCATTCTCTCTCAAAAAATTTGCATAACAAAATAAATTCCTCTACATGAAAATGGTTTTAATATGATAAATTTTTTCGGGTACCATTTCGTCATGCCAAGACTTACCGCGGTTTTTTGTATCAGTAAACTTTGCAACTCGTTCACCTTAGCCGGGACCAAAGGGATCTAGAAAGGGATGTCAAAAAGTGATAATCTACTCGAATTCTTAAAACCTTTCTTTTTTCATCGACTTGATTCTTTGTTTCCGGCTCGGGTGCATAGTTTTTCGTGACAATCACATTCACTTTTTGGTGAAAGTGAAAAATACTTTTATGAATCAACATGTTGTTTCAATGGCTTGCGCGTGCTATTCAATGCTCTTTTTCGCCTATACTTTTCTCTCTCTCTCTCTCTCTCTCTCACTCTTTCACGATTCAATTCAGCTCGCCAATCCATTCGAGTTGGTGTGGTCGGGAGTTCGAAGTTTTTCAGTTCATATAGTATTTGTTATTTTGGTGTGGAAATGTATAATGTATGTAATGACATCGCTATGGGATTCACTTCAGTCGCTTATAAAACCATTGAACGTACGAGCATGTTTTTCATGTCTCAACCGAAGTGTCTCATTTCGATACTGTGCGTCTTTTGCTTTTGATGCTGCCGTAACTTAAGGTACTAATTTCGCCGGCATAGGCTCCCTTCCTCGTTCCTTCTCTCGATCGTTAGCAAAAAGTTGTAAAAGAATAATAATTACGATAATATTAATGATAATGATGTAATAATGATATTCAGGCGAATTTCATGTTGCACACAGAAACAGACGCGTGTTCATGGACTCACGTGAATGGCAATATGCGATAGAAAAAAGTTGCGCACACCTCACTGAAATTTGTATGTAAAACCATAGAAATTAAGATGGTTTCGACAGATCGACCGAATGCACGCAATATCTCAATCTCAAAATAACTTCAGCTTTCAGCTGGCATTATGAATCGACACTTTGATTCAGTAAGCAGGCTGCAACATGTGCCGAAAATTTAAATAGATTCTGCGTCTTATTTTCTTCGAATGCATGCGTGTTACTGCGAATGATTTCAGGAAAACAAAACATTTTTCTGACTGTTCCAGGTACCAACACTTTACCGCAAATAATCTTTGGCAAAATCATCATCTTCCTTTCTCTCTCTCTCTCTCTCTCTCTCTCTCTCTCTCTCTCTCTCTCTCTCGTTGTCACTGGATTTCGAGCAGCTAACAATAATAGGTACATTTTGTCGTCGTTCACTCCATTTGGCACCAGTACCATATGCGTGTTAATGTGAAATGGGAAATATAGGATTACTTGATAATTGCATGTATGGCCATTACGTTTTAACATAAACCACACACACACACACACACACACGCTTTAGCTACTTTTCGGTGTCAATGTCCTCCCTCTTTTTCGTAATAACGTACACAATTTCTTTCAGCATTGCTTTTCTTTCTGCCATTTAATCGAATTTTCATTCTAATACTGCTTAATCTTCCAGTTTTCTATGAATCCAAAGCCTCAATTCTGACTGAACTTCGAGAACTACTTGTCTTTCGTCCCATAAACTTGCGCTCTTCAATTCGAATTATTTTTTATTGCCGAAACGAATGATGAGACCAGAGAATTCCCCAGTGAAATGTCTCATTATCAGAAATAATTCCAAAAGAGTGGAATTTCAACAGCAGTTTTCAGCTGAAATTACTTTCCATTGTACACATATAAAAGGTGTGCTTTACACAAGGCGCCTTTGAGTAGCGTCATAATTATGTTGTCATTTCAAAAATGGGCTTGTATTTTGGTTGATGCCGTCAAAATATATGCGCTGGAATATGCTTTTGTGCTTGAAATACACGCGCGCATATACGCTTTCTATAAACAGATTCCGTGAACAAAGAGCATCTAATCTCCTTTTCAATTTCGTTATCAATACCCATTTATTTTTTTCAAATTTTCCGGCAAGATTCGCGATGCGAAATATATGGAATGTGAATCGACTTCACGCAGTATGGATTCATGCGCTCATAAAGCCTCCACAAATAGCTAATACAAGGCGAATGTGGTTTCATGGTAAATGTTCTCCCCGCTGCAAATAAAGAAAAAGTACAATTGAATTGGAAGATTATTTGAATGATGGCAAGGCAGGGATAGGCGAAAAAATCATTACTCTATGTATGCACACATGCTCGGGGCATGTGTGTATGTGTGTGTACTGTTGCCCTTGTTCTGAGCCATTAAATTCTGATTAAACACGTTTATTTATCAATATCATAGCGTCGAGCGTGTCGACAATGATAACAAACAGAGCGAACAATTTTCATGTGTAAAACCGGAGCCAGAGGCAAGTACATCTATCATATTTACATCCACCGGGCGAGCGAGAGAGAGAGAGAGAGAGAGAGAGAGAGAGAGAGAGTGTGATGGCGATGCGTGCACGGTAGCGCATTATCGATGCTAATAAGTCTAATGTATGTTTAAATAACGGGAAAAAATTGATGAATAAATTATATTTGGTTTTTGTGATGATGCGGCAGCGATGCGTGCACCGAAAGAAGACTGAGGGTGGAATCAAATAGAAAAATAGGTGAAACAAAAAAAAAATTGAAAAGAACAAAACTTTATATTGTTTACCATTGTATTTTTGTTATTTTCATTATTTAATAAATGGGATGGAGGGATTCGATTTTGTGGCCACGTTTTTGACATGCAATACGGGTGGTTGCTTTGCTTTGTTTCGCCTGATATGAAAATTCCGTCGAATTCGGCTCCCTCTCTGTGTCTCTCTCTTGGCTTTCGCCGCTAAAATCTATTTAAATTTCATTTTATGTCGACGTGGCTCGTCGACATGCACTTTGACTAGCCTTCATTCCGTCCTGTTTATTTCTTTGTTTCAGCGTATTCGCTTGTTTTGATTTAATATAAATTCATTTCTCGCTTAGTTTATGTAGAAATGTGTGCATAATGGCTTAAAGAATGCTTATTTTGGCATTTTGTCTATTTATTCATTTATTGATTCGTTTGTTTTATTTTCGCTGGCAATCGCGAAAGCCGAGTAAAATTAGTACAGCACGCAAGAAATGAGAACCAAAATTTTTGGATTTAGCTGATTCGAAAACCCATTGTAACAATTTCAAAGCCAAATGAAACATTGAAACCAAGAGGGAAATAATGCAACGAAATGAAAAGTGAATTCTCAAAAAAATGATTCAATTTCACATATATTAAGCGATGAAACAATTGTTGCAAAATATGTTGACATTTCTCGCAAATTGAATGAGTATGTAAGGTTGAACATATTGATATTATTGTTTTTAGTTGTCTTTTTATTTTCGTGGCGTCGATTTTAAGTTTTTCAAATTGTTTTACGGAAAAAATGAAAGATGTTTGGCCAAAATATATTTTATTCAAATTTGTGTCCGAGCTAATTTTTTTTCAATAATTGTTAATTATTAATGTAATTATTATTCCTTTTTATCTGTTGTTTCGAAGAGCTCAGAAGTAAGAAGTTACAACTTCGGCTTCGAAACGAGGAGAGATTTCTTCCAGTCCTTAACAACTTTTCTTATTCTAAATATCTAAACATGTTTATACTAAATTTGAAAGGAAATAGATTATCAGTAAGTTTTGGAGTGGGAAACAAAAATATAGAAAATTATGCGTACGTGATTGGATGCAATTTTGAATAGTAATGGATTAATTTGAACGTTAGTAAATGCAATTCATTGTACATGTTCACTGCACTTTGTATCGTATCATTTCTCAATCAGCTATATGGAACAACAGAATTTCGAACAATTCTTTTTTAAATCTATTGTTCATGAATATTCGATTTGACGGAATTTGATTAGAGAATTCATCTTATTTAAAAAAATACAAAATGCGTAATATACAAATCAAATGTTTGAAATGGGAGCACACATTTTTTTAGCTATTTTCGCCTAGAATGAAACTTGATGGGATCAGTTTTTTTTTTTCAAACAAAAATTAAATGGTGCGATATGAACATTTCCCTTCTCTCTCTCTTTCGATGTTTTCCATTAAAAATGCGTATTTGGATGCGAGACTCAACTTTTAGATAACATGATCGGTGGGATTGGATTTACATTTGATAATGCCGCACCTGCGATTTTTTTCGATTCTACTGTAAATCAACTAACACTATTTTGTCAAGGTTGACAGAGATTAAACATTTGAAAAGTCATGTACTGTCAACATTCTGAAAATGTCAATTCATAAATTCATGTTTGCGCCTAATTTCGGTGTGAATATCATGAATAGTTGATGTCAGATTACATTTATGATGTAAATGATTCACGGAACTTTGAAGTACTTCACCGTCCGAAATACCGAATATAAATTATATTGTGAGTCGTTCGTGTGTTAGGAACTCTTGAGTTGTGTTTCTAGATATAGCTTGGTGCTTTAAAATCCTCGATTGAATTTTGCTTTTCACATTTTGAGAGTTATATTTAATGCATCTTTGTCGAGAATATAAGGCTTCATTTGCATTGGCAACGAATTGTTTGGATTTCGATTCAGCAAATTGAAAATCTTCAACCATCAAAAAACCAAGCCGAGATAGAGAGCTCAATTTTTCAATTACAAGATACCCACGAATTTATCAATTCTGATATACACCTGATTGATTGAGAAGCCATTTGAATTTCCTCAGTTAGAATATTTCCTTGAACATTCACCGTTTCGTTCATTAAAAGCATGCGCGCAATAGTTTCTTATATGTGAAAATCATATTTTCACCGCGTGGGTGGCAATATGCTCCCCTTCACAACCGAAAATCATTACCTGCCGCGATAAAAAGCCAAGCGTTGCGAAAGACAGAGAAAAATGAACATATCAAAAATCAGTCGTCATATTCCTTTTTCGATATTCTTTGATTTGAAAATGTGAAAATGTGTGTAATATACACAATAAATCACAGATGGAGAATCTATTGGAAATATGTTGCTATGTGGCAGAATGAACGAATGGAAATCGGGGATGCAGAGAGAGAGAGAGATTGTTCGAATGATCGTGGTATTCCCCTTGATTATGATGATGATGGCAATTCCCGTTGGTGCTTTTAATAATCATAACAATAATCAGTGTTGTTTGAGAAAAATGTGTATCCGATCAATGAATACTGTATAGCTAAAGAAAGAAGACTGAACAGATGCGAAGGAAAAGTGAATGGGATTAGAAATGGCCACGCTACTGATAAAATCACAACAAATTGAATCATATTGATAATCTGCGAGGCTTTTTTCGATTTACAGCTTCAACGAAAACACAAATTGTTAAAGTGTGGCGGTTTTGACAAAATCCATTGGAAATCAGAAAAAATATTGATTTGTTTCGCATTTGCATTATTTATAGCAGAACGTTCGCCCAAATTGATCCAATCGCCTAAAATTAAATTTAAAACCAATTGTTCTATCCTGCCTATTATAATATGAAATCGGACTTAAATGTGCAAAACCCAACAATACCAGCTTCAGCTGCGGATATTTTAAGTCGGAAAAAGGTTCAAATATCAACAAACAATATGTCGCTAATTCGGGTTTTTTTTAAAAGAATGTGCAAATGAATTTCTTGACAAATTGAACTGTTATGAACGACTGAGAAACAGTGGACTAAGTAAGTTCTAAATTGAATTTCATCCGCATTTCCCATCCACAGCGATACCATTCTAATGAAGCTTTAGCATGAAAATGCAGCATAGATCATTGTTATTAGTAGCTGAAATTCATCATTCGATATATGATTTCGGGTTGAGCATTCTGCTGAAACAGCCTTTTCTCCCATTTTTTTGGGGGGGAAGGAGGATATTTCATTCATTGTTATTCACCGGAAAACTAGCAGAGATAATCTAACATAAAGAGAATAATCAAATGTAAAGAGAATATGTTCTGAAAGAGATGCTCTGAAAATCCGGTTTATAAAAGGAAACAGCATTGTGAGACGAACAACGTGAACACAAGCCAGATGGGATATCGAACGAGATAGAAAGAGATTGGATGTGCTCTGTTATTCGGCAAGCTCCGCCGCAGTATTTACAATGCAAAGAATATGTTTGAAATAAAATGCCATCAGAATATTTAATGCGGACTCTTACGCAATTCACTCTCTTCAAGTCTTTGCCAAATACTTTGCGTCAACACACACACACACACAGCCAATACATGCAATTGATATTGGATTAAATATGGTCTTAGTTCGCCGAATTGTTGCGAGAGAAAAAAGAAAACGGAACTATGAAGAGCTTGATGTTTCATTTCAGAGAAAGCTCAATCAAATGAAATTGTTGTTGTCGAACATGTTCTCAAAATGTGATTATCATTTAAAATTCGCTTTGGTTTTATTCAGGTCAAACGAATCGTTTTCCAGAAGCTATATAACTTATTTGCAACCACAAAAGCATTCAATTTAAGGGGAGAGTGGTCATATACGATCTAGCTGCAAAAATGAGCCTTCTTGCTTGGAAGGTGAACCTTATATGCATTTTTTCTATTTATTCAAAATAAATTCATCGAATTCCGTTTGATTGCTCCGTTTTCTCGCCAACGCCAAATCAATTAAATACAAATTTAAATCAAAAGCTGTACCGATAAACACAAAGAGCCGCTCCGAAGCGCAACATTATCAAACGAATCGTGACCAAGAGACTGCAAATAAATTAATCAATGAATAGGTGAGCAAATTAAATGCGAAATACAGAATATTCCTTTTGAGAGAGAGAGAGAGAGAGAGAGAGAGAGAAAGAGAAAGAGAGAGAGAGAGAGAGCATCGATCAATGGTGGAAAAGTTTCGCAATTTTTGTGCAATGTGAAATCAAGTACGGCCGCAATAGTCTGAAAAAAAATTTATTTGTAATTGAGAATTGACACTTATCTCAGCTTCCGTTCGCCTTTTCTATCGTTCTCATCTTGTGTAGATTGACTATCGCACTGATGACTCTCGAAATTCCAATTCACTTGCTGTTTACCAATTTTCTGTGGACAAAATGCTCAACTGCATCGATTCTCGGGATTCACTTGGCTTCGAAACTTTTGTGTTGAATGTGTAGGCGCCAATATAAGAAAATTTGCACCCTTTTTTCCATCTATATCTTTCGCACCCGCTTTCATTCGTAATTTCATTCCATTTGCTCCTATCGCTATCGCCTACATAAACACATACATTTCGCAATCAACGAGTTCTTTTTGCAATCAGTACACTACTTTGTGTCGAAAAATATTTTTCAATCCATTTCCATGAGAAAAAAAAATTAAAGAGCCAACAATCAAAAATCGCTGAATACACATTTTCTTACACACATACATGTATACACCACAGCAGCAGCAGCAGCAACAACAAAACAACAACAACAACAACAAAAACAACAACAGCAACAGCAGCAGCACCAAAATGAAGCACACATGTAAATAAAGATTACTGGTGTGCTTGCGAGTAAGTGGTGGTGAGTCACAAAGAGAAAGGCAGAGAGTGAGTGTGTAAAAGCCAATAGAATCGAGAATTTGGCGAGGTAAACAGCTAAATATTCATATATATTTCGACGGATAAAATGTGGTAAGGTGACAACAGCACAGCAGGAATTCAAAATGCGAAAACGATAAGCAAATAAAATGGTGCTACCGATTTAACATCCGTATATGTGTAAATCGTACCGAACAGCACCGGGCGAACATTTCTTCGTAAAGCCAGACACAAATCTAAAAGAGGAGTAAGTCAACTTCCTCTCGCTCACTCTCTCTACAACGGGATAAAGGTATGCAAGAACAAAGTTTGATTTACGAGAGTTGTTTGCATTTTTTTTTTTTTTTTTTCATCTTGAATGTGAATGATTCTTTGCAGGCGATTTGCGAATTTATTCCACCAGTTATCGCAAGTTCACTCTACAACTCAGTGTTGATCGTATTCAATTTAAGGAGCTGTTTATTTCTTCCTTTAAAATACACACATTCAGATTTTGGTATTTGATGAAAGGAAAAGCTAACGCGCGGTGAGAAAGAGATACGAGCACGCACAATGTATTGTTTTCCTTAATTTACATAAAAATGTCGCAGTCTACATATGAACGGAATTTCGGCGTTTCTTTGAAACTACTAAGCAAAGAGCCCGAAAGCGCTAGTACGTGCATACAGCTTATCTTGGAAGAAGCTCGTGCTGACAGCAACATCAGACCGTGTTCAACAACCAGGCATGCTTCACATCTTTTTTGAGAATTTTCATTCGCTAGTTTTCGAATAAGCAAACTGCAAAAAAGTTTGTCGGCTTTTCCTTCGTAATTTTCGATGTTTATTTGCAAAATATGCTACTTTCGTTTTGCTCATCATTTATCCGATGTCGGCTGAAATGCACCAAATCTTCGAAAATATCTTTAACACCGAAAACAAGTCTCATTAATTTAAAGCTTGATTGCAGCGATGTTATTTGGTTCTGGTTCTATTAGTAGCTACGCGCGAGCCTCAAGATTTTTCGGAATCTTGCGACAACGCAGCTTTTTCAAACGTAATCGTAATTCAAGAAAATAAAACCGCAAAGAAGTTTTTGAACATAGCTGCTGTTGCTTTTTGCGCCAAGTGAAGTGAGTGCCAAAAAATATTGTCAAACAAAATTCGTCGATGTTTTATCCTAGGTTTTCTCTTGTACTGCTTTTTTCGAGTTCATGCGGTTTGTTTTGTGTGAATTTTGTCAAGCAGAAAAAGAAATAGCGAATTGAAAGCTGAATATAGGGTGAGAAAATGACCTGGAGCAAAGGAAATAGTGGGGAATAAGTTAAAGAGACAGAAGCCAAGAGATTGTTTGTCGTTGTTGATCTTTCATCATTTATTTTCGAGGCACTTAATTCACTGACGTTGAATTATATTATGCGGCTACATAAACAACACGTCCAATGAAACTTTCAATTACGCATTTAAAATAAAAATGATGCATATCACTTCGCAAGCTCTTGCCACGTTGAAGTCTACGACGACCGAAAAAATTACAAGAACGTGGTGATACTTTTGACGAGAAAGTATTTTCCTCCGTTTAGTCTAAAAATCTGCTAGGTTTTGCTAGCCGACAGAAGAAATTGCTCTTGTCTGAAATGTGGAAATGACGTTGTCGTGAAAAAGTAATGATTGTGAGAGTGTGTCTGTGTATTGCTATGAAAAACTTGATGAATTTCAAGTAGCTGAAGCTCGTAAAATTCTCGTTTTATATCAAATTAGACAGCATACAAACTGACTCATACTGTAAAGCAAGAAGATGAGTCCTGGGCTAAGACTTTCATTCTAGTTTCAATTGTCCGTGTCAATTTAAGCTGCACACGGAATGAATATTTCTGCATTATGTGCGCTAGGAAACGCTGACAAAGACTTCACTTAAGTTAGAAAAAATAAGGCGCACAAAAAAATATTCACGCTGAAAAGTTGGTTTTTACGTTGTTTTCAATAATAGTGATTTTTCTGTTCCGTTACAGGTGATATACACAAATAAAGCGGACGAAAGGGAGAGAGAGTTATATACTGGAGCGACCGCAAATACTAGCGAACGAGAGCAGAAACACATCAAAATCAAAAGCACCGACTACATTGCAATTTCCAACAAACGCATTTCCAAGGGGGCTTTTCACCACATTCGAATAATAATCGCAAGCCGGACCAACAAACTGAACACACAAACACGTGCACACGAAAACAAATATAATAACCCAACAAACGAACCCGAGACAATAAAAAGTCGTCATTTATATCATTTGGTGTGTGACAAAAAGGATACACGGCGATAAAAACAGCGCAATCATACCGCATACTACAGTAAAACAATATACACACACTGATGCGCATTTAAACGAATGCGTTTTTTATTCGCAATCTTCTATTTCGTTTTGGAGTTTGTAAGTTTAACTTTCGCATTTCTCTCATTCTCGTGTGTACCCAACGAAAAACACACTCACATACAATCCATTTTTACAAACTGTTAACGTTTCTTATCTTCGTTTGTTTGGCACGAAAACTGAAAGTACTGATATGCGATGATACATCGGTCGCAAAACCGCAATTTTTGTGCGCCGAACCAACGTCCATAAATACAAGATTACGGAAATAGCGATGAAAATACACCGAAATTGAAAAACAAATCAACGCAACGTGAAAGCAGCACCAACATACAGTACAAAAACGACGTTGCTATTTTCGGAAACTGGTCATAAAATAGCGAGAGAGACAGCGCACATGAGACAGAAAACAGCGGTCCAACGTCGAGAAGCATCACAGAAATAAATATAAAAAAGCAGTAGCCCAAACGACCAACAACAAGAAAATATAAATAAAAACACAAGATAAAAACCCAAATCGACGCACTGCCTTCTCCACCGAACATATATACACTAAAACATACATATTTATAAATAAATATATTCATACATTTAAAAACTTATATACACAACGGCCATAAAATGTTTCTGCGCAATGTGATTGCACGTAATTTGCTCGTGATCTGTATCATTTGCATTCAGCGATCGGCGCTGGGGTTTTGCCCAGCCAAATGTACATGCAATGGTGATCACAATCTGCGTGTATCCTGCATAAATGCAAGCCTATCGGACGTTCCGATTCAACTGAATCCGGAAGCCAAATACATTAATCTAACAATCAACCAAATTTCCAATTTACATTATGCATTACAATTCTATCAACAAGTTGATGTGCTCGATTTATCACGTAATCGCATCGATCAGCTTGGCTCAAAAAATTTTGACGGCCTGAATCAGTTGCGAACGCTAAATCTGAGCCAAAATCTATTGGAAAATGTGCACAAAGATGCATTTTATGGCCTCAAGTCGCTGCTATTGCTAGATTTGAGCCGTAATAAAATTGCGCGCGTGCATCCCGCTGCCATGACACATCTCGTTCGATTGATCGACATGGACTTTTCAAATAATGCCGTCATCAGCTTTGAGGATGGTGTATTCAAGAATTTAACTGCATTGGAGCGTTTATCGCTGGAAGATAATGAATTGGTCGATGTGCCAGTTGAAAATTTAGTGCATTTACGTAGTTTGAAATCGCTGGATTTGTCAGGGAATTTAATAGAATTTATAAGGAACGACAGTTTTGCCCAACTTAAGGAGTTGACCACATTGAAAATAGTGGGAAATGTCGTCAATGATGTTGATGTTCGAGCTTTTGACGGTTTACCCAATCTGAGATATTTAGATCTAGGCGACAATAATCTAACGGTAAGTACACATCCATTTTTTCTCTTTATCATTTCTCAGTAAAATTCCGTGTAGTGTTTGGACTGTTTTCTGCAATAATTCCAAGTGGCATCCACCACCAACAGGTGTTGAATGAGTATATTGATGGCTATATTGTATTAAGTATTAATTAAAGAAAATTACTTGGATTCACACTTCATTCGACAGCAAACGCAGAATGTGCTCGAGCTGGATAATCGCCGTCGAATAATACGAATTCCAATCGGTTCATTGGAGAGATAATCAAGACGACACCGTCATATTGTGTTCCACCCTAATGCTTGGCTCATTTAATATGCGGCCATTGCATAAGTTGCTGGATTACTGTTTCATTACTTTTGCATTTTGCTCGTCTAGACATAGCAGCTTCAATTTCAGGGTTGTCGTCGATCTTCAATCTACACGCTTTTTTTCATTGTAAGCTACTGCATCTATCTCTCGTAATTCGTACGAATGATTGAAGTTCCTGACCGCCTAAATCTCTCGCTGCATTAACCCACAATTCAAGGTTGAAATTGTGTTTGTTTGCTATGCGCTCGCTCTCTCCGCATCCACATTTGATTCGTGCTTGATTAATCTACTGTTATGGCCTGTATCAATGGCAAATTCATTGGCCATCATTAATTCATTTTCAAGATCGATTTAATGGTGGAAAAGCTCTCTCACACGCCGTCGTTCCCCTCCTGGACAGATTAAAAAAAAAAAAAAAAAAAAAAAAAAAATATATTCTATTTGTGACATGAATTTCGTCACGAATACATTTTTAATAACTCCACAACAGCGAGTACGCGTGTCGCTCGTTTTTTTAATTTAGGCTTACATCACCACATATATTCACTCTTTGTTTGTTTTTTTTTTTCGTTGAACGCTCTCCAAATCTGATTGAAATGAATGCTTGAGCGTGGGACGTAGTTCAAAAAATCATTTACAATATCAAGTTCAATAATGCCCAAGACCATAATACTTTGATTCACCAGCAATAATGACATGCTTCACTTGACATTTTTCTCTCGTCTCACTTTGCCATTTCACGCCTTGCGTCTTTGGCACACTTCTTATTCGCATTTATATTTGTCCGGAGAACGCCAATGATGATGATAATATTGAAAATATGCGATGGATGGAGGGGAAAAAGTTCCAGTGGTGAATTCGTGACGAAAATACTCATAACAAAATGTGAAATGTGTCGACTGATGTCGTACTTAATTTATGTATAACATACACAATAAATCCACTAGCTGCTATCCATTCAACGTTTCACACTCATGATTTGAGTGTGAGCGAGAGATCAATTCCAGATTATTCGCCGTTGCGAACGCCCGCAAATATGCCATCAGTGCGAGAGTGATTGAACTTTTCTACCATAAATGTTATATTTTTTCTGACGAGAGCACGCTATTTATCGCAATGGATTCCGCGTCTCTCACTTTCTTTTCCTTGGACTTTGTCTCTCTCTAACTCCCTCTCGTTCTTCTGCAGTTTTGTTGGGGTGAGCTAAGCGTGTCTTTGTGCGTATGTGCGGCGTATTTGAGTGCAGTTAACACACAAATTTGTGTTCGATTATTGCTTATCTCTTGTTATAAAGTCAAACATTCCGCTTTTCGACGGATTTTCCATTCAAAGTAATCGAAATGGTAGAACGGGCACATTGTCACCGCAACGCTGTCGCGTATCATTATAACTCAAATTTTACGCATTTGACTACGATTACGAATGACACATTGAATATTATGACGCGCTTGGGGTATATATTTTCGAACGAAAAAAAATATTCGAGCCAATATTGCGAGACGCAGTGAAATGGAAGAACATATTCTTTACATCAATGATATTCGTATTGTCGCCAGCACAACATCTAATCTGAATAACATGATTTAAACAACATTGAAATATTTTATGGCTGTTTTGACAAGTCAAGCATTAAATTTCGATATCCATTTGAATTGTGACTTTGGATTGGCGTTATGAAATATGACGAAGAATCAGCAGATTGGAATCCAACCCGATAAAATGATTGCCATTAAAGGTATGCCATAACGGTTTCACTATACAAGCTGGCGATTTTTCTTTACACAAGATTTGCTGAAAAAACACATAAAACGCAATCTTGTTTCTATTATAATCGTACAACATTCAAATTTATTAGCGAAAACTAAATCGCGGCAGAGCGTTGACCGATTTTTCTCTTTCAATCTTCCATTTTCAAGCTTTCTTCCATACGATTTCTTGATATCCAATGAAAATTATTTACTCTGGAATGCTTTTAATAATCATTTAACTAAGGGAACTTAACAAGTTCGCCTAAATAAGGTCAGAAAACTCAATGTCTAGGTGCTTGAAAGTAAATTTAATTGATCGAAAATTGATATGCTTAAGATTCCAAGAAAAAAGCAAAAATATTAGATTTACATAATTGAAAATCCTTTATAATTTATTTTCATCTGTTAACAATCCTTGATTTGACTTTAATTTTACACAATCGATTTGATTTTCAGACAACAAAAAAATCCCTTAAATTATTCTTGGGATTTAAATTATCGTTTTGGATGCAAAAAAAACCCTGGAATCGCGTAAATCAATGCTCGAAATAGCAGATTTGGCCTAATGCATAATTTGTGTGTCTGTCAAAAATGTTACGTATAAAAAAAGTCATTGCGATATCCTAAAATGAAGGTCCGCAACTGGATTTCGACTTGCGAAAGTCTCTTTATCGCAGTAAATTTATGGATGGTGCGTTTGTCATTCGACGGAAATGAATGTTTTTGATGCCCTCTTAATTTCTTAAATTTTAGTTCCGTTCAATCTGTTCCGCTGTTGCTGGTTCAGCATGGTGCTTTTGTTCACTCTCTTTCGTTGTTGTTATTCCGTACTGCTTTCGGTAGACGTTATTCCTTTCTGTTCACGAGCAAATCACTTAAATTACAGGTGTTATGCAAATTTCGGAACCGTCGACGAAATATGAAAAAGAATGTGCGATGTGTCTGTGGTTTGAGTTTGATAAATCATAATTCGAGATATTTCGGGAGAAAAGAGAGCGAGGAAAATAGACAGGAAGTTAATTTCCAATTGTCGTCGCATTACGAGCAACACATAATCATATTAAGCAGCTGTTGATATTTGCACAGTTGCGACACAGCCAAAGCACATTTCGTTTTAAACATCTGGCGAACGAATCGTTGACACTAAAACAATTTTACAATTTCCCTGGGTTCTAACGCTTTGTTTACAACTTTTCATTGTGCCAAATTTTATTGAAAAACTCACATGAACCAGAATGGTCGCATTCGGATGAGCTGACCGAAAGAGACTTTTTTCCTTCTACCCCCAGCCAAATGAATACCGGAATTCATTTCGGTGAGATCAATTCTCTAAATTATATTTGCACCGTTGAAACATACTCGCGCTCGCCTTTCGCGACATATTTATGTTTATTTAAACTTCTACCTCTTTCCAAAACAATTAATTCCGTCGAAAAAAGAAACGCCCCGAGCGGCATTGGCAGACTCAAAGTACATACAAAGCAATATGCCAACAATACGGAAAGCCACACCACTGCTCTCGTGTATTCAAAATCAAAAGTGTGCGTGAGTGGAAATATTTCATGCACAATAATAAGAGCGCACATCGAGGGAATAAATAGCTCATGAGCATCGCTTAGTAACCATACGGAACCAGAATTTTAAACCGAAAAAAGTGGGAAAATTCAGTTTCAATGAATATGTTTGTAAAATCTACAGTATACTGTCGAGAGTGTCCGATTTTGAAAGAGACATTTCAGGCACAATGTTCGACTATGGCCGGATTATTTTCGAAAAAAGAGCGCTTCCGTTTGCAGTAAGCACAATTAGAGTTGATCAAATTCGTAAGAGAATTTCGGCCACATGAATTTCCACGCTTCATTGAACCCGCGCCATTGACCATGTTCCTTTGATAGCAAACACACGAAATGAAAAATTCTATGAAATCAAGTTGGAGCTATCAATTCAAATCGATTAAAAAATTGACAATTTAACAACAATATTTGCGGTTTCGTAACTGGTTGTCATTCTTGTGTCAAATATCAAATTTAAATGTAATGGCAATGAGTGCGAAAGAGACGAATGGTTAAGAGAAATTTTTGATGTCTCCTGCAACTTCAATTGGTCAGACCAATCCAAAATAAGACTATTTTAAACAAGCAAATAAAATAGATATTTTGTGAATTTTTCGGTTTGTCAATTCCTGTGAGATTGAAAAGACTTGCTCAATGCGATAAATTGGAAGTTTGGGACTATGTCCAACTAGCTTGATAGTCGCATGTTCTTCATTGTATGCAAGTATTCTGAATGACCATTTGGACAAATTGTGGACGAACCGTCGGAAGCACCAGCTCAAATGCAATAGGAAACCTAGCCATAATTTTGCAATGAGATGGATCATTACAATTCATGTTCACTACTTGGTGCTCAACAACATTTTCGTTTTAATGACGTAGTTTTGCAATGAAAATGATGCGGTAGAAGGAAGAAAACGAACGGCAAAAAAACGAGATAGAAAAAATGAATTTTCCCGGTCGCCGAGAAATGGTAAAAAGCGCACATGCGAAAGACGAAATGGCCTGAAGAAATCTGTGAAACTTTGCATAAGTACATTTATTTGAAATGAGAGGTAACAGAAAACGAAGTGCAAAGTAAAGAAAGCAAAATAGCAGACATATTTTTTCGCTCCTCTTCTTCATATCTCTGGCCTGTGACGACGACCGTTTGCTTTTCTTGTTTTTATTTTTCCGCACACACCACTGTGTGTGGTAAAAGTATTGTGATCAGTCCAAAAAAAAAAATCAAAACGCCTGGAATGAGTTTTCTATGCGTTTTGAATCTAGAAAAAACGATTGCAACCATTCCCGGGGCAATTTTTTGTCCGTGTGTGATACGTTGTCCGTTGTCCGTTGAACGCAATCATTTTTTAACAATATAACTCAAAAAAATTATATATGAATTGATCAAAAATTTACACACATATTGGTCTTCATTGGGAATTGAAATCGGATGATTTTTTCGGGTAGCTCTAGTGGAGTCGAATCAAAAAATGGGCTGTTTTTCAAAATAATTAAGAAACATTTGTATGGGGACTATGTCTAGTTCGCATTGTATCATAATGAAACTTTCAGAATATTATTTTTTTATGAATAAAATTAGTCAAACAAAATATTCAAGTCATTCCGATGAGATATAGGATTACCTCCCCTGCAACATTTTTGATTTTCGGGGTCTTCTCGGGGTCAAAACGAAATCATATTTATCGTTGGCATGAATTAATCGTTCAGATCAGAGTGAACTAATTCGTAATTGTTATTAACAAATTTAAAAGCAGCGAACGCTTGTTGAAGTTAACATTAGAAACTGAGATGTTTATTCGTTTTTTTTAAATTTAAATTTAAATTTTAATTACATGATGTGTAATGATTTGAAATTCGATCTCATCATAATGATTTGCAATTTTCTGTGATTTATTCTCAAAGTTGCATGATGATAAGAAATAAACATAAATCCAATACAAATGCTCAGCAATCAATGAAAAACCCGTAAACCCGAACAATTTCGGGAAATGTGCGGAAAAGTTAGTTTTACGTACGTACAAGCGGACCGTGCTTGTATGGGATTGGAGAGCTATTCGAAAGTATGCCAATTGACCGCGCCATCTTATTTTAAATAATAAAAACAAATGAGTCATTGAATCGATTGAAATATCACATCAATACTACTGCTTAAAAGATGGCGCTGGAGAATAGATATGATTAAAATGTTTGAAATAGCACGGTCCCCTTGCGTACGTAAGACCATTTATTCTTTTGAGATTTGCTCTCAATTCGTCGGCACTTTTTACCACTTTATATTTGTAACTATTCCTTATTTAGTTTCACTTCTCTTTTTCTCTCGCTCGTTTGCCTTACTTCGGTACTCGATTTCCATTGTCCATGCCGTGTTATCCGTTCGAACAGAATGCCATTATGACATTTGGTGTCAGTGTTGGGGCTCAGTGAGCGCTGCCATTGCTCACATAGCTCATCATTGACATCATCATAGTCAAGAAAACTCAAACTAGATTTTTGTCATTCGCACACCATACAACCGCGCACAATTCCGACGAATTCGAAAAGTTGTTGCACTTCATAAAAAAGTGATAGCAATTTCACTTCCGCAATGCATTCAACTTCGTTTCACTTGAAAGTCAATGGTATAAAGCGAAAATCGGTGCGATGGTCGCACGTTGATCGGTCCTATTGCATCACCTCGTTTTCAATTGCAAATGCATTTGTTGTTTATATTTTCCATGTTTAGCAAAATCAAAAAATCACTTTTTTCGAAGTTTTTGGTATGGAAAAACGGCTGAGTGAAATAATTCCATACGAACATGTGCTTAATAATTTTTTGTTAACAACAATTTTTATCAATTATTTAAAAAAAAAGTTGTAAAATTAATAATTATACTGACATTTACTTCAAAAATGAATGAAAAATTAACTTTCGGTATGTCTCTCCGGTCTGTTTCATAGTAAACTCCCATGTACTGTAGTAAAATGTCTAAAAACAATCTCATTGTGCATGAATGAAAGCAGGGACTATGTGTCATAATCATATTTGATTTTCCTATTCGTATGACCCCTTTAGCCTATCGGTAGGGTCATACGATTGAGAAAATCATTTATATGATTATGACAAATATAATCCCTAAATTAAAGCCGCCTTCCTTACATGTATTTTAACCACGCGGTCAAAGTGTATTTTAATAAGTGAAATCAAACTAGGATCGAATATTGAAATAAGGCCGTGCGGTTTCATAACATTTATTGGCAACGGTCAAATCGCATTATCGAAATGAATTTCGACCGCCACACAAAATTCCATGGCCATAATGTGAATTCAAAATATTTTTTCATGGGACATCATTTGAATTAATTCATAATTCAAGCAGATCTTCACAATCAATGCAGCACCATTCAAGCAATTTTCATGTGATATTGCCAAGGAAAGAGACCGTCGAAATGTTCGCAACGAAACTCTATTCCAATTGATAACCTTAAGTCTATAAGCATATTTGTACGGTTGGTGCGGCGACGGTGAGAATGAATTGAGTATGAAAATCAATTAGTTTCCATCATGAACTCCAAACGGCCCATTATTCAACAAAGTTTCCTGAACGCATCAAACTAATTGCGGGTGCCTTACCCAATTCCATTTCATTTGTGGTTTCGGCAATCAAGTCACTCGGTTACATAGAACATGACACATACTCCCATATTAGCGCAGCGACATGACAACCCAAACAATGTCAATTCATTAATAAACAATATTATAAAACTAGTCATTTGCCTGATGAAATAAATCCAATTATTTCTTGTTGAATCCATAGATTTATAGATCTTCACGTCGTCGTTTGTTCGAATAGAGATTATGTTGCTATGAGTTTGCAAACATGAATGTTGTGAAAAGCTGATTCAGAAGTACGACACTCGATAGCCTTTTACCGATGTGTATTGAGCTTACAAATAGTTGCGTAATATTTGTTTTGATAGAACAAATTAATATTGGCCCATTAGTATCTAGAAATCATGAGTTTATCCAGCTTTTTTCTCTTATTGATTCTCTTGACGATACATTCAAACGCACACCAAATGCACATTTATTTCCAAAGCCAAAACAAATATGCAAAGAAAATGTCGACATGATGATGTTATTAGAAAATAGGCTAGGGGGTCGATACGAATCACAGATTCATTCATATTCAAAGAGATGCACAAATTCTTTGGGATTCATATTGATGAGATGCGTGTCTACCCCCTAGGAAAAAGACACACGACAAGTTACACAAATAATTACATATATAATCCTCATGTTCGAATGTTCAAATGTTCGAATAATTCGTTCTCGAATCGAATGAAATGCGCTAGGATTGCGTGCCAAACCCTATGCCTGATCAATATGATTAGATACACCAATTACATTTTCCGATTGCCCTGAACTACCATATATTCAAATTGATTTGCGCCAGGCATCAGTTTTTTTGAAATACCTGGGAATATTGTTATCGTTCCGAACCATAACTGTGAAATTCACAAAAGGAATTTGATATGACGAATCAAAAGGATCTTGAAACTAAATGAAACCAAATTGAAAGCCATTCAAAAACTCTCTTTGATTTTCAACCTTATTGTTACTATGTATAGCCATTTTTGGAAAATCATACGGGCTTTTGCCACTTGGAAAAAGTTAACAGGAATTGAAAATTGAATTAGTCCATAATTTAATCATGCGTTTGTCAAAAAAAACGAAATATTTGTGTCAAGGTCTTTTATGCATATACACAATAAACCATTTCCAAATATTCAAGAAAAATTTCCAATACTTCTTTCAATATTTGTGTTTGTTATAAATGGTATTTTATGGTGAACAAATTTTCTAAAAAAAAATAAATGAAATATGCACACAAATGTAAAAACTCCTTGAAGTTATGCACTGATATTTTTAATATGTTTATATATATTTCTACTTAAAATCCCTGAGTATTTTTGTTTAATTATAATCATCTAAAAAATTATCGAAAATGTGTTTTGTAATTGCAGATTGTGCCAACACAACAGTTATCGAAATTATCAAATTTATCGTATTTATCGATGAATGGAAACAGTTTCACGCACTTACCACCGGTGGCTCTATTGAATTTGTTCCACTTACGCGAACTGCATTTGGATCATTTGGATCGACTGCAGACAATTGATTCAAGGTAAGTTAAATATTTATTAGATCGTCAAATCGTTGCATCGAATCGAAATGCTGACTTATCGCCGCCTATCCGAGTCATCCATGACAATAATTAAGTTATTTTGATTTCACTTTGGGAGCAATAGAACCTTCATTCGAATAAATTCGGATTCGTAAGGATAATAAATAAACAGCCACATATGAGTTAAGATCTAATAGCTGCTTAATAAATGTGAGTTCTTCATTCAGATATTCATTTCAAAGCAATAACAGTGATGAGATAAGGAAGTTTTAAATCGATGAAAGCCACACCATCACCAAAAATCACAAGATGAATCCTGCTATGGATGTAAAAAACAAGAAGATCTGCTGTTTTGTACCGGTTTTAATTCTAGCGAATTTTATTGAAGCCCATCAACGGATGCTTTACATTTCACTCTACATGCAAAATAATGCAGAGAAATTGGTCTGATAAAAACTCATTAATATTGGTTATCCATGTGTGTGTGCCGTGGTTCGCCACCACCAACGAATCAACAGTGATGAATTTAGATAAATCAAATACTGTGCGCCATCACACACATTTCATATCAAACAATTATTCTTGCCCGCCAGTTCGGATTACTCTTATGTAATGCAGACTCACATACTTTTAATTATGCACTCACTCGTTCAATCCGTCTCTCATTCGCTTCATTATTGTTAACGCTGTCGTCAGCTTTGCCATTCCCATTTGCAATTTGCATGATTTCTGCACATTGAATGCTGGTGATGATGTGCGATTTACGTGAGTAAATTCGAGCGAGTGCGTTGCGTTGTTTACAGACAAATTTCTGTTTGCAAATTATTCATATTTTCGTTTTATTTAATATGGAAAAATGTGTGTAATTCATGTCACATAGTTTTTATTTTCATGTATTTATTTGCTTGTTCTACTAAATCCAATAACGCATTTCTACTTGATGCTCTCTTATACCATTACGATTGTTGTAATAATAATAATAATAATAATAATAATAATAATAATAATAATAATAGCTTCTTATGATGAGTAACGTCGCGTCGTCTATGGTGACCAAATGGAAGCCGTCATATAACTCATGTCAAGAGTGATTTCTCTACATTTCTTTTTCTACATGATAAATTCCCGAATTCGCTACATATGACTGTATTGAGGTCCCCAATATCGCAACAAAATGGATCGAAAGACACTCAAAATTAATAATGAATGGTACTTTCTCCTTGTGATAAGTATTTCTCAGAAGCTGCACACTTTGAAAACTGCAATTTAATAAATTTTGCTTTTGTAAAATATCAATAAAAAGACAGAAACCATTTGACTTCTTATATTTCTTTCTCTTTCTTTCTCTCATTCAATCACTCTGTCGTTCTCGAGTGACTTTAGAATGGGGTTTCATAATATAAAATGAGGTTCGTTTTGGCATTTGTCTTGGCATGTGTCTCAAGTGACGATCTACATGTGAATATGCAAATAGAACGGTGGAAATCATGAAACGCAAGAACCATCGCACTCATTCGCTCGCCTCCTCCCCTTATCTATCTGCATCTCGTTCTGTGCGGTGGGAATTGTAACAACGGCAAGGAGTATATATAATAAATATTTGGCCTTGCGGCGACAATTCTCGCAGACATCATTTCGTTGTTTTGTGTTTGCCAATGTTGCCATTCGCCGAGTGTTGTGCAACTTCTAACTTTGTCATATTAAATCAACATCGAGTCACATTGGTGCGCTGAACAACCCCGCACAATAAGCATATATGCAATGCAAATTTTTCGGTTAGTACTGTTGTTGATTTTCCAAATTTACGAGACATATTTTACACAATCAGGAGAGCAAGAAATCAAATACGTTGCCGAGTTCCTGTAATCACATTCGATAAATTCAGACTAAATGAAAAGGAGTTCATATATCAGAATTGTTGTCAGGCCCTTAGCGATGAAACCATTTTTTTTAGGGGAACACTTTTTTACAAATAATATTTAATCTACGGACCTTAAAATCAATTTTCATTCCATTTTTCTACTTACGATAGGACCACGTACACAATTCCACTTGCAATGCTAATATTTTAAACGTAGCCTCTTAAATTTAAAATCTAATGAATGTGATATTTTCTGGATGTCGTCTTTGACGGATAAACACAAAGAGTAAAACAAAAATATGAGCCAAAAGAGATGGGGTTTTTCGTTAAAATTCATTTGGCATATGATGAGCATATGCTACACAATGGCGAATGCCTGTGCGATTCTTTACTCATATAAATTACACGGCGGCATGAGAAAGAGGTCTCAAGAGCTTCCGGCGCATTCTTTTATGTGTGTGTGTGTTTCTTTTTCGGGTGAAATTTTATTTACTCTTCATTGTTTATTTTTTCTTGTTTACAATTTGTTGTTACTTTTGTTACTTTAGTCGCTGAGATTCAACCAAATCAATCCTTCTGTCTCGTTTGCCATCCGCATCTAAACACCACCTATTCACATAATTTGTATGCATAATTATTTCCAGTGATGTAAAACGAGAAAGATAGAGCGAGTGACTTTTCGCAATAAAACGCGAACATGCGAACAAACAAATGAACAGAGAAAAATTAATGGAAATAATCTGGCAGCAAGAAGCATAGCACACTTAATAACAGTAACAGGCGATACATCATTAAAATAATTAATTTGTTTACGCAAATTCGAAAAGATTCATTTAATATTGTTGATGTTTTTTCATGTTTTGTCTCGCACCCATTGACGCGACTGTTTTATAGGAGCATTTAATCTCTCTCTCTCTCTCTCTCTCTCTCTCTCTCTCTCTGTGTGTGTGTGTGTGTGTATGTATGTGTGTGTGTTTCTTTTATCTCGAGATTTGCTAGCGATGAGAACGAACGCCATTCATTTAGTTGTGATTGCTCTCAAGCTTTGATTGAGCTTGATGGTGAACACACACTTTGTGTGTAGTTAGAGTGTTAGTTCCTCCATAGAACTTCGGCTCTTTTGTTCTCCTTGTTGATTTACATGCGCACCAGATGTTCGCCAGCAAATTAAAAATGGATTAATTTTCACTTGCGAAACACGAAATGATAAGACTACTATTATGGGATGATATGTTATGTACAGCATTTGGCACAAACATGTTTCCATTCGAAAATCTACACTAATTCCAGCATTCTATTCGATTTCCGTTGAATTTTTCAGCACAAAAAAGAAGCCGAATCAAACAAATAGGCAACAGAAAAAACCACACAGGAACAATTTTGAGCGATATTCCTCCTCAAGCTCACCGCCCCCAACCGCCTTTAACAAAACTTCATTTTTTTGCAGTAATTGCTTTCATACGAGAGATTGAAATTTTTTCTGGTTGTCAGAACTTTTTATTTCGCTTCACAGGTTTAATGTTTATAATCAATCCAGGAAAGTTTTAAAAAAATTCCATTGAATTGACTGATACTTCAAAGCAAATGGAATCGGAATGGATGGATTTGGAGACATCAAGACTTCTTGATCGTGATTATGATCAACATATAAATTCACTCGAACATTAAATAGGGGAACATTCAACAAAAAATATGAGAATTTTCCTCACACTTGAATCAGTTTTAAATAATTTCCGTGCAAAACTTGATATTGATCGTATGCAAGGTGGTTAAGTGATTTGACTACGTGTACTGACTACGCTATGCAAACTACATAGCGTAGTCTACTACGCGTACCATTGATTTTGTATGGCGTTTCACTGGCCTGATCGTATGTCAAACCTAAAATGTCGATTCGTTTTAGACAAAATTTAATTTCGTGCTATTTAAAAGAGAGAAATTTTTATCAAAATTCCCAATCAGATCAAATTTTCGGGGCTCCCGCAACTGTATTCAACACTTTTCGATACACGAGTTCATGAATTCCTCTAGAACTTTCCACTTAAATTGAAGCAATTTGAATCTATTCAATTCGGACAACTTCTGTGCGAGAAAAGCATTCAGAAGAAAAAGTGGTTTACACAATGCTTGCATAAAGCACTTGAAATCAGACATTTGGGCCGATATTCGGGTCAAATTGGAAAATATGAATCAGAATGAGTCGCGACTTGTATCGATGGACTTTCTTGTTGCAACACAATTACCATAATTATTTGAAACTTGTAGCACTCGAGTTGATGTCGTTGTTCATTGCCCATTGAAAAATGTTTCAACAAGCCATCATTACAATAAAATGTTACTTATTGCCGCGCGCATGCAATCATGAAAACAATATTGATTTTAGTGTCTTGATGTCAGCACGATTTTTTGTGTTTCGCTTTATTACGAAAATTATGTTCTTGAATGATGGCAACAAGCGTACCATCTCGTTCCCATTCCAAAAGCTCGATGACGCGCGCGCCACCTTCTCTGCGTCTCATTCGAATTTTGCGATGGAAATATGTGCTGCGGCACAATACCAGTACAGAAGAAATAAAATCATTACATTCTGTTACATTTTAAACTTATTTCTGTGTTTGACAACTTTTTCTTTGAACTTCACGCTCGGATTACGTCTCAAAAAGTATTTTCCAACAAAGTTCGATACAATAATAGGCTCGCAGAAAGTATGGATCGGTTGAATGTTCTGGTGTGTAGGCGAATGTCGTTTGATCTCTTTCGCTGATTTTTGTAATTGCGCTCATCGCAGCTCTCTCTCCTCCCTCTTTTCCTGCGAATAGAAAAATGCGTAAAAATGCACACATAATGTTCTGTTGTCCCTGTCTCGATTCATCCTGACTAAGAAAAGTTTATTGTTTTCTTTTATTTATTCTCAAATTTTGTGGGTTGCCAGTGCGACAATAATCATTCGCTGTTCATTGCCAGTTTCAAGCAAATTTTATGATTTTATTTTACACACGCCGCCTGCAATTAAAAGTGAATCGAGCTGATGTCACGATTTCAATATGCCATAAAAAAAACGTCGGAGAGTGAAAGAGAGTGAAAGATAATTTATTGGGTGTTGCAAAATGTGCGGCAACGACACAAGTGGTAATTGTTTGCATCAGCTGGATGATAAAACGTCGTGTAATAATTATATTTTGATTTCGGTTCAACTAATGAGCGTAACGATGCAGAACAATGGCAAGAAATGCGGTATATATTCATTATTACGCGCGTATGGAAAAATCGATTCGGAAAACCATTTCCATTTGCAGCAACCAGTTAAACAAGCAAATTTCGCCCTTGATCTCTCTCAAAATGAGCAAGCTCACTTCGCTCATGAACCAAAATGGAAATGGAATTTCACACAACAAATATTGAATGGCGTGTGTATTGATGAGGCAAACGAATAGTACCAAGAAGAATCCAAGAAACCAGGAACAAGAGCACAACACAACAAAAGCAGCAACAGCAGCGGCAACTAAGTGCAGAGCTGGTATATTCACACTGTCTGAATTTTCCTCGCACAAACTTGATGTGTTTTCAGTGCACACTTCCATTTGTATAGAATTTTCACAGACGATTTTTGTCAAACTTGAAATCGTTTTTTGCTAATGTCAAAATTCATTTGCAAATCTGCGTGCACATTGGAAGCGAAAAGAGATTGTGCGGGACTGTTTAAATGTACACAATTCACACACAGTGTGAATATTCCCGCTCTGGCTAAGTAAGTGTTGTTATGGGATATAGTTGTGCAAAAGCAAAGAAAACAAAAATCCAAGGCTCGTACATTTCAAATGCGAACTCAAACAATTAAATGGTGCATTAGGAAACTCATTTCTAATTTATTGTATTTGCTCGTCTTTTTGTCGAGCAATTGAATTTTCTTTGTCAACATTTGCCGCTGGTGTGAAATTGAAGAAATCCCTCATAAGATCATTTGAATCAATGGCGGGCAGGGGACTAGATGGGGGGCGAGAAAGAAAGAGCTCGAAAAAAAGTAATGTAAAGAGCATGAGAGAAGAAGAAAGAGGCGAAAGATTCACAGAGAGAGAGAGAAAAAGAGGGTGAGCTTCGCGCAAAAAAAACGGGTTGAGCAAGTGAGAAAATGGCGAACAGAAGGACGGGTGCGCCTCAATTAAATCAACAACTAATTTAAAAGCAATAAGTACACATTCTCTGGAATTGGTTCGAAATAAACAATCATTTGCCAAACTTAAACTTCCAAGTTTCTTAAGCTCATTGCATCCGTGCTTCTTTTGTCAGATTCAATTGTAGAAATACAGCGAGAATATTTCATGTATTTCAAGCTTTTTTTTAAGATGTTCGCTCATTGTTCTGCCTCTTTCTCTCTCTTTTGCTCTACGTGTCTTTCGTGAGTGTACTTTTGCACTTCCTTCCATTCGCGTTGCTGCTCGGAATGGTTTAGTTTTGTTTTCGTTTAATTTTTTTCCCTTTTGTTTTCCAAGGAAGCAAAAAAAGTACGCGATGCGAGCTCTTTTGTGTCGATTTGTGTGCATGGGATTGGGTTAATTTTTTTTCATTTTCTCCGCCGCATTACCAGTGCACACAATAATAACTTGCACTTGATAAACAATATCTACATTTGTACCAATGGAGGGGAAAACCCGTCCTTCGCTTGGCTGTCGGATGCCATTGACCAACACACAATATGACCGATACACACAATCTTAAGCTGCACCAACCGATCCGAGCACATTGTGTGCATATTTTTTTTTTTTGCTTATTCTTTTTGAATAAAAACAACACCAATTCCGTTAATTCCGTGTTTCGCATCGTGCGCAGACCAACGATCATGGCAAATTGTAATATCTGTTGTATTTTTGGCATAAACAAAATGGTTTGCATTTATTTTTCCGGGGAAAAATGGCTCTGGCCATTCCAAACTTCCAAGCTTCGACCATTTCAATTGGTATCGCGCGCTTAAAAAACAAATTATGCCAAGCCTGAAATACGTTAAAATGCAAAATCATTTCCATTAAAACACAATGGCCGTGGCCAGTGTTGATGTTTTTTTTTTATTTTAACTCGCACTCAGCGCCTACTTTGTTATGAGCAAACCGCCAGCATAAACATACAAACAAACACCCAATTGCAAAAGAATCAGTCGTGCACAAAAAGCTTCCTTTTTAATTATTCAAATCTATTCTGCATTGTCGATGTTGACTGAATCAGAAGGCATTTTGCTATTGTCTCGTAACTGATTTAGAGGCAAAGCCGCACAATCTTTTGTTTTTTCAGTATCACGATGATGCGATTTGGCATGATGAATCAGCTCAACGAAAGTCGCACATTGATAGCGTTATAATAAGTAGCAGAAGAAGTTAGTCGAGCTTGCACCGAAATATCACAGATTATGGCGGAAGATAGCTCTGCTGGCAAAAAGAATAGCAGAATCACTAACACACACAAAAAAAAACACACAAAACAGGAAAAAGTTCAGAAAAATAAGAAATATATAGGATATTTTATAAACAAGAAAGGAGGAAAGCAAAGGAAATCGTTAATGGGAAACGAATGAACAATGAATTTAGTTTTTTTTTTGCTTCTGCAGAAAGAGATAGAGAGAGAGAGAGAGAGAGAGAGAGATCGATGGCGCGAGCGAGTGGAGAAGTTAGTAAAACAAAAGGTTCTGGGAAAGGGCGAGAGATACAAAGTAAAACGAGAGTTGAGTGATAGCAAAACCAAAAGGGAAATAGAAGAGGGATTTATAAATGCTATTGTGTACAAAACGCATTGACTAAACAACTACGGCGTTTACTAATGAGCTGAACTGAGCTGTTGCTACTGTTGCTCGAAATCTTTGAGTGAGACAGATCTGCGGATTCCAGAGCATATTATTAGATTTTTCTGCAGTTCAAAAGGAAAATAAATGAGTTAAAAAGCGAAGACACGGATGCGCAACGATAATGGAAAAAATATTGCATTTACACTGCTGAAATTTTGATTTGATGAATGAAACATGTCGACTGTACGCAAACAAAGGACGGTACGGCGCACTGTTCCTGTGGGAACTCAATGAGAATGTCAGCAGTACCATTATTGTTTTATTTCTCGTTAAATTTTTATTGTTGTTGTCATCTCGATGTGGAATATACCGACCGCAGCATCTCATCAAACGCATTTTCATTTTCGACGCTCTTTTGTTGAAGACGTCGGCCTATTAAATTAGTGGTATTTTTCAATGCGTTTAATTGCATTCTACTTTTGTCTCGTATCAAAATTATTGAAAAGAAAATTCAACATTTTATCAAACATATTATCCTGACATATGCAGTCTGAATCAAATCGAGCCGAAGTTTCCTGTTGGAACTGGTTCAGTTCTTCGGGGGAATGTTCGGAGCCACCCAACCGGATGTTTTTGCTTGATGAATATAAGCAAAAAATAAAAAAGACGAAAAAATGATGAAAAAAATGAAATAAAATTACATTTAATTAAGGGGAGAAAAAATAGTAATTGTTATTGGAAGAATATTTAATGGGGGAAATGTCTCATCACTAGCGTTTACAAGAATTTGTTGGCCACGAAAACCAAACAATACATAATAAATATCTTTCGTTGCTGCTTGGTTAATGAATCGTCGCTATTATATGCTCCTAAATTGGTCACCTTGCTAATAATTACTTAATTTCGTTGTCCAAACAACGCGAATAAAAATGCGAACGGCTAACATTTGTTAACAATGTCCTTCGAAGTAGCCTTTTATGTCAATAAAAAAAAATGAAACTTCATTTCTTGCCATTATTCTATAATGTCCATCGAAAACTTGTCCAAAAAATCAATGCGGAATTTGTTGATGAATACCATCACAAAAATGAAATGTGCAAATAAAATCGATTTAAGTAATAGTTTCGAAAGATTGTAAGTCATTTCTTTGTTCGTCTTAAGACTCTTTGATGGGATTTGGAAGTAATTTCTGGTTTCATTCTCCGGTATTTTCTAGGGAATTAAATTTTTGGTACTGTCACACACACAGCGAGACACAACATTTCTTCATTTCGCTTCATTTCTTCGCGTTCGATTTTCCATTTTTCTCTGCCTTGCAATGCCATCCCCTATTTTCTTTCATTTAACCATTGTTTGGAGTCGTGCTTAAACATTGCAACATTTGTTTTCATTTGTGTATTTGCTTACCATGTTGAAATGTTCAACTTGCATTTTCTATTTATTTTGATTGTGTTTGTGCTACACGTTGTTTGCTCTCTTAAATTTCGTCGATTTCGTTTATATGTGTTCAGACTGTTTGTGTTTTCATCGTGTTTTCTTTTTACATTCGCTCCTGTTTCAGCAGCTTCTGAGAGCGGACGGCATGATCTCTATTCTTCGTTTCATTCTGTTTTGTATGTCGTTTTTTTCTCTTGTAATGTTGTTTGTGTTTCTTTTGCTTGTTTCGTTAAGTTCTTTTGTTTTTTGCCTTTCTGTTTCGCATTTTCAATTGCACAAAACAAAAGTATTTATATTTCTTCGATTATTCCGTTATTTCATGAGGCGTTGAGCCCTCTCAACCGCTTACATTGTATGTGAACAAGTGAGTGAATTGAGATTCGCTTTTGCATCATATCCAATCGACATCATCATTATCAACATCACTTTGGATTCAACATCTCTTTTAACTTTTATTTGATGTGTATTTTGCTTTTGAACAATTGGGCGAGCAAATATTCGTTGTGTGTGTTATGCGGCGTATGATAAGAGCCAAAAACTTCCATCATCTTGGCGTGTATTCGAGCATCATTTTTGCTCATTTTCTCCCCCTCATTGAATCTCAATTCCATTTTCGAGTTGGCGTTCACGCTAATCTCTTTCTCTCACTCCCTTTTTCTCTACTCATCCTGCATTCATCTTTCTTTTAATCTCAAGCTATTTTCTACTCACCCATTCATTGCTTTTTTTCTATTTCCATTGCTTGATTTCGACAAATGCCATTGACTTTTCCTATCCCTCTCTCTCTCTCTCTCTCTCTCTCTCTCTCTTTCCCTCTATCTCTTTTATTAAATTCTTCATTTCCTACACACTTCCTCAATTCTTCGGTGATTTTTATTGCTTTTCAATACCGAATATGTGTATTTAGCTTGCGGATCGCTCTTATTTGCAGCTTCTTTTACTTGTTTCCATTCCGTGGATTTCCTTGAATTATCTTGTCTCTCGCATTATCTCCCGACTATTTTCATAAACAATTTGTTTGCATTTCATAATCGATTAAAAAAAGAGCCTGCCATAGAAATTGCCATGCTCAAAACAAACAAAAAGCATAGCGTGTACAATAGGAAATCCGAAAATAAATGGAAATCTCCCATCGGAACAATAGACATCTCTCAAATAATTCGGATTTAGCATTTGACATGGAAATGATTTGCTTTTTGGATTTGCGTGTTTGCCGTATTAGTTGGGTAATTTTTTTTTTTTTTTGCATTCATCAGGATTTGACAGTATTCACCGAATGCTAATTGAACTTTCAATCCAGAATTAAAGATTATGCGAAATTAGATATAATATGTTCCTCGCACAACTATGTCATATGTAGCTCATAATACGATAGTTTTTTTTTATTTAAAATATAAAAAAATTGGCTATTTTTTAAAAATAATTATTTTCGCTCAAAAACTTATGTGACCAACATCTTACTAAAAATTTAAATGCTCATGTAAATCGGTTGGATTGATATTGGGTCTTCTAAAAAATCCCCGAGCATTTCTGATGATCGGATCGAAAAGATAGCCAAACTTGAATGATAATGTTTATTCAAGAGCACATTGGACCAAAGATCGACCAGCTTGAAAGTTCCTCTTCCATTTGACTTTGATCAGGTCGATTCTGTGAGATTGGGACCTCCGAGCTGATTGATGTTTGGTTCAATGTGTTCTATTAGAACCAAGAGTATTGTGGGGGTGTCATGCCCGGAAGTGGGGAATTTTGTTATTTTTTCGATCAGATCATCACAAATGACCGAAAAATCATGGGAATTTAGGCCATTCTATCTACCATAATCGCATTCGATTGGTGTCAGAAAAAAAATATACCAAAGCGAAAGAAAATTAAAAAAATAATGGAAGTGAAACATCGCAAATGCAACACTTTGAAGTGAAACATGATTCTTATTCTTCGTATTTTTTGTTTCACTTCTGTGTATTTTTGTTTAGAGTCTCAATTTCATTCTAACCGATTCATAAGTGAGAGTTATAAATGTTGAAAAATATTACGAAGTGATAAAAACTTCAACGTTCAGTATAAGTACGAGCACGTATTCTCAGTGTGTATATAACAATCACATAAGTACATACTAAGAATCAGTAAAGACGGTTTTGATGTATTTAAAACATGGTCCTTCATGCAGTATAAGGCACCTTGAGAATTCTAAAAGACTAACACTGACAATAATTTGAGAGTATTATTCTAGTCTGGTACATATTCGGCATTTTATAATTCGGCGTGCTGCTTGGGTCTTTTATGGCATGTATTGTATTTCTTCATCGACATTTGCTCAGTTTGGCCAAAATGAACAAAAAATTGTAGTATGATGAATTGACTCAAGATAATAGATCTAATAGATGCAGAAATACGTGGAGCTGCAGGTACCATTGCGCACAATGTAAAATATTCTTTCAAAAGTGACTAAGATGAATAAGTCACATTGGGGATTTCAACGAAATCTGTTAATTGAATTAAATCCAAAAGACAATCCCGTGGATCAATCCTGCATCAATTGCAATTGAACCAAATTACTGTTGCAGATTTCCGACGAGCAAATGGATTTCGGTTGGCCCAAACTTGTTCGAGTTCTCTTTTTCTGTGCTTGCTTTGCGGCACACGACGCTCATATAAAAAGCATCATTCTACGGCATTTTGGAAATTTTTTCTCCTTGATAAATCTCTCTTTGACTGCGTATCATTTGTTTCTTTCGCCTTTCCTAAATGCAATTTTATCATGATTTTGTGTGTAGCAGGCAAAGGTCATCAATCCGCCGAGCATTTTCGGACATCACCTGCAAGAAAATGAATGATCTTATTGGTATTTCAATGACTCATACTCTTTTTCACCGATTTCATTGAATTCCAAGTATTTTTCTAGTCTCTCAACCAAAATTACAAGTAAAGTGGAATGTCCTTTGTTACCTTGAAGAAAGACTGCTAGCGTCTAAAAACCATAACGCAAAGTTTGCATGTGACTGAAATAATTGGGAGAAGCTGATTGTCAGACAGTCGCAGGTCGCGCACACATCGATGGTAACATGTATTGGGACGTGCCGGCCAAATGAAAGTCGGGAGGGTGCGAGTGCGCGCTCAGTAAACGATTTCAAATGAAAATGGGTAAAAATCCGTGTACATTAATTTTATTGTGCGCTCGTTAAATGTTTGCGATGGCGTATATTTATATGGGCGATGATTGATGACTTATTTTGACTTGACTGCGCGTTTTTGAATACATTTGTTGATATGATCGGCAAGTACAGGGTCTTAATAGTACATTTTTTACATTCGTGTTTTTTTGTTTCTCTGTCTTTGAATCCCCCGAAAGCATATATTCCTACATTATTGTCGCGGGTATTTTGGCTGATTTCATGTTTTTCGCATACAAATGGGAAAAGTTTCTTTTTTTTAATCATTTACTGCGTTATTATCCCCTCACCAAACACAAACACACACATCGTCCAATACCGAATTTCTGCAGTTATTCACTTATTTGAATTCAGTTGCTGATTGGCGTGTTTGAGTGTTTCGTTTTTAATTTGAACTTTGACTGTTGACGGTTGCGCCATTTCACGGCGCGTACTTTCCGTTTCGCATTTCATTTTGTTTCGGCCGTGCAATCACAATTCCATTGGTGCTGAACGAAGCGAAGACTGAAGTGAAAGATTATTATTAGAGCATATAAATTTGATAAATTATAATTATATATTTACACAATATAAATATATAAAATAAAAGGCAACGCACGCAACGGACCACCTCGCAGCATACACACCCCGGCCAATTTGGCCATGCAATGACTTGCTAATGTTCAAAACATTCCCTTCGTCTCGTTCTTTTGATATCCAGTATTTGTGCCGTTGTTTTTGAGGCCAGCTCACCAAAGGCCATCACATACTTTTCTCAACTGTTTCCAGGTTCGACTCTTTCTGTGCCACAAGCCAACAATCATTTTAGCTTCACTCGAAACGAATGAGAATTTAGTTTCAGTTAATTAATTTTGCTTTTGCCACTCATAAACCATTTTCATTACTTAACTGTGAATATGAACAAGTGAATGGAAAAAAAATAACACACCGACCAAAACTCAAAAGAATGCTAAATCAAGAGGGTGACATCGTTACCCATAAATTTGATAGCTGCACGCTGTCGCTCCAAACTCCATTTGTTTTCACGAAAACGGAAATAAATAATCACAATATTTGGACAGGAAAGAGAAAAAAAAGAGAGAGAAAAAAATGAACTTGAGGAAAACGAACAAAATGACTCTAAGCAAATTGTTTGCGTTTAAAAACAAGCGTCAAAAGAAGCATAAATTTTGAGCCGAACTGTTTTTGTGTGTGTGTTTTGGGAGAGTAACCGAAAAAATGGAGATAGTTTGCAAGAGGACATAATTGAAGTTATGACCTTTAACATATGCCATTCAATGCAATAATAATAATAAGGTTCGCTTCAATCAAAGGCCATATCATGCCTCGGTTATGGGTGACATTCGTCACATTTTACCTGCTGTTGGTTGGACGGTTGTCAAGTAATTATATAAACAAGTATTCGCGCGTGCTGTACTTAGCCATCTGGCTTTCGAGAGACGGCAAATTGTTTACTTGGCCCATTCATGCATTGACATAATCAAACGCAACTTAAACAAATAACAACTCACTATTTCAATTTTTTGCTCTCTCTCTCTCTTTCTCTTTCTCTTTCCCTTTCTCTCAAAACGGCGAAAATTTTATTTTATTCGATGACTTTTTATTTCTATTCTTTGGCCTAATATCTTCTGGTTAAATGCACGCCGCGAGGGATAAAATCTCATTTTTTAATGTACACAAATGATATCAGTGACGGGCTATAATGGACTCGACCTCCAAACTCGCAATATCCATATAACATACAAATGATAAATTCACCGATATACTTCCATGTCACAAACATACAAAACATGTACATCACATGCCGTTTTCTTTTAATCTCTTTCTCTCTCTCTCTCTCTCTCTCTCTTCTGTCTTTGTGCGTGTGTTTTTATTGTTGATGTTTTTTTAAGATAAATGAATTTCATGTTATTTAATGAATATTCCCATTGCACACAGTCTGCATTGTCCACTATGAAAAGTGTTAATTAATTTACTTACAGCAATTGAGCATTTTCTCACTTTTGGTGAGGGATTCTGTTTATTTCCCTTAAATTATTCCCTCTTATTAAATAGAATAAAAACGATGCATCATGCAGAGATGCAAACGTATGGTAAAAACTGGTGAAATGAATGAGCAACGCTATTAACCCAAAAATTAAGGCATGTAATTAATTATTGTCTTGATTTAAAGAATACAAATGGCATGGATTCGGTCGTGAGTAATCCGGTGGTTTGACTAGCTTAACAACGGTTTTAAACAATACATTATTGTGGCATTTATTTAAGGGGCGATTTTTTGTCTCTCGTCCAAAATTGTGACTCGCAAAAGCACAGGTCTACAAAGTTCTGTGAAAATATGAGCAAAAACAACCACCATCCATTCTCTATTCTCCTAGTACCTATTAGCAATTGTTCTGAAAAGAGTGATTCAAGTAAGGGATGATACACACTTTCTACATTTTTGTGAATTCAATTTGAGTTTCAATTGTGTTCAATTGAAATTTACGCAATCTATTTACCGGCCTGATGATGACGGCGCACCATCGCTTTTCTTATCCTATTGCCTCTATTTGATTTTTCCACCAACCAAATAATGTGAAATGTAAAATAGATTTTGGATCAGGAGAGTGTCACGTCAAATGAATGCCGCCTGAAAAAGACTCCCAAAGAATTTTATTAGCAAATGTGTCAATTAAGTGGATTAAATTGACGATGATTTATGGTCAATGGAATGTAGCTGAGGAAACCGAAAGATTTTTTTTCGGCGTTCAAATCCAGCAGGCACATCGACTAGAAGCGCACACTATTTTAAATAATATCGAAATGATGTTAACGTAAATCTCAAGCGCTAATTCTTCATGTGAGCAAGGGTAATTCTTATTATACGTAATGTAGTAGCGACTAGATGTCGAATGGAATGGTCTTCTTGAAATTGAATTTATGAATATACATTTAGTTTCCAAATCGATTTGAATTCATTTTGAACCAGACCCATTCAATCCAATATTATTATCACTTTTACGAGCCATGACTGTTTCTACAAAGAGTTTCGTCATAGCAACCATTTTTTCATGACCGCCTATGCCTAATCAATTTCGGTTGTGCGAACGATGTATTCGAACGGCAACGTCTGTCACATCAAATCGACACAACCGTTGCTGAACACCTCATTTCGTCCATTCACAATTCAAATTACGGCATTTTATGGGCACCGCACAAACACACACACACACACATAGAGAGAGAGAGAGAGAGAGACTCATTTTTTCATTGTTATCGGTAGTGAACTTGCAATTCCCTAGCATTGAAGCGCTTCGGGCGAAATGTTTTTGATCGTCCGATTTGCAATCAAGCGAATTGCCCAAAAATGCAAATTCAAATGGTGGAGAACAAAAGAAATGTTCCTGTATTCCCGGATACATTATTAAATTCAAATTGTGCAACGAATTTCTCGGAATCGAATTCGAACTAATTTTGGTATATGGTGTAGCTTGCTCGAATGTGTGCGTCCAGCCCGTCATTCCATTGATATGAATCATTCAAGTGAATTCCACCATCATCGCGGATGAAAACACCTTACCTATAATTTATAATGTCGATAATATTTGACGTATCTGTGCATTGTAGATGAAACGGTAGCATTGCGATGTGTTTGTCTGACCACCACACAACTACACATCAATTTGTCTTTTCACTTGTGTTTACTAACACTTCAGCCAACTTGAATGATGAATAGCAAAATAATGAATTGATTTGATGAATTAGTTGGGACGCATCCAATATCGGACGTCCCGCTCTAGTAGCTGTAACCTGTGAGTCGTTGCTCGCTGCAACCGTGACCGATCCAAAGATTCTCATTAAAAACCTAATTTCCCAGTCGAGTTCAAAGTATTTGTTTCATTTGATGTTTCATTACGGCATTAG
Organism: Obolodiplosis robiniae; assembly: GCA_028476595.1. Lineage (NCBI taxonomy): Eukaryota > Metazoa > Arthropoda > Insecta > Diptera > Cecidomyiidae > Obolodiplosis > Obolodiplosis robiniae. Next base: position 10,427,438 of record CM052017.1, on the reverse strand, counting down.
CATTGTTTTTAACTAGATATTCAATTGAAAGTGCGCCATTTCCATTTTGAAATTGCCACGGATGCACATTTGGGATGTGGTTCGAGTTTTTAACACCCAAAATCGCGCAGGAAGCTTTGGACCATACCAACTAGTCGCTCTGGTCAATTCGAAAAATGGACGAACAATTGAATCAACCTCAATATTATGCGATTATTATAACATTTGAATCCTTTTGGGACATCACCAAATTGATTTCAACTGAAGCATAAAATTAATCAAATGCTTTTGTTCTTCCATTCGAAACAAATGCACAAAGAATTACAATTGAAATTGCAATATATATGTTTATATATAAATATGTGAGTGTGTGTGGGCATCCACACAAATTGATTTAAAGGGCGCGTAATCCGGGATTCGATGCAGAATTATTCGATGATGGCACACAGAGATAGAGAAAAATTGCATTTAATCGATTTTTCCGCATTTATTTCGCGCCAACAAACTGAACAACGAGCATTCAGCGAACACTTATCAGCTCATTGTCATCGAAATCAGTGTCATTCGACGAGATTACATTTAAATTTGTTTCATAATGTAAATTGCAATTCTCATGTCTTTGTCATCAGACGAAAGTCTGAATCGGTAAAATAACCTTTTGGTTTTAGCATCAAATGACCATTCGATGAATAAGCATCGTCTTTGATTTATTTATACTTTTCCGTTTTGTTTTATAAAGTTGAAAACCTATCGATTGTGTCTCGTCGATGTTTTGAATGAACAATTTTGATTGCGAATTTCTGCAGAATTTCGAATCGCATTTGTACAAAACATGGATTTGACAGGAAGGGGGAGAGAGAGACTTTGCGACGAAACAAATGAATTGGAATCTTGTATCGGAATAATATCATTTTGTAGGTAAATATCATCAGTTCGCAAGGGTTCAGACAGAGAGAGAGGGAGAGAGAGAAATATAAAGCAATAATATCGTCGCTCTCTGCTTACTCCGACAGACGAGCAAACAATCAACCATTATTATGAATAGATTCGCATAATATTTACCTAAAATTCGATTGGATTTGTTTGTTATGTATTGACATAAAGAGCGTAGAGCGACATGTTTATAGAATGGATACAGTCGGGAGAGAGAAGAGCAATAATCAACACTTCGCCAAGCGAAAAACAAACAGCAACAGTTTGATACATACTGTGATTTGGAAATATCAAGGCAAACTGTAATAGTCCTGCAAGAACAAGTTGGAGAAAACGAACATATTTGTCGTAATATGAACAATTCGTAAAATGATTTGGCGCTTTTCCTGATCACTCCCCCACTCTCTATCTCTCTCTATCTCTCTCTCTCGCTCTCTCTCTCATTCTCTCTGTGTTCCAAAAACTCGAAACTTTGCCTCAATAATCCAAACAACGTGCGATAAATGACAAAGAGTTCCAATGGCAAATACTCGATTAAAAATTCATGAAGTGAAAATCGCTTGAATATTATTCAACAAATTGGTTAAAAGATGCATTTAAAACTTTGACTCAAACGAAGTTGCATGTTTGTCAGGAGTCTATGGTTTTCCATTTGATTTTGTTCTTTTGCTGCTGTGCGGGGCCAATGAATTTGTTTTGCTCTTGTCGTCTTGTGCATATGCTTTGTTTTTCGTTTGGAATTATCGTGTTTGCATTTTGCATCGAAGCCGACCGTCTAGTCAATCGTTGCATTTTGAAGCAATACAATGCGCAACGCAAAGCATGACTTATGAAATTAGGTAGGCAAAAGAGACAAACAACCATCGATAATTTATGATATTTCCTTCGGGCGATGAGCCTCAGCATTTCGATTCGATACACACAATACAAAATCTAATTATATTTCACTATTGAATATGTCTGCGAATCAAGATTTATCGAATGGTCAACAAAAGCATTATTTGAATTTTGAGAATGCAAAAGCAGTTGATTGTAAACCATTAAATTGGCTACAATTTGCTATGCATGGGATTTTGTGTATGTCTAATCGTTCATTCATGGATTGGTTCTAATTAGTTTCTTCTCTTTTTTTTTCTTTTTTTCAATTTCAGAGCTTTTGTCGACAACACATTTCTGCAGATAATTACACTTGACCAGAATCCATCGTTCACCGATCTTCCGCTGAAACTTTTTCACGGCAATCCGAATTTGATTGAAGTTTCAATACGTGGCAATGATTTGCACACATTGGATGCTGCTCATTTTCCATTGGATCGCTTGCATCGGCTTCGACTCGCAAACAATCCGTTCGTATGCAATTGTTCGTTGCAATGGCTGTGGCGTTTGACAAACGGTCAAATCAATGAGAATGTAGACGGTAGCGATAGTGGCTCGGGTGTGAGTGTAGCGGCTATATCCGCTAGCCATCCGGATAACGGCCAAACGGCCACAAAACAGCCATCATCATCATCGTCGTCATTGACAGCGCCAGTATCGACATCAAATGGCCAGAATCAGCATCTTCACATTTCAACGCCTAGCAATGTGCTTATTTTGGATGTTGATGAAATAGCATGTGATTTATGGGAGGATTCACACAGACGCACACGTCATTTGATGAAAGATATGTCAGCTGGCGATATAAAATGTCCAGCACATATTGTGACGATTGTGAGCGCTGTGCTCAGTGTATTGCTAATTGTTGTCACAGGCACGAGTGTTTTGTATTACATGCGACGCATAAAAAATCGCCGAAATGCCATGTCGGAGCGGAAGAATGTCAACGAGCGCATCGTACCGCAGCAAGTCGACAAATTAGAATTGGAACGATATTTAGCCGCTCAAGCTGTGGAAAATGAATACCGGGCCCTGCGACAATGGGAGCTAACTATGAAAGAGCAAATCGAAGAGCCAGACCACTACGAGAAATTCGATGACTTTCGTTTTGACACGCGACGATCCCAAAAACCGCATGTTGTCTACGTATGACTCACATAAGTTAACACACACCAACCCACATCACCATTCAAAACGGACATTTCGCCTCTTTATTTTTAACAATACAACTCTCATTTTTTATTTACGTTTTAACCGCGCCCCTTTTTTAAAATTCATATTTTTCAAGTTCATTGGATTTCTTATATAATATATTTAAAAAATTAATTAAACAAATAAAAAATAGATATATACATACATATAAATATATATATTTACATTCTGAATCTTAACAATAATCAAACTTACACACATAATTTATGTAAAATATAATGTGAATTATTGAATAGTTCATGCATCTTTAGACAATTGAAAATGATATTTACTTATATATTAAATGGTATAAAAAAATGCAGAAAAAATACATAAAAAATTATAGAGACTATGGATGCGATGGCACGATTTGACCACGGATTGTAATTGAATTTTCCATTTGGTTTGGATGCTCGGGAGAATGATTTAAAGCGATAAATTATACAAAAGTTGTGTGTTGGTTCTGTCATCCTCAGCACTCAGCAGAACGGTTACTGGCAACGGGAAGTTCCATTGAAAACTCACATATAAAATGAAGTTTGCTAATGAAATAGAACTCCTGTCACAGCTCCGCTTACTTTATACGCATGCTGAAATCAAACGAACAAAATGAAATGGATTTCAGAACAATAATGTTAAGAATGAAAAGGGTGAAATGTGAACCAATCGATCGCTGAGACAGAAACAGAGATAATAAATTTTGGCAAATGCAAAAACCACATGCAGTGATGAATATACACAATAAACGTTAATTTATTATAATTGAAAATGAATGGTTACTGGGACTTTCCAATATGAAATGTGTGGTTACAAAAGATTAATGACACTGACAATTCGATGCGCCCAAAATGATCGTTGCTGCTGGATGAAGAAAATAAGCAATATTAACCGTTATTACGATATTACCAAACAATAGATTATACGGAAATTTTTCTGCATCTATCTTCCTTTCTTTTGATGTTTTATCGTATTTGTATTGAAAATCGCCACAAACAACAATGGAAAATCTCAAAAAAACTCATTTAATGCGTCGAACGTCCATTAAATTTATGAAAAATGATATGGAAATTTGGCATGCTCAGTAAGCCAAAAAACTGGAATGGTTTTTCAGAGACATGATTTGGGAGGATCCTCTGAGCTGGTAGCGGCTGCTGAGAGCAGTAGGTGCTCCGCTACGGCTGGCTAGCCGCTGGTTATGTGTTTCTAATGTATAAACTACTATACGAAATACATTGCCAGCCATAGCTGGCCAACTTGCTGCTCTCAACCACCACTACCAGCTCATCAAAATCAAAAGTCTGTCTCTTATTGCTTTGTAAAAGTGCACTCGAATTGCAAGCAGCAAGAAATTCAGCGCAAGATTGAGATTCTAATAAATACATAATGAAACAAAACTTTATTTCAGAATAACAACAATACATACTGTTAATTTATGAAAAAAATAGCACATTTCAACTCTGTCTGTCAGTTTAATTCTCAAAATATCTTACATCTGATAGCTTAGCGTACGATTAATCATACAAGACATGACTGTAAAATGTTATACATTGAATGGGAAAACAAGTAAAAAAAATACACAATAATCAATCATCAAAAGCGTTGTACATTAAACTCTCAAAAAAATCAAAATAATTTACGATTATTTGATTTAAAATTTAATAATGACCAAGCGATTTGCTTGATGCATATGAAATAAAAGTGAAGTTATAATAATAATAAAGAATGGTTAAAAGTAGGTCTAAAAGTTACAATGGAATCACTATTCAATCCCAAACCGATGGGCGGAAAATACACAAGATTGTTATTAAAAAACAACTCTAGCATTTAGAATGAGAATTCAATAGATTAAGGAAAAGTAAAACTGTATTCTTTTTCTCCTCTCCGAATCTTTTTCTCTTGATAGAATTATTGAATTTAAACATGTTTGTATGTGTTGTGAGGTCGTGCCGAAGTCAACTAAGTGTCGTACACGGACGACGAAACACAATTAAACATACATTTATCCAATAAACTAGAAAAGAAAGGGAATGCAAGTGCAAGGACAGAGAGCAAAAAAAGTGGTTCAGCCGAGCTGAACGTTATGTGAACCTGTATGAAAACTGTAAATATCGTATACTTGCAAATAGGATGACGACCTCAACATAAATAATCAAGCATATAACATAAATTTCAATGTGACAAATGACACAAATTTGCGACTAAATACGGCAACACACACAAAAAATCAAATTATTTTTGCAACATTAAGAATGTGTAAAAGAAAAGTCTATGCGGCCGGACAACTTTGATGGGGTTTTATGAAATCGTAAATTAATGAAAATACACATGTGAAGAAGATTTCTTGCAATTTAATTGAAAACTCTTCCCCTTGATCAAATTCTTTTCCGCACACTGCTGCTGAGCGTGTGAGTGAGTGAATTCATTTGATTCTTACGTTTCCAATTGTTTTTGTTTCGGTCTTTGTTATTGAAAATGGCAAATCAGTTAAGTAACAGTTTATTATTAAGATGAATTATAGTTAAAAATTATTATCGAGAACAACAAACACACATGAGAAAATGCATTACATTACAAAATTTCATCGACATCTACAAATATTCACTTTAACGAAACCACAACAAAAAAATTACATCAAATTTCTAATGTAAAAATTAATTGAACAACCACAAAGGAATAAACAAATAAATATGTATGCAATAAAGTGTAAATTCGTTGTTTAGAATTCGTCCATTGCCTATTCTTCAAGTTATTTGAATTTAATGCTTTCGATAAATTTAAGTGCCGGAGCTGATTTAGAAGCCGTTTTTACATGGAAAATGGTTGTTATTGAAAATGGAGACAACTATTGATGGTAAGCCGTTCAAATTGCTTTTAATTCAAACAAAAGGATACATTTCCACGAAAACGAAGAGATAAAATAATACAAAAAGAAATATTCACTTTACTCAAAAAACGACTGCCTCTCACACACTCGACTTTCTTTCGGAAAATTCCGGAAGAGCTTCTTTTATAATTGGTATCGATTCATACTGTTCTCTTTTCGTACCATTTCGCTCTTTTTATTTACATCCTCATGAAAAATTCAGTAGCCCACTTCCGAAAATTGTGCCGCATATAGAAAAGGAATACACACTCAATAAGGTGCCTTCGTTTTGCCTGTTTGTATGTTTGATTTCACCGATGAAAGAGGTAATTTAAATATCGATAGAAAATTTCCATGGATTTCTAATATAAAGCTTGTTATAAAACTTGTTCAATCGACTCATGAATGGAAAATACGGAGTAAACTAATTCGATTGAGTGTGATTTGTAATAAATTAGAAGTTTGTGCGATTGGAGTATTTAAATTGAAAAAAATCAGGCTGATAGTTCAGACGAAAGATCTGATCACATACCAAATGAGATCATGCAATTGATGAAGATTTAATGTCTTCGGCGAGGGAAAAAACGAAAAAATTCAATCACTTGTGATGCATTTTTTATAAATCCTTTCCGTAAACGGTCTCATGAGCTGATTTAATATATTGATATTGACAAATGGTGCTTCAAGCCATATGTATCGATCTTTTAAGCATGTATTAAGCATTTTATTAGGAATTTTTAAATGTGCCTAAATGGAAAGAATACTGAATTATGTACTCAAATTGATTGCCATTTTGCAAGTTGAGGCGGTCAAGTACTGGTATTTAGTGTGCGCATATCGTCATAGCTTTATCGATCGGCTTGTAGCGTGCGTCTCTCGAAATATTGCCAACTCGAAAAAGAGCCTAAAGAATTCACCGTTGAAATTAAAGAGTTTTAACATTCGACTCGGCGAACCCTTGTTCGGCGTTTAACATGTGTAATTTTAATACTAGATGCGAAATGTTGGAATTCTTATGGGAACCCTTTCAAAGGAGTCTAAGAGGATTTCGTTAAAACGAAAAAAGGAGCAAAAAAAAATAATATATTTTACTTTGAGAATGTGATAAAATCCATTTCTGCGTTTACTGTGTTGGGCAAGCGAGAATAGAAAAAGCTGATTATACTGTGAAATTGAGTTCGTTAACATTCGTCATTGCATCTTATCTATACACATCCCCCCACAAACCAATTCCATCTCTATTCTCTCTCTGCTTCACCAACCGACGAAAAGCTGATGAATTTCGGATTTTATGCAATCATCCGCTTCGATAGATATATTTTGTTACAATCATAAAATATATCAATGCTAGAGAATCTAGGTCATTTATCGTTTTTTTTTCTCATTTTTCGTGTAGTCGCTGCTCCTGTTACGGCTGAGATCTCGAAAAGATTAACATTGCATCACATTGATCTTTCTTTATTATGTCTCTAACAAAGTAAATCGAGCAACACAATCTCATACCGTTTTTTTTTTGTTCTCGTTTGAAATGTACCAAAGGAAAATTATTTGATTTTCACACAATTGTCTTTTCGAACGACACAATTTGCCGGTTTCCTTGCAATCGAAATTTCCATTTTGCATGGAGATTCAATTGCGAGATTTTTTCGCTGCCGTTCAACTGAGGCAATTCAATATTTGCGCCATATTAAACCGATTCAATAAAACCACCACTGCCACCGCCAATCGACAATAGCTTTTTCATGCAAATAAAATCGAAATCAATTTTCTCCGCCAACATTTGTTTGGTCCAATTAAATTGAAAACTATTCGATTACAACTCCTCCAATAACCTAGTTAAATCACACAATATGTCACATGAGTCCTATTTGGAGGGTCGATATATACGTCCCCATTCAAAAATCCGATTTTGTAATGCGACAACAGAGATTTTAGCTGAAACAAGGTGGAACTTATTCAGAATTGGATCAATCGTACGTTCTGAACTAATGTAATTTCTCATCGAGATGAAAATAATAATTCAGCGAGTGTATTCGATAGCTTTCGACTTTGAAATTCATGAAAAACACAGTAAAAATCTGATTTCAAATTAAGAACAATAATTCTTTTTCCTTGAACCTTAGCAAAAAAATACGTCAATTGTATTCTTGAGGTTAAACTTTATTTCTTTCATTCATTTTGCATGTTTAGATTGAACATTATCACCGGCTTTCAGCTGATCAATTACGGATTACGCACTTTCCGAAGTTTCACACCTTTACGGAAAATTGATGAAAAAAAATTAGTTTATGAACAAAATTCTAATCAAACTGAACGAAATGACTACTACTTACTACGAAGAGATCTCTGAAAACTGCTCTCGCCTACATCATTGTTTGAGTCCGTTTCCGATTGCGTTGAAGCATTAAGAACTGGATCTGGAAGGTCCTTTGTATTTTGTTTGGTTTTTTGAAGTTTCACACCTTGACGGAAAGGAAAATTAATGAAAAAATGCATTTTTTGAACAAAAATCCGATAAAACTGAATTAAATGATTCCTACTACGAAGAGATCTCTGAAAACTGCTCTCGCCTACATCATTGTTTGAGTCCGTTTCCGATTGCGTTGAAGCATTAAGAACTGGATCTGGAAGGTCCTTTGTATTTTGTTTGGTTTTTTGAAGTTTCACACCTTGACGGAAAGGAAAATTAATGAAAAAATGCATTTTTTGAACAAAAATCCGATAAAACTGAATTAAATGATTCCTACTACGAAGAGATCTCTGAAAACTGCTCTCGCCTACATCATTATTTGAGTCCGTTTCCGATTGCGTTGAAGCATTAGAAACTGGATTTGGAAGGTCCTTTGTATTTTGTTTGGATTTTCGAAGTTTCACACCTTGACGGAAAGGAAAATTAATGAAAAAAATGCATTTTTTGAACAAAAATCCGATCAAACTGAATTAAATGATTCTTACTACGAAGAGATCTCTGAAAACTGCTCTCAGCTACATCATTATTTGAGTCCGTTTCCGATTGCGTTGAAGCATTAGGAACTAGATCTGGAAGTTCCTCTGTTTTTTGCTTTTGTTTTCGAAGTGTCACATCTCCATTAAAATGAAAAATAAAAATGAAAGCATTGTATTTTTTAGATGCAAATTACAGAATATTGAACTGACTGATGCTTACTTCGAAGCTCTATTTGAAATTTGCTCCCTGCTTCATCATTGGTTGGCGGCAGCGATTCAACATTGCGGGGTTCAGTCGATTGTTCCTTCTTTTTTGATTTGACTTTCCGAAGTTTCGCATCTTCATGGAAGGTAAAAAAATAAATAAAACAATAAATATAATCTTTGATTGAATTAAGAGAGTGGTGGCCATATTATTTACTGTCTTATTAAGACCCAACTCCAAAAATGAGCCTTATTGCTCATATGAATAAGGCATTGGTTATAATTAAACACGTAACAAGTTGCAAGTCATAATTTCAGAGTTTGCCCTTAAATTCAGTTTGAACATACTATTCTGGTTAATAATCACACATTCAGATATTTATATTTATTTATTTTTGAATAAAAATATGTTTTAATATTTCCGTGCGTAAGCGTTGAGTGTCCAGCTCAGCATGTATGCGTGTTTAATCTTTCTTTCTTTCGCACTACATAACACACGATGCTTTACGAACGATACATATATCGACAAGACGTCTCACAGGCACGCGATAGTGCGATGCGACGTTTCGCATACACGCTGAGGTGCACACTCAACGCTAACGCACCTTAAACATTAAAAAATATTTTTATTTGAAAATAATAAATATTAATATCTGAATGTCTGTTAATAGAATAGTTATTATTTAGCAATAATTGCAAGTGACTAGAAATAAGATGGCATTTTGGTACAATATATCAATAAGATGAGATATACTATAGATAATAGCAACTCAATTTTTTGGTGGAGTCGCCCAGTAAATATTCATAACCGACTGAAAGAAATACCGGGCGTCTCCATTCATTTAAAAACCTGATTGATACTATTAGCGCGAGAAAGTAACAAGTATTAATATAGTCCGATGTAATTAGCTAATAATATAATAAGATTCTAATAACTATACTGGTAAATCCCAACAGAAAAACTAATTGATGCTTACTTTGAAGGGCTTTAAGGAAATTGCTTTTTTCTCCTAAATTATTTATGATTTCTTTGGTTACATTATCACGCATTTGATACGTTTCCATTTTGCGTAGACCTTCAAAGCAAAACAATTGAAAATGAAATTAAAATGCAAGCTTATTATTCACACTGAAATAATTTGAAATTTGAATTATCTCTCTGTTGTTTACTTCGAATGGTATTCAACAAATTCTTATTTGTTCCTTCATATTCTTGTTTTGTCCCTTGTTTAGATTCAGCTAATTTTTCTTCCGGTTTTCCGTTAAAAAGGCTTCCAAGTATCTCTTTTTCGCTCTTTTTCATTTTTTCTAGTTTCCCACCTTGATGATAATAAGGAAGCAAACGGTTTTTATTTATAACATCCAACTCATCATGTCGAATCTAATAGATATTCACTGGTTTTTGATGAACAATACTTGGTTTCAGTCTTTGGCTCACCTAATTTTAAATATTTTGCATCCTTTGGTTTGCCGAAAAAGTTTCTGTTCCTCCCAGCAACAATATTGTTTCCAGTCTCACGAGCTGGAGTAATCATAAACATTGCAGTTGCAATGCTGTCTGGATTCGGAAAACGAGATTTGGCTCCAGCCGATCCTGTGGACTCATTGTTTTCTTCTTTGTAACAATTGCCAAGAAGTAGGTGATCCTATTTGCGACAGATTTTTTTTTTTATTTGTTGAATTAGATATTTCACTTGACTTACATCATATCTGCTAATTAAATTCAAAACTATAATCCAAATTATCGGCCGCATATTCTGTGGAAAATTGACCGCTTGCGCATAAAAAAATAATTGAAACTTATTTCGCACTATCAGAAAGTGTGCAATTCAAGATGTGTGAAAAGCTATTACGATTTCTCGGATATTATTGAGAGAATATAATAAAATTCCAAGTTATTTGATGGAATTCCCAAAATTTCCATGAAATTCTGCTGTTCATCCTTGGAATGTACTCAATAACAGGGCATATAATTTGCTTGCTTGCAAAGCGCTTGCTCTTACGAACTATTTTGAAAGAGCGGCTTGCAATTCCAAAAAGCGGGTTTTTTGTATTGAAATGCATCAGAGTGAAAAAGAAATTGATGATCAGTGTCAATTACATGTTATCCATGGATTTCTCTTTCACTCAGATGAATTTTTAATACAAAAAGCCGCTTTTTGTTATTGCAAGCCGCTCTTTCAAAGCAGCTCGTGAGAGCAAGTGCTTTGAAGCAAGCAAATAGTATGCTCTGCTCAATAATATGAAGAAAATTGGAAGACAAATCGTGACTTGTTTTACCATCTAACTGCGAACATTTGAAGCTCAACCATTCAGAGAGAGATTGAGCTCGATTAGATTTTCAGCCTATTCAATTTGATTTGGATTAGTTATTCAACTATTTTGTTGAAGAATCCGAATTTTTTAAGATCATGTTTAATCAGTGAGGGTAATTGTTTATATTTGGACCGTCAACTTTGGGTGTTCCTAATTTTGAACTAATGTCTCTATTTATATATGAAATAGGGTTCATTTTCGCAGTTAGGTCTTAATTAGAGTAAGACCGAATTACAGTCAAGGACCCTTAATATTATCCAAAATAATTATAATATAAATAAATCGACTATCACTGTCATCACTTTGCGTGTCAACCATGCTTTATTTGCATGATGACAGTACAAAAAAGGAATTACACTATATAATACTAGTAAAATCTCCCATAGAAGTCTTATTGAAACTGTATAAACTTCGTCCTGTTTCGGTACAACTTGTATGGGAGATATAGTGCAATTCCTATTTTGTACTGTCATCAATGATGACTCATCATACAAATAAAGCACGGTTTACACGCAAAGTGATGACAATGATTGAACAACCCTTGTCAAGGGCCCCTTGACTAGCACAGCATATCCAAATTGAGGCATAATGCATTTTGTGACATTCCCTCACACATACACTTACAACTTTGAACTCTGGGTCGATTAGAAAATTATATATCATTTGAATCAGTCAGCCGGAAAGATATCCTGCGAGAAGCTAAGTACAGAAACGAAACTATTCATACGTTTGTACCAAAGAGATTCAAAAAAAAATTTCGTAACAAAGTGAATCAATAATAATATATATAATAAAATCATTCAAAACCAATTTTAGTTACAAAGTGCATCAAGAATCGAGTATTCTTGATTCACTTTGTTACGAAAATTTGTTTTGAATCTCTTTGGTAGAAACGTATGAATAGTTTCGTTTCTGTACTTAGCTTCTCGGAAGATATCTTTCCGCCTTACTGATTCATTTATTCCATAATGAAATTTGAATTGCTGTTATGTGTTACAATAAAGAAAACAATTGTATATTACGATTCATATTAATCAATAATAATATTCTTATGACAGAGAAAAAAGAAACATATGTTATTTAATTTAATTTTTTTTGTTGAGTTTCGTATTGTCCGACCATAAGAAACAAGACTGAGGTTTGACGTTCAGCCTCGGCGCGAGCACCATCTGAGCCATTTGTGTACCGTTTCATACCATATAGCAAAGCCCGAATGCAGTGGCAGCACAGCAAATATAAAGTATATGGCAGTATTGGTTTCGCTGGTAACCACTGCAGGTGAAATGGCGGCGCTACTAATGCTGTTGCCCATCACTTGCATGCTTTGCCATAATTAAATTTAGAGACAGCAGTGGCAAGCGACTTACGATTGGGAGAATTGATCCAAGCGTTTACATGTATAGGTTTTCATTTGAAAACACGGTTCTGTTTACATTCATATATCTAATTTTGTCCCTCAAAGGTGAACGGTATACTCAAGGGACACACACGGTGGCGTTGCTGTTGTTTTCGTTTTGTTGCCTAAAATGAATTCTTTGTTCTATTTGTGTATTTGATATGCAGATTGTTTGGTTTTCAAAACTGTTCTCATTTGACAGCATACATAAAAATATTAACAATAATTGAAATATTGAAGAGTTTGATTGAATCGAATAGGTAAAGACCCGTTACCATGGGATGCTTTAGATAGCTACATCCGCTTGGTATTTTGTGAGTGGAGAATACGCGTTGCAATTTGGATACATGATTCACCAAAGTAGGTTAGCAGGATTTTTTTTTTTTAAATTAGAAGCAAACTATAAAGAAAGCGACACGAAGAGGTGAATTCCGTTGAATGCGAACGCGCACAACACATTCTCGTTATTTTTATTATTATATTTAATTTACATTATAGGTTGTAAATTTCCTTGAATGTGATCTCAAAAAAGCAAAACACACAAACAAATCGACAATAGATTTGAATCGGATATACATGCCTATGCCCGTGCCCATAAGACAGTGCGTGCTAAAAATATTCCTGCAAATTATGAATTTCCTGTTCAGTTATACCTACCAAATGAGATTTTCGAACAAATTTATTTCGATGAATACATAATCAACGCCGGTTAATTGATTCAAATACGATGCACACATCCAGAATATTCATATTATTCTATAACAGAACAATAACTATTCATAACGAGTTGGAAAAATGATATTCTTCACAAATGAATAATTCATCGTTTAATTTATTGTATCAAAGCTGTAAAATCAATTTTTCAGACTCTAAAATGTGATGCGAATTCAGCGGTTGACAGAAACTGCGTGGCAATGTTTTGCAATTTAATTTTCTAATCGATTTCCACACACATTAACACCGAAAATTATATTCATATCGCGATGTTTTGGCGAGCAAACTCATTTACTTATTTTTTTGAATAGTCCATTATTATCCATTAACTAAATGTTGTTCGATTTAAATTTCATGTTTCAATGGGATTGTCGATTGGAACTTCGAAAAGGAGAAAATAAGTGGAAATATGATTTAATATTTCTGTGAGAAGCTATTTAAACGCATCAAGTTTCAAATATTCATCGGCTCCAATAAAATTCTGTCATAAGCTTGTCACTCTGAGAAACTTTGCGTAGGAAACTAACCATAAACTATAGATGTCATTGAATATCACCATCCATTAGCCAAATTTGCGTGCGTCATCCAAAACATGAGGTGTGATTGGATATTTATTACGCATTTTGAACGCACCACATCTGATTGACTTAGAATTAAGAATGACCTTAAATTTTGGTGCAAATAAAAGAGAAACATGTTTTTTTTTTCATTTAGATTTGTTTTCGCAATAAGAACAACAAATCTATATAGGCGTTGAAAGAAAAACAACTATCGACTTTTGTTCAAAACTACAGATGACGTATTTTGGCGGCATCAGCCATTACAATGCATTTTTTAGGAATATTTTTGGGTTTTTAAGTAAGTACACATTTTGGTTGCTAGATTTCAATTTAAAGATTATAGAATACATCAGATATCGGTTGAGAAACACAGTAATATTCATGGAAAATTCAATTTCAACACCAAAACGAAAGCTAATTCACATAATCTCAGTTTGGCTGCATATTTGTAGGAATGCGCCTATTCAAAATGTCAATTAATAATAATAATTAGTGTTAGTCCAATTTAAAGTGCGTAGGAATTGTTATGAGGGTCTACAACAAAAATATCATATAATATAACACATCGCTCAATAGGTCCGTAGGATGACATATAGATGGCGACACAAATACCGAATCCGCATGGTTTTTAGAAAGTACCAACCTTCAAACGAAATATCTGTCAAAGTTTCATGACATTCGGACTATTATTTACCAAGTTACTGTATGATTGAATCAACTTTTGTGAATTGAAAAAAAATGGAAAAACAGAATTTCGTGTGCTCATCAAAAAAAAACACGGTGCAGACCAAACAATGGCTTGATAAGTGTTATTTGGACTACGCTCCGTCGAGGCAAATGGTTGAGAAGTGGTTTGCTGACTTTAAACGTGGTGAAATGAGCACCAAAGACGGTGAATGCACTGGACGCCCAAAAAAGGTGGTTACCGAAGAAAACATAAAAAAAATCCACAAAATGATTTTGAATGACCGTAAGTGAAGTTGATTGGAGATAGCTGAAGCCTTAAAGATATCATCTGAACGTGTACATCATATGATTCACGATAATTTGGGCATGCGAAAGTTCTGTGCAAAGTGGGTGCCGCGCGAGCACACAATCCATCAAAAACACCGCGTCTCAAATCAATGAAAACGATGGTAAAATTGCATGAATTGGGTTGCGAATTGATTCCCCATCCACCGTATTCTCCAGATCTGGCCCCCAGCGACTATTTCTTGTTCTCAGACCTCAAGAGAATGCTGCCTGGAAAGAAATTTGGCTCGAATGAGTCATCGCCGAAACTGAGGCATATTTTGAAGGAAAAGATAAATCGTTCCACAAACATGGTATCGAAAAGTTAGAGAAGCGTTGGAATTGCCTTAAAAAGAGATTATATTGATGAATAAAATTCAATTATGTCAAAATGTTGTTGTTTTATTAGCTATCCTACGGACTTATTGAGCGATGTGTTAATGGGGTGGAAATTTTTATATTAGTTTATGATTTTGAATTTTTTGGTTGAGTCTTCAACTTTAGAAATTATTATAGCTGTATAAAACAGTGAGATAAAATTCATTGGAAAATTGAATAAAAATAAACATTTTCATGGCCATTTTCCATTCGATTTCATCAGTTAAACACTATAAATGTATCTGCATTTCATTGAATTAATTTACTCCTCAAGCAAATTTTCTATTGTTTATTCAGACTAAGATACATAAAGGTGTTTCCACCCATGTTTTTCACTGTTTAGCTGACTATGTTTCGTTGTAATTTCACACAATATTTACTTATTCGTGATCAAAACCCACTTTTAATAGAAACTTGGAAACTGTAAATTCAAACATTTCCATTTGCTCGCATACTTTTCCTGGAAGAAAAAGAAAGTCTTTTCGCAGTGTTTCTGGTAAGAAAAGGTCAAAACATTTCATATTTATTATGAATTCATTTGGCAATCTAGTGATTGCGATTGGGCCCATTCCTTATGACAGAATACTGACTAAAGTCACATTATATAGCATTGATGGATAAAGTGGCTAAGTAAATGCTGCAAATTTGTCACTGATCCTCAAAAGCATTGAGTGAGGTAATGGATGTAATAGATTAGTGAAGTCCAGATAATTCCTCGTAGTTTGAAATCTGTCACAAAATCGTTTTCCATTTCAACAGTTGCTGCAGGTAATGCTATTATTGACTGAATCGACAGTGAACGATACCATATCATTCGATATGATCATTTTTATAAGACAAGTTCACAAATGGGTGAGAATGAAAACCGACCTCTAAATATTCTGAGAATTAAAACGTGATCAGAGAAATGTGGAAAACAGAAATGAGACGGGGACAAATTTTAGAATAATAATGTGACCAGGAATTTTTGAAGAATAAAATTGAGCCCGAGAAAATTTTGAGGATAAAAATGAGATCGAGAAAATGTTAAAATTTGATTAAAAAAAAGGCCGGACAATTTTGAGAACAGAAATTAGCCCGGAAAATAGTCTCATTTTAATTCTCACAATAGTTTGAGGTCAGTTTTTATTCTCACCCATTCAAATATAAGATATTGAATCAAACTCAAATCGAACTTCAGAACAAATTAGAACATTTAGATTAAAATGTGGGAACATAAAATAAGAGAAAGCTTTTAAAAATTCGCTGAATTTATATGAAACATTCTGCTAGCAAAGGTCAAGCGTTGACTGGATTGAATGTGTCAATATTTTTGTTTTGTTCAGTCAATCCCCAGGAACAGACGGAAACTATGGAACTGAAAAAGTAAGAATAAGAGCTTTTACTTGAAATGTCATCCTGTATTGGGTAGACAATAAAATTCAATATATAATAAAAAATAAGAAAACAAATTTAAGTAGCACACTAAATTATTAATACAATATGCCTTAGAAAGCAATGCCAAGACAAATTAACATTTCTTATGCTTTTTAAATATTTATGCAACATTTAGGTGCAAAAGTAATGCATAAACTATTTCTTCTAATCTTATCAAAAATCTATTGTTTTTTGTAAATCACTGTGCTTTATGCAAACAGTTTCTGTCCGAGTGGTCATGGCGCCCGGTGCAAATTGAATATTTGCGCCCCTGAAATTTCTTGACCAACATATTTCACAAAACGATTAATAGAAAATTTGCAGTGTGTCTTTTTGAAGAGAACAATGTTTATTGATGAATGTTTTACATTTGATTTGTGAGTATTTTTTATTATAGGTTTAATGTAACATCATAAGTAACGTTGTGAATTATTGCGAATTTTCAAAACCGAGTACTGGTCAGTGATCAGTAAAAGGAACATTTTTGGCTTTGGAAAGATGACGGCATTCGGAACTAGATTTTACATTCCGTTGGTGTTAATTCCGTTGTATATGTCGATTACTTGAACTATTTAATATGTAGCTTTTCACCAAATCTGCAACAACTGTCATCTCTGCAAACAGATCGTCACCATTAATATCAGACTCTCTGCCCTTTGAAAGTGTAGTTTGAAGCTGTTTACCCGACGAGGAAGGAGAAAAGTTCATTATGCTTTTCTCTTGCTGTGAATCGCCCCTCGATTGCATCAGTTGCAACTTCCAAAACAATATCAATGCTATTATTTTGGAAGCTTTCCTCCGAGTTAATTTCTTGACTGTTTTGAAACACGACTTCGATTCCCATATTTTCTTAGATTTTGTTTGCTTCACCAAAAACATTTCCAGGTCCAATTGATTTGTATTTTTTCAAAAATCTGTAGCTTTTCATAATATCCCACCTATTCGAAGAACAAGAAAGAAATGTATAGATTTCTTCTATCAAAGAAAAAAAAGTCACGTTTGCACCCGATGCAGCAGCAGCTTCATTTACAACAAGATTTAATGATTAACTCGTCACCACGATTCATTTTATCAAAATAGTAAAAAATATTCATGAAAAATAGCTCAACAAGAAATAAAGAGACCGCTCGCAGTGACTGACACACAATGTGCAATACACACTTAACAGTAAGAGATATGTGATAACGGAGACGATGCGACAAACAAGCATCCTTTGAATTTCACTTCATCGGAGTATTGTCCATCGCTGCTCTGTT
The DNA here is from genome assembly GCA_028476595.1 of Obolodiplosis robiniae. Taxonomy (NCBI): domain Eukaryota; kingdom Metazoa; phylum Arthropoda; class Insecta; order Diptera; family Cecidomyiidae; genus Obolodiplosis; species Obolodiplosis robiniae. Next base: position 10,409,399 of record CM052017.1, on the reverse strand, counting down.
TATGGATTTCTACTGGACTATATTTATTTGTAAAAAATAGGATAAGAGCACTCATTCAAAATACTTCAAGCATATTTAAACATTTTCAGCGCCTTTTCAAATAAATCTTGCGCTTTTTGACATGCAATTTTCAGTAAACACATGTTCAAATTCCAAATCGAAAATTCGGTTGGACAGGCGCTGCATACACACTTATTATCCGAAAAAAATGCCCGCCATTTATTGATTAAATTACGTTGTTTGCCAGACGATTGCATTTATCTTGAAATATAATCTAACAATTTCTGGATCTGAACATATATTTACATACAACAGTGGAATTATTGTAGTAATCACCGAATCAACACTTTTCAAATCACAATTCCACGAATTTCTCCACGCGTATGTTTTTTTAATGATAATTGACGCAATCGTGTTTATGATTCTTGGTTGTAAATTTCAAAAAGTAAATCAAACTTTTATATCGTAAGATTACTGAAAACGGCATTTTTATTACCTCATCTTAAGCAAGCAAATAATTCTTATCATCAACAAAGAATTTTTTCTGCACATAAAATTCATTCACAAATGATTTCTTTTTATGTTATCAAAAAAAATTATCTTAATTTGTTATTTCTCTAAATTTATTAAATTTTGATTATCCGAGTGAACAGTAGTATTAAATATGATCACACTTTGTTTGAATTACTATAAAGTTATCCAAACTCAGCCAACGTCAGAGAATTTTCGATAATCTTGAAGCATTTAATCATTTGGAGTACAGACGCACAGCGTCCGATAAATACTGCATTAAATCGTATATCACCGTAGGATTTACGGTGAGTAGAAAGAGAGATATTGCTCGTTCCAGGGCTTGTTTTAAGCTAAATTCACAGTTTGATGACGAAATATTGTGATACAATTGGCGTCACTGTAAAACATTTATGTTAGTACAGCTATTTGCACATCTACTTTGACGGTGCTCTGAATAATATATGTAATAACATTTCATGATATAATGATAATCGAACGTGAAAAAACATTTTCATGTCCACGGGGTTCAACCAGTCCAATCCTGCAAAACGTTTGCTCAACATATACATTTTAAATAAATACTGGCGAAATGAACATTTTAAATAAATTTAAATAAATACTAGCGAATGCGGATGCTGCAAACGATCCGGTCAAAACATCATTTGCGACAAAAAAAGATTTTATGGAAATTTCCATGAGAATAACTTTATCAGCAATGATAACTCATATGGCATTATTATACAGCAGCTACTCTAAGTAAGCTGAGCTATTCTGTTCTTACGAAAGAGGATTGTATTCAGTTAAATTCTGTTGAGCTGGAATACATCATTTGGTGTTTTCTCTAGCTGTTGGAATTGTTTCATAAATTTACAGTTTACAAATGATCGTTTCGACTGAAAAAGCACATATTCTCTTCAAGATCTCATTAAAATCTAAAAATGAAAACAATTTCATTGAATTTGAGTGGAAATGTATGTAAATCTATATTTAAATGTATGTAAATCTATTTATTCCCGCCTTTTGGACGGGGGCACTGGCTTCGATATCTACACAAAACACACTTGCACAATTCGATTTATTCCGATCGAATCTAATCATCATCAGTCACATAAATTAGCAGCTTTTAATTCAATGATTCATCGCATTATAACGTACTTACTGACAATTTCGACTCACTTTTGACGCTCTATCTAATTGTTTCAGTAGTGAGAACATCTCATTAGCTCCAAAAAGCAGTGATGGTTTTCGATAGACATCTGAAGGCATAGACCATTGTCTATACAATCGACTGGTATAGGCAAAGTGTAGGCAATGTGTACATGTACATAACTAAAAAACGTTTGTGTAAGTTTGTATTTGTGTGTATATATAGGCTGCCTATAGACATGCCTTTACATTTGTTGTCTATAGACATGTCAATCTGTTCATCACTGCCAAAAAGTACGAAGAATCTGATGTCTCTGTTCCGAATTCGAATGCTTGTACATTTTGCAAACTTGCAGTTCATTGAAATTGCGCATGATTCAGCCGAACACATACTGTAAAATGAACATGTTTACGAAAATAGCTTCAAATCAATCGAAAATAATCGAATCCTAATCTTTTAAATATTTTCGAATCGTTACACATTTATTTAAACCACATCTCGCTATCAGAATCATAAACGAAATCGTGGCGCCAACTATTGAATTTTGTGCCAAAACATATTTCACATGTAGTGTCTTTGTGAGTGCATGAAAACGTACAACAGATGGCGTTTGCATTTTGTATTGAACTGCAACAAATACACGTAGGGCAAACCATGATAGCGGGCTGTGATTTAAACAGGAATATTTACATAAACAGAGATATTGGTCCGGATTTTTCTTCTCTTTTTTATGTCCTCAAATTTGTTCCTTGATTTGCGGCCAGTTATCATTACATTCATTGTTTCACTTGTGTTGTTTGTATTCTCCATTTCCTATCTTTCAGTTAAGGCGTTAGACAAATTATACATTGGAGTTTGTTTTTAATTGAAATCGAAACAGCGACTGAGGATGATAGCTTGTGCTATCGAAACAATTGTATCAAAATCGATTTATTTTATTTTCGTCATAAATAAAAAGGAACAGTGAAAATAAGGTTCAACTCTTTCTAATTTCATATACATAATTATTTGTGTCACTTTGCGCTCAAAATCATCGTTCGTTTTATTATATTTTGTTGTTTTTTATCCATAAATAAAGCCTCCTGCTCAATTGATAAATATACTGTATTATGAATACAATCTTTAACAAAGCTATCTTCAAGCTGATTTATATTAAGAGCTGTTCCAGATTTCGTCATTTTCATGTTGAGCCACCAGCTAAAACAATCCCTGGCTTCATTTCTTTTTTGATGAATATTTTGTAACTCTTATTTTTATTATCGCTTGATTGCAAGTAAATTCATTATCATTTTTATAATCAGTGACTTCGAATCATACGAGAAGCATGCAGTCCAGATCAATTTTACATTTCAATTAATAAACTTCACAATTTCCGAGTGATTTAGATTCAAAGCGTTTGCTGTTGTGCTACAAATGGAATATAATGGCCCGCAAATAAACATCGGTAACGGTGAGAATTGTTGAGATTAAAAAAAAATGTTTTGAAAGCAAAACTTCAATTGTTCCTGAAGTTTCATGTGCTTCTTTCTATTGAAATTGTATTTGTCTTGAATCTTTTATTGATAATTTTCACAACTTTGTTTTGATTAATAATTATGATCAATCGAATGAATTCAATCAAAAGGATTTGAGCTAAACAAATTTAAATATTTTAAAATTCTATTAATAAGGTGTATGCGATGGTGACGATGGAGAAATGGGTGATTTGATTATATCAAGAGATGAGACGGTGCCTCAAATCGTTAGCGATATCCCTAAGATAATGCACTCAGAAAAGGTGACGGATGAAGAGAATCAAATGGAAATTGAAGCGTTGATGGGTGTGAAATGGGCACAAAATGCGAAGCTTCCGTATCCAAAGCGTGTATTTTATATTATAATGAATGAATGCGGCAATCGATTCAATTATCTTGGAGTGAAAAGTAATTTTGTTATGCTTTCTGAAATGTCATATTTTCAATAATGATTCTTCTCTTAGCAATTTTGGTTCTTTACATGAAAAGAAAGCTTCACATGGATGAAAATGTGGTAATAGTGCAATATCATGTATTCACAATGCTGGTGTATATTATGTGTGTATTTGGTGCAATTGTATCAGATTCTTGGCTCGGAAAGTACAAGGCCACTCTTTATTTATCGATGGTCAATGTAATCGGCAACATAATCATTGCAATTGGAGCAATTCCATTCGACAGTATACCGGCAAAACCTCTATTATACATCGGCTTGATGATGATAGCTATTGGATACGGTGGAATAAAACCATGTGTGGCGGCTTTTGCTGGCGATCAATTCAAACTTCCCGAACAGGCTGTACAAATGGAAAGATCATATTCACTGCTGTACTTTACGATTAACGTTGGTGCACTTGTTTCAACGATAATGACACCAATTATTCGATCAGAAGTTCATTGTTTTGGCGAAAATGAATGCTATTCGCTTGCGTTTGGAGCGCCTGTCATTCTAACCGCTTTGGCCACTGGTATGTTACTATTTCAAAGAAACAAAAATTTATTTCATCTCGAAAAAATATGTTTTTGCCTTTTATATTATTAGTACTTTTTCTGATTGGCAAGTCCTCGTATACGATACATCCACCGTCTGGAAATATGTTGGTGCAAGTCGTTAGATGCATCACTGTACGTATAATTTAAATAATTTTTTCTTCTTCTGAAATTCTGATCACTCCCGATTGAAACGTTTTTATTTCATACAGAACGCAATTGTGAATAAACGGCGGCGCAAAAAGGCTATCAGTCTGCGTAAACACTTTCTTGATTATTCAATAGACGAACATGGACAACAATTGGTGGACGATACGAAGCATTTGCTAAACATTTTACTGCTTTTTTTGCCGTTGTCAATGTATTGGGCACTGACCGAACAGCAATTTTCACGTTGGACAATTCAGGCCACCAAAATGAATGGTGATCTTGGATTTTATACGATCGCGCCCGACCAAATGCAATTCCTGGGCCCAGTTCTGCTTATCATATTTATTCCACTATGTGACTACTGTTTCTATCCACTTTTAAGCAAAATAAACATCCAAACTTCATTGCAAAAGATTTCCATTGGCGGTTTTTTGGCGGCGATATCCATTTTATTATCAGCTATTGTTGAGTGGCGAATTGAAGCTGAACAACCGAATTCGCTGTGTATTTTGTGGCAAGTACCGCAAAATATATTGCTGGGCCTGAGTGAAGTGATGTTCTATGTGAAAGGCCTATCATTTGCGTACGAACAAGCTCCCAAAAGTATGAAATCCGTTGTACAATCTTTTTGGCTGTTAACTGTCGCAATCGGCAATGCTGTTATTGTGATTATAACAAAATTACACTTATTCGAATCGCAAGCGCACGAATTTCTGTTATATGTGTGTTTAATGATAGTTAGTATGATAATCTTTATATGTCTGACTTATAGATTCAAGCGCTTAAATCCATTTTCAAACGATAAGAGATAGATGTGAAACATTGTCAGCAAAATAAAGGCTACAAATCCAATTAAAAATAATAAGTTTACTGTTCACTGCCGGATGTTTGAGCAATTCAAAATGTGATTTTGTAAGTATGTGTGAACACGAAGGTTTTTTTCTCTCATATAAAATTAGACATTTGTCCAAGACCACGGTGTTTGTGTGTGTAAAGACAATTGCAACTCAGATTACGACTGACTCCGTGTATTTTCTTTGACAATAATAACAAATACACACATTTAATATTCACATTATTAACTCAATGTGATTAAATCTTATCTGTAATATGAAAATGCAATGAAAATGAAAACAGGTAATAAAAACTTGAAAACCAATGCAAAGTGCAGAGGAGAGTTTATTGAAACGAATAGAAGAGTGATTCAGAAACTCTGAATGACACCAAATAAACGATTGCACTTTGAGGAAACGAAAATAACAAGGCACAAAGGTGGCAGAGATTTCCGCGAATCCGTTTTGTTTCACAAAAAATACACAATCCATACTTTTTTCATTTTTTTTTATGACAACAGATTCACTGTTGTTTTGTTTAATGCTCGTTCACTTATCAATTTTGGCTACTCGCTTTCTCACTTATCGCAATCAACAGCATTTTGTATGTCTTTAATTGATATATCTAGTCCAAACTTATTTAAACATTGCTCGCATTCTAAATTTAACGTATTGGCTGAGTGCATATGATTGAGTAAAAAAAACACTCATGGTCAGTGTGAACTTCTCAAAATTTACGTGTTTAATCCCTCGTCTCTCTGCAAAATTGTAGGTACACGGGATAAATGTTGCAAGCAATCAACCAATCAAAAAAAGTAATTGGAAACGAATTCCGCAAAAGACACAATTTCGATTGCATGAAAAGTGTGGCAATTCAATCTATATATAAATACGGCAACAAAAAAAGTTTGTGATCCATTTTTACCTACTTTCCATTTACAAAATATGGGATATCCATATATCAATGGAAAGCTTATTTCGAGTAGATTTGCACAAACCATGCGGTTCGCACGTGGGCAGGTGTTATAATTCAAAAAACGGGGAAATAACAGTCGGGTCAAAAAGTCTTTGGCCTAACTTAGAAAAACACAACTTTTTGCAGTAATTCTTAATAATTCATCAACATATTCCAACGCTTCTGTAACTTTTCAATACCGCTTTTGTAGAACGATGTGTCGAGGCCTTCAAAATACGCTTCAGTTTCGGCGATCACTTCCTCATCAGAGCAAAATCTCTTGCCTCGGAGCATCTTTTTGAGTTCTGAGAAAAGGTGGTAATCGCTGGGGGCTAGATCTGGACTATACAGTGGGTACGAAAACAATTTGATGCCCAATTCAACTATTTTTTCCATGGTTTTTTCGAGTTGTGACACGGTGCATTGTCTTGGTGAAACAACACTTTTTTCTTTGCCAAATGTGGCCTTTTTTTGATGATTTTGGTCTTAAAACGCACCAACAAATCAATGTAGTAGTCGCTGTTGATTTTTTTTCCATGTTCCAATTATTCAATGAATATAAGTCCATGCGCATCCCAGCAGAGGCCATGACCTTACCAGCTGTTTGATGCGTCTTTGGACGCTTTGGTGCACTTTCATCGGGCGTCTCCACTCATCTGACTCTCGACTGGTCTCCGGAGTGTAATGATGGATCCATGTTTCATCCATCGTGATGTACCGACGCAAAAATTCCGACTTTTTACGCGTAAACATCGCCAAACAGCTCTCGGAAATGTCGATTCGTTGTTGTTTTTATTCTGGTTTAAGGAAACGCGGCACCCACTTTGAAAACAGCTTTTTCATGCCCAAATGTCCGTGTATTATGGTGAAAACACTACCTTTTGATAACTTTAAGGCATCAGCTATCTCTTGCAAGTTCACTTTGCGGTTCGAAATTATCATTTTCTCGACTTTCTCGACGTTTTCTGCCGTAACTGCCTCATTTGGACGACCAGAGCGTTCAGCATCATCGATGTCTGTACGACCACGTCTAAGCTCAGCGAACCAGTATTTGACGCCTGATTTCGTTGGTGCAGATTCTATAAAACACATTGCAAGCCATCCGTGGGCTGTTACGGTATTTTTTCCCATCAAAAAACAATGATAAATAAAAACGAAATTGCTTTGAATCCATGATTTTATGAAAACACAAAAGTAGCGTCACTTGAAGCTCTTTAACTTGAGTAATTATAAACAGAATGTCATGAAATGTTGGCAGTATGCTTTTGAAGGTTGGTACTATCGAAAAATAAGGATCATAATTAGTGTCGCCATCTGTATGTCAGGCCAAAGACTTTTTGACCCGCCTGTTACCTGTTCATATAGAGCGCAATACCTTTCATATAGATTGGAAAAAACCTTATACACACAGTTACATTCTTTCATTCGTCGCATCACACATAGTTCGTCATACCCAGCAACTGTATTCAAACTATCTTCACAATGTTTTTTTATTCAACCACTTCATATAAACTTATAAGTGGTGCCACCAAGAGTCATCTCCACCTAACTAAATATCTGACACATTTCAAAGCTGTCATTTCATCGTATATGCACCTTCAAGTTATATTTTCTTTTGAAAACCTGTATGCATATTTTGCACTTTGGCTTTTTGCCTTTTTTCATTTTTCTTATGTTTTTGTACAATAATAACAGTATAAAAATCAGGTTTTTAACGAGGCAGGATCTATCCTGTACTCTTTTTGCCTGCAAACATATTCAGCCAGTTCTTGACGGTGTTAAGTAAATAAATAAATAAATAATTTATTTCGAAACAAAAAAAAGAAAAAATTGCTGGAATGAAATATATACAACACTATAATAAGAACACAATCCGACACTTTTTAATTCAGTTGGATAACAGCTATTGTCTACTTAAAGTCTCAGATTGTGTTTCGTTCTCAATGCGTAAGACATGTGGCGGCAGCACATTTAAGTGACAAATGTCAAGTTGACAAAAAGAGGGATTGATAACAGTTTTTAGTCATACCGTGTAGCCAGTGGATAACATTCAACCGTACGCACACAACTAAACTATTGAAATGCCCGCATGAAAACACGGTACGACTATAATGTTTTGTGATAATGTTTGGAAATTGGAATTTTGACCCCGAAAATTGAAAATTTCGTAGGGGAGGTAGGGTAATCCTCCTCAGAATGACTGGACAATTTGAATGATCCATTTTTTTCATGAAAAAATAATATCCTGAAAGTTTCAATAGGAAACAATGTGAACTTGAGATAGCCAAATGTTTAAATATCTTATTCAACTTCCCTGTAGTATACTATTCATTTTCCCTGTAGGATATATAACCACTATAGTGAAATGCTATAAAGCCGATTACTATAGGGCATTTTAATAATAAATGGCAATGTTTTTCGGTGTGTGCAGGTTCTATCCAAAACCAGAAGAAGACAATTAACTCTTTTCATCACTTCAAATAAGAATTTTACATTAACCTTGATTCCAATTTGATTTGTCAATAATTTTCAATTAAAAAATAAGATGAGATCATTAATTTTGAATTTCATGAATAAAATATGCATTTTGCTTGATTTTCAATAAATTTAAATATGTTATATTCTTTGAGTTTTCACTTTTTGTTTGGATCGTCCAATCTTGGACGACGGGGCGAACTCTAGTTATTATTAATGCACCTTAATCATTCAATGGAATGGTTCAATACTCTAATGATTAATGAATTATACCATTTTAACATTTAACAACAATACACCGCCAAAGACTGGCTGTTTTTATTCATTTTTAAGTAAACATATCTGACAGGGAAAAGGTAAGGGTCATTAATCGATTATATCGGATCTCACCACCATTAAAACCTGTATCTTTTCTTTTAGAAAAATCTATTCAAACATTGCGAGGTTGAATGATTATAAATACAATTTGTATAAATATTACATTCGATAACTATGCTAAAAATATCACATAATCACAGTATCACAATATTAACAATGCTAATGAAATTTTTATTTATTTATTTATTTATTACGTAGCCTACATTTATGCCAATACGTGTTCACTGGCGAGCTAGTAAACATGCTGGTCAAAGACCCAATGCGACATAAATTTCGCCCATGGTGCGACTTAAACAAAGAGAATAAATTCAGGGGAGGGGTGGTATCAAAGGGAAGCTTAATACCGGTATTGGGTCCGGAAAACCATGGCAAAACCGGCCTGACTCTGGAGAATCAGGGGAAATACAATAATAATTTATGCAGTTAAATTTCGTTAACATCATTGAAAAAGCAAGAACAAAGTGAAAATGGAAAACTTGAGTCAGTAGTTGATGTTTCATGTTAATTTTAAACGAAGATAGGGAATCACTATTTCTGATATCTACCGGTATATCATTCCAAAATTTTATTGCCGAATAACTAAAAGCGCGTGTATCAGATGCCGTACGCGGATTGAATTTTACACGAAGATTATCAGGATAGCGCGACATTTCACTGTTACGTATAAATATGTGATTCAAGTATTCGGGCAAATTTTTCGACAACTGTTTGAATAACAAGACAGCCGATTGCAGTTTTGCTCTGCTCTCAGAAGTCAATTCATTCAGACGCTCACGATATTCAGTAACATGCTCTATACGTTTCAAACCGTAAATATATCTGATCTTATCGTTATCCGCGATAAGGTCGCGATTAAGCCGATTTTGAGTGCTATGAGCACCCCAACCATATGTTACTACATTTCCATAATCCATTATGGGATCGATGAGCGCTACAGCCATATCACGTTTGATATAATTGGGCATAAAATGCTTGGTATGGCGTATACGGTTTAACACACCATACACTTTTTGCAATTTACACTTTTCATGTTCTTGAAAGGTAAAATTTTCGTCAAAAATAACCCCTAGGTTTTTTATTGACTTGCAGAATTCGAGTTTTTCATCACCAATTTTAACATCATTGATCATATCGAAATTCAACCGACCCGTTTGATATTAAGAACCGATAATCATTACTTTTGACTTGGAACCGTTTAATTTCATACCACGACGTGTAATTAAATCATTTAATTTAGCAAGATCGGAATTAACTTTATCAACACCGTTGTTAATTTGATTGAAATCGACTTCGAGAAGTGCTTGACAGTCATCGCGAATAAATGGCCAGTCATGTGTTCAAGCACATTGAGAGTATCATTAAAATAAAGTGAAAAGAAAGTTTGACCGAAGTTACTATAGTAATCAAGGTATACCTTGAAGTACACCATTATTAATTGGGACAAAATTCGAATCTTGGTTTCCGACTTTGACTTTTTGTTGAATGTTACTATTTATTGATTTGATATTTATTGATGTGTCTAAAGCAAAATCTACACTTGGATTTATCAAACGCTTTTGCTTTGACATAAGAAATCTGAATACGCTCAAGACATTATATAACACTCTAATTCAATCATTGCTTGAATACTGTTGTGTCGTATGGTTACCATATCATTCGATATCGATAGACTTAATTGAATCGGTGCAAAAGCAATTTAAAATATTTGCATTGAGAGAATATCCATCTGCCGAAAACAATTATCGTATTTCTTCATATGAATGTAGACTGGACAATTTGCAAATGATGAAACTTGAAAGGAGGCGTATCAATGCAGCTTTGCTGTTTTTCTACGACGTATTGAACGACATTATCCCATGTTCACAGATAAAAAACGATATTGCGCTTCATTCAAACCCATTCAATCTTCGTGAATCGTCGGTGGAGACTTTTAATCGTCGGTGGAGAATAAAAAATCTATCACTTATTAATGGACATACGGCACCAATAAATCAGATGTGTAAACTTGCAAACTTCATTGATGAACTGTTTAAAGAATCTGCTACTCGTGCAAATTTTAAATCTCAATTAGTTGCCTGTGATAAATTGAATCTTAGGTTGAAACAACAAATCCAATGATTGTAATTAAACCATTTCCTTTAAATTATTAATTATATCTGTTTAACTTTGAAATCAATATATCATGATTGACTTTATCAAAGGCCTTTGCAAAATCTGTGTACAGCACATTTACTTGTCGTCGATTTTTAAACACAAAGTGAGTAAAATCCATGAGATTGGTCACTGTTGAACGCCTTTTAGAGAATCCATGTTGTTTCGGTGATATTCTATTTGCAACCATATCAGTTAGTTTAATATTCACGAGTTTCTCGAAGAATTTAGCTATAGTTGGTAGTTTAGCTATACAGCGATAGTTTTCAACATTTGATCTAGATCCCTTTTTAAAGATTGGATTCACGCTATAACTCTTCCACTGAGAAGGAAACAATCCGAGAGTTAGTGATTCGTTGAATATGATGTGAAGTGGAGTGCACAAAAAGGCTGCATCATTTTTCAGCAATAATGGATGAAAACCATCAGGTCCCGTTCCCTTCGATATATCAATTTTCATAAGCTCGTCGAATACAAATGCTTCTTCTAACAGGAATAAATCATTAGTTCCTCCAATGGTGGTAACTCGATTGGGTTGTAAGCCATTCCTATTAAATTCAAAATTTTTGTTGAAAAATTTTGCAAAAAGATCAGCTTGAACTTGAATATTTGTCTTTGATGTATCACCATAATGAAGAATTTTCGGTATATTATCAGCTTTCCTCCTGGAATCAATAATACGCCAGAATGATTTTGAGTCTGATCGAACAGTAGAAGCCATATTATTGATGTAGTCATCGTAGAGTTTTGTATTCAATGAATCAAACGCAGCGAATGCTGCATCAAACGAACGTCTATCACCCGAGATTTTCCATGTACACTTTACATTACGTTTAATGTATATTCTTTGATATAAAGCGCTCTATTGCTGTCGTTAATGAATTAACAAGCACTGTAACCTTATCTTCCAGAGATAAATGACGACTAATTAGTTGATTTTCCAAGCATAAAGATGACAGATACTGATTCAAGCCAAAATAGTCTCCTCTTTTATAGTTAAATGTGTCGGTATTTGGCTCAGATGAAGCAACATTGAAATGCAATTCAAATGTGAGCAAAATCGGTGGATGGAGATCTTCTACTTTGACTAACGGAGGCGGCCTAAGAATTGTTAGATTTTCGTGGTCGTTCGTAAATACAAGATCTTATAGTCTACCCATTGAATTGCGAATATTATTGACTTGAAACAATCCAAGCTCACTTATTGTACCAATAAATTCAGCTGTATGTGATGGTTCCATTTGCTCTGGCAGGAGAATATTAGAATCATCACATTTGGCATATTGAAATCACCAGTCAATATAAAAATATCCGATGGACGGCATGATGAATGTATTGATTTTATGGCATTAAGATGTGATTGATAAGTTTCGTTTGACGACATTGGTGGAATACACGAATTAAAAATAAATACATTTGCATGCTTATTCAACGTTAATTTAACACAAATGCATTCAATCGATGATGCGTTGAAAATAGATATTTCTGAACAGATGAAATGAGATCGGACAGCTACCAGAACTCCTCCTCCACGTGCAAAAATTGAATCAGTTTGATCCCTATCTTTACGAAAAACGTTAAATGATGTATCAAAATATTCCGATGAAGCGATTCCATCAGTTAACCAGGTTTCAGTCAATGTGAAGATATCATATTCGGACAAAGATGAGTTGCGATACACTTCCTTTGATTTCGTTGTCATAACACGCATATTCGAGGAGTAGATATTGATTTCCAATAAGTCGAGATGATTAATATTAATGTGGCCTGGCAAATTGGTAGGCGAAGTATTTTGTATATACGCATTCAGTTTTGTTTCATTTGAATTGATTGCAGATGCATGATCACTTAGATAATGATGCGATTTATCGGTGAAGTTGTCGGTGTTTCTATCGGTGTTTTGTTGGGCGTTTTGCTCGGTGTTTTGTTCGATTTTGATTTCGACGAGGTCATTGACCCTGCGGTGCTGGCCGGTAATTGTGATTCGTTCAAGGGGAAAATCACTTCAGCAATTACTTTTTCATTTATTGATATTGGTATGAATCAGTGCTATTAGTTTTCTATGGCCTTATTGGTGCAATTGGTTAACTATTGGTTTGCAATTAGTTCGCTATTACTTTTCATATTTGAGTCTTTGACTAAAAGTAATAGCAACCCGACAAACTAATAGCAAACCAATAGCGAAAATAAAAGTAATAAAGAACTAATTGCAGATTTTCTGGAATAATAACAAAACTAATTGATTTTCAAAAAGTAATGAAAAACGGCTTGCTATTACTTTTGAAATTCCAACTATTACTCTGTTTTTTGCTATTACTTTTAAGTGATATTCCCCTCGGATTCGTTTGTTTCCATTAAATCCGTTAAGGTCGAGTTGCGTCTGTTGTTCGAATTCAAGTTCGGAAAAAAATCACCTAAATTTTTGTTTTGCAGAAACTCTCGGACGAAAACATTCTGGCCAGGCATCCGGAGCAGACAAAACATTAAAATCGGCTTCATTGACTTCGATTTTAAACGAAACGAATTTCAACGTATTGACATCCTTGTCTTTTTCACCAATTTGTGTACATTTCACATCGACTTGTCACTTACCAATCTATTCAGCATAATGTAATTTACGATTTCTTCCGTGATGGTCATTGGATCAAAACCGGAAACTCAAATTGCTTCGGTCTCTCGACGCGTTTCGGTTTTTTTACGATTTTTAGGCCAGTGACAGACGATTTTGTGCCCATTTTTGGTTTTGGAGCTTCAAATTTCGAAACATTAATCTTCGGAGCAAGGAATTTCGGTGAAAAACAACAACAACAACAACAACAACAACAACAACAACAAACATCTATAGACAGTTATTGCCTTTCAGCGTCTAGTCTGTTTTACGAAACAAAAAGCCTCATATACCCCTAACAATACCTCTCCACAAACCCCGATCGAGTGCCAAGTTTTGAGTTTCAATACACCATTCATATCCCCTCGCATTCAAATCATATTTAGCCCAATCTAAATACCGTCGTCGTGGTCTGCCCCTACCTCTCGGCCCATCAGCTTCGGCGAACAGAATCCATTTTAAAAACATGCTGCTTCATTTTTTATGACTTGACTGCAACATATACGCAAAAAAATTAGCAAATCGATTGCCCAAATTTGATTTCTCACCATGTGTCAGCTCGTGTGCTTGAATACAGAACCGATTACATTGCAACAAAACATTTTAACAGCGGAAAAGGCGATGATATCAAGAATACGCATAAAAGGATCGAACAAATATGTAAACAATGCGTTTGAATGTGTGCGAGTAATATTTTGACATTTGAGAGATCGTTGAACTGTCAAAATTATTTGTTGACATTTTTGAACATTTGATTGTGAAGTGACTTAATTCACAGTTTAGTAAAAATGTTAAACTTTGATTTATGACCCAACGCAAACATTGAAATAGCGCTATATAGCTAGCATTTGCTATTGTTGCGTTGAGACGTGCGATCTGTGTGCTGCGCGCGCTTCGTACAAAGCGGAGATGACGTGTGATGTGAACGCACATACACATAGAAAGATTGCGTTCTTGTCCCGTCATCTTTCTATGTGTATGTGCGTTCACATCGCTTCATATCGAAACGTCATCTCCGCTTTGTACGAAGCGCGCGCAACACACAGATCGCACGTCTCAACGCAACAATAGTAAATGCTAGCTCTATAGCGCTATTTCAATGTTTGACCCAACGTGCCATTAGAATTTTACAATTGTATGATAGAAGATTTATCAAAATGACCGAAATTTATCATGAGCGCGAAATTATATAAATTTTCCTTCAATTTTTCCCGAACTTGCAGTAGTTTAAGTTATCACTATGGTTCGACAGCTTCGGATGGACAAGTGACTGGCAGTATGTGAGTTGCTTCTGAGGCAACGCCTTACACCAAAGAATAGGCTGATGTGCATTCCTTCTATATATTGAACGGATTTTGTACGGCAGCCTTCTCTGGCGGTAAGATTCTATCCAATCTTCTTCTTTGCATTATTTCAACACTTGTCACATCAATTTTCGAGCAAAAATTCATTTTTTCGGGGATGATGAATGTTATTCAATTGCCTTTGGAGTGCCAGCTATTCTCACAACATGTCTATCATTGAGATGGAGGGGCAAATATGAACGTGTTTTTGAATCTACATACTCGTCACATACTCGCCTCTCAATCGCACTGATGAATTAATTTAGATTTGTTATATAATTTTAAGTAAAACATATTACAGTTGTTATTAGTATTTCGATTTAGTAACTACTAAATACTAAATAATAAAAATGTTCGTTAGTATCTACTAACCGGTTAGTATCTACTAATTCAGTAGCAGATTTAGTATTTAGTATTACTAACTAGTTACTAATTTTTTTTTTTTTAGTATCTTGTTATTTTACTAATTTAGTTACTAAATCAGTACATACTAATTTTAAATTCAGTACATACTAAATTATTCTTTTTTGTAAAAAAACGCCAAAATATAGCGTTCGAACACATTTCCTGATCATATTTTGAATTTCCAAGACGTTTTCAACTCATTCAATGTTTTTTGTCGCCTATTTTTCATTTTTTTTTCAGTATGCAATTACAACACATTCAAAATGTATTGAGTATGAATTTAGTAACATGAAACAGGTTACTAAATTGAATTTTTTGTTTGTTTTGTTTCATTCTAGGGGCTTCACGCAAACTGTAAGCTTGAAGTTTTTTCTGAATAGCTGCAAATATCCGAAATTCATATGTTTACTGCAAAGTTTTGTTATAAAACTGAGAATATTTAAGAATACTTTGAATGTCTTCTGTCAAATGCGTGCTCGCGGAATGCTGGAAGTGATTCATTAGGATCGATCAGAATCGCTTCCAGCTCTTCCGAATAGCAGACCAAAAACAAAATTTCAACATTGCATTGAACTAGATTGAATTTAACGAATGAAACAAAACAAAAACAAAAATTCAATTTAGTAACTTGTTTCATGTTACTACATTCATTCTCAATACATTTTGAATGTCATGTAATTGCATACTGAAAAAAAATGAAAAATAGGCAACAAAAAACATTGAATGAGTTGAAAAAGTCTTGGAAATTCAAAATATGATTAGGAAATGTGTTCGAACGCTATATTTTGGCGTTTTTTTACAAAAAAGAATAATTTAGTATGTACTGAATTTAAAATTAGTATGTACTGATTTAGTAACTTAATTAGTAAAATAACAAGATACTAAAAAAAAAAATTAGTAACTATTTAGTAATACTAAATACTAAATCTGCTACTGAATTAGTAGGTACTAACCGGTTTGTAGATACTAATTTAGTATTTAGTATCAACATTTAGAATTATACGAAATGATAACAACTGTAAAACATATTATTTCATACTTCTCATTTATTACTTCAATGAAGTAAAGAAAGACCTTACAATCTGCAAAAAGGATGATGTTCAAGATAAATCCGCCGTTAGGGATTTTTTTTTTTCAAAACAGCGTGCAGGGAAGACTAAACCTCGTCAACATTTGCTCCACTATGCACTTGATAAATATAGACAGCAACTTTTTGATGATACAAAACAACGCTAGAGAATTTTGCTGATGTTTCTGCCACTATCAATATATTTATCGTTATCCGAACAAAGAAATTCAACATTTGCATTTCAAGCGATCATAATGAATGGAAGTAGAGATGTTTTGTTTTAAATATCTATTAAATTTTTTATAAAGTTATTAAATTAGTACCTATTAAAGATGTTATTATATTAATAAGATGTAATGAAATATAGTATTTAATCAGCTTAATTAAAATAAAGTTCTTGAAATGGCTTTTAGTGGATCTTCCGGATGGACTCGACCTGTTTCCGGAGGCATTCTGATCAACTTTGAAAATCCCCTAAAACCTACTTACAGAATAGAGAGCACTTCTGAACGATCTTGAAGATCCAATAAAACATGGAAGTTGGTTTTACTACTCGGGTATTAATATTAAGATTGTAACAAAATGATTCGACTTCTTGTATATTGATAGACGAATTTACGCATGTCGAAGTGAATGGAGCGTTTGATGCTGAGTATGAATGGAATTAGTTTAAGGAAGTGATTGTATTGTACTCAAGAATGGCAGAAAAAAGACTGAATGGTGAAATGAAGATATTAGAATTGAATGGGTGAGAATGAAAACCGACCTCTAACTATTGTGAGAATTAAAATGAGACTGGAAAAAAAATGAAAATTGAAATGAGACTAGAATTTTTTTTTTGCATAAAAATGAGACTAAATTTTTTTTCACTGGTTGTCTCATTTTTATCTTCAAATTTTCCGGGGTCATTTTTACTCTCAAAATTTTCTGGTCTCATTTCTACATTCATATTTTAAATGTTTTTCCATCTCATTTTTATCCTCAAAATTTTTACGATCTCATTTTTATTCTTCAAAAATTCCGGGTCACATTTTTGATTTTAAAATTTTCCGGGTCCCATTTTTGTTTTCAAATTTTTCTAGTCTCATTTTAATTTTCACAATAGTTAGAGGTCGGTTTTTATTCTCACCCATTCAATTTCTGTGAAAGAAAAGAGAATGAGATGGATCCGCTGGTTTCAGAACCGATCCGATGAAAATCTGGTGCCGTATAGGGAACAAAAGCGTGTGGTGAAAATGATGGTGAAAGAAGCAAAAGAGAGAGGATGGGTGATGTTTGGTCAAGATTTAGAAGATGCTGGACAACAGAGGAATAAGGTATTCTGGTCAATAGTTAAGAATATCAGAAATGATGACAAGAAACATGCCATTGTCGAATCGCTCTTGGATGAAAATCAGGCAAATTAATGGTTAGAGTAGCTTTGGCGAGCAATATTATCTCTGCACTTGCTTATGAAAATACTGTTTGGCAATTCTGAAGAGGAAAATAGAATCAGAGAATAGAATGAATTCAATCAGATACATGAATTGACTCTCAAAAGATGGTTAAAATGAAGAATAAAGAATATAAAGGGATGTAGCAATTGAATGCAATGTAATTACATGCCGATATTGCTACGTGGATTTTCTTGCTTCCTCCTCGTTTGAATCCCCCGAGTCATCTCATTTCGGATCCTGGTTTTCCACTGATCGCAGCGAAACTCCCCTAACCATTCTCAACAATTTCATATTAGACACTTCTAGATTCTTTGAATCAATCCAGCTCTCGCTACCATACATGGCACGACAAAACTTGGGAAAATCTCATTCTCGAAAAATCTCTTTAATGCGAAGCATTATATGAAAGAGAAAGATAAATATAAAGAAGAAGGACAAAAATCCAAGGGAAATGAGAAATTCTCAACGTTTCTTGCGGCACTTATGTAACTGCCTCAAGAGTTCTCGGGAATTTTTCATGTTCCCTAATATTGACCCGTGCATCAACTTATTTGCTTCTGTACTCAATTCACGTTTATTTGCATTAATCCTACGTTGATCAAACACTTTATTAAACTTGCCATCTTCCGAAAAGCTGCAACCTAAATATTTGAATTGAGACACTCTTAACAACAAGTTGCCATTCAATATGCAATAAATGTCTAATCTTGAGGAACTTTATTCTAATTTCACAAAAAACTTAAATCATATATTCGCAGTATTTTAACGATTATGTTATTTAACATACTGGATGATTCGGTCTATTGGAATTGTATGAAAAATATTTTTAAAGAATGCATTATCGTAATGATGAGATAAAATCCGAGTTTAATCATTTATTCAAGACGGAAAACAATACGAAATTTGTCATTGAAAAATGAATGACGCTGACGTAATCATGATTTCAGTCGGGAAAAAATACTATATTTTGATATACATCAAACATTTGCTGAGTTTGTAAAGCCTGCTGAATTATGAAAAAATTAAACCATAACACATTGCCAGTGGGTGGACAGCCATAGCTGAGCAGCCGCTGATTTCAGCAGCCGCTACCACCTCAGCAAAACAAAGGACTGATATATATCAATTGAATCTACAAGACATTTTTTTTTTAATATTTTAATCAGCCGAGGAAAACAAAAAGTAAAGTCAATCATCATAATTAATAATTTAATGAAAACACTTCTTGAAAAATTTCTTCATTATAATACTGGGTTAGCATTGAGGCAGTTGCAGCAAGTAACGTATAATATTTTCGAAGAAAAATATTATTCATTCATAATTGAGCCAGCTCAATTGTCTCGATAAGCTCGGAAACTACATCATATTTGTCAAAAACGTCAGAAAATCACTATGAACACCAGCAAAGTAAATGGTAAGTAATGTATATTGAGTCCAATTTTGTCTTCAAAATAGATCAAATCCAATATGACAAATATAGAAACGTTTGAGTAATAGACACTCTAAACGGAATCATTGATTACTTTTGTTCTATTCATCACTCATGCGATCTTTGTTTTAAAATATCCTATTCCAATAATCACAGACCTAAACGATGACGATCAGGGTGAGATGCGACCACTATTGGGCAGCCAACCAACAAAATTGCCGTATCCAAAACGCGTAATCTTTATCATGGCCATCGAGTTCTTCGAGCGATTCAGTATAACAGCATTGAACAGTAAATATTGTCAACGATTTCTTCTGCACATTTCGCTCAAGATATATATAATTCCTTTTCTATTTTTATAGTTATTTTGTGCTCATACATGCACGAGAAGTTAAATTTCGAAGAGCATAAGGCTTTATTTGTATATCATATATTTAAAATGTTCCTTTATTTCTCGTGCATTATTGGCAGTATCATTTGCGATGTGTGGTTGGGCCGCTTTCGAACGATCTTGTATCTATTTGTTGTTTATGCTATTGGTAGTTTGATCAATGCGATGGGAGCATTTCCACATAATCACATACCGGCAAAAGATTTTCTGTACATTGGGTTGGCGCTGATTGCTTTTGGAAGTGGTGGCATCAAACCATGCGTTGCAGCATTTGGCGGCGATCAATTCAAATTACCTGAACAAGAAAAACAATTAACCAAATTCTTCTCATTATTTTGGTTTACCAGCATGACTGGTGGACTTTTAGCGACACTTGTAGCGCCAATTCTCCGACGGAATGTTCACTGTTTTGGTGATGAGACTTGCTATCCATTGGTGTTCGGTTTGACAATCATTTTGATAATTGCAGCAATGGGTAATACTAA
Source organism: Obolodiplosis robiniae (assembly GCA_028476595.1). Lineage (NCBI taxonomy): Eukaryota > Metazoa > Arthropoda > Insecta > Diptera > Cecidomyiidae > Obolodiplosis > Obolodiplosis robiniae. The sequence goes on along the minus strand of CM052017.1, from coordinate 10,389,127 downwards.
CTGGCAACAAATAATCCTTGTTCGCCCTTAGAATTGCTCAATAATAAAATATAAAATTGCTTTTTCCAGTCTTACTCGTGTTTGGGCAATACTGGTATAAAATGAATCCACCATCTGGAAATGTCATCATCAAAGTCATGGGATGCATCACGGTAGTTCATTTAACTGTCATTGATTTGACGAATCTATTTTGTGTGTTTTTCTTTCATTTTTAATATTTAATACTTTTCTGTATGTATTTTTCCTTAAATTTCAGCATGGAATTATTCAAAAGTATCGTGGCCGTAGAAATTGTGAGCATTTCCTTGACAATTCAAGAGATAAATATGGAGAAGCATTGATTAATGATACAAAGAATCTACTAAATATTCTGAGTATTCTCATACCATTGCCATTCATATATTCAACAATATCGCAAACGTATTCGCGCTGGCAATTGCAGGCAATAAAAATGAATCGCAATTTCGGATTTTATACAGTTTCGCCTGATCAAATTCCCACTTTGGATGCATTATTTTCCCTTATATATATACCATTACTTGATTACGTGATTTATCCACTTTTAAGCAAAATTGGCATTCAAAAACCACTACAGAAAATGACGATCGGCGGATTTTTGGTTGCAATCGCATTTCTCATGTCAACACTGGTTGAAATCAAAATCGAAAGGTCGACGGAGGGTTCGGTGTGTATTTTATGGCAAGTGCCACAGATCATGTTTATAACAATGGGTGGAGTAATGTTCAGTGTCACGAAAATTACATTTTTGTACGAGCAAGCAACAAAGTCCATGAAATCTGTTGTACAGGCTCTTGGACTATTGACGGTTGCACTTGGAAATGCTTTTGTAGCCGTGATTTCTCAAGTAAATCTATTCAATTTACACAGCGGGGAATATTTTTTCTTCACTATCACAATGCTCTTGAGCATGTTCGTATTCATGGCGCTTGCCCACAGATTCAAGAGCGTCACTCCAACATGCTAATTCTGGAGAAGTTCATAACACTTCTCAAAAAAAATATCTTTTTTTTGAATTTACATTTTTTATCATGATGTGATTCCAAAAAACATTAAAAATCTTATCGATTGTACTGCAATCAAAATCATAGCTTTTTTTTAAATTTTCAACAATCCACCTGGGGAAATAATTTTAGTCGCACAGGCAATTTTCGAAGAAAAAAAACTTGAAAAATTGATTTCGTACTGATTTCTAATTTTATTATCACATCCTAACGCATACATCGCAAAAATATTGAATAAAAATTATTTTCATTTTATGATATTTTTCGATTTTTTCGAACTTTCGCCTCCAAAAAATGGAATTTTTTTTTCGCCACATTCATTATTCCATGCACTCTTATCAGTGTTGCATACATTCTCACGATCTGTGTTGACGTGATTTACCGATATTCACCTTATTGACAGTGTTTGTGCTATATTTCACAATTTCTGTGACACGGTTGTCATCCAAAATCAAACCAACAACCGTATTAAGTGCGCAAAAATGTTTTTTTTTCGAAGTGCAGCGAATAATTTAAAGTCTGCTCGGAATTGAAGACCGAAATCATTTTATCTGTTGGTGGTCTACGTGTTCGGCAAATTTTGAATGGTGCTCTAAACCTTAAAAACAAGAAAATTAAACGCAAGCTAATGTTGTCGCCAGCTAATATTGAAGGCCGTAGAAAGTTTGCACGGGATCACTTTCATTTGACAAATAAATGGCGCAAAATCATTTTTTCGGATGAAAAGAAGTTCAATTTGGATGGCCCAGATGGATTTGCTCATTATTGGCACGATTTGCGCACTAAAGAAAATATTTTCAGCAAGCGCCGATCTGGCAGCGGTTCTTTGATGGGGTGGGTACTTGAAAAAGATGCCACCGTCATTTATTCATTCCTACCAGAATGAACGCAATACAGTTCCAGGGGATAATCGACCCTCATTTCCCAAGTAATGGCAACGCATGTTCTGGATTAGGCTGGCAATTTCAACAAAACAAATTTTAACGCTCCAATTCGTGTGGCAAGGTCAACTTCGCCCGATTTTGACCAGTGTGAATCAGTCTTTTTGACAATTCGCCGTCCGAATCAGCAGATATGAATATCATTGAAACTTTTAGGTCGATTTTGGCACATGAAGTGTACAATAAAGATGAATTGAAGGAGGCTATCGTGGCGGTGTGGCAAAACATCCCACAAGAAAAAATCCAGTCACTATATTACAGTCTTCCGCATCGCCAAATTATCGTATTACATGATTCCAAGGGCGAATGTACCAAGTATTGATCGAAATTTGCAAGAAAAAAATGATTTTGGGCTTAAAACTGTGAATGCAGCTAAAAAAAATGCCCACTTTTTGGATGCAAAAATCGAAAAAAATCATAAAATCAAAATAATTTTTATTCAATATTTTTGTGATGTATGCTTTTAGTGATAATAAAATTAAAAATCAGGACGAAACATTTTAATTTCCTATGTTTTTTTCGAAAATTGTCTGTAGCCCCGGTGTAAGTGTCAGTAAAAATTCTAATTACCTTTAAAAATTTCGTATTTTTGAGTATTATTTAAAAGATTTTTTAAAGAACATCACAGAATTGTCCCTATCAAGTGAAGTTGGTTTGCATTTGTCACAGTGAACGGTACGCAAGCCTGAGTGGCCAAATTCCTTGAAACATTTTGACAAAAAGAAACTAAAACGTTGCTACAACTCCATTGCAACCACATCAGCTGATTTTTGAGAGACCATTTAAAACTTTTATGTTATATCTCCGCATTATTTTAGTTATATTATAATTATGTTATAATTCGGTTGATATAACCAAGCGGACGATGCAAAATTGAATTTTGACACTTAGCTTGACAGCAGCGCCCTCTGTACCATTCATCTATGGATGGTAAACACTTTTTCCCCTTCTTCAAACAATGACAGCAAAGATGCGGAGCCTGTCAAACTCGCTGTTTGAACAAGGGGAAGGCGGGGAAGGTGTGAAATGTTGAAGTGTTTAGTTCAATCGTTTAGGTAGAGATGGCGCGGTCCAACGACATTCACTACCGTACAAATAGGAGAAGATACAAAGCATCGTCCGCTTGGATATGTAGGGCTGAGAGCAGGCCAGTGAAACGCCATACAAAATAAATGGTACGCGTAGTAGACTACGCTATATAGTTTGCATAGCGTAGTCAGTACACGAAGTCAAATCGTTTCACCGCCTTGGCTGAGAGTAAAAACGGTCAAAAACATTTTATCTCCTGCTCACACCAAGGAAAATTCTCGTAAGCATGAGCATGACGTAGGATGTTTTTAACCGTTTTTACTCTCAGCCATAACTATCATTCTTGGAAGATAATATATTTGATGTTTTCAGTTTTTTTTTTGCAAAAAATGAAAAAAGTTATTAAAAAGTTATTTCTATGTTGCAAAAACATCTTAAATGTTACACAAATGTTACAAATTGTATACAACAAAATAGACAAATAGATTCACTATTTTAGTTGCAATGATGTTGCATTTTTGCATTCTATTGATGTGCATGTACAGTATTGAATGACGCTGTGTATTTTGGATAATTTTTCCATTCAATGTTTTAAAACGAAGTTCATTTTATCGTCAAATTTTAACATTTTATTAGTAGTACAAATTGAAAACCGCGCATTCGTTACTAACTTCATATCTATCATAGATGTCATTATTTTGACTTTGACAGCTATTGTATCTTAAAGAGGATAAAAAAATACATTGAAAACGATCTGTCAAACTTATCATTCAGTTGAATACACAAGTTTATTATTGCGTTGAAAATGTCGAGCTACGTGCCTACAAAACAGCATTTGCGGGAAGTTTTACTTTATTGGTTTAATATGAAGAAAAATGCTTCCGAGAGTCATCGTTTGTTATGCGAAGCATATCCAGAATATGCTCCGTCGATTAGAACGTGCCAGGAGTGGTTTGCGCGGTTCAAAAGTGGTGATTTTGATGTGGAAGACAAAGAGCGTCCAGGCCAAGTGAAAAAGTTTGAAGACGAGGAGTTGGAAGCATTACTCGATGAAGACTCGTGTCAAACGCAAGAAAAACTTGCAAAATCATTGGGAGTGACACAACAATCCATCTCCTATCGTTTAAAAGCCATGGGAATGGTTCAAAAGCAAGGAAATTGGGTGCCATACGAATTGAAGCCGAGAGACATCGAACGCCGTTTTTTCACTTGTGAACAGCTGCTTCAAAGGCAAAAACGGAAGGGTTTTTTGCATCGTATTGTGACTGGTGATGAAAAGTGGATTCATTACGATAATCCGAAGCGAAAAAAATCGTATGGTTACCCCGGCCACGCATCAACATCGACGCCAAAGCCGAACATTCATGGCTCGAAGCTAATGCTGTGTATTTGGTGGGATCAGCTCGGCGTGATCTATTATGAGTTGTTGAAACCAAACAAAACCATCACAGGAGCATTGTACCGAACTCAATTGATGCGTTTGAGCCGAGCACTGAAGGAAAAACGGTCGGAAACGGTCGCAAGACACGATAAAGTTATTTTGCAACATGACAACGCTCGGCCACATGTTGCTCAGGTCGTTAAAACCTACTTGGAAACGCTTCGATGGGAAGTCCTACCCCACCCGCCGTATAGCCCAGACATTGCCCCTTCCGATTACCACCTCTTCCGATCAATGACACATGGCCTGGCTGAACAGCATTTCCATTCTTACGAGGAATGCAAAAAATGGGTCGATTCATGGATAGCCGAAAAAAGCACAGATTTCTTTCGACGCGGAATCCGTAATTTGCCAGAAAGATGGGAAAAAGTTGTGGCTAGCGATGGACAATACTTTGAATAATCAATTTGTAACCATTTTTCCACAATAAAGATCGAAATTTTGAAAAAAATGCGCGGTTTTCAATTTGTTCTCCCAATACTTCTGGAAAATTCACGCGCCCTCAAAAAAATGCTTATTTGTGAAAATGTTGGAAAATCAGAAAATTGTAGGTTATATTTTTATTTGATTCAAAAAAGGCCTCCAAAATTAAAATAATAGAATAATCTGCCTATACTCCCTTTACATCTTCTCATCAATAAATAATGAAAACTATGAAAATGTGAGGGTTTAAAAAAAAAACCGTTTTCTTTAAACAGAAAAATTGGCAGAAAAATGGATGAAGTTATAATAAAGTTCAAAAAAATTTAATATAATAATAAGTTAACAACTTCTTCTACAACCATTGTAAATAAGTTAATGGACTGTTGTAGGTTTCTTGTTACAATGAAGTTTTAAATTGGTCAGCTTCTAATTTATACAGGAAAAGCTTTTAAAACGTTATTTTAACATTATCGCAACAATTTCTCACATTTTCGTAAGTAAACTATGAAACAGTTGCAGCTATGTGATTTAAAAGAATATTAATATTAGTAAAAAAAATCAATTTCATTACAACAACAGAATAACAATTTGTGTTTATTTTCTAGCTATTATTTATGACGGAAAACTTTGTTGTTACGATTTTATAGCGATTGCAGAAAAAAAGTTTTTTTTTTCGAATAACCATATTTGAAACTATAAATTTCAGGCAATACAATTACAACTGAAACACAACTGAATTGAAGTTGTAAATCGATTTTGAGGCTACTCGGGAGTGAAGCAAGCACACCCAGTTAAAAACACAAGTCTATATTATATATACAGCAAATGTTTAGCTATGAGAAGCAGGAGTCAGATCAATGAAAGTGCTCACAAAACTATAAAAGATCTATTTGGTTTTTGTATGGTTCTATATTTGGAGCAGTACGAAATTCGAGACCTAGTTGTACTCTTAAGGAAATTGCGTGGATCTAATTCTACTATTATAACTTATTATTATTTTTTGCAAAACCTAAATTTATGCCAATATGTGTTCACGGTAAACCGTGAACATGCCGATCTGAGACCCAATACGGCAATCAACTCCGCCCATAGTGCGACTTTGTCCACTTTGTGTTACTTGTATGGCCTGAGCCAGGGCTGGGTTACGTAAGCTGAATAATTGCCATTTTTCAACAACCACTCATCGTATAGAAAACAAAGACTGTCTTTGGAAAGTTATTTATGTCAGTTATCCAGAAAAATCTTTAATTTGAACTATTTGGATGCATGTTATGAACAAAAAACCAGGGGAGATGCCTTCAGCCAGCCGTATCTCAAAAATTGGCCCAAAATTGTTGTTATTTTTTATGTAAACCAAAAAGTGCGAAAAAAGAAAAAAAAAATTGCGTTATGGATTTGCGTTCGATTGAAAAGAAACCACCAAAACTAGACAAAATTCCCAATTTTTCAACTTTGCAACCTAACATAGATGGTCTTACATACGTAAAATCAATTTTTCCGCACATTTCCCGAAAATGCACGGGTTTGCGGAATTTTCATTCACAAATTTGTATTGGAGTTATAATACCCCATCATATAATAAGAAATAAGTTATCTTATTATTTGATCTTATTTGTCCAATCTATATTTTTGAATATTGGAACTTTGCTGTAGAGTCGTGGTTAGCGTGCCGGCTTTGCAAGCATGGGGACGTGGGTTCGAGTCTCACTAGCGGCCGTTTGATTTTCTATCAATTTCATCATTGCTAATAACAGTGATATATTGATGGGAGACAAACTAACACATAAAACAGTGATGTTCGACTCACGGAGTGTTTCGGAGGACACTTTAAGCCGTCGGTCCCGTGTGTGTGTGCACAAAGAGGATTTTGAGTTAGCACAGACACACGTAAATTGACTACCTTAACCCAAAGGTTGTGTTATTGGGTAATTCAATATTCAATACACCACCGCAAAAAAGGTAGTAGCCAGTCATGGGCTCGAGCATTCGAATGCGGTGCAGTCGTGCCCTGCAAGCCTATCACCAATGTATTCGAATAATAGTTCTCATGCTGGTGGTATTCATGGAATACGAAAAAAGACTGAATACACCTAACGGTACACAATTCGGTCTATAAAAACTGAATAATGAATGAATGAATGGAACTTTGCTGGTCATTTCTGAGAATTTGGTCACTTTAGAAATTAGTGGTGTGATGAAAATCAAAACTTGGCTCTCAATAGCGGTTTGCGAAGAAGTATTGTAAGAGGCAAATTGTTTCGTAAGACTGACATTATTGGTCATTAAATGTGAAAGGTATTTATGGTCTCTAAACGCTTTTTTTCGATGAAAATGAAGCGCAGGTTTAATGCTGCAATAGTTTTCCATCACTTATTCACTCATAACAGAAGTCCATATTACTATGTGTATGCAATGCGTGTCTGAAAACAACATTCTACAGGTGATTAGGTTAGACTTCGTCTCCTCTTCCTGAACCAGAACTACTAGCACAGTAAACAAAATAGTAAAACCAAACGAGATGTTGCAGGGCCAGTAATACGGATTTGATTTACATATGTCTATTAGGGAGATGTATCTATAGAGTGGTGCATGTACATTAAAACAACATAGACATACTCACCCATAGATGTGTCCAAGTGATGCTTTATAATTGTAAATTATATTTTATTTTGCTGTTGTTAAAAGCTCAGAAGTTAGATGTTACAACTTCGGCTTCGTCGGACGAGTGATTTCAAACCTTGTTTCAACCACTCGCGATAGAATAACTCTCAATTGCTTAGGTTTTATGATCTAAAATACTAATAGCCTCTTAAAGTAATAAAGGTTATATAGACAAAATTATTCGTGATCAGATGCAATGTTGATAAAATGTTCAACGGTTCAATATGATCGTAAGTAAATATCATTCAATGCACATGTTCACTGCGTATTGCATCGTATGACTTTTTAATCAGCTATGCGGATCAAAACAATTTCAAACAATTATTTTTGTCGGTATTCGCAGTATATTCTTCGAAGCTCTGGAAATTATGCTCAATATTTTCCACAAATGTTGAAGAAAGAAATAAGCATGAAAATCCGAATAATTTCCGATCCGAAAGATTGGTGATTGATCAATTGTTTATTCCTGTATTTTAAATTGCGGGATACACACTATGAAATTTTCAACTTATTTCAAGAATCATTTGTAATCTTAGATCCGTCCGGTAATTTTGCACTTATCCCTGAGTATCTAAGTAGGAATTTTACTTATTGACATTGCATGTCAATGTCAACTTCTGGGGCTATAATGTTGTCAGTAAGTTAATTCCTACTTTGACACTTAGGGATAAGTAAAAAATAACTGGTGGGTTCTGCAAGTACAAATGCTACTTGAAATAATAGCAAATTTCATACTCAGTATAATAATAGTCTGATTACAACCCAGTGCCTTATTTATATGAGCAACATGGTTCATTTTCACAGTTTGATCATAATTAGACAGTAGATTATAATATGTTCACTATATTCTTATTTGTAATTTTCCAAATATCTTATTAAGTGCGACCATCAAGTCCAAAAGGAGTTTGGGAAAATATGAAAAATGTAAATGTCAATATGTTTATACTGCAACAGAATAGAATTTTAATTTTAGTAACATTTATTAAAAATGTTACATTTTGGACATCAAATTAGAATTCTGTGAGCGGTTGAGTCAAAAGAAATTAAATAAAATACGTAAACTCAGACAATATTAGATCTTGATCCTATAAATTATTTATGAAATACTAATTGAAACGATTTGTTGGTTGAGATTTAAATGATTCGAAATCTAACAATTTGAAAAATTGACATAAGTAGTTGCTGCTTAATAAATAAAATAGTTTTAGACACAATATTCTGAATTTCAGTGTTTTTCTTCCGAAATATTGTCAAAACAATCGGTATTTGCAGCTATCTGTAGTAATAAAAATAACTGTTTACTAAAAAGGATTGTCACATAAATAAAGAATTGTTATCATTGTTGACAGATGTTTGGGTAAGATGTAATGTTTGTGCGTCGTTCATTAGGCATTGGTGGCAAAGGAAATAAGTCAAAATCAGGTAGATTTAAGAAAGCGCACATATACTGAACGAAATTGATCTCAACGGTAAGGCTTTTTTGATTGGATAATTTCGGATATGTGGTGATTGGCCTCTGTGGGGCATTTCCTGTGGCCAAACTGAAACCGATAAACTTAATTTGTTTGTGTATATGATTTTTGGTGTTTTCCAGTTAGTGGCAAAACGGTTGATGTGCGAGTGCTGAGAGGTTCGTGCGTGCATGATGAACGCAGTATTCATGTATAAACCACATTGAATATTGGAAATTGCAATCAATATCGTGCACACATTGCTTTTGCTGCTTTCGTTCGTTGATACATCGTCAGATGAAATACAGATATGGATGCGTAATAGAGATGTTGCTTCAACTTCGTGTGTCGATGTTATTTCGTATATTTATTGGGTGTGTATGTGTGTAGTTAATGCCCAAGTAAGTCCCAGATCAGTCTGATGAACATCAAAATAAGCGTCTTCGACAAAATCATTTTCACATGATGCGTATGTATTTGTGCGGTGCGGTGGATGTGAGTTTTTCATCACAATGATACGGATTCTGTTGGTATATATCGGATTCCCGGTAGACTCATTCCAAGCAAAACTTTAATAATATCCATACAAACAATAGATCGGATCAAGTTTGGAGCTCGCGACCATAGCTCATTTGTACAAAGATGCACGTAAATCGACCAAAAGAATGTGGCGCAGTCATTGGGAGGCCAAATATAACCGACGCTTGTAACGAAGTTTAAGTCACACAATAAGGACAATGCTCGGGTCATAAAATAGAAAAATTGACAAAATGACAACAAAATCCACACCAAATCGGATGTGTGGCGGTTAAATAAGAATACCATACGGTTTCGCAATCGTTGTGTGCATTTAATGTTATATGGCAACTATTTTGAGTCAACGCTTTAATAAACGGCAACAGCACACACAAAACTAAATGAAAACAATGCTAAAGAAATATACAAATCAAATATCTTTTCCGTTGTTTGCACATTTCGTTCATATCTGAGCAAGTGCTTTCCTCATTTCTGCAATACAATTCATATATCGAAAATATTTTATTGCTGGCAAAAGTTCAACCAAAAATAAAGCTAGGGAGGGGGAGAGACTGCTTCGTCGTGATTTCCTCCAATTTTTTTCTTGTTCATTCGATTTTTGTTGAACGATATTTTTTTGCGATTCATTCCAATACATTTTGCTCCACACATTGAACTTTTTTCCCTGCTCGACACATACATAATATCCAATTTAGCGAGATGGGATTTCGTCTCCCCTTTTTTTGATTCAATATCATTGATGCGCTCATAAGACATAGAGCAGCTAATGTAGTTCACCGCTCAACAATCTGCGCCGATCGAACACAACGTTTATTTGCCGTATCATCTATATCTCACCATCATTTTCTCACACTCTTGAAAATTCGCTTCGTCTTCGTATCGACCGATTTTTAGGCGATCCAACAGTTTTGCGACAAGCTCATATTGCTCGGTGACAAAACTGACCAAAAGGACCAAACGATTCTATCTGAATTATAAAAAAAACATCAATCAAATCAAAAAAAATGTGCATGTGCTCTAATTATTATAATAATTATTAAGCTGGTAGTTAGATGTACACAGCCAAAAATTCACAACGTATAAACGACAAAAATACGTATGGTAAATACAAGCGCCCGACGTATTTGCTTTTGGTGTTCGATTCTATTTCTGTAAATCTCCTGAGAAAGTATAATAAATTTGCTCATGCAACATATATCTGTCACTCGTCATCTCTGGGAAATTTTGATTATACGTAAAACGTAATGTATGCTGGATATGGTCGAAATTCTTTACATCGAAAACGGCATTGTCATTAGCCATAATTTATTGAAAGTACGGAAATGTTGTCCTGTTGGTTGCACTACTAAGAGCACACAAAACAGAGATAACGGAATGCGGATGGTGTGTTAGTTAACGTGGCCAAATAGGTATGAATTGATGTGGCCGTTGTTCATATTCAGAACATTTTCGTTTCTTTGTATATGCGCCCAATTGTTTGTTTTCATGTAAAAAAAAGACCCAGGCGTTGACTGAACGGTAAGTACACTGCGCTTATTTGTGCTACATTTATGGGGACATAGTTTCGAATCTAGGTGATGTGAAATGATATTATTTCAAATTGCTTTAATTCGGAACAATATAATATATAATGCATTTATAAAAGTGGAATCTATTTCTCAAAGATAATGAAATTACTATGTATATTTAATATTTGCTGGATTTCAATGCGTCCAATTCTTCATTGGAAATCACAATCATAGGCGTCAGTTTGCATAACATTGAGTAACGTGGAAAAGCTGTAATAGCCCGAGTACATTGTTCTTCGTGTGAGTTAGACACTGTAAATGGAAGCGAATGATATTCGCCATCATGTTTGTGGGGTGGTTTTCGTTCAGTACATAGTTCCATCAGCAATTTAACCATTGAATCGATTATTAATGTATGAATCAACATCTAAACCGTTAACAATACACGAAAAAAGCTGCAATGGCTATGAATTAAAGGCTTTGAACGGCTTTTGATCGGTTTCGATCAATCATAATGATCTATCGTCTAACGCCATCAGGCAAAAAATGGAAAAAAGCACAACGTGCAATGTTATCAACCTGATTAATTAATCTCATTGTCATGTTACCACAACCAGTTTTGATGTGGCCCATAGTTGGTTAGATTTTGATGTGGTCCAATATTGAGCTCTTACGCAAATTGGCAGCATGAAAAATGGACAACACACTCCAAACATGCATTTTCAATGGACAATCTTTCTTTTGATATCTATTGCAATGAACAACTATTGTAGAAAATTTAGTTCGAATAACAGTTACTATTCCAATTAAAGGCGATTCTCTCGGAAATCAGAAATGATGATCGAAAACGAAAGGAATCGAGCCAATTCGATTTCCAAATCATTGCCAAATATTTCTACAATTTTACGCCCACGCCCGGGAGCTATCGAGCAAAAGTTCGCCCGATTCCCGTATTTAGCAAATTCAACATTTTTTGGCAGTTCCATGCTTTAGATACGAATAGTTTTCGCAAGTTTTATTCGAGTTTTCCACTTCAACATTGTTGAAAATGCAGCTTTTTAATTAATATTGAATGGCAATTCCGCTTGTTCAAAACTTTTCGAACAGACATGAATAAGTAAATATCGAAAAATTACTTTGGTATTGAGTCGGATGTCAATACCGAAGCTATTTTAATAGAAAGAGATATATATATATATATAACATATTTATTTACTATTACGTTCAAACTGAATTGGAATTATTCATCAGAAAGGGGTAGATCGCTCTTCTCTCATGCAATCATTCTAAGAATTACAGAAAAAAACAATGAAACAACGATGTGATTGAAAGAAAGTTATAATTGTGCAAGTACATTGATTCATTTATTCAATCAAATGCAATTCATCATTAAAATAGCAAGCGCTTGAGAAATAGTAAGCTTTTTAAAATATGAAAAAGGATTAGTAAAGTTCATCAAAATCAAATTAAGTTGCATGCAATCGTCAAAAAGCGTACTTCATCAATTATGCGATGCACGAAAATTATTGAATAAAGTATGCGTATTCGTGAAGTTTGTTGAAAAGCATACAAAAATGCGTTTCTCTCTTTCACTCTCGCACTGCCTTCCAAACTGAACTATAGCCGAACATGGAAATTCGTGAAAAGTGGTTTGTGTGCAAAAGGAGCTGCTTCACAAAAATCCCACCATTTTATTACGCTAGCAAGCTTCATTTTTGAAATGGCACACCACGACCAAGCTGAGATGCAACAATCGTTAAATAAATACATCCTCTGTTATTTGATAACACTTTTGAAATTTGTACATTTTAATTGTGAATAGAGATATATTGTGCAGATAAAGTCTTTTAATTAGTATGAGCTACAATGAAGTTTGTCGAGAGGAATATATATTTCATCTGTGGAGGAGGGTGCGAATGGTACAGAGCATGCCGAAAATTAACCGGATTCACGGCCAACGCGTACGAAATCTACGTAATGTGTGAGTTCGTGCGCAATTCAGTTGATGCGACTGAAGCATATGCCGATAAGGAATGGAAACAAAAGAAGCAAACAACAGAGAAAATGAAAATTACTTATATTTTTCACCTTCTCATTCATTCTTCAGCCATTCCGAAGTTGAATGTAATTTGCACTACTCGTACGCGCAATTATAGACTCACACAAATCCAACTCGGTTACGGGTGAAGCATGGTGGAAAGGGATGCAACACATGTTACACATGATCCGTATCATATTTGACAAATATTGTTTTTCATTTTTGTCACCCGGAATGAGAAACGCTGTTACTGAGAATTTAGCACAAACAGCATCCAAATGTGGAATGCCCCAGAAAATATTTTCATAAAACCCGAAAAAAGAGGCGCACTCGTAATCGGAATGGTAGAAAAAGTGCTTAATTTGCTAAAAACACATGTGCTGACAAAAAACACCCAATTCACATTCGAAATAAATGCTGTTGTTGTATTTTTGCCATTTCTTTTGTTTTGATTCGAAAGAGCATTCTCTAGTTCTTACATTTTTTTTCTCTCTGCTCTCCATCGCACTGATACTTAACTAGTTATTACGTTCACCTTTTTTGACACACGTGCACATTTCCATATACATTTTCATATTGTGATTTAGTGCTTGACTTTACGTCGCACCAATTTTAATATTCCGCTCGGAGCGCTCCCCTTTATTCGCTCTCTCTTCCTCTCTCTCTCTCTCTCTCTCTCTCTCTCTCTCTCTCCTTTTTCTCATCTCTTCCGACATTTTTTTCGGCATTACTCGAAGCGATTAGATGGAGTGAACGTCCATGAGCCAGAGGGGAAGAGAAAGAGAGTGTGAGCGAAAAAATGGGATAAAAGAGGGCATTTCTTTAATTTTTGGTCACATCCAGTGATATGAAATATAGCTCAACGCTCAGCATTTTTCATGCAGCGGAAACATAATTCGTCCATTATTAAAAGAACATACATTTCCAATGATCGTTGAATCCATTTGATGACAAAGAAGAAAAAATGGAAAATGACTGCATTTTCCCTGAATCTCAAGCAAAAAAATCATAAGACCGAAATAATTCCAGAAGAATTCATATATAAATTTAAGTATACTTAAGATAAGGAAGATTATTTCCTGAATTTATCACCGAACTTTAATATTAACTAGACTGAAGCGCATGAATCAACATAAAATAGTTCGATCTTAAGTGAAGTGGACATTTGTGAAATGATATGATTAGTCTGGGTCTATTGTATCTGTGTTATTATTGGTTTAGTCGAAAAATGAATTATAATGCCAACAACAAGCAACTTGAACTCGCATCAATTGATCGATTAATTGTTGAAGATTTGAAATGAAACCAATGTGACGATTTGCTTGATTGCTGCAGATTCAGTTTTAAATAATCGTCATTATTTATATCACTCGCCAACGCTATGAAAATACAATATAGTAATGGGCAGAAAGAATGTGTTGAAACGATGGAAGGAATATTTTGATGAATTGCTGAATGTCGAAAATGTCGATTTGGTAAATGAGAATGTGAATGGAATTGGGAATGAAGAGAGTTTGGAAGAGATTAGCATGGATGAAATTCAGATTGCAATTAATAAGTTGAGTTGGAGTAAGGCTGCGGATGTGGATGAGATAAGGAATGAATATCTGATAAGCAGTAGTTTGGTAGGTGTTCGCTGGTTACATCGTATCTTTAATTGAGCTTGGAGTGCCTCTGTTGTCCCTGAAGAATGGGGTGGCGCAGTCATTTCGCCACTTCATAAGAAAGGCAGTAATAGAGACTGCAACAACTATCGAGGAATTGCTCTACTGAGCGTTGTCGGTAAAGTATATAGTGCAAATTTGGAAAAGAAAACAAGAGCTATTGTCGAATCGCTCTTGGATGAAAATCAATCGGGTTTCCGCCCTATGCGCGGCTGTCAAGATAAAAAATTTTGCATGAGACAACTATTGGAGAAATTTCTTGAAAGAAATAGGGAACTGTACTTCTGTTTCGTGGATTTGCAGAAAGCATATGACTGCATTCCCAGATCTAAGTTGTGGTCCGTCTTGGCCGAATATGATGTGAATGGTTATCTTCTCAACGCGATAAAAAGTTTGTACGCAAACAGTAAAGCAGCAGTAAGAGTGGATGGAGATTTGAGTGAATGGTTTGAAGTACGTAATGGTCTCCGACAGGGCTGTACAATTTCGCCACTTCTATTCATTATTTATATGGACAAGCTGATCAAATCAGCCAATTTAAAGGGTAGAGTAGCTTTGGGGGGCAATATTATCTCTGCACTCGCTTACGCAGATGATCTGGTACTGTTCGGCAATTCTGAACGGGAGCTGCAAAATAGTATCAAAGATTTGGAAGAGGCTTGTACGAACTTCGGAATGACCATTAGCGATACAAAAACTCAAGTTATGCATGTGGGCAAAACTCGAAATCCAATTCATTGCACTTTGAATGGCAACTTGTTGGAACAAGTTTCCCAATTCAAATATTTGGGTTGCATCTTTTCGGAAGATGACAAGTTTAATAAAGAGTTTGAACAGCGTAGGGTTAACGGAAATAAAGTAGTAGCCCAACTTAGATCACACGTTTTCAATAAACGTGAATTGAGTACAGAAACAAAGATGTTGATTCACGGGTCAATCTTCAGACCAACTATTCTATATGGTAGCGAGAGCTGGGTTGATTCTGAGAATTTGATTCATGATTTGGAAGTGTCTGATATGAAAGTGTTAAGAATGGTTTCGGGAGTCTCGCCCCGTGATCAGTGGGAAAACAGAATCCGAAATGAGAAGATTCGGGGGGATTTAAACGTCGATTCGGTAGGAGAGGAGGCAAGAAAATCCAGACTGAGATGGTTTGGTCATGTTAAACGCATGGGAGAAGAGCGATTACCGAAACGGATTCTGTTCGCCGAAGCTGATGGGCCGAAAGGTAGGGGTAGACCACGTAGACGTTATTTAGATTCGGTTATATGTGATTTGAATGCGAGGGGATATGAATGGTGTGATGAAACTCAAAACTTGGCTCTCGATCGGGGTTTGTGGAGAGGTATTGTTAGGGGTATATAAGGCATTTTGTTTCACAAAAAAGACCAGACGCTGAAAGGCATTAATGGTCTATAAATGCTTGTTGTTGTTGTTGTTGTTGTTGTTGTTGTTGTTGTTGTTGTTGTTGTTGTTGTTGTTGTTGTTGTTGTTGTTGTTGTTGTTGTTGTTGTTGTTGTTGTTGTTGTTGTTGTTGTTGTTGTTGTTGTTGTTGTTGTTGTTGTTGTTGTTGTTGTTGTTGTTGTTGTTGTTGTTGTTGTTGTTGTTGTTGTTGTTGTTGTTGTTGTTGTTGTTGTTGTTGTTGTTGTTGTTGTTGTTGTTGTTGTTGTTGTTGTTGTTGTTGTTGTTGTTGTTGTTGTTCATTCAAAAAATCACAATCATTATTCGGATAAAACCTACAAAATATGGCACATACAGGGTGGACCATCTTACGTTTGCATTTTGACAAAATTGTTTATTTAGAGAATGACAGCTCAAATGTCAAAATGTCTTAAATGTCAGAATTTAAATGTCAAAATGCAAATTTTATATGGCCCCATAGATGCAAGTGAACCACAGTGATGAAATCTGTTCGAATGACTACTCCTTTATAAAGGGTTTTCCAATAGGGACTTGACAACTTTGAACGTGAACGTGAAGAAAATTGTCAAGTCCTTAATGGAAAACCCTTTACAACTGTTTAAATATCCAAACCATTCCAGTTGTGGTATAAACTGACACAGCACGTGGTACAAAGTGGCTTCAAATATATATCAATTCTGCGACGGTTCACACAACTTTTGGAATGAATCTGAAATTTGACGAAATGTCAGCAAGAAATTTGAACATTATCTGGTATCGAATTACACCATAATTGGAATATTCCAAATATTGATCATTAATAAGATCAGGATTCAGGATGTTCATGATGCATTTCGTCCACATTCATGTAGCTGACTGATGAAATTATTGGGAATTATAATATTCAATAATTGAAATATAATAATCGAAATTATCAGATTTTCCATGTTTATTTAAGCGGTACACAGAATGGATTAGTTTAGGACACGTTATTAAATTATTTGCTGTTGGACTTCTGTACCACCAAAGCCTGGAAGTGATGGGTAACAGCGATAGAAACGCCGCCATTTCACCTGCAGTGGTTGACAACAGAGCCAGTACTGTCATAGGCTTTATGTTTGCTGTCTTGCCGAGCTGTCACTGCATCCGGGCTTTGGGTATCAAGAACTAGGCCTTGCAAATAACATGAACAAAACTTATCAAACTGAAAATTTATTTTAAATGTATCTTAGTTTTTTTCTATATTAAAAAAAAAACTCATTTGACAAGCGTCCTTCACTGGAATATATACATATATGTAGCATTGTTTTGTTGATATTGGTGTTGTTGAGGATCGTGTGTTGTTAGTTGTTTGTGTTTGTTTAATTTTGACTTCATTTTCAATCAATGTCTACCGTTTTCTCACATGCGCCGACTTTCTCGTGCTGAATTAATTAATCCTCCCGTAAATTCAATGAAACACCCTAAGTAAATAATCAATAAATGCAAATCTTCATCCTCTGGCTCCGATATAGCTAAGCTGCAAGCTGGTGCAATATTCCTTAAGAACAGAAATTTTTTTCTCTAACCCTACTAACCCAACAATATTCAGTTTGTACAACAAAGTATGAAATAAATATAAATATAAAAATAAATTGTTTTTATTTTTTCAAAAATATATCCTTACATTTGGGATTTGGTTTTCCCAATTCAAATCTGTGGTCACGTATTCTTTGCAACAATTTTTCTATGCTTCCATTTCGAATATTTCGGTGCATTTTCAACATATCGCTTGAAATATCCTTGACTCAAAAGCCGTATAAAAATCCAGTTTTTGCCTTACTATTCGAATGTGATGTTGATGCGAGTGGGCCACTATTGCCCTTTTTGTTAAAAACTTTCTGACGCTTTTCCTCGAGTATCATGAGTATTTACATCATCAATTGATTTTTCACCTGAAACACAGATAAACGAAATAAACAATATGATATCAATGATGATGGGACTGGTGTACTGTATATTTTCTTATGATGATTGAACGTACTGAAATCTTATTCCAATGTGTTTCACCGGCGAGTGAGTCATTTAAATACATTTGTAGTGTGTATGAAATTACCAATAGCCAGTGTTCGGTTAAGATACAGATACAAGATAAGATACCAGAAAAGATAATGTCTATATCTTATCTGTATCTTGGACAGAAGTATCTTATCTTATCCAGATAATAGAAAAATGTGCAGTATCTTTTCGTTGTATCTTGGATTTTTAAAGAAACTTCCCGACTCTTTGTAAATTCACTAACAAACAATTGCTTCATCGCATCGTAATAAAACTGCATGGAAGATAAAATTGTGTTGACTGTTTCATCTTTAGTGTTTGTGTGGAAGAGTTAACGCTGATTGCATTCGAGGTGGCTCCCGATTGAGATTTTTTTTACATTCTGCAAAAATGATTGATAATTTTGAAAATATCGCGTGCTCATTATTATAATTTATTTTGGATCGGGTCGGCTTCGGGCCCCGAGAACTCTGGTATCTACAAAATATCTTAGTTATCTTCATATTCTATCTTATCTTTTGCGATTTTTCAGATACGATACTGTTACTCTAGATACTTTTTTTTCGAAAATTTAAAAATATTGTATCTTACCTAAAAACTTAGATTTTTAGATCCCAATTCATGGTATCAAGAATTCATCTTCTACGAAGCATGATGCTTAATGTAAATAGTGTCCAGTATGAAACGGGATTTTTTTACCAATATTTTCAATTACATACAAAATAATCGCGGTGCTTTTCGAGTCAATAGACGTAACACTAGTAATAAAAATTCAACTGGAGCTCCAGATGCCTTCTACGTTGACTTGCTCAATGTTCACAAAACTGATTGTGTTACTAAAAATTCTAGTATCGCTAATTTATTGGCGACAAATATCAACAACAACAACATTCTCACTTTGGACTATTAATCTGGATTCAACAGCACTGTTTTAAATTCTATGTGATTCTTAAAAGAAGAAATGCCAATTATCAGGTTTGATTTCATTTCTAGCTATTTTTGCAAATAGCTGGCTATTGACGTAATATTATCACATCAGCGGATGAGAACTTTCAAATTATCGGTTCTTGAAATTACAAAAAGTCTTTGGGCTCTGAATGCATGCCCTATTTTTAATAAAACAATTTAACCAACGGGTAATTCGGCCACTTACTTTATTATATTCAATCATTCATTGGTTAGATCACAGTTTCCTAAATGTTTCCAATTTTCTATTTTTACACCTATTCCTAAGCATGGAAAGGACGCATAATGAGGAGAAAATTGGTGTTTTGTATGATACAAATTGTATTCTAGCTTTGTTGTACGTCTGGAATATTAGAATGAATACAAGCAATGAGAATCGATGATCATATTCATAATATTAATATTTTCCAAAATTAGTTTGGGTTTATTGCTTGAAATGCTACTTAACATGTATTGGCTCAAATTCAGTTTGACATTAATCGTTGTTTGAAGTCCACAAGTTCTTTTGGTTTGAAGGCTGCTTTTGACACCATATGGCATGACGACATTTAGGACACAAATCGGTTTTGGGCCTCATAAGTTTTAACCATCACATAATGAAATTTAACTCATCCAATTTTCCGATAAAACAACTTTTCATGTCATACATAATGATCCGGCTTGGATGTCAATCTATTTTAAAAATTGGGAACTCAACTCATGTGAGCATTAAACAGAATTCATTCATATCATAGGTCAGGTTCGTGATTCTAACGCTAGATTAAGATGCAAAACAAAAAACAGGGGTGATATAAGATTATTAGCAGAGTAGATAAAAAAATTTAATAATTTAAATAATTTGAGCACTTTTCTCGATAAATAAAAAATTTGGCATTTTTCGGTTTTTCGTACATACTTTCGTCAAAAACCGTGTTTTTGTATTCGATTTTGTTCAAAATTGAAGTGAAAACAGTATTTCTGATGTCGAAAAACATTTAAATCCGGCATATATTTGAACCTAATAATGAAACCAAAGTCATTTACGATTGAGTTACGAAGCAAATCAATAGAGTCAAGTAGCCATTGATCTTGTAACACTCACTCTCCACGTTGCATAGTTTCACGGTGTGATATTGGCGTTCATTTCGAGTCAATTGTTCAAGTGAATCGGACGATTAAAATGCCGAAAGGAAAAGAAACTCTCGCGTCTTTTTTAAAACGTATGGTCAATGAATTTAAAGGTGAATTTACAACCGATGGGGAAGTGTTATTTTGTGTTGCGTGCGATGAAAATGTTGTGGCTACGCAAAAAAGTCAAGTTACACAACATCGATTAAGGGCCAAGCATACCGGCGGTATTGCACGCAAAACTAAAAACGGTGACACAAAGACGCAAACGCTTCTTACAACATTGGGTGAAGTCTCAGATCGTAGTCGAAATGCAAATAAATTCGCGATGGATTTAGCAGAAACATTTGCTCAAGTAAATATTCCAATGAACAAGGCTGGACATCCAGCGATGGTGAAGTTCCTTGAAACACACACAAAATATTCAGTTCCTTCGATTTCATCATTGCGGCTAAAGTTCATACCGCAAATCTACGATGATCGTGTTGAAAAAATGAAAAAAATTGCTGGAAAAATTTTTCTATGGGTTTCACTCGACGAATCGACAGATGCTGAGCAACGATATGTGGTTAATTTTGTGTTTGGTGTGTTGGGTGTAGAGACTGAGCGTGGACGTTGTTATTTGTTTACTGCTGAAGTATTGGAAACCGTAAATCACAGTACGATTGCTACGTTTTTTGACAAGTGCATATCAGAAATGGGTAAGTTAAAAATTGATGATGAAAATATACAAAAGAATTTATAGAAAAATTGTCGTGTGATTTGCAGGTGTCAATAGAAGCCAAGTTCTTCTTTGTTTGACTGATGCTGCGGGGTACATGATTTGCGCAATGAATGCACTGTCCGTATTTTACACAAAGATGATTCATTTCACGTGTGCTGCGCATGGCTTACATCGTGTGGCAGAATTTGTACGCGAAGAGCACAATAACGTCAACAAACTGATTTCAAACATGAAGAAAATATTCACAAAGGTAAACTGCACCACAGTTTGAATCAAATTTCGAATATTAATTTAGTGTTTCTTTTCATTTATAGGCACCGGCGCGTAAACACAAATTCCAGTCAATGTTCGCTGATTTGCAACTGCCACCACAGCCGATTGTTACACGATGGGGTACTTGGATCGCAGCTGCCATTTATTATGCCGAGAACTTCAATCAAAATGAAGCATTGGCCATAAGAAAGGCCAAAGCAACGATCAACATGCCAAATTTGAAGGAAGAGTTAGCATTCATCAAATCCAATTTTTCTTGCATTGTCACAAGCATCAACAATCTACAAGCACAAGGTACTGCTCTCGCTGAGGCTCTTGAATCATTCGAATCAGTACGTGCAAATTTGGCATTGTTGCAGCAAAGACCGGAGTTTGTTGCCAAGTTCGATCGAGTTGTTTCCCGCAACAAAGGGAAAGCACACTCAAAGAAATCGCTACTATTTTATCCACTGGAAAAACAACACGAGAGGATAAATTTATCAAAGATTTGACGCCCGATGAATTGAATGCCTACAAATTCGCTCCAATTACTTCGTCTGATGTCGAACGCAAATTTTCACAGAACAACAATGTTTTGACGGATAAGCGACGTCGATTCGTGTTTGACAACTTGAAACAACATGTTATAATTCATTGCAACAATTTTGATTAAGAAATGTAGAACAATTGATCATCATTCCATTAAACTAAATACAGTATTTTGCAATCATTAGTTTCGATTTAAAAAATATTATGTGATTTCTGATGCCATTTAAATAAATATCTCGATATTTTTCGTAATTAATTTGGGCGATTTTCAGTTTATTCTGAATAATTTTGAGGTTTTTCGTAAATATTATCGTAAATAATTTGAAGGTTTTTCGTACATGAATAAATAAATAATTCAGTGATTTTTCGTAAATAGTTCTATCTACTCTGATTATTAGGATTAAAGCAAATATCTTGGCTTTCGCTGAATCACTTGGATGGAATGCCACTCTGCTTTCTTCGATCATCGGCAAATCTCCAAAAATATTGAAAGTTTGTTAGGATTTCAGCTGTAAAGTAGTGGTTAGCGTGCCGGCTTTGCAAGCATGGGGACGTGGGTTCGAGTCTCACTAGCGGCCGTTTGATTTTCTATCAATTTCATCATTGCTAATAACAGTGATATATTGATGGGAGACAAACTAACACATAAAACAGTGATGTTCGACTCACGGAGTGTTTCGGAGGACACTTTAAGCCGTCGGTCCCGTGTGTGTGCACAAAGAGGATTTTGAGTTAGCACAGACACACGTAAATTGACTACCTTAACGCAAAGGTTGTGTTATTGGGTAATTCAATATTCAATACACCACTGCAAAAAAGGTAGTAGCCAGTCATGGGCTCGAGCATTCGAATGCGGTGCAGTCGTGCCCTGCAAGCCTATCACCAATGTATTCGAATAATAGTTCTCATGCTGGTGGTATTCATGGAATACGAAAAAAGACTGAACACACCTAACGGTACACAATTCGGTCTACAAATACTGAATAATGAATGAATTAATGTTAGGATTTCATTTTGTATTCGATTAGGGTACGTAACAAAAATTGTACTTTGCAATGAACTTATCAAGGGCAGCAATGTATGATTCGAAATTACGGGATGAATTGCATTTTTGTATTCTTTGTTTCGGATGTTCTTCATGTGTTTCAATGATTTGTTTTACCAAGGTGAATAATTGCTCGACTGGACAGCTCTTTTTGGAACCAATTTCTCTATTGTTCCATGCAAAAATTACGGAAATGATCTTCGGTGTCGTTCACCTGTTCAATGTTTGGCAAGGTTTCATTATCCTCAAAGAATGTATTCATTGCTTTCTTCAATTTCAATTTCAATTGATCCAAGATTTTTCCTGCATTATTCTCAAGATTGCACATTTGATGTAGTCCGCTGCCAAAAATGGCATCACATAATGCAATTTCTCCTTCTGTTGTGAAATTCATTGGCAAAAAATAGTCACATTCATCTCCAATAATTCATTTTATACCCAATTGGTTAAAATTCAGTGAGTCCAAAGATTCCTATTCATTTACATAATCTAATAAAAATCACCACAAACTATAATAACATAATTTTCTTTGCATGTAAAATTTTTTCTGTTTCACTCACTGATCGAATGTATACAGCAAATACAAACAGGTTGCAATTGCAGCGATATTCAAAAATGCAGAAATTTATATTTAAACCAAAACCACAGTGTACCAATTATATGTGAGATCCGTCCTCATGTATGCATATTCGATCTGGTGCCGACAACCTTAAGTGTCAAGTCATCAGTTGAAAATTTTGAGAAAATTCGGAAGGAGCTGCCTACGTTCCGCTGCCAAGTTCAACTGATATTTATCTATAAAATCTTGATGCATGAGAATGGGTCGCTTTTCTGTTATGGCTCAATTGAACTCTTATGGACAATGCAACAGCTCCAACAACATAAATTTTCTTAAAAATCAATACAACATTTGGACCTGAGTTCTATGTCAGATCACTTTAACCATCACAATTCTGGCAACCTGTTAGTATGATAAGATTGAAATATTTAATGTCCGTTATAATGGCTTACCAGGTTTGGCCCATTCTACTGGGCAGTAGTTGATAATTTACTTGCAAAACAATATTTAATACTATGTTAAATTGACTTTTTCTTTGATTTTTGCCATTATCTTACTGCACTTACTAAATTTGTTTTGAAAGTATAACACATTGGCCGTGTTGAGGTTCACATTGATCATCATTTGGCGTATTATGAAGTAATTTTGCATTAATTTAATAAACATTTATTTACAAAAATAAAATTGAGTATTTCAATATTCCGTGTTGAAAAATAAAAATATTGTATTTCCATTTGAAAACCAATATACATCGAGTGATTAATGTATTGTTGATTATTTTCTGGTATGTTTCCCGAAAGAGAGCCAAAATCAGAGAAATATGCCTATACATATTCGATTGAGTTCGTCAACATAATTTAAATTTATTGAATCCACGATACTTAACATTTCAATTGCACAGCTATTATCGCAGTTGCAGGGCATTGAATGCTCTCAAAATATTCAGCGATTTATTTGTTTATTTATTTTTTTCCACATTGAAATTATTTGGTGGTTCATATATACAGATACAGTATGCGCAGTAAGAATGGAATTTATTTAAAATGCGAAATCCATTCATTCATTGTACATGGAATCGATATCGGTAAGAGCAGCCAGCAGCCAGCAGCCAGCTATCCGAATCACCAAAACCAGCAATCACAAAATTAAACAATGATTCCATTTAATCACATCCATCCACATCCACAACCACACCAGCCTCAAACACATTGCATTTGTTCGACTATGCGTGCGTTCGCTCGCGTTTGAATAGTATTGGAATTAATAAATTTGCTACATAAAATTCTGTGCATTTATTCGGTGATCGGCCCATATAATTTTGAATGTTATAATTTTAAGTCATTAACATTAATCGTTCCATAATTTTGCAAATCTCCAAATTAATACCATCGAAACTGAGCATGCAAAAGTGACGAACTACAAATTATATTTATCTACCAATTGGCGTATCTCGCACTATTTCAATGGAAATCGACCTTTTATGATCCCTTCTGAATCGTAATTTTAGTTTCATAATTTACCATTAATATTGGTGCATAGATTTTGCTGCGTTAAATCATTGCTTTCGATTGGTAGCACTGCTGTGTATCAAATGATGTTAAAGATGTGCTAAATCCAATTAAAATGTCATTGAGCATTAAGATTCCGAGTATTAGGATGAGTATTAACGACGATAGGCAATAGAAAATAACGTGCCCAAACTTTGCATGGATTTTTCGTGCATTTCTGATTGTCTTTTTTCTATAATAGTATTTTCTGTTCTAGAATACATTGGACCAAAAATCAACGAGCTCGGAAGTACCTTTTCCACAGAACACAAAATACTATTGCATATAAAGCTTAAAATATTTTTTCGATCAGATCATCAGAAATGCCCGGAAAATGCATGCGAAATTTGGTCATTTTAATCTTCTATCGCCAATCTTGACGTCATACGATTCTATTGTTCGTATCAACTACGTATTAAAATACTTGATACTCCCCACGAACAAATCGGCGCCAGTAAACATGGCACTAACATGTAGATGCTCTCCGCGCAACATCTACAATGACGCGAATACATGTACAGTCCATTTGAAGTAAGTGTAAATGTGGCGTGTTCTAAGCAGATTTTTTACTTTATTGCGAACGATCCAAAAAATTCAAAACTCTCGGAATGAGATTCATATTTATTTTGGACCTAAAAAAACGAATGCAACCATTCTCGTTGCGATTTGTTGTCCGTATGTGGTACGTTCAAGTTGTTCTTGGGTACGTTGTACATTATCCGTTTCCGCAAAAATTTGTCAACACGATAACTCAAAAATTAAGATAAGGATTGATCGTACATTAACGCATATATTGGTATCTATTAGGAATAGAATCCTTTTTATTTTCAGCTCATTTGGATAATGTCTTCGGGTAGTTCAATTCTAGTAATTAATTGGGGGATCTTTCATTCCAATTGTATCATTATGAAATTTTCAGGATGATTTTTTTAAGTTTCATACAAAATTTTTAAGTCATTTCAATGAGATTTACCTTCCCGTACAAAATTCTCGATAGTCCTGATGTTGAAACATGGAAAATTACCTGTTTTTCTCAGAGAAATGCCATCGCAAAATGTCGCAGCCACTCCAGGATTCAACGCAATTTTTCGAATGAATTTTTTTTACAAAAAAAATTCACAATCTGTTTTAAATTAAGTGAAAGTCGCACTTGTTTGGGTAGAAGGACAACTTGGAAAGCTATCGAAAATATTCCAATTCAATTCAATTGGTAAAGATGGTTCAAAGATATCTTCTAAAAAACACTTTACAAGTATTATTTTCTAGAGATTGTCTACGTAGATTTCATATGGGAGAGAGAGTCTATGGCGGCTGTAATTGATTGCCTATGAAAAAGTACCTAAAAGCAATGAGCCTTTCGTATGTTTATGGTGCATTTACGCGGCTAAAAAAAATTCTTTACAAATTTCTGTTTCCATAAAGTTTTAAATGATTCAAAAATTTCTTCTGCAAAGAGCATCCTTTTTTCTTTTCATGTATTCTACTCATTTGCAATTTTTTATATAAATACTATATACTGCAGTAGTAGTAATGAATCGATCTTCTTGTTCTTGATATATTTGGTCAGCTAAAAAATATACATTGTAAGCAAATATTGGGAGTACAAATTGAAAACCGCGCATTTTTTTTCAAAATTTCGATCTTTATTATGGAAAAATGGTTACAAATTGATTATTCAAAGTATTGTCCATCGCTAGCCACAACTTTTTCCCATCTTTCTGGCAAATTACGGATTCCGCGTCGAAAGAAATCTGTGCTTTTTTCGGCTATACATGAATCGACCCATTTTTTGCATTCCTCGTAAGAATGGAAATGCTGTTCAGCCAGGCCATGTGTCATTGATCGGAAGTGGTGGTAATCGGAAGGGGCAATGTCTGGGCTATACGGCGGGTGGGGTAGGACTTCCCATCGAAGCGTTTCCAAGTAGGTTTTGACGACCTGAGCAACATGTGGCCGAGCGTTGTCATGTTGCAAAATAACTTTATCGTGTCTTGCGACCGTTTCCGACCGTTTTTCCTTCAGTGCTCGGCTCAAACGCATCAATTGAGTTCGGTACAATGCTCCTGTGATGGTTTTGTTTGGTTTCAACAACTCATAATAGATCACGCCGAGCTGATCCCACCAAATACACAGCATTAGCTTCGAGCCATGAATGTTCGGCTTTGGCGTCGATGTTGATGCGTGGCCGGGGTAACCATACGATTTTTTTCGCTTCGGATTATCGTAATGAATCCACTTTTCATCACCAGTCACAATACGATGCAAAAAACCCTTCCGTTTTTGCCTTTGAAGCAGCTGTTCACAAGTGAAAAAACGGCGTTCGATGTCTCTCGGCTTCAATTCGTATGGCACCCAATTTCCTTGCTTTTGAACCATTCCCATGGCTTTTAAACGATAGGAGATGGATTGTTGTGTCACTCCCAATGATTTTGCAAGTTTTTCTTGCGTTTGACACGAGTCTTCATCGAGTAATGCTTCCAACTCCTCGTCTTCAAACTTTTTCACTTGGCCTGGACGCTCTTTGTCTTCCACATCAAAATCACCACTTTTGAACCGCGCAAACCACTCCTGGCACGTTCTAATCGACGGAGCATATTCTGGATATGCTTCGCATAACAAACGATGACTCTCGGAAGCATTTTTCTTCAGATTAAACCAATAAAGTAAAACTTTCCGCAAATGCTGTTTTGTAGGCACGTAGCTCGACATTTTCAACGCAATAATAAACTTGTGTATTCAACTGAATGATAAGTTTGACAGATTGTTTTCAATGTATTTTTTTATCCTCTTTAAGATACAATAGCTGTCAAAGTCAAAATAATGACATCTATGATAGATATGAAGTTAGAACCGAATGCGTGGTTTTCAATTTGTTCTCCCAATAACTCTCACATAATTTCCATCTATGACGAATTTTAACGAGTTTCATTATCAAATTTTCATTTTATTTGTCTATATCTGCGTAAACATGAGAATACAAATTTGAAAAAGGGAAATAATGTAAAAAATTCGATTGGTGAATGACGAATTTGAACATTCCGGGTTTTTTTGTGTGAAGTAAGTTTAATATCGCAAAACTGCGCACTGGTAACAAACAACCGCACAAACATGTTTGCGCAAATCAAATATTCATCATGCATTTTGAATACCTATGCATTCCACATTTTCTTCTTGGAATTCTTATCTATGACGGTTCCACGTAGTGCTTAAAATGTCAACATTATTTTTCTGTAATAATTGAACTTTTCAACAGTAAAAATTCTTCATTTTTTTAAAACGATACTCAATGAATAAATGACTTTCAGTTTATACGAAATCGTTAAACAGTTGTCTATTCACTTAAAAAAATACAAAATGTTCTCCCTGAAATGTCGGTCAATTTTCGTATTACTTCTTCTTGTATTGTGAGTTTTTAATAAAAAAAAATTATTGATTGTGACGGACGAGAACTCTAGCGAAAAGTACGTGGAATAAATATTAAAGAACTACAAAAACTATTTCTTCCAAGTGCTTTTCGGAGCTCATAACCAATATTCATGATAAAAGTATTCCCCAAAATGTTGTTGCACTGTGAAAATCAGAAAAAAATCTTTTTTTTGCAGCTTGATTATCGTAAGAGCAAGCCCACCCAAGTAAGAACATACCTTTAATATTTATTCCAAAGTTTGCACTGGCCTGGAATTCAATCCCTCCACTGACGAAAATAACAATATCATCTGAAACGGTTGAAATATATTATCAACTAGATTTTTTATTCATTTAACGGTTGACTAATGAGTATAACACACATTTTAGAAACGATCCGGATAAGAAAAATAGCAAATCTATTGTTCATCCTCCTTCTCCTCATGTGTACGAAAGTTTAGAAGACCTTCTCCTAGGTGTAAGTAATTGTGTAAATTGTGTATATTGTAACTGAATTGTATATTTTGTACTGATAACATTCAAATTTCCGAAAATAGACTGCACAACAAAGTCCAAAGCGCAATAAAAAAGCGGAAGTTGATAGCTCATCGCAGGCAAAACACAAAGATGACAAATTAAGTGTTTATCATGTGATGCATTTCTGATTTAATATCAAATCTTAAATATGCAATGTAACTAAATCATTCAGAAAAAACACTGAATTTGTATTTTCTTTCTTCAAAATAATATATTTACGTCTTGTTCATTTCCCATTAAAATGTTAGAATTTTCGAAACACATATCGTAAACATCCAAATTCCGGAACACATTGATTTATACGAGATTCTTGGTTTTATTTTCATCGTCGAATCATTACAAATAAAGGATATTTTAAGGAATGTTGATGCTATTTTAGAATTTTGATCCGGAAAAAAACTTGGCCAAATTCATTACAAAACCGTGTCAAGAGAAATTTCTCTTTTCAGACTAATTTCGATGCATAAAAAAGACATTTTTGTTAGAAATGATATGTCGAATTCATATTTTTCGTAAACGTTTGATGTTTGTGGACTTTTTTGGGCTTGTTTTTTCAGTATCAAATGTAATTTGTTTCTCTCTTTATTTCGGGAGATAACATCAGCATCTCTCATATCATCTAAAATCAACATGTTCATACATAATGAATGATGATTATAATTAGGAAACTATAATGTAATTATGACCATTTTCAGTGGCGATACTGGAAAATGGGAACTCATTTTCCATTTGTGTGCTTGATTTTTTGGGTTTGACCATTTTTCTGCATTAATTCATCCAGATTCCACAAATCCTATTCAAATGTAAAATACATCATAAATTTTCTTCCTTTCTGAGCTGCTATAACAAATGCGAATTGAAAATTTAAATTGATAAGGTTTAGGCAAGGAACTACCTATACAGTTAAAACGCATGGCCTTTTCCAAATTTTAGCACATCGTTATAAATACATGAAATACATTTGGGTTGCAACAGTTCAAAGTTCAGATGAGTTGGCAAACGAGAGAGAGAGAGATATTTGAGTCTTTTCCCATTTCTAAACTTTGATTTGTTTGAATAGCCATTCCATTAATGGAAGAGGAGAAAACAGACATAAAACTTCTAAAAGGTGTGCAGCTTTTGTTGCATAAGATGGCCCAAGGGCATGTATTGAATTGAAGCTACCGATATTTTCGATCATTGGTACGTTTACAGAATAATCGAAAAAGTTTTTTACGCTTTCTATTTAATGGTCCAACGTTCTGCTCATTGCCGATGACGTTTTTATATGTATGTGCATACATCTGTTGGTACTCCCGATATGATTGATATCAATTAAGACATGATTGATTCTTTAATTTGCAAAATAACCGCTTTTTCAATAAATCCAAAATTGGTGCTGGTGTATTTTGGAATGATTTTTGATAAAGAGAAAATGGAGTGCGTAGTACGAACTGCGTACTGACATAGAAAATCTTTCAATTTGTGCAACCCCAAAGTTTAATTTGTGCAACCCCATTAAAATTCCACTAAATTCTGGACAAAACTCTGCCCCCCGTTTTTTAAGTGAGTTTTAGTAGATCTTTAGGATGGACCAGACCTATTTTCAGAGAAAGTCCGATCAATCTTGAGAATCCACTAAAATTCACTTCCAGAATCGGGAGCAGTTCCCATTTAACTCACGCGAAACACGTTTAGATTCATCAATAAAAACACATATTTTTGGCGTTTTAAGCGATTTAAACTTATTTCACAGCTAATTTTTTTTTTCAGCCGTACAAACTCGGTTGAGTTTTTCAAAACCTTAACAAGCCAAAAATTTCATTTATGAAATTCGAATTGTTGTCATTTTGAGATTATGCAGGACGCAACCGATATTTCTTCAAAGAAAAAGAAGTCTGGTTGTGTATTACACATAGAACGTTAAAAATGCCAAAAAAATATGTTTGTATTAGTGAATGAATCTAAATTTTAAATCAATATTTTACATGTGAGTTCACAATTATTTGCAACTTGTTTTGGGTGCACTATTTTGCGGAAATCGTTCCGAATTTCAGTATTTCCCCTGTCTCATCTGAAGGTAAGTGCTCTTCCCACAGATTCAAATAATCGTTGTTGTTTTATTTGCACAGTCCATAAACATATTTATTGAATTCGGTGAATGCCCTGCATATAACTACCCGAGTGCAAAAAAAGTGACTGACTGACTGTAACTTCAAAATATCTTAAGTCAAGTTTAACTGGTCAACAGAGATTGAATTTCAAATTCGTATGAAAAATAATCACTTTTAGCCTCTGGTCAGTCAGTTGTAGGGGCGATTTCAACTTTACATACAGTTGACTATAGCCATCAATACTGTTTGGAGTAATCACAGTTACCTAGTCAAAATAGTCGCAAGAATTTGCACTTGGGTTTGCACTTGCTGTCCAGAGGCAACTTTTGAAATAAATACATTTGAATTCCTAACTAAACCATTAAGTTATTATTCGAAAAAGAAAATAAAAAATATTTTAAACAAATCTATTCCTTATCGAATGATCAAATGATTATTTCGCAAGCCGTTTTTCATCGTGAGCATGTGTTTGGATATATGTATCTTTTCCCACAGACCAAAATGCGTCTCGATTTTTTTTAATGTGATTGAGATTTTAGTCGCAATCAAAGCAACTGTCGTCAATGACTATACTTGAAATGTTATATGAAACCAGTTCATAAGTGCTTTTATAGTCATTGCCATTAGATACATATGCAATAATACTACGATGAATGTTTTGTATATCAGAATAGGGCATTGAATCGGAACTCAAATAATATCATTCAATGTGAAGCACGATCATTGATAGACTCGGCTTCACTCTATTGATTTTTTTTTTCAATGAGTATGTCGTTAAAACTGTTTGCTTTCGATGGCGTTTGTATTCTTATAATAAATATTGGATTTGGCTTTGTTCGATGGCATAAGATTCTTAACCAATTGTTGTTTTCCTGAAATTCGTAGTCGTACTATTAAAAAAATATACAATGTAAATTTCCTTGTGAAAAAAATTACTAGCAATCATTTATCTTTAATCAAAATCGATCGATTTTAGCTGACTATTTTTATAATTTCTATGGAAAATAATTATTTTAAGTCCTTTTTTTCGCAGTTGATTAATTTGGGACAAAATTGTTTATATTTGACAGCAACTAAAGTTGTTTTAGTTGTCTTCTTTGTTCGAGAAAATCATAGTAAGCCACGAATACCAGTCAAAAACGTCCCAAATTAGTCGGCTGACTAGCCAATCGGAAAAATTTCACAAGGGTACATTTCACTATTGATTGCTCCTCAAATCAAAGACCATCTCCTTGCCTATCATTCAAATCAATTAAATAGTTTGATTTGACTTGTTAAATCATTATTAGTACATTTCGGCATTTGTAAATTTGGACATGAAATCAATTTAGACATTGTTACCAATATATAACTGTTTCAATGTTTTCCTTGAAAATGCATTTCATTTCTTTTATTTAAAAACAAATAAAAATGAATTTCCAGATTCCCACATTTGAAGCCAAGTAACGTCACATAAATTTGTATTGAAACACAACGTGTTCGCTCAATAAAGATTAACTAAGCATTAATAACGTGCCTAATTGCTGTTTTGGTATTGATAGGATTAAAAATAATAGATCTTGTCACACATATTGTTTCCAAATGAATTTTTATATGTTCAAATAAACGTACGAAATGAAGAGGAACGTTTGAAATTTTTCGGATTTTGTTGCGGATATTTTCGTGTTATCCGTCGAGTAACCGTAATCCCATCCGCTCCGATTCGACATTTTCAGATCGGATTGGATCCATAGGATAATGTATCGGGAACGAAACCCAAAACCTTATTGATTTATTGGATATGACTTTTAAATAAACGGAACACATTTTCTCTCACACACTTTCATTCCTACAGTCAAATAATTTAGGATGCACGCAAAATATCTTTTGTTATTCCGTTTTGCATCATTTACGCTCATTTTGACATAAAAAATAAATTTTAGTTGTGACTCAATGTTAGTAGTTAAATCAGTGTTGTTTCATTTTATCATATTGAAGACACATCAATCAAAAAAGTAACCCAATATTCACTTGAAATCACATGTCATTATATCCTAGTTGTTCTGTCGATATTGTTATTGATTGTATAGATTGTTATCAATTTCTTGTTAAACTCATACTCATGTTCAAGTACATCATAACAATATGCCATTCGTATCATGGCCGCATTGAATGCGCTTCGTTATTTTCTCTCACTCTCTCTCTCTCTCTCTCTCTCTCTCTCTCTCCCTCTCCCTGGCCATGTTCGAAGTAAAAATTATGTTTTGTATTTTTCGATACGACTAGAAAATTAGTTAAGCTTTTTCATGCTGGCAGTGCAGTTCAGTCTTTGAGAAATAGAATAGCTGCAAGTAGAAAATAAACACAAAAAAAAAATAGTCGCTTGAACAAATAACTCCGTAATTCAACAATTTTCGGGTGCGCTGGCATTAGCGCATGACAAACTTCATTCGGGGTATGTAAAATGCTTAAAAAAAGAATGTGATTTGCAATTAATTATTCTCCATTGCTGTTGTTTTTTCCTCTGGCGTTCTCTCGACGGCCATCCGCTCGAATTAAGAATTCTTTATCTTCGAAGCAACTATTCAATTTATTCGTCGTGTTTATTTTTTGATGAATGACACTTTTTTGCTACTAATTTGCGATGAAACAGAGACACAGATGATACATACACACACTTATTGCTTGCACTTTACATCACAATTGAAAACATTTATTATACCTTCTGTTATTCGATAAAATGAAGCGACTTCACTGAAAGACGAAAAAATAACAAAGGGGGAAGAACAGCTGAAAAAAGCAACGAAAAAAAAGAAAAAGACAGACTTTCATTCGGAACAAAATCAACTTTAGAAATTAAAACTCCCATAAATAATATTCAAATGGAAAATGGAATTCCTGAAATCATAACAATTGTGCATTCACAAGCGTGAAATCCTTGGTAAATATTTTTCAACGAATTTTAAGAACAAAATAGATGCATTCCCATTTGAATATTTCAACAATATTTGGTTTTGCGTACATAAACTTGTTTGATAGCAAAAATTGAATTGGTTGAAATTTGATGTTTTTGTGTCAAAATCATTCTGAAGCAATGAATAAAATGAAAAGTGATGAAATCGACCAATTATATTTACCAAAGGAATCGCATTGATATTCTTCGAAAATGCGCGACTGAAATTATGAGCATAGTTATTATGCCCAATTCACTGATGCAATGAGAAACGTATTATGTTAATAATGCGCAAAAAATGATGTCGTAACTTTTCCCAGCCACTGGAAATATAATGGCACGGAGATTTCTCGGAAGCATGATCCGCCATAAATTCCAAATGAGACTCATTCATGACGAAAAAAACTTTCTATTTTTATGTTTTAATGTCGAATGATGGTCCGCTTGTTTTTTTCCGGGTTTCCTTTCATCTCTATGCTTCGTTCACACTTTATGCAGTCAAAAGAAATGCATGCAGTGGAAATTTCCACTTTGTATAGCCACTTTTTCCGTTTGCCAACAAATACCAATCTCAAAATGGCATACTTTTCCCGCTTTACTTTCACAATTTCTGCTGCACATTTGTGCATGCAAAGACAAAAATATCGAAATCAACATTAGTCAAGTAAATAAATATCAAATGAATGTTATAGCACGCTGTTTCACTTTTTTTCTACGATTTTATTCCCTTTTTCATGCAACATTTTTTTCGTTTTTGAGTCGCCGAAGCTTGTGTGCTTTGAAAACGAGGTGCTGAGTCGCGCGTTGATGATGCCCACCAGAAAATTGGTAGTGCAAAGTTTTCTCTATTTTCCATTTCGATTTATGCAATTTTATTTTGTGCTCTGAGCCATTACGGCCACCCATCATCCTCGAGTTCGCTCTCACTCGCGCACGACACTTTAAAAAGTCCATTCGGTGATTTTAATGGGTGTGGAAATGAATAATGTCGATTTAGATAAAAGATGGCGTAACTAGTGTTATGTGCACCGGAACACACCGCGGCCATTTTCTTTTTTTTTGTCTGTCATTAGGCTAAAAATGTCAGTATGTGTCATTTCGTTGAAGTGTAAACAACAAAGTTTTTTATTGCATCAAACATGTCGAATTTTGTGCCTGATAAATCTATTTTGCGGGGATTTTTAGTAACCTTCTTTCATTTAAAGAAAACGGCGGCTGAAAGTTATCGATTGTTGTTAGAAGCTTACGGCGAACATTCTCCAACTCAAAAAACTTGTGAACGATGGTTTGCACGCTTCCGAAATGGTGATTTTGACTTGGAAGACAAAGAACGATCAGGTGGGCCAAAAAAATTTGAAGATGCAGAATTGCAAGCATTATTGGATGAAAATTCATGTCAAACGCAACAAGAACTTGCTTTGGAATTGGGAGTTGACCGAAGAACCATTGGTTATCGCTTACATGCAATGGGGAAGATTAGAAAACTTGGAAAATGGGTCCCACATCAGCTGAATGAAAAACAACTCAAAGCACGAATCGATGCATGCAAAAAACATCTTGCAGAGCAGAAAAAACATAGTTTTTTGAGTCGAATTGTGACTGGCGATGAGAAATGGATTTATTACGACAATCCGAAACGTAAAGCATCGTATGTTGATCCCGGACAACCATCAACTTCACAACCAAAACGCGATATTCATTGCCATAAGCTTATGCTGTGCATTTGGTGGGACCAGAAAGGTGTGGTGTATCATGAGCTGTTAAAATCGAATGAAACGGTTACAGCTGATCGCTACCGACGACAACTGGGCGAATTGGCAAAGAAACTGAACGAAAAACGACCATTGATAGCTCGAAAACACCACAAAGTGTTATTTCACGATGACAATGCCAGACCACATCGCGCAAACATCATTAAAGAAAAAATAGGGAGGCTCGGTTGGGATCATCTTGATCACCCCCCGTACTCTCCAGACCTTGCTCCTTCCAATTACCATTTGTTCCGATCGATGCAGACCAGCTTGGCAGATGTACGCTTTCGAAATGCTGAAGAAGTGCGAAAATGGGTCGATGAATGGATTGCCTCAAAAGATGAGGACTTCTTCAAACGAGGAATCAACAAACTTCCCAGAAGATGGGAGGAGGTCATAGCTAACGATGGCGAATATATTGGATAATCTGTTCATTAATCTTGTTATTGAAATAAATGCTCTTTCAAAGACAAAAAATCGACATTATTCATTTCCACACCGAATATGAAAATTCGGAACATTATTTTTTACTTTTCCGCACACACCACAGTGTGTGGTAAAGGTATTGCGATCGGACCAAAAAATTCAAAACGCCCGGAATAAGTTTTCTATGCGTTTTGAACCTAGAAAAAACGATTGCAACCATTCCCGGAGCAAATTTTTGTCCGTGTGTGGTACGTTGTCCGTTGTACGTTGTACGCAAAAATCTGTTAACACGATAACTCAAAAAATTGAGATTAGAATTGATTAAAACAATTTACACACGCATTGAACTTTATAAGGAATATAAACTTATTAATTTTCAGCCCAATCGGATAATATTTCGGGAAGCTCTAGTGGAGCCGAACCAAAAAATTGGCTGTTAATCAATATAATTAAGAAAAATTTGCGTGGGGACTATGTCTAGTTCGCATTGTATCATTTTGAAACTTTCAGAATATTATTTTTCTATGAAAAAAATAATTCACTTAAAATTTCAAGTCATTCTGATGAGATTTAAGACTACCTCCTTCACGAAATTTTCAATTTTCGGGGTCGAAATTCAAATTTTGTCATTTATTTGGATAAAGTATTTGTGATTTTCTAATCTGTGTTTTTTTCATCAATTTGAATGCTCATTAACTCTTTAACGAAAGTTATACATAACATAAATGTGAAATTTAATGTTCAGATCGGAGTAAACTAATTCGTAATTGATATTACAAATTCAAAACCAGCGAAGAAGCGTTTGTTGAAGTAAAAATTTGAATCACATGATGTGTAATGACTCGAAATTCGATCTCATCGTAATGACTTGAAATTTTAAAAACCCGTAAACCCGAACAATTGCGGAAAAGTTAGTTTTACGTACGGAAGACCATTTATTCTTCTAGTATTTGTTCTTTATTGTTCGTGGTGTACATGAGTTGAATTTTGCTACAAGTGTGAATTTGATTGTAGTCTAAGCAATTTTTGTTTGTCCTTATTTTTCAGATTTCAAAACGCTCGTGAAGTTTTGTGATGAGGGAATTTTATTTTAATGCTAAATGCCGTTCATTTAAACTGTAGTCGCAATCGTTAAATAAATTTAAAATATCGAAAAGAGATTACCTTCCGATTTACTCTTCTCCATATCTTTTTCTCACGCGCGTGCAAACAAATATCGCACTGAAATCGTTGCCGTTGATTCATTTATGCATAAGTGCGCATTCAATTTTTCTTTCGTGTGCATCGGTTCAAAGCGGCAGTGTGTTGTTTTTTTACCCCGTTCTTTTAACGCTTTGGTGCTTGCACCGGGTGGAAACCATAAAAATCACTGACCTGAAAGACGCACTCAAAGGAACGATTAAAATCCCCCACAAACAAATAAAACCAACGCCAATCCAATTTATTTTGCAAAACTGGAAAAAATTTAACTGTTACACTTCAAATGATAAAAAAAGCTATCGCATAAACATATCTCAAACAAAAAAGATAGAGAGAGAGAGAGAGAGAGAGAGAGAGAGATGGCTGCTGTTGACATCAAATCAAATTGCGAAGAGAATTGAATTGATTTTTTTGTGTTATATGATTGAAAATAAAAGTTTGTTGAGAAGCGAGAAAAAAGAACTATGATTTACAATAGAAGAATCAAAGCTATTAGGAGTAAAATTGTGGTTTTTCGCGATGCTGATTACGACAATTTTGCCTCCAAACCTGTCCGACAAACCCATTCATCGCCCATCAAAAAGTTGAATATTTTAAAAAAACTCCAGAATGGCATTTTGACATTTTTCCATTCGACAACAATCCATGGCATTTGTTATATAGTGAGGAGGAGATTGCACGTTATTGAAAGGTAATTATTGTTGTTATTTGATGGCAAAATTATGGCCCACCATTCATTTCGTCCATTCAATTGATTCGATCGATGATAATTGCGCCAAATAAATTTTCGCTTAAAATTCGGTCATTGCTTGGTTTGACGCACTTTTTATAACTAAATTAACTGCAGAAATGCACTAAAAAAAATAGAGAATTGCAACTAACAGCGGTCGATGGAGCGACGAACAGGGAGCCATTTTATTGCCAAGTTGAAAATTTTATTGTTTGGAATGCAGCATGAAATTATTCGCTATTTTTATGTGTAAAAATGAATTTATGGGCACTTTGCTAAGCTATCAAAGTGAAATGGAGTAAGTAGCCGTTACCGTAGAGCCAGTAAAAATGGGTTATTGGCATTTATACAAGCACTATATTTTACAAGAAATATATTTTTTATCCGGATATTTTGATGTTGACTGCTTTTTTTAACAGTCTCTCTGTGTGACGTCGATTGTGTGCCAATAGCACCGAAGTTTGCACAAATTGCACGAAAAAATAGACGCGGTTTCTCGTGCTCAGTAGTTCACAAACTGCATTGGTCTGGTCAACTCTTGCATTTGACTCGATTCCGTCCAGCAGATACATACTCATTTTATTCGCATTGATTTCGAAATTGCTCACTTTCTCAAGCTCATCCTCAAAACTTCCATTAATTTAAACAAACTCGAATTTTAGTTTCTTGGTAAAATTTATTACAACTATTTTTGATCCATTTTTTGGCAAACAAAACCATAGAATATCGTGCCAATATTGACCAAGAAACGGTATATAAACTTCTATGATTTTCCTCCTCATGACATATAACTTTGGAACTATGCGAGAAAAACAAAATCAAGATTTCAGAAGAAAACAGAGTGATGTGCAACGTAAATGTCAAGCTATTTTGATCAATATTTCTTTATATATTGAAATAATTCGTGAAGCAATCGGTTCAAATCGGTTAACTTTTTTGTGGCACATTACTCTGTTTTCATCAGAAATCTCTAAAAAAATATCGTTGCCAAGCTCAACATAATACATTCTAATAATAAATTAATTTATGTTATTGTTTTCATCGATACAGAATTGCAGAAGTTTCTCTGTGAAAAGCTTGCACAGATTTCACCATTTTTTTGCACCAAAATGTGTTCGACATTGGAATTGGGACCAAAAGCCAACCGGGGAATGCAATGCTCACGTTGTAAGGTTTCATTTGCTACAAAGAGAGATGAACATATACAATATGTATTCATCTATCTCTATTTGCATAAAGTTTCAGCAAATTAATCCTTGCAATGTGAGCATTGCATTCCTCGGTTGCCAAAAGCTTTTAAAATCCGGAACAAGTCAGAAAAAACGTCATTTTTGTTGTGGTCGATGTTTCATAACTCGAATATTCGAACAGTTTCAATGCAGTTTGGTTCTTTGTTCAGTTCTGTTTCGTCAAGAAACGACCCAGGTTCGCAACCATCATGATTTTGTTTTCGAAAGCCGAACATTGCTATTTTCGTTTAGAATAAACAGTTAGACTCGAAATTTTGAAGAAAAAACCAAATTCTACAGAATATTGAGATTATCAGTATTTAATGATGATAATGGGTTCGTAGCCTAAGGATCATGAATAAATGATTGATACCTTTGGCAACAGTTCACTTCTAAGTGCTTCTAATAAGATTTATATTTAAAGCTTTATGGGACAAACAACGAATGAATGAGTCTGCTATCGGCAAAACATAGAGAAGTCCATTTATGAATATTGTATTTTGTTATTAAGCAGATTTTTGAAATGGCCAATATTAACGAATTCTATCATGAGTATCGTTGCCCATTTATTCGCAAATCGATCTGAGTTCCATTTCGACCACTAGTTGATTTATGTCTGTGTGTGCGTCGCAACTCGCTGCTAGTATAAGAGTATATCTAACGAAATTATGCCAAACACACCTGTGTCGTATTGAATCATGTGCGAATATGGTGTGCATATGTGCGAGCAGTGAGTGTTTCGAAAGGGACCAGTTTTCGGCTGCATTCAAAACTACGAATGAAAACAAATAAACAATTCAAAGCGGTTATGGCATCTGTCTGCTTAAATTTTCTCTATCACATCCACCTTTTTCATGCATGCACGTTTTTATTATTCACGAACGTTCGGTGTAGAATCTCGACGTTGATGTCACTTTTGTAACAAATGGCTTCAATCCAATTTACATTTCCGCTTGTTTATTCATTTCGAGGCGGCTCTTGTTGATGTGGTGCAGCTGTGCAGCTGCATGTTGAACTCCATTGAGACGGCACATTACATTAATTGATATATGCGCTTTCTATTCGAATAAAAATTTGCAATAAAATTTGCTTATTCATTTATTAGGTGCAATTAGAGCAAAAACTTGGCCAAGCTTGTCATTCGAGTGGCAAAGATAGAATACTGACCTAATGATGAACATAAATGGTAATCGTTTGTCGCCTTTATTTTAAATGGCAAATGATGTTAGCAATGCTTAAATTTTGTTTACATTTTTATTCGAATGCGCGAAAGGTACGTGCGCGTGTGGGTAAATAGACCGAGATTGCACTTTTTCAGGGACTGGAGCCAATTTTCGGCTCTACTGAAATGTCGGGCACATAGAATAGCATATTCTGGATTGTAGCAGTGCATCAACATGAAACCATTTCCTCGAATGCTATTCGCATTAAACTAAGTGCGTTTCGGGGTCTTTTTTTGTTCCATCGTTGTTTCCGTTGGCACATAGACATGGGCATTATCATATCTTTTCATTTCCGAATTTCAAGTGCTTTTCTCGCTTCAGACAATTTCGAATGGAAAGCAATTTTTTCAACTCACCAAAATGCTTACAAACGAAGAAAATACATTTAATGTGCATGTGCGTTGTGAATGCGGTCTTCAAATTAAATTGTACTGCTCTTGCTATTTTGAGAGAGAAAGAAAGAAAGGGAGAGAGAGGAATTGAAATAATAAAATATAAAACTGAAATGAAATAATAAAATAAAACTGGAAGAAAATCAGGACACACAGAAAAACAAACGATAATATTCATATGAACGGTTTGTCTGCATGTATTGTGTATTGTCAAAAGTGTGCACCACAGTCAATTCACAACTTGGAAATTAAGCCGAAAATATCGATGATATATACCAAAATCTGCACAGCACAAACGAATCAAATATACGAGCGTGCCATTATTTCCCGTATATGTTGGGTATATTTCTGTTTTTTTTTTTTTTTTTTTTTTTTTGCTATCGTCGGTTGATTGTGTTTTATCCATGTTTGTTTCGTTTCTTTTCATCTCCGACAATGTTTATAATAACGGAACGAAAATTCATGCTGTCGCTGTGAATGGACATGGAAACACACACACATACACTCACACTGGGGGGCTTGGACACATCTTAGACTATTGTGGATAACATGTATCTGCATTGCGATTTTCGGTACCGCAACGTTAGCTCAACGAACTTGGAAGAGGTTCCAAACATCACCCATGGTTATATCAATGGATCGGAATAAATTCTTCTGGAATACAAGTTTTCCATCGTTAACTGTTTGCCCGCACAAGCGAATCGATGAAGTCAAACTCGATGAATACATGAAGTTTGTATCTATCTAACATTGAGAATGTGCATGAGAATTTTGAAATATGAAAAAAAGCACAAAGAGAGAGAGAGAATACAAAAAGAAATGGCAGTCTAAAGAGAGAGAGAGAGGGAAAAGTGATTCGTTCGGAATAAAGTAATTCAATGGTCAAATATTTTATTGTAGCTGCTGCAGCGGTTGATTACAAATTTCGTTATGACATTTAGAAATTGTTGCTTGTTCCGAACGGCCATTTCTCCTTTATTATAATGAAATCCTCAATTTGGCTGCGTCAACCGAATCCAATGATTTGATTTTACCTCACCAATTTTATTTGTTTCGATCACAATTTCTCTTTCTTTCTCTCTCCCTTTTTCTTGTAATTCAATTTCATGTAAATGGTGTCTCTGGAATTGGTGATGTCGAACGTGCAAATTTCTATTAATTTTCGGCAAATAAATATCTGCACCTCTCCACATTTAAACCCGTGAACAGGAGCCGACCACATGTATTTGCTAGTGATGATGATCGCCGTGAATTCACCGTTTTTATTGAAAAGCTATCGAATGCCACTTTTGAAAATTACGATTCATTACCGATGAATCGTACATTTGACATCGAAAGCAGTCAATATTTGGATCTACTATGGAATCTCTCAGTTGTATTTAAACCGGAATTGAACAGTGGATCGGCTCATGAATTATACTTACAGGACACGATTACCGAGCTGGGAATTTGTTATGCGGTTAATTCAAAAATAGCCGTCTATAATTCATACAGGTATCGATGCGTCTCTCTCTCTCTCGTAAATTTATGTATGCGGGGTGTCACAATGCACATAATTGCGTGCGAGAATGTTTGCTTTCCTCTGGTCTCGTATCCATTAATTTATTTTATTGATTAGGTTATTTTGCTATTTATTTTTGGCGACAAGCAAAAATTTTCATCACATGCACATGCACATAGCAGGCAGGAAAGCACACATACTGATAACACGCTCGGAAGCGCGTTTGTACGGGCGGCCACCAGATATATTCAATGAATATCCGCAACCATTTAATGCACCACAAAAATCTACAACACACATTCCCAAGTTCATCCTAGAAAGACTGGGGAAAAACATGAGTTATAATGAGTGTTGCTGTGTTATGAATACAACAATATATTCACGATCCACAACTGCCGCACTTAACTCAATTTGCACAATTTCTTGTAGTTTTTGATGCACAACCAACATATAAATAAATAGAGAGATGGAAAAGCGCGTCGGCACCCATCCAAAATCAACACTTTCCCCATTTACTCATCAATATACGGGTTTTTATGCTCTTTACGGTTGATTCCACTATTGGGCGGACGATTTTAATGACAAATTGTACTATATGATGTGCGCGTGTGTGTTTGTCATCAATTGTCGCATATACTTCGTAAACAGATACTGGCAAAATAATCGATGGGATTATGTTGAAACCAATGACACGATTACGGTACATCCGCTAGACGGCGAAATCTATGCACAAATAATCAATTTGTCATGTGCGTATGACATCTACTTTCACGGAT
The DNA here is from genome assembly GCA_028476595.1 of Obolodiplosis robiniae. Lineage (NCBI taxonomy): Eukaryota > Metazoa > Arthropoda > Insecta > Diptera > Cecidomyiidae > Obolodiplosis > Obolodiplosis robiniae. The sequence continues at coordinate 10,346,030 of CM052017.1, read as the reverse complement.
TCCACGAAGTTCCTGACATTTCAAAGCAACGCTATTCATTCCCAGCCGGCGACTACACAACCGTCGAGTTACTCGCACTGGAAATTTTGACATCACACAGTGCCAAATCGTAAGTGCTAGCTTGTTGGTGAGTAATCTTTTGGTGGAAATTAACTCGCTCATTAGAGCGTAACAGAAAAATAGCGTAATCTTTGGCGGCACGAATTATTTTTATGTCAATGAATTAGTGCGAACTTATCAGATTAATTACATGGAATGTTTGCAACACTCAGGCACATGAAAGCCAAACTATTGTGTACCAAATAAAATAAATCCACTTTTATTGGCATTTTCATTTAACGGTTTATAAAATCAGATTAAATGAAAGCTTTAACGTACGTAATAAATATGTGGAACATACACGAAACGATGCGATAAATTGACAGCTGAATAATTGCTGAGACGATGATAAACGACAACTACAACGACCAATGAGATTTGTCTTTATGCAAGCAATTTGGGTGAGCATGCCTATGTAATTGCTGGAAGGCAATGAAGGTCACATTCAACGATTTTATAAATTAATTGAGAGATTTATTATAATCCAAGTAATTGATAGATTCGAGTCAAATGTCCCTCTAGATGGACTATTAAATGCAATCTATTAACTTAAATATTAATATGCAGTAAATTCAGTAATTCAAGCATACTCTACAAGAGTAAATAATAAGCTGGTAATATGTTATTGAGTTCGATATTATTGAATTTAGAGATCTATTAATACTTTAAAGATCAATCTAGTTTTATATTTACTGCTCAATAATTATTTTAGCAACGTCATTAGGATGCCATCTTAATAAAAATGTATCAAATGGCAATTTGATAAATATTTATTATAATAAATTGTAACTAGCATCTAAATTTAATTTGATAAATTAATATAATATTTGTAATTATTAGCTTGAATTATGAGCTTCGCCGAAGCCCCGTCTATACCGCTCACGCAAACCCAAACATTGCCACTTAACTGCAGCTTTTACGGGAGCAATCAGGAAACTTATAGGGCAAAAATACATGCCTTATGCTGTTGCTTCGTTCCACAATATAAAATTAATCTTATTTCCGCTATGAATATCGCAAATTTTACAAATTAATCAAAATACTTCTAATTGGAGTATTTTATTCCAACAAGTATAGGGTGCGGCACAGTAATAGTCTCTTCAAAGTCAAACGATGATTCCATTGTTAACAATGAACTTTTTACCGAGAGAAAAACACTAAAAAAAGCTGTTCAACAGAGAATTTAAAATCTATTGTTTCGAAAGAAAAGTGTGTTGTTGGTTTTGGGAGAATTGGGTGATTTTGGAAGAGTGTTTCTCACCGGGGTAAATTTGAACTAAAATGATCGAAAATCCATCATACATGAGCTTCAAAATATGCAATAATATTCGAGCTCAAAAGAGATTTACTGTGGGTGAGAAATATTGAAATCATAAATAATCATTTCTTAGGCTATCATATTTTTACCTCTTTATATATCACATCGATACAGAAAAAAGGTGCGAATTTTCTTGAAATTCATTTTTTTTTCTATTCGATTCAATCCCAATCATCAATTGAGTCGACCGGAATAAAAGTGAGAATACACCGGCTCTAGATCAGTACTGCGACTAGATAATCAAAAACGCTGAAGTGAACCATGAATATTGTTGAGTAGCAGCAGCGGTTCATGATTTTCGCTATCAATGTTTATTTTACACTAAAAATAAAGATTGATAGCGAAAATTATGAACCGCTGCTGCCACTCAACAATATTCATGGTTCACTTCAGCGTTTTTGATTATCTAGTCGCAGTACTGATCTAGAGCCGGTGTATTCTCACTTTTATTCCGGTCGACTCAATTGTGATGAGGCCATAATATAAATTTATTTTCGCGGTCCATTTCCGTGAATCAGCAATGATTTTCTACTGAACCAAAGACAATGCGTGGCAAATACAGTCTATGGCCCGGAATATTTACTCGGTTGAACCGAAGCCAGCTTAATTCTCTAATTCGAGCAATAAATAATGGTACATAATCAATTATATTACGATTGCTTCGAGATCATTTTGCGTGTGTGAACATGCGGTGATTGTTAAGCAAGACGAGATTTTGCCATCCAAATAGTTGCTTTCATCCAACAAACCGTTAATATTGCTATATTATTGACAAAATGAGAATCTCATTAATGAAATAGGATAATTATTGGTCAAAATCGAATGGTCTATATTTATCGGAAAGCAACCCTACCTTCAGGTGCACAAATAACTGTGTGTGCTCTGGCTACTGTGCAACGCCACAGTCGCAGACACAAACACATGAACACAAATACTCACACATTGCGATCAATCCCACACACACACACACACATGTCTGAAATTGGACGGCATCAAAACGAAAGACCAACATTTCTAGTTTGCGTTTGGAGATTTAAAGACAAAAGAAAATGCCGTTATCGTTCCCAGACAATGAATTGAAATGACAAATAAATAATGATGTTATACGCCGGTTTAGATGATGATAATTTATCACATTAATTGCTTCGGTTGAGCACACACTTTTTTCGAAAGATATGCGGCAAATAAACTTAGCTACGCTTGAATTGAGTCGAACGAAATATTATGGAACATTATCGAAACAATACCAGACAGTTAGCAATGTGCAATTCACATGGTGATTGAGCAACAGAGCGCAATAATAGACATGTTGCTCAGTATCCAAATAAGCCAATTGAACATAATATTCCGACTAGAAATTCGCAAAAGAATCGCGGAATTGAAGAGATGCGAATAATTCGAAGAATCGCGGAATTGAAGAGATGCGATTCACTTCCAATGCGCAAGCAAAACAAGCACTTACTGCACACACAAATGGACTATTTTTCTGAATTTCAACCGCAATAAGTGTTTGATCTAATGCCTTTTAAAACCATAAATCGATTAGACTTAAGTCGTATGAGGGCTTTTTCCCAGTCATCGATTCTGACAAAGGATTGGACTTGATAGTTTCATTGTCATTCCTTCATTTATTTCGATCGATTAATTATTCGAAAGGATGCGAAAATACATCCCCCATCAGAATGCTTCGGGACTAGCAGTCAGCAAAGCAAACCGATACATAATTGTTGTAGCAGAAACAAGGCAAAAGAATAAATCCAATATATCGCCGTTTGTGCAGCACATATTTTAATATATTGCCTTTAACATTATCAATGTTGTTAAATCTAATCAGTTTCCGATTATATAATATAATTCAATTGATTCACACTTTTCGCTATAGATTGAGTGTTTCGCAACGGCAATGCCGTTTCGCACACGAATCGGATATTCTTGAAACTAGCCCAATTTATTCATTCAATTTGTGTCAAAATGAATGCCGCCTTCGTCTTGCACAGACATTCTGCAACTGTATACCACACTTCTACCGCTCCAGAAGTAAGTTATGACTTATATCCGAAAATCCTATTGAAAGATTTTATTTTAAAAGAATAATTGTTTTGATACTATGTAGTTGAAAATGTTGAAAATAAAAAAATTATTATTTCATGACAAAATATACCGTTGAATTTAGGCAAAATTTAATTGAACAGCCGAGAATAAATTACAAACCTGACTGTGTCGCACTTTAGAATCGCAAAAAATTTTATTTTTCACATTTATGAATGTTTAGATATTAGATCGACAAAAGACCATTTTCATTCAAATGAGACAAGAATCATTTTCATTCAAATGACTAAATTGAAAAATTTAATTTTTTATTGGACCAGTGAATATAATTAGCAAATTAGATTGGTGCAAATTTTTCGCATGCACAAGTCGTTATAGGCAAATGTCTTGCGTCGTAGAACAGTGTCCAAGCTCAAGTTAAATACACATATTCAACACATTCACCGATTAACATGCGATGGGAACACATAACCGAACGCATGCCCATCGGCTAACGTGTTGAGAGTGTGTATTAAACTTGCGCCTGGACACTGTTCTGCGACGCAAGACATTTGCCAAAAACGACTTGTGCAAACGAAAAATTTGCGCTAAACAAATGTGCAAATTCTATTCACTGCATTCGACTAAACAATCTTTTAACCTATAGCTAAACATGATAGAAAATACCGAGTATGCGATTTCAAAGGGATTAAATGCCTAACGACTATCAAAGGTTCACTTGCAATATTTTATAGTGAAAATTATTCCGAATTAAAATGTTTCGGTTCTATTTCAGATGTGCTGATATCTCTTAAGTCGAAATCTATAAATAGTGACTGTGACTGTTTGTCGAATTGCGATGACCCGATTTTCTTTGTCAAGACATATGTAAGCGCATTCCTTTCAATTTCTGAGTCCAAAAACACGCCAAATATGTCCTAGTTGAAAATTTTACCAAAATAAGAAGCTTTGCAACGCGATTGATTAATTGAAATTCAGAGAAGTTTTTAAAAATTCCTTTATTGCATTATTCATAAAGATTTTGATTCAAGCTATGACTAAGTAGGGAATCGAAGTAGCAATGCAATTTTCGAATATATTTCAGAGATCGCGAAAATGGTTCCTGGGCTCAAATTTGCAATGGGGGATAAGGGAATATCCGAAAATGCAGCTGAAACGTGATCTGATTTTTGGCGTCACTGATCTACTAGGTACGCCAAACTCAATTAACCTTTTCCGCAGTTTATTCATTTTATATTTTTCTTGAGTCAAGTTTACATTGGAGGAATGGCTGGATTCTTTTTGGGCTGCAGCTTACTTAATTTAACTGAGCTTCTTTACTTATTAATCTGGCGTTGTATCAAAGATGTTTGTTCTGGGACTAAGAATTTGCTCACAACCTCAGTGAAACAAATAGGACAACGCTGAGTACTTATAAAACCAAAAATATATTTAAGATCATTTCGAAAAAATTCTAACTTAAAAATCGATTTAAATGATACAAATTTTCATTGATAATGATCACAATTAATGAGCTCTTTATGGTATTTTTTTTTTTTTTTTTTTTTTTGCTTTTCTGAATTAACGGAATTTGTTAAATGCACGATCTTAAATAATTTAATTATTGAATTAAATATCGAATCAATGTCATAAAATTCAATAAAAATTTAAATATGTATAGATTGTCGTTGCAAATCGTTTAAAGTGTGTATAATTTGTTGTCATTAAATGTTCGAATTCGAAATGACCACTGCATTGATAGAAAATCTTATTCTGTGGAAAGATGTTGATAATTTTTCTTAACCCTTCAAATGCTCAAGTTCAATTTAATCCAGAGCATGTGAACCACACACTCAGTTCACCATGAGGTTAAGCTTGAAGAGCGACGCATTGAAAGTGAGCGAAATGCTGCTCACAGTAATGAGTGCGTGCGTCTCTCACTCAGAGTGCTCAAAAAGTAAAAAAATGCATTTTGTATAGCTTCATTTTGAGTTGCCACTACGAGCAGTATAGCGCTCACGTTCAATGCATCGCTTACTTGACTGAGTGGTGAACACACAGAGTGTTCGGTTTATTGAAGTAGCATTGATTTAATACCAGTTTTGACTAGATCAAAGCTTTAGAATGTGTCCTTTTTTTTGTTATTTGTGTTAATCATGAATCGTGATACATCTCTGAACGTGACATTCCCAAAATCAATGAAGTGTTCGCCAATAGAAGTGAATTTTCTATGTTTTTGTTGTTTTGAAGGTAGCCGAATCGTCTTTGCTTCACAGCTCTAATTGAAGCCTTTATATGAATAAGTTTATAGAAATAAAGAAAAGCAGTCTATGTTTTAAGACACGAGAGTCTTACCTGTGCAATAAATATGCGAATATTGTAATTCACACTCGAAACTAATGCCAGACATAGCTGAGCAGCTACCGCTCTCAGTAGCCGCTACCAGCTCAGAAAAACCATAGAACTGATATATTTATATAAGTGTACGAATCCCAATCTATTCCACCAAAATACCAGGGCGATAGATTCAGGGCGAGCAGTTACAGCTCACAGAACTTCATACAATGGCAACGCTTTTGTTGCACGAGACCGCCGGCTTAACGTGCCTTCCGAAGCACGCCCTCGTTTCGAATTCAATGCAAATTGCAATAAAAATATTTTCGGGTAACCCGTTATTCCTGAAATCGATAGAAATACTGAAATCACTCAAATTAGTTTCTGTCAATCACGTGAATTCTTTTTTCTTTTTACTTCTTCACTTTTCGATGTTGGAATTTCTCTGAAAATGTTTGCCCATAAAAATTCATCAATGAAACACAGAATCTGTTCAGTTCGGTTTATATATCTTATTTAAGTAGTTTCAAAATGAAAATTCTTTGTGATTGCGAGATTCTGAATAATACAGTTTCTGAATTTTTGAATCGGCAGTGCCAATCAGTCCTTGCTCTAAATTAACCTTAGACTTGCAAATATACATAAAATAAATATTGTTAAATTTATTATAAGAGAGAATATTTGGAAAGTGTCGATGAATGATGACAAAGATAGATGTGAATGGAAATGATCACTGACGACGACTGAGTATTGATATTTGACGCATTTTCATGAGTTTACCGTCTTTTCTTTTTATCTTGTTTGCGGCTGCGATGATATGGTCGTTTCGGCGTTTCCTGTGGTGATGAGTGGCTCGAGCTAAACTCTTCGATGTCACCCTATAATCATTCTTGTATGATTAAATTTGTTCGATTGGAAATAATAAAGAGAAGTAAAGTTAGTAATAAAAATATGATTACCCGAATGAAATTCCATATTGCACCGGCAGTTGTTGATTTCGATGAGTTTCTTGGCACCATGAAAATGACTGCGCCCAAGCAAATCATTTGGAAGATTGCCCCAACGTACAATCCCCAACGTATGCAAATGGACAACAAACTTTCTTGCGGAATGTCTAATGCCTCCATATTATTGTATGCAATGAATAGCAGTACATTCACAATCAGCAGAAAGCACGAAAAATCGTATAAAAATTTCAAAAATAGAAACTTCAGCGATTTTTTGCGAAGAGCTTTGGTTTTTACAGTCGATTTCAGTTTTGATTGATTTTATTGTTGAACAGCGATTCCGAAATGCATATATATAATGGAACAATCGGCAAAATATGGTTGATTCAATACTTTTGTACAGTGTGCGGAAAGTTGCACTTTGAACTTGTCTTTTTCAATTCTGCTCTATTCAATGTTAACTACAATTTCACTAATGGTCATCGGCGGCTGTTGTTCTGTTTTGACAACCACTTTATGTATATAATATTTCGATGGATTCAATCAATAACCAAGTTGACGGAGACCGAGTTTTTTTTACCGAACATCGTCAAATGAACGTTAAACGTTCAATCTCAATTTAATTCGTTAATATTTCAATTTTCCTCGTTTAATTCATTAATATTTCGAGTTTTAATTTATTGCTATCGATGTCAAATTAATAACAAAGTGGTGAGTGTCCAAAATGTATTTTTCATTTTAAAATTGCATGAAATTGCTCAAATTCAATTCGGACACTTGGTGCGCTGGCAACACCACCCGAAACTTGGTAAGCAGACATACACAGTCGTCCACTAGACATTTGAATACGAAATGCACAACAGCAATTCGAGTTTGTTATGAATAGTTTTCGTTTGGATTTAATTTTTAGAATACGTGAAGATGTGCCTTTGAAGTATCTCGACCAGAGTTTTTGCGTGACCGATCAAAATGGAAGAATCAAGTGAGTAAATGAATCGCTGACATTAACTTTCAGCATAAATAAATAAACTAATGATTTTTTTAGTAAATCTGTTAGAGTTCTCAAGAAACGTTTCGGTCGCTGTGCAAAAAAGTGATGATGACCAGGAAGAAAATGATGCAATTGCATTAGATAATCCTGAGCAAGCGATTGATATCAAATCAGGCAGTGAGTTGCTCGCTGATGTTAAGAAGAATGATTCATATAAAGTGATTCCATTTTTCTATCACAAATTGCCCAAGAGCGCTGATGTACTAGCGCAAAAGTTACGAGAAGAGGCACGCACGCTATTCCTTCAGAAGCGGAGTAAAGAGCTGCTCGACAATAATGAGCTCAAGACACTTTGGAACATTCTGCAAAAAAATTACACACAACCGAGCATCAATAACGAACAATTCATCAACTATGACGATTATTTACGTGTTGTGAAAATTGCCGGCAATAAATTCGAGTGAGTGCTATTCAATACTGTTTCCAATTTATCCGAATAATTTGATCAATTTATTTGTTGGAAAGTCTCTAACTTACCTGGACAAATTGTTGTCACTTACATTTTCAACGATCATTATATTTAACTTGTCTTCAGAATGTATTTGACATCGTCGATTTTCCTACGATTGCAAGCCATCAGCGGATATCTATGCCATGTCAATATTATGTCACTCTTCAACTACACGATGCGCAAAGTGTGGTTACAACAAACTCGCATCGGTTTGTCATTGTACGATTACACTGGGCAAGGATTTTTGCGTGAATCGGTAAATATTTTATTGAAGCGACCATTTGAATGTTCGCAAACAGTTAAAATTTTAGTTGATTTATCAAAAGATTTCAATGCATGAAATAACAGAAGTTTTTACAAACATATCAGAAAATGTCGCCCAAATTACAGACAATTGTTTTCATTTTCCTAAACAGGATCTTGAATCGTATATTTTGGAGCTAATACCGACGTTGCCGCAATTGGAGGGGCTTGAGAAATCATTCCATAGTTTTTATGTATGCACAGCTGTGCGAAAATTTTTCTTCTTCTTGGACTCATTGCGAACTGGGCGCATTCGCATTCGCGATGTTTTGGCTTGCAGTTTTCTCGAAGACTTGCTCGAGGTTAGCTCATTTGTATAGTATTGAACATTACATGAATTTACAAATCAATTCGAATTTTCATATTTTTAAGTTACGAGACGAAGAAACGCCAAGAGATGCCCAAGAGACAAATTGGTTCTCAGCTCCTTCGGCGCTCAGTATTTACGGTCATTATCTGAATTTGGACAAAGACCACAACGGCATGTTGAGCAAAGCGGAGCTGTGCGGCTATGGCTCGGGCACGCTCACAACTGTATTTTTAGATCGTTTGTTTGCTGAATGCATTACATACGATGGCGAGATGGATTACAAAACGTATTTAGACTTTGTGTTGGCATTGGAAAATCGACAAGAGCCACAGAGTTTACAATATTTATTCCGCATTCTGGACTTTGACCATCAAGGATATTTGACATCATTCACATTAAATTATTTTTTCAAAGTAAATATTCGCAATCTATCACAATAGGCCCAATTATAAACATTCATTTGTGTTTTCAGGGTATTCAAGAGCAAATCGAAGCACATCGAGCCGAACCGGTGAACTTCGACGATGTCAAAGATGAAATATTTGACATGATTAAGCCAAAAGATCCAACAAAAATCACATTGAAGGATATCATTGACAGTGGACAAGGCGAGACAATGGTCTCCATTCTCATTGAATTCCATAAATTCTGGGCATATGAAAATCGTGAAGCAATGGTTGTTGACTCGAACATTGAAGAACATCAATCCGTTCTTTGAATTTTTGAGACCGCTTTGGACTATGTTTAAAACATTACCAAAATATATTGTTGAAAAATAGCGTAATAAATGTTGCATTTTGCAAATTGAATAAAAATAAATGGTCTTACGTACGTAAAACTAACTTTTCCGCACATTTCCCGAAATTGTTCGGGTTTACGCGTTTTTCATTGGTTGCTACGCATTTGTATTGGATTTATGTTGATTTCTTATCGAATCATCATGCAACTTTGAGAATAAATCACAGAAAATTTCAAGTTATTACAATGAGATCGAATTTCGAGTCATTACACATCATGTGATTTGAATTTAAATTTTAATATAAGAACAAATAAACATCTCAGTTCCTAATTCTTACTTCAACAAACGCTTCTTCGCTGCTTTTGAATTGGTAATAACAATTACGATTAGTTCACTCTGATGTGAGCTTTCAATTCATGCCAACGAATAATATGATTCCACATTTATGTTATGTATAACTTTCGTTAAAAAGTTAATGAGCCAAGGGGACCGTGCTATTTGAGACATTTTAATCATATCTATTCTCCAGCGCCATCCATTGGGCAATAGTATTGATGTGATCTTTCAATCGATTCAATGACTCATTTGTTTTTATTATTTGTGTCAATAAAATTTTTGTTCGTGTTACAATGGATCTAAATTGAGTTCACCTATGTAAAATAAGATGACGCGGTCAATTGGCATGCTCTCGAATAGTTCTCCAATTCCATACAAGCACGGACCGCTTGTAATAGCATTCAAATTGATGAAAAAACACAGATTAGAAAATCACAAATAATTCATCCAATTTAATGACAAAATTTTAATTTAGCCCCGAAAATTGAAAATTTTGTGAGGGAGGTAGTCTCATCAGAATGACTTGAAATTTTATGTGACTTATTTATTTCAAGAAAAAATAATATCCTGAAAGTTTCAATAGGATACAATGTGAACTTAAGATATTCGCCATACAAATTTTTCGTTTCGACCACGAAAAAACACCGAAAATCGAAAATTTTGCAGGGGAGTTAGTCCTAAATCTCATTGGAATGACTTGAAATTTTGCATATCTTATTTTGTTGATAAAATAATAATATTCTGAAAGTTTCATAATGATACAATGCGAACTAGACATAGTCCCCATACAAATTTTTCTTACTTATATTGAAAAACAGTCCATTTATTGATTCGACTCCACTAGAGCTACCCGAAAAAATTATCCGATTGGGCTGAAAATTAATAGGTTTCTATTCCTAATGAAGTCCAATGCGTGTGTAAACTTTTGATCAATTCTTATCTCAATGAGTTATCGTGTTAACAAATGTTTGCGTACAACGTACAACGTGCCACACACGGACAAAAAATTTCTCCGGGAATGGTTGCAATCGATTTTTCAAACGCATAGAAAACTTTATCCGAGCGTTTTGAATTTTTTGGACCGATCGCAATACCTTTACCACACACAGTGGTGTGTGCGGAAAAGTAAAAACTGATAATTTGGGTTTGAACAATGATCCATTAGAGCTATTGAAAGACAAAGCTTATATTCTGTCCTGCGGGTAAAACATTTGGAGCATGTGTGGAAATTTTCCGAAATGTTTTGGTAAATACTCCAAATATATAAGGAAAATAACACGGATTTCCAAATATTTTTCATATGAAAAGTTTGCGGTTTTTATTCCACCTTCCAAACGCTGATTTGACAGTTCGGAAATACTTTGAATATATCCAATGGATTTTCCAAATGTTTCTTCTACACATAAATCCAAACATTCATGGACTTCGAGTCGAAAAGAATCCGAACATTTTTCCCAACATTGAACGCTTTGAACGTTTATGACTTAGTGTATAGATAATAGTACACTCAGTGCAATTACACTTACCGAGTTAATGGGTACTCATTCATATTTCAGTTTTGTTTGGTTAAATTTATTCGAGGAAAAACACCAAATATTAGAAGTCATAAACGTTCAACGCGTTCAATGTTGGGAAAAATATTTGGATTCTTTTCGACTCGAAATCCATGAATGTTTGAAATTTTGAGCGGAAGAAACATATGAAAAACCCATTGGATATATTCAAAATATTTCCGAACTGTCAAATCAGCGTTTGGAAGGTGGAATAAACACGCCACCTTTTCAAATGAAAAATATTTGGAAATCCGTGTAAATTTCCTTGGATTTTAAGGAATGTTTTTCTAAAAGGAATAATAATATTGTTTTGATAAATAAATTTTCAAATGACTCTATCTCGCTATAGGGAAAGTAAGCTGTCATCGTGACAGTGTCATTTTTATTCAGTAAAGTTGAGCAATTGATCATGGATAGATTTACACTGCAACAGCGTCACCAGATTATTCTGTAGTAGAGAGTGTGTACAGTAGAAGTTATCGCGTCTGTTGAAGAGAGTGTTGTAGAAGATCCAAATTTATTGATTGGTCATCGTGCGACCAAGTTGACCTCTGTCCGCCCACTGTTTAGAAGATTTTACGAAAAGATTTTGGTCTTAAACCTTTCAAAATTCAATAGGTGCAAGAATTGAAGCGAATGGACTTTCGTTATCACCGAGTATTCGGTGTATGGTTCGAAAATGAATCGGTGCTTGATCCGCTGTTTTACCGCTAAATTTTGTATGGCATGAATGTGGAGGAGGTGTAATTCCAACAAGACGGCACTACATGCCACACAGCGACGTCGCAATCGATTTACTCAATTGGACATTCGTGAAATGGACCTGTGAATTGGCCATCGATTGTGATTTGACACCTTTAGATTATTTAGAACAAACAAGCTACTCTTGACTATTTGGAAGCCAACATTAAGCGCGTCATGGGCGATATACGGCCACAAATGCTCGTAAAAGTAGTACAAAATTGAACTGTTCGACTGAATTACATTAAACAGAGCCGCAGTCAATATATGCGTGAAATTATCTTCAAACAATAATTGCCAAAACAAATTTATCGATTCGAATATACGGCTTTGCGAATGATTTTTATGTATTTTATTTCAAAATGGAATCATATCGCTCCAAAAAAAACACACCTGTAATTCTTAGCTTGTTTTATTCTCTTGACTTAAAACAGATAAATTTCTATATTGTTTCCCATAAAAAATAACGTAAGTATGCGTTGAATGCAATTGATTTCCATCAGAGGCGCTAGTAGCTATTTATAATCTATAAAGAACAGTCACAAATGGTATGTCACGCAATAAGGCAAACAAATCAACAGTTTGTTTATAAAGCAAGATTTTTCACAAAACAACGTGTATTCACTCAAAACACGATCAAAATGCCCGAAATATCGGGCTTCAAGTTCGGAAGTATTTCGAATTCAGATGGAAATGATGGTTGTGATAGTGATAGTGATGAAAATAACAACGATTTTGTGCCATCGAAATTAAAGGACAGTTGGCGTATTGATTTTGAAAACGACAATTTTGGCGATGATTTTCCACCACACTTGAAAAATAGTGGAACAATAAATCAAAATAATTCCAATGACACGGACAAAAATGTTGAGAAATCTATCGGGATTTTGCGAGAAAAAAATGCAAATAGACAGGATGGCCAGACGACAACTCAAGATAGACCGGTTCCAATTACAATGATAAATATAAATACGGTCAATTCAAGCAATACCCACGTACAACCGAATAGTTTTGTTCCATCAAATGGCAGTGGAGTGCCAGTGCAACCGACGGTTTTGCAAAATATCAATTGGGATACTGTAAGTGGTGGTTTGAATGCTGTTTGTTCACCTACATCTGTATTTGTTCAAAAATTGTATTTTTGCTCGCTCGTAGAAAAATGAATTTTCGTTCGTTCGTAATTCATCACATTCTCTAAAGAAGATTAAAAGAGAGAATAGAAATGTTGTTGGGAAATGGATGTGCTGTGGAGTTTACGCGACCACACACCTGTTGCAAGTAATAAATGTTAAATATTTTCGGGAAAGTTAATGGGAAATTGAGTCTCATAAGTTTGTTGAAAAATTGTTGCCGTTGACCCGACTTTCCCGAAAACATCAACCGCTTATTCTATTTTCATTTTCATTTTTCGGAAGAATGTGCAAGCAATTTCTACGAACAAAAGAACGAACAAACGAATATTATTTTTGTTCGACCGAACGAACGAGCGAACTTTTACTTTCCTACGAACAAACGAACAAATAATATACAATTGATAATTTCTCCGAACGAACGAAAGAACGAACGTACATATGTTGACACCATTAGCTTTAAATACATTTGCTTTACTTAATTACAATTACTTCAATTAACTTAAGAAATACGATTTTTTGCAGATTCGAGCATGCATTCACAATCATTATCCAAATCTGATCCAACCGCATTCATTGATCGATGGAATTTATGTTAACGGAATTTACAATCCTGTTTATTATCTACCGCCGTTGCCACCGCCATTGCAACATATACAACTGTCACCACCCCCACCGCCACCGCCACCGCCACCGCCACCGCCGGCACCATTGCCAAATATCGATAATCCACCACTTATGGCCATTCCACTCCCAAATCTATATGTTCCATCGAATTCACCAAAATTCTCTGGTGCACAGCCAATTGCACTAATGAAGTCAATGCAACCTGGAGTTCACACTGTCATCCATCAGTCGAATTTAATTTCAACCAATGAAAGTCAACGCTCAATTCGAGGTGGTATTTTATCAGATCCACGCATTCGGCAGCGTCAAACAACGCCCACACCAGCACCCTCACCAGCACCCTCACCAGCGCCAACACCAGCGCTGATTATTCCAAAGATTCCATCATTGCTACAACATAGACCACCAAATTTGCCAACACTTCCATTGAATCTGTTTTTGAATACTCCAAATCGAACGGCTGCTCCGGAAAATGTTATGAAAACAGCGGCAAAATCGTGGGCATCAACGGAGAAACGTCGAATTACGGTAGCTGACTATTTGAACCGCCAGCATGATTCACCAGTCACAAATGAAGATGATGTGCCAGATGATGATAAGGCAACAAATGGACTTGAACCAGCGTTTTCTACAGTCCAAGATAATTCTCGGACAACCTCACAAGAAGTGGAGAAAACTGCTGAAGAAATCAACGTAAAAGAAGAGTCAATTGCTGATGAGCGAATTGCGGCAAATGATGACTACGAATCCGATGCATCTGGTTCAACGGTTGAGTTTAATCTCGATTATTTGAAAAATCTGAATCGCAAAGCTCAAAGCCAACGAACCTATTACTACAACGAGAACAACGAAATCGTGCGAGGTAATAAATTGATGGAACGCACAACATCCTCATATTTGATTCAATTCAAACAAAATATTCTAGATATTCCGTCACCAACGTATGAAATTGAGGTGGAAGAGAATGGAGAGAACTGCGAAACTGACGTTGAAATCGAGGCCGATGCTGAAGTTGAAAACGAAGATGAATTCGAAGCTGAAACCGAAGATGAATTCGAAGAAAATGAAAAAGACAAAGAAGATGAAAACCACCTAGAAGAAGAAATACAATTCGAAGCGCATGTGATACAAAAGCAATCTGATGATGGGAAGGACGGCGACCATGACGATGACGACAAAAATAGTGATAAAACCAGGACATTATCCATTGATCGGTTGAGTCGATGCATGGTAGTTTTGGAAAATATTGATCATTTAATCGATTATTACGAATCACGTCGTCCAGACCACGAAGAGCCAACTGAAAAAAGATATATACTGCGTTCGGGAATGCGCTATGTGGATTTACCACTGATTGAACTGCTGTCCAGCGACGATGAAGATAATACTCCCACTAAATCACAAAACATCGATGAAGTGTTCGTGATCTCTTCCGACTCCGAATAAAGAATCGGATTCACATAAAAAAGATATTTTTAGCATTGAATTACAGCGTGTGCCTTCTGCGGAAGTATTGGCATGCGAATTTATCGCAATATTTCACGCACAAATGAATTATTAAAAGTATAGAAATCGAATCTGTTCCAAATCAAAGAATTGAAAAAAAATATTCTTGTTATAATTATTTCAATATAAGTAATAAAACCAACCAAAGAAAAATGTAATATATCTCTGGACTTTTCATTTCCGATTTATAAGTGCTTAGGGGAAAAATTAAGAAATGCACAAAAAATGAAATAAAAACGATTATTCGTAGAAAAATATTTATTTTTCAAAAAGTCATAATTATGAATGGAAACCTCTGGTTTTGTACGCTATTGCAACATATAAAAGTCGAATCAAACTGCGTAATGGGAATTCAATGGTACACATTGTGACGAGTCACTCCTTATATAATTTATCAAATTCATGTTTTTATTGAACATACTTGCCCACATGATATCACCGAACAAGCAAAACAAATTCAGAGGCCATTGAATAGTGATCAGATCCGTAGATACCGTTTGGAATCGGACCGATTGTGTGACAGTCTTGTATTGTCGGCAGTTGAAGATTAGCGAGTAATTGAAGCGATGAATATTTTAATGGTCTTCCGGGTGTTCGTCGCTTGTATTTCGTATAAAATATATAGTCAACGATTATCCATTTGCGATGATACGTAGACGCCGAATCAAAATTTGGCGATAAGGTTGACGTAAGATTCAAGCAATGCCAAAGTGAGCCAGTATTGTAGGGTAAACCGGATTTGCCAATATCTTCTTCTGTAACGACGATTGTTCCAGCATCTACGCAATTTTCTTGCAAACTTTTTTGTCCGGCTGTGCTGCTGTTATATAGCGCTGTGCTTTGTCGATTTTCATGCATGGCCACATGTACGTGTTTACAATCGTCCATGATGCCCAATTTGAGCAATTGATTCTGTGAATTGATGTGACCATCACTAATTAGACAGTACGGCGTTGAATATTGCATACTATTGAAATCACCGGAAATAATTATTTGCAATGGCTCCTGGGTGTCGGTATGCACCGATAATCGATCGATTTCGGCAAGCAGAACTTGCAATTGAGCGGTTCGTATGTCATCACGTTTCGGATTATAAAGCAAATGCGTTGTTGCTACAACAAATTGCAATTTTTTCAGTCGTTTTGAAGCAAATTTGACTATGATGGCCACATTGAAACGATCCAGCACCTGCTGAGTGAGAGAGTCCGTAAAAAAGACATGAGAAATACTCTTCTAATTGAGAAAAAGAAAATCTTTCAGTACCCAGATGTTCACCTACCTTAACATCCGGTTGATAGTATTCAACATAATGATAGTCGACCAGTTCAAAGAAACGTGGATTGTAAAAGATCGCGCATCCATCGTCAAATCCGTTGCCAGTTCGCTTTTTGTACAGTGGTTCGGCATAGTTCATTGGTTTCAGTGCCTCCATAATTTCGGCCAAGTGAATGTCTTGTACTTCTTGTAAACAGAGAATTTGTGGTTTTAATAGTAGAATCTCATTTCGAATGCAATGCAATCGATGTGCCCAGTCTAAAAATTGTGATTCATTTTTCCGATACAAATTAGGATGATTTTCAAGTAATTTTTGTGCCAGTATGTTGTATGACATAAAAACAAATGAATGACTACCGCGATGGTGTCTGAAAGTCCGTCCATATGTCGTTGGTACCCATTTTCGCCCAGGCAAAATCTTATGTTGTCCGAAATGTGCAGATTGATTGATATCAATTAGTTGGTAGTTTTGGTTTGAATTGGTCGGTATGCTCATTGCAACTTGTGCAGCTATTTTTTATTGCAGAAAATTATTGATGGTGCTCAGGCTCACGAATGACTATGAAAAGTTGGAGTTTTGCATTGTGAATCAACTGTCAGATGACTGTTTACTCATCCATGACACATGTTAGTTGAAGTATTCATTAGCGCCATCTATCTCGATTTGGTCTCTCAGACAAGAGACAATACAGAATCAAAATGCAATTGATCCATGCAATAAAAATATAATTTACCTTTTCTCTTTCTCTCAACCAGAATATTATCAGTATTCTCCTTTAGTTCAATATCTAATACTTAATCAGAAAATGTATTGTCATAATCCATGTAAGATTTCGTCGCCTCATCCAATCAATAAATAAATTATCGCTTTCTTCAAAAATAATTTAAATTAAATCTAATTCGATGCTATAATTATTCGATGGAAAAGCGTGCAGCAATTGAATAGTGATCTGATCCTAATTGTTCGTTTGGTATCGGTCCAGTGCACAAGCACTCAATTGTTGTTGGTAGCTCGTAATTTTCCAGCAATCTCAGTTTCGATTGCGATTCATTCGGTTCGGAAAAAAAAATATAATCAACCATAATCCATTTGCTGTGAAATGTTGATGCATGATTTGCGTCCATTAGAAATGGTTTTTTTGTATAAATAGTTGGCACCAAGTTCAAGTGATGTTGAATTACACCGGTGTCGAATGACATTTGGGATTTCTGAATATCTTCACTAGTAAGCGCACGCTTTTGCACCGTTCGGATGCGACAGCCTGGCCGCTGTGTACCCGTATTTAACTGCAGAATTAAAAAAAAAGGAAAAAGAATTTTTTTTTCTTGAAAACAATATATTAATCGATCGAAATGTGATAAAAATTCAAATCGATTAAAATGAATTTCAATTGTGAATGCATGAGAATCTTACAGCTGTTTGGTATCGATTGTTATTCTCCACAACGTCCAAGTGTTGACAACTATCTGATATGCCCATTTCTCGCGGCAACAAATTTTTGTCAGCTGATCCATATTGGAAATTCATTTTTTCGAAAAGTTTGCATGGTTTAATCGGCTCGCCCATGATCAATCGGAATACTTCAGAGTTTTGTTGAATATTAAAATCACCTGTCAAGATTATCCCACACATGGGAGCAGTGTGATTCGGCTGGCATTCTTCATGGCGAGCCATTCGATCTAATTCAGCCAGCAGAACTTGCACTTGAGCCAATCGTATGTCATGTCGCTTTGGATTGAAAAGTAAATGTGTTGTGGATACTATAAAATTCGTGGCTGGCTTGGATTTTAGAGCAAACTTAGCAATAACTGCCACATTGCATCGATTCAATATCTAAACAGAAATAGAAAGTTGATTTAATTAATAACTTTCAAATGATGAGACACTTTTGAAAAAAAATAGGAATGCTCACTTTAATATCCGGTTGATAATAGTCAAGGAAATGATATTCGATTAAATCGAACAGATCTTTTTTGTAAAATATAGCGCAGCCGTCGACTTGTAATCCAGTTCGCTTCTTGAATAATGACGTGTCATACCCGAGATTATTGAAATGTGCTGCAATTTCTGTCAGATGATTCTGCTGTACTTCCTGCATACACAAAATATCGGGTGAAATTCCATCGATTTCACGTTTCAACACGTCGAATCGATGTTTCCAATGCAACGAATCTGGTCGATGTTTGCAATATAACGATGGTTGCGAATCGATATGATGCTGAGCTAGAATATTGTACGACATCAAGGTGAAGGATGTATTCAAAGGTTCAGATGATTCATTCACACGCTTCCACTTTCGTCCACTTTGTGTGCTATACCAATAAATGCTGTTGGAATTGCAAACGAGGTTGACTTTGGAAAATATTCGATCAAATGACCATGAATTGGATGGACAGGCTGAAATTCGAGCATGGCACGACACACTACGAACATGTTGATTCCTCAATGTAGAACAGAGCGTCCGTCGAAATACCAGACTGCCCAACATCCTTAAATCAATCAGCTGCGAAACACAACTGAACACATTTCAAATGAATTTGAATATTTAAATTTGAATTCATTGCAAAAAAAAACATCAGAATTACGGCACATTACACATTAATTTTGGTTGGTCAATACAAACCTCGATCAAATTTTTGATTTCTCAATATTTACATACTTTTTCGCTACAAAAACTTCGAAGATTGAACTCTCATTTTGTTCGCAGAAGCGATTTTCTCCCAAATACTGTGGTGCGTTCAAAACATTCGGATCCACTTTCAATGTCACGTCAAATTTTGACAATTCGAATGACGTACACATGGCCAATGCCAAATTTACACACAAATACATTTGGGAAACTCACTCTTTGTTTGTGTTGGAGACGTCAATTGCCCAGCAAAAATTATTCAGGCATGGTTTAAAGGACGCAAAATTTTGAATAATTAACGAAAAAAATCAAGGGTTTTGTAATTTGTTCAAATAAAAAATGGAAAAATTGAGAAAACACTAAAAAATGTTTAAATTGTTTTTAATGATTGAATCCCATTTAAAGTAAAATAAAATTTGAAAGAGGTACGAATTCGGGTATCTACAGATAAAGAATATATGAAGATTTTTCCAATATATAGTTCAGTGTCCAAACTCCGAAATGCAATTCTTTTTTCTGACTTTGATTTCAGATATTTTGATTGTTTTTGCACCAAAATGTGTATATTTTACTTAACTAGTAGAAGATTTTGATTGTTTTGATATAAAATATAATTTTTTGACTAAATTCTGTGAATGAAATTCGTTAATTCGCAGAATTTCTGGGAATGAAGTCTTGAATCACAACATTCTTCTAAACTCTGAGTTGAACTTTAAAATGCTTGCGACAGTGTTTATTATTTACAAAAAATTTTCCAAGCAATATTTATATATGAAATTTTATCATCAATCCGAAGATATCAGCTTGAATTTAGTTATTTTAATTTAAAAGAAAGTTATTCAATCAGAACACCGGAAATTTTGTTAAGAATAAATAAATAAAGGCTGATTATCCATAATTTCCATTTCTTTAAAAAGGTTTACTACTTTTTGGCTCGAAGTTTGGATAGTTTTGCCAATAAAAAAAATCTAGCCAGCATGCAGTTGCACATATTAATATTAATGTGCAAGTTTCGCTAATAGAGAGTTTTCTCTTTATGGAACAATAGCAATCATGCGGAAAATAATAAATACTTTACGCATTCCACCCTTTTTATTCGTCAATTGTGGCATGTGACTGTAATTGAATTTTCCTGTAATGATGCTAATTCCGAAAGAAAGTAACTACAAAAAGTGTTTAATTTAGTCTGTTCATTTATTTGAATTCATTTGGTTGTGTCTGGTTTTGAGTTAAAATAGATATTACATTTCCATTTAATTGGCTGTTTTTTTACCTGCATTTCAAAGTGCAACGAATATTCGGTCCATGTTTTAGTTGTTGTCTTTGTCATACATTACATCGTATTTGGTAAATTTGTTATTTGGAATATCTGCTTATATTACTTGGTCGTCCACTAAGAGAATCATTGTGTGACATGATGCCCTTCGAAATGCAGAATCTTTGGTTAACGTGTAATCACTCGACATTCATTTTATCCATAGAAAACACTTATTTAGGCATTGTGTTGAATAAATCAGCATATCAATATGTGTCCAAAACTTCACTTTTGTTAACTGAAAATCAAATGATTCTTCAAATATGGCCGTTGAGGAAGAAATTTTAAAAATTTTGATTCCATTTTACAGATTATCCGACAGTAAAAAAAAGACAAAAGAAAAATTCAATTTATGGAGAAAAAAAACCGGAATTGAATTCAAAATATCAAGAAAACAATTTAGTTCATTATGAGAATAAATTTCAAAGGTTTTGGTTATAGTTTGACTTTTTTATAATAAGCCTGTTGCTTCCGTGTTTTGTTTCTGGTATATTAATTGATTGAATTTTTTATTTGCATCCAAATTCAGTGAAAAAAGAATGGAATAAAGCACAGCCCAAATAATACAAGTTTTATTGTTTTGCTAAATTGATTGTGTCAAAGGTCGAACAAATACCAATTATCTTTGCACACACTTGAAGAAAAGACACAGCATCTTATAACGAACTCACAAAACGACTCAAATCACACGATACAGGCCAGATGACCGGCTAGATACACGAAATTGATCTATATTCGGGCTGTGGAATGAAGAGAGATCAGAAATTGTTGTTGACAATATTATTATATTCAACAAATTGATTTTTTTTTTTTGACATTTTGGTGTCTCGGAAAATATTTAAAACTTCCTTTGCGCTGGGATGAGACTGATCTGATTTGGAATGGTGGAATGAGAATAAATGGCAACAAATCTGCAAATTGTAAGAAGCAACGAAAGAGCTTATGCCTAATTATCCGTACAAAATGGTAAAAATTTGCAAATATAAAATGTGTCCCTTTCATTAAAATGAACGAATGAATTGAGCGTTCCAGAACCTCAAAATAACATGGGATCTTCATTGCATTGAAAATGGATCATTGTGTGTGTATTCGCCGTTTTTATGTATGTGTGAGTATGTATGCCATGCGTATATTGTTGTTTGGGAAAGAAATGATTTTATAATTTGAAATTTTCATTAAAACTTTACAAACTCTGTTGAATATATTTTTTTTTAAATGTGTTTGTTCGAATAATATACAAGGAATTGCTTGGTTTTACTTTCAGGGTAGATCGCATTCCGATGTTGCCTGTCGTTGCTTTAATGGCAGTCATTTTGAGATGCAAAGCCATGGCTACTTATTATTTTCATTCTTCGGCATTGCGAAGAAATTCGGAGCGACTCTTTACCGTTTTACAATTGTTGAAATTAAACAATTTGTAATCTTCTTTAAATCGTTAGTTAGAAAAACCGAGGAAATTGTTAATTTTTAAATACCTATGTAATAAGTGAAAATGTTTTTGCTTGTTTGTATTTTTTGTGATTTGTTCATTTATGGTCTCGATCCAATGAGACTGATTTACAATCAAACGGTTTTTAATTTTTTAACAATTTTTTTTCTCAATAATTAAAAGAAGAATTGAAATTTGCACGCTTCGAATAAGATACGAAAATGTACCATTTTCATTAATATAATTTAAAAAATTTAATTTTAATGTACCCTACAATGTGGTGTGGGCACGATTCAGGCATGCATTAGTTGTGTGCTTGCAGTTTGCCGTAACGTTCAATTCCCGCGGCACCACATTTTGTCATCTAAATTATGCTGCAGCAGCATTGTGCTCGCCTGAATCGCTGCTTACTACATCACGTTCATTTGTATCAATTCGTTTGAATATATTTTTGCTTGGTGCTTTTAGCCCATTTTTTTACTTTTAAAGAAAAGAGAAAGATGAGAATTTCTAATTCGATTTGCATAATTAATAATCTGTCTGAAATATCTAATCGTCTATTCAAAATAATTAATTTTTTATTCATTTTATTTTCGGATGATCGATTAAAGGAGAAAACGCAACAATTGCTTCAGAAATAGGCTTCAAAATCTGATCGATATAATTTAGAATCGTGGAATATGGTGTTGGTGTTAATGTGAACACTTGGATTCGAATGACATATACATGTCCCAGATCAATACAGAAGTATCAACATACCCTTATACTTAATACTAGAGAAGGAGCTATCGAGTATTGAGTTCAATCTTAATATGAATGTCTGAGAATGAAAATGAGACCTTAATTCGCAACATATAGAAATACAACATTCCAGTGTTATAACCAAGTGTTACATCGAGATCTCCATATTTCATTTCAAAGTGTCCCAAATTCAACGTTTCACTCTAAAATATTTCGATTCCATGCTACACTTTTGAATATTGGGTGAAAGATGTTTCGTTGTTACACTTTAAAATTTGTCGATCTCGATGTTGCATTTCAAAATGTTTCGACTTCGTTATTACACTATGAAATGTTTTTGATTTTTTGTTGCATTGCTATATGTTGGGAATTAAGGTTTCACTTTCATTCTCGAACATTCATATAGCTCTGCGTTCTGCGCTATAGTGATATTTGTTTATTACGATTATAATTATTGTGATCAATATCGTTATTAAGATTGTACCATTTTAATTATAATAACTTACATCATAATGATGCCATCAGATTATATAATTGAATGTGCTCACGGGAAGTAGCATGGCAAATTAAAGCTTGGATTTTGAGGCATTTATGATGGTCCGATCAAAAAATAAATGGTCTTACATACGTAAAACTGACTTTTCCCTACATTTCACAGGCCCATTTAATGATTCGACTCCACTAGAGCTACCCGAAGACATGATTCGTTCGCATTCTTTTTTTTGGGTTCGAAACGCATAGAAAACTCATTCCGGACGCTTTGTATTTTTTGGACCGATCACAAAACTTTTACTACACACATATGGTGGTGTGTGCGGAAAAATAAAAAAATCCATGCCCCAACATGATGCCCATATAAAAGTTCTTAATTTTAGAACACATTGGACCAAAAACCCATAGAACCGACCTGATCTAAATCCTGGAATAGATTCTTCCAAGCAGGCCATCAAAAATGGCCGAAAAATCCATGCTAAGATTATTATTATTTAATTACTATTTGATAAGTAAATAAAATCCTTATAACGAAACTGATCAGAATGCTTATCATTTTCATCATTCACATAAATCTGTTTATGAGATCGACAGATGAGTATTTTTATTTACTTCTTTAAATTCTAAAAGAGGAATGCATAGTTTTTATGAGTTCAGTCTACGAAAGAGAGTCATTTACGTTACAAAAGAGGAGTGCATGTTATTAAATGTACCATTGTAATAATAAAGGAGTGTATTTTTCATTGAGTTTGCTTGGAGATAAAAGGAAGCATGTCGGAGTAATATATTTTCCTATTAACTCGCATAAATGAGCAAACATTGATATTTAAAAAAATTGAGCAAGCAAATTGTCACTTTAAATTCCACCATATCTCCAAGCAAAACATGAAACATGCATTTCTCTTTCGAAATTTAATGGACGAAAAACATGCTATCGTTTTAACTATTTCATTCTCTTCAAAACACATACTCTTTTCTCCTTATTTTTACATGAAACGAACATACACTCGTTTATTGCTCTAGGTGTGGGAACACAGCTCGGCATCATCTTCTATCTTTACATATAAATATATGTAAATAGACTATCAAGAATAGTACACTAGCGCCGATGTGCAATGTAGTGTTTTTTTAAATTTCTGCCACACGTTTACTAGTCCTGTATTGCTAGTTGAGAGAAACGCTACAAACGTAAAAGGCGCTCGCAAAGCGTTTAAACGTTAAACAATCATGATGTGTGGGAAGCAATACAGGACTAGTAAACATGTTAATAAACAGAGCCGACTAGATGCATACGAAAGTTATTATATTGAAAGAGAAGAAGCAGCACTCAATGCGGAAGACGGAAATATACATTCCAGTCTATTTGCATTAGTGTGACACCGTTTAGCTGCGTTTTTTGTAATTATCGTCTTTGTGTTGCTGTTTCGTTTTAATGTTTCGTTTTCACAATTTGGGTACATAAGAATTAGAGAATCGAGAGGCGTGTTAGTAATGATGATGTTCGCCGTTTGATGCGATCGAAATGCGCATTCACAAGTAAGTCACTTTTGTTTGTTACAATCGGGCTACAATAGCAAAAACAATAAGGTGTTTTAGTGACAAAATTTAAATTATTTTGTATTATTAATAAAGAACTGTTTTTGCGGTGTTCAAAATGTCATTCGTGATAAAAATTATTGAAGCAATACTCTCTTGTCGATGTCACCCATAGCAATATTCGAATCAAGATGAATAATATTACTATTAAGATCGATCATAATACCGAATATTAGGATGAGGATCAAGTATTTTTCATACGTATATGTGTACGTTAACTATATTTGATACAAATATTAATATAAGCAACGATATTGAAGCCGCTGCCATTATGTATCATCAGCATGAGGACTAAGGTTTATGCCAATTCACTTTTGTGCTAGCACACATTGGATTAAAAATCAACCAAGGAAGTAACGACCCGTGTGAAAAAAGTGATTAACAATCATTAAACTGTAATCACAATCAACCGATTTTGGTTGACTATTCTTATAATTTCTATGGAAAATAATCACGTTCAGTCCCTTTTTTCGCAGTCGATTAATTTGGGACAAAACTTTCCATAGTTGACTGCAACTTAAGTTGTTTTTAGTTGTCTATTAGTTCGAGAACATCATAGTAAGCCAGGAATAGTCGGGCAAAAATGTCCGAAATTAATCGACTGACGTGCCAATCGAATTTTTTTCCTATGAAAAAGGTAGTTTCTTCATTTTTTCAATCAGACTATCAGCGAGAAGTTTGGGCATGTGACGTCATACGATTCCTTTTGCCCGATTCCAATGAAATAAGATTGGAATCTGATAAATATTTGAATCGATGTTAATGATTATGGAGAAAAATCTTGATAATAATTAACTCGGTATTGTGATCGATCTTAATGCTAACAATAATCTCGATACGAGTTTCAGTTTATGCAAATACACAGCTCTTTGTCAGTTTGAGTGCAGTCATCGAAATGATAAGATTAATTAATATTTATTAACAAAATTAGGGAAACAAAATTCCACCCTCACCACATTGCATTTTGATTTAATAAACTTTAATATGGCAAATACACGCATAACATGTGAAACAGAAAAAATTGCATCGCATCAATCAAGGGGTTTATTTCTATTATAGCCAAATGTTATTAGTATAATAGAATATATGAGTCGTTGAGAATGATTATAACTGTGGTAATTATGGAGTACCACAAGGGTCAAAACTTGGACCATTACTTTTTCTTTTATGCATCAACTCAATTTTCTTGCTCCCACTCAAGGGAAAAATGGTACTCTTTGCTGGTGATGCAAGTATTGTCTACTCAAGTGATAATATAAATGATATCAATGACATGATGCAGTCAGACTTAAACTTAATTTGTTAGTGGCTTAGGGAAAACAAGTTGACACTAAATGTTGATAAGACAAAATGCATGATTATTAATCCGAAAATATCTACGGATGACTACAATTTGCTAAACATTAATGATAATGGGAAAAAAAATTCAGCAAGTAAAATCTTATAAATATCTTGGGCTCACAATACAATACGTTGAACAGTTAATAAAAAAAATATCTGCATTTTGTGGGATTATTGGTAGGATAGGTAATAAAGTCCATAACTCGGTACTCAACTCTATCTACTATACCCATATTCACAGTCACCTATCATATCTGATGCCTGTTTGGGGACCATCAATCTCTGGTATTCTTCTTGATTGGCTACAGATATGCCAAAATAATGCTATACGTAAAATTTACTCAAGAGAATATGCTTCTGAAAATGTGAAAAACAACATATTTGTTGAATCTTCAATTTTACATTATAAAATTATCAAAGGCATGCCTAAGATTCAGAATAATTTTGTTATACATGCTCAAAATCATGACTAGCTAACAAGAAATCGCAACAATGCAATAACTCAATTATATAGAACGAATATTGGACGCGATAGTGTCCTAAGACAAAGTGTAGCATCATTTAATCAAATTCCTGTCAATATATTGTAAAAAATACTACTTCTATTAAATTATTCAAAAAATTACTAAAAATAGAATTATTAGCAAAACAAGAAATGAATGGTCCTACTAGAAGCCACTTGTAACAAAATATTACTTTTATCAAATAATATTTTAGCCAAATTAAAATGGAATTGTAATAATAATAGATAATTTGTATACTTATAAAATAAATGTCAATTTCAACAGTTAGTTCCGAGATAAAATGTACACATTTTAGAGGGGCTGTTGAAAAAAGAATTTATTCAAGCTTACGAATATAATCCAAGAAATATTTTGTAATGAATTTGACTATGTAATTTATAAGTAATGATTGAAATAAATAAAAGAAAGAAAGAAAGAACTCAAATCTTTTCGTACACAGACAATGAAATGTGAGAAAAAAAATTCGCAAGATCAAACATTTGGAAATGATGAAAAAATGAAAACTTAAAATTGTTTCCCATATTTCATTCTAACGAATTCATGATTATTCTCAATGACTTATATTTTACTTAATTCAAAAATAAAAACATTCTTATCCATTTCAATTCAGTTCAAATCAATTTGGTTGAATTCAGTTCATTGTTGTTTTCAATATATATAATTTGAATTTAACTATAACAGTTGTTTCCCCTCTTGGCATAAATGTTTTGATAATAAATTGCATTTTAACACAATTCTGTGCCACCAAATGCATTTATTTGCGATTCAATTGAATATGATTTCAAAACAATCGATTTGAATGAATAATTAAAGTTCTAAAAGAATTCAAATTGAAGCTAAATGTATAATTGAAATTCGATACATTCATTTACGAGAGAATTACTTTTTCAGCAACAAAAGTGAAGAAAAAATACAAACGACAATAATGAATGCAGTTTTTTTTTGCACACGTTTTGTAGTATAGATACTAATAAATGTTAAATCGAATGCCATACGAAGAAATGAAATTTTGATAATTCGATTTGACATTCAGTTCATAACAATGAATCCGAAATATTAAACATTTCATGAAAACAAAAGAAAAACAAAAACGATGTTCGAGACGAAAAGATATTAATTAAAAAAAATATAAACAAATAATTAAAATTTGTTTGGATTGCGATATGAATTTTGGAAGATTTCTGTTTGTATAAATGTGAGGTGTCAGGTCTATTAAATTGCAATTCGTTTCAATGGCAATTTTTTGTTTGTGTGTGTTTCTTTTTTTGCTTACAAATGAACTGAAAACATGAACACCGACGTCATTTGTTAAAGTTAACATGGCCAATCGGAAAACCATTCGCTAATCTATTCGCGTAAATCAACAATAAATTGATATTATGGTAATGCAATTTTATGGATATTGAAGACTGGTCGACGATGTGAATGCGTGATATAATCTCTCTAATAAGAATACTTTCCTTACATAGAAATGAATATTTCCCGCATTGAGCATGCTGTTTTGTTTTTATTTTTTTTTGCTGACAAGTTATTACATTAATTTGCATTACGTGCGATTCGTTCAATGTTCATTTTTTGTTTGCTCTCTCTCTCTCTCTCTCTCTCTCTCTCTCTAAATATATTTTAATAATAAATTAGAATGTGAATCTGGTAAGGTAAAATTACATCATTTACTGATACAGTCGTATTAAAACAAACTTATTAAATGGAATGACAAAATCTTGCTGAACACAAAATGGTAAGAAGATGAAGAAAATTTCTGTTGTCGAAATCGATTAATGTTGTATAGGCGATGTTGGTGGTGTAGATATCGGTGCAGCAAATTCATCTTCGATGCTTTTATCAAATGTCGTGCGTGCCTTGATGATACTGAAAAAAAAAATGATAAAAATGAGTTAGAATTACGTGTATTGAGCAAAGTTGACGCTCATTGTAATTGGAAACTTACAATTTTTTGATGATATTGCGGTGAAAATAGTTTTACGTTGTCATCAACATGCACCACACCACATTTGTCGCATTTTCGATTCTTCTTCTCAAGGGCTGCAATTCCTCTTTCAAATTCATTGAATTTTTCTTGCGTTTCTTTTGCATTTTCTTTCAATATTTTAACCTCTGCAACCAAGTCAATAGCATCTACAAGGAATTTATCTTCTTTAGTTTCATTTTGGTTGCTCGTTGTTGTATTTAATGACTGTGCCATAATGCTGTCTTGTGGGCTTAGAGTATCATTGCTTAGCGCTGTGGCTGTTGGCTCGTCATATGTTGGCGGCGGCGTAGCAATTCCATCGCTTAAATTGTAGTTGTTGGTTGGCTGCGTGACTGTTGGTTCGTCAGATGTTGGCGGCGGCATTTCACTGTTCGAATTGTTGTTGTTGCTCGATGGTGTGTTTGATAACAGACTGTCACTTTGTTCGCTTGGAATTAAATAATCATACATACGACGGTTCCTCGGTGGTTGTGATGGTGACGTGCTTCTTGAAAGAGAACGTTTGTTTCTTCGGTCCATAATAATTTTCTTCCCGTATTTATTTCGAAATCTTTTCTTTTAAGAAGCAGGGAAATACTGTATGAAACAACAAATTGCTAAATGTCGGCTCCAAATGTTGCGAATACTAACAATGGAAAGAAGACAAAAAATGGTAAATTAATAAAAATGTCACTTTCACTTCTTTGGTTTTCACTAAATAAATTTGTTAAATCCGAAATTAAATTGTTGAATCTGATAAAACGCAAAATCTATATATTTGGAAAAAATCACTTCCATTGAAATAAAGAAAATAATTCAATTCTAATTCATTGGATTTGACAAATTAACGGTATTTTTACTTTTATTTGAACAATGTCACACTTTCACTTCTTTGGTTTTCACTAAATAAATTTGTTGAATCCGAAATTAATTTGTTGAATCCAAAAAACGCAATTAATACTTACACCAAATTAAATGAATTGAATCGAACAGCAAAATACAAAATGGCGACTGCAAATTTTGTGAATATGTACTAACAATGGAAAAACGACACAAAATTATATATTGAAAAAAATGTTACACTTTCACTTCTTTTGTTTCACTGAATTAATTTGTTGAATCCGAAAAAACGAAATTAATACTAACACCAAATATAATTTGTCAGGAAATGCTTTGATTTTTGCTTTCATAAATAAATTTGAACTCAACACAAAACCTACGGAAACTTAACAACTTAACGTATCAAAAGTTGGTAACAGAATGATGTCCCAGAAACACATCCGACAAATGTGCAAATATTATCCATCCATACAAATAACAAATACACACAAAGCATACGAAGCGAAGTGAATTGGAAAGAGAACATTATATATCGCACGCATATATATTGCGTTCGCTTATCTATTCACATAGTTCTAACGTTGAAAATGGGGTCATTTTTTGCATTGAAGAATAATTTACTCTTTTGAATTTGTTTTCATTGCATCATTTAATGAACAAATTACATTTAACGGACAACGAAACCAATTACTTTCACTCACAGGTGAACTACGTACTTACGGACGTAAGGCCATTCATTTTTATTACGTTATTATTTTTAGGTTAGTTATAAAAACGTCAAAAGAATGACCAAAAACGTCAAATTGAAAACGTCAAAAAAATGAACAAAAACATCAAAAATATGAACAAAAACATCAAAAATTTAAATCGTCAAAAAAAATAATCAATCGTCAAAAAAATAACCAAAAACGTCAAAAATATGAACAAAAACATCAAAAATTTAAATCGTCAAAAAAAATAATCAATCGTCAAAAAAATAACCAAAAGCGTCAAAAAAATAACGAAAACGTCAAAAATAATTAACGAAAGCATCAAAATGAAAACGTCAAAAAAATAACAAACAACGTCAAAAAAATGAACAAAAACATCAAAAATATGAACAAAAACATCAAAAATTTAAATCGTCAAAAAAAATAATCAATCGTCAAAAAAATAACCAAAAACGTCAAAAAAATAACGAAAACGTCAAAAATAATTAACAAAAGCATCAAAATGAAAACGTCAAAAAAATAACAAACAACGTCAAAAAAATGAACAAAAACATCAAAAATATGAACAAAAACATCAAAAATTTAAATCGTCAAAAAAAATAATCAATCGTTAAAAAAATAACCAAAAACGTCAAAAAAATAACGAAAACGTCAAAAATAATTAACAAAAGCATCAAAATGAAAACGTCAAAAAAATAACAAACAACGTCAAAAAAATGAACAAAAACATCAAAAATTTAAATCGTCAAAAAAAATAATCAATCGTCAAATAAATAACCAAAAACGTCAAAAATAATTAACAAAAGCATCAAAATTAAAACGTTAAAAAAATAAAAATTTTAGCGACTTTCTTTTTGGCAGCACTGTTTTTCACAGATCACGCGTGATTCGTGTCTTGTGTCATTGTCAATCTTGTTCAGTTTGGTCTATAATTTATCCATTAATCGACATACGAACGAAAAACGCTTGCAAATAATTGAATTTTACTATCAAAATTCATACTCGGATAAGAGAGTGCATCGCGTTCAGCGACGAGGCTCATTTCTGGTTGAATGGATACGTCAACAAGAAAAATTGCCGCATCTGGAGTGAAGACCAGCCAGAAGCATTGCAAGAGCTACCAATGCATCCCCAAAAAGCCACTGTTTTGTGTGGATTATGGGCCGGTGGCATTATCTTCAAAGACGACAATGGCCGGAACGTTACTGTGAATGGCGAGCGCTACCGTCTGATGATTGACGACTTTTTTTTCCCAAAATGGAAGAATTGGATATGCCTGACATGTGGTTTCAACAAGATAGTGCCACATGCCACACAGCACGCGAAACAATGGCCCAATTAAGAGCCACCTTCGGTGAACAGTTTATTTCACGTTTGGGGCCCGTCAGTTGGCCGCCGAGATCTTGTGATTTAACACCGTTAGACTATTTTTTGTGGGGCTACACGAAGGCTCATGTTTATAGCGACAAGCCCGCTACGATTGACGCTCTCGAGCACAATATTCATGAATTTATTCGTGAGATACCGGCCGATATGTTGGAGAGAGTGTGCCAAAATTGGACCCAACGGATGAGCCATTTACGGCGCAGTCGCGGCCAACATCTACATGAAATTATCTTCGAACATTAAATTATTGGACCGTTCTTATATAATATATGGACCGTTCTATCGATTCAAATAAAGATTTCATGCATTTTTCTTAATTTTCTGTGTTTTTTTTTTCAAAAAAAAGTTCGAAAGCTTTTAAAAAATCACCCTTTAGTTGTATTTGATAAACGAAAATTAAAATAAAGCAAGCATCATCATAGTAATAGAAGACTCGATAAAAATCGTTTTATTCATAAATCAATCGTCGAATTGTTGAACAAAAAAGATCTTGGGTATTTCGAAAACAGAAAAAGAGCACTGAATCATAAACAAACAAGATAATTCACGGAATCGTGGCTATCTCTTACATAATAATTTGGTTGTTTTTGTTAATTTTTTTGGATTTGTGAAGATTTTTGACGTTTTCGGTTATTTTTTTTGACGATTGATTATTTTTTTTGACGATTTCAATTTTTGATGTTTTTGTTCATATTTTTGATGTTTTTGTTCATTTTTTTGACGTTTTCATTTTGATGCTTTTGTTAATTATTTTTGACGTTTTCGTAATTTTTTTGACGTTTTTGGTTATTTTTTTGACGATTGATTATTTTTTTTGACGATTTAAATTTTTGATGTTTTTGTTCATATTCGCAAAAGTTGGCGACGAATCCCCCTTTTCCTACTACTTACAACGATTATTTTAAATAACACCGACCAATTAAACATTGAAATTTGCATTTGAGAACATGGTTGATGGAACGAGCAATCCACTAGGCTTAGTATATTCGTTCGACATCAATCTGTTTTCCAATCAAGAATTGTTTTAATTTCGTGGTTCATTCCGGTCTCATGAGATTTTATCTTTTCGGATTGGTGTTTGTGTGTGTATGAGTGAGTTTGTTTGACGAAAGGGGGGAAAATTGATCAATAGATTGCAGAACGATGTATATTCAGAAGTAATTGACAACCTGATCGATTCACCAACATATTTCAACTCCACTTGATCAAAAACCACCATGTAATTGGCCATATCATCCATTTTATCTACACAGACAAAAAAAAATTGGCAATTTTAATGTGCAAAAGGTAAATTTAATATTAATTTTACCTTTTACAC
This sequence comes from Obolodiplosis robiniae, assembly GCA_028476595.1. Classification (NCBI taxonomy): domain Eukaryota; kingdom Metazoa; phylum Arthropoda; class Insecta; order Diptera; family Cecidomyiidae; genus Obolodiplosis; species Obolodiplosis robiniae. The sequence goes on along the minus strand of CM052017.1, from coordinate 10,312,991 downwards.
ATTAAAGTTACCAATTTTTATCATTATTCATTTCATATTTTAACATAAAAAAAATTGCCTGAACCTATATTTTGCTATTCAGTGACTATTCGATGATGAATGTGCTCCATTTCAGATTTTGGATTCAATCGTGTCGATATTACCAACGTTCGTTATGTTGCATACAATTTGAATATATATATATATACATTTGTGATGCATCAAATTGGCCGGATATGTGTTCTGTGATTGTGATGCGAGCGGTAGAACGGTGTCTCTCTGAATGATCAGTTGAAATTTCAACGAATCATTGTTTTGTTGCAATTGTGATCGAAAGTGATAAAATCTACTCTGTGTTGCTGGCTGCTGAATGGTTTTTCGAAGAACAAACAAATTGTCGATCGCGAAAATTTGTGCAGCGCGTACCTGGTTTTGTGTGTGTCTGTGTGTTTGTATGTGTCCGTAAATCGCGTGGTTCTTTTGTAGTGTGGCCCTGGTTGCGTGCTTCTTCGTACAGAATCATGCTCAGTTGCTGACATAAGAGTGTGTATACAATGTTGCATTGTATCTGGGGTGTATGGGTTAAATTTAAATGGAAGCTCTGTGTTGCGGTTGATAGAGTGGTGGCAAGTCGGGTAGTTCAAGATTATGTTGCAGCAGTGTTGTTTGCGTTCTTGATTGAATTACACTGCCAAAATCAATATCGTACAAATACGCGCTATCACTAATGATTGCACCGCCGCCAATCAAATCCTGGTGCGGATGGTTAAGTAGTAGGCGAGAATCATCCATTGTCGATGATGTTCGATATTGATCGAATTGTGACGTTGAATTTTCGTAATTATGAAATTCTTTCAATGGCAGTACCGATGTGGGTAGTAAGTGTCGAATGTGACTTGGCGAGCGCCTTACCTTAAATCTATGTTTACTAAAAATTAATCATCAGAATTGGCAAACATTTATTTGAATGTTGATTTTTTTTACTTACTTTTTATTTTTGCTTGCCCTAAAACAGGCACAATGACATGAACATATTGATGTGTCATCATCATTAATAGACAATGTTTCGTGACCAATATGACCACTCAGCATTGAATCATTTGCTGTTATTACGTCTCCTTCCAGCGTCACTCTGCCTTGAAGTGCCTGGAAGTTCAACAAAAAATCAACGATCGATATTATTTTTAAACAAATTGCATTGCCACGAATAGAAATCCACACAATTTCCCAGGAGGCAAAACAATCACTCATAAATCAAAGTTGAGGTAATACCTGCATTGCTTGAGCTTCATCTCGACGTTCGTCTTCCGTGTTCATCGTGACAAATCTAAGTACTAATAAATTTAAAGATGCAGCCACAATGGCCAAACCAAACAATATAAAAATCAACGCAAACATAACGTATTCGGGTTTTTGATTTAACGCATTGTCCTTTTGCAATGCAACCATATCACCAAAGCCTACGGAAAAAATTAAATGGAAGAATTTGATGTTGGCACAAAGTTAATGCATTGATTGAAAAAAAGCTTCGAAAATTGTGGAATTGTCTAGAAAATGTAAGCGATTCTTACCAATTGTTGTCAATGTAATAAAACAGTAATAAACTGAATCGAAATAGGTCCATCCTTCAAAGCTCGAGAATGCCGCCGCACCACCGGCTATTGTCAATGAACTCAATGTTGTGACCACACAAATCAAATCTAATTCCGATGCAACGGTTCGTTCACAATTCAACGATGTTCTAACGGATTTTATGACAAAACTATAAATGCAATAAGAAACATTTAGGTAATAACAACAAAGTTCCGAAAATTCCGAATAAAAAGAGACACTGACCTGCTCAATCTATTAACTCTTTCACCGATACTCTGAAACATCACAAGCCCCAAAGGAATTCCGACAATGGCATAGCACATGGTGAACAATTTACCACCAATCGTACTTGGCGTTGAATGGCCGTAGCCAATGGTTGTTAGAACGGTTGTTGCATAGTAAAAGGCACCGGTAAATTTCCATTGCTGACCGGCTTTATGTGGCTCCGATTTTAATATTACAGTTTCTATAAGTTTGAAATCTTCCGGACTAATATTATATTTTCGCATGATCATATATTCGACTGCTGAAATTTTTAGAGAATTAATTTTCAATAAGATGTAAACTTAGAATGAGAGTAATGCAGATAAAATTGGTCGAACCAAAAATTCGTGTTGGATTAAATACTCACTACCTAATGCATTCCATCGTTTTTTCTCGGTTTCGGATTCAAGTGCATCAAATACGGCTGCTCCGATAAGTAGATATGTAAATGTGCACACGATTAATGAGATCGTACGAACATTTTGTTTCTTCATTCTTTATTTACGAAAGAATGGTGGCGACATACTCAGGCCTCTATAGAGAAATTCAACTCAGGCCTCTATAGAGAATCACCCGTTTATAAGCTTATTTCAGGTCTACTGTATCACAAATTGTGGCTCGTGCGTGTGTGTGACGACAATTGGGTTGACAACCGCGCCTGCACAATATTCAATGGGGTTTTTATTTTCTTCTGAACTCTCTTTCTATTTATAAATCTTCTATGTCTGCGTCTATGTTCTCTCTCAGTGTTCGATCACTGTTTGATTTTGTATCCAAGTAACATATATTAATTAAATGTTTAGGTTTGCACTATAAAACGGGTTTCAACTTCTCCATAAGCTCATGTTGAATTTTGTATGCAATTTAATTGATTGATTGGCTTCTTAGCACGAGAAGTGGTGGCACACATCGAATCCGTGCACATGCTAGCCACTTTTGTGTCATTATTTTGCTTTCTTCTTGTTCTTTAGAATATGCGATCCGTTTAAAATTTGATGAAGGTATAGAGTCCTTCTCTGTGTTGCGAAATGGTTTGAAGATTGCTATTGTGACGATCTAAATGTAGCTACTGTATTTAATTTTTTCCAATCACCAAAAAGTTGTGGTGAAATTGTAATACATAAAGTTGGTTCAGGATTTCAAGTATTCTTCTTCGTCAGCAGCATACGACATCGTTCCTTTCATGCGAATCAGTTGCCTTTCATTCTACAGTTTCGCGAAACCATATCAGAATCTGAAAACAAGTTCAAAAATGACACAGCATTCAAACTAACAATTTCATATTAGTAATATTTAGTACAAATTTGAAATTGAGGTTAAATTACTATCGTTAAACGAACGATGCATTTTCATGCATTTAGAGTGATTTCTATAAAAAAAAAAAAAACTGTTTCTTAGGTTAGCACATGTTCCGCAAGCAAAGACAAACCACCACATTTTTGAATTATTGCCGCAAAGCATACGAACCGATTTGCATTTTTTAAACAAACGCACGAAGTACAAAAACCTCTAGAAAGGGTTCCTTTTTTTTACCAATGATTTTAAGTTTGCGATCGTGTTTAAAAATGCATCATTAAATAAATATCGTGTATTGAAAGGCTTTGACAGGGGTTGCAAAAGTAAAAATTAGGTTTCTTCTTAATTTTGGGTGCAATTTTTCATTCCAGAATTTTTTACAGGTTTTGAAATGTTTCGTTCAAACAAGTTATTAAAACTTTGGATCAGTTCAGATGCTAAGTCGAGTTGAGTGCAAGCGAACGATGCTTTGTATCTTCTCCTATGTAAAGGGGTTGTGAATGTCGTTGGACCGCGCCATCTCTACCTAAACGATTGTACTGCACGATTCAACATTTCACACCTTCCCCGCCTTCCCCTTCTTCAAACAGCGAGTTTGACAGGCTCCGCATCTTTGCTGTCATTGTTTGAAGAAGGGGAAAAAGTGTTTACCATCCATAGACGAATGGTACAGAGGGCGCTGCTGTCAAGCGAAGTGTCAAAATTCAATTTTGCATCGTCCGCTTTGTTTTTTTATTGAGTTATATTGGCCATCAAATCAAAAAGTTTTTGAACAAAAAATGCTTGAGTTTTGAATGGCTTTCAGCACTGAAAGTTTCATCCGAATCCAAGAAAGTTACTAACAAACACACGTCGTGAGGAAAATCTTAAAAACGCTGTTACTTTCGAACGGATAGTTTAATTTCGATGATCAAGATGCCATTGATTGATGCGCCTTAACAAGGATATTCTGAAAACCCCAACTGTGAAGGGAAATGTCCGAATTTTTAGAGCTTCATAGTTAGGGTATAAGGAAGACGATTTCCAAACTGTCATAGTTTTTCTGGACCGGCACTTTCATCGATTAACCTTTCTCAAAGCTAAACATTTGCTGTATATATATTATAAGTTTGTGTATTTCACTGGCCGTTCAATGTGATTAATCCGATTCGAATTCACATTTTGTTGCATTGAAAATTCTATCAGCGCAGTTCAAGTGAAATTAATGTTCTCGAAGGATGATGGAGTTCATGAAATAGATTCTGCATTTGGAAACGAGGCACCCGTCACCTAAAAACATAATGAAGCGCACAAACTATTCAGCATGTTGAAATTCGATGTGAGCGAGAGCCAAAGAATTGACAAAGATAGCACTGCAACTATCGCACCAAGCAAAAGAACCAGCATACTGAAGACAAGTTAGAGTAATTTAGGGCATTTCAGTACAATTAATGAACTAAAGTGTGTGTGCTATCGTAACGCGTGAGCTCGTTATGGTAACAAGAAACCAACCAAATCAATGCTCTTCTACTTCTCCTTCCTCTCTGACTAGCCAGAATATAAACTTGGTTATTTTGGCGAGTCCGTTGAATATTGTCATGGTTCAGTAATTCCAAGTTTTTCATTTTTTAGGGTTTGATTTACTTTCCCCCATTATTGCATCGTGCTAGCACAAAATTTTAAAGTTTATGCTTCATTGTATTCTATTTGACTGACGAGAGTTTGGCACTTGTACATAGAATTATAGAAGTTTATTCGATTTTATCCGCCAACAAATGACGAAATAACGCTAAAATGTGAACGTATATGTGCTATGCTGTGGCACACCGAGAGTGATAAAGAGCTTTTTTTAGAAAATTGAAGCTGTGTTTGAAATATGGTCCATAAATAGACCGATCCAAGTTGAATATATTGCAATTTTTGCCAATGGTGGACTGAATGTGTACATGATGAAGGGGCAAGCGCATTTCAGCGAGTCTTGGTCTTGACGTTTTTCCTCTTACAGTTTTAATCTGTCTGGGGGATTATACGCGTCGATGAACGAATAGATAAAATGAATGGAAAAAATTTGCCCTTCACTTTCGCTTTGCGTAACATATTTGTTAGAGATACATAAATCATGTTGATTTGAATGTGTCCAGCACACATTAATTGGATGCAAAGAGGAAATAACGAAATTAATTATCTTTCTATTTCTGCTGCTGTTTCTGTGTGCTTAACATTGTTGAAATGCTTACTTTGAATGGAAATGCACACACGAAAGCTGTTGCAAATATCATTAATTTGAAAATACCCTTGAAATCCTATCAATGTTTACTAACATCGAATGCTGTGAATTAATTGAATTTCGAAGCTAGAAATAATTTCGATTTCCATCGCATTTTACAAATTTCCCTCGACTTCTGCATCATTTTCTTTTGCTTTCGTTCAAGATTATTTGTCGATTTTTGGTTACATTTCCATTGATAATTATTTTTTGTTATTGATTAACTTGAAAAGTAGCATCAAAACCGATTGCCCTTCTACTTAAATAAAAACATGTTTGAATCGGAAATTGGAAATGATTATTAATTTCATTTGACTGATTTTGATTCAGCTAAAACCAACAGTAACCAACAACAACAACAACAACAACAACAACAACAACAACAACAACAACAACAACAACAACAACAAAAACAACAACAACAACAACAACAACAACAACAACAACAACAACAAAAACCACCACAACAACAACAGCAGCATCAGCAGCACCCAAATTCCATTGTCCAAGTAGCATCACTGATGCGCTTCACTTCTCCATATAAATCTTGCACAACATATTACTATAAATTCTTACTCACTCAATTTCTCATTGAGTAGCCCTCTTCTTGCGTTCAAACCACCAAATACTCGCTCATCTCACAAACAACTATGACAAACTCGTTGATCCATACGACTGATTGATTTCTTGAATCCTTTTTGATGCGTTTGCTAGTACGTGGTTTCAGCTCAAATTCATTATTTCGGTAATGGCTCTGTTTATTATGTTTCTGTTTGAATTTGTCTCGAGATGTCCGATTCTGATGGAAGTCTGATTGAAATCTAAATATGGATGTCAAATGTCGATTGAGATTTTTCCTGTCGTTTTTTCTTGTTTCTTGGGTTCAGCAATTCCGTGTTCCTTGTGTGTTTGTTCCAATTGTACGGAGTTTTTGGTTCTCTACACGAAGGATGATGCTCAAATCCTCAGCAAACTCTCAGTTTTTCTGTGTATGTTTCATGATATTTTTCACTTTATTTCACCAATTAAAATCTTTAAATTCACTTGCAAGGTAAGCTTTTCATCGAGCACACGTTCACTCCACGGGTTACTGGAAATATATTCGCAAGATTGATTACCAGAGACGATGGAAAAATGAAAAGCCTCTTTCACCACCAACACCACATCACCAGCAAATGTATCAATTTCACACAACAACTTTTCTTCACAATTTTAGCAATTTTCTATCTCGCTTACGATCGTTCGTCGTTTCGGTTTTCAAAGAAAAAAAAAATGTTTTTCTGTTTGACTTTAGTAATCTTTTCTCTTCTCTTTGATTCACTTTGATATTTTTTCGGTTAAAACACACAAAATGTGCTGAGATAGTGAAACACAGGCGCGCGTACAACACAAAGTATTTCGATTTGCAATATTTATTCAAACGAATGGCCAACCGAAAGATGAGATGATATGGGATGCGAGAGAAAAAAACTAAGAGGAAAAAATGGTTTTTGCACAGCTATAAATTGTATCAAAATGTGTCGTTTGTTGCGTCGGACGTCATCATACGAAGACAAAAGGGAAATGGAGACACGAAAAACGATTGCGTCCGTATTATGTTGTATCAAGAAAGCGAATAATTACCAACAAGGATGCTGGCCGATTTTCGATATTGTGCGAGTGTGTAGGTGCGAGTGTGTTGTAGGGAACAAAATACAAGGAACCCGCAGTGTGCGCGCAAGCAGCATCTATATGTATTTGGGACTTTCGGTAATGCTAGTTAGCCCGCTGTATAATCTACATTACGCGCAACATACACACTTCATAAATATGAGCAAATACCGCCGTAATCAAAATATTTTGTCTTCGCCAACTGTTGTTTGAAATGTGTTCTGATTTTTTTTCTGTGATTTACATAGCAAATCCATTTTCATTGTCATTCACAAAAATCAACAAAGAAATGGCCAATATGAATATGAACCGATGCGAAGGGAGAGAAAGCGACACATTCATCGAGCATCAATATACATTTTAATCGTGAGGGAAACACACTAAATTCGTATGGTAGGGAAGGGAACGCAGAAAACATATACCATTGGAATGCAGCATGGCATGGATATTGGAGAGAGAGAGAGAAAGCCGCAATCATTTGAAGTATAGATACTTTGCTTCAATGTACGGAAGAGCATAGCATTTTATGCTTTTTTTGGCCTAATTTCGACTCTCGTACCCATTTTCCATGTCTCTTTAGAGGGTAATTCCTTTGCTGCGCATGCCAAGTAGCATGTCAAATTTATTTCGCAGAGATTCTGCCTACTGCTGTTTTCGGATAAGACAATAATGTATTGCTTTGGCTAGTTCACAACCTATCCATGGAATTGCGATTTTGACGTCGAGCAAATACAAATGGTTGGCACAAATCTGACTTCGAACATTTTATGAATCATTTCTTCTTTTCGATTAATTATGATTCCATTTCACGTTAATTCAGCTGTAAAATATTGTTTTTTACACATTTTAAGAAAAGACAGTGAATTCGAAGTGAATAGTAAAATTGGAAAAAATATTCATGAAATTCGAAAATGAAGCTTTCAAATTTCGATTCAACGCATTACAGGGATGATACGTACTGACATACTGAAAACCATCACTTCATACCCAACATGCGCAGTGTGGTCTTCCATACCAATCCATTCTAACGATGACAATTTGTTCTGATATTTCTCTCTAAGTTGACATTCATTTTTGTTGTGTACAATATTTTTTTGCTAGTTTGACAATATTCAAAAGAAATTAACGACATATCCGATTTTTTAATCAATAGCATTTTCTCTTCCCGGTCAATTTCATACATATATTCGTCTAAAAATATTGTCGCTGAATCTCATTTCAAAATTAGACAAGAAGAAAAATATTTGAACGAGTCATGGGTAATTCAAAGTCCAGTCAAAAAAACCAGGAATATATTTCCGAAATGAATCGAATCAAAGTAAGTAACGCACAAAAATTGTATGAACAATATAGAAAAACCCGGAATTATATTCTTATTTCGAATGACATCAGATTGAGCGATGGATTCAAATGCATTATCAAATCAAAGAGCGTGAACGTGCCCTAGAGATATCAAAATCACGCGAATTATTTTATTGGATGGCAGCATTCTATAATGTATCCTTGGTCGGATTACTTTATAGGTACAGGATAAGTTCATTATGTATTATTATTTGAATTTCAAAGATGCCCGCTTAGTTCCACTTATTTATTTCCAGATACAAAGTTACAAAACGAACGACCAATTTAATGGCAACGGTGCCTTTAACATTTGTTCTCGCCTATTATGCGGATTTGGCGTACGGAAGTAAATTGCATCGAATTAGAGGTGAATAATTGCTTAAATTCGATTGATACACAACAATTGATATTTATCTATTCATTATTTTGGTTGTTTTGTTTTCAGCCGAAGCTGATATGATAATGCAAAATGAACCTGACTTATTAGAGTGGCCTTGTGGTATGCCCACAGTCTCAAGCATTGATGAGGCACGTGTTCGTATCGAAATGGAAAAAAAGTTACATCCATTATCATCATAAAAGCTGCTTGATTCAATAACACGACAATATTTCCGCTAGATTTTTTTTAATGTGTGAAATTTACTAAAATTTCGTTTTTTTCGCTCATTATCGCTTTGGAGCATGTGTTCAATAAGTAATTTTTTTCGGAATTTCCCCATATTTTTTTGCTGCTGTGAAGGCGTCATTGCACTCGAAACTGATAAAAATATGCACTGATCGCTCTATCAGCTCTTAACGCTCTTAAAATACAATCAAAATTTAGGAAGTTTCACAGATTTACAGAATTTTTTGCGATGTACAATAAACGATATTTTTTTTCGAACGAAAAACCACGCATTTCATTTCAAATTTCATTTTCATAAGGGAATGTGACAATGAAATGTCTATGAAACGATAAGGATGACAGCAAAACGTGGAGTACGTATTTTAACCACCCATTTTTCATCATTATTTTCAATGAACAAATAACATCAAACTGACTCCATTCACGTCAATAGAATTTATCGAAACTCATTTTATCATCGTTTGTAGAATGAGGGCTTTATCTCCCCAAAAAAAAAATACATCGACATTATTTTTAAATTCCGCTTTTATTGTTTCATTGACACAACATTTGGAATTGATATCAATTCGAATGGGAGATTCAATGGGATTAAAATCAAAATCTGCTCCAGCTCGCCTGATTTCGATAAAAAAAAACTGGTGTTTTCCATCAGTTTCAAGAGAACACGATCAAAACGAGTCAAATGTGATGCATACTCATTTAGGTTTTTTAGGCTTGACATTGAAGCTCATTGGAAGCAAGGAAGCAGTTAAGTCATGAGACACCAGACTCTTATCATTTCTCACTTCCATCGTCTGATTCAATCTATTGAATCGCTTTACAAGCGAACAAATCTTGAATTCATCTTTCAATTTCTATTTTTCAATCCAATTTCTTTATTAATTTTATCTTTTCGGAATTAGAATTAAATTTTTTAAAATTTTAGATATTTCCTTCAATCAATATGGTCTTAGTTTCAAATTACCCGATATTTTTGTTGAGGAAAACGATGAAAATTATATTGTAGAAGTGTAGAAGATGAGTCCTTCATTGATGAGATTCATACTGGCAGGAATATTAGGGAAAATATTGGGTCTCAAAAATCTGACTCCAATTATAAGTACATTTGAATGGCTGAGAATAATAATCCAACGTATTTTTGGTTTCGAATGAAGTGTCCCTCAAAAAGTCTACAATTGAATTATCCTTGAAAATTGTTCCATTAAAATTTTCCCACCTTTCCAAATTTGATTTTCGTAATACTGATAAGAGATAAGTGAAGAGCGAATTCGCCATGTATAAAGATTTTAACAATCACTAATCTCTTATCAGTAATGTGAAAATGAAAATTGAACAGTTTGGATACGTTTACTGATATAGTTTTCAGTGACACTTCAATTGTGCATTTTTGATGAATACTTCATTTAGAAGCATAAATACGTTGCATCATTATACCCAGCCATTCATTTGATCCCTTTTTCATTTGATTCTTGAACAAATGTGTGCTATAATTTTCATAAGAGAGCCAGCGTATCAAGTCTTCAAAATAAATAAAAATTTAGTCAATTTTATAAATTCCCATTTCTGTGTTTGATTGGAAGTAAATGGAAGAAAAATGACATTGTCAAGACCATTTGAGAGAAGCAGAGGGCCGCAACGGCCATATAAACGCGGTAGGGCGCGTAGTAGACTACGCCATGTATTTTGTATAGCGTAGTTGGGGCACGTAGTCTTGTATTTGCGCTCCCTTGGAGAGAAGGTAGCCCAAATTTGTGATGACAACCGTTGCTGTAATCACATCCCATTAAATCGTCTTGAATTTAAAATGCATGTAATAAAAGAACCTTTCCGACGTAAATTAGATGATAAGGAATTTCACACGGATTGAATATTGCAGGCGAGAAAATGTTGTACTTGTGTTACCAAGTAACCAAATTTGATATATTGTTTCGTCGAAAATAAGCCCAAATTTCAGTGGATCGTAATTATGTGATTGCACATCCTATTTATGAAAGCGCGTAAAATTGTAGCAATCACGCAAACAGTTCGATCACTTCGAAATACACAATTTTTAAGATAGGAATATGCTTGCTAACCAATGAAGCTATCTTTTAGCGGTTGAATATAATTCTTGCTTTCTCTAGCGTCAGAAACATTACACGAATTCAAAGCGATTTGATAAAATGTATTTGATACGTTGAAACGATCAAATCAAGTAAAATAAATGGCTTTGTACGGCCAACATGACGACCAAGAATTGCCAGATGCTGGATACAATAATAATGATAGCTAAACGACAAAATTCATTTATGATACATAAACACACATAATGTGTATGTGTGTGTAGTTGCTGCGCGCGCGGTGCAAGAAAAATAATACTATTAATTCATATAAGTGATACTAATTTACAAATCAGATGGTCTTTGGTTGCCTTTGTAAGCGAAAACCTATCTCAAATTATTGCTCGGCAAATGAGTCGAAGTGTACAGAAAGTTCCCAATAAATGGCAATTCATTCTAACAATGAATTAGTGTGCGTCTCGTTATTTTTCGTTTGTGAGTTGTTTTCAAATCGGATATTATGATTTTGGTGGTTTGGCCGGCAAAACGAAAAAATAAAATGGAAGAATGGCAGAAAAATAGACGTAAATGAATGGAGAAAAAAGGCAATACAGAAATGATACAGACAGATTCCAATCGCTTAATTTCACCGTTTCATGTGAGCACACTCAATACGTTCGACTGAAATACCAACGATTCTTTCCTAAAACACAAACATTTCTCTGCGAAACCAAAATTGATATTGTACATTTGTAAAAACGATCATCTGAAATAAGTTTGTTATGTTTTTCTTAATGCGAGATAACGGGTTTTTTTCTGAGTCATGCGGTCCAAAGACGATCACATAGAAAGTAACTTCCTCACATAAGAATTGCTTAGGTGAATGAGTCATCTCCTTCGTATGTAACTATGAACGCAAGAGCCCGAAATTAAGTTGCTGAAAAAGCAAAAGAATCGCGCTTCATCTCGATATACACTCACACCATCGAATATTTTTTTCATATTGACACTTTTGTTTGTTCCATTTTTTGATGTCTTCTCATTTTGCATTTGTATTTCAAAAACCTGGCTGACATAAATATTCTCTGTTCAATAGGGTTCGGTTGGTTTGTGTAGTAAATGATATTTGACATAATAGAAGGAGATTTCATGAATTGCTACGCGATACATGCCAATCAAATTTATGTTGATTAATCCAAGTGCAATAGATTTAATAAATTATGATCGTCAAGTAAACAAGCGACAACACTTGAGAATGAGCGACTGAGGAGAAAGAGAAACAGAATACATAGAAGCATGAAACACAAATATTAATTAATCTGTGTGTTGTGATTGTCGTTGCAAACCTTTTTGTTGCGTAGAAGACGGTGAATGTGCTTCGGCCACTTGCACATACGATACGACAACAAACTACGATCACTTGACGACCGTGTCTGATGCGCAACAACAATTCCATGCAAATATTCACGTATTTCAGATAGAAAACGGAGATGAGTTAAGAAAAAGAAAAATCGTACATCAAATCAGAATGATTTCATTTAAGCTTCAGAAAAACAAACTTCAACAATTTGGCAAATATTGAAAGAAAAGAATTGAGCAAGTTTCGGAAAAACTGCGAAAAAATTGGAAAATGAAAAAGAATATAAGAATAATTGACAATTGTGGCCGAAAAAAATGGTAGAAATATGATGAAACATGAAAAAACATGTGATTGTTTTATCGAAAAATCTTCCAAAATATGTTCGCCGGAAATGTTGCCCCATGGGCCAAAATCAACGCATATTTTGCATAAATATTTGATATGGAATGATCGAATGTGAAGTGAGCACATTTTTCTATTTTTCTTCTCAAATGTTCACCATTTGGACCATATTTGGAACGGAGATTGCTGCAACTGTAAGGAATTGATTTTTTGATCGAATATATTTCAGCTCTCTTATTCTAATTTTGAGCTATTTTCACTAGTATTTCTCTTTATTTTTGAGTTAAAACATTTAATCATAAGTGAGTAATAAAGTGATTCGTCTGTTCAGTGCTCCATTAGCTGGTTTTGTAGCTGCAATTGTTTTGGTTGCTGTAATCAGTTTGCATACACTGTGATTTAAATGGATGGTTTGTTTGTTTGCATCTGCAATGCTATTGAGTTATTGTACATATGTTTATGTTACGGGTGTTTTTCTATGCACATTTATTATATTGAAGCGAGCTCAAATCGAATGTGGCAGCTGAATGTATTGGGTTCGGTCGAGATAGATAGTGGACGATTAATCGCGCATACATACGCAAACCGCAGTAATAGTAACATCATTAACACAAGCACATGCAACAGCATCAAATAGAAAAAAAAATATTGAATATCGCTTCATATTCTTATGCGAGGCGCATTTTTGTTTTTATAGCACATAGATCCGCCGCTTGAAATGCCTTCTTTTATTCATTTATATTCTGTGAAAAAAAAGGTATGTGTATTAAACCATTGGAACCTGTACGTTCCGCTCGCGCAATAACATCTCTACAACACACCAATACGTGTGTGTGTTGCGTACGGTTGCGCCGTTGATCGGTGTAGAAGCCAAAGAACGACAAGCGAAAATAAAAACACAATAAACAAATAAATGTGCGATCAACACCGCAAATCATGATCGAACGCGAGTGCGCGAGCGGACAGTTTTTTTTCGCTTCTTTCACAGTGTGGTCGTACGGAATAGTAGGAGCATCAGCAGCATTAGTCCAGTGCGAATTAATCTCAAATATGTAGAAGTGTTTCTTTTTTGTTCTCTCTCCGTGCATCTTCTCATAACAACAGCAAAATTAGTTAGCGCATAAGAACTAGGTAATAAAAGTATTAAATAAAAGTGGTGTGCGTAGTGATTTTTTTTCGTACATACTTTTTGCTCGCTGTTTGTGATGATGAAAAATGCCAGAAGGCTCCATACACCACAACACACAAAAACAACGAAATAACAACAGAACGGAGCGCATTGCCACACGTCGGACCTCAATATCAATATCATCTGACGAAAAAAAAGACGATACACAAAGCAACTCTCAACACCACCACCAACAAAAATAGCAACAACAGAATAAAAAAATATTCAATCGTCGTTCCACAAATTGAAAAGAGCGAAAAATATATAGAATCAAATAAATAATTTAACAAAATTGTGAAAATTTGCGCAAAGAGTGAAATTTGTGTGAAGTTTTTTCAAACGCGTGCGAGCATTATATGTGGTGTTTTGTTCTTCGGCCAGACAAGCGAATTGTGTGCGTACCTTTTTCGGTGTTTATTGACAACACAATGGAAACGTGGAATTGATGAAATCCTAGAACATCTAGTTCAACAGAAACATTTCGATCGAAAATGAGTGTAAACTGACAGATGAGTGAGAGAGGCAACCGATTTTTTCTTCTTCATTAAGTGTGTGAGCCTTCATTTGGAATATAAGCGCATTTTGGAATTATTAATGTGCAATCTGATGGTTAACATCGTGCGCCTATGTTGTGCGTACAGTTTTGTGAAACGCAATACTTTTTCTTTTATGTCTTTCATTTAATTTATATTTTGTATCACAGCACAAACATGTTTCACAGTCTTTCAACAACAAAAGACACACACAATAAATTGTTATTTCGATATTAAGTGCCATTTAGTATGCGAGCCAAAGTTTCGAGAGATGGAAAAAATCCCAAATCAAATGAACAGTAGTGCAAAAATACGATTAAGAGAGACGTAAAGAGGAATAGAGTGTCTGGAAATGATGTATCATGTTTTTCCACAGAATTGAATGTAAATTTTATATATTATCGCGTATAAATGATAAAAACACTAAATAATAATATGGCGTTGAAAGAGCTCTGGTCACTTTCGCTCTCTCGCTCGCTCCCCGCCTCTCTTTCTCAATCTCTCTCCCTTTCGACATTTGTCATGCAAAATATGCATTATTTTCATTTTTATTAGTCGGTTTGTGTCTGAATAAACAAAAAATATATCTGTGAATATTCAGTTGTGGTAACATGAACAGACGAGACTGGAAAGAGGTAAAATCAAGATCAAGTCACATCTATTTTTGCTTTGAAAAATGTTTGTTGATCGAGAGAGTTTTTCAAGCTTTTTGCTATTCAAGTTCAGCACAACATTCTGTGCTTTACGATTTTGATTGCATTTTAAAGCAAGCCCCTTAAATTAATGAGGCACAAAAATCCATCATTCTTGAATGGTTCATTTTATCCCCGTTGACGTATGCCAAAAGTGGAATAAACAGGCTTTGACTGGATCATGTCACAAAATTGTAAAAATATTCTACTACACCACCTTAATACAGCCGTTTTATTGCTGTAACAATATGCATTCAAAGTGTTATGTAATGGAAACGCGCGCCTTTTTGCATTCCGCATAATAAATTTTCTCATATTTTAGCAAACAAAAGAAAAAAAAACACAAAAACATATACATCGAGCACAACATGTCGAAAAATCAATGTAGAAAAAACCTTTTTCGAAAAGTGTCAGCTCGCAATCATTGACGTACAAACAAAACAAACGTTTTCAATTTTTTCATGAGAATTACTTGTAAAATACGATCAACCAGAAGCCTGCAATGCATTGGAGAAATCACATCGCATAAATCTTTGAATTCTGTGTATTGTGTAAAAAACAAACAGACGAGCAAAATAAAAAAATTAAATTCAGAAAATTCCAACCAGAGTCAGGGAAAAAGAAAGTTAGATGCGAACATGAAGAACGGCTTTGTTGTTGTTGTTCCTGCTGCTGCGACAGAAGAATTCCACTTCTGTTTTAAGACTACGGTTTACAACCATATCTATGTAAATATGCCGCCATATGCGAGGCTGTGTGAGTTTGTGTGTGCTGTCTCTTATTTAATGTATATTAGTTTTTTATTTCATCGATTTGCCATCCATCCGATTCTAAGTTTCGAACATTTTAGCCACTGGTATCACGTCAAATTGATTTAAACTCAATATCAGGAATTGATTCGGTCTTACCTTGCTTTTTTCTCTCTCTCTCCCAATGCTCGCTGTGTTAATTATATCTGAACGCTAACCGGTATTCTTTCTAAAGCGATGGATATTAGTTCGAGTCCAAACCTAAACATATCACTTCAATGACTCACATGGTGAGAAAGAATAACATTTCATTTGCCAACCATGACATTATTGTGTAAACACGATTTGATAAACTTTTTTTCTACACTCAATTTTTTTTTTTGCTCTCTCGCCAATTATTATCCATTGCAGATCTATATATATAATTTTTGTGTCCATAGATACGAATCACAGCAAATCGATCTATTTTATTGAAATCGATAGATTATCGAATATTTTAGGTAAAATTTAAACCAAATTAGATGGATGGGTCAGATTAGTTTACCATCAAATTGGATTATACTTTTCTATTTCGCTTTGAGCCATTCGTCAAATGACTACGGGGTTTGGCCCATGTGATAATAGGTATCTAACGTACAAGAAGTTTATGGAAAATATGTGTGTGTGTGAGCTCGAGAAAAAATTGAAAGCCCAATTTCAATTTAAATTAGTGTTGGCCGGGATTTGATTTAGCATCGATCAAAATAAAATGAATTTCATGTGTGAATGACATGAAAACCATCGATCAATAAGCTTTTTGCTGATCAATATATTCAATTCATTTCGAATTGCTATTTGGAGGATCAAATATGGGGAATTTAAATAAGAACAAATGAGAGATTAATGGAATTATTGAAATAATGCCGCAAAGAACAGACCACATAGAAAACCATTTTGTTTTCCCTATAAATGTGCCAAATCCAAAATGTGATTTTTTTTTCATTATGATGATACTCTTTAGGTTGTCATCAGGTTTCAAGTTTCAATCGTAATATTCGTATATTAAGATGAGTTTTAGTATAAGTATCGATCATAATATCGAATATTAGGTATTATTAATAAATACTTTGTTGATACGAGTAATGGAATCGTATCACGTCACTTCGCATTGATTTTCCAGGTATTTCCCTTAACAAATTTTGTTCGAGATCACATTTGACCAAAAATCGACCTGCCCGAAAGATCCTATTCCACAAGATTCAGTCCAGGTCGTATCGCTCATATTGATACGAGTATTGAGATTGAAACTGAATACTTGATAATATTAGCTCCTTCATCAGTATTAAGTATTTGGATATGTTGATGATTCTGTATTAATGGGACATCTAAATACTCCCATAACAAGGATCTGTTTGATTTGTTTCTATTTTTGCCTATTTGATTTGTCGATAAACATTTAAAACCGGATACGCTGTTTTTGATATCTGAATATGTCGCGTTTTACAAAATACTGAAAAATATCAATTCATTCGCAAATAAAATTGATATCGTATGAATCTGCGTATCAAACGATCACAGACGTATCATAAATAATATATTCTTCAATTCTGTGAAAAAGAATTGCAAAAATCTGATCTGAAAAACCATTCTTTCAAAAAACAAAACTGAATGGCTGAGAATAATAATGCAACGTTTTCTTGTTTGCAATTGAAGTGTCCCTCAACAAATTTACAATATAAGTGTCCCTGCAAATTGTTTCAGTAAACGTGTCCCAACTTTTCAAATTTGATATTGCATAACTGATAAGACATAAGTGATAATTGTCTTCAGCAAATATATAAGGCTTCTTAGGATCTACATATTTGGCGAAGACACTTATCACTTTTCTCTTATCAGTAATGCAAAAATTAAATGTGAAAAGTTGAGACACTTTTACTGAAACAATTTTCAGGGACACTTTTATTGTAAATTTGTTGAGGGACACTTCATTTGCAAACGAGAATACGTTGCATTATTATTCTCAACTATTCAACTATAAGTGAAATTGAATAACTATCCTGTTTTTGTAGATTCGGCTCTTATTCACTGCACTGATCACATTTCATATACATTCCAAATAAAAGTTCTTAATTACGCAAAACATTATTTTTCCGCATATACCGCGAAATCGAAATGCATTCCGTAGAATTGATCATATTCAACTATGGCTTCCGACGGCCAATAATTTGAGTAACATACATTGTAACATTTTTTGAAAATAAACGCTCAAAAAGAGGAAAAAAATCCTTTAAAATTAAGTTGCAGACCTAGTACGAAGCATGCAGTTTTGCAAGGTGAAATCCGTTTCGTTCATGTTTTGTCTCAGTACTTGGTTATTTTGAAAAGATGAAAATTGGATCTAAGCCCTGCAAGACACCATTATGACCAAAATGGTTTATGCATCTGAAACGTACACGGTTGAATAGACAACAAAAAGCGTTTATAAACCATCGGTGCCTTTCGTTTGGTCTGTTTCCCGAAACGATCAGCCCCCAGCATTACTTCCCCATAAATCCTTATCCAGAGTCAAAATGCTAAGTTTAATCACGGGATCTCGTTTAAATCACATTCAACCGAACCGAAATAATGTCTACGTTATTTCCCTTATTTTTGATCCATCTTCAACAAATAGAATCCGTTTCGATAATCGCGCGTCTCCCATGCGTTCATTATGACCCCATTGACAATTCATTGAAAATCAGAGCACTGCATTGTATTGGCAAACACCGCCAGTATAGACCATCTGTTGTCTAATACATCAATCAATTTCTTAAACATTTATATTTTTTGCCGAAGCCTTTCCAAAAAAAATGTGATTCAAACAGGTAGATTAGACAAAAAATAGATATCTTCTTCAGATATAACCTGATATCAAATCATGCATAATTGAAATTAAATTCTATGAAAAAAGATGTATTATTTATTTTGATGTTTGGCTTTGTAAAAAGTTTGAGCACAATCTATTGATATCCAAATGCAATTGAAGTGAACTTTTTGCATGTAGAGAATGATCTTAAAAATAAACACAGTCAAATAGCTCTGCAACATATTTATAGACCAATTGATTTAAAATGTTATACACATCCTTTAAATCAGTACAAAAAGAAAAAAAAAAAGAGCAAAAAAAGGAATGTCACTACAATATATGGTATTCCAGAAGATATTTGGTCAAAGCTGAGCTTTGGCGTATCTAATTGGTATACAAACAATACATTGTACAAGGTTCACTTTGACTGGAATTATATGAATATCATAAAATTGCGATTATTAAAAAATACAGGCGATCACCAAATAATTTATTTCGGATCACTGAAGTTGACGCAATGACTTTGGGATGCAAAAAAAAAAATAAATGGTCTTTCGTACGTAAAAATAACTTTTCCGCACATTTCCCGAAATTGTTCGGGTTTACGGGTTTTTCATTGAGTGCTACGCATTTGTATTGGATTTATGTTGATTTCTTATCGAATCATCATGCAACTTTGAGAATAAATCACACACAATTTCAAGTCATTATGATGAGATAGAATTTCAAGTGCATCATGCAATTTAAATTTAAATTTAAATAAAAAAATAACGAATAAACTTCTGAGTTTCTAATTTTTACTTCAACAAACGTTCGCTGCTTTTGTATTGGTAATAAAAATCACTCTGATGTGAACTTTTAATTCATGCCAACGGCAACGATAAATATTTATTTATTTACTTATTTATTACGAAACCTACATTTATGCCAATACGTATTCAAAGCAAGCTCAGAACATGCTGGTCAGAGACCCAATACGGCATAAATTCCGCTCATGGTGCGTATTTTGCAAAGAGAGTACAGTCATGGGAGGGATAGTATTAAAGTGAAGCTTTAAAACCAGAATTGGATCCGGAAAACTATGGCAAAACCGGCCTGGCTCTGGAGAGCCATGGGAAAATACAATAATAATTTTTGCCATTAAATTACGTTAACATCAATGAATAAGCAAATATGATCAAATTGATGAAAACATTACAGATTAGAAAAACACAAATGCTTCATCCAATTTAATGACAGAATTTTAATTTTGACCCCGAAAATCGAAAATGTTGTAGGGGAGGTAGTCCCAAATCTCATCCAAATGACTTGACATTTTTTTCATAAAAAAATAATATTCTGAAAGTTTCATTATGATACAATGCGAACTAGACATAGTCTTCATACAAATGTTTCTTAATTATATTGGAAAGCAGCCCATTTATTGATTCGACTCCACTAGAGCTACCCGAAAAAATTATCCGATTAGGCTGAAAATTAATACGTTTCTATTCCTAATAAAGACGAATGTGTGTGTAAATTTTTGTTCAATTCTAAAATCAATTTTTTGAGTTATCGTGTTAACAAATTTTTGCGTAAACGTACAACGGACAACGTACAACGGACAACGGGCAACGTACAACGGACAACGGGCAACGGACAACGCACAACGTACCACACACGGACAATGAAGATCTATTTGTGGCGTGTGCGGAAAAGTAAAAATTAAAATTGTGCAATTCATTGAGAGATATTTATTACTCCTTGTTTGAAAATTCGAAGCTTCGGATGCGAATTTGAAGTTGCGGATATGATTTCATTTGTTAATAGGTGTTTCGGAAAGTTCGGACCGTTTTTTTGTGTTTTTTACGCATTTATTTAAATAACAAAATAAATGAATTCAATAATCAAAGTATTTGCCATCGTTAGCTAGGACTTTTTCCCAGTTTTTTGACAATTCATGGATTCCGTCCCAGTACCACTTCTCATCTTTTGAGGCTAACCATCCATCAAGCCAATTTTTCACTGCTTCGTACGAAGTGAAGTGTTGTTCGGAAAGTCCGTACTGCATCGATCGGAATAAGTAGTAGTCTGATGGAGCAAGGTCTGGTGAATACGGCGCGTGGGGTAGTACGTCCCATTTGATGTTTTCCAAGTAGTTTTTCACCGGTTGTGCAATATAAGGCCGAGCATTGTCATAAAGCAAAATCACTTTGTGTGTTCTATCACCCCATTCTGGTCGTTTTCGCTTCAATGCTTGGTTCAATTCGATTAATTGTTGTCGGTAGCGATCAGCAGTAATCGTTTCACCAGGTTTTAGCAACTCATAATACACAGGTCCTCTCTGATCCCACCAAATGCACAGCAAAGTCTTCTTCCCATGAATATTGCGTACTGATTGTGATGTTGATGGTTGGCCTGGGTCTACCCATGATTTTTTGCGCTTGGGATTGTCGAAATAGATCCACTTTTCATCGCCAGTAACAATTCGATGCGAAAAAGACTTTATTTTGAACCGAACAAGCGAAATTTCGCAGATGGTTTTTCGTCTTTCGATGTCTCTTTCTTTCAATTGATAAGGCACCCATTTTCCTTCTTTTTGGATCTTTCCCAATGCATGTAAACGTTCAGAAACGGAGGATTGGGAAACTTCCAATGTTTCTGCCAATTGTTCCAATGTTTGAGTTGAGTCTTCATCCAATAATGCTTGCAATTCTGCATCTTCAAACTTTTGAAACAATATTTTTATGTGCTTCCGCTGCACTTTTACCACCATTAAAATAGAATAATAAAACTTCGCGCAAATGCTGTTTATTTGGTTTGTATTTTGCCATTTTTGTTAGAAAAACAAAGTTTGTTACTGTATGAAATGTAAACTTCTCTTGACTGATTATTGTTGACAGATTTCTAACATTCTTAATACAACAACATTCCGCCATCATTTTAATAACTATATAGCTACTGGATCCATCTATTGAAAACGGACCGAACTTTCCGAAACACCTATTAGCACAATTAATTCATGTGAATCATCTTGATGAAGTGAATGCTTAACATTTTGTGTTCTTGTCCAAAAACAGCACCAAAATGAAACGAAGCTTTCTCGCACAGGATTGAGTCAGCTGCTCGGCAATTCGTTTGAATATCTGACATAACATAAAAATGAATTCAATGTTTCTATACTCAATAAACAAATGATAATTTGTTTTTATCTATTTGCTTTGGGATCTATACCTATAAACCGCGTTTAAACATTGAAAGTAAACAAAGCGGAAATAACAACATTTCACACACACACAGCTTCTGTGTGGTTCCTTTTATATGTATAAGTGTACTGCGCCGGGTTCTAAACCATAAATGTCACATTGTTGTAGAGGAATGTCATATTAATACTACTGTCAGATCGTTTTTATATGTTTTATTTATTTCACTGACAACTACTTGGATCATTTCCCAGGAAAATGACGTTATAATATGAAATTCAAATATTTCTATACTAATTTCACATAAATGGTGTTGTAGAACTCTGCGCAGTACACTTATACATATAAAAGAAACCACACTGAAGCTGTGTGTGCAATAGCAACCGAATTCAATATCCAAGAAGACACACTCACATCTAAATGCTGATTTCGTATACGATAGGAACTATAGTTCTTTCACTGAATTTTTCTATTCTTCAAATTCATGTCGTACAAATATAAATATATATTATAGGTACTTGTTCATAATTGTTAAAATGCATCATTTTTCAACATTGACGTTCGAGAGTCAATCATATACTAAGTATCAAACGAGCGCTACATGTTCACATTAAAATAAGACCTTTGCAATAGATTTAGAAATACATAAATAAATAAATGCGTCTGTTCTTGTGTTAATTTGTCGACCCCTACTAAATTTTAGTATTTAATTCTATATTTAATATCCAGATAAGCCGGCTCAAAAAAAACGTTGAGCTTTCAGGGGAGCCACAAATCATGACTGGTACCTAATTTCAACCAGGTTTGGATATTTCTCTTCGGTTGAAAATTTGATAATTTCAAATGTTAGTCAATTTTTGCGATGTGTATGCTACGTCAGGGGGAATATTTGAAAACATATAATCGCAGTCGGAAGAGGAGATAGAATTATCGAGTGCCCAGATTCAGCTAATCTAACCGACGTTGTTAGCCAATACAAAAGAAAATCCGGACTGAGAAAAAAGCAAAGAAAGTGCTTATATTACAATGAAAATAAAGAAAGCTATGGCTCATCGGCTACATATCAAAATGCTGATGATAAATTTTAACATTTGATATGATTCTATTTATTCAGCTGATACATAAAATAGTAAATTTTTCAATTACAAGAGAACATCAAGCTAATGGGCTTTTGCTCCTTTATTCTAACAAGCGAAACATAGACGTACATGCTGTTTGGAATTCATCGTAATCTTTTCTGCACTTTAGTATATATATACATTAGAGTGGGTCGATTTTTTTGGCGCATCTCTTCCAGCGATATTCGTATTCTACGGGTAATTCTAAGAAATTTTGCAATAGGAACCATAGTTCTATCTTGAATTTCGAGCCACCCCAAATTGACTTAAAGTTCAAAATTCTTAAAAGTCCAATTTTGATTCATTTAGAGCGCTCTAATCGTATCCAAATGTATGGTTGGCCTCCACTAATTTTTTCCGAGCAATCCAATCGTGCCATCGGAACACCCCTCAGATGCCCCCATAATGACCAATAATGATCTTTTTGGGGTCAAAAAGGCCATTAGTAAATCGAAGTACGTAAAGAAATCTACCTAAAAAAACTACTTAAAAACATTTTTTCAATCAATAATAAAGAAATGAGTATATTTTTTTCTTATTTCATTTTAACTTTCTCTTTAGAAATTTAATTAAAATCATATATAGTTAAAAAAAATTAGAAATGAATTTAGCAAAAGTGAATGAACTTAATAAAATCTCTAAATGAGTCAAAATTGGACTTTTAAGAATTTTGAACTTTAAGTCAATTTGGGGTGGCTCGAAATTCAAGATAGAACTATGGTACCTTTTGCAAAGTTTCTTAGAATTACCCGTGGAATACGAATATCGCTGGAAGAATATCGACTTTTTCAGGTCCCCACAAATCGACCCACCCTAATATATATATATAGAAGAATTGAATAGAAAGTGAATAAGAAGACGAATAAGAAGTGAATAAGAAGTGAATAAGAAAATGAATAAGAAATGAATAAGAAAACGAATAAGAAACGAATAAAAATTGAATAAGAAGTAATAATTATTACATCTTATTCGCGAAAAAAGGAATTATTATTACAACTTATTCGTGAATAAGAATGAATAACGAATAAAAGAATAAGCACAAAAAACGAATAACGAATAAAAACTTTTATTCGTTATTATTTATTCGTTACACCTATGTCAAATTTTGGAAAGATATATTCAAAAATGCAAATATTGATAACAATTTATTCAAAGTTCGAAGTTTTGATCCGAAATTTGTACTTCCATGCCACCAAATTTTCCTATTCAAACAACAAAGAGTGAATAAAACTCTCACTGGAACGGTTTCCAATAAGGATTCATTTATGTTTAAACAGTTAAATAGATATTTCTTTTGGGATACACAGTTTGCGCTACACAGAATTGTAGTGATTCAGTATGATTGTGAATCAAAAGGACAATCGTCTTGAGATAGAAAACTTAGTACCAAGCAAAAATCCAAATATTTGACAGTTTAAGCTGTCAAACATTCGGATTTCGGTACAAAACGTCACCTTCTCGCATGAAAGACCGTCGATTTCCCACCAAACTATTCCCCATCTATCTCCGCAAAAACATTATTACACCAATGTTTCGGCATTTTTATTTTTCTTTTAATATTGTAGTTTAAGAATTGTAATTCGAAAAAACCAATATTGGCATGTTTGAAGAATTGTTAAAAAAAATAAATGGATTCTGCATTTATTATGTGAATATCATCTCAAACATCTTTAAGTACATCATGTTAGTACAAGCAGGAAAAATTACCAAGCTCACGTGAACTACTTTAATGTTCTGTGCTTTAAATTGTGTATCATACATTTTCAAATGAAAACTTTGTCATTTATTTTTTTTGAATTATTCTCAGTAGCCATCACGGTTTGAATGGCAAACAACAACAACAAAACATCAACTTCTGAGGGTCGAGTGTATGAAGCAGATACATGCTCAGACATTGAAGTATTTTGTAGGGGTCCAATTCGCTATCAAAAAATTTTGGATGACAGAAAGTTATACAGAGTGAATGCCCGGGGAGCTAGCGTCGGTTAATTCATTGTCGTGAGCGTATACTGTCTTGAAATACGGACTATGGACACATTCTACAAAGCCGGTTTCGGTTAGTCATCAAAATGTTTAAGTGATATTTAGGCTATAATTGTCTGCAAAGAGGACTATTTTTTGTGAGATTACTTAAGCACACATGAAAAATTGGAAGAATCTAGCATATTTAAATTCATTCATAAACAAAGATATCAATGTTTAACGAAAAAATTTGCCTCATACACCACTTACAATACCTCTCCACAAACCCCGATCGTGAGCAAAGTTTTCCTTCCCTCGCATTCAAATCATATTTAACCGAATCTAAATAACGTCTACGTGGTCTATCCCTACCTCTCGGCCCATCAGCCTCGGCGAACAGAATCTGTTTTTGTAATCGCTCTTCTCCCATGCGTTTAATATGATCAAACCATCTGAGTCTGGATTTTCTCGCTTCCTCTCCTAGCGAATCGACGTTTAAATCCCCCCGAATCGTCTCATTTCGGATTCTGTTTTCCCACTGATCGCGGCGCCTGAATCCATTCTCAACACTTTCATATCAGAAAATTCCAAATCATGAATCAAATTCTCAGAATCAACTTAGCTCTCGCTACCATAATGAATAGTTGGTCTAACGATTGACCTATGAATCAACATCTTTGTTACTGTAATTGAATACAGTTTATTAAAAACGTGTGATCTAAGTTGGGCTACTACTTTATTTCCATTAACCCTACGCTGTTCAAACTCTTTATTGACCTTGTCATCTTTCAAAAAGGTGCAACTCTGGTGATGTTTTGAAGTATCTAAATGTTAGCCTCTTGCCAATAAAAACATTATTTTTAAACTGCGTTGGGCGATGCTAGAGATCAGCATGCATCTGGTTTCATCAAACTATTCACAAATATTAGATTGAATGTCAAGTTTCGATAACCATATGAAAATTTAAATACTAAAAGCAAAACTCGTGATTCATTTCCTTCTTAGACCGAATTACAATGCTTTCCTGTTTCGCGAATATGGTTTGCATATTAAAGTAATAAGTTTTTCCACGTGTAGACACAAAACCCAATGGATACGTGTTTATATTCTATTTGACTTTTGACAAATAGTATCGAAAGCATGAAGAATGTTGATTCAGTGTTTTACACGCACGGGTAAGGTAGAGGAACCCAAGTGAAAATAAATGGTCTTACGTACGAAAACTAACTTTTCTGCACATTTCCTTAAATTGTTCGGGTTTACGGGTTTTTTCATGGTTTGCTACTCATTTGTATTGGATTTATGTTTATTTCTTATCCAATCATCATGCAACTTTGAGAATAAATCACAGAAAATTTGAAGTCATTACGATGAGATCGAATTTCGAGTCATTACACATCATGTGATTTAAATTTAAATTTTAATATTAAAACAAATAAACATCTCAGTTCCTAATTTTTACTTCAACGTTCTCTATTTTTGAATTGGTAATAACAATTACGAATTAGTTCACTCTGATGTGAACTTTCAATTCATGCCAACGATAGATATGATTCTACATTTATGTTATGTATAACAGTATAACTTTCGGTAATAGCATGAGCATTCAAACTGATGAAAACACACAGATTAGAAAATCACAAATGATTTATACTAATATGATTTGAATATTGACCCCGAAAATTGGACATTTTGTGAGGGAGCTGGATTTAAATCTCATCAGAATGACTTGAAAAACATAGAATATAATATTTTTACAGTTCCAATAGGAAACAATGTGAACTTAAGATAGCCGCCATACAATTTTTCAGTTTTGACCCCGAAAAGACTCCAAAAATCCGAAATTTTGCAGGGGAGGTAGTCCAAAATCTAGTCGGAATGACTTGAAATTTTGCATGACTCATTTTATTCATAAAAAAATAATATATTCAAAGTTTCAATTCGTAACAAAGTGAACTTGAGAAAGTCGGCATACAAATGTTCAGTTTTGACCTCGAAAAGGTCCCAAAAAACAAAAATTTAGCTACCCGAAAAAATTATCCGATTAGCCTAATCGAAAATTAATAGATTTCTATTCCTAATGAATACAAATGTGTGTGTAAATTTTTGTTCAATTCTAAAATCAATTTTCTGAGTTATCGTGTTAACAAATTTTTGCGTAAACGGACAACGGACAACGGACAACGTACAACGGAAAACGGACAACTTACCACACACGGACGAAAAATTACTCCGGGAATGGTTGCAATCGTTTTTTCTAGGTTCAAAACGCATAGAAAAATTATTCCGAGCGTTTTGAATTTTTTGGACCGATCGCAATACTTTTACCACACACAGTGGTGTGTGCGGAAAAGTAAAAATATAATGAATCGTTTGAAATTGTTTTCTAAAAGATCCTGATGATGGGCACAGCCCGAAACATGTAGACCGAAAGTAATTTGGTGGAATTCACGTAATTATATCAAATATCCTGCAATACAATAACACAATCAATATTGTTCACTCAATGTGTTGATCCCAAAGTAAAAATGCTTTGATCTGTTGATTTCATCTCAATTAGCAAAAATGATACTCAGATCGATCATGAATTTGGATGTTAAATGATGCCCTGAAAATTATGGGCCCAAACCTAAAACATTCCCGTATTCAAAGAGATTGTCATCTGATCGCAGAGAGAGAGAGAGAGAGAGAGAGAGAGAGAGAGCGATTCCGAATCGATGTGCATGGTATCAAAGCAATTATTTAAATTCTCATAACAGAACGCAATTTCAATAAATACGACCGCGATAAGAACACAGCCTATGTGCTCAGTGAATAATTAAAATCGCATAACGGCTCGATGAAATATCTTGTTATTATTTTAATTATAGATTTCTACTAAAAAAAGCGTTTCATGCGCAATGCACGAGCAAATATTCTATACAAAAAAATGAAGTCGAACAATTTGATGGAGAAAAGCGGCGTTTAAATTTTGCGTATCTGCAATACAGTGCAATGAATGTAAAAAATGATTGAGTGCGAATGCGATATGTGATATTGCACTCAAGTTCAATCACATTGCGATAAAAGAACATTTCAATCGGACACGGTCATATGCAAAAGCGCATTGACGATGATGTTCATTGATTCCTCCCATTCCGCGAGCCAATTTTTGAGCGTTGTCATTATGTTTAAATGCCCGAGACTGAAAATGTACTCGCCCTAATTATAGGCGAAAATTAAATGTTAATTCTCCAGAAAAATAGCGAAGATTATTTAAACAGAGCCATAATCAAATACTAATAGATTTCTGGCGACGTTTTTTTCCCTCGTTTCATTTCAAACAACGTATCGGTCACTGATTGGATTTCAGAGTTGGGGATCTCATCGATGTTTTTGCATTTCATTTCATTTGGGCTCCACTCATCTGTTGTTAGTTGCACGATTATGAACACATTAAATGTTAATCACGAAATTGAATAATGTTGAGCCAGCAGTTGCCCATGTGTTGGATCAAATCGTTTCGTTTTGATTTTGATGTGGCTCGCATCATCTTGTAACCGGCCCCGATCGCTATAGTGATGATCGAACGAAGAGACATCGAACCAATAGCTTAATAAAATCATCATCAATTAAATTTAATTGACTGATCATACACAGTTGATGCGATGGTGCGAAAATTGTCACACTAACTAGACACGGGCGAGTTAGATTGTGGCTATGACTGAGCCTGAAGTAATGCACGAGCCTGACGGGCTTCTCAAAATGAAATCGATTCAACCAAAATACATGATTCAATCAGAATAATTAAATCAAAACACAACATTAACATGATGAAAACAACACTATTAAGAAGCAATAAAATGTAACAAAATAAAACATAATGAACGATCATAAAAATTGAATTGACATACGAATTTCAAATATTCAGCTAATCGCACAATTAAATTACACTCAAATTATCAGATCACTCCCCACAATAATTTAGTAATAAAACTGATTTAATGATTTTTTTTTATCTATTTGTCGGATTTTTTCAGAATTCAACAATGCATCAAACGCAGCTCTTACATTCAAATGACATTAAATGAACGCAGTATTTATTGATATCAGCATTTAAAATGGTTAAAAATGGTTGCTTCAAACCAGCTCGTAAATACATTTAAGCGCATAGTTTGCAGTTTATATTTCTGCTGATTTATCGTGTGTTGTCCGAATAATCAACAATACTCTGTCGCCACGTGTGAGTTTGGATCTATTTCCTCAAAAAACACCACAAGTGCAATTCAATAACAAATCACATCATCATTTCGCATGGACAAGATTAGCATGGATTTCTTAAACGATTCGGTGCTTGCTCTGTTCGGTAAGTTATACATTTTTATCAATATCTGATCAATGAACTTATACAATTGTATAATGGCGTCAATAAATTTAAAAAAAAAAATCTTTTGAAAATATTTGTCTCCACTGAAATTACTTTTGAAAAAGCCGCAAGAATTTTTTTTCAGACAATTCAAATCCATATGCTTGGTTAAAAAAAGCCCTCTTGAATATTTAAAAATTATTAATTCGAAATTCGCTCCGATTTCGAAAAATAAGCCGAAGAATACAATTTGAAGGATAGAATTGGAGTGTTAATGCCATATTCGACGTGCAAAAAGATCATTAATATCGAAAAGTCCATTAAAACTGTCGATTCATGCTTAAGTCCTAAATTAAATGTTTGGCACATATCAATTTTCCATTCGATTTCAATAATAATCTGTTAATGAAAGAGTTCGTCTGAAAAGCAGCGGATTTTCGGTCAATCATCGTCAATGTTAGAATGGAATTAATTTTTATGCCCATAAACGTTGGCATTTGATTTCATTGTTTGTGAGTTTTTCTTTCTCTCTCTCTCTCTCCGCATTTCCACCCAACGGCGAACGGCTCAAAGTTACAGCGGAGTATTGATCAAACTTGCACGAACACTTACTGCCAAACAGTTTCGAATAAATAGTGAAGCGCACAATGAAGAGCGCGCCTCCATTACTTTTGTTGGCACAGCCATTTATCTATTGTGATCTCCATGTATGTGTCGTATATGGAATGCCGGATTAAACACATTCAATAATATTTAATATAAAATTGTACTTTGCATAAACTATTTCCAATGTCTTGCGATTTATTGCACGTTTTATAAATGGCAAACAAATGTATCTAATATAGAAATAAAAGGAAGAGTTTGCTTTGTGATATGGTTACGCTATTTAAATCAAGTTACAAGGGTTTAGGCTAAATGGAAGTCGTTCTCTCTCTTTCTTCCTAAAGAATTTGGTCGGGTGCATGGTTGAATGAGTGCACAACTTTTCGTTTTTCGAGACAGATAGTTTGACTGAATCATTGAAGAACCACACCATTTTCACCCCTCCATTATGTTTAGCGCTGAGTATACACGTTGGCCACCAGCGTTGCGCATCGAGCAAATCAACGAAAGACTCACCGAAAAGAAACACGCAACATAAGAAATGTAATTCAGTTCTTGTGCGCGCACGGTATTTGCAACATTATCGTAACCGTTGCTTCTTCATCTCTGTGCTTAATTTTCTTTGATTGGGCTATTTTTCGGTGATCAATTCACAATTAACAGTTAGTTATTTGAAAGACACTACTCGCTCAAGCTGACCCATTAAATTGATTTTAGATTTGTGGAAAAATATCGATTTGAAATTCCAAAAGCAAAGACGAAAAATCAGTGTGCAATTTTACTTGACCAAAAATTATACTATTTGTGGATAGAAGTTTCGGATTCTGTTATATGCTCGATATACGATCCAAATTACTGTTTTAATTCGATCAAAACATAAACACTCATGGATAATGACGAACTGTACTTTGCTCGATATCGACAATTGAATTCAAATTGAAAACCGAATTTTTGTGAAACAAGGCAGTGTATTTTGGGCTGCAAGCTGCAAAAGATAAAAACTGAACCGAAATTTTAAGGCATCCACTCATTTAAATCAGTACCAGATTAAAAAAAACATGGAGTATGCCAGATCTTTAGGTAAAATTTGAGTTTTTATTTTCACTAAATGAAATTGGAATGCCAAGTTTGACTCGCAGAGCTCGGAAAACTGGAAAAAACTGGATTGTCGTTGAAAATTTGTCACCGATTTATCAAACATTTATATTATTTATTAAACAGCAGTTTCAAATGTTTGCATTTCGGCTTCTACAATTTCATCATTCTAGGCCTATAGGCCTATTTCAAAGCTTCCATTGGATGCTTGAAAAAGAATAGAATATTCGCAAAGCATTCAAAATTCAACATTATTAAATATTATTGAAGATAATTCAATTTCTTCTGAGATTTCAGTTCATCGTTAAATTCAGGCGGTCTTCATATTGCGAGCTTAGACTATTAATAATAATCCGATAATTAGTTTAAATGGATGCAGAATGTTATACTATGGATTTAAAGATTACAATAGAGGTGTTAGAGTTCAAAAGATGTTCTCTCGTGACATTTTACGTTTTTTTCTTTAAGTTTAATTTGTCTTGATCGTCATCCTAATTAGATCGTGAAAATGACAAATGTTAAGACCTCCCTACGGGCAACATGAATCGATTCCACAAGTTTATTTATTTATTACGAAGCCTACATTTATGCCAATCAAGGGTGTGCAACGACAAGACTACGCGCCTCAACTACGATATGTAATTTACATGATGTAGTCAGTTACGCGCCCCCACGACATTGCACACCCTTGAAGCCAATACGTGCTGAAAAAGTGCTGGTCTGAGACTCAATACGGCATGGATTTCACCCATGGTGCGTCTTTTACAAAAAGAATAGTCAGGGGAGGGATGGTATAAAAAGGAAGCCCTAATACCAGAATTGGGCCCGGAGAAACATGGCAAAAGTAGCCTGGCTCTGGAGAGACAACAATAAATGTTTGAAATTAAATCAAGTAAAAGTAAAAAACTAAAACTATAGTAACTTATGACTAATTGTATGAAAAAATTGCACAAAGTTTTCCCGAGAAATCGAGGTTTGAAATATATAAGGATATTTATTTACTGTACGACACGTGACAGATGCTTCAAGCTATTTTTAAACGCGACTAGAGATTCAGAATTTCCAATATCAATCGGATTGTTATTTCAGTAATGAATTGCAGAGTAGCCAAAATCACGAGTGTCACAAATGGTGTACGTGGATTGAAATTAATACAAAGACTATCAGGAGAGCGCAACGATTCACCGTTAAGAGCAAACATGTGTCTCAATTACTCAGGCGAACAATTTGACAGGTGCTTGAAAATCATGACCGCTCACTGCAGTTCTGCTCTGCCCTCAGGAGTCATTCCATTCAGCCGCTCACTATATTTGGAGACATGGTTATTGCGCTTTAGTATTCCAACATATTTTGGATAATATTCCAAATATATGAAAAAATACCTTCGATATCCGTACATTTTTAATATAAGAAGCGTTCTTATTCCACGTCTATAGAAACTCGGACCGACTCCAATTTCCATATTCCGAACGTTCAAATAAATCGTTCGGATTTTAGTCCGGCAAAATTCCGAACTTTTTTCCCAACATTTTCATACTTTGAATGTAAGATAAGATGTGTATGGATTTTGCCTCGCCGCCACATTCAGTATGCAGAAATTCTCGAATCTTCATGAAATTTTTCAAGAAAAACAAAAAAAAAAAAACCTTATGTACACGGCGTTTATTTGATCTATGATATTTTTTCAGTGGAATAATTATGTCACAGATATCATTGCAACTGTTTAAAAATTGGTTACTTATTTTATTAGCTGATGTTGACGGGAAAAATCTGTCAATGAAAAATATCGGATTTTCGTGCATCTAAATCATCGACATGAAAGGTTGTATCATTCGAAATCAAAGCAAAATGTGTGAAAAACATGATTCCCGTTTCATTACCGGTCCGAAAAAGTTTTAAACTTTTGATCGTTCCAAATGATGAGTTTTTACACTCGTAAATTGTTTTGTGTGTATTGAACGGCCATATTTCGGTATTAG
The DNA here is from genome assembly GCA_028476595.1 of Obolodiplosis robiniae. Lineage (NCBI taxonomy): Eukaryota > Metazoa > Arthropoda > Insecta > Diptera > Cecidomyiidae > Obolodiplosis > Obolodiplosis robiniae. The sequence continues at coordinate 10,280,007 of CM052017.1, read as the reverse complement.
TAAAGAAATTTCCACATTATGACACTGAATTTCAACTGTAACCGTCTCTATGATTGACCAAACTGGCAATTCGTACCTATCAGTAGATTAAGCCTGTTTCTGAGACTCAGATTTGTTAGACGACCAGATTTCGTTTTAATTTCTGATAGTTTACCTTCCCGGCAGCCACTGATAACACGATAAATTGTTCTGCGTAAGGTTGAATTGCCTTTGAACACTTCAAAAATTACGTTCGTACTTAGTCTGCCAAAAAGGTTGAGACAGACTTGCGCAAATTCACCTTTGTTTCTCTAAAGATAAAAATCAAACCATCAGTTTTGAGCAAAACTATGTGTCAGGGACAGAAATTCCAAGTGCCTCAATGATTTGTCAATTGATATCAAAATTTATCCGAAATTGAACAGAACTTTGTATTGAAATTTGATGCGTTGGTGCATCTTTGTTGAGAACGCAAAAAAGATTGTACTATATAGTTGCAACAATTCCACGAATTCAGCGATTGTCTGATGATTTCTAATTGTTAGCCGTTCGTGTGCCTATGTAAATCGTTTTCCATTTCACGAATATTTCACGCGCTGTTGAGCACATGATTTTGGCTTATCTCACTTTTAATAGAATGTTTCCAATTAATCGATTGATCGGCTAAGCATAACCACATCAAAACATCAATACAACAACAGCAGTAGTAGCAGCAGCAGCATCACCAGCAGCAGCATCAGCCGCAGCAGCAGCGGCAGCAGTAACAGCAAAAGAGATGCGCCACATGAACAATGAATGTTTGAATCCATGAGCCATGAAAGAAATGAGATAGAAGAAAAAAAATGATATAATAGATGCTCACCAGTGAAAGAAATGAAAAGTGATAATGAAGCGTGAGCTAAACTGCATTGCCAAACATCAAAAGTCTTACGCATCAAAATCTAAAATAATAAACAACATCGAAAAATAACACAACACTTGAATTGGAGATGAAAAACGAAATGATTCCAAAACAAATGGATGGAATCGAAATTATTGAATGTTTTACAAACGTCAACATCGACGTGCCCACAAAAAATATTATCAGTGCAATTCGCGTATGCAGTGCACATAGACCAAAACGTAATTGCACTTTGATTTCAATGCCGCACACCCGCGTGCTCACGTCAATGAGGGCCGAATATAGAAGTAACAGCTCGCACGATAGAATTTTAACAGAATCCCTACCTTTTCATGTTGAATGATTGGAATTGGCGAACACGAACAAGTCTTCCATTGTATCAATATGATCTCTGAAGCAACACAGTCTTTTCTTCAATGATTACTTTACGCGGAATTAGAGAACCTCAAGAATGTTTCTTGGAAACAACACGATACGTGAATCGCTATTTCTGAAATTAAGACGGGACTAATCACCCACTTTTTTTTCGATTCAATGCCCATGTATTTTCTGAAGCTCTACCAAAAAAAATAATAGTTAGAAATTGTCTAGTGGAAATTAGTGATCAAGCTGAACTACCTTACAGATAGAAAAACATGTGAAAGAACATTCTTTCTCAAAGAAAGTTTAAACTTTTCCGTAGATCGGCAGGCGAAATTGTGGGAAGGTTATGAATCAGTTTAGCAAAACAAACAGCAAATAGAAGGGCAAATGAATTCCTTAGAATAAAAATACATTTTTATTTTAATACACGTTTAAATGACACTCAGAAGCGTTGTTTAAGAATGCTCCTCAATGAAAGCAGTGCAAATTGTTGTTTTAATCCCGTATTTAAAATCGGTGTACGAAGTTTATATGTTCCACTTTAAAAAAAAAAAAACAAAATTGAATGGGTAAGAATGAAAACCGACCTCTAACTATTGTGTAAATTATAATGAGACTAGAAAGTTCGAAAACAAAAATGAGACCAGGAATTTCCGAAGATAAAAAAAAGACCGTGTCAAAATGTTGAGGATATTGAATGAGACCAGACAATTTTGAGAGCAAAAATGAGCCCAGATAATTTGGAGATAAAAAAGAAGCAACCGGTAAAATAATTCTGGTTCTCATTTTTATGCTCATTTTTAATGTGGTCTCATTTTATTTCTCACAATTTATTTTTGATTTCGGCTTTTACTTGCAGCAAAATGAAGATGTAAATTTAAAATTAAGACTTGTATTCTTAATTCAAATAAAATAATCAAAGCCGAGCAAAAGCTAAGAAATAAATATTTTGCGAAAGAAAAATGTAGAGAAACATACAGAGCAAAACTCCTTATTGCGGAATCAATCGAGAAATTCTTAACAAAGATAAAATGTAAAAGAAAACGCCAAATACTTTGCCTCATTAGGATTTTCACTTCCAAAATCAACACAAGTCATTTGTTACCTGAAATTATCCTTGAATAGGTTGAATTAAATCTAACTATTTCAGAATAGGTTGAGCCTGTGGCATTTTTTTCTTAAAATTTCATGCTCGTTTTTCATCGAAAAACTACCTTCACAAACTGCATTGAATACGAAGTGCTTCGAATGATGGATTAAGATGAGGTTTTACAATATAAGCAGAAAATATCTACTGTCATAATTTCAACAAAGTCTCTAGTTTTTAACGATTTTCCGTTGCAGTAGTGATTCTAATTACCTTAGAGTTCCATTGTTAATTTTTCGTAATTCGGGAGTTTTAAACAATACGATATTTGTGTCGCCAATAAAATTGCAGCCGAATGCAAATTTTTACAGAAGCGCTGAACATTTGTACTTGCCGAATCCGATTGCAAAAGATGAAGGTTATAACTGATGCCGATGCATACTGAAAGAAGAGCAAGTCATTTAAAACAAATTCAGGCAAAAACAATCGATTGCATGTTTGAAATCAATTAGCGTGAACGATTGAAAAAAGAGATGTATTCTTTTTTTTATTCATTTTCGTTTGCGATCGTGTTGGTAAAATGTTAGTCGTAGATCATACTTTCGTAGCTAATTGTAAATAAGTAATTTCACTGGTCGATCATTTTTAAGAAGAAAAAAATATATGGCAAAATTCTACAAATCATACAACATATGAGCGCGCGAGGCACTTGAATGTAAGTGAGCTTGGCATGTTCGCGTTTTTTCGCTCCCATTAACTGCTTAATTACTATTTTAATTATTCAAACCAAATGTTTGACGCAATCTTCATCGGCAGATAACAAGAGATTCATTTCAAAGTGAACGTTAAATAAACGAATTGTAATCGTACGCAATTCAGATAAGTCGCAGAGTTTTGATGAGAGTCTTTGGAGAATTTATTCCCAAATTCCTGAAAGTCTTAAATCAAAACCTCTTCCGAGTTCTCGCTCGAGAGCGTTCCTCGTTCAAAGCCACCCAAACATTTATACAATATAAATTGGTGTTGTTTGATCGATGGCGAATGCCAACGTATGACAAGGAGAGCAAGAATGAGGGGAACACCTATGACTCCTATTTGACATTCGAACCATTTCATACTCAAACAACTTAAGTGAATTTTGTTGAACTAGCATAGATACAAACAACGAAAAAGAGAAGCAATGAAAGGAAGGAGAAAATAGACAGTTCATAAATTATTTTTTTTTAGTTTTTCCAGGCATCTATTCTTCGATCAAATGTTTTTTATTTTCTGTGGCTATATTTATCGCAATATCGTTAGCAACGGCATGCGATTTATTGTTGCCGTTAATATTTTGTTATTCAAATGAAAGGGACACGATATTTCAAAAACTATCGAACCGGATAAGTATCGATGATGAAAAGTCAATTTTCTCCGCATGTGTTCAAGACAGTATGCGCCCAAACACATGTGACCAAACACACATTCACACAGATTTTTGTTGAGTCTTTTCACGGTTCCATGTTGTAATCCTTTTATTGAAAATTGAAGGAGAATTGGCCTATTGTGAGAAAATTCATTAACGGTTTGATCGTTCCGACGATTACCAACTCAAAAAAATTATAGTGAAATTAGTTTTGTTTTTTGGAGTCAATGTGTGCTTTTGCTATTTTTGTTGTCGCCATCCTTCAATTTACAGCTAGCTTTGAATTTTTACTGATTAAACTGTCGTTTTGTATCGTTTCGGCGTTTAAAATGTGATACGCCTGTTTAGGTCGCGCTGATTTTGTGGGTGGAATAGATAATGAAGCTCTTGATTTTGGACAACTGGAATATACATCGAGCAACAATGGAAACACGTCAGCGATCACTCTAGCTATTACAGCAGTTACTACAACACCAGCGCATACAATAACGACCACAGCATCAGCTAGCGTTGCCTCCACAAATGCACCAACACATGGTAAGCACAAGTTAACAAGTAATTTTCGGTTTTCACATGTGTCATTCAATTGATGTGGTGATCGCTCTTTGGCTTGTGTGTTTGCAGGCACATTACCGGAAAGTCCACCAGATTCGGGCAGTGAACCACCGTACAGTCCAACCGATTTGCATGCAATGAATCAAATTGCATATCATCAACACCACTATCCAACTAATTCCCAATCTACGAATACACATCAACTTGATCAGACAATGCACGTGAATGCGACACAAAACGTTGATTGTCACAATATAGTCAATGGTTCTAACAACAATCCATCATCTTCAATACATAAAACTGGAGATATTATGCTTTCATCGACGGCGATGACTCTATCCAACTCAGTTACAAATATGATGCTGCCTGCCAGTGACATGATGATGCATCATAATGTAAGATACATTTTTCACAATCAATTTTATCATTACGTGAAGAAATATTGAGTGCGTTTTCCTTCTTTTCGTTCGTCAATTCAGACACAGCCTTTACTTGGTCTCGGCATCCATCATACAATTAATATGGGTCGAAATAATGTAAGTATACTTAAAATTGCAATTTCATTCATTTTTCTACCATTAATAGTAAAAAAAATGTAAATTAAAATGATAAGATGCGCAAATCAAAAAGATTTTATTATCCTCAAAAGAGATTTTCCTGTGATTGATACAGAACTTGCATGTCATACAGAATTGCGCAGGGAATTGAATCGGTTAGAATGAAAGCGGGACTTCATATTTGGCCTCTCGCTCTTTCTTATGAAATTTTCTGTTAGCGAGAGCAAGAGGTGAGATGTGAAGTCTCACTTTCATTCTAACCGATTCATTTCATGTAGTGTTTTGAATGTCCACATGATTTTTCTGTAACAATTGAGCTTTAAACCAAACTGACAACGGTAATAATTCAACTGTCAAAGTATTTGACGTTCACATGCAATATATGAGGAAGTTTTGAAATTGCCGCTGTAAAGTTATCACATGAATCCGCGGTACAAATATAAAATACAACGGAGAGTAGATGTGCGCGTTTGCTCTACAATAGGGTGTTTCTGGTGAGAAAAAGAGAAAAATGGTAGCTTTCAAAATAAAGAGCAAAAAATTCTGTATCAATTGATGGTATTCACACAACGTAGCGATTAGTATTCAGACTTCCCGAAGCAAAAAACACTCAAAGACAAACTTGATTGTTACCCAATTCATTTCTATAGCAAGTTTACAATAAACTAGTTATTTTTTGCATTCCTGATTCGAGAAGTTGTCATAAACTCTGAATATCAATCGCGTAGAATACGGAGTGTATATCAAACAGTGCCTCATTTGGATACTTACAAAAAAACACTCCAAATTAGTACACCTGGCATAAAGCCTCTACCACACAAATTCAGAAGTAGCGGAAGTAACAAACTGTTACAATATTAATTTTCGAATTAATTATAATGCTCGATGCTTAGTGTTGATTTACGACTGGTCTCGGTGGTCGCTGTAATGTCTCCGGAATCGGAATCCCAAATAGCTCACAATGTCCTTGAAAACACAAATTTATTAATTAAAAAAAGCATTGCCGCTATTGCCATTTAATTAATATATACCTTTTATGAGAATGCACTTTGCAGCGACTATGTCGCGTTGCCAAACAGTTTTATGTACAATTGGATCTTCAGCGGCAACATAGTCTACAATCATCTCCTCTTGGAATTCGTTTGGTTGCTCAGCGGCATCATCGTCTACTTCCATCTCATCCGGAAATACAATTGGTGGTCCATCGAAAACATTTTCCATTTCACCAATCACAGGGTTTACTAGCCAGTTTTTGCGGTATATTATAACCTTTGGGAGTAAAGGTCCTGCGATTGCGATTTCCGAGGTTTGCTCTCAAAAGCTCCATCAATCGTTTGCCTTTCTGAGTTACGATAATCGATGGCAGCAACGCCAGATGGTTTGGATGGCAATCTGGACACAATTTGAAGGGATGGCTCCGTGTTCTTCGGTCAAAACGTCGAAAACATTTCGCACAGGTTTCGGAGGTGTAATATTCATCGGTTGGTATAACGATACAATTACCACGCTTTTTCAGTGCATTGATGGTTTTTCTCGTTCCAGGGCATCTCACTTGCTTCTTGATGCGAATTGGTGAATCTGGTGGTGTCTCAGAAGCTCCAAAATAAACAATTGATGGCTCATAATTTACCATCTTCTCTACTGCCTTATCAACGGTTCTAATTGTTTCGATGTACTTGTCGAGTTGGAGTCGTGTATACTTTGCTGTTGCATACACCTCCATTCCTCGTTTTAGCATTTTCAACCTATGCTGAATGTAACACCACCAATGTCTCCCGAGCGGCGATGGCATCACTGGATACAAGTGGCGGTCGTTGCGATCATTGTTTTCTTCGATAGTGAAATGTTTCGTCCATCGTTTCGATTTGCATTTTCGCACATTTTTCTTAGCATTCCAATGGAAGCGTTTGCTGCTTATATTCAAGTTGACCTATAAAATGAAACAAACAAAATGCAATATTAGTATTAATAAAATAATTTTGAAAATTTACCCACCTCTTTACCGGTGGCGATGTTCCGGCGTACTGCCGCTTGCCACTTTTTTAATCCCGGGTCCACGCCGACTTCATTCACGATCTCACCAGCATTGATTTTACGAATGATCTCCTGCATATCGACTGGCTTGAACTCCGACTTTTTCACGTCGAACAATATCGACACCGCCACGCCATCAGATAGAATGCGAAAGTGGAATTGCATCTTTCGTTTGCCAAATTCGCGGTTGATTTTACGCAAGTAGATAATTTGATTCCAATACCATGCTTTATCATTCATAAACTCGTTGAATGTAATTTGATTGCCGTTTACATTTCTTGCGATGATCTTCTGTCCACAAAGTAGTTTATAAAGCGTGTAGTTGTCAATTGGATAGTGCGTTCGCCTTAGATTGCAAATTGGTATGACGGTCAAATTTTTGATTTTCGGTGGACTGTTTGAGTTATCATTTTGCTCTGGCTGTTCATGTTCTTCTTGTTGTCGCTGATTGATGTTGAATTCATCGATCTCACGTTGCATTGCAATCCACATTGGCAGCGATTTGAACCAATGCATCTTCGTGAATGTCGAAATGTTGTCCATTTCCCACCAACTAATATCACGTAACATTTCAAGAAGGATATCACGACTTGCTCTTCTCAATGCACCGTTAATAGTTTGAGGAATGTCTTCTCGTCCATTTACTGCTAAATTGACAGCATTTTTGATATCGATCTTATCCAATTGATGGTCCTCATTCAAGTTGTGTTCGTGCACTTTCAATTCCAGATATTTGTAGACGCGTTTCTTCCGATGCGTATGTAAGTTCGTCGTGACATTCGTTTTGTATGTGTCAATCAAATCGTTGAAAGCATTTCCAAAATAATCGTTGTTTGGCCATTCAAAACGATGTTCGTCATCGAGATTTGTCACAAAATCACGGAATTCGGGAATTATAGAATTTTTGGTGATGTTTTTCTTAAGAACAGCAAAAAAAACAATCTCGTATGACTTTTTCACCATCTTGATTGAAGAATTCCGTGTTATTTTCGTCAAATGCGCGCTCAACTTTATGCAAGAGCAGAAGCGATGCTAATGAACATATCTTCGTTGCTTGCAGACTTTTGGCGGTGATATCATCGATGACTATTCTTCGAAATTGAGGTCTAAGAATCGAAAGAAGTGCACATTTGATTGTAACTATTCCATTGTCCTCATCATCATCGTCATAGTTTTCATTATTGGCATTATTTTTCGATGGCTTCTTTCTTTTCCGCATAGTTCACACTTTCGAATACACCTGTTAAAAACACAAACGAAATTAATAAATTTGCAAAAAATTCACTGTTAACACAATATTATCAATATGAATCGAAGCACGTCTTACTTGGTCAAAATTCGCACTATTTCTGAGTTCTCACTCGTTTGAATTCGGCAATGCAATCGAAAATCTCCGGGTGATGAAATTCACTTTATCTTAAGTCAGCAATATGTAATCCCGTTCATCGAATGATGCGAAAAATCCTAAAACACAAAACAAAAATTGAATAAATGACTCCGTTAAAATGCAGGTGAAGCACACTTACTTGTTCAAACAACAGAATCTTTGTGGATTCTCGCTTGTTTGAATTCGGCAATACAATTCAAAACTGCCAATTGATGAAATTAACTGCATCATTGACATTCTGCATCGATATCCAAACGAAAATCAAAACAAAATCCATCTCTTTTGTTGATTTGTGCCATTTTGTCGGTTAAATCGCTGATGTCATAGCAACAATTGAATCCTTTGACAAAATACAAACAGAATAAAATGTTCTTTTCCCTTGGAATTCCAATAAAATTTGCTTACGAATGACACAACAAATCTCGATCGCTCAAAATCAAGCTGAAACAATAATCGTGTTTTTTGCTTCGGGAAGTCTGAATAGTAATCGCTACGTTGTGTGGAAGCCATCAATTGATACCGAATTTTTTGCTCTTTATTTTGAAAGCTACCATTTTTTCAATTTAAAATATGAAAAACACCTTACTCTACATGACATTCTTTTAGCCAGCATTGAAAAACATTTTTCTGTGTAGGATTTCATTTTAATTAAAAATGGAATTACATTTCAAGAAATTTCAGAGATTGTATTTGAAAAATAGCATTGAAAGTAATATTTAGAAAATTCCGTATGTGTGTTTTTAGGTTTATCGTGGCGACGGTAGTAATGTGCTGCCATTGAGTGCTGAAGATGACTTCAGTTGTTTGATAAGCGATCCAATGTTTCAAATGCCAGCGAATGGTTTAAATGGCCACCTTACTCATCAGCAGCAAGCGCAACAGCAGTCTCAAACAGCAACTTCCCTCTCAAATGTTAGTATATATAATCCTCATGTATTATCTCAAATGCCGTCGGCAGTGGCACCTACATCAAATTTAGATGAAATGACTCATTTGCTGAATACACGAAAGCGTAAGTACCAATGCGTTACAACCAAATGTTCGCTGGAGGAAAATGGAGATGCAGTGACTTACGAAAACTTTTGTATTCTCGCAGGGACCATGAGCACAGTTGCACAACAGAATGAATACAATACACAAAGTATTATAGAAAACGGCAATGAACAACAGTCAGTTGAAAGTGTAATACCGATCAAGCGATCGACATCCGTAACACTGCCGGCGATCAAACCAGAGCCAGACACACTTAGTCCCTTGTGTGCATCTTCATTAATTGATCCGACAACGCCACCGTCAAAATCCTCGCTCGATGTTTGCAGTAATATTAGTAGTTGTAGTACAAGTGTCACTTCACCAATTCCGACGTCAATTATGATGCCGGGGTGAGTATCAATGCACGTTGGCCCTATGAAATCTTAGAAAATATTTTTTTGATAACAATTCTGTGGTTTTTTATATAAAAATTCTAGCATTGTGGAGTCGAATTCATCGCCAAATCTGCAGCAACAGTCGCAAGGGAATGGTAATTCCAATGAAAATGGTTCAAATGATTCATTTCCAATGCAGTGCATTCGCTTTTCACCGTTTCAACAACAGAATTGGCATATTCTGTGCGATCAAAGCCTTCAAGAATTGTAAGTTTTGTGAAGAAATGATTTAGTTCACTCTTTCTGTGATATTATGATTACCAGCACTTTTACGTTCTCTTTTTTTGTGTGCACTCTTTGCTCATATTTAGACCATTGCCACATTATCGTGTCGATGCCGACAAAGGCTTCAATTTCTCGAATTCAGACGATGCCTTTGTATGCCAAAAGAAGAATCATTTTCAAATAACATGTCACGCTCAAGCACAAGGTGCTGCAGCCATATTTGTTCGAACTGAAAGTGGCCTCGAGAAAATCAAATCATTTCATTTACATTTTTATGGTGTAAAATTGGAAGCACCGACACAAACGATTCGCATTGAACAAAGCCAATCGGATCGATCAAAGAAACCATTTCACCCAGTGCCGTAAGTTAAAAATATTCATATCAATGACATAAAGATAGCCAAATGGAAATAGTCTAGAACTAATAGCATCTCTGGCACATTTTAGTATTGATTTACAAAGTCGGCAAGTGAGTAAAGTAACGGTGGGCCGTTTACATTTTTCGGAAACAACAAGCAATAATATGCGGAAAAAAGGTATTTATGTAATATTCCATATGAATCAGTTAGGCGGAAAGACATCCTCCGAAAAGCTTAGTACAGAAATGAAACTATTCACACGTTTGTACCAAAGAGATTCAAAACAAATTTTCGTAACAAAGTGAATCAAAAATACTCGGTTAATCGGAATCGGTAAGAATGTTCATGAACCTAAACAAAAGGTGATATTAAGCCTCATAAAGAAAAATGCATTTTAAGGGAAATTTGTTAGAGAACAGTTTCAGAAAACAAAGGTCCCCGGAAAATTCATCTTAGTTTCTTTTTTTTCATTTAACTTTTTTCATTGATAAAAAAACTTTGTTGTTTATATAGTCATGAATATTCTTACCGATTTATGTATCAATGTATTGTAATCGCGAATGCCGCCAATATACTCCATTTGTGGTGATGAACATAAATTTATATTTTTTTTATTATTCAGGCCGTCCAAATCCTGAGCAACGGTATTTCCAGCTCGTTGTTGGTCTCCATGCACACACACATTCTGGAAATTTTCCAGTGATAAGCCAAGGAAGTGAAAGAATCATTGTTCGTGTAAGTATAACGTGTAGTGGAATTATCATATTGATCAGTATCCCAATTTATTTACCATAAGTAGAAATTACTCTAAAAAAGAAGCGAATATTTATTGTTCACTCATGCTTGAATCAATTACAGGCATCAAATCCTGGTCAATTTGAGAGTGATGTTGAATTGTGTTGGCAACGCGGGACAACTCCGGATTCAATATTTACACATGCGAACCGGGTTGGCATCAATACAGATCGGCCCGATGAAAGTCTCGTGGTTCATGGCAACCTCAAGGTGTCTGGTCACATAGTGCATCCATCGGACAGTCGGGCGAAGCAAGAGATCGGCGAACTTGACACATCACAGCAATTGCAAAATGTGAAACGGATTCGAGTCGTTAAGTATCGATACGATCCAGAATTTGCTGTCCATCACGGCTTAGTCAAAACAACTGCTGTTCATTCGTCCAATTTCAATTCAACAAATGGATATGGAAACTCAAATGCACAACCAAACGTTGTGATCGATGTGATTGACACTGGAGTCATAGCTCAAGAGGTCCGAGAAGTTCTCCCAGATGCCGTTCAGGAGGCCGGCTCAGTTTTATTGCCTAGCGGCGAAGTTATTGACAATTTCCTGTTGGTGAATAAGGATCGCATCTATATGGAAAATATTGGGGCTGTAAAGGAATTGTGCAAAGTGACTGGATCATTGGAAACACGGATCGAGCAACTGGAACGGATGAACTCGCGCCTCGTCCAGGTCCGAAAAATCGGTGAGTAAAAGTGATAGAGAAAAAAATCCGAACATTTCGTGCGAAATCAATATGTTATAACGATCAATTCCCGTTTGTTGCAGATCAACACAATTCCGACTGCTCCCATTCAAAATGTAAATTCAACCAATATGATGACGACCCAACAGAGCCTTGTTCAAATAAAATGATACAAATAACAATTGTTGTATTAGTGATAATAATGGCCATTTGGTAGGAAATTTTTTATGGACAGTGTCCATTGGACTCAAGCACTTCAATTCAAAAATAATTCTATTATTTTTTTGTTGAAATGTTTTCAAAAATTATTATTTTATTCTAATGTTCGAATTTTATTTACAGTTTAGCAGCAATATCCACATTGTATTTTGTCGAGCATAGAAAACAAATCGATTCATTTTACTCGCGCCCCCACAGTAACCACGAATACTTAGAGACAGATGCTCTTGTCAATGGTAGTGAGTATGGGAATATCGGCATAGCTGGGGGAGGTTTTGGAGGCAGTGGCAATGGCAATATATTAATTAATAATAATGAAAACTACGATAGCCGTTATATCGCATCAAAGAAGGTATTTATTCCATACACAAATGTTAGATTTTAAATGCTCAAGAATGAAAGCTCGAAAGCATTCAACGTGTTTTTTATACCTTCGAATATTTTGATTTCCAACATATTTTTTATTGAACAGGGACCGATGAAAGCACATCTTAATACTCAAAATGCAAGCAATGCTCAACAGCAATCATCGATAGTCGAAATGGCACCACCAAGTGGCAAATTAAATTATGAAAAATTAGATGTGGACAGTCAGAAAGCAACAACATCCGTACAGGTCACGCCAGAGGAAGTGGATAGACTTAGCGACGAGGAGAAGGAATTGATTATTCATTCGAACGGAACCAATAATTTCATTGTTAATCAAGCAAAGGCATCACTTAGCAAATACGAACATGAAGTGACAACAGAAAAAGTACAACTCAAAGCAGACAGAAATCCGGTTGATAATTTTCCAAGCATATCCGAAACAAATGACGCAAATAGTATTAACGACAATGGGTACAGCGATGTCTATACAAACTTAATTGATGATGAGCAACACCCATTACGCAACGGCAGTACGTATACATGCTGAAAACAAATAATGAGAATTAGAAAATTAAAAAATAAATGATTTTCCAAAGGTAAATCAGATGATAAGAGCGCGGCAAAAGGTCGTTCCAATGATATTGAAAATCGCAGCATTCATAATTCAAGTAATTCGCATTTTTGGCGTAACTTTATGGTCAAAAGAAATGAAAATTAATTTGGTTTATTCATTATTATTATTATTAATAATAATATTTTGCAGAAGATCAAACATTATATGAAAAGTACTACCGACGGGAATACACAGGGCTTTTGCCGATCGGACTTCCATTGTACTGCGAGCCGACAAATTCGAATCGTACCACATTGGAATGTCTATCATATTGTTCTGGTGGCAGCAGTCAGGAGACAGGAAAAGCAAGTCAAGTATCCGATATGCCAGAAAACCCCGAATTGCCGATACCAGAAAATGTCGACATAATTGAAACAAGTACGACATTTAAAGCGCAGAAAACGTCAACGACTAAATTGCGACCAGTCGACAGTAAGATTGATGCCATCAATTTGGCGACCACTTTGAGTGAAATTTTGAATTATTCATCAACCGTTGATCCAACTGATACAAGCTCACTGGGACCATCGTCGAATGGCGATCGGATGGCAATTCAAGCGGAGCAGCCCGTTGAAGTGCGAGATGTGTTGGTATCGCCGAATACACCAATACCCAATATTATTCTACAATCGAATTATTCGGATAAAAATGAACCGATTCCAAGTGATGTCGTTGAAATTCAGAAGAGGCAAAATAAACCAGAAGAATTAATTGAGATCAATGCAAATTTGAAGCAACAAGAAATTGATCCGTTGGTATTGTCGGTCGCCCAAAATGACATAAAACCATTCAATAAGAAGCCGGAGAGCAAATTTGAAAAATCGCTCCCAAATGAGGGGGTCGAATTAACAAAATCAACAAATGCGAATATCGAATCTTTACCACCATACACGCCAACTTTGCAATCGACTGCTTCAACGCCCACCTATGGCATTCCAGTTGAAACAACAAATCCAGCATGCTTTCTCATTCAATTGCTTGTGCGCGGTGAATCATTCAATATCACCGTGGGAACCGATGAAATTTGCCACAACTTAAACATCACCTACAATATTCCGCTCTCAAAATATATGAAAGAAAATCGATTCGAATTGATTTTTGTGTAAGTTATCATGAATTTGATGCGAAATTTAAGTGTTTTCAGTATAAAAATGTGGTTTCGTTTGAATTTGAAGGACACAAAATCCATTGGTACAGTGGACATTATGCTCGATGAAGGAGGGCACTGGAAAAGAGAGTCACTTTCAATCAGAAAATCATAACATTACCGATGAAACCGGTTTCTATGCAACGGAACTCGCCACACACGCAAGTTTCCCCGTTAAAATCCCAGCATTTGGCAATTTCGAACGACAAATGGAGTTTCAAGCTAATCTACATCCTTCAGATCTAGTGAGTATTTAGTTATTGTTGATCACCATTTTTTGCATGTCCACTGAATATTCTGAATGAAGTATGAATAAAACAAGAAATTTTAATTAAATTTAATTAAAAACAATTGCAGACTTCTCTTTGTCGGCCATCAGCGCTACTCAATGGAAATCCCATGCAAACGGTTTTATATAGAATAAATATTAAACGAGATTGTACACAGTAATAATTGAATGTGCTATTTTGAAATTTTAGATTTATTATGAGCAGTTCATGTATCAGTTTTAATTTCTGTCTAAGTTTAAATCGCAAGAAAAAATTGAACATTGGAACGATAAACAAAAAAATGTAAATAGCATAAAATTGTGTATGTAAGTGTGTGCGTGTGCGTGTAAATGAAGAAGATGCGTGAATGATGATAAATGGTTGCTAAATGCGTATGAAATTATATTCAATGCGTGCGTGCGCTCTCATGCAAAATCATTAGCAAACAAACAATGCAAATGTAGAATTTTCAAATAATAAGTAAAAGGAATGCTTCATATTCAGCTCTATGTATGAGAATTACATTGACAAATGACAACAGTACAGACTTTTAGTTATTGTAAGGAACTTTAAATTTTTGTTGGTATTATTATTATTATTTTTACTATTATACGATGTATTTGTATTATACTAAGTCGTCTTTTCTCGTCTTATTTTAAGCGCCCACTTACTACAACCTTATAACTATTATTATTATTATCATTATAAAACAAATGTGGTAAATCTGCAATTAGAACCCAGACAAACAGATTCTTTCAATTTGAAATAAAGATTTGAATTAGAAAACAAATGATACGCTTTTCAACTCAATTGTATGTTTGAAGAAATATGTGCTTTGTTTTTCAATTTGAACAGGGTGCCATGAAATTTACGGAAAGTTTCAATAATTGTCGCACATTTTTTTTAGAAATCATACGGCACATCAGCGGATTCACATTCACAGCAATCTTTGGAACGATGCAAAAGTGAAGCAAACAATGAAGACCTCTTTGTTCTCTTTAATTATGTATGCTTTCACAATAAACTATTTTTCTCCACGTCAAACCAAAAGAATGAGCATCTAGGTGGTAATAACTGAACGGAATGACTGCAAATGCGTGCAAAAGTCTGCAAATGCCGTCTGACGCTATATGCAGATGTCTACTGTCATTGACAAATGAGACGGACCAACACGATGATAACAAAAATAACACTGTGAAATACTGCAAACGCTTGCAAATACTTGTAAATGGAATCAAATACGCTAATAGTTATTTCCCCTAGATTTTAATAAATTGTTTGTTTACTTTATATAAAATAAATCGCAAAACTGCTTTGTTCTTTAACAGAGAGAAGGGATGAAAACAATTTCATTTCGATTTATATGAAAGCCATGGAAATTGCAATTGCGTTGCGTTGATTTTTCCAGAATTTTACTCCGCGGAAATAAGAAAAAGCAAAATTTCTGAGTTATTTTCAGCACGTTTCGCTTGCTCCGTTCAGGTTTCAACATAGTCGGATCAAAGCAATGAAACCGTTTCTGAAATGGTTTGTTTAGAGTTTGTAAAAGATGTTTAAATCACGGCTATCGGCCACATTTTCATGTACTTTTCCTATAATGTAAATCATCGCATTGTCCCACTTTTTCAATACGGTTAATGCAATAATCCGATCCCTTTTCTCACCCGCCTCAACCTTTCAAACAACAAAACAATATTTATTTTCCACAAACAATATTCTCAAATTGAATTTAATACACTGATCAATTAACGTCGTCCGAAAATGCTTGAGTATTACGATTTTTCCATAAACGCCCACGTCTTTAAGCGGTCTCAGACCCCTTGGCGTCACCAAATATCCCAAATATATTTCACGGCGCGGATTTTTCGGCACTGCTAAATTCAGTCATCGCCTTCATTCCTTCAAAAACAACAATATTTTAATGGATATTGAATGGTGTTAAGTATTTTACGTTACAACAATTACGTATTAAGTAACTACATGCAGTTACTGCGGTTACTGCTGTTGCTTTTTGAGCAGTCACGCAATTATCATGCGACATATATTTTATAACGATTTTCTGTGAGAATCTACGGCGATTCCGATCGGAATATATTGCGACGTGCGAGACAAACCGGACAGACCACAAAATGAATATATTTTCTCAATTTTTTCTATTTTTTCTTAGCTCATAGAATTTGTTTTGAACCCGTAAATTTAAATTGCATTAAATGTCAAACAACAAATCTCCACTTCTTCACTTTATTTGTTTGAAAAAAAGGGAAGGAGAAGGTCGACAATATATCTGGCAAGAAGCTGTTCAGAATAGATTCACATATGTTTTATTTCAAAAAACAGAAAATGTTTTTGATGCATTTTTTCTTTTCATTTGCATGAACATAAAATACTAAAAATTATTGAAATGTTAAAGCGTTAATTAAATCGAATAGGTAGGGTTGGCTTAGCCTCTTTTGCTTGATGTAAACAGAACCGCGCTATGTTTTAATGAAAAACAATACATAAAAACAAATCGCTTCTCGCAATCGTAAGTCGCTTTTCAATGCTGTCTGTATGTACAATAGCATTGTCAAGTTGGTATGAAAAAATACACCGATGGTTCAGATGGTGCTAGCGCCGCGGCTGGATGTCAAAACTCACTTATCAACGCCCATTGGATGCTTTTGCACTGGAAATCGTAAACTGGTAGCAAAAAAACAAAATCAACTGAGCTCCTCATATGAGGAATATATATCGACCTTTTCAATATGTAATAAAATTCATTTTGTGGTTTTGCGGTTTAATTTCGATCATTTCATCAGTCGTTTGAATCACGTTTATTGCGCAGTTGAAATTTTGGAACTTTCTTTTCTATTAATAGCAGCAAATTCGCGAAGAAATGTTGGCAGGAAACGACAAAACGTGTATGCGTACGATATGTATTCCCCTTCTACAATTTCACTTTCAAATTGTCCATTGACCGAAGAATGTTTTCTGGCATCTTTATTGTGTTTGGAACGTTTATTGCTTTATCCAGACTGATACAAACAAAGTGTTTGATATTTGGTAACATATGATCAGTGATATTAAATGATAGATTTAATGGAAATGTCAACTCCAAACTAATTAGTTAGCAAGCGATTGCAGATTGAATACCAGCGCCCCATTTGAAATTCGAAAAAATATTTTGCTATTTTGAGCGAAACCAAATCGCGTTATTTTAAACGGTACTGTCGATAATACAAAATTATTGACAATCGATATAGCAAAAACAAAATCGACGAGAGAAAAAAGAAACAATTCAGCTAATACTTTCAGTGCGCGATTAGAAACGAAGTGAGAAAAAATGATTGCGGTTTGAACTTATGTTGATATAGCTTACAAACTATATCGCAAAGCTTCTTTGCGTTGCGAAACAGAGAAACGGGAGAGTGACAAAAATAGCGCAACGACTCATACGTAAGCCGCTTGCGTTGGGTTTTTCCAGAATTTTACGACGCAGTCGTTT
Organism: Obolodiplosis robiniae; assembly: GCA_028476595.1. Lineage (NCBI taxonomy): Eukaryota > Metazoa > Arthropoda > Insecta > Diptera > Cecidomyiidae > Obolodiplosis > Obolodiplosis robiniae. Next base: position 10,262,141 of record CM052017.1, on the reverse strand, counting down.
GGACACAAATCGTGTGCTTATTTTACATTGTGTGAAAAGGAAAGTGTGTTTTGGTTCCCGATTTGCATTTTGCTTTCGTTGTTTTTGAAATATTATTTCCTCTTATTTTGTGTCAGTTTGATTAAATCACAATAGTTGGACCAAACGATCGATGATTCATGATACTTCAGCGGCTCCACATGCACGCTTAGAGATTCGAATTTCCAAACGGCTTTGTGGAGAAGATGGTCACTACAAATGCACGTTTATTTAAAAATGCTTTTTTATACCTATTTAATGAGTGACAGATCGTGCTCGATTGTTTTTTATCGATTTGCCTTCCTTTTATCTTCGTGCAATCATTGCATTGGTCTTTTACTAATCGCTTTGAATGATGTTGCAATTCGGAAAATGAATCACTTTCGAAGGGCAGCTTATTCTCTAGAATGATCTTGAAATACATTTGGAGAGTGGATGCGGTTTGTTTTGCTCAAAACATCAATGCATTAGAATTGCGCTTGTTCAAAGTCCATCAAATTCTGTACAATATTGTTCACAATTAAATGAATAGACAATGCTTGCTACAAAAACCCGGCGTTTTTTTATAACTAAACGCGCGCGCTTCCTACGATAACAATAGAAACACTATTAATCACAACAAATAAGCGCAACGACGCATCGGGAAAAGAGCAAATTCTCTGCTTAAATCAAGTCGAATGCGCACGTAATTGGGTTTCTGTAAGAATCGTACCATCATTATCATCCGCACTCATACAAACAAAGCGATGAACAATCAAAGTGCGAAGCAAATGAATGGTGAAATCAGTGATATGGCTTTGAACGAGACAAACACCACACATATTCATTATTTGTATAGTTTTTACTGAACTTTTGCAGTCATTCAATCGATTTTAATTAAAAAAATAAAAAAAAATTAAGAAAAAAGTAATTTCTTTGTTCATTTCAAGAACTTGTTTGGGATTATCGAACACTTGAATGGTAATTCGTGTTTGATGTTTCTGCATGATTAGGAATACAAATGGGCATATGAGTCTGGTGTTATAGATCGATTGCGTGCGTGTGAGCGTGTGTGCATTGGTGTGGCGCATCTCGGCGAAACAATCGTTCGCATAAATACGAACGTCGCTGTAACAAATTCAGTCAGTTGATCCATAGCAAAACAAACGTTCAAAGCATTGTTCAGCTCGGTGAATTTTTTCAAAAAAGTCAACAAGTCGCGCACAAACATTTGAAAGTTTAAGTAAAAATTAAATTTGCTGAAAGCGGAAAACAACCGTACAATTATGTCGTTAATTATTGTAATTTTTGTTTCAATGTTAATTGCTGTTAATGCTCAGCGATCACCCTACGCTGGATCACGACCGGGCAACGGAGACTACAAAAATCAATACCTGCAAAATGGTTCTTCGGGCGGTACAACAGTCAGTGTCAATTCAATTGCCGATCGATTGGGTCCAGATCCACCCACATTCACTGGCACAGCTGGAACACTTGGTACAACGGGAACAACCGAGCGTTTGCCATACGATGCCTATGGTGATAAATTCATCGTTGACCACTATAACAGTTTGCCAGTAGATAAAAGGCCGTTTTGGATTCTGAATCAGGCTCACATTGAAGCCCAGCGCGGAACACCAGCAAGTTCATCTGGTGCTGGCACCACACAAAGCACTTCGTCAAGACCATCGAACAGTGTAAACGTTAATGATAGATTCGATATTAATCGTCCAGACCAGCAAAATATATCAAACAATCAAAATGTGGCATCATCACCAGAAATTGTTTATCCGAGTAACGTTACACCAGAACAATATCTTGACATGCAAATCTTTGTCCTCCAACAACGACTTGATGATTTGATCGTTCGCCGTCAGCAATTACAAGCACAACAGCGGCCGCAGAGACCTCAAGGGCAACAATTCCAACAGCCACTACAAATCCAGCCAAACTTACCATCACAGTCCCGGCGAAATTTCTAAACTAAACCCTTTTCATGTGCCAACACGAAATCTATTAGTGAAATCTTATTTAAATTTAAATTAAAAGCCACTTTTTATTCCTAGTAAAAAAATTGAACTTTCTCTGTTACACTTGTATCTATTTATATTAAATTTATTCGATTCCAAGCTGGAATTTTCATCGAAACGAATTCAATTTCTTGTTATTTCGATCATTCAGTTTTAAGCCCTAAAAACATATAATGGCTTAAAAACGAAAAAATTATTATTGGTCCGCAAAGTCCAAGAAATAAATAAAACTTTTGTTTTTCATATGTTACCTCATTGACTTTGCTTCTTAATTTCATTCACAATTCGGTTTTTATAAAAGACATAAATTGAAATTATTTTCGGATGAATTTCGACCTCACGTCATCCTCAGTCGCTTGGTGTTGATTGTGACTGTACGCATAATAAGAAATAAGAAAACGAATTGAAGGAGATCAATAATTACAAGAACCATTCTAAGTATCGAGCCAACGTATCGATTTGAACAACGGTGAACGGATCAGTGCTTCCATTGTGTTCAATGCGTCTTGTCTTTTCAAATACATGTAGATGCATTTGTAGGCGTCCAGTTTGTGTTGTCCAGATGTTGTTGATGCTCCAATTTTTGTTGTGTTGACCTAATCAATGATGCAAGTGCTGTGCGCTTTGAAACGTATTTCAATACACCTCTTTGTTTGGCTCACTATGTAAACCTTAAAAACGTATTTTTCTTTTTGTGTCACACAGAGGTTGAAAGTATCTTTGATAAGAAAGATATTTTTGTAGAATGATTAGCTGTGGTCGAATTGGCCAGGTCGATGAGTGATGCTTTTGATGAGTTTTTATTTGCTATTACGTTGAAACAATTTCAACCCATTGCAGCCTTTATTTAAAAGTTGACGACTGACTTTCGCGCAAAATGTTTATCAAAAAAATAAAACATGCGTGATAATCTCGTTCCAGTGATTCAAAGTATCTCGTATTTCTTACGTGTTTCGCAACTTTTCATTGCGCTATGAGATATAAAAAATAAACAATTGTAGCGAACGAGTGCGATTGAGATATGAATAAGAAAAGAGTGCCGTGGATCTGTCATTGTTTCTTGACCATTTTCTGATCGGCTTTTTTCCATACAGAAGCAATCTGCTAGACATAAAACTTCAACGTGAATTTTTTCATGATACAAATTAGGTCATTTCACACTCGAAACACAAGAATATTTTCACACTATATTTACCTATTATACTCAACCAAACTTCAATATTTCAATAATTTTTATTATGGTGAATTTTTTCATATTGAAAATTATTGAATAATTCAGAAAAGATAGATAAGAATGTGTGAAACTAATGAAAAAATATTTATTGACAATATTTTCTGTTTTTAGAATGGCAATGGACTAAACCCCGCATCAATTTTTTTGATAGCTTAGAGAATATGTGTTAAAATGGAATTGCATGCAATGTCAAAAGATATTATAAATAGTGACTTGAAATTGAGTCTCCAAATTTGTGCTGTAATCGTTTCAATTGTATGTTATGCATACAAAGATGGTTCAGTTGCATTCAAATGCACCATGGTGCTCGCGAATTATTAGGTATATTTTCGGGAAATTCGGTTCTTAAGGAAATTAAATTCTGGAATTTCTTCTGAAACCGTTTGAATCAGCCAGAAGTGTTGATTTATTTATTTATTTATTACGAATCCTAAATTTATACCAATATGTACTGAAGCTACGCAGTAGCTCTTGTATGCTGGCAAAGTGCCCGATACAGTATATATTGCACCCATGGAACAACTTAAAAAAAGACAATTACGGGGATGGGGGATATCTTCGACTATAGATACCAATCTGAATCCGGGAAATCATGGAAAACCGGCCTGACCCAGGAGAGTCAGGAGAAATACTTAAAAAACTTGAATAAATCATTTGTGATGCAAGCTATAGCTAAATATCATTTTTCAAAGTAGAATCTTAAAATAGATTTCATTTGAAAAACCATAAAACTGCAATGATTCTGTCGGGTTTTTTCATGAGGTTCGCCTTCATTGTCTTTTGATGCTATTAATAGGTCTCGGTCGTATCTTTGAAGCAACTCAGTTGTCTGAAAACTTGAACGTGATGATGAATAATAAGCAACAATTCCGTATACTTTCGTTTTAAGACCGGCAATCGAACATTTTAAATATCTTTTGCAATTTCATTGAAGAAGAAACATTTCAAATGTCATATTTGTATCAAGATTGGAATATCTGATTTGATTAGAATCATATCACTTTGCTTGCATTCAGACAATTTTTAATTCGTGTTCGTTGAATTCACCCATTTGAATTGAATAAAACCGCTTGATTAGCTTTTCCACATTGTTTTTTGAACATGAGTAGCACTAAGATCATGTCGTGGTTCGTGGAAATTTTGGCTACAAACTTATTTGCTGTTAATACTCAGCAATCACCATGCGCTGGGGCCAACCAGGAGACGGAGATTACAAAAATAAATATGTTTAAAATATCGGGGTCTCGAACGGGCCCACTTCCCATGGCTCAGCCATCGAATAAATAATGGAAGAAAAACATTAAATAATAATATATTTTATGCGGAACTCACTAACGCAGATGACCTGGTACTGTTTAGCAATTCTGAATGGGAGCTGCAAAATGGTATCAAAGATTTCGAAGAGGCTTGTACGAACTTCGGATGACCATTAGCGGCACCAAAACTCAAGTTATGCATGTGGGCAAAACTCGAAAGCCAATTCATTGCACATTAAATGGCAATTTGTTGGAACAAGTTTCGCAATTCAAATACAATATTTGGGTTGCATCTTTTCGGAAGATGGCAAGTTCAATATGGAGTTTGATCATCGAAGGGTTAATGGAAATAAAGTAGTAGCGCAACTTAGATCACACGTTTTTAATAAACGTGAATTGAGTACAGAAACAAAGATGTTGAATCACGGGTCAATCTTCAAACCAACTATTCTATATGGTAGTGAGAGCTGGGTTGATTCTGAGAATTTGATTCATGATTTGGAAGTGTCTGATATGAAAGTGTTGAAAATGGTTTCGGGAGTCTTGCGCCGCGATCAGTGGGAAAACAGAATCCGAAATGAGACGATTCGGGGGTTTCAAACGTAGGAGAGGAAGCAAGAAAATCCAGACTTAGATGGTTTGGTCATTCTAAACGTATGGGAGAAGAGCGATTGCCGAAACATATTCTATTCGCCGAAGCTGATGGGCCGAGAGTTCAAAACTTGGCTCTCGATCGGGATTTGTGGAGAGGTATTGTTAGGGGTATATGAGGCATTTTGTTTCGTAAAATAGACCACATATTATTATATTTTATTTTATTTTTCAATTTTTGGGACTTCCTTTTTTCTTGTATTTCATTTTTAATTATTATAAATGCATTTATAACACATAATAATTTGGAATTTTTTTAAAACCTAGAATAATAAAAGTGAAGTCTATTTCGTCTGTCCGTTTTGTTCGGAATATTCTTTCGAGTAGTATTATTCGCTCAGAGTCCTAATCGCATCAAATTTCAAAAATAAATGAATCAGCACGCATGTTACAAAATCCCGGCATTTATCGATGACTAATAGCTTTGCGGTAAAAACGAATGCGGAATAGAAACAACATCAATGCCTTAAACAAAAATGAGAGCGTCGACGACGCATCGAGAAAAGAACAAATTCCCTGCAGGTGTGAAGACTTGAAATAAAGTAAACACGTAATTGAGTTTCTGTAAAAATGAGCATAATAGTCATCTGCATGCGGAAAGACAAAGTAATAAACATTGAGCAACCAACATATGAACGAAGTAAATGGCAAAACAAACGATAACAGCGTAGTTCAACTCATATTTACAACAATTTTAACACATATTTACTGATCAACAAAAAATGTTGATAGCTTTTATTAGGAGTCACTTACAAAAGGAACGCTCGTATTATAATGTGACTGAAATATGGAATTGTATTGGTATATCATTCGCACTCAATAAATATCAAAGACGCTGTGGTGAATTCAGTCAGTTGATCATTGAGACACTGAGCAATCGCTAGAACCGAATAACGTATACCGTGATCGTGTATGCAACAATTTAAATTATATTTATAATTGTTTATATTCTAGAAGATCAACAACTAAAATCATGTCGCTGTTAGTCGTAGTTTTTTTTTCGATGTTATTTGCTGTAAACGCTCAGCGAGGATCTTACGCTGGAATCCGTGCAGGTGGCGAAGATTACAAAAATCGGTACCTACAATCCAACATTGCTGGAAGCAGTTCTTCGTCCAGTGCTAGCACAGCATCAGTGAGCCGAATAAGTGCATCCGGAACAGGAAACTTGCCATACGAACTATATTCAGGCCCAACAAACAACGAAAATATTGATCTTGAAAACCGACTAGATCCTCAACTCGGCCAACAACCATCGAACTATGCAAATGTTGGTTTTCCGAGCAACATCCAACAACTAAATATGGAAATTAATTTGTTGCAACAAAGACTAGCATTGCTGCAGCAGCAGCGTGGGCTACACAATATTCCAGACTTAAGTCACCAGAGACCTCAATTTCAGTCAAATTTCTAATAATGATGGTTGAATTTTTAGCAATAACTAGCTTCTAACTTTATTGACAAATCAATTAACTTAATAATAATGTAGGATTTGAGATCAATAATATCGATTCTTAGTATTCATTCTGCTGATTTAGAACTGAATAATATTACAAAGTGAGTTTAAGATATTTAAATGTCTACCCGAAGTAAATCTGATACCAATCCCATGTATTCCTAATAAATACAATCGTCATAATTGAATCATAATCAAAAAGTCTTGTGTAATTGTTCTATTTATTCAAAATTAAATTGTAAGATTTCATTCGAATGGAAAATCTTTCTATTTCATTCTTTGAGTTGTTGTTTTGAGAAATAGTATTTTTGATACTTCAGTTTGTATTTCAGGAAGGTTGAGAGTCTCTTTGATAAGAAAGGAATTGATGATGAAATTGAGCTAGCAAAAAATACGCGGGAATTTGTAAGTCTTCTTTTTTAATTAATTTCTCGGGTAGTTGATATTTTTGACCTGCTTTTATTCTATTTTGGACCGGTTTTGTTGATTACGCAGTTTTTATTTAAAAAAAAACATGACTCTAGAATAACAACTGGAAATAATTCTTGAGTTACGCTGCGAGTTAGAAGAAAAAAATCCAGACAGAACAAATTTCACGAAAGAATCATAAATGAATATAATAAACATTTAATTAGATTAACAAAAACGATCAGATAAATAGTGGACATGCGAAATAATTGAATGCCGAAATGAATTATAATAACTTGCCACCAAACCAAGTTCCAGTTTGAAAAGTTTTAAAATTTAGTTTCCAAATATAAACGACATTTTCAAAATATAGAGGTTGTTTTTGCAAAACTTAAAAAGAAGACAAAAGACATTGAAATTGAATTTCATGAAATGTTTCTATCATTCATGTATAAGGCGAAGTAACTCTGTGTAAATACTTTATTGGTTTTAGCACCCTTCAAAAATATTATTCCAAATCATCTGACGCTTTCATTTTCAAATTGATTGCCGCAATTTTGGTATATTCCACGAAATTCTATCTCATTTAATAATAAGCACTTGAATGGCAACTGTGATAAGATGATGACGAATGAAAAATCATTTTGTTTTGTCTGAATGCAATAAGTCGATTACTCAAAAGTATAACCATTGCATCTCCTCCTCTGTTTTTTTCGTAAATGTTCGAAAAATGGATTGTTAATACGAATAATCAAAAGTATATAAAAACCATTCTTTTTCAAAAGTTTAGAAAAGCAAAATAGAAAATCATGTCGATCGTTGGTTGTGATGCCAATGCTATTTGCTGTTGTCCGATAGAATTCAATGTTATAAATATGCCAAAAACAGCGATGCTGTCGTACTGAGCTCTGAGATGAGACCCAACCTGTCGGTGAGGAACTCCTTCATCGTTGCTGGATGAGAAGGCCGGCTGAAAGAAAAACAGCTTGGGTTATTAACAACTCTTGGAATACACTCTAACCATTCACTCAACAACGAAAATGTGCCATCTTATCCGAGTAGCATCGGAATTGAACAAGTTGAAATAGATATGAATATCTTATAACAGCAGCTTAGAGTTTTAAATGAACGCCCTCTACAGCTGCAAGCTCAACAAGAAATATCGCAACAATAAAAAACATACAACCTTGATCAAAAAGTTCCCGGAATTTATTCAGGAAATAAAAAGTACAAGTTTGTACATCAAAATCGATATTGTCTCCTTTAAAGTACTCCCCATCGACTGCAACGCACTTACGCCAGCGATATTCGGTTTGCGGTATGGCCACCAGAGCCATCTTTGATTTTCCGATAACGATGGAACCAGCTTCGCAGCGACACGCCTGGGGCCCAAATCATTAACAAAACTGTCTTGAACGGATACAAAAGCAAAGTTCAACTCCTCTGCCATCTCTCCAATGGTAATGGTCAATTTGCGGTCTAATAGAAACTCGTTGTTGTAAATTTGTACAAAATCGAATGGCGTCACTTTCATAAATGTCAAGCTATCAAGCTGAACATTTCATTGAATGTCAGTGGCAGATGTGGCAACCTAAAAAAAATGAGAGCTCAAATCAGGTGACTGAGAGCGCCACTGGGTGGAGATTCCGGAAACTTTTTGATCAAGGTGGTATTTCACATTTTGTGAATTCCTCCAAATTGATGAGCACTTTATCATAGAATTTGTAATTGAATTGTATGTAGCGTAGCCTCGTCACTTTACAATTCATTGAAATGACACAACATTGCTCCGAAAAATTGAGATTCCTACTGATTTTAATAATAAATTAGTGATTAGACCGGAGATGATGTTTTAATTTAATTTTAAACGAAGATGACGATTCGAATTTTCTGATTCCAACCGGAATGCTGTTCCACAAAAATAATTGCTGAGTAAATAAACATGTGATTCAAGAAATCAGGCGAGTTTTTTGACCACTGCTTGAATATCAAGACGGCCGATTGCACTTTTTTTCTGCTTTCAGAAGTCAATCCATTCAGACGCTCACAATATTCAGTATCGTTGTCATTACGGTTCTTGATCTTATCTGTATCAGCAATAAGATCACTGTTAAGCTGTTGTTGAATGCAATGAGCACCCCAACCATATGTTACTACATTTCCATAATCCATTATGGGATCAATCAGCACTAGAGCCATAGTACGTTTGATATAATTGGGTATAATATGCTTGAAAAGACTATACGATTTAATACGGTATGTTATTCCGTTATATTCAATAGTGAGGTGGTACAACTATGGTTTCTTCGGAAACTCGTGAGGAATATCACTGGATCCCAAATAGCCAGTGTCCTGCCTATTCAAGAGAATCGCGAAGATCTTTGGAATGACAGAAATGATGCTGATTATGCAATATTCAGAAATCATAGTGGGGTTTGGGAGTTTGTTGTGGGGTTTAATTATTATTTTATTCCAATCAGCTGGATAGACACTGTGGGAGATGCAGTAATTGAACATTTGAACAATATGTTGTGCTATGTGGAGGATAATTAGGTGGAAAAATTCAAGCGGTATGCCGTCATCAATTGCATTGCTTTTAATTATTTTGACTGCATGAATTAATTGTTTGAAAACAGTTTTGGGATTATATCTTACGAGACATGCTTCATTCTATTTCTTAAAAACAATTATGGTTACAGCTATGGTGTTTCTAGTGTGAAAAAAAATCGCTGGTATTAAATAAAAGAGCAACAAAGTCTGTATCAATTGTTGGCATTTTCATAGCATCGCGATAGGTATTTAGTCTTCCCGAAGCAAATAATCTCTAAAACGAACTTGATTCACGACAAATACAATTCATTTCCATAGCATGGGCTGAATAAACTGTCTTGTTTTTGCATTCCCGAAGCAACAAGCTATTCTGAACTCTGAATATCGAGTTTTTGGTATACGGACTGTACATCAAACAATAGGATACTAACAAAAAATTCCTAAATTTCATACTCCAAGCCTCTAAAACACATATTCAGAATTAGCGGAAGTAACAAACTGTTACAATATTAATTTTCAAATTGATTATGGGGTTGGACAAAGTCTTCTATTATAGCTAGTACGAACAAATTTTATTTATTTTTCACAATTTGCGAGCCGAATATTCTTCCAAACAAGAAGCGAAAAGGTTCAAAAATAATTCCATAAGAGACTATTGGTTGTGCTGTTTCTATATGCGTTGTTGTTGTAAACAATGTATTGATTCGTTCACAAGCCATGCATTGCTAATGCTGTGGCTTATGAACGACGCAATACATTGTTCACAACAATATTGTAGGTAGAAAAAGCACAACCAGCAGCCTCTTATAGAAGTATTATTATAGAAACTATTCGTGCCAAATTTTGCTTCTGTTATTCCTATTTATTTGCTATTATGTTCTAGTTTCTTCTAGTTTTCTCTAGATTGACTGCTGTTTCGAACCCTATGGATCTCGGTGGTCGCTGTAAAATCTCCGGAATAAAAAAAAACAAATTCAGTGAATAAATAAAGCATTGCCGCACATTTCATTCAATCAATACGTATCTTTTATGAGAATGCACTTTGCCGCAACTATGTTGCGTTTCCAAACAGTTTTGTGTATTTGAATGTTCAGTGGCATCTTAGTCTACTTCTATCTCATCTGGAAGTTCAATTGGTTGTTCAGCGAACAAATTTTCCATTTCACATGGTAAAACATCTGGCAGGCTTACATCAAACCTAACATTCTTCAAGAATACTGTAGCTCATCCTCACTCAGACAAACAAATCAGTAAATAATGGGCATGAGAAATTTATGAAAGGCGTATCTTTTACGGCTTTTTATCGAATTTCAATTAAAAAAACTCACAGTCATTCTGTGCATAGGACTTGTTTGAGATCAACGCACGTTAATTGTCATTCAGTTTTGGAGTGTCTGCGTTGTATGCTTTATAAGCGGACAAATTGTGAGCAGGTTGGTGTGTACGTATCGGTGAGCTGTGTGTGTCCAAACCATCGTTCGAATAAATATCAACGTCGCAGAGAAGAATTCAGTTAGTTGATCAGAAGGATAATAATCATTCGTAACAGTTTTATGCAACGGGACCGTACTATTTGAGACATTTTAATGATATCTATTCTTCAGCGCCGTCTATTGGGCAATAGTATTGATGTGATATTTCAATCGATTCAATAACTCATTTGTTTTTATTATTTGTGTCAATAAAAATTTTGTTCGTATTACAATGGATCTAAATTGAGTTCACCTATGTAAAATAAGATGGCGCGGTCAATTGGCATACTCTCGAATAGCTCTCAATTTCCATATAAGCACGGTCCGCTTGATTTTATGTGTTTGTGGCGGAATTATTAAAAAAAAGGTTATCCAAACCAAAGCCTTATTCAACAGAAAGTTCTTATCACTATAACAAAAATGATTGAAATCACGTCATTTTTGGTTGTGGTTGTGGTTCTGGTTTCAATGTTAATAACTTTATATGCTCAATTGGGATCGTTTACATCAAGCCGATCGGGAGATTACAAAACTAAATATCTTCAAAACAAATTTTCAAGCAACACATCAGCTAATAGCAATGAAATCAGGGATGAATCAACTGAAAGTCGAACCATAAACATATTAACCGATCGCCTGCCATATGATGCCTACGACGATGCATACATTGTGAACTATTGGAAAAGTCTGCCAATTGAACAGCGACCATACTGGCTCGTCAACCAGGTACACATCGAAGCTCTGCGAGAAGTATCACCCAGATCAGCCACCATTCGAATCGCTTCGAGGCAAGATAACCCAATTACATTCGAGCAAGAGCGTCATATGCAAATCAATTACTTGCAAACAAAGCTTCAAAGTTTATTTATGCGCCGTGCTCAACTACGATCACGAAATGTAAGTCATTTAGTTGACCGATACCAAGATTTCTGGTCACAGTCGTGGCCAAAATAAAATAAGTTCATCTGGAGATGAGAACAGAAATTAAGTAGAATACATACTGCAATTACCTCATCCATATTTAATCCGAGATCCGCTGTGGATTTTTAAAAAAAGTGATTTTTCTTTTTCTATCATCAAATTTTGAAAAAGAAAAAAAAACTTGAGTTTCAATAAAACAAATGTAGATACTATAGAATCTGTATACTGATGAAAATAGAGCAAATATTCGTAATAAATTAAATTAAAAGCAAATTGGTTTAGTTGCCGTGTTTTCAATGTCAAATCATGCTTGTTTTCATTATTACATAGAATCTTCCACCAATATTGTTGTTTGAGTTGCGCGCTATCCATTTAATCGCAGTTATTTTTATCCAACTTCAATAATTTTTTTTTTTTCTTCGCTGGATATAAATATCTAACGCCAAAACTGTTTTACTAAAGCAACATCATTAATAATTGCTGTGCGTGTTTGAACTGGTGCAACCTTCTTTTGACATATATAGAAAAATAGCTGAAAATACATTTTCTTTGCTCAATGGCGCAAATATTTATTCCACGCTTCATAGTTGAGGCGTATATATTTATGCCTCTCATCCAATTTACTAGAGTGTACCAGAATTTTAATCAATTCAGTCTAACTCAGTATATTTCAAAAGTTTATGATGCAATTTTCATTGCACAATGAAGTGAATATATGAAAACATGAAAACATAAAAATCATCCAAATCGAACCACGTTATTACATTTTCATATTTTTTTACGTTTTCGAATTTGGACTCAAATACCAATTAACGTTAACGAGAATTTCACGGCTTCGATTTTCACGTTCTCGAATATCCACTTTATTTCAAAAATTAAGTCTCAAAATAAAGTGTTTATTATAAAATGTCATAGAATTACGGCGGAGTCAATCGAATCATTTATGATTGTTTTGGTTTTTTTGCCTCTGGTTCGCCTTCATTGGCATTAGTGCTGTAGATGGGTTTTGGTTGCGTTTTCTGATAGGCAGGTGCAATCCAGTACGGGTCTTCTTCAGCTTCTTTTGCATATTTTAAAATGGCCTCTCGAGGATCCTGATCGTCTTCAACACGCTTACTTAAACCCAAATTTCTAATGACATATGAGCTGAGTGTTCCTCCCGATGACGCAACTCGACCGCCTGCAAATTGTCAAAACAAAGCGATGATAAACCAATTGTGCGCATTCATTTCGCAAAATCTGCGTAGTTTGAATACGCAGTGGATTTATTGGGGAAGAAGAAAACAACCACGCAGTATCAATAAGATATGCGAAATTGTACTTTGTGGTAAAACTTGATTTTCAGAAATTTAATTATGTATGAAAAATATTATGCGCATTTACCTTGACCACTGGTAATAGGTAAGTCTGGCCGCTTCGATTTGACCGGATCGAGTCGATCCTTTTCCATCTTTTTTCTGGATGAACGCGATTTTTCCTGTCTGAACATGGGTAATGCATGTGGTGTGATAACTTGTGCAACGGTACCAATTTCGGTATGTTTCTTCTTGCGATACGTTTTCGTGACACATAATTTGGCACCTCGGAAACTGCGTCTCTCATCATAATAGCATTTTATTGTGCCATCGCCGCAACCGACAAATATCTGATTTAATTTCGGATGCCAGAGTGTTTTGATTATATGCGATTCGGCCACACCAATTTTGTTGACCAACTCGAATGTGTTTGCATTGTAAAATACTAATTGTGATTGATTTTCGGGTGAATATCCTTTCGGTAGGCATTGGCTTGTGACGAGCAATCTATCGTCCGGACTGAAACAACAATCGGTGGTGTCATAACGTGCATAGAGGTTGTCGAATGTATGCAGGGGTTGCTTAAGTGCTCTCATATCCCACACTTTCATTGTTTCATCGAGAGATCGCGACAGCAGTTTGTTGCCGGCATATGAAAAGTGTATGGACGTAATTTCGCTGCCCTTTTGATGTGCTTGCTTTATGCAGTGTGTTGTACTGACAAATGTTTTGCGAGTGTCCCACATTTGAATGGAACCATCAACGCAACCCGTGCCAATAAGGGTGGCATCTGGAGTGAATGCACATGAATTTGGCACAGTTTTCAGACCACCTTGTCCACGTACTTTGATTATTGTTTTATGATGACGCGCATTTGTGACATCCCAAATGCGCAATGTCGAATCCATGGCGCTGGTTAAAAATTCGCCTTTTTGGTATGGATGCCAAGCACCTGACATTAACTGCGCGGCATGTCCTTTTGTGCGTGACATATCCGCTATGTATTGGTCGCCTTTTACACATTCCAACTTTTCGAAACCATCACGATCCAACACTTTGGCCTGCGAATTTCCCGATACTATAAGAATCATGTCACCTGTAACGCTATAGCACAAACAGCGAATCGGATAATTTTCAGCTGGATTTAGTGTACGAAAGCTACGCATTGAGGTATCCATGCCGGCGAAATTCCAAAAGCAGAGACTGAAATTAAGGAAAGTGATATTTGTGTGTAAGTACACAGAAAATAAAGTATCTGTAAAAAGTACAGACAGCGGTTGTAAAATCGCATTTTCCAACCATTTTTGTATGAAGGTTGTGAACTTCGCAACAGTTCAATTTACAGAAAATGTTGCGAAGTTCACAACCTTCATACAAAAATGGTTGGAAAATGCGATTTTACAACCGATGTCTGTACTTTTTATAGATACTTTATTTTCTGTGTAAGATTAAAAGCAAAAAGTAAAAATTTAACTTATGTTCTTACCTCGAATCAATAGATCCAGATGCAAGTCGTGCTCCAGATGGATCACTGGCCAATGCTAGAATCGATCGGGTTCCGTGAATCATAGGAACTTCATGAGAGGCTGGAATTCTGTTCGCCAAACCAACATTCGACTCGTCATCATCTTCGGAATCACTCAAATCATTATAGCTATCATCTGAATCATTGTCATCTTTTTTACTTTTCAGCCTGAAAAATCAATAATACATATGTGAACAAATTCATCTCTCATGAATCCAGATTTCATTTCGTTTCCTTTCATTTTCAATTTCAATGAATGTATTGTCACATACTTTGTATTTTGTTCATCATTCTGAAAGTCTTTTGGTGGCAGAGGTCCGACAATATCATCGCCCTCATCCTCACTATCATCACTGTTACTAGAATCACTTTCATCCGACTTTGATTTTTCAGTTGCTTTCTGTTCAGAGGTTTCACTTGTTGATGAAATCGTTGATTTTCCTCGAGCTTTTGCTATTTCTGTCTAAAAAGGAACAATCAAAATCGATGATTATCAACAATAATTTCTCATAAAAATAAATTCAAAATGCATCGTCCAATTGAGTGTTTGGGAATTAACTTACTGTAATATCAAAACTTTTGGCCTTTCGTCCAAATTCAGAAATGCCCATAATATCTTTGACATGTTTGCTCTCCAAGTCGTCGGCTAATTCTTCGATTGCATTGTTGAGCATATTCTTTTCTTGCTTGCCAAATGTACCAAAACCTATAGAAACAAAAATCAAACAAACAAGTAAGAATTTGAAAACATTATTCAACTTTAATAGAACTGAGGAAAAATATTTCAAAAACGTTAACCTGACGTTGATGCTGCGTCTCCGGCTGTTTCCCCCTTACTCTCAATTGGTTCATCTTTTTTGATATTTAATTGAATTTTACCAAATGTAATCTTTCCAAATGGTTTGCTCATTTTCTTATTATTTTGCTCTCAGACCAAAATAAAGCATTTATTTGGTTCGGATAAACATTAATCGGTCGCTAAAAAAACCCAAACACAATATATGTCAAATGTAGATGTCAAAGTGGTGGAAACATAACCACACTTATTCTGTTATACTATATCGGTAATTGGCTGTCAGTTCGTAATGCTTTATCACAACTAAATTGACACAATCATTTCACGTAATTTTCGCTTGATTGAAAGAAAAAGGAAACATCAACGTGTAACGTGAAGGTAACGTAAAAATCGATTGAATAACATATTATTTTATTCCAAAAAATCCGAATTGTGTCATAAGCCGAGAATGTATTTGGAGTTGATATGAATATAACAGCTGATCGTAACAAATTTCTACTTGAATTTGGAATGAAGCATTTGCTCATCGCTCATTCGGTGTTGGTTTGAAGTGAGCGATAGATGGTTTGTTGTTGGTTTGAAGTGAGCGAGTGTGTCCAATCGTGTGTTTGATTTGCTTTTATTTAATGTTGTATGCATGACGTATGAATGACTAAATCGCCCTATGACAACGCCATACCATCATGCATATATGAACAATGCTTCGATATTAAAAGTATTTTCCGTGCGCTGTATCTATCCACTTGTTCGATATATATTGAACATTAAACGTAATATACATTGATTGTTGTTGCTGCTGCTTACAAGTAAACCAGTGGACAGTTTGTCGCCGTCACGTTAACACATTTCTATGACCGTTTCGTTCCAGTGTTTTGTTGTTTCATTTAAATCAATTTTGAATTTTAGTTAGTTCTTTGTCTGTTTTGTATGAGACATTCCGTAAAACGGTGACTAATTCGTTGCTACACTTAAATCAGCAACAATTACTGAGGCCTGCAACTCTTTTGTATGTTTTCTGGGTGCAATAATTTCGCAGACAATTCGAGCCAATGAAAAAGTTACGATAGCCAGCCGAACAGTGCGAGAAAGTTTATTCAAATAATTTGTGGAAATGATTTATATCATATTCTTGTCTAACACTATTGACACAAATTCAAATCGATTTATCGTTCTATTTTTTCAGACTGTATATTACACGTGTGTGCAATTGTGCATATTAATCAGTCATATTGTTACAGATTTGTCGAATGGCATTAATTCAAAATTCATTATTTGAGTGTCTGTTGCCAACGATAATATCTATTTAATATCGTCAATATTTTGATTGATGTGACAAGTGTTTTTCTTCTGTGTAATTATCGTTCATCAATTGATCTACTCGAAAATATCTTCGCTTTAACTATTCATTAAAATATATCAATAATTAGCCTCAAACGATACACATTGTGAATTAATTTCAACATAAACCATTTTCTCGGTCTCTTTATCAGATTTTCCAAATTCCAAGCTTTTCAACGTTTCTCGTTGTAATTTCGTCATATGCTATGTTTGATAAAAATCAATTAGCAATTTTATTCTAGTTCATGTGACTGAACAGTGAACAAAGATGCCACTGAATCACATTTTCGACAACGAATTTCATATTTTGGGCACATTTTAACTCGTACTATTTCGAGTCTTTTGTTTCACATAAAACTTTTGAACAGTGTATTTTTGTGGTCAATTTTAATCCATCCAAATATTGCTCGGCAGCATCGATCCAACTACTCGTTCCAACGTTGAAAAGTTGCATGAGAAATACAAAGAATGAATGTGGGAAATTGTTTTCAAAAAAGCAAGTTTAAGGGCGAAGTGAAATGTGAGTTATGAGTGCACGATGTGGATGAAACAAGTGTTCAGTTTCACCAGTTCGAACACAGTTTGAGTCGCACAAAAATCGATTGATAGCACGAACAAGGACTCAGTTCCATCTTTCAATGTCGACGCAATGAAGATATATAACTGATGTCATGTTTCAGAATTTTACCGACCAAATTTTCCGAAGTTGTCTTTCTTCATTTGCAATTGCAATCATAAAAGACTTAAAAGGGAATGAGATAAATTTTTTTTCGTATTCGCCAAATTTTTGTCTTGTCGCAATAAATGCTTTGTATCTTTTCGGTAATTCGAACAGATTAATAAAGCGACAATAAACGATTTTTGGCATCTAACGATTTCCATTGCTCCGAGACAGCTGATTTGATTGGGTCTTAAGTCATTTTCATTTTTATTTCACGTGTAAACTAATTGTTTTACAAATATTTTAGTTTAGTTTCTTTTTGAGTATGTCGTCGGAAAAAATGTTGTGTGCAATAACAAGTCTGTTTGAGAAATGTCTTTGAATGCTTATTAGAAGCTTCAAATCTTGACCCCAGTCAAAAGGTCAACTGAATTAAAGTTCTAGTGCCTTGAATAAAAAAAATAATTTCTATTTTCAACTTTATACTTCCTTTATCATACTGGTTTTATTCTAACCAAACGCATATCGGTTTGAAACGCCAGTCATTGTGTTTCACCGGAATCAAGTTTTACAATTGGCTTTCACGGAAAAAACTTGTTCTCCCGAAATTGTAATAAGTTGGCGTGCAAAAGTATCTTGCACGTGTGACGTGCACAAATTGTACCTGTGAATCACATAGTGGCTCAATTTGTATGCACAAATGGATTCACTTTCTCAGTTTATGTTTTGATTCGGATTTGTTTGAATAAAATTCGATTTTTGCACAGCATTTCAACTGTCTGCTGCTGTTTTTATTATTCATAATAACTTTTCCTGTGTAAATAATTAACAGATTTTTGTGCCAATTTTATTTTGCAGTTGTCATACAAAAGAGCTACAATGTTGTGGCATCGAAACGAAACCCAACGAATAGAAAGAAGCCTGTGAATGTAGTTTGAATGATCGGGAATAGTGATCCATTCAAAAAACAACGCTTTGTTTAGTAAAAGAAAATTTTATAACACAATATTTAGTCTATAGTCCGTCAACTATGAGTGTGGTTTCTAAACGGCGCTTCATGAAAAGGTGATGCAGGCATTTTTTATTTTTTTTCTCGTTCCCTTTTTGATGTTTC
This sequence comes from Obolodiplosis robiniae, assembly GCA_028476595.1. Lineage (NCBI taxonomy): Eukaryota > Metazoa > Arthropoda > Insecta > Diptera > Cecidomyiidae > Obolodiplosis > Obolodiplosis robiniae. The sequence goes on along the minus strand of CM052017.1, from coordinate 10,243,437 downwards.
GTTGTTGCCTATACTTCTAAATCGAAGGAAATTAACCTTGTTTGCTGTTCAAAAAAGTATGAATGCGTGACCTGCTTTGTTGAAATCCACAGTTTTATTGAAATTTTCAAATGAACTTGAGTCACGATCAAATTTGCCTGTAATGTAATGATTTGCCATTAATTGTCAATAGTGTAGCATGATCCAGTTTGATTTAATTGCTTCTTCAATCCAACATTTCATTTCCTCTCGTTTTGTTGCTGCTTCTCACCTAACAAAACGACCACGAAATAAACATTAATGTTATCGCTATTATTCCACCCATTGCGAATAAGTTGCAAGATAAACATGAACTTATTATCAGCAACGCATTCGAACGAAATCATCTATAGCATATGGTACCGCTCAAGTGCAAGTTTTGTGGCAATTAATTTATACAGTTACAATAATTATCATAAAAGTTTCGACTTTCATTGAGTTGTAATGATCGGGCGCAGCAAGCCAAATATCGTATTTCAATATTAAATTAGACAATTCATAAATTTGTTTGCGAAATTATTGCATTTTTGTTTGCAAAAAAATAAAATCCAATGAATTTTCCACAAAATGTGCACACTTTGCTGAACGGTTTTATCAATGTTTTGTAGACAAAATCAACATGTGAACTTCTGAATTCACGATAAATCACAAAAAAACTCAAACGTCGTAAGAATTAAAGAGACAGAATTTCATACAGTAGGCAAATAATCAAGAAGCAATTTCAAACGTGTGATCTCAATATGTTGGACTCCAATCGCATACTGAAAGACGTGCTTTGCGCCACAGTGATACCGGGAATTTTCTTTTTATTATGGTTATTTGGGCTGTAAGTAGGTTGTAGTTTTCAGCCATTCTACACAATTTATCGAAACAAATTTCAGTGACCGAACAGGGCGCGTTAGCTGCGCAACTATATTGATTCATTACATTCTGTGCATTCAAATTGTTTTATATTGAAATATAATAATAAATAGTTATTCTTTCTTATCAATTATTACCATCTTGAACGGAGGTTCACATTTACGTCCATTTTACTGGATTCGGACACAAAAATACGACCTCAATGCGAATTGAGGAACATTCACCTGGAAGTTGGAACGACATATTTATTTTGATTCATCATCTGTTTTTCGTATTGATAATCATTTTAATTGCAAATAACACTTTCCGTAAGACCGTACATTACAATTCATGAGATTCCCATTCAGTTGTAGATGAGACGAGTATCTATTGATGTAGCCAGCTAGCACGTCCTGTGTCAAAAAAAAAACAATAAATGAGCAAATATTGATTTTGAATGATTGCGAATTCTTTGAAATGACAATTATCGAGAACTGTCAAATTTTCATGCAATTATTATTTAAACGAAATATCTTTTTTTATTTGCAGAATTGCGATTGGAACGCTGAAAATATGTTTAATTGGGAGTTTTATTGTTTTCCTCGTGTTACCATTAATATTTAGGTATTCGATTACGTTGCAAAAAGGAGTTTTATTTTTAACATTCAGTAAGTGTGCAAATCGACTTCCAAGAGAATTGAACAAACAAATATTTTATAGAAATTAAGGGCATAATTTAGTATCTGTCAGAATCTATTGGAAATGGTTGTTTCCCAGCTAAGTCTGATTTTTTTAAATATTCCTATTCGTCTTATCATAAATAAATACTGTGAATTACATAGTTCACGATTAAGACATATTCTTCCTTTTTTGTGTAGTACAAATTAATTTGTTTGGCAATATTTCGAAAAACAATCATGTGATAAATTGAATATTTCAGTCGCTCAATCAACCAGTTCAGTATTAAAGTTTCCTAAAGACCTCGGCCTATATGCAACACGCAATTTTTATGTTAAATATCGAGATGATACGGAAGAACAGAATGTTACACTCGGAGTTTGGCACATACTACCAAATTACATTGCCAAGAAGTTCTCGAAAGAGCTTGGGCTCAATGAGGTAATTCCCATTTCACAAAAATCTAAATTTTATTTAAAACAGCAAGATTACTTCTAGCACTTTCGATAAAATTTGAAATGTTTCCGATAAATGTTATCAACAATAACTCAAATTGCATATTATCTTGACAGACTGAAGTTAAGTTAGCAACATCATCAAAACATCTAATAAAATACGAGCAATCGATTGAAGCAATTGAGGATCAATTGCGGTCCGAATTTCCGAGAGTTACCGAAGAGAACGAAGTAGATTTCTATGAGCGAATGCTTCATGTGAATGGTGCGAAAATTGTGTTTTATATGCACGGCAACAGTGGATCGCGGGCAGCCCCACATCGCGTTGAATTGTACAATTTGTTAAGGGAACAAGGCTATCACATAATTGCCTTCGATTACCGCGGCTATGGAGACTCATTGCCGCCATCACCCAACGAAATGTGTATTGTGCGTGATGCAATCGCTGTGTACAAATATATTACGACTGTCACCAATAATCCAGTTTGCGCTTGGGGACATTCTCTTGGCACTGGCGTTGGCTGTCATACACTGGCCACTCTAAAGAAACTCAATATCTTTGGTCCGAAGGTGCTGGTGCTGGAAAGTCCATTCAATAATATCCGCGATGAAGTGCGCGAGCATCCATTCTCACGATTTTTCCGTCACTTGCCGTGGTTCAATTTCACCATCGTTGATCCGATGTACGATAATAATCTAAGATTTGAATCGGACAAACACATCGCAACATTCCAACAACCGGTGATGATTCTTCATGCGATAGACGATATCGTTGTGCCATTTAAACTGGGCCATAAAGTAAGTCCAACACATTCCTGCTTGAAATAGAAATGCAACTTAATTTATTTATGAATTTTTGACATTTTTATGATGAACGATGAATTCAAAATAATAAATTGTATGTCATTTTAGTTGTACCTCACGGCGCTGGAAAAGAGACACAAATCCTGGGGTCCCGTCGAATTCCATCGATTCGATGCTGAAAGTGGCTATGGACATAAATTCATATGTCGTGCACCCGAATTGCCTGATATTTTCAATAATTTCTTTCACACATACGGAAATGAAAGCTATTAGAGGGATTTTTATTTTTCATTTGTAGAATTCAAATTAATTCAAATATTTATTTATTTGTTGTAATTTAAAACGAAAATGACTGCTACATTGCCTTTTTCAAAATGAAAATAAAGAAAACAAACAACAGAAAACTGCAACGGTCTTTTTCAAATGCAGAGTTGGGTCGTGCAAATCTGATTTACCGATCGAATAGTCATTGCATAAGCAGCTGTCAATTGTCATGCAATCAAAGCGCCGGTTCATTATTTTTGGCACTCGTTTGTATACACAACACAGTCATTTGCATTGAATTAAAATCCTACTGATTTCAATTCAAACTAAGGATGTAATTGGAATAACACAATAGAATTTCCGCCATGAGTCCGGAAAATGTATTGAGTAAGTTCTGTTGAAATATGTCATGTGGTTTGCACACTTTGCATTTCAATCCCATTTCATTGATACATGAATTTCTTTTGCAGGATTTGTTGTGATATTTGTAAATGTTCATTTAATGGTTGTTTCCATATTTTCCAAAAAAGTGCCTACCCAAATCAAACCGCCATTAGCGTGCCAATACAAAGATTTAATTTATTCTTGCTTTCATTGTGATAAATTTGATGAGCAATTGTTAAACGATGCAAACATATGCATTCCATTTCAACAAGTTAACAGCAGTTCACCAGCCATTTTCATATTTTATGATGTCAATTCAGTGGAGGGCTTCAATTTGCGTCGCGATGTTTACATTCGTATGGCTGTTTTCCTGAAATCGCTTCGGCGCCATCCCAACTATGAAAATTCATATTTAGTATTGCCACCATTTTATCAGCTGTATCATTGGAACTTGGCCTCGCCAAATCGACATCGGAACAATGGCATCAACTATCAGAACATTTTGTTTTGGAATCATTTTTTCGATTTGCAAAGTATGAAACGGTATACGGCTGTCGTTGATTTATGGGAATATTTTGATATTATGAGGAATTGCTTTGGCATTAAATCCAAAATAAATATAGAAAATGTGTTTCGATTGCAACATTTCGAGAGCATGTTTCAAAGCGGAAAGTTTGAAGAGAAATTTGAAGTACAAACGAAATGCGATGTAAATTCATTGCGAAGTCGCGGACAGGTGGTCAGTTTGTACAGCAATTTCAGCGTAATCCAAACACATTGTGTGGAATTCCAGGGATCAGCCGGCTTATTATATAATTTAATGCAGAAATTCTCAAGGTAACATCGATTTTCAAGGCACACATTTGCCTCGTCAATTAACGACTTTTTCCAAAATATCTCACAATTTCAAAGAGATATTTCAAATGTCATTGTAATAGATAAGGAATCCATGCAGGTTCAGCATATTCATTTTTCAGTTTGATATTAAAAAGTTTGTTCTAAAATCAGAGTTCGAACAAATGTTTAGGCGATTTTTTAGTGAATTTTGTACTGCATTTCCAGATCTAGTGCGAAAACATATTCCGTCGCAATCTTAAATGCGGAAACTGTGCTGCATGACTATTGGGGCGGTGCCGAATATTGGATGGCGCGGCGATCAATGCGATTCAATTCATATTTAGTAGATATAGCCAATGCATTTCGTAATGAAAATTTTAATTCAACCGATTTGGCGGATGGCACTCAAAGGCCAATTGATTGGAGAGATGAAGTGGTGAGACAGTTATTCAGTCGCTTGATTGCTCCAATAGAATTTTTCATGAACATTGTTAAAAAACCAAAATATTATCCAAATTCTTGTTCACGTGATAATTGCTCAATGATTTGATAATCAAGTGAAATTGGAATAATCATAATTGGCTTTATTTATTTCAAGGAGCATCGAAGTTCTAAAGGTGGTAATTATATATGTGCCCATTTAAGAAGAGCTGATTTTGTGCATGGCCGCGAAGAAACTACTCCATCCCTTCGTTCCGCCACCACGCAGATGTTGCACAAGTTGAAGGCGCTACATATTAAAACCGTGTTCATTTCAAGTGACTGTACGAGCCAAGAATATCGAAATTTCAAGACATTCCTGAGCAGATATCGGGTGATCAAACTCACGCCATCTAGTGTTGAGGAACGTGAGAGGATAAAACCAGGCGGAATTGCAATAATTGATCAAATTATATGCTCACATGCGAGGTTATATCAAAAATTGTTAAATGAAAAAGCAAAATGACGAGATTATTTGAAATTGTCTTATAGATATTTCATTGGAACGTACGAGAGCACATTTACCTACCGAATTTATGAGGAACGTGAAATAATGGGCTTCCCGACCGAAACCACTTTCAACACATTCTGCAAAGTACCCAATGAACAGGAAAAATGCTTGAAAAACTCCATTTGGCCCATCGTTTTTTGAAAAGTGCAAAAAATTCTAGTCGAATACCCATTTCATCCATAAAATTCTCCTGACGTAGCTTCAGTTCGAGATTTTGAACAAAAAAAATGTTTAAGCCAGCATAAGTTAACACTTTTCTAAAATTATTCAAAGAAACTCATAGCTTTTCTGTTTTGTGTACTCCAAAAGGCATGTTACAATATAAAATAATTGTTGAATAAATAAATAAAAATATACTCTCTAAATCAATAAAGATCAAATACAATATCAGTACCACAAGCAGACTTGTTCACACTTGAAGGAAATGTGTTCGTGTGCGATTGTATTCGCCTTTTGGTGCTACTGTGCATATCATCGGTTGATATTATCTGGGCCCATTGCGGTCAAAAATTTATTCAATTTTATAAATCGTGTTTGCCGTTATAATGATAATTGATAACGGAAATTGTATTTAATATACAATTTGATGAATTAAAGTGTAATTTGAACACATGATTCAATATCAACTTAAACCAAGAGATATGCTTTGATTGGGGTGATTTGAAGATAAAATGAATTGGTTTTTTGAATTGGTTTTATTGATAACACTTCGTTTCAGACCCAAACCCGAATAAAACGCTATTGCGCAGTGTTTTAAATAGATAAAATGAGATATTATCTTATCTTTACTTAGGTATTATTTTCCAACGTCCACTTATCAATCATCTTTATCTGGATTTCATATTTTTAAGTCAATGCTTCTCAGTTTTATAGATAATTTCTAGATAATTCACTGACTGAATTCGGATTAAATGCAAGAATGAATAAAGAGGCGAACCTCGTTGAATTCAAAATCTAAAATTGAGCAAAAACCAAAGGTCATTAACACGTCAAGGTTCATTTTTAGTTTTTGTTCTGAATTATATAGAATTGTGTATCGATTTGAATCGGTCAGGTTTCTAAAAGATAAAAAAAGATATTTTTTATCTTTGCAAGAATAGATAAGATGATATCTTATCTTTTATCTACTTCTTTTGCTAATTTACACTAATATCTTATATTTATCTAAATTTTAATATATCACCACTGCTATTGCGAGTGTTTGTGGCAGCCACAACAGATTCAATATATTTGTGATTGTATTTTGTGTGTTGATTGACAGCCGTTTTTATTCAATTTGTAGTTCGGCTTTGTACAGTTTAACACAAACGCGTGAAATGTTAACGTTGTATGTGGCAATAAATATATTTGCACAGACATGTTCCGGTGATAAGTGCTTTGGTATACAAATGAATATAAATGCAAATGAGACACAACGATACATTTATTAGTCGGATTGCGGCAATTGACGCGACCACCTGATTAGAGAACAGAAACATTGCCGATAAGTGATTGTCTGCTTGCAAAAAGTCGAATAAAAAAGAAGACATTATTTTGTAGCTCTCAAAATTTGACATTATCGATTTGAGGCTCGTTGACTCAAATATTGGCAAGTATCAAATAAATCGTGAAAAGTGTTTCAAATAGTAATCATGGAAAAAGTAAATATTGTTGAAGATGCATTCGGTTACATGCAGAATCCGATCACCGGAGAAGGTGAAAATGTTAAACGTTTCACCTTCAGAAATGATAATGGCGTTGTAGTGCAAGTAATCACGTACGGAGCCACGATCACATCGATTCGATGCCCTGATAAATATGGGAACATTGCTGATATTGCTTTAGGTTTCGATGAACTGTCAGGTAAATATCCAATATCTCATTTCATGAATTGAATAGAATTGCTGGAATTTCTAAAACATTTTTGGCAGGCTATCAGTCAAAGGCGAATCCATATTTCGGTGCTTCGATTGGTCGCGTTTGCAATCGAATTGGATTCGGTCGTTTTGATTTGAATGGCAAACATTATGAAGTGGACAAAAACTTCAACAGTATCCATCAGCTACACGGTGGAACTGTTGGATTCGACAAATTCAATTGGGAAGCCCATCAATTCGAATCGAAAGTAGTTTTAACCCATGTGAATGCAAATGGATTTCAAGGCTATCCAGGAACTGTTATGGCACAGGTTACGTATGAATTGAAACCCGATAACACTTTTTCGGGAACATATACGGCGACTGTATCCCAACCGACTCCAATCAATTTAACTAATCATTCCTACTTCAACTTGGCCGGTCATGTGAGTGAATTCAAAGCATAACCCTCATCTTGATTGTTGACTGATTTCTATATAGCATTCAAACACATGCAATAACAGATGACCAATACACGTATTTGTATTGAGTTCAGTTGCTACTGAGCTTTCACTCATCCCCAGATAATGCAAAATGCCTCCTAAATAGCGCTATGCTTGCTATGTTTGTACGTATACATGTTGGTTTACGTAAACACAATGTGAAGCAAAATGTACAAATTATAACAGCAAAGCAAACATATACAACATAACAAGCTATGGATAGGGGTGTAGCATAGCATAGCGCTATTAAGCAGGCATTTTGTATTCTCTGCTCATTCCTATGCATACAAATATGCTACGCATTGGCTTACTGCTTAAGTTCTGTGTGAATATGATCAGTAAGTACCGTTTATGTAATCTTCTTTTTACTTGAATGTCCTTCAGGACAAAGGGCATGCTGAAATTTACAACCATGAAATTACACTAAATGCTGATCGCTACACAATCACTGATCACGATTCGATCCCAACTGGTCAATTTCAAAATGTATCCGGCACGAATTACGATTTACGCATCGCACGAAATTTGGGTGAATCGATTGCTAAGATTACAAACAGCGGATACGATGACAACTTCTGTGTGACTCGTGGTACGGACCAATCCTTGGCATTTGTTGCTCGGTATTTATCATTTCATGGAATTTCTTGAATGCTTTCATCAAATTGGTTCGGTTAATGTCTTGATATGTTGGAATTCCTGTTTAGTGTGAGCCATCCGAAATCTGGGCGTGTACTAGAAGTATACAGTGATCAGCCTGGTGTTCAATTATATACCGCAAACTATATATCAGATCCAACTAATCAAATCTACCCGGAAGGGAAGAAACGCGAAAACAAGGCGCCAAGTGATGCAACCGAACCGATTTTTGGTAAAGAAGGGGCCCTCTATTTCAAACACGGTGCTTTTTGTTTGGAAACTCAAAATTATCCAGATGCTGTGAATCATGTGAGTTGTAACGCGAACATTGCAATACTTGAGGGCATAATTATATTTTTTTCGCATTTACAGTGCAATTTTCCAAACTCGATTGTTAATCCAGGTGACACGTACAAGCATAAGTTTGTGTACAGGTTTTTCTGCACAAGTGATGCTGCGATTTCAAAATGAATCAACTTGCTGGTCCAAATGCATTCTTGTCTTGATTTCATTAAACTACAGTGAACCTACACTGAAACTACAGTGAAACTGGATTGTATTTCAATAAGACTAGTCAATAAAAAAACATAAAGCATTTTTTCCAATTTTTTCATATTATATGAAGACAACATGAGCAAGCAGTTGAAGTAATTGTAAAATTTACAGTTATGTCATTCATAAGAAACATATTGCCAGCCATAGATTCTAACTAAATTAACGTCAACGAGAGTATGTTTCGTTAGTTGTGAAGAGCTAAAGCTACGCACTTGCCTTTCTTTTACTACGCTTCGAGCAGTGTGCAAATGTCTCACATTTGCTCTCGCAAAAAATTATCACTCTTTTAATCGATTTTTTTTTTCGAACGTTTTTGTTCACGAAATTGTTTTATCACGTTTTTGCTGGCGACTTTTCATAAAGATGCGTCGTAAAATAAAGTAGTTCACAGAATAAAAAGCATATCGGAATGGCTTGAAAATTTGTAAGACCTATTTGTTTCTTAAAAAAATAATATTTTGAAAGTTTCAAAATGATACAATGGTAACAAGTTCTATTGTGCGCAGCTACGGTGAAGACGTTTTTCATACTTACTGGTGCACAGGCAACCCATCTCACAACTGAAGAATGTATAGAATTGTTTTATAGCGTCGGTTACAAATGGAATGATTTATTTTGCTACGAAAAATTAAGTTTTGTATGTGAAGAATAATGGGCAAAATTCAAGAATATTCTTTATAATAACTTCAAATGCATTAATCAGATTCACAAAATCCTAAGATAATCTCAAAGCAACAAATTACTATTCGGCCAACATTTCTGATACAAAGGTTTTCGAGTTCGCATTTTCGCACTCAAAATCAAACGTGATCTACAACTAATTTAGTCCATGGCGTTGTAAATGTATTAAATCCACACTTTTGGTGAACATTTTTCTATGAGCGTAGAAAATCCCGATGTTCAGGTTCAATTTTTGCGAAAAACCTACTCTACTTAACCACTACTCAATATACAAAAATATATCATTTTTATATAAAGAATTGCTTTTGAATAGTAGGAAACAATTTTTACCAAGCGGACCGTGCTTATATGGAAATTGAGAGCTATTCGAGAGTATGCCAATTGACCGCGCCATCTTATTTTACATAGGTGAACTCAATTTAGATCCATTGTAATACGAACAACATTTTTATTGACACAAATAATAAAAACAAATGAGTCATTGAAACGATTGAAATATCACATCAATACTATTGCCCAATAGATGGCGCTGGAGAATAGATATTATTAAAATGTCTCAAATAGTACGGTCCCGTTGATTTTTACACGTCAAACAGTAGCACTTTTGTCGACAACTCCGGAGAATATACTCACCTAAATGATGGAATGCAAATGTACATTTCAAAGAATTGTGTTGAAAATGCATGCTTGTTTTTCATTTTATTTATTTCAATATTTGTAATACAAACGCTTAAAAATCTAGATAATATAATAAATTGTTTGCATTTTGTTAAGTCGACATTTTGTGTGCTTTTTTTTAAAAAATTCTACCTTTTTTTACTCTCTATATGTTTCTGAAAATGGTATTCGTTCATGTTGGTTGGTTTTGAAATAGTTTTAAGCACGATTTTCTTTCTTTGTATTTCGATTCGGGGTTTTTTCTGCAAGTCATTTTTTTCTTGATTTCAGGCGCTTGAAAAAATGTTTTGTTTTGTTAAATTCAGATTTGATTGATCCTTTTAAAATTGCATATAGTTGTTTCTGGTAATTTGTAAGGTGCAAATCTTTCGGTTTTATTTGCCTATTACTTCTTATAAATGGAAAATCTCCAAGAAACATTGGTAAACGCAATCATTTTGAACCAATTTTCATTCCTTCAGCTACAACTTTATTTGTAACACTATTCCTTATTTTATTTGATTCAATCAACGTTTTATAAAACAACGGCTACGATTCAAATCGACAAACCGAATAGTTAGATTTAAGGGCTCGTTGGGCTGTAGGTGTTTGTCGGGCTGGTTGGGGTGTAAGGCGTATTTTGAGACATCGCCGATGGACTATAGCCCGTAGAGCCAGATCCTATGAAATCAAAAATTGTAATTGATGATCGTACAAAATCGAATCATTAATTAATTCACTAAATTTTCATGCATAATTACCTGGAGTATTCGTAGCTGGAGAGAAGTAATTTGGACTAGTTGGAGAATAGTTCGGTGAAGTTGGACTAAAAAAATTAAGAGAATTTAAAATCATTTGAATGTTCAGATACAATTTCTTAAAAACAAATATTTGTTTGGCGAAAGTGACCTACGATCCAAATCAAATCAATTTTGATCTAAAATATTTGATTAAATTACCTGTAGTTGGGGCTTGAAGGAGAGTATCGAGGAGACGATGGACTGTAGTTAGATGGACTGGCTGGTGAATACGTGGGCGAAGCTGGACTATAGCCTGATAGTTGAAAAATGTCGTTGAATTGTTTGAATCCCTAATTGTTTTATTATAAATAAGCATTTACCTGGTGACGATGGAAGATAGTTTGGAGAAGCTGGTACATATGATGGTGTTGCTGGGGTATAATTGGGGCTTGTTGGCGAGTATGACGATGTGTTCTGTGACATTGCCGAAGGACTGTATCCTGTGCTGCCAGATCCTGTGAATTTTCGGACAGTCAATGAATATTGCCATTGCATTTAATTTAGTTAATTTCAATTCAATGAACCACCATTAATTTTTGGAACATACCTGGAGTGTTTGTTGCGGGTGAGAAGTAATTGGGCGATGCTGGCGAATAATTTGGTGACGTGGGACTATAAGAGAGAATTCAGTCAATTTAATATGGTTGTTCTAGACATTGATCTACTTGTAATGACAATGCAAATACCAAGAAGGAATCTTGCATACCTGTAACTTGGACTTGATGGTGAATAGCTCGGTGACGAAGGACTGTACGAAGGAGATGACGGGCTGTACGATGGACTCGTTGGAGAGTATCGCGGCGATGTTGGACTAGAAAATTAATATTTCATTTAGTTTGAATCATTCCAACTGAGCCGGATTTTCTTCTGAGAGGATACATCAATTTCTCACTCATTCTGAGGAGGAATTCGATAATTCGGATTCCCACAACTTTTCCTAACGAATTTATAATTTCCTAACGACTTTTTACATTCTTTAGCATACATAGATTTTTTGCATAATAGATAAAAACAAAGTGAACGCAAAGACAGCAACAAATATACGGTCCACCGGTTTGTTTATGAATAAAATACATGCGAAAATTTCATTGTCGCAGCGAAATTGTCGCTTGCATCTCTCACGCTGCGCATGCGGCAATAATCTTACGCATATGTTAGTCGACTTTGACCAAGCGAAGCGGAGTGCATAGTTAATGTTATCCTACTTTGTCACTCAGTGTGTTTGTGCCATTCTACACAGAGAATCATGACACATGCCAATATTAAATATCTAATTTGAAAATTTATTATTTCGTATTTTTTTTCAAATGAGTGAGAAAATGAGTTATACTCTGAAAAACATAGAAGATGAACAATAATTGATAAAGTATATATACCTGTAGCTGGGTGAGGTAGGACTGTACGATGGTGATGTTGGGGCCTGCAAAGATCAAATAATTCATAAAAAAACTGATTCTCACACAAACAGTGAAATTGGCCAACAGATGCTTACGTATTTTTGCGTTGAAAGCGGTGAGTATAAGCTTTGTTGATGGAATGATGGACTCATCGATGGATGTGAGCTTACTGAATATGAGTTCATCGAAGCAGGAGAATATGTCGGGCTCATTGGTGAAAAAGGATGCGGTGACGCTGGATTTGGACTCGTTAATGAATAGCTTAGACTTGCTGAGCCTATAGGAAATAAACGAAACATGTGTAAAAAGCACATTCAAAGCACTGAAATGTTGTGATTGTCGTACCATATGCAGGTGAAGTCGGAGAATAGTTCGGGCTGTTTGGTGAATAGTTTGAAGTTGAGCCAGGCGATTGATAGTTCGGGCTGGATGGTGAATAGGCTGGCGAAGCACTTGGGGAATTGTAGCCATATGGCGACATAGCTGGATTGCTTGGTGAACCCGGAGAACCGATGTGTGATGGCGACCATCCAGGCGACAACCCAGATGCATCTGATTGTCCAGATGGCGAAAAACTTGGTCCACCTGGTGTCATTCCACTCGCTGAAAATTATCAAAAACAAATTTAGATTAATGATCAGAAATGTTTTAATCAAAACTAAATTGTCAAAATAGGATGCAAAATATGAATAATCAAGAAAAACTCACTTGGCCCCATTGGCGATGCTTCTGGATGTGATGGTGTTTGTGTGGGCCATGGTGTTCGGCCTGGGCTCAAAGTGGATGGAGTGGCGGCACCGAAGAACATTCCGGTTGCACCGAATGGCCCTGGACCCAATGTGCTTTGAATTTCAATACCAAACTTGCATTTCTCGGCATCGAGCAGCAAATCGAAGCAGCCGGTACCCATTTTCGGCAGCTGTCCCATGATAATATTTTCCGATACACCTCTCATTGGATCGGTTTCAGCGTGTGAAGCGGCATCCATTAGCACATCGACTGTTTCTTCGAATGAGCATCTCATGAGCGCACCGGTATCCTGTCGATTGATACCGTGACGTGTGATGGCCATCAAGTGACCTTTAGCTGTCATTACGTCACACAGCAAAGCCAAATGTCGATAGTTGACATAAAGCCCGTAGAACTGGAGCACCGCATTCATTTCTTTTTCAACAGATTTTCGCACAGCCTCGATTCCAAGCACTTGGAAAATTTCACAAATATCATTACTGTATGTACGAACCGGATCAACGTCTCGTTCGCTCAACACTTTCATCATCGAAGTACCGTCCGTTTCCAACAACCATTCGCCGATTGCCTTGAATTCTCCCGTTTCAGTGATTGAAATACGTTTTTTGCTGTCGGTTTGTGGCAAGTGCATGTACACTTTACTGATCGCCTCGATACCTTGCAACGTCATATCGGACAACATATTCGCTTCAATGCATCTCAAGAACATGTCATCTTCCATTTTGTCCACCGTGTCTTCTTCGTTGTCTTGGAATTTACTGTCCTCGCTATTCATGATACGAATACGCAGCACCAATTTATCGGCATTGTCATCGTTGAAGATACAATTCAAATCTTCACCGAAACCGGCATTAATCTTTTCGGCAATTTGTTCCATGGTCAGTTTTTTATCAGTCATACGTTTGCGGTCTAATTCGATACGCAGAAGCCATGGTGAAATTCGTGTTGGATCGAAATCAGGCATTTCATAGTAAACATTGACGAATTCTTGATCCTCGGCAATGACCGTGCGCTGTGGGTCTGGATCATAGTAGATGGCTGTGTTGGCCGTTACTTTACGAAGAGTGGTGTGTTCCAAGCGGCACAGCACATTCTTGGCTTTTTCAGCATCACGAGCCGCACCACCCGTAAGGAATACTGTCAACGATGGAGCTTTTGGTTTCTTCGAAATGTTAATAATTTCTTTAAGGCGAGGCACTCCAAGTGTTACGTTCTTCGATGACACACCAGCAAAATGGAAAGTGTTCAGTGTCATCTGAGTGGCAGGTTCACCGAGCGATTGAGCCGCCAAAGCGCCAACCATCTCGCCTGGATTGACTTGTGCCTGTTGGAATCGTGATTCAATTTCACCCACCAACCATTCGAACGCTTCGTTTGTCAATCGATGATCCTCGGCCACATATTTCGTGCACAGTGTTGATCGGACCAAACATTGGAAGAGTAATGTAGCATTTTCATTGGCTTGCTTCGATAATCGATCATTTCCCGCGACAATGACGCACTTTTGTAGTAATTCCTTAACACCATTTATCACTTTGATTGGACTCAAATCGGTTGGTACACGCTTATTGATGTGGAAAATCTTTTGTACATTCCAAATCATGCGCTGCAAATTGCATGGCAATACAACTTTTGATTCACCGCTTGGGAAAATTTGGCGCAATGCCTCACGATCCCGACTCAATTGCTCCCATTCACCTTCAAGCTCTTGGATTACAAAACCAGATTCGGTCAGTTCTTTAACAACATCTTCATTGAAAATACGCCGTAAGTATCTTTCATTTGACATATCGAATTTGAATCGTTTTTCGAATGTTTTGTGCGATAATTTGATTGTGGGCAAACTTTGGAATTCGACCGTTTCACCGCAAAGACCGTCTTCACCGTAACGCAACTGAATCAATTGGCCGACCGAATTACGAACTGTTCCATCATAATTAACCATGACCGACTCCATCGCTTTGATCAAACGACGTTGAATGTAACCTGTTTCGGCTGTTTTAACAGCTGTATCGATAAGACCTTCACGACCGCCCATAGCATGGAAGTAGAATTCAGATGGCGTCAAACCGGCAAGATATGAATTTTCAACGAAACCTCTTGAATCGGGACCGTAATCGTCTTTGATGAAATGCGGCAATGTTCGCTTCCGGAAACCAAACGGAATACGTTTACCTTCAACGTTTTGCTGCCCTACACAAGCAATAACCTACAAAAAAAACAAATACACAATTTTCTTTAAAATTGGCACCGGCCAAATTTTGAAATCAAACAATTCTGTGTATAACTCACTTGAGAAATATTAATGTTGGATCCCTTTGAACCCGACACCACCATCGCTTTAAGATTATTGTATTCAGTCAATGATTTTTTGGCAGAGCCACCAGTTTTGTCACGAGCATCGTTCAATATACGATTTACTTGATTTTCGAAAGTCTGACGCAATGTATTACCCGGAGTTGGTTCCAATTCCATGTTATGGGCTTTTTGAATGACGCCAATGACATCCTCTTTGGCTTTTCGAATCGACTGTTGGATCTCGTGATATGTTTGCGGATCGGCGATTGTATCGCCAATACCCATACTGTGACCTTCCAACAGCAACCAATTGTTGATTACAGTTTGAATGTTACCGTAAAATCGACCGGCTATCTCGTGACCCAATTCAAGGAAAACGATGTGCAACAGAGAGCCGGCCGATGTACCCAATGTTTTCTTACACAAAATGCCCATGATCAATTCACTGTGCTCGACCATTACTTTGGTGTCGCCAGGCGAGATCCACTTGTACGGTCCATCGTCCTCTTCATCTGGATGCGTTGAATGTGTTCGAATCAAATTTACGTTACCCGGAATAATGAGCGTAAATAATTGTTTTCCCGTCCAGAGTGGCTTCGGCTTTAGAATGCATGGTTGCGGCATTTTACCATCCCAAGTTGGCAGGAACATGAGCAAATTCATCATTTGTTCTTTCTCAATGAAAACATCACGTTTGGTCATTTTTCGCACGGCTGTCAGAGTATCTTGCACAATACCCATAACGGGTTTGTTTGCTTGCGGTGTGATAATTTGGCGTGGGGTTATATGAATATTTTCGACTTCTGCACGCGTTTCCATCGATTGTGGCACATGCAAGTTCATTTCATCACCATCAAAATCCGCGTTATATGGCGAAGTACAACTCAAATTCATTCTGAAATAACACAGTCAAATGGAGTTTTAAAAAATTGTTGTTTGAGAAAAATGTCCTGCTTTATTAAGTGAAAGTTTGACATTTATTTTCGAATGAATTCTTCAAAAATGTTGAGAAAAAAAATAAGAATTCAAATATAGAACATATCGAATTACCGGAAAGTTGACCAAGGCAACACCTTGACTCTATGACCCATCATACTCATCTTGTGCAATGTCGGTTGTCGATTGAAAATGACCAAATCATCATCACGTAAATGCCTTTCCACTTTGTATCCCCACTGTAAATGTAGATCACTTGGTTTTGGGTGAAAACGCAAATCGATACGTTCACCATTGTCTCGAACAATATATTTAGCGCCGGGATACTGTGAATGACCACGCTTTACTAGCTCTTGCATGCGATCGATGTTGAATGGCGTGACCAGTTCGGGAAATGTTAAATTCTGTGCGACTGAACGTGGAACACCCACTTGATCGATACGCAAATTTGGATCGGGTGTAATGACCGTACGGGCTGAGAAATCAACACGTTTTCCCATCAGATTACCACGAATACGGCCTTCTTTGCCCTTGAGCCGGGCTTTTACGGCTTTCAGTGGTTTTCCCGATTTTTGTGTTGCACGCGGCATTCCCGGCATATCATTGTCAGAGAATGTGGCCACATGAAATTGCAACATTTTGATATTTTCGGCGATGACATGCGCTGCTGCACCCATCGCTTCGTTCTTCTTCAATTCGTTATTCGCTTTGATGATATCGGCCAATTTATGCGTTAAATCGTCTTGGTTTTTGGCTGAACCGAACATTACGACGGCCGGTCGCACGGACAACGGTGGCACCGGCATCACTGTGATTATCATCCAATCTGGACGAGCATATTTTGGATCCATACCAAGTATGTAGCATTCTTCGTCGGTGATATGTTTGAAAATTTCCCAAACCCGCTCAGCGGTCACTATCATCTTTTTTTCCTGTGAATTTTCATTAACATTTTTCCATTCGGCTGTCAATTCAAGGCCGCTCCGTTTAATTTGTGGCTGATAGTGACCGCAACCACCATGGCCTTGCTTCTTTGATGGATCCGTTTGTGATGCATCCTTTGCTAAATCCATATCCTCACCACCCTCGCAAATCTTTTTTCCCTTGCACAAATCATACACATAGGTTAGACGTTTTCTCGGCTGTCCTTTTGTTTTCATAACAATTTCCTTGATCTTTGGATTTGTTGAGTTGACCAACATCTTTGAGCAATAGAAACAAACGCATCGCAATATTTTCATGGTTTTGGTAAGAAAACCGACATGATAAACAGGTTTGCAAAGTTCAATATGGCCAAAGTGACCGGGACATTCAGTCATGTTGCCAGCGCACGTTTGACATCTGGATGTTCGTTCGATGACACCTTGACGCGGATCCATCAGACCACCAAGCTTTGGTCGGCCACCTTCCATCGTCTCTGGATATTGAATGCCACCTTCGGTAACTGACATTCGCCGCTGAAAATTTCAAACATTCCATCATATTTCAAAACATCAACCAAATTCGGGTCAGCGACAAATAATTCAAATCAATAAACTTGTTACAAATTAAAAAATCATTACATGATTTTGTGAAATCCCAAAATATACTTACAATTTCATCCGGCGACAATATACCGAATTGCACACGCTTGACGGTGCGCAGTGGAGCCTTGGAATCGCTCATTGCCATTTTGGCTCAATATTTTACCAATGATCTTTCGAATAAAAACAAAAAATCACGCGGAAAATTGTCTTTACCGCCCGCCACTAAAATGACGGAATCATAAAATGTCTTGTATCAATTATACAGTATATTGTTTTGTCTTTATAATCCACGGAACTGTTTGACAGAAACACTGAATGGTGTGTTTGCAAAATTCTACACCACTTTAACTACTACGGATGTAGTGAGAGTCTTCTGATTTTCCACGTGTAAATTACCGGGAAATTATCAATTGAAACCGAGCAATTTTATTTGATTGGCATTGTTATTGTCAAATACTTCCGATTGAATACAACTGTTGATTAAAATAGCGGCAAAATCTAACAAATTTTTAGCAAAAATATCGAGAGAAATCTAAAGCGTCACTGCTTCGACACATTGTATGAATCGAATAGCCGTCGGGTTTCAAGCATGAAGTTGGTTGGCCTTCGACCGAATTCTCAACCGATCAAACTTCAATGACTGACTTCGGTGAGGCGCGAGCTCCACCTCGTGGCAAATTTTGAATAGATTTTCATCGTTGAATACTTTCTGCTTCTATCGAGGGAAATTGCTCAATTTAAATGAATTCCGAATGAAATAATTAAATGTTCCGTCTAAATATATGATATCGCTAATTTTTAATTATTGATTAGTTAAATTAATGATTAGTTAATTACATATAAGCGTTGATAAAAAATAACAGAAAGACAGGCATTTGAAGATATTTTTCAGCTATTTTTATTTGTTCCTTTTGTTCATAATTTTATTGGTTTAATTATAATAAAATTAAAAATGGCAAAAACTCCCCGTGCGTTAATATTTTGCCTTAGTAGCCAGTCGACTAATTTGAGATGATTATCTCAACAAAATAACCATCTTAAGCAAATTTATTTTCACACGCGACCAGACAAAAAGTCACAAAAGACCAATATCACGTGGATCATGTGTTTGATGGATTTGAATTGAAAGTGATTATATAATCCAAAATTCACAGTGAATTTGCATCAATGCATTTTTGATTTCAAGAAAAAATTGGCTCTTTTTGCCATTTAGCAATGGCAACTATGGTTTCGATAGAACAAATGTTTTCAAAATGATCACCAATGCGATGGTGTCGGCAAAAGTGAAAAGCTGTGAAGTGAGCGAAAAAGCGAAAAATGGCACGAAAGCATCGGGTGTGAATATCAATCAATGCATCGTGTGCGAATGTGTGTGTGGAAAGTGTCCTGTTTATGTGAGAGTCTCTTTGTGAAAATTATGTTCGTTCCCGGTTTCATTCTCAAACACTTGGTATCGCTCATATTTGCGAGAGAGACAGAAAGATAGACTCCAATTCGCTGACGAGTGGGGTTGGCCGCTCACACAGATACTGCAACAAACGAACCAAATTCCCTGCTGACAACAACGAATAGAGTAATCTGGAAAATAGAAACGCAGCCGTTCTTAGAATTCGATCCATCGGAGACAAACGGAGAGCAAGACAATCATCGAACTAGTATAAGAAGAAGAGAGCTCTTTGGCCCCGTACAAGAAAATATGAACATAAAGTAATAATACTGAATACAATTCTCGTGCACATTCATCATATGTATACACACAATCACTCTACCAAAACACACATACATAGAAGTTCTCTTCGTTCCGTTCGCATATACACGCTGTCGATGTGTGCGTTTCAGCTACATTGATGATATGGTTGGTGTTGTATGCTGTCTTTAAGGCGAAATTAAGCGAGCTGTAAAATGTGTGTACATTTGATGAAAAAAAGGAATAGTGCTCACACAGTTCACGGTGCGCGCTGGAGCCAGTGTTGAGAACAGAATCAAATATGGCCGTTCGCTGCGATGTAATTGAATTGTTTCGTTGTTGATTGTGAATTTTATTATTTTGTGTGTGAAATAAATCGAAATTGTGCATTGTCGATGAACTGTATTAATCAGCTAAAATTGACGAATTTTTTCGGTTAATCGCTGCTTCATGACACTAAAACCGGGCGCAAGTAGTTCAGCGGCTTATTTCACATTTTGCGAATTGGTTGAACTTACGGTTTGTGTTGTGTGTGCAGAGAGTAAATAGTAAAAACGAATTGAGCGAACGATATAAACAAAAGATCTATGAAGTAGCATTTGTACACGGGCAACTCGAGCACACCAATCCTTCGTCGATCAACAACGATTTATTTGGCCCATTGACTGACCAAAACGAAAGAGAAAAATCTTATGAACGTGATTTAAATTTTTGTTGATTTTGTTTTTCAATATGAATGTCGAAAAAACACGAAAATCGATAAAAACAAATAGAAAATAGAGAGATAAAAAGTCATTCACAGTGAGAGTCTTTGTGTCAGTGATTCGGTTTTTGATTTGTCGATGATTATTAGTATTGAAACATTTCTCGTAACCATATTATATCATAATAAGCTGTTACACTGTATCCATTGATGAAATCGAATATGTTTTTCGTTGCCTGTGAATATTCCGCCTGATAACAACGCACGAGAATTGTTTTTTGTTTTAATCTTAAACATTTCTCAATGAATAAACTATGTAGTAGCATAGACAATAAAGTGTGTGCTCTTTTATTCCTCTATCTCTCTATTCGTGGTGTTTGAAAATTTATTATCCATTTTTTGTTTTATTTTGCGATAATCGAAAACAAAGAGGCAACAACAGCGACAGACAATGGCAGCTCGTGGATGATGGCATAATTTTGAGCAAATTACCTATTCAATACCTAGTTAGTTGTTTTATTTCGATCGACGTCCAACCATATAATCAATGGAACTGAAAAACTAATAGTGACTCGTAGTAATTGTGCACGTTTTCATTTAAAATTGACGGAAATGGTGAAAAATCAAGTCGCATATGGAGAGCATGACCATTTTCGTGCCGTTGGATTATATTTCAGTGATGAATTGGGCTTTAGTGCGTGTTTGTCTATTTACTGATGGTTTGATAGTCTTCATTTGACTGACGCCTTTGACCGAAACATCGGGCGTTTTTGCAGTAAAGAACATTTATTGACAAACTTTTTGCACAAAAGTGTTTCAATCAAGAACAGAAACCAAAACATCAACAAATTAAAAAGCAGAGAAACAAAAATTAATTCTAAAAAAGGATAATACATGGCTAGCCGAGACCACAATTAGATAATTACCGTGTTGACGCAAAATTTAAAGCACTTTCGAGTCAGTGTACAAACGTCACACCACCCATAAACGCGAAAAAAAATCAGTCAGGACCAGTTGGAGAGCATTGATCAAACGAAATGTGGTAAGTAATCAAAAAATGGGTAAAAAAAAGTTTGTGTGTAAAGTTCATGCGTGTTGATTTACTCTCAATCTCGTTCGTTCCTTGTTCTCTTTCTATATAACTCGCTTTACACTCTGGTGCTGTCGGTATGCAAATAAAAGAAAATGTTGATGATTCGAATCGAGAAGTAGAAAACAATTTCACACACACACAAAATAGAGACGGAAAAAAATAAAGTTAACTTAAACAAAGAATACGTTGAAATATAAATCGACTGCAAGCGATGCAGTATTCATTTCCGCGATAAAAAGGTTCAAATTACTATTAGTCATCGAATAGAGGCCGAGCGCGACTCATCCAACTGTATCGTGCACACGGTGCAGCATCAAAGAAATGCTCATTTTGTTGTAGAACGGAAAAAGAAAAAAATATTTACAATATATAAGACAATTTCTGGTTATTGCAGCGTATTATTTTCAAACACACAATTGTCAACTAGAAAGAGATAGAATTTGGTTTTTGTGTATTCATTGTGTGGCTTCTGCATCCCCGTGACAATGTCGTCGATTTATAAAGAAAAAAAAACGAACGAAATTAACCATTCATCTATCGTTTAATTGAAAAGCCAAAAAAAATAAAAAATTGTTACACCTTGTGAGCAGTGTGTGTTGGACAATTTATACTCTTTTTGCTGTTGTTGCTGCTGTTTTCTTTATTCCTGATTTGTTATGCATACAAAGTCCTCCTTTATATCTGTCTTGTTTCCTTTTGCGCTCTGCACACATTCACACACACACAAACACATAAACATACGAACAATACATTGGTTTATGGCAAACAAATGCGAATGAACCGCAACGAGAAAAAGAGAGCGAACGACAGTGAAATGAAGAGGAGAATGAATTGGTGAATATGAAATGTGTGTGACAAACACTACGGAGCGCATTGCACACTCACTTCGTTCACTCGCAATTACACAAGTAGCCCAAACGAAGAGAATGTACGCGCTCTCGTATGATGCAGCCAATCCACACAATCGTATGTGCATGGATTTCAACTTTCCATTCCGTTCATATCGTTTCATTTGGATATTTTATTATTATTATTTCTGCGCTTATTTTCTATTTCTTCCCCTTCTATCGGATATACTGTGCCTATTTTTGAAATTCCCACTCGAATACAGAGCAGCCGAACGCACACACGCCGAGTGTGTGCGAACAGCTATTTACTTAGGGTGATTTACAAATGAAAATGGATGAAGCGGGGTCCGCATTTTTTGGCCATTTTTCCCATTGACAAATCAAAAGCCACATATTTTTCGTTATCAATGCATTTACTCGATTCCCGATTACGAATGTGTCATCTAGATTTTTTTTGTTGAGTGCTCGATTTTCAATTAGTCACGAGGGCGACGTTCAACGCCTCGCCACCTACTCATGAAAATATAATGACTCATTTCATATTGCATTTGATCACTTCCGATCCGATTGTCATAGCCAAGTTGAAAACAGCGTTAAACTCAACATACCAAGGAAAATTTCGTTAATCTCAGTCGCAAAACAAGATTTCCAGAAGCGAAAAAGAAGACACACACATCTGAAAACAAAAAAGATATAAGTCGAAAGATCGGCAACGTCGGCAGATGTTTTCAATCTCCCAATGAGAGAAAGGCAATCGAAAAATGCATCCAAGTCGAATGATTTACTAAATCATGCACACACTACACTCGAAAAAAAAAAACAAATGTATTGCCTCTGCTTCGGTAACTTCGAAATTTCAGAAGATCGCATTTTTGTATCCACGCGTCAATTTACATTTACCGAAAAAAATCCTCTTGCTTCTGCTTATTTTATTGCTCTTTGCATCTTGTCTGTTTGTCTTGCAATTCGGAATCCCTGTTGGGGTTTCGTTGCACATTTGTAGAAGAGATTCCAATGGCTAACTTTTTGGCAGACTCATTGGCCAAGCAGAAGCAAATTACACACAAAGAGTGCGAGAGAAGATAGAATCCTCATAAACCATATGTCAAATTTAAATAGCACACACGTTTGGAATTAAAGCAAACCAAACCAAAGCAAACAGTTATTTTAGCATCCTACCAAAGCCAAACGACAGATCAAAAGAAACGAATTTTGCTTGGAAACGTCGCAAAAGAAATTAATTGAACAGAAACCTTAATTATGCTTTTTTCGCTCTATTTTGCTTCTCATGAAAATGCCTGTAGAATAAAAAAGAACCAACACACAGACGAACCGCACACGAAATAATTATTGAACGAATTTTGGTTTTGTATACGGTTGTTGTGCATCATCAAAATCGATTCATCGTTCAAGCATTTCAAGTTTCCGATTTTTAAATATCAACACACCAAAGAAAACGAATGATTGTTTTGGCGCAACAATGGGCAAATCGCTGTGCTGCCGATGATTCATTTCGGCTTTGACTTTCTTCTCAAAGGCCCATTTGTAGCGCTTGAATGGCCGTGTGCCATTACATCGCCAAACAACAACAAATTCATTAATCTAGGTCCGACTGGAATACATTTTCGGCAAGATCCGGCATATTTAAATCGACAATTTGCCCAGTTGATATTCTTCGTTAGGAATTGGTAGCATTTCAGTTTGAAAGGCACTCAAAATTTTATTTTTCTCTCTCTGGTTTTGGTGGTGATATTTTGTGTACCTTTTGCACAATTCGTTTGGATGTGTGTGTGTGTGTGTGTGTGTGTGTCGGTTTTAGCGTTGGTGTATGTCCTCCGAAGCGGCATATGGTCGCATCCACGCGAACTCCGAACATGTGTAAGGCAGAATAAGGGTTTGGTTGAATCGATACATGCTGCTTCGAGTAGCAATGTCTTAGTGCAACTGCGTGTGTATGTTTGCTCATGTTGCGGTGCGCTTGTGTGCGTGTGCACGCGTCTGAATTTTCATCAACCATTTCTACCTATTTTCACAGAGCTGTCTATATTGCGTTTCTTGTGACCCAAGCACAAACACACACAAACACAAATACACACACATTTGATCGAATGGATATCCTTTGAACAGAGAGCCAAAACGAATGCCAGTATTTCTTTCACTCTCTTTCTCTCTCTGTCTCATAATTCAACTCTAAAAAGCATGTGTCGAGCTGCAAAGAAGTATTAGAAACAAGACCAATGAGAAAAAACGCATGATAAATAAATGTCTCGCCCAGCACATGTCGAGAATTTACGTATCGCTGCACATTCACACACGCCGTTTCCATTCAGTTTACCTCAATTAATGGGGTGAATTATTCAGAAAATAACCGGTTAATACCGAATCGAAATCCTTGCAAAAACAACAAAATTCACGGAAAATGTATTTCCTTTTTTTGGTATATTCGATGGTTTGCAATGCAAAGAGCTTCTGACAGTCGATAGATTGCTCGTAAGCCACCAAATCGAAACCATAAAAACAACGAATAAAAACCGAACTTATTTACAATGTGTGATGTCCGCTTCCTTTTTTTGTGTATGGTGGTCAATTTCCAACGATATTTCTATTGATTAACGATTTTCGACACAATGAACTAACTCCGTTGTTAATCCACTCTGTTCTTTAATTTCGCGTTCGGTCTTTGTTTTTTGTACGCGCCACTCTGCATGCGATGGTGAAGTGGTCGATATTACCGTCGCGTTTCTATTACAAAATCAATTATTTGAAAGTGAAATTTTTTGACTAAATGACGCGCACGCTCGTAAATGATAGGTTTTTGGTGTTTCATTTGTAAACAAGGGGCTGTTCGCTCAACTCACGTGTGCTTCGCTAAATCTCTTTATTTATTCATATAAGACACAGTTCAAGTTCAATTATCATCGGCACGAATAGAAACCGTGGAATTTGTTTTAACCATCGTCATTGCCACGCATCAAATCACAAACATTTGCACCGCAAAATATGTCTATCGGCTTGAGCTACCAAAACACTCATCGTGATTAACAGTTTCGTCTCACTTGAGATTGCAATTTCGTGCAATATTTACAATACTTTTTTTCGCTTGATAAGCCGATTCGCATATCAACGGCCAATTTTTCGTTTACTATTAAGCAATGTCGAAAATATATGTTTTTTTCTGTTCGAATGAATCTAATATGCCTGGTGCGTTGCAATGCATGTCAAATGCAACGATCGCGACCGATGAGCATTTAGTGATTCGATTATCCATCTTTGTGCGCGCCGATTACGTTCGCGCGGCGAAGGAATTCTCAAGGAAAATATCTAATTGGAAACATTTTGAATGGAAATCGAAATCGAAATCAAAATTCCAAACTACAAATCAATTGCTCTCTTGAAAATACCACATAATTTAAGAAAGATCTAAACGAAAGAGTATTAAGTGGAGCGCGCCGCTGCACTAACAATTTTTCCTTCTCTTTCTTTCTGCTACATTCGACACAAAAAACTACCAATAACTCATTCTGCGCAGATAAATATGGACGACGACCGAACATATTTTTTTTTTTTAAATATTTTCAAAGATTTCCAAATCACTTTCAAACGCCTATGAAGAAATGATGATGGCGCGTGTTAATCCAAAATGTAATACACACGTGTACAGCAACAAGCAATTAAATACCCATGATGCTGATAGCTGAAGTAGAAGAATCGATAGACCGATTTGTAAATAAATGAAATGACACAATCAGCTTTTGTTAGACGAGAATGTTGGCGATGAATTCGTTTGATGTGTGGTTTAGTAACGTAGTGATATCGATGGGAACAATGTTTTCGGTGGATCTATGGGGAGGAAAGGCAAGAGTGACAAGGCCATACTATAACTCCAACAAACAAATGACCATGCAATTACATGTAATACCAAACTTCAAACATAATATTGCCATTTTATGAAGCGAAATGTCATGAAAATAAAACATTTGAAACAACTGCGACACTTTCATCCTGTACGCGACTTCAATTAGAGAATTAAACGAACGAATACGGTGCAAAGCATATCCGTCATTTCGACAAAAGCCGCTCTTTTGCTATCGCATACTGCCTCAATATATCGATTTAATATTTAAAAAGCAGTTTTCTCCTTGAAATATCCGGCAAATTAATTTTTTTGTTTCCAAAATATGTCGTAAATGTCATATTCTTTGCAATTCTCCCATAAAAGTGATTTTGAAACAATGTCGAATTCATGCTACTCAAACATCGATGCGCGAAAGAGATTGTTTAGAACGTTCGATGTTCAAAGCGAATATAGTGTGTTTTCTTGCAAAAGATTCAGAGAAACAAATCCTTAAAAAGTTTTAATTCCCTATCGGAAGCTGTTGTAAACGCTTGGCATTATTGATGTAACTGATTTGTTTTCTACGGCGCTTTGTTTACAATTTGGTGATATTTCAGATTCAGCTTAGATGTCGTACCATCGTTTCTCTCTGAGACTCTCACAATAGAATGCTCTTTATTTGGTTTAAAGTTTACGGCATTTATAGACAATATATTTCACAATGTGGCGCCATACTTATGCATACACATGAAAATAACTGAAATCCAACCACTTTTCTCTTCACATTTCAATTAGACTCGAGTTGACGGCGCAATGTAGGCTGCTATTTTTACCTACACAATGTCCGTATTGACACAACCATTCGTTCGGACCCGTTTCAAGTCTCCGGGGCACAAAAATAATCGATAAATGCTTATAATAATGAAAGTCATTCTCATCCGAATAATGCTAATTACACTTGGCTAGGATTGTGTATTTGTTAATTACAATTTCAACAATTTGAAACCGTAAACAAAGCAGCGGTCATATTAAATTCTCGTACCAGAGGTAAATAATAGGCAATATTACTAAGCACAACAATTGTGTTAAATATATTATGCTATAAATTAGAACAAAGAAAAGATAAAAAAATAACAACAAATTGAAATGGTTGAATATGTTTGTGAATATATTGCGGCATTGAACTGACGGAGAAAAAGGCATGTAGGCAGTTAGTTCATTTGTAGTGTGGATTCATTTCGGGTCCCCGGCACAATACAATTCACACTTTATCACTCAACTTACATTGACCATTTAAAAGTACCTAAACATATTATGAAAATTGCCCTGACAAAATGCTATGCGGTTTGAGCACATACACACTCACACGCCGCGGGCATTGTACGAAGAATATGAACATGTTTCAGACACACGTTTAGTGTTCCAATCGTTAAAATGTTCATTCTATTATTTCCGCACTAATTTCTACTCTCCGACTCATTTAAACGCTTTGTTTTTCGGTAGTTTTAACCATCACTTGAATGTTCATTAAAAACAAGCAATTCTTTTGAAGCAGAAGAAAAAAAATCATATTCCCGAAGAATGCAACGCAAATTATAGCACTGCACAAGCTGTAGCATGGAAAAAATACAGCACTTGGAATGTAATATTAAGGCCCCGTACTGATAACATTATTAATTTAGTTAGATTGTTTTTGAGCATTGTGGCATTGTTTGCACAAAACACGCCACAGTTTATTAAATGTAGTCGCGACAAATTTCGAGACGATTAAGTGCAGAGCAATTTGTGTGCTCTCGTCTGTTCGTCACTCGTTGTGGCGCAACCGAAATTGGGACCGGTCAAAAGTGGAAGAGGCTGACTTTTTGCGTTGGATTTTTGTTGTGAAGGCGGCGATGTATTTAATGAGTTGCTATTCCTCCGATCAAATTCATCAATTTCCTTAATGAACATGAAACAGCAATCTATACCAAATTGGAACATTGCAAACAATTTTTCTTCCCGATAAATGGCACTGTCGCCACAAAAATTGTGTGCTCCGGGTTTTCTATCTGGCTTTTCGTCATTTTTCTGGTGTGTGTGTGTGCATAAATTGAGCTGCCAAACCCCAATCGACAGTGTTGTATTTACTGAATTGAAATGATGATGTGCAATTGAGAAAATAAATTGCGGCCATCACCACATTTCAGCAAGCCATTTCCGTGGAATTGAACTCATAACGCTAAGCACTCGATCGTTTCTAGACTAGAAACTAACACGATCATCGCGCACATTTACCGAACCGTATTGCTCATTCTAATTGCTATTGATCTAGTTTATTGTGAATCTTGCGGTTCCGAGAAGAAAAACAAACAATCAAAGCATCATAAATACTTGTGAAAATGATGATTTATTGGAGCAACATTACAATACGCTTAGTTTTCAATATTACCTTTTATTTAGTTCGAGTATTTTGATTGCACTCAAATTAATTTGAAAACGATTATCCGAATACAAAATCGCAAGTCATCATCAACGGCAACGCATTGCCTTAGTGATTTTAAAACTATTTTTTCTGAATTAACTCGCACGCACATATTTAATATGACAATCGAGTATGGTTCAGGAATATCAACATTTTCCAATTCTAATTGAGAAAACGGTTTATTATTTAACTGATGCAGATTTATTCCATGAATTGAGATTACAAGCAATTGCAAATAAATTTCTTACTTTTCAGGCAATTGCAACAAGTTCATATTTCAATGAACTATACTGAACTTCAAATTTTGTTGAGCCAATTTTCTGAAATCTATCAATTTAAGTAAAGAACATGAAAATGATCGAAAATGTTTGGGGAAAAAAATTATTGATAAAAGTGATTGATTCAAATGGCTCAAAGTTCAATTTGTATACGTTGGTTGCGAGTTTCATAGCTTTTCTAAGAATCACAGCAATCCAGGTTTGTATTGGAATGTGTTAGTCAACCGCAGTCATCTCTGGCCCGAAATCTTATAGGCGAAAGATGATGGATGATTGTATGTCGATCATTGACTCATATGCCGACTTCTGTATGATTTGTACCGCCGATATAGGATGAAATCTCGGTATATTGATTGAACCGCGCGGTTCCAGATGATTTGCATTAGGCAATCTAAACCAATAATAATTCCATGAATTCACTTCCGAAACTTCAATCAATCGATATTTGATTGTGAATCAAACAGTATTTTCAAATGCAAATGCGGGCATTCTATTTTCACTATCGATATTTTATTATACAAGTGGAAAAGATTGCTTGGCATTTGAATAATTGCACTCACGATTATATACGTTGGTGAAAAGAAAATAATAATATTTGTTTGAAAATCTTCATTCAAGCGAGGAAGTGGAACGAGAACGATACACAGATAGAAAAAAACAAACGCAAACACACACACGAAACTCTAATTTCAGGAACGCATCGAATGTGTGGTCGACCCTTAAGGGCGCAGTTCGTCCACACATTCGATGCGTTCCTGAAATTAGTGTTTCGTGTGTGTGTTTGCGAATATACAAAATTATGTTGTAAACACGTGAAATGAATAAATTACCAATGTAACGAGCATTTTCTGAAATAAACTCAGACTGAATTAGTAAAGCCTACAAATTGCCATAAAGCCAATCAAAATAAATGATTTGGTAAAACCAATCAAACGGCATGCATCGGAAAAACAACGTATTAAGTTAAAGTACTTTAAACAAGGAGTTAGCTGTATGCGTCAGAAGTTTAGCTATATCCAATTTTCAGTGTAATTGTCCCAAATTAATCAACTGACTAGGATGTACCAAGACAAGTGTCTGGAAGTGTTTATTTTTCATACACATCGTCACCTAGCTAGGAGTTAGTAAATTTTTTGCGCATGACTATACAGCGCAAACAAGCGGTGATGAGAAATGTAACGCCTTAGTCCGGTCCCGAAATGACTTATATTTGATTTTTCGAAATCATAAGTGAAACACAAAGACCGAGAGAGAGTGTGTGAGCTGGGTGAAGAAGTTCGAGGAAGCTTGAGTATTTTGAGATTAACTTAAAGATCAATGACTTTAACGAGCGTCAGTTGTTTTATGCGTAGCACATTAAAAGGCGTGATTCCAGTAGCATGTGTATATAAAAAACATAACGACCACCTCAATGGTTCTATTTCCATTCAATGCGAATATTGACATCCGCGCACGCTACATTCTCGCACACACAAAAAGCAGCAGCGACAACAACAACAGCTGAAACGATGAAGAATTCGTTCTGTCTCTCTGTGTTGTGTAGTAAATCAGTAGGCAACGCTCTCGATTTTATTCCATGTTTTCTTCACTTGATCTTTCTTTGATTTTCTATGAGCTTCTCGTTTTTAATTCGACGACAGCATGCGAGTGCACACAGCAATCTATTCTATTTCTAACCATGTGTGCTATGCACCTGGTATCATCATCTGCATCATCATCAGAGCAACTGTTTGAGCGTGGCGTATTCTGCATCGTCAATTTCATGTCGCGAATGCGACAAAGTACACTTATTATTTCTTAAGTTTTTAACATATTATTACCGATATTATCATGATGTCTATAGCTTTGATCGTGTTTCAATTGTTATGGTCATCTTTCGCCATGCCTGTTTTTCTTCTTCTTCGTGTTTTTTTGTCTCGCTGTTACATGTTTCTTTAAAACATGCTGTGATTCAGTTGTTCTTAGACTGACTACGGTTTATTGTTCGTTCATCAGAAAGATTGCGGCTGAATAGTTCGGGCTCGCTGAAGCATTGTGCTCGTCTTGCGCGCATAAATATTAACTTCACAAATGCCAGCTTATAAGAGATCATTCAGGTATGATGGATAATTGTTTTTGCTCATATCGACAAGGGACAATCAGAAACGATGAAAAAAACATACAGTGAGTTGTCCATATTTTTACGTTCCAATGATTTCTTCCGAACCGATTCAACGGGTGCCGGGCTCGGCAACGAATCAAACGATGAATTTGTTTGTGTCCAGAACGAAATCAGTAAAGAGAAAATTACTGAAATGACTTTTTTCTGCATCATCATCAGCTTCGTCGTCATCGCCATCATCGCCATCATCGCTGTGAAGAATGATATGATGGCGCATTATGAGAACCCAAAGAAAGTGTACGAGAATTATGAGAGCATTGATTACATTCGTTTGTTGCGCATTTTTTCTTGTTCGTTTATTTTTGTTATTATGAATGTTGCTGCTGTAGGAGCTGCTTCCGGCGTTCGCTAAACTTCGGCAGTCGCTTTTCTTGAAAAGAACGTCATCATATCTTAACATTTGAAAGCAATTGATAGCTCAAGGAAATGAAAAATGTTTCCAATTCGAATGGATTATGCAGAAAACGGAGAGAGAGAGAGAGAGAGAGAGAGAGAGAGAGTGAATGTGTGTATAAAAAAGCGAAGAAATGAACGTGCCAAATAAATGGGACAATAGATTTCGACGTAAGTGTTCAAAAATGACGAAGCACATTGAACGAATCGAGCTCGAGCAAGCATTAGCAAATTCTGGCGGCTAGTGTATTTTGAAAAAAGCGGCGAGCGTGTGCTATTGTTGAAATGATACGTGAATTGAATGCCAATCATACATTGAGATCGCTCGGTACTTTAATCGCTAATGGTCAATCACATCAGTATGCTGCATTTGAATGAATATTGAGTAGTTCAGTTTGCATGCATGAATGGATTGTGCGTCGCAAAGCGCCACAATAACTTGCTTCTGTCAAGCTTCTCGCTCAACACTCATTTTTATAATAAAAAAATTGCCATTTCAAGTTCCACTGCTGATTTATCTATTCAGTGTTTTCAGGCGGAAAATGCATGATTAGTTCAACCAAATCAAGTTTTATGCCCGCCACATATATTTTATATTGCTCGACACTCGATGCCATGCTGTGTGCGGGTAATGCGAAGCGTCAAAGATTACATTTCAATCAAACAAATCAGCAAAAAAAGAAGAACTTTAAACAGGAATGCTAAAACGCGAGAGATTAATGTTTGCTTATGAATGGTAAAATATCCATCAGATAAATGAAAACATTTCATTACAAATGGAATAATGATTAAAGTTGGCTGTTGTTCGGATTATAATACTTTAAAACCATCATTGCCAGCATTCATGCGATTGCCGCCCACAATTTTTCGTAAGTAATCTATTTGTCTTTCTACGAAAAGAACAACTTCAAGCAAAATGCATTTTGTTAGCAGAACCAAACAACGCGAGGTTAATGGAAAAACAATACGCCAGTATAAATTGAAAAGTGAGACTGCATCGAATTACGGCGATGTAATGAATGAATGCTACTCTCAATACTAGATCAAATGGAATACACAGACGAATGAGATCAACTCAAATAGGATACAGTGTGCATTTGTACTGCTACTTGAAAATGGCAATAAAAAACCAAGCAGAACATGAAATGGAGCTGGAATGTGGTGCTGCCGATTTATTTTTCACTTGTTATCATAATAGCCTGCACAAAATAGGCGCTCACACCAAATGCTCATGCTTTATCCCGTATCGTTATTGAAGACAATAATAATAGAAATAAACTAAACACAACCACCCGTACAAACTGTTCAACTCTGTAAAATGTGTCTAATCTATTTTTTTTGTCAACATTTGATTTATCTTAACACTATTTTGCATTTCGCTCTATTCCATTGATCGACATCTCTGTCTAGAAGAACACAACGATACAACAATACCATCTTTATTCTTCGCTTTTTTTTCTCGTTCTCTGTATGAGAGCGTTGTTTACTAATTTAAATTGAATTTATGCTTATTACACAGTTTATCTTCACATATGGAAAACTCCCTCTCATATTGTTGTTATCTTAACCGCAGCAACCTCATCCTCTACTCTTCTCATTGCTCTTTATTCCCCTCTCCCTCTCTCTTTCTCCTGTGTGAGTGTGTCTGATTCTCGTTTGCATAAGGTCTTCTCACTCTCCAAGTAGCTGTGCAGTGACAAAACTGTACTCCGACCAGATTCAGTGTGCTATTTTTCGTTTTGCTTCATTTGATTGAGTGTTTATATCTAAGTAGGCAAATTTCAAATAAGTGTAACTTTAAATTGAACGCAAAACAAGTGAGAAGAAGCAGAGAAAAATAACAAAAGATGCGAAAAACGAGAGTGCGTGCATCATTTGTTGATGATGATGAACATATTTACGATGAAATATTGAATTTCGATCAAACGCATTTTCAAACGCAATCCTTAAACGATATTCATCGCGCAGCGTTCAAATCATCAAAAATGAATCGCACACTCACTCATTTAGATGGTGTCAACTGGCAGCAATATTGGGACTGGTACTTCTCCTGTTCAACATGAAATTGCACTGTTCCTACTTTTCATTTGCAGCTATTTTCTGCAGTGAATATTCAAGTGATAAGTTATTGATATGACTTTTTTTTTCTATCATTTCCAGCGAACAAAGCATTATTGGTGCTCGTGCCTCCGTTATGGTGTACGATGATAATCAGAAGAAGTGGATTCCATCGGGCACATCGTCCGGATTGAGTAAAGTGCATATTTATCATCATCAACAGAATAATACGTTCCGCGTCGTTGGCCGTAAACTACAAGATCATGAGGTTGTGATAAATTGCTCGATTTTGAAGGGATTGAAATACAATCAAGCCACACCGACATTTCATCAATGGCGTGACTCAAAATTCGTGTATGGCTTGAATTTTTCAAGCCAACAAGATGCAGAGGCATTCGCACGTGCTATGCTACATGCACTTGAGGTGAGTTCAGCAGTTTAATTTTTGTTGTGCAACAGATTTTTTTCTTTCTCATTTGAATTGATTCGACTTATTTGTCCATGTTTAAAGGTGCTTAGCGGACGAGTGATACAGCCGAATGTGCCGCCACCACAAAATGGTAACATCGGCTACGATGAGGATATGGGCTATCGAACCATGACCAGAGAAGATGCAGCGATGATTCAACAAATTAGCGCACCAGGAACTGGTGTTCACACACCAATTTCACAGCAACCACCAAATAGTCAGAATATTCCACAGAGTCCACCAAATGCGCAAGGACATCATCGCACAAGCAGGTACGTTGAATTCATCCCATAGTTTAATACAAATTCATCTGAATAAGCATCAAAATTGAATTGCAATGTGAAAACATTGAAAAAAAAAAATTCAAACTAATCGATTTGTATTGAATTTTTCAGTGCGCCTCAAGGGTTCGGTCCATGCGGAATGCCACCAAATCAAGCACAATACCATCAACCACAACCACAGCCACCGCAACCACCTCCACAGCAACAGCAACAACAACAAGCGGCTACCATTTATGCCACTCAACTATCGCAAGCATCCTATGGATCAAATCAAGTATGAAAATTCGAATGAAAATAATTCAGATGCATCAATTCAATATATTTTCCTTGTAATCTTAATAGAATATGTCACAATACAATCAGCCAATTTATGTGTCGTCAAGTTCAAGTCAAAGTTTAAATCAACAACAAATGAACAATGCTCCAATCCAAAATCAAAATGGCCCGATTTATGTGTCATCCAATGTGGTTAGTCAACCCGGGATGATGATGGTCGGCTATCAAGCAAACAATATTGCACCAGAACAAGGTATTTTTACTAATAGTAACATGAATACATTTCAAATGTAACATATTTTTTTTTGTTTACAATATTACGATTTTCATTTATTTCCGTGTTTTTAGATATTTACAGCCAAACAAATGGCTCCGCCAATAATGCTAGTATTAATAATGGCTATGGTAATGGCAATCAGGCCCCATCACAATACGGTCAACCTCAAACCGCTCCGCCAGTGGCACCGCCTCCGCCCCCATTTAATGCAGGTTAGTTTACAATGACTTATCGCAATTTATCAGCTTCAATCATTTTCTGAATCAGCTCAAAAGAATGCTGGAAATTGATTGTCAAATATGATGCGTATGTTCGGTATCCGATCGGATTATTACAGAATAAGTTTTGATGATCAAAATCACATAGCTATCGCATGATAAGAAAATCAAAAGTCCGAGTTGAATTTATGAAACATACAACGAAATTGAGTTCTAAAATATTCGCCGAGTTTTTCTGGGCATCCTGAACACATGTAATCAGAAAAAAATAATAATAGAACTTATACTTTGTAGAAGTATAAAGAGAGTTCACCTGCAAAGTTGAGTTTCGTAATGAGATCATGTAAATATTACGATTTTTTCATGACTTTGGATTCTTTTTATCAAATAATTATGTTATTTCTTTTTTTTCGAATTCACTTTTGAAATACAATGCCAATTAAACAA
Source organism: Obolodiplosis robiniae (assembly GCA_028476595.1). Taxonomy (NCBI): domain Eukaryota; kingdom Metazoa; phylum Arthropoda; class Insecta; order Diptera; family Cecidomyiidae; genus Obolodiplosis; species Obolodiplosis robiniae. Next base: position 10,208,104 of record CM052017.1, on the reverse strand, counting down.
AACAAAGCAACAACATAAAACGTTTGTTTGTTTTATATCTGTGTTGTAAAATTCAAAAATAGGTTGACTTCCGGAAATGCAAATCAAAATGAAATCCTTCTGTTACTAAAACATTTGAAATTCATTTTAAGTTGACAATTTGAATGGATTTGTTTTTCAAACGCGTCGACAATGAATCGATCTTGACAATACTTGCAAAGAACAACAATATTATAAACACTTTTATAATTTTTGTAATGTTTCAAAACAAAGCAGACTTGAATAAATATGCTGTTGTTGTAAATTTGTTCAGGAGTACTAACATCTATCATTGACACACTGGGTTACTCCAATTTTAAAGCGTTACTAAAATGATAAATTACTAAATTTAAATCGTTCTTTCAGTAGGTTTTGCAACAAATGGTACAGTGCCACAGCCACCAGTAGCGCCGCCATCGGCCATACAAGGAACAGGACCAGGGCCAGCACCAAACACTGCGGGTGGTTCTGCCCCACCGCCGCCACCACCACCTCCGATGGGATTGAATCAAGGCCAAGGTTCAATGGATATGAGCTCATTGGCCGCACAATTACAGCAGGCCAAACTTAAACGAAATGCCAAATCGAATACAGCCCAACCGCCAGCTGAACACAGCGGAAGCAGCACATCCAGCGGAGGAAGCAACTACAGCACTGGTAAAGAGTCGTGACCTTTTGATTTGTTTATAAGTCATTGCATCAAGAATATTGGTGATGTCACTTTAGGGACCTTTACGTCAAAAATATATATATTTTTTTTTGTGTATATTTCTTATTGAATGTCCGTTAGGAAGATTTATAAATTCTTTGGAAATTTGTCTTGAATATCGCGTGTATACATAAAAGTCCTTAGAATATCATTTCCAGAATTTTATATTTTATGAAAATTCCGAACGACGTTTATAATAAATTTAGCATCATTTTTCAAATAGGTCGATCATCAACCGGTATGGCATCGATGATGGATGAAATGGCTAAAACTTTGGCCAGACGACGAGCTCAAGCTGAAAAGAAACCAGACGTAAGTTTGGCATTGCAATAAATTGCCATATTCAATAAAAGCGACGAATTTCATCCTGTTCATCTTAAAAATTTCAAATAATCTTTGAAAAATAAATTTTTGGAATAAATTGTTTTTCAGGCGGATTCGAATAATGACCAGTCTCGTTCATGGGAAAAATCCAATACATTGCCACACAAACTGAGCGGAAGCAGCGGAAGTGCACAGAGCGGCATACCTAACAATGGTACTACAAACAATGGATCGGAGTCACCAAGACCATCGAGAAAGCGTTTTGGTAGTGCCAGCGAAGAAACAATACTGAAGCAGGTGAACGGCGATGGTTTGTCGATTGCTAATTCCCTTGATATTGAAGCACTAAAAGCGGAAATTCTACGAGAAATGCGAAACGAAATCAACAAAGCAACAAAAGAGATCATAGATGGTAACTAATTTTTAATCGAAACCGAATGATTATTTGATTTATACATTCTTTTTTTTTCTCTAATTGCGCAGCTATCAAAGTGGAGTTTAATCGAAGGTAAGGATGAGGGTTTTGTGATGAATCAGCTGACCGTTTTCCATTGGCCGAAAAAGCGTAATGGAAGCCCGAATCCGTTCATTGACTTGCGAAATATTGTATTACAACTGTTTACAGCTACTTATAATAAGTATTCCGATATTTAAAAACATTTTAAACAAAGCGAAAATGTTGTTGCTTCGTCGAAATTCATACAGACAAATTGACATTCTATATGCACAAATTATATGCAAACATATTGGGAATTTTAAGTAAAATGACTAAATTTTGAAAGAAAAAGAGAGATAATAATAATTGTTCTATTATGATGTAAGCAGCATGTCAGCATCAATTTGACAAGAAGAAAGAGATAATTGTATCAATGTAGCTAAGGAAAAATGTGGTTATTCTTTGATAAATCAACACACGACACAGCAGAACACAAATCATACAACAAAAACTAATATGCACTGATTTATTTTTTGAATCGGAACTGAGAACGTCCAACAGTGAATGTGAATGAAGCGCATTCCATCCGTACCTGTTGTACAATACTTGTTCCAGTACTTCCTCCACACGCACATACAACTTTATGATAGAAACAAAAAAACAACAATCAAAACAAAATATCTTTGAACCAGCCACACAGTTTACTGTGCATGTGTTTCTTTTTTTTTTTGAAAAACAACATTCGTACATCTTCATTTTCTAATAATCGTGTCGAATTTCAAATCAATAAACGATAATTAAACGAGTTTCAAACGCATACCGAATATTTCATAACAGACGACCCCGTTGATATACACACCAAACACAATTAAGTGCTGAGAACGTCTCAAATATATGTCGATCCAATGCTCGAATACAAATTACATTCATCCTCTACTTATTAAAATGAATGGGAACGAAAAAAAGCATAAGAAAAATGTTGGAACACACCAAATCGGGATATGAATTAGGACCTAAACAATTTGTTAGTAATACTATTTTATACAATTTATAGCTAAAACATCACTAAAACATCATAATTAGATCGTCTAACATTTCTGCATCGGCATCAGGAATAGATGTGTCTCAATGCCGGTGCAATGGAAATGAGATAGATGAAAGGAGCTTCGATACGCATTAATAATCACTCTTTAGTTATCTAAAGAATCAACATCGATATGGCAACATTTCGATCGCATGGATTTGGTATTTGATCCATTTCCATCGAAATTGTATGCAATTTTGTATGGTGTTTGCGTTACCACAATGAAAATATCATTCGTACTTCGTGTTGTGTAATTGATATGTGGCGTCTATTTGTTTTTCAATTTTCTCTATTTCTCACTTCTGTGCATATTTCGTGCGTCCTTCTCTTTGAAATTAAAAAAAAAAAAAACAAATCAAATAAGAAATATATTATATATATTCAAAATATTCAACACATACATTGTTGTGATTGCTTGTGTTTATTGATATTGAGACAAAACGATCTATTCTTTTCATTTGCCTAATTATACAATAATTTCCACTTTTATATGGAAAATTGCCTGTTTCCATGTGAATGGGCCCCACGCCACCACACACAAAATCTTCTAACAACATATTTCCAAACGATGCGAAAGCTCTTCAAAACAAGAAGCTTAAATATATCCAATAGCATACGAAAACACAACCCTTCCCCCCAAAATAAAGCAAAAAATACACCAATTTTATAATTTATTAGCAACGATTTTCGATAAGATGTCGTATTTTAGATTTATATATAAATAAAATATTCCTTGATGGATATTGTACTTCCTACATTAATTGTATGATAATAAACTATATAAACGGATGATATTTAAGACGACATATTGTATAAAAACGAAAAACAAAACTAAATGTGCATTTTATATACACAAATTATCAGCTGCATTATCAACCATATTAACATTAGGTGCTATCTATTTGCGCACTCAATTCGAACATTTCGATTCAAAGTCCCATCAATTATACAAAATATTGGAACGTTCCATTAATCCAATTAGTCCCAATTACTCGAATCGTAATTTTTGTTGGGGGCCGAATGGTCGATTTTTGTGGGCGACATAGGACATCCTTGATATAATGTTAAAATTAAACTATTCATAAATCGAATACAGTATTTAAACCAACCGTTACAAACGTACCCGTTTTAATACATTTTCACGAATTACGAATCGTAGGCAACATTTATACATTGGACATCGTAGTTATCGTTATATTCGATCCGCCGAATAGATTTTCATTTTCCTTTTCATCATTTATTCCAAAGTAACGCTGGAGTTACTCGTCGAAGCGGACAATGAATCTTTCCATGAGTTGGTCGAATCGAGTCTTTCATGTGACCACTATCACCCTACATTAAAAAGGAGTCAAGCCAAATGTTACAACTCTCAGTTGTAATGTGTTATACAAATAAACCTGAAAAAAAACCTCATCACACACTATCTTCGGCTAAGAATCATGTGATCATTTCTGTCTAAATTTTTTTTAAATTTACAATTACCTTTAATTTCAACTCTTTTTACATAAATTTACCGTTGACTTTTGTCTCTATCGAAATTTATGATTTGTATCAAATATATGAATGGCAATGTTTGATCGCACTAGCCGTTAGCCAACCGAGAGATATCGCTTAAATAGATAAATGGACGAACTGATTTTTACCAAGTAGCTAAATTGATTAAATGGCCGCCGTTGAAGTGCACGTCACGATAGTAATATATGCATTGCTTTGGTATGGGAACTGTTTTTCTCTCCAGTCAATATTGTATTTGCTTATTTGCACCAACACTTGCTGTCCATCACCTATTTTAACGCGTTTGTCTTGATAATTTGTTATTTATCACAATTATTTTTGCTATAGTTTAATTCATATTATTTTCCCATTATGCCTTTATCTTTTGTGACATACATTTTCTTCTGATCCTCATTTTTTCATTAGAAGATCTCTTTTAACTGATAAAATACGTGGCAAAAATTGGTTGAAACGATATTTACAACTTTAGATGTCCATGAAAGATTATGACAAGAAAAAATGCACACGCACATGGTTGTAAGAAAAATACATTCTCAATGGTGCGATTCAAACTCAACGAATCTCGAATAGAACAAATTGCTTCGAATGGACTGTTCGGCAAATATATTATGTGAGAAACACATGGATATTTTGTGCTTCAAATTAAAGACTTATTATTTACTTATTTAAAAACAAATTGTAATTATTAAATCAAATCATTCGTAATGGTGCGAGTTCAAATTTTCAAAAACAAATTTAGACATTTTTAAAAAGAAAGAAAAATTAAAGATACAAATTTATTGAAAAAAAAGCAATCGTTTGAATAAAACGATCTAGCAAATAATTTATGAAAAAAACAATGCTGGCACATACACATAACATACGAAATATCATAACGAATGTAAACACATTTTGTTCGTATCGCTAAAATGAATGTGAACAGAACATAAAAAAGTCACGAATTATTCATTAAAACAAGAAGTACACATTTTGGACATCATCACCTAATCGACTTGGAATAATTTATATGCAAGCGACGATTTTGATTTGCAAAATATGCAAATTTCAAAGTAAGACTTTTTCTACTGAACATTCATACAATAGATGTGTAGAAACTCACAAGAAATATGAATGTACCATGAAAAAATATTCGAAATTAACACATAAAATTATCGAAATGAATGAAAAATAAAATAAATAAAGACATAGATGCGGAACCGACGAGAGTGAGAATGGGGTCAAATGGAAATTATTTTTTCCTTTTTTCATATTTTAAAGCTGTTGATAGTTGCTTAAATGTATTATATTTATTGAACAAACAAAAAAAAAAGTAATAAATAAATGAAACGAAATGACGCAAATCGAATTAACAAAGATGATTAACAAGTAATAATAATAATAATAAATTAAAATGATAGCGAGGAAGTGACTAAGCTCCTCGAAGAATATAGAAATTAATTGCTATTATTGAAATAGATTTCAGACAAAATTAAACACAAATTTAAATTATATGCTACCAACATTGTTCAAATAAATACTTCAATTCATCTGAAATATACACAAATACAATGAATATTTGATAAAAAGAAGAAAAAAAGATTTAAAAAAACTCCGATTTTTGTATGCTTTTGCTATTTATTTCGTTTCGTTTGCTTTGCTTGCGTCAATTTTTATTGCTTTTATCATTTGATGCATGCAATTTTAGGGAAATGGGGGTTGCAAGTTCTAATCGTGCGATTGTAATTATTCACACATTCTTTTTTATGAGGTAAGTGCTTTTTGCCACATTTTATTTTTTATTATCCTCTCTTGCTATTGTGCATTTTTTCATTATTTGACTCACTCGCCAGTAATTTAAAAGTCTGGAAGCGATTGAAAACAAAATGAACAATTTAAAATGTCATCTTATTCCACGAAATGTTTCCAATAATCTAAGCACTTCGAAAAACGGCCAAATTTTATGATCAAGCAATCGCACACCAAATCGTAACCGTGTCAAATACCCAATGAAATACGAGCAATACATTATAAGAAAATGTATAAATTTATATATCAAATTTCAAGTGAATAAAATATGGAGAATAATTGCTTATGAGTATTTAATCCGTTGTTGGCTGTAATATTTAGAAGAACCAATCACTTATGTAGATCGGCTACTAAAAGATCGCATTTTCGAAATATGCTTTCATGTTCTATAATTGTCTCAATAAGAATTGGTAATTTAATTTTATTTCATTTTATACTCCGATATGGAACATTTGAACTTCACTTTCTAAAAGTTCACATTCATCTCTCATGAATAACGCAAAAATCACGATTAAAAAAATAAAATAAAATGTTTCGTATTCATTTCCAGGCATTCAACTCATTCCTCAGAAAATTGACTGAATGAAGCTGAGCATATTTCTATGAATTACGCATTTAAGGAATTGGCATTGGAACGGACCTTTGTGCTGCAAAAATTTAGATCTATTTCTCATTTAGATACATTTTCTGTGACTGACATTTCAGTTTTCTGATAAGTGCTACTCAGATGGCAAAAAGGTATTTAATTCTTCAACTTTACAAAACACAGCATTCAGGACTCGTGGCTTCACCTGGGAGCAGGCTCCTCATGAGCTGAGAGCTGAGCTGAGAGCTGAGCTGATATTGAGATGACTCAGTCAATATGCAAACAAATAACCCAATCCGAATCAAACGGTATTCAGTCAAACGTCAAAGTACAATCGACATTTGGTTGTAGTACCTCGACATGAATGGAAAACAGTTCCAAAAAAGGAGAACTTATCAAGTGTTTCATTTCAGTACGGACAAGTGAGAAATCAACCAAACCGACAAAAAATTATTCAGAATGAAAGATTATCGTTCTTGCCAAAAATTCAGTATATATTAGATTTATTTATTAGCTTTATCCAAGCATAAAATAAGGAGAAATATTATATCTAATCCTTCGGCCGGTTCAATTGAATACATAATATTTTTAAATCATTCGACCAATTTAGGGAATTTAATTTGTATGATTGAGCTGCTATTACCGCATGCCCCAAATAACTGGCGAGGATAAAAATAATATAAAATCACATGAACTATAGAGTACTCTATCATACGCTCGATCAAAATATATCTCTTGGTTGAATGATAGATTTCGATTATGCAATACGTCAGCATGAGCGAACTGATCAAATTGGCATGAAACGAGGTCCTGAAACCATGGATGCATGTGATCGATAGAAATATTATAGTGAAGCCAATAAATCGATATGTCCACGCTTGCACCTTTCGTTCTTGATGTTCGGCTTTAGCATTTTCATATTTTTCAATCAATGTATACTGAAATTGATAAAAAGTGTTATCACTGAAATGAACATGCTCATAAAAATTGAATTACCGACGAAAAAAAAAAACCAAATTAATCAATCTTCGCAAAATGGGCGGAATTTATGTCGTATTGGGTCGTATCGTGATGCCAATATTGTACGATACATCTCGTATCGTGTGGTAACGCTCTGCAATAGTTTGATTGTTTTCTTGACTTTCACATGAAATATATACTCTTTTCGAAATTAAAATAAATGAAAACAACCTCATTGTAAAGCAGAATTAATGCTCCGACAGTGCAAGCCAGCAAACCGAACTGCATAATTTATTCAATTGTCAAATTTTCTGAATAAAAAAATCTTGATAAAAGTCAATCCTTTCAGTATTTTGCTTGTATATTTTAAAGCCGGATTGACACTTTCGTGAGGTTGAAATGCTATCATTGAGTGAGTGCGTTTAATTCCCGTGCAATTTACTTTAATTGCGCTTGGTGCAAGACAGGTAATTTTCATCGATTTTTAACATTAAAAATAACCGGAATTTCAATATATGGTCTGACATGAATATGGGGCTAATTAACAATCAGTTCGATTTCTTCTCTTGTAGAAGCATCAATCTGCATTAGCGAATTTCAGTGAAATCCACTGACCCGACCAATAATCTCACTATATAAAATCTGCATTATCGATTCTTTTTAGTGGGAAACATAAGCACAATATACACAAAATAAATTTCAATTTAAATCTTATGGATTCATTTCATGGAATTCCACCTAAAATAATACCAATTCAGAAGGACAATCAAATAAAAATTGCATCGTGTATCTATTTTGTCATTCAAATAAAAATTGCATCGTGTATTCCTAACGTATTTATGTCTCAAATGTCATTAAGTGCGCCAATTTATGACTGCGCCAACTTCATGTGGATCAATTTAAATTTTGAATTTCGATGAAAGCTGCACTGGTCACAAACAAGCATAATTCAATGCATAAGTGAAAATTTATCATTGCTCGTTTTTCATTTAAATTATTCGGTGTCCTTTTCGATTATTTCCCGTGAGAATCGATGGAAATCGTTTTGAGTGATTAAAGGATAACAAATTGTGAATTTGATATTTTGTTCGAACAAACGAAAATTCAAATTGAGCGATAGAAGACAATGGAGTCGTTTTCAAATGATATTCATACAATTTTGCGGGAGCTCAATCAATGTGAAGAACAAGCAGACGAATTAATATCGGTAGTTGCAATTCCATCTTTTTTATATATTTGCACTTATAATATTTACATAGCACAATGTTCAATTGATGCACCCGAGATGAATTTGACAGTTCAACATGTTGCTCATTTTACTTCAGACGATCCATATTGTTGATTTCGAAGCATCACATTAGAAAGGATAAAAATCGAATATTGCTTAAGCGGAGTTTAAACTATGCATAGATTTGCCATGATGTCAATGTGGAATTTTCCAAACTTTACATTACAAACATTTCATTGAAATGAATTTACTACTTCGGCTACAGCTTTGATTTTGCAAACTAATTTTATCTTCATGACATCACTTTATAGAGTTTCAAGAAAGGTTTTGATGAAATCGTGCAAAAGTATGCGCTTTCCAAAAATACACCGGTCAAACCGAGCAAGAAGAAGGCCAAAGGCCGATTGGAGAAGGTTGATAGTCTCGGTAAGTATGCTGGCTAATTCCCGGGTGATCAGAAAATCATGTCCATTTTTCTCAATTTAAACAGATGACAGTTTTTCATCAACAAATTCATCACGAAGTGCGAGCACAATAACAAGAATGACTGTCCAGAATGACCATCAATCAGCTGACGAAGACCCACCGCTAATGCGGCCTATTCGCACTGGCCGAGCAAAACCAACGTGCTATGTATGCTAAATTACGAACGATTCGTATTGATTTCAATAAAATTATCCTGGATTTTATGAACACTTTTAGAAAGAGCCAGCTTTGAATACAAAAATGCGCCGAGATAATACATTGGCCGATGTGAATGTAAAGGTTGAGCGCGAATCCACCGGATCGCGCCCAGAAAAATTGAATGGCAAAACTGCAACTGCATCAATATCAGACAGTGAATCAGCGCGTCCTGTTCGGATTAAGAAAGAGAAAGTGGATGAGCCATCAACGTCAAAGCCAACATCCAGTAAAACAACCAATGGTGCAAATGACGCACAAAAGAAAAATTCGATTGATTGTGCGGTAAGTCAATTAATTGTCATCAATTATATATTCTTAAGTAATTCCTAAGTAATATTTTTTGTGCAGTCGAATGATTCCTTAGAAATATTGCCTATGGAAGCAAATCCGCCGATTGAATTGTCGGATGAAGAAAATGTGGATGATGGCAATAAAATGCCACCGCCAGCATTTGTTCCGCCAGCCAAAGCGACTAAGGAGAAGAAACCGCCTGTTGAAAAGAAAACGCGATCAACACGGTCCAAACAACCCAAGCGCAAGGTATGTTCTAAAGCAAATCCACTCTATAGCATCATTTTCTTTCATTTAAATCAATTTAGTTTCGATATTATTACTAATTTATTGGAATTTGGAAGATTTATTGTTTTTAATTTCAATTTGACAAACAATTTGTAGATTAAGCAAGAACCAGTCGACACTGAAAGTGAGGATGAAACAGTGTCAAGTGCTAGCAACACGCCCAGTGGAACCACTGCTAATGCGGTTGAAACCAAGACGGTCAGGCCGAGTCGGAATGCAGATAAAACCAAAGCAAATCGTGTTATCAACACTAGCGGCGATTCATTATATGAGGATGCTGTTTCGCAGCCCGATAACAATTCAATCAATGTAGGTTCTTGCAACCGAAATACAGAAACCATTCCATTTTCATGAGTCTAGTTGGCCCCCAGGACCCAAAATAAACACCCATTATTCGCTAAATATCATTTCATTTATAATTATTAAAATGTAATCTCTTTGGTATTCAGAAGCAGCCTCTATCACAACAAAGTGATGCGACATTTGTTACAACGGCCGATGAAACAGAAAAAGGAAAAGAAGTCGAAACTCTGTCACCAAGAGGCACTTATATTATACCGAAAGGCGCTACTGCTGTAGACGGCCCGGATACAACTTTCAATGTGGAGCAGCCTCCAGCAAATTCAAAGGGTGTTATCAATGATAAAACTGTTTTTGTGCCCAGAGCAAAAGGCACGAAGGTGTCCGGCAATAGCATTATGACTGAAGATGATTCCGATTCTGATTCGGCAGCACGGAAATACACAAATAATGAACTTAGATCCAAAAAGGACACAAAGGAACTATTTAAGTAAGATTTTTCTAAATTATTTCACTTCTATATTTTACGTACTCTTTCTTTGTCTCATTGCTCCTATCTATCTTATTTATTGACTTTGAACTATTTAACAATTTTAGTCCATGTCCAAACAGGCCAATCAAACAGCGTGTTGAGGCGTTTGAAAAATTACAAACACCACAAAAGGAGACACGCGCTAGAGCAAGGATAATGACTGCTGATAGCGAGGTACACTGTGAAACAGAAAAGATTACATATAAGCTATTGGGGATTTTTCAGCAAAAAAATCCGAAAAGATTAGATTTTAATCCACTGGAATTTGAGACACTCACTAAAATGGCTAAATTAGGACCATGACGGTTTGATGCAACATCCGGATTTGAATGCAATGTTCGTTGTATTTTTTGTTTAGTCTGAAACAGAAAAATGACACAAACTTCAATTCAAGCAAATATTTGAAAACATTACCTCAAATATTCTTATTGAAGCTGCTCCTTTCCCTTCTTTTTCTCTTTCTACTTCCCTTTCTTTTTCTCATCATCTTGTCCATCCTGTTTCTCTTCTCGTCATTGCACCATCCTGTTTGTGCAAAAAAATAATATTCAATGTTCATAATGAAAGATAGAAGATGAAATCCAAAAATAATAATAATATTTATAGAGATTGTTGCGACCAGCATTTGTATCACGGTTCAATGTGATAGTGCATCCAATTGTCTTATTTTCTCCAGAGTGGCGGAACAATGAAGCCATGCACAGGCTGAGGCAAAGTCGATTGTCTCGTTGCCACCACAAAAGTTTATTGTTTTCACACGAATCAATCCCTTTGGCTTTCTTTCTTGTGGTTTTTGCTTACTTATGCTGAAAAAACCCAAAAATTAGTTTTGAATATATATGTAGACGATTTAATCTGCGATTTTTGTTTGAATGTATATCGGTGATCTTGGATCTAACTTATATTAAAAAGCGTTCATTCAATACGCAAAACGTTGAACTAAATGGGAAATAAGACAAATTGATTTAAATAATTGCTTTTGTTGAATTCCAGTCCAAATCCAAGCTTGCGCATTCTACATTATTGTCGAAAAATACATTGTTGGAATCAGCCGGGAAACATGCTCGCACGAATTCAGCTACCCGCTATGCACCAACCATTCAAAAGCAGCCATTGCTTACGAAATCACAAAGTGTCGAAGAGATTCGAAAGAAGGCTCTAGTAAGTAATAACTCAAAATATCGTAAATTTTTGTTGAAATGATAGGCTCTGAGCAAAAAAAAAATCGATTTTATGCAAGGATAAAGCTAAACATAATAAAATGTAATCGTTAGACACAGGCTGTTGCGGACGATAAGAAGAAGAAACAAGACGATAAGATCCGAAAAGCTCAGCTATTGAGAGAAGCTCAGGAGAAGGAAAAAGCTGATAAGCAACGCAAATTGCAATTGGTAGATTATTTTATAGTCCGATATTTTTCTATTAATATTTTAAATGACATTTCTCACTTGGTTTGTGTGTGTTTAGGAAAAGGAGAAACGAGCCCGAGAGAAAGCACAATTGAAACAACAGGAAGAAGCCCAACGATTACAAGAGCAAAAACGCAAAGAATTGGAACGCGAACGAAAGCGAAAGTAAGTTATTCTTCCAATTGTTTTTCGGAAACTCTAAATATTTATTGCTCTCTTTCAGAGAGGCAATGCTCGCAAAAAAACTTGCGGCTGATCGCAAAGAACAAGAGGACTATATTCGAGTGTTGGCTGAGAAAAAAGCAATGCAAGAGCAGCTGCAGCAGAATAAGCGAAGGGCAGAGGCAGAGCGCAAGAAAAATGCTTACAATTTTGATATGCTGGAAAGTGGTGATTCAACAGATGATGAAGGGAAGACGTCAAGTAAACGACCGATACCGCCATCGTGGAGCATATCCCAGAATCGCCACGCCTTTGTTATGGCTCAAGCTAGAGTGAGCACGAAAATTACGGACAAATTCTTCTCGGTCGCACCGCATGAAGTGGATTTGCGAGAGATTTTCCCACGAATTGACGAAAAATATCTACGACGAAACTCAAGCGCCGTTTGGAATTCACCGCCTCGCTATTCACAATTGCCGAAATATTAATTCATTACGTTTCTTTTTATCTCTATAACGGTTCTTGTTTTATCTCCTTCAATACGTTCTGTTCATCGCCACCATTTATTATCATCCGTAATCAATTTTAAATGAAATGGAATGAAACGAACGATTTCATATCTTAGGTTTCGTCAATAGAAATTATATAAGTTAAATATTATTACAATAGAACTATTGCAAATAAAGATTTAATTATTTCCTCTTAAAACTTTACGTCATTTTTTTCCATTTGAATTTCGTAGTATTCAGCAAAGGATGTGCGATGGTGATTGAAATTGATTTATTAATAATTTGAGATCGCACAACCCTAGGTGACGACATAAAATAGTATAGTTTACCAGTTTGCCGTATATTCAATGGATCAACAATGTGAAGTTCGTTGCGCCACCAATACCAGATTTAAAATCGGATCATCACCTTCGCATAATCAGTGCATGAGAAATCGCTGCGCAAAAGCGCTAAACTATCTGAGCTGAGTTGGCTGAATATCATGCGTACACTAGAGCTACCCCATACTGAGGTACTTACGATTCACTGATCGTATGTATGCACAACGATGAAGAACCATTTAATTGAAATGTCACTTTTGTTTTTTACTTATTTGAGTGAAAAAAAAAAACATTTTTTTCATTAACATTTCTTAACTTTTTTTGACTTAAAATTAAACTTTTTTTTTCAAATTGTTGATTACAATTTTATTACTTTCTACCAATTATTCTTTTGGACATTAAATAAATTTGGGCTTTCGAATGTATGAATAAAGATCTTGGATTCCCGTCGAAAGTAAAATTGTCTATAATTTATCACATTAAAATGCATATTGCATGAATTTATGTGAAAACAGCGGCTATGAATTAAAGAGATTTCTTTTTAATCATTCCCCTTGACAGTGTCCCGAAGTCCATCCGAATAATTCTGACTGCTGCCCAAATTCGCTCGAAACCGAATATTTTTCAAGTTGACTTGGGTTGAGATTCGACACCAAAATATCTGGAAGATCCGCATTTTTATTTATTATTTAGAGGAATACAATACAATTTCACCTGGGTTGCTTGCTTACTTACCATAACTGAAATTGTAAATTGCTAGGGTTATAAGCATAACATAGACAAACATTCAGGAGTGAGAGAAGGAAAAGATGATAACATAAAAAACAATGGATTGCTCAAGATGGCATAAAAGCAGTTGTACATTTTAAAAGTCAAACCGTTTTACATAGCTAAAAAATTGAGATTGTGTGCGCCAATGTAATATTGCCATCTTCACCTTTTCCTTCTCCTTTTCCTGCTCCTATTGTAGAATATTATGATTTCGTATTTCTTAAAGTTTTCCCGGAAAACGCGAAAATATTTATGTTGCACGTTTGCGACCTCTGTTTGACACTTCATCACCGTCAAAAGTCAGGTCATTATAGAATTGAACAGTGAAATTGCCCAAACTGAACTGGCGTTTCGCAAATACTGTCTTCGACTTTCAATTAAAAATATATTTTTATCGACTCTGGTTATTATTCAATGAGAGTACAATAATTGCGATGTTTTCAACGAATCTCGATTATATGCTTTACGAAGCAATGTGAGCTGTCAATAATCTTATAGTTCGACTGCAAAATTACGAAAAACAGTTTGAATTCCGATCTAATTAGCTTCATTGTCGAATCTGGTGTTGATTCCGAACAATTATTTCGTGTTATTTTTTAGTAGATATTTTTCAAATTTTAAAAAACATGAAAATTTCATCATTTTGCGAGACAAAACACAATACAATATGCACGGTTCATGTTTAAATTCAGTAGAAAATACTACGGAATCACACGAAATTCGCAGTTTTCATATGGGACTCGCAGAGATTCGCAGAGATTCGCAGAGATTCGCATTGCTATGAACAATATGCACATGAATTCGCACCGCATTATTTGCTTCATTCGAACTTATGTTGCTCTTATTTGAAACCTACAAATGTCTGTTTATGAATTTGCGTTTTCTTGATGCGCCCATTTAAAAGCACAGCAACAAAACAGAATAATTTCATTCAGATTCCAATGTTACAAATTATTTAAAAATTACGATTTAAACACAACTGAATTGGAAACAGCCGATCCTATCGATCGCGGATCGAAAATCTCCCATATCAACTCACTTAGCTGTATATAATCATCACAAAACTTTGGTAATGAGGGCCAATTAAATTATACTTTCCTCTGACTCTTGAAATAGTCCAGGGCCGGTCTTCAAATAATATCAGTGATACTATTAAAGTCTATTCAAGCCCCCAGCTGATTGAATAAATGGCTCATTCCCGATAGTGGTTGATGCTGGCCATACTTAGTTCGGTTTGCTCGAAGGTGAATGAGATAACTGCCAAAAAATTAGGGGCATTACAGATTGACTAAAAATTTGTATTCTTGCTGTCGAATATTGAATGTTGTAGTTCCGTGCTTCGATTTTAGGAAATTTTATTAGAATTTAAAATTTTAATTTGAAATAATAATCAAAATATAAATACTCTATTCTATTCGTTCGTCTTGCCCAATCTATACATTGGAAACTACGTAATTCGTATTGAAGTGCATCCAAGTGATTGAAATGTGGTAAGAACATTCATTGTATCATTTTCGTTCCCACGAAAAAGTTGATGGATTAAGAAAATAAACACGAAAATTGTGTAGCGGTCTGAATACAATTTATTATCCGCAAGCAATTTTACTCGAGATCCTCAACGAAATGCCATCCATTCTATAACAGTGAAAGTCAATTCAAATTGGTAGCGCCAAATTAAGTCGCCCAATGGGATCGTCGCAATGGTACGTCCAAAAGTTTTTTTTTCGTTATTCCATTTCATCTCTGCAACACAGCCTTGGTTTTTTCAATTTTTTCAGTGGTACATTCAAAGGCTACTGACATCGAACTTTTAATCTCGATCCTAATAGAATATCAATATTTTCTCAATATTTGAAGCACCCGATGATCTTAAGTTTTTTTCTAATACTTGAGTTTTTACATTGTTATCAACATATTTTTTTCTTTTCAGGCCATAGTTTAAGATGACTATTAATATTAGGATCTAATAAGTAAATACCAGTGTTATGTATTGAATAAAACAGCCAAATGTTACTTTCAGCAAGTGAAATTTGTATTTATTTTCATAAAATTATATCACAGATTTCACGCTCTGATAAATTTGGATAGAAAATCTGGACGTTATAAAATTTTCGAGATAAAAAGTTGTTTACAATCAATATAAACTGAAATGTTGATTAAAAAAAATCGAATTTCTGCGGCTTGATTTCGTTTGATGGAAATTATGTGTTTTGTATAAAAAAAGATAGACAATCTATATGGCTATTTATCATGATAGATTCCATCTTAATTTGATTGAATTACGCGTATATATATATATATATATATATATATATATATATATATATATGTGATGCAAAAATTGTATTTGTTTCCAAATAATCTAGTAAAAGTATGGTTGACTATTAATAGCACATTGTGCGTGCTTTGAAGCATGAACCTTTCGATAAACACTTGTTGAGCGCATCCGGCTCTTCAACTTATTACATTAAATTAGGCGATAGAAAAAAAGAGAAGAAAAAAAGGAATAATATTTTACAACGAACGAAATAACGTTTGATTCAAATTATTGATTGATCAGTTTTCAAAATCTAAATCGTCAGTTCCATGTCAATTTTAACAAAACAGAAAACATATTTTAATTACTTGCTATTTGCACGTAAACAACTATTATTCAAAAAGCAGTCCGAATATTGCCAATGTATCAATGAATACGAGAAGGGAAAAGAATTAAAACTACATTTATAAATTTGATAAGCACAAGGCGGCACACTGAAGGCTCACAGCTGGCAAAGCAGCCGATTCAAAGTCGTTTCATTTCATTTAATTAAAACTAACTCAAGACAATCCATAGGGAAACTATCATAGATAAGTGAACGACGATGGAGACGCTGTTCGAAATGTTCTTCGCTGAAGAAGTCAGGCGTTCTTTGTGCTGTTCCTTCTCATCATCGTACACTTCATTGGAGTGCGTTGCCGTTCGTCGAGGACATACAGATCCCATCCATCGTGTCGCAGACAATTGGGGACGATTGTATGCTACACGCATCCTCGAATCATTAAATTGCCAAAAGGATTTTCCTTTGAAGAAATACGTCTTTCCTATTCAATAAAAACAAAAAAACCACATTCATTTCATTATCTCGTAAACAATAAATGCATTTTAGATCGGTCTCGCATGGTACATCCGATAGATCAATTCATCATTTCGAGCATTTCAAGCGAAAAAATAAAGTTATCTGCTTATTGAGAGAGAGAGAGAGAGGGAAAAAATTAATTGTACCGTCTTTATATTGGAACGCTGCGTCGATGTGGTAACCAATACCGCGCCAAATTGACATATCACGAGGGTAATCTAATTCCACGTAATCTAATTCTTCGTCGTATCTGGAAAATATGAAAAATATGTTATTTTCATGTACACATTTTTATGCGCGCACTCTCTGCTTCTCTCTCTTTCTCTTTCGAAAATACTGTGTATTCTTGGCGAATTCATTCTTCTGTTATCTGTGCTGTGACTTGCTCGTGTTTACACATGCATACACAAGCAACAGTATTATTGATGTATTCCAAGTAACAATTGTTAATTATCATACAGCCGTTTTTGGGCATATACTTTGCGTTTAAATAAGGTGTGGATTTGATCGTAGTTTCACCAACCGTCGGAAAAGGATGAAATTCGGGTGTCATCCAACCATACGCCACACCCAAATGTCTGCCCTATTCGACGGTACGAACGGGTGAAAGAAAATTTACTATGAACCAACGAAATATTTTATAATATTTATTTCAATCATTCTCGACAAAAATACAAATTACCTACAGCTCAATAGCTGTACAACACTATGTGCATACACACAATTACACTACCGACAAAAATGTTTGCTAGCAAATGAGTTCAAACTTTTTGTCGGTAGAGCCTTGTAGGCTACAAAATCGGGCGCTTCGTTAACAAGTTTTTTCATTCTTAATAGTACGCTACGTGATCATGTAGCATTTAATTATTCACCATTACTCGAAATTCAGGTGGCATTTGGGGGCTGCTTTTTGGCTCATCAATGTTTTCAATCGTCACAGATCTGAAACAGCTTTTAATCAGCTGCTCTTCATTATTGTTGACGAAAAATTCCAAATCGTCGGAATTTTTAGCATCGTTGACTGTGAAGAGCATTAATAACGAAGCGAGAGTCGATATTCAGGTGGCTTTAAAGCATCAGTAGAAGAAAACTCTGGTGGGCAATTCTTCAAATCCCGGTTTGAAGATTGAATTTTCCAATAACTTGATGGTTCTTATATTAAGCACTTCTTCTTTGGCCTCCTTTTCTTTGTTTTGTTGCGTTGCTTTCGACTCACTTTTCTGGGGCACAACCAGAATTCATGTTACGATATTTCTCGTTCGCCATGGTGAATCGAGGAATAAGTGAAATAATTGAAATGAGTTGCAATCGATGATGAAATTCAATAAAGCGAGAATAATGCAAGCGATCGATCACTTCGAAAAATCAGAAAAAAACACGACCAAAAACACAGATAAAAAATTAACAAAATTAATTCAATAATTGGAATTTGCTGCCAATAAACGCTAATATATCGAGGAAATCTGGAATAATTGAAATTGAAACCAAGCTCTAGAACACAAAAAATCAGACTAATAGAGTGACATGCTTCTTTGAAATCACAGCTACTTTTGATGCGCTCGAAAATCATCCGTTATCGAAAGTCAGCTTTCTTAAACGGAAGAACATCAATAAAAAACAATACTGACTTCATGATAAAATTGTCCAGTTTTTTGCCAATTTTGATATCAACAAAGATGATGACAGTGCGACTTATTCAGGATGCATATGTTAGGCTAGAAATCCTTTAGATTGATTCAACTCCAATTGGTTGGATTGTTTTGACAAACAACGAAATGAGGCGAAACGAGATTTCGATGATTTTGAAACTCAGAATATTATGCTCTTGTGAATGTTAACAATGGACCGAAATGTTTTGTTCTATTTTCTGACGAACACAGAGACTATGCCAAAATGTCACTGTCAAACGTTCTGCTGCTACACGCATTGCGAATACAATTTACCGAACACAATGAAGCTGACCCAATCAATTCACTGATTATGGACAAATTCAATTATTAAATATTTCTAAATATAATTTGTGAAATATATCACAAAATTATTAAAAAAAAAAGAAATGGTAAACAATATTGATGTTGATTCATACTAAATTTTCTACCGTCACAAATGGAATTAATTCGGATGTGGCGTACGGTTGGATGGCATCTAAATTTCAACCAATTTTGACGGTGAAACTACGGTCAAATGCTACTCCAAAATGGGTAAGAGCGTTTCTTATTTCTTGTTAGGGTCAATCAGATAATTTGCATTTTACCTCCAATACATGGTCCCAGTATAGAAATATGTTCGATTATTATGACCCCATACCAATGCGGCATCGATTTTATCCACTGATTCTGGCAATCCAAGCACCGTTAAAGGTTTAGGATAACCCGGCTCCAATTTATTCGGATTGAAAACGTAATACATTTTTCCTATTCAATAAAAAAATCGTACACACGATACAGAGCAAAAGAGATACGCCAAATTAGATTGAATTTGAGAATGGTTTGCAATATAATTGAATTTAAATGACAAGGTGATTGGAACGCAACACACACAGAGAGACACACATTGATCATCAATATCTTGGCACATGTGCGCCAGTTCGTCAAAGATGCATCACCTTGGTTTAATATATGCGAAAAATATGCTTACCAATGAAAAATATAACTTTTCCACGCTTATTCTCATAAACAGCATCAATATGAGTGAAATTACTGGGTAATTCGCTCCAAACGCGATTTATTTCGTGCGGGCAACCCGGGTGCAATCCTTTATCGCCGATTCGCCACAAATACTAAAATCAGATCGAAAGATGTATGCGTTATCGACATATAACAATCCAAAAATTATTCTAATATTCTATATGAAATTAACATTAATATTATGTGTAATTTTATTTCGAAATTTTAATTTGGCTTTGAATGTGATACTTACGCGGCCCTTGAAAATGAATAGTTCACCTCGGATGATGGTGATGGCATCATAGCTGGTGTTACAGGTTTCCGGTTTCTCCGGGTGGCTTCCATTTCGATTGGTCTTCGAATGATGGTTGTGATGTGATTTCCTAGTGGCCGGTGTTGATGGCGAAACATTATTTGTTGTATACTGCGTACGTACACCATTCTGGTGGCGCTCATTTTTTTCCCGATCTTTCCGTTCTTGCTCCTTCCTTTCGCGTTGTTTCTTGGCCTCTTGTTCCTGTTGCCATTCTTTATGTCGTTTTTCCCATTCTAATCGATGGCGCTCATTTTCTTTATCTTCTTTTTCTTGTTCCTGTCGTTCGCGTTCCTGTCGTTCACGTTCCTGTCGTTCACGTTCCTGTCGTTCACGTTCCTGTCGTTCGCGTTCCTGTCGTTCTCGTTCCTGTCGTTCGCGTTCCTGTCGTTCGCGTTCCTGGCTCTCAAGCTCCAATTGACGATCCCGATCACGAGAAGTTGGATTTCGATCGGGATAATATGATCGTGCCGTCGTGGTTGATGGTGTTGTCTGTGGTCGGTGTGGTCTTGGATTGTAGCCCCACATTTTTTCACGGGATCCGTAAATTTGCTGAATCGCCAGTCGATCATCTTCAGGCAATTCTTTGTGCCTCTGATAACCATGGTACCATGGGAACATAATGGCACTCTCGACCGAAGAATGGCCCAGACCCAATGAATGGCCAAACTAGAAAAACAAACCAATTTTGCATAGAGCGAAATGATAATTTGCCTGGGGAATTTGATAAATATACCTCGTGCACAGCTACACCCATCAGATTCGTACCTGTTTCAACAACAAAACAAACATTTCAATGAGATTGTTTTGAATGTTCAAATTGCATATATGCCGCAAATATGCGTTTTTTTGACTTCCCAAATCTCGCTCTGATTGCGAATGATTCTTTTACGGCACAATCACCGAATGTCTAAAATCGTTCTAAAATCTCATGAATAAATTGGTTACATTGGATGCTTTGTGGATGTGAAATTGAAAATCAAACAATTGAATGTGAATAAAAGACCGTAAAAAACCGGAATTTCGATGCTGCACTCGACGATATCGGTAATTTTCAATTAATTTAATCCCATTTCAAATGTCAAATGCAAGGTGAAATGATGTTTTTTTAACCATATTTGATGTGTCTCTTAAGGCGCTTTTGTTGTTGTTCGTTCTATTTTTACACTTCAAGAGATAAATCGTTTGTTTAAATAATTTGTTTACCTTCAACTTGAGTCGTTGATAAAACCCATTTTTCTTCTTCGTCGAAATGCGCATCGCCGCCACGGCCGTTGCCTGGGTAAAATGCATGCGCGAGCACTGAGCCAGGACCATCGAAATCATATCCATCACCATGATGTCTCCTAAGAATTAAATTAAATTATCAAATTTAGTTTCGAGCTTTCGAATATATCCAATGAACAGTTCAAGAGGTAATCTCTATCGTTCGCTCGCTGTCATGCAATTTAAATGTGAATGTCGGGGAATTTCAATCAAACTGAGATAGATAAATGTATGTTGGCAATTGAGTTAATTTATTTGGTGGAAATGTTCACCTTATGATGCTTCTTGGGTATGATTATTTGTCAGTTTGGTATGTTTCGACATTGATTCGAACGTTAGTTGATAAATGTTTCCGATGCGAAAGATTAATAACATCACTGCACAATGGCATTCGATTTATGTAATTTTTAAAATCATATTTCAAAATGGAAAGTAATAGAAGGTTTTTTTGTTCAATCTCTTCTTTTGCGCCTCGTCGTGTCGGTTTCCCCCCGAATTCTTTCGATAAAGTTGAATGAAGCTTTCAAAGTGTTTAAGAAACAACAACAACAATGATAATCACAAAAGCGAAACATTTTTTTGGCTGGAAGAGAGGGAAGATTAAAATGTTCGATAGAGCAAAACCCGTGATTTCTTCCGTTTGATTCGTCCGTTAGTGATAAATATTTCGGGTAGTAAATGATCTTGAGGTACCGGCAAGTGTTCGCAAAACATGATTCACATACATTGAAAAGAGAAAAAACTCCTTCATCCATGTGTCCATCAACCGAAATCGAGAGAGAGAGAGAGAGAGTGAGAGAGAGTGCAGCGAGATTAGAAACCGTGTCAGTGATCTAATGATGAAGAGGAAAAAGTTTTCGGATGGAATGTGAGAAGCGCAATCATTATAAAAGGTCATCGACAACGACGACGACGAAAAAAAAAAAAATTCATATCATGTATCCCCGTCGTACACATATTTTGTGATAAATGTTTTTGTAACATTTGTTCTGCTGTTCGATTTCTCGTGGTCGCTTTAAATTAACCTTTGTGTCAGTTTTCCGTGTTCAAAACTTTTTCAATCAAATGTTTATAGACCCCTATTTTATTGCTTGCTTTGTTCGAACCGACAAACATCCACTTGTACCAATACATTTGGTATAGTTTTACCGAAATCACTGAAGAGGCGCGCAAAGTTTACGATTTTGGCCATGAATTTTTGGTATGCATCAAAAAGTTTTGCAACAATTTACTTACCGGGCGAATAAAACTTGAATATCTGCATCTTTGCTGTACACTTCACGGAATGTTAAACGAGAACCACGTGACCAAACGTCCAGTGCTTCGTGTAGAATTTGTCGCACTCTGCCCACATCCAAATTATCCATCGTTTGATTCACCAAACTGAAAATACAAGCAACAACATATTTATCATTAAGAAGCTTTTCATATGACTTTTCTCTCAAAATTTTTTGTCTTGCCAATAGTTTTTTAGCCGATTCGCAAAGCGAGTATGGTTTCAATGTACATAAATCACAAACAAAATTGATTAAACATTCGGGCTAGCTTTTCGCAAGTTAGAGGGAAAAAATAAACAAGCTTTTATGGAATGGGCGGAATCAGGCGAAGATGCATGAAATCTCCAGAGAATAGTGCTGTAGTCATTAAGCCAGATTTTTTCTCTTTTCAAAATCGCTTTTTTTCAACTCGGTCCATTTTTTGCTACAACTTTCATTTAAAATGTTTTGGATAAACAGTTCGACAATAGCAAATTAAAAACGTAATAAACTTGCTTTCACAAACAGCAAATTAAATGATTTCAACATAATTTGCTGCACACCAGCGTCTTCTTTTGCTGCTGCACTTCACATTACGTTTGAAAATCGCGTAATTGTGTGTGAAAATCAGATGCAGTGATACATAATAAGAGAGCAATTTGATATTGTTTTTCTCCTTCGATTGTTTCGTTCCGGATGACCGTCTATGTGTCTCTAACCATTTTCTCGTTCTTCCCTGTTTATTCTTAGCCTTCATCTCGTTACACTTACGTAAAATTGGTTGTGTCGTTTTTTCAGGTTCAGTCCGGTGAAATGGAATTGTTTGTTGATTGTGTCCCAACTTAGTCGCTCACTCAAGGAGGTTGTGATGATCGAATTAAGCATCACACCCAGGTTGAGTGAGTAAATAAAGTAGCACCAAAAATCTGCCAAAAGTCCGTTGGTCGTTCCACAAAAAAGAAAATCACAGCAGAAATGGTCAGAGACATTTAGTGACTTATGATGGCGGCGACACCAACAAATGTTTATGGAAATATGGAATTACAATTTTCCAACTATATTTGAATAATGGCTTAGTTTAGCTTATAATTCATGCAGACGTGATTCCGAGACATCAACTCACGCGAAAATAATTCAATCCAAATTTGCCGGCACTAAATAATGAATGGCGAATATTATTTATGAATTAATCAGGATAAAAGCGCGAGAAAAAAGAATGCGGGCGACGGGTAAAAGCATTCAGATTCATATTTCATGTAAATTTAACAATGACTCGAACTTTACGGAGTTCACTTGAAATTCATATTATTGTCGGCCATTAGCAATTATTGCTGAAGGCCCAAACTTTTTTAATTTTAGTCAAAAACAAACGACACAACGTGTCCAAACCGTGTTCATGGTGTGTTTTTCTCGCTTATTTGTTTGCTGTGTTCGTTTTGAGTTTGAACTCTTTGGGCGGTTTATTTTTCTCTTGCACGCCACCCACCATGGATTCTGAAGTCGCAAAGGCCAAATGAATTTTACTCCGCCAAAGACATAATTTAATACTTTCAGCTTAACACATAAAAAAACTGAAGATAGTTGACACAATCGTAACGGCTTAGAACACTTTCCCGTTCACGTTTTGCATTCGACATTTTCATCGATGTATTCATGCAGTGGGTGTGTGAATGGATCAGTATTTCTGAATGCAATTCAGAATTGTTGGACATTTGAACCAGCCGATTTCAAACAATGCATTGCAATTTGCATTGACACATATGTTAAGGCCAGTGAAATTAACCGAGGCATCCCATTCACCCTTCCGTTCTCCCCCATTCTAATTTCTAATTTGCTGTTTATTTCGATTGCACCACATCATCATTTGTTCGTACATTCCGCTCAGTGACTTTCAATTTGTTTGTCTATTGATACATTAACACTTAGTAGTATTGAGTTGAGTTGTTTTTATGTGTTTGTGTGTGTGTGTGTGTGTGTGTGTGTGTGTGTGTGTGTGTGTGTGTGTCTTTCACAATTCTGCTAATACAGTGTGTTGCTTCGGGATTAGTTCCCAGGGCGAATCTCATATTCAACATAATTTCAGTAGAAGTTTGCGTGAACAATTATTCCACCGGATTACACGATTTCGCGTATTATTTAGGGTCTTCCACAAATGCCACCATTTTTTCAGTATTCTATGCTTAATGAAAACGGAGTTTTAAATGTGCAAGTAAAAAATCAAAAATATTTCATTTATTATACATTATTTAAATTTGAAATAGCGGGAAAATTGAACGAATCGCGACGACTAGATGAAAAAGTAAAACATTTTTTCTTTCATAGATAGAAAAATACAGCAGTAAGAGAAAAAACATATTGAAGTATTAATACAATTACCGATTTTATTGGGATACGCTCTTTTTATCGCTCGCTTAAATTGCGTTGAATTTAGAAGCCGAACCTACGTGAGAGCATTATGGTTGAATGCAGGCAATCGTCATGAATTCCATGTTTGAAATGAAAATCTGCATTTTCCCCCCAGCCCCAGCCAAAAAATATTCGAACATTCGGAATAATTTTGCATTTTCAAGTAGACACCATAATTTTGTTGCTCAATTTCCATATGAATTTGAAAATAGTTTGCAAGTTTTCATGTTTGCGTTAGGTCACAAACAAATAATGGAAATGCCGTTGAACTCGCTCTCTCATTCTTTCACTGGTTCTCGAATTTTTTTAAATATTCAGATGGAAAATGAGAGAGAAAAAAATGGCGAAAAAAGCGGAGGATACAATGTTAGCGTTGGTATGTTTGTAGGCAAATTATCGATAAAATTGATAGAACAAAGTATTTTCTACACAAAACCTACTTTCATTACGGGTTTCTTTCCTTTCTGAATCTTCGGAAAGTATTTATTTGAACGCGAGAGACACAAGGGTATTCCACATTTTCGACTAAATGTAATTTTCATCGTCTAAATCGATTGAATATAATGACGCAGTCTCGTTCTTCAGTATCGAATCGTGTTATTACATTAATTACAATAGACAAGGTATGTTCCGCTCGAAATACAACAAGCTGGAGAGATTTAACGAAGTTGTAACGTTGAAAAAATGGGGGAAAAGCTCGGAGAAGATACTCTTCAGCTTCGTACATGAAATGCATATTTCAAGAATCTGAACATACAAACACTAGAAATGTAATAACCATTGATTGCGTTAATCAACTGTTGTGTAAAAATCTTCCTCATGCAGTTGAAATATCTGGTTATCCTTCTCGGTATCGGCAAATTGTTGGGCGAGAGAAATTACTCAGAATGGCTTGTATTACGCGGCATGCTCCGCACTTTGGATACGGTGTCAAAAAGCAATGAGTTTCTTAATCAAATTGTCAATTTTACCAAAAGATTTTGACGTGAAAGATTCGATCATGGCACTCACATGCGGTAAAATATTCCGCTCAAAACATTCTACACTATAATGATGAAATGGCAAAAGTCGAAGTGGAAGTGGAAATGGGACCCGGGCATAGCCGAATCAATTGCTATGCAATGTGCAATCGTGCGAATCATTTTTGGGGCTTTCGGGCAACGGCAGCGCCTGCACAAGAGCAGGAGAAGGCGGAGTTCGAGAAAGAAAAAACTACTAAAGTCAATATTTAAGTTTGCTTTGAAAAGCATCGAGTGTGATGCCGTTGGCATTAAAGACTCGCAAACAACATGCAAATTTTCCTACACATAAAACATAAAACACAAACATAAACAAAATATTGGAAAGTTCTATGAGATGATCTTTTTATATCAAGTTTCATGACAAATAACGGAAAGTCAATCATTTTTACACCGTCATTGTGTGGCATGCCCTCGTTTCAGGCATAATTCACATTTTATTATTCTATATGAAATGGGATTTTATTGTTCATGAGGCAGCGCTTCGTAGAAGTGTTGCCCAGGGACATTCCTTCCTGTCGCTCCTGCCGCGGAGCCCGTTTTTCCGATTCACCTCTCGCTCGCCCGCTAAGTTTGTGAATCGCCTGCAATGCCAATCGAAACTTGCGTTTTTTTCCAACTGATATTAAAAATTAGTAATGCTGAAGCTATCTATACGATTCAATGCATGGATCATAAATAATGCGGTGAACGAGAGATGCAACGATTTCATGAATTCAATAATAATCAATCACGAAACCACCCAAAAAATACACCTCTCCGACATTTATAGACGTTGTGTGTGATTTACATTCGATATTGTATATATTCGAATTAAATTTAAATTAGGATATGCAATGGTGGAAAAGAGTAAAAAAGCGGCATCACCACCATCGGCATGAGCAGGAGCAGCAACAATAGAAGCAACGCATACACCAATGTTGTAAATGTTTATAGATTTCCACAAGGAAAACTGAACATGGGAAATACATTGCCAAAATGTGGCAGATGCAAAAAATTGAATGGAAAACATTATCGCTGTAATTGCTAGGCTTTTGCACTTTCAAGGGAATCACGTGCGCGCCGCTTCAAGCATTCAGCATCACGTCGCACAATAGTGGCTTTTTGTTGAGAATTCAACACCGATATATTGTTGTCAGAGCTGCCTATTTAAAACGTATACCGCGACACCGCGCACACACTCGCTGCGCTTACATCATTCGCCCGAAATATGGTGCGAACAAAAGAAGTTTGACAAATGAATGCTCAACCATCTGCCTATTTTCACGAGTGCCAATGAACTTATGTCATTTGATATAAATCATATTGCAGCGCCGATGAGATTCAGTTCATCAGCAGCAGCAACGTTG
Source organism: Obolodiplosis robiniae (assembly GCA_028476595.1). Classification (NCBI taxonomy): domain Eukaryota; kingdom Metazoa; phylum Arthropoda; class Insecta; order Diptera; family Cecidomyiidae; genus Obolodiplosis; species Obolodiplosis robiniae. The sequence goes on along the minus strand of CM052017.1, from coordinate 10,180,802 downwards.
AAACGTTAGCATTATAGCCGAAACATCATGTCAAACTCCTTCAATGCACCGTGCCAAACGTCGGCTGTCAAACAAAGTAATACCTGCTCTAAAATGCTGATTTGATCGATGGACTGGCGGAATGTGAAATTCATTCCGACATGTATTATGGATGGACTCGAATCCCAATTTCCCCATATATTTCGAATTAATAAATAAATAAATGCAATTTTTTTCCTTTTTTTCGGCTGTTCGCCATTTTTACTCGAGTTAATAATCAATGAACACCATACAATGGCATATTCGTTCGTTCGTTCAAATATTGCATTTTTTTCGCTCGTAGAAATGTAAACATACCAATAACCTATTGCTCGCATCAAGTGCGCACACGCGTAGATTCCAGAATACATAATTGAATCTTTGGCTATTGCTAATTATGTATTGCAAAAAAATCTTTCGAACGAACGAACAACCGAACGTTATTATTAACAAAGTTCGACTGAACGAACGAACGACGGTTCGTTGACATCACTAGCTCGAGTGTCTTTTTTTCGAGTGCTTGCCCAGAAAAAAACAAACAGAGAGAGAGTCAATGGTTATTTTTCACCGTCAACCGTTGTGGTATTTGATAATTTGATGCGCCTAATTGCATCAACATAAGCCCGACTGCATGGTCATATTCATTCATTTGAAAACAAAATATATTTAGTTTGGCCCAATGAGAGGGGACAACGAGCGAAAGAAGAAAGTGTATAAAATAAATTAAGCAGAAACATTAAATCTATTTGCACACCGTTTATCAAAATCACATTCAAATGTAGCTGCATATATTTTGGCGGATGTGTACGTGCGATCGCTCGCTTGCTCCACACTCCCAATGAAGATAAACACCTAAAGTGTAAATGCAATTATCAGCTAGTTTATTTTTCATTATTCACATATTGAATTTCAGCCCTTGAATCGAAAATATTTATCGAATGACTGTGGCGGTGTGTATGTCAAACACATTGCGAATCTCATTCTCTGTGTGTGTTTCTCGCATTTCACGCCAAATCAAGCCACAAACTCACGCACATCCATTGAGTTAGTGGCATATGTCATATGTCAATGGTAGATAGATGGAAAAGTCCCCTCGGCCTCCCGTTCACAAACCATTTAATATTTTTGTGAAAAAGTGAAACATGTCCCAAACGTATTTTCGCGTTACTTCGTTATCGCGCATTCTTTCAATGTTTGTGCATTTGTGGTGAGAACTTAATGTGCTCTTTCGCCAGCCCAAATTTACGCGCACATCGCACACCCGTCGAACATGAATAAAATTGAGAGATAGATAGATCGAGTCTTCAATCCTCCGCGAGCAAACAAAACACAATTTTGTTATGAGCGTGGAGCATGAGAGTGTTTTTCTCCATCACCGAAGATGTTACAGACATAAAACGTTTTTAAATCAAAACACATGATACTTCGAGTAAATACACTTGCGATAATGGCATTTTTTGTGGCTCTTCTTTCGCTTTGCTCTGTTCTACTCTTCTGGCAGTTCAGCTTTTGCGATACAATTTTTATGATTTTTTAGGGAAATGAAAGAGAAAAAGAGAGAGGGAGAGAGAGAGAGAGAGAGAGCAAATGAACGAGCTAGCAAATGTGTGGGTGTTTAAATGTGCGAGCCACTCGCTTCGATATCAAAATTCCGCTCCTTGTCTTCTTCTTGTCCGTTTGCTGTATATATAAAATACATCATCGGCAAACATACACATCGTGATTATTTGAAATACGATCCCGTTGATTTTAATGCTCGTGTCGATATTTCATCGAATTTATAAAGAATGATTACCGTCTCGCTATCGATTCAAAGGCGCAAAGTTTCGGCAAAAGAATTGAAGAGCAACCACCTCGTTGGTAGAAAAAGGTTGGAAAGCGTGCAGCGAGCACTTTCAGGGTGCCGCTTTTGATGTGAGCAATTTGCCATATGATTGCCACACTGATAACAATTCAACGCGCTCTCTTCACTCATCTGCGGTAATGTATTTGACAACAATCCAATTCACAATCAGGGCTCTTGAACTGCTGCTCATCGCTCACCCACCCCCGCTCACACTCAACCTCTCTCTCTCTCTGCTGTCCTCGAACCAAACAACGCTTTCTAAATTTTTGATATTTTGTTAATGTAGACATTCCAGCAAGTCGTTCAGCATGATAAAGCAATAATGCCACAATTGATTCTTTTCCTCATCCTGGACCAAACTACGCTCTCTTTCTCTATCTCTCGTCATTAAATGGACTACGCAAAACATTAATTCTGTTTTTAAAAATCATCAGCATATCCTCCAGTTTTGATCTCGTGTCTTTTCTCTGATAGTGTATTACTTTTCCGCATAGACATAATATGAATGCAAAAGTATTGGAATCGGTCCAATGAATCAATTTTATTCAATCATCTTTCAAATGCGACGGTTAAAATTTGAGCTCAAAAAGCAGATGAAATGGAAAATAGAATGATTTTTTAAAGCAATATGTAAGGGATGCACGTCGTGGATTAAAGTGCAGAAAAGTTCAATTTACGAATGTTACACATTTTTTCCCACTAAAAGAATAGTTATTTCGATGTGCATTCGATAGCAAATAGTTATTTCATGAGTTTCATTGATTTGCGGAAAACATTAGTGGCCACAAACTCTTGTTCCAACGTCGAAGAATGAAGCTTTTTTATGTTGTTGTTTGGCCACAGAAAAAGGCAAAGTGCCAGAAGAGAACTTTCTTTGTAAGTCAAATACAAAGAAAATGGTGTGCGCACGCGCGAGCTCTTTTTTTTATCGTCCTCGCTCCATTCGGGTTCACCGATTTGTTCCTTTATATTTGAACTTACTTACGTGCTAAGCTTTCATATTTTCAGTGTTCTATATGGCTGTATATGGTTGTTCGTTTGTGATCGATACTTTGCCACCGTCGCAGTCATTTCTCATCAATTTCACATTCCCGCCAGTACTAGCAGCTTAGCGAAATTCATTCATTCCGCAATTTATTTGACAAAAATTTCAAATGAATATATTATATTGTTTATTATGTGTGTTAATTTTGAAACGGTGCGACGCGGCTTGCTGCGAATCTATAATATATTTTTTTTCATTCGGTCTCTTTTTCTGCAGCCATTCATTCATTCCCACTTCCTCTTCATTTTGAAATCATTTGGCATTGGCTTTTGTATTTCTTCTTCTTCTTCTTCATTTCCCCATTCGTATTTCAAGCGATAATAAAAATTTCTCATGTAATATGGCATATCGTTTTGTTGTCCGCACGTAGTACCAAAGACAACGGACACAAAAACCCCCGGCCACGAGAAAAAACACACAACGACCACGAAGACGACACACACAAATGATATTTATGGATTTCAAAACGAGAGAAAGTTGAAAACGACTCTTTAAGTCGGCAACTGAAAATGTATTATAACTGCATTAAATGCTGTTAGTTATGTGAATAACAAAAGTGCAAATGTCGATGCAGAAAATATTTGCGCTAGGCAACAGTTATGCACATTGAATTTGAGCGAGCGAGCGTACGAGCAGGAAAAGGGAAACAAATCGCGAGCGTCGCATGGAGAGCATAAAAAGTCCAATCCAAATAAAAAGAATAGACGACCGTTTTACGAGTGATGGGCAAATAACGGCTGATACATATATTCTATATATAACTACAGTTACTTTATGTTGTGCGAATTCCAATGTGCAATTGAAGTGAGAGAACGAAACGAAGATACCCAACAACGGCAAACAAATAAAAAAGAAGAAGAATAAGGAAAATGCGGAGCGAAAAAAAATATTATAGAATAAAATAGTCAAGAGACGTGAGTATTTCAAGTAATTTATAAAAATATGATCAAGAGGATGGAAATACCCTCAATGGGTTTCAGTTGTGAAATGATAAAAAGTCGCAAACAGTTGTTCAAAACGATTGTAAGCCACACACACATACACTCACACTCACACAACAAATGAAACGATGACAGCATTGGATTGGGCTGAATGACAACAACGGAACTGAGCTTAGCTGACTCGCGTCAAATTTGCGAGTGTGTGCAGAAAATGTTGTTTGTGTGCATGTCGACAAAAGGATGGCATACAAGTAACGAACGGATTAGTGTCGTGGACTACGATTTGATTTATCAACAGTTTGTGAAATGGAATATATTATGCAAATACACCGAAATGGCAGCAAATACAAATCACTTGGCCGGCATATTGCGGCCCATCGATTTTTAAATGCTAATACTAAAATATAGGATGTTTATTCTACCATTCAGATTTCCAGAATACCTTTGCGAGGCACACAAGTACACATGCTGACTGCCGTGAGAATGGGAGACGATTTGATTTTCACCCGTCTATTAATCGAATGTTTGAATTCATCAGCAATTCGCCAGATACTTTATTTGAGTAAGTCAAAGTATGCAACAAGAATAAAAAATAAATGGTCTTACGTAATGAATGAACGTTAAACTAACTTTTCCGCACATTTCCCGAAATTGTTTGGGTTTACGGGTTTTTCATTGATTGCCCACACAGCAAAAAAAAAGAGGTAAAAAAATTGCTTTGGTGGTAAATGAGTTTAAATTTACCCCCAATGACATTATTTTACACCCAATGTCAATGATTGAAAACCTATTTGTGTCATATTTACCACAGCGAGCTGAAATTTACCTCATTTTAAGACGATGAAGCAATTTTTTCACCTCTTTTTTTTGTGTGTGCTACGCATTTGTAGTGGATTTATGTTAATTTCTTATTGAATCATCATGCAACTTTGAGAATTAATCACAGAAAATTTCAAGTCAAAACGGTGAGATCGAATTTGAAGTCATTTCACATCATGTAATTTAAATTTGAATTTAAATAAAAAATTAACGAATAAACATCTCAGTTTCTAGTGTTTACTTCAACGCTCATTCAAAACGCTCGCTGCTTGTGAATTGATAATAACAATACTCTGATGTGAACTTTCAATTCATGCCAATGATAGATATGATTCCACATTTATGTTATGTATAACTTTCGCTAAAAAGCTAATAATAAAAAGCATAAATTTATGAAAAAAACCCAGATTAGAAAGTCACAAATTCTTCATCCAATTTAATGACAAAATTGGAATTTTTACCCCATAAATTGAAAATTTTGCAGGGGAGGTAGTCCTAAATCTTATCGGAATGACTTGAAATTTTGCATGACTTATTTTTTCATAAAAAAATAATATTCTGCAAGTTTCATAATGATACAATGCGAACTAGACATAGTCCCCATACACATTTTTCTTAATTATATTGAAAAACAGCCCATTTATCGATTCGACTCCACTAGAAATACCCGAAAAAATTATACGTTTAGGCTGAAAATTAATAGGTTTCTATTCCTAATAAAGTTCAATGTGTGTGTAAACTTTTGATCAATTCTAATCTCAATTTTTTGAGTTATCTTGTTAACAAATTTTTGCGTACAACGGACAACGTACCAAGTAAAAAAATGCAAAATCTCAAGTAGCAACAATGCGCGAACAAGGAAAGCATTTGGAAAACTGCAAAGCGAAAAACCAAAGCAAAACGTAACAGTCGCAACGACCGACCCTTATTTTTTGTTCGTTTCGTTCGCCTTATCTGCTTGTTACCGAAATCTATATATCGCTAATAGATTCACATGATGTCCCAACCGTCCCGACACACATACAAACACATCAATCTAACAGACTGCACAAGTTGATTCGTTTTTATTGACGCAGAAACATACAAATACACATTTTACCAACCAAAATAGCATGAAATCACGAGAATAATCGAAGAGTGAGTCGATAAAGCGAAAAGATTTGCTATGCGATATTTTGATAAATATAATGTTCGAAGGAGGTAACATTTTTCACTTCCGCAGCCTTCTTCAATTGGGCCATTTTATGCCTTTATCCGGTCGCTCGATAGAAAAAGAAGTCAAACAAAAACCTGCACCATTCCCACAAACACGCAATTGAAATATATTATGTTTACATTTGCCTACATTTAAAAGTTTGATCAGTTTTGAATAATGCTCTAATTCGAATTTCCTTTTTTGACTTTAACCCTTGCATTTTATTACATGTCCATGTTGTTGCCCGCCATTGGAAAAATGATAAATTTGATTTTAGCAATAAAACTGCTCTCGGAACATTCGAGCACTTAAAATACAGACATAAATAACGCGATACCGTCAAAAAAAGCTTAAATGAATTTTACAATTCAGTGGCAATTTGAATCACTTTGCGAGAAAGAAGAAAAGAGCGATGTTAGATTTGGTATTTGAAATGGCATTGTTTGTATGGACATTCACCGTATTTAAATGGCGAGGCGCAAAGTGCAGATAATATCCCGATTCGTTAGCATGACTGATCAGTTTATTCCAAGCAATGTATTTGTCTGGATATACTACTCGGGCTGTACTCAACAGCCAGGTTTTTAACGCGTTTCTTGAGTGAGAATGAAATAGAAATCCATGTTCTGTGTAGACATTAAAACTCTATTTCACTCTCATGCACATTAGTACGAAACCCGTCGAATAGCTGGCTGTTGAAAACTGCCAGAACTGTCCAGCCAGCCAATTATATTGCTTGGATCATTCTGATTTTCTGCGGACGTACAGATGATGTGCATGTGATTGAGTGATGTGCGCTCTGATTTTGGAATGGGCGCTACTTTTTTACACGAATGGGGGAAAAAACTATCAAAAGCTGCTTCACGCATACAGTCAGTAAGATTGATTGGAACCACGAGGGAGAGGGCGAAAGCGAGGGGAACATGCTATGAAAAGAAGCTGTGGAGACGTGCGAACTAGTGGGTTCGTTAATCAGTTCACATCAAATTTCTGATCATCAACCGCTAACAGGCATCCGATTTCATTACGTTTCCTTTGCAAGATCACTACGGTTAACAATTGGATTTGATATAACACATTCAAATTTATGGTCATGGTGATTCGAATGTCTACAGTAATGACTTTTTTATGGCAAAATACGAAGAGCAATTGAGAGGGATAGGGACAGAGAGAGAGAGAGAGAGAGTGGACGGTGAAGTAGCCAATGAGCTATATCTATTTCATCAATGCTATATGAGCGTTCGGCAATTGCTCGTTAGGAATCTGAGTTTGCCATTTTAAATTGCTATCAATAATAGCAACAGCTAACAACAACAACAACAAAACCAACAACAAAAACAACAATTTTCGATCAAATTTTCTGTATTTTCTTTTATGGGATCCATTTTAAACTATTCGTTTGCCCAGTAAAACAAATCACACCGGAAATAAAAAATCTCGAATATGCGAAAAAACTGTATGCTATTCCCAAGGCCAGTCATTCTTTGCTACACTCACATTCATTTTCTCACATTGCCCGCATCGAATCACTCGAAAAAAAATAAATAAAATGAAATCACTCGATTCCGATGCAACTGGATGAAAATGCAGGCATTTTTCACATTTTCGCAAATACATTGGCTTCAACTTAATTTCACTATTCATCGTTTTGTTGCATATACGAACGTATTGATAGAGCATTAAAAAAATTGATGGGCCCCAAATAGATCTGTTTGTAGATTGTACAATCCTTAGCGAAAGAAAATAAAATTTAAGCGTGAAAAAGGAGCTCAGACACGGTGTTTATTCGACTATGCACAACTTGAATGCTAGCATACGAACAAATATTGAGCGACATATAAAATGTAAGCCATTAAATTTGTGGCGTTCCAACGCGTTTTACACGGAAAATTGAAGACATAACATAAGAAACTATGCACATTCGAAAATCACTGTAACGGTGCTGAGCTAGCAACAAAATATGTGTACAAAACTCCCCCTGATTCACAAAAGAATCAATGGAAAAAAATGCTACGCATCAAACGTGGTAGAGAATGAAATGCGGCGGCAGCAGGAAAAATGATTCACCCAAAAATGCTTCACGATGTATAAAATTGTTGTATTTATGTGAGTGAATGCGGTGTACGATTTAACTTTCGATTGAAAATCAACAGAAGAGCACAAAAAGCTGCAATCCGTCCGTCGATTGGCAAATCGAATTCTGACCAAAAAGTCGTCTCGTCCACCACTTAAGATAAAAGTGCTGCTTTCGTTATATACACATAGCAGCAGAGATATGGAGAAATGGAATGTTGCATTTCATCCGTACTGTGTTCATAGCTGCAAATCACCGCATACCATCGGACAGGATGGCTGGCTGGCACACAATGGTATGGCTTAGCTATGTCGCTATCCGATTACTACTAAGCTGAATCGATTGTGTTGCATCTGTGGTGGTAATAAATTTCCCATTTTTTCTTTTCAATCTATCTGCAATCACACTTTTCTCGATCTTCCTTATTTGTTACCCCTTTATCCCGGCGGCATTCGATTCTTTTCCATTGGAAAAACAGTTTTGCGAATAGATATAGAATACGCGATAGATAGAAAATTTCATTACAAACCGAGATTTTGCACTAGCTTTTACCGTGTAAGTTGTCACACAATGTCCTCAGGGAGTCACGGTGACATGATCACCTTCATACAATTGATGAAAAGTGATATTTCATGACGTGGCAGCTTACACATACACATTTTAGTAATATCAATCAATGTGATTAGTTCATTTTCACATTGTGGATTAAAGAAGCTCGGTAAAAACGAACGCTCCGTCATTTATCTTCGACTTATCCGTACGTTTGAGGGGAAGGGGGGAAGGTTGATTTAAAGGTAAAGAATAAATATACTTGCTCGAAAGTGACACGAAAAAATTCGGCGATAATTGCCTTGAAAAAATCTAATTGACTCCATTCAATTATTAGCAACATGTTGACAAAGATATGCATAAATTTCAGATTGAAAAATTTCGTTGAATTTATCTAAATCCTGACGCAGAAAATCAACAAAAACGCACACTGAAATGCTTTACACATCCATAAACATTTCGGCTAATGAATGAGGAGCATTTTTGCTGTGCTAAAGAGAGCATCACCCACAAAAAGAGCTTTCGCATCGCATTAAATTTGAAGATTAAAGTGAACTACAAAATTTACGTTAACCACATTAAAGGAGCATCTATCTCCCGCTGTCAAACGAAGCGGACAAAGTGGCTGAAAGAGAGAGGAAGCAAGCAGGCAAAGGTATGGTCAATGAAATTAAAAATGTCACCAAATAACGAGAAACTATATGTGATGGAAACTTCACATAAATATTACAATCATTTGCTGCACAGTGTGCCAACGGATTTGGCAAAAATACATTGAAATTGGCTGAACAGTGCAGATTGCAATATGGTGGGCCAGTGGATGAGCAAGGGAAACGCGGTAAAAACCAATACCGAAGACCACAAATAGCACAATAAAGATATTTCATCTTTCTGGCGCGCGAACAAACAATACACCAAGATGAAATCTCCATGTGCGCGTTTCACTTCTCTCTCTCTCTCTCTCTCTCTCACCGGGTTTTCCATTAAGGACTTGACAACTTTCTTCACGTGAACGTTCAAAGTTGTCAAGTCCTCATTGGAAAACCCTTTATATATATATATATAAATACTACGGAAATTCCGGCTCAGTTGTCCGCGTTTTACGTGATTTTAGTCGTGAACTCGGTCGTCCTCATCACTTCAATACCCAAGTCATTCGTCGCACTGTGGAAAAGTTTGAGCGTGAGTACACTTTCTCGGACCTTAAGCCACCAACCAGAGCAAGATCTGGTCAAAGCGAAGAAAACATAGACGCCGTAGCGGTCAGTCTTGAGGATGACCCTCAACAAACGATTCGGCATCGTTCCGAGCGATACCGAACGATGTTAACCGATTTTCTGTGGCCAGAACTTGACAACATCGATATCAGCGAGATGTGGTTCCAACAAGACGCCACACAAGCAACGAAACAATGAATTTGCTAGAAGAGAAATTCGGTGACTACACTATCTCGCGTAAAAGTTTTGTCAATTGGCCGCCGCGATCATTCGATTTGACTCCTCTCGACTTCTTCCTTTGAGGGTACGTCAAGTCGTTGGTCTATACCAACAAGCCCGGCTATATATCCTTTATTTGCGCACTGGCTTCTGCATCTCATTCTCGCGAATCCCCCTTTTTTATTCAGCACAAATAGCGATAAAAAATAAGTTTATTTAAATCATGCTGACACAGAAAAACGAACAGACAAAGGCGTACAGCCAACCACAAAAGTAAATATTCGAACTACGAATATAATATATAGTAGCAACGATCAAAGGAGAAAATGGACGAGTGTGTTATGCAAAATAAATCCCATCAAAGGGGGATTCGATGATATAATGGTGCTGGTGTTGCTGAATTACAGTACTCGTGCACCAGCACCGACACAAACGTGATGAAGTTGGGTCAGAACCATCTATCAGCACTTTGATGATGACCAACAAACCGCACCACTGAAACGATTATGAACGTTGAATCACCACACATGGATATTCAAAATTGAACTTGTGGAACTCAGATGGATAATTCGGTTCAACATTTAATTCGAATGATTCGATCGAGTAGCAGCAACGGCAGCGCAGCGCCAGCACCAGCTAAAAACTTTGTGACAAATTCAATAAACCGCAATTGTTTGAACTATGGCTCAATTTGTGTGGTTTCAAAATTCAGATTGTAGTACACACAAAGCAGTAGTAATCAGTGTCTATCTTTCGCTCTTCTCCGAAAGACACGAATGATACAGTGCGGTTTTTAATGGTATTTCAACGATTTTGAACAACTTCCATTTCGTAAAATTTGATCGATATCGATAGAAAACGGACAGAAGCAAATGTGTGTTTCGTGGTTAATTCGATCGAATCAACAAAATCATTGCGCAGATAATTATGGTTTGTTCACATGTTAAATAGTGATTTATTGCAATTTTTTGACAAATCAGCCTAATGAATTAGCATTTTTCACATGAAATTGTTATTAAATAGATTGCGCAGTACAATTTGCTGGTTTTACGCGCATCATTAGCTAAACTAAATAACAAAATGAGCATACATTTGGCTGTGGCCGTGAAAACCATACATTGCATTTGGAATAGTAAAAACCGCTTTTACCAGGACCCAACTGGTTAAGCGTTAATACAATTTCTGTTTGTTTGCTTATTTTTGCCAATTTTCCTATTTGAAAAAATAACAAAAAGCCAAGGAAAAAAGTAGATGATAATGGAAAACGAGTATTTAAGCTCGACGAGAATGAAAAAGAGCTTGAATTTGGAAGCAAATAAGAGATAATTCAGTCGATAAAAGGTTTTTGTGTGAATTTTATTTAATCGTTTGTAGTCAATCATCAAAAGCCAACACTCAGAAATATACGGATGTCTGTTGGTGAAGTGGCCTCGCCATTGTATTAATTAGTCGTTGAAGTAAATAAACTGATAATATTGAGTTACATGGCCAAAGAAGGTTGAATTTCGCAAGATTAAACTCGTGCCATAAGCTGGCTGTTTGGCTGTGGCTGGCACACTCGAAACGTCAAAATTGTTGACTCGAAAGCAAACATAATAATTTATCTAGTACATAATCACAAGAGTGATGTACATAAATTTTAATGATGGCAAGGAGAGAGTCAACTATGCGATATCCTAAAGCCATTAATAACGAATAGCAATGGAGGATGTTGAAAAGCGAGCATACAAAAATAAAATATGAAAGAAACAAAAAAATTCATGCACTTTGAACTGACGCGAAAATTGGAAAAACGCATAATATGCGCACGGTGCAAATGAAGTCGCAACGATGGAATGGTGGAGGAAACTAGCAAAGATGTCTTCATCGCATGATGAAATAGCTTACACAAAAAATTTTCTAGCCCACATTCCAGCGAATGGCAGGACCAAAAGAGAAAAAGATAGCATAATCTTCATTCGGCTGTTCGTTCGTTCGTTGCAGCTCAAATGACTGCATAGTTAAGTGATATACATGACTAAAGTGAAAAACAAATTAACGAAAAATTAGGAATGTTTTAATACGATTTTCGACTAACGAAATGAGACAATACATTAATTTAAAGTAAATTATTTTCTTGCAGTCGCTTCGCTCTTCTCCCTTCTATCTCTCTATTCACTAACACTCATTCGCCGTTTTCACCCAGTCCCTCTCTATCGATGAACTCATTTTATGCATTGCAACGTGCTCGGCATATTCAACGGAATATACGTTCAAAGGCACGCCACCATGACTCGTAATGTCAAGTTTTCGCCAAATTGAAGACGAGGTTATTACACGGTTTGGTATTCAGTGATTGCAAAAATCCTGAAAAATGCATACAGAGTTAGAGATAGAGATCGAGAGGGAGTGAGAAAGAGAGATACACTGTCAGTGAATGAATTTTGAAAGACTTTTTTCGTGGCCATTCATAACAATCAATAATAATCGAGCAGTAGTTTCGCCCTCTTCTACTCGTCAAGTGCTTATTAAAATATTGAAATTGAGCAGCGACAAAAAACCTCTTTGAAATTGTTGCAGTTACATTGATGGTATGGCAAAAGCGGACTAATTACACATTTCAGAGCACGGGCTTTTGCTTTATTGAAAATTGAAAAAGCATACCTCAATATACTATATAGCATATTCGTCTAATCAAAATCATATAGATGTGCATGCATATGCACCGAAATCTGTCTGGGGGCATTTTTTTTGTCGGCGTCATTGAGAGAGAGAGAGAGAGAGAGAGAGAGAGAGAGAGAGAGTGAGGACGGAGTGTTGAAGTGTTAAGGTTCACTAACAATAGTTAAGGTATTGGCAGTGACAACTCTTAAAAGTCGCTTTGAAATAAACTGATTGTGACACTAAGCCTTTGCTGATCCTCTCGTTTGGTGGCGTATTTTCATCAGTCACGATGATGTTGTCGAGAAGTCCAACTGTTCGAATGTAGGTAACAACAACAACAGCAGCAGCAGCCACAAACATCAATATCACCCGTAAATACTTTTCCTGCCTCTTATTGCTGCTGGGATTTGGTTCTGGCTGGTGCGCTCTGTGTGCTCAACTATACATGTTCACCACTTCAGTTTTGATTAAGAGTTTTTCAACAAACTGACGTCATCCTATTGTGTGGATTGCCATTACTGTCCTGATATTGTCGTTGAAGTGGGATTTTCCATTCATCATTCCATCACATTGAAAAAGTCATTGGCACGGTGCGGTGCGTGGTTCGCACTATTGTTTTTCGATCAATAAAAGCTTTGCATCGATAAACAGCCAAACACACAAACAGACACCCACATATACACGTACACACACAAACACGATACAGCCAAATCATTCTGCAGTGCTGGCACTTTGTGCTTCCGATTACTGGCTCACATTAATGGCAATATTCCGGGTGAAGTTCAGTCAAAAGTCAAGAATTTCATAATGAATGACATTTTCGAAATGGGCAGACATTTATTGGCTCGACTATTTGGACAAATCGAAAAAGTCCGATTGAATAAAGATCACTCCATATGCATGTGCCATTGATAAGTTCAGTGTATATTATATATTTTAGGTGTATGGTGTCACTCCTTAGCTATTGCAAATCAACGGAATACCAGCAAAGTCAAAAACGAATTGCGATAGCATACTCACAAAGTCAACAATAGGAATCGTTTTCTTTCTTTGCATTTCACTCTCTCACTCACTCTCTCTCTCTCTCTCTCTCTCTCTCTCTTCCGCTACCTTCTGAGCAACCAAATGAAAGCGTTTTGTTCTACGTTATCCGAGTTGAAATTGCACCTTTGGAAGTTACAGCCCATCTATCGGTAGAATTCTATTCAGGCTTTTTATATTTTCGTCATTGTGCATACAATTCAGAATTTCGACTACTAACTATCTCGCTTGAGTGAATTCCAAGCACTTTCGTATATTTTAGCTACAACCACATTTAATATAATCATGCCGCGTGTTCGCAGTTGTCAAGAGGTCATATTCATGATGAGGAATGCTCGAGAGAGCAAGAGAGGAAGAGTCGGAAAAGGAAGAGGAAAAAGAGCGTTCATCGTTTGTGGAGTGCGAGCGAAGGAAAGTAACGAATGAAAAACATTTCCATAATCTATGTCTTATTGATTTTTATGCATTTTCACCTTGGTGGGTGTTTTTTCAGCTCGTTTACTCGATCCATTGCACTGGCTGTGTGTATACAAATGTGGCGCTCATGGAGGTATTTACATGAGATCCGGAAGTTGACGACGTTCTATCAGCTTTCTCAAGTACAAATTCTCGCATTCATTGCGAGCACAAAATATAGACACGTACATATGAATACAAGACGCCTAGCACAGAAAATATTCTATGCTTAACCAGTCTTTGTCACTATCTTTTGGTGTTCATTGATTGCAACACTTATGTCAACAGTTACTCCGAACCGACAACTCGTGTTCATACTGCTTGGACTCAATACACACACACTCTTTCTCTCACTTCTCCCACTTGCCCATTTGCAGCTAAATTTGTCAGCTTTTTTCCATCGATAATTCGATGTGACAAAAAAAGCGGCAGCAGCAGTGAGCAGAGAAGAGTACCATTCGGTACATTCATTGTTATCTCTCGTCAGGCTTTCAACGTCATATGTTCATCGGTGCTTGAGAAAGTTTCTTCAGCATTTCATATTGCAATCTGGAGGCGCTTCAGAAGGAAAATGGTATGAGTGCGATCATATACATATGAGAGCGAACTGTTCGAAAATTTTATTTTTCATTTTCGTCAAAGAGGATATTATGGAAATATTTATAGTTTTTGCATCGAAATTCTATATTTTAAAACGTCGTCTCTTGTCTATCGCAAAACTTTTTCGAACACATACATTCACGGACGCTCGGCTGTTATCAATATCAAGATTTATTGTCCCAATCTACGTTTTTCTTTACTTATTTATCTTCTTAGGTGATAATACCAACGGTATTCATTGCATTTCATTTCAAATAATGCTCCATTTCTCTCTGGCTGCACTTTTTTGATTGACACACCAATTTTCAATTGAAAATATGTATGCAAATGGGTGAAACGCTCGAATTTTCCGTAAAACTTTATTACAAATATAAATTTTCAATCCAAACCGTTGACGGATTTTGAAGGCACTCGCATTGCTTCAAAAGGCTTACACACGAAAAATCAATAGATAGATAGAGAGAGAGAGAGAGAGAGAGAGAGAGAGAGAGAGTGAGTGAGTGAGAGGAAGGTAGGTACGGAGCCTGCCAGTAAAATTCTCATCAGCACAACTAAACGAATTATAATCATCGAAATGGAAAATTATTTTGGCATCTGGGGTTTTTCGTTATTTTCATCGATGATAAGTTGAGCAATTTACTTTCGACTCGGTCGCAAAGCGATAATTCTTTTTATCCCCGGTGTCGTACCTTTCTGCGTACGCAAGGGGCACAGATCATTTCGGCTGCCTTCTGGATTGACGGTAACTTTCAAAATATGTAATTAAATGGAATTCGATATCAAATGTGCACACGACCGGAAGATACAAAACTGAATTTTGACATTAAGCTCGACGCAAGCACCATCTGTGTATGTATCACATGCATTCGATGACAGCAAATATGTGGAGACATTCGAATGCGCTGACATTTCCCCGTCATTCTTTATATCTTTGGACATTTCATGCAATTTCATTTTATCACACATTCTCTAAGCTCTCGAAAAAATTGATTTAGTCTATTGCATTTCTAAAAACAGAAAATGTTGTTGATAAATTCAAATTAAGAGGCTGAAACCCAAAACGCTAATGAATATTGCTTCGGACAAAAACACGATATTATTTCTTTGTATTTTGAACGCAACAAACAGCTCCCAGATCCAGATAAGAATACAAAGATTTGAGTTCCAGAGCATGAAATTTAGATTTTTCGTTTTTGCTCTAAGAATTCTATGTTATGTTTTTCCCATCAACATTGCGGACATTTTCAGAATCGGAAGCACACTTGGGGGCAGTTTTGATCGATCTTAAGGGTCAACTTCCAGAATTATTTATAATTATTGAAATATTGAAGTTTGGTTCAGCCTAATAGGTAGAAATGGCGCGCTTCATTGGCATTCACCACCACTCAACATAAATTGAAGTCGTTGTTTGCAATAGATGGCATGAAACTTATCAGCTCACGCGCGGTCATTGAACTTATAGCCTCGCACGATAATAAATCGGAAAGGAATTACGTATTTCGTTGGGCGTAATGATGAGCCAATGCACGGGAATGGTGTTTTACAACGCAATGGCCGCCGCTGCTTTCTAGATGCTTCGGAAACAATGAACTAATTCGTTTTTTTGACCTTTGAACGCTGTCCACTACGTATCCGATTACAAATGTTTCTGTTCAGTTTTTTTGTATGATTTCATTTTTTGTTCAGGTGTGAAACCCATGTAAAACACTTGTATTGCTTCGATTGTTAAAATGCCAACCAATCCTATGGAATTTTCGAAGTGGGAGATGCAACGAAAACGTGGTGTTGATTCAAAGAAATGTATTAAATATTTCCGATGGATTGCCGTCGAAGGGCTAAAATTGAAATGATACGAAGACGAGTTCGAGAAGCCTCCCATCTAATAGTTTTGACCACAATGAAATATGACTAGCCGAGTCTCGCTGCGAAACCATGTAATCAATATGCTAAAATCACTGTTGTACGCTGTGCGCTGTGTGGTGCTAATCGAGTGAGTGGACTTGACATGATGCGGTGGAATACATTAATTCAGGACCCATATATAGCATAAGTAGTTTAATTTCAAATGGAATGGTTGATGTGTTATTCCGTTAATGATATAATGAATTCGATCGATAAACCGTTTTGCAAAGAATATTATAAATATTTCGTATATTTTTCGAATAGCCTTCATTGTGCGTCAGCATCTGCAAACTACTAATTTGACAAGAACATAGTGTTTTTCTAGAATGTTCGATGATTTTGACTACAAAGAAAAAAAAGATACAAAGTGTGTTTGGACCTAGAATTCATTTGCGAATGATCTTTTGCTTTGTTTCGTCATTCCAGGATTTATATTCTTATATGGCATTTGCTATACAGATGCTGTAATGAAGACTTTCTGATTGGGTGAACACAGCACATAACGATTTTGCAAGCGATGAGACAACTTTATGGTAAAGTTGTAGAAAACTCTTATGCTGCAATGAAGTGTTCCAACACACGCGGTGTATTTGACGTATGAAAATACTTAAAATGGGACTAGGATAAAAAAAAAAACAAAACCGAAATAGTTGAACTCCATCTAGAAAGCATTTTATCAAATAGGAACTGATAGTATGTGAAAATCGCAAAAGAGCCCAAACCGAAATTAGTTTCCCGTTAACAACATGACTGAAAGTGTCAGCGGCAATAGTTTTTAATAGTGCATCGAATGATGAGCAGCCAGCAGCGTGCCATGAAGTCGGCAGGGGTGTCTATTTGAAAAATGACAAACATTGAATATATGAATGTTAGTAACACTCACATTAGCCGTCGGTGTATGAATTGTATTTCTCGCTCAGCAAATGCTGCATCGAATCTGTTTGATGTGACGAATGAGTAGTAATAAAGGCCAATGAAATTCTGAATGGAGGTTAATGTGCTTGATTTTATTCAATTATTGATAAAACATCATCGCAAAATGCCAGACGCACATTTGAATTTGGGACCCCTGAGAACCACATATGTATACACCATCTTCCTTTCTCTCTCCCTCTCCCGGTTTTTTGCCTTGTTTTCCCTCGTCCCGATTTCATTTCAGTTTGATCACTCTGATATCTATCACTGAGACGTGAAGCCGAGTATATTCATTCAAAATAGCATAGACATGCTCGCCTTTACGTCGCAGTGATAGATATATTCGATCAATAAACGAGCGATGAAAGTGTGCGCACAATGTATGTGAATGCGCTCAGCTTTGAAACAATAAATGCCACAGGGAAGGGCCGATAAGAGAAAAGAGCCAGTGAGCGCATCATCGCTACAATAAATGAAATATTTTATGGCTCAGTCATTAAAATTATGTTTATGTTTTGTTTCAATCAGCCAAATATCGGACATATTGGTTAAGCGTAACTGAAAATGCGAACGCAAGCAATATTTCAACATCGGCGTAGAGCTGAAGATTAGATGATTGACTGTAAAACAGAGCAATTATTTACGAATCAAATGTTATAGCGATGTATTTGAGTGCAATCCATTAAAAGTAAAAATTAAAACTTGATGGCGAATAAAGTAGACAACAAATTGTTGGAAAATGAATGAATCGATTTGGTAGCTCGATATTGCGTTCCAGGCAATATGGATTGCAGAAAAGCGAGCGGTAAAAGTGAGCAGTCCGCAGCCACTAGACAACGAGAGACATAATAGAGCGTTTCAATGAGAGACTGGGCACTTAGCAAACAACGTTTTTTTAATATGACATACAGACGCGTCAGCATTCGACGTCAATTTGACGAAGATTTAGAAATTAAAAGTGAAATTAATCGAGATCGAACATTGCACATTTACTGTATTTATATTATTGTCATAAATTTGAGCAGTTACAATGAGGCAATGAACACAACGGTCGCCAATCGATCAGTTCATGAACCAATGCTGGTAGTCATACATTAGATCGAGCTTTGAATTTAATTATCGCACATTTTCTTAGATAGCGCGAGCAAGTTCCTTTGATTTAATTATAAATTATTTGCCATAAATTTTGGAAAATTTACATTTTAATGTGATGAAGAATTTTACTTTTTATTTTCGACATCATCGTCAATTTGCATGAATGCGAATGTAAAATGAAGACTTTACATGTAATGGATCTTCATTTCGTATCGATGTTATAGGGAATATTTAATTATGAATAAACGAAATTCTATTAAATGAGCAATTTGAATAATACAATGGGAAGGCGATGGGGCGCACAGGGCGCGCGCAGCATGCGAAAAGAATAGAAACAACGCAACGCAACGTCTTCAGCCGGAGTCAAGTGACTCCTATTGTCATATGTGCGTGTTTGGCCTGATAATATTTTCAGAACATTCATTAATTTACTTAATTGACGAAAGAAATCTAAGTGTATTTGCTGGTTCTGGTTACACGCTTCAACGCTGATCTATTTACTGATGTTGCTTTGATAATTTTATTTAAATGAAAGGAATGTTGAATGCAAAAAAGCCACCATGTAACCCAATACATGGATGGAGAAAAGGAGAGAGAGAGAGAGAGAGAGAGAGAGAGAGAGAGAGATAATTACAAAGAGAATAACGATCGACTTGCAACTTGACGAATCACCATCATTTCATGAAGATGTCCGCATCTGAAACAGTAGCAATAGCACACAAGTGACTTTTCGGAGCGGTTTAACCACTGGGAGGCAATAGGCTATTGTTGCTGCTGCTGGCGTTTTCCCCCCTATGATTCGACACTTGTCATATTTTACTGTACGAATTATTTGTCAACATAAAGTGTTTTCTGCCTATTTCACCCCCACACGCTTGAGCCAGCGAGCGCGTGAGAGAGAGAGCTTCCACATTTTTCCAGCACTTACCAGTTTGAGCGCTCAGACTTCAAGTAATTCCCTTTATATTAATATTGTTATAAATAATAAAGTGTAATCGAATAAAGCGCTCAACATGCGACAGCCGAATGAGATGAAATTATACACGAAACCAGTCAGTTCAAGCAGGAATGCTTGGAGTGTGTGTGTGTGTGTGTGTGTGTGTGTGTGTGTGTGTGTGTGTGTGTGTGTGTGTGTGTGTGTGTGTGTGTGTGTGTGTGTGTGTGTCTTGTCAAAATATATTTGAACTATGACGATAATTTTGTCCCTCGTCTCGTTCACTCGCCCTTTCGCCTTTTCGCATCTAATCAATTCTTGTGTCTTAGAAACAAAACTTAAATCACAAAATGTCGTATGGCATGCGAGCTGAACGATTAATGCGAGAAAAAAATTTGATTGAAATTTTTCTTATGCTCTTTCTTTCATTAAAATTGCTAGAGAGTTCGCATCACACATGCCACTTGCCTTCGAATTATATTTTTCAGCCATTGTCAACACGTTTTACTCTGTTGCCGGCGAGTTTTCGCTTCTATTGAACGAAACAGAAAAGAGAGGGAACAAGGGGAGCGAACGCTCATTCGTCTACAAATAATCAGTACGATGGAGCACGAAAATTCAATTTTTGTGTCTGCTATCGGACAGTCAGTAGTGCCGAATATTTTGCAAAACGAAGTGCACGTATTTAATATCAAAATATGGATGACAATATGTGCTCAACGTACTTCATGGATTAATATCCGTTCGATAATAAAAAAAAAAAATAGATCACTTTTTCATCGTTTTCCTCCTGAGCACTCTGCCTCTTTGAGCTTTTTTCTATACTTTTGAGATCTTATATGAAACATTCCAAGGAAAACTTTCTTTGAATCAAAAGTTATTATTTTTGTTCATAGTTTACCTCATGTTTTGTATTTTGTTGTGTGCATATATCGATTTCACTTAAGTTTTAAGTTCAAATCCTAAATATGAATCGGATATCTCAAGCAGCAAGTGATTCTCTGTAGAGAATGATTCTTATATGAAGCTCATCCGATAAATTTCAGAGTGATGCAATTTTGTATAGCAAATAATTGAATTTAGTTTGAAGTCAAGGATCAAGTAATGCCTCATCGGTTGGAAAAAGTCTTCATTTTAGGCTCAATTCACTTTTTAATCAAATAATTTAGATCAATTAACATTTATTTGAAACAAACTTCAAATGCTCACCACACATAAACAAACTGATGATGAATGTGAACTCTTCACTCATTTAACTTTTACGGAATATTTTCTATATTCTCATACATAATTGAAATGGACTAGTTTTCATGAAAGAACAGTTTTAACCGATATTATTAATCAATAGCAGTTGTCTGACTGTTTGTCACATTATTTTCAGGATAACTTCAGATTCAATCCAATATCGTGCAAAGCCATATCTCCTTTTGTCAGTGACAGCTGATGTATAGCTGAAGAAACAAAAAAAAACCAAGGAAAATGGTCACCCACCGAAATTGGTGTCGATTCTCAATTCTAGCAAGATCCCGAAAAAAACACCTTGGACACGCAACATACGAAGCAAATACGTAACTATCGTTGAGATGGAGAGACCTCAAAGAAGCAAGATGAATTAGTAATCAATTCGAAACACAGTGTCGCTTAAAAATTTATTTATAAATGGAATAATATGAATTGCTGGTTGAGGTCAATACATTTTTCAAATAAAATTCAAATCAAACTTACTTTGCAAATGTCAAAAGACGATTTTGAAAAAAGCTTATACCAGAAGTAATTACCGAAATTCTAAGCAACCATCGAATTCAAGAACATGACATCGTAATTCAATAAAACATGGTTTTTTTTCAAACATTTAACCCGTAAAACTGTAAACATGAGTCAAGATATTATTGAATTAATTGTTGGAATCTTATTGTTTTCATGTTTCTCCGTCTTTCTCTCTCGCTCGCTCTCTCTCTCTCTCTCTCTCTCTCTCTCTCTCTCTCTCTTTATCTATCTTTTTTTCTCCAACTCAAAATAATGTTCAGGTTTAAAAACTTGAATATGACAAGAAAAGTTGCATATTCAGAAGGGCATTGTATTCACCGCGCAGTTGAATATGACGGTCATGTTTGATCCTTGTGTTCCAACGTTTTGGAAGGTGATCATCATCCAACAGATGTAGTGCACGATAGTGCAAGAGTGTGTAAGGCATTAAAGTTTTAATTGTTTTGTATTTATCGTGAAATGTGCAGCGTTGGAATGCGAATGACATAAGCACGAAAAAGCCCATTCCAGACATTTACGGCATGATGAAGGATATCAATTTGAACCATAGGTAGATATCTCATGTCGTTTGCCAGAACCAGTGACATACGCGAACACACATACGCGTACAGTAATCACATGACATTTAGATAAAATGATTGCGCATGTAGCTCAAGAGGGGAGTTTCATTTTTTTGTCGTTTAGCTGAAACTCTGATTATTGCTTATGAATTTCGTAACGATTATAGCTACTGCAATTCTATGCTAAATATTAATTAACGCGTCAAAGGATTACATATGACAACGAGCACATTAAATTCTACTCGCAAAGAATGATTGCGATTGCGAGCTGTGAATTTTGTCTATTATTTAAATATGGAAATTCTGTATGTGCAAATCGCAAGTTTATCATGCAGTGAACACATTTCCGACACATAACGCCACGACTTTTCGTTCCCTGAAAATATGTGCACATGTTCGTTTAGGCAGTGCCATTTTCGCCGATTGCAATGGTTTGAGGCAATGATCTCTCTCTATATGTTGAAGTTTACCTTTAAAAAGAGCTTTCTCGTCAGCTGGTAGTGCGGTGGCCGACACTTAATCATTTTGTCGTCGTCTGATCTGAATGCAAAAGTGATTTATCAATTTCACACAACCCACCAAAGAAACTGTGGCATGTGTGAACATTCTTCTTGAAAATGTTCAACGTTTCGCCGCTTATTTTTGATTCAATAACATGGGTTTTTGGGCCGCATATATTCTGAAATGGTGATAAAGCATACACACTTGAAACGCTCAGTAGAAGCATGAACCATTTGAAAACAATGTGCGAAAGTGAAGTGCGAAAATATGATGCGAATTCAATTATTCAAACATATGTCACGCAGTAAAATGAAACAAGGAATTCGAGAGCTCAAAAATGGGAGAAGACCAGTTGTTTCTTCTTTTAGCGTCTCATTCAATCATTCAATAATTGGACCGAAGCCCTTTTTAGCGTTGAAACCAAAAATGATCACACATATCCACTGCTGCCGGAAAAGAATTTTGCGTGAACAAAAGTCAGATAACAACGAAATGCATCGACTAATGTTCTATCCTTTGCAAACTTTAATTGAGTGTGTGTGTGTGTGTGTGTGTGTGTGTGTGTGTGTGTGTGTGTGTGTGTATGTGTGTATGTGAAGTTTTATGCTTCTGTCTTGCCATGTATTTAGGTCGTGTCTAACGAAACTTACAGCAGTTTACCAGATTCTCATTAAGATAATGCTTTTCGTGTTCATCTCCTGAATTTTTCACATAATTGTCTGTTTGGAATTCTTCACATTTAATATTCACACATGCACAATGTGAGGGGGAGCAAAAGGGCTGCATTACAACTTTAACATCTTTCGTCGACGTTGTTGAACACGAAAACTGTTTTTAACGAACAGTTGGCAGTTTCGAGCAATGAATCATTAGTAAAAAATTTCAAAAAATTGTACGGCGTCTTCAATTATTTATGTGAAATAGTTCATAGTTTGATGCATATCCAACATCACCTGTGTCGGCCGCCCACCCCAACTTCATGCCTGCTGTCCCTTCGCTTTTGCTTCACTCGCAGTTAACATGACCAAAAACAACGGCTCATGCACATCTAAAACCTGTATGCCACAAGGTTGAGCCGCTCATTTGCGTAATTTGATGAATCAGGCTGCAGATTTTTGTTTCTGACACACAACAACCAATTGCAGTGTTTACCGCCGCCGACCTCTCTCTCGCTTCCTGCTTCAATCCCTTGATCTTTTGCCTTCTGGCACGCCCTTCTCTTTCGTACAATTTCCCGTCACTTTTTCTAACCGCCGTTCAGCAATTCACCCCGAAAAAAAGGAAAAAGGCAAAAAAGATATAACTTTGTAATTGTGTTTCTCTCCCTTTATCCCCTCCCGCACGCTCTTTCAATCTACATTTAACAATGTCGGTTTGTTTGATTGCATTATGAACAACAGTTGAAAGATATGGCGTACAAACCACCACTAAACAATAAACTTCGAACAAAACATTAACAAGCATCTGAAAGTGCCAACATTTAAATACTCAGTGCATGCAAAGGCATATTTAGGGGAGATTTTCAAGCAAATCGAGTCAAAACTTCCCAACTAATTTCGAGCAATTCTCTCTGGTGGTCATTGGAGCGCTTCTAAAATACCAAACTGTGTAAAAACTTTTTTTTTCCTTATCTCTCTCTCTCTCTCTCTCTCTCTCTCACCGGGAAAAATGCCACAAAAAAGCCCAAGAAAGCCCAAATGCCACAAAAAAGCCCAAGTTGACCTATTACTCTACAAAAAACTGAAAAAAACCAGAATGGATTATTTGCTTGAAAAAAAGAGAAGATTCTTTATTAAACTCATTGAGAAAGAGAGAAAAAACGTGGAACTATGAAACAGTTGGCAATTTTTCTGCGATAGAAACAATATTCATGAGGCATGCGACAACAATGAAAGCAATGCATATAAATTTATGATGAGCTCATATAATTAAAAATGACATGTCGTTATTCAAATTGCAGGAGCCAGCTAATTTGTGTGCGTTGAATTCATTCCATGTGTTTGATTGATAATATTATTATAATATATCAAGCGGACGATGCAAAATTGAATTTTGACACTTAGCTTGGTAGCAGCGCCCTCTATACCATTCGTCTATGGATGGTAAACACTTTTTCCCCTTCTTCAAACAATGACAGCAAAGATGCGGAGCCTGTCAAACTCGCTGTTTGAAGAAGGGGAAGGCGGGGAAGGTGTGAAATGTTGAAGCGTATAGTACAATCGTATATAGATGGCGCGGTCCAACGACATTCACTACCCCTTTACATAGGAGAAGATACAAGGGATCGTCCGCTTGTAATATATATAACAAACATGTGTGTGTGTGTGTGGCTGTGCGAATTTTAGCCTTTGAACAGATTGAGAGAAAAAGCGAGAACGGAAGCGACTAACTTAGAGCAAGAATATTGATAGGACGGGAGAAAAAAAGAAGCGCTAGCGAGAAGCAGCGAAATACTTCAAATATGCGATATGTCAGAAGCGCTCGTTGTTCGGCTCGTGTGCTTAGCATTTTACTGCTGACGCTGTCCAAAATGCACAATATGCTGTGCATAATTTTCCGTGTGCTGGTGAAAACATTTGAAGTAACATCTAAGTGGGTTCTCAAAATGAGTTTTAATTCTTTCTTTTCTCAAGCTTCGGCATTCGCACTCTTTGGCACGTAATCTGGCTGCTTTATTTGTGTGCTACCAATTATTAGTGGTGAAAATTTCTTTTCATTGT
The DNA here is from genome assembly GCA_028476595.1 of Obolodiplosis robiniae. Lineage (NCBI taxonomy): Eukaryota > Metazoa > Arthropoda > Insecta > Diptera > Cecidomyiidae > Obolodiplosis > Obolodiplosis robiniae. The sequence continues at coordinate 10,155,745 of CM052017.1, read as the reverse complement.
GTACGCATGCAGCAACGGTGAATTTATAGCCAAGAATTCGCTTGTGCTGATTACACACAAGTCAGGAGATGATAACGTTGGACTGAGCCAGCGATTTACTTTGTAGCTGGGAATAATAAACAGGAGCTAATATTATAGTTACTACTAATTACCAATAACTACTAATAAAAAGCAATAAAATGGAATCCTCTCAGTCTTTTAAGATGACTAATAAGTATTCTTAGAAGCATCTTTTAAGTCAGATTTTCGTTGCTGATAGATACGCCTCGTTTCTGGCGTTTAAGTGAAGGTTCCTACTCAGTATCCATAAAAAACAGAAAAGAATTATGGACGCCCCCACTTAACCATACAATTTCAAAATCCGACTTATAAGATAGTCTTGTATTTAGATCTGATTAGTGTCCGATGTTATTAGCTTATAAGATTCAAATAACTTTATTGGAATTCAGCAAACAACTTCAAACGATGAGATCTCAGTGGATACTAGTGGTAATATATCCGTCGATATATTCATAGATATATCATAACGTTCCGCGTTCTCTTGCGAGACGCAAAAACCATGGATATATCACAGATGAATTCAGCATCCACGGAGATCTCATCGCTTGAAGTTGATTGGAATTTACAATTGTACTTTACTCCGTCTAAGTTCGCCCACACTAACTTTTGATTGCACTGCGTGGCCTTTAAATTGGCTGTACCATTTGACATCACCCCATTTCAAAGATAAAAACAAAATTACTTCTCCGCACACACCACTGTGATCGTAAAAGCATTGCGATCGATACAAAAAATGAAAAACCATCGAAAAAAGTTTTTTTACCTAACGATTGAGATAATTTTTGGATTTAATTGTGTGTGGTTTGTTGTAAGTAAAAAAATTGCTAACGCGATAGCTCAAACAATTTTGGACTCCCCTACACATTTTTCGATTTTCAGGTTCAAAATAAGAGTTGGTAAGTAGGTATTTAGGGGAAAAAGTTTTGCCGATTTTACGTATGTAAGACCTTTTACTTTCCCGTAGAAATGCGTCAGCGACTATTAATAGGACTACCGGTTGAAAATGTCGCAAAAATCAATGCTTTATTGAGGAAAAATGGATACAAATTTAATATTCATCGTTGGCCACAACTTTTTCTCATCTTTGTGGCAAGAGGCGGATGCCACATCTAAAAAAATCAATCGGTTTAGGGGAGATCCACAATTCGATCCAATTTTTGACTTCATCATATTTGAAGAAATGCTGGTCAGCCAGGCCATGCATCAATCGGAAGAGATGATAATTGGAAGAAGCAACGTCTGGGCTATACGGCAAGTGGGGTAGGACATCCCATTTGAGCATATTAAAACTTCCCGCAAATGTTGTTTTGATGGCACGAATGTAGACATTTTACGGCTTCACAATTTTTTTTTTTTTTAACTAATGACCAATAACCTAGACTGAAATAACTAGACAATGACATGAAGTTTCTGATGTGACAGCTGTCATAGCCAAAATTCACCTCAGAGTAATACATATGAATTTGTCTGCAATAACGACATTTTCAACCGGTAGACCAATTATTTTCTAACATTTTTCTTTTATATTTGAAATAATTGGTTTTTTGAACATTTCAACTGCCAATTAAATATGTGGTTATTGAAATGAACATCTATTAAGTCCGTAATAAAACGCCCAAGATAGATTGAATTATTTCTTTTTTGACACGAATTGTCACACATTTATTCGGTTTTAAATGCTTATCTCACTTCGTTGCTCACTCTTTCTCTCTCTCTCTCTCTCTCTCTCTCTCTCTCTCTCTCTTTCTGTCTCTAAATAAAAAAGCCACTCGCTTATTTGATTTGCGCGCATTTTCAGTTGTGCTGATCGCAACGGTTGCTTGTTAGTAAATATTCACCTTTTGTGCAAGTGGCAAGTGCAAATGTTAATTGAAAATGTATAACTAATTGACCCAACTTGATCACTTAGCTGTGGTTATTCACAGTGTGTTGACCATTGCCATTTCTAATCGAAGTAATCCGATGCAATTTCAGTCAATTTCAGTGAGAGAAGGAGAAAGTCAGAGCGTTGGAACGGAGAAAATTCAAAGGGCAAAAGTGATAGACAGACACCGAAAGAGAATGATTGAATGAACAAAGTGATAGGAAAAGAGTGAAAGAAGGGTGAAGGCCTGAAAGTCTGTGAGAGAGCAATTGAATTCAGTATTTGGCCTGTTTGTTTGAATGGCTGCATATTTCAACAAAAGCTGCATAAAGCGTACAGCCTTCCAAAACCAACTATATTATTAAATCGAATTCAATGCCTTCGATTCTAAATTCTGATTTTTTTTTCTTTCCTTATTCGGCAATTTGGAGTCGAATTTCCTTCAATCATTCGATTAGGTGTTCGCTCCCCAATGCATGCACACATTCCCCCAGACATATATTATTTCGGGGTGCGTGTTATAAACAAGCGTGCTCCATCGTACTGCCTATGAGATCGATGCAGTCTCTGTCTAATATTCGCACAGATTGGCATTTAGATGGTGGCCCAATCAATTGGAAAATTAATAAATAATTTATTTTTATTTGATTTTTGTATATCCTTTTTTTTAGTTCGTAATCGAATTTCATCACTTTTCGGCACACTATTCGATGGGGTCTCGCATTTCGGTGATTTCGAGCGACATTTCGTTCGCTCGCTCTATATCATCCGGACACATCATTTCTGTCTCACAGTCGTAATTGACTAAATTGAGCGCAAAGAAAGAGATTGAAAGCAGTTTATGAGTGTTCTATGAAATACCTTCATTCTTCTGCATGCAACTCTCTCTTTCTCTCTCTCTCTCTGACTTTTTCAGCGTGTATATGGTATTTTTATGTGAAAGTGGTTGGCGCCAAACGCTTGAATACTAAATTTTTAAGATTTTACTGCTGAACAAACTCACCAAATGGCTTTGAATATGTGCATACTTGGGCTGATTTTAGAAGCGACTGTATTTCGACTTAAGGAGCGACTGTATGAACGGTGCAATCAAATAACGGGTGAAATAAAAGTAAAACCACTGCATAATATATATTACAATCAGCATGTATGTTATATGCTAATGATGTCTCTCAACGCATTCCAATGGTACTTGCTGATTGCATGTGCACATTGCATTGCAAGAATAAAAAATTCAAACTAATTACCCACTGACTTTACATAAATAATCAAGCGTTAAACTCAAAAACTTGCAGAACGATTATTTCGCACAAATTAGGGGAAAAAAACATTGAAAATGAATATATTTGAAGAAGAACAGACGAAATAATCATTCCAAATTTATCGCTATTCATAAAATCTTATGTTTTTTTTATATTCTTGATGATTTATACGGTAAAAGCACTTCAACAACAAAAGCTGCTCTTATAAAAGTATTCTCACTTCCAATTCTGTGCAATAGAAAATAACGAACTCCTCTCAATCAAACAGAACATCACTCTCATTCAAGGATTATTACTCATTTTCCATCGTAATTGTTGATAAAATTGAGACAAATTGATTGAACAAAAAATAAATATTCCAACGAAAAGAGGTGGAATACTCCCACTGTCGAATTAATAATTTTGCAGCAATGATCTTATCTTGAGTAACATTTTTTATCATCTTTTTCAAGAGGTCCATTGTTCAATGCAAAAAGAATTGCATAAATTTAGAATGAATAATATAAACCATTTGATTTTGAGACTGAGACAAAGACGGATTGCGAATGTGAGGCATTCTCAAAATTAAAATAGCCTTTCTTGATGTTTGATCTCGTTATCAATACTTTGAATGATTAGATTTATCGAAATAAGACTTGAAAATTGAATCGCAATAAATTGATTGAGCGAAAAATAATTTTTTTCTCCACCAATCATATCGAATTAAAATCAAAGGTCAACTTCAAAACACTGATGTACTCTGTTCCCATAAAATGATATTGTTCTTCAAGTCGATTGATCCATCTGGTCGACTAATCCGGAACAACTTTGCGCCGACTAATTTCGAATTGAGCTGCGTTGTTGCATTTCACATACGGCCAATTCGAAAACTAGTTCCAATTACCATTTAATTCAAAAATTGGGCGGCATTAGGGGTTTTGTACCAATGAAATAAACCCAAACACGTACGCACATTAATGGAATGGAATCCACCAGAAAAGCATAAATGAATGCAATGCGGTTGTTTGTGTTCCGAGACAGTATTCGTCGTCTCGGTTTGACCTGTGCATGTCGAATAATTTAATTCTCTGTTGTTGCTCTGCAACGAATATATAATTTGTTGTTTGTGTTTCATTTTTCTGTTATTATTTACTATTATTTTCGAGAAGTCATTGCCTTTGCCATTGCAACTAGAAATGATAAAGAGAACGAGTGAGCGGGCGAGAGAAAGAGAGCAAGAAGATTGTATGTTATTTATATCGCAATGATTTATTCAATTCCAAGCCTGTATATAAATTGTATAAATGCGGGCAACATAATGTCAGAATAACAACAAAAAAATGAATATTTAATTGATAGGAATAGAAAGTGGCGATATGAACTTGTCTCAAGTATTCAGTTTTAAATAAATTCCAATAAATACATTTGAGCCATTTCGATGTATTTCCCATACGCACGCAATCGATCATTCGACATGCAATTGGAAGGCTTCTCATAATTTACACTTGTTTCATTTCAATTCAATAACGCACACACTTTACCGTTTTCACTGAACAAGGAGGAAGGCAAACAACAACAATGGCAACATCAGCGAAAGTAAATATGCATAGAATAAGGTTGCATTGAAAGGATTCCTGACGACCGACAGCTTAATAGCGTTGATATTTTGTAACGAAAATATAAGGGTTTGATATGAACAACAGAAACAAGCCCAACTTTCTCACCCAACTACCAACAGAAACATTCGATGCGACATGTATGTTATGCTGAAGCGATCAAAACGTTATCAAAAACCTCGAAGAACCGAACAACTCTGCTCTCTCACTCTTTCTCTCACTCTTTCTCTCACTCTGATATTTTCCATTTTCCCAGAAATTCATTCGAACATAAAAGAAAATTCAAATGCTGCTCCCATAAATGCTGCATTGGAGTCAGTCGAAAAGAAACCAAAACAATGCTGCTGCTTCGTATACTAAACATCGGAAATTTCGCATTATGCTGCTCTTTCTATCTCTTTTTCTCTTCCTTATTGTCTTCTAGTGAACATAGTATTATATATATAATCAGTATCATCACACCAGCATTTATACAAAATGCGCTCGAAGATTGCAATGTTTCACAGCACAACTACCAAATGGCTTTGAAACGCGTCCGTATTTTTTCTTCCTTATTTGCAATCACACAGAATATACAATAAAAATAACAGCAACAAATACAGCAACAACAACAACAACAACAATTGTAGTCGAAAAACTTACGATAAATGAGGACGAAAGAAATGGTAAAATTTACCTCGCTTAGGGAATTCAGCACGTAAACATGACAGAAGGTGCACGGATGCTTCCGAAGTAAGTTGCTCTCTGGGTAATGATTTTTGACATGATTGAACGTTACAAAAAAATAATTGGCACCGTTTTGTCCCTCCACCTCCGTCGTGAGCTGATTTTTGTGCTTGTGGATGCCATCAAATTATAAAATCATCGGTGTCATCATGCAGCCAAATGAACGATCTCTGCATTCGATCTAATTTATTCTGAGACTTTCTTCTTTTCTGCGCTTTCCCGGAATTGTTGGCCATTTTTCCGTTTGGTTTATTGGCTGTTATAGTCATCGAAAAATTGAAAGTGAAGTTCAGCGTTCTCATCAATTCTCCGCTTTTTACGCTTAATTCAGCGATAAATATATATATATTTTTTTTTCATTTGAAGGCGATGTCGAGTGCGATGCAGGCGTTTTCTGTAAAAGCAAAAGCCGCACTCGTAGCCAGCCAAATGATTAGCTCAAATTCGTTATTTTAATGAGGTTTCTTCCAAATTGCAGTTTTATTTCATGAAAAGCACAATTTCGAAGATTTTAAATGGATTTTTTATACTCGCGTTTATTTTTTGAATTTTGAAGTGATTTTATTTGAAATTGTTGTTAAATTCATATTTAGTCTACCGATTTGTTTTTAGCTTTTTCTTTTTAAAATCACTAGAATATTTATCATCGGATATTATTTTGTTTTGAAGATCAAAAATTTTCTCGAATTTATTGAAAAATTGAATGCTGAAAAATGTTGGAAAAATAATTTGTGTAATAATCTCTTTTTTCGTTTGGCAAAGTGTAGAAAAGTGGTTGTCGAATCTCGTGTTTGATGCGCGGAAAACTTCGATGTTTACTTGAATGCTGCTCTGAACAGACTAGACTAAATGTTGATGTTGCCGCACTATTTGAACGATGCCAAGGCGGCGAATGGTTTCATATCACACTCAAGCTACTGTGTTTGGCCCGCAAGCACACCAGCTCCAAACACAATCACTCATACACGCTCACAGCACAGACACAGACAGACACACACACACATACAAGATGGTAAAACACACCACATCCGTTTCGCTTACGCAACATCAACAACACAAGTGAAGACAACTCGATTGAACCGTTTGTTTTATATGGAAAATCAACGGCAAACCGAGAGCATTGATTGTGTATTGGAGAGTCATACTTTCCATGCGCCAAAATATCTTTATCGCACCGATATTTCCAGCGACATTTGACGATGACTAAATGTATTTGCCCATTGCAAATTTCATTTCGTTCAATTCCATACGTGCCTCTGGATTGCCAATGAAATTCGCTGCCGTATTTTCCGGTGCTTTAGCAAGGTGAAATAAAGATTTTCACCAAGGAGTTTCAGTGACTTGCAACCGTGCTTGTGTTTGCGCGTGTATAAAAATGAATAGCCGTTTTTTTTATTCAGACTCTCTCTCTCTCTCTCTCTCTCTCTCTCTCTCTATCTATAGATTGGATCACGTTTTACGTGCACACAACTCAGATTATATTGCAAGGCAGATATTTTAATTCCAGCAAAGATCTGGTTTCAGCTCGAAGCGTTGCATTCGTAAGCACGAAAATAGGATCAACTGATTCATAGCCAGCGGAATACGATTTAAGTCAAAGTAGCCACAAAACTAGCTCATTCTCAGATTTTCTAAACAGAATTACTCGATTGTGGAGATCATCCGAATTGTGGCCGAGAAAAATCACGGAAAATCGTTTGATCTCAGTTTGCCAAGGTTTAAGCACATAGCAGGAATTAGAGATGTTCCAAGCTCATCAGCCACATCGATAATTTTTTCGTTAATGCTAATTGAAAATGTACTGTACACCACGTTGTGGCTAATCAAACTATGCTGATGAGGTATTAAGAGTCAACAATATTGTATATAATTAAAAAAAAAAAAATACGGTTCTGTTATTTAATCGGTAATCTACAATTGAACCAATTCCAAAAAAATTCATGTTCATGTTTTTCAAGTTTAAAATTATTTGAATTATTCTCTCTAGCACAAAATCGGTGGCCAAGAATTTTTATTGGACTGTGCATTGTTATTCAAACAGAAATTTTAAATATTTCATCCAAAATCATCGGACTCTACTGTTAATCTCGCTTACTCACAAATTACGGAATTCTCAGCGGGATTCGCTGAAACTTGGAATCTGTATTGAAGTTGTGTTCGAACAATGATGTAACAAAATTTGTGCCGTTCTCCCGTTCGGTTCGTATGTTCATTTAAAGTTTCATTGCGATAAGATGATAATGAAGATTATTGTAAATTGTACGCTTGCAATTTTCCTCAATTTTCAAAGAAACTCGCCTCAGCGAACCCATTACTTTAACATTATTAGGAGTGAGGAAAAATGATACCGTTCATGGAAATAAGAGGAAAAATTGAAATTTTCCATCAGTGACAATTAATTTGAAACATTGTTGACATGATTGACGTTGTAAAGAATGCTGTTTCGTGAGACAACATCTGCGCGAATCAGCGCCAGAAAATATTCTATTAAAATCTCAGTTAAACAATGTATAATTATTGAAAAGCGTCCAAATTGAGTCTGCAAACACTTAACACCAGGTACGGCATTAAAATGTATATGTTCCGCCGTGCAACGCGAAAGTTAGTTAAATGCTATTGGAAGAAAGGAAGAGAGAGCGCTTGCAAACATTCAATAATTTCGATTCAAAATTGAGCAACAATTAAGATGGGCGATCGTGATTGATTTATATTCAATCACAGTTCAATTCATTTGAACGTATTGGGAAGTTGCGACGGAAAAATATGATTGATTTTATTCAAAGTGTTGGATTCTAAAGAGAGTTTCGACCCGAACAATGTGAATTTCTTCCGATAATGTGAAACGTACACAACACATCAAATATCCAGACCATTCCCGCTTCCAAATAAAAAAATGTCTTGGGCGAATTGATGAGCAGAAAAACCCGCGTACACACATACACACACACACACAGAGAGAGAGAGAGAGAGAGAGAGAGAGAGAGCGCGAGCAAATGACTCACTGAATAATGATAGTGTATAGTGTATCGGAGTTGGTACGCCCACTGATATTTGTGACCCCACAATTAACATCTCTTTAATTTTGTGATAAATGTTAATAATCGACAAAAACACATTCTCTCACATAAAACCATCATATTACACGCTCTTTAAGGTGGAATATATTTCTCTCCTGCCAATAAGAACACAAACAAACGTGCTCATTCACTCTATAGAATATGATGCGAGTGAGCGAGCGGGTGCACGTTCAATTGTGTCGGGATCAAGCATTGTTTCTCCACATGGCGCATCAATAGATACACACAGATAGATAGAGCTTCGTAATTAAAAATGCCAGTTTCTAAAGGCTAGATTGTTTAAACTGTCGTCCATCGTTTACATCGGGATAAATAAATTGACACGATATATGCATCCATCACGGGCAGATCCACAAAACACAAACACAGATATGTAACTGTGGGCTTATGCCACCCAAAATATTCATCTCGCAACGCTTAATCCTCATCGAAAGGTATTACTTTTGTATTTAACTAACGGGACGAGTTAAGTGTTTATGATAAAAGGTCATTTCCAATCACTCTTGGGACTTGAAATCGAACTTGTGACCATTTCAATTGAATATGTGAAATACAAACTCATGCTCGCTGTCCATCTCTCTCTCGCTCTCTCACTCGCAATTTTGCACGAAATCAAGTGATTATCATGTGATGGTCGTCTGGGTGATCTAGTGTAATGATGTTTTCAATCGCCGCCAGATGCGTCTAATTAAATCATTAACTCTAATAACAGAGAGAGAGCGAGAGATAAAAAGGGAGATTGATTCTATTTATGTAAAAGTGCCGATGGATTCATTTTGCGAGTGCATTCATTGTGTACGTGTGTGCGTGTTTATTTTTAGCCTGCTCTGATTTCGTACCAATCAATTCAATTACCGTTTCTAACCTTTTATACATCAAATACAGTCATAGTAAATTTCAAACTGCCTTTGTCGGGTATACGTTTAAATTCAATTATTAAATGAATATGTAAATAAGCATCGGAATAAAACGTTGATCGAACACGAGCTGTTTCGAATTCCGCGCTTTTTTCTTCTTCTATCGTCCACTTAGATCATATTACAAAAAAAATCATTCTTTTTTATGTCATTTCGATAAAAAGTAAATGCAGAAAATTTCGTTAAATTCTACTCAGCAGCAACTGGAAAAATGGAAGCGAGAAATTGTTAAACCAAAACTCAAAAAAGAGGCGTATTGACAGTTATTGTGCTCATCATATATCAAAGCCGTCATTAAATGCTATCTAAACGCTGGGGCATTGTCCTTATCGCTTCTTTCTCCCTCTATTTTAGAGAAGAAAAGATTTGGTCGTTCGATTTTTTCCCGCAACCAATGCAGGAAATTCTAGAAACATCACGACAAAATCGGATTCAGTGCCAAATCTAATTTAACTGTGAAAGCCAGCTTGCGTTCATTGAGTGATACGATAAATGGGATTCAACGAAACATCAAAATTGAGTTTCAAATGCATTTCATGCTGATTTGAATGTCTCGGACGATTTCAAGCATTCTCTTTCTCTCTCTTTCTCTCGACGGGTGGAAAACTCGACTACATTATTCATAAAATGCACTGTTCCTCCTCTATCGAACATATATAGTCAATCGCTTTCTCACCTGATTTGATGGACCAATTAAAAAAGTCAGCGGGTGATGTATACATCAATTTTCAACTTAATAAATCGCTTTGTTAGTTTATGTGAAACGGGACATTGTGCCGTTGACGCCATTTAAATGGATCAACTGACGTCATATTAATTTAGCAAAAATAACAAGCAAAACGTTGTACGTTGGGCTGTGCAAATGGTTGGATCTATTCTGTTGTTTACATACTATTTGTTGTTCACTATCGAACATAGTTTTCAGGTGAATTCATCGGCATTTACAATAATCTCCGGGCAATTGTGATTCCCCACAGAATATTGAACAAAATGATTGAGAGAAGAAGGAAAGACGAACAAGTGAATGCAGACAAAAGTCGGACATCGGGTATAAAGTACCCGGAAAAACTCTGCGTAAATCCTCGAATAAAGTTGTTTTAAACAACTGAGAAATAACAAATTCTAACAAAAACGTTTTCGATTCGGAATATTCGCAGCGATGTTATAAAGGGTTCAAGTTTCGTAAAGTTTGCTTTCCAAAATCTCTGCTCTCGTTTGTATCCAAAAAATCATACACAGATAGATTTAATTTCTTGATGTGTACTTGCGTGGGCTTTTTTCTTCGTTGGGTACAATTAAATGGACTGCATTCATCGTCATATTGAAAACTTCATTTAAATGGCTCGAATTGAGATGTAATTGAAAATTTTCTGGAACGAATGTATTCTGATATATGTTTGTTTGTTGATCTCTTCCATTATATGAATACTTCTTCGCTTGAGCTTAAGTATCCGGCTTCAGCCCGTATATAACGCTATGGATATTTTATTTTGGCTATCTCATTCCTCCACAACTATTTCAGACCGAAATGGATCCGATATCCAAAAATATGAGAGATTCGTCTAAATATGTAAAAGTATCGCTGTATTGTTTTATTTCGTGTGTGCATTTTTCCAGCCAACACACAATGACTCTATCTGGATAATATCAAATGGCTTTTTGGCATTCTTGGTTCGTCGAATTTGGTCGTTATCAATCTGTCTGCTGGGGTAATATCAGATGTAAGTATTGGGCGTTTGTTTTGATAACCGATGGATAGACATAAGTACATCCGATATTTTCTTAAACTAAATTGTTCGAAAAATACTTCGCCATCTTTCAAATCAACACCGAGGAAAAAGCTAATGCGATTTAAGCTTGTTAGATGTGTTGCATACGTTCGGGCGTTTTCGCAGCACAGACATCATACACACCGTATACAACCGTGAGAGATTGTCCGTACTTACGATAAAACCACAAGCAACAAGACAGACGAAATAAAACGTCTATAAAATTGTTTCGCATTTAATTTGTAAGACGAGAGAAAGAGGGTCAAGCGTCTCTCTCTCTTTAGATGTGATAAGAATGAGCTTATTCCCGCACAGAATGTATTTAAGCTAAACAATTTAAATCATCCCATTGAAAAAAAGTTTTTAAGCCAAGATGTGCCATTTATCGCTTGATATTATAAAATTGATTCATTCTTACGCAAATCACAAATATTGTGTCATGGAGCACACTGCAAAGCGACAGTCAATATCGGGTGGCAACAGGCACTATTTATAGATTCGGAGCTCACAAAAAAGTAAACAGCATCTCTTTTTTCCCTCGATAAAGTTATCATGATAGCTGTTATTCTATGATGAATAAAATTTAAAATAAATTTATGAAATACTTTATTTGGCCAACTGGCGAAACGGACCGTATCCACGGCAGACAATATGATTTTTCATGAAACTTCCACAAAATTCCTCCATTTCTTTTGCTATCTCTCTCGCTCTCGCTATTCTTTGTTGAAATATCCGGTTATTCATAATGAGTTGCAACCTTTCTGTACTTTGAAGCTAAGTATAGATTAATTTCCGATACTCGAATGTTGTTTTAAATTGATCAGGTACAATTCCCTGAGGCGCAGTGATGTTTGGTCAGGTAGCAGTTCTCTTGGATTGAAGTAAAAGGAGACAGTTTTCTCTTTTTTTTATACCATTTTGCAATATTTTCCCTCTGAGAGCTCTCTATGTACCCCTAACTCTCTCTTCGGACTTTGGACTTTTCATAAAAAACTTGTAAATGCATTTTGATGTTAATATGGTTCGATTCGGATGAGTTCAGTCGTATTGCCCACAAGCATCCGATATTGTACTGGTGCGCGTGCATTTCACACCAAAAACCGTGTTTCGATTTGTGTGTGAATTCACTTCTGCCCATCGATCCTCCGGCCATCACATCCGGTGCGAAACCACCAATGCCACTGTCAAATTCCATTCCAAAAAATTGTGGTAAAAACAATATTTGAAACTACAACGTCATCATCATCACCATCATTCATTTGAAAAGAACCAATTTCCCCTCTCGCACACTGCTTGTATATATGTGTGTGCACCGTTTGGCTGTTGTTCGATCCACATTCTTCCTTACGTTTCCATTTATACCATGGAATTTGGTGCAATCCGTTTTCACCCGATTGAACTAATGTGGTCGATTGTTATCAAATTACATTTGTTCCCATTGCTTATTGTTGGCGCATTGTGTGGGCTGTATTCAATATTTTTTATCTTTGTTATGGCGTATATGTTATGATTTCACGTCCAACATATACATAAGCACTGCACTCGAAATGACTTTGGCCAATATGTTGGCTTATTTATTATACATGACTCTTCCACCTTCGAAATTTTCGCTAATCAAATTAATTGTTAAGCATGGGTCCGTTTGCCACAAGACAGACAGACAGAGACAGAACAAGGCAATGGGATACGATTTAATGAAACCTCAACAAAATCAAAACAAACGTTCAGACTCAGTCAGCTCACGTCTGCTATTATCTTCAGTGATGCACAATTTTGCATCACATTCTGGCTTTTCTCTGTAGAATTCATTTCGTTTATCTATAATTTATACATTCCTCGAATAAGGGTGTAGTGGCCATATTATGATCTACTGTCTAAAAATGCTATAATCAGCATATAAAAAAAAGCATGGGAATATAATTGAAAGGCTGAGAATAATAAAATGCAACGTAACAAGGAAGTGAACCCCAACAAATTTACAATTGAAGTGTCCCTGAATATTGTTTCAGTAAAAGTGTCCCATCTTTTCAATTTTGATTTTCGCTCATTAAGATCTTTATAATTGCCGAAGACACTTATCACTTATCTCTTATCAGTAACGCGAAAATCAAATTTGAAAATTTGGGACACTTTTACTGAAAAAATGTTCAGGGACACTTCAATTGACAATGTTTGAAGGAACACTTCATTTGAAAACAAGAATAAGTTGCATTATTATTTTCATCCATTCAATTAGACACGTAAAGAGTTGTAGATCGTAATTCCAGAGTTTGCCCTTATGCTCGAAACTATTTTAATTTTATTTAATTGATTGTTTTGAGAGTGGGTCTTCCTCCTTTTCGCTTTGATATTTTCCTTGCCTTCTTCTCCAACTGAATCCAATTGATTTTTTTGTTTTTGTAAGAGCGAAGTACGTAACTTGAATTCGATTTGGTGCAAAGCATTACTGACGAAACGACTAGTTTAGAAGGAAGCCAAAATTACATTTGCCAAGACAATTTTAATTCACATATTTTTCCTTCAAATTTCAATGTTATTCCATTTTTCTTTATATTCTCGATTTTCAATTTGATGAACAATCCTCGCATCTAGCTAAAATCGGCTTGGCCATCGAAAATTGATGAAATCAACACTGCGTTTTCCAAAAATCATTCATTAAAACATTCTTTTGAATGAGGATTGTGAGCCGTTGCCATTAATCGATTAATCAAAATGACAAGTTCAATATGTTCTCATCGAAAATTGATTAGCCCAATCCTCATATCATCATGAAAGAGGCTTCGCATCGAAACGACACGATCGTCTTTAAATTTATGAGCAATTATTAGATTATGTTAGATGTACTGCACTTGGTTTTTTGAATCAATTCAAATATATTTCATTTCATTGTTTGGGCGAGGTGAAACTGTTTGCCATAGTTCGACTCGCAGCCAGATCGATTTGACGCTACAGAACAAAAAAGAGCGTCGAATCAAGTTTTCGATTGAAAAATTAATTGCTTTATAATTTCCATTGCTCAATATTGGAGTGATTTGAGTGCTGTGCATTCATAAATATATGGTGTGCATTGCGCCAAAAGTCAAGAGTTATTGCAGGTGCAAAGCATACCGCAGCCGATGAATCACAGCCCATTCATTACATTGCATTGGTTCGATAAATGTCAAATATGTCAATATTGTGTGAAGTCTGCTCAAAATTCATTGAGCATTAGAGCAACATTGCTGCCAATCACATTATTATATATATATATATATATATATATATATATATATATATATATATATATATATACGCAATGATCATATTTGTACATGTACATTTAGTAAAAAATCACGGAGATGCTCTTTTTATTTGCAAATTTTATTGAACTAGACAGATTTCGGCAATTTTGACACAAATTACTTTTACAGCTGACACGATCCGAACAAAGTGGTTGGCACCGAGAATGCCATTTTCGAAATGGCCAAATTGGAATTTATGTGTTATCCACAATTATTTTTAGCAATTTATTTGATTCAAATAAAACATTTCAAATGGAACAGAGATTGAATCTACATTTTGAAAAAAAAAACAAACAACTTTAAGAATGGACGAGAGAAATAATGAGACTTATAAACTTTGTCAAATGTTGTGTCCCGTCCAGAAAAATTCCCAGTTAAAGTGTCCGCAATTTTTCACGTTTGATTTCCGCGTTACTGATAAGAGGTATAGTTTTGTGTTTTGGGATATCGTAATAAATTTTGTTTATGATGATAATTATTATGATGAATTTCGTTATTAGGATTGGATGCTAATAACATTATTATGATTTTATTAACTTATCATAATAAAATCCTAATAATGTTATCAGAACTACATCATAATAATTATCATGATTTATCATATTAATTTATCAGGTTCAATCATGATAATTATTAAGATTTCAATCAAAATAATCATTATGGTTCGTACAACATATTTATTAGGATTTATCATGATAATTATTACGATTCAACCTGAAAATTATTAAAATAAATTATGAAAATTATTATGATGCGATCTTTATAATTATTACGATCTAAATCGAAAAACAAGCAGCTTATTTTCTGTTCTTTGTGTTTCTGATGAGTTTTGTGGAAAAACTGCTTGTTTTTCGATTTCGATCGTAATAATTATAAAGATCGCATTATAATAATTTTCATGATTTATTTTAATAATTTTCAGGTTAAATCGTAATAATTATCATGATAAATCCTAATAAATATGTTGTACGAACCATAATGATTATTTTGATTGAAATCTTAATAATTATCATGATTGAACCAGATAAATTAATATGATAAATCATGATAATTATTATGATGTAACTCTGATAACATTATTACGATTTTATTATGATAAGTTAATAAAATCATGATAATGTTATTAGCATCCAATTCTAATAACGGTATTTTTCAAAATGCTTATTATTATTAATTTATCATAATAATTTTTTATTACGTGCAAAACTATAATAAGAGGTAGGTGATAAGTATCTTCGGTAAATGTATAGGGCTTGAGAAGATCACCTATCTCTTATCAGTGACGCGAAAATCAAATGTGAAAAGTTGAAGACACTTTAACTGTGTATTTTTCTTGACGGGACTCATCATTTTACAGAATTTACACGTCTCATTATTTCCCTCGCCCATTCATATGAAAAAAAAAACGAAAGCAATGCTTTCAGAAAGCACACGTGTTCTTCGCAGCGGCATTTACTTCAAAACTGCATAGTGTTGTGTGTGAGTTTGTGTGTGTGAAGCGGAATGCAGTTCGACTATACGAATATCATAACTTTCGTAACATAATTCCATTGATAATGGGGAAAATAGCATCTGCAACTGATGTGAAACCATTTGGCAAAAAGTTAAACAATGGACAAATCTCGCATAAGCTTCAGAAAAATTCTTTGAGTTTTTGTGCATATGGCAATTTGCGTTCGAAGAAGAAACAAGCATTTTGTTTTTTTAAATGAATTTCGTTGATGAAAAATATTGTTGAGAGACATATGGAGAGTTCATTTCAGATTAACAATACTTATTTACTCGGTGTATTCATATATTATAATAATTAATATGTACAAAATTACAAAATTGACTTCTCTTCTCTAAACCCTCAAATAAATATCGTTTGAATATTCGGTCAGATTATATCTATGGCCGTGTTTTAAGTTTAATTTTTAAATTAATTGAACAAAAAAATATGTTTTATTGAAACTGAGTACATTTAGAATGTAATCGTACACAATTGGATATAAAGAATGAATCTTGGTAAATGTGGTTTTTTGTCGTTCGCTGGTGAATTAAGAAAGACTCGCGCTCCTCTCGGAATTTTGGCTGAAATTGAGCATTTGAATGCTTTTGGCACGCTTTGGCTTCAATTTGCATACAAAATGTCAAATAAAAACCTCATATATTCATGAATGTTGCCGAAAATAAACATGAAGCAACGAACATCGAACGCACAGCTGACCAATTGTGAAATTTGTTGTTCCTATACATATGAGAAATGTCAGTCCAAGTGTATAAGAATGGATGACAAACATTCTCGATTTTTTTTTAAGCGACTCAATGTTTGAATCAATGCTCCCATAAAATGACGTACACCATGAGCTTTTGGTTTCCCTGAAAATTTGAACGGTTCATCACAATTCAAGTGAATCTGAATTACGTCTTCCTATAAACAGGCGTGGGCAGCGAAGAATATAAAATAGAATACACGTGCCATCGAAATAGAAACACGTGATCACAGACAAATAGAAGCAGCCTCCTCTTGGCGAGCAAATAATCGAGTGCAAGGGATCCGTTTCATCGATTCAAACCGCCCATTCAATTTCACAATTTTGTCGGATAAACTATTTAAAGCAATATAATCTATGGCAAACCATGTAAAATGAATCCTCCGAAAAACACGTGACCTCATTTTCTAACGAAGATGGAAAATAATGTTCATCAAAAACTTCAATATGATGTATCGAACAGCATTTAAAGACACTATCTCTTCATGACACATACAAAATAAAAGCGGTTGATTATTTTTTAGAAGAATCGATTAAAATGGTTTACGCAGTTGCATTTCAGATGTGGCTTTAAATTTTTTATTTATGTTTCTGAATTTTTCGATGATTAAAAATAGCCAACGCCATTTTTTTCGAGCAACGTACAGTAAGGAGCCGCAATTTATTTGGATTCCGAGTAAATTGCTTCGTTTCCCTATTCTTTTGAATATTGTGATGAAATTGTATTCCAAATATGTGAACATTCATAGGAAATCAAGCAATTTTATTATTAAATAAATTTAACTTTCGCCTTTTTCGATAAAATTGTTTCGAGCTGAGGCTATAAGAGCGCTTACAAATATGAGGGAAATCGTTTATTTGTAAATTTCGCACGGAAATACTTATTTCTTTTCTATTTTTGAAATAATCGCGACACCTATATCCTCGACCGAACAATGGCTTATTGAAATAATCTTAGCTATATAATTAACTATCGCACCTTCGCTTGCTTCGCCACAAGTGCGAAAAGAATCTTTTCAATAGTCTAAAAAAAGCATTTGTCCGAACGGTCTCTTCTTTTCAAGATCGATTGATACACTTATATGAATAAAATGCAAAAGTAAACTCATTTATTTATGAAATAAAAATCTGCCAATCTAACAAGCAAATAAAATTAGGCTACTTTATTTTAAAAATGACATGATATGTAAATTTTACATTTTACACAAAATATAAAGAAACCTTCTCCAGACCAAAGGCTTTCTTTTAAATCGTATTATATCGACCATGGTGGACCAAGAACTTTCTAGAGACCAAGAACTTTCCAATCGCAACAGAAAAATGATAAACAATATTTATATGATGCTCTTCACCCAAAAATGATGTTGTCAAGCTCAATGCTATCTTAAGAATGTTGCGAATCATTAATTTTTCGTAAAACATTGATTTCTCGAAACAATTTGACTACATGTTGCAAAATATATTCCGCGAAATGCGTAATGTCCAATCAAAAAGAGGAAGCTGAAGGAGCAGCCGATAATTGTTTATATATTTTTATTACTGAAACTGTGAATTTTATTTCATGAATTTTCATATGAAAATCATAGTTGCTCGGTTTGGACTATTACAATTCCCCCCACCCGAGACGTTCCCCACTAGCTTCACAATGATCATTTCATTATGATTCTTAATAATTCTATCGTTTCTTCATAGATAATTGAATGAGAGAGCACAATACGCTCCGATATCCACATCAAAGGTCAATTTATAACATTTCATTGATGACAATAAAATCAATTGCTTGAATATAAAGAAATAACATTGAAAGTGTGAGTCTGCATCGAATGAGTTGAGTAATCTGATTACTTTTCATAAGATGTGTTGTGAGTGTTCAAATTATTATAGAATGCAATTTGCCACAGTTATCGACATGCTGCTATGCTATTCGAAAAGAGGTGGTTCAGTTCAGGTGCAAGTTTTTGTTTCATTACACAGATTTTTGTCGCTATTTCATAGTTTTTCACTAGCTCGACGAACCTGCTATAATTTGATGTGCATATCGATTGTTATGCATTGTTTCCTTTGTTCACTTTAGTGTCGCAAACGAGATGATTTTCTCCTCTGGGCTTAGAAGTGTTCACCATGCATACTTTATCATGCCATTTTTAGCTGAAAATTCATCGTTGCAAAAATAGTACCAGATAATTTAATTTGCTTATATGAGAAAGACCTGATTTCGATTTGTATAATTCATCTACTTTCGCGAACTTTCTATAGATGTGTCATTCACTTCAAGCATTTCAAAATGGATTATTATATTAAATATTCACGCGAGTTTTTTGATCAAATTAATCTTCAAAACAAGCTACTACAGAGCGTGACTCTTGTAACCACAAACCATCTTAGTTACTAAATCGCTAATTTGCGATAATGTGATGAGTGATTAATTTGCTTAATATCCACAACTCTTATTTTTTAGATGTTACATATATTGTATTGTATAATGAATATTAATTATATTTTTTATTTGGTGGAGAGAATTTTTCTATTTACTGAAATCATCGTATTCACACACAATTGAACTGTCTGATTTACTATGCGAGTTGAACCACACACCATTTCATGACATTTCTGTGAACAAATATTTACATAGAAAAAATCTGAAAGGGCCAGATCCCCCGTTTTTCACACAAATTGTTTATGTTTGAATTCCGAAACAAACTTTGAATCGTATGGACTTTTTTGATCGGCCGAAAGCTTGTATCCTTCTGACCGCTTCATTCACTCGGTATTCAAGTATTCAACCGCAAACAGTATCGAAGTCAAGTGAATAATACCACCATTTAACTCTGACTGCTGCCAAGAACGGTTTTCTCGTTTTTATCATTTTGTTTCCGATTAATCATGATGGCCCTTGAAAAAGCACATTCGAATATATATAATACTATTGCGGAGCGTGCATGATAAATTCGTTTCAGTTCGGAAAAAACGAAAAAACTACTTGGCAATGGATAAATTTGATAAAGATTTTCAGGAGCTCCATTGAAATAGAGCTTATTTTTGGACTGTCATCGAGAGAAAACTCTTCACGTAAAACATTTTCATTGGACAAATTAATCAAATACAATAAACATTTTGTTGCTATTCACTAGTTTTCATGCTTTTGCGTTTAAAACTAAATCAAATTGATCAGAGCATTTGTATATTTTTTGCTAGTGTATTGAAAGCCCATTTTTTATCTCATTCTTGAAAGTCTCTTGTGAGCCACGATGCCTTCAGTAGATGTCTACTTTTTCGCAATAAAATGTGAGTTTCAACAATTCATAGCGCCAGTGAAAATTCGATATATATCCAAGAAATGTACATTTCTACACAGCAAATACTACTTCTGAGCTAAATTTACTTTGAATAAGTAAAATAGTCATGTCAATTCAAATTAGTTTGGTCTTTTATAGAGAGTTTCAATTATATTAAAACAAAATATATTATTCGAATATATTTTAATTTAACAATACACCGCCAAAGACTGGATGTTTTTATTCATTTTTATCTGACAGGGAAAAGGTAAGGGTTATTAATCGATTATATCGGATCTCACCACCATTAAAACCTGTATCTTTTCTTTAAGAAAAATCCATTCAAACATTGCAAGGTTGAATGATTAAAAATACAATATGTATAAATATTACATTCGATAACTATGCTAAAAATATCACATAATCACAGTATCACAATATTTACAATGCTGATGAAATTCAAAAAGAAATGGTTTAATTACAATCATTGGATTTGTTGTTTCAACCTAAGATTCAATTTATCACAGGCAACTAATTGAGATTTAAAATTTGCACGCGTAGCAGATTCTTTAAACAGTTCATCAATGAAGTTTGCAAGTTTCCACCGGCGATTCACGAAGATTGAATGGGTTTGAATGAAGCGCAATATCGTTTTTTATCTGTGAACATGGGATAATGTCGTTCAATACGTCGTAGAAAAACAGCAAAGCTGCATTGATACGTCTCCTTTCAAGTTTCATCATTTGCAAGTTTTCCAGTCTACATTCATATGAAGACGTTTCTACTAATAAATTTTCTACTGAGAATAGATTCACATTCATAATAAGCGTATGGCAACCAAACTTAGATTTAAATACAAATTTGTCGTGTTTTGGTCTTGGGAAAAAGTTGTTGATTCCAACCATCATGCATTTGTGATTGGAAGAACAAATATTTTTTTGAATCTTCTTTATCAAATCTTTAACGATTAAAATCTTAATTTTTTTTTTTTTCATCAAATCGTACGACAAATGTAATCACCGGTTTGGAACCTAATAATTTTAGAAATAAAGAGAATAAACTCACCTCCAAGTGAGTTCGGTGCGTGACCACTTCGGCCCTTGGATCACATATCGCCTTGAGCGACGCTTTGACCTATTGGTTGCAGAAAAATCAGTCGAATCTGGATTATCCGGTTGGCCACATCGCGGTCTCTTCATTAATTCTATCGTCTCGTCATCAATCAAACCGGTGACTGGTATATTTCCGAATTTTTGCAAGGCTTTGATCGATGTGCGGAATTGCTCTTCAGTTCGTAGGTTTCCCGTTTCGATATCCGATTTCGGCAAATACCCAAATTGCATTAAATAACTATCAATATCCTGTGTTGATAAGAAGAAAAGAACAGAAAAAATGATCAAAATAGAAGTGTATGGGATACAAAATGAGAGTTACGTAAATTTTAGCCCAAAATTTGTCGCGATTTCAGAGCATTTTGCTAGGGGGAATTGATCAAAATCAGATGTGTTGCCGATATTTCGGATGTGAAGCGAATATTCGCTGTAGCTATAGATTTTCTCCGCAAATATTCACAGGCTATATTGAATATGTAAAGCAAATCTAAGCCGATTTTTACTATTTTATGGAGATATTTATTTGATAAAGTGCCCTCGACATTTTGACCTTTCCATGATCGATATCATCAGAAACTCTCCATTCGAATGACATGAACATCCAACAGTTGATATAAATTATTTATTGAAAAAAAACGAATGGAAATTGAATTATATCGATAAATTGTAGAAAGCTTAAATTGCCTTTGGCGGTTCATTAAAAACGCGACACCCGATCATACACCTGTTGTAATCGTAAAACTTCTTGATTGATAATTTTGTCATATCACAAACAATATTAATATGTTAGCGTTAATTTAATTCGATTTATTCAACAGGCTGATTGATTGAAATTAGGTGAATGTGTTTGAGTTGAAGTTCGAATTGAACGCGCAATCAAATAAAATTAAAATAATTTTTAAATAAATATCTATAAAATTGGCGGAATTCAGTGAATACGATTCATGCTACAAAAATGATTGTATGCAGCTGCTGCTGTTAAGACTGCATGTATGTTTGAAATTATCATTTACAAACGGAGCAAAAACAGCATAATCAAATATTTGCCACACCCACAGTCACCAAGTACTTTCAGTCTGATGAAATACATCGAACTCTCTGTACACACATCAAATGCAACATGTTTATTTGCACACTCATTTGGATGATGCCCGGCTGTTTTATGATGGTTTTAACACCAACTGCGTGTGCGGCGCCTTTTAAATATGCAGTTGAATGTTTCATTTGGAAAAAAAACTGAATTGCTGACGATGGATTTGTCCGTATCTTGTTGGAATAGGTGGGGATCGTTGAGCTTATTTAACTGGATTTCTGTGCGAAAGAAGTAAAAATGTCCAGATCGTCTTTATCAATTGAACAGACAAACCAGTTTAATTGAATTTGAACGTTGACGTAAACAGGTTGACTGAAGTAAAATCTTCATAAAATTCACATTTTGCTGATTTCAATTTATGAATAGCTTTTTGTAGTATTTGTCTTGTTTTTTATGCATTTCAACTATTTCCATACATATTTTGTGATGTCCTTTTGCAGCTCACACACTTTCGGCTCGAATATTTTTATTATTCATGGAAGTCTGTTCATTCCATAGCATCTTTAGAGACAAAGAGAGATGCAAAGACAAAAAGAGAAAGAGAGAGAGAGTGCGAAGACATAATTTAACGTACGCAATGCATTGTAACGATATTAGCATTTGTATGATGTGTCAGATACGAAGTCAATGAATATGTGAATGTTAAACGGGATTGCTAATAATGAAATGGGATTGTGTGTCTGGCTTATTAACACACTCATCCGTTGTGAACATTGTCCGTTCATCCGGTATCAGAAAAAAAGCACACACACGATTTGAATTCATCGCTCGCCGACGCGACCGCTTCGAGATCAGCGCATATCATTTTTTTCTTCTAACTCACAATTATGTTTGCATGCCATGGTCGCTCTTTCCATATGGGTCCCGCTTACCGGCGTTGATGAGATGTATGCCAAATGTATTACTAATATCGAAATCAGTTTTCAAAAGTTTTTCACGTCGCATTATTATTAGCCGATTGTGTCGCCATTCATACACAGGCACTTCAAATCAGCGCAGACAGTCGAACGGCCGCGGTTTATTCCCACTGTTTGAACGTACCAAATGAACATCTATTTTATTCACATATAATTCGATAATGATTCATTACATTTTTGCAAAATTTTCGCGTGAATTCTTCGAACCGTCATCACATGTCACATTTACAAATAAATCTTTGCTGATTTTTCGACATCCTTTCAACCGAATCAAGCATTCTTTTCGGCATGACAACGAACCAAGCAAATTCGCTAAGAAAATGAAAGATGGTTGTTGGAATCAGACATACACAGGGGAAGAGAGGGGAGAAGAAAAAACCGGTGTTGAATTCAATTTTTCGTAAAGGTGCAATAAATAATCGAAGCAAATGCTTTTTGAGCCCATCTCCATTTCGGAAAACAAACTGACTTCTGACAATTTTCAATGACATTTTTATGTATACAAGGAGATTCAATGGATAGTTCCAAACTGAACGAGTAACGACTCACACTCAAAAAAGTATACAACAACAATCCAATATCATTAAAAATCAATTGAATTGTAGTGTTTATTGCCCAAAAGATTACGATGTGATACACAACTGCATTATGAACTGGTTCAGTGCAATCTGTCGGCTTCACTCGCTCACAATTCTCGCAATTTGATTGCATTTTGCAAATAGCATTTTGATCGGAAATAAATGAAATAAAAGTGCATGAGGGTATTCACAAGGTGTGAATATACATGTGTCTTGTAATGCGATACTCCTTTGACATGAGAGACTAATGAGAGAGAGAGAGAGAGAGAGAGAGAGAGATGCGCACTGTGTAGTCGAAATGGCATCTGGGATTGAAAATAGAACAATCTGGCTAAATAATTCATTGGCAATAGCTGTGCTAATATTGACGGTTTTATACTAGCTCTCGAGAGAAATCAATGATTTACCTATGCTATGCCAGTTTATTTCAGCCAACATGAATCCTCCCTCCCGTTCGCTTTCGATCTCACTTTGACGTGTTCACTCTTCATCAGACAATAGCAAACACGTTACTCTCTCTCTCTCTTTCTCTCTCTGTTGGTCGCTTTCTCATATTGTTTTTATTTTGAAGGTTTTATTTCAATTGTATCGCATTATCTTATTTCAGTGTTCGTTGTTTTATTATCCTAGAGATGGAATAAATGCAAAATGGATTTTTAAACAGGCGAAAAAGAGTAGATTGCAGTTGACAATATTTCTTTGGTCATTTCACTTATTTGCACCATTCGACCGGATTACAATTGAAATGGATTTCTCGTTTCTACCAGCGAGTTAATTGAATCTAGATTGCCCATCTATAGTTTTCATCTCTCTCTCTCTCTCTCTCTCTCTCTCGCTTGTTACTCTTCCCACTCACTTCGTTTGGTTTATAAATAGAACGGAAAAAAGCATAATTAAATATTCGTTTGTATTCCTTTGCCAAGATCTCTTGAATTTCCGCAATTGTAATGATAACTGCATTATTCAATTCTGAGCGGCGTGTTTTTTTCTATCTCGGCGTTCCTTTACATTTTCATCTTCTTTGTTCGATTTAATGGACACTTCCACAATTTTTGACGTTGGATTTACGGTTAAATATCAAATTTTGCCTGCCTGCATTTTGCGCCACAGCAAATATGTCTCACCAACGGCCGTTGAATTTAAATGACGTGAAAGCCGTGAAACAATGAATAAATATTATTTGAAATATTGACACAGATTACAATTGAAGTTTTTAAAATAAAATTTATTTAAAACAGATTCGATGTGATGATTTTGTGTGTGTATTGTTTTATAAGAAGTATTAGTCACAATGCAAACGCAAATGTAAAAGAATTTGAATATCCGAAAAAGGATACGACAACTTCCAAAATGTGTCGACCGCCGAACATGGCCTTATATGGAGGAATATTTTAATACAATTTTATATTGTCTGAAGACTTGTCTGAAGTGTTCATAGCTTACTGCACAATTTTTTTTGTTCGTCCAATAAAAACAAAGAACGTCAACCAATTTCTCTTAGTGTTTCATTTTATATTTTAAACGAATTAATAAATAGTAGCAGCACATAAAGAAGACGGAAAGCCAAAGTGCTTTGAATTGGAATATTTAGTAATAATTGACAGAACAAACGTATCGCATAGTTAGTCGGCTCATGAATATTCAACGTGCGGTTTGGTTGACACTAAATGCCACACTAATATACATTGTCTTTATGCTTTGCATTCAAATATACGTTTCAACGGGAAGTTTGAAAAAAAAGTAGCAACAGCAAGCACACGATCGAAGAAGAAAGGAAATGCAGAATAAAAAGTATATGATAACAAGTCCATAAAGGGCTCCTTCATCGTTCAAATGAGTGTTTGGCATGCGAACGAGTTCTCTCTCTCTCTCTCTCTCTCTCTCTCTCTCTCTCTCTCTGTGTGTGTGTGTGTGTGATGAACGTTTCGAACTTCGGGACGTTTAATTCAAATCCATACGCATATGTTGCTCTTTCTCTCGCTCTTTCTCATCAAATGCTTACCGAATATGTGACGCTACTATTCGAATGGCGTTTTTGAAAAAGAGAAACCAATGAAGCATATGGCCTTGATAAAATTTTAATTACTTTTCCCTTCGTGTGTATGAGCATGTAGTTCAGGCAATCATCCTGCGACTGAACGGCCCCGCGACACCATGCATTTCGCAAACACTAAATGCATACAAAGAGATCGAGAGAGAGAGAGAGACAACCCGGAATAGCTGAAGATGATTGCTGAAATGTGTGTGCCAGAGCGTGAGCGAGTGAGAGAGAATGGGGGTGAAAGGGAGATACTCGAGAGTAAGAACATTCAAATTGATGTTTCGGGTTTTAGGTTATAAAAAATGTTTGGGAGCATCAAAGCACAAATTAATTTTGCGTTCGTTCATTTTTCCATACCGAGCCACAATTCGCATAGACAGAAGATAGATGAAAATAGAAAAAGAAAGAGAGACAGATGGAGGGAGCGAGAAAAGGGAAAGAAAAATGAACAGCCCTTGCCGAAGTAAATTATCACACGTGGCATCGTCAGGCGGTGCTCCATCAATATACGTATATGTGTGTTTGCACAAGAACAACACCAGAAATTTACATTGATTGAAATATTGAACGCATCCGTGCTATTTATTTGAATGGCATTGCATCGGCAGCACGCCTTTTTACTTTATTACTTTATTCAACGAGATTGAAATGGCGCATTCCAATTTCGACAAAATATCTCAATTTTAAATAGAATAATTTTAATCTTGAGCACACTTTTTCTAGGATCACGATTCAATATCAATAATCGCCTACTCGTTGCAATTGTCAGATATTTCCTGAAATCGATTGAATTGAAACCAAGCGGACGATACAAAATTGAATTTTGACACTTAGCTTGACAGCAGCGCCCTCTGTACCATTCGTCTATGGATGGTAAACACTTTTTCCTCTTCTTCAAACAATGACAGCAAAGATGCGGAGCCTGTCAAACTCGCTGTTTGAAGATGGGGAAGGCGGGGAAGGTGTAAAATGTTGATACGTTTAGTACAATCGTTTAGGTAGAGATGGTGCGGTCCAACGACATTCACTACCCCTTTACATAGGAGAAGATACAAAGCATCGTCCGCTTGATTGAAACCATACGTGGTTGTAATGAGCAT
Source organism: Obolodiplosis robiniae (assembly GCA_028476595.1). NCBI lineage: Eukaryota > Metazoa > Arthropoda > Insecta > Diptera > Cecidomyiidae > Obolodiplosis > Obolodiplosis robiniae. The sequence goes on along the minus strand of CM052017.1, from coordinate 10,128,823 downwards.
AGCAACAATTATACGAATAAATACAATATTTTTAATTCGAGCATTGAAATACACGATGGGAAAATTTAGTTATTTTGCGTCCATCATTGACAGGGACTTTGAAATAAACTAATCATTTCAGGAGTTCAGATAATAATGATAAACGGTGGCTATTCAAAGAATTTTATTCAGATGCCGAAATTTTTGGATTTTTCTAGGTACATATTATGAATGTATGTATCCAAATAAAAGAAAACCTCTTCTGTAATTATTTAGACAGTCGTTTTATTCTTTGGAGGTGGCTGTGGCTCTGGCTCCGGCTCTGGATCAGAGCGATTCGATATTCTATTCAAACCGAGCATTTTAAACTAGAGCACTCACTATAAACTCGATATGTAAATATTTGTCCAATGACAATTGAGAAAAAAGAGTGTTGTTACTGTCTCGAGAACCATTTTATTACAATGCTGAATGTAATATTATCTCAAAAGAGTTGAATGATTAAAACTTCGATTGTCCGACAAATCAAGTCTTCCACAGCGGTTTTTCCTTGGCAAAAATCACCATGAAACATTGTTAGATCGATTAGCACTTGAATAAGAAGTTTGGTTCGAATGTCGTTTTAGTGTGGCGTTAAATTGATGACGACACACTTCGAATCAAACTTTTTGCATTGCATCCAGAGTAAAGCAGCAGCAACATAAACTTTTCTATGGTGATTCTCACATTCAATTTAAACCAAACTCATTCGAAATGGACTCAATGAATATCGAAATAATTCACTAACAACCTCGTCTTTTAATACTCAAATTAAGTTCACGATAAAACGGATAACATCGTCTAAATTCAGAAGAAAAGGTATGGATTAGAACACACTGAAACTGTTTTCCGTATGGAAATTGTATTGTAGATAAAGTATACACTCAGCGAAATAGCAGATACAATTAATCTGAAAGTATGCATTGTACGTCGGTTTACCGGATTCAGATTTTAATTGATTCATTGTACGACTACGCCGAAAATTGTATAATATTTAAATATTTAGCTGCAGTATTAAGATGAGGTTTTTTAATATGTACTAAATTTGTTATTAAATTAAATTTTTAAATATTAAATTTTATATTATTACGAAGGTTATTGAATTAATAAGATGTTAATAAAATATAGTCAAAAATCATCGTATTATATTTATTTAATAAAATATATTTCTAATATTGTATCTCCAGAGTTCAGATCAAGTATATCTGTCATTTCGATCAGTGTACAATTGAGTTTCCAATGAATGCATCCATTCAAATGCTTGCGTCTCTCACATGATGAATAAGGGATTGGCAGACTAATGCCGCCCACTTCAACATCAATATATAAACTTTATGTTTATATCAACTTGCTTTCAATTAAGACACGATCAAACGTAAGCCAAAATTCAAATCGATTTATTTGCCGAATTTGAAAATGCAAAAAAAATATTTAAATCAAGTTGTCTCCCGAGCTTGAATGGGAAAATGGCCAATCTGAATAAAATAAAATGAACGTGCCAAAAACAAGTGGATTCTTTGGAATTTTAACTTTTCCAAATTCAAGGGAACTATTCGTAAGACCGTTGTAATTGTACGGAGCCTTGTAGAAACCTTCACATAAACTTTCTCATGTGCAAAGAACCACGTACATAATTCAACTAGCAATGCTATTTTATACATAGATTGTAAAATTTGAAGTCAAATGAATGCGATACTTTATTTCTGATTAAAGTTATCTGGAAAAGTGAAGACCAAAAAGCAACTTTTAATTGATTCACTCGGCGAACCCTTACGAATGCCAGAACGTGACATGCTTAACAGTAAATTCGACGTTTCAATTTCCATTCTTGCTACCAGTAGCGACTTAAAAGGCACAGAAATTCACTGAATTCAGCCAAATTTCACTTCAATTCAATGACTAACCATTAAGCAGTCAGTCGTTACATAAAAATTAGTCACATGGCAAACAAGCCTTTTTTCGAGGGCACAGTCAACTAATCAATTTATTTTTTTAATAATTAACTTCGCTGCAAATAAAAACCGACTCCAATTGGGTGCATGTTGATTTGTTTAAAAATGAATTTCAATGGATTTTCTTGTTGTGTTTCGTCGTTGTTGATGCTGCTGCTACTTTTTTTGGTCCAATCTTTAATTTGGACGTAAAAATTAGTTTGGAATTAATGAAAAAGTCAACTGAAACGCCCATATTTAGATAGGATTATCGTACTGGATCGACTTGTACACGGCCGATGCCCCAACTACCGACGGCTTATAATAGCTTTTGCTGAAATTTAATGGAATGCCTGTGGCAAAATTGTGTAACATTTTGTCCGAATTATTTCGGTTCAATTAAAATTCTAATTTAGTGATTCATTTTTGAGGGAATAGTACTATCCACCTTAACTGAAATTAGAATGTCATTGCGAGCAATAAATTAATGCGTTTACTGCGACAATTTATTTGTATGTTTTGTAAATGCTGAATGGTACTTGTCTCTATCACGCTATGCGTTGACAAATTTGTATGGAGGGAGTTAGACTGAGAAAAATTGCAGCATATGTTGCAAGTGGCGCACACATTACGTCCGACAACGCACATCAACAACAAAGTATATGCATCCAACAATCATCTTATTTTCAAATGAAAGGGATCAAACGAGTCACAGTGTGAGTGCGTGTGTGTGAATTAAACCAGATGAAATGTATGTGTTTATATCACCTCATAAAAAAATACGTATACAGTGAATCGAAAGCTGTTGATTTAAGTGTAATTTATCATCATGGTTAATCATCTGGTTGGAATATAGCTACAAAGCCAAGCAAAAAGAGGAAAAAAGAGCAAGGCACTGGAGCCCATCAAACTATGTGCGAGACAGAGTGTGCATTTTCATTCACAACTAACGATCATTTGAAAATAAACAGCCAAAAGGGCAGCTTCATTTCAACATACTCTATTTTGAGATTTACATCAGCCACAAGCGGTATTAATGAATTTCTCTCCCGATTGGCGGCGAAAGTATGAACCCAGCCGACTCGCCGTTGCTGAGACACTGCTCTACATGACATCGACTCCATTCAACATACATTTTTGGATTCGCTAAAAAGAATATTTGATTGCACACGAAATTTGTTACAACCAAATCGATTCCGGCTGTGATATATTCAATACGGATTCGAAATTTACTTTCGAAAAGTCGTGAAATTTTTCATTTTTGTACTATTTTTCGCTACTCCAAAAATATCGGCCGAAGGGTGGTGTCAAGAGCAGAGAGAAATGGTATTCCGGAATCGAACCCAAATAGCAGTAGATCTCCAGGAAGTGAGAACAGATGTATACAAAATAATGATTTCATCACAATCACCACTCTGGTGATCAGGTCACATTTTTAACATTCACCATCGTTTTATATGCAAATAAAGTAATCTGTTAACAGCAAGGAAATTGCATTTCCGGTCTGATGTTTTCTAACAAGAATGTGTGTTCGGTCACGATCGCAATCAGCCGTTTATTTGCTTTTTCGACTGCTTAACGAACAACAGAATATTATATGTCGATTCAAAAAGAATACGCAAAGAGAAACAGCGTTGATGGAGCGTTTTTGTTTGAAATATTCATATGCACACAAAAAAGAGCAACAGCGAGAGAGAGAGAGAGATAGCGCGAATGAACGAATGGGCATAGCGATGATATGCATTCAAGACACAAATGAACACCATGAAATTAGTCAATGAAGTATTATTCTGAAATGTTTACACAGTTTCAAACATATCAACACACAAAAGGATCGAATCTTATCTCGGCGAGAAAAAAAGAAAGAGAAAAATGTCGGTTTCTAGTGCTTTGTTTATGCAGCAGCTGAAAAATGGGAATTGTATAGACTTCTTTTCACTGGGGTTTTTGATGTAGCTGATATTTACCGTGGGCATAGATGAAAAGCGCACAGCAATTATTGCATCGACATCATCAAAAAATTCAAACAATAATATTTGCAAATACATTTGCACATAAAGAATGACAGCTCTCATATTTTTGCCAACTGGCGGTGAAATTGCAAATTACAGCCAGTGCTGCTGCTTGTATTTATATATTTGCAATTTCACCGCCAGTTGGCACAAGTATTACAGCTGTCATTCTTTATGTGAGTAGATGCAGCGGCTGCCCATTTTCCCGATAGCGGAAACGCTTGCATTGATGAAGCATAATACAAAATTAGAAAGATAATGGCAAATGCGTGCACAAACAGTGCACAGAATATGATGCCAAAAAAGGATAAACAAACCGACTTAATTAATGTTTTTAGCAAATTATGCATTTAGTTTGGTGTTTGGTTTAATTTTTCGTCACTTTTTCTCTTTCATTTCGCTAGATGCTACTTCTGTATTGCTTTTTTCTGCATAAGCATTTATTCATATGATTGTTAAATGCTTTATATTGTGCGCCTTTTCATATCATTTGTAGGGCAAAGAGAGAGAGTGAGAGAGAGAGAGAGGAAAATAGGAAGAGTGAGAGAGGTTTAGCAGTGAAGAGATGGATTATATTTGATATTGATGTTAATTACGTTAGACGCTTTCCATCTTTTCTTTCAATATACTTTGAAATCGCACCCAAATATTTTGCTATAAGCACAGTCATTGTCATTTGTGCAAACCCAGGAGACAATACTTATTATGCTTACGAATGTGAACCGAAAGAGCAGTTCATAATGACCGCATGAAAATCATTTGGCTTGGGCAAATCCAATTTTCCCATGTTGCATCTTACAAATATTGCACAAAGCTAATGCAAATGCATGAGCATACTTACATTTAAATGATGCGAATAATGAAAAACAGGCAACAATTATTAGAGTGCGAATATGGAAGTGTATGCAGTTCGACAATGACATCGGCTGCGGAAGGAATAAGGAGAGGGGAGTGCAAGTAGGAAAGGACGATAGGTAGAGAGAGAGGAGAACACAAATACCACAAAAAAGAATCATTACATTCTAAAACTCAAATGGGGATTGGCGCTCGGAAATGCTCATAAAATGCTCCAAATCTAGATAAACTTTTAAAACAGCTTCTTCAGCTGCAGCTATTTGCGGGCATTTGTTCCACATAATAAAACTTAGTTCCATACCAAAACAAAAAGTATGCACGCTGCACAAAAACCATTTTCTACAAATACACAAACACCCACACACACATTCAATTCGAATGAAGTCGCAAAATGCAAAACGAAAAGAATGTCAATGAAGCGCGCCATCTCTATCCATTCGATTCAACCAAACTCTCGACATTTCAATCATTTTTAGTATTTTGATGTTCATGCTGATTTTTTTCTTCTTAAAAAATATTGAATAATTCAAAGTAGATATACATATGTCGGCCGATAAAATAATGTCCGTTTTGATATTTGGAAATAATGCTGCTAAATGAGAACAGTTTTGAAAACCAAACAATCCTCATATCAAATGCACAATGTTTGCATGCTGTGAGATGGAGACGCATACACCGATAAACGCACGCAGTTAGAACAAAGAATTCATTTTAGGCAACAAAACGAAAACAGCAGCAACGCCACCGTTTGTGTTTATAAGTCCCTTGAGTATACCGTTCATGTTTGAGAGGCGAAATTATATGCATGAATGTAAACCGAACCGTGCTGTGTTTCAAATGGAAACTAAGACATACAAACGCATGGTTCGCTGTTTGCAATCGCATTCCAATTGCTACTGCTAGTTGTATATAGCATTGAGACGATACACAGATGGTTCAGATGGTGCTACCATCGAGGCTGAATTTCAAAACTTAGTTCATCTCTTCTGGTCGAGACAACCGAAAGCTAGAAACACCGTACACATAATGAGAACGCTAAAGAGTTGGCGAATTGCTGCTTATACTCTCATAGAAATGTTTTTTATATTTGCTGCGTAATCAATGATGTTTTTACTTTGACATCCGTAACGCATTTGTAAAATGCTAAATAAATACTCAGTGCGTATTTGACGCATACGGAATTATTCGCAAAGCACCAAAATTGAGTTGCGTTAAATCTATTGAATAGAGTTTTACCAATTCTTTGAAAGTGCCGTTGTAAAACATCACTTTACCTCATAGATGGCATGTTCATAAAAATTTATTAAGTAAAATCTAAATAATTATTAATTAATAATTTATTAATAAATAAATATTTATTAAGATGCTAACTTACTAACGTTATTAAGTTCATCTTAATAATAAGTGAGATTGAACTTAATAAATTATTAAGACGGATCTTAATAATTTATTAAGTTCAATCTTACTGATTATTAAGATGATCTTAATGAAATTTTATTAAAATCCCATCTTAATAAATTGTTTTCGAAGAAGCAACGTTTCTGTGAGATGGAAAAGTAATTAAAATCCATTTTTGGGCCATTGGATACGTTATGGTTAGGCAGACCAATTGTGCATGGTATTTTCGGGTATTTCTAGTGGTCCGACCGGGTCGATTCTGTGGAATAGGTACTTCCGAGCTGGTGGATTTTTGGTACAATGTGTTCTAGAACGAAGAATACTAATAGGGTTTGGGGTGTTTCTTTTTCGATCAGACCAATCTATGCTAAGATTTGCCATATCATTTCCCATGAACGTATGTGTTTTAGGTCCGTATTGTCCTCTACATGGGAACTTCATATGAAACTCTCGGAAACTAGCAAATAAAACGGTCGAAATAGCGATTTCGACCGAATTTGAATTTGTATGTACATGGGAGCTTGCTAAGAAACCGACCGAAGAGACAAACCATTTCCTATCCAAAATCATCGACAGCCTAACCATAACGTATCCAATGGCCCAAAAATGCATTTTTATTACTTTTCAACAATAATTTAATAAGATGGGATTTCAATAAAATTTCATTAAGATCATCTTAATAATCAGTAAGATTGAACTTAATAAATTATTAAGATCCGTCTTAATAATTTATTAAGTTCAATCTCACTTATTATTCTGATAATCTTAATAATCAGTAAGATTGAACTTAATAAATTATTAGGATCCGTCTTAATAATTTATTAAGTTCAATCTCACTTATTATTAAGATGAACTTAATAACGTTAGTAAGTTGGCATCTTAATAAATATTTATTAATTAATAAATTATTAATTATTAACTTAATTTATTAACTTCGCGAAAATGCCCATCTATACTTTACTTTTCTTTTGAATTTATTAATAGCAAACGATTTCTATGAGAGTAAAAATGGGTCATTTGACGCGCCATATTATTTTGGGGAAATTCAACAATGAACAAATAATGTATCATAAACTCATTCATTTGGACTTATTAGTTTGAAACCAAATATTTCGCGCCCTAATGAGTCTCGCTTTGATTCATTCTCGTGCTATAATTTAATGAATCCCTTTAGTTCAATCAACTCGGCATTTTCGACGAACCGCATTATTCAAAGGGATGAAATGTTACCAAGTTCCCCCACAACAAACGGATATAGACGCAACGAAATGAATATGAATTTCAATGAATGAATGAATAAATGGTATCCAACATGTGGTTCTTCGTTCTTCGTCGCTGAGATGATACAAAAATACCTACCATGTGGTAGAGTGATTATAACGCTGAAATTGGTAATCATCGAATCCTTTGTTTGTTTGTTTGTTTAAATGCATTTCTGTGAAAAGATAAGGCAAATATATATATATATATATATTGATTTTCGTTTATAATAAAACTTCTGCTTTGCAAAACATTGTTTAAACACGTGTAATAAATGTGGATTCGATGATCTCAGAAAATTTGCTTTGATAAAAATGCATATCAATTATTTTGAAATCCACCGAATCATCCAGAGACGGATGATGGAGAGGAGCCACAGAGACGATGGTTTTCAAGCTTTAACCGCAATTATAGTTTTGCGATTCTGATCAAAAATATGAAATTAGGAAATTGAAAAAAAGATGACATTCTTTTTCACAGAATGTTTATCAAATTGTCGGATTTTTCCAGGAAATCGTCCATTCATAGCATTCTGACTCGTATTGTTGCAATATGAGTTTCAGAAACAAAGTCCACCCCAAATGCAATTGGCTTTTTTAATATTATGTAAATATACTGCAAAAATACGATCTGGAAAATCTATGGCGTTCCATGATGACCTAAATATTGCCTCTTTACGAATGATTCTCTAAAGTTAAAACGCGCATCAATTAAAATTGTATTGATTTTGATTTAGGTTAATAATAGCAATGCGATTTGTTTCCTCAATATTTAACGAGAGTGTGCAGAATAATTGTTATGGAGCAACCAAACTGCAAGCATTTAATATTGAAACTATATGAAAAGTTTATCTGTCAGTCGGATGTGGGAAACAAAGTTCATTGTATTTAGATTGACTTTGTCATGTGAGTTTGCTAGCGGTATCAACGACTATCGGCATTTGCTTGTGTATCCCAACAGCTGTATGTTCGAGTGATTACATTAAAAAGTTGTGCGGTGGCTTACTTTGCACACTTCCAAATGCACTGTAAAATTCGTATTTGCCATGAATAGAGTTGATTTGTTGTAAATGTTAATCGATTTTACGTATTTCGAAGATAGCTTACATTTTTCAATTATTTTTTATCAAAAGAAACACCGTTTTATTGTATGCAATGAGTCATATTTCATTGGGATGCTGTGCGCTAACCGTTTTTGGTGTGTAAATGTGCATTTAATTGAATTAAAATTTCTTATAAGTTCGATTTAAAGTTCAAATGCTGAACATTTTACTTTCGTTATCGTTTTGTTTCGCATGATACATGCCATGCTCTAACTATTTCGTTGACCTTCGTCAAAAATCATTTCAATGAGTGGAAAAATTTGTGTCAAACACATGAATACGCAATTAATGTTAACACATGAGGAAAAAACATTCGCTTTAAAACGCGACGTCGATTTGTTTGTGTTCAACGCCGTTCCGTACTGAAAAATCAACGCATCGAATTCATTTTTAAATTTTTCATTTTGATGAATATCTCTTTACTTTATACATTTGATTCTTGCTCAAAACCGAATTCATCAATTGTCGCAAGCGACTGTGTGTGAATTTTAAAGGCAATATATCAAGGCAGAGTTCGCATTTCATAGCGAAATAGCGCACGAATTCAGGAATTAAATGATCAATTAAGCGTAATGCCGACAGAAAATAGCTTTTTTCTGTACTTGATTTACATACAAAAGATTTTGGTATCAAACATAATTTTGGTGAAACTGTTTAAAGAGCAAAAAAAGTTGGCTGTTTAAAGCCAATTGAGGATGCTACCGAATGTTTATCTAATGCATCCAATATGAAATGTAATTTCATTTAGGCGTGACAACGATTAACATGTTTCCCTTTCGAGCATGATTTTCGTCTGATGTCAATTATATATACAATGAGCGCGCGCACACACTTTCGACGGATTACACCGTGCAATCACGATGATAATAAATAAATTGCGCTTTTGACCGACGATTCGCCTATGTAATGGATATTGTTTGCATAGCGCTGCTGAATTGTCAGTTTTTGCTTTGTTCTCATGTTAATCGTATTAAAATGGGAAATACTCACACACACAGCAAAATTCTGGTACTCCACTGTGCTGAAAATCTCATTGGAAATTGACATATCAGTGGCGTCAATAAAAGTCACTTATACGTGCTGTTTTTCGCATTGTTCATACAAAATATCATATTTGACTAACTAATATATAAAAACAATGCTTAAAACCGCATGTATAAACAACTTTTATCGGTGCCTCTGACATTTTAATTTACAATGAGATTTTCGGCACAGTGGAGTACTAGAGTTTTGCTGTGTGCGTCCTTTGCGTTTAAAATATTTGTTTACGCATCTCGGGGCTTTGTTTTTGGAATCGTCTTCGATATTGGTGCACTTTAGCAAAGACAAATTAAATGAAGCTTAAGTGAACATCGTCGTATCTCGCATGAAATGCCCGAGAAAATGTTCGGGGCCATGAAAATGAAACGATTGAATTTCATTGAATCTGAATCTAATGTGACTTCATCCAAATTTATAGCTTCATCTTTTTCGCTTGGCCATTAGTGTCGACAATCAATTTACGCCGGTGATAGTGTGTGTTTGCTTGTAATTTCAAACCGTAATACATTTTTCTATCAATCGACAATATCTATAGATTGCTTCATTTTCGCTCCCACGTATTTTGCCATCGCTCCCTCTCATTCTCGACTGAGAGAAGTGTTCTTTTTTTCCATTTCTTAACTCGCTGGTTATTCCAGAAATTTTCTGCGCAAGTGTTGGTTTTTCATCGTAACAGCATTTTAATTATCTTAGAGCTTAGTTTTAATAAAATTCCATGAAAAGTCACCGGCTGATTTGTTTAATTTATTGCCGGGAAACTGCAGAAAGTTTATTGACTGCTGAAAGATAAACGTAATATAGAAGTAGTGTATTATAAGTTTGTTCGGTCGGTAAAATTATCGAGCGTGAAATCCAGTCAGCCATTGCAAAACAAAGACAAAAGCAAGAGCGCGAACGATCGAAGGCGAAGAGAACTATGTGAAATTTAATTCTCATTCCAATTTCAGCGTCATCAAAGACATTGATTAATTGTTTTGATGAGGGGGAGCGACATACAATTTTAGTGATGTTCCTTCCGCAAAAACGAATGAAACTCGGTTCTTTCCATGCTAACTGACTATCCAAGCACACTGAATTAATCAGTCTTAAATGGCTTTCATTTGGCTTTGGAAAATTTATTCCTTTTCCGTAAATCGATTGACTTCGATCAAAATAATCGAAGAACATTTTTTTTTTTTTTTTTTCGTTAAATTGCTTTGAAGAAATCAAAGTGCTATCCTCGAAGAAACGATTTTAGGTACCACATTTTTGCATTGCAAACAAAAGATGATCAAATATCTCGATAGCAAAACCAACAATAAATTAAAATGATTTGTATCGATGACGCTTAAAAAAATATCACCATTGTCGCACATTCGTTAATCAATGAATTCAAATAGTAACGTATTATAAAAGCGGGAGATAATAACAAAAGATCTTTTTATTGTTTGAATTCCGCGAATGCAAAAATGGTTCATTGATCACCAATTCAATGACCTGCGGAGATATTTGTGACAATGTACACACAATAACGCGTGCTCATCGTGCGCGAACACATACGCACACATTTTAACAATACAATGTTTGTTCGTCGACTAATGCAATCGAATATTATAGATTGTGTGAATAGTCATTTGAACCGGCGGAATCATGCGAATGAAATACATTGTGAATGAAAATGAACACGAAGAAATGAAAAAATGTCATCCACAGACAGAAGAAAGAGAGAAACATTCGTCACACGTAATTGGCAAAAAAAGAAATCAACGTTTATATAGCAATCGACCAACAAAAATATAATAATTAATGTTAAATTGAATTGATGATTTGATTTAATATTGTTACTTCAACTGTCTATGTACATGCTTATTATGATGCTGAGCATGCTATGTATTACAATAATCATAAATATGTAGTCGCAATAGTTGCAATGAGGGGTCAGTTCAAGTATGCGAATCAAATGGGATTATGAGTACTATGTATATTCGCAAAAATTCTCCGTATAAAATGGAGATTCGTACTGCGATCCAGAGTGAGAGTTTAACGCATTGAATTGAAACATGTGAGAGAGGTCGGAAGGTTGACGACGATTGCAGATGAAGGGTGAGAGCGGTAGCGTATGTGTGTGTGTTAGTCAGTCTGTGTTCTGGATGCAATTGCTTCGCTTATCCTGCAATTGATCATCAATATTACCACTTTTATCTGAACAGGCAGTAATCATGTCACAACTAAACATTAAATCGAATCGACAATCCATGTGGCGCCATCCGAACAAGCGAATACAAATTCTGATTTTCCGTTCACCACTCTCCATTGAGTTCGGTACTCTGGGCGTACGTTTTTTTGTCTTCATCATTCAATTGCAATTTTATGAAGCTGTATCATTACAAACTGAACATAGAAATGAGTCATAATAATAGAATAAATCATAGCTATGATTCTAAAGCACAATTCATTATTCTGTTATGAATCAATTTGATTTTTTGTTGAAGCTCTCCCTCGAAAGATTTGGTAGCGTTTTTCATTTGAATATGAATGGCTTTGAGAGGAAAAAGTTAATTATTATTGCAACTAAATTGGACGTAACAATTTATGTGTGTGCCTTTTTTACTTTTCCGCACACACCACTGTGTGTGGTAAAAGTATTGCGATCGGTCCAAAAAATTCAAAACGCCCGGAATAAGTTTTCTATGCGTTTTGAACCTAGAAAAAACGATTGTAGTTGCACACAAAAATTTGTTAACACGATTAGACAAAAATTTGAGATTAGAATTGATCAAAAATTTACACACGCATTGAACTTTATTAGGAATTGGAACCTATGAAATTTTCAGCCCAATCGGATAATTTTTTCGGATAGCTCTAGTGGAGTCGAATGGAAAAATGGGCTGTTTTTCAATATAATTAAGAACAATTTGTATGGGGACTATGTCTAGTTCGCATTGTATCATTTTGAAATAGAGAGAATATTAGAGACTTAGGACTACCTCCGATGCAAAATTTTCGATTTTTGGGGTCTTTTCGTGGTCAAAACGAAAGATTTGTATGGCGACTAACTTAAGTTCACATTTTAACGAATTGGAACTTTCAGAATATTATTTTTCTATAAAAAAATACGTCACAAAAAATTGCAAGTCATTCTGATGAGATTTAAGACTAGCTCCCTAAAAAAAAATTCAATTTTCGGGGTCAAAATTCAAATTTTGTCATTAACTTGGATGAAGTATTTATGTTTTTCCAATCTGTGTTTTTTTATCAATTTGAATACTCATTAACTTTTTAACGAAAGTTATACATAACATAAGTGTAGAACCATATCTATCGTTGGCATGAATTGAAAGTTCACATCAGAGTGAACTAATCGTAATTGTTATTACCAATTCCAAAATAGAGAACGTTGAAGAAAAAGTTAGGAATTGAGATGTTTATTCGTTTTTTTATTAAAATTCAAATTTAAATCACATGATGTGTAATGACTCGAAATTCGATTTCATTGTAATAGCTTGTCTTTTTCTGTGATTTATTCTCAAAGTTGCATGATGATTCGATAAGAAATCAACATAAATCCAATACAAATGCGTAGCAATCAATGAAAAACCCGTAAACCCGAACAATTTCCGGAAATGTGGGGAAAAGTTAGTTTTACTTACGTAAGACCATTTATTCTCTCTAGTGTTCTTTGTGCTGACTGATCAAGAGCCACTACAAAGTTGGGATAATTGTGTCATTTCAATGCACTACAGAAAACATAACAGCGCAACTTCTTTAAGTTGAATGTTCGACTAAAGCGAAAATACATAAAGAAACCGCATTATTTTTTCTTAACAGCGGGAATGAATGACTCGGAAAATCAAGAAGAAAAAAGTGATATTGGAATAAGGAGAAAATAATAAGACTTTCATGTGCATTAGCACACTGAGTGCACAAAACGAACGATTCACAAGTGAATAAAAACATTAGCGATAGCTAGAAAGTAAACAAAAATATTCAGTTTATTTTGGTTTTTAGTTGCTTCTGTCGTTTTCGTTCTTGTTCTAGTTCGCTCTTTTTTCGATTCAATGGCTATAATTCAACACTTCGATTAATGGTAAAAACATACAAATTTACAGTGCTTTCCCATGTTTCGGGAGACATGAATCGACTTTTCAAATGCAACTAGCTCGACAAATACGGGACTTTCATTGGCTCGCTACGTGTTGAAGAATTTCATTGGACATTTTTATTTGAGTTTCTCTCTCTCTCCATCTTTTGCTATTTGTCTTTCTAAATAGTATTATTATTTTGTCCAGACATTAGCTGCGTGTATAAAAACCATATCGAAATGAATTGAAATTGCGTGCAATTTTGTAATTTTCGAATGGTCGAAAAACTATCGCGCACTCAAGCTTAGCTAAGTAGCTTTATAAAGTATCCATTTGGAGGCACGTGTGCCCCCTTGCACAATAATCGTCTTTGTGTGCGTTCGAATGACTTCGTTTTTCAAACGCTGCATATTCTTATTCATTCCCAGCTATTCTGTTTTTAGTTTTTATTTCATGCCAAAGTGCTTAGATAAGCGAGAAGTGCGCTGGCCAAACATCAATTCAAAGCTCAACTAATTTTCTGCGCAATTGTTTTAAATGTACGTCGAAAATGTTCGACTTAAACACAAAGCAATAATTACTTAATGGCTCGAACGAAAAGCGTTAGCAATGAATAGAATGTGCTTTTTTGTAGAAAAAAAAAATTGAATCTGTCGCGCGTTTCTCGAAACTCATTAGCAGCAACTTTGAACGATTTTCTCGGATGATTCAATTGTTTATAATCTATTTGATTAAAAAAAACCAAAGGAGATTTCGTAAAACTCAAATTGCGTCCACAAAATTTGCTAGAAAATATACAAGATTACGATTGAAAAATGTGTGCAATCATTTTGAACCGATAAAGACAAATAATTTGTCGAACACTGAGACGCTATTTCGCACTCTCTCTCGCACACACGAGCATTGTTTTCTTTATTACACCAAAGTTATTGATAATGTCGAACGTGATATTATATTATTTCATTCGGTGTTGTCTCGTTTCCGTCATCACCATGACAAGCCCAAATTACTCGTTTCGAACCGCAAAGCATACGGACCGTGCGCGATTGACATTCGCATCGGCTTGCGCACGCTCCATTTCTACTCCAAATATTTGACAAAAAGTCCGCGATTAAAACACGTGCACTATATTTCAACGTAATCAGTTGTAACCATATGCGCGCGGTGTTGTATGTGGTGTAATGTTTTCCGCGCGTTTATTATTTCAATTGCACGTATGATTTTCGGTTTATTGTCAAGGACTGAATCAAAGTGCAGTTACATTTTGCGGTGTGTGTGTCACGATTATTATTTCCGTACAAATCACAATTCCCGTTCCCCGACAAAAAAATGCCGTTATGATTTTGACCGAAAATTGTGTTTGTTTTATTTCACAAGCACATTACATTCTCTCTTTGGGTTTTTGTTTTGTTTTGCTTTCTTTCGCTACGTTTGCGCTGCTCATTTTCCACAGCGCTTTGTACAAATGTTTGGATATGCTTTAGTTACTGTGTTGATTTGTTGTTGTTGTGTTTTACACTTACGTAAATAATGCACATAATTCGATAAGATTTCACGAATGAATCGCAGTTTAATCACACAGATTGTCATTATATTTGCTAAATGCAACATTGTCGATTAATAATAGTTTGTTGTTTGGACACATGCAGGTGCCAAATTCAGAGAGACGCAATTTTATGACATCGATCAGAATTTATTACATTCGAAATATGTGCTTTCAATGGAATTCCTTTTTTTTGTCGAAAAGAAACAATGCTACTCAATATGAGTGTTTTGAAACGAAGATTTCAAAACAAAATTATCAATTGCAGTTGTCACAAGAAATAAATGGTATTACATACGTGAAACTAGCTGTTCCGCACATTAAACGAAAGTCTACAGAGTTATGGGTTATGTTTATTTGGTTTATATCTTATCGTTTCATCATGTAACTTTGAGAATGAGTCACACAAAATTTCACGTCTTCGAATCAGCCGTTCCATTTTCTTGTATTGGTTTTTGGGTTTTTGGCTCTATTTCAGTCAAAGCGAATCTTGCTTTTTCACAGAAAATGTTAGTCACAAAAAATTTCATGTCAATCCGATGAGATATGGGAAATATTTATATGAGAGCTATGTTCTCAGAACGAAACAGTCAATGGTGTTATGTTCAACGTAAATGTAAAGTGAATTTGAACTTTACTGTTCCTATTAACATGGGGGTTTCTTTTTTTTTTATTTTAGAAGTAAATAATAATAATTTATGCTTCGAGTAAAAATTTCATAAAGCCTTGAGAAATTAAAGTTGTGGCGATTTTTATTTCACTACAAGAATCTATATTTTGACGAGTTTTTATGATGTTTTTCAATGCTAACATATATTTTTCAAAGTGAAAATCAACAATAGTAAATAGGTTCCGTCTTATTATTGGAGACCAATACATTCTCAAACGTTGCACTCCTAATTTTGAAAATGACACGATGATACGATAAGAAATAATCATAATTTCAATACAAATTTGTTGCAGTTAATAAAAAAATCCAAAAACCTCAATCTTTTATGACCAACTTGAAATTTTGTGTGAATCATTTGTTTCGTTAAAAAATAAAAATTGAAAGTCACATGCACATTTTTCGTTTTTATATTGAAAACCCCTCCACCTTGATTGAACTACCCGAAGACATTATCCGAACGAGCTGAAAATAAATAGGTTTCTATTCCCAATGAAGACCTGTTTGTGCGTTCATGTACGATTAATTGTAATCTTAATCTCTTGAGTTATCGTGTTAACAAATTGTTGAGTACAACGTCCCACACACGTGGGAATGGTTGCAATCATTTTTTTAGGTCCAACACGCATAGAAACTCATTCCCAACGATTTGAATTTTTTGGACCGATCGCAATACTTCTTCGCACACAGTGGTGTATGAAGGAAGAGTAAAAACAGTTCAAAGATATGAATCATTTCTTTTTACAATACTTGAATGGAATCCAGCTGGGAAAATCGCAAAGAGATCAACAAAGGTACTAGGCAAGCTTACTCGAATAGACAAATCGAGGCTTATTGAAAATGATGATCGATTTTTTTGAAGTCAGTAAAGGTCAGGCTTCGCATCCAATCTTTTCTTTACAAGGAAGGGCACCATTTCACCGAACTTGTGCTTTGAAATGCGAAATGTTCGCCTTTGACTAATTGTTTGTACAGCGATCAGACTTCGTGTTAGCAGTTGCATGAGCGTGACTTGAGCACGCGTTCCAATATTCTACATGCGATTTTTTCATATTTTTGGTTATTGTTTCAAACCTCATTTCATTTACGGCTTATTTATATAGGACCTTTTCTTCTGCTTCGTTGCTCATTTTCTGTATTTCATTCGTGTTTTTTCCCACTCTTTCTTTCATTCTATATCTCGTTGTGTCACATTCAAAAGAATAAAATATATTTGTGAGCTGATCGCGTGTTGATTTCATTGTCTTATTTCGTTGCCGTTGGCCACAGCTAACGTTTTGACGTTGTTGCTATCATTATTTTTTCTTCCTTTTTTCATATAAATAATACGTGAATTATGCTAATGGATTGAGATGTAATGTTGGACAAAATGCCAGACCGATTTTGTGTGTGTGTGTGTGTGTGTGTGTGTGTGTGTGTGTGTGTGTGTGTGTGTGTTCGTTTGTGTGATAGCAAATGCGAAAAGGAGGAATGTTGTCTGTAAATGAAATGCGAAGTGTTGGTTAAGATGCGCATGTCTTGAATGAAAAAGTAGTCACTGGAAATGAAATTTGATTCGAAAAATCCAAGAAAAACATATTGAAAGATGCGAACGTGTGAAATATATCATTTAATACTTGAACGGATGGAACATATATAAAATCTGTTTATTATAAAAATGAATATGTTATTTTTGAAGCATTATTTCATATGTTGATTTGAATTATATGTGCGATGACTAATGCTCCCTTAGATTACGGGAGAGAAATAGTAGTCTCGAGCAGCAACATCAACAATGAAAATGACTAAATCATGTTGTGTTCGCCGACATTTTTATGTGCACAGCAAAATGAAGAGGAAAAAGTAATCCAATGAGGTCGAAATAAACTGTTGGCCGATCTGTGGGGAAATTCATCTGAAATCGTTTGAGATGTTTTATGTATATACAAACGCAGACGCATTGACGATCAAGTACGAGGTCTTCACAAAGCCGTTGTCAGCGCGTGCGGTGATTCATAAAAGCCGTTTGGGTACTGGCAATACGTACATCATTTATTTCAAACGATTTTACCAATTTCAGATGAATTCCAATTAATTGGCTAACACTTCATTTTGACCTGTCATTGGATTACTTTTTCCCTACATTTTTGGCTGTGTATGAAAATGCAAATGCAAAGGGAAATATACCCGTAGAAGCTATTTGCAGTTGCAGCGGCTAATATTTCCATTCAGTTTCGGTTATTTTGATGATGTTTGTTGAATGATCACAGAGCCGAAATACAAGCAAAACTAATTCATTGAATATAATTAGCGGGCCGCGCAAAAAACCAACATATTTTTTTTTTTTTTTCAAAAAAGTGCCATACAAAAAAGTCAAATGATTGGAATCGTAATTCAGAAGAAGCGGTGCCAAAAGAGACGATGAAAACAAAAATCACCGTACGAGAGAAAGTCAAGCGAAAAAATGTACATGTCTTCCATCATGCGAAAACGTCGAATGACTCATTCTTTGGCTGGTTCATTTTTTTATGGTGTCGGAAACAACAGACGGGCCAGAGCTCCACATTTTGTTTGCGTATCACACTTTCGCTATGACTGTGTATATTCGTCTTGCGACACTAGTCTTTCTACTGAATGTTTTATTGTAACGGCAGAGTTGTACGAATTATAATTCTACAAATATAAACATCGATTCATCATCCGCTGTTGGATTTTCCTTCTGTTGTTCGTGTACGAATATTTAAAGATGATTCGTTCGACACAAATCCACCTGAATAACTATGTGTGTTGTAGACAGCAGGCAAACCCATTGGAGCATTCCAAAGTAATAATAAGATGAATAATTATCGTCGCCCATGCTGTTGCACGGCAATTCGGTTCAATTCAAGAATTCCCAAAAACTAGCTGAGACGGCGGACGTTTTGTGTCTTCGTGTGTATTCTCATTTATAATATCTCTTTACCTAAAAGCTGCTTAGATACGTCCTTGACAGTTAAACACACTCCAATTAAAATCCAAAATTAAAAATGCATGTGTCGTGCACTAATTGAATAATGCTGCTATCTCGCGCGAGCACACTTGCAATTGCATCGCGCGAGGACTGTGCAAAAGGCTATTCAACCATTTATGCCATTAGATGTAAATGTCGGAATTAAATGGAATTAAATAATAACTATGCAATTCATGTTCTGTACAGTACGGCGCGGCAACATCAGCAGCAGCAACAACAGCGACAGTAGCAACACGGTAACGTCAATAATGAATGAATTTTAATTGAAATTTCAATAAATAAAACTCAATTCACACACGGGGAGATGTTATAATATCGTGAATTATTCACACGAATTTATTAATTTTTTGTGTATTTTTCGTTCACCATTTCGAAATAAAACTGCACACACGTTCAATCAGGCTGTATTCGACAAAATACGAGAAATAATGAATGAAATACTTACAACTTTATCGCTGCTAATATCCAGAGATGATTTCGGGGTGCATTTTGGTAATCGCAACAGTATGACACATGTGATTAATAATATTTTCACTAAATTCGATGCGACTATATATTTTTGTAACGACATTTTGGTAGTTGCTTTTCTCTGTCTCGCGTGTTCTTCCTTGTTCAGTTTGCTCTTTTTCTTTGGTCACGAATCAATTGTCTCACCGAAATTGTTTCATTTGGAATATCAGCTTATTCTCCGATGTGGTTAATAAACTCTAGTGGCATGAAGTACGCATGTATTTCACGGCTCCGTCATTCATCCACTCTCACCGGCCACAAATAATGGTTTTTATTTTCATATGCATACCATCATGGACACACACACTAAATCACTAGCCAGCCATAGTACTTTGGCTTTTATAAACAATAACAATAATACACTACAAAATTATCGAAAAAAGTTTGAGCGCGTCCAGAGTATTGAGTGTAAAACGTGTATATGAGTAAACACAGAACAATTTCCCCTTCAACATTCACCAACAACATCAACTTAGCACCAAACACTCTATCTCGTCGATAATATATATGTGTATGATTTCTAAACGAAAGAAACAAATTAGAAGAGAGGAAAAATCATGTTTTTCAATCAAATTATTTAACACTTTGGAGCTACGCCCAAATACAATACGAGCAAAATACTGATTTTAATCAATTGCACGATTGGATTCTATACAAAAAGCCACACTGATTCATGCTAAACGGGTTCAGGTTGATTGATGGGTCAAGAACAAAGAGATGCGTTGTTTCAATCAAAGCAACAACCCAATCGACAAAAAGTTATTTTAATCATCAATTTTCGAAATAATTGGATAACTCGACGTAAATTTGAAGCGATGAGGAAAATCGGAATTAGGAATTAACTCTAAATCGGCTCACTCATCAATGCATTACTTGCGAATTTTTGCTGTCTTTTAAATGGTTGTCTGTGTCATAAGACAGATGTGAACCCGTCAATCAAACACGAAAATATGCGACCTTTTTTATTGTTACAAATAATGTATTTAACTGAAGTGCGCGACCGCAACATTTCGATTTGGCGACGCTTTGCCATGTGTTGTATCGTCATCCGGAGAATGAAAAAGAAACAATGTTACTTGAGATCGTTATCTATTGATGGCAAATGAAGACAAAGACGACAGCGGGATTTTATTTGTTTACAGATCTCTTTCTCTCTCTCTCTTTCTTCCCTCTCTACGTTATTCAGCTCAGCGCAACGCTCACAGTTTTGCTTTCATTTAAAGTGAGTCAGACCGCAATGTCAACGGATTATGTTGAAGCATCTGGTGACTAGTGAGCCGTTGAAAAATTCCCGATTAGCAATCGATTCGGTAGCACAGACTTAAGTTCTCGAATTAAATTGAAATGTAAATGAACTCTATTACGAATCTCTTTAATGAACGATAGAGTTTTACCAATTTTCCGGATTGTATAATGGTTGAAACGGCATTTTGCCAACAAAAGATACACATAAAATATTGAGATTGATTTCAATACGGCGCATGTGTTTTGAAATTATAATTCAGTTCTTGGAAAATCGAGAAATCGAACATTTTCACTGGCACTCAAGCCTTTCACTCACAGAATCGAACGTATAAGAATGCATTTGTATTCTCATATTCCTTTGTTGTTGCTACTGCGTGCAGCGAAAATCTTTCTTTGAAAAACGAAAGCAGCGCACAAATGGAAAAGAGAGAGAGCGCGCGCGCACGACAGCAATTGTACAAGCTTTGATCACTCCAAATGTTATATGTATACTGAACGTTTTAACGATGTTGACTCGATCCAGTGAATGAATGATCCACTGTGATTTGACAACAATCAACGCTTAAGCCGAAACAAAAGCGATCTGAACTGAACAGAATAAAACAGCAAAAAAAGCAGCAGCAACAACGTGCAATGAAACACTATCAAAATGCGCACAATTCTCTTTGTTGTCACTTTACACACGCCACACACTTTTATTATTACAGCAACGATTGCGCAAAAATTGTCGTTGTCGTCGTTACCGTTATGTGCATCCGCCACACGCTGGACTCGTTTATGTGTATGGTTTTGTTGTCAATCGGCTGGACTGCATAGAACGTGTTCGAATAGCTCATATCAAAATGTTTTTTTCGCTTGCTGCTACAATGATTTTTTGTTTGAGTGTATCGCTTTTTGTGTGGCATCGTCCAAAAAATCCGATAATTCAATGTTTTGATTCAGTCCGTTCGCATCGGACTGAGGAAAATGAAAATGCAGGAAAGCGATAAAGTTTCGCAATTCACAGCTCTTCCACGTTGCATCTCGATGAAGTGATGGCAAGGAAATAGAGAAAGAGAGGGAGATAATGAAAGATATAGAGCCATCGCGATGGATGCATCAATCGTGCATGAAACCAAAATTCATCACTATTAATCGCATTGATAAACAACACGAAACATGCGACGCTCAGATGCTATATGCAATATGGATATGTCGCTATATGGTTATGTCAAAAATCAAACCGTCATCGATATGGAAAACGAAACGGAAATTTCCCGAGTCCAAAATTCAACAAAACAACAAAAACACCAGCCCAAAAAAATGGCCCAAACTGATCAAAAATTTTGGATCAACACGAAAAAACCAATATGATATACCGTAAAACGCTTACACATCACGCACAACAACACAACGCGCCTAGCGAAAGCGATTTAAAATCAACGTGAAGAGTGCGCATTTTCTGTATATTAAACCGATACGAACGGAGAATTGAAGAGCGTGGAGTAGCGGCGAAAATGTGCGTGATATTTTTGTTCGGCATCCATGTAGAACTGCCTTATAGTGCTTTGCCTTTGCTATGGGCTAATGGGGTTTTGTTTTGCTTCTTTGCCACTCATATAGTTCCTTCACTGCGAAGTGCATCATATTACACACTGCAATGCTTTGCCATACTCACATACGCACTCACATACATAGATTTCGACTCTCGGTCGACTCTTCGTATTCACAACTACACGCGTTGATAATATCAACAAACAAAGCACACACACTCTCTCCCTCTCTATTTCTCTCTCTCTCCCCCTCATATTCACTCATTCGCTCTCTCGATCTTTAGGACCATCGAACTGACGCGAATGAACACAAATGGAACAGAATAATAGATATAAAATACCAAGGAACAGCAACGACACAACCAATCGGAATAAATTTATGTGTATTCTTGTCGACGTTATGAAAAAAAGGAACAGCAGCAGCAACAAAAACAAGAGGCGAATCGAATGAGGAGCAATTGACTCTGGGTGAACGTCATGAAGGCCCGTCACTCTACGCTCATGTATCTCTATACATAAAATATGTTATGCCGCACAATAATGTTTCGCATCTCTGTCACGCCTTTGCTGGCGAATTATCAATGCAATGCATCTCATATGTGGCAGAAGACAAACGAAACGCAACCGAACAAATTTCGTCGATTCTCCGATCATTGTTTATTCATTCTCCGTTTACTTTATGCTCACATTACCACACACAATGGCACGCATTTTTATTTGTAAAATTTCTTTAAAAATATACACACCAAAATGCAAATACAATGTACGTGTGTACGCGTCTGATCGCAAACGCCAGTGAACCAATGTCTCCTAGAACAATAAGCCAAAAAGTTCAAAAATAGAAGGAAAGCATACAGAAGGAAGAACTAGAAACAGAATAAAAACGAATTTGAAATGCACTAATACAATTATACGGGTGAACATTCAACAATAACGCACCGTCTACAAGTGCACACCATACACATGGTATTTCATATAGCGTCGCCTAATGCTGTTGCTGCTGCTGCTGTCTAGTTCTCTATCTTATTTCCGCTATAAGTCGATATTTGTGTAATGTATAATTGTATATGCTGATGGTGTGTGCATTTGATGGTTTCAGTTTAGGGTTTTTTGTTTCTCTAGATGGTTGGTCTTCCTCTCTCTCTCTCTCCCTCTCTCTCTCTATCCTTCTCTCTCTTTCGTTCCGACCGGAATCGGCCTGGCGAGATGATGAAAAATCATGGGTAGCGCTTAGATTGGAATAGCCGACATTCGAATGCTTGTGTGCGACCAAAACAACAAACATTTGTCGACTGGCGTTCTAGGAAATTGCCATTGCATTTAAATGCCTCTGTCCTCTAGCCATGATTGTTGTGTGTGAACACACTCTCGCCCAACAGCCTCATAAATTTGATTGTTTTGCATTCGCGTAGGACGACGCACTGTACAACAAACTAAATTGCTACTGAATAGCCACCAATATTACGCCTGCTTTTGTATCATATTGTCCTCGAATCGAAAAAGCGAGCATGAGCGTGAGTGTTAAAGAGCAATTGTGATGAACGCAAAGAGTATATATACGGAGCAACATAAGATCATTACTGTAAAAAATGACTTTTCTGATCTTTGCATCAGACACATCTTACGAATTTCAACATAAATTTCATTCAAACAACATAAAAGAAAGAACTGAAAGATGTTGAAAAAGCATCTTGGAATCAATTGTTTAACTAGATTCTTCGAATGAAAGTCAGAAAATAACGTAATAGTTAATCGGAATCGCACATCAATGTTAATCGAATGAATATCATTAGTCTCTATCGCTGTCTTTGATGTGTACTTAAAGGAACATATTTGAGCATATTAAATGAAGTAAATTGAGCGACTTAAGTGATGAGTAATATGGAATTGTGCGTTCCATTTTTGAGGCATCGCTTGAATCTCGTTTTCATATGATTTATCAGGAAATGCTATCAATGTCTCTATCGATAATCTTTCAAATCGAATTGAATGTGAGTGCAAAAAGTGTTGTGCTGGTCTTCGACTGTTGGGCGCCGGTAATCTATGCATATATTCGCATGTGTATGTATTGAAAGTGCGTCACGCGCCTACACACTGTTATGCGAACAATCGGAATATAGGTGTAGTCAGTACAGTTGGATGTGTTGGCGACGTGCATCGCATCTCACAGCACGCAATGCAATTTTACATCGATATATCATTTCCTCGGATAGAACTCGCCTTTCCTCCTACAGTTCACCCAAAATACATGCAACACACACAATTTCTCTTTTCTTCTCGTTTTCGCTCTAGCTCTCCAACGAATCGGTAATGTGGTGCAGATGATGTGAAAAAGGCTTTCGCAATGTGCTCTATTTGTTTCTCAGCCACTATGTATAATTGTCTATGCAGTTGTTTGGCATTCAACTCGTTGACCCTCGCTCATTGTATTGGGCATTGGCAGGAGGGAAAACGAAACCAATAAACTGCTCATAGCGTCAATACTTCCTGAGCGGAATGTTATTTGAATCTCTGAGTCGGAGAAACATTTGTCGTTTGACCGCAATCAAATGAGCGCAAAGCAGGAATGAAAGGAAAACAAACGAATGAACGAAGCAACGATCCTTTCTCACATACTCGATTTCGTATTAGATCATAGAAAATGAATTTCAATGTACAATTCCCAAATAAATATACAAACGCATTCGCCGCACATCGAAAATATTTTCGCTAAGTCAAAACGGCGAACTGGTTGGCACTCGCCGAAAGAAAGTGAATATTATATATGTATGTATTGTGTTTGTGTGTGTGTGTGTGTGTATGATGCGATGGCTCTCATCGGCATTTCTTGACTTGAATCTCGTGCTGGTGCTGCTGTTGCTTCTGCTATCAAAAATACACACAGAAGATTTGTTACAATTGCCTTCGCAGCAAAGCAAGTCAGCTGCCATGCAAATTGCAAAGCAATGTTTATGTTATTTAAACGAATGGCAAACGAGAACCAGGAGAACATATAAAATACAAATTACGTTATATTGGCTCGGCCTGAACCTACTTAATACGCAGACTGTGTAGATGCAACAAATTCAAGTCTGATTGCTTTACTGATCTCCTAATATAATTCAAGCTCATCCAGCACCAGCAACACCATTGATACAGAATTGAATGCATATTTTTGCTCTTATATTTTGCTTGTGTATGTGTCTTGTTCTCCTTCATCTCACTCTTTTTCATGCTGCGTTCCATAACGGTTTATATGTGCAGAGCCATTTTCGATATGGTGTTTTGTTCTTTGAGCTCGCTTGTTTTGCTTTGCTTAGCATTGATTTTCATTTTCTTCTCGGTACGAACATTTATTTGGTCGGAGATTCTGATGATTGGCGAATTGATTTGAGTCTCCAAGATCCTATATGTAGTGAGTTTACCAAAAAACGGCAGAAAGCTCCAATGCTTCTCACATTATTATTCGGTACAGCGGATACTTAAAATACAAAATTCACCAAGCAAAAAAGTAATAAGTCAATATGACTCGTTTCATTTCCTTGTGCGCTATATGGCGTTTGCGTCAAATCGCCTTTTTCCACCGCATTTCAGTGTGTGTGCGTGTGTTTATGTTGTAGCAAGTATATTAAAAATGTATCGTAATGTTTTCAATTAATTAAATTTAAATAAATGGTGGAAAATTGTATGGCGAGAAGGAGAGCTGGATGTTTTGAGTGTACATAACATTACACAGGAAAGACCTATTTATATCTTCATTTGTTTATCTTTTTCGCTGGCTTTTGATATAAAATCTTGATCTCTTTTCTTTACTCGTCATCCAGGAACATGTGTAATCCAAATGGAAACAGCCAACTTACAGCCTGACTTATTAATGTTTCACCAAAGGTTAAGTGGGAGTTTTCACGTGTTTCCTTCGTTCCTTTGTTCACTGCAATTTTATTTTTGCTTACATGGCCAACTAAATGAAGTGAAGATTGTTGCACATTCCACGAAGTGTTATTGAGGATTATTCTGGCTGACTTTTAAATTACTGGCGAACAAATTTCTATTTAAATTATTGTTGAATGTTCGATCTAATCGTTGAGCGTGAAAACAATGCAATAATTGAGCGGTGATTTACAGTCGGATCGATGTAAATCAAATGTCGCTTCAAACAATTGTAGCAAACGCTGTAATTTGTTGAGCCAACGAGAAAGATAGATAGTCTGGATCATAAGACATATACACAATGGCTGTTTTAACACAAACAACTAGCCATTTATGGACTGAACGCGTCGCTTGCACTTGCTTAGCACATGCAACTTCTTGTGAAGATTTTAGTTGAACGCATTGCTTTTCTCGCTCTTTCTTATCGAATTGCATTCAAATCAATGCGCTGCAATGTTCCGAATGAAATCTCATGGAAAGAAAATTCACCAGCATTGAAGTTAAGTCACTCGGCTGCACGTATCATGATTTGACTTTGCCCATGTCGCATAAATATTTTATAGCACCATTTTTGTACTTTGGAATTTGGTGTCGTTGATTCTTTTTTAAATTGTGATTCCGGTTCATAAAAATTGAATGCAGCAATGTCTACCTTGCTGAAAATGGTATTGACAGGATTTCAGTCGCATATGAATTCGATAGTGCACAATAACAGCTCTTTTTGGTTGTTATCAAAGAGCAACGAAAGGAGTTAATTCAAATCACCATTCATCGAGTGTTCTTTGCTTAGAGCATTCCGGACTTTCGACGAAAGAACTGTACCTGTTCCGTCCGTAAACACTTATTAAATCAATTACTTTTCGCATACTCTCCATGGCAATTTTCATCCAGACATTCGGATTCACGTCATTGCTTTTTGAACAATGCACATTACGATTATAAACAATTGTCCAATGAATACATTAATTGCAGTCACGCATATGTAATTGAAGTGAAATTTTCTCGGAATTTTGCTGCAACGCTCAGTTTAAATGAGCATCGTCGATAAGATTTAGCTTCTGCAAATGACCATATATATTCAGATTATATAATGATAATTCCATCCATTTAAAGAGAGTAATTAATTTCAAATTTAAATTTGAATGCATTTGCTGCTGTGTTGGTGACTAAATAAAGAAAAGCGAACATAATTATGATGAAATATGCAGCAAACAATAAACAATTGGAATGAATGGGGGAGACATGGGAAGAAAGAAGAGAGAGAGAGAGAGAGAGAGAGAGAGAGAGATAAAAAGAGAAAGAGAGAGTTGAAAAATGTTCGATAAGACTGGCAGCTATGAATGCGTTAACTTGCACTGCGAATCAAACGATCTTTAGAGCTCTCAAATTATAATTAGAGACGCAAGCAGAACTGAAGCGGATACGCGTGTGATCAGAGTGTGAAAGAGAGAAGGAAACGGAAAAGAGCTTTGCTATCCCAACGTCAGGCCTGGCCTGGAAGCGTGGCGTAAGTCTTTCCGCGATCCAAAAAAATTGCATAAAATATCAATGCTGCTATGTTAGATTCCACATAAACACACACATACTCAGTCAAACTTACTTTCGTCTTCACTTCCTCTTGCTATTCTTAGTCCAATTATTTTGATTGTCTGAACGTACTGATAATAAATCGTGTTTATAAGATGCGTTGAAAGGGCACTGCTCTTAATATTTCCAGCCACAAGAAGAAAACAATAAAGCGCGTATCAAAGCTAAAAAACAAATTCAGTTGTATAGCCCTAATGTATTATGTCTATGTGTTCGGACCATTTCGTTCGATTGCATTGTTTAGCCATAGTTTAACGCAAAACAACATTAATTCATTCGTTTTGAACTCGGAATACGTCACATACAATAGGCTCCAAGCACTTCGATCATCTAAATTATCTACACTCATCAAAATGTTCAATGAGATTGCAATGAACATTGCGTCGATCTCATTTTGGATCGTTTTATAGCAACGAAACATCCAGAGCAAACGATTTTTATGATTGTAAACGAATGTTCACCAAATTATGCTTAAAATCTGCTACAAATTTCAACTGATAAATGTGATTTATTAGACAAATCAGCGCACGCGCGAACATGGATGCTCTCATGCACTGTGAAACGGTTTTCTTAGGTTATTAACTTTTTTTCAAATTTTGACGCTTGATAAATTACGTTGACTCTGGCATTTTCATCAGTTGTACCATCATTGTCTACATGAGAAAAGATTTAGTCCAAGATGAATTTCATTATGGCTTATTTAAAATTGAATTGATAAAAGAAGATTTTATTTTGGATGCATCAAAGAATAATAAGCCACGAAAGAGAGTCGCATTTATTGGATTAAGTATAAAATGTTTTCAAGAGAATTTCAGGAAAAGGAATATGAAACGATGAAGTGAATTTTTGACGAATACCAAAGCAAACGTATCAAAAT
Organism: Obolodiplosis robiniae; assembly: GCA_028476595.1. Lineage (NCBI taxonomy): Eukaryota > Metazoa > Arthropoda > Insecta > Diptera > Cecidomyiidae > Obolodiplosis > Obolodiplosis robiniae. The sequence goes on along the minus strand of CM052017.1, from coordinate 10,100,286 downwards.
GAAGACGAGTTCAAGAAACGATACAAATTCCGGTTCAGATAAGTTCACAGTAAACGTAAACCGATTCAATATGAAAGACATAAATCATTCTTTTGTCGATGAAAATTCGATGATATGTTGTATGTTATTATTTTGAGAAAGATTGTCAATATAAGGGCAAACACTGAAATTATGACATACACATTATTAGGACTCGAATTTTAACCCAGTGCCTTATTTATATGTACAATAAGGTTCATTTTCGCAGTTGAGTCACAATGAGATTGTTATGGACGGATTTTCGTCGGATTTATGACCGATCATAGCTCCGACGAAATTTCTGTCGAAGTTATGACCAGTCATTACTCCTACAAGTGTTTGTCCTTTCACCAAGACTTTCATGGAACAACCACTAAATTTAACAGCTTGCTTGATAGAGGTCAATGTAGTTTTTTGTTATAAGATCTTTTTTGTACGAAGCCTATTTAACACATCGTTCAATAAGTCCCGAGACTTAACAAGAGATGGCGCTAATGATAGCGAATCCATTCCATTTCTGGATAGTACCAACCTCCAAAAGATTATGATTTAAATATCATTACATATCATTGAATGTTGACTACTCAAATAGCCCTAGCTCGGGAGGTTTCCAAAATCGGCGTCTTTTCCTCATTTTTTGTCAAGAAAATATATCCGTAAAATTTGGCTTGTCCCAAAAATGACAGACAAATGAACTGTTCATTAGTCCATTGATGAGTCAAATTTCCCATTGGTGTAAATCCGCCTGTTTTGCACTATTTATCACTATAAATCCCTTTACTTCATCGTTTCGTTGTCACTTTTGATTTCTGAAAGGATTTGATGGCAATTATATGGCAGAAGTCGTAGCCACTCTCCTTGGAGTCCCGAAAGTCGGACACATTTCGTCATTGATACACATTTGCTGCCCCAAACCTATCAATGTGATTACATTTCCAAGCCAAATAAGTACAGAAAGACCTCTTATATATCAACATGTACGGCTCAATGCAACAATTTGCTTGGATTATGCTTAGACAAATGATTCTTCTGAGTTACCTCAAATTTCATTACGTACAGTACTGTAAATGGTCTGGATCAACGGTATAGAGTGCAAAAAAAAAAAAATTATGAAGTGAAACTTTGTGTTTACGAGGTGATTTGTTGTACCAAAATTGCATTTATTCAGCACCTGAATTTATATTTTTCTCACTGATTTTAGAAACACCAAAAATAGCTTCACTCCTATACTGTAACTGCTGCAAATCTTTTTTCTAATCGTCCAAATGTCATGAAATTAAAACATTATATTTTGAAGGTTGGCACTATCCAACTCTTGATTAGTCTCGGGACTAATTGAACGATATGTTATTACATGAAAGCACTGTAGAAATCTGAACTACTGAAGGATTTGCCATTTCCTGTAATAATTCACCCGAATATATTCTCGGTGAATCTATTCATATGAATATGGTGATCGATTACTAAATACACTCAAACACAACAGCGTCCAATGCATTGGTTACACATTTTTTGGTCCAACTATTTTGCACCTGTGTTTAAAATATATTGGCTAAATAAGCGAGTTATTGAATGCTCAACAAAACGCCAAGTACTCATTGACAAGCATTCAAAAAATGTTTGCTTTTCATTTGGGAAAATACATTGGTATTTCGCTTCATTCATTATTCATCGACGACAAACACACATTTTACATTAAAAAATGAACTCAAGATGCGATTGAGCACTGTATTTTTTTATTTTGTCTCACCATCTCTGGCCGGGATTTGGATCGGCTTCACCAGTCAAAACTTCAGCTAATTCGTATTTGTCGAGCACAAATAATCAGCACATGGTTTGTTCAGAGACATTTAACATTGAACCGAATGTTTGCGTGCGAACAAAAAAAGAAGAAATAGTTTGAGAAAAGGAATGAAACATAAATTCATTTGGATTGAAATCGTATGGTACACCATTATCGTGTATTATTCAACAATCCATTTTCGATCAATGCATTTGATTGACATCTAACATAGAATCGAATGCAAAATGGTCATTTAATTGCTACTTTTATCTATCGAAAATGAGCACAATTATTGCGGCCACTGACATGACCAACACATCATTTTGACATTTAAAGCAAAGTGTGTTTTGTTGCAAACGGTTAACTTCACAGCATTTAGATTAGTTTCAACTCGAATATACAATACTATAGTCATTTCGAAGAGAACACACATTGACACGCAAACTATTATGATTACAGCGGTAAAGATTTCATCATAATAACATTGTCTCAAAATGTTTTGCATTTTCATGCAATTTGCATAAATGGTATTTCATGCTCATATTAATCATCACACTAATTCTTTTCACTGCAATTGATTGGCTTCCTCCCAATTAATGTGTTATAATTTGTTCTATACGAATAAGCTCTGGTATATTCAAATGCAATGGATGCAATCTCTTATTTTCTACTCGAAGACACAAAATTACCGGTACAAATGAGACCCTCAGAGCAAAACCGTGATAAATGCAATGTCATAGCTTAGCCCAATCACGGTTTTGGTCTGAGTGTCTCAAATAATTTTGTGAATTAGCTTGGAAATTCATCTCTTATCTCGCTATCTACTCCATGTTTCGTGCATAAAAAACTTTCGTTTTGTGATCAGACTGCATTTTTCCCATCGAAAAGTTTTCGGATTTTTGGAACAGCTTTCGAGAATACAAAATGCGAACGACGATGGAACAACAAGAAGAAAACGATTTTAGCTCCGACATTATTCCATGGAATATTAACGAGTGTGATTCATGAAATGTGACTCAGCCATTTGGCATTATTCATATTCAATCTACAAAATGGATCCAGTCATAGGAATTTCTATTGTTAATATAATACACAATTTGAACCTTGGGCACGATGCTTATCCAGTGGAATGGTACCACTTGGAACTGAAATCGACGTGAAAAGTCATCGCAATGAGAAAAAACACGTGGAGAAATTCGTAGAACAGAGAAATAAAGGAAATATAGAGAATGTGAACAGTATTTGAAATGATAAAATGAGTTTGCCAATGCAAATTGAAAGCATTAACATAAATTATGATTTGAACTAGTCCGCGTGAAAATAAATGAACTTTGCTTAGTAAGAACTTAACATCCCCAGCTTTTTTTATGCGAAACGTTTATCTAACCTAAATGGTGAATTCCAATGAGTTTGGCTGTATATATATGCAATTCGAAAATTTTCTGAAACAGTAACTGAAAAAGTTCAACATTTAAACAAATTCAGTGAGACTTGTATTGTATTAGTATTAGTATAATTCCTTTATTGATCTGTCATCATACAAATAAAGCATATTTTACACGCAAATCGAAAGGCGATTTGATTGAATTGGTGAATCGAGCTGAGTTAGATATTAAAACCCATCTTCATCATCATAGATATAAGTTAATTCAGTTATGTAAGATCATTTAGTTATTTAAGTGTTTCCCCTGACCGTCCAGAGTCAGGCTGGTTTTCCATGGTTTCCTGGATCCAATTTGGTATTTATAGTCACTCGTGAATGCCCCCATCTCTGTAATTGTCTCTGTTCAAGTCGTTCCATGAACAGAATTTATACCGTATTGAGCACCTTGCCAGCATACAAGAGCTACTGCGTAGCTTCAGTACATATTGGTATAAATTTAGGCTTCGTAATAAATAAATAAATAAAAGGCTGGTTTGGAATCACTTAGCTCTGTAACTTCCATAATTGATAAAAACGTATAATTATGTGCCGAATGTTTCATCATAGTTAATATATTATAAGCAAAAAGACTTTTAAAAAAAACCTATGTTTGTTCGCGCCAATTAAGTTGCATTCGCGAACACTGTAATGTTTTGCAAAGATAAAATGTGTACGGAATCGAATTCAAATATGTGTCCATTGAAGATCATTCGAAACCTTCGTGACCCCTTATCTTTACTGGATACGAATGACACACTTAATGCTCACACCACATGAGTACACATTTTTTTTGTGCCAGCTATTGTTATTATAGTTCAGAGAAGGGCGCTTGAGAATCTAAAAGTTTCCGGTCGGTACTGATTCTTGAGCGGAAAGTTGAATTAAACATATTGATTAGCACTTATGTACAATGAAAATTAGTATGAAACCTCTATCGTAGTCAATTGAGGTTTGCCAACATGCTCGAAAGCGGGCAAACACAATCGATTGTGATCTCAAATCAAATTTCCAAAACCTTTCGAAAAGATAGCGAGGAAAAGTTGAGAAAAAAACGCACACACACGCTCACGAGCAAAGGAAGAGAGTGATAGAGCTGTAATAGAAAAAAAGAGCACAAGAGCAACTACTTTCTTTGCAGAAGAACCATAGGGATGATACTTAAAAGGAGGAATAACAAGATGTCATTTGTTGTTTACATTGTTATTGGATGTTACTTCTGTTCCAAGGATGAGAACGAGGACGACATTTGTCGTTGCATTTGCTCAGCACGAAAATTTAATGTTTTATTCATTTTAGTGCTTATCTTCTGCTTCCTCACTCTCCGTTGCTACATTCTTGAAATTGTCTCCTCCGCTATTATTTCAACGGGATAGATAAAAATTTGTCGTAACATGCAATGTTTCTCTTATTGATTTCTTTTTCAAGTGACAACTGACAGCTTTTTATTCGCTTTAGCTCAGATCCAAACTTCTTCGCTTTCTGTCCCCAATGCTGCGTATGCAGAGAGAAAGAGTGAGCGAGCCAGAAACCGTACATTTGGAAGTGATAGCATTGTTTTGTCATTTCCTTTTTATTCCCGAGCATTCTCAGCCCACATTATCACGTCATCGCTGCTTTATTACTACTTAAAGTTCGATGCTGCGGATGATTTCAAAATAAAACTGTGAACTTTTGATGTGAGTCCAGGATCAGATTGATATCTTTTCTATTACGCTTCGCATTGTTTAAAAATAATAATTTTTCGTGAAATGCTTTTTATGGCGTTGTTTTCATAGCTTTTTGCCACTTCCGTTCCACCATCACTCAGCAATGAAGACAAAGTTAATGTGTGGCTCAAGTTCGTCCTGACTTTATTATTCAACGTCTTTTCAATGCAGAAAAATAAAAATGCAATGCTTTTAAGCTGCCACATTCGTTCTCTCAATCTCTCTCTTTTTCTCTATTCACTCCTGTTGTTTGTCGAAATTCTCCGTTCATTGTTGGTTTGAATTGTTACATGTGCAATTTTACGCCGATGAATAGTTAATTCGTTTTGAAATTCCTCGCCTTATTCGAAGTTTTGTCCGCAAAAGAAAAAAGCAGTGCTTCAGCTCGTTGAACGATCGTATACAGTCAATAGATTTATTAATCATTTTTCTATTCAATGCAGTAGCAAGCATATTCTCGAATAAATGAAATCTTCAAATGTTTTCCATCAAATCATCTAACTACATTCAAAACGAATCGTTTTCATAATTGAAATGCATTCGAAAGTAATTCACTATAACAATTAGTCATTTTCATTGACAGAGTAATTTAAAAGCAGTTGACTTATGGTATTTCTTTTTAGCACTCTGAATTAAGTTGCGTATTCAAGTGTTATCTCATGATTGTTCAGAGAGCACAGAACTCATGGGCTTACTTAATTCGATCTGTTCCGGCGAAGTTATACGTTTCATTCTTTCTTTGAAGCATGAACATTTATCATAAATGGCAATTTTTTTCAATAAATCTCAAGTGTAGTGCATTTATCTTCTGCTGCTTCGACTGAAAACTAGACTTCAAGAATAGCGGATGAAACGCCATCTATGATTTCAGACTTGAATGAACATACCCGTAATCATTTAATGGTAGCAGCAATCACAGCTTGGTGTTGAGCTGGTAAACTTGATTCTTTTACATTAATCTTTGTTATTTCTTTTAGCTAATTCTCGTTAGAAAGCCTATCAACAAGCTTCATTCGTAAGCTTGACTAACGCTAAGAACACTGATGAGTGGGACGATATATCCAAATAACAAAGTTTTTGAAAATTATACGATTTTCAGTTTTTATCATTTTGAATTACTACGCACTAACGGCTGTCGAAAATTGATAGAAAATTCAAGCATTAACATAATGTAGGAACAACACTTAGAGTGAAGGGATTTGAAAGATTGAGTGTAAAATTAAGATTGAAGCATAATATCTCAAAATACATAGAGAAATTGACTCGTTTTGTCTTTTTAGATTCTTCAGTAGCACTAGATGCGTATCACCGAGATTTGGCGTTCCCGCAGTTTAACTGTTGCAGGAACAACAACCTGAGCTATATTCGGTATATTCAATTTTGTGCTTTTGGCATGCTTTGTTAACAGACCCACCAACTATGTTGAGCTTGGAATCGGAACTGGTGCTCACACTCATACATTCTAAACGACTGTTTCCACGATTTCTATAAATTTACCATATTGTTCAAGGGCAACTAAAGTACAGAATAATATCGACGTCAATCAACGAATGTAGCCACGAAACTATTGCTCATATTCCCGATTCGAATGTATTCCTCGAAAAATTTCAACATAAAATATCTCGCACTAATTACAATTAGTGTTGTGAGAATATACTGATGGAACAAGGAATACTAATCAAATGATTGGATCATTATCATCAGTTTTTGATTTTTTTATCGTTGAATAATTTATATTCTTATTCTTCTGAATTAAATTACGCCACTGTATGATTTGAAATGCTGTATTTTGTTATCTCTAGAGCTCTATTGAAAAAAATATATTTGAGTGTCCTATTGAAGTGTGCGTTTGAAGTTGAAAAAAATTAAATCAAAGGGAAATATTACAGTAATTTTATTGTAAATGGAAAAACGTGATGTGTAGTTACTTTATAGCATGAATTTTCAATGGTTATTCTTCAAAAATATTGTGATTCACATTCAAATAGTGTGTCAAGTGTTGCCGCTACTCGTCTATTTATACGTCACATACTCGATATGTCAGTGCGAGGCATGTGTCAAATTTAAACAATCCATTCACATATTATGTACTGTTTCAATAATGAAATATCAGTTTTTACATAACGTTTGCATCAAAAATTTAAGTGATTTTGAATTAAAACACCGAAAGTAGCTTTTATAGTTTTGGTCGGAAATTTGGAAAATGTTTCGTTTGAATCGTGTGATTAGAATTGTGCAAGTACAAATCAAATCACAGTTGAAAAATGATTTTCCAATATCACGTGATTTTTCAACAAAACCCAAACAAAACACTCATTTGTCTGAAGGACCAATTGAACGATTGCAAGGGAAGATCAATGCAGGTGAACTGAAGGCGGACGAACATCAAAACAAGGTAATGGTCGAATTGCAGACGCTCTACCACACAATTCAAACATATACGCCTGAAATTCAATCAAAAAGTTCTTTTTTGAAATGGATGCTCGTCAAAAGTACCAAAACCAAAAAATTCAATGCACCCAAAGGCCTCTATATCTATGGCAGTGTGGGCGGCGGTAAAACCACTTTAATGGATCTGTTCTACAACAGCTGCCATTCAGTAAGTAGCAATATAATTGATGAGAGTCATTTACTCTAATTGCCCGTTCCACTTGCAGATTACAAAAAAGAAACGAATACATTTCAATTCTTTTATGACCGACGTTCATGCACGCATCCATGAAGTGAAGGAAAAGGAAAGCAAAAATTACCAGTATGTCGGCAGTGACAAAGCAAATCCATTTGATCCCACCAAACCAGTCGCTGATATAATTGCGAAGGAAACGTGGCTTTTGTGCTTTGATGAATTTCAGGTAGAATGAAAATTTGTAGTGCTTTGTTTTCGTTTCCATTGCGTATTATTGCTCAATTCCAGCATTTTTGTGTGTGTTCAAGGTAGTTGACATCGGAGATGCAATGATACTTAAACGATTATTCACACATCTGTTTGACTGTGGAATTGTGATGGTTGCAACAAGCAATCGACCGCCAGATGATTTGTACAAAAATGGATTGCAGCGAAGCAATTTCATTCCCTTCATTGATATTCTGAAAGAACGATGCAACGTCAGTTCACTGGACAGTGGCATCGACTATCGAACATTGGCCATGAAAGGAGATGGAACGAATTACTTCGTGTAAGTTTCAGGCATAATTCAATTTGGAAGAAAGTTTTGCAACGAACAAATCGATTCGCAGTTTGAATTCATATGAAGACGATTTGATGAAAAATATTTTTTTTATAAAATTTCATGTTCTTTTTTTTTAAATGAAAATTTTTCATTGGTAGAAAATCTAAGTGCAACGCCGATAACGAACTAAATCGTGTATTCAAAATATTGTCTAGTCAAGAGAATGATGTAGTTCGCCCTCGAACAATAACACATTTGGGAAGAGATCTAAAATTCGAAAAAACCTGTGGCCAGGTTTTATTCAGTACGTTCGAAGACTTGTGCAATCGAGTAAGTAGCATTTCTTATTGAAATTTCATATGTTCATTCTGCCAAATGCATTCATGTAGCAAGCTTGCTGTTTATTTTTAAATGTGCCCATCATGAAAACAGATTACGAAATCGATTCGACGCTACAAATCAAATCGACCATTGACATTCAGCCCCTTGCCAAATCGTATTATTTTCATTCATTATTGGTTTCGTTTTATTTAATCAACATCAGCGGATTTGTTCTATATGCTCATGGTAAATATATGCTTTTGCCTGTGCATTGACCTTTTTTCAAAATAAAAAGCAATAATAAGTCTTAAATTTTCTCACTACCCATCAAATTTGCTCAATTGGCCCCATATGATTCAAATATTCTGGTGTTATTCATTCCCAACAAACACAGCCAATCTCACTTTTTTTAAAATATGTATGTTTTTATTTTCTTTGCTAAATACTTGCCGTGCTTATTTTTAGCCATTAGCCGCAAATGATTACCTACAAATATCGCAATACTTTCACACGGTCCTTATCAAAGATATTCCACAATTGACGCTGGATTCAAAGTCACAGGCTCGGCGTTTTATCACGCTTATCGATACATTGTACGACAACAAAGTTCGAGTCAGTCAATTTTTTTTTACTTTTAAGCTTAAACACAAAAATGAACATATTGAAAATTTGAATAGATTAAAAGAAGCCTTCTAATCCTTCGTATTAGGTCGTCGTTTCTGCGGATGTTCAATTAGATCAATTATTTTCGAATGAGAAAACAGACGAGGGTTTCATTTCGGATGATCATCGAAAATTGATGGATGATTTGCAGATATCGCCAGACTCGGTACTTATTAATTAATCTCTGTATTGAATATAATTTTTGTCATTGTATTCTTCGGTTTTGCTTTTTTATGTGTAGGAATCAGCGGCTGCAAACGTATTCACAAGCGATGAAGAGGTGTTTGCTTTCCAGCGAACCGTTTCTCGATTGGCTGAAATGCAGAGCCCTGAATATTGGGAGCAATGGAACAAAAAGGCCATTTAAAATAAAGTTAAAAAAATGATCTACGCTTCAAGCTTAATTTCAGCCAATGTACTTATTGTAACAGTCTCAGTTTCAAATTTTTTACTCTCAATGTTTCATTATGATTTTACTGTTATTTAAATTCTGGTGAAAATATTATAAAAAATTTATCGAAATTGGTAGAAAGGAACGAATGTGTATCATATAATTTATGCAAAAAAAAAAAAAAGGAATTGTATTAATCACCTAATAAAATGATTTTTGAACGATGATTTCATAATTTTTATTCATTTTTATGGAATATCATATCTTTGGAGCTTTAATGACAATTACATAAAAACGAATTTTTGAAACCGCATTCATTTATAATTGGAAAATAGCTGCAAAATCGTATTTTATTCATTGAGTGGAGTTGGAATGTTGAGTTATTTGAAGGGTTTTATTTCATAGCCAACTTGACAGCTTCAAAGCAGTGTTGCCACCTTAAATTTAGACAGCGTAATTGTCATATCATCTGAGGAATATTTTTTTCGTATCTTTCGTACACAAACTTTTGCGGAGTGCTGGTCGATATTCTCATCAAAAAGAATTTTTTAATCAAAAATGTGGTACGAGTGTATTCCATCGATGGCTATTATCACCGTGGCCATGTCGCTTCCGAATGTGGTTGCATGGGGTGTGCACAAATTATACCAAGGAAATGTAAGTAAAAATATCATTGACACGGCACGCATTGATGAATTAACTTCAGTATGATTATATAATGTGATGTTTTGCCAGAGTCGCTTTTAACGACTCCACTTCCAGAATATGAAAATTAGTGTGATTTATATATTATTTTTTTGCATGGCAGGCTTACAATCGTATTATGGAACAGAGATGGGAGAGAATTTGCTTCGTACGTGATCAATGTTTAACTGGTGATGCATACAAATGCAATGTAAGAATTTTACCATTTGTTTACTCGTTCAAAGATGCTTCCTTTAGATGCCGTTCTAATTTGGAGCTCCCATGTTAGATCTAAATGCAATGCAGCAAGCAATGTAATCGGCTGGCTGGTCAGCTCTGGCACTTTTTTACAAATGGCATGAAATGTATGCGTTAAATAGCTGGTTTTTGACTTTATCCCGAGACATACAGCCAGATAAATACATTGCTTGAATGCGGCAGAAGATAGCTAACAAAATTCATGCAAACAATCGTATAATCATTAAAATACGGTACCATTAATATGTCAATTATCTTTTTAGGGGTTGGAAGTGATTCCAGATGAGCCAGAGAAGCCAAGTAAAAAATAAAATCCCAAGAATACTTGTAGCTCATTAAATAAGACACACAATAAACATGTACAGATGATAAAAATTATGGAATTTATTCATTTGTTGTTTTCATCCAACCAAACATTATGTTTTGAATTTAATTCCTTCGTCGTCTAACCCTCGAAATACGCCATGAATTGGGCTCTTCGTATTTGTTGTAAAGCGGTTCGAGGCGTTGATTCTTCTTGAATTTACTGAGTTTCGTTGGATCGCTGAAGCGGAAGAAAGCCGATGCGAATTCGACGAGCCATTTTGGATCAATGGTTGTCACTTCTCGCATGTACTCCTTTGTCGTTTGCACTAATTCATGATAAACGACCCATTCTGGTTGTCGATTAAACAGAGCACTCGATGGATGAATATAAACCACTTGCGAATCAACTAACGTTCGGTAACCTTCTTGTGGATCTTTCTTTGATGCATTTCTAAAGAAGCCGGAGCAGATGGCTTTTTGTATGCGAACCGTATTCTTTCCAGCTGAAACGACGTCCAATTTATGACGATCCATAATTCCGAGTAATTGCTTCCGTACGTCTTGAGCTCGTTTCAGTGTACGAATCTGCACGAAGTTTTCGTAACACCAAGCATTTGAAAATTTATTATTCTTCCAGCTGTTGAAAACGGCAAGCAACGTCAAATGATCACCTTCCATTTGATTGAATTTTGTTTTCTTTTGGTCGGCCAATGCTTGTTTGTCTTTCGGTCGATAAAAGACATTTTGAACGCTGAGCATTGAGACTATGGTCAATATTTCGTCGGAGCATTGTAGTGCGACCGACATAATTAGCATTTTCGATAGATTTGGCTCGAGAGGAAATTCAGCCATGCGTCGTCCAAGTCGCGTAAGCAATCCCTCATCATCTAATGCAGACAGCGAATGCAATTGCTCAAGAGCCATGACCAACGATTCGACTGGTGGGGCGTCCATGAAATCGAAATGAAGTAAATCATTGATGCCCATCGTTTTCAATTGCAACACCGTCGTCGCCAAATTAGTTCGCTGAATTTCGGGAACGGGCGTTGGTAGCATTTCATCACGATATGCACGTTCGGTGTACAAGCGATAGCATTTCCCTGGGCCGGTTCGTCCACCTCGACCAGCCCGTTGCTTAGCCGCCGCTTGAGAAATTGGCGTAACGACCAGCGAATCCATGCCAGTTTTTGAATTGTATACTTTTTGCTTAACGAAACCCGGATCAACTACATAGTAAATGCCGTCAATAGTCAATGATGTTTCGGCGATATTTGTAGCTATAACGACCTTTCGGCTGCCAGCCGGTGCTGGATCGAAAATTCTCGTTTGCATTTCGGACGGCAATGCCGAGTAAACGGGCAAAATAATCAACTCAGGAACATCGGGCCCAAGTGATTTCATTCGTTCGTACAAAATTTCACATGCGGTATCAATTTCCTCGCGACCAGTCAAAAAGAGCAAAATATCACCGGGTGGCTCTCTCAAGTGGATTTGCATGCATGTTATGAGTGAAGCATCCAAATAATCTGTCTCAGGCTCCTTTGTATACAGCACCTCAACTGGATACGTTCGACCGGGAATTGTGAAAATGGGCGCTTCCATGAAATATTGCGAAAATTTGACAGCGTCCAATGTAGCCGATGTGACAATCAACTTGAGGTCAGGTCGTTTTAGAACAGCTTGTTTTAGCAATCCAAATAAAACGTCGGTGTTAATTGTACGCTCGTGAGCTTCGTCCAACATAATCACTGAGTATGACTTCAAATCCATGTCCATCAAGCATTCACGCAACAACATACCATCCGTCATGTATTTGATCACGGTCTCTTGGCTTGTACAATCTTCAAAACGAATTGTGTATCCGACCTCTTGACCTAAACGACAACCAAACTCTTCAGCAACACGCTTTGCAACGGACATTGCGGCAACTCGACGAGGCTGCGTACATCCAATTTTGCCACGCGCTGTGAAACCGCATTCAGCCAAATACTGAGTGATTTGAGTCGTTTTGCCCGACCCCGTCTCTCCGATGACAATTAAAATTTGATTGTCAGTAATAGCCTAAAAAATATTAAATAAACGTTTATTTGTTTGCTTTCATAATGAATATTTGGTTAAAATGATCAAAAATTGAATAAAATTATGGCGACTTACTTTGATTAGGTCATCGCGTAGTTTATAAATTGGCAGCGATTGTCTTTGTTCAATGAGTGTCAGGTTGGTTTTCATACCGAACGATAACTTTTTGCCACCAATAACGTGCTTCTTCCATTCTGGAACCTCTTGCGGTGCAATTCCAATTCCACGTACATTTGCTGCCAACTCTCTACTGTCGTCTGAATCATAAGAAATTTAGTTAGGAAAATTCTTCTTAATTTGTATCAAAATAGAATAATACTTACCCTCGGGCAATGGATCGATCCAATTTTTATTTAAGCTCGTCGGAATACTATCCATTTCTTGCTCACGTTGCAACATTTGCAGTTCGCGCCGTTCTTTGGCCAATGCGGACTGCATCATAGCAGCTTGAGCAAGCGAGCCGTCGGGATTTTTGACAATCCGAACTGGTGACAGATCATGCAATGCACGGCCATGTCCGCGCAAAAATGGTGGCTCTTCTTCGACGATTTCAATTTCAATGTCAGCTTCATTATCTTCGTCCTTTGGCAGTAAGCCGGTTTCTTCATCAAAATCAGGCAATTCCGTGCGGTCAATCACACCGGACGATATCATTTGCTTGATTTCCCATCGTTCGGGACTGGAGATTCGTGTAACCTTTTTACGTGCTGTGCCTTCATCATTTTCGGAGGAAGCTTCCAAATTCAGCAAAGAAGTGCCAGCAATTGGGCGGTCTGGATTTCGATCACGCGCTTCATCATGCAAGTGTGAATGCGATGCCGGATTCAAGTCGGCACCAGTGTCCTGATTAGCTTCTTTCATTGAGAGTGATACTTTCTGTCCGGCGATTGACATCACTTTTACCTTTACATTCGAGCCACGTGATACAACCTCGGTGACATCGGTTACACGTCCTTCAGCGCGCAGCTGTGAAATGTGAACCAATCCTTCCCAACGCTTTTTCAATCCCATCAACTGGACAAAGCAGCCGAATGGTACGATATTCGCGACGCGACCTGAATAAATCTTTCCAATCTCTGGATCATCTGGTAATGGTGTTGTACTTCGTTTATGTTGTGCTGGCGAACGATTCCGCCGTCCACGACTATTACTTCGACTTCTGTTCCGATTTCTTTGACGATCTCTATGTTTGTCGCGGGATGTAGACCTTTTGCGATCCCTGGATCTGGACATTAAAAAGCTTTTTTTCAGTAATTCGACGCAATTTTACAATAATTTATTTTATACCTTGAACGACCATATTTCTCTCGAGATTTGCTCCTTTTTCTGTCTTTGCTACGGGAATGACTACGTCTTCGTTCTCTGGACCTGAAAGATTTTAAATTGTATTTTTAATATTCTTAAAAAATGCATTTAGCTATAGATTCATACAACATATAAAATTGAGAAATAGATGCGAACATCAAATATCATATTTCTCACCTTGAACGGCCTCTTCTGTCTCTTGACCGACTCCTCCTCGGCAATCTACCATCTTTGTCTCTATCTCGATCTCGATCTCTGTCACGTTCTCTACCTTTCGATCTATCTCTACGTGATTTTCGATCTCTGGAGCGTTCTCTCTTCTCTCCCTTTTTCGAATCACTTTCACTTTTTGTTGATGGTGCAAATGCTTCCAATTCGGCCATCATATCATCTGCAACACTCATCATTTGCGTCACATCTTCCTCTTTCTTCATCTTCTTCACATCTTTGTTGTCTTCATCAGCTGAAAGCATTTCATCTTGTTTTTTATTTGGCATGGCCAATCCGGGAAATTTTCGTGCCAAACGATCGGTGTTTGCGTGTGTTTCCAATTCTTCTTCAAACACTGACGAATTCTTTGATGTTTTCATCAATTGGATTATACGCTGCAAATTTGAAATAAACGAATCGGGAAATTCGGCTCCATTCTCAATGAGAGCTTTCTTAAAACTATCGAAAGACTTGTTCGATTCAGATAAATCAATGATGAATTCAGCCAAATCCTTATCATTCATGCCCAAATGGTTATCCAATTCGGTGCAGATTTTGGACACCAATGACAAATGTTCCAATTTCGAAAGTTCCTCCATTTTATTGGAATTAATAATTGTCCGTTATACTTCTCAATTCAGAGCAGTTTTCACCAATATCACTCACTCTACGTACGTTTCACGTCAGTTTTTTAACCCGCCTTTATTGTGCCAGCATATTTACTAATTCAATCGTTTGAATCGAAGCGTTGACTGAAGTGCATCGTGTATTAAGTTTGACAGCTGTTTAGAGATTTTGACGTTTTCCAAGATGGGAACGTTCGGTGTCCGTTCGAATACTGTTTGAATCAAATTCATTTTTGAAAAAAAAGAGTTTTCATTATTAAAAATAGTGGAAATATTAAAAAAAAAACCCAAACTTTTCCTTGGAATAACATGAAAATAATTTATTTGTAATTAAAGATGTCCATTTTATTTTTTTATGTTTTTCACTAAATCGAATCGGTCATTGAATGCGCTCATCACCTAATTCATTCGGTCATTTTGACAGAAATCAAATCATAGACACTGAAACAATAGTCGCTCAAAATTGGTCATGGTTTAGAAACAATAAAGTCATTGCCAAAGTGATCAATCGGTCGCGGTATTGATATCAATTTGAAAATATTTTGTCACTTGTTAAACGTGTGTCCGTTGCGAAATCTGTAACGAACTTGGCGTAAGTGCAGGCAATTCCAAAATAATCATTTACAGTGCATTAGTTTTTTGTTCGCATTCATTTAATTGAACTATCCATTCATAAATAGTATAAACGAACTATATTGTGGAAAAGAGTGAACGACAAAAAATTATCATCATAAAATTTCGATCGAAGCGTCAGGGCGAGAAATTAGCATAGTGCATTAACCAGTGAATATCTGCAATTTTGATTTTTTGCTTAATTTTTTTTTTTGCTAGACAGAATGAATTGCATTTTGAGTATGTAATAAAATTCAATAGTTGAAGAGCGACCAGCAAATGAATTGTTTTGGTAGAATAAAAACAAAAAGAAGAATGGAAAACAATGGATGAGTGAAACAAGTAGCGCGTTTTTGAGCGATGTGCATTGTGCATTCGCGTGTTGCATGCATAGTTCATGTTGTTAGCAAACAAACAACGTTTCGTTTAATTAATTCTTAATTATTTTGTTAATGCCAATTTGACGACCAAATAAGCTTTAATCTGTAGATAAAACACAGCCAAATTCCAAATTCAAATTGTATCTGGAATTGACCACCTTCAGCATAATCGTCGAAATGTGATCTTTGTTTGCATTTTTCGTAAAAACAGCGAATTTAGAGCTCACGAAAGATATTCAATATGTTGAAGCCAGAAGAATGAAGTGTGAATGTAAAATCGCCGAACCGGGTTTTTTCTATAGACCTTGAAATAAACGTCAACGAATAATTACGTATGTCGGATGATCGGCTATTTATTCAGTATCATTTCATCATACTGATTCGCCCAAAATATTTGACTCAACGGGCAGCAATAATTATGTTTTTGTTTCGCTAAAAAATCTCGGCGGGCCGAGCGACATTTCGTTTGCTTTGCTCTTTGTGCTGCTTGGATAAATTTTGACATTGTACTCCTTCGATTTTCTCTCTCCACGAGCCTTCTCTTGCTGGCGTGTGCGTGCCGTACATGAAAATTGCTGAAGTTCATTATGGAACTTGCGCATAATCATTCCGCTCTCTCTCTCTCTCTCTCTCTCTCTCTCTCTCGCTCTATCTCTATTATGTTCATATCTTATTTTTTCCGTTTCATGAATAGCTTCCAATATCTTAATGGAGTTTTATTTTCCGGCAGGCAATAGCAAAACAAAAACACTGCCAAAATTCATTGAATATCTGGCATTTATATATCTGAATTTCAGCAGATTCAATCGAAAGTGAATTATAAAATTTGTAATATGCATTCATTGTTTGTAATTCGATGTGTTTGTGTGTAGTTGTAATACGGTGTAATATGAAATCGTACTAATTGTGTGTGCCATAGAAACGTTGCTTTGCTGCAGTCTCTCTCCCTCTGTGTGTGTATGTGTGTGTACGTGTGATCCAAAAAGAGAGCGCAATAAAGAAAAAGTCATGAAAACTTCCAATAAGTTTCAATGCTCAATAGAAAATTGGGCTTAAGAGATATACTTGAGTTTCGAACAATTTCTTGCATTGTGTGTGAAATAATCTGTGTGTATTTGTTGACTCTGAATGTCCAGATTATTTCCGTTGTTTTTCCATCTTTCGCATCAGATTTTTGTTATGTTTATGCGAGCACGGATAATATTCTCTCCCTCTCATCCAAATTGCTGACGACCTAATCGAATTTACATAAGAATTATCACTTTACACAGAAATTCATCTAAATCAAGTGGTCGAACAAGCACCGTCCGTGATCGTGATAAACGAAACAAAAGCTACGCTTGAAACAGACGCAAACAATTCGACAGCCTAGCGAAACGAGCAGAAAAACACCCGCTCTAAACCAACGAATTTTGATATTATACAATGCACTGCATAATTATTGCATGCATATGAACGTGAATGTGATACGTTTCCCCTTGGAAAAATGCTTTGCTAAAAAATTTTACGTTCGAAAGCACAGTGTATTGAATGTTGTAACGTGTATTTTATTTGATGTGGTCTTGTTGAATTAGCACTGGGTGTATTCGCGGGTTCACATTGATAAATATCCATTGAGTTGAAGAAAATCGAATTATTCTAATTGAATTACACCGAACGAGATTCATTCGTTGCCATAGACTGAACACATCTGCAGGCAGAGCATACGTAAAGAGCTGGAGTACATACACACACCAAAACAAGTTGGAAAAAAAATCAAATAAATCTTTGGACACTTCCGTCATTGACATTACACTTATTAAGTGAGTGCATTTGTGATAAATTAGAACTGATAAATGAAGTTGTGTGAACTAGAAGAGACCGAATGAGGCAGCGAAACAAATCAATAACAACCCTGAATTTGACGCACCCACAAAAATTGTCCAGCATTCGACAGCATATCGATAAAAAAAAGTGTGAAAACAGTGTGATCCGAAATGCAATCGTAAATTCAATTAATTGTGTTAATTAGCATCATCAATGAGGCAAGGATAGGTACAAATCAAAGAAAAAAAGTTTAAAAGAATAACACGAAAGCATCAAATTTCGTGTATTTCAATTTGCTCAAGCAACCAACAAGAAGCAGCAATTTATATTCATCCAAAGAATTCAAGAAAAACTCTAATATTTCGTTGAATAATTGAACGAAATCTATCAACATGGCTGATTTAAGACGTAGAAAACCAGACGACGATAATTTCAGTGCAACAAGACCAGAACGATGCAGCGGTGATGGAGCCAATGGCAGCGATGACGATCAAGCGTTGCATCACAATAAACCAAACAGTGGCTTGACTACAGCTGATTCTTCTGATCATGTGAATATAAAAAAATAATCTTTTCTTATCTTTATTTATATACACATTTTTGTATGGGAGATTCCGAAAGTGACATTTCAGGCAAAACCTTCACACGAATATCTAATGAAATTCATATTTTTAAACGTATCACTTATTCGCAAAGAAAGTTGCATTTTCGGCTCTTATAGATTAAACGCCATTTTATCAAAAGAGAGAATAATAGCGAAAGTCGTCACCGACTGTAATCACGGTAGCGTTTCTTTTCATCTGTAATTATTGTTGTTGATCTTAACTTACTTTTACTTTGTTTAAATTTTTTGCCTATCTCCGTTTTCAATGAATGAAAACATGTAGCGATTACTGACAATTACTTTTGACATTCATTGACAATAACATGTACAAAGAGAGAATTCGAACTTGCACAAAGACCATTCAGTATATCACTGATTTTTCAAATAATGCACTGAACAAACGCATATCCAAACAAAGGCATTTTCACCGGATTTGGATGTGTAGGTTTTTGATTCACACAATGAGATTTGAGACATCCGAGCAGTTATTTATTTATCGTTTAGGTTCTCTGATATACAAAATAAAATAATGAAATTAACGCTAATTAAATGTCATAGTCTTCAATCAATTAGATTAGATATTTTGATGAAAATGTCCTGGACATTAAATCAATTGATGTGCGAGGGTCTTGATTGTGTTCTGTGATTGATCAAGTAATTACAAAACAATGACTCAAATCGTGATAGGCAAAATATTAAAATTTAGACCGAAAACGGAATGCACGCTTTGCGTTCGCCTGAAAACAAAATGAATTTAGTTCAGTGGGGAGTTTTGAATTCAATTGCTAACATGCACATACTGGCCAAACAACCAAAATAACATGAAAATAGTAAAATATTTTAAAGGCAATGCCGACATTTTGGCCGTCTTATGCAACAATTTTGCTGTTTTTTTAAACATATTCTTCTCGGAATTGTATTTATAATTTACAAAATTTTTTGGATTGAAATGAACAAATATGATTAATATCGGAAAAGTGCTGTGTCATTTAGAATGCAACTGCCTTTGACCGCGATTCGTCGGGTAGATGCTCATTATTGCTGTTGGTTTGAATGAACCATTTTTTGTCGTGTTGTGGCGGCCGAGTAAAAAGCTTACTATTTTCCTGCAAATGCCATCGATTTCTAGCGGATTATCCGAAGACAGTTGAAAATGATACACATAATTGTTGCTTTCTTCTTTTTTACCTCGATTTTCCTGTGGCATTCCATTTTCTGTTTAAAAATAGATGTTACGCTTTAGCGATAATAAGTCTATATTTATGATGATTATTCAGACAATTTGTCATTGATGCGTCGATACGGTGTGCTGTTCTTTTGAAATGAGTCATCGCATTTTTCAGGAACACTCATTATTGCGATTGAGCTATCAATTGAGCCATATGTCACACTGATTTTATTTTTTTCGTTGAGCTCAGCAAATAATTGTAATTACAAGCTAGAATATCTTTGCTATAATCGAATTAAAAATTAAGTCTAACATGTTCTACATTATTGATTCTTTTGTTTGTGTGGCCAGATCGTTATCGCTTCCCAAGGGGACCGTACTATTTGAGATATTTTAATCATATCTTTTCTCCAGCGTAATCTATTGGGCAATGGTATTGATGTGATATTTCAATCGTTTCAATGACTCATTTGTTTTTATTATTTGTGTCAATAAAAATTTTGTTCGTATTACAATGGATCTAAATTGAGTTCACCTATGTTAAATAAGATGGCGCGGTCAATTGGCATACTCTCAAATAGCTCTCCAATCCCATACAAGCACGGTCCGCTTGTCGCTTCCCGTGCAAAGCAATCAAATCGCATAGTTTAAATGCAATTTGAAATGGAAACAGTTTTATTTATGTGTCTTTTTTTAAACGTTTTTTTTTATATTGAAAAATAGAATCAGGCCATAAAATGGATATTTATGTGTGGTTTCAGGTTGATTCAGAGGAGGAACGTTTGCCAGATGAAAAATATGTTGAGGAATTATCGAAAAAATTGCCACAGGGCACGGACAAAACGCCCGAAGTACTGGAAGAGGCCCTGAAAGGATTGCCAGACAAGTAATTTTCAATTTGTCCTCTTCTTAAACGCACAATCAAATTCTTCGATCTCTTTTAGATGGAAGAATTACATTATTCGTGGAATCTTCACTCTGATCATGATCTTAGGATTTTGCCTAATAATTTACGGAGGTCCATTGGCACTCATGATAACGGTACGGACCGAATTCATCTCTCGCTGAACCAACGTCGATTAGTTAATGAATATCTTTTGTTTGCAGACCCTTTTGGTGCAGGTGAAATGTTTCGAAGAGATAATTTCAATTGGATACCAGGTGTATCGCATCCACGGATTGCCATGGTTCCGGAGCCTTTCGTGGTACTTCTTGCTGACGTCAAATTACTTCTTCTACGGTGAAAATTTAGTGGATTATTATGGTGTGGTGATAAATCGTGTAGAATATCTTCACTTCCTGGTCACTTATCATCGATTCCTGTCGTTTACACTGTATTGCATTGGATTCGTTTGGTTCGTGCTGTCGCTAGTCAAGAAATACTACATGAAGCAATTCAGTTTGTTTGCATGGACCCATGTTGCACTGCTCATTGTTGTGACCCAAAGCTATTTAATAATTCAAAATATATTTGAAGGTATTGAACAAAATTACGCAATTAACTCATTAATATTATTGATATTAATATTGAATTGGAATTTGTCTCTATAGGCTTAATTTGGTTCATTGTACCAGTCTCAATGATCGTATGCAATGATGTAATGGCATATCTATTTGGCTTCTTCTTTGGCCGCACACCGCTGATTAAGCTCAGCCCCAAGAAAACCTGGGAAGGATTCATTGGCGGCGGAATTGCAACAGTCTTTTTCGGCGTTGTATTCTCCTATTTGCTTTGTCAATATCAATTTTTCATTTGTCCAATTGAATATAATGAAGCGAACGGCCGCATGGGCATGGTCTGCGAACCAAGCTACTTGTTCAGGCCTCAAGAGTACACTGTGTCAATTGTATGTATTTAATCATTTTTTAGAATCAAATGAATATTTCAGAAGGAAACAGTGTGATGTCAGAGTATGTATTATAAACAGCAATGAGGCTCAAAGTCTCTTGACAGCATTACACCGTTTTTTTCTGACATTTTCAAACAATCATTCGCATATTACAAATAATACACCCTTTATTTTGGTTTCAGTGGAAAATTAACAAAACAATAACAATGTATCCGTTCCTGTTGCACTCATTGTCAATGAGTGTGTTTAGTTCAGTGATTGGACCGTTCGGTGGCTTCTTCGCCTCTGGATTCAAACGAGCTTTCAAGATCAAAGTGAATGTCACACACAATTTGGAAAAACAAAAATGGAAATTTTCATATTGAAACATTGTGGTTGTTTTTTTTCAGGATTTTGGAGATATGATCCCAGGTCATGGTGGAATAATGGACCGATTCGACTGTCAATTTTTGATGGCCACATTTGTCAATGTCTACATTTCCAGCTTCATACGCACCGCTTCACCAGCTAAACTCCTTCAACAGGTATTAAAAAAATTTAAATAATTTAATGCGATGAATGAGTTAGTTGACCAGAAATGGGCCCAACAATTTCAAAATTCCAAAACTTTGTGTAAAAATTTTAAAAAAGGTAAAAAAATAACGAGTTATATTCTCAACTTGGCCGACAGCTGTCGAATAGACATCTTATATTACTAATGTATCTAAAGTGCTACTTTAGTCTCTT
The DNA here is from genome assembly GCA_028476595.1 of Obolodiplosis robiniae. Lineage (NCBI taxonomy): Eukaryota > Metazoa > Arthropoda > Insecta > Diptera > Cecidomyiidae > Obolodiplosis > Obolodiplosis robiniae. The sequence continues at coordinate 10,078,197 of CM052017.1, read as the reverse complement.
ATTATAAAAATTTTACGTAATTTTCTTGAACTATTTCGAAGAAAATATCACAATTATTCAATTATTTTCATTTTTCCTTGCTTAAGATCTATAATTTGAAGCCGGAACAGCAGCTGCAGCTCTATAACTCACTTCGCGATTCTTTGCAAAATCGAAGCATCTTAGACTAAGCATAAGTTCTGACACACGCAGAGTACCTAAAATAACACCCCCTCCAGAAATAAGAAACAACAAAAACAATAGAATTCATGACCGGCGGATATCAGTTTGTGTCTTTCTAATGTAAAGTGTCTTGATATGTTATGTGAGCGTCATGAATCCACTAATTTTCTCCGCGCGTTTGTTTTATTGGAATGGACAAATATGTAGCATAAATGTTCTCAAAGGAATGTTGAATAGAGATAGAAAAATCAGTGGATAGGCGAAAACGAGGAATGTTAAGTGATTCTATTTTCCAAGTTATCACTATAAATGTTATTCTCTGAATATTTCCATTTGATATTCAAACATATTTGTTCTCCCTGTGAACCAACGAACCCCCCCCCCCCCCCCAATTCAACAAAATTTCACCTTTGCGCATGCAATACAATATGAGAGAACAAGTAAAAGAACACACCCAAATAAATAAATATATATACATACATATATAGAGATATCAAAAACCTCATCATGTGGAGACACCAATTTATTTAACATGATGATATTTTAGAGTAAATCTAAAACAAAATAAATTACAAATTTCGAAGGATAAGAAAAATTCTACTAAACAAATACATACAATTTCTAGTCATATGCAAACCGAACTAAAATGAATGTTAAATCTCTAATATTTATTGAATGGAACTAATCGAGATGGCATATTTATATATTTAGCAGAAAGAAAACCAACAGAATAAAAAAACACACACATAAGATATGTATTTAAACACACAAAAATGTAGTCAAATTTACAAGAAAGCTGCGCAGAGATTGGAAATATGCCGAAATGCGACACATACAGTGAAATATGATTACAAGGTATAATCCAAATGTTTACTACTAACGAACTTAAATAAATCTTAATCAAATTAATCATCCATCAAAGTGATTGTCACCTGAGCAAATATTTTAATTTCGTAGGCTGTAAACATAGTCTTAGTAAATACGATGTTAAATTGGACTGTAATGGCTATTTACTGTAGTCGCATTCAGATAAACTGAACATAAATTCGAATTTCATCTGTTTCCATGGGAATTTCAGTTGGGCAAATTATTTTATGAACAAGTAAGAATTTGTCATATTTCGTTAGTTTTGTGCATTTAACGGGTTTCCAGTGATTTAACACAAATTCAGCCAAATTGCCAACAGTTAGGGAACTTTTTATATACACTTTTTTCTATCTTTTTATAATTCTGTGGCTAAAGTGTTTAAAAAAAACCACACAAATCATTTGACTGATGCACCCCGATGTCAAATTCAGAAATAAATTCTGAAAATCGACAGAGAACTGAAATCCAAATTCATCTCGCTCCATAAATGCTTTTATATTGAGATTTTCCATCTGAACCATTTAAAATGCCACACATTATATGTCCAATTCTCGTTTTGGTTTTAAGTTATTTTAAGTTTTAAATGAATAATGATATATCAATGTGAATTATTTATTAATTTAGAGGAAAAAAAAAATTATTGCGTACATAATTGGGTTACCGCAGTAAAATCGATATTTGTATTTATTTGGGAAGTGGTCGATTTGGTTGAGCAGAATGAATATATAAAAATATTCGTGCTCATGAATATTTACTGCTTGGCTAAGACTGTTTGCGATTTTTTCAATCCATTATCAACAATATTTTTTTTGTATAAATACGATATCCTGTTTTTAAATATATTTATTATACAATTTTGATGAAAAAATTGATAGAAAATTGATACAATATGAACAAAAAAATTTCGTTCCGTTTAAAATAAAATTGACATTGAATTGTAATGAAAGAATGGGCCGTTTTGGGATCGACCAATAGAAAAATTCAAATAATTCTTTCATGTTTTGATCCAATTATGGCCGTAAAAAATTATTCGTCTATCAAAAATTGAATAAATATTTCAAAACTGTGTTTAATTTTTAATCAAAAATATATTCTTGATTTTGGAATGAAAAAACCGCGTACAGTCTAGGTTATATTCCCTCGATAGTTTATTTAATATGTCAATATCAAGACTTGATGCTTCATTCTTGGTTTGAAGATTGAAGGCACTCGGTTGATGAGTTCAATTCAAGATTCTTCTTGGTTTCCGAATTGTTGTAAAATCGATGCATCCTTCGAACCAATAAGATTTCAGCTTACCGGCGAGTCTTGATTCCATCGTGAGCATTTGTTTAGTTCATTCCAAATGTGAGGTCCTTGAGAAAGATCTCACTAGAAAAACAGTCAAATACGCAAATGAGCTTGCATATTGTTTTGCGTATTTTTTTACTATAGAATTAATTTTTGTTGCTTTATAACTAAGCAAAATATATAAATATTTTTTGCAATTCAATAAATATTTACTTCGTTTCATTTATATTGATCAATCCATTTTTAATTCAATTTTAATTTATAAAGTATTTGAAGCAAGAAAAATAATTGTGTGTATGGAAAATATAGTCGATTATTTATTGTGTGTGTTAAAACAATTCTTACACAGAGCTTAATATCTGTTCAAATGACAGGTCATTTGCACCATTAGTATTCAATTTATTGGAATATTCCAATAATGGTGTAAGATATGATGTAAATATTGTTCAAATTTCTTGTTGGAATTTCGTCAAATGTCATTTTAACTCCAAAAGTGGTGTGAACTTTCACAGAAAAGCTACCAATACTATTGTGTACTCAAAGTATCATTTATACATATAAAGCACATTCTCACCACTTGCACATCATATCGCAACTGAAATGGTTTGAATATTTAAACAACAGTTGTATGAAAGATCATTTGAACAGATATCCATCACTGTGGAGCGTCAAATATAGAAACAAAGACAAAATCAGTTAAGTGGATGTCAAGAAATTGATTTAGATTTTATGTGTTACCTTAAATCGTGTGCAGTTGGATTCATTACAAATATTTGTTCCATCACATAGCTCATTGAATCACTCGAAAATGCAATTTATTTTGCAAATGGATGTCCTATTTTTTGATATGCCTCAAACCAAACAATTTGATGAACAAGTACCAACTAACCCAATTTACTAATCAAAATTCAATATCAAACAAACCAGAATTAGTTTGATCTCGACTTCTCGATTAACAAACCACCCATTGATGAATTTAAAATGAATACTCGAATACAAAAATATTTAAGTGGATCAAATGTCACAAAAACCAACATTGAATTAAATGAGCTATGAATAAATTTAAATGAAATTGATGAATATGTAGACGTCTAAAAACCCACAAATAAAATCAATTCAATGAAGTTTAAGTAAAACGCCGGCTTTTTCTTCTCGCCTATTATATTTTTTCCCCGTCTAGTTACAATTTCTATGGATTTCTATACATTCAGCTCATACGAATTAATCGTTAAAATGCTATCTTTTTATGTATCGCAAATATTTTTTGGCATTGAAGGAATCCTCCAAATCTTCTTCGACTTTTAGAACGATTTGCGGCTTACGTCTCTCCAATCGTTGTTTTCGCTCGTCCTCAGTCAACGTCGTCAGATCAAGCGGTAGCTGCAAGTAAAATGGCACACATTTCAAATCAATAATAAAAAAATTGAACCGAAACATATTTAGGCATATTGAGTTTTGACAATTTGGCTGTTTCTTTTTATGTACTTGATAATTTCCAATAAATGTATCTCTTTTAGTGTTGTGTCGTTTTTTGCAATTTTAATATGCTAAACGAATGAAAGGAGCAATATGACATAAGCCATTAAAGGAATCTGAGCCACAGCCAAAAAAGCAAGGCTTAAATTCATTTTATGGTGATTCCATTTCAAAAATAAGCATCTCATGGAATTCACATTCTTTGGAACTGCTTTTTGCGAATGATCAATCAGGCTACGACTAAAATATGTCACAAACAAGGAGTTTCAACGAAATAAAATGACACTCGAATAAATAATTACCCGGATAATTTGGCGAGGCTCATGATATCGAACATTTATTGTTGAACCATCTGACTGAACCAACACGGTCGGGTACACTCGACAATACAAAGGCCGATGGACTTTTGTTATGGCCACTGTTGACGACGACACATTCCTGCTTTGTAGAAATTTCCACGGTAAATTTGCTAAAAGCGTTGACTTATGCATAGCCTAAGTAATTTCTTACAAATTTATATAATTATCCAAAAAAAATGGGTTTCTGAAATATCAACAACCGAGGCAATTGAAAACAAATGACAGAAAAAACCATGCATGCTGTTTTGACAGATCGGTCTAAATTGAAAAATTGAATTGCCATGCTATGCAAGTGTTGCCATATGCCTCAAACTAAAACCAATAGAATTAGTACGCTTTCCTAATTTTGAAAAAAAAAACACAAAAAACTTCGAACGGTTAAGATTTTTCGACTTTTGCATTTTTACTAATATTATTTTATTTCCACAAAAAAATTATGTGTACTTTTTAATATTAATTGAGAGTTCTTTTGTTCAATTTGGGCGAATGTGACTGAAAAAATATTATTTAGAAATCGAGATTATCGAAACAAAAATCAACAATCAGGATCATGCTTTATCATATTAATTGTTGCTTTAATATCTATGCACAAACATGTCCACACATGGACAGTCATTTTTGCCGTTGTCGCATTAAAAAATTTCTCTTTCATTTTCGCAGAATATTATAACGAAATAAACGTAATCGTGTTTTTGCTTTCAGAGGATTTCAGACATTTTGTTGTGCTTTAAGTTTTGGGCGTTAAAATTCGCCACGTAAAATAAGAGTTTAACATGAGATGGAAATGTATTCGTCAAAAGAATGTGTGTCTTTTTCATTGATGACTGGGAATAAATTGAAAATATGTTTGCGTAAGAATATGTGAACCGGTGGGAAGAAAACATATCTTCAGATAAGATACGAAAAATATAAGGTAGGTTTTCTTCCCACCGATTCATGTAATCAATATATTTCAATTGCTTATGCATGGGCTGTCTCATAACTGGTTCTAATGCTAAAATTTTGCTGTGAAAGCATTTGAATACAAGAATCGAGTCCGAATAGTTGTATATTTAAAAAAAGGATAAGAATCAAATTGCAATAGTTTCATGCCTTTAATAGTGAACAGAACTGTTTATTCTCATATTTTCGCTTTTGTGTTAATGGAATACGTATATTCACCTATTCTTATGATATCTCTTTTTCTCGCACTCACTCACTCACTCGCCTCTCTCTCTCTATATGCACTCATTTAGTTGTGATGTAAACTAACTCGTGCTCGTCACAGCACAACATTTGACAGAGAGACGAAAAGAGGGCGACAAACTTAAGAGCGTTCTATACACTATTATAGGTCTGTTTTGGTATATTCAAATATTTTTCGATACTTTGCTGGTGATTCTCGGTCATTTTGACGTTTCGTTTGATTTCGGTACATTTTTCTCCCTTTTCTGAAGATAGCAAGCTTGATAAAGAGTTTGAACAGCGTGGGGCCATTGGAAATAAAGTGAAAGCGCAACTTAGTTTTCAATGAACGTAATTCGAGTACAAATACAAAAATTTTGATTCGCGGATCAATCTTAAGACCTGCTGTTCTGTATTGTAGCGAGAAATGAATTGATTCAGAGAATTTAGTTCAGGATTTGTAAATGGCTGATATGAAAGTGTAAAGAAACAGTTTGAGGAGTCTCAGGATAAGTGGGAAAATAAAATCCGAAACGAGGCGATTCGGGGGGATTAAAAAGTTGATTCTGTAGAGGAGGAAGCAAAAAAATCCAGACTGAGCATTTTGACATGTTAGACGCATGGGAGATGCGCGATTACCGAATTGTTTTTCTTTGCCGAAGATGATGGGCCGTGAGGTAGAGGTGGACATCGTAGACGTTATTTAGATTCGGTTGAATGTTATTTGAATGAGTAGGGGTATGATTAGTGTGATGTCCTGATATCTGTCACCTCTTTCCCACACACTCAAATGCGACTCCAATAGTTTAGTAAATAGATCTTGAAGCTAAGAGTTCTCCAAAAATCATCTTGTCAATACTTTTGCAATTCCTTTTGTGCGGATATTCTTCAGCTCTGCTTTGTATTGACAAGATGATTTACCTACTAATAAGACTTATTTTTTTCATATAAAACTAATATTCTGAAAGTTTCATCGTGATACAATGCGAACTAGACATAGTCCACATACAAATGTTTCTCAATTATATTGAAAAACAGCCCAGTCTTTCGAAGGCAACATATGCATCAATTTTGAATACTTATTTGCGTTGGCTTGTATCGTGACTGCTAATTTTAACAGCATATAATTTTCATGGACGAAATTATCAATTCAATGATTAATCCTTTGAACAAATCTAGAATGTGAAATATTTGTTTCATCTAAAATTTTATTTCCAGCCATTTTTATAAACTATATTATGTTCCATAAAATCGCACGTTTTTTCTATTTATTCAGGTTTTTTGCGCGTCGATAAATATTCCATTAAATCATTAAGTCCCTCGAATTCGGTTCGGCCAGATTGAGTATCCTTGCTGACTTTTGGCAATAATGAGCCCATTTTATATCGAAATTCATCCATCTACAATATCAATAAAAGAGAAAAAAATGCAAATTTTTATCATCTGGTTTCGAAGTGCATTTAAAATTTTGAATTGATATTAAGAAATTCGTATGAAAAGTATTACATTTTTAGCGCCAGAGAGTTTCCAAATGCCATAAAAAAATGTTCCGGTGCCTAGAAAAGCATAGAATGTGCCCCAGGCTAAGGCTCTCGTGGCTAGCTTTGTGCCACTCTCGATTAAATTCACCGTTTCTACCGTAGCCTGTTCATAGAGTTTTTGGTCTTGTTTTTGTGCACTAGCTATTGCTCGGCTGAAGCCCGCAAAAGCCGCAAAACCTGATATAGTCGCCAAAAATGCCGCAGCTATTGGAGTATGAACATTAGTATCGTGCCAATTTCCGATTCAAATTAATTGCTTACCCCTTATGCGATATTTTCGTTGTTCTTCAGCAATCGAAAGAACTTTCTTTTCTTGTACACGAGCTGCTTCCATTATATTATAAAAATTGCAAACATTCTTTTCACATCTAATTGATGGTTGCTCATTGTTTTTTTTTCAATTCATTTTGTTGTTTTGTACATGCTGATTTATGTAAGTGCTTTTGACAACAACTGTCACTGACGACCGCATGCGAATGTGTGCGAGTGAACTAAGACATATTAAATTCTCAGAAGAAAATTGGATTAATGGTTTGTATACTGAACATTCATTTGAGAGCCTTCTTAACAGATGGCGCTGACAGAAACTGAAGTGAATTTTTCAATTTGTCGTATATATAAATATTTCTGTAAATTGCAATTTTATTTTCGAAAAATGAAGCGTATATTGATTAGATTTTTGATTACTAAAGATTTTCACTATGAAGTTTCGGTAATTAACAGCTTGCAGAGAACACAATAGATCATTTAAAATATCAACGAGAAGAATCATCCATTCCAATCGTTGATTTATGATTAGTTTGACTGTGAAACAAATATTTTATTTTCTTCGAACCTAAACTAATTTCGAATTCCAACGTCGCAATTAATTTTTTATCGACCTGTTCAAGATCAAGTAGAATATTTTGATGTTTCATTTTGTAAGAATAGAGATTGTAATAATCCGTGAAATCATACTTTATTAGCATTTTACATATATTTCCAGGTTTCGCAAAATAAAGAACTTTTTACTTCAGTAAACTGTGAATAAAGTTGTAATGATGAGATTGTGAACAATTTGAGAAAATATTGAAACTTTAATAAAACTTGTTGGCGTCCTAAAAAGCAGCATTCTCGCTCATCAACATGGTTTTTACCTCTAAATAATGTCATCCATTTTCCATTACATTCTTGGCTTGATAAATTTGATTAAAGAAATTACATGCATGAAAGGATTGTTTCCCAATATTTGATGAATCATTGTTTCTCCCTTCAGAATATGGAATCAATCTATATATGAAAATTGAGAATATATTCGTTCCGTTCAACCGATCTGGACGATATGGGTAAGGCTCTAAACAAGATGATAACTCAAAAAATAAAAACATAAATTGTGCGGTTTAATTTATTTCAATCTTCTTCTCAGTTCGTTTAAGTGAAATTATATTTGAACGCACGAGAATAATATTGTGACATTAATTATCATATAAGCAGAAGTGTCTCAGAATTTTGTTTGAATAAATATGTTCCAACACTTTCCAAATTTAATGACTACGGCAAAGTAATAGATCTAATCAAACTCTATATATTGTTGAAATTGTGGGTCTATAGGATGTGCATTGAAAGATCACTGAAATCAAAGATTCGGAGAGATTTGCAAAAACCAGATTATTATTGCATCCACGAGTGCTATTGCAGTTCCCTGAACTACATACTTTGGGTTTTTAATTTTCGAAAAGTATCAGTCTATATCGTTAGCAATAAAAGGTTGACATTTGAATACTAATAAATCGCAACGAATTATAAAATTTTAAAATCACATTGTTCCAACATGATGGTGAAAGAAGTATCGAGCACGTATAATATCATTATAGACGAAATAATTGATTATTTCGGCCAATTCGTATAGCCAAGAATTATCAGACTGATCCTCGCGGAGAGTCATTCATGTATCAACGATAGGATTTTTTAGGGTCGATTTTTTGATTTCTCTTCGTTTTTGTATGGAAAGTTCCTATTGGAAATCGTTTTTATTTTTCTTTTTCTGAACTAAACTGGGCAAAAAGGATTGTTTTAACTGTGAATGAAGGAATTTTTGAGAATGTTTGAACATTTTTTAATGATTTCCGGAATTAAATGGAAGATGTGAAAGCATAGCAAATCCGTGTCGCTTCGTATCTTTAATTGTTTCACATATTTTTTTGCGGTGACCGTATTTCTTCGGAAAACATTTTCTGAATAGACATCGGCCTTCATCACTTTTGATCGAAATCTTAGAATGAATGATTCGTAGGTATTGATGCATTGAGTTTTGTTAAGAACCATCAAGAGTTGAAATAATTCAAATCATCAGGGATCCCAGTTCGCCCAAACAATTTTTTCATATTCAAACATAAAAGTGTAGCAACGCACACCGGGAATCGCTCTTTACTTGATAAATATTAAAATTGGGAACATTTTATTGGTTTTCACACGACAATTAAAGACAATTACGAAATTTACACCATATGTCTATTGTTTACTTGCTTTAAAAATGAGCTTGAAATATTTCTTCAAAAATTGTCGCATACATTGCGTGGGAAAAGTGAGCGTTTTGATGATTTATCGTTGACGAGCGCGCGACTCGTGCGAGCACAATAAATGACAATAATGAAAATCACTTTTGTTTGATTAAATGTATCCGCAGCGTTTGGTGGAAAAGACGGTTGCTACACTCGATATCGGTTTGGGAGTCAACAGGCCGAAAAAACTCAAAGATTGTTTGTCATCATCAAATGCTGCTATCGTCTTTGCTGTTGGTGGCGAATGTTCATGTAAACATGAAATTAAATGCATAATCTTAGGTATTTGATAGATGTTCCTTAGACACAATAGACAACAGATAAAAACCACTTCATACAAATAACAGCAAGCAAGCAAGTGGGCAATTTTCGGGGTGGAGCGCACCCGGAGACTTTGTATTCCTTTGTACGTTTCCATACTCTCTCTCTCTCTGTAATATGAATGAATTGGTTGTTTCAAGTGTTTCGTTTTTGTCCCCATTGCGTTAAAATTTGACGGAGCACACATTTCTTGATTCATTTTGTTTGCTCTGTTTGAGGATTCATTTTACATATATTACTCCGGTTGCTCGACTTCCATGTCAATTGAACGAAAAGATCGAGAATGATGAGCACACCTTACATTGTTATCTCCATTGTTTCGGTATTTTATTGCTCATCTCCTCTGTACGTACATAAGAAGAATAAAACCTTTTTCTCTGTAAAGTTCAAAAGTAGAGAAGGATGACGATGACGAGATGTTTGGTGCCCTTTCAAAGTGGAGCGAACAATTCGAAACGCTAACATAATCAAAGGGAAAAGAAAAAATGAACAAAAATCTGAAGAAGATGATGGAAACAAGTTACAAAGAGAGCGAGCGTTTAACATCAAAGCTGGAATGTTGTATTGTCATACACAAAATTTATGTGTACTTTTTTGCGTTGTTGTTGCCTATGATGCTTTACTTTATTTCAGCTCTTTCTTCGATGCAGCTCGGTGTGTGTGTGTTTGTGTTTGAGTGTATGTGAGAGGGAGAGGGAAAGCGTGCGCTCACTCGCTTGCCCATTTGTTTTTCGATTTGAGCTGCCGTGTATTTTTGGCATACACCAAATATTCGAAATGAAAGAACTGAACCCCAACGCGCAAACGAATCAAACAAGAACGTCAGTTAAAAGGAGAAAAGCAAAAGCAAAAGCAACAACAAAAAATGAAGAACATCGAAAAATGTGAGAAATTATTTGTGAGTGTTATGACATTGTCGATGAAAAGGTAAAAGTTTTCGGGATGAAAACGTTAAGGATGCTTTGACTGATGGACAAAGAAGCGAACAAACTTTACGAAAATATGAACTAAAGGAGCAATGAGAAAAGCATCACGCACACAAAACAGTAGCCAATAGCATGCAAGAGTATTAAATGCAATGGGGCCAAATGAAAAAAAAAACAGCAGCACACACTTGATACTTTGAGCGGTTAATTTCTTTGTTCTTTTGATTTTTTACAAATTGCATTCACTTCCACGAGAAAATTGTGTGCGCCGCTTCATTTTAGTTGGCGTTTCTTCGAGTATTTGTGCAGAGTTTTCTCTCCTCTCTCCCGCTCTCTTGCTCCGAACTTGTTGTTGATCGTGATGTGAAGAGATAAAAAAATGGAGTCATTTAGCAGGTACTAGTCTATTTCAAATGATTGGTGCTGGTGAGATAGTTAGAAACAACATTACACAAAGGATTTTTTTCAAAGCTCTCACACATTGTGCATACGTGTGGCCAATGGAGGCCAGCATTTGCGGTTAGTGTGCGAATTCTTAGAAACTCAATTACCGCCCGAATGTACTTTGGTTGCGGTTATTATAAGCTCTTTTTTCGTGTTTGGGAAATTTCGAACGAACGTGTGGACAAAGAAGAAAAAAGCAGCAAAGTTGAAAAAGACGCAATGAGAGAGTTGGCCATAAGTTGGAAAAGCATGAAATGCGCTTCAGCGCTACAATTTGTTGGCGGACAGCGAGAGAAAAACTAATAATTTGATTAAGATTGTTCCTTTGTTTAATTACACCGATCATCCGTATATGTTGCTTTGCAGCCGTTCGTTCTATTTGCTGCGTGTGTGTCGACTGCATAAAAAATCTATTTGCTTTTATTTAAATGGTTTGCGACTCTCATTTGACACAGTTTAGCTGCATTTTCCCATCCGTGTTCCGAACGTCGATTGATGAATCCGACCGGAGCAGCTGATATCGAGTTTCGATGGAGCAATAGAGCGAAACAGCGACAAAATCGGAGAAAAAATGAACAAAACATGAGAATGCAGCAAACGCCACTTACAATTTATTTGAAAAATAGACTCAGCGACTCATTAATCTGGATAAAAATTGTTCTAATGTCTTTGTATTTTCCGAAACAATGAAACAATTTCATATCAGCTCGCTTGTTCTGCGCTACTGCATTTCAGCAAAATGAATGCTTAATCTCTCTCTCTCTATCCCTCTTTCTTACACTGTCTCTAATAATAGAATGGATCGCAAAGAGAAATGGCGTAGAATTATTTGCACTTAAATTGTTGCTATCGTTTTTTCCTTTTTAAATCGTGTGTACTGCATCATTTAAAAAGTTCCTCGAGCGCATCTTCATGCGCGCTCTCTTGCAGTGATATTGAGTGTAACGAAGTCATTCACAATCGAAAAATTATGAAATATTTTTTCTAATTGATTGGCATTTATCGACAAGTGAACTGTTCGCTGTGTTCGTCATTCAGTCAATGAAAAACCGGCAAACAGCAGAAATGTTCAACATGAAATCGCTCAGATATGGATGCCAGGAAAGGCAGCTGACCAAATGTAAAAAGCATTTTGAAATATTCTTTTTCACCGCCGGGTTGGCCGACGTAATAAAAATTGTTCTCTATCCAATTTGGGATGTCATTTACAGCGTCCGTGTGTTTTTTGTTTCTTTTAATTTCATCGTGCTCATATTTCTCCTTCGGATCGTAAACGCATATCTCACTGACGATTGACAAAAAAACCGTCAAGCACTTAGCAAATTATTACAATTATTTCCAGTGTATAATTTATTCATGTCTTTATTCTTTGCCGAAAACAATGTGTGTTGCGTCTGGCACTCAGTGTAATTTTCGCCGTATTTTTACCCGATTCGACCGCGCGCGCTTCTTCATCGCATATTTCGCTCAATTTCAGAGAACAATTTTGCCGAACGTGAATGGCCAGCAAACCAAGCACCGACAATCACAAAAATGAAGCGACAATTTATTTAATGATAATTCTTAATGATAATGCGAAATGTTTCGTTTTTTTCAACAACAACAAAAAAACTTGTTTGAATGTTAAAAAGCAGCAATTTTTGCCATTTTCTCATGCAGTGTTGCTCTTGTTCATTACATCGCGCGGCAATTGTTTCTGCCTTTTTTCTAGAAAATGCGCTTGTTCAACGATGAATCTGATAACAAATCGAACCATGAAATGTGTGTGAACCGAAGATGGATGGCCGGAGAGGGAGAAAATGTGGGGGGGGGGTTGCTGAGAAAGAGATAGAAAATGAATCCACGTTCAACGGCCATCGCTCGAATATTCACAGGAAAGAAACATTCTTTCGCAAGAATGGATACTTTTGGAAGCTTTGAAGTTCTCAATTACCAAATCAACAAAGTGATGGTACTTTTTCCAGGATGAAAATATTCCATTGCCATCGTTTTACGTATATCTTAGTTTTCATCTCTTTTATAGATTCGGACTTTTTACAAAACATTTTTTCTCAAATTTTATTGCTTATCTTGTGAGCTTCTTTGGCGCGCAATGAACCAATGATCCCAATCGATTTCCAAGCCAGGTTTTCAATCATTCATTAATAAATCTCATAAATGATTTCCATGTTAAAATCGTGAACATTTCCTGAAATTACGAAGAAACGTTTCGAACTTTTAGATTCGCATAAATTTATCTGTGCTGGTTATTGAAGTGGAGCGCATGCAATTAAAACATCTCTATCCAATTAGGAGGTAAATTAACATTCGTCTTACCATTTAGCCGCTGAGATTGCGAGTGAACGAATAAATGAGCGATTATTATGGCCGACTTGTGCAGAAAAATTACTCGCTAACGGCTGCTGTAATTGATGCAGTTTTATTTTCATAGATTGTCAATTTCCAAGAACTAATTACCAATGAACGGTAAGTTGTGAACTCTGCGCATAATAACAAACTGCACAATAGAATTAGATTACGATTGAGCAGACGTTAAATGGGCAAATAGGAAGAGAATGTTCTCGTGGCAGCAGCCAGATGCACGCACATCAAGATTCTTTCATCTGATGCTTTTCAAACCATTGACAAAAATTATGTGATTTGGGCACGGTTTGGGTATTGATCAGCTGAAAAAGAATATGATTTATTTCACTTTATCAGTAATGTACAGAAGAGTTTTGATTATTAAGTCAATAGCTAAATCTTTGAATGCGAGACCGAAGAAGAGCGAAAGAGAGCGATAGAGAAAGGAAGCGAAATAAGCGATTCCGAAAAATGCGAACAGTTGGATTAATGAAGTGCTCAATGTAAATTGCACTGAATTGCTCAATTGCAATCAATTTAAATTCGAAAATCGATTTTACGGTGCGATCGAGCTTCATTGGAAGCTCTCATTTCACCGCTCACTCATTTTCCATTTAAATATGCTTCTTCGTCGTCCGGCTATTATTCAATTCATAGACACAAATATACATACAGCCAAACACTTTGTGTTGTATATCAACTGATTTGATCGAACCGTAATTGACTTACAATACCGCGAACAGCGCTCGAAACCATGTTAATAAATGAAGAATCTAACAACAAACGGGGAAAAAGGCGCACATATTTCTAGCGTTTTGGAGTTCGAAGAGAGAGAAAGAGGGACTTTTTTTAGACTATTTGCTTTAAATTTTCGCAGTTTTTCTTGAAATAATAAGGTCAGCGGCTGATTGCTTTCTTCTGCGGCGTTTGCATTTTCGGGTATGGTTCGAATCAAATGAACTGGCATGCGAGAAAGAGAGCAAGAGCGGAAGAGGAGCAAGAAATCCAACGAATGCTATGCGTGTGTTTTTCTATCTCTTTCTCCTATTTCGTCCCGTTTATTGCATAAAAGCAAAATGTTGTGTATGCTAATGTTTGTGTGCTATGGTTCGTTTGCCCGACATATAAATATTCGAGCGCACAAAATGCGAGCAACGAAAAATCAAAATGAGTTCTAAAAACCGTACGGACGGCGAAATGCCGATCCGATATGGAAATTTAGCTATCTGAATCATAGTCTTTGGCCGATATTTGATGATGTGTCGGGGAAATTGTACGACACATTCGCAATCTCTTTCTAACTCAAGAGAAAATTAAGTTAAATAAAAATTGCGCGATGAACGCCAACACACCGGTTGGTTCTCTCCTTCTCTCTCTCACTTTCTCTCTATAGCACATTTGGGTGTTTGTTTTTCCACATTTCGAGAAAATCTGTATCACATGAAGCAAATAAAGGCAAGGATAAAATCTGTCCTTTTCATACACTTGAAACAACACAAATTGACTAAGGAGAGCATCGAACCAATGCACGTTGTGATTTGCCTGAATGCGACATGCTTAAATAATAAATTATCCAACAATATTTTGCCGCATATGAATAGCGTGTGTGTGCTCGCGCATTATAAACACACACACACAAACACAAACGCACACCATAACATGGACTTTTCATTCGGTCGGCCGAGCGAGATGCAAGCGCGGATAGAGAAAGCATGCAAGGCATCAATTATGTTTGGAAAATACGCAAACCAAAGCGACAATGAGGCGGAGCATCAAGATCCAGCCCTCTTTCTTCCATTGCTTCTACGCTTAGCACTTAGTCATTCTTTTCTGATTGTATATCTCTCTTTCTTTCTCCTTTTTGTTCAGTTCTCTCGCCAAACAAATAGCAGCAGTAACAGCTTCGAATCGATTTAGCGACGATAGGCACATACATAGCGCGAAAACGAGCGCACACACAGAACCAATGTTCTGTCAATAGATGCAAGTTCTTTTATACCATACAAAGAAGAGGCACACATAATTATTATGTATTCGGCCGACGGCTGAAACCACCTCTTTCCTACGTTTGCCTAATGTCATCGTTCCACTGAGCCACTCGGCGACGACGGTTCCTTTGGTTGGATCGCACGGTCTCGACAATCCACAACGCCGACGACGACGACGAAGACTACTACATCATTACACAACGACTCGATCTGTGCGCGTGTCAGATTCAATCCAAGGCAAATTGCAAATGGTTCAAATTCGAAAAAGTGGATATAAATGATTGTCATTATAAAATCTATCTCAACATTTCTTCGGCCAACTCCATTGTTTGTGCAAAAATGCATTTCGATAAGGAAATGTGGATGGAATGCTCTATTTACATGTGTTGACACAATGTGATGTAGGATTATGCCCCGAAAAAAATCGGCTCGACAGTCTCACAACCCATTTCTCAACCGATTAATTTTGTATTAATCGGGTTGAGAGTAGAAAAACGCGAAACATTACATTTTACACATGTGGCTGCTCTCTGTAAATGGACAAGCCTCGACAATCTTATGAAGTCCAATCGCTTGTTTTTTTTCCCTTCCCGTCACTGACTCTATCCTCGTTTGTATTAAATGTCGATCCCGTCGAAAGCGTACATTGCCGTCCCTATCACACCATCGTGAAATTTGGCGATGCGTGTTCTTTATATGATGAATATACATCTCGTATACGCACACAAATAAACTCCAATCAAATCGCTTCGTGAATCATTTCGGAAAGGGACGCATATAATAATTGTTCCGTTGGTGTGTACAGCGAACCAGCACGTTCGATGGCTTGTAAACGCACACTCCGGGCCGCAATCCATTAGGACCGACTCGATTTAAAAACGGGCAGAATTGAAACAGAAGAAAGTCCAAGTCAAAATGGCAAACGGATATTTCTTTGGCAATAAATATATTGGAAAAAAAAATCCTTCAATATTTCCAACGAATATAATTTCAAACTACTAATTTTCATATAAAAAATTATAAAACTGTTTAGAATAAATATAAAAAAAAACATTCTTAAGCAAAATGATTTCAATGGCAAAAAATGCTTTCGATTTCAGAGAGTTAGATATTACTATTTGCCGGGAAATAAGGATAAAGTATCGGATAGAAGCCGTACCATTGAAACAATGCCCAATGCACACACACACCCACTAAGTTTGTGTTCTGTTGGCGTTAAGTACATGCTTCGTATATCTTCTTTCGGTCTTTATGCTCGCCTTCTCGTTCGAACTCGCTTCGTTCGTTGTAGACGCACACTCACTCGCGTATACGTATATTTCGTGAGCCACCTAAACCAATGCATTATGCCGACGCATTCGATTGTGTGTTTTCGTTCGAACACACAGAACACAGAGACCAAGACAAATTAAATGAAAACAGAAACAGCAACAACAGTCTCTAAACGAACACTCTGTTGATCACGTCACATCGAAATCGATGAAACACACATTTTTTTGGGATTTTGCGATTGAAATATTTTCTGGTCGGAAATTGATAGCTATTTAGTTGCCGAATAATTTTGAAAGTGTGCTCATAATTTTGTATCGACTTATTCACTCTATGGCGCAAATGTCACACTATCGAACAGTGTGAATAGACAGGATAAATATATTACATATCGATCAAGGATACGGCGAACCTGAAAAAATTGAAATGAACGTTTGTGATCATTGATCAAGCCAATGAAATAAATTCGAGTGAATCGAACAGAGTTGATTCTAATTAGAAGAAGTAAAGTTGTTAAAGTGTGAAAAACGATCTGAAAAATTTTGTGATTTTTTTTTTTTCTAACGGAAAAAGGATTACTGCGGTTGATTAGAACGGATTTTTTTACTAATCCGAAAGACATACTTTTTTTTCAGACCAAGTGCTGAACATATGAGTGTGAATATGAAGAATTGAATCAACCTAATTTTGTGAATCGAACTGGAGTAGAAAAACATTTGGTGCAACTATTTCAACGTTAATGTAAATTTTAAAGAATTTTTATTACCGCTCGAAAAGTGTGTTTATTTAACCGAAATTGTGTTGAGGAGTCAACTTCCAAGCTTTATATCAAATTGAGAGTTCTGGCCGCAAATTTATGGAAATTGCAAGCAATTCAATTTACAACAATTTCCCATTTAATTTTGACATCCATTTTCGGGGACAATAGAACTTTTTCGCAGTAAAATTGCGACTAATCACATGCATGTGAACTTCAATGTATTGAAGAAAAATTGAAGAAGTGTGAATGCCCGTTAGAAGGAATTGACAATTCTCAGAGAAATTGTGTGATTTTTACGGTGCAAAACGATACAATCATTGAAATATAATAAGCTTAGCATCAATCATCATTGATCCGTGGTATTCATAGAATCGTGCAAAAAGTGATCGACAACACGTTTGGATAAGAAGAAGAAGGCTCCTTGAAAACTTAATCTGTGCTTTGGAATAATTGTCACCCTGATCCGACGAGTGCAAAGTCAATGGAAAAAAACAATAATAAATTATCACAACGGTAAAAACAATTCCATGGTACGAATTAACCTGAACATTTTCACATAAATCTTTTGAAAGGCAGACAAATAGTAAATGACATCGATAGCAATTTGGTTCGAATATTATCGGTTCGGGCGCGAACAACAATTAACTAATAAATATCACTCTAAAATCCAATAAAAAAATAATAAACATTCGTGAAAAATGCGCGAAGGCCAAAATTCGAATTGCAAAATGTTCGATTGCGAAACGGGAAAAAAATGAAAAAATTTCAACTTGGTTTTGAATTGGAAAAAAGCAAATAATAGGCAGTGGAATGTATGATATAGTCATCGAATACGCAAACTATTCAATGAAGAATGTTTTTGCGTGACATTCTTTTCCGGCCTCTTGTCGATCGGATGCATTTTGATAACTTCCACGTTCCTGTGAGATTTAAATCGAATTTATCCCGAATCAACGCGTGCCTTGATTAAATGGAACTTTCCGAATCGATTCTTCGGATGTTCAAAACAGCGCTCGAAATACTTCTCATCGTCAATTGTCTCTTCAGTTGCGACGAATTAGTTTCTAATCAGCTTTTGCACTCAATCAATTTGAAACTTTGAGCCCGATTACAGTTTTGAAAGCAATTAATTTATGGAATTCTATTTGCATCGTACTTTGTTCATAGAGCAGCCTATTATCAACATTAATAATAATTAACGACCGTGTTTACAGGTCACCGCAGGCCTGTCGATGAAATAGAAATGTAAAAAATACGCTGACTA
Organism: Obolodiplosis robiniae; assembly: GCA_028476595.1. Classification (NCBI taxonomy): domain Eukaryota; kingdom Metazoa; phylum Arthropoda; class Insecta; order Diptera; family Cecidomyiidae; genus Obolodiplosis; species Obolodiplosis robiniae. Next base: position 10,059,483 of record CM052017.1, on the reverse strand, counting down.
AAATAAAGTCAATGAGCACGCAAAATGGACGAGCCGAGCATTTATTTTTCCAACAGCAATATTCAAGTACAATTGATACAGGCTTAGCCGTTTTTTTGTTGTTTCGTTTCATTTTGAACTGTATGATAAAAAAGAAATAAGACTGAATCGAAACTCGAACGAATTGACGCAAAATATTCATAAATTATTCATTAATTGTATTTTATATAAAGAATTGTGCGTTACCGACATGATACAAGGCAATTTGCAAAAGCGTTATGTTTCGATATTTGAGGGCGACGGATTTTTTGCATTTGACTCATCGCATATTCATGAATGGAACAGGTGACAGATGAAACGACAAAGTGCGCGTCCATCGAAAATGGATCGATTTCTATCAAAATTCATAACTTGTTAAATTTTATTTCATTTCATTTCATTTTCATCTTCCGCGACAGAAAACGCTTACTCATCTATTCTAGATACGATCACATGTTTCTTCACAGAAAGTGGAAATGTTTGTTTCGATTCGACTCAATTGACATCTCACTTTATCAAGTCAAACTTGAATATTTGGGAATATCTTCATTTCGACGAGAAAGAAGAAAAACCTGATGCCAGTCAAATAATAGAAATGATTTTGTTGTAGCAAATTATTTGCCTAGGCATTGATGCACAAAACACCAGAATTTATGAATCATTTGGATAAGTAATCGTGCAAAAATACATCAAACAGGATGTTTTTGTTATCGATAAATGATATTGCATGGATCATCCATCCGAGATCAAAAAATAAGACGAATTACTAAATGTGAAAGCAAACGAGAGAAAGAACATATCCAATATCAAGATTTTCTGTTTTTTTTTTCTAATAAAAAAACCAATTCCATAAATAACATCGATAATTTATCGCGATATAAATAAACGGGGAAATTTATGTGTGCTTGTCATTTAATTTCAACTGAGTTTGGTTTTTGCGAGAGCAAATTTTGCTGAAAGAACTGGTAACCAGATGCTAGTTGCTGAATCAGTTCAATGCTAAATAAGCGTAAGCGCCCATTTACTAAAGTGATTACATGGTTTGGCAAGGCCCGGCAAGCGTTGGACAGAATTGAAATTTTAATGGACTCACCAATGCGATAGATTAAGAACAATCTAATTCATTAAGAAAGCCGTGATCTGTCAATGCCGATGCCGTTGCAACAACATCCCATCCAAATCCCTTTATAACAATCTATATTTGTAATCTAGTCATTCACTTATCTATTCGCCCGGTTTTCTATTTGGCTTTTAGCTTGTGCCGTCATCTATTTCAGTCATTCACACGAACTTGCAGCGGTGTGTGGTCGATCGATCGATCGTTTAAGTCAAAATTCGCATAAATTATTCATTGTCTCCCATGTGGTTCGTGGTTCGAGAGATTGAGCTCTCAATATCGAGCCGATCTCGCGCATCGTCATACTTTTCTCTCTTTCAATCTCGTGCGCGCAAATGGACAATTTCAATAATCCGTATGGAAATGAATGCGGCAATTCAATATAACATTTTTCGAATGTGATTGGAAAAATTTTCACATTTACAAATTGAATAAAAACAAATGCGGAAAACAATGCGAGGCGCGTCGCTTGCGCACGTTCATATCCCATAATATCAATCAGTTTGTTAGTGCATTTTTTGAAGCGAACTCAGCAAGAATGCGACATGATAAATAAATTTATCAAGAAAATCTTGTTCTCTGCTTGCTCGTTCGCGCACACATAGCTGCTTGAAAAATGAAAAGCCCAGCAAAGTGATTAGGAATGAGCCGGAGCGTTGGAAAGAAGCGCGAGATAGAGAAAGAGAAAGAGAGAGAGAAAGATTAAGACAAGATCTACACCGTGTTTTCAGGTGAAATAGAGCTCGAGCGACGACGAAGAAAACAGCAGCGGCAGCAAAAACGGCAACCAAATCACAAGACAAAAGCAATAAATGCATTGTGAAAACCATCACTCATGTTGGCCATGAGTGCGTATGACAAATGCACCAGTCCCATTTGTAATTTAAATTTGATTGTTGTTGGCTGATGTGTTGCTGTGCTGTGTGCCGTGTGCCGTGTGCTGTGTGTATGTGGTGCGATTTTGTTGTGTACGCAGCTCATTCGTAGTCTTCAGTCAATGTCTCTTTTTCTCGCTCATCGATCGCATTTCTTAGAATGAAGCTATTACAAAAAGTGGCAAAACGAATGATCGACAGACTGAAATCAAGCAAATCGAACATTCGCGTTTTGTGTTACAAGTTGCAACATCCAAACGTGATATACGTATTTATTGATAAAAGTACGATTGAAAAACGCGAAAATTCCAGGCAAAATTCAACAGCCAACACGAACGAAAATAAAAAACCATGGACAATCCGAATGCGATAAAAAAAAAATATATGCAGAAAATCAATGTGTTCACGGAGTGAGAGAGGCTCATTGTAATAGACTTGGCTGAGATTTTGATTTGCAAAATGGCCTGTGTACACCGGTTCATTAGTTTGTTTATTTTTTTTACTTGAATTTCATGGGATTTTTACATCGAGTGATATTTACTGAAACTTTAAGTTTTCATTCTCACACTCTTTTTTTCTCTGTTTTTACTTGCAGAACGTTCACTGTGCAATTCCCTTGCTGAACCAAAATTAAACAACAAAAAAGTGTCTTTCAGATGCGAGTCATTAAGTGACTAGTCAAAAATTGAAGAAGAAAGCTTGACCGGAGAAAGAGTCTATTAATAAATTAATTGTGAAACAATCTAACAAATTGTGGTGCTGTAAGAAAACGCCAAGTGACAATAACTCTCTTTGGAAAAAAAGGTGCTAGTTAAATAATAACAAACTTGAAATACGACCACGAAACAAAAATCAAGAAGTGAGTGAGAGCGAGAGGTAGCGAGATAGAGAGCGACAAGAGAGAAAAAAATATTCCATTGAATTTGAGACACGATTTGATTTGGATTCATTTCAATGGAAAGTAAATGTTGATTTTATTAATCGGTGAAGTGATATCGCAATGGCAGTATCCTGCCCAGAAGTAATGTACGGAGCATATTATCCATATTTATATGGTCGTGCTGGCCCGAGTAGATCATTTTATCAATATGAAAGGGTAAGTATAATGCTGAATTTATTTTAAAAATACATTCGATTCAACTTAAGTGATTTGGCTGAACAAAAGCTGAGTTTAAAGAGGAAGAAAATGAGAAAAACACATACAATTACAACGCGATTCAAGAAATTTCATGAAAGAATGCCAAATGTAGAATCTAACTAGAAGCTATCGGAGCAGAAGAAGACTGTGCCGGCGGTATTGGTGCTGTGACTCAAAACATTTTTACAAGGTTGCACAGATAATTACGAACGCGCTTGCTGCCATGCGAAACAATGAAAATAAAATTGTTCAACAACAATTAATTTCCATTTGCCATTTTTGGTGTATCATTTAAAATGCTTATTCAAATAATTATGCAAACGAATTCGTGCCCAGAAACCTACGTATTCATTATGAAAAGAGGTCTTTGGAGACATTCTTCGTTGTTTTTGACAATTTCAATTCGTGAAAAATGGATGAAAAACATATTTTTCGTCAATATGACGAATGATTAACAAACAATCTGCTGCAATTGATTGAATAAAATCGGTATTCAGAAGGGATTTATTGAAACTTCTTGATTGAACACGGCCTCCATCAATCAATAATAAATATTTCTAAAAGAGTAGCTAGTTGAAACTATCGCTCGCCTGAGATCATAATCAATGAGCTTTAACATAATATTTCAAAAGTAAACAGAAAAATTACTTGTTTTAATTGCTCCAATGATACAAATATAGGCCCTTCTCGAAGCCAGTTTGATTCCTTAAAAAAACACGCTGAGTTTTAATTGTGCTGGCTGTTTTTAGATGAGTCCAATGAATATAAGATGTTTTCATAAGATTATCGTCAGTTTCTGGAAGTTAAAATCTGCGCATCACTTTCACAGCTATCGAAATGAACGCGCGCGGGCGCACACACACAATCGATTTGTTTATTTTAAAATGCACATTGGCATTGCGCCGTGATTTTGTGCTTATCTCACCATACCGTTTTACACTATTGCTATTCTTACGCATCGATCGGAATGTCACCAATGTACTTATCGAGCAAGTGCAAGTCGCTGCTTCTGCTTTTTCTCTTGTCATGAGCAACGGATATTGTGCGTATTTTGTTCTCATTCACTCGCTGAAAGAGAAAAAAGCCAAACATGCATATTGTATGTATAAACATCCAGAATGCGCACGGATTTCTCGTGAAAATGAACACATTTAATATTTTAAATGAACGAGCGAGCAATTAGGGCCGAATGCGATGCGCATACAAATCATTCTCTCATTATGTTTTTACTGTGGCTTTCGAAAGCCAAACAAAGTGCTCCTTTTTGTGTTAGTGTGAAATAAAAAAGTACTAAAACATCAGCAGCAGCAGCAACGAATGACAACAGCAAATCGTCGGAAATGTTAAAATCGATCGATTGTGTGCTTGTTTGATGAATAGAGTACGTTCTATGATAATCGAATTGTCAAAGAAAATCAAAATAATAAAGAGCATTGATTTTACTACGACTGGGCCAATGTTGATCTTTGCCATTTTTCAAACGTACATATTAATTCCAATTGAAGGTAATCGCTTTTCTTATCCCGAATCGGTATCAAATTTTACTCGTAAATGGATTGAGCGCGAGGTTGTCTAGCGAAAATTTCAACGATTGAAAATTACCGACTGCTGAATTGGATTGAACTTTTGTACAATATAACATTTGTATACAATTGAATTGAACCAGGCAGCAAGACCGGAGTACAGAAAAAGAAAGAGAAAAGCAGCACCAGCAAAAATCAATTGATCTCGTGGACAAAGAAGGAGCCGAAGACATTTTTATATTTGCATGGGCAAATGTCAGCCAGCACCAGTTGCAATGAAGCGCAAAATTGCCTTCACCGATTTTTCCCATCGTCAATCGTAAATGTAGCATTCGTGTTCACCATTCAGCATTTTATCATTGCCAATTGAAAGTTAGGCCATGTGCGCGCTCGCGCGATTCGATAGCATGCTCATAATATCCAGTGCAACCGCCTCCCATATCATAAATGCTCGCTTGCCAACCGCTTGTGAACCAATCACACGCACGCACATTTCATTTTGCCATTGCAACAAAATAAATCGGCAAGATCGAATTTTCTGTATGCATGTCAAATTGAAAGGCACTTATTCAAACGGCCCGGATATTTTGTCAGCTTCAAAATGAATCCGATCTATTGGCGTCGAGTGTTGAGCGTCGAGCGTCAGAATCCCTCCTCGCCACCATTTCATTCACATCGCTCTTCTTATCGCAGAATGAAAAATCCAGGCAAATCACTGAATCAATGTTTCGGCTTCTGAGCAATTTGTCCATAACAATAAATAATAATAATATAAACACATTCGCGCAAATAGAATTGAACCCAAGCCCACGGATGTAAATTGTTTTAAGAGGCAATAGCAACAACAACAAGAAAAAAGAGCCGTACGATGGAAATGAAGTGAAAGAAAAAATGCGCACAGAGCGCAAAACGATTGAACAGGAAAAAGAACGGCAAGAAACAAATAACGTTTTTCCGAAACAACATTTTATTTTATATTGCTACATGCTTCTGGCTTGATGACTTATCTTCGCTACATTCAAATGTTAATCCATTGTTGTTGTGGACTCAAAAAAGCCCAGCTAGTCTCTCGCTACACATCGGAATAGTCGATTAATCGCAGACCAGACCATGCGCTCTGTTCATCCTCTCTTTCGTTCGCTCGCCATCCACCGTTCGCTCTCTTCTGCCGACCGAAAAAGCCCAAGTGAAAATTTCATGCACATCGGATTGAAACGATATGCCGGCAATCGAAAACAATCCATGTAGCAACGAAGCATTACATCAATTCGGCTATTTTCAAAGGAATTCCAATTGTCTTAACGCCCAAATATACAAGGACGGCACTCAAACCAATCGCATTTTCGTCTTATTGCTCGATGTGTATTTTGCTGATACTCTTTTCAGTTGGCCGTTCAGACTGCCGCCGCTGCCACCGCTACCTAGTTCTATCTTATTCGTTTCGCAAATTTATCTCTCACTTTTTTCCCATTTGTTCGCAACTTTTTTTTCTCCACACTCAACAAATATCCGTTCACATTTTAAATCCTGAGAGCGTTTCGTATGCAGAACGATTTTTGCTACAAACGGATTTTCGTTGGATTTCTACTCTTTTTCTTGTCGTACAATGTAGTCGCTGTCGCCGCCGCTATTGCTGTTGCTGCTATTCACATATAATGACGGGCTCTTTTCAACGATCTCATTGGTTTCCCACCAAAACTTCCATGGCCCGTTCATTGAATCATTGCAACTTTTCCGAAAGTGCATTTATTTTGAGTAGTTAGTTGAAAATGGTAATTTATCACTGAAATTGGCGATCAACTGCAAATCAAAATCAATAAAGAAATCGCAATTTTTCACAATTTTGTACCTACTCAACTCAACGAAAATCAGTGAGCTCAGTGAGAGTGGCTGCTGATAGAGTATAAAAGAGCCGACGAATGCATAAATTGATTGGTTTATCTCGCGATACGCTCTATAAATAATAATGGATAGAACATGTGTACTGTGATTTCGGGTAGTTGTTTTGCCTTTTTTTTTTGCTGTGTGCCTTTGAACGCCAAAGTCGCTACCTCAGTAAACTAGTTTTGAGTTGCTGGTGCAACAAACAATTAAATACAAATAATGGTCAGCTACATGCTAAGCGAATTGGTAAATAAATATTAAATCGCACAATCACATGGAATGAATTGATAAATTGTTTACCACAAGAAAACCTCAAAGAATTTCAGAGGCAAGCACGGCGGCAAAACCAGCTTTAAAGTGGCATATTGAATTAGAGAGAGAGTTGAAATCGTGTTTACAATTCCGTGGGTTTTTTAATGGCAAAAAATTGGTAGATTAAACAACAATTGAAATTTGACGAATATTTTATTTTGGTCATCAATGAGATCAAATAGTGATTTATTTTATGCTGGTCCATTGTTCTGGTACTCATTTCAATTATAAGCTTTAGCTTTTATCAACCCGGAATTACACCAGAGTGTCGCCGCAGAGAAAAACCAGCCGAAGCATACTAATTAACCGTTCATTTTCAAAATAAATATACATAATATTCACCTTCCTTGGAAAAATGTCAAAATAAAATCGTGTTTCTGTATTAAGTGATCGCGTAGTTGAGCACTTATTGTTGACGTTTACAGATGACACGATGACATTTTGATTGAAATCGTTGCTGCTGATTCTCTGTCAATAATTTCGTTCATGTTTTTTTTTATTTTTCACATCGATAATTTCGTTTTACTGAACAGTAAAATTGAATTCAATATTTTAATAGCGGTTGAGTTGCTGTGCAGAAAGATGCCTGCGGATGAATAACTTCTGAAGCACTCAACTAACATTCAACTTGGCTGCAGTGCCTTAATTCAGTTGAATCACACGACGAAAAAGCACCGGTTTCTTGATTTTTCTCTTCTCTTATTTTAAATTGGCTGTTGGTTGCGTGCATATGCATATCGCACGATTGGTTATCACAGCAGGTAGCTTAAATACGGTAGTTGCATAGTTATACAAATAAACACCAGCGCTATTGGTAAAAGCGCGTTAGTTTCTGGCTGGGAGCATATTTGGCTTGGTTTGGCGCGATCACAGATAATGCACACTCACTTCAATTCACCGAAGGTGTTTGCTTTCGCAACACAGCAACAGCGACGATGTTTCGTGGCACGAGGTAGCACACACAATGGGCGCATATAATCGATGATACGACGCAAAGGTGTTAATAATGCTTAAATGAGCGCATTCTATTGAACACACACTTGAGATTATACACCTACTCTCTCTCTCTCTCTCTCTCTCTTTCTGTGCGCTTGTGTATGCGTCTATGCACGCAGCTGATTAGTTTGGGTTATGCGAGCAATTTAATTTCAAAATGTTATTGATATCCTCTGACGACAGTTACAATAAAAACACCTTAGTTGCAACACGCACACTCGTGAGAAAGAGAGAGAGAGAGAGAGAGAGAGAGAGAGAGAGAGAGACTTAAGTATGTGTCGTTTGATTGATTTTCTTGAAGAGATGCTTTAACTGTAATCGATTCAATAGGTTTTAATTGATACATGAACAGGAATGCCAATGAAATGGATGAAATATTTCATAGGTTGGTATACCGATAGGTATCATATTTTGAGGGTTCTGCTTTGGCACTTGATTCGAATACTAAAAACGCAAAACTTTGTGATGGAGCAAATATGGATTAAGTTTCTACCAAAATACATGGCCGATTGCGGAAAGTTTGGAATAATTGAATGGGTGAACGAAAAGAAGCAATCAAGTTCCTGGTCTTTCCGATATCATCCATGCGATTAATTCCGACAAAGAATGAGCAAATATCGGGCATGAGAATGCCAAACTAAATTATAAGCAATAACATCGGTAACATATGAAATTGTGCTGGAAAATTACGAGTAGATGGATAGAGAGAGGGAGATATAGGAGAGTAGACGAGAGAGAGGAGTGAAAAACTTGATCGACATAAAAACCAATAAACGTATGAAGAATTTAATTTTAGCTATTTTGGAAGAAAACGAACATGATGTCGGAAAATGTTCTTGGATTTTGGTTGGTTTGCATTCTACTTTTCGGAAATCCCGACTCGTTCACCGCCATTCTGATCTGCCGTCACTGTAAGCTTAAAGCAATTTCAACATGTTTGTATGTACGCAAATAATTGACTATTTAGTTTGTGTGTGCACGACAGCCCAATTGTGGCGTTTATGCAAAATGCATGATCCGCATGAAATACCGCATAATAAATTTGAATAGTTCGATGAGTGCTGACAAGGCTCCATTATTATTTCGGCTTTTCAGCCTCGAAAAGTAAGACATCATAGAGATCGAGAGCGAGCGAGCGGAAGAAGTCGACAATTAATTCAGAAAATTATTTACACTTCCATTGTTTGTGAACACAGCGCAGCGAAATGTGCAGCCGAAATTTCCTCACAAGAAGAAAACTCACGTTTTGCCATTATTCAACGCGCAATCACGATGCTCTTTCGGTTAAGATGCACTCATTTGGATTGCATAGGCCCCGAAAATATCTATGCACAATTCGTCCGTGAAATAGTTAAGAGATTGGCTCGGAGTCTATGCAAAATGCAGTATATTAAAATTCCTAATATCAGTGCTCCATCTATGTCTATATGTTACACATATTTTCTTCGAGTTTTTGGTCGTTTTGTTGAGATTTCGGTATTATCATTGCGAAAGTTTATCATTGGCTCTCTCTCCCTACGATTCGGATAGCTATAATTACTTGAATGTTTTTGGAAAATTAATTTCCTGAGCATTAGGTTGAGCAGCTTACGCATGCGGTTTTCACACAATTTCATAATATTTACGAAGCGAAAGCATACTCATTCAAGTATCTTGTTCTATGACTTGTGTTGATTTTCTGTTAATAAATCCGAAGCAATTCCTTGGCCACTAAAAAAATACCAATTCCTTGGCCAAATACTTGTGAGTTGAACGGGAATATTGATGAAATGCATGAACAATTTCAAGAAAATCGAAAGAAAACCGGTGACAGTGTTTGAGTGTGAATTCATCACTTTGATCGAGCGGCTCAATAAAATTTATTGTAACTTTTATAACTTGTTTATAGCTGTGCTCGTGGTTGGTCGCGATAAAAATCAGAGACATTTCTCGCATCTTTTTTTATCGGCACGAGAGATATAGAAAAAAGCGCGAGAGACTTGTGACAAATTTCATACTTTCAGACACTTGGAATACTTTACAAAATGTCTTTTCTCTTTTTCATTTCACAAACACAGCGGGCAATCTCGGTATCAATTTGGCGAGATCCACTTGTTGTTGCTTTTGCTGCTTACTGCACATCCAATGTTTTTGCTGGCCAAAGCATTTGATTCCATCTCGTGCTATCAATATATATTTCTATTGACTGGCGTATTTTTGTTTCTAGCTTATTTTCACTTCTAACTATATTTTCATTAGTTAAACAGACACTTCATTTGATCCCGTTGAATACACACAGTCGTTGGTTCGGCTATTTATTTATGTAAACATTCTATTCGATTTGTATCATTTGCAAATATCGTAGATACACAAAAAAATGTGTGCGGAGCTTGTAAGTGGAGTGGACGAGCCATTGGATCTAATGAATATCCATGCGAATATGTACATCATGCAAATACTGCACTCTCTCAAAGTGCTTACAGTTCGTGGACTCCATCTATTGCAGTCGAAATATCTCTTTCTTTCTCTCTCCCTTTGGGTTCGCGAATTTTTTCTCCTCATTTTTTTGTGCCTCTTTGGTTTTACCATGATGCCACTGCGGTGATCTAGTCACTTGTGTGAATTTGCGGCAGATTATTGAGGCTATGCCATACACAGATGAGCTTGGCAACTCAAAAATGGTTTGCATTTTTCAAATGCTCGCTTGAAATTTGTAGCTGGTATTTTATTTGCCTTTGTTGTCGCGGATGAGGCGATATTAGGAATGCATTTAAATGATTTTGACGCGTCTCTGATGTTTGCTAAACTACTTCACATACAAACACAACAGAAGCAGCAGCAGAAAAAAAAGCAAGCTGCGAGAGGGAGAGAGTGAAACATCGGCGAAAAAAGTGAAATGAGCACACACAAAAACATGCATTGCATCAAACAAAAGATGAAGAAGAACGGCGATCATTTAACGCCTCCGATCGAATAAAAAAGCACATATCTCCGGCGATTAAAAAGCGCGATTGCAATGTCCATAATGGATGTGCATGAGTTTGTTGCGAGTGCATGTTTTTTTTCTGTGCTTTGCGCCGAATTTGTGCATCGCGTTGCGTCTAATGATGTATACATGTTTTGTGGAGTTAATTGAATGCACTTTTGAACCACCGCGTGCCTAAACAAACACAAGCCAATTTAAGTTTTTGCCGTCGCCGACACTCTCTCTATTTAGTACGTACAGAAATATTACATTTTTATCAAACCATTTTCTTGGTGCGCCAAATTTGGTTGCTGCCCAATGAATTATGGATGAAATATGTTTGCCGCACTGAAATTGGAAATTATCAACTGCATGCCGTCGAGTGTTCACTCGACTCATTCTCTTTTTTTCTAACGCATTCGATTGTTGTTGTCATTTTGCATTTTGTTGACTGCAACCCACTCTATCTTATAACTATTTCTCATGTTCAAAGCGCAACTCTATCAATCTTTTGATAATCATCGAGTTTAACAGGTGAACAATTTGACACTAAATTCTGTGCAATCCAACGTAAATTACAACTCCATCGAAAGCATCTCAACTTGTGTTTTCATAATAGGCACCCAATTTTAAATGCTTTGTTCCTTTCTATTAATGATTAGATAACAAAGTTTCGTGTATCGTTTTGCAAATGACCATATTTGAACTGGCTTCGGCTAGACAATGTGGCATCTTCTGACCTAGCTGCCGTGCGTGTGCGGAAAAAAATTCGCACAAAATCCCATCGCACTGAAATCAGAAACCGGCATTAACAATGCGCTTTTGTTATTTAATTCAATTTAAGTTGCACAAAACCTGCTCGAACACTCGAAATCGCGTATGTACGATTAGGCAATAAGCACGTCGCTATTCTTAGATGCTTCGATGCTAATTTAAATTGAGAACAATTGATTCACAACGCTGTACGTGGATTTCGGATTTATACTATCATGCAACACATCAACCAAAAATAGCTGCGCAAAATTTTAGCTTTCCGTGGCGCATTTTCGTTTCTTCTTCGCTTTGTTTCGGTTAGACAAAATGCATCATTTCACATGAAAAATCAAAGAAAATCCTATGCAATTGCACACACGGTGTACAATTTTGGCGACAGAGAGAGTGAGAGGGAAAAAGAGATATGACAATTGCGCGAAAAGTCGCGAGCCAAGACAATTGAAATGTAATTATGTGGCGAAAAAGTGTGGCCGAATGAAAAAGGCACCGAAGCCACCCGACTGTGAAATTTTTCAATTCAGAGCGCTCATCTTCTTCTCTCTTTTTTCTCTCATTGTTGTTGCTATTGTTCTTACCAAAATATTTGAAATTTCAACAGAAATTCAAATGATTACTTAATTTATGACTACAACATGTATAAATTTTATGAATATGTACTCGGCTAATAATTGTTCTCTGTGTTACTGTTTTTTTTTCATCTTCTAGATTTTGGCATGCTTCATAAATTTTGATTGTTTTGTTTTTATTTATTTTCTTTTTTTGTCTCTCTTGATAGTTCAACCAAGATTTATATTCGACGTCGGGAGTGCCGCTCACATCATCTAGTGCATCAGTTAGCTCTCATTCACCATGTAGCCCAATTTTACCACAGTCGGTAGCATTAAATGCTACGCAAACCGGCGGTTCAACGACAATACCAACCATACCGTTAGGCTCGTTGCATCGATCGATAGCCAAAGAAGAGGATTTAAGTAGTGTAAATAGGCAAAGTGATAATGACGGTAAGTAAATTTTGTATCGGCAGCATCGGCAGCGGCAGCGACTACGCAATCCATTTGCATTAATTTATCGATTTTAAAATGTCATCACATATATTAGCAACACATTAATTTTGGCATTTATCGATATTATATTGCGATGCATTGAATTCGCTGTGCGGCCTTTTTTTCTAGTTGGAAATAAAATGAAAACGGATGGCGAAATATACGTCCGTCCAACGGACGCGTACGAATAATAAATTGCTCAACGATTTTTGTAGACAGGTGCATGTGTGCATAGTTTTTGGAATCACCAACTTCCTTGGTCATGCCACAAATGCTCGGCAAGCAACGCGCTGGATCAACATTTCTTCTAGAAGAATTAAAATGAATGAGAGGCAAGAACACCAACAAAAAACTTAATGCAAAAAAGCGACAACGACAACATTAACTCGACAAAAACATAAACATTAAAATGTATTTCTTTTTTCGCTCACATTTTATTATTATATTGTGTGTGCGTTGAAGAAAGAAAAAGGAAACGAGTGGAAAAACTTACAACTGCGAAATATATTTGCCATTCAAATAAAACAATAACTCATGAAGGTTCGATTGTTTTAAATATTTTTTTGCGCCTGTTGTTTTGTGTCTCTGCTTCATTCCCATTCGGCAATGGAGCACGATGTGTTGTCATGGTTTCCGCACCAATATACGAACACATTGTTCTCTTCATTTTCATTCTCGTTTTTCAATCGATTAGTTGTACACTGCACAGACACAGGCACACAAATACTCGCACACGCACACTGTCTCACCAGCGGGGGGAAAAGCCCAAGAACTGCAGAGCGAAAAGCGTAAAGTTGTTGTCGATTTTGATGCAATGTTCAGTTATAAATCGAATTTAAAATTCATTCCAGAGCGAGTTTGATTGACATGACATTACATTTAAAGTTCATCATCGGTTGAATAAACAATATTTGTGTTCCAATTTTCCACTTTTCAATACACGATGCTTAGCTGAGTTACTAACTGAACATTTGGCTGGCGTCATTCTTCGAGTTTTTTACTTTTTCTTTTTCATTTTCTCATTTTTTCTTGCTCGATTTCGGAAATTTTGCCACATTTGTATTCATATCAAATCGACAAAAGAATGTCACACAGTTGATGCGAAAAATGCTTCTGAATATTTACACACTATTTATTCCCAGCAATTGTATAATGACAACGGTAGACAGAATTAAAAATGAATATATGATGAACGAAGTTCGACATCTGGAGATGTTGATACGTGATAACAGCATGGCATAGAAACGGTGCCATCGAAAATCGTTTGGACCGTTAATTTATGCGAACAGACAAGTATTTTGCCGACACTTTTGGCGGAAATGATATCGGTGTGTCGGACTGTGTTCGTACAACTGGATTCGGAAATCAGCTGATGCCCTGATCTCAAAATAGCTCATATTGCACGGAATTGAATTGGCAATTTCCATTGGCATTTGTAGAATTGCTGCGTACCGACTACACTACTATTTTTAAAACCGAATTGCGAATCGTTGAGCTCAGACATCGTTTAAATCACGATTCAAAAGCCACAATTTGATCACATTCCGTTGAAAGTACACTTATTTGCTATCGATTCCACCTTTCTCGCTCAGTACATTTGCCTCGTTTTTGTTTCTATTTGTTGCTACAATTTCTCAAATACACAATAGCCATTCTAAATGCTGACTCGTACGGAACGCTTTTCAAATTTCTCACACCGAATGGCCCATTGCATTCCCATCCGACATTGCTGATGCATACCTAACTTCTGCGCTACTCAATAAAATAAAAATCGAATCAAACGAAATAAAAGAGACGGGCTAAACGAAAACATTGTGCGAGAATGCTGACAAAGATTAATTCTTCTTCTTCTTTCTTCTTGTTTGTTTTTCTGTTGATTTCTGTTTCATTTCAACCATATATCGCATTGATGATATGGAAAAATTTCGCGTCGAATTTACACGAATCGAATATCACTGAAAAATCACATCCTGAAAACCACAAATTATGTTTATTTTGGTGTTTGATGCGAGAGGAAAATCATAAATAATGCGGTAAATGTACGCAATCTGCGCAGATCGAGTGTCATCAAGCAACAAATTAGTCGATAAATAAACGTGGCCGTCTAATCAAATAGACGATTATACTATTTGAGAATCATTTTCCGAGCAGAGAAAATCGGCAGCAAGGCACAAAGAAATTATGTAGAAAAAAAAGAACACATCGATTGAAGTATCAAGTCAAACGAATCGAAAGAGACTAAAATCTAACCGACGAGACAGAACAGCATCTCTCTAGTTCGATGGCAATAAAAATGAAACAAATGAGATGCTTGGCTCATACATTAAATGCCTGTCTCAATTATTTGCATTCCATGAAAATAGCGAAACGAGATTCAAGACATACCGAAATAAAAAAAAAAGGCGCAAAAATGTCGAAATCGGACCCACACGCACACAAATTCATGTACACAAATTGAGCAAGCGGCCTATCGAGATAGAGAGAAAAAGGCCGTCAAACAAAAATATTGGATTTTATCAAAATCTACATTTTTTCCCATTTTTTTCATAAGACAGAGAGAAGAGAGTGCGAACCACGGGCCGAACCGAGAGAAAGTTTCATTAACAAAAACCAACGCACAAAATACAATTCGCTATATCAAAATGACAATTTGAGCGTAAAATATTTTAAATGGCTGTCAGCAAACAATTTTTTCGAGAATCTTGTGAAAATTTCACGTCTCATTTCATTTCTTCAACTTCCCGCACTTTTGTGTCTCGTGCGTTGTTTTCGTCTATCTTCTCGTTAAATTTTCCAACGAAAAAGCAATTCGCATATATCTTGATTGATTGAATCATATGAATGTTTTTTTTTCTTCTATTGTTATATCGATTTCAGGAACGAATTCAGGTGTACATAATGATAGTTCATGTTCATCAGGTCCAGATTCGCCTCACACATCGAAAGATCTGCATCTAGACGGTTCAGGTACACCAACGCGTGCTCAATACTTATCAGCATCGTGTGTTGTGTTCACACATTATTCAGGTGATACGGCTGCGGTGGTCGATGAACATTTTTCGCGAGCATTAAATTTTAGCAATAAGGATAGTAAAGGTAAGTCAAATGCATAACACATTTTTTGTTGGTTTGTTTGTTTTCATGAAAGAAGACCTCTTGCGAGGAATCGAACACACACACACGCCCAATTGAATTTAAGTGTTGTTGTGAGATCATTCTTGACGAAATTCTTGAGATTGTCGAATCAACAATGGCAATAGAAATCCGCAATCGTGTAAGCAAATGACATTTTTCAATGAACTGTATCGAAATTGTTGGCATTTTTACCATAAATACAAATGACAATGCTAATGACCTATTGAGTGGTGAGGCAGCCGAGCCAAATGTAAACCATTTACAAGTAAAATAACTGGCAAATAAAACCGGCAAACAGAACACACCGATAAAACAAAACAAGAACGAATTTATTTAAATTTCATCAAATTCATCAAATGCACAACACACACACACGGCACAAAACGTCGTCATTGGAGAAAACGATGAAAAGGAAAAGCGATCAGACGCAGTCAATCTACACACCAAATTGCACCAAAAACTTTTCAGACACAATGCACACAAACACACTCGCTCAAGAAAGAATAAGGAAAAATTAAACGATGCACATTCCATGCGAACGCCGGCCGCTATAAATATTTTGTTTAAAAACAATTTTTGACATCTTTATTGCCCATGTGGTTGAGAACCGCTTTTTACTAACCGAGCAAATGTGTGCCGTATGTGCAAAGCGCACCACGTTTCAGGACATCAAAGTGTACTTAAATGCTGTTGTGTTCGAACTTCCAAACACAACTTCAAGCCTAATGTCTAATTTGTTTTTTGTTTCGTCGCCTTTATCTTGACTACCATTTCAATAAATTCTTTGTATTTTTCATGAAAAACCATCGATATTTTCGAGGATTCCGTGTAATGAAGCCGTTATACAATTATTTCATCGACATTTGCGATCTTATGACGAAAAATTATTTTTGTCATCGAGGCTATCACATTTCACCTCGTTTCAAACAATCAAACTTAATAATCACTTCTTACAAAATATTATTGAATTCGATCGTACAATCAGCGTAGATTCAATAAATTCGTTATTTCTAAAAATTCTTTCCATTACAAATTATCTTTCGTCAAAAAATATCGAAATCTATAAATGTTGAGGAAAGAATTTTGAATTTTTATCAAGAACTTTGGTATTTTCAAAAATATTCAACATTTTGAGATATTTCCGGAAACTTACAAACATCGCGTTCGAAGATTATTATAATATTGGTAAAGGTTTTTTCTCAATTCTTTGAACAATCATGAAAATAGATAGAATTACAGCACACCGGAATGACAGTACGAGAGTTCAATTAATTTTAATGCTGTTTTTTGTACATAATTTCCAAAAAGGATCAACATTTGCTCACACTAACATTCAATCATCTATATTTTGCCATTATTCACGGAACAACTAAGGAAACATTTCATTTCATCAAGCAACGCCGAAATTTGAAGTCTCAAATATATACATATTTGGGGAATGTCCTTTCTTATTTTATTGAATAAAGGAAAAATTATAGAATAAAAAAATTGTCAAACAAAGATAAAAAATAAAAGAAAGAAAAAAAGACAACGAAGCAACCTCAAAAACAGCAAACTGGACTCTTACCTCAGATTTCCATCAGAAAAACCCAATTAAACAATCAAACAACGGTTTGAAAATAAAGGTTTCTTATCTTCGGACTGTTTTTAATGTCTTCATTTAGATTGGAAAAAGACAAGCAACAAATGACAAATTTAAAATATATATGCATTCCGTGTTGTGATCCAGTTGGTGCGTTTTCACGAATTTTTTTGGGACCCATCGAAAAGGGTATTGAAACTGACAAAAATTGAAATTTATGTTCGCGAACGAGTGATGTTCCATTCGTTAGCAACTTTCGAAAAGCAAAATGCACAGGAGTCTTGATATCAAAAATAGATTAAATAGATATGTGCAATGTGCGTTTTACAGTAGATGTTTGAATACGTGAAGTTGTGAACATGCTGTGCGGCTTGCCAACAGTTCGTAAACGATTTTTATGACGAAGGAAGAACAAAGAAAAGAATGCACTAAATAACAAAAACGGTCGGACTGAGCGAGAGCGAGTTGCTCGTGCGCGCTCAAGACCGTCATTTAGAGGCCCAAAAGAGTGTAACTAGCCAAGATCGAATAGGTGAAGTGTAAAGAGATTCTCAAAGGACACCTTTTCGTGTGTGCGTTGTGTATTTGCTCTATTTATTCCCTTGTCTTACGCTCAGCTTTTCCGAAGTGTGTGTGTGTTTTATTCGTCGCTCTTCGCACTGCAACATTTCGACTCGTTTCGTTTGTTTCGCTTTGGACGCGATTCAATGTTTATGCCATGTGCAATAATAAAATAAGCATTGACTATTTTATTTTACAAATGCAACTAAAATTAGAAGAATAACAAGAAAAGGAAAATAAATAAAACTAAAAGAACCGTTCGGGTATCAATATAAATAAAACACCATTTAAAAGTGCATTTCAGGCAGCGTTGATTACTAAACGAATGCACCAATCCCATTTGAATTTTGGTCGTTGCTTTGGACTTTTCTTAAACTGTGTATAAGACGCACGCGCGCGAACATGTTGTGCGACACATTTTCCTTTCAATTTTTTTTTTCTTTCATGTAACCACTTCTAAATTTTGTTAGACAAATGTTGACAAAACCTCGAGTAGCACAAATAAAAATCAAATGTACTCATAAAACGCATTAAATTTATTGCATTTGCGGTTGGTTCACTTTGGTATTCCATTTGTCCCGCCTGATTTTATTGGCCTCTCTGCTTTCCTTCTGAGTTCGAGCAAGAGCCAAAGTATGCGAGCGCGCGCGAGAGAGAGAGAGACAGAGAGAGAGAGAGAGAGGCCGAGAGAGTGAAAGACAGCGAGTAGTATAAAAAAACATCGGTATTCTTTAAATTGACACGGCCACAATTTTACGATATAATTTTATAGGTTTGCTCATCAATAAGATGGGAATGAAAATTGCTGCATCTTTCCATGTGTCCATCAACAAAGTTTCCTAATATAAAGTTGTTTTTGAGACCCAATAAAAATGGATGAGTAGTTTTTAAAGGTTTATATATACATTGATATTAATTTGAGTTTTACCCGTTTTTCTTAACGACTCAATTCAAATTCGATAATCTTATTCAAATGGACGTTTTAAACTGCATAATTCGCTTGTGGTAGTGCCGACGAATGATCGTGTGAAATCTTCTACATTCGTGCATAAATTGGCCATTCCCAATTATTTGATTCACATTCTATGTTTGCATTGAGTTAATTTGTAAGTTCCAAGTGAAACAGTCCGCCTCTGTCTTTCGTGCATGCACATCACAAATCTTTATTGAATTGAGTTGATGTCACCGTAATAGCAATTACATTATAACAATATTAAATGTTAATGTGTTTTAAAATGATGCTGTCATTTGTAACAGTGTAACCATGAAAATCAATTATGAATCGCACTTGTGCGATACAGCCGCAATTCGACTTTGTGGTGGGAAAATGTTCGTAACTAAACGATAATAACTCGAAAAATCCACCTAAGCACAACTGCAGTGTCGGCCCGACGAAAGTAGAATAAAAAAGCGGCCCAACTCATCAACATACAAGCGAGTTGTCGTTCTGTTAATTTGTAGCCTAGAGTTGTTCAAGCAATGAAAAACTTCTTCTTCATCTCTCAAAAATCCACATCTAATAACGCATCTTTCATAATTAATCATAAAGAGAAAATAAATTTTTCGAGTTGAAAGGCATATCAATGTCAGCGCGGATAGACGAATTCATGTTAGCATTTTACACAATTGGCGACGGCGGTGCGCATTAAAACGGCCAACAACATAAACGGGTGCATGAGCGTGTGTATGTGTGTGTGAATGACGAGTCAAATAAAAGAAAACAGCACGTAATAATGATTCTAACAACACCATCAACAAACCAATTAAGTAATATATTTACGTTTCGAAAAATTAAATCCGTATCGTACGTTAAAAGAGATTGGATGCTGTCTTACTAATTGACATCACACAAAACCAAACAACACACACACGAAAGAAGATGCTTCAACAACAAAAACAGCATGAAAAGTGTGGATGAGTTACAAAAATCATAATTTTTTACATTTTTCAGACGAACAAGATTTAATCAAACAAAATCGACTACAGCCGAGAAAGAGATGATGTACATCATCAAAAAAAAGGGAGCATTTCATTCAACGAGTTCAGTAAAATCACGGCAATACCGTCTCGTTGCCGGCTCACAAACATAAACAATCAAACCAAGTATTTGAATTAAACTCATGTACATGCACACAACGATCGTCGCATGGCGACTGCTACGAACTGAAGTGCATACCTATCAAATTAGCCAAAGTATCAAGTGCGACGTAAAAACATTATATTATAATATGCCGTACGAAATCTCATTGGCAAATGATTTCTTCCCAAAATTGGCAGTGTCGACACACACACACAAGCACGGCCCAAACGATTCAGCGTGTCTTGTTTAAACACCTCATGAAATAATCAAAGGCGACACTCAAACTGCATGCAAATTTTTCTCTCCTTGTCGCAAAAGAAATGATTTTAATTTTAAATGATTAATGCATTGAGACTGCACGATAATTTCAACCGAATCATTTAAATTAGGCATTTGTTCATCAGCGATTACAAGACTCTATCCTTCGTACACTAGTTGAGATACTGCTGCCGACCACACCGTGCACAAAATACAATTTCATTCGAGGCTCGAGAGAGAAAGAGATCGCTGTCGCAGCTGCACTGCAAAAAATCATTGCAATTCAAGCAGAAACGAAAATAAAGTATTCAAATTTTGTGAGTGTCTTCGTCATTTGATGTGGCTTTCAGTCGATGCCATTGTTGCACTAGCCTAATAAATAATGAGTTACATGACACATGATCATCTGTCGGGGGCTCCGCAAAATAAAACGAATAAACGACTCACTTTTTTGTTTTCATAAAATCCATCGTGTTCTTCTTTTCTTAAAAAAAGAGAATTGTGTGGTCGGCGAATCGATGATGCACTTGAGAATGCTCCAAATGTTTTACACACCACATTTTTGATAATTTTCAGTTGGTTCATTCGTTCCCACCACGCAAATGCGTTCTCTGTCATCAAGCAAACGGAGCAAACATGCATCGTCACCATGACACAACACAATGTTTGAATTGTAAACAAAAATCGCGACCGCGCGCGCGAATGCCACTTTATGAAATAGTGACTCTTTGAAATTCAGACATCATACACAATGTTCACGGCTCTTTTGCTTATAATAAATTTGAATGGTTTCGGTGAAACAAAAAAGTACGCGCCGCTGGAACGGCGAAAACCGCAAGGAAATGAGGAAAACTAAAGGGAAAGTAAACCCCGACTTGAGCACGAAGGATAATTGAGAGGATTTAAAGATTGACTGCGGGATTTTAAGATGCTACGAAAGTTCAAACATAATGAACATTACAAACCGTTTTTTTTTTCTGGGTTCTCCCATGATGTTCGTGTCATATATTAAGCTATTGCAGTCGCTTGCCGTACGGTTCCAACCAATTTTCATTTTCTTTGGCCTTTGTACCGCACTTATTTATGTCTTTTTCCTGTAAATTAATATTTACAATAATTAAGGCAGATGAAAAGGATTTAAGATAAAGCCAATGCTAAAGCAGGCACCGAATTTCGGTCGCCAAAGAATTTTCACAAAGGAAATTCGGCTCCAGTTCGTTTTCGGAACACCACAACAAAAAACCAAACAATTAAATAAGCAATTTTCACACTTGTCTATTCAAGATGCAAGCGCACATTTATTTACCGAATGGCTGATTTCACATAAATTGCGCTCGATGCTGTCTCTTTGTCCATACATGTGTCGCCGAGAATGCCTTCGCTTCAAAAAAATGACGATTAAATCATGCTGAAACAAAGCCGAAGCAATAATAAAGCTGCAGATATTATAATCATGATATTTAAATCTCAACCGAGATTTATTTCATAATTTCGATGAAAGAAAGGTTCCGAAATACAAATGTATGCATCGGACTTCTTCGCCTATAGTAGCTGTATTTCGATGTGGATCGCCGCAATTTTGATTTGAAAATTGGTAAAAGTTGTCGTGGCCGATTAGTTGAAAATCAATCGTTCACACACATTCGATAGCGATGGGTAATAAATCTTTGAACGCGACATACATTTTCATCGATTCGGAGTCGCGACAATAAATTCCTCGATGCAACAAACGAGTAAAAGAAAAAAACAGAGCCTCGGATGACACAGTGTGGATCGGACGAAATGAAGTTTCAAAAAGGAATTATCAATTCGAAGGGAAAAAACTTGAAGCGAGTTGCGCGATAGTCGATGGTTCTGTACGAGCTCTCAAATTCAAAAACGCGCGCGCTCTCCTCTCATATTTTGGCGAGTTCTTTTTGGAGCTCTTCTCGCAACCAAATGATTTAGTTCATTTGATTTTTCGGAGGTACAGACCCGAGAAAAGCGGCAAGCGAAATGAATGTTCACATTGATGCAACATGTTAGTCGTTTAGGTTTAGGCAGATTTTTGTGCATCAGGCCGGTATATTTGGCGAAGAGACATTCCAGCATATGATATTGTTGTGCAACTGGCTGCGTTGAATCGGCCAAAATTGTATCGCATACAGTGGCAGACGAAGCATTTGCGACTGCATAGTGCTAGTAAATCACTTTCTGAAACATCGCTATTTGTGATTCACACAAAGTCCCATCCATGTGCCGCGCGCGAGAGAAAAAAATTGGAAGAAAAGCACAAGTTAAGATAACAAGATCGAATTTGAGTGATCCTGCATGTTCAATGCGAAACGGCACAAAGATTTTATTCATGTTCATCTCATCGCCGTCTTCAATGCCCGTTCGACCGTTTTCTCCACTCTTTCTATCTCTTTCTCGATCCGCAATACAATTTACATTTCTCGAATGCTTTTGCGTTAATGCTTATGCGCTTTTGTTATCGATTATTGACTTGATTTTGCTATAAAGACCAGAAGAATGGGCACACAAAAGTGGCAAGTTTTTCGGCACTTTTGCCTAATTTTGTACCACAATTTGTTGGTTGCATTCAATATAGAAAAAAAAATGTGTTTTACATTGGCCGTTGCATTCGATGCGTATCATGCTGTCGGCCGCAAAGCACGGCTTCGGTCTGCATCAACTAAACAAAACATGAGTTGAGATTTGCGTCCGTTGATAAGAATGATCTCGTGTGAACAAGATGAATTTTATGACTCATTAAATGCCATTTATTGTTTTTCGATTACGCTTTTTCGAGTGTATGTGCGTTGCTGTGTTCTGTTTGTTTCTGCAGCGGCCTGATTTTGTTCATGTCGCTCTTCGATGTTCGTTTTTATCGGTTGTTGTCAGTGAAGACAGCCAACTATAATGCAAGATAAACATGTATCAATTGTTCAAAGAGGGATTTGGCCGATTGCCTTTCAAACCGGATTCGTTGTTTGTTTTTTTATTGTACGCACGGTTGTAAAGCGATTTGCCGACATGCACACAAACAAACACACACACACACATAAACTCGAAAAAATATTGTATTCGGTATTCGCAAAATCGGGAAGGAAAAATAGTTGATCTTTCGATGACAAGAAAGGCTCATCATCTATGCGTACAGTGTCGAGTAATAAGACATAGTATTTGAATATTTGAAGTACTTCAGGCCAATTCAATTGAGCTAAAGAAGAAATAAGAGTCGCTGAACATGATGATTTCAACGCCTGTTCTTTTTCTCACAATTTTGTTTGTGTATTTCTTTTTCGTGGGTCCTGGGATTGGATGTGTACACCTTTTGCATACAAATGCAAGCCATTATTCACACCACATTATTTTGTTTGCCGTTGTACATTGCGAACTAACTAAAAATCATCGATAACGCACCTCAAAAGTGATCACAACAAACAAAACACTGTTGGGGCAATTGAAAGAAAAAGCGACGCACACTCGGAACTCGGCGTGCAAATCAGTTAGTAAAACAATATCCATAAATTTGCTACTAAAAGATGTCGAAGAACATTCGAACACAAATGAGTTTGGTGCGATGCACGGTGCTAAACGACGGGAAAAAGGTGAAGTGACATACCGCTCTCGGTCTCTCAAGGATGCTCTGATGCTTGTTTGCGTATAACACGTAAAATGTACAGTGTGCGAAGAAGACCATAAAAAAACTGTAAACGAAAATGAGCAATCGACGCGCATTTCAGTAAAAAGCGATTCGAACATGAAATCTTTATCGATAAGCCACAATTTTCGAACGAATGAGCGTGCGCGGATTGTATGTCATGAGCGTACAAGTATTTTCGTTTCGTTCACACAGCGGCTGAGCGCGCGCGCGATTTTCAATTCTCATGGCATTCCCTGTCTTTTGTTAGTTCGGTTTGTTTGTCTTTTGAGCACATGACATCGCGATACAATACATTTATTTTTATTACACATTTGCGCTGCCGATCGCTTGATTGCGATTATTTTGCTATTGTTATTGTCGCAATCAGTTGAGGTCTTCTTTTGCTCGCGCTCGCTTCAATTTCCTTGAGATTGGGACAAATGCCGAATCGGCCGACGAAACGTATAATTGAATCAACCGAAACAATAACAACCAATTCAACGACAATAATAACGACTGTGTAATGCACAAATCACCGTTTTATTCCTTGTTTTTGTACAACTTGATAAAGTCATACCGAATTCCAGAGTTCGTTTTATGGCTAACTGATTTAACAACACGGAATAGCGCGGGGCGATTGTGGTTGAACTCAATCGCGATGTGATTCGCCAATACGATACAATGCGCGTATTTTAAATCAAATGATGCGATACATCGGCCAAGCCATCGATTACGCATCGATTTAACGTTTATCGCATGCCCATTTTTCTAATTATAATTAATGAGCTGCTGTGATTTAGCTGGAATTCTAGGCTAGAGAGTCGGATTTTGAAATTCAAGACGATTGTTTCATTGAAACGTTCGATCGAAAAGCACATTTTCCATTTTATGTGTTAATTTATAAACATTTCTGGATTAATAATAGTTCATGTAGAGCTGAAAATTCTCAGGAAAATTAAAATCGAAACATTCAAAAGGCCTCGTTTTGAGCCCGCATGTGGCCAAAAGATAGCGAACTAAAGCAACTTCTCCGATTTTTTACGATGAATCGAGATAAAGGAAACTACCCCGGATGCTCATTAGACGATCCAATCATGTGTTCTGAAGAGATATTTTCGAAATAGTCAATGTTTTTTTGTTGTTTGAGATATTTGATGCTAAGATGTTTGATTCAAATCAATACAAATTTATTCAAGGCAAAGATTTTAGGTTGAAACTGTAGTTTCGGTTCTTTTGCATTGTTTTCTCGAATACAGCCTTTTTCTATGAAACTGATAATTTCCATTGAATTGGGATTTTTTCTACTTTTCATCTGAATTATTTTTTCTGAATTTCAAAATTGTTTCACTCTTTGTTGTATGAGAATTAGATGTCTTTCTTTCATTGTTTTATTTTCGCATACAGACTCATGTCGTTTTCCATCCGAATGATTGATGTTGACGTGTATCACAAAAATGGGAATCGAAGATTTATTTTGTGGATGGAATGCAGTGATTTCACACGCACAATCGTCGCGTGCATAGTCATAAAATTTGCTTTTACCACTAATTTTAACGACATGTTAATTGAATGTGAAAGCTGAAAATGCGTTGGATAGGGAAAAATGCGACGCGTGCGCACACATTCCGTGAAAATCGACCAAAAACTATCTATAAAATAACAATTTGAAATTTACTAACGAATGGCACATATCATAAATTAAGTTTCGGTTGAGGTTTGTTCGATCTTTGTGCGTTTTCCGTGTAGCTAGAAAGGCAGAAACGCATGCACGAGGTACACTCGCACAAGACAACGGGGCCACATCATAGACACGAGAAAGGAAAACCAACATTCCAAATGATTGAATGAACCGTGACACAAAAAGACGAAAAGCCAAACACGATCCAACCAGAATATAATATGCAACGTCGTACATGAAGCAAACAAGCGACCAAACTATACGTATTTTTCGGGTATTCATTATCAATTCACATAAATTTTCCGGAAGAATCACCGGAAAATTTACATTTTACTCGTGCACACTCGCATTCCAATGTGCAGCAGCATCAGCAACCGACCGTTTGGGGACACTTTTAGATCCAATGCAACGACTCACACACATACAAACATTTCGGCACGCAATCGTAAGGAAAACGCCGGAATGAAACAAACGCAAAAAGAATCAACGAGAAACCAAAACATCGAATAAATTTTGAAAACGCGTTAAAGTGATGCGTGCACGCACAATGTATTTATTACGCACATTGACATATCGGGTTGCTTTACACATTTAGCCTGTTTGCCACCGATGTTTTGCCTTTGCTCTCTCTCTCTCTTTCGTTCAGCGTAGAATAAGCATTTTATGACTACTGCATTTTTCCCTTTTTTGCGTATCACATTGCGTGTGTGCGCTCGCGCGCAATTTTTTTTCAATGGAATTTCTAACGTACTCACGCATTATGTATGTGTTGTAATGAGTCGAAATGAATTTTCTGCCGTCGATCACATAAATTACAAAAAGTACGGTTTGGACAAAAAGACGTAACCTTAAAATGCACAACCAATTCGATGAAAGGAGCAGAAACTTTGTCTGCCTCAAAACGAACCAAGATGAACGTCAATAAATTTACTTTGAGGCGTTTTTGAAAGTACATAAAAATTGAAAGAGCGAGAAAGAGCAAGGAAGAGAGAGAAAGAGAGAGAAAAATCGTTGAATTCTTAGCGACTGCATTCCAAAATGAAAACAAAAATGTACGTGATGGCATCGATTACGACGAAGCCGTCGAAATCCACGCACAAATTCTAAGTCAACAATCGTCACAAGCCACAAAACAAACGTCACTCTCTCTCCCTAATGATCATCCAATTGAGTTCAGTTTGTTATCTTTAATGCACATAAATTGCTCATGAATTAGACTGTCCCGTCAATATCATTGCACGCGAGGCGACGCGCCCTCCGTAAGATTGTGATTATTTTTGGCATTACTTGACAATGATTTCAAGCAAATATTTTTGTCATGTGAACATTCAGACAAGAAGCATACAAATATCTCTCGGATGCACATGTACTCATCACATGAAATAATTCATTGAACTACTGCGCCATTCACAAATCGATCATCGTTACAATTTACCATAGTTTCTACCGAACAGTTTTTTCGATCAGTTTTAACAAGCAAAGTTTGAAAAAACACAAGAGCAATCTTTATGTTTGACGTTCTTATAAACCTAAACATTTAAAATCGTTATACAACTGAAAAATTTATGGTTTGTTCATGTTGGACTTTAACTCTCGACTTGGATAAATGTGTGACACATCGATTTGTTTCTGGCACGCATAAAAAAACACGTTGACTCAAAAGTAATTTTTTAACCACTTTTCGAGGATAATGAAAACTTGTGTCGCTATTTTTTAGATGGACAATTGCATTTCTCTCGGTGAATGATATAAAGTGTAAAGTATCGAATCTCATCGATCCGTATCGAAGAATTCGATTGAATCAATTGAAAATTTAGCGAATCGCTATTAAAGAATGTAAAATAGACTTTCCTTAGAATTTCATCGACTTGCTCATCATAAATCAATAAATATAAGAACTTCAGACTTAACAAGTAATTTTGCATCCGCGTCATGAAATGTTAATATGTTTCTAATATGTTCAAGATATTTTTGGTATCGTTGAAATATTTCATGCATTCAAGCATTTCAGCATAAATTTTTCGAATAGTTCTGTGTATGATGAAGTCGAATGATTGGGATCCGAATAAAAAGATAATAAAAGCTAATTGATGTTTCCTAATGCAGATCGTATCCATCAATAGAATTGGATCTAAAAAGGAAAATATTGGCAATTCAAATGGCTTTTAAATGCACACGCTAATTTAATCAATTCATTATTTTTATTATTCTCAATTAATGGTATGTGCGTCGATTGCCAATGATTTCCTTGAAAAAAAAGAGAGATGTGTTTTTCTTTCTTTGCACATCGATATCTGGAAGTTCTCATTTCCACCTTCAGAACATCATTTTTAATCAACTAAAAACTGCTACACTGTTTTTTGTGTTTGTGTTCTTCGGAAATTTGTTGCAATATAATTCCTCTTTTAGCGCCGTTCAGTATTGTGTGTTTGAAATGTGTGATTCCGTCATTCATTCATACATTCATTCATTATTAATTATTACGGCAGTGATTTCACAGAAGCATCGGTCGATTCCATTTGTTAAACTTAATAGATAATATAGAGAATTATGGTCGTAATGCATGTTATAAATTTTTTTTTGCATATCAAACAAGCAAGATCTGGCGTTGGTCTTTTTTCCAAGAGAGCGACTCGTCCGGATGAGTAAAAATATGGATGAATTAAAACAATCGTTAGCGAATGTGCACAATATATGTGTCACTGAAAAACAAGTTAGAGCTGCGCGTAAACTTATTACACCGGAGAAGATTTATTTGTTTCGAAAGGTTGACATGCCAACACCAACTTGAAATTCGAGAAAAAGGACGCCGACTTGCGATTAATGTGATGTTGGAATTGCGAAGGCAAGAAAGAGAGAGAAGGAATGAATTTGAGCTAGTCAACCAGACGCGAGACAAATAACATATGCAAATTTAAACAATTTAATTGTCGACATAAGTCATATCTTTAATTAAAATCCTAATAAAATTATAAATCATTTTTCGGGATCTTATTTGAGTGCTTTTGGCATTTCTTTGGGTGATGTTTGTCGACGATGTTGTCGTGAACATATCAACTTGTCGCGCTTCATGGCAGCTGGTGAGAGAGTTGTCTCTGTGTATCAACGCCATTTTAAGATGCTTCTTGCTTGAATGCCAGTTATATAATGTGTGGTGTGAAGACAAAATACGAACGTTTCGTTCTAAGCGGCAGTTAACACTCAGTTTCTCCTTCTTTCCCTATATTTTGCATCTTTCTTCTCTTTTTTTGCTCTTTTTTTCACTTATATGCGATATTTGCGGGTTAATTTTTTTCTTACGCTATTTTGCATGTACATCCATTCGTCTTTGTTACGATTTCATTTGATATTCATGATTTAACTTCCATCATAATAATGGCTCAAATGAAGTAAATAAAATTCGAAATGACGATGCATCGAGCCCCTGCAAATCAAACAACGCCATCACGCAATAACAACAAAAAACAGACTCGTTCGTTCCCCGTTCATATTCTCTTTCTTTCGCTTGTCTCGCCAACGATCTGTAAATTGCTTTGTAATTTGTTTTCATTTCTTGTTCTTTTAGTAGCCACCAAGAGTTGAATTACTGCGGTGTATTCACAATTCATTTGCCAGTTAAATTAAATAGAGTGATAACATTAAAACGTTGTCGTTGTTAAGAGAACTGGAAAAAAGTGATGGTCGCAATAGCAGAGATATTAGCAAAATGCATGCACTTTTTCGTATGGGGCCGGGCGATGGAGGAGATCGAGTTCAATAAACGGCCCGGCAAACGTCTCTTTGCGTCCATCTGAAGCCAGCGTTTTATGTGGGGGCGCATAGACAAGTTGAGAGGAAAAAAAACTACTGATATCTTTGAGATAAGAAGAATTTGTTTATTTCCATTCATCAAGCGATTTGCATTCAGAATTTATTAAGCGAATTATGAGCATCGCATTTTTCAAGAATCGCCAGATAGATTCCCCGGCTCGTGGAACATACGGAGTAGCAGATATTAAAAATGTGCACGCAGCTTCTCAGTCCCAACGCAAAATTTGTTATTTTACTGTTTATTGCTATTGTTATGATAATTTGTCATTATTGTTATTACTTTGTTGTTGATTTTTAAAGTGCGTTTTTATGGCGCCATGCGCGCATTTTCTGATTTAATTTTCACTGATTCTGTTGATATTTTCGGTGCATACTTTGACTCGCTTGCACTTTTCTATGCATGATTTATCCCTTATATCCCTGCGGATACATCAAAAATATCACCAGAAAATTAAAGCCGGAACTGATAGATCAAATAATAAGAGATAACTCATTATTTATTGCAATTTTTGTTGAAATAATTAATACTTACTGCATCTTAATAAAATGTAATATTGTTTAATAAGGTCAAAAAATTTTATCAGATATTCCGCATCAAATTATTACTTTTTCTTATTATTGTGGAAAATGTTTGAAAATTCAATCAAAATAAGATTTCTAGGTTTGTAATGGAATTTAAATTTCGTTGCAATCTTTTCTTTGAAGCAAATGTTCTTAAATAAAATGAAAATTGTGGAGTTTGAAAGAGAACAAACGTTGAAAAGATGTCTTGTTTATTGTTTGAATTCCATTACAAGCTTCAATAACATATTTATAGTGATTTTTCTTTAATATTTCAAAAGAAATAATTTCATACGAAATATCTAATAAGATCCTGAATCTTATTATGCAATAAGATTGTAGCAAGCAAAAAAAAATTTTATTTTATTACAATGTCAAAAATAATAAGATTTGTAATAAATATTACAGAATGACCAGACATAAAAATGGTTTGAATGATATTCAAACAATTGCCTCATAAATGATTGAGTATACAATTTTGACGGAAAATGAGCTGGTTGTGCGGATAAATGTTGACCTAATTTTCCGTAATAAGGTTTTCGTGTGGCATGTCAATCCGAAATCGGGGCGCATTCATTCCGTTTTAAATTTAACACATTTACCAACTTTTTATAAACCTTTTCGTTAATAAAACGAACGAAATTATGATTTCACGTCATATTCACCGGTAAATCCATAAAAATCACCAAAAATATTCTTTTAATAAGCCATTTAATTGCTTCGTAAATTTGGTGACTAAAACGCTCATTCTTTGCTTACATGAGCCCTAGAGCTGAAATCGGCGAATTCCATTTAAACAATTGCCGCGACCGCGGTCGCGACGGATGCCGAAAATCAGTATTTATAAAATCATTATAATATGAAAAGAAATCAACATGAAAATGTTCGAGGCCACAACAATTAAACAACTTGCAAAGCCACCATTTTAATTTATATGCTAAAGGCACACGTTATTAATAACATTACCAAAAACACTTGGCTCTCTGACCGTTTGCATTGGCTACTTTCAACTGCACACACGCACGCACTCAAAATAATAAAAGCGATTTGAGCCTATGATAAGATTACGTGCTAACTGCCGCTTGCGCGCTTGCAACATTAGATAGAGCGTGAACGAGGCGGCCGCGAGGCTTATACAGTGCGCAGCATTATTTATTGGTTTCTTTTGAGACGTGTGCATTTGAAATGGTCACACTTAGCGACCAATGAGCTCCAAAATGGGAAGGGACCATCAGTCAAACTCTCTCAAACCACTGCAATCAGCTGAAAACAAAAAAAAGATTTGGCAAATGGAATTTTATGAATAAATCCACAAATTTTCGCCTTTGCAATGCAACATTGGAACGCAGTAAATTTCGATAATGTCATAATTAGAATGAGTTTTCACACCACAGAAAATGGTAGAATAAACCAGCGGCAGCAAGCACATAAACAACACTCGATTTTTTTTATTCATGAACTATGATATTCAAAGATGCGTTACTTCTGTCTTCGAATATAATGAATAAAATATAAATAGAATGATGACTTATGATGAAATGCAAATGCTGTTTGCACGATGGTAGTGTTGACGCTGTGTGCAGCCGCTTCATATAATAGTAAAATAATTTAAAAGTCAGTGAAATTTTTGTCAGTTGCCCGATTTTCGTTGTATTTTTCTGTTACATTTTCAGTTCCTGTACAATATGTGTTCACAATATGAAATTTTAATTAATTTGTTTGGTTTCTCAAACAGATAAAAAAAAGACAAAACACTACTCTCTCACACACACACAAACACACACACACACACACACAACGTATTTCTGAGCGCGCAGGCTGTTAACAATGCGAGAGCACTGCAAAAGAGCATGCTTTGAAAGTGCCCAAATAGAACAACAATCTCTATGTAGCACCAATAATAGTTGCGTCAGTTTTGATAAAATTCAACAAAGAATGTTTACCGAGAAATCAAAGCTCGTAATACATATATTTTGAGTGTATATTATGAAAATTAAGTGACAAACCAAACCATTTCAGACATTTTAATTTGTGCAATGTATGTGCGTTTTTTTCGGGCCTGGCATTTTTGTTGAAATGAATGGGTGAAAACATGCACAGCAACATTCAGATTCAGCACGGCATTATCATTAACCGCTTAAATAAAAGCGACAGCAGTAGCAATGGTGAAAACCATAAAACTGTATCAAATAAACCATCAACCAAATTAAAATCATTGGATATGTCGTTCTATCTCTATCCATCTCCATCTCTAACTCTCTCTCTCTCATACACTTCGCTTGCTATATGTGTACAATTACGATAAATATTTCGAATATTTTTATGCGTTTTGCTCGCTTGATTCAAATATCTATGTAAAAATAGTGTTAGCTCATTCATAAAATTAGTTAACATAACTTCATGGTTGAAATCAGCCAAAGATTGAAATGAGAGTAGGGAATAAAATTTGCGAATGCGTATAGCCGCAGCCCGATCTGTTTTCGCGGTGTACGCGAACATACATGGAATTAATTGGCTGCCGCGCACAAATGCACTTTTCCGCATCACAATCGCACGTCAAATTAAGTTCGAGCGCAGTGTTTTTTGACCATCATTTCATCGGCATTTGAGTGAAATCATGATTCTAATGCTCTTAATTGTGAAGTTGCATCAATTCCATTGATTTGTTGAAACACAAACACACACACACACACACATAGAGAGAGAAAGAGAGAGAGAGAGAGAGAAAAAAAAGAGAATTCCGAGAGAATTGTGAGGAGGCAGAAAATGAACTTTTCATTAGAGCATTACAACAATGATGATGCTCGATAATTGTAATATTCCTTTTGATGTTGTTTTTAGCGAAATTTGGGTGTTAACATTTTTATCATGATGATTTCCAGTCAGTAAAAGTTCGAGGTAGAAAATTCGTAATTCGCGGATAGATGTTGGCCATGCATTCGATTCGTAATAAGAGTAATTTTTTCGTTTTGTGAAAAATAAGCGATTTTATTGTGTGAATCGATCAGCAATAGGTGCGTGCGCGCACTCCCCTCACTCGTGCTTCTATCTCACAAAATCTAAGATCAAATACAAAGCGTACTTTACGGCATCAAAAACGATTGGACTGCACCGTGCAATAAGATATATGAGAAAGTTCCGTTGGAATTCTACATATTTTCACGTCGACTGAAAATGATGCAGATGATTTTCGTTGCGAAGTGTCTCTCTTTATCTATTGATTGCTGGCTTCTTTTTGCCGTCGCTACTCCGTTTGTATACTTTTCACATTCCATTTATTTGATGCATTTTCGGTGTGTTTGTATCGGTCTCTCTTTTTTTCGCGATGTATATGCTATGCACCACGTCCTCAGCAGGTCAACCGATTTAATTTTGAACTTTGCGTAAATATTTTGGCCAGCCTTTATCAACTGTGTACGATCCTATCGTGCGCGAGTGTGTGTGAGTGTGTTTTTTCTCTCTGCAATTTGGTTAAATATTTATAAAATGTGAATCGGTTTCGTATGCACCTGTAATAACTCTGCATCTTTACATGTGTTAAATACATTTTTTTGCTTTCATTTGATGTATGTTTTGCAATCGAAAGGGAAAATATGCGGCATATCAAATGTTCGAATAATATTAGCAATATAAAAACGCAAGCACACACAAACCAAAGCTCTCTTTGGCAGCGGGGAAAAATGAATATTTATTCATATTACGACACATTCTTAAGCGATGAGAGGCACAGCGATGAACAATATCAAAAATACCGAATATCATTATAGTATGCGTGTTTGATTGAATGATGCTGCTACTGTTCGATGACGAAAATTGTTCGAGAGGAAACCAGAGATGGACGAACTAAATCAGTGCGACTCATGCACACGTTCACATCGTGAAATTCCGTTTTGATTCATTGAATCCGCTTTTTTTTAGCATCTTCAGTTCGCTCTCGATTTTTCAGCCATTTTCGATTCGACATTCCCATTGGCTTGCTGAGAAATTGTTTAGACAGTGTTCAAATATCCCTTGATATTATGATTGAAATGAGAAGAAAAACAGAGTGAAAGAAATGCAAATCAATTACATGAGATTGAAAGTTTTTTTGCCGCCGCCGCCGCTGCCACCGATGTCGCTTGGTGCATTGGCATTTATCAATTTCCATTAATTACAAGCGGTGACTTGATTCCCATATCTCTCATCAAATACTATATTCGCTCATTTCAATAATTTTCTTGTCGATTTCAGAATCATTTGTTGAATTTACTGGAAATAACGCAATTTCTCGCTCTATCCATTCAATGTCATTTGGTTACGTGAAACACGTGCATTGAATTGAACCATATTAAAATGTGTGTGAATCGTATTTCGATATTTCAGAAATTCTGTTGAATTCACTGAAAATCATTCCACGTATCACACTCATTGCATCTATTTGATCAGGTGCATGAGAGAATTGGGTGTTTATGTGCGTGTGGGTGTGCATGTAATGGTGGCAATGTCCGTATGTATTTACCGATATCGTGTTTTCTCTTCGGTATTGTCTTTCAATGTTAATGCGTCAGTGCCAAGAAAACACACGCCGCCAAACATTCATACGTATCACGAACAGAAACACGTTCCCACTTCGCAATGTGACAAAGAAAATAAAATAGCGCCAAAGCAGAAACAAAAAATTGCCCAAAATTCTTCTAATTCATTATGCCATTTGAAGTACATAAATTAATGATGTATATTTCGCATGAATTTCAAAGTGCACAATACAATGGAATTTATCGGTGCGCATTTGCCATACAGTAGCTTCACTTATATCACCGTGTTTCTGTGCGCGAAATGAGAACAGAACGACAAAAATATACCATATTTGAATGGCTTCGATCGTGGTGAAGGTAAAACATTCTCAAACCATATGCATATTGATTTCGAGCTTACTGCCGAGAGCGAGAGCAAGAGCGGCAGTAAACGCGAACGTCTGAAAAATATTATAAATGTATACACCAATCGCACACCGGCGCAAAAATGTCAAAAATTTAATAATATTTCATCGATAACATCATGTTTACCCTCATATTTCATAACTTTCCATTTTTTGATATTATTTTTTTTTTCGTTCGTTATCAATCGCATTTTCTCAGGATTATTTTTTCCGAAATATAAAAAAAGGAACGAACAGTTTCGACGACAAAAGCATTTCACAAATAACAATTAAATTCTATTTGCGTGATTGCCTTTGAATTTGTTCGACATATTTGTCAGTTATGTTGGCCCAAATATTTTTCGTAGCACTCACTAACTTGATCTGCTCTAATTTCAGATGGATGTAGTTCACTAGCGAATAGAAATTTACCAGCCTCCTTTTGGAATAGCAATTATATACCACCTGTACCAGCTCCAACTCATCATCAAGTACGTATTTCCGAAAATGTTTCGTGTATATCCGGAACCGTTCAGAGTTCATGCTATCAGCAGTTTTTTGTTTGTGCGCGATTCTTTTCTGGTTCTGTTGCTTCTGATACGGCGCTGCAATTTGCAAAACTAATAAAGTTCTATTAAATGGCATGTTGATGAAATATTTCGACGCAGTTCACAAACGCTGTCGTCATTTTTATTGAACAATTGAGAGGAATGCAAAGAATTGTGTCGACTACAATTTCGTTTATTCGCTTATATAGTACACATTTTTCCGCCTTTGTTTCGGCCTTTATTTTTCGATCTCGCTCACTCACTCTCTTTTCATTTTGCAGGTTCCCGATTTGTATTCAGCTGATGGTAGCTACACAACTGATCCATGGGTACCACATGCAGCACATTACGGTTCATACGCTCACGCAGCTCATGCACATGCAGCCCAAGCACATGCCTATCATCACAACATGGCACAATATGGTAGTTTACTGCGATTGCCTCAGCACTACGGCCACAGTTCTAGGTTAATATTGCAATTTTCACAAATTTAATTCACGCTAAACCAGCCAGCGATTGATGACCTTCAATATTTTTGAGGTCCAAAAAAAAAAAAAAAAAATCAAAAACAAATTAAAAGTATTCCAGAATGAAATAAAAAACATTGATTTATATATTCTTTTCAAATTAGACTTCATCACGATCAACAAGCAGCTCATGCTCTAGAGAGTGCTGCGGCCTACTCAAGCTATCCAACGATGGCCGGTAAGTGTTTATATTCATTGCAGTAGCACGTATTTCACTATTTCGGCGCACCTTTCAGAGGCACAAATTCCCTAAAAATGTGCTAAGTCACAGAAAAAAGAAACGCGACGATGGAAGCGACAACCACAGAATTCATTCCAATGGCATTGCACATCATGGCATAAAATTAAAATGGTTTTTTAGTAAAATTGTCAACGAAAATTCCTCTCGATTCACATTTCAAGTAGAGAGACAAAACGACAATCAACGCGACATGAAAAGCCCATCCAAACCGATCTGAGCCACAAACAAAATCCAGCCAATGCGCGAAACATGCATCTGAAACTGCATTGACGCATACACAAAACGAATACAATTTTCTTCATTGCGACTTTGAGCCATGGGCAGACATCGTTGCATACACACTCATTCAATGCGCGACCGCTCTCTCGCCCAATGTGAAAAGTGAATTCTTATATCGTTTGTCCCATTCCTCTGGTTATGTATTATGTGCTAAATTACATTTCAACATAAATTTTACTATCGCAAGCATCCCATCTGTCATAATTTTCCATAATTATGAACTTAAAGGGTTCATTATTCATCTTTTTCGCATCGCTGCTATTACGAGATCACAGTGTGGTGTTCGCGCACACTTAACGAACAAACGAACGAACAAACGAACGAATGAACGAACATAGCAAAAGATGGAGAAATTCAGTCGCAATCAACAATCGAAATAACGAATGGAGATGGCATAATGAAAAAGCCCAAGAAGCGGCTACAGATTAAATGAATGCGTTGAAAAACGCAAGAATGCAGCAGCAGCAGCAGTGCGCACATAAACGAATTTCGTGTGTAGCACTGGCTTTGTGCTGTATGCACTCTCTTTCTCTCTTTCTCGAATATGTACAAAAGCCAACACCATGCCAATCCAACGTCATAGCATACACACACAAAATGTGCACGGTAGCTGATCACTATTTACACATAACGCGAAGCGCTCCAAGCACAAAATATACGGGAATGGTCGATGGTATAAAGCGGACAGACGAAGAATACGGCGATCAACAAAGCGACATTCCATCAGCAGAATCGTCAAAGCCGACGGAATTTTAATGTGTGCTGCTGCTCCGGTTCGCCATAATAATTGTACTTTCTATCATTTACACTGTATTTGGATGCTGTTAGTTTACGGCTGCGCTGCTTCAAAAATCATGACTGCATATTTTTGTGTTTGAACAAATCAACAGCAGCATCAGCAGCTAATACAGCCAATCCAAAAAAGTACAATGAAGAAAAAAAATAATACAAATGCAAACCATTGAACGCTAAATAGGTGCAGTATTTCCGAAATGCGCGCAAATGAAAGGATTTTAGTCAAATTTCGCCCCGAAAGTTATTTTGCATCATTTTCATTTACGAGAAGCTGGCCCTTTTTTATTTGTTTGTTATTTTGTTTTACGGATATATTCACCGAACTTTTTATGACCCGAATTCAAACAATTGCCCGACCAAGTCGTCGTTGCTTTTGCCGCAATCCACCTTCGATATAATATTGGCCATTCGATTCTAATTGTTTTTGATACACCACATTTTTGCCGTATTCTATTTTGCATTTAAGCGTAGCATTCGAAAAATTCGAGACAAATATCAAAAAGAAATGTTAGAAATTGTTGAAAATGTGTGAAAGGTTTATCGAATGAATGTTTTTAATTTGAATATTTTGACGTCGATGAAAGAGTGGACCGAAATTACGATTTACCTTTCCATCGTTTCGCGTAAAATGTTTAATTTGTTGCGTCACTGAGCTACTGAACTCATCTCGGAACTTTAGTTCAATTTATTGATTTCGTTCAAGGTGGTCAAAGTGCAGTTGGACATTTCTGAATTACAAAATGATAATTAAGCGCATGCCAATTCCTTGATCGATCGTTTATTAAAATACACGCAAAATGAAAGAAAAAAAAACACAAAAACTAAAACAATGTTTTGAGACGCAAAGAAACTAAAGATTGAACACGATATCATGCATAAAAACCAGCTCAATGGCATTAATCGAGAAATTAATTTTAAGTGGCACACACGCATTATATTAATTATTGTTAATTTAATACGAATATTGTTATTATTTCTAGGCATTTTTATATAAAATGTACTTATTTTAATTTCATTCACTATTTTTCCGGCCGATTGTTACCTTTGTGAGTGTGTTGTGTGATTGGGTATGTTTTCATTATACATTTAATATTGTTTTTCGCTCTCTTTCGCTCTTGATTCAACACGTACTTATCGTGACGAATATTATGTGTGTGAAACATCATTATGCTGCAGTTCAATTAACATTTTCGGAATTGAACCGTGTGCTATTCGGGTGTTATTATTATAGATGCACTGCACTCCAACAACAACAACAACAACTGCAACAACCAATGAAAATAATTGAGTTACGTGTTGGCCTATCTCTTTTTTCGCCCCATTCAAACCTTTGCGCTCGCGTCCTTTTCATTCGGCGCTCAAAAAATACAAGTGCAATTAATACAGTTTTAATTACCCATTTAATTGCACAAAAATGCATAAAAAAGCACACGATGCCTGTTCAAATAATGGCTGAAAATAACGCAAGCTCAATGAAACAAATATACATACATGCAAGCATCGAGAGTGTGTGCGTCTGTGTAAGAGCGCAATGTCTGTACATGCATATTCAAAATTAGTTTTTATACCATTTTTTATAGATGTGTATGGAATTCAATGGAATTTATACGTATACATTCATTTAGCGGTGAAACAAAATACATAATTAGCTATAAAAAAGAGTTAAAAAAATTATGTGTTGTAAGAAAAATAATGAGAAAGCCCAACTTAATACAATCCAGCCCAATCAAACAAGGCGGTCATACAATTTATGCCGCAATTACGGTGTCAAATGCAGAAAAAAGGTCATAAACTTCACTTTGTTCAAATACTTCGTTATAATTAATTTGTTTTAATGTTGTTGAATTTTGTGGCGCGAGAACGAGAGCAAGAATGAGAGAGGGAGAGAGCGAATAGAGGAAAAGAACGAATAGAGAGAAGCTAACGATTATCGCATAATAACAAAATGAGCTCCATCGACAAAATAATCGAGCAGTAACCACAGTAACAAAAAAACTGGGCGCAACAATCATTGAGGACGAATGCATTTAAATTTATTACACGATTGTGTAAGTGTCGTTCCCCAGATTAGTTGCCAATCGTGCATGCCCGCAAAGTGTTTTGTGAATGCCCTACATCTCGAGACAACAATCATTCCCAAGACTAAAATATCATTAAATACTAAAATAATCCATTGCAAAATTTGAAGATCCAATCAACTAAAAAATCCCACTGCTACTTAAAAAAAAACACTCAATCATCAAATGAAAAAATCAAAACGAATTTTCCTTGGAAACATTCACGCATACGCAGTTTGAAAATTTGCGAAAGACGAAAAATTCGCTTGCGGCCATATTTAATTCCAATGTCCATAAAGTAATTGTGGCAGCCGCGCAAATACATGTGAGCCATATACAAAATACTCAGCGTCAACAACAATGACGATGAATTCGAATGTTCACACACAAAATATGGTAGACACTTCGAAAATGTTTCTCGTCTTTTGCGAGGATGAAGTTTTGTTTTATTGCTTCCTGCATTGCTATTCATGTGCACGCCAGCACCGGACAATGTGCCGTTGCGAGCATGTGCCATGTTTCCTGATCCAATCCGACAACAACTAAACGCCATCACCATCACCATCACCATTGCCAACAACATAACACATTTCATTCAATTTACTGCGGTCGATATCCAATTTTTTTGGTGTGAAGAAGTGCCCCACGGGGGGAGAGGGGGATGAGGATGGCATGAAATAGATGAGATAGAGTACACATACAATATTCAAAAGGAATTACAAACCAAAAATAAACGCACATACGATCCGCACACATATTCATTCAATTCTACTGCATGGCGAAGTCAACAGCGCCAATATACTCTGCATATTAATTCCGTGGAAGACCGAAATTTTGCTTTTCAAAACACTCATGCAAAGATGGAACAATTTGTTTCGATAAAAACAATTGAAACGCTTTTGAAAGTAGCACAAAACTGATGACATAAAACAACGAAAAGAGGCGAAAGCCAAACAGTAGAGCGAGAGCGGCAAATAGAGAGAGAAAGAGAGAGAGAGGTTGAAAAATATAACATGCCAAGATGAAGTGTGTGCAAGAGTTGTGACTGTTAACCGCCAAAGCAATATTTTGTCTCAATGGAGCGAGCGCAGCATTTTGCTTGGCCTTATTCGGAATTTTGATTCTAGAGGGGCTATTGTGCTGCAGCTTTGAATCTGCTTGGCAGCTCGATGGTCATAATCCACCCATATGCAAATGGTTGCTGTCATCGTCGTCGGCTGACTGCAACCCATATATAACAACGATTATTTCGCTCAATGTAAATAAATAAAACCGTCTCCGCACATTGAAAGAGGGAGGTTGAACGTCGAAAACGGATGTTCTTCACACATTTTGCATATACAATATGAAATATTCGCACTCGAAAGTCGGTTTTTTTCGTTTCATATATGAAAGTGGGACTGTGAGCAAAACAAAAGGCAACTATTAACGTGTTATTTCCTGTAGGTTACAGGCTACACAACTTATCGTCGACTATCCACTTTTTTCCATATACGAAAGAAATATATTGAATTCGGCCTTTTTAGCCAGCCAGACTAAAATATCATTTACTTCGCCCCGTTCGCCCCAAAAGAAAAAAACCGGGGCATTTCAATTGTTATTACATTATTTGTGTGAATATATGCGTGTATTGCATAAAAGGGAAAAGTTGTTTTTCCAAAATGAAAATGCATAAATCAAGTGAACAGCATGATTAAGGGATTTTCGGGTCATATATGTAGTTGCAGCCGGCTTTCGACCAATTTTCCAGTTGAACTATTGGCAAAATCTAGAGCTTGAGTGAAATTTTGAACCAATTTCAGGCTCAACATTTTTCAGTATTTCCCTTTTCAATTAGTTTCCTTTTTTCCAATAAATATGTTGTCATTGTAATGAAAAACTATGTGATGACAATGGAATACACAGCCATTTGTTTAAAATGGCCATCGCATCGAATATTCACGATCGTCGTAGATCACAATCGACGGCATCGACACAATGAAATTGAATAATTTCCCTTTTGCAACTTCACAAGACGCACCAATTCATTTAAATAGAAATGTTGAAAAAACAACAATAAAAAAAATCGAAAACTGAATACAATAACGAAGACAGTCGAAGCGGCATGCAAAAACAATGAATAGTTGAATAATTTTGTGGCGAGAAAACACCTTATCAGATCAAGGTGACACCGTACACACATTTAAAAGTATATGCACAATGCAATCTCAAAATCGTACGTATTCGAGGCAATCGCTATTAAGTATCTTCAACCAGCAACTGAAAAGCGGTCGATTTGCCGGATCCTTAAATTCTGCATATACGTTTGTTTTTTTCTCCACATTACTGTTTCCAAACGTCCAGTCGCATCATAGAGCCTGACCATCGACCGATTCCCATCGAATGGTATTGTATTTAAGGGAGTAATTCAAATGCGATCAAAATGCTTGATTAGATTTGGCAGCCGGTGCGAAAATGGCAAAAATTTGTCTACATACATTTTATTATATGTTAGAGAGAGAGGGAAAGGAATAAAAAGCGCTCGTATTTGTGAATTGAATAAGTCATTTGAATCGATGCACAGTTTCTACGATGCAATCGACGTTTTCTCGCACTTTTTGTTTTTGCTGTTGCTGTTTTTTTTTTTGTTTTTGTTTTTTGTGAAATCATACACTTTCAATATGTCCCGTGACTCGGCATTTCGTTGTAAGCATGTAGAAAGAGATTATATGTGTTATCATTGCATCAGCCAGTGTGATGTCGCATCGTGTACGTACATCTTAATATATTTTTCATCCCTTTTTCTCGCTTTGCCGTCCTTATTTTGCAACAACATATTTTATTTACAAATGCGAGCAATGCGCACATATTCAATTTATCGAAAGATTTCAACTCTTCCATTGGCTCGGCATCAATATGGAGAAATTAAATACTTCCAACCATATTGAATGGTGTTTCGCTGGTATGGACATAAAGCGTTTTATATTTAATGTTGAGATTTCATTGAGCAGCGGAGTGTTTGAAGAGTAGGATGCAGTAGCATGGCTGTCGCTTACAAGCAGCAATCTACATGTGAAACATTATTCATTATTAATGCACACAGGCGCATGTTATGATGGTCTTTTGATTTGCGTATTACTCGTATACACTAAAACTCCGCCTTTTCCATCGATTTATATACACTTTTATTGCTCGAACGTAATTCAGTGCTTCTGCTGCAACTTGTTCATTTATGTTCGAGCGAAGGCCCATTTTTTTTAATCAAATCAGACGAAAGACAAAGAAAACAAGCGAGCGTGTGAATCGCAAACAAGGAAATCGACTTTATTTTATGGACTTGTGATGACATCAAGGAAATGGCTACTTAATGTCTCAGTCGGAATAAAGGGTTTTCTTTGATGTAATGTCGTTTAAAATTATTTTTGGACAATTATCTGAAGTTTTTTTCGAATCGAATTTCATAATTTTTTGAATATTCGTTGTCTTTATGAAATTTATAAAAATGAAACAAACGAATACTTGTAGAAGAGAATTTTCGGAGGCGAGAATTTTATGAAAGTGACTTCAAGCTGATTTGTCGAAGTGTATGTTGACTCAATCATTTGGCCTGTAATACTAATTTTTTTCGTAGAATGTATCTCAAATTCGATTCGTATCAAACCGACAATACCGTTGTTTCTTTTGTCATTGTTGAATTTTTTCATTCGATTCTGTGATCTGATCCATTGTTACCTGCATTTCTAATAGTGTATTTTCTCTTTCCATTTTATTTTCAGGTCTCGAGGCTCAAGTGCAGGAATCTTCAAAAGATTTGTATTGGTTTTAAAAACACATGATTAAAAAATCATCACCAAAGATTTTAAATTATTTGAAATGAACTAAATGGAATGGTAACACATTTAAAAATGAAAGATGGGAACGCGTATGGTTTCACAAACAGATCGCAAATCCTCACAAAGAAACATACACAAATCCATATACAAAATACACACACAATCTACAAATAAAATACACACCCAAATTGAAAGTATTACATAATATTTTTTCAAGTTAAATGCTAAGGCTATGGAAGAAACGGAGATCAAGATTCACAGCATCACATATAAACGCGCGCGCTTGAAGTGACAAACGAAAATCAAGAAACAATTATAAAGTTAGCATCATGTACAAAAAAAAGAAGAGATGAAAGTAAAAAATCTGTCAGAATCGCAACAGTTAAACACTATCGTAAACCTTAAGAATGGAACAATGTGTAAATGGAAATAATATTTTGAATCGCATATTATATATTTTGAGTAGATTTAACATTTTTGTTCGTTTCAATTATGAATTAAGAATTACTGTTTTGAATCGTATCTCGATCATCAGCGTCCTTTAAAACATTCATTGAAAAGAGCCCAATTCATACAAAATGATTTATATCTTTTTGCGACTATGACCATAAATGGAACTATAGAATTATTTACACCCAACAAAATTCATTTTGTTCGATTCAAGCAGCAGAAATATCGCAGTCCCGTTTCAACAAATCCTATTCGTATTCAGATAGTTCGTTGGAATTTATTGAGTTTTGATCCATAAGACCATAAGACACATTTGATTGCTATGGAATTGCAACAATTGAAACCATAGTCTCTAAAGAGAGAAGAAAGAATCAAATGCAGTTGAAAATTGACGTGGCTAAACAAATTCTATCAAATAATAACATTCACACGAAATAATTAATTTCAACAGACAAAATGAGAACATTCACATTAAAAATTATGTTTTAGCAAAAGGAATAAAAGAATGAAGAAAAAATATACAGAAAAAAAAAATCAAAAGCAAATGCAAAAAAGACACTGAAAAAGATCATATAACTCGTAGGTACATTAATAATAATAATAAGCGCCAATAAGTTTAGATATTCACGATTTCTAATTTTAACTATTCAAATTACGTATTTAGCCTACCTATAGATAATTATCATAATTCACAATGGATACAAACTAACTTAAATCATAAATATAAAAAAAAAAACTGACAGAAATACAACTTTCCCTCGTGTAAAAATGCTTACGAATGTTTGTGTGGGCACAAGAGGAACATAAGAGACAATTGAACGTTTTAATTACATTTAATTTATAGGTTAGTGCGAAGAATGGATAAAAATACACCTATTTTACAAATAAAGAAAAACAGCGGTAAACGTTCATTTTGTTGCTTGCGTTTTTCTTGAAGAAAATCTCTAGATAAGTTGCATACGTTAAATGTTCGACAGGATATATTGATTGATGTAATGAATAGGTTCGATTATTGAGAAAGTGATTCTATTTCGATTCTATTTCGCCTGCCAATTTAAAAATAAAATCGAAGCGAACTTATTGAAATTCAATGGATTCAACAAGTCGTGGAGAAGGAATTCAAAAGTTGATTTGCAAAATATGCTCGTTGTAAATTTCAATGCAAATTCAATGGTTTTCTTATTGTGGACTTCAGTTATTGATTTCATGTTCCTTTAATTTGTGTATAAATGAA
Source organism: Obolodiplosis robiniae (assembly GCA_028476595.1). Classification (NCBI taxonomy): domain Eukaryota; kingdom Metazoa; phylum Arthropoda; class Insecta; order Diptera; family Cecidomyiidae; genus Obolodiplosis; species Obolodiplosis robiniae. The sequence continues at coordinate 10,014,726 of CM052017.1, read as the reverse complement.
TGGTTTAGGCTAAGCAAATAGAATTAAAAATAAACACGAAAATAAAAACAACAACAAAAACAACAACATACACCCAGGCAAACTACAACCACAAGCAACACAGATACACACATATAAGCAACGTATTAACCACTTTAAATAATAAAAAAACAACAACAACTATGTAATGATAAATTTAGGAACAAGTATTCAAATAAAGTGAATGAAAACAGTTTCGAATTTGACAATTAACTGACAGTGTTTTCATTCCAAATGCGCCAAGGAGCAGATTACTACTGAAAGACTGAATCAGACTGAAAAGGATTGAAAAGACTAAAAGTTTTCAATCTCTGACAAAAAAGCAAAAACAAGAGCAAAAATAACGCTCCAAACAAATCTGGACAAGAGTCAATAATATTGACTCGCTGTGTGCACTGCACAATAGTGTTTCTTTCTGCCTTTTCAGTAAAATTCCATCATTTGCCAAATGAAAATGTACCGAAAAGACTGAAAAATGTTTAAAAATTAGATGTTCATTAGTGAATCTTGAAATGCACTCAATATACAATCTTTTTTCCGATTTTTCTAGGAGAATTGCAGTTTTTTTTTTCTCACTTTTCTTACGTATAATTTCTGCAATTTTGTTATTTTCATATATTTTTTCAGGGTTTAGATTATTTAGATTGATTAAGTTTTTGTGGATTTCTTAATTTTTTTCTTCAACTTTTTCGTTCTGTTGCGTCAACTTTGGATATTCGGAATATCACTCAAAGAGCTGAGGTAAGCTCGGTCAAGTGCACGGCAGGAGAGTAACAAAACAAATAACAGCATCGTCATAATTCCAAAGAAAATGTGATATATCACAGCAACAAGATCAACAACATGTTCGAAGTGGCTGCCAAGTGAATGATCATAAATCATGATTATCGATGCGATAAATTGGAAAACTGAATCATAGACAATTTATCGGTTTCTAATATACATATTTCCCATTTTATTATAATCTAATACACATCTGTGTGCATGATTTTGTTGAGATTCTCTTTGTGTCCCTTTTGTTCTGTAGCTTCTTGCCTCGGCCCAATTGATAAAAAGGATTTATTTGGGTAGAAGTATATCTCTTTAGTTGTTTCTCTCTCTCGCACTGTCTCAAATGAATCGATTTCACATTGATGTCGGGGCTTTCCGTTGGCTCTTGCGCGCGTTGCCCGTTCCTTCTTGAACGCTCATTTCATCAATTAAACCCATGTTCGGTGTGCATTGAAATGTGGCTGCTGTGTGTTTTTTGGGCGCCAGAAAAATCTATTTGATTTATCGAAAGATTAAAAAAAGTTAAGAATTGCTTACAAAAACGGGACAAACTAGACGTTACAAAACCAGAAATCGACACCGAACTTTCAGTAAAACTTATGTCATCCAATGTAATTGACGACGGTTTTTGAACTGCAAGCTACGTGAAAGATTCTTACACTGTAAGAAAATGTATGAATGAAATCTATTCACATATGTCAAGAGCACACAGATTTATTGAAATTTGTAATAAACAATCGCAGTGGATATTGTTTCTTAATGCTGAGGTTAGAATACTCAAAAGTCATATGACATTTAAATTTTTGCTTGAGACATCCATTTTTATTAAATGATATTAATCAACCTTCCTGCTATTGACATATGATATGAGTTCAAAGTACTGATTTTTTTAGAGTGTACTCCAGCGGAGGCATTGCTCTTTTTCGATTCTAAATAACGCGTATTCGTCCGGTTGTCCGGTTTCATTCTTGTGGTTACGGTTGTTTTGGGTCAGTTTTATTGATGGGAAACACTGAATACACTCTCCAGCCGTGGCTGCATAATTTAATCAACAATCAGATGCTGATGACAACGACGTTATATCCAGTGAAAACTCTTTTATTCGTTTTAATTATCTAAATAATTTATGAGCATCCATTTGGAACCTGTCGAACTATTGAGTGCAACGGCGCTTATAGCAGTTCACATTGATGTGAATCTTTTTTGATATAGATCAATTTTTTTGTTGGTTGGTTGGTTTTTTCGTGTAGCGTTTACCAATTCTCATCGCGCACCACATCGGAGCGATTTATCTTCAAAACGATTTGTTTTTAAAAGTCATTCGATATGGCTGCTTATTGCTGAATTCAATAAAACACATAGTTATATCTCGTGTGTCACACTTTCATCGCATTCATGTCGCCAAACAAATTGTTAATCATGTCTCTTGATCGATCAATGGCTGCGAGAGATATAAAGTCAAAACTTGTTATTCACTGCATAACTTTTTACACTCACACACAATCTAATTGAAAAACATTTATTTTGATTTAGAAACGACCGAAACGAAAACTCTAAATCAAAGATGCTAACACAAAAAAGTTAAAGACCCCATAATTCTAGCGCCATCAAAATTAACATCTGTTGTTATAACTGACCATCATTCGAATGAAAAAGACAGCAATTCGTTGTACGTCATTTTAAAGAACCAACGCTGTCTTCTTGTAGCTTGCTCGACTTTTTTTTCCCTGGCCAATGGATCATTTTTCATTTCTTAAATGATCTTTGCAAGAAAAACCAACAAACACATTCGATTGCGATAAGTGTCGATTTTATCGACAGACAAGATAAATTAAATGCTATTAAATGGTATTACCGGGTAATAATCAGATGATTCACATTATTTATGTAGTTCACTCATTCAAAATTTCGGCATTCACACAGTCTTTGACTTAATGAAAACGTTGCGTTAATTGGCAGTTGATGGTTGTTTTCGTTTTGTTCGTCCCTTTGGTACCGATAACGCCGATACTTTGAACTGAAACTGTGTTCCACATTTTTGATTATTAATCGATGTCATTGCATGGCTTTTCAGTCATGGGCCATTAATGGGAATTATATATTCACTAAAAAAATAATTGGGGTTTGTTTGATTTATCCAACGAACAATCGAGGGAAATGAATATGATAATTGGTTTGGTGCTAAAAATGACTTTGTAGGAAGTCTTTAAAAAGGACAATTAGAGAGACCAGTAAAATCAACGACCAACATTATGTTATTTTAGTCAATAAACTATTAGATTTGTTATTTTTTTGAATATCGTGGGCAGGGGAAGTGGTTTGTAAAGGACAACGAATGGCTTTAAAATTTTCTTTTTGTTGAATTCAATTAACTCATTCAAATATATTTTGAAGTACAACAATCTTACTTAGAAAATAGATATGCATGAATAGAAATCCATTTCATTTACCTAAAACGAATCTCAGTATATCGGAAGCCATCCAAAGCGAACAGCAATAAAAAATGAAACCCGTGGAAAAAACGGCAAACAAAAACAACGGAAATTGATGGATAAAAAAAAAATATGTGTTTTTGTCGACCGCAACAAAACCAATGTAAATTGAAACAGTCGATGATTTTAATTGATATGAAAAAAATGCAAAGCTGTTACATTCTTTAAATTTAGCACTCACTTTTAAAATTTGCTTAAATTGTTGTGGTTTTGCATTGGCCGATTGAGAGAGCGATCGAGAACGAGAGCGGGAGAGAGAAAAATACGTTGTATTTTGTTTGTTCCGTTGATGTCTAATTTATAAATTGTGTTGATATTCCTGTTATTTTCACACAAATAAGGGACCAGCGCACACAATCACCGACAGCAAAACTGCAGCAGCAGCAACAACAAATGGTAATAAATCATAATTTTTGCGACACATTGAGTCCTATTTCGTTTTATTTGAAAACACATGTTATGTGATACTTTTGAATCGGCGGTGCAGTCGCCGACGAAAATGAAGAGCACAGAGAAAAACGGCATGGATAACAACGCAAAGTCGAAAAACATGGAACAAATGAGGAAAAATGAAAGTGTGCATGTGAGTCGAGCAAAGAGCATGAGATGAACTTTCACTGCATTAGACGATCGCCAGACATGAGAAAAAATATCGGCCGAGGGCAATTCAAACAGGATATTGATCATTCAGTGAACATTGTTCAGGACATTTGAAAACATAAATTATTTTTTTTTTTTTGGTAATTAGACAGCTTTGGAGTCTATAGTAACGGTTTTTCGAGAGCGTCGCTGTGGCCGATATCTACTTTGGTTTTCACACGTTTTGTTTCCTCCTGTTGGATATACTATTCAAAGTATTCACTATTAATTAGACAAGTTGAAAATGAAATTGGGAAAATTGAAGCGTTTCCGCATTTCCTTGAGCTGCGTCGCTGTGCGTTTATGGTTCCAATTAAATAAGTAGCAATAATAATTAAAAAAATAACGACGACCAATAAGAGAAATGGCTGTGCATCGGGTGAAAATATTGTTGGAACAGGCGTTCGCGCGCCGCCGCATTCCACACTGAGCGAATGACGGCGAGAGATAACGAACAGATTGTCGTTGATTTAGTGTAGATTTATGTTCCTATAAGGAAATAAATTACCGGAATCGAGCGAAAAGGCAATGCAGCAAATGAAAATTGTTTTTAGATCAAATGAAGCGAAAATGATGGATTGCAACTAATTTATTTAAATAAAAGCGAGAATAACAACGAACCGCGTAGACTTGTCATAGATTTCTCTCTCTCTCTCTCTCTCTCTCTCTCTCTCTCTCTATCTGTCTTTCGCCGTGCTAGGAAGTGGTCACGTTGGCGCATCTCGAGACACACACGCTCATTCGATTGCACTTTTCAGTTCGAAACAAACTTTATACTTCATCTCATTTGTTTATTCATTCGGAAATTTTTCTCATTTTGTTAATTTCACAAAAAATCCTTTGATACAAAGCAACAGCAAAATGTGCTGGCTATTTAATTTCATTTTTAGACATTGCGCAGCTTGCTATTGCTCGGCGATGTTCCCAAAATCGGCACTAAATGATATCTAATTAAGAGGCAATCGAAATTTTTAGTGCCATACATTTATTTACCAGTCAAAATCTTTCTGAAATCTAAACGGTGCTCACAGTTTCGGTTGAATGGCTTAAATGATTAAGGTTTTTGTGGTGACATTTCTGAACTTACGTCGAGATCAATAAGATCAATGTATACATAAGAGGTCGTTGTTAAGTATTTCCCAGGGCAAATCCTTGGGTATTAGCGCGACAGTATCATCAACACTGGTATATGCTAGTAACATGTAATATCATTTTGGTGGCCTGATCTTTCGTTTAGCTCACACTATCTGTCTCCTGCTCAAAATAATAACAATAAAACAAATTAAGATCTTAGAGCGTCTTCAGAAAAAAAGATTATGCACACATTTTCATTTACTTCTGCAGTTCGTTTCGGCTCCTTTCCTATTCCAAATTAATTCATCTGGTTGTCTTGTTGCTCTGCATTGTGGCCAGAAATTATCTTTCTCTCTCCCTCTCTCTTTCCCTTATTTCTTTTCATGTAACACGGCTCAGTTTGGATCGGTTTGGAGTGTAAGCCGTGTGTGCATTTCGATGTGCACGTGTGTATGCCGATTTAAATGGCACCATGTAAGTGTTTCGTGCTATTGTTAACGATTCATGAAATTTATGGCGTTGAATGGTGCAATAAATGCTAGTAAATGGGTTGGAACAGAAGCAGCGCGATGATGATATCGGTATAGCATGGTGCGCACATTTAGTAGAAAATACCGAAGCACGCACACATACACACAGACCTCATGTGCGATGAATTGACGAGACACACAGAGAGGAAACGAAGTGCATCGCAAATCCGTGTATTAAATGATGAATTGAAATATGTGCTGTTGCCGAATGTTTGTAAGTGAATGTCGTTGCAATTGTACCAACGGAAAATGCACATTCGCACTCTCTCGATGGTAAATCCGAGAGACCGGCAATTGTATGGCAATTTAATGTTTACTTGGTGACGTTTTACATCTATTTTTGTGATATATTCGTGCATTGAAAATTGAAACAATTTGAAATTTAACAACACAATTTGCAGAAACGAATAAAAACAGCAAGGCACGAGGCCGTCGCAAATCTACAAAAAAAAAAGATCCTTTTATCTGCAATCCAAAGCATTTAATGGATGGTGACGACCGAAATGGACTGTCAAATTTCTAAGCAACTTCAATTCGTTGATTGTCTGGGATTTGGCTCCCTCCACATTCAGAGATTGATCAACAATCACACACGCTTTCTCTCTCTCTCTCTAACTCTCTCAATCGCTCATGTTTGTTCGCTGATCGACACGTTGACCTCTAATTTTCAATTTTCCTGTCGTTTCATTTCATGCAGCAACGCGATATATGAATGTCGTCGATTATAATCATTGCAATTATTTAACAGCCATCAAAAACTATTACAATTAATTCTAATTGCCAGTACCGTTTGTCTTTCTGACGGCTAATTGAAGTGGCTAATCGCAATGCCAAACGGTAGGAAAACTTGCAACTGCCAAACAAACACACACACGCGCGCGCGCGTTGGCCTGGTGAACGATTCGTGTGCGTGTAAATGATATTTCCATGTAGATCATGTGAAAAGATTGTGACAACGAAACTGAGCCACAGCCAATAATGCGCGTATCAATAACAGCAGCAGCAGCGTGATCTTTGAAATGGAAATTCCATTCATTCGATGCATTGCGATTCGTTTCGCGAAAGAATTCATTGCATTGGAAGGAAGTGAGCAAGAGAGCGAGAGCGAGAGACAAGAAAAAGCAGGGCGAAAGAGAAGAAAGAGGTGTGACGAATGAACAATAAGAAACACTGTTGCAACTGGGACATTACAACAATGCTCTCTTCTATAACAAAATGGGTTGTCACAATTGCGACGACAGCAAATTTTGCGTTGTTTCAACATACATTTTCAATGAATGATGTGTGTCTGCTTTGCGCGCTCTTTTTGAGCGATCCGAGTGTAGCGCACATTTGTGCGATCAAGTGTGCGTTCAGTGTAAATATTGCATTGATTTTGTTAAACCAAGTCAAAAATATGCATGAAATGATGTAATGATAATGGTTAAGATCGACTGCTGCAATGTCAAGTATCATTTTCAGCGTTGGCATTCTGCCAATCATCGGATAGTCATCTCGGGCTTGAATGGTGTCTGTGTGCCAAACGGGCGAAAACGTGTGATGATTGTTCAACGAATTTTTTTCTTTGCCTTCGCTCGTCGTTTCATCTAATACATTCACACAAAAAAAAACTTCAAATGAATTCAATAAATCGAATGATAAATACGACCGTTTTTCCACTTTAGCGAGAATGAAAGAAATTTCCACACTAATCACTATATATATCGGCAAATATTTGTCTCATTTGTTAAGTTGTTTATGCACGTGATGACGGCCGACCTCTGCCTCTTTCTATCTCTTTTGCTTCGCCAATTGTGTGCCGCACAATTTTTCAGCGAGCGCACAGCACACGGTCTGACGCTAAGTAATTGTATTCTCGATATATGCGCAAACTTTTCCAAGAATGTCAATAGGTACAAAAAAGGACGACAAAGAATAATGTGATATGGAATTACTTTCAAAGACTATTATCATCAAATTATGCGCGCCATAGCCATAGCAACCGTTCGATTCGACTTTCTGCTCCTTTCTCGCGCTTTCCCGTTTCTCTCTCTTTCTCTCTCTCTCTCTCTCTCTCTCTCTCTCTCTCTCTCTCCTCCGCTCAAAAGCTCAATCAAATTTATTGAAAATGGGAATTGTGCAAGTGCATGGCGAAATTAGCACATTTTGCAATTTCCTCAACATGATTTAATCAACTTCATCAATTCACTATTACGCAATCAAAAATTGATTTGACGCTTATTTTTGGCGTTGAATGCCAGTTGCTAGCAGTGACAGAGCTGACACATTCAATGAACAATTGCACACGATTTAGCCAAATTGGCACAAAAGTTCATCGCAGCGCTTATAAATAAACACGATCAAAGCGAATATAAAGTACCGCAACCAGCAACAACAACAGCAAATCAGACGAAAACATCAGAAAAAAGGACAACACATCTGAAAAAAATAAACAATAGAAAAAGTCTGCGATTCGAACAAATCACTCCGTTAAAAAAGAAATATCAATTTTAAAACTATTCCCATAAATTTTCAGCCGCTCAGCTCTGTTTGGCCACTCTTTTTCTGAGTATTTCGAATTGCCAAATTATTATCGTTGATTTTCTTCAAAAAAAAAGGAACAAGGAAAATAAACCGCAACACAACGAGGATAGGATGCAAATTGAATGACCCAATTTGGGCTCACAAGTATCGTAGAAAACGGTTTGATATCGAACTCCGTTTCCACACTCTTCATTTTTCTTTGAAACTGAAACGAAATAGAAAGGAAGAAAAAACAATGAAACTTCTTCAAATCAAACCGGTGCGCGTCGCGAGAAATCAACATGAATCTCATTCGGCACAACAATAAAAAACCAAACAAACCAATAGATATCTATGATCGATAAGGTTTCGGTAAGATTGTTGTTTCCACTATCTCTCACTATCTGATTTTGTTCGATGCTTCGGCTTTGCACTGGACAGCACAGCCAGTCGATGCGAGTATGTAAGTTTTCGTTGGCCATTCCCTTAGCGTGCGAGATAGTATAAGTGTGTCCGTTTTTTTTTTTTTTTTTTCTTTTTTTGAAGTATTTGTATGTGTATGATTTTGGAATGGTGAAGCCGCGCGGCGACGACCAATAACGACTTTGGCATAGCGTGGGAAACGAATTGAGCATTTTTCAAATTCTCAACTCTTGTAGGTTCAAGATTATAGCGACAAACGCTACAATAAAACACGTACAATCCACAATACGCCTGCTTTTTTTTAACATTGCGAGCGCGCTTTTTAAAATGCTTGCGCAGAAAGTTGACGGCGGTGAGAGAAAGAGAGAGGAAGAGAGAGAGAGAAGGAGAAAGAGAAACGGGCGAACGATAATATAAAACCGTTCCTACCAGCTTACCACTTCGCCGTTGTGCTGCTGGGCATTGATTCTCGGTTCGCGCGAGATGGCAAATGTCTCGTGGACATCTACATTGTTGTAATCCGCAAAAAGGCAAGCGAAACAAAGTCACCGATTCCAGCCGAAGAACAATACGATCGCCAATTGACAAAAGAGAATCGTAAATATTTTTCTGGTTGGACGCTTTTTTGCTCCCTCTCTCATTCCTTCATTCCTCTCCTTCTTTCTCTCTCTCTCTCTCTCTCTCTCTCTCTCTCTCTCTCTCTCTCTTTGCTTTTTGTATTGCGTTTGATGTTGGCTTGCGATGGCAATTTTCGATGACATAGAGTCAATTTGATATTTTTTTGATTAATTCATTCGATCGAATTTCTCAAGTTTGCCAGCTATCAAATGCATTTGAGAAATATGGATTTGCGCTGAAAAGGTGCAATTTTTTTTTTGTTAGCTGTCGATTGCATTCCGATAGTTCAACCGCTCATGGGAATTGGCGGCCAAAATCATTGTTTGATGTCGAAATGACGAAAATTGATCTCTCAAGGTTACGGCCCAAAACAATATGCAAATGTTCAAAACTGTTCGGAGAATTAAAATAGAGCAACACGTTCCGGGTAAAAAGCACAAGACACTCGCATTCTTTTCCAACACTTTATGAATTACATGTTTTCTGTGTAAACGTTTCGTTTGTTTTCCGTCATTTTGAGGCGATGTCAGTGTTTGCTTGATTTTAATTAATCAAAAGCCAATCAATTCTCGAGAAGAATCAAGTAGCAACTGGCTGTCTAAAAAGGAGCCAAATGCATGTGCTCTCATAAATTTTGATGTGTGTAATACATTCGATAGCATTTGCAATTGATTGTGACCACCTGTTGTAATGGAATTCATTTTGAAAGCCCTAAACGACCGAATGTGTTGATTCTTAATTTTTCTATTTTATCTATGTCACGCGGTGGATAATTACTAGCCGTGTCCCTTCCTCAAACGTTCAGCCGTGATCACGTGGATGAATGCCTGCCAGCTACTTACTCGAAACGCATTAAAAATTTTAATCGATCCATGCGTTAAACTATCAAAATCTGTAATAGAATCCAATTCGATTTCAAAAGAACGACACATCGACCATTTATGTGTTGCACAAGAGTATTGGCGACATTTATCGATCGATGAAATTCATATTATGAATATGCCACACTCAAATCAATTGGCATTTGACAAGGCGAGCGCTGTCCATGTATTTCATTCAATTTTAACTGAATTTCTTCATAATGTGAAATTCCTCTCGCACAACTCAGTATGGAACTCGAACCAATTTGATATTAAATTGAAATGATACAAGCAAATTTATTTTTTGTTTCGCGTAGTGCAGCGCTCTGAATTCGAACCAAGACAACCGAGCTATTCTGATTTGAGTCAGAGCTCTTGTGTGTGGTTTTTTATCATGTCCAACATAAGCGATAGGTAATGATAGGTAGAGCGCGCTCACGTACACGTTCGAATGCTGACCCAACTGCCAGCTGTTTTTATCTTAATTGCTGTTCTGTTTGTCATCGAAACCACCACCACGCAACAACCACCGTGCGAGCCAGTCTTTACCTCCATCGCTGAGTCTCTCTCTCTCTCTCTCTCTCTCTCTCTCTTTCTCGTTCGCTTTCTGTATTTCTCCATCCCACTCGCTCTCAATCAACACGAAAATACAGTGTTTTTCAATTTCGTCGCGCGTTTTTATTGCCGTCTGATAGAAGCATTTAAATATATATAAACAATTTAAAAAATGTTAGCTTCTGTGCATCCTAATCGACACACCATTTGTACAATAATTCAGCTTTTTGCCGTCAAAGCCGCTTTCTGTTTCTCTATCGCATTTGTATATTTTTTCTGTGAATATTCCATTGAATCATCATGCAGCCTCGATATCTGTTTGTCGCAACGATCCAATCGCTATTTCGTCTTTAATTTTGTCGATTCTTGGCTTCTCTGTACCGATCACAGCTATTGAATATGCAAGAATGATAAAATGATGACATACCACAACAATATGCATCACATTTGTCTCTTTTTCACTCAGTGGCACTATCAATATTTTGTGTGTGTGTGTTTGTGTGTGTGTGTTTGTGTGTGTGTGTGTTTGTGTGCGTGTGTGTACGTAAGCAACAATCTGTCGGGATGAATGGAGAATTAATATTAAAACATAAGTCAATTTGAACGGTAGCAATGCCTGGGTGGCAATTAAAATCGGAATGAAGTATCAAACGAAAAATGCCGAAATTCCCACATTTGATATCGGACACTCTGAAACAGAAGACAAGAGAACCGACTCAACGACAAGTGGAACAGATACTACACGGTTGTATCGCTGAATGGCTTCGAATGCCCAGTTTTACTTTTTCTTTTTGTTTCTGAGCTACATTTGACTCAAGTTTGGAGTAGAGTTTAAGCAAACATGAAAACATCACAATATCTGGAAATCATAGAATTTACTTTCAAAGCCCCAAAGCCAAAACTTAAAAGTTGATATTGGTTTCAAAAAATAGATTATGTGATGGATAAATTGATTGAATTGCGCTCGACGCTTGACATCGAGCTAAAAATTGCGTTTTGCATCGAGCAAATTGGCAGCACACGTAATCGGCTTTTACTTAATGGAAATGAAACTGCTGTTATATTTATTCTATCCAATTTGGCCATGAGTGCTGTTGATCATCGGCGCTACCGCAGAATTCTTTGCAGAAGAGCAAATTTGAGTTCTTATTTATGCATTTGCATTTATCGGCTGGAATGAATGTGCGCTCCCGCGCACGTTAAAGTGAATGATAAAGCCGCATTTTAAAGCACATTTCGATAAGTATAGTGAATTTAGCGCTTTATAATTCACTCAACCAAACTTTCAACAGGTCATATCAGTTGGGAACATTTCAAGGCAGACGTTGATAAGTCAACACAAATATTTCGAATGTATAAGCAAATGGTCGAAGACAAACACACAATAGAATTGTGACAATTTTCGAATGTATCGTTTGAATTGAGGCAGCAAACAGACAAATTCTGAAAATGAATTCATCATTTGATCTTCGTGTAATGCTGCTGATGAATGTTCAACGAAATTCTTCAGACAATTGAATTGATGTCTTGAGAAATTCGATTTTGGTGCGATGTTTGAAGAATGAGCCGGTAAAATGTTGCTATCGCCGAAAAAATGCACGCTTCAATCGTTCAAACATGATTCTTCATTGAATTCCTTCAAATCAACGGCTGTTTTAAGGCAAAAATATATTTCCGAACGAAAATTAACAAATTATGCATGCGATGCTACCTTTTTCCATCAAATTATGGGTGAACATGCATTTTTCGTAGGTTTATTTTGGAAATTCGAGCGTCAAACGGAGCATTTCATTATTATCGGGCAGCTGCATTGGATGGGCTAGGCAACGCTCAATATATATTCGGTGGAAAAATGGGCTCCGCCAAATAGGCGATGGGCACAAATTTAGATATTAAAATAATGTGAAAATATCTCTCGAAAATTATCATAATTTTGTTGGCTTTATCATTTCGCCGTCCAAATGTTCCGTTGATTCGGTTGAAAGGATTGAAATGTTGGGTTAGCTTAGAATGGGCTTTCGCGTTCAACCAATTCCATAGCCAAAATGGCTTTATAAACGAGCTAATCATTTTAATTAACCTTCTGAATAACTCTTGCACATGATTGCTAGAATCAGAATATTAATATGACCAAAACAAACAACCACACGATACAATATTCAAGCGTTCCATTTGTTTCACTCATATCGAATATATCAAGCTGCATAATCTGAAGCACGTCATTCTCTATTGAAAGATCACATAAATCAAATTGCTTTATAGTCCCATTATGTGTCATATTTTGTTATTTCCCATTCATTGAAAGCAATTCAATGTCAATGCCGAAGATTTTTTTCCGGGGCATTGAGAAACAAAAGGGCTGCAAGAATGGAATAGCGTCAACAACTGTTAACAGCTATAACCACACATAACTTTCGTTTCATACAACTTTTACGGCCGTTTCCAACATTCTTTTGATAAGCAGCTTGTAACAAAATAGAAGAAACAATGACAATAATAATAAAAATAAGGTAGAAAAAGTTGTAAAAAATGTTAGTGCATTCACGTGCCTGAAATCCGAAATTATTATGAGAGCGATACAAAGAATCCATTTTATATAATCTCAGAGTCTGTGAAATGGTTTAAAACACTCATTTCGAAACCTTGAATCTTTTCTATTCAAACACAAATAATCGATTTGAAAATCAAATTTTATATTAACCTTGACGAGATTAGAAAACATAGAAAAATACATTTGGTCTGAATGCACTTATGCCAATTTTCAGACCAAACCGATCGTTTGCATATAATTTTGAACTAGTCTTTTTGTTATTTTTCACATAGTTTTGAGAAGCGAAGCCACAAGCAACGATGTTTTTCTGTTAGAATTGTTTTTTTGATAGTTTCTGTATGAGGAATATTTCTTGTTCGGTAAAGAGACGAAAATATACGCAAATTATTGAAAAATGCAAATTTCTTTGAAAATTATAATAGTCGTAAGAACTTAGTAATTATTTCAAAATTTTAAATGGATCTCAAAATATCATTTGGCGTAATGTTCGACTTGTAAATGAGAATGAACTAATATTCAACACATTTTCACATTTTAAGTTTTTTCGAGGCGTGAAGAAATATCATTGATTTGAGAGAAATGCGGCACACAATTTGAACATTTAGGAAAGAACATGATAAAATTGTTAATATTAATATAAATGAAGATCTTTTTCAGAGCCCCATAATTCAATGCACTTCCAATTTATCATGAAAAATCATTTAAAAATGAAAAAATATCATTGGAGAAATTCACTAAAGTTTTGAGAGAGAGAGAGAGAGAGAAATAGAGAGGGGAACACGGTAAATATGGAATGAATTATTAAAAATTCCCCCCATTTTTCGCGAGTTATTAATTTAATTATTAACCGTACATTCGGTCACCACCCAAAGCACCAGGATTAAGCTTAACAACGGAATGGTAGCGTGCTATTGAATGATAGAAAATTAGAAAATTGAATGTGGAATTCGTTGATTTCTCTCTGTTAACGTGATAATGTCCGTGCAATAGCAGTTCCGTTGGCTAGATACATTGTAGATCCTTGAGACCGAGCATAAAATCATTCATTTCATTTGCATTGCATAATGATGTTCAGTTTAATTGGCACCGAGAAAGAATGAACAAAAACATGGCATGCTCGAGAACAATGAGGTGGAGCTCACTCGCAGTTCTGATGTTCAGCAGAAATGGCCATAATCAAAAATAGCATCGATTACAATATTCCGGAAAGGACTGGTAGCTGCAGGAAGTAACGCATTTTCCCGCACACGCGCCCATTTTCAACATTCAGTTGTTTATAAATACAATTAATTTCGAACATTGAACGCAACTTTTGCTTGCCACTGTTAGGATTTCGTCATGTATTGTTGTTGCTGGTGGTGATGGTGGTGTTGAGTTGTAGAGGAATTGAAGGAGCAAACACAATTTCTACTCATTTCATTTTAATCGAAGTGTTAGCGTCTTTGTGTAAGGCAAGATGATTTTGGGACTTTCTTAATTTTCACTTAATTATCGTTGGGCGCGGTTCGCTTCCGTTTGATGACTTGAACACTCGAAAATTTATTTCATTTACGTTTTTCGAAGTAATGAAACCCTTTATTTGACAGCGCAACACGCTAAATTTGATTTTATGTGAACTCTGCACTGCGCTCTATACAACGACGCGGATGAGCTTGAGCATGAACTTGTAATGAAATTTATTCAATTCTTACAATATCGTACGTGCTTCGTTTGCGACAATAAACACGCGAACAAAATGCGCCTAGCAAAATTAACAGGATACTTTTTATGAAGTGCACAGCATTTAATAATCTATGAGTTGAAAAAAGGGAAAATATCCTCTGCCATTACAAGACGAAATCCGCGTAGTTCGGATTTACACGGCATTTGCTGGTTGCGTATATTTGTACGCGGAAGTTTCACTTCCATTCAAACGATTTCAAAGCTTTCACCCATCTAAAGAGAAGCGAAAAATATCCAGCTCATAAAATTCTACGCCATTTTGAGCTGCGAGCGATTTGTTTGTCCTTTTTATCTGGCTGAATCTCAGACGAGATGCATTCAGCGGTGAATATCTTTTGATAAGAAATCACAAACTGACTGCCATAAATTGTCATCAACATTTCTATATTGAATGACGTCTTCTGCCTCTCGTCGATCATAATTTATTGAAATGGGTGCCATAAAATTTTATGCGCAATTCAAAGCGATGTGTCGGTGCAGCCGGGTTTGTGATTAACTTCCTAATGAATTGGCTTTAGAAAGCAAAAACATTGATGTTTTCAATTAATTTTTATGATTATTGGTGATTGGGTCAATAAGGTTCGGTACATGCGTTGCGCGCATCAAGCGAAAGCCGTTTTAATCAAGTCTTTGAATGCAACCGAATTGCATTGTTTTTCAGTAATTAAAACGAAAATTACATTGCTGGCAACAGAGATGAACCATGATGAGACCAAAAATCTATCTTTAACTTCACGAACAAATGTGATGAACAATGAGAGAGAGAGAGAGAGAGAGAGAGAGAGACGAACGGGGGCCACATGCGAACCAATAACACAACGATGGCCAATCAAATCGTAATCAAATGGGCAGCCAAACCGATACAGATATTTGAAAATTATTGCCATTTGAATAATTTTGCATTCGCTTCGAACGTCCGAAATATATGAGTAAATAGCTCGTGATTGAGATTTTAGCATGTGAGTTCTTCACCAAAAAAAACATAATCATGAACTTCAATATGTGAACTGCAACAGTAGAGATTAGAATTAGACGCTAGAATTAATCAGCCAAATATTTCCTAGATTCATTCCATCGACCTGTTTTTTCCCGTCTGTTTTGTTCGTCGTATGTTCATTGCAATTACAGCAAATTACACTCGTTGAACGTGGGGCTCTAACTAGCGGGCGAGTGAGCGCGGTCATAGACATTTGGCAGAAATGAAATACTTGAAATAGCCCGTTCAATCTGCAAATACTTTATCTAAATTTAGCTGTGGTGAAGCGAGGAAATTGTGAATCCATTCCTCTTTTACGCATAGTGCAAGCATCGATTGCATAAATTTTGATTTTGAAATTTACGCTTCCTCTCAAGCATTCGATTCGCTCCCAACAATCTAACTCAATCAATCTATTTAATTTATCTCACAATTTGAAATTGCAATCATTAGCTATGAATGCATGGATTTTCCGCCGAAAACCACAGTCTCAACTTCGGCATTTACATCATTCATGCACGAACATACCATTCGAAATGCCAAAGTTTTTCCCGTATGTTTATTAACAAAATTGCAATGTTATCTCTCTCTCTCTCTCTCTCTCTCTCTGTCTGTCTGTCTATCACTCTTCAATAGAAGCAGAGTACCAGAGCCAGCGTCTAGAACATTTCTAGGACAACCAAAATACTTATTTTTGGGTGAATCGGACAGTATATTAGGTTGATTTGAAGAATAGTGCGAAAGAGAGAGAGAAGTAGTGTGAGCAAGCAAACAGCAAGGATGCCGAATTCGGAGATCATCCAAAGAGTGGCTAAAATCACCGAATCACATTAATAAATTGATTATTATTGAATTATTGCGTTCGACGGACCACATCGAATGAGAGGTGCTTTGAATAGTTTTCAATCGTACGCAATTACTTTGGATTTATCAACGAAGATTGTTGTTCAACAAAGTGCTTGAAGACACGTTCCAACATTCCATCGCATGGATTTTTCCCTTCAACATGTATTTTTTCTATGTAAATTCCTTTTCATTCGTCATTTCGTATATCTGTTTCTACCATAATTAATAGATCACCAAACGATGCACGATGTGTGCCTTTTTTTCAATTTCAATCTTAATCGATTTCACAATCATTTTTTTTCGTGTATGTGGCGCGTGTGTCCGCTCCTTTCATTTTCATCGAACCAAATTATTCATTGCGGCGTCGAAGAATCGACTGATCTATGTCAAATCTAATGTTAACCGCTTTTTTGCTCTGCTCTGTCTTAAGATTAACTTATTTCAATCTGTTACACATCTTCCATGCTTCATTCGATGTTATCAATCCAATCGATCAGTATTCGTGTCGTGATGAACGAAATCATTTTTCATTTCATTCACCGTCGTTTTTGTTTGTTACTTTGGCGTTCAACGCTCGGCAACAGTGGGAAAAATATTGAAAATAAAATTACGACTTAAATAAATATGTGAATCGCATGTGAAAAAACGCACATTTTCAGATTAAATTACACCAAACGCGTTCTGTTTCTGTGTTTGAAGATATTTTATTGAGAGGTTTGAAAATCAAACGCTATCGATGTCGAATAATGAATTTCATTAAGAAAAAATATGGTGCATATTGTGGCAAAGGTAAGTGAAATGAGTATGTATTTATTTTGGCGAAGAATTCAAATAATTGCGAGAATTTGTAATGAACGGCGAGCTGATTGAGTTCTGTTTTAGACCCAAATCGAAATGCGTATTAACTCATTTGAGACAAACTAAAGACATCTTTCGGTGAATTTGATATTCGATTGAATTTCATTCACTATATTTACCCATATCATCCAATTTATGCAGCACTTCACAAACGTTATCATTTCTCGATGTACTTTTATCTATACCGGATGAGACCATACTCCGTTTGTAGCAAATGGAATTGAAATCGCACACAGAGAGGATTCGAATTGTGTGTGTATGAAGAAAAATACCAGTGAAAATTCCTTAGATTAGTTAGCGACTACTGTCGTGCGCGAGCGTCAACATTTTCATATTTGCATTTATTTGTCTTCATTTTTGTTGCTCGGTCTCTCTCTCTCTCTATCCCTCTTGCACATTGCCCGCACGCCTTTTGCTCCATTTAAGAAATCATGCAATCACACACACTCCAGATATCGAAACATTATTCATTTTGTGTATCTCTTGCGCTGAACTGCCTCTCGCCTCTTGCCTCTTGCCTCTGCCCGACCCATCGGCACACTCGCCCCTACTTCATGTGCTCCATTTGGTACTTGCAAAGAATTTGTAATTAAAATAAATTCCATATTTCAACTAATTTTTGGGAAAGTTGAGAATCGGATTTATTCTTCTTTGAGCGAATTTTTCGCATTCCATAAATCACAATTCCACATTTTATTCCATAAATAAGTTACAAATATGCCGAGCTTGAGTTCCACCCGTGACAATCCAAATATATTTTTTCCCGCTTTATATTTCAATAATTTCGAATATTGTCGACGAATGACGCATCATAATTCATTCGAATGTCAGTTGTTCGGTAATAGAATCATTAGTTGGCAGCGATTTCTCAAAATCCCGTGAATTATTCAACTTAATCGCTTGTTATTTGATTAACGCGAGCAACTTAAAATACACAGCATTCCATCACTTAATTTGTGTATGCGCGCTATGCGAGATAAGACTAACTCATATTCCGAATGTTTATGCAATTTATCATAAAACATTGTTTCCGTATGCCGTCGATCGGCGATCCCACAACCAAATATCAATTCAAAATCATACCCAAGGATCGCAATGGAATTACGTTTGAATATGCGGTGCGCCAGGTATTTGGCGTCATGCTGAAAAACATGGTGTTATTTCATAAAAATACCAGTTAATCGCCGTATGATATTTCGAGTGAGAGACAGACAGACAGACAGAGAGAGAGAGAGAGAGAGAGAGAGAGAGAGTATGAAATGGGCATGCATGGCAAACCACCATCCGAGTCGAATGAATTTGTACATCAAAATTACAAGAAACACATTAGTTTATTTTGTCTAAGTCGCTGCTTTCTTCTTTGCGTTGGTCAAATGAAAGATGATTTATGAAATGAAAATGAAAAAAATGACTCTCAAATATTTATAGCTGTAATTGAAATTGATTGCAGCAAATTCTTTGATTGAATTGGCGCTGAATCGGAGTAAAGTAGATGAAAAATAGATGGTACACAAAAGAAATGTTAATTCATCATATTTTCCCATTGCCCCGTGTTTTTTTGCAGGCGGCGAACGAGCCAGTGCGATTCTGTTCCGTTTGTAAATTATTTATTAATTGTATGAGAACAGGAATATTCTGCAATTTGCAAAATAGCTTGAACGAAATTCAACCGAAGCGCGAAAAGAATCAAAAAATGATAGACAATGCACCGTTTGGTTCATTGTATTTTGCGCAATTTTTTAATCGTTTTCGCGGTTTCGGTAAATTTCTTTCTTCCTTCTGGCGCACAATGCTGAAACAACCTAGAAATGAGAATTTCTTGGGCAATTTTTGTTTGCACACACAGAAAACATTGAAAATTGAAATGTGCGCACTTTAGTGCGGTGCCATCGCTGAACGTAGGAAACGGCGTTTTCACAATTCATTCACATTTGGTAAATGCCACATTCATTCGATTTCGATCTCCACTAAATAGAGTTTCACATCTTTTCTGCGGCTTTTTTCAGTTCGTTCGTTCGTTCTTTGGTTGGGTGACTGAGCGTGCGCTCGTTCCATATTCGCCGCTTTGTTTTTAATTTACTCATTCCCTTCGTTGGCTTCCAAACCCGAAAACCATTTTACTCTATTGAGTTCAAATAATTTTTTGTGCTTTTTCGCAATTACACAAAACATCAATTAAAAATGTGTTCAGCGCTGCGTTTAATTCAACGGTTATTTTGTTCGGTGTTCGATTGCAGCGGCGTTCATTTGCCAGGTTTTTGTGTGTTTGTATGGATTGGCACTGCCTCTCTCTCTCTCTCTCTCTCTCTTTTCCTTTCTCTCTCTCTCTCTCTCTCTCTCTCTCTCTCTCTCTCGCTCCATCCATTTGCTTTGAACGAGTGCAGTGTAGCTGATGCACGCAAAATGACAGCATTGAAGGCGTCAAATGAATGAGAAAAATATCAGCATAAATGGTTTCGTGTGTTTCAGAAAAGTGCTACAAGTGAATGCAACAGAAAATGTATTAATGGAGACAAAAGGAGCTGCGGTTCTGTTTTTCAGTACTCTTTTTTCCCCCGGAGCGTTTTTGCCAATTTCTACGAACTTTGTCGGTAGCGTTGAAGGTAATGAGTGCAGTGCTCAGTTTTTTTCTCTGTATATGTTGCAGTGTGTTTTTTTCTCTCATGCGCTATATTTTGCTTTATTACTTGCCGCAATTAAGTGAAAGCAAGGAAAATGGAAAGAAAAGAACGCGCTTATGTGGACGAATGCGCGATCGAGCGAGTACGCATGCATACAATCAATTCAATGGAAACGATAAACCTAATTGCTCCAGTCGAAATTGGTCTGTATCGAGAGAGATAGAGATAGAAAGAAAGATAGATAGAGAGAGAGAGAGAGAGAGATATTACCGAAATGCAGAAATGCATCAAGCCAGCCGACAATCGACAATGTCCATGTCCAAAACATTTTCATTGGTTCCATCTGCATCTCTGTTTCACTCGATCTGCTTTTGTGGCTCTCATAACGCAAGTCTTTCTCTTTCTTTGCGTGTGTATTGGTCTTGTAAACAATTAATTTACCAACTTAATCGCTTCTCAAGAATGTGCACAAATGCGTTCAACAAACAAACAAAAAACAGTATCACGAACAGAAAGAAGGTGATGATAAAGCGTTTGCTGTTAGAGTTGAGTTTGACTTCGTTTGTCGGTTTCATTTCATCCACATTCAACGGCACAACAAAAGCACGCAACATTTCATGAAATTTTTTCTTTTTCTACCGACTCTCTCAAGCCATAGCTCAAGTCGAAATAAAAAGTCTTACATCCGAAAGATGAGGTTTTCCGCTCTGTAATCCATGACATGCATCCCTTGCACATTACTTTTAAAAAACATTTAACATTCTTCCATTTCATCTGCATTTGGAGTTAAAATTCTAATATTCGCTTTTGAAAAATGAGTGAATAATTTGTTCATTTTACGTAACTCATTTTTTTCATTGAAAAATCAGAATATATAAAAAATAAGTTTCATTATGTCAAAATGTGAAAAAAAAATTGTATGGAAACTATAACAATATATTTAGTTTATATCATATCACAATTGAGTCGACCGGAATAAAAGTGAGAATACACCGGCTCTAGATCAGTACTGCGACTAGATAATCAAAAACGCTGAAGTGAACCATGAATATTGTTGAGTGGCAGCAGCGGTTCTTAATTTTCGCTATCAATGTTCATTTTACACTAAAAATAAACATTGATAGCGAAAATTATGGACCGCTGCTGCCACTCAACAATATTCATGGTTCACTTCAGCGTTTTTGATTATCTAATCGCAGTACTGATCTAGAGCCGGTGTATTCTCACTTTTATTCCGGTCGACTCAATTGAAATGTCAGAATTTGGTTCCTATATCGAAAAATAGGGTTGCACAAAAGTTCAACTCATTCGGATAAAATTAGGACTGCCTCCAGTACAAAATATTCCATTTGTCGCCGAAAATAGAAAAGTTTGTAGCGGAGCTAGTCTCAAATCTAAAAATTGCATACGACTTATTTTTTTCACAAATCAATAACATTCTCAAAGATTCATAATGATCCAATGTGAGCTAAACATAGTCCCCATACAAATGTGTCGTAATTGTAATGAAAAATCCTTCATTTTGGACTAGATTCCATTCAGACTACCCGAAAACATAATCCGAATGAGCTGAAAATTAAAAGGTTTCTATTCCTAGTGAAGACCTATTTGTGGGTGTGTTTTGTTTTTAGATTCAAATTTTTTGAGTTCTCTTGTTAACACATTTTTATGCGTACAGCGTACACCGCACGTACAGTGCTCCATCGTGATTTTCACTGCTCTAAATGGATAAAAAACAATTTGGGGGTCTTAATTGTTTGACCGATCCCAATATTTATGCCTTCCCAAAAAAAGATGTTGTACATATGTGCTAATAATTAGTTTGTATGTGAATTGACATTTCAAAATTTACCTACGTAAGCAATACCAAATTGACCAGAATAATCTTGTGGCGAAAGCCAAAATGATAACATCGACGCGGAGATGAAACGAAAAAATGGTCAAAAATCAAAACAGGACCTCAAAGTGCAGCTAGAGTAAGTGTCGACACACAGCTTCTGATCTTTTTCATTTGGACTTTCCCGAAAGGGTAAAAAATAAAACAATGCTATTGCCGAGGAAATAAATAAAAAGGAAAAATATGCGAAATTCGATTCGTCTGTGCATTCAGTCAAGAAAATTGCGACAAAGGTACCTTCTCAGACCTTGGCAATACCATTTTGTTAACGTAAAAAATACTTAACAACGAATGGAAGAAAGACATGGCAAAGATAAGAAAAATAAATTGGTTTTTCTTCTTGAAATCAAATTGCAAACGAAAATCAAACTGCGTGTTAGCTTTTTTTCAGTTTTTTATGAGGAGGGAAATTCTGGAAGCATCGAAAAGTGAAGAGAGCGAGAGATGAAAAATATAAAATTCAGATTTCGTGCGGAAAAATCAATGGTACGCGATTTAGACGAGAAAATTTAGAATCTAATCTTTTTTTGCATTTGAAATAGTTGATCTCACTTCATTCGCAGCCATAGAAAATATCTGTGACTGAGCTCAACAAAACCAGAGTTCACAAACTTAAGCTCATATTATTTTATAGACTAATCGTCCAAACCAACGAATTTCAATCGAATCAAATTGAATTGCACGAAATCGCGACGTGAGGAAAGAGTTAACATTGAAATTATGTTTATTATGGAAATTTGGCGTATGTTATCGCTTTTGACTTGATAAAGTTTCAGCCGAGATGAGCTCTGCTCGTCATCTCCGGGTACATTGTTTTTGAGCTATTGTTTAATTATAAAGTTCTTCGCCACTCTCGCTCACTCCATAATATCGATCAGATGGTGACTGCAAATAATCAAAACTAACTAATCTCATAAGTTCATCAGATTCAAAAATCGCAAACAAAGCGATGCTTAAGTAGAACCCTGCAAATATATTGTTCCCTTTCAATGAGAATGGTCAAATCAATTGTGGAAATTTTCACCGCTAAAGAAATGCACGAAAAAGGTACAGATTGAACAATGAGCACTGAGATTCGCAACACACAAAGAAAATGGCCGATTTTGATTCAGGTTTCTTGTGTTTTTGTGGTTACTCCATTCGCTTTGTTGTCGTTGTGGCAGCTGAATGCTGCTGTTGTAGAGAGCAGCGTCTATGTGTACGTTCGAAATGGTAGTGCTATTTTCTCCCGTTTGTTTTCCTCTCCATTTCTTATCGCAGCCGAGTGCGAGCATATGCTGCGTTTTCAATACACATTGAGAAACATTATTCTGCCTTCAATTTCCATTTTTTTCATATTTTTCGGTTTTCGAACAACCCCATAATGGCTTAAAACTGTTGTCGGTGCTGGAGTTTGTATTTGAATGACTGCCGAAACCGCAAGAATACACCAGAAAATTATGCAAAAATAATCTCATATTTATGCGATGATAGAAATTGGTGTTTTTCCTGCGTTCGACGAAGACATTTATGAAATGAAAAGAAAAACCAAGACCTAGCACTAGAGATTCCGTGCACGCATCGAATCTTCTTCGGAGGTGTGGCCTTGCAATGACGCTGAGGTGAATATTTCTAAGCTCTGTTTGGTTTGTTTTGTTTTGTTGTGTCTGTTTTTATCTGCTGTTGGGCTCCTCTCGATTTCAATATGATGAAATTTACTTTCGTATTATGTTATTAATGTGTTTTCTGTCATCCATTTCGCCCTCGCATTTCATTCGCCTTGGCGTTTCATTGTCGGCCTCCCAAAGAAAAAATAATATTTTCACTTCATTTCAGCATGCTCCAATAATTCAAACTCAATAAATTTTTGTTGCGAATTTTGGCTATTTACGGTGGTTTTACGAGCGCTGGTCGGGGGGAGGGGGCGACAGATGCAGAGAGAGAATGAAAATGGCCTGACATCACCTTCATTGACATCACAAAAATGTTGCGTTCCTCGCAATCAAGATGATTGAAATGAAAGACATCCAACGAAAGATAATGAAACGAAACGAAATTTGGGAGGAGGGCTATCGTTCCCTTCAACCAACCAATAAACCAGCCAGCCAGCTAATACATGGCCGTGCTAATTTTTAATTTTCTTCATTTCGCTAAATTTTCCGTAAAAAAATGTTCGCTCTGGAACTCTCCCTCTCTTTCCATCTCTTCATACGCTGGCATGGAAAGAGGAACGTCTATCGAAATTCATTTGGTGCATAAATGAAAATGATAGCAACTCGATGATACTACGCTGCTTCTTTATCAAGTGGCAGTTGAATAGCGTGAATAGCGAATGAGGAAAATGCCTAGAAATTGAGTAGAAAAAACATTATTCTCTCATACTCTTGTCACACACTGTATGAGATGTGAATAATTCGCGAGCATTCACGAGCACAGTCCATTTTTCTATACGTAACCGAGCGATTCGTGAAGACACTCTGGCTTTCACTCATTCTCGGCTTCGAGGACACAAAGCGAAGGAGAGAGAAGGCGAGAGAAAGGGACCGACAAACAGAGAAGCACCGACAATACACATACCAACAATGAAAATGTTGCTCATGAAACTTCATATACATTTTTTTTATTCCGCTTCCCAACTGAAAGCATATTTCAATTTTTGTTTATTGAACAAGCTGTGTGCGTCTATGGGATGTGCGCCGCCAGCAAGGCCGCCAGTCTCCATCATCAATTTCACCATCCATTTTCCATAGGTGGAAAATTAAGCTCACTCTCGTACTCATGTTATATGAAGAATGCAACGAATATCTACCTTTTCGACGATGATGAGAGAACCAAGGCGAATCGCACAGAATACACACACCACTTGGTTTGATCATTTTCTTTTGTTACTCGTCGTTGTTATCGCTCGTCGATTATTTCCACTTGCTCTCGCTCACTCCCATGTCGTTCTCCAGCGATATATATTGGTATTTCTTCGTGAGCTAACTTTTCCAACGCATAACACAATTATATGTATTGCAAATTGATGAACTTGTTCACTCAATATAAGTAATATTCAAAGTCACGCATTCGGAAAATTACTTAGTTGATGATGGTGTGCACAACAAGCACACACATTCACATAAGCAACGAAATGGAGACGTGAGCCAAGTGAAAGTTTGTTCAGTCTGAGAAAATCGGTTGGATGGGGGAAAGAAAGCGTTGTGGCTGTGAAAGAAAGAGTGCCACCAATTTTTTCTCAATTTTTGTGATATCGAATTCATATCGAGTGTGTGTTTTTGTGTGTGTGCCATGTGAAGAAGAGCGAATGCGCACATACGCCATAAGGATGATTGCATGCCGTACGGTACGAAAGAGAGAGGGATGATTGGAAGAAAGCAAATTGTTCAATGAAGGACGTTTGCAAATGTAGGGCCCTGAATGTCATAGCAAAAGTGCCACAGGGCCAAATCTGTTCATGAGCCCATCGATTCGCTTGGATGCATCAAAGGAATGGCTAATAATTTTTTAAGTAAAATGCTCTCGATTTCAACACACATTTTGACAGGGATTTCTTGGATATATTGTATGCATATCACATTACTACTCTCTTCAACCGCACACACTCGTTCACACGAGCGTTAGCATGATAAATCGAGTGCATGAGTCTAAGAATTCAAGACTATTGATTTCGATTCGAGAAATAATATGTGGATCACATTCGGGTCCAAGTTTCGCACATCTCAGAAATAATAGTCCATTTAAGTGAGCGGAAGAGGGGCGAGGACGAGGGCGAGGGGCGAGGGGCGAAATGGGCGGACTTCGGAGAGGCACTGATTTAAATAATGTGGCAAGTGGTTAAAGATATTTTCAAAAATAAACTGAGAGTGAAACAATTTCGATGAGATTTAGCGAGTTGCTGTGCCGCGTGCGAAAGAAAAAGAGAGAAAACTTATCTTGTAGCATTCATTAGGACTGTAGGGACGGCGTTAGACAACAAACGACAACTGAAGATTGAACATCCGCTTTGACTGTAATTGCATACCTTTTACAGAATCGTTTTGTAAACAAATGAAATATTTTCGAGTGGAGATTTTAAACATTCCAACTGAATACTTTTCTGGTTTTAGCAGCGCTTACTTCAATTTTTGCTATCGAAATGCAAATAATTCATAATTTCCAGTGATTTTCTTCGGAAGGTTGGAAAAAGAGAAACATCAAATAAACAACGAAAAAAAAAAAATGAATACTTTAGATTCATGTATGCAGCTAAATATAAAAATTGAATGAAATTAAATGTCTATTTTGTTTCTATTGCAGTGGCAAGCTTCAAGTCAAAAATTCAATTAGATCTAGAGCCGAATATTTTTAATAGGAGAAGAATGAATAATAACAGTAACGGCAGAAGCAGCCAAAAATACGAAACTACTAGAGATTCGAAAGAATATGACGAAACAAGCAACAAAATCACAAGATTACGACGCAATGAACTCCATAATTCAATCCTGCCAACATTGATGCATATTTTCCACTCATCTGAATTCATAATTTGCTGCGCAAAGTACCGTAAAAATATATACTTAAATTTTGATTAAGATCCACGAATCACGTGATCAAATGATTTTTTCGCGCGTTCGACATTCATGCGATACAATATGAAATTTGTGTCGAATGATGTGATGATGGCGCGCGGTGTAACAAACATACGAAAAGTATGCGAATCTGTTAAAATATGCGCATATTTTGCTTCAGCATGACACGAATTGTTCGTATAAAGATTAAAGGTTTATTAATGACAAAAAAGGAATTTCGTTCAATTCATCCGAATACGAATCGATGGTGCTGCTGCTGTTCTTTTTCGCGCACACGCTCGATCTCTTTCTCTTTCGGTTCTTCACAACGTCATTCCTGCTTCATGCAAAAGGCTTTCATTCATTATTGCAAGTCAAAGCATACTCATGCGTTATTTTTTTTTTTTGGCGAAGATGCAACAAAATGTATTTTAAAAAAAAACGCTGGGTGTGAGTAAGATTTAGTTTCATATCAACGCATAAATCGTTCAGCGTTCGACGTGAGAGCGAGAGAGAAAAGGTGAATAAGCACCTGTAAATGAGTTCCGTATTTTTGAGTAGCCATGTCTATATCTACTAATAATTTATACAATTTTAACGATAACTTCACTAGGGCGCGCATTCCGCGCGTACAGCTACTAGATTCGAAACATCAAAACGATATTTATGAACATAAACTCAAAGTGGCATTTGGTATTTACATTTAAATTATTATAATTTGGGTTGCATTATTCGGCGCTCGTTGTTCAATGGGGCGCGGATGTGCGTCTTGTGTGCTTTGCCGTTCGTGTACTACTGTCAATGTGATTAAAAGGTAAAATGAAATAAAAATTTAATTGCATTATTTAAACGTACTTCATTTGAATAAGTGGCATGTGAAAAACGCCCATTTAAATTGATGGCCAAGCGCTAATCGTTGAATCGCAGGTCAATTTGTGGGTATGAAAATAAACGAATGATAAGAATTGGCGTAATGAAACTTTACAAGCGCTGAGTCTAAAGACTCAACTTGAGCTTCAACAATTTCCCGCTTAAAACTTGCTTATTGAAAGTGCGTGGAAAAATTCCGAAGTTTTTTTTTCTGATGAAACGACTTTAGAATTGCAGTCAAACGAAGTTATGGTTTTAATATGTTTTGAAATCAAGCATTCAATTGTTTTATTAAAGCAAATTGTTATTTTTGCCAAGAGCCACGGAATGATGTCGATTACGACTCAAGAATCACATCATTGAATAATATAAAATAATGGCACAACGTCCATTGAATTCGAAATTAAATGTGGAGATGAAGACATAATATGGACTCAAATGTTTCCGCAATTCTATTTCAACATTTTTCTTTACCGCAAATTGCTCACATAATGTGCAAAATGTATATGTTGCCGAAAAAAGTTTTGCTGTCGTCGAAACTAATTTCTTGCTCGAATATTTGAGATATTTCGTGGGCTGTGGACTTTCCGCTCGCCTCGAATCATCTTCATATAGATCAATTTCACTCTCGCAATCTCTAACACAATAATAATTAATATGAACAAAGCATTCGGTTTTGCCATTGTTTTGTTTCTTTCTATCCCAATTTTTTTACTCTTGCTTTCGCTATTTTCTCTATACATATACGAATGTGAGAGTGAGTGATAGAGAAAAAAAGGCAGGAATACAAATAAATTAGTGCGTTCAATGTGCGGTTCGACTCTTCTCGTTGTTTTTCCATCAATTTTTCGGAGCCATCATTATGTTTTTGTACATGGCAATAATGTCAAGAACAAAAACGGACCGATATCATGTGATTGCGAACGTGATACAAAGCGAACGCCCCCACAAACATGGACCATGCCATGCAGTGGCTCGCTCACATGACAACGATGATGATGATGATGATGTTTGCAGGACGACGAACTATTAGTAATAAGCGCTCCGAAATATAACAATAATATTCAATTCACGAAAGCAATAATTCATGGTTGGTGTCGTCTTGTGCGAACAAATCGTAATAAGAACGCGCGCGCGGACGGCTCATGGCGGCAAATACATGACATTGGTGATAATAAGATATAAATAAAATTGTCATTAAAGCGACGCGGATATTCTTCACTGTCGCTGGCAATATAAAACGGATAATAATATAACAAATTGCATTCGGTGGCTACGGTTTTTGTGGAATAAACGGGCAAAAATTATCGGAGAGTATGTGTGAAGAGAGAAAACCGGGCAAGACATAGAGCGTACGCGCGTGTTTTATGTGCAAAATTCAAGATTTTCCACATCCGATCTTCTATTGCGCCATAACCATTCACAATAATAATATCATCGTTTATTTCTATTATTCATTGGCTAGCTGCCTCTCTCTCTCTCTCTCTCTCTCTCTCTCTCTCTATTTCTGTCTCTATCAGGCTGTCACTGCTGCGTTTTTAATAAAAACTAATAAAAACCAAATTAAATAATTTGTACTGATGACAAAATAAATGGCGTGTTGTTGATGCTCGGTGCTGCTGTGAGCAAGAGACAATGATATTATGAGATGGATTAAGTTGGAGGGTCGCACGCACGAGGGTTACATTAAATTAAACAGCACTCGTGATGTGCGTTTTGTGTTTCGATGTGATAAAAAAAGGTATTAAAAGTTTTTATTATCATTTGACAAATAAACTTCACACATCGCAACAGCAGCGGTGACGGCAGCGGAATTGGAAGAGTTTTGTTCGACAGCTCACAAAGATCTCTTTCGTAATTTTCTCCATAACATCAATTTGTTTATTTGAATCGGAGAAATGCAATGTACAAATTTATATCAGAATATAGCTAACAGAAGAGCGAGAGAGAGATAAACGCGACTAAGCCAAGATTTTCATTAAAAATCCTTTACACATGATAAAAAAGGATGACATAAAAACGATTATTATTCATAAAAATGTGGAACGTGGCAGCTTCACGCTGTACATTTGCCATCTCGTACTTGCCAAGTAATCCAATTTAATAGCGAATTGTTTTTGTTGCTAGCTCTGAGAGAGAAAAACAGAATAAAATGCTTATGTTTCGACTCAAATTCTTTGCAATGGCCATTCCGGCTAAATTGAGTTCACGAAGACTTTGCCGAAATTGAATAAAAAATATTCACTTTCGAGGAAGAAATAATATACTTTTGGATATTTTGCAATGTACACTGGAACATATTACATGCTATCCAATCGCTCAAGGATTCGAACGTTGTTTAATATTTTTCTCCAAGGCCGTAAAATGTTCGGCATTCTATTCTCGAGCTGTTTGCTGTTCATCATTTATGTAGCATTCCATATTCCATGAAACACGTTCGGTTACCGTTCATTCTGTGTTGTTTTTGTCGATGTATTCTCGGCGCCTGAGACAAAATGTCTATTTAAATAACCGTGCATGCACGATAAAAGGGTGAGTTTTGTCGTTTCGTTGCGTTTGAATCACATTTTTCTAGTTGCTGTTGTTGCCTTGCATTCACTTCATTTTATTCGAAAATTTTCCAATATAATTCGCTGGCACACTGAGCAAAGTGAAACGAATATGGCAACACAAAAACTTTACGCATATGAAACAATTATGTTTTGCATATCAAATAACTGTATCAATAGGATATTCGTTGATTCGCTTTTTTCCGTTGGGTTCTTTTATATTCATGTCGCAATCGAAACAAAATTAGAGGTGTTTCTTGTAAATCTGAGTATCTTCACCTTCAATGGAAGAATAATGTGTTAAAAAATATGATAAATGATGGAACAAAAATGATTATTCGATTTTTCTACTCTGATTTGATCAAATGGACCTGATCTTATTCAATTTCGAAACTCTTTATACTTCAAAACAATGATTCAACATCGGCAGAATTTTCATATTAATTTGTTTGTTGTTTGATTGTTTGAAAATGACAAAAAAATGCGTGTGTTTCTAGGTTTTTCTGACGCCAAATCCATTTATATTCGCATTAGAAAAGGTTTGATTATTACAAAAGGTTGTCAGGTCGGGCCGATGCTGACGGCAAACAGCACGGACATATATAGTATTTGAAATTTCACTTGAATACGGCCAGTAATTTATGCACAAATAAACACTTTGGTACGGTTCAAGTGTTAAGATTAAACGTTTCGGTGAAATTACATTTATTGCAAAACCAAAATAGGAGAACTCCGAGAGTCCCTAGCCATTAAGCATTCGTTCGTATTGAAATCGTTCATGTGCGTTGATTTCTTTTTCATCAGTATGCGAGTGCAGCAGCAATAATATTACAGTGCACATTCACTGTCATCGAATTGATGGTGCCGAGCGAGTGAGGTGCATAGTGCAGGCAGGCATACAGTGAGGTAGATATATCATGCGTTGCGTCTAAACATTGAACAATGGACCGAATCGTATTTATTACAAGTAGTAGTCAACAATAGATTATCAACAAATAAATTGTCTTTTATGACGGATATATTTCGAGCAAGCGCACGGAAGAATGGGATGGGGAGACCGAATGAGATGCTAAGAACAAGATGATGATGGTGCTGATGATGAAGGGGCGAACATTTGTAGAGAATTTTATTGCGATTTCCAATGCGTGCGTCCATTTGAATGGTTTCGACCTTTTTTTGTACTTGTTCATTCAATTCCTAGAACATGATGCAATCGAATTCATTTGTGATAACCGAAAACATATTGTTTTTCATTATGTCGTGTGTGTGTGCGTTCTCTTTGCTAGCCTATCTTTCGACAGCCGTATTAGCATGGCAAATGAGAGTGCATCAATGAGTATTTCGGCTGACTAGCCATGGCCAGACTAACTCAACATTCACCATGATTTAGAACTCGCTCCCATACAGGTCCCGTTTTCCAAAAGTCCGTTGCTATCGATGCTAGTTTTTCAAATGCTCTACAAACACACGCGCGCGCTCACGGACGCATTCGAGCGACAATGACAATAAAATGTTGTAACTCAAAGGGGTTCCACCTGTTTGTAGCTGTTATTTGATTTGGTTTTGTATTGTCGTTGCTATTGTTATTTCAGGCCAAAATGAATTTTATTAAAAATGCAAACAAAGACAAGGCTGATATTGGTTGCAAAACGGGTTTTACCGTAGCACATCGGAAAAAAGGGGAAACGATTTTCCACAAACATTGCACCAAACATATTGAATTGATGCGGGGAAAATATCCGGAATCTACCAACTAAATTGCGAACAATGATACACATATTGTATTGTTGAATTTAGTTCGTTCACTGCCAAATATCTCCAGTACAGATACGATACGGTTCAGCAGGATCGATGTGGGGGAAAGCCAATGAATCCCTCGCACGCTTTCACTCATCGGAACGGATACGGTTGTAAAGTGAAGAGTCGAGAAGTCATCGTTTTTATTTGATTTTCAATTATTCGAGGCTCGCAAGAGGGTCGAGACGATTATCCGGCATTTATTTTTGCTTCATCTCTCGCTTCGCTCGTCCCGACTGCCTTTCCATTATTGGCATTTATTTGGTATTTATTAGGATATTTATTAGATTTTTTTGCTCACTCGATCTCGCTCGGCCCATTTGGCTGGATGTTGGAGGGTAAAGGTTTATTAATTTTCTTCTTTTTTATGATTAATTGAACTGAATGAAATGTTATGCTTGCATTTTTAATCGCAACGATCGGATTGAATTAAACGCACGAGACACACGAATTATTCCAACCACCCGAAATTCCCTATCAAGCTTTTCACAAATAGGCAATGGAAAAAAGAATTGCCGTATTTAAGTGATACCACAAATATTAAATAAGTAGAAGTATTTAAATGAACAGAAAAAAATTCTTCCATTTCAAGAGCACTCGCATCAATCTTCTTCAGCGCATTTTTTGAATAACAGAAATATGCAGAAATTTAACATTCCAAGCAGGCATTCCTTCTGCAGTTACCTTACAATTTAATTCTGCATTTCCAGCGACTAATCAATTGTTTCTGCGGATAAGAATTCAGAATATGGGTGAATTGAGCGAACAATTTTTGAATCAATGTTGCAGGTAAAGCTGAGCCAAGCGCTGAGCGCTCACCAGCACCAACATTTTTGAGGTGGCACAAATTGAGGCCAAGTGGAATAGAACGAATTAGATTTTTGACTGGCAAAAACATTTCAAGCTCTTGAGCGCCTACGAATAATCTTCACACAAGAAAACTTAAGTAATTTTTAGGAGAGTATAAATTATTCAAAATTTGGATTCAAATGATAAATAAAATTCACTTTTCTTATATTTCATTTAAAATTCCCTATTTATCTTGAAAATAATACAATTTAATCTTGAAATGTGCTGTGGAAATATCTGGCCAATTTAATTATGGAAATAAAAAATTATACGATTTTTCTTTTCTATAAATCCGACATTTTTATATATAAACAAGAATAAAATGATTTATCATTTGATTCCACATTTCAAATGATTCACCATCTTTAAAGTTTTATTGTTTTTCCTGAAGTCTCGATTAACTAAATAGCAGTTGCAATGGCTCTAATAGGATTTTGGACATGCAAATTCGATTTCAAACATTATAGAAATGACAAATGATTAACATCTTTCGAATGGAAGCGCATGAAAAATAGTGTGATCACTATTTGAATCAATCTTCAGTGAAGTATCACTTTTTAAATCAGCGCTAAATTGTAAAAAAATGTGATAATTATTGGCTAACTCTTCACAGATTTCAAACGAAAATGTTAAAATCTGTCAATTTTGGCGTGAAGCTTTTGAAACTTCTTAATATATTTGATAAACAATTATTTCTTTATAAATAAATTAATTAATACCTTAGGTATTGTAACATATTTGAATATGTTTTGGGTCTTGTATGTTTTTTTTTCTTCAGTTAAGTGATTTCATCGGTTGAATCATAAGCACTCCGAAATTCGATCGGCCGACTGTCAATAAAATTTCCCAAAGAAAATGTATGTTAGCTCTGGCAAAAATGTGACGAAAATTCACTGCACCGGAAACATTTTTCCGAATAATATATCTCATTTCAGCTTGGACACATATTTTAATCATTTTTGTAAAGTTGTAATTTTTTTTCCCAGTGAATTGTATTCAAATACAAAAAGATCTTCATTGAAATGTGCGCCATCTGTGAGATTTTGTCGAATCTATAAGTTTGGTTTTGAACTTCGGAACAGTTTTCCGATTGCCTGCGCTAGCAATTGTCAGATTTTGTACTAAAAATGACGGTAAACAGCCGAAACAAGGTTAAGCTCAAAATCGAATTGTAAACAATTGATAGATTGCTTGAAATTGTTGTTCGAATTTAATATCAGGTAAATCATATGACATATCGAATCTAGCAAGAATTGGAAAAGCGTTGAATTCTATTTGAATTTTTAAAAATATTTAATCAATTCCAGATAAAATCAGTGAGAATGTCATCAGCTGAAGCGGAGGCAATTTCATCAATGACACTTCATTCGAATGGCAATGACACCGCAACAATTGAAAAAGTGGAGAGCCGCTGGAAGAGCCATTACTTCACAGCCGAAATATCCGAAAGTATTTTCACATTTCGCATACTCAAAATGACTGATTCGCTATTCATTTACATTGGCCAAATCGGCAATGAATCATTGGATGAACTGGCGATGGCGATTCCAGTGGAAGATTTCGTCGGCACCACAATCATCGGGACACAGCACGGCTGCGATTCACAAGAGCTCGCTCAACAATTTACCAAACGCTTGAAGAAGCAGGTGTACATGAGTTGCAACGTTCCATCAAACAATACCATCCGACTCATGCTGGTCAAACGAATAGCCGAGGAAATTAAAAATGTTCCCAATGCCTTTTAATGTAATTTTCGCACTTGAAATAAAAAAAAAATCATTTTAAGTAAGAAGTTCAATTTATTGACGACAAGCTTCCTCGAAAAAATTAATTGCGCGAAACTGTCAATTGCGTATCGGAAGTTCGAATGCGTATAAAAATGTTCGTCATAATTAAACAAGAAATGAAACATAAGACAAAACCACTGCTGATACAATAAAATGCCCGTTTTTATGCGGCAATCAATCAAAACTGTACCCCACTCATGCGAGCGCTCATTTGCTCGCAAGTTTGCTGTGTGTTCCGTTTTCTATTTTGTGTTACAATTTCCGAAGAAAAACGAAAATTGCTGCAAACAACTAACATACTTTCATTCAAATGACTTCCGACGATCAACGAATCCATGTACGCTGAATGGCACATGCGGTAATAAACATGATTAAATTTAATGGAACCGATTCAAATGCAATGAAGAAATGTCGACGACGGTGACTTTTTTTCATGATATTTTTTATTTTTCGAAGATCAGTCGTTCGAATCGTTGAAGTCGGTACACCGCACCGAAAATAGTAGATCTCAAGCGAACATGAAAAACGGGCATTTTTCCGTTGATGAGCAACACCTGCTGATTGATATCGTGTAATATTTTTGCTTTTCTTCTTCGCAAATTGTGTCCCAATGCGGAAATTCAGTCGTAACCATTTGTATTGCATCAAAACGATGAGCAGCGTTAGAAATGAGATAATGACCACCGCAACAACAACAACAACAACGTGAAAAACGACAAACACACACACAAGGCCTAAGTTATACTGTACAGATATAACACACGTCGCCTCATTTCTCGATGGTATTTTATCTGTTGCAATTGCTGTGATTTGCTCATGTGCAACTTGTTTTCGTTGATTTGAACGTTGTTTTTTTTTTTGCTTGACCGTCGTCTTGCTGCTTTCCTGGCCGTTACAAGACGATGATGCCCGAACGCCAAACCGAATATTTGTTTGTACGTTATAATTTTGCAGATATCCGATTATTAAATACAATATCTTAGTATGATCATAATTTATGTATGAATAATTAATACGATGTTAATGTTGTGGAATTCGTTCGCTTACCCGATCATATCATCACTTTCTTTCCATTAAAATTTACTGCATTTTATTCGTTGAGAAGGCAAAAGCGTCGTAAACCCCGCCGTTGTATTTCTCTCTTCGGCAGGCACAAATTATTTGGCGAACATTAATAGTTTATAGGAAAAACAGTGGCCAAGTAGTTCAAATTGGAAATAAGGAAACTCGCCTCAATTAAATTATAAATGCCAATTTGAAAATTGTAACTAAATCCAATTTAAGTCAACGATTTCTTGAAAAATTTCAAATTTTTGTAGCGCGCAGCAAATTCATGCCATCGATAAATTTCCAAGACGATTTTATCGCGAGCACATGAACAAATTCACCTGATTCATACATCGAAGATTTTATTATTCGGCGTGCGTACTCGCGCATTTTTACGACGATTAAAATCCGTCTTTCATTCATACTGATCGATTAACGCTAAAGTGATTTTTGGCGCAGGAAATAAGAAGTAAATATCAATTTAGAGAAAAAAATCCAATTAAATTCAAATTATTTAAGCATAATTCAATTCGAATAATATAACAATGAAAAGCACACATTATGCTATTAACAAAAAGTTGAGCGATGTTTTTGAAAATTTGAAAATTGAATTCCTGCTTTAAATCGTATCAAATCACAATATATCAATTCGAATCAATAAAAGCACTGAGTTGATTCAACCCGTAATCACGGTCATCATATATTGCCGAAACAGTGCGCTCAGCAATCAGCTTAGCGTTCATATGGGGCCATACTTTTGTAAATGAAAGCGCTGAATTTGGATGGAATTGATTATTGTTGTATTGTTTATGGTTTCTTTTTGTGTCAAGTGGCTATGGACGTTCATTCCGTAGCGCAGAGAGCTCATCATAAAAATGATGCTTCGATTCGGAAATTAGACAATATTTCAATGTCAAGTGCAAATCAAAATAGCGATCAGCACAGCCGATGGGGAATGAACTGGGAAAAAAAAATACAAATACTGCATGCAATAATGCAAATCGCCAGGGAACGAAAAAATCTCGCACGAAGACGATTTGTAAAACTATATAAATAAATTGCGCAATAAAAATTGAATCCGTAATTATGAATGTCGAATTCTGCATCGAGTAAAAAAAAAAAAACATAGAAGACGGAACGAAATCGGTTGGGCTGCTGAATATTCATAGTGGCACACTGGCGCGCAATTTAAATCGAGCGCGAGAGAGATAAAAGACGAATTATTCGAAAAAAGTATTTCAAGCACGTGTAATGGTGGGTTTTTCTCATCTCCATTATACAGTTTTTTGTGTGTTGTTGTGCGCGTCTTTCAATTCAACTGACTGAATTGGTAATCGTGATTTTTGTTCTAACTAATCGCGACGTTCATTCGATTGCTCTATCTCTCGAGAACATTGAATATACGTGTCAATTCAATTGTGGGCTAATTAATTACATAAGCATTAGTTTGCTCATCGATAAATGTGTGATGGAAGTCAGCATTAGAATAGTGAATGATAGCGCAAATCGCAATAAGCTTACAATGAATGGCGCAAAACCTTTTTTTTGTACGATCGCAACTGCAAAAACTTCAACAACACAACAACAGGGTGAGATTTATTGCAAGACGTATTAGACTCAATAGCGGCGTGTTGAAGGTGGCGGCGTTTCTTTCAATTCAAGTTGACGCGATCAAACGTAATTTGATCATCTAAAACAAGAATGCTACTTTTATAGTCGTTAATTTCAATCACAACAAATCGTTTAACTGATTTTATTCACTTGATTTGCAATTTATTTACACGTCGTCTCATGTGATGTCGATTGCAGTTTCAGGCGCAATGCGATTCGCACCTCCTTTATGAGCTACGCTATGATCGAACGCAAATGAACATTTATTTTGGCTGTGATTTTCGGGTCAACTGTTTTGAAAGTAAAAATATAGAAAAGAGTCAGCACAAGAGACAATGTCGACACACAAATATGAATATGAAATATATTATGTTATGATTTTCATTCTGCTTTTTTCTTGAATTAGTTTTCCTTGTTGTTCTCTGGCCACCCGAAGAACCAGTAGAGTTGAACCGAATCGAGATTTCTAGAGCACAACAAATTCGATTGTCACGGTCTTTAAGTGAAACGCATAACTACAGATGGCTCACAACAAATTCACAAGATTTATGATTAATGATCACATGATAAATTAGCGATGACGCTTAGTCTGCTGTTGTGCGCACAGTGCGAACACACATTGAATGGACTGTTTTTCCTCCCGTGTTGTAAAAAATCGGATTGTTTGTTTATTTATTTGTATTCTTGGAAAAGATTGCTCCAGATTGACCGCCGTATGCTTGCTGTGGTGATCATACTTATATTCTTGTATTAACTGAATTTTGACTTGCTGCGAGTAATCAACACTACGGCGGTCGGTCCCTTCAATGTGTAACGGCATTAATTCGGCATAATTACCTAACCGACATCGAATCAAATACGATTTAGCTCAAACGATTTGTGTTTTTCCGCTCATGCTTATCACTCACGTACGTAATGACCGAAATCAAAAAGATTGGGAATAAAATCAGTGGACAATGAAAAAGGCACCCAAATGGCCCGAAAAAAAAATGCTCACTTGATGATGAACTTGATGGCATGGATGTGATGACTGGCATTTAACTGAGCATGAAGTGGAAACTCACCAGAAAACCAGAATTAAGACGAAATTAACCAGCGATTACTTATTGTGAGAGATAATGCGGCATTACTTTACGACCATTCAGTCATTGCTACATATCAATATGTGTGCTTCGAGTACTGTGCTGTGTCGGTGTGCTCATTTGATGCGGTTCTACGTGCTTTTTTCATATTTTGCCACTTGAGCTCGCTTTTTGTGTTTGGCTACTTTTGAGCCACTTAAAAGGCAAGCACATGTAACTGAACATTGAATAACATCTCATTCTTACATCATTTGAGTTGCGTCCCGTTGAAAAGCTCACCAAATACACGTCGATCGTTCTTCCTTTTTCCATAATTGATTTTTTCTTCTGCAGGCAACGTAAGTGTGACATTTACTTACGCCTTTGCTTTTTCCATTTTCATTTCTCACTACTCAATTTGATTAACAGCCAATCATTTGAACTGAAATTGTTGCATTCCATTTCCAATGCATTATACAATAATTTTTGCATGAAAGAAAAAAAAATGTTTTTTTTTTTTCATAAAAAACAATCTCAGCCAATCACACCTGAGCCACGGGCACGCATTGATTTGCTTTCGCGCCATGAAACGAATTTCGCGCTTTTCAAACTCTAACAATTTGTCGATATTAGCGCAAAAAAGTACACGCACACATTGGAAAAAGTATTATACAATTTTTCACATGAGCGCTTTCCACGAAAATATGACACAGTCGGCCCAATTGCATTCTGTCCATTCAAATTTACAGTCAAATTACCAAAGATCAGAAATTCTGCACGACTTACCTGTTTTTATTTTCTTCCTCTTTCAGACTGAATAGATCTCGCGTAATAGTCAACAACATTTCGGCATTTCAAGTGCAATAGACAGAGAGTGAGTAAGTGCGCGTGCGCTAGGCAATTATCAATTTTGACTTTCTTGCACGAGAAAAATATAAACGAATAAAATGTCTTTTAAACCAAAAATGAAATTTTCCGCAATGTAATCCACGACATGCATCTTACATATTATTTTTATGAATCATATTTCCTTCTCCCATTTCATCTGAATTTGGAATTAAAATTTTAACCTTCGCTTCTAAAAGACGATTGAATGATTAAGTCATGTTATGTGACTCATTTTTTCCATTAAAAATCAGAATCTGAAAGTTCCATAATGATAAAATGTGAACTCAACATAGTCCCCATACACATTTTTCGTAATACTCTTGGAACCCCTCCATTTAGTGACTAGACCCCAATTGAACTCCTGAAGTCATTATCCGAATGAACTGAAAATGTAAAATTTTCTATTCCCAATGAAAAGCTATTTGCGCGTTCATGTACGAATAATTTTAATCTTAATTTTGTGAGTTATCGTTTTGACAAAGTTACCGGTACAGCGCAGAGCTGATAGAGGCACCAACCGACGAATAGAAAGTGGTTGCGAACTATTCAAGTGCGCGCATCAAACTGTATATAAATTGAACATTTATGAAATTGAATTAATTCGAATTTTAATATAATTGTTCTAACAAAATTTGTATAAATACATTCTTTAAAACTTCCTTGAATCAAAGTCGAATTCGCAGCAAAATGTGTAAATTTTTGGCAGTTTCAGTCAGCTGAATTGATATTTTGTTTGATTTTGATATTTGGATTAAGTACGTAAATAATATGAATTTTGTTGTTATTATGTTTATACATATAAACAAATTTAATGATTTGTCCAAAAATAATATTAAAATTCAAATTAATTCAATTTTTTAAATGTTCAATCAGAAAAGAAATTTAAAGTGCGACTATTGAAAACTATATGAGGTTGTATGCACGCACTTGAATAGTTCGCACCCACCCACCACAGTTCATGCCATCCATAGATGTTAATTTTTCCACTAAGTAGTAGATTATTTAATATTCAAGTAGTTTCACCAATTTTATTATTTTATTAGCGACTAACATCTACTCATTAGTAGGTCTTAGTAGATTTATTAGTCGAATGTTAGTAGATTCTTCATTATTAGTGGCTGTTAGTAGAGTTTTCATTAGATTTATAGTAGAGTTTTTATTAGAATTTTCTTGGTTTCGCGCGTCATAAATGTTGCGTTTTTTTTTTTAATTTTGCATAAAGAGAGCACTGGGCATGAGCATTGAGCATCATTTATTACAATTGGAATGAATATTGCCACTATTGCTTTGTAAGACAAGCATGAACATTAGACTCATCGATGTATTGTAGAAATAAAAATCATTTTGCTATCGTCATCAATTCATTCATTCTAAATTCCCAGTTCCTCCCATTCTGTAACACAAAAATATATTCGTGGATCGACCAGGAAAATTCTAAAAAATATAAATCTAATGAAAACTCTACCAACAGCCACTAATAATGAAGAATCTACTAACATTCTAATAAAATTCTACTAAGACCTACTAACTAGTAGATGTTAGGACCAACTAACTAATAAAATACCAATGAAAAAACCTACTAACTAATAAAATATTGTATTATTTATTATTTATTAGTTACACCAATGATGCCATCTATTGAAGGTCATGTCAGCTTTGAGATATCGTAAAGCGTACAGTGTACCACGCGCCTACATTCCGACACCAAAAAAACAGATACATCGTGTTTTTCTATGCTCAAAATGGATAAACAACTAATTTGTCAGTGGTCTTGATTTTTGGCCGTCATTTCGCCACTTCATAAGAAAGGCAGTAATAGAGACTGCAACAACTATCGAGGAATTGCTCTACTGAGCGTTGTCGGTAAAGTATATAGTGCAATTTTGGAAAAGAGAACACGAGCTATTGTCGAATCGCTCTTGGATGAAAATCAATCGGGTTTCCGCCCAATGCACGGCTGTCAGGATCAAATTTTTTGCATGAGACAATTAATGGAGAAATTCCTTGAAAGAAATAGGGAACTGTACTTCTGTTTCGTGGATTTGCAGAAAGCATACGACTGCATTCCCAGATCCAACTTGTGGTCAGTCTTGGCCGAATATGGTGTGAATGGTTATCTTCTCAACGCGATTCAAAGTTTGTACGCAAACCGTAAAGCAGCAGTAAGAGTGGATGGAGATTTGAGTGAATGGTTTGAAGTACGTAATGGTCTCCGACAGGGAAGTAAAATTTCACCTCTTCTATTCATTATTTATATGGACAAGCTGATCAAATCAGCCAATTTAAGGGGTAGAGTAGCTTTGGGGGGCAATATTATCTCTGCACTCGCTTACGCAGATGATCTGGTACTCTTTGGCAATTCTGAAGGAATTAGGAGCTGCAAAATAGTATCAAAGATTTGGAAGAGGCGTGTGCGAACTTCGGAAGGACCATTAGCGACACAAAAACTCAAGTTATGCATGTGGGCAAAACTCGAAAGCCAATTCATTGCACACTGAATGGCAACTTGTTGGAACAAGTTTTCCAATTCAAATATTTGGGTTGCATCTTTTCGGAAGATGGCAAGTATAATAAAGAGTTTGAACAGCGTAGGGTTAACGGAAATAAAGTAGTAGCCCAACTTAGATCACACGTTTTCAATAAACGTGAATTGAGTACAGAGACAAAGATGTTGATTCACGGGTCAATCTTCAGACCAACTATTCTATATGGTAGCAAGAGCTGGGTTGATTCTGAGAATTTGATTCATGATTTGGAAGTGTCTGATATGAAAGTGTTGAGAATGTTTTCGGGAGTCTCGCGCCGCAATCAGTGGGAAAACAGAATCCGAAATGAGACGATTCGGGGGGATTTAAACGTCGAATCGGTAGGAGAGGAAGTTAGAAAGTCCAGATTGAGATGGTTTGGTCATATTAAACGCATGGGAGAGGTGCGATTACCGAAGCGGATTCTGTTCGCCGAAGCTGATGGGCCGAGAGGCAGGGGTAGACCACGTCGACATTATTTAGACTCGGTTAAATATGATTTGAATGCGAGGGATATGAATGGTGTGTTGAAACTCAAAACTTGGCTCTCGATCGGTGTTTGTGGAGAGGTATTGTTAGGGGTATATGAGGCTTTTTGTTTCGTAAAACAGACCAGACGCTGAAAGGCAAAAACGGTCTATAAATGTTTGTTGTTGTTGTTGTTGTTGTTGATTTTTGGACCGATTCCAATACCTTTGCCTTCACAATAAAGTGTGTGCGGAAAAGTAAATTCAGCGTGTAAGAAAAAGAGAAATATGAGGAAATCAATGTGAAATGCTTAATCAATTTCATATTTGATAATAATCCATCGTGTCAATCGCAGAGTTTCGAACGCAAACAATTATCCAATACAAACTAGTTTGAAGCCGTGCAATTTGATGAAATGAAACTGAAAGAGAACAGATTCAGAAAGTCCGCGAAGGAGAATGCATTGCCTTGCGGGTTGGGTTACAATGCGAAGCATAGAGCAATTGCATAGGTTTTCCATTTCATTTGTGTTGATTGAATTGTCATACCTGTGAAAACCAAAGGATACACAACTGAGAATCTTTCGAATTCAATGCGCACCACGCTCAGGCTATTTTATAAACTTTTGATGAAATAATGCAAGCAGCAGACGGTATCTTTAATTTTTTTAATTTTATGATACACATTCAAGTGCACTTGTGGCCGAAAGAGCGTTAAAAATAAAACTCAGATGAAAACAAACATGAGAGGAAAAACAATGAAAATAAAATCCATTGATTTGGTGCATAACGGCAGTGAAGGCTATTCACAGAAAGTTAAATGTTGATAAAACAAGAGAGAAAATTATTGTGATATTTTGTGTGCGATATTTATGCGGGCATTAGCTTTTGTAGAAATTCGTGCGCTTGATGAAGCTGTTTACGCGTTGAATACCCAGCAGACAAACGGAAAGGCAAAAGCGTTGTTTTTCGCAATTGAAACGAAAATTTTTCTTTTGAAGTATTGCCTGAAGTGTGCTTGGCTGCATGGGGTTCGTTTCGCAAACGAAAGTGCACGACGAGGGACAGTCACCTCACTACAGTTGCATGCGTATCGCTTTCTGGAAGTAATACGCTCGTTCCTAAGCAAAACTATGGGAGTGATTTCTTCTCATTCCTTTTTTCTTGCTTATTACGACAATGAGCCAAAAATTTGCCAGATTGCAGCGTATTTACTGATGACTAATTCATTTAGATTTTCTCTCATGATCAATGATTGTCTTTTTCAACCAAAAAAGTTCCATTCAACTCGAACTGCAAATCATTCAAATTGTAACTGATTGATCAGGACTTCCGCAAATAGCAAAGAATCAAAATAAAATCAGGGTTTTTCATGCCGCATGAATCATGCGATCGAACGCAATAATATGGAATAAAATAGTCATTTCATTATCGTTTTGGATGGAGTCTTTTTGCACACATTTTCAAGATTGCTCGATCAGGTTTATCATTTCGATTCCAAACATACACACACACACACAATTCAGCTAAATGTGAGCAATTCAAAATGCAATGGTGTTGTACAAATATCCATAAAAGATCAAAGTGAAATGCTACAATACAATTGATAAATCGTTGATCTTTAGCATCGCTCATTTGTATGTAGGTGCTCGGCTGCACTTGCAATTACATTTGAATTGGATTTCACGAATGTATTGAACGATCGACACCGTTGAGATCCAAAGCAGTGTGCTATGTTTACCGCCAAGTTAAAAGAAAGCGTGAAATGTTACAATTTTTCTAACGAGTCATCATCATCATCGATCGTTGATGGTAATTATCTTACACGAGCATATTTTGCTCGATATGAATTGATCGTTTGTTTTTCGCTAGCAAATATTTTTGGTGTGTCTCTCATGTTTCATTGTTTCTGTGTTAAATAATGTGTCGACCACTGTTGTTCCGGGGCTAGTCAGAATGAATACAAACCCATTTATGTATGCAATTTGGATGGAGCTGGTGAACGTGTTATGGAAGAAAGCACTTGAGTGAAAAATATCGCTGCATCGAACCAAATAAAATCGAAAGTACATATTTTTTTCTATTTCGATGCACAGTAAAAATGAACGAGTTGTCAATATACAGTATGCAGCTGGGCTCTCTACTTAAAACACTGCAATTCATCTAGTTTCCGCTTTTGTGCTGTTTTTTTTTCTTTCTTTCTTTCGTGTGCGCGGTTTTTGTTGTGCTGAGCGGATGGTGCGCGCTCACAACCACACATCAATACCTAAGCTTTAAAAGATAGAGAGACACTCATCCACACAGCCACAACGAAAGAAAAAGGAAAACAACGCATAGAGCTGAACTATGCTGTGTGGCGTCAAATGGCAGAATCGGCCGTAAACAGACAAACAAATCACGCACCGAAAAATGCTGAAACTACTCAACCGGTCGCTTCGGCTCCTATAAAATACTATGATCATAACAGCGACTTGCTTATTTGTCTGGCAATCGGCATCGAAATAAGACGCAGACCATTTTTTCCTCGATTCATTTGTGTGTGGCCATTAATCGCCACTAACCGCCGTCTTTCGTTCAATTCGAACTGTGTATGTTTACAAGTTGTTTGCAACTTTTAATAGTCGGTACGATTTTGTTATTATAATTTAGTTTTTTCTTTGCTGCTGCTGCTGCAGACGTTGATTTGTGTAT
Organism: Obolodiplosis robiniae; assembly: GCA_028476595.1. NCBI lineage: Eukaryota > Metazoa > Arthropoda > Insecta > Diptera > Cecidomyiidae > Obolodiplosis > Obolodiplosis robiniae. Next base: position 9,970,102 of record CM052017.1, on the reverse strand, counting down.
ACGTTTGTTAAGTTTCATTACGCAATCGAGGAAGATTCACAACGTATTTTCTACACGCAATAAAAATGAAATTTCATTGAGTTCAATGTAGAACGGATGAACCGAATTAGAAGAAAACCAAAACAAAATCGGTTTGTTGTTAAAAGTGTTTGAATTTGATTGATTTGTGTAATCGAAAATATACAGAAATAAAAGTGCAGAACTCGGTTCCAGTCAAACGGTGAACTTAATATAGGCCAAACGATGAAGCGAACAGTGTCAGAAATATTCTGTTTTGTAAGTTTCGTCATTATCACAACTTATTATTTATTGCAATTAAGGACGCAAATTATTCACTGTGGATTTTTGTTAATAACAATACAATGGAATTGAAAGTCATCCGCGCACAATAGAATTGCTCATGAATTTAACTGGATTTTCAGTTAACCACAGCTTCAAATGGTTTTTTCGTGGCCGCACATTTAACGGTCCTAAGCACTCAATGTTAAACTCGTTAACGACGTTTGATGAGAAAGAAAATGCACGATTCAAAAGAAGATTTATTCACAAACAAATTGACTGAACAATGAATATTTTCAATGCACATAGATTCAAGTTCAAACGTATTGTGTGAGTGTGAAAGACAAACAATGAACGAAAAGCAATTGCATTTATTTCGGAATCGTAATTGCACCTTCAGAGAATACAAAACAGACAGAAAAATATGTAAATCATTATAATTGAATACATATGATTTGTTTTAGATCGGCAGTAAGAGCATTGATTGGGTATTTTGTAAGCGCTCTCCCACTTTTCAGTATCGTTTCTATCACGAAATGATCAATAATATTAATGAACATTTCATTCGATGGGATTTATTGAGATGCAGCAAAATCACGGTCACTCTCAATCTAGAAAATGGTGAGAAAAGGCGACACTAGATTTGCGTATCGAGAATAATGATCAAAATTAAAAAAGAAAAAAAAAAAAATATTTGAATTGTGAACTTGGATCTTCTTCATTCGATTGATTGATGTGCCTCTGAAATGTTCTTATTGCGCCTCAAAAAAAACCAGTTTCGTCTCATACAAACTTCGCTGGAATACCAATTTTATTGACAAACCTTTGTTTATCTTCTATTAAAAGACATTCATTTTGAGAGGGAAGCCCAAAATTAATCTGAATCTAGAACGTACTGCACATGATTTTAAATGGTATCGGGCCTGTGCGCACTTCTGTTTGCTTCGTATTCTCTTATTGTTTGTTGATAGATCGTGTTCAAGTGGTTCACCTTGGATCTTTTTGATAATAATTTCAATAATTCAATAAAAAAAAACCACATATAAATCAATATATGCTGAAGCTGTGCTTATTTTCATGTTATAAACATAACATCAAGTTCACGTTGATTGAATTCAACGTCATTTATCCTATTTGATTTGTGCGTTCAAATCAGCTTGATAAATATCTTGCCGCTTTATGAGCTCCGTTTTGAACGATTTGTTACTGTCACATTTTCATTGTACCCAAAAATGGCATTGAAATTAATTGGCGAGTATTAGGATGAAAATTATCGATTTGCTTACATCTCAAATGCTCGAATATTTTGAGCAAAACTATTAATTGATTGTGATGGATTGCATGTCCTCTTGAATTATTTCATGTGACTGAATTATTATTTGTTATATCATTTGAAGGTGGCAGTGATTGGGATTGTGTACCCTGTACAATCTTCACCAGTCAAAGTGAGTCGACCGCAAGCAATTACCGCAGCGAATCTAACGCAACAGCAATCTGAAGCTCTTATCGAAGAGAATCCACTACGGCCGTCTATTTTGCAACCAAGTGATCAATTCTTGCCGCCATCGATTCCGCTGTACCTGCCCGATCCCGAACGAAACAAGAGCAAAGATGATTTTAACTTTCAAGGAACTTATCCACAACATGAACAATCTGGTGATGATAGTCCAGTGAAATTAGGGCTGCCATTGGACGCATATGTGCGACCACCGCTATTGCCGAGCTTCGACGCCAGCCCAATCGATTTCCAAGTGGATCAAGCCGAAAAAGAGAAATCCTCGTATTCATACAATAATCGATACGATTACTATTTCCCCGTGCAAGTTGTTTACGATGACAAGCAACAATATGGTGACAAAGAATTGCAATTGATGGAAATGCAACCGCCAATTCGAAATGATGAACCAAATTACTATGAAATCAAACCGAAGAAAGTGCCCAAGAAATTTCAGCCAAATAAAAAAGATGTGAACCATAGTAAAACGTATGGGCGCGATGAAATGCTCATTCCGATTGATAACGATGGCTTAGTATTGGATAGTGTGCACAGGTCATTTGTTACATCACAACCGGTCGAACGTTTCGCACCAGCGCCATCATATGGCCGCGATTTTGGCGTCGATGATCTAAACATTGGCGAATATATTCCAAAATACAAACAGGAACAAAATACGGAAGCACTTACATTGGCCGATAGCACGGCATCCAGTACACTCACCGCAGCCGCATCCGATAAAGTCGTACAACAATTGAAGCAATCAGGTGAATCAATTGCGAATGAGCCGCATTCGGTTGAATCTAGCTTGAATGAAACGCCAGATGATGATCAGAGTAGTGATAGTGATAGAGCAACGGGTAAACGTGTACAATTTCAAATGCACGGCTTCGAAGGACCAAATAGCTATAAATTTGGTTTTGATACTGGCAACGGGTAAAAGAACATCTGAACAGTATATCCTCTTTCTTTAAATTGGCAAATTTCTTTATTTGAGCACTACGATAATCAACACCATTTCATCGTTTTTGTTTTTTTTTTTTGTTTTTTTCAAGAGAACACGACACGTTTTACAGCAATTTTGTTTTTGTAAATGCAATTTGATAGTGAACTCTATGCAACGGTATCATAGACCCTTAATTCTTGGTTACAGTGACTTGCTCCCGTTCACATGCACTGATCATTTCTTCTGTTGTTTAGAACAATGTTTTTTTTTACTAGAAAAATGTTTGTTTTACAAGAAAAATATCATTTGTTTTTTTTTCTCATTTTTCGTTTTACTCAAACAATTAGAAAAGAACGTCAATTTCGGATTGAGCAACGCCAAGCTGACGGCAGCGTAAAAGGTGAATATGGCTACATAGACAACGATGGTAAGATGCATTTGACCAAATACAGCGCATCGGAGCGAGAAGGGTTTAAGGCCGAACAAGTGAAAACGTAATAAACGTTCGCAACACATACAAATTAGCTGCAAAGTAATTTGCAACGCGCGTTAAATTAAATTTTAATTATTAAAAAATTTCTGATGTTTTAGCCTAATAACAGAAAGAAAAAAAAATCAATAAAAAATCCAAAGAGTTGAAAAAATTGAATGGACTATTGTTTTGTTATGCATTAGTTTGGCTAAGATTCCTTTATAAGAATTAATATGGAAGAATGAATTCTCGTTATCAAGGCCGATTCACACTCACAGTCAATCCAATTCCAACTATTCTACGAGGTCTAAGATGCCTGAGCTGGACATCAAGACTTGCAAAACGCACAAAGTGCAAATCTACAGCGATTTTGAACAAAAAAATGACCTAATGCAAAACTCAATATCTCATCTGAATGCGCTAACTCTGGTTTCGGACTATGTTCGTTTTGCAGGGCTTGATGTCCAGGTCACGGATCAATCCGAGACATCCCAGAATTATTCTGGCTATTGCACTGTAATTATGAGCAGTTCAATCGCTTTCGATAGGAAGTTACCCAAACAGAAGGCAAAAATGAGCGTGTGCAAGGCAAACGCAGAAAAACCAATGAAATAGGAAGTTCCTAGCACAACAATTTACTTAACAAATGCTGGAAACTAAAACGGTTTCGACTGAGTTTCTTGTTTTCCTTCTATATGCAATATGAAATAATGGAACTCACTTCTCTTCCTTTGGTTATTCCGTATTTTACTTCGCAAACGCTTAGCTACACATTATCTAGTTATTAAACCCCTAATTGAAATTGAAAATATGATGACCATTTCGATCCAGCAATATATCAATTTTTATTAATATAAACATTAAATATGCTTTTTTTTTCAATTTTTAAAATATTTCTGTGAACAATTTTAAGCTATATTAATTCACTTCGGCCCAAGAAAAAAAAAACATTTTTTTAATCAAAAATTATAAAATATATCGAAAAGAATGAAAAGAAAGTTCGAAATTTATTTTCGTTTGTCGACAAAATCGATTATAACAGAATATGTGTTCTGTTAAAAATGCTTCTGGAAGCTGGCTTTGACCTTGTTTTCGATGTCATCCAATAGTCCGGACGCACCAAAGCGAAAGAAGTTCCGCTGTAGCCATTCATCACCCAACGTTTCTTTGATCAAAGTCATCCAGGCGATTGCTTCTTGTATAGTTTTAACTCCGCCTGCTGGTTTAAAGCCAATTTTACGACCAGTTTGGCCGTAAAATGTCGAAATGGCCCTAATCATAACCAAGCCAATAGGCAGTGTGGCATTCACGCCTTCTTTTCCAGTAGACGTCTTTATGAAATCAGCTCCGGCCATCATAGCCACCATTGACGCTTTGTACACATTTTCCATGCTACCACATTCACCAACACCAAGAATCGTTTTCATGTGCACTTCTTTTCCGCAAGCTTCTCGCATTGCAACAATTTCGTCATATAATTTCTGCCATTCGCCACGCAACACCAAACTCCGATCGATTACAATATCTATTTCATTAGCACCCTCTTCAACTGCGTAGATGATCTCTTGGAGACGTGATTTCAAAGGATATTGACCGGTTGGGAAGCCCGTTGCCACTAAAAATTTATGTTTTTTCAAACATTTAATAACTTTATGGAATTCAAATAAGAATTACCGGCAGCAATTTGAATGTTCTGGTCGCCCTCCAGAGAGTTTAATGCTTGGAACGCATCTGCTACACGACTTGGGTAAACACAAACGGCTGCAGTATGAATATTGCTTCGGACATCCTTATCGAGGAATCGTAGATCATGATCGGTGAAAGGATAAGCAGCTCGAATGCACATTCTTCGAACATTTGCTGGAGTGTCATCGCCGGCGAGCGTTGTTAAATCGGTCAATTGCAGTGCTTTAAGAGCCCAAACTGTTTCATTGATTCCGCTAACCTGGCCCCACGTCGACCAGTTTACGGTGGTCGTCTCAATGGCATGCAAATTCACATTTACATTTTGAAGGCAGTCGATTGCTGTCATGAACATTTAGTGGGAATTATTTATTTCCGAATTTAAATTTGGAGAAACAGACACTAACAGAATTCAATTGGTGTGTTTGCAATTGTGTGTACCATTTTTCCAAAGGTTCCAAATATTCCGGTTCCCAGTGCTTGATTTAAATTGAATTGCTATCATCTGCTTTGCACTCATCGATTATTTTTGACTTGACGATGAACTTTAACTGTAAAGATAACAAATAATCGACAGCTGTCATCCAGTACTAAAACGAGTACTAAACTGAGCTCACAGAAACAATCAGCCAGCTAAAATTTGACAGTTCATGATTGCCCAATTTTATACATTCGAAACCGCCTAATCATCACTTTGCTATACATGTTTATATAGCTCGTAAATATTTCCTAAACACTCGAAATGAATGGAATTTTAAGATCAAAATTTGCGGATTTCCCAGAATATCAAGTGGCTGGTGTGAGAGAAGTCAATTTCAATCCATACGAATCGAACGGCGGGTAAGATACACTCTTTGAAAAAAGACATGCTTTTTCTGATCGAACTAATTTTGTCGAATCAAATTGACTTTGTTTTAGATCCGTGGTGGCGATCGCCGGTAAAGATTTTGTTGTAGTGGCTGGAGATACTCGATTAAGCTCCGGTTATTCAATTCATACTCGGCATCAAAGCAAATTGTTTGGCTTGTCTTCATCGACCGTATTGGCCTCGACGGGATGCTGGTGCGATACACTTTCACTCACCGCCTTAGTTCGTTCTCGCATGCAAATGTATGAGCACACTCATAATAAAACCATGTCAACAACAGCAATCGCTCAAATGCTTTCCATTTTGATGTACAATCGTCGTTTCTTCCCATATTATGTATCGAACATATTGGCTGGTTTGGATGAAAACGGTGAAGGTGTTGTCTATAACTATGATCCAGTTGGTCATTGTGCAAGGGCGAATTATCGAGCAGGCGGATCGGCAGGTGCTTTACTTCAGCCAGTATTAGATAGCCAAATTGGGTTGAAAAATCAAACCAATCCAAGCACGGAGCCACTTACCAAGGAAAGAGCCGTCGCTATCGTTAAAGATACATTCATTTCAGCAACCGAACGTGATATTTACACCGGCGACGCAGTTATTTTGAATATCATCACCACTGATGGCATTGCCGAAGAAAGACTTGAGTTACGAAAAGATTGAAACAACGATTTTCCGAAAGACAAACAAATTTTCTTTTCATAAATTATCGATTTATTTGAAACATTTATGCCTAAAAAAAAAATCATAGTGAGCCGCAGAAAGGAGAGAATGAAAATAAATTGGAATAAAAAGAAAACAGTAAACAAATAAACTAAAAGAATAATCAATAGCTATTTCATTCGATTTTCCAAAATTTTTATTTGTAATTGATTAATTTAATTATATTAAATTCATTACAATTGATTTTTGTATGATTTTGTGTGTGTGTGTGTGTGTGTCGAGATTTTACTTGTTTATACAAATCAAATCTCTTAAATTTCATTACTGTTCGGATAAATTTTAATTAAGTAAAATAGATTTTTTTTTTTGCGATGCTCTGTTGTTATTACTTATCCACTTATTACATGTTCAAATGTTTCTTCATCTTATTGTATGCTCTCTGTTTATTCAATAAAAAAACATCGAATACGATTATCAAACACAATTAATTGAAATAAAATGAGTAAATTGTCTTTAATCTATTCTTTTTCCATTTACAGAAAAAATAAACAGAGCTTTTTCATTTCTCCCGAAAATCTTTCTTCAAAAAGTCAAATAAACACTTATATTCGAAATAGAGTCTGATCTCTGGGACGTTTAATGCACAGCTCAGAGCAAATCTGATGCAATTCTTTTGGACGCTAGAACGCGTTGAAAACAGGTGCCTGAACGCCGCTCGTTTTTTCCATACATATTCATCGGCCGATGCATTATGGTCAGACGCAATGCAACGGTTGTGCATTGAATGTTGCATACAATTTGTACATAATTATTGCAAAGGAAAAACATTGGGGAATTTACGTGAAAAATAAAACGTTCATCGATCATACATCCTATCTTTTGCATATACAAAAATTGAACGAAAAAATTCTTACAAATGTCTACAAAAAATAGTCTTCTTCTATTCCTTTCCTTAGAATGCCACTAAAGCGAAATTATAATAGAAAAAATAGAGACGAAAAATAGGGTGAAATTTACGTCAAATGAATTTCATATCACATTAAAAAAAAATTCTCCATTCGGACATTTTGAAATAATAAATCGACGCTATCGCATATATGATATACTGTTTTTTTGTCTCCTATCGACACTTTCTATATCCAATAAATTGGGGCCTTACACATTAACATGTCTCTACAAAGAAGACGAAATTCTTCTTTCCGTTTTATTTATTTGTTCGTTCCATTTTTTTTTCTCCCTTTATATTATTTCCACTTTAAGTAGCACAAGTAATGTATTACCAATGCTCTCGAAGCATGATTGTTGGATGTTCATGTTTGGGATGTTATTTATTCTTAAGCATACAATTTATGTTGACGCACTCAGAAAAAAACAATCCGACATTATTGTAAAGAGGCCTCCTTCTCACGAATAATTTATTTTATCACATTATTTGTTTCTCTCTTGTGCACAATTTTCTCTGTTACGTTACAAAAAACAAAACAACACGAAATAAAAACAATTTGTTGGCGTCTCAATTTGCAAATTACCCGATCATTGAATTGTAAGTATGAATTGTATTCGATGTTTTCTTTTGATGTATCATTTGAATCGTTTTTTCAAACATAGTTCTAACGAACGATTTCATTTTCTTCTTATATTTTAGCTGTTGTCGAAGTTGTGTCATGTGATGCATTTGCGATAGCATTCTCGTTTTGCATTCAATTTTAGCTCGAATTGTTTCTTATATTCCCAATCTTAATAGAGCAACCGAAAATACTAAAAAAGCGAATTGTTTAACGACAATGAACGTACTTAATAATTGTATTGGACGAAACCATGTGTCTGAGTTATGTTTATCTAGGTACTTTTGCTTTAATTTTTTATCGAAACAACAATTCAAATTAAAAGTCGTTGAAATACGAGAGATGGTGGTTCATAGAATATCTACCAAATTTGGAGCACATTTTTCTCAGCGATGGATGGCACAAAGAAATCAACTGGCTGATCGAAAGTAGAAAACTATTTAATAAAAACATTAGGACTTCTGAAAATTGCCAAAGTTTGTTGATTTGAACTGTTCTTTTTCAGAAACATTTGCAATTCTTTCGTCATTTTAAATGACATTTTTGGTTGTTGCATTGCCAAATGATTCTAATCAAATGAGTTTTTCAATTCAATTATATTTGTTTGGATCCTTCAAAATGTCCGCAATGGTCTGGTTAGTGAGCCTTCAAGAGCACGATTTCAAATCGAAATCAGTTTAGTATAGCTTCGAAACTGGAACAGCCCTGTGTGTATTGTTTTGATTTTTTTTCGATCATAGGGTTGCTTTGTTCGTATGCATTAGTAAAATTATAGAAAAATGTCATGAAATTTAACCATGCCTTTCGACTCGAATGGAGCGACTTGATCGTCGCTTTGATTGCTGCCCTAGACCGCAATGATCTACTCTCGTATCCTTGAGACAACCAACTCTGACCACTTCCAATCGATATTTAGAGAGAGAAAAAACCACAATCAAATCGTGTTCTTAGTTTGACTGCACAATTCAAGTAGAATTTGAGTTTGGAAAACGGAGAAACGGTGTTTGCAACGGCAACCGCAAGAGAAATGGGTCAAGATGTCTTAAAGCTTCTTTGAATGAATTTCAAAATGTGACGACATAAATCTTGACAATAATAAAATAGTAATGCCACTAGATTCAATATTCCAGATGCTCCAGAAGACACACCGCGGCACTCTTTCTAACTATTTCTGCAGCAAATTTTCGCAGCTAGCGCTTAAATTTGGCATTGATTTGAATATATTGCGATTATCTGGATTATTGTGTGTGTGGATTGCAGTGGTTATGCTATGGTCGGCATCCGAATAATTTACAACGCATTTTTCATCGACACCATCGGCTACATTGTTCATTGAATAGCGCGGTTTTCGTAATGCACTTCGGCTATTGGCCATGTCCAATTCGAGCATTTCTTGAATGTTCAATTCTAATGGATCATATGTGCCGCCCGTAGTATTCGAATCGAATATAATATCGGTGATTTGATAGTTTTCGGTGTGGGTTTCATTGAGTGTGGTTGGAATTGAGGCACCGAGCACGGTGGCCACATTGAAAATGGGCATCGGTCGATTCGCATAGCTGTCATTCATAAACATGTCCGGCTCGTCGTCATCATCATCATCATTGTTGGCCGCATGTAGTAGCTTTGTGTCCGAATATCGTCGAATTTTCGCATCACTATCACATGTCAACGTGTTGGGTGCCATCATTATAGTCGAATGACGATGATACAATTTTGGATAGTCTTTATCATCTAAAATATCACTGTTTTCCAAGAATACGGATGACGTTGGATAATGATGTTGGCCGGCGCTGCGATGTTGTCCACTTGAATGTACCTTAAACAGACCGTATTCGCTTTTGTGCGGCTGGCCAATGTTGGAAGTTGATGCGATCGTATTTGATGATGCGCCTACTAACGGCATTACTTGTGCGGTATTTGGAATTTGATTGAGATCTAAACCAGAGCCGTCCATTGACGAATGTACACTACGTAGCTGACTATTGCATTGACTATTCGCTTCGTACATTGTATGAGCGGAATCGTGAAATGGCAATGGTGTCATGCTACCGGAACCCTGCGGACATGGTTTGAATGATGATTGACTGGAATCGTCAAGCTGCCAATCTCGTTCGTAATTCAATGGATTATTCTCAATATTTGCCACACACTGGCTTTGCGCCATCATCGATCGATTATAGTTGGAGCTACCATTTGTTGCGATCATCATGGCCGGCAGCTGATTGTTTTGTGGAAGATTGTGATGTCGAACGACAAGTACGGGCGATGGAGGATGGATCTTCTCCGGTGCATTTTGAATGAGCAAGATTCTAAATGGTAAGAATAGAGAGAATATATTCACAAATGCTTAGAATAATACGAATGTGAGAGATGAATGTGAATAATACCGATTTCTCGCACGCCAACGATGGCACAGATGCAGATATTGTCTGCATTGAATATACATGAACACCACTCCACCTGTCAGGCCGACCGTCACAACAACCAATTTCGTCCAGAATGGCCAACCGATCATGCCTTTTTTCACCTCTTCAGCAGCTCGTTCAATGAGAACACACAATGACCAAATCACACATAATGCGGCCGCAAAATGAAAAAGCACAGCACAAAAAAGTCGGCGACGTTCAACGCCTGACATATCCAAACTTCGCCACTACAAATTGAAATTAAAAGAATGGAATTTGATCATAATGCCGAACACGACCGAAATGATGATGTCAATAAGAAAAGAGATAAATCACTATGATGAAAATGGAACTTACCTCATTAAATGGTTTAATCTTAGTATGCATAATAAATGGAAATTTGCATAGTTCACAGGAATTTGTTTCGGACGCGGTGAGCCACTGTTGTAGGCAAGTTTGATGAACATACTTCAAGCTGCCGGAACAATAGCATGGAGTCAACAATGGATTTTGTGGATCACTTTCACAGTGGCATATCCGACAAATATCACCGCTGTTCTGTGACGCTTGGCTGCTGCTTGATCCAAATCTGTCGGAGAAAAAAATCATGATCAACCTTCATGTAGAAATGAATTGCACTGTGAAAATACATAATGTTTTGCCAAAGTTGAGTCGAATGAACCTCGTGCGATTCAAATATTGGCGCATTTTTCGATAAACGCATACACACATGGAGAAAGCTTCGCTTTGCGTTTGGATCTTTTTCGGTGATGATCGATTTATAAATAGCAGCGAAATTAAAATGAAATGAAATCGTTCGAAGCGATAGAAATTGAATTAAGGGCAATAATTGTCAGGCTTGTTGCATGCGGTTACCAACCAACACACTTCACGCCATCATACATTTGATGAAAATAAATTGAAGTCGCCTTGAAATATTGCCCGAAAAATGTTCGTGCATCAGCAAGAGATTGATAATTTAACTTTTGGCTTTTAATACTAATTTATTTGATCAAGATCAATTTGATAGTTGAGTTCAAGGGGAAATGCATAGAATCACAAAGGAAAAAGTCGAAAAGAGATAAATTGTTCGAAATCGATGAGCACGTGTGTCTCTGGAATAAGTTAATACGATTTATAAACAAAATAAATCATTCATTGAGCAATTTAAAACTTTTTTTCACTATCTATCGCTCATTTGCCTTCTATCGTATTGTCTATTGTTTTGTTTTCGGATTGGTTTTGATGTTGAAAATGCACACATATTTTGACGCGATGCACTGAAAAAATATTTAGTTTATAGTACTAAATTACCCGTAGTGGTGCACCACAAATTATTCGTGCATATTACAAAATAATCGTGCATTGTTCGCACACGGTTGCTGCAACTAGTGACATCTAAGCATTCGAAGAGTGCTGCAATTCGAATCAATTGGAGTTTGTGCAGTTTCATCTAGCCACACTTCATGACATACTATTTCTGGAATTATTCGTGCATTATATGAAGTTATTTGTAATATATCATACGAATGGTGTTCGTGCAAAAATAATTCCAAATGTTTCGTATAATGCACGAAAAAATCAAATGCACGTGCAAAACCACGAATTCTTAGTGGATTTTACAAAAAAATTCGTGATTTCTCAAAAAATCTCGTAAAATTACTATATCACGTCGGCGTTTTACGAATATTCGTATAATCTACTAGTTCACCCGTAACTTGTTACAAATTGTTCGTTCATTGCGTACTTCATATTACATACAAAATATTGTTTTCAGTGTATTTGTTCATGCGACCACATACGCGTAATCTTTTTTTGTTTTCGCCTTTACTCACAGATTTCAAAATGTTAACCTTTGATCAATTTAAAACGCAATTCTTTGCGTTGTCATTTTTGAACAAAACGAGCACATTTATTTTTGTGAAAGCAATGCAGCACAAAAAATTTACCAAATAAGTAGTAAAAATATTGCAGAGAGAAAGAAAGGAAGAAAGTGAGATGTATTTATAAAACACAACATTTATTTGATCAAAGAAAGAAGCGGAAACGATTTTACGTAAGAAATCAATAATATCTTATTCAAATAGAGCGAGGCTGTGCATTCATTATGTGCATTCATGTACGGCAATTTCTACATATGGAATGCATTAATCCGACAAAATGTCAAAATTGAAAATGAATTAATTTGCAAATTTTATTGGTAAAATGCACGGTAAAATTCACAGACATTCCAATGTTTCATATCGAATTTGCCTTTGATCGAGAGCATTTGATGTGCAAAATGCGGTTGATTTTTGGGAATTTCAAACATGTGGTTGTGCACACACATATCATTGTCGTCTAGTTGCAGAACGCAATCGAAAGATACAATTATTATGTGCCTGTTAGAAGACACCTCAATTCAACAAATAGATACTCGTTTCTTTCGAAGGTTGAGATTGTTTGCAGCATATAAATGTCATTCATCGAAGCAAAAAATAGACGATGTTTTGTGAATGAAAGAAATTTCTGCGAAGTTTGCCGATTAGCGCTTTTGTCTAAGAGTCTACTTTTTTTATTGTGCTTATTTATTTAGTATTTCGTTTTTTATTATACCTATAAGTATCGGTTTTTTTCCGTTTCAATATGATCGAATTTACGAATGTTGGTTCAAGTCTCTTGAACACATTTAATAATTCTTCAATGCTAAGTTCTTTCGGGTGGATATGACTATTCAAAAAGACTAGATTTCATTGTGAATTGATTTGCGTTCGCGCTCGTTTGTTTGGATTGTGTCACAGTCATAGGAGATCATGTGTGTGTGTGTTTGTGTGTGTGTGTGTGTGTGATTATGGCGGCGCGTGCTGCCGATTCGATTGCTTTTTAAATTGTCTAACTGATGCCTTTTCAATGTATCGATTGAATCGTTGGTAATTCCATTTTAACAGTTTGCTATGTATAAAATGACATAAATTTACGTAGTGCAAATGGAAATTCTCCTCGTCTCTGTCATATTGATAAGGAAATGGGATATGCAATGCGAGACAGCACGGTACGGCACAGCATTCTTTATTTTGAACACTCGCTCGTTCTCTCTCTCTCCCTCTTCCTCCCTCACTTTTCGCCACTGTAGACAAAAGAGAGCTTCAATGTACAGCTGATTATTGATTTTTTCCCGACACGCTCACAGTCTCTCTGCTTACCGTGTTTTTATTTATTTTGCTTTGTATGCTTTTTCTCATTTGCGCTCACCATGTTTACTCCTTTTGTCATACTTTTTGTATCGGCTTATTCAATTTGGCCGATGTTGTTGTGTGTGCCTAAAATTGAGTGAATTCTAATATACGCGACATGGAAAACAAACAAACGTACGAAATAGAATGCAAATAGGAATGTTTTTCTTGTTATTTAAAATTGATGAATTCGAGACTCGAGTTAAATATTAATTTTTATTCAATAAATGCACACAACCAGTTTTTGTAATTGTCAACACAATTGCGATGCGAAATATGGAGAGAGAGAAAAAAAGGAGCGCACTCCAAACCAATCGATTTTTGCCGCAATGTTCGATTCAAAACAAATTGCATCAAAGTGCACATTTGAATACTTTTGGGATCGCACTTGAATCGAGATGAAATCTGAAAGCCACCGCTTCAATTTTCAGTTTTCATATTGTTCGCGCGGAACAGGCATAGACCAGCTCAGCATAAATAATAACATTGACCATTAGCTGTTCAAAATTAAAATGTTTCGAATTTTTTCTGGTTGAATTTTGATAATACAATGCGATACGTACCTGACGTTTGGCAGTTGTGCTGTAGTCGTTCCCATATTCCATTCCATGTTTTCAATATCCGACGATATTTTGCCGCTGTTAATTATATCGTTGTTATGATGCATTTTTTTAATTGATTCGCCGTACGTATTGTTGTCGTATGTGGCTAGATACTTTTATTTTGATTTTACTTCCGTTGTAATTTATAAAAAGCGCCGATTGTCACGAAAAATCACTAAAATTGAAAATTTTCACGAATCTAGTGTATGTGTTTTTAATTCTAGCGCTCTTTTTCACTCGCCGTATCTCTCCCTCGTTCTCTTTCGAGCTATTTACTCCGAGCGGCGTTTATTACTGAACAATTTGCGTGTGTTTTGTTTTTCAATTTTATCAAAAAATCGCTGTCATTTTGTATCGAGTATACATTGCATATAAAGTAAATCGTGATAAACGCGACTTACAACTCGATCGCTTTCGCAAGTCTCCCTTAATCATGCGATATTCAATCGACTGTAATGCTGATTTAATCAAGCTTGGTATAATTTTAGCGCGTTTGCGTTCGCGCTTCCACTTTGCATCAACTGATATATTGAATCTTTGCACAGATAGCGATTACACAATGAATGTGGCCTGCGGCCATGGACACCTACACCGCCAAAATAAACAGACTTGCATTTGTACGGCGTTGTATATTTTCGTTTACACTTCGTTTTTTTTTTTTTCAATTTCGTTAATGAATCGCTTTACTAATTATCGTTCATTGGCACACAAGTTTTGTGACAAAACTGATAGTTCTCCTTCTGAGTTTCGATCGTTGTCGTTGTCGTCAACACACACTCTACTTATCCATTGTTTCCACGTTATGAAAAATGCAAATTTTGTTAATGTATGTCGCGGATGTTCCAGTTGGTCAATTAAAGAAACTTGCAACTATTATGACAATTTTATGCGTTGGGTTCGTTTGATGGCAACGACTTATCAGTCATTCAGTTAAATACACCAACAACAACAGAAGAAACAGTACACACAAATATTCGGTGTAATGTCTTGTTTTTGGTGTCGGATTGTTATTGTTCAGCCACGTTCTGGTGTATGTGGTGTCGAAATCGTTGGTGTACTTGCATCGACAGTTTGGTTCCATATACACGCATCGATTATTTACCCGGTTTTGCTTGCTTTGTGCTTCGGTTGACGTATTTTCCTTACTGATTGTTTGTTGTGCGCGCCACTCTTTTTCTCGTTCTCCCTCACATTTCTGTCCGACTCTTTCACCACCAACGGTGCACACCGCGCGCGCTCTACATCAGCTGAGTGAGTTTATTATGTGCGCCAATCGTGTTTGCAGCCGATGTCGAATGGTTGATTCTGCTGCTTTTCTCAGATTGTATTCAATGTTGTTGCTGCTGACGGTGAAAACAACGGTAGATGCTTTTCATTGACGCATGTAATGGTGAAATAGAACCAAACTCTCTGATTTAGTTGATTGGCGATTTAAGTTGTTTTCGTTCACTCTTTTATCAAATGTTACGTGTGTGGTTGATTTGTTGCTTCTTTCCGTCCTCTTGACAAAATTTTGTGTTATTATTTTTTGTGGCACCGATGAGTGGCATCGAGATTCAGCAACTAATCACGTGTCTCATCTAAAATATATCACGAAAACACTTTCAACTGCACACAATTCAAATTGGTCGTGGGCGAATTCTCAATTCAATCCGAGTTGAGCGTGCCTCTATAAGGTCAGCACCAGATTAATTTGTTAAATTCACAACTCGAAATGCTTGAACGAGCCTTTATGATGCAGCTTCGAATGACCGATTGACTCGATGTTCCGGTTTCTCGAAATTTATTCATCCAAAAGATGGAATCTATTTTCTGTGAAAATGAGAACGAGAAAAAGAGACCATTATTAATTAAGAAAAATAAAAACATCGCAAACAAGAAAATGAGAATTGTTGTTTGTGCCGTGCTCATAAACGGTAGCTTACAATAACAAAATGTACATTTTTGGGATGACGCGAGCGGGTGCGTGTGCACGTTTACGAATCTCTGGCCAATAACAACAGCGCAAATAAAAACCAGCCCACAGATTTACTGTCGAAATGCAAACAATCAAAAGATAACAGCAATATTGCCGCTGTGCCGAGCACAGCGAGTGTTCCAATGCTGTTGCAGCAGTTAGTGTGATAAGGAACACACTGATCAAAACAAATGATGTGAAATGGATGTTCGCCGTCAACTTTTTCCGCATCCCAAGCTTGTTATCGATGAATAAACAACTATAACACTGCTGGTATTTGCTCAACGGTGAAACAGTTGAGCAAAATTGATTAGATCCGTAATTGTGTGGCTCATCACTTTCCGGATGGTTTTTGTTTATTTTCTTTTGGAAATTTGCATAGATTGGCGCGCCATTTGGTTCAATTTAATTGCATTTACTTAGCAATAAACGACAGTGAATGATTATTGTACTAATATAATTGTTTATTTTCGCAATAAAGCTCAATTACAACGCGTTTTTTCTTCCGACAGCCACTTGGAATAGTCCAAACAGAGAGAAAAAAGCAGGAAAAAAGAGAGATATGCAAAGAGAAAAGTGAAAACAATAAAATGATAATAAAGGGTGGGCCATATAAAATTTGCATTTTGAATCGGCTATAAAAAAAAAACTAATGGTTTTTCTTCCAAAATTTTTTTTTTATTGGAAAGCTTGAACTTCGTTATTTATGAATGTACGCCATTCGGTCAACCCAATTTTCAAGCAATTTTTCGATTGTTTCGGCTCGAATTTCATTAATGGCAACTTCGATTCCGTGTTTCAAGGCATCAATCGTCTCTGGATGATTAGCGTAACACTTGTCCTTGACAGCTCCCCCACAAAAAATAGTCCAACGGGCTCAAATCGCAGCTCCGAGGTGGCCAATTGACTTCAGAATTTCGGCTGATTATTCGATTTTCGAAAACGGTGCCCAAAAGCTCGACTATTATGTTGGCTGTGTGGCTTCTTGCGCCATCCTATTGAAACCAAATGTCGTCCATGTCATCCTCTTCAATTTTTGGAAACAAAAATTTGCTGAGCATGGCACGGTTACGCTCGCCATTGACCGTAACGGCGGCTCCTTGTTCATTTTTAAGAAAAATGGCCCAATGATGCCGCCAGACCAAAACCCGCACCAAACCGAAACTCTTTATGGGTGCATTGGCTTCTCAATGGTGACGTATGGATTTTCCGAACCCCAGATGCGACAATTTTGCTTATTGACATAGCCTCCGAGGTGAAAATGGGCTTCATCCGAAAAGACGATTCTTCATAGTTTTTTTTTTTTTTTTTTAAGTAAGTTTTCAATATTTCACAATTTTGTTCAAGCGTATAGCGTTTTCACGTGAAAATTCTACTTCAATTAGACTGAATAATGGCTCGAGACTTTTTCAATAATCCTGCAGTTGAGTTCATTAGAATGACAACAATAATGTTTACGCGCAAACACACATTGCACTACTTATGGATGTATACGAGGGTGCAATTTATATTTATAACATCTTATTGGTTGCAACCGGATTTTTGATTTAATACCTATCCACGTGATGAATGCCAATGAAACGATCTTTACCTATTCGATTCAATCAAACTCTTAAACATTTCAATACTTTTAAGGATGTCATGGAATACCCAAAGAGAATTGAACTTAAATTCAATGATGCTTTGAATGATTGTTGACGTTTAATCAATCTGTTTGAATTGCCCAGAATATAAAAAGGAATTATTGAATTAAAACAAATTTTTTTTGGATAAAACAATAATGTGTCTAATTTCCTTTCAAGATTTTCGTGTCTTGTTTTTGAGTATATTTCTCTCTGACGTACAAATTTTTTATTTTGATGCATTGACTTGAATCATCGGATTTTCAGAATATTATTTTACATGGAAAAGTTAGATGATACAAAATTTCAATTCATTCCAATAAGAATTAGTACACATTTTTCATTTTTTTTCAAAAAGAAAAAAGTCGTAAACCTCATCGGACTAACTCGACATTTTGAGCAACTTTTTTTTATGAAAATATTAGATTGTTGAAGTTATATAACAATAGTATTGTTACAATCCAAACATATATCCATACATTTTTTCCGTAATAATATTGTGAAACCGTTCATTTAATGACTAGATCATAGCTGAATTATCCGAAGACTTTTTCTGAACGATTGATCCTGCACCAAAAAATAAAAAAATAGCTATCGTGTGTCCAACAACCACACACATACAGCAAATTGCCCTGGAAAAGATTTCAATCGATCGAATATATATAAATACCGACCTACGGGTCGTTATAGTACTTTAAATTGCATTTATGCATAGACAAATTATGAGAATTTTTAAATAAACATGTTTCACAAATAACAACTAGTTTTCGATTAATTTCATTGATATTCCCTTTTCATTAATTCTCTTTCTGTAAGTGTGTGTCGCTTTCTCTTTCACACTCTCTCTCTCCGTGTGCAGTGATCAACAAGATATACGTTTGATGCGTGTATTTTGCCACGGTCAAACAGTTGATAATCATTGTCACACTTGATAGCTGCATCGTAAGCTCATCCATTTAAACGACTATCTGTGATAATCGATATAATCAATTAGTTTTGAGAGGGGGTCGGCCGATAATAATTGTTTTGATCAATAAATCACAGTCGCTCAATCCCTTTCGAATCAACGAGAGCGCTAAACTTATAGGTGTGTCAAATTTGATAAATAAACGAACGCTCCACAGCAAAATATAGCAGCAATTGCCTTTGTTTTCCGTTCTTGTACGGGAATTTTACTTGCGCTTTCGTTAAATTGGATTCAGATCAGCTATTTTCTCTTCTGACATTTTCTTCTCGTCAAGTTTTCTTCGTGTTGACCCAGAAATTAAAAGTTTCAGTTGAAACATGCGGTCAAGCGAATGAGACAAAGTTCGAGCACGATACAAAAATAATCAATGCGATGATTTGTCAAAGTATTGCAATCAAGACAAATCGATTTGTCCTGATGGATCGTTCAATTTCTGATTAAATACTTTCGAAATAGGTGTGATTTGCTGTGCAAATTGCATGCCAAGCGGAAATGTGAATGAACGAGAAAACGAAAAATAATGAAATGAATGATCTCTTCGAAGTGAACTGATAGAAATGCAACAATTCCCCCAAAAAATTACATCGAATTGATTATTTGAAAAACTAATCGAATTGTTACAACAACAAACAAATAAACAATCGTGAGAGCGCACCAATCCAACTTTCAAAATATCGGGCCCGTTATGTAGCACAAAAATAATAATACATAGTTGCCATTCGGCAAAATAGCTTGACCATTCGGGCAACTTGCATGCCATAAATCATTGATTGAATACTAATTTCCATTCTTGTTATTTTTTTGTTGTTGGTTTTGTTTTGGATTGGGCGTCTTCGGTGTTTCGCTTCTTGCGTTTTGTTTGATATGAGCGGCCGTTGAAGACAACACTGGGCCACGAAAGCACAATGATCATAATGAAACGCCAAGAGAGTATACGAAAATTGCAATAAAATGAAATATCGCAATTATTGAATTCAAAATAATAATAATAATGAAATCATGGAGTCAGTAATAACAATAGAATATACTAATAGAAACCTTCTAATCAGCAGTATTCCGGTACGTGATACGAGCAGGCACGTAACGAATAAACATACCATTTAGCACCGTTTGCCCGAATAGACGTTCTATAGCTGTGAAATTATATTTTGCAGCCATTTATATTGGGCAAAACAAGAAAAACAACATGCACACACCGCATTGAACCGCATCGTGACTTTGTACACAAAATGTCCATCTCCATATTGCTGCAGTTTCTATATAAAAAAACGTTTCGTCAACATTTTCGAAGTTTTGCTCATCGTCGTCAAAACTCAATTGTTTATATCACACAGTATATATATCTCTCTCTCTCGCTCTCTCTTTCAATCGGCTTGATCAAATATTTAGCAACCAAGTGATTCATAGACACTTAGCTTAGTGTTGTGTAAATTTCATATATTGCGAGCTCGTTTTAGCTTTTAAATCAAAACTACAACGGCGAATATCTTTTTTTTTCTCTCTTGATTTTGTAATCGGAGAAGCTATTATATTTTGATGCAATACTTCAACGAACCAATTCGTAAATATTGACAAATCGTAAATGTTCTCGAATACGGTCGCTTGGTACGTTTCCTTATTCCGGAAACATCATCATGTGTATAAAAAGAGACACTCTTTGATCGTCGGAATCCGAAATATGTGCGTGCGTTCGTCTTTTTTCTCCATCTATTTTCTGACTGATTCAAATGGATTTTGATGGAAGTGATCCGGTTTCGGTGGGTTCTATTAGGTCCGTTGACAACAGAAAGAGCGAGCGAGCGGCTAACATACAGTTTTCCATGTTCGTCACAGAGTTTAAATGTTATGCTATCGATACTGGTTTCGGTATACCAAGAACGCGTTGGGAATTGCTCGGAATATAAAATTTCTGTTGTCTGGTGCGCTAGAGTTTGTCGAATCATTTGGTAAACGATGAACGAACCAATGCCGCAACGTTACATACACGATTATTAAAGCAATCAAAGAGGAATAATAAATACACTGTGCCATTTAATACGTTCCGTTATTTCATTCTAATCGAAGTCAATATGTGTGAACTGTAATTTTTTAAAAAAAAGGTATAAAAAAATCGCAGCACACACCGCGGGTTGGTTGTATGCCGTCAGAGAGTTCACTTCAAGGAGAGGCGGTTGTTGTTGTTATTTGTTTAATTGCTTTGTATTGACGAAAACATTGATAGAATAAAACGGAATCTTTTGATAGATTGTGTAAGCGATTTGAGGCAATCAAATTGAACTCATGTTATCAAAATAGACACACAAATTTGACGAAACTGAGGTAAAAGAACGCGTTGTCACTATACAGAATGTTGAAACTTTTTCAATCGTTTAATATGATGAGAGTGTGAGAGTATAAAGAGGAAAAAAACACAAGCTGTACTCAGCAACTAAAATAAAAGAATAATGATATGGTCAGCACCGCACAGCAAATGGGCTGGCACTTTGTTGTCGTTTGGCTTCTTTAATCTTAATTGGATCTGCTTTTTTACTTCAGTGCCGTCATATTTGCATGGTCATGAGTGGTATCAACTTCTCAACTCACACCCATTTTTTCATTGAAACTCTCAAATGCCCGAAAAATATTGGAAAAAATCCAGCGTTCACTTGGCATTCGGTCAATCACTTAATTCTGATTCTGTCAACTGGAGATTCGTAACACTTGAGTGCGTCATTGGCAAAAAATCACATAATGCTATCGTAACCGCTCAACTTTTCATTACTTTATTCAGTTTTTTGTCCCAATCTGAACGAAAAGTGTGTTATTCTCAATCTGTATTCTTGACGCATTTTCCACTTGCCATCAATAATTGGCGAATTATGACCAACAAACAACAAAAAAGTATTACAGCAAAATATCACAAACCAAACCATTTCATGTCACAAACGCTGCGAATGGACTATGACTTAGCTGAATCGACAACATCAAATCGATATATAAATGAAATGCAGCAGAAAAAGCGGCCACAACACACAAAATCAGCAATGACAACCAACGATACAGCCATAATCGAGAAATGAGATCTGGGTATCACGCGCCTGGCACATACTCATTTCGAATGGTAGTGTACAACACATGCGCATTGACGTACATTGGCATACATCGATTGTTCGCTGTAGCCACCAAAACAGTGGCAACCTTTAGTTGAATGCGATATTTCGTTCAAGAGCGTATGGAACCAGATCGGCTCATGATGTGAGAGTTGCTGTCGCGATGATGATATTGTTGTATCGTATTTATTGGGCATGAATTGAGATCACGACATGTTCGGTAGCTTGGCTGCCTTTTTGTCGATCGTTCTCTCCGTTTTATTTCTTTTTTTTTTCTCGGGGGGCTTTTTGCTTTGACACATTTGCATTGCAAATTCGTTAGATAGCACTTTAAACTACAAAACCCAAATGCTTGTTTATATGAAACTATAATTTACGAAGCCGCGATCGCATCGCAAAAAAAGACACGTGCAAAATTGTTTATTATGAAAGTGTTCATTGATTTTTGTCAAAGCCCTTATCATCAGCGGCCCACAAAACTCAGAACAATATGATAAAATCGCACTGTTTAGAGCGATATTCAATACCATTCACGCATATGTGCTAATGTTCCGTTTCTCATGTGCACACTTCGTCTTCGCCGCTTGCGCTCTCATTCGATTATTCAACAAAGTATTCGGATTCGGATACTTTAGCTATTTTTGTGTGGTTTTTTGCTGTGGTTTGTGTAATTTCGAATCTTTTCTTAGTGAATTTGGTATCAATATCAGCTTTTCGTTTCAATTTTGTAATTTTCGGAATCAATGCGCATACTAAACGATTCAAATACGCTTGTGTGTGCATGAGCTGCATTGCATGTGAGTGACTTAACATATGCAAGTAAAATCAAATAGAAGAGAAAAAAAGCAGTACGGCGAACGCATGGGAAAAAATCTCACACACATCAGCTCGCAATGTCATTTGATTCTGGTATATGACAGCCGCAGAGCAAATGAGATGGTTTTTCTCTCGTTCTGATTCATGAGATTTGACTTGACAGCTTGGCTCGATTTCTTGTGCACCATTCAAAAATGTATGTGCCCGCATCAATAAGCGACAAAGCGATAGGAAAAATTAGTAAATGGGTTGAAAGCCATTTCAAAGAATGTGATTCTTTCGCAAAATCCTTCATATGTATTTATATATGTGTCATTCCGTCTTGAAGAATTTTTAATCTATGAAAATGCTCTGTCAAGATTCAGATTCAGATTGTGACTGCAACTGCTGTCATACAATACACGATGCGTACCGAGCCACAAGAATTTTGCTCCATTTTATTCAGAAAGTTTAGAATCCAATACTCAATTTTTGAAAAAGGGATGAAAAATAAAAACGAACTTACGTGCAATTTGTTGGTTTTCCCTGTCCAAATGTCGATTACTGGATGCGAGCCATCGGAATGGGAAACTTTCAAATCGAAACAGTCCCTCACTTTTATGTTAAACACTAAATTACTGTGACTAGATTTGTTTTTTTCCTTTTGCTTCTTCGTTATTATTATTTATTCAGTAAATTCCAATGCTATTGCACAAATCGTGGCCAAATTATGGTTTCGTGGTTATTCGCCTATATCCGTCGTCAACCTTCACATACAATGAGGCAAACACACTGTAACAAACAAACAGCAACATCAACTGCACACAAAATCAAATGAAAAGACACACACTGAGAACTGAGGCGAAATAATATTACACTTTCTTAGAGTGGTTCGTTTTGATTGAATGACTGGCCGAATCGAAAAGAAAGTTTTTTGCCCGATGCAGAAATTAGACTGATTGAGCGAAAATTGCTGATTTCTCGTTCGCCTTCACCACATAAAATTAGAATCGTCTTATTCTGTGCCTTCTTGAATATTCTTGTTACGTTGTGAGTGACTCTTTTTTCATTTGTGAAACGAACACAAACGAATGGACACATATGACTTGCTGCTGCAAAACCCTTTTTTGTTATTATTTGCTGCGATTGTTGCGTTAGCGCAGACAAACAATGCGAAACTCATTACAACCAATGTACGCAATTAGCGATATATTCCAAAGAATACTTTTTTAGTTGTTGTATGTCACACAATAGAATATACATCTATAAGTATTATACAACAACAAAAAAGTGAATATGAAGAGATTAGAGTGATTTGAGAGCGTGGCCGTACCAGCGAGCGCCAGACAGAGAAATAAAACATCAACAACAAAAATGCACTTTTCGACGTTGGTCTTTCGGCGCATGTATCTGTTTATTGTCTACATGCGATATACTCTTCATTGTATTGATTACAACTGTATGCTGTACGTGTATTTGTGGTGAGATTCATTGTTTTGATTCTCACCGACATGCAGACAATTATTGCACGCTTTTTTTCGTCAACGGCCAATTTTACCGCATTTATTCCGCGTTGAGCTTTTTGAGTGATTGGAATTTTGAGCAAAATGCATTGGAATGTAGGTAGATTTAGGAATTTCGAATTAAAACTGGTGATAGTGGAACGTCATTTTGCGACGACCATTCAACTTTGAAGATATTTGAGTGAGGGAATGAACGACGTAGAATTTATAAACAAATGTATTAAACGCACTCATCGGTCAATTGTGCGCTTCAATGACATATTTATCACAGACAAAGAAATACACAGCAAAAGAATCTGTGTGTGTTTTGGCGCGCGATTTTCTCATCATTTTTCGGGTGCTCTACACAATTTTTCAAAGAATACTGTATAATATTCCATAATATTACTAATATTGTTGAAGTGATGTTATTGTCAAATTAAATTGCTGTGCAAAAATTTGCGATGAATAAACGAAGAACTCCCAGTGGTGTACAGCTATTGCCGGATCCGAAGCAGTTGAAATTGTCGGACAGCTATGCGGAATTATTGAATGGAATCGATTTTGTGGAATTCGAAGATCTTACATCGAGCAAAGGAACCACCGATGAACAAGCATCCGAAGCAAGCGACACATTTGTTGCCGACCTACTGAATGGTATCGATTTTAATAGTTTTGATGAAAGTGATTTAAATCAGCGCGATAATGTTCTCGATTTGAGCACTTGGAAACGGTGTGTCATCGTGGAATGCAATCGAGATGCACGAAATCATGATCTAATCATTTCTGGAAACGAAGATACGGGCAAATGTGATATTGGAGCTAAGACTGACGATGCGAAGAAAACAATGATTTGCCGGCTACAGAATTTTTGGTCACAATGTAGAATAGAAGCGGGCGACATAATCACAATTATAGCCGTTTGGAATCCAAAAACAAACTCGTATTGTGTAACAAATACAGATGGTTTGGTTGTCGTGAGGCCGGATTTTCTTGTTTCTGGAACGACGGTTGTTGGTGGTCTCTTTTGCATGCGAAAAGCCGTTTTGCAAGATCGCTTCAAGGGCATCGAAGCGGCGATGAAAATTGTAGGTCCTTTTTTGTTCGTTAATATTGATTGTTTTTACCGTAATTTCTAAATCGAATTCATTGACTCTTCCAATTAGATGACCGTCGGTTCGATAATTCACGAATTATTTCAAATTGTTTTACGACGCCGGTTGACTAGTCGCGAAGACATCAAATCAGTTAGTGATGAAATGCTTACTGGTGGTGGCATGGCCTACACTCTGTATGCGAGCAGCATGAATTCAACCGAAGCACAAGCAGAATTTGATACTTTTCTAGATAAAATTTATGATTTCATGCAGCAATATATCGAGGCCAAACCAAAAAAACTGACATCCGATAAAAATAAGGTAATGTTATATTTCGATTCTTTTAAAATAAAATTGTTACTTTTACTTATGATAGCTCAATTTCAGACTGATATTTTCACCGGGATCATTGAAAGTGTACAAGATATTGAAGAGAATATTTGGGTGCCGCGACTTGGCCTGAAAGGCAAAGTCGATGTCTCCGTCAAAGTGAATTGCCGTCAAAAGAACGGAGAAGTCTCGAAACAAAAATTATTGTATATGCCGCTCGAACTGAAAACGGGACGGGCGAGTTTTTCAGCGGAACATACGGGTCAGTTGATCATTTATCAAATGATGATGACGGAAATTGAGCAGTCAACCATTGACTCTGGATTGTTATTGTATTTGAGAGAAGGTGTAATGCGTGAAGTAAAAGGGACTCACAATGAACGGAGAGACCTAATCCTTCTTCGCAATGAGATCTCGTACTATTTGGCTAAGCAATATGAATCGTACGCAAATATTGACCATAGATCTAGATTAATAAATGATGAAAATGGTGTGACATCAAATGACGATTTGCTAACTGAGCTGATGCGTGTTTCGTATATTCCGGAGCTGCCCGAACCGATCCACAGAGCCAATGTTTGTGCATCATGTCCCTATAATATTCTGTGTTCCGTATATCTTAATCAAGATTCAAAAACACTAGCTTCTCTCGATGCAAAGCATCCGTTGCGAGAAATAGCTTCATTGGTTACAATACACTTAACGGATGCGCATATTGACTACTTCTGCCACTGGGTTGGCCTCATGGTCTTGGAAGATCAAGAAAATAAGAAGAGTGAGCATTAAATGATTCGAGATAATTAATTCAGACATTCAAATGAGAAGATATGATCTAAAGACAAAATTATTACTTTTCCCTTTTCAGTGAATCCAAACAAGGTGTTGTGGCTCGACACACCTCAGCATCGTCAAAAATGCGGACGAGCTGTTATCGACTTGACGCTGAATCCAAATGTTCGTGCAGACACAGCTAGCGATTACATTCATGAATTTTGCACAAATATTTTGGACCTAATATCTTTTGGTTTTAATGTTGGCAACTATTTGATTGTCAGCACACAAAAACGATATGCAATCGCCACTGGGCCAGTTATTTCCGTAACAGAGAACACTATTACATTGGTTTTGGACAGGTTGGTGTAAAAACATCGAAAATTTGTATTCAACAATTTTTGATGTCGATTCTATAGTTATTATTTTTTATATCAAATCTCTTGTCGATAGGAATTTATGTGATCGATACCGAAATGAAACCTTCATACTCGACAAATATGAATCGCAAACGAGCGCGACATTCAACATGTCAAATTTGGGCGCATTGCTTGACAATGGGGAAGCTGCCGAAAGATTGAGGAAGTAAGATACAAATTATATTTGAATTTTCTGTGCTGAAAAATAGCTCTTATTCGATTAATCAGATCCCTGTAGGCAAATTGTTCGGATTTTCAAAACCTATAATAGAATCCAAGGAAAGTTCCATGTATTTCCGAATATTTTAAACATATTTCTTTTCGACTCGAAGTCCATGAACGTTTTGCGGAAGAAACATATGGAAAACACATTGGATATATTCAAAGTATTTCCGAAATGTCAAATCAGCGTTTGGAATGTGGAATAAAAACGCTATTTTTTCAAATGAAAAATATTTGGAAATCCGTGTTATTTTCCTTATATATTTTGAATGTTCACCAGAACATTTCAGAATATTTCCACAATTGCTCCAAATTTTTTGCTCGCAGGGATGTTTCTTCATTAAATATTAATGTATTTTTGCCACAGAATTGTAATCGATCGCACAAAGCCAACTTTCACGAAAACATTGCCAAAGGCAATAACAACTAGTGGTAAATCGATTCTTCTGACGTTGAATGCAAATCAAAGAACAGCCGTGCTCAAAGCACTGACTGCGAACGAGTATTTGCTTTTGAAAGGATTGCCCGGAACGGGAAAGACACAAACACTCGCCGCCCTCATTCGACTATTGGTTTTGATGGGAAAATCTATTCTAATCACAAGTCACACTCACTCAGCGGTCGATAATGTATTGATGCGTCTGCAAAAGTGCGATGATAAAATACCATTTTTGCGATTAGGTTCGCTCAAGAGAATAAACACGGAGCTGAAAAATCACAGTGAAGAATATTATACATCAAACTGCAAAACACCGGACGAGCTTAACGCCATTTACAGTCAGTTCGTAAGTGATATACAATATTTAATTCTTAAACTTTTGTTGAGGCTCACTGCAGAGTTTTGTATTTGAGTGACATTTCGGGATTTCATGAATGGAATTGTTCAATAAAGTGTCAAATTTTTTGACGGAGTCTTGACTCTTTTCATCAGAATGTCGTTGGTGTGACTTGCTTGGGATCAGGCCATCCATTGCTGACCCAAAGGGTTTTTGACGTTTGTTTGGTGGACGAATCGACGCAAGTGTTCCAAAGTACAGTGTTGCGCCCACTGTTTTCGGCCAAAAAAATTGTTCTTGTTGGTGATCCAGATCAGCTACCACCCATTGTCCGGTCGCAGATGGCAAAGTAAACAAAATGAAAATTAGATTTGGATTTCGTAATTTCGACATTAAAAAAATTCTCTTTTTGTTTTTAGAAAATTGGGTGCCGACGAGAGTCTTTTCGCTCGTTTAGATTCAGTCGATGCCACTGTAGCACTGACACATCAATACCGAATGAATAAAACCATAACCAAGCTAGCCAACGATCTGACATACAAAGGTGAATTAAAATGTGCAAACGACGAAGTGGCAAATGCCACATTCAAATTGAAAGTGGTCACAAAAACAAAGTGGATCCAACGCGTTCTGTCGCCGCACATCGATCAATCCGTCATATTTTTGAACACAGGTAATGTGGCTAATATGAATGGTGAAACTGTCGACAGGCTGATGTGCCGTGAAAACCGCAATGCAATCAAATCACCGACAAAAATGAAAAATACACGAGTTTATACGAACTATTGTGAGGTTGCGATCATTTTGGCGGTTGTAAAAGAGTTAAAGACGATGGGCCTCACCAGCAAAAAAATTGGCATTATTGCGCCGTATACATTTCAAGTGGACCTCTTACGGAAATCTGTACTGCAACATTTTGATAATGACATTGAAGTAAATACGGTCGATCAGTACCAAGGCCGCGATAAGGAAGTATGTCGTTCACTACCAAATGAAGCTTGAAAGAACAATTTGTATTTTTCATTTAATTTTTTTTTTTTTTTTTGAATTAGGTAATCATTTACTCATGCACACGATCGAAAGGTTCGTCCGAAACCGCAATGAAATCGGCTGAGCTTCGGCGAAACAATGAAATTCTGGAGGATCAGCGGCGTTTGACAGTGGCTATCACACGTGCCAAACATAAACTTATTATGGTCGGCGATACGGCCTCACTGGAAGGCTATCACCCATTCAAAACTCTTATCACAAGCATGAGCAAAATGAATAAAATCAATTTGGTGGATCAACAACAAGGTTTTGATTGGCGCTTACTGTTATCGATCTTAGACTAACTGAACATATTTTTCAAGCATTATCGATTCGAGTGTTTATATTTTGTTCCCTTTGATAAAAATGATTGTTAATATTTTGTTATATTTAAATACTTTTATATCAATTGCTCTGAAATGTGGAAGTTTTCGAGAAAATCGTTTGTGCTGAAATGAGATTGAAAAAATTAATAAATTTAAGCTTATATATGATGCACGAAACCACAAGTGGTTCAATTTTATTATATTGCCGCCAGGGTCGCTTGATGTGTGTGAGTTAATTTGTACATTGCGATTGGGTCAATTCCGAGGAAAATATCGATTTTTGATTTCGAATTTTAATTGATGATGCTCATTGTGTGTACGTGCCGAAATGATAATGAACCAAACATTGGACGAGCAATGAAAAAAATTCCGCGCGAAAATCTGTACGGGGCAATTTGAATTCGAATTGAGAAAGATATCCAGAGCATCTAAACGTGTATTCAATTTGATGACACTCACATCGAAATTAACTAACTAACACACGAACGATGCAAGCATAATCATGATTACAATCGCACCCCAATTGCTAGATGTACCAAACGGATTTCAATCATTTACAGTTTCGCTTGATGCTTTCTCTTTTTCATCATCATTTAACGCGTGCACTGGCAACGTTCTATGGCAATTGTGAATTGTGCATGGGCAGACATAGTAACGTTTGCGCTGCGTTCGTATCAAAGTGCCGATTTTGGGCAATTATCCTTTGCCACTGAGAACGATAATTCCAATTCATAGCGAATGGCGAACAATGCATGCATAAGGCAGAATCAAGAGAAAAGAGCGAGACAATGGCGAAAAAGAGCAGAAATAATAGCAATATATAACCAACAATACAGCGAAATATCGCAAGAGAGACAGAGAGAGAATCATCGAACATTTTTTCATTTGGTTCAGCAAACGCAATCTGAACACATGCGACAAAATGCTGCTCTCACCCTATCTTCAATTGAATACATTCGATCAACCACTACATACGCGTACAGTCCGTATTGCATACACATCCACTATTTCGATGGTGTTGTGTCGTCTAACGCACACTCTGTCACATAAACGGTTTGTAGCGCGACAATGGTAGAGAGAGAGTGGCCGCAGCATCAGCATCATCATCGTCATCATCATCATCATCATCAAGAATTACCATTTGGGCAGAACGGTGAGCGAGATAGTGCTATATTATACAACCAAATCAAGGATGAGATACATAAATATGCCATACACGGGAACGGCACACGGAGCGAGCACAAAAACAACAAAGAAAACAAAATCAAAATTCCCTTTTGTATAGAATTCGATGTGTAATAAATCAGTAGCATCGTAGTCGCGCGCATGCAGTTAACCAAATCATAGTTTGCATTAAAACAAAACAACAACAACACACATAAACTCGTAGCGTATTAATTATAGCCAATCATTAATAATACATGGAAGGATAAATCGGGATAGAAAAGTAATCCACAAGAAAAAAAATTGCGAGACCTGAGATATGAACGCAAACACACAAAGAGACCAAAGGTAGCGAGAGTGAGTGAGTGAGAGCAAATCGTTCATCCGCACAACAATTAATCTACTTTCAAAGTATAGTGCCAAAAATTTCCATTTGACATTTATGAACTTTTCATTGGGTGTCGCAAAATTAGTTCTCCGTCAGTGCATTGGCATCATATCCCGTCATTCCATTGTTTTTCATGCAAAAGTTTTAGTGTGTTTTACATTCGTCACATCGTCATTCACAACGGTTTATTGTAATAAACAAATGTGTATCTGAGATTGTTTGCGAATCTGTTTTTGGTTTGGATGCGAGAATTCGCGTGTACTTGAATTGTGAGTGTCGGATTTGTGCATCGAAAACGAAAGTGAATCGGTTTTCCGTCATTTTGTGCATTTTCTTTTCGTTCGAAAGAAGAAGAACTGAATCGAACTCAAAACAATACAAAAGCAACTGCATATAGTTTTGAGTACAGCGAAATGGCATTGGACATTAGCGATGCGAACAATATTGTGAGCCAATTGAATAGCAGCATCAATGCGAG
This sequence comes from Obolodiplosis robiniae, assembly GCA_028476595.1. Taxonomy (NCBI): domain Eukaryota; kingdom Metazoa; phylum Arthropoda; class Insecta; order Diptera; family Cecidomyiidae; genus Obolodiplosis; species Obolodiplosis robiniae. The sequence continues at coordinate 9,938,977 of CM052017.1, read as the reverse complement.
CAGCGTCGATCTCAGTGGCATCACTCCTGTCAGCACAAATGGCAAAAAGAAACGTTCGTACGATTTTCAAAATCGTAAAATTCGGCGCCGCATTTGGCAAGAGGACGAAGTGCACAAATTGATTTGCGTATGGGCAACTCGATTGGACGATTTACGTCAATCAAAGAAAAATCGCCACATTTATGAAGAAATCTCCGATGAATTAAATAGCTTGGGGTTGGACACAATTAGAGAAGAAGTGCACATTAAAATTCAAAACCTATCGCAATTATATCGGTGAGTGTGTGTGCGCAGAAATGCACTTTGCCAATTTCAAATCCAATTTTGTTGTTGTCTTACACGAATTGTGCGGTTCCAATTTTTGAATTTCGGCATTATTTGAGGTTTACCGTTAAAAATGCAATTCCATTATTTTTGCGGGGTTTTCGCAGGAATGAGAAGCGTCGAATAGAATCTACGGGTGAAGCACCGACTTGGCAGTATTACCATGAGGTTGATGAATTGCTTGGCTCACACAATGACCACTCATTGGATTTGTCCAATTTGGACGAAAGCAATGTGGCCAATTCAACCATTAGTAAGTTTTTTTGCAATATTTTTCAAGTAAAAATAATTTATTTTTACATTTTTATTCGCAGTTTCAACATTTCTAATTGCAAAATCCAAATTATTTGTACTCTCGTTTTATTCAAATATTCAAATTCTAATTGCCAATTGTATGAATTTTCAATTTTCAGAAGATGAAGTCGTATCGATTGGTGACTCAGGCTCTGACAACGATACAGATGAAAATCGGCATTCATCGAGCGAAAGTTATAATACCAAAAATGGATACGACCATCCAACGAAAAAGCCTAAAACGGTAATTGAATTTTCATTCGAATCGATCAGTACGAAGAGGGTGAGAAATTCATTAAATTTTCATTTCTTTTTTTGCTCTATCTGCCTCTCCGATGCTCTGTGTGCTTTCTTGACGACGGTGATGACAGGAGTATGGTAGTGATACATCATTGCAGGCTCGTTCTCCAGCAACGCCATACAATTCGATTCCAAATAAAATGACTTCAATTAACAAACCACAAACGACCTCAAGCAATTCATATGAACGCAAAACATTCAATTCATCTTTGGATGCCTTATTTCAAGCAATCGAGAGTGCATCCGCCATAAATGATGCGAATCTCACACCAAACAATATTCAATTAGAAATTCTAAAGGAAATTCGAAAAGCCAATGCAATGGCTGAGTTAGAGCGACGCGAAGCAAAAATGTTGCATCAGGAAATGAAAGAGTTGGAAGAGCAACGCTTTAAATTGACGCAAATGTTCATCGAACGCAGTCTTGCGCTGCAAAAGCAAATGCTTGACGGATTACGTACGCTGAATCGGACATCGGGCTCTAGTAAATCATCGATGAATGGCGGTGGCGGTGGCGTTGGCGGTGGCGTCGGCGGCGGTGGCGTCGGCGGCGGCAGCATCGCCGGTTCAGCAGCCGATAATTCATTCAAATTCCTACCACGACAACAATCTTCTCGGCCACAATTCATTCTTACCAAAAAGAAAAAAAGCAATGTTCAATCGGCCAAACATGAAGCCAATGCCCAAATCTCATGAACATAGCAATTGCAATCACCAATGTTCGCCAACAAATTATCCATTGTCTCAATTACACCAATTTATGTTGCGATTTTCTTGCAATCATTTTTTGATGAATTAGTTTATTTGTATTTCGTTTGCAGTATTTTTCTTATCTGCGACAATTCGCATTCCATTTTCCGCCTGTGTTTTTTATCTCTTCTTATTTAGGTTTTATGGAGCATATTTGTGAGAGGCCAATGTAACTTATTCAAAGCAAAGATGAAATAAATCATTTTGATCAAAACATTTCGAGCGTATTAATAAATATTTTTCTGGTGATATTAAATAAAACAATACATTTTATTCGCTTTCTCATTATTTATTCTTGTGCAGATTTCCGTTTCAAATACATTTCCCAGTAATTTTGTTTCATTTTTTTTTCTTGTTAAACATCAAAATCGTGTGACAAAATGTGTATTCGCAAAACCCCTGTTTTAATAGAACCGATTGTATAAATGCGTTAGTTGGTTTGAGTGTCTACTGTTTGACCAATTAGCATGGACGCCGTTTCAATCGTTATCATTTGTTTCGATTTGCGTAAGAGCAATCCACATTTTTTGCATGTCGCACTTGTGTTTGAGGCGTCGCTTTCGCAAATTGATCGCTCGTTGTTTTAGCATATTCTGTTTATTCTCCAATAATTCATTCAAACGTTTATATTGTTCGGTTAAATGTATTAATTTATTTAGAATGGAAACACAGTCAATTTCACTGGCCATCGGTGTAATGCTCGTGTGCTTCCCGATTTGCATTTTTCAAATGCCACAACTGAAGAAACGTTTCCGTGTGTGTACGATGGTTTCATATGAAAAAATAAAATGAAAAGTGTGTGTCTGAACGTTGTAATAAAATGGTGCTGAGTGACAAATCGATGAACTTGTTCGAATTGGCCGAATGTAACAAATAACACATTAACACTGATTCCATCCGATAAATTGAGCAAAATATAGCAGTATAGCATATTGGGATGACATTAGCGCATGATCCTAGTTCATCGAACCTGTTTTCATGTTCGGTGTTTACATCAAAGTGCAGCAGTGATACGAGCAAGCAGCTCTTGTCTATTTTCAGACGCCAGTGAAAGAATTGACTCGGTGCTTTTTTTTGTTTTACAAACGTGATGTAGCCATAAAGTGGACATCAAAATAGCCAAATGTTTTATTTTTGAGTCCAAAGAATATCAAGAATATCAAGAATCAGATTTCTAGGGAGAAAGAGAGAGAGAGAAACAAGCGTGTAATGTGCCAATTATGTCGATCTTGACAGCTGTGTAGATGATTGGATGCCAAATGTAATTTTGTTTGTTTTCATCCTTCTGTGCATTTCTCCTGTATTCCGCTACAGTTGCCGCTTGCTGTGTTTTTTGTTTTTTTTCTTTTTTCTAAACACGTATGAACGACCGGCTTGGATTCGATGTTTACTCACAAAACACCACATTCTATATATGTAAATGGAAATATATACAAACACGCGCGCACGAACATACACACACATTTTGTCCCAAATAGACATGTGAAACTAAAATAAGGTTGAAAGTATAAAAATCGTACGATTTGAGTGCATTAGCATGTGTGTGTTGAATAGAGCAAGTCAGAAATACGAACGTGAATAATACGTAAAGGCAGCAATTTTTTATTATATATCTCGTACGAAATCAAATACATGAGCGCAAATATCGCGTAGAACGCATAATATTTATGTTTTTTTTTTTGTTAAATCTACGTGTGTATCGGTTTATTTTATCACTTCAGCATTAATCGATAATGAAAGCCCTACGATTGGCTTTCAACTATATCATATGTGCGTGTACCGTCAAAAATTAATCAGTTTCGCGCATACGGTTATTGTTTGGATTCTAAGCGAACACGTACGAAGGAGCAAACGTCCCACTAGTGTCAAGACATTTCAGTTATAAAGTGTTGAAATTGATTATAGATTTTTTTTCATACATATTTGTTGTTGTTGTTGTTGTGAGACTAAAGCGTGTACCATTTAATTTTTTAATTCACTGTGTTTTCATGATACATTGCCATTTTGCCGCAGCAATTTAATTGAAATTAAACGAATTTAACGCGCGACTCAATTGGCTTAGTTTCGAAGTCAGGCTAACAATAGCTGCATTCATCTTTTTTTGGTTCCCTCTTTTACTTAAATCAATTCATCATCCCTGAAGTAATTGACACGATTGATTCGCCGTTTCATGTGATCGCTGGCAATTGGAAGTGTAGAGAAATACGATATATTCGACGATAATTGACTCTTTTGCATCAGCTTTACGAGACAGGAGACTGAACGTACAAAGTAACCAGAAAAATGAGTGATGCGCGTGGTCAGCTTCTTACGCACAAATCAAATGGCGTATACACTCCGACAACCACTGAAACGCGGGTAAGTAATGCTATGCATAGCAAATGCAATGTATTCCGTTGTGTTCAGTGAACAACACTGTTCACTGTGTTCTTTAAATAAAATGCCCATTTTAGGCCACTATTTATTGGTTTATTGTACATTCAAATTGATTAACCCGAGGCCGATACATGGCATAATATGCACCTTTTCAATAAAACAAATTGATAAAACACAAATTCAATCAATAAATTTCATTTTTGATGTGATTTTAAAATGATTGCAATCAAATTTTGAAAAAAAATATTTGAGCACGAGTTTATGTTCTTCGTTATGAGTAGCATGATCCGAATGCTCTCGTCTGGTAGGTCCATTTGTCTCGCAGAAACATGTAAAAGAATCAGCTTGTCTATTTGGTAGTATTCAAAATAAAGCAGATAAAATGAGTCTTATCAATAAAATTGCGTATCGCGAGCAAGCTTGGCATTTTTTTCGAAATTGTTGATTCATTCAATTTTAATGAAAATTCTTCGAACTATGAGTGACTTTGCGTCCGTCTGAACATGTGATTTGCTAGGGTTATTATGGACAATTCACAAGCTTAATGGTCGAATGAATTCCGGTTAGTGTAAAAAAACACTCGATGGGGTACAAATCAATTGCGATACTTTACGAATCAATTGATTGCGTGACCTTATCAAAAACGAAATTCGGAATCGGTAACACGATCATCAATCTATCGGTATTTCGAGTGTTGACACTTGATTCAAAATCGAGATATCTGATCCATTTTATTGCCTGTCGATCATGTTTGAACTCTCATCATTGTCGTTTTGCTGGATTTTTCTGGATTCCATCTGAAATACGTGTTTAATTTAATATTCATACAAATATTTGTATTTTGGAATTGTAATAAAATGATATTTTATTACTTATTACATCTTATTGAAATAATATTAGTAGTACAAATTGAAAACCGCGCATTCGTTACTAACTTCATATCTATCATAGATGTCATTATTTTGACTTTGACAGCTATTGTATCTTAAAGAGGATAAAAAAATACATTGAAAACGATCTGTCAAACTTATCATTCAGTTGAATACACAAGTTTATTATTGCGTTGAAAATGTCGAGCTACGTGCCTACAAAACAGCATTTGCGGGAAGTTTTACTTTATTGGTTTAATCTGAAGAAAAATGCTTCCGAGAGTCATCGTTTGTTATGCGAAGCATATCCAGAATATGCTCCGTCGATTAGAACGTGCCAGGAGTGGTTTGCGCGGTTCAAAAGTGGTGATTTTGATGTGGAAGACAAAGAGCGTCCAGGCCAAGTGAAAAAGTTTGAAGACGAGGAGTTGGAAGCATTACTCGATGAAGACTCGTGTCAAACGCAAGAAAAACTTGCAAAATCATTGGGAGTGACACAACAATCCATCTCCTATCGTTTAAAAGCCATGGGAATGGTTCAAAAGCAAGGAAATTGGGTGCCATACGAATTGAAGCCGAGAGACATCGAACGCCGTTTTTTCACTTGTGAACAGCTGCTTCAAAGGCAAAAACGGAAGGGTTTTTTGCATCGTATTGTGACTGGTGATGAAAAGTGGATTCATTACGATAATCCGAAGCGAAAAAAATCGTATGGTTACCCCGGCCACGCATCAACATCGACGCCAAAGCCGAACATTCATGGCTCGAAGCTAATGCTGTGTATTTGGTGGGATCAGCTCGGCGTGATCTATTATGAGTTGTTGAAACCAAACAAAACCATCACAGGAGCATTGTACCGAACTCAATTGATGCGTTTGAGCCGAGCACTGAAGGAAAAACGGTCGGAAACGGTCGCAAGACACGATAAAGTTATTTTGCAACATGACAACGCTCGGCCACATGTTGCTCAGGTCGTTAAAACCTACTTGGAAACGCTTCGATGGGAAGTCCTACCCCACCCGCCGTATAGCCCAGACATTGCCCCTTCCGATTACCACCTCTTCCGATCAATGACACATGGCCTGGCTGAACAGCATTTCCATTCTTACGAGGAATGCAAAAAATGGGTCGATTCATGGATAGCCGAAAAAAGCATAGATTCCTTTCGACGCAGAATCCGTAATTTGCCAGAAAGATGGGAAAAAGTTGTGGCTAGCGATGGACAATACTTTGAATAATCAATTTGTAACCATTTTTCCACAATAAAGATCGAAATTTTGAAAAAAATGCGCGGTTTTCAATTTGTTCTCCCAATAATTAATTACAATCAAATAAAATAATAATCTTAATCTTATTAATTTTTAAATATTCTCAAAAAAATCACTGGAAATATATATTTTAGGCTCGTTATGAAATTCAAACGAAAAAAAGCACACAAGCAAATCTATGAATAAATTCTGATGTTTCTACTCCAAACATGTATAAATGTCGGTTTCACTCCATATTGGTTTATCCTAATATTGGTTCAAATGTCACAATAACGCAAAAAAAATTATATTTAACCAAAACATTTACTGAATCATTGGTTTAAAAAAACAACGAAAAAACTATTATTGTTCCGCAGAGTTCAAGAAATAAAAAAAACTACTGTTTTTCTTGAGTCAATTCAGTTTTAATAGTTGACATTAATTGAAATAATCGGATGCATTTCGACTTTATTGATTACTCCAATGATGAGTGAACCCAAAATGTATAAACGTATGAAGTAAAAATGTTAGAATTTATACACAGGTTTGCTTGTGTGTAGACAGCATTTCAACTTTTGTTTCAAATCAAACTTCGAGGCTTTTCATTTAGTTTAAAAAAATGGAGTATAATGATTTCAACAACTTTGTTTTTAAAATTTTTGCGATAAATTTCAAAATTTTGAAGTTGCGAAAGACGTTGGAAATAACTCTGTAAGAAGTAAAATATTATTCTAAGTAATTTTTCCAAAATTGTAATAGGTAATAAGATATCTTATTCTTTGAAATTTTTTGTCTCGTCTGAATGTAGAATCTAACGATCAGCAAACCTTGAATTCCAAACAGGGAGAGAAACAAATTTAGCTTCCAAACAGGTTATATTTAAATAGAAAGGCATAGATATTCTCTCTCTCTCTCTCTCTCTCTCTCGCAACAGTCGCACACTTCCTGTTGTATGAATTCCAGTCAAGTTTCAACAATCTCAGAGAGCCATTGACTCATTTAACGCCAATCAACTTCAATTGGTTTAAATGGAATTTTACGCTCCGATGGATCAAGACGTAACACGTCGTCTAAGCAAATATTCACAAATATGTGTGCGATTAGATGTGGGCACATTTTGCGTCAACCATACCAATTTCGTACGCAACGGCGTACAATTTCATAGAAACATTCAATTTATTCAAATAATAGATTCAAACTTTAATTGAAAAAGGCTCCTGATTTGCGTTGATTTATCTTTATTTCTAATTCAATAGGACAATTCCATTTGAATCGAGATTTATCCAAATTACCATGTGCAAACTGCCGTGGTATATTTTAGAAAAATGTGGTAGCAACAGTTCGAATAAAATTCGAATTTGCAAAGGTAGAGAGCGGTCCCAGAAATTGTTCGCAAATTATACATGAATAAATAAAATTCCAAAGCCCTGATTTTCCGTATGATGGGCAATTTGCAAATCTGTATGTGAAGTCTCACTCCCACGGCACAATTTCCTTGCGAATGTAGAAATTAAGAGACTATCATAAAACTAACTCCCATTTTTTAAATCACTCGGGAAATGGCTGATGAATTAAAAGCACCATTTAACTCACTAAAATATAGGCTCTGAATTAAAATAATAGAGTGCGTTTTGTACGCGAGAAATCTATGCGTAGAATATCGTCTCAATTATTAAAAATGAAAGAAAATAGTTATTTACGCATGTAGTGATTATCAATTATATGAATCACTGTGTGCGTTTTTTTCACGACTCACTATGTTTTGTTTTATCGGTAGATAAATAGATAGTATATATTTAACAAAAAAAAAAAAAAAAAAAATAGATTTGCTCAAAGATTTGAAAATATATTTCAAATGTTTATCAATCATTTATTATCATGTACAAATTAAAATGCATTAATTGAAATGGATGGAAATTTAATGGAAATGGAAATTTGATTCATAATCGTATACTATTAATTTTAGTCGCAATATGCATTAGATTCTCGTTTGCCTAGCACCCATCAAAACACATTGTTTACAAACATTCAGTGAAAAATGTTCGCACTAATTGTTCATGAAAATCTAAGTGAATGTTTTGAGGATAATTTGTTCAAATGTCTTCGATTTCAAGATAGATTTCTAGATAACTTGATATTAGATAAATTATATAATATTTTAAAAAAATGCGTGCGCACTGGAGTCAAATAAGAAAAACTAGTAATTTTTATGTATCCGGTAGCATGTTTGCCCGTGCCTGAATTGGCGATTCGAGTGCTTTTGATCGCGTTGTTTTATTTTATCACACATTCGCGGAATGTGTATTGGATTCGTTCGTTTGGTTATTTCAATGTTATCGCATAGTTGAAATTATTGTCCATAAAATATCTGTTTATTTGTAGCAATGTTGATATACTGCGGTCATTTGATCGAATGTTTTGTATATTTTTTCCCGCCTCCCAAGTGTCTATTGTTAATCATCGCTTCGAGTGTTCGATTACTTTCTTATTAATCGATTAATATTCGGCAGTTTGGAAACATGCTTGAAGTGTCACGGAAAATATTCGTTTTGATTCGAACATATTTTGTTAATGATGCAAATTCAAGTGTTGTGACGCTCAATATTGCCAATGGCTGTCAAGCTCTTTACACGGTTCTTCATCGAAGAGATAAGACTTCAAGTGGGAGGGGGTTTGGTTGTTGTTTGGCTAATTCATTTTCATTCAGTAGAACCTTAGAAACAAACCTTGAACAATTGCTACTAAAAACGCTACTCATGCACAAAAACTTTGAATTTGAAGAGATGCAATTCGTTTTTAGTTTTCCGCACACACGACTGTGTTTCGTTTGGGCAATACAAATTGTAACAAGTTTTCAAGACATTTGAAGACACAAGAGAAACTATCGCGACATTTTCAAAACAATTTTTTATTCGTGTGGCTTACGTTGTCCGTTGTGAGCCGAACGGAAAAATTGCTAACACGTTAACTTGGAAAATTTGAGCTCAGGATCAATCGTTATCTTCTTGGGGCGTTTTTATGGGATTCATTATGCCTAAATGAGGCATCGAAAATTGTTCTATTTGAAAACGTTCCAAATCTTTTTCAAAAGAATCCCAATAATTGTATGTTTAGATCAACATGTATCGATACACATAGAATCAGTTTTGAAATAACACTTTTTCTTGTCTAGTCCTCTAGTGCAATTTTTTAGAAAAATTGTTTCCAATCTTACATAATCAGTTTAGTTATGGTCTAGTCATTGCATTTTTATTATTTTTACAGCATTTGTTTATTTTACTTTTTTTTTTTTGCACAAAAATGAACATTTCTCAAATTTCAGTAATCAAGCGAAATCTTTTCCATTTTACGTCGGTTTTATTCAATCCTATATGAATTTATTTTATTTTTACATCTGAATGCTGATGTCGTTTTGTATTAAAACAAAAAAAAAAAAAAAAAACATTTAGCTTTCCAACATTCCCAACTTATTTCTTGATGATTTTACTTGACATTATAATAATTAGAATTCCATCGAGTCGCAAGCGACACAAAACGAATATGAAAAATTGTTTAAAATTCAAATTGTGATCCAAACAGCATACGAGAAAACGACACCGCAATCAATGCTATAGATCGATATGAGATTCATATTGAAGAAAGGCGATAGCAACCCGATATAATGAAATAATCAAACAATACACCAATCAAATAAAGCACTGAAAGATGAGCTGCACGTCCTTAGGCCAATTTCGCATAGAATCAACGTAAGCCCTTATCAGCATTTCTTCCAGTTGTACACAATTCGAAACATAAAAATCTCCACTCGCCTTCCGTCGAAATATACACACGTTCGTCCGCCCAGTTTCCTTGTGATTCTAAAAGCGGCCGCAATTGACGTTTTTGATAACATGTGTCCGTAAACGTTTTTGAATACACACAAAAAAAGGCACAGAAGACGCTCAGTAACGTTTGAAATAAAAGCAACGTTGTTTTATGTTAGACGCACACTGCAAATTCTCTTGTCTTCGTAAATAGTTGAACGCGGAGTGCGACTCGAATGCAAAAAAAGAGTTTTGTCAGTCTCAGTCGGTCTTGAGATCGCGCGCGACTAAGAAGACGAAATAAAAGCCCCCAAATTATAAACATTCGCAAAAAACGTTTCAATCTCAAAATAACATTTTATAGCAAACAGTGTTCAAACATAAATTCAATTATTTTAGCAGAATTTTGTTGTACCAATTAGTGTTAAATTAAAAAAAGTGTGTTTATTTTTATTTCGACTTTTGAAAAACTTCCGTTACGAGTTATTTATACACTTTAAAATGGTTGTGCAAAATTTTAACGAAGAGAAAAGTGGCTCAATACAGGTTCGTATTAAAATGAACTACAACTAAATAGATAATAATCCTTAAATATGCATCCAGAACGAAAACAAACAAAAAATCTTCACGAAAGCATCGAATGAAATTAGATCGCTTTAAACAATATTAATTTTCAAAGATTTTCGAGAACAAGTGTCTAGATTCAACAACACTTTTTTGTGGAACAATTTTAAGTATTCAACGCAAAATAAACAATATACGTTTACAGATCGATTGGTTACCTTTCTGGTGTAACAGTCTTCTTTTAAAGCTGAATCTTGCTTATTTTACAAGTGCTACTCATACGTGCAGTAATGTTTATTTTTTGCAATTCAAAATATGGTTCATCGTGAATCTGGCCGGCAGTATGACATATTTTGCAAAGATAATTCATTTTTCTTCATTGCACATGAATAATTAATAAAACAGTCGATTATATCGAAATGTTTATTGCCTGACATTGGCATGCATGAGCATTGTTTTAATGCCTAATGCTAATAACACACTTGAATCCAATTTACCTTTGAAGTTATGGGAATTTTCAATGAAATAATTTGCGATCACAATAAGTCACGCGCTGTTCAAAATCACATTTTTATTCCAATGAATATTTTTTGTCCATATTTCGGTCCATTTTATGTGAAACACATTTATAATTAATATTTTTGAAAATTGTAGAAACCAGAATGGGGAATGCTGATGACGATTTCCGCCCTTGCAATGACCGTTGGAACAGGCATTCCAGGTACAGTTGACTAATTTCATACCCATTAAAATAACTGCACAGAGAATTTATTTCGGTTCCACAGGAATTCTGTGACAAGCGACAAGAATGAGTTTAGCGCAGCAGTTCGTCATAAATGGCTCAGAAATATTAGGTTCAATGTCACAGTCAATATTTCAAAAGGATTTTCATGTAGTAAATGAGCTTAATATAAAAATGTTGGTAGACATATGACATTGGCGGAACATTCAGATTTATTGAAAACAATTGCATTAGCAGATGTAAATTTGGTTTCTGTTATAGGGAAACACTGTAGCAATCTAAACTTCTACACGGTTGAATACTCGAGTGCCTATTCTACAGGAACTCTTGAAGCAATTCACTGAAATGAATTCTCTGTGTGCACATTTTGTGCAAACCGAAAATCGAGCTTTTAATTAATGTGTATTTGTTCAAATCTCAAGTGGGCTACAATATTGGAGTGATAAATTCTCCGGGAGATTTCATTAAAAAATGGTGCATTCAAACAATTATGATGCGGTACGATACAGAACTTACGGAGCTTCAATCGAGCACACTGCTGTCAATAATAATTTCGATATTTTTGGTTGGCGGTTGCATTGGTTCTTTGTTCGCTGCAACACTTGCCGATCGATTGGGAAGGTTCGTTCGCATGTGATGCCACATTCTCATAATATTTCAGCGTATTACATATTTAAATGGTCATATCTATTTAGGAAAGGAGCACTGCTGATATGCGGTATCATGTTTGCATGCGGCGCACTTGTCTTTTGTTTCTGTCGCATCGTATCGTCGGTGGAATTGTTGGTTGCCGGTAGATTTATCGTTGGACTTTCATCCGGTTTAACGACCGCCGTTCTTGGAATGTACTTGGCTGAAATTGCGCCGTCGGAAATGCGCGGAACACTCGCTACATTCTCTGGATTGGGTTCGTATTTGTTATTCTGAATTGGAATGTTTTCCTCATCAAACACGTGCCCCATGTTTACGCTATTTGTTTACACTAATAATCATCATTTCATTTTTCTCTCTCTCTCAAACAAATTAAAATAAATTAATTACATAACAATCAATGTTCGAATATTAGCATCAACTACATTTCATGATACAGTTGAGCCGCTAACGCTGTTAGTAGAACGTGCGCAGACAAAAGACTATGAAATTCTATACATCCTTTACTTGTGTGTAAAATTGTAAGTTGTACATTACGTCAATTGCTGACGCATGACCACATGAATCATGACGAAAAGCCATTATCACTGAGAGCTTACGTTGATTGACCTCAAAAGAATATCTGCAATTATCAGAGATGAAGACGGCGATTTATTTTATTTATTATTCTTTTACAAAATGTAGATGGCAATAGTATTGCAATATTCGAATGTTGACCTACTTTGTATAATAATATCGTGTCTGTGTGTTTTACCCTTAAAATTCTGAAAAAACACATTCCTCAAAAAACATCTATTGTCAATCACGATTAAATGATTCCATTTTTATTTCAAAAAGTGTTCCGAAATCTGAGCAAATTCTGGAATGATGATTTTAACCCAATGCCTTCTGTATATCAGCAATAAGGTTCAATTCCGCAGTTGGATAGACGCATAGTTAGAAAGTTTTTCAACATCCCGTATACAACATCAATTTTCTATGCTCATCGGGTTCATTAAAAGCGCCTTTGAGAATAACTTTTAAAATCACAAATATTACCTTGAAAAATGCATGTTTTTCGCTATTCAATTGAGAAAATCGCTGTCAAAATAGTTGATTGCACAATTTTAATGCATATTCGGAAGGCGCTACAATTTGTTGACTTATAGCCGAAACTGATTTTTATTCATACCATTTAACACATTTGCTTTCATTTGTGGTTAAAAGTCTTGAATTGTTGTTAGGGCAGTTGATATGTGTTTAGTGTTGAATGATGGCAGCGTGTTTCTTTTGTACTCCATTTTGTACATTTTTCAACGAAAACCTTTTATAAAATATATCCTTAATAATTAATTCACCATCGTTTGCGATTCCAATAACAAAATGATGAACCAGAAATACCATCACTGACCATCGAATATAAATAACAATTATGTTACTGTGGATCGATTTCAATGAACAAATGTGTTTGATTGAACAAAATTTGATTCCCGTATTTTGCACTGATTATTTGATATTGTTTTTGTTGTTATTGGTGATTTAATCTGTTTTATTTGCTCATTGTAAACCGACTGTTTAATTAGTGTTGTATTGTGATAATTTTAGGCATTACATCTGGCGTTGTTGTTGCTCAAGTTGTAAGTTTGGAAGAACTGCTCGGAACAAACGAATCATGGCATTATGCGTTGAGCGCATACATCGTGCTTGTGGTGATTTGTTTCATTCCATTCAGGTGGTATCCAGAAAGTCCAAAATACTTGTACATCGTTTTGGGAAAACGCGACTTGGCAAGAAATGGTAAATTTTTGTTTAAAAAAAAAAAAATATTCATACAATATTTGACACCGTCAAATCTATTAAATCACCAAAAACGTATAAACTTTAATAAAACTTCTATATATTTTACGAAGAACTCAAACGTTTGCGAGGAGGTGGACATGACGATGAATTCACGAGACGAATTAACGCCGAATTGGTTGAAATGGAACAAGAAGCGGCCACCCAAGCCGACACTCGATCAATTGGCTCTGTGCTGACCGACAAATCCCTTCTCCTACCAATAGTTTTGATTTGTGCGTTGACAGGTGGCCAACAATTAAGCGGTGTGAACGCAATCTTCTACTATTCAGTGACAATCTTCGAAAATGCCGGCCTGTCTAAAATCAATGCAAAATGGGCGAATCTTGGTGCCGGTGTTCTTAACTTGTTGGTAGCGCTTTCTGGGCCAAAAGTCATGGAAAAATTCAATCGACGCCCGATTCTCATCTATTCATGCTTATTCAGTGGTATTTTTTTGGTGGTTCTTACATTCGTTAGGCAAAACACGGATCTTGTGGGGTGGTTCTCGTACGCGTGTGTGTTCTCCGTTTTTGCCTACATTATTGCATATCAAATCGGTTTGGGTCCAATTCCATATTTTATTGGATCCGAACTATTTGAAATCTCAACCCGTCCAGCTGCAATGTCAATTGGTTCACTATCCTCATGGTTTTTCAATTTCTTCATTGGCATGGCATTCTTGCCAATGCAAAATGTATTCAAAGCATTTGTGTTCCTGCCATTCGCCACCGTATGTTTCATATTAGTTGCCTTAGTATATAGATATTTGCCAGAAACAAGAGGCAAAGAAGCGAGTGAAGTTGCACCAATCGTTTCAAATGGCTTCCGCTCAAAATGCTATTAAGACTTCAACAAATCTTATCGGGTCAATCTTATGTATTCTTTTATCAGGATTATATAGAGTATAGACTTTATAAATGATTAGGTAAGGTGCAAATAAGATTAAAAATTAAGATTTTCATATTTTTATTGTATTCATTCGTGTAAGAATTGTTTCTACAAATAAAAAACAATGTTAATGCCAATGTGAATAAATGAATTGTAAAGGAATTTAATAGTCGACTAGCATTCCGTTTGCAACTTGTTTTGCTTTATCGGCTCCAACGAGAACTTCTGCGATTTTCAGGCCAAAGTGATATGCTGTACCAGGGCCACGGCTTGTAATCAATTTGCCATCTTGCACAACTTTTTGATCATCAACATATTGAAAATCGGCAGTAAGTTTTTCTTTGACCGATGGATACGATGTAATCGATTTGCCGAGACCAATTTTGTGGGCTGAAAGTGCCAATGGAGCCGCACAAATGGCTGCAATCAAACGATCACCACTTTCTTGCGCTTTGAGAATTTCACCGACCAATGTCGATTTCACAAACGCTTCGGTTCCCGCCAAACCTCCGGGAAGAATAACAACATCGAAAACATCCTAAAAATACACAAATCGATTAGATTATAAAGTTCATAGCATTGCAGATTGCGACTTATATCATTATCAATGCGATGGAATTTTTTTTCTGACCTTTGCAACATTCTGGAGACTCTTATCTGGAACGATCACAATATCACGAGAACATTTGGTTGGGTCAGTATTTGAAACGCCGGCTACAGTAACGCTCACCTAATTTAAGAAAATAAACATTAAAAAAAATACATATTAATAATGCCATTTATTTGAACGAAACAATGTTCAAACTCGAGTGAAAAGTTCCAATTAGATGAGCGATAAGACCAAGGTTAGGGTGTTGACAAGTTCATTAGGAGGTACTTACGCCGGCACGACGCAATACATCAACAGTTATGACGAGCTCCATCTCTTCTGTTCCATTTGCCAATATTGCCAACGCACATTTTGTTGCCATAATCTACGATACAAAACAGCGTTTGAATTTTTCGTTTATTCACTTGATTCGAAGCTTACTTTTGTTTGAGAGAAATTCTGGAGCGGATAAAATGGCCGGAAATTCGGTTTGAAAATAGCACAGACGTATTTACGCAGCATAGAGCTAAAGTGCGTAGCTTAAAATGGCTTATTATATATTACAAATCAGCTGTTTGATGTCCCGGCGATATTCGAATTGAACGAATCCATTCATCTGTCATGCCGTACCATGGAGTTCGAACTAACGAGTATTCTGTCTATTTTTGAAGAATAATCATCCACAAACTTGTGTGATACAAGTTGATAATGTGATAATAAAGAGTGAAAAAAATAAAACAAAACGAAGTTTTTTAAAACGAAGATAAATTTCCGGAAAAATGACAATATTCATTCATTTTATTCGAATTGAAACATTTTCACCACCGCCATTGGTGACTTCCGATTGATAAAAAACACTTTGACAGTTTGTTTATATCAAAATCTTGTTAACCCCATGAATACACTATCCTATTAGATATCACTATTAGATTGAGTACGGATCATATAAGGAGCTTAATTTAATTTTAATGAACATTTTGTCGCAATTGAGAATAAAATGAGTAAAATCGAGCTATCGAATATAGTGGTGGAAGGCCTTAAGAGTTTAAATACTGTGATAAACTCCGATTTGACGAAAAAAATTATCTCGAATGCTATTAAAATGGCTCTACATTCGGATGCGAGTAAGCAAAAGGACTTTGAAAATCAAAAATTCACATGTTAAAATTTCCAAGGAAAATCTTAAGCCCGTTTCCTTTTCCCACAACAGACATTCCATCAAATCCAGAGATCTACGCAACAACGCCCATCTACACGAAACAAGTCGAGTATTCGGTTCTTACATTGATGTTTTTGGCCATAAAATACGATTTGGACAATGCGAAACTACGAGAATTGCTTGAAGGCCACGGCGTATCCGATCTGGCAACGCAAGAGCTGATATCGGTTTATGAGAAAAATCAAACATCGTTGCGCATCAAAAATCTTACGACTGGCTTGAATGTGCCGCACGTAACAAATGTCGAATGGAAATTGACATGTGATATGAAATCATCGCAAATCGATTCAACAACTGGAGCGCTTAACTTTCGTATAAATCTAGGTCGATATAAGGAATTGAGCGGCGAACGTGAAACTATCACAGAGTTTGTGTGTAATGCTGAGGAGCTGCAATTTCTCATTGGGCGCCTAAAAGAGATTGAACGCCATTGCGAACGGGTCGGAATGGCCAAATAACGCATTTATTGAAAATATCTGTATTATAAATAGATAATTTAGGCTTGATGCCAAACATTGCTTTGATTTAAGAGAAATAAAATATAAGAACAAAATACTATGAAAAATTCGACATGAGAACTGTATGCAGCCCTTTTTTTTCTCGCCTGAAAGTCAAATTGTCAATGAAATGTCACTTTGATTCGTGCCCATGTTCACATGTGTTCTGAAGTTTTTTTCCCTATTTCTATTTCTATTTAGATTGTTAACATGGCTCAAGAGTAGCTTTATCGTTGCATAATAAAATTACGCGACGAAAAACATTTGCTTGTGAATTCGCGTACAACTTTTAGCATTCGATGTATTGCAACTGACAGATGCACTAGTTTATTGTATCATCTGACGCAAAGTACGACAAATTCGTGGTTTCATTGTTTCTTTTTGCTTGAAATTACGAATCAACGACAAAGAACAACAGCATTCAATATGATTTCGTTGATTTCACGGCGATTTGCATCGGTGACGATGCCCCTGAAAATACGCGCTCAGCACATTGCCACCACAACACTTTTACAGAAGATTTACACGGTGCAAAGCAAAGAGGATTTTGATGAAAAAGTGCTCAAAAGCAAGACACCGGTTGTAGTTGACTTTTACGCAACGTGAGCTCCACAAAACGTGCACTTTGTTACACATTACCATTTTCTAATTGAAAAAAAAAAACAATGAATTTCTTTTCTAGTTGGTGCAATCCATGCAAGGTGCTGATACCACGCCTCGAGACCGTCATCCAAGAGACCAATGGGAAAGTGGACCTGGCCAAAGTATGTATGATTTTCTGGGTATTTCACGCATGACTTGAAGAATCTCAATCAATCATAGTCTATCAAGTTGAATCGTGGGTTAATAACCTATCAAAATCGTTGAACCGGAAAAAAATGAAATGAAAATTTCTTTTTCCATTCGACGAAATGAATGAACAAAAAAAGAATGAGATGAAACTAAACCATTGCAATTCCATCTTAGGTTGACATTGACGAGCTCAGTGAGATTGCCGATGATTTCGATGTATCTTCCGTGCCTGTGTTGGTCATAATAAAAGATGGCAAAGTTGAAAAACGCATAGTTGGTCTTCAAGACACAGATAAGCTCCGAAGTTGGGTCCAAAGTGCGTCTAAATAAACGCGACAACCATCCATTGCTATTCTAAAGAATAAAATGGAATAAATATCCTTCAGAACAGGTCTAATAACATGCATCAAACCTAGCGGAAATCTATTATTTTACGATATAAACGAATATATACGATCCGTCAGAAGTGTTGCTACAAAATAATCAGAACTTTGAATAATTTATTTGATTACTACTTCATACCTTTGTGCACTAAGGCATACGCCCAGCGCATGAATATGATGTGCATCTCTTTTTTGCAAGTGCAATTTAATATTGAAGAAATAATCCAAACCAAAAAAATAAAATTGAAGAATACAAATGTTCAATGTTTTTAATAATTTTTTTTCTCTCTTTAGCACGCAAATTCTTGTAAATTTGCATGACGATTGTTTTTAAACAGAAGCGAGGAAAGATAAATATCATTGAAAAGAGAAATGTTGAAATTAAATAAACTTGTTTTTAGACGATATGACAAATAATGTTATTATTATGCTTAGTTAGTGAGTTTCGTGCGATGTTAGATACGCACAAGATGTATCGATCACATGCGATCCACTGAAACTGGTTCTTGGACCGATTAATAATCAAAATGAAAAACGACCTAGTGAGCACGATGCGACATAGCACATTAATCAATGAGATCGATATACTTTTCGGTTGTTAACAGTATGAATTTGAATGGTAGATATTTGAATTTAGACAATATCCAACGCAAGCGAGTTTCAATCGAACACATTTGGTTAAATTGAATTGATCTAATGATGTAAATTACATAAGAAAACCTTACAAAAAAAAAATCTCGGTCACATTTGAGATTACGAACATGCAAATTTTTATCAATTACACGATTCGCATTTTCTCTGTTAACCATAACTGTCTGTTTGTGTCGACGAGCACGCGTGATTACCAATTCAATGCAGAGAGATGAATGAAAAATGACTCGAAGAAAGTTATAGATGTCCACGGATATCGCAGTGATCATAATGCTTTTGTATCGCAGCTCCGGAGAACAATTAAATGATGTATTCAAATGTGATCCATTTTTATTGTTTTTTTTTTTTGCCACAATTGTGTGATCATACATATGCAGAGAGAGAGAGGGGGGGGGGACATATTTATGAACTGACAACATGAACTATTTTGTCTAAATGCGGCCAAGCCCAAGCCCATGCACACCTCACTTGTGCGCTCTCATGTAATCGAACACCATTTCTCGTTTCTTGTAAACTTTTACATCACCGAAAACCAAATTTTATCGAAATGACTCAATTACAACGACGTGACAACGAAGAGAAGAAAGTGATAGTGTTTGCATTGGCATTGTTTGTAATTCAGATTCGTTTATGGCATTTATAAGTTGTAGATCCCAACCATAACGAAATGGTATCAACAAAAAAACGATTTATCTAATGAAAACATTTCATAATCTAATTTTCTTTTAGGTCTTTAGGTTTTTTCCTCAATGAGTCTTTCGTTCACTCGGTCTCTGTCTCTGTTTTTCCTTATCACAATCATCGCTTCTCGCACTGGGCATGCGGCTCACAGCCGCGATCTCGGTATGTTTTTTCGAAGTGTGTCACTTGTTCACAATTGGTTAATTAATTTGTCCAAACGCTTCGACAAGAATGTTAGTCGTGATTTCTGAAAATTCTTTTTTAATCCATGCTTGGTAATAGCTAATGCTGACTGCTTCTTCGCCGTCGCACATATTTTTTTTTCATGATTCTAACGAAGAAAAACACCGAACGCATGTGTATACCAGAAAGGGTTACTTAGTACTAATATTTTTCAATCCAAGATTTCATTGCATTGGCCAAAATCGCATTGGTGTTGTTGCATCTTAACGTTGAATTCAATGCTTTTTCAACAAGATTTGCACGACGCACTGCAGAGATGTATGCCTCATGTGAATGCTGATGTTGCGTCCAAATGCAATCGCCATTCCAATTGAAATGAATAAAGAAGGAATTTGCAATGATGCTAGTTCATACCACCGGTTTGCACTAAAATGGATTATTATCACATTTAATTCAAACTATAAATTTACAGAATTTGCAATGAGAAGCCGAAAAAACTTCCCGACATGGCAATATTTGCCAAACCGGCCGATGGCCCAAAGAGTACGTGTTCCCGGGCCATTTTGGAATTTGCGTGGAACAAAGTAATAACCAACCAACCAATAAAAATCCTGCAACATGAACTCAGAGAGAAAGAAAGAGAGTGAGAAATGAGAGCACATAGTATATTTCAATTTTCATTGGGCAATTAATTTTCTATGTGTGCGTTGAAATGCGCGCTTTGGTGGTCAAACGGCTGAGAAACAAATAAACCCATCAACAACATTAACAGCAACAAAATGATTGATAAAAATCAGGTGGAAGAAAATGATGCGATCTGAAGTGAAATGAAAATGAAAATGAAAGGAGACGTTCACGCGGCGGTGCAATGTGCATATCGAACGACTCAAATACATCGAAAAACTGTGATAAGTTATTAACACAGAAAGAATTTATCACTTTTAACCGATATGTTTATGCTGGTTTAAGTGAAAACACACATAAATTGCATATAAGTAAGCCAAGCGTTAAACAAAGTGGCAAAAATAGTGGCCAGAAAACCAAAGACCCATACAATGTTTTTGATGGCATGATTGTTACTCTAGAGATTTTTATCTTCTAGTTTCACTGTAAAGTTGAAAGAAATTACAATTAAAAAATGCCGAAATGAAAAAGAAATGTATCAAAAGTGTAGCAATTCATATTTGCGTATGCATTTGAAAGGAGGTCCAAATCGCTGACTGAGAGAAAGAGTAGAAAAGAAATAGCAAAGAAATGACAGAGGAATGATGAAAAAATGGTTCAACACATCAATAAATCACAATTAAGCACACTTAATGCGCTCAAGAGGAGCAACTAAAAACAAAAGATTTATTTAACAGAAATATCAATGAAAAATCAGCATCGTATGTTTGTCTGCGCCGGCCACCTTCGAAAATATCCAGCTGGATAAAAAGTGATGTTCATCAGATTGTGTTCTCATATCGAAAAGTCTCGCTGGAATGCGCCCGATATGCCTTTGATTTTTTTTTATCTTATTTGATAAAACATACATCGAAACACAGCCACCCAAAAATTGAGCAGAGGCATAAAGCAACCAAACAGCGCTGAATGAAAACGAAAATGCAACGCAACATTATTAATGATTCAACAAATAAAGATTAATTTTGTTCCCTATGCTTTAATTTGGCATTTCGTTTGGAGTTTCATTGGCAAAAGCTCTATCACGCGGTATGTATCAGCCGAGTGCATCTGTGCAGCGCACAATCGAATCCATAGCACACTCGCACACGTATTCGGCGTCTCTCTCAAAACTCGAGCGATCGAAATCAAATCCACCATACTGCAAAACTCTGAATGAATGTGTCTTTTGAGCGGGGGCAATCTATATAAAGTAAAGTACCAAGTAGAAAGTTATATCATTATAGTGATTCAATCTCACTTGTTCACTTGTGAGGTTGGCTGCCAATAATTTTTTTGTGTGTTTCAATTTTCGGCCGTATTTTGTTCGAACCAAACCCTCTAGCAATTCTGAAGCTTACATTCCATCATCCAAGAAGTGCGCAAACTGTTTTCCACAAGCTCACTCTCGTTTTTTTTCTTGTGCGCTCAAATCTCCGATCAAGTGCATGCCATCAAAATTGAAAAAAGAAGAAAAAGAAAATATTTTTACGGTACGAACTATTAATCAGTGATTTTTTTCGGTGTTGTTATTTTTTTTATTCAAAAAATATCGGCTTTTTGATTGAAATTTTATCGTTAATTTATTTTTGGCGGAACTCTGAGCATTGATTGAAATCGTTTTGGATTTGTTACACATTTTAGGCAATAAAATAAGCTCGAGAACGGTCGCTGGCAAACCACAAAATAGATTTCCATCCAACAATGAGGTAAGACTGTTAAACACTTTTTGATTTGGATTTTAGCTTGACATCGTTTCCGATTAAATTTCGCCAATGTGTCGCTCGATACAATATTCAGTCTCTTGTTTGGTGCAAACTGAACGGATGAAATCGACTTCAAACATCGAGTACCAAAACATGCATTTCATGTTGAGTGAGAAAAAGAGTTTCACATGTCACAGAGATAGTATCCATAACTGTACGGTGCATAAATGTTCAATGGCATTTTGATTGCGGTTTGACACAAGCTATTATAAATCCACCATACAATGTCTATCTTAAGATTATTTATTAGAGTTCATTTCACTGCTCTTTCTATTTCCGGTGTTATGCGATCCACCGGCAGTACAATAGGGTAAAACAGGGCGAACGGTCGATATGAATGTCCGCTTGATGCCCTTATACAAATAATTTTGTTATGCGACAAACATCGCCAACGGAATGGCAATTAAATTATGTGAATGGAACAATCTCGAAATTGCTATCGCAAAAATCATCAATTATACAATAGTGTATCCAGTACACTTATCTGCCGCTCTTAAGTGGCCGACACAAATTTATGTAAGTTTTTGGTGTTTGTATGTATACGCGAGCATATTTTGCGAAAGTGAAGTAAAACCAAAATAAAACGGAAATTGACCATTCAATATCGATCGAACGACAAAATGACAACGCGACGAGAAAGAATACACTTAGCGCAGCTCAAAGGTATTGGTCGCTGTCTCGCTGGATCGAAATTACAATTGGAGCATCAATTATGATTTGGTTTCCAAACCAGTTACTTTTGTTTCGCAAACAGTTTATCTTTGCGCGTGGAAACGATTTGCATTGTTCGCCATTGCACGCGCGCCGGCACAATATCTTTGCCTGAATTATATGACACTGTATGTTTGTTGCCGTAAGATGGAAGTGTTGTCATAATAACATATTATGTTAAAGTCATTTTTCATCCTATTTTTCAGCTAGTTCAATAGGCGACCTATCTATTCGTTGGCCTTAGTACGGTTGGCGTTGTTTTTGTGTGTTTTAATCCACGCTTTTCTCGATTTTGCCTCTTGATTTAATGAAAGACTGTTATATATTTATCGGTGTGTTTATGGTGGGCACACCAATAGGCGTGTGTGTACCCGCAATCAATTATTAACGCATATTCACACTTGACTTGAAAAGCAATTTCAACCACTTAATCATTATATCCACAAAACATTTGGTTTTTCTTGTGGCGAAATGGCGCGAATAAAATCAAACACATCCTAATCCGAAATTCAAGTGCCGTATAGCTTGTTTGGTCGATTACGATTTGGAATGTCAAACGCTGACATACTGTTTTGATTTTATGGCCGAAATATCACTTGTCCGCATGAGAGCCTAGTCCGAAAGCAATTACGTTTTAGATATTCCACTTCACATGGATGCGAAGGAAAAATCACCGTTTCAAAGGAATAACGCCATCATTTCAACCCTAATTAACCGTATTAATTTGAATGAATGTTGTTCCATTCAAATTTAATGTTAATTCATAAATATCGATTAACATTTTCGACGTTCTTTTATTATTCAGTTGAATGCTGCATGTACATTTTTCGTTCATTCCGTTTCAGTCAAAAAATTTACGATCTATAACAAAGATCAGATAAAAACAATCGAAATAGCGAGAGAACACACACAGACCGAAAATAAACAAATCCCTCGATGATATTTAAAATTTGACGAAGCGAAATAAAATTCTATGAGACTAAAAGATATGTCGGCGACGATAATTGGCATGAACGAATTTATGGAATGCATCGAACTAACGATCGCGCGCTTAAGCTCTTTAAATCTATTTCCTATTTTCAATTATCCATCCAAAAGGTGATGGCAAAATCACTCTCTAGTAGTTTGAGACACTGAATATGCTACATAATGTAGATTACGATATGTAGATTTTCCATTTGGAAATCACATTTCGACTAATTTATAAACAAAAGACGAGTGTACATGCAGCGATAAAGAAAGTGCACACAATGTTGGCACATCGGCTGGGAAAAAGTGAGTGACAAAAGAACAAAAGCGCACCATAAAAATATATCACTGGATGCTAATTCGCATACAATTGCGCGATGTCGCACCACCGGCATCACGACCACCACCACCACCGTATGCTCACACCAATAACTCAAAATTTATGTATGCATAAACACGATAAAAGAAAAAGAAAATCAGTAGTAGCTGTTCGGCAAAGATTTACATTTTCAATAGCAAGATGTGTGCTAAGCATTATGCACTTTCACTCACCGCGTGCGTCAGATTAAATTGAAAGGAGCAAAAAAACCAAACAAATTAAATAACTCTCCGAAAATATCGAGCGACTGAATTAATTCGAATTGCGTTGGCCTTTTTGTCCGCCGCTTACTCAGAGCTCTTGAGCCAAATGTTCGATGCTTTGTATGTGCCCGTGTCGATTGCGTTAATCGGATTAGTGCTATTTTAATGTTACACCAATAAATTCGAAAAAAAAAACAAAACATTCGGACGTCAAATGCAATTTTTCCTCTCTCGAATTCGTTGTTTTTGTTGGCTATTCTTTTTTGTATCCGAATCAATGGTCAAACATTCCGTATGATTGAATCAAATAAAGTGGCTTTGTACCAGTTACCATTCGGTTTTTGGGCGATTGAACACTGAGTATGCATACGCTAACAATACACAAGGCTCTTCGTCTCTCCTGCACCGTTTCACCGATTTCTCGAGAGAGACAATGTACATGGACTACTGTCAAACCAGCCGCTATCGAAATTCAATGCAACAATTAAATTGGATTGACTTGTTGTTTTTACATTTGAATGTGCGAAGGGAACAAGTCAAAATCAATTTAGATAAATACATATTTCAAACGGAGTGTTTTTAACTCCTTCCATTGAGTTCATGCGTTGTCATGTAACCGCTATTTCACTAAATGGTTTGTGTTAATTTTCGCTAAAAAAATATGTTTTTTTTCTTTTGAATGATCTCTTTTTTCAGAGTGCACGAGTTCGTTTCGTAGCATTAATTATTCATTGTGTCCGATATTGATCTTTCACGCAAGTTTGGCAAAGTCAATTACAATATTTCACAGAAATCACGCGCATATTTCGTTGAATTGGGTCATATTTCGATACAAAAATATCTTATAAATCGATTTGCATACGCAAAAGAATTTCAACAATTTTTGTAGCACAGCAATCGAAAATCGCTGCACGCCAAATGCGATTTTTCGTCAAAACCGATGGAATTTAACTGAAATTCGGCCTCCTACATCCTTCATCTCCATCTCCAACGCGGAAATGAAATTATTTAATAGGAACCCTTCTGACAATTTCTTTGTCGGTACAACATTCGGAAAAAACGTTGGAATTCCAAATGTTATTCATATGAAAAAGTGTCATTTTTGTACCGAACTCCGAATTTTTGTCAGCTTTAACTATCGAACATTGTAATTTTTGCTTGATACATCGGAATTTGGACCAAACATCTTTTGAATTTGGAGCAAATAAGCCATCATTTGGAATTCCAATATTTTCTCCGAATGTTGTATGGAAAATTTTTCCAAATAAGTTGTCGGTAAGGAACGGTGCGAAATGATTTTTTGCATATAAATCAATCGAAAGGTAGAACTTTTTTCTCTTCTATAATAAGCTAGTCTGTGAAACATCTTTTTTCTCATGCCGACAAATTGTTCAAGAAGTAAAATATTTTGCTACGCTATTTGTGAGTAGTGTAGTATTCAACTGATTTGTGCGTAATCATAACATGTTCGCAACGAGTTCTGATCCAATTTCCATTGACCGTATTTTTCAATTTGACTTTTTTTCATAAAAATTTATTGGTTTCGAACAGAATTTGTTGCACTTATTCCGAGAAAATCCAACGCAGCCTGAAATGAACACCGCATATTAATCAAACGAGACTTAAATTGTTGTTTTGTTGATTTGGTTTCTGTATGTTTGTTTGGAATGTGCGACCGAATGCGTAAGGCGTTTTGGTTTAATTAACCGATCTTTTTCGATGCAACCGTATTTCGAATGGCAGCAAAAAAACTGTTGCAAACGCTTTTTGGCATTTTTGGTCCTCCGTACATTTGTTTCATTCATTAGTCTATCTAAATGCATCTTAATTGTAAGTCAGTTATTAAATCGTCCGGTCGCAAAATGTGCAACGAATTCGCCCATGATTTTTTGTTTTGCTGGCTGCTGTTACAAATCATGTAAAAAAAATGCGCATGCAGACGAAAACATTGTTACGAATTTATTTACATCTGGTTTTCTTGGCGCGTATTTAAAAGTCTCAACGCAACCCATAATTCTCACGCGTGTACGCGCCGCGCAACCAGTTTTAGAAAATGAGAAATCATGACTGCATTTCAGTTTTGCTTTTATCTCCATGTTGTGTGCGCTTTTTACTCTCTGCCACGTCGTAAAATATATTTAAGTAAAAATTAGTGCACAAATTATGTAAGAACAACAACAAAATATGTACACCATTATGCACTTGCTGATCACAAACTAATATCATATCGAAATAAAGTCATTTTTGGTGTAAAGAAAATCGTCTGAAAAATTACAAGTTGCACGATGTCAATGGTTTTATTTAGGCATGGAATTTTCGTGCGCCGTGGGCAATACACATATTCATGTAAGCACATACACATGCATACATTCGTGTTGCCGGTTAGCGGTCCTCTGTAACTGGGCTACTAGTAATTAACGGAATATGTGCATGACTCTCAGTCGTGCAGCGAATTATTATGTGCCTATCGTAAGGAAGTTGGCGAGTTGGCGAGTTGGCGACTTCACCCTGGATATCATTACATAAACCCGTTTGTGCATAATTGACACGCTCTGCTATTGTATGCACGGAGCATTGGAAGTTACTTAACTTCGAAGTCCCAATTCTCATGTAATTATTCAGTAATAGACGGGATTCATCAATTCAATCATTTAAGCAATTCATATCGATTATGATATTATGCGCTTATGAGTGTCTTCAGACACTTTGTTCGATTCTCAAATGCACGTGTCTGGTTGTCGTTAACAATTTACTGCAGAAGCTTGAAATAACTACAAAGTTGAACAACAATTTTCAAATGAATTTTTAACCTATTTCGATTCGACCGGCACCACGAAAAGTTGCGCATGGATTGACCAATAAATCATATGGAATTTGCTAATAGCACGACCTGTACCATTCAGTGTAATTAGCTCCACCTTTTTGCAAGCGATTGCAAAGTATCGAATCGAGTTTTTCACGAAATACCGTTTTTCGTCGTACGATAATTCGTCGACAGATCATATTTAATTGGCCGCAAATTTGCTATCACCACGAAAGCCAGTCATCGCATTAATAGAACGAAAGTCCTATTTTATTGTAGACGAAAAAAAAAAAAAAAAATGAAACGAAAAAAATATATTCACAATTTCTCTGAATTGATTGTTGAAAGTTGAAAATGGAGAAAATTGGCTCATTCATCGAAAGACCAAACCCTTTGGAATATCATTGGAAGACAGTTGAAACCGACACAAAAGATTAGATAGATTCACAAAAAAACACAAATAAAAGATTGTATAAACTGAATAAATAAGAAAGTCTTAATGCGAAAATGATAGAAATTATATATTGTTGAATTTGCCTAGCTGAAGAAATTCTGCGCAACAATATCCATTGCGTTTGGTGAGTGTGTGTTCATTTATCATCACTTTTCCTCTCGGTCGGAGTCATTGATTGAATGAACGAGATAGCATGTAACAGCAGAATATCATACATCTATAGATGACGAATAAGAGAAAAAAAAATAAAATAAAGATGCAGTTGCCAGAGATTGGTATTGTGTTGGCAAACATTAAACTGATTTGAATTTTGATGCGAAAAAACGAAAAATTTGCACGATAGCATTCTCGCTCGAAGACAATAGAGTTCGCAGTGCGACAGCTCTCATCGCGCGAAAATAGAAAATGAAAACCAAATAATCACTTCTATACGTAGACGGAATATCAATGTGAAAAGTGTATATTGAGCTCACCAACTGAAACACACACAAACCAACGTTGAATATAAATTTCGCGCAAAACAACCAGCCAAATCAATCGAGGGATTACCATTATGAAAGAGCTCACACAATAATTGAACTTGAAAAACATTTTCGTGGTAAATTTTCATTAGTATTTCGTACGTTGGCTCAATATAATTGCAATCGAGTATTATTATTTCTTGTAATTTGTATTTTTTCTGGTTCAATTGCAAACTTGAAATCCATATACGGCGAACTCGTCACTAAGCCGCGCGATGAGATGGAATGTCTTGATTATTACCTTACTCGTGCGGTCGTTTGGACATGGTTAATGCGATCACTATGGATATTAATATCGAGCCATGTACAGTGTATACATTGTTGTCGAGGCATTTCTTCGACCTCGAGTGGAATGCATGCGCTTGACTTTCAACAATAACAGCATATCTGACGGTGCCGTGTGCTTTTAAATGGAAAATCGATCAGTCAGTCAATCAACTTCAATGATGCGTAAAGCTTTCATTATATTCTCTTTCCTTTTGAATTCAATTTAATGCATTTAGTTTGTTGGTATCGCCATTTACATGGACACTGAACTGTCTGCTGAGAGATTTCTGTTCGAGCGATTCGCAAGAGATACGCATCGACTGCATCCAATTTCAAATAGATGAATACATGAATCACAATCGCGCACATTTTGCCAATGGATGGAGAAAGGAATGTGTTGTTTGATTGAAAATTTTGCTCATGCATCGCTTGCAGCACATGACCGTACATCTTTAAATGTACAATAAAAGGAAATTGTTTAAAATACTGATTAACATCCGATTACTATTGTTACAGATCGAATCAAATTATGAGCTCAACAGTGCTACTGGCGGTCATTGCACTGGCCACGTTTGCCCATGCACAGTTTCATCATCCATCGCAATTTCGTAGTCAGGGCGTGGTGAATGCCGGATTCATACCATCCGTTCAACAACAAGAAGATGAAGAAAAAGTCGACGATTCAACACCATCAGCGGCAATCAACTATCGCCAATCCGCACCATCGTACGAGTATGAAGAAGATGATGAAGATCAAAGACCAACTGTGCCAAATCAGAATCGCCGTCAGCAACCGTATATTCGGCCACAAGTTCAGCCACAACAGATCCGCCAACCAGGACCTTCATCGAAAAATCGCTTCGAAGACGAACTTGAACCAGAAGAACCAGATCGTTTGGCGTTGGCTTTGGAAAAAAGCACATTCCAATGTGAAGGACGAACTGGGTTTGTTCAACAATTACATATATTTTTTCTCATTGTTTTTTTCACTTCTTTTCTTCGAGAAGTGTTTTGTTTAAATGCTTTTCTTGATATTTTTCTCAAAAACACGCACAATTGTCAATCAATTTGCAGATATTATGCCGACGAGAGTGTGAATTGCGAAGTATTCCATTACTGTCAGGAGAATCAGAAGCACTCATGGGTTTGCCCAGATGGATTCCAATTCCACCAAGTTCATTTGATTTGTATGCCACCATCAAACGACAACGCTTGTCAGCAATCGTCCAAATATCACATCGTCAATGACTTTCTATACAAACCAATCAATGTTCAAGAGGTTCGTTTAATTGATATTGATTTATATTGAAAAAATAAATGATTTGAATGTCTTTTCGTCCGTTTAGCATCAATCACGACCAAATGTCACACTCCGATACTCCGAGCGCTACTATCCAGAGGATGTTTATCGTGATGAAAGACACCAAGAAGATGGCGAAGAAGAAGAATCATATCGCGCCCGCGAATACAGACAACGTCAACCGGTAAAATAACCATTCCGTTTATAACCGAAAATGAACAATAAAATTTATTTTGAACACTTTAAAATGTTTGTTAGATGTTTGTATTTCAGAAGCAATGCTCCGTTGCTAGAATATGTTTTTATGACTTTCGGAATACTAACATCTGAATTTGTGTTTTTAATTTTCTTGTACGAAACTCAAACTCAAATACAATAACTGCTCCATCCATTTCAATTTCCAGAAAATACACTGAATACTCGATAGATTTCCTTAATAACGAAATATTATTCTCCATTTTTGGTTCATTTCTCTGCTATGACATGCATATTGTAAATAAAAGTAAGAAGAATAAATATGTACAGTACAACCTCGTTTATCCCTCAGGCACGGGGCCAGAGGTGTGACGAAAAACGAAAAAGACGTAGCACCATTTTTTTTCTCAATTCCTCATATTATGCACATAAATTCTGAAAAAACTGAAATTACATACATTACTGAATCAAAACTGGTTGATTAAAAGTAGATTATAAAAAATATGAATGTATGTAACATAAATGAAAAATGGAATGAAAAAAATGAAACATTTCATTGCTTTTGGAAAATTTCAGTTAACTTCGTTTGTTTGACTGTAGATTCGTCGTGAAATTCCCTGTTAGAAATTCTATATATTTTCTTGGCTACAAAAAAAAAAAAAAAAAAAAAAAAAAAAACATTTAAAGAAAAATTCTGATTTTGGTTCAAAAAGAGTTTTTCGGAGTTTTAAACAAGGGATGATTACCAGTAGCTGCCATATGTTTCAAGCCTCAGCTCAAGCCCCAAATTTCAGTTTTCAAAGCTCATTTTGAGTGACACCAAGCCCCAGCACAGAATGTAAACAGCCATTCGTAGGAAGTATCTCTGATTTTGAATCAACTTTATTCTCATTTAGAAATTAAACACACTTAAAGGGCTCATGGATTTGTTTTGAGATATATTATTTGCAAAATTCAGCGGAAACGTTTCCTGGCATCGGCAGCTTATTTTTTCAAATTTACAGAACAACTTTGTTTTAATTTTTCTGTAGATTCAAGTTGGCATCCGGAAGAGCATTCAAAACACAACCCCAACATATCGTCAAAGTACACAGCAAGCGTCCGCTTATCGATCACCCGATGACATAAACATTAGCTTGCAACAGCGTCGACCTCAAATAGTATTCCAGCCAACCACTTCACGCTACGACGAAGAAGACTACAATTACGAAAAGCGAAAATAGATTAATTGAATCAACAACTCAAATACATTCCCATAAAAGTCCTTTGCTTAATATCAGCACATCTGATATTGTTTTCGGGAATCATTCGAAATAAATATTTTTCCAACTTTTGTGCTAATTCATCGAAAGTCCACATTTGTGTTTTGTTGTTTTTATTGTCTCAATAGCATTCTTTCGATATTTAATAGCAAAATCATATATTTGTATGTATACGTAAACTGTTAATTAGGCGATAAACGACGCAAATAAAATTTAAAACTAGTGGATAAGATAAAAAAAATCTGTGTTTATTATTTGTTCATTTGAACAAATGTCTGGCAGATGTCGTTCAGAGAAAAGATATTAAGATTTATTACACTGATTACAAAGCAACAGAATGAAATGAGTGCGGAAAATAGAACGATGTTCATGTTCCATGAATCGAATATCTGCGAAATTTTTTATAATAAATCAATCTAATTTTTCATATAAAACCGGCAGATGAAATCCATTAAAAACATAAGAAATAATCTGATAGGAAACTTCCGAAAAGTCTAGAAGAAGATTGAAATCGAAATAAAAATATATCATTATTGCGTGAGAACTATTACTATCTTGTTTTTCATAAATGATTATTATGCATTTGTCTCATAATCACTTGCAAGCTATTTTCGAAGGAGCAAAATAGCTCAACAACTGTTTTCGATTTCCTTTAACAATTGTATCGCTGATTTCAATTTGGAATCGCAAATTCCCTTCAATATGATCGGAAAAATGTGCATTCAAATTTTTTAAGTGGAAATATATGAATAAAATAGTGAAAGTTTATTTAATTATTTATTATGGTTTATCGAAACGTGCACATTCATACTAATACCGGCGACGAGCCCAATTCAGTATGTATATTCAATTAAACATCACCGCACTCGTGAGTGCAAGTGCAGGACCGACTGCTTAAAGTGCTCTCAAAAACACGCCGCAAATAAAAACAGCACGAAATATGTTAAATAAAAACATTTCGTACTACCAAGAAATTGAACCCGCGTTTCCATAAACAATGGTACAATTCAACGCAGTACGCTAACCACTAGGCCGATCAAAGTTACGCGAAATGCCTCGTATTTTTGTAATGTCGAAATAAAATAGTGCATACACATCAATTGATCCGGCCGATTAACTGTGAATAGATCGCACAATTTGTATTTATTCCCAAAACCATTATCATCGTTTATTCATCTCTTCTTTCTCAATAGTCACCCTTAGATTATTCTTTAAACCGTATTTTTGTTTTAAAAAATCGAGCACTTCGGAATGAACCAATAATCCTAATTGGCCAATTTTCCATTATTTATTTTTTTTTTCTGCTGATTATCCACTTCGTTCGAAGTGTAATAGCGCTTTTATTTGAATTTCAATACGAAGAACATGAAACGCATTCATTGAATTGAGCTCTCAATCGCTCAATCGTACAATATGCTGTTGAGCACTTGTTGGTTGTATTATTATCGATGACATTGAACGCACACAGTGCTGCCGTTTTGACATGTTGCCTTCATTCGCATGTAAAACTAATGGGTAACAACTAGCAGCGCACAAAAAATACACAGATACACGAGGTAGTCGGTGTGACGCTTACATCGAACGAACGGACTGATGCTGAGAGAGAAAAAACTTGTATTTGCTGATAACTCATAGCGTTTCGTTATACTGTTGCTGTTGCTGTTGCTGTTGTTGTTGTTGTAGTGGTCTCGCTACATACATGCAAACACTGAAAAAATACCTGCAGAAACTGGCACCAAACAGTATTGTGTGTGAGCGCACATTTGAGCCAGAGAAGAAGCGAACAAGCAAGAAAGAAAATAACTCATCAAGTATTAAGTACAATACATAAAAATTTCAAAGAAAGAACCAACGTTTTGAAAACAAAAAGGTTTGTCCGAATCCAAATCCGTCATGAGTATATATTGCCAACAATAAAGTGAGAGCGAGTACGTGAAAAGTGCAGGAGTTTAAAAAAAAAAACGAAAAACCAAACTAATCATAAACAATTCCGTTGGTGGTTAAAAAGTGTTTCATTTTAGCAAATTGGCATTTTTAACAAATTGGCATTTTCAACGTAGTCCGAATTTAAACGTGAGTTCGTGCGCTTGAATCACAAGCAATTTTACTAATTATTGCTATCGTCTGAATTATTCATATTCGGCCAGAAGGCACAGCAATCACGAGTGAGTGAAAGAAAGAAAGAAAAAATAGCAACAGCAGCACAACAAACGGCGTTCAACCCATTCCAATCGAATTTCAATTCCAGAAAATTTGCATATATATCCAATTTAATACCAACGACTTAACACGGCAATCGCTTTTGCTGGATTTCTTTTCTCTCTCTTTTCGCGAGAGTGTATTCGCAACGGGACCAATTAATTCATGAATTAAATACATTTCTCAATAAAAATATGATACAGAATGTGACGTATGATTCCAAGAAAAATAAACAGAGAGCTGAGAGTGTGTGTTTTTGATTGGCTGAATGTGTGAGGCGAAAAAAAAGTAAGCGTTAAAACGAAGCGAAACGTTCGCTTGTAATAACATATAGAGCATAAGGCTATACATATCGTTCGTTCAACAAACGTATGTGTTGCCGTCGTCACCGCTGTTGTTTCTGATGAGAGATAGCAACAAAGAAAGACAAGGACAGCACAAAACGAAGCATTGGATTTTTGTTTTAATATGTATTTAATGCCGAAGACCCATAAATAGGCAACAACAACAACAATTTCAGCGTATGAAAAGAGCAAAACCGAGTGTTCCGTGCGCATTGTGTTTAAATGCGGGAGAAAAATGAATAACACATAAAAAGACTGAAAATTTCATTTTTATAGTCAAGTTACGTATCGCAGGACGAAAATAGTATTAGCATGTGAGTGGAGTGTGTGCATCTTACACTTGATCTATCCAATTGTTAGACTATCAAAGACGTGTCGAAGAGTGCATTGCAAACGATTGTAGGTGCAGTACGACTAATCAATTGAACCATTCTTCATTTCGTGTTGGTTGGTGCTAGCCATTCAAAAGGAGTTCATCATTTACAGGCCTTAAAGATTTTCAATGTGAACTTGTCAATGACTGCGCTTGATTTCATTGGAAGCGGCTAGGCCTGCATTGAATGCAATACGAAAACTGATCGTTTGTATGTGTGCGTTTTTTGTGTATTTAATTTCGGATTCCAATGCACAGATAACAAGTCGCAGAGAGTAATAAAGGCGAAGAGAGTATATGCGAACACATGTGGATGTGTGTTTCAAATAGAACCATTTACAGCAAACAATAAACGAGTGCAGCCGATGGCAGACCATAGAACAAAATAAAGAATTCACAAACTGATAAAAAGAGAGAGAAAGACGGAGATCCGAAGGAATACAAGTGAACAGAACAGAACAGATAGATCGAAACGACGCATAACAATTTGCTATCGTCATCGTCTGTTTTTTTCTCTCTCTTTGATACTATTCTCGTTGCGATATCTTTCCTTCTCACACACGATCATCTCGGGCCCATAGCCACACATCATTTGCGGGCGAAAGAAAAGAGAGTATAAAACCAAAAACATCCCAAGCTCAACCCGACCCAACCGAGCATCGAAACGAAACGAACAAAACGCACCAGATAGAAGAGAGAAAAAGAAGACAGCAGCACCAACAACAACAACAAGCTCAAAGTTATTTACACTTACTTCGTTTTGATTAACATCTTTTAACTCGAACGGCATACAAATATCATACGTGAATAGTGCACACAGCGGCACTCATTCAATGCTGGTCCGTGGTCTAGTGTATTGTGTTCCAGCTTAGCTTCATCTCATCGACAACGACCCGTAAAAATAATACACACATTTTGCTCCGTCCCTCGGTTCGAGCGTATTGCGAAGTCTTCGGCTGAACCAGCCATCAACAACAACAAGAAGAACTTCGGAACCAAGAAGAAACACAAATATTAAATGGTAAAATAATATTCAAAAGCAACAGGCAAAGCAGTTGATAATCCAGAGAAATAACAAACAACAACGGCGACGTCGACGACGTCAGAAAAACGAGACGAAAAGATACGAACTTAGTGCAGAGCTGAGGTGAGAAAAGACGAGAAGAAAACGCAAAGTGAAGAGCAACGGAGGAGAGAAAGAAAACGAAGAAAAAGACGTTTTAGTTTGAGGCAAAATTCTCGGAATCAAAACATTACCGTACATCAACAAAACACAATACACGAACATTTTTACAAGGAAAAAACAATACAGAAACGAGAAACGACCGAAACGAACCAAAAGAACGGAGGAACCGAAGTGTGAGTGAGCTCAGAGCGCCGAAGACACGGAACGCATCTATAAATTCATTAATAAAGCGCGAGGATCCCAATCGCTGTTTTTTTATAGTCGTATATCTTTTTTTGGGTGAAAAAGAGTTATTACACAGAGAAAACCGAGGACAATAGCTCAAAAAAAAAATAAAATAAGTGAAAAACAAATTGAAACACAATTTATTTTGTCCTCGTCAGATAATAAATAGAAGCATCGATGTTTTGAGGAAAAGGGCGACAAACAAGTAATACGTACATTATGGAAAGAAAAACCACAGATAATAAATAAACTTCAAATAAATGATTCAAGCCAAAAAATTCAAGAGAATAAAATAATAAAAACAATATTCAACACACGGATTAATAAGTGACAGCTAATTTACATAAATACGAAACTATTTTGTATAGATAGTTCAGAGTGATCAGTGGAATTTTTTAAGTTCGATCGGTTTTAAGAATATAAATTGAGTACGGCGAAAAACACGTGAACAGAAAGAACATCAACAAAAACTAGCCGAAAATCAGATTCAATTTCGAGCAAATTCATCGATTCAAATCAAAAACTTTAAGTGGGGCACAATGGGACTATGTGAACGAAAGCCGTCTGAAAAGCTGACGAGCCCGAAATCCGTATAGATATATTTTAGCAGAGAAAGAAGGAGGATAACAAAACCGCACGAAGCAAGTCTGACTATTTCTAATTTTGTACGTCAATTGCAAAATCTTGTAAGTGATTTTTTAGATTTTTTTCACACTCTCTTTTTTGCCTGAATACATAAATAGATTTATAAGTTTGAAATGTGAATTCGTGATTGGAAAAAGCAAAATGGTGATATTGATTAAATTCACACATTTGGAGAAAAGCATGAGAAAAAAGGGTCGATTCGGTGAAACCTAATCAATGGAAATGTGTGCTGCACATGCATTGTAAATGCTATTTTCCAACATATGGAGCACTTGGTGCTTGGTCAGCACAATCCATTCCACCTGAATTGTTTTCTTGCACGTTTTCTCGGTACATTCAAAAGGCATTTTCAGCCATGACCAATTCAACGAAATACAGTTCAGCCATAATGGAAGTCGGTCCATGAAGCGAGTGTGGCGTTGAATAAGGACTTTCAACATTTACACAATATTACTTGAAAATTTGTTTTTGTTGCACACGTCCGAATCTCTTGATTCCAAGTGTGATTCCGCCACGCGTCCAAGTGAATGATTTTTTCTTACTAATTTTCCATTTGAAGTGTTTTTGGTTATCTAGTAGTCGATAACATTTGTTGTTAACTTATATGGTGTTGAAACATGAATTTCACGGAATTCGGATTATGAAGACATGTCTTTCCTTAAAACCATAAACACTTAAAATTTAATGCCACATTCGCAATCCAAAGGGTCAGATCTGCTGATATGCGAAATTCTAGTGAAATTCAATCAATTGAAAAGCATGCTTTTTGCTCATCTGATAATCACGAAACAGATACATATTCTGTTACCGCAAATTACTGTGTGAGTGCGGAAGCATTTGTTGAACATGAAAACCCGTAATATTTAGTATTCAGTTTTAGCAGCCTGTGAAATAAAAAGGAGAGAGTGATATATACACGTCTCTGATCAGTCAATCAATCAATGGGCGTCACTTTTGAATTAAAATTCATCCAAAATAAACAGTTCGCATAAATGTGGAATTGTTTTACAGATAAAGACAACAAAACAGAGAACCTCGCACTGATAACTAAAATTGGCGGAATCATTCGATGTTTCAGCAGCCCAAATCATTTCATAATGAAATTCAATATTCAACATATATTTTTCTATAAGTTTTGTATTTGAAACTTGGCATTCAGTTTTTTATTGTAATTTGTCGCGTTAGTCTAAAAACAAATTGCTAGAATGGATTAGAACGCATTGATTATACTAATATCGCTATGTATTTTCCTAGAAACGAATCTATGAAGCTTCGTATCGATATAAGTTCATGGCAGCTCAATCATAAATAATTGAATGTGTAAAATGTAGAAATTTATTTGGTGATTTGTGTGCCATTCACTGAGTACTCATTGAGCCCGACACTACCCTATAGCTTAACAAAATCTACAATCGCATAAATTCTTTCCGTAGGAAGACTCGATCAAAATGAAACGCATGAATTTCAGAATAATTCGTAGAAATTGTATTTGCTCGACATTTGCGTGCACACAACATGCAGCCCGTACTCCATTCGCCTCAATTCCTTTTCTCAGTTAATTATTTAGTCGTAAACGATTTTAATTTCCGTCCAAATTCATGTCAAACGCAAACGGCAAATGAAATTCAGTTCGGCAAAATCTCGAATGTGGCTGGATTTTGAATTACTTTTTTCATTAATTTGTATGTTTGACTGTAGCAACTTTAAAATATTTATTGCGTTCCAATTACTATTGCGATGGCAACGAGTCTCGAAAACTTATGTCCATTACATTGGTTTTATTATGTGACTAACCCATGGATTTTGTGGAAAATGCTGGATTTTCATGTTTTGATGTAAATGCATTTGCCATAAGAGTGTATATGGCTGTCAGGCATCGCTGCAGGTAGAAGACAGTGCATGTATTCTTTATTTTACTTGTACATTAGTCTCTCCTTCTCCGCATTAATACGCATTTTTTCGGTTCGTTTTTTTTTTAAATATTTTCTCGATTCTAAAAGAAAAACAAAAACCTTCGTGCGTTTTTGCCTGTTCTCTGCTTCGCCATCTACCAATTTCTTCGGATGCGATGATCGGCCACATGTAGTAAGCTTATGAATCCATTTCGTTTTTTATTTTTTGTTTGTCTTGTTTCTCTGTTAGTTGATTTAATGCGTAGCATTCTATTGATGACGGGTCTTTCTCTCTCTCTCTCTCTCTCTCTCTCTCTCTCTCGCTTACATCTTTTTGAAGTCAATCACCCGTACTCATACTTTCTGGGACAAAATGCATTTTGAAACTCAACGAGAGAAACAGAATTTGTTGAGAAAAAAATTGAAAACGAAATTGGATGCACAATTGATGCTTTAGGTTCTTTTTTTGAAAATCTGTCGAAAATCTGCCGAAGGATTTCATGTAAGGATCAAAACGGATACGAAGAAAATCAAGCATATCCTCATTTCATGGAAAACATTCACAGATCTTTTGGTTTTTTTTTTTGCTACAGCCAACTTCCATTTGCGAAATTTCATGACGTCTTTTTGGCATGCTAAGATACATGACAATCTTTAATTTTATTTACATAAATTCAATTTCCATGTTTGGATAAGACGATCCACACATAATTTATTCAGAATTTCAATAAATGTGTTGTTCTCTTCGGCTTATGTTGGCAATTGCTCGTACGCGATGAGTAATATAGAATGCATGTATTTAAAATCCTAAGTAAAATAAATAATGAATGATTCTTGGTTGGGGATTTCATGCAAATTAGAAAATGATATTATTTTCGTTGGCATTTATGCTATCAAAAATATCATATATGTATTCCCTTAATTTTCGTTGTACGCTTTATTTATTTACTGTTCCTGTTTCGTATTGTATTACAAAAGGTTTCACAAAGGATATTTGAATTCTCAAACCGATCATATATCGATTTATTTTGAAGCCTTTTGCAGAGCATTGCATTTCTTGAGAATCACTGTCTGTAAATAGGTTCAAATGCAGCAACAACAGCAACACAACGAGCCGTACAACAGGAAAACATAAAATGATACACGCTGTTATTAAAATTAAGACTAAATTTCAACCGAATCAACATCATTTATTTGAAGAGCAACTGAATCCTGAATAGAACATGATTGAGCTGCGTGCGAGCACTTAACAAGAACACGTTCATCACATAATCCGTACCATGTGTAATTTTATTGATGCGTTTGTCTCTATGTTTCTCCGTCTTTTTTTTCTGTGTATTTTGCTTCTGTGTTTTGTGTTCAGCCTCCGAAACAGTTGTTTCATTTTATAATTCCGTTTAACTTGGTGGTAAATTACTTCTAAGATGATGTTGGGAAATTCGTCAGTGCGTAATAAATTTTTTGTTTGGTTTTGTGTCTTAGAGAGAAGATTTAGAGAGAAAATTTGAGCAACTATAACAATGAGATGTGGCTGCTGCCACTTAAAATATGTGCCGCAAAAAAAGTCCACGTAAATTAGCTGGAATTTAAAACCGATAAATAAACACAGCGCTACATCTTCCCGGTATGAATTGCTCATTCAAAAATGTTTTACAAATGCGACACATGGAATCTTCTCGCATTGTTTTCTACTGAAACACACATCTAATTGTGTTCCGTTCACGAGAAATCGTATCGTTTGCAGAAATCCAAAAAGACGACAAATTCCGACCAAAATTAATTAACATTAAAATCTTAGAAATGCTTTCCGAGTGAAAAAAAATGAGACAAAATTAGTTGCGCATAGAAATTGAGTGACTTGATGTGACAGATACATGGAAATGTGCGTCAGTCATAATAAGGCCGCATGTGACATAGCAAACCATCTCTCGGGCGGGTTAATTATTTTCAAATGACATCAAATATTTGGATATATGCATGCAATAAAAGCGGTAGTACTGAATGTGCTTATGTTTGCACACACTGCATGTGCATGTGACTGATATATTCGTTCGATCGACGTACCGATTTATTCTATACCGCATTTGCTACGATTTCTTTCCTCTCTCGTTCTGAAATTCTCCGTAAATTTTATTAAACCATGTTATATGAAATGTATTTTCATTCATTTGAACGATAGCTGACAACACCTTCTCCTCCTCTGGTCACCACCACGTTCGATTCCAATATTCTTTCGCTCTCGCTATGATGTTGTCATCGTGCAGTTCTTGGTAGAACTCTTGTCGGCAGTAATTTCATGTGTATTTTTACGCAGAAAAAAACTTAATAACCAAGAAACAAAAAATTCAATTAGGTGATTCTCATTCTTTATTTGTTTACATCGATGTAGCATACGCATTAATTTCAAACTAGCGCGCTTGATACAATAGAATCAATCAGAATTTAGAATACGTCAAATGCCTAGAATTGTTACCAACGAGCTGCTAAATACTGAGTAAGAATATAGTTTGTTCGTTCGCCTTTTTTTGTGGAAAACCGCATAAATTACAATAAAATTTATTTTTATTTCTCGATCTATCTCTACATTCTTATTCTGCATTTGTATGTTTTTTTCGTGTTGTCTGTTGTTAATTGAAATGATTTTTGTTGAAACTTTATGTCAGCCAACTGCTCTTGCTAAGCAGATAAAAATGGCATAAAGCACATTTCAATGGAATTTGGTTCTGTATGTGAAAAACAATCGAGAGTTGCTAATTGTTTGAACATGATTTTACCATGAAGCGATCGGAAAACAATCTACGGTTTCGGAAAAGTTTCTATTCAACTGAAAATGAAGCACAGTAAATGTGCGAACGCTGGCGCGTGCATTGTATAATTTTAACATTATGACACAAGTTGAACAGGCATCACATTTTCCGGTTTGATTTTCTATCAAACATGGATGTCCAATCTGTCAATCGATTCGATGCGTGGCTCGTATTCGATGAATGATTTAGGCAACCATCGTATCTCAGACCACGAAATAGTGTGTCCCGCTGCTGCTATTTAACTAATCACTGACATTATTCATGATATGCACATGCCAAGCAACAGCTCACATTCATTTTCGTTGTTGCTATTCGTGAATCATTGCTTTACTATATAAAAAATTGGAGTATAACGATACATAACACTCAATACCAGTATTTCGTTAGTATCAACTCCAATTTTAATACTTAAAACTAAGAATTAGATAAAGTATTATTAATTCTTCATAATACTCGAGTATTGAGATTGATAATAACCATTATAGTTAAATTCAAATACTTGTTTTAAGGTCAATCATAATACCCACCACGCGTATCTTCGATGATAATGCTTAGCCATTTTTCATCATAACTTCAAATCTTTAAATCAACAAAAGATTTATTACAATTTTTAATTGTTAGGCTAAGTTTTATAGTCGATGATAATGTTTCCAATCACGAGTATTATGGAAGATCTCAATATCGGTATTTAGATTTTTCCAATGCTGGCAATAGGATCGAACTGAAATTAATAATACGTAATTGATAATCCTTGATACTTATAGTTAAAACTCAGCGATGTGATGTTTTCAATGCTAATATTACTTGCCATAATACTCACTATTAAATTATTATAACAATTTATATATAAATGGCATTAAAATACCAAAACGGCATATCTTTATGTGAATTATCCAATCAATGCATAATTCATAATAAACATTTCAGTATTGTTCGGATATCGGGCCCAATATGCCTTTTTTCCTCCCTGTGCATGCTCATCCAATTTGTGATGTCGTTTTCATAAACATAGAGGTCATTGAAAGCTGATGACTATCAAACCAACATTCGTCTGCTGTCATTATCAATGTTATTATTTCGACAAAACTGTTTGTCTACCGTTGCGGATATCATTTTCATCAGAAATTTGACTGGCATTTTCTTTGAACATAACATTCAATACGGTGCAAAAAGAATGAACAAACTATAAATTGGCCGATAATTTGGTGAGCTTTGAATCACCTGGCTGTCAATGGCATTTAGTGTAAACAATTCATCCTAAATTGTAGATGAAAAGTTCATTCTCCGATTAAATTCCACTTCTATTTTTTCTATCATTTTCAAACCTATTGAAGAACTTTACTTAAGCCTAACTTCTTATTGCTCTCCATTTCAATGGCATACATTCCAAATTTGTGATTGTAAATAAGCTGAAGCTGTCGGACGGATAACGACATTCGTCCAAATAAAGTTCATCTGAATTCAGTTGAAAGCAAATTCAATTTGGCAAAAACATTCGTTTTGCATGAAAATTCTAAGCTACCCAATGCCGAAATAATATATTTCTTCAAGTGTGTATGTGCCAATTTTTCAGTATGCTTTAGAATCAAGTGTTTAAATAATTTTTCATCGACTTGGACAATTCGAGGTCATAAAGAAGCACGTGTCTGACGCCTGTTAATGTTCTCATTGCTTTAAATTTAATCAAATTGATTACAAATTCTCCCTATAAAAAATGCGAATACTTGACCATTATTGCGATATGGTTATTCGCTTATTGGATTTCTTTTTTACTTCGTCTCAGCCATATATCTTTTTCAATGATTTCGATGTTTGTATTTCCTTTATCTGCATATTTATTTGTCTTCCCTGTAAACCTGTTCAATTGAGTGTTGAGTCGTTTTCTCATTTTCATTGGAATACGAGTTTAAGTTGAATTCTTCAAATTAAGCGCATGATAGCAAAACCGAGCGCAACATAAACATCCACGTGTCTACAGGAAGAGTGAGCATTGGATAGGAGCGTCGAGTAAGTAAGAGATTGCTCTATCTCGCACTCGTTAATCGGCTTTTTATTCAATCCGACTTTATTTCTATAGGAATAAAAATAACGCGCATATCTCCATAATTCCACGGAAACCGTTTGAAGGAAAAAGATAAGATTCAATTAAAATCAGACGCAAAAGACAGATGTGCGATGTAGCTGTGATTTTGGGAATACTCACAATTTGTACCCCAATCAATCAATATCGATTTGGTTTTTTCCATTTTTCAATTGATTGGTGAATGAAAATGGAAATGTGTTGGCTCGAAATTCGGCACATTTCACCGTTTCCACACATTTCCTCAAGCCAAAGGAGAAAATTATATGCAGGCGTCGCATGAATTCGAAAATCAAAGTAAACATAAAATCATCAGTTGAGAAAAGTACGTTTGAGGCACTGATAGAATATTCATGTGAATGACATGAGCATAAAACGTTTTGCTTTCGAAGAATTCCCTTAGCATGTGTGTCACTTCTGTTTAACGTGCATCGGTTAAAGCGATTATTTTTAGTTGGCATGTGCTGCTCTATGCCTCAAAATTTGACTTGAAATATTCGCATCCCAATATAGTTCATACATCGCTCGCGAAAAATTGTGCGATTCAACAACGGAATTCCGATCCGTTTTACACGAACTGCCTAATCGCTAATATGTAAATCTTCATCATCCAAAGATAAATTTCCACTTTAATCGAAACGAAATTGAATAAATATACTAACCACATGTACAACAATTCCGAGCAATTCCCATTTAGATCGTCTTCAAACTGTTGAAATCAAATATTATATTCTTATGTTTTTTTTCTCAAGAAAATATCTCAATTTCTGAGTATGAATTCAGTGGCACGAGATACGCAAATGCCAACTAATGTATTTCGCATCATATCAAATGGAATTGATACAGTGAACAAAAATTTTATCACAATTACAGGAATCAAAATACCCAAGAAAAATGATCATCTCGAAGCGTTCTGCCAATCCAATTAAAAAAACCTGCTGCTGTTTTACCTAACTATTTAAAAATCACGTTTCTTAGGTAAATAGCTAGTTCGCTTTGTGTAAATATTCGACGAAGTTTAACAAACACACATATGAAAGTTGATTGTACCAAATTTAAAAGAAGTTAAGCTATGGTGAAATAGAAAAAACCACTGAATGTGTGCCCACCGCGTATTTTTTCTGCTCAAATCCCGGAAAATCGAAGGAATTTCGAGTAGAAACAAAAAATGAGAGTGTCGATAAACAAAGTGAGTTGAGCACGCGCCGCATATCATTTCTCAAAATCATCGAATATTCGTAGAAGATGAAAAAAGGTAACAATAAGTTCATTGTTTACTTCGATCCGCATTGTAATCAAGTCGTTGTAGAATGCGGTAGAAATTTTCAGAATTTAACATAACTCTGATTCGTTCGTTCGAGAGAGAGAGAGAGAGAGAGAGAGAGAGAGAAAGAGACAGAGCGAGAGAGAGAAAGCGAGTGTATTGAAAATGCAAATACTATACATTTTGTAAAGGCAACAAAGTTTTTCTGATTTTTGGTCTTTAATGATCCGAATTATTTACTTTTTCATTAGATTCTTCGAATTGATGAAGTCATACACACCCTCGCGAATGAAATGGACGGTGAAATGGTGAATAGAATTATAGAAGTCCATTTGAAGTCCGTGTGTATGTCTAACTAATTTCAAACAGAAATAAATGCTTAATAAAATAGACCCGTTCGATCCACGGTAATTGTAAAACAACCACACCAATCAAATAATCAAATAGATAATTTATAAAAGAAGAATGAGCAGAAAAAAATGCAAAGAGAGAGAGAGAGAGAGAGCAGCAAATGTGCTGCTTTTCGCATATGTGCGACATAATGGACTTTTTGTGATACGAAGGAATCAATAATTATGAATGATACCACAAGAAAATGGCATTAACGGTAAAAGCAAAATCATAAATTATCTGCTTAGCTGTTGTGCGTTTTATGCACTCACGGTTTTCCTTTAAAATAGCACAATTGTCGTCAATTAGAA
This sequence comes from Obolodiplosis robiniae, assembly GCA_028476595.1. Classification (NCBI taxonomy): domain Eukaryota; kingdom Metazoa; phylum Arthropoda; class Insecta; order Diptera; family Cecidomyiidae; genus Obolodiplosis; species Obolodiplosis robiniae. Next base: position 9,894,151 of record CM052017.1, on the reverse strand, counting down.
GCGCCAATGCAAGGAAACGGTTGCCGCGATTTAATAATGATTGTTGCATACAACAGCGCCATTAAATACACACAAACACATACTGTCATTAGAAATAGAAAATGGTTATGCCTTTAACAATAGAGTCAAATTGCTCGGTTCATTGCACGAATCGGAAGACCATGCTCGATGCAAACCCGCATCACTTCCAAGTATCAGAATAAATTAAGAAGGACCATCTTGCATGTCATCCCCGATAAATGTGTCTCATCAACGCAATATAAACGCCTTGAAACCACGGGCTATTTTAACTTTCTACAATTGCACAAAGTCAATAATGTGCATAATATGTTTGTGCTTGTTTTTGTTTTACAACGGTCTCATTACTTGAACTAGTAAACATCCTGAATGCTAGCTCAAGTCAAACACAAGCAGTCTCATCTCTATTTTAATCAGCTATCGCGTGCAAATGACTGATGCTTTAGATACCAGTCCGTGCAATTCGAAACATCCATACCGAGTATATGATTGCAATCGTTGCCAATTCGTGACCAGCAACAGTTATCGATAATGAACTGTGATAATAAAACTAGAAATAATGTCTTCGTCCAAGCCAGCCCTTTGCAACCACCTAACTTTTGTGTTGACTCAATATCGGTCCATGATATATTCAAAAATGCAAAATGCGCCCAATATTTACTTTTAATACTAAAAAGCGATGTAAATTGACATAATTAAACCTAACGATGGGTTTTTCTTTAAAAATGCATGGGCCATACATTCGAATAAAGAGTGACAAAGTCGAGCGGTTAATAGACATCAATCGTTCAGAAAAAAAAGGCTTAAAAAAATCAACAATTTTTCGAATTGATAAATAATATAATCGAATATATAACATCAACTAATCAATTTTGAAAGTACACCATATTCAAAACTCATCAATAAATTTGTGTGTTTCACATTGCTCATATTAATTGATTCTTTTGTTGGTGTAATTTTGTGACAAAAGTGATTTTTTTCAAACAAAGAAACAAAGAAAAGAAAAAAGAGATAGAAGTCTCTGATCAGCCAATAATTCAATGGTCATCATTTTTCAAATAACTTTTTCTTTTATCGAAAATAAATAGTTTGAAGAAATTGCGAATTGTTATCGAGATAGAGACACAAAAAAATCATCTAGAAAATTGGCATTTCATCATTGTAATGGAATAATATCGGAAGTCTGTTTCACTTCAGGTGATGAATCACAGGACAACAACACATTATGAAGTTAATAAATGATTTTATGGTATCCATATACCAACACGAGACGATCTTGAACTGTATTCAAATAAAAAGCTCTTGTTCACTGACACTTTGGTAACTGGGTTGTGGCTACGGCCTACATGATATCACTATTGATATAACCTTCTGGGAACAATTTGGCACTTCTACCAGCGTTATTCAAGCTGAGATCGCCGCTATCCTTAACGGCGCTTTGGAGATAGCCAAAAACCTCGGCACAAAACCTATTTGGATTTTTACGGACAGTTCTAAGTTCTTTAAAACGATCCAAGATCAATTACCAAACTACTCACTAACACTGTCAATATCCTACAGGAAATCGCATCTCAAAGATATGCATTACTTGTAGCTGAGAGTGTAACTGAAGGACCTCAACTCTTCGTATCTATGGACGAACACATTCTGAAAACCTACAGTTCATGGCAAAGCAAAAATTCCCTCGTAGCACCGAACGATATAATTTCCAATGAACTACTCAATCTGAGCAAAATCCGAATTCAGATATTGGTTATAATAGTTCGCCTTGTTCAGAGCTGACACCGAATGCTTTCACTACATTGAACAGGCAGTTCATAGTTTTCTTTGGGAATGTCCTGGCTTCCAAATCGCTGTAGTTATAAAGTCCGATGTAAAAAGCTTAACTGCTTGGAAAAGAATGTTTTAAATCAATTTGAATGAAGAATGTGTCAGGTTTTAAAAACTTTTGCCCATAATCCGGATTTAGCAACCTCAGATGTGTTCTTAATGAGTTGAAATAACAGAATATTGCTGATCGTATGAAATGATTTCAGCAAATCTACGTTTATTTTTGTAGATTTCGTTATTATAAAGCGAACATATTTGAATGGGATCATGGCATTCTGGGCAAAAACTACCGGTATATGGAAATTAGTGCTAATTGAAAGCATCATAACAGCAAAATCGGTGGAATAGCCATTAACTAAGCATTCATAATCATCTCTAAATAAGAAATTAAATGTTTTCTTTCATGCGGCAAAGAATATCCTCAATTTTCATTGCGTGAAACGTCTCAAAAATCGTAGCAACGGATAATATGCAATGGAGCAAATCTAAAAAAGAATTTTTATATTCGGAAAATTAAAATAGAATTTTTATATTAGTTTGAAGGAATTTTAATGGTATGGAATATACTCCCTAGTGGCAAATGCAAATTTTGGTGACAATACGAGACAAATCAGTATAAATATGGGAGCTGTCACTATCACATTAGAGAAGATAGCCACTTCTTTGCCCCTTTATGCCACATGCTCGTTGAAATGTTATGTGAAAGAGGCAATAAAGTGATGATGTAGTTTCAAAGAGTTTATGTAATAAATTATAATATATTAAAAAGCTACTAAATTTCACTAAACTATCATCGAATTGCCAACAATTTTTTTCATTATTTACTCGGGATATCATTTCGATGCACATATAAAATATTTACTATAAATAATATAAAGAAATTCCTGAACATTGCTCATTTTGTGGAGGCTGACGCATTATTGCGCAGGCGAGATGAACTGTTCTAAATAGCAAACAATTGTTTTGTTAGTGTCCGATCGAACGACTGTAACGTATTAAAGTGTTTAAATGATTCATTGTATTTAAGATCCATTATTAAAGCGATTCTATGAAAATCAAATCATATTTTCCACGCTGGGGAATCAGAGAGCTTGATTTTAAATCAGCAGCTCAATCAATGGTCAATTCGATTTGTAGCTTTGCTCGAGATGGATGCAAATTCCGACGTTATTCAATTTAGACAATCAATTTGTTCGTCAAACACAATCACTTCGAATTTCTTTAATCATTCAACAATATTTCATCTATTAAAAAGTTTTACAGTTTTTTTTTTTTTTATTTTATGCTCATCAAATATTGCAATTAATTTATTTTTCCGATTTTTTTTCGCCCGCAGATTTACAACTCACCAAAATGATGGGAAAATATATTTTGGGACTGCTAGTTTTAAGTTTATGTAAACTAATTAATACAGCTAATGGTCATAACAGTCTGGGTCGTAAGTGCTATTTTTTTTAATCTTCAAGTGAATTATGATAAAACATTTGGAGCACAAAGTTTTTGAACATTTTTTGAAAAAAAATAATAATAAGATTTTAACAAAAAAAAATCCTTTCGTGACAGAATTGATCCCGAGTGGTAAGCTCACTGAACTGGAGGGAAATGAGATAAATGTAACATGTACATTACTTGAGACTTCCAATTACACCATCGAAGACTTGACATTTTCTTTCAAGAAGATTTCTTCAATGACACCAGAAATTACTGTAATTGTTCATCGGATATTTCGCTTAGAATTTCACCACTAATTTCAATTTACTTTTTTTAGACCATTAATGCAACAACGAAATTATTTCGAATCGCAAAACCGCCGATGTTGGAACTCCATGTTGATTGTATGGTGGCCGGTATCGGTATTGATCGCATCAGTATAAGTGTTGGTGAGTGAACAAACATGCCGCAATTTATTTGACAACATTCGAATACATGAACTCATTTAAATTATCGCACAATAAAAACAGGTACAAAGCCAGGTCCAGTCAAAGATTTCAAGTGCAGATCGTTTAATTTGGAAAATTTAACATGTATTTTTGAACGTCCATATAATCCAGCGTTCGTCGCCTATAACCTAAGGTATGAGTTCGGCAGCTCTGACAAAAAAGAAAAATCCTCATTTACAGAAACCGTAAGTTTTTTTTTGTCCAAAAACCTCACACACGCAACACATTTTTAACCAATTTTTTAACAAAAATGTCGGTCACTTTTTCAGTCATATAACTGTCCGTTGAAACCAAATTATAATCGAAAGTTCTCTTGTACAATTACCTCTGATGACGGCGAGGCACGGTATCGGTTAGGCTACGACTACTACTTCTTCCAATTGAATGGAACCAATAAGTTCGGCAATTTGATCGAAGAATTTACGATCAACCAATATAATATGAGTGAGTATAAATGCTAAATACAATATTTTGTTACAAAATCCATTGTGAGTGTATACGTACAATAGGGTGTTTCTGGTGAGAAAAAAGAAAAAAATGGTAGCTTTCAAAATTAAGAGCAAAAAAATTCTGTATCAATTGATGGTATTCACACAACGTAGCGATTAGTATTCAGACTTCCCGAAGCAAAAAACACTCAAGGACAAACTTGATTGTTACCCAATTCATTTCTTTAGCAAGTTTTCAATAAACTATTTTTTTTTTTTTGCATTCCTGATTCGAGAAGTTGTCATAAACTCTGAATATCAATCGCGTAGAATACGGAGTGTATATCAAACAGTGCCTCATTTGGATACTTACAAAAAAACACTCCAAATTAGTACTCCTGGCATAAAGCCTCTACCACACAAATTCAGAAGTAGCGGAAGTAACAAACTGTTACAATATTAATTTTCGAATTAATTATAATGCTCGATGCTTAGTGCTGATTTACGACTGGTCTCGGTGGTCGCTGTAATGTCTCCGGAATCGGAATCCCAAATAGCTCACAATGTCCTTGAAAACACAAATTTATTAATTAAAAAAAGCGATGCCGCTATTGCCATTTAATTAATAAATACCTTTTATGAGAATGCACTTTGCAGCGACTATGTCGCGTTGCCAAACAGTTTTATGTACAATTCTCCTCTTGGAATTCGTTTGGTTGCTTAGCGGCATCATCGTCTACTTCCATCTCATCCGGAAATACAATTGGTGGTCCATCGAAAACATTTTCCATTTCACCAATCACAGGGTTTACTAGCCAGTTTTTGCGGTATATTATAACCTTTGACAGTAAAGGTCATGCGTTGCGTTGATTTGGATTGCGATTTCCGAGGTTTGCTCTCAAAAGCTCCATCAATCGTTTGCCTTTCTGAGTTACGATAATCGATGGCAGCAACGCAAGATGGTTTGGATGGCAATCTGGACACAGTTTGAAGGGATGGCTCCGTGTTCTTCGGTCAAAACGTCGAAAACATTTCGCACAGGTGCATTGATGGTTTTTTACTGCCTTATCAACGGCTCTAATTGTTTCGATGTACTTGTCGAGTTAGAGTCGTGTATACTTTGCTGTTGCATACACCTCCATTCCTCGTTTCAGCATTTTCAACCTATGCTGATTGTAACACCACCAATGTGTCCCGAGCGGCGATGATATAACTGGATACAAGTGGCGGTCGTTGCGATCATTGTTTTCTTCGATAGTGAAATGTTTCGTCCATCGTTTCGATTTGCATTTTCGCACATTTTTCTTAGCATTCCAATGGAAGCGTTTGCTGCTTATATTCAAGTTGACCTATAAAATGAAACAAACAAAATGCAATATTAGTATTAATAAAATAATTTTGAAAATTTACCCACCTCTTTACCGGTGGCGATGTTCCGGCGCACTGCCGCTTGCCACTTTTTTAATCCCGGGTCCACGCCGACTTCATTCACGATCTCACCAGCATTGATTTTACGAATGATCTCCTGCATATCGACTGGCTTGAACTCCGACTTTTTCACGTCGAACAATATCGACACCGCCACGCCATCAGATAGAATGCGAAAGTGGAATTGCATCTTTCGTTTGCCAAATTCGCGGTTGATTTTACGCAAGTAGATAATTTGATTCCAATACCATGCTTTATCATTCATAAACTCGTTGAATGTAATTTGATTGCCGTTTACATTTCTTGCGATGATCTTCTGTCCACAAAGTAGTTTATAAAGCGTGTAGTTGTCAATTGGATAGTGCGTTCGCCTTAGATTGCAAATTGGTATGACGGCAAAATTTTTGATTTTCGGTGGACTGTTTGAGTTATCATTTTGCTCTGGCTGTTCATGTTCATCTTGTTGTCGCTGATTGATGTTGAATTCATCGATCTCACGTTGCATTGCAATCCACATTGGCAGCGATTTGAACCAATGCATCTTCGTGAATGTCGAAATGTTGTCCATTTCCAACTAATATCACGTAACATTTCAAGAAGGATATCACGACTTGCTCTTCTCAATGCACCGTTAATAGTTTGAGGAATGTCGTCTCGTCCATTTACTGCTAAATTGACAGCATTTTTGATATCGATCTTATCCAATTGATGGTCCTCATTCAAGTTGTGTTCGTGCACTTTCGATTCCAGATATTTGTAGACGCGTTTCTTCCGATGCGTATGTAAGTTCGTCGTGACATTCGTTTTGTATGTGTCAATCAAATCGTTGAAAGCATTTCCAAAATAATCGTTGTTTGGCCATTCAAAACGATGTTCGTCATCGAGATTTGTCACAAAATCACGGAATTCGGGAATCATAGAATGTTTGGTGATGTTTTCCTTAAGAACAGCAAAAAAAACAATCTCGTATGACTTTTTCACCATCTTGATTGAAGAATTCCGTGTTATTTTCGTCAAATGCGCGCTCAACTTTATGCAAGAGCAGAAGCGATGCTAATGAACATATCTTCGTTACTTGCAGACTTTTGGCGGTGATATCATCGATGACTATTCTTCGAAATTGAGGTCAGAGAATCGAAGGAAGTGCACATTTGATTGTAACGATTCCATTTTCCTCATCATCATCATCGTTGTTTTCATTGTTGGCATTATTGTTCGATGGCTTCTTTCTTTTCCGCATAGTTCACACTTTCGAATACACCTGTTAAAAACACAAACGAAATTAATAAATTGGTAAAAAATTCACTGTTAACACAATATTATCAATATGAATCGAAGCACGTCTTACTTGGTCAAAATTCGCACTATTTCTGAGTTCTCACTCGTTTGAATTCGGCAATGCAATCGAAAATCTCCGGGTGATGAAATTCACTTTATCTTAAGTCAGCAATATGTAATCCCGTTCATCGAATGATGCGAAAAATCCTAAAACACAAAACAAAAATTGAATAAATGACTCCGTTAAAATGCAGGTGAAGCACACTTACTTGTTCAAACAACAGAATCTTTGTGGATTCTCGCTTGTTTGAATTCGGCAATACGATTCAAAACTGCCGATTGATGAAATTAACCGCATCATTGACATTCTGTATCGATATCCAAACGAAAATCAAATCAAAATCCATCTCTTTTGTTGATTTGTGCCATTTTGTCGGTTAAATCGCTGATGTCATAGCAACAATTGAATCCTTTGACAAAATACAAACAGAATAAAATGTTCTTTTCCCTTGGAATTCCAATAAAATTTGCTTACGAATGACACAACAAATCTCGATCGCTCAAAATCAAGCTGAAACAATAATCGTGTTTTTTGCTTCGGGAAGTCTGAATAGTAATCGCTACGTTGTGTGGAAGCCATCAATTGATACAGAATTTTTTGCTCTTTATTTTGAAAGCTACAATTTTTTCGATTTAAAATATGAAAAACACCTTAACGTACATTTCGTAATATTGCTGATTTATTTTATAAAAAAGACTTCGATCAAAAATCTAGTGCATTTTTCAACATAAAGTTTGCGGAAAAATTAAAACTAAAGACAATGTGAAAGCACAGGTTTTCAGTGAAATCGTTCTAACCATCTTCCCATGTTGAATTGCTTTTTTTACTTTGAGTAAATTAAATTGATTTGATGAAAAACGTTGTTTTGATAATTGTTACATTTGTTTGTGTTTAAAGTGATACCGAATGCACCCGAACATCTGAATGCGACCAATATCACATCCGATTCCGTGATACTAACGTGGAACATTCCGTACATGCTAAAGTCGTTTGCCAAACGTAAGTTTAATTCATTTTCAAAACACCACAGTCGTATAATTAATATTTTGTTTTAAATTTGGTTTAGAACTTGTGTACAAAATCAATTACACATGTGAATACTGTAAGGGAAATAAAGGCAATGATAGAAATATAACATGGATTTTGTGGGGCGTATTCAACGAGTACAGGCAAAATGATAGACAGCGTACGACTACAACAATGCGGCATAAATTGGACAAATTGCCATACGCTCACACCTCATACGATTTTCGAATATCGTTGAAAGCCAAAGATGCCGAGGATATTCCGGAGATGTGGTCAAACCATGCGTCTGTCATATTCCAAAGCAGAGACCGTATCCCAGATAGAGCTCCACAAACTGACATCGGGTCGTTCAGTTTCACGGACAGTGGTCACGTTTTCATTTACTGGAAAGAATTAGAGAAATTCGAAAATAATGGCAAAAATTTGGAATACATTTTGGTTGATGAGATGAATAATGAGACTGTATCGTCGCGAACTTTGGCGAAACTCGAATATATTGATGCTACGAAAATGACAAAATCAATGCATTTCCGCATTTTTAGCAAGAATAATGTTGGAAAATCAAATAAATATAGTACCGTTGATGTGCCAGCTGTACATAATCGATGTGAAAAACCAACACTTATTAAGAAAATCCGTGTAGATAATCAAACGTACAATTTATCGTGGAAGGCACCAGGTGGTGGTCCCCCGATCACCAGCTACACGGTATTCTGGTGTGAGTCGAATAATGAATCGCCAAGTGATTGCAAAGGAACAATTGCGTTTGAACGCGTTAACAGTGACGTTTTGAGCTATAGTTTGAAAACGAACCATTCAATAAACATCGCCATTTCGGCGAATTCAGAGAATTCAAGCTCGGGAATGGTGTGGGCGATGTGCACTGTATTGCCCAGCAACGAAATCAATAAATTAACATCAATCATCACGGTGAAACTTCAATCGACATCCATTGAATTTAAATGGAGCCTTGCATGTATCGATAGCACCATTTTAAGTGGCTACGTTTTGGAATATTGCCCAATCAAAGATCCAAAAACGGAAGATTGCAAAGAACCACCGCGAACCCATAACATTTCATCCGAGGCGAAAGAATATAAATTGGAAAAATTGAAACCGTACACAACGTATAGTGTACGCATTCGGATGCTTTCGGGCGAGAAAGAGGGACCGTGGAGTGAACCGCAAGTAAATACAACACTTGAAGCGGCACCAACACCACCGCGCAATCTCAAATATGATAAAATCCAAAATTCATCGGTTCAAATAACGTGGGAACAACCCGAAGCAATCAATGGTGTTCTAAACAGTTACGAAGTCACATACAATGGTAAAACAGTGAATGTGCCAAAAACCCAAGGAACTAAACTATTGTTGAAAGATTTAGAAAGTTACACGGAATATGAAGTTGTTGTACGCGCATGCACGATAGTCTGTTCGATTTCAAGCAATCCGATCGTATTCAACACAACCATCGGCCATCCAGGCATTATTCATCAGCCAAAAGTGATAAATCACGTGCTAAATTGGGATCCACCGCTCAAACGTGGTGGCCCCTTAGATTATTATGAATTAATTGTTGTCTACACAAACAACGACAAACAGGAGAAAACGATCCAAATAAATGGCACCAAATGTACGTTTACCGAGGAATTCCGCAATCAAGACCGTCTTCTAGTTGGCGAATTGGACTATTCCGTTCGTGCTGTCAACGTGAAGCATTCGCCTCATTTCAGAGATCCATCGCACAAAAACCGACGAGACTTGGCTCAAAAATACATTGATGTTGAGAAAGATTTGAAGAACGACAAAATAGAAAGTCATTTACTAAAACGAAGTTCGAAACCAGAAATCGATACATCATCGAAAGGATACAATGATCATAAGATTGAACCAATTCACAAGCCAATTGACAGTGAACCGAATGACTTCACTCACAAACGTGGTAGCAGAGGTGGTGCATTGTCAACTGTCGATTTGAGCCGCATGAAAATCTGTGAAGAAGAAGATGATGCACAATTGCAAAGCTTCATAAGAGCGGACCGTTGGTCGGAACCGTTGCCTGGACCGTATTCTGTCTCATACACATCCCAATTTAGCTACAGTCCGAAAACCAGCGGCTACTTGTTTATGCTGGTATTTCTATTGATATTTACAATGGCCTTTGTGTATGGAACGATTTTCGCAATGAAAAAACTGAAGCGCATGAAGGACATCAGCGTGGAATTACCGGAGGGTTTGGAAGATATTAAGGAGGAAAGCAAAGCCAAACATCTTGAAGGTGGCATCACACGCGATGAATTGGGCCGCACTTTGGACTATGAACAAGAAAACGATCCATTGGTTCGATTCCGTATGGAATCGTCCAGCACTAGTAGCAGCGAAAGCCACAGCCAATCCGAATACAACGAAGGTCACTCCATCCAATACGAACAAAACATCGAAGATGGTAGCATGCGAAGCGTATCCGACGACACTAACACTCAAAATAAGAAGGTAATATTTTTTTTTATATCGGTGCCATTCATATCAATTCAAAGGTGCGCAACGACCATACAAACGCAGTAGTGCGTATTGAATAGCGTAGTCAGGGCGCGTAGTCTCATCATTGCGCTCTCTTGTATCAACTATAGACGTCGAGAAAGATATATTTGCTGAAAGATATATTATAGCAAATTTAAAAAAATATATATTAATTGAATTTGTTTTTATTTAGTTGGCACCAACCACCCTGATTCCAGTACAACAAAGTCAATTGCGAGAAGCTGGATTAATTTCGATTCCAACACCACCATCACCTTTGCTGGCGATGGCAACACCGGAAACTAATCATTTCAATCCGAGACAATTGATTCCAACAAGTCCACCGCTACTCACATCCAATGGCTATGCTTCTCATGAATCAGTCTTGGGAAAGGTAAGCTCAATCATTGGATTTGTATTAAAAAATGTTAGAGTTTTTCAAATCATTTGAAATGTTTCATATATTTTCGAAATGATTTTGTTTATTGAAGGAAATGAGTCCTTTTGCTTACCCAACTGAAAAAAAGCCGGCGGTATCATCTGGATATACACCGTGGAACGCGATCGAGGCTAAAAAACCGGCTGAACAGCAGAATCCAACGCTCATTGATGACGTAAAAATAAAAACGCCTATCATGACATCGACCGATTTACAAGCCATGTCAGGTAAATTGAATTGAAATATTCCAAATGAAATATCCTGGTCAACTAATCGCGAGCTAATATTTGTCTATTTCAGGCTATGTGACTCACAAGCAGCTATGCGATTACGGCCATAAAATGCAATAAATTTGCTGAACTCTTTGAGAAAATGATTAAAAAACAAACAAAAAATAAAAATATTTTTCATTTATAAATGCATATGCTTAAATGTTTACTAATAATTTAATAATTTCTTGTGATAATTGTATTTTTTTTTTAAATAATTATAGGAAAATGAAATGTTTTTAAGATTAGTAAAATTAAGATTGAAAAAAAAATGAAACCAGATTGACACAATATTTTATGTTGTTCGTATAATAAATTTACATCGTCATGAATTTTCAATGGAATAAATTGAGCAAAAGTGCCGCATTCAACAAAAACATGAGTTTTTGACTCGTCATGAAATAATTCAATTCACGAGCTTACAAAGCTAAACAATTATATATTACGATAAACAAATCAATTGTCTATTTTCTCGTTGCACACAAAAATGCGTTTAAAAAAAAAGAAATGGTATAAGCGTTCGGGCGCGATAGTACTCGACAGAAAAAAAATTATGAGCTCCAATCGACGTCTATTGAAGTGAACATCATAGAAATATTCAAACAAACAAACATTATTCAAGTGAAATTTTTTGAATACACATAACGTGGTTAATTTTTGGTTCCCTTTCATTTTTTTCGTTTCGGCGGCAATTTCAAATAAATGTGCATTGATTACACGATGTTAATTAGTTAGAAAAAATATTGCATGAATATTTACAGTTGAATTTATCAATCTTTGTGTAACTTCAAATGGATATACAAAAACAAAAATGCGAAGACTCATTTCTTTGACGAATCGAAACGATTTATCTGTATTGCATTGTGTAGATATTTAAGCGTCTGAACATACAATTAGGAATAATTCAAGAAGTCGATTACATTTATGATAGGGTTTTCAGCATATTATTTCATTTTCTAGGACATTAGCCACGCAAAGTTTCAATAAAATCAATGCGAAGAAAGATCAAATGCATCAAAAGGAATTGGCGTCGTTTTTGACGTATCGCTTCGTTCGAAACAATCGGCGTCGATTATCTTAATTTTTAACTCCCACACAAAATGCGGAGATTTAATTTTTTTTTGCCATGACTTAAGAACCAATATGAACACAAAATACAATGTATTCGATGACAATTATACGTATTCGATGTTATATGTATATTGTTTACTAATAAGATTATATCACTTCAACGCCGAATCTGTTTGGTTTTTGAGAATGTTACTTAACTCGCGCAAACAACGATACGTTTTTTCTTGATCTTCAAGTGTGATGAACAATTCATATTTTTTTTATAATTTCACAAATAGTCAATGCAACACAGAATTCTGATATTCGTGAGCTCGCTTCGACTTTGCACAAAAAAATGTTTTGTAGAAAATATACAACACGATAGAGAAGGTGACAAAAAACAAACAAACACAAAAGAACAATACAAAACGATAACGAGCTTCAACGAAGACCACAACTTTTCTCTTTTTCGTCTCCTCCATCAATTTTTACAATTCGAATGATTCACTATATATATTTTTTTATAAATTTTAAACAATGTATGAATTTAAAACTGTCCAAAAAAAATAAACTGTAGAACAAAAACAACAAAAATTAAATTAAAACAAAATCAATAAATTCAATTAAATATTTCTTGCAATATGATGCGTTTTCAATGTTCATTTATTTGAATCATAAACTTTTTGTATATACAGGGTGGGCCGTCTAACGTTTGCATTTTGACAAAATTGTTTATTTAGAGAATGACAGCTCAAATGTCAAAATGTCTCAATTGTCAAAATTTGAATGTCAAAATGCAAATTTTATATGGCCCAATAGCTTGAATACTCATAATTTTTTTCGCATAAAAAATTCGAAAAGTTTATGATTTCAATGCATATAAAGTTGTTTCCTTTGAAATCAATCTTGAATGGATAATAGATACTTGCTTCTCTTATTACCGTTGAACGTATTTAAGCGCGTAATGTCATTGGATCTGTTCTTCATTTGGACTAAATTCAAAGATATCGATATCTTTACAGATTCGCTGTTTGCTATCGATTTCGGAATTGGAATAACACCATTTTTATGCTGGAAATTCAATAAAATGTGTCCTACAATTTTATTATACTTCTCAACGATTTCTTAGATTTGGATATTTTTGACTGCAAATTCTCGGTCAACAGCATCATGCAGTCGGGGAATATCAATTAATACAGTGACATTCCTGGCTTCGGCAAAATCAATGAATTTTAGCTGTCTTAAAATTGAATGACATTCAACTTGATTGACCACTGGTTTAATATTCACGAACCGATTGATGGATTTTTAAATTTGATGTTCCCAAAATTTTTACTTTGACGTAGTCTATGGCCTGATTTGTTCTCTTTTTGTCTGCATTCGTTTGGAATGGTACGATGTCATCAATCTCTTCTGCTGTCATTATTTTTGGTTTTGCTTATGCGTTGGAAGATCAGAGTAAAGTGCATTAAAAACAAATCAATATCTAGAGATTTTGGAAAGATTTCTTCGATCTGATACATGGAATGAGTTTCAAAGCGTTTCAATAACATTCAATTATTTCAAGTGACATTTTTCAAAGAGAGTGGCCACGAACATTTTGTTTCATTGTTCGATTTTAACTTTTCCGCACACACCACTGTGTGTAGTAAAAGTATTGCGATCGGTCCAAAAAATTCAAAACGCTAGTAGTAAGCTGTCTATGCGTATGGAACGAGTTGGCAATTTTACTTCAAAATTACTTCCATACTACTTTAAATTACTTATGCAAGTTACTAGGAAAATTACAAATTACAAATTACTTTTTACCAAATGTCATTTGCGTTTCATAATAGTATTCAATCAACATATTTTTTATATGTAAATATGGAAAATAAATTTTGATCAACTATTGGGCACGATTTATTAGTGGAGATTCCAAATTTTATACAAAATGGTTTCAAGTAAGGATCTCAATATATATTTCTAGTTCTATTTTTTCAGTTTATTGCTTTTACCTTGCTTTTTTTAACATTACTCAGGTTGAACGCTTCATACGGGAAACAGATATGCAACCAGACATATCTATGAAAGCCTATGAAGATATTAGTAGTTGGAAAAAGCCGATTCTGTCCAAACCGGTTTTTGCTCCGCCCACAGACGACTATTTCTCCTTCTTTCTCCTCTTTCATTATTGCAAAACGGGTTTTAGCCACGCCCCACAACGTGTTTTACCCACACCCAATTGACCTTCATGTACTCTTTCTCTCTCTCGAAAGCAGGTTTATCATGCGCACATGAGTCGCCATCTCTCTTTCTCTCTCTCTCACTCTATCTCTCTCCTCTCGAGACAGGTTTTTTCCCCGCCTCCTCGAAAGTGGTTTCTCTCTCTCCCTATCGCTTTCTCTCTCTCTCCTTCTTTTCCAAACTAGTTTCAACAGTGCTTACCATGGTTTTTTTGTGACAAACCCATGATTCATTGGGACACTGGAATATTATTATTTCTGAGCTTATCATTACCAGATCGTCTGATAAGTCTCCGGCCTAACCAACAGAGGGCACTTCTAATCAAAAATCCATTCTGGTTAACAAGTACCATCTGTCTCTAGTCTACTGTCAAATTTTGAGCCCATTCTGACGAATATTAAACAAGTTAACAGTCATTGGTGTCAATCAACTTTTGTGTTTTTTAAAATCATGGAAAAAAGTGAATTTCGTGTGCTGATAAAACACTGCTGCGATATCAACATTCTCAGTTGGAAAGATTTTGCATGAACATTTACACATGAAAAAGCTCAACGTAAAATGGGTGCCGCATTTTCTTGATATTGAACAAAAAAAGCAACGTATCACCGCTGCTAAGTCTTGTTTGGCCCTGTATAACCGCAATCCGAAGGAGTTTTTGCGTCGATACATCACGATGGACGAAACATGGATTCATTACTACACTCCGGAATCAAATCGATCGTCTGCTGAGTGGGTAGAAGCCGGTCAAAGCCGTTCAAAGCGTGTGAAGACGAGTCGATGGGCCGGAAAGGTTTTTGCTAGTGTTTTTTGGGATTCACGTGGTATTTTATTCATCGATTACCTACAGAAAGGCCAGAGAGTGAATAAGGAATATTATATGGCCGAACTGGACCGTCTGAGTGCTGAAATAAAACGTAAACGTCCGCATTTAGCAAAGAAAAAAATCTTATTTCACCAAGACAATGCACCATCTCACAAAGCCGCTGTTACAATGGAAAAATTCAACGAATTGGGATGGGAATTGCTTCCCCACCCACCGTATTCTCGAGATTTGGCCCCGAGTCACTTTTTCCTGTTCGCGGACTTAAAAAAATGGCTTCAAGGAAAGAGATTTTACTCAAATGAAGAGGTTGAATGGGAAACGGAAGCGTATTTTGAAGGCCTTGATGCGAACCACTATTCGAAAGGCATCGAAATGTTAAAAGATCGTTGGACCAAGTGTATTGAGCTCGACGGAGAATATGTTGAATAAATACATTGATTTCTACCCAAAAAAATGTGTTTTTCTTTGTTAGGCCGGAGACTTATCAGACGACCTGGTACATGTACCGAGTGGTGTGTTCTGTTTGACATTATATCAGGCGTTTTTGAAAGCTTCACTAAATTTATTGTGTGAAGTTATTAAAATGCGGAAGACACGTGGGTGTTTCACGATCAGCTGGTCCAGTGTGTGAAGGAAGCGAAGCTTGATTTTATTTTTTCGCATATTTTTGATGTGTACAATTTGAATATGGAGCTGTTGAACGTTTTGGAAGATGTTGTTGAAATGTCACATGGACAAGTGTCGCTTTGTGTTGGCGCTTGTATTTTGGGTACGTAGAAAAACAATAACGATTTATTTTAGGGGGATTTATTAAGCAACTATTAATGGAAAATAAATTTATTAATACAAAAATACCCGACAGAATTCGCAGAGGCAGGTGACTTTGATATCTACGGAAAATATGCCAGACACATCACATCTACTGAGCGAAAAGATGCTCTACACAATGAGAATTCGGATGAAATAGTACAGTTTTTTTAATTTCGTTATCTTATTTGCTTTCGCAAAGAGTTTCATCTTTTTCATCTTATGCTTAAATATACAACGTCAGTATAGAATATAGATTTTTGTTGTTGTTGTGAACGTTTTGTTGTGTGTAGTGAACCATGGAAAAACCCATTTTTGTCTCACAGATAGCAAACAGAATATCAAATTTTTTTTGTCGTTAGTATAAGTTGTTTGTGAACAAAATTTAAACAAATTTCTTCTAGGGACAAGTGCTCCTCGTTCCGTTCATAAACGTTTGCGATGTGCTTGGCAATTATCACGTGTACATTGATCATGAGATTGAGCCGCTTGTACTAAATTGGAGCTTGCTACATCACATTTGCGCATGGTGTTAATTATCAACCGCTCACTTGCGAATCGACGAGTTGGTAAACCATTTAAGTCTGTCTCGCTCTGAGCAGTATCTACAAGTCCGCTGAAAATCAAAAAAATGTTCTATTATTTGAAATAATTATCCATTCGTTTCAATTCTTACCTTTTGAGGTTCATTCGTTCCAAATAGAGTTGTGCTGATTTGTGTAATCTCTTCAGTCTTTCAATTTTGTTAGGCCGAGTGTCATCGAAGTTTTTGCTGAAGAAAAAAAGTGAATCATTAAGAAACAAATTGTGTATCTCAAGTCAAACACACACACACACACATCGTACATATTGTACGAGAATTAAATCATTGACGTTATTGAGGTGGGGTTTCACTTTGGCTTATTTTTACGTTAAAAAGGTAAAAAAACACACATTCACTAACTACGGAACTACGTACATTAATTCATTCCAGCATACAACAGTGAACATTTGCATGTGTAAATTGAAATCAGTAATTGCTTGTGTCATTGGCGATGAAACACTTTTACCACCGCTGAGTCTTGGCGAATGAAATTGAGAGCCTTTGTTGTTCGAGTTGTTTTCACCATCAGGCTCTTCATTGGTTGCATTTTGGTCGTCGGGCTGATCTTCGTTTTGGATTACAGCACATAACAATTTTCTGAAATAGATAACACGAAATGAAAGAAGATGCGAAATATGCCGCTATGTTCTTTCCCCTAAATATTGTGAGCACCAAGTCACAGTATACATTGAAAATACATTGAAATATTGTCTCAGTTGCAGTCACAGTATTTAAGGAAAGATTTCGCTGGTTCTTTTCGTTCAATATATTTATTTCATGATTTTCTTACGTAGTGTTTTGTAATGAATCCATTGTTAAATCGAGAATCATACGAATGCGTTTAAGTTGCTTCGAATCCGGGTGAATCACTGCGTCAACCACTTTGCAACAGAATTTTTCATATGCTTTGTCCAATTTGTTCACTGATTTTGTTATAGGGGTGTCCTGTTTTGATTTTAAAACCGGAGAGTTTACAACGCTGGTTCTTGGTCGTTTAGATATCGTCTCGGTACCAGACCCCGGTTGTTCTGTAAATCCAGTGTCGTCGGTTGATGTTGTACTGTCTTCCATAACAGAATAACCACGACCAAATCAACTGAAGCAAACCGGAAAACAGTAAAACACAGAACTTATCAACACAAAGAACTGTTTCCGTCTTTCGTGTGTTATAACTAAAATTCGCAAAACCAAAAACTAAACTACTTTGTAATGACAAATATTTTTTTAGCTGCATCCAATTTATGTATTTTATCCAATTATTATCGGCTTCTTTGTCTGATGTAACCTTTTACGTTTTATTCAGTCTTTATTCCTCAGCCTTTTGACGGGAATTTACTATTTTAATTCAATTACAAGTGATAGGAATTATATTTTTTTTTCTTTTCGTTTTTTTGCCTGTAGCATTCGTCACGATAGCGCGTTTGTATGCGATCTAATGAATATGTCGATGTATTGCAATCTGACGTTTACTGACGCCTCGAATAGTACGGCAAAAAAACCTATGTAAATATTGTCGCAGCGAATTCAAGCGGTGGTGCCATCTAACGAAAATTCGACGAAGTTTCGAGCGTTTTATATAGAAAAAAGATTAGGCTGATTAGGAAGAGAGGGAACGTTTCTAATGATTTATCAAATGAATGCTTGAAAATAATAACGACTCAAATCTTTCCAACATGGAAGTCTGAAGCATAGAAAAGATACACGCATTGCTGAAACTGAGAATAAAACTTTCCAATATCACAACTGAAAAAAAAATTCACAAGAATGAAACATCTCAGAAGACCACATGAATAGAATTTGATTACACTATGAGTGTAAAGAGCGATTTTCCATGACTTTTTGCAATGTTTCAGTCGATATGGCAGCGATTTCACGTTCAATATTACGTTTTAATGCTCGGAAAGTCTTCGCTCGGTCAGCATACACCTTCCCCTTTAAAAATCCCCACAGAAAAATGTCCGGAGCAGTCAAATCAGGTGAACGCGGCGGCCAGTCAAAATCATCGATGGTTTGACGAGCTGTATGAGCCGTAGCATCATCCTGTTGAAAGTAGTGGTCTTCCAAGCCATTATTCTCGACCCTTTCACGCAAAAAAGTGTCCACCATTGTTCGATAACGGTCACCATTCACCGAAATTGCTTCGCCATCATCATCTTCAAAAAAGAACGGCCCAATGATGCAATCCGAGCATATTCCGGCCCAAACTGTCACTCGTTTGTCATGGAGAGGCTTTTCGCGATATTGTTCTGGATTTTTGTCGCCCCAGAAACGACAATTTGTTTACATTGCCATTCAAGTCAAAATGTGCTTCGTCGCTCATGATGATTTTGTTCCAAAAATCATCTTCACTTCTCTCCAAATTTCGCATCGTTTTACCGTATTCCAATCGTCTGGGGTAGTCTTCCAGGTTCAATTGCTGCACCATTTTGATCTTGTAGGGGAAAAACATCAAATCGATGCGCAAAATGCGCCGCATTGACCTTTGACTGATGCCCAAAGCCTGAGCACCGCGTTCAGTCGACAGATTTGGATCTTCCTCTAAAAGGTCCTGTGCGATGGTGATGTTTGTGTTTGATCGGGCTCTGCGCTGTATGGTACCACGCGACACATTGCTAAGAACACCACTTGACTTGAACTTTGCATATAATGCTCGAATTGTGTTCGCATTAGGTGCTTTTTTTCGAGGAAATTTTGCACGAAATTTACGTTGAGTCAAGACAACTGACATCTGATTTTAAATGTATAGTGCTACGATATTAGAACGTTCGATTGGTGTGTATTGCGACATGGTGAAAATTGTACTGACGAGTAGTAAATAAATTGACAAACATTTGAGCGGTACGTCAAAATTCGTCAAAGTTATGGCCGGCTCACATTGCTTAATCGAGTTTGCCTGTCACTGTAGTAACAACCGGAAAATTAAGATAAGTATTCGTAACGGTGGCTGCTGAATCGGACGCAATCGTAAAAAGAATGTTATCAGCGGTCGGAGCAATTTGATTTGCATCGGAAACAATAGCAGGAGGCAATGCTACATCACTGGTATTCGTAACGATTTGCGTTATAACGGAATCAATCGACGTAATATTCTGATTTTCAATGCTTTTCGGAACAGTCGGATTAATCGTAGCAATCGAGTCGGCGACGGCACCGGATAAAATAACAGACTGTGGTTGCACGATTTGATTTGCAATCGAAGCAATCGTAGTAGGCGGTACAATCGGATTTCCGACGGAATAATGCCTAAAATTTACATTTTGGTTCGGAACAGCCGTAACAATTGGTGTTTCTTTTCGAAACATTTCCGTAATGAATTCAATTGGTGTATTTTTATCGACAAATACACCAAATTTGCGTAAAACTCGTAAGTCGCGTTTGCTTAACGTGTTTGCCATCGTAAATTCGTAATACGGTTCTTTCAATCGTAGCTGAAGTTCAAAAGGTGTGCCCCTTCTCAAAATATTCAACGGCGACACTGCACTTTATTGTTTCGTAATTTCCACTTTCTATGGAATTCACGACGCCACTGGTGAACCGGTGAATTTCAATCAATCGTACACGTGGTCGTAAAAATTCAAAATTCATTTTAATTTAGCGTAAATTCGATCAATTTTAATGTAATATGATGTTTAACAACAATTTTATTAGAATTCGTAAGATCACATACAAAGAAAACGGAATCAAATCACTTTAGTCAAGTTCGTCGCAATAAAACACAATAGCCACTTTGACTGAGCACAATATGGTGTCGTAACGGGTTTATTTGATGCGCAGATGATGAAATTCGTGTTTTGCAATGCCCACTGGTTGATTTCGGTGAATTCGGCAATGCGTAACCATTTAATTTTCAATATTTCGGAAGAGTTTTCTGGAACAATGTATTCGTAATGCAATTTATTTAATAAAATTCGGAAAATGATTTGCAAAATTAGGTCACCCTAATCGTGTTCATAAAATAACGGAATCAATTAGTAGGCAAATGTTCGGAAATGTGTAACACAAAATCGGGGGAAATTCGCAAAAGTTCACTCTGGTTCGGAAGTATGACGCAATAGTCGGTCGGAATTTGCAATCTCAATCTCAATTAAAGTTCACTTTTGAGCGAAATCACTGCTCGTCGATCGTAGCACACAATGGCTGCACTCAATGTTCACTAATTTGATTTCACTTGTTTCGGAATTTGATCGGAATATTTTATTGTTATTCGGAATTATTTCACTATTCAAAACTGTTTCCTTAATGGAGTTGGAAGCGCCGGAACCTATCCCACTTCTGAGTTGTAATATCCTAAAAATTCAATTTAAAATAAAACTCCGGAATGTTCGATTGAAATCGTTTATCGTTTAATGTTTCGCTTTGATACAACTGTCGCTTATTGCTACAGAAAGGAAGACTGCTCTCGGTGAGCTCTAACAATGGAATGTCCGTAATAAAATGACTAAAACGTAAAAGCTGTCATGTCGGACCAAAATGATGTCATGGCCGCCAATCCGTAATACCAAAAATAAAGTTTTGACAACGTAAAATAGCCTTCACCACCGAAGCATTCCTCGAAAAACTGATGCCATGTTCACACAACCAATCGCCCAGTTAGGCACGACTCATTTCGTTTGCTTCGGCCATAATTCAAAACAATTTGGAATATTTGTGAACGGAATCTATTTGAAATTCGAGAATTCTGGTCACTCTAATTTGTTCGGAATGACATAAATTTTAATATGTTTGATCTTATTACAGAAGGTGATTTTAACCATAATTTCGCCGTAGCTGCATAAACGGAAACCACCCAGTCCACGGAAGCCGGAACGTTTGAGGGAGGAATTAATCATCTCCTTAGGGACATCGGAATGTCTGATCAGACTAATTGGACTACCCGTATCAAAAAGAGAAACAAAAATGTCACACTGGAGCTCAACACCATCAGAAACAAAAGCAACACTCACCGTATTTAATGCGGAAAGGCCTTGACACATTTCATCGAAATCATTGGGGTAACTAATAAATAATAAATAATAAAATATTTTATTAGTTAGTAGTTTTTTTCCATTAGTATTTTATTAGTTAGTAGGCCTTAGTAGCCACTAAGAAGTAATAATTATTATTTTATTAGCGACTAACATCTAACTAATTAGTGAGTCTTAGTAGATTTTGTTAGTAGATTCTTCATTATTAGTGGCTGTTAGTAGAGTTTTCATTAGAATTTTCCTGGTTTTAGTCGTCATAAATGTTGCGTTTTTTTTTTAATTTTTGCTATAGCGAGAGCACTGGGCATGAGCATTGAGCATCATTGATTACAATTGGAATAAATATCGCCATATATATAATATATAAATAATATATATATATAATATTGGCGGTATTTATTCCAATTGTAATTAATGATGCTCAATGCTCATGCCCAGTGCTCTCGCAAAAATTTAAAAAAACGCAATATTTATGACAAAAATAATAATTATTACTTCTTAGTGGTTACTAAGACCTACTAACTAATAAAATAATGAAACTGGTGAAACAACTAAAATAATAAAAAATCTACTAATTAGTGGAAAAATTAACAACTATGATAGAAATTGTCGTCTTTATCAACGGAAATTAAGGCAATTTGTTTGCTGCCTTGGACGAGGCTGCAGCGCTTCCTCCACGACAAGTTTTGCCCACGTTTGACATTAAACACGCTGTTATCGCTTTCTCCGGATCAGACAGCTACGATGCGAACAAGTGACTCGCTGATTTTGAGCGAGCATGTGACTCAGTCAATGGTGATTCTGGCTTCCGTCTCCGATACATCCAGCGCTTAATGAAACCTGATTCCGAAGCCGAATTGTTTTTACGAACGGATGATTCGGTGACTTACGCTAATCTCCGACACAACTTCCTGCAAAATTTTGGACACACTTATTCGGTATCAGAGATTGTTGACATCCTGAAGAAAACGACATACGCGTCTTCGAAGACTTCTATAATGGGATATATCTTGAAGATGCAGGAAATCGCCAAAAAAAGCTTCACAACATGTAAACAAACCAGCTAAATTGCATGTCGCGTCAAAATTGTCGATTTTCTCTGTTTTTTTTTTCAATTATTCTCTCTCACTCCCTCTCTCTCTCTCTCTCTCTCTCACCACGTGTTGTTCATATAACACATCGAACAGTACTTTTCAACGAGAATAATAATATGAAAATGGTAATCAAAATCAAGTATATAAATTTTTGACGAATATTAATGTAGGGATTGTAAAATGAAACGAGATGTTTTATATTCTACGGTTAGTTAAGAACTGAACTTTAATGAGTGACTTTTATGTTACAAGCGTGAATCTCTGTCAAATAAAAATGCATTGTGCGTGTGAAATCTACGTTAGGATGCTTCTGAAGTGTAAACTCTACGTTGAGTATTCATACTCAATATATTTAGAACTGATTGACGCATCGAAATAAACTCAAAATCAAATTTAACTATTGTCAATCGTCCATCGTATAACCCTCCTTCATTAATGTTACGAGTACGTAAAAGAAAAAGAGTGATTATTATATGAATTGCTGTCATTCTAAGAGGTTCACAATAACAATAGAAACATGATTTCATATAAATTACATCTTATGATCATTGTATTATGTATTGGGTATTTGCACACTGCAATAATCCCTGTGAATAAGATAAAATCTACATTGAACAATAATATAACAGAGTCATCAATTAAATTTTCAAATATGAAATGTCATGTAAACAATTACAGAATAATGCAAGTGAAAATAGAGGTAAATCGAACATGAATGAATGAATGAATGAAAACAGAGCAAAATAAAAAGTTAATAAATCTTTATATTAATGTACGTTTTTGGATTTACCATTGAGTATTACTTGGAGTCAATATGTGCAAATCGCGAATTTTGTTTCGTTTGTAATGTCAACGATTGTTTGTAAACGGCCCGATGTGTTTTCTTAAATCCTGTGTTTTTTCTGGCACTTGAAAATTGAAGAAAAAATCATGTTACATTGAAAAATAGCAATAGAAATAACAAAAATATAAATGCTGGATTTTTTCTGGGAATATTCTATATAAATTTCTATTCAGGAATTCATTGGAAGAAATTTCAAATATGTTTACATTTGAAACATTTTTGAACACTTGAGTTCAACGGCATTTCATTTGTTGAAGTGATAAAGCCATTCATTAGATGATTTGTGTTCGCGCGAATAATTATTAAACGAACACAGGCGAACACGAGTATAATTTTTCGTGAACAGTTCGTGGGCAGCCCTACTTTATTACACTATCACTTAAAATTTACCACCAAATGCCAGTAAACTATTGTAGAGTTAAAATCGAACAAGACGATTGAATTTCAAGACAAGCCATTTCCAAACTTTCGAGACAAGCCAACAAATTTGGTTCACAAAAATCGCAGATCACTTTAAAGTACGGTAAGTTTACAACGATTTTGTTGACTAATACAAATTTCGTTTTCTTGTGAAATCATAAGAAATAGATACTTGAACAACAATGTGACAATACCATTGCGAATAATTAACAGCGAAAGCGCATCACACAAATATACTGCACATTTTCGTCAATTGAAATTTTATCAATACCACGTTTTATCTGTCATTCTCAGACATAAGATCGATAGAAATGGCCGAGTTCCCGAAAATATCTGACAACAATTCAATTTCTCAGATTGAAATTGATCAGCCGCAAAATGAGATTGATGAGCACGGCCACGTTCATGATAATATGGAAATACCCGAAGAATCGACAAAAATCACGGATCTGAATGTCGATTGTCTTGAGAGTGTGTTCAAATATTTAGATATCATTGAATTACTAAACGTTGCCGATTCGAGTAAGTATTTGAAAAATGGCGCAGATTTGGTGTTCCCATTGAAATACGGCAGAAATTTAGTGAAATTAAGCCAAATGAGATTGTTCCGGGGACGATTAATTCTTACGAGCAACAATTTATTGGAAATTTTCGATTGGCGAACCGGTCTTCAAGTGATGCGCTGTTTTGGCCAATTCATTAGCAAACTGCACATTAATCACGGTATTGATTGCACTGTTGCCGGTTCTAAATATGTTGAAAAAATGGTGTGTAAAACGTACTTCGAACGTATTAAATCATATTTAGAAGAATTTTGCACAGAATCTCTGGTTGAACTAACGCTGCAAGTGGATTCGGCACAAGCATTGGTGTGCGATGTCGGGAGCTCACAACGAGAGGGTATTTACAAGCGTCTACGCCCTCGAAAAAATAAATATAAGTTCCAAATCAGACGAAAGCAATTGGATGTTGATGTTTGTCGTTTGACAGTCGTCGAAATAAATCGATTCATAGAAAATTGTGGGCGTTTGGAAACATTCACATTCCCATGCAAAAATTATAGAAAATTAAAAAAACTTGAGAGTCATCTGAATTCATCAGATTTCCCGGGAAACGTGAAATTCGTTTCATCTCCCCTTGAATATCATGCCAAAATGGAACGTGATTTTAGTGAGGCCTAACAAACCTCTTAAATTTGTGCATTGTTATCAATTTTCGAACGAAAGTTTAGAATTTCAGCCAATTTTTTATATTGTGAAGGATAATTGTTAAAACAATTTATTGTTTAGTTGACAAAGTGTTAGTGTAACTTGTACAGATTAGAATAAACATACATAAAAAAAGAGCCTAACGACTGAGCATCATATCGTTTAGTATCATTTCTTTGTGTTCGAATCCTATTTTTCAGCGTCCATTTAAGTGACATCCAGTGTGTTCGGCAACATGTCACCCGTGATTTTATTACAAAAACAAATGCTCAGCACCTTTTGATTCGGAAATAGCCGGACCAATATGCATCGGTGCTAATATTTCAAATATCACGCCGATAAATCAAAAATAGCGCCGTAGATGTCGCTGCGCTGCAACGCATGCTCAATATTGAGCTGTCACACCAAAAATTGCCATACGTCAAATGTGACCAAGTATTACGCAGATTTTTATTTGCAAATTGGTATTGAACATTTGCTTTGTCAGTGTGTGCGTGCATGGGCCATACTGTTCGTCCGTGGATCGGTTGATGTGTGTTTGCGTGTGCGAAGCATAATAATAACACGGAACGTATATTTTCTAAACGACGACAAAACAATAGTAATCACGTATTGCTCATCGAACGCTGAATAATAAGAGAGTAAACGAGAAAGAGAACGGCGGATTAGGAGAGAGAAAGAAAAAAACACACACACTAAATCAGCATCAGTTCACTCGCTGAATTATACAAAACATATGAAATTTTGGTATCAATCCAATGTGTATTCATAATATTTTTTTATCACAAATTAGACGAATGGAGTTAGTTTCATGCATTTGAATTTTCTAGCTGAATGTTGCTGCTGAAATACGGGTGGGCAATGGCGAACCAGGAAAATGTCTAACCAAAAAAATCGTGCAGTTGCAATTGTGAGAAAAATTACGTTTCTATTTTTCTGGTGTGCTTCACATGTCGCTCTGTGAGTGCCCCGAGTGCGTTGTACTGCTGCTACTGCTACTGCCACTGTAAAGTTGTTTCTGTTTTTGCTTGACGCTGAGCAAATTCAATTGAGGATAAAAAAAAAATCGATTCGACCGATTGCTGAAGTCTTCGAATGTGTAAATTTTTAAATGTCGCTATTTTTGTGTAAATTATTTCTGTTTGTGTGATTGAGTGAGGCCGAACACAAAGTGTGTACCCAAGCAATTTGTGTTTAAAATGGTGATTACGGATGGCGATAGACTAAGAAAATCGAAACAAAGGCCAAGCACAAAATAAAAGGGAACAGAAAAAAATTAGCAAAATATTATAAACTACAACAACATTCAAGTATAAACATGCATTTCCTTGTTGAAAACAAAACACACGCGTCGATATCTCGAATTTGTTAGTAACGTTAGTCAATGTGTGTTTGTGATGATTATTAGTGAAGTTAGCAATGTGTCTAAATGAATTGCAAATAAAATAAATCATATTTTGTTCATTGCCGCACTCTCCGAAACACAAAGAAATAAAAAACAACATTGAATCAATTTCAATAATAACCAGCTACAAAATCGATTGAACAATGATTGAAAGTGCATGAACATTGTGTGTGTGTGTGTGTGTGCGTGCGTGTGTGTGCAAAACAATTTGAGAAAGTGTCGAGATTTTTCGCGGACGGATAGCATTTTTTGTGATCGTTTCGCTTTTATTTTGTATTTTGCCATTTTCTATGACGGTGATTAGTGATACAATTGATAGGTGAAATTGTGGTCGGTTGGTGAAACCTTGCAGTGCGACGGTCGATTTGGCTTGCTTCAAACGGCTACCTCGGTTCGGCACGCGCGCTCCCTCTCCTTCTTCAGCTCATTCTACGCTCCTCATTGAGTGAGTGACACAAGTGCAACATGGATTCCCATCAAAATAGCAGTATCGTCCATGTGGGCGACTACGAATACAACACGAGAGATTTAATCGGGCATGGAGCTTTTGCTGTTGTCTTTAAGGGCCGCCACCGAAAGGTATACAAACACATCGCATCAAACAATCTTTCTATAAATTCGCATCTTGATTGCTATAAACACTTTTTTGCTTGCTGAATATCAATTTTACGCTTGGAATTGCAAAAGACGCCGTTGGCTGGCATGTGGCGATATTCAAAGTGTGTGTGTCGCAATGTCATTGACATTTTATTAAGTAAGCGATGAAAATAATGAGCATTTCTGTTTGTTTTTGCGATCAGTTTTGACCAATTTAGAAACCGGTTTTAATTTTAAACGCCAAACACGCTTTTGGCCGTTCGGCAATCAAACTCACTTTACACCCGTAGACAATTCGACCTGAATAAATGCAAAAGTGTCTTGAGCCTACAAAATGATAGTTAAATACTATAAATTGATCTCGTGAGCAAGAAAATGTGGATAATATTGAGAGAACACAGTGTCAAAATCATATGAAATTCAAAGCAATCTTTTTGCGAATGTTATGGAAAATTCGAATTATTGGAAATTCGAAAAATAAAACATCAAAATATGTACGAAGATTTACACAAATGTATTGAAATTTATAAAATTTCCTTCAAAATTTCAACACAAACGCGGTAAATTCTATGAAAAATTGCAAAAATTCTATGAAATTGTCAAAATTATACTGAAAATAAGTAAAATGTAAACCTAATATCCGAATTTGTGATGAAATTTCGGGTTAATTTTCAGTTGAAAACCAAAATTTTTACAAAATCTAAGTAAGAAAATGTTGTTATTATTTCTTTGCAGTCGCCCCACAAAGTAGTTGCGATAAAAAGTATAACCAAGAAGAACATTGCCAAGTCTCAAACGTTATTGACGAAGGAAATAAAAATTTTGAAAGAATTGACGGCATTACAGCATGAAAATGTGGTTAAGCTGTACGATTGTAAGGAGACGCCGACATCGGTATCGCTCGTCATGGAGGTGAGTCCCAAAAATAACAAATAAATTTCAAATCTGTCGCCATTTCAGTTGGCACAATTGTGTGCATGGATTACGGCTAAAAATAAACATAGTTCAATGGCTATGAATGGATTACATGCTTTATTGAGCTCTTCCATTCGTTGTGCTTATAAGAACAAAACACAAAATCTCGCTATTATTTCTCATGGCATTTGCCCACCAATTTATTCAAAAGATTCTTTAATATTCCAATTCTTCAATAATCTTACATATTGTCCCAAATTGTTTCGTATTTTCAATACAAAATATATGATTTGGAATTAAACAAAATAGAAAAACAAATTCGTGTGTCTTCTAATCCAAGCAAAATTCAATTATCTACTAACAATTATGTGATACAAAATTTGGTTTCAAAACATATCCTTCTACAAAGAATATGTTCAATATATATAAATTAAGTAAATCTTATGAATGATTTTCATTTTTTCACTAATAATCCATCACTTGTCCTAGAGATTACATCCATACAATTATGCAATTGAAGTGTAGCGAAAAACACAGAGAGAGAGAGAGAGAGAGAGAGAGAGAGAGAGAGAGAAAGAGAGACAAGGATGTTTAATGCAGAATTAATGAGTTATTGCTTTTCGATTTTAAACTTTATTTAATGGAATTTCTTCGTGCGGTTGTACTCGATCTTCGGTCGTCGCTCGATTGTTCTGCCTTCGACAAAATTTGGTTTTAATGCCGCAGCAGTCTACCCGACAAATAATATCAATTACCAATGCAATTAACGTTACTGCAATAAGTCCTGTGAAACGAACAAAGTTTTTCAATTAGAACACGTCATTTTACGAAATGGAAAAATTCAAATTTGCATACCGATTAAAAGCGCATAAATGACTTCTTGTGAGACATCTACTTTGGCTGTGTTTGTATTATCTTTGGTTGGATCGGAATTTGTGGCATTTTCGCTCTTTGAAGCGGATCTGGAACTAATCTGTTGTTCCGATGTCTGAGCCACTGGTGCAACTTCGAGTTCCGGTGGCATTTTTGTCGGTGGACTTGATTTTTTTGTATTTGTCGATTTTGTTGGTAGCGGCCGATTCGTGAAAGTCTTGTAAATTTCTACGAATAGAAGAAAAAAGCCCCGAATTTCTCAGAATGTAACGAACAAATTGGCGTTTATTCAATCTTACCGGTATCTTCATCGTCTGAAAAGACTGTTGTCTGGCCATTTTTTAAGAAAGATTCTTCGAACGTTAGTGCATTCATCAGAATGAAACAACTGACACTGTATGTCTCCGATGTTAACGTCACTATGTCAATGCTCTGCAAAAATTTGCACAATTCACGAAATTTATCTCGCGACACGGTTGGAATGAGTAACGTCCGCAAGTTCACAAGATACCTGAATGCCCTAGAATTGAGCGCCTGAACAACAGAATTTGAATGATTTAATTTCTTGAAACCAATTCAAAAAGCAAATCAAAATTGTCTTAAGTAAAAATATCGTACCGTTTCAAGTGGATTTTCGGACAAATTCAATATTTGCAGTGATGTTAGGTTTTGGAAAATATTGTCTGACAGCTGGGTTAAGCTGGTATTATCTAAGTAGAGCGTCAGCAAACCACATGTTTGAACAATCGGCACGTCTGGATTAACGACACCCTTATTACCGGTCAATATTAGCGTTCGCAAACTGTCCAACTTCGAAAATTCGTTGCCATTCAGAGGTTTCAATGCATTCGCCGATAAATCGATGCGATGAAGATTTGGTAAACTCTCAAATTCCTGTCAAATATCAAACGCACTTTTCGATTATTCGAGAAAAAAATGGGTTTTCATCACATTGTCTCTCAACTCACCTCACTATTGACGATCACTTCAATTTGATTGTCGTTCAGGAATAGCTCTTGCAGCTCTTTATATTTCGTCAGATCACTAACGTCAAGCGTTGTTAAATAATTATTACTTAAATTTAGTTGTGCTGCATTTCGTGGGAGATTTTGTGGAATTTGCAATAATTTTTGATTGGAGCAATCAACTGTATGAAATGCTTTCGAGCATTTGCAGTTCTTTGGACAATCTTCGTTTTCTGAAAAGTTGTGAGAAAATGTGTTCAAAATTAGTTTCGAGAAATGAATAACTGAATAAATGAATGTTATGATTAAAAAAACGAATAATGTTCGAATGCTAAAATGCAAATGAAAAAAGTCTAATGGAAATGATGATGAATTCATGATGAATTCGAAGCATTTCATACCGCGAATGGTTTTTTGTGTGGCCATTGTCATCGCTTCAGTGGTCGAAGAGGTGGTCGTTAGTGTTGTTGTTTCGATTGCATCATTTTCGTCTGGGGCAATCGTTGTGTCAATTGTCATTACATCTAATGCTGTCGGTGTATTTTCCTCGCTTGTGTCTAAATTGTCCTCTAAATTGCTGTCCTCGTAGTCAGCGTCCGTGAGCTCTTCGCTGTCACCGCTAATCGATATCGAAAGATACAAATTGAATTCGAGTAAACGAAAAATTGTATGGCATATAATTAATTCGAGAATACATTGTAAGATAGAACAAAAATGTTAGCTCGAACTGCATAGTCAGCGCATAACGCAAATCACCGTGTTCAAAATAAATTGAATTTATTGATGTAATGATGAAATTATATTGCAAAGTGTGCGCGAAAGCTTTTTTACGAGCTCAAACGCTAAAGAGTGTGTAATTAACATATAACTTTTTTCAGAAGCATAAATCAAGTTCACCAAATATTGTTTTGCGCAGCACTGACAGTCTATAGATGATCGAATACGGAGCATGCATTTTTTGTTTCGATATGATCGAGATTTTGGCTAACATTTTTTTTTTCTCTTAATCCAACCGATCAATCCAACGCACATTTAATGCTTGTTTATGTATCGATTTTGTGCAATTTTTTTTGACTAATAGCCATCATGTTGCATTGAGGCTAACCACATTTCGATGAGATCGTTTATAATTATAATCAAAATAATTATGATACATTATTTTATACATATATTTTTTGACGAGCGTCATCTTGTTATCAATTGAAAACAAATACGCACGATGATTTTCAGATCATGTATAGGAACAGGTGGCAACCGTTTTGAATTATAGTATATGTGTCACGCATTCCTTGTTATCAAAAAGCAATTGAAAATCGCGAGTTAATAAAAACAGAATGGAATAGGTAGAAATAAATTAGATAATTAAGCAGGAAATTAGAAGAAAAAAGTGAGTGAAAAATGGAATTTACCCTATTTTCTGTACACACAGCACCAGCAAAATGATAAACACGCAACGCCTGTTCATGTTATTATGCGTGAAATAGATTGATTCAAACAAATACACTTTTTCTCTGTCTTTCGGAATTGATCTGCTGATTATCATTGAATGTATTCGCCGCTTTGCTGCAATTGATCTTATCACCGTGTCAATTCAACGAATAATACTGGCCCGACATTAAATACACAAATACACCGAATTCTTTCAATTGCAATATATCACATTCACTTTCGCACCGTCCTCTCAAAATGTCACTTTAAAATATGTGTTTAACTATTGATTCGGTTGTTATTTATTTGCTCGTAGTCATTCGTGCTGAAACTATTTGAATGTCTGATGGTCATTTAACTTTTTTATTACGGTGCGCGTTCTATTTTTTCTCGTTCAGTTTCGTAATGTTGGTCATAACGGCCTATCTTTATTTTGATGCATCCAAGCGAGCTATTGATTTTTCGAAGAACAAACCATTGACTAAGTTATCTCGACTAACAACTTCATCCACTTTTTCGTCGTTACAGAGCAAATCTGAAAATAAATGGTTTTCGTCAATTCAACGGTGACAGGAAACTATTGTGCTTTGTCGTTCAACATAATTCGCACTGACTATTCTGATTGAATATGGCTCAGTTTGTGGCTTTAGTGTGTCTTCTATCTTATCCATTCAAAAGCACGGTT
This sequence comes from Obolodiplosis robiniae, assembly GCA_028476595.1. NCBI lineage: Eukaryota > Metazoa > Arthropoda > Insecta > Diptera > Cecidomyiidae > Obolodiplosis > Obolodiplosis robiniae. The sequence continues at coordinate 9,862,024 of CM052017.1, read as the reverse complement.
GTAAAACTCTCTGCTTGTTCCATTCTTATCAGCGCCTGCAGATTTGACAATTTCTTCCAATTCAATTCGTATCGAGTCATTGTATTTTTCCGAAAAAAAAAACTATTCAATGAAATGATAATCGGGCATGATAATGATCCCAGCCGCTGGCTGTCATCGAATCGACCGTTGAATGGTCAATCATGCGAATGAAGCGAGAATTGAACGAAGGAAACATTTATTAGATTGATTTTACCCTATATAGACAAATAATCTCTACTCTCGTCGCTGTACTTTGTTCGTTCGCATACGCGTGCTCAATTATCGATTTGTTCGGTCGTAAACAGTCAAACTACTCGATTTATGCGTTGCTCCGTTTTGTTTTCAACGTCATTTCTACTCTAGATTCAATTCAATGTGTGCAAAATTTATAAACATGTAAAATTGATACGAATATTTGAATTTTAACGTTGGCAACAATAGACCAAAATCGCTCATCAATTTGCTCACTTCGAGAAATGATCAACTTATAACATTAATGTGCATTAATGCCGTATTGATTTTTGTGAGTCAACGAGCCGGGTTGAATGACGTCAAATGAGAAAGCCGGTTTATATTTATTCATCACAAGGCTTTGACGCGCGATTCTATTAAATTCGATTTTTACCATTGTTTATTTAACATATTTAAGCGGTTAAAAGGTGTCTATTTTTTTTTAATAAACAATTAGTTATGATTGAATGCTCTGGCGACGAAAAGAGAAAATGTGAATGATGGCTTGAGCGAAACATTACGATAACTGATTGAATGTCCGAAAAAATGAACGACTTGAAGGGCTCTTTAATTAACGAAAACCAAGATATAATCGATTTTAAACATCGAACAATCAATTGGCTGCGAGATAAAGCGCAGAAAGAGACACAAATGACCACTCGCTTGAACACGATTGAATGCAATTATGAGTGGCGCGATGCAAATCGTTATTTGCTTATAAGTACACACTATGTGATCATTCTGTCTGATTGATTCGCATTGCAATCTAGCCGTGTTGCGAGAGTGAAGTGTGGTTAATACAAATGATTCGTGATAACAAGAGGTCAAAAGACTTTTTTCTCTCATGGACCATTCACCATAATGAAAGCGGCCACCATAAATAAAAAGTCACACCAAAACGAACTAACAACGAGACGCAGTGACCCTAGATAAAATATGTTTCAAGCCAATTTGAATTTCTCAAGAAATTGATAGTAAACAATGCTTCTGTAATCACAAAAAGTAATCGTTGTTGAAATACTTGATTTGGATTTGATTGACTTGAAGCACGTTGAATGCTTCAAAATTTAAAACTGTATTCTTCTCGCACTTATAATTCAGGGGATATTTCTCTTACTCAGAGAAAATCAAACACACTAGCACACACACTTCACTCGTTATTCACAATAATCGTACGACTAAAGAAGTAAAAGTTGCTTAATTACGAAATAAGCATTAAAACATTTGCTTCGACTCATTCTCTCACCGTCACTTTTTTTTCTTTTCAATGGTCAATTGAAAATGTACACGAAATGTCTCGCACAAAATCCCTCATAATAACGTCCAGATATAACTGCACAGTTTTCATTTTTGTCGGTACACTTGAATATTTGAATAAAAAAAAATGTGTGCGGCATAAAAGTGTGTCTTCTCATTCAATGTGTTGTTTGTGTATTAACTTTGCCCCGACATTAACCAATAAACTTGCTGCTGCTGCTCTTTCGAATTTCACTGTGGTTTCGGCATCGAGCGGAATTCAAACATTGGATTCGATGGAAATTGTGTTTGGCCGTTGCCGAAATGGTAGTTCACCGAAAATGTGCGAAATTTCATGCGCATTTATGCAAAATGTTTTGCAATGAATAAACCGAAACACCGTAGAATTCCACGAATTCAATGTTGCCGATGCAAAAACAAAAAAAAACACACAAAACAAAACCACACACAGTTTTGTTGAAATTCGATGTCGATTCTTTGCGAAAAAAAAATCCCTTGCAAACACTGACCAATAATCAAAATCCACACTTTGAGTGAAGAAAACACACTATTGAACGAGCCGATTACGAATGACGTTTCTGCGCCAAATTCATTCGGAAAAGTGTGAACGAGTGTGAGTGCTTTTGGTGCAGTTTTGTTTATATTTTTTCGTTGGTTTGGTTGGAAATGTGTTGGGGAGGCTTGATTGCGAATGGTGTATATACCACATACACATTCGAACCGACCGGAGACGCAACAACCAGCGTTCACTCTTTCTTTAATATTCCACTGCACAAACACTGACAACACTGTCACAACCAGACATACGCTCGATGTTATGTTTCTGCGCGAGCGTGAAAGAGCCCGATAGAACATCAGTCACAGTGCGGCTGTGCTGATATATGTAATAATCGGACGATTCAAATCACCTCATGCAAACACACCGAATTGTAAACCTCTTGAACTATTTTATGCTATAATTTTTTTTGTCTCGTCATTGACATGAAAAACGGCAAAAAACGGCAACGAGTTTTATAATATGTACAAAATTATTAATGAAATTCGTTGCGAATCGCAGCCTGCGATTCCATGACATTTCGTTCGAATGCTACGATGAACAAGGCTTAATCTGTTCAATTGAATGAATATTTTGTAATATCATGCGTAGCACGTCATTTGTGTACTCTGTTTGCGATAATGACAAAGCGCAAGATGTCCTCTGAACCGTGGGATTATTAATATATTTCGGCGAGCTGAAATGTGAATCCCAACATTTTTGAAACGTTTCGTATTTATAATTTTTTTTTAATAAAAACCCGCTTAGCCTTGGCATAATCAAATCGCCTCTCTCAAGTCAGCGAACAGTGCACCGGAAAAACAGTCAGCGATTCCGACAATATTATTTTTAAAATACACTATCAGTTATTCATAAGTTATTTTCAATTTGAAATGTATCTCTTGTATCTCTAATACACAACAGATGCAACACAAACATGTTTTTTCAACTTTGGAATTGACATAAACAAAATGTTGTGTTTAATGCGCGCGGTCGCGCGAGTGAAGCCATTTCCCCGGAAGATGCATTCTTGTTCATGAGGCTTTTTTATTTTAACTTCTTTAATGGGGCAGAATTTAAAACAAAATCTTTGAGGGTCATGAATATTCTTACCGATTCATGCAATGTTTTCAACATTTATTATCAAAGCTCACAACGCTCAGCCTGTGTTGGCTTCTCTCTGCTTCACTCGCGCGATCGCGCGCATCATACACACTTTGTTTATGTCAATTCCAAAGTTAAAAAACATGTTTGTGTTGCTTCTGTTGTGTTGCGTTGAAGCGCACGTTTATATACATAATGGAAAATGTATGATAAAGTAGAGAGAATAAGCGTGGAATAAATATGTCTATAGAATCAACAAAAACGCACATTATTCGTATATTCAAGTGTGGCATAACTCCAACTAATGATGTATTTTGTCTTTGTTCGTTTTTAGTATTGTAATGGAGGTGACCTGGCCGATTACCTCAGTGCAAAGGGCACGCTTAGCGAAGACACAATTCGGCTGTTTTTACGTCAACTAGGTAAAATTTCATCTTCTCTGACCAAATTTCGATGTTAATGGCTCAATTTACATGACACAACTCTTCATGTTGAATGCCTTTTTTTTTTTACATTCACCAGCCGGGGCAATGGAAGCCCTGCACAACAAAGGTATCATACATCGTGACTTAAAACCGCAGAATATATTGCTGGCGCATAGTTGTGGCAAAGCTTTGCCCGCACCGTCGAAAATCGTCTTGAAGATTGCTGATTTTGGTTTTGCTCGATTTCTGCAGGATGGAAATATGGCAGCTACCCTTTGCGGATCTCCTATGTATATGGTATGGCGAGAATATCTTTCCCTATCTAAAATGCTCATTTCAAAAATAACATAAAATTAAAACTTGTATGCGACTCATTCCAGGCACCAGAAGTCATTATGTCGCTTCATTACGATAATAAAGCTGATTTATGGTCGGTCGGTACCATTATTTTCCAATGTTTGACTGGAAAAGCTCCATTTCAAGCGCATACACCACAAGAGCTAAAAATGTTCTACGAAAAAACTCCAAATCTTGCACCAAAGTAATGATTAAACAAATGATCGGAACATTGAGGCTGGCATTCTATGTGTTTGTTTTTCTTCTGTTTTGCAATAGAATTCCATTGGGAACATCACCTGAACTAAGTAATTTGTTAATGGGACTGCTGAAAAGGAATGCTGCCGATCGTATATCATTTGAAGATTATTTTAATCATCCCTTTATGAACAATAAGGTTCAAATACAAGCCGAACAAACAACAATAGAGCCACCAGGTTTCCTTGTTGGCGACACATTCACGCCACCAAAAACACCCAGCCCAATCCAAATGAAAACCCTAGGTGAGAATCAACCAGAATTTCTAAGAGTTTCTTTTTGACATTGATATAAAAATGGTTTTCGTAATGATGTAGTGGCGACCGAGGATTCGAACATAACGATTGCCGAAAATAGCACACATAGCGAGTCAAGTAGTCCAGAAAACACGAACTCCGATGATTTTGTGTTAGTTCCAACGAATCTACCAACGGATCCAACAATACTAAACTATGAACGGAAGTAAGTGATTTGTGTAAATATGCAGTTGAAATGAAACCTCGCAAATAATAATCAAATCTATAATTGTTCAGTCAAAATACAAGGGCGCAATCAAATGCTGTGCAGCAATCGCCGGATAATGCGAAAAGAACGTCACCGACATGGACCACAGCAGATGCACATACTCGGCCTAGTACCTTGAAAATTTCGGAACCAAAACCTGTACCGTTGCCATCAAGTGTGCGACGCGCAATCCGACCCGCATCAAGTTTACCGCAAAAGATCACCTCAAATGCAATACCGCGCTCGCAACCAATCAGCATGAAACGAACGGATCAACGCAATAGCAATGATGCAAATAACGTGAACAGTGCAGCGGCAACAGCACCATCGGCCATCAACATTAGCTCAATATCTCCGCCGGCTGTGCAATTTGCCATCGGTTCACCGCCTCTCGGCAGTCGACGATCCGCATCGGGTGGCTCATTATCTGAATCACCGCCCGTCGCACCATATTTATGGCAAATCAGCCCAACCACACAACAGTCGCCTCCAATCACACAAACCTCGTCCACCCAATTACTGCAACAAGGTGAACCATTCATTATCATTCTTTTTTTAATGTCCAAACCGACCTGTTCGATTAAATTTTGTAAGTAAATGTATCATTGAAAAATACAGCAGGTGAAATATCACGACACTTAGCTAGTGAGGCCTTAGCGGATCATGCTTTTCAATGTGCCACCGGCATGTGGAATGTACCTTGTACATTCAATGCCCCCGATTTACCAGTCGAAACCCTGTTGGACCGGAGCCATAATGAAACCCTTGCTAAATTGAACTTTGTCATTGCGTTGTGTGATTGCATCGTCGAAGTGGCAGATGCCAAATGTGCACCTCTATCAGCACTTATGTCAGCCGAAGCGGCTCCAATGGCACCACATTCACCCGAAAACTGCAAACGATCCGAACGATTAGTCTTATTAGTGAGGTGAGTGACTGTGTCTGTATTTATTAAATTTATTGACATTAGGAATTTGTTTTCTCAACAAATTCCAGCACTTGTTAAATAAACCAACATTGATAATGTTGAATCTCTCGGCGAAAACATAAAAGAAATCGAGCGCTCATTTATAACACTGCAATCGATATCATAACAAATTAAAATTCATTTGGAAATGCCATTTCAGAGCACTACAACTGTTGTCATCCGGATTAAATTTAGCCATAAAACAAATCACTGACGGTAATCTGAAACCTTCCGATAATGTAAAGAACGGTGAGTCACAAATTATTTCATTCAATCAAAAAAATAAAACAATTGAATTACATTGAATGTGCAATTTTCAGTAATCACGTCAATGAACACGAAATACAAAATGATCTTAATGGAATCGAAAAAGTTGAATGGATCGGGTTTGCTGCAAAAGGCGAATGCGAACAACATTACTGCTGACAAAATCCTTTATGAATATGCTATACAAATGGTAAGTCGCTGAAATTGAACAAAAATCTGCTATGAATTAATTTATTTGGCGTTCTGTTCTGTACAGTGTCAATCGGCTGCATTAGATGAATTGTTTGGCAAGCCGGGTGTTTGTTTCCCACGATACCAGACGGCACAAATTTTATTCCATTCATTGGCTCAACAAACGGAACATCCGCAAGATAAAAGTATTCTAGGAAAATGTAATTGAACGACTTTTTATATGAAGATGGTAAATTTCACATGGAAAAACAATTAATATGCTATAATTTATTGAATTGCAGATAAAGAGGCAGTCGAAAAGCGCTTGTTCGTGTTGCAAAAGCAAGGACACAATATCTACACCAAAACGAATGACTTTTTCACGTAAAATCGACAAATCTGGTAATTATTATTTACTTTTTATAATAATTAACATTTTATTTATGAACAAACCAATTCACCTGTTGATCATCTTCTTGTCTTTGCAGAACAAATATGTAAATGGAACGAACGCGATTCCAGACTAGAAACAACACGGATATACTCTATGTATTTATATGAAGAAGAAAAAACAGAAACAATTTAAGATACAGTTTAGGTGGCGCGTGCGCCAGCCACGCTAACATTTATGGTTAAATCTATGTTATACAAACAAAAAAACGCATATGAACTTTAGTAAACCAAAATTCATATTGTATATGCTTATTGGCGTGGACACGTTCGCGCTGTATTGTTACAATGTCTGTATCATCCAGCAATGCTAATTTGGCTATTTCAGGCAAACAAAAGAGCATATGATTTATTTTCGCTTCATTATATTTCTATCAATCGGCTCTAAATTAACCAAAACAAAAATCATACGAATGAACATATTGCATAGAATCAAGCATAAATGAATCATTTTTTTATTATTTTTTGCTAAAATGTAAAAATAAATCAAAACAAATAAAAAGTTTATCTATCGACACCAGAATAAATACTCGATGCATGTTTTATTGCGTGAATCCACAAAAACCGTACTTAAGGCGAATTTAATCGCCGATTCAGAATTACTTATACTTCAATGACAGGAAAGGGAAACGACAAGCGACATTAACGTTTATCACTAGCGACAAAATGTCGTTAAAAATGTTCCGACGTTTTGGTTTGTGCAATGCTAACCATTTTCGCACAGTCATTTCAATTCTTAGTCGGAAAAAAAGCTCACTCTCACTCGTTCATCCCATAATTCGAGCTAAAATGATCGTAAAAGAAATGAGTTCCGAAAAGGAAATCATGGAACAGATGTTGCAAGTTTTTAGGAAACTAGAAGAACAATTGAGCGATATTCACGAGAAAATAGATGAGCTCAAAATGTCACAGCAAACACGAAGTAATTTTGGTATGTGAATTTATACTTTCGCTAAATATTGGTTTAATTTCATGAAACATTGTTGAAATTTATCGTAAATAGATATGAACTGTGCCATAAAACATTTCGAAGAACGCGTTCTAGATATAGAAAGGAATTTTAAGAGTAAACAAAGTGAGATAATTATTGCAGCTATCAAAATGATGGGATCCGAAGGTGAGCTGGTTTTTAGACAAATTTAAAATTCATCTTGTTAGTTCGTTCATTTCGATAGTTTATGTTGCTGATATCAGATTTTTCCACTTCAGCTGCCAAAAAAAACGTGCACAAGTTGCACGAAACTGGTCCAACGACTCTTTTGAAAGCGGCTACTCCAAAGCCTTCTCCAAGAAGGACACGGAAAACATCGAAAAAACCAAAACAAAACGACCACACGCATCGATCTGTCACATGTTGTATTACTTCGCAGGATACTCTTTTGATAGATGATTACATTATAACCCATAATACAACGTGTAGCCTCGAAATGGTCAGCGATGGAGAATGCACGAACTTCAAGACTAGTGTCATTTCATGTACAACTTCCGAGAGCGAAAGCGCAAACATCGTTTCAGCTGCTAAACCAATCGTTAACAAATTACAAAAAAATAATTCAACAATTCTTTTGAAAACGGCTGCTATCAAACCCACTCCAAAGCCCATTCCAAGAAATACACGGAAAATATCGAAGAAACCGGATCAAAATAACCAAACCCATCAATGCGTCATATGCCGTATTTCTTTGGAGGATTCCTTTCTGCTGGAGGATCATTATAATATTCATCGTTCAATGAATGACAAATCGGTCAGTAATGGGGAATGCATGAACGGCAAGATTGATTTCATTTCATGTCCAATTGCTGAGGGCGAAAGCGCAAACATTGGTTCAGCTGCTAAACCAATTGTGAACGAATTAGGAGAGGAAAAGCCAATTCCTTCTGAAGGGGCTGCTCTCAAACCCACTGCAAAGCTTACTCCAAACAGTACACGGAATCTAAATAGCCAAACCCATCAATGTAACATTGATGAAAAAAGGTTGGAGGATTGCCCTCTGCTGAAGGACCACTATGATAGTCATCTTCCAATGAATTTCGAATCGGTCAGTGATGGGGAATGCATGAACGGCAAGATTGATGTCATTTTATGGCAAGAAGATAGGCCAAAAACTCCTTTGAAAACGGCTGCTCTCAGACCCATCTCGAAGCCCATTCCAAGAAATACACGGAAAATATCGAAGAAACCGGATCAAAATAACCAAACCCATCAATGCGTCATATGCCGTATTTCTTTGGAGGATTCCTTTCTGCTGGAGGATCATTATAATATTCATCGTTCAATGAATGACAAATCGGTCAGTAATGGGGAATGCATGAACGGCAAGATTGATTTCATTTCATGTCCAATTGCTGAGGGCGAAAGCGCAAACATTGGTTCAGCTGCTAAACCAATTGTGAACGAATTAGGAGAGGAAAAGCCAATTCCTTCTGAAGGGGCTGCTCTCAAACCCACTGCAAAGCTTACTCCAAACAGTACACGGAATCTAAATAGCCAAACCCATCAATGTAACATTGATGAAAAAAGGTTGGAGGATTGCCCTCTGCTGAAGGACCACTATGATAGTCATCTTCCAATGAATTTCGAATCGATCAGTGATGGGGAATGCATGAACGGCAAGATTGATGTCATTTTATGGCAAGAAGATAGGCCAAAAACTCCTTTGAAAACGGCTGTTCTCAGACCCACTCCGAAGCCTTCTCCAAGAAATACACGGAAAATATTGAAGAAACCGGATCAAAATAACCAAACCCATCAATGCGTCATATGCTGTATTACTTTGGAGGATTCCATTCTGCTGGAGGATCATTATAATATGCATCGTTCACTGAATGATGAATCGATCAGCGATGGGGAATGCACGAATGGCAAGACTGATGTCATTGAATGTACAAGTTTTGAAAGCGATAACGCGAACATCGTTTCATCTACTCAATTGTATGAGTAGCTTACTTAATGTTTTGATTTAAATTCATGAAGTCAAATTTCCATTTTTTTATTGTTTTGTATCATTCCCAAGCACGTATGAATCGCATTGCATTGTATCACATTAGCGTAAGGTATCAAACTATTGATTCCATTCAATGTTTCATCGGTCATTGAAATAGAGATTCATGAACTTTATACAAATTTTGTAGAGTTTTTTGGTCAGTTTAACTCGGTTAGGTATTAAGATGCAAGAAAGCATTCATTTGTCTTTTGATTATTGTATAAATGGCATTTAATTTACATTTTTGATTGTGAATAGAAAACTTATGTTCTTAAGCGCTTGCATTAAAATATCGTATTTTTTTGCAAAAATATTGTTTTATTTCAATAAAAAATGATTTAATAAATCAATTTTTTCCCATTGCTACGACTTCAAGAAGATGCAAAAAAAATATGTTTGTCATTTGCATATTAATTGTGAATTGAAAACTAACGTTAAAAGCAATATAAAACCTCTAGGTTGTTCGCTTTCCGACTGACAAAAATCCGGAAGTATTCGAAAAGTATTTGGCATTTGTGTCGGTGGATTTTTCGGCTGCTTGTGGATTGACAATTTCTAGTCCTTGTAACGGTGTAAAAGCCACACTTGAAGCTGTACCCGAAATTTGTTTCCGAACTGTTGTCGAACCGCCATAGACTTGTTGTTTCTGTAGATTTTTCTGGAGTGTTTTGCTGATGCGCACTTTTGTTTTCTCGTCGACTTGTGGCAATCGAATTCGACCAGTGCCCGCTTTGCCAATTGTTCCACGTGAATAGCCCAAATCATCTTGATACGCATCTTCATCAATCTGTGACAAAAAAGACGAATTGTGTGTAAAAAATTGAAAGTTTTAAAATCGAATGTCAAACTCACATCTCCGAAATTGAGACGATTGGCTTGTTTCCGGAATTCAGTCATTGCATATCGTTCCTTCATCTTGCGCACACGCTTTCCACCTCGTTTCTTCTTACTGATTTCAATTGGTTTTGGAAGTGGTTTGGCAAATTTCACCGGCGGCGGCTCTTGCAATTTGTCCAGCTTCTTTTCGATTTCTTCTTTGAACCGCAATCCAATTTCACCGTTGATACTCTCATGACTTGCATCCACTCGCGCAGCCAATGTACATTTTGCAGCTACTAAACGAGCCGCTTTTCGACGGAGATCCTAAAGATGGGAGGAAGATTATTCACTTAGTTTTTTGTTTCAGATCGTGTGAGTATGTCAACTTCACTGAAGAGACAGTTCACTAATTGGACGGAATCGAAATAGTTCAAATATGCTATGATGCTGCCGAACATCAATTGAACGGAAGAGGCTATGGCATAATTGACTTAATTGTATCTTTTATGCGACACACAAGATGGAAAGATTTGGGCATACAAATCGCCGATACACGAAGTCTTGCGTTAGAGAGGGAGAACAATATATCATCTCTTTGTCCTCGAAATGTGTACCAGTTATAATCTGGATTCATCCAGAACTTGACATTCATTTCTAAATCGTATTGTCGGTAGTTTTATGTGTGAAACACGAATATCTTCGAGAAATTTCAGATGGTACTTACTGGCGGCGTTTCTTGTACAATGGGTGAGTAGTAAACGAATCCGGTGTGTGGCAACATTTGTGTTCTCGAAAAACTGTTTAAAAAAAAAAGAAACATTTGTCATTTATCAAACAACGATTCGAATATTCTTAATTGAATATTAGTTTTTTTACATTCAGACAAATATAAAAAGTCCTAAATACACAAAAAATTTGGTGCGCAAACATGTCATTTATATAGCAATCGAAACAATTGATTTTTACCCGGCTAAGGTTTTTTTCTGTGATCCCAATAAAATAACATTGCAAGCCGGAATTTTTGACAGTCTAACCAATCCACCGGCAACTCCAACAATTTTCGCTGCTGTCGAAGCGCCGACAATCATTGATAGATTTGGTGCGATAAAAGTCATACGACTTTCGACATACTCGAATATGCGCGTTTTGTAATTAATGAGGTCGATGGCCATGTCACAGGCTTCATCAATTTGCCTCTTTTCCACATCTGTCAAAGGCGTTCTGTAAAAATTTCAAATAAATTAGCACCGATTGAATGAACTGTTGCTGTTGTCAGTTGCAATTTACCCTTGGGTAGTTGACGCAGTCACTGAAACAATCATAATTGTGGCTTGCGTTAGAATTTGTTGGAGTTTCTCGTTGTTTTTGATCTGCTCCAAGTCATTCCCGAGCTCTTTGACGGCGCTCAAGTACTCCATTTCACCAACAATCAGTGAATCCAATTCCGGGAATCGCTTCTGATATTTGTTTTTCGTAAATTTATGAATGACAGCTACAAAAAGAGGATATTTTTTTTGAGTGATGTCTCATTATTTACCAACAACCAAAAATCAGTAAATACTTACAGATTTCATTGTCAATTTCAACTGCAACACTATTCACTTCAACGATTAATTGATATTCTGGATCTGACTCCATATTTCCAATAATTTCATTCGATTTCCTCGGTTTTGACGTATATTCACTGATTTGATTTAAAATCCGATTCAAACGATCCGAATCATGCAGCTTGCAGAGCGATCGAATTGATGATATCTGAAGATATTTGGCAATATAAGATGGTTGAAGCTAGTTGGTTCACATTTTGAACATCGAAACAAAAAAATTGGACAGCAAATGTATTTTAGTATAATTTTCAGTTACCGATTCATCAATTTCCATTTTTTCGATTGCATCGTGACTATTTTCATCGTCGACGGGCTCTTCTTTAACCTTAATTTCGTCGTCGGAGAAATCGTTGCCGATATCTTCTAAATCGGCTAGTAATTCGTCGGCCAAAGACATTTTTCAAGTTTTCCCACAAAAAATTGGCAAAGCTTCCTTCAATCCCGATGAAAATATTATTTACAAACAGTTCGCTCCTCACTTAGCGTTAAATGTTCTAAATTTGTATGTACTCAAAACGTATAAACAACGATTCAATTGATTTGAGCTGTCAAAAATGTGTATGTGTTTTGTGTTTTGACTTTTCGCTAAATTGGTAGTGCCATATATATTCATAAAATACATTCAGTGTTTCTGTCGCAAGCGTGTGTGTCAAAAAGTCATTAAACTATCATCAAATTGACTTGAGTGAATTAATTGAATTTGGTCGTCGGACAAATCATTTCGGGGACCGCATCAAATGAAATTGTATGGGGAAATAATCGCTGTTTAGTGTGGGTGTGTGTGCGTGTGTGAATCGATGATAGCTGTCAAAGGATTGAAGTGCTTGGTAGGTGTTGATTAGTCAAACGCTCTGTTTGACGTGTCGTCAAGCAAAAGGCTACGTTATTTTCAGCTGTTTTGTGTACATTCGTTCTTAGTAAATATTGTGTCCTGTCGTGTATGTGCTTTGTGAGCAAATTTGAATATTACTGATAAGGCAACCACTTGCGCACAATAATATTTAATACCACGTAATAATCCGCTGTGACTTTTTTATGACTATCGTTGATTATCGGTTGTAATCATGAATGTGCTGGAAGTTCTACGTCGCCTAGATGCATATCCAAAAACGCTGGAGGAATTCAGCCAAAAGACAATATGCGGCGCAGCGGTCACATTAGTCAGCTCCATCATTATGATTTGGCTGTTAATTTTTGAATTTTATGCATACATGACGCCGAATATCACCGAAGATCTCTTTGTAGACACAACCAGAAGCCATAAGCTTAAAATCAATTTAGAATTGTACATTCCATCGATTTCATGTAATTGTAAGTATATGCGACCAGAAAAAATAACGAATTTTGTTTGGTAATCAATCGATACCATTCAATTTAATCAAAAATGTGAATTATATTGAATTTGTAGATCTCAGTTTGGACGCAATGGATTCGGCCGGTGACCAGCATTTGCACATAGACCACAATATTTACAAGCGGCGAGTGGATTTGAATGGCAATCCAATTGAAGAAGCGAAAAAAGAGGACATTGCCACATCGACAAAGAAACTTGAAAATGTAATTAATCCCCATTTACGATCACCAAATATAAAATTTGTTTACACATGTTAAATCAATTCAGGTCCCAACAACGTCCACCGAAAAGCCAGCCTGTGGCGATTGCTATGGAGCCCGAGTGAACGACACTCACTGCTGCAACACTTGCCAGGATGTAATTGATGCGTATCGGGAAAAACGCTGGAATCCGGAACCAGAAAAATTTGAGCAATGTCGACGCGAAAACTATGTGGACAAAGAGGGCGAAGCCAAAAAATTGGCGCTAAACGAAGGATGCCAAATCTACGGATACATCGAAGTGAATCGGGTGAGAGTCAAAACCAACATACATGCGAAATGGAAATTAATCATAACATTACGTAATTTTTTGCTTAATTGCGTATTTAGATGGGTGGAAGTTTCCACGTGGCACCCGGCAAAAGTTTCTCACTCAATCACATCCATATCCATGATGTCCATCCATATTCATCGTCCTCATTTAATTTATCACATACCGTGCGGCATTTATCATTTGGTGAACGAATCAATTTTGCGAACACGCATCCACTCGATGGCATGGAAGTCACATCGAATGAGAGTAAGTACAAAACGAACGAATGGTTGTTCTTTTAATATTTTACTTATATTTCATTAAAAGTAAATATACACTCTGGGCTAACATTTGAACGGGTCAACAAAAATTACTTTGCGTGTGCTAATAATCATGGTTGTAAAGCATTGAAAAGGTCGCTTAGCATCGAATACCGGTACCGATCGCCATGAATGTGCCAAATGTGCCACCTCCTTGTATCATTACTTTTCCTACGTTATTTATCAACTCACGTCCTCGCATTCCGTATCTAAAATGTTCGGATCAAAACAATTAAATGGACTGGCACAGTTAATTCGAATGTCGCGCTAGCTGTTACATTTTACCTAAGGGCACTGAATCCGCCGAACAAAGCTCCGCTGGCCATGCCAACACAAAAACCAATTGTGAATCCAGTTTTCATTTTAGAGAAACACGTTGGCTGCTGATTGGCGCCGTACATACTCCCTGGAACAGCTGGCATTTTCGCTATTCAATTTGTTTAACTATTTTTGAACACTTGCGCTGGTCGATTTGTTTCCCTCGGATTCTTATTTCAATTCACTGCATGGCAATGGTTCTTAATCGAGTGGCTGACATTTCGATTCATCCAATGAAAATCAGTGACAATCATTCGCAACTTCATGCCAATTGATTCAGGCAATGTCGCTAGAGTATGCCGTTGGATGGCGCTGTCCTTCGAATTCGTGTTTTTTTGAATTCAAAAGAACAAAACGTTTTATTTATTTCATTATCATTTTTTTTTTTTTTTTTAATAAAATCGATGTTTCGTTCCTTACCTGCAGGTTCCATGATGTTTCAATATTATATTAAAATCGTTCCGACAATGTATGTTAAGCTGAATGGAGAAACGGTGCATACGAATCAATTTTCCGTGACGCGGCACTCGAAATCCGTATCAGTCGCATCTGGGGAATCGGGAATGCCGGGTATTTTCTTCAGCTACGAACTCTCACCGCTCATGGTCAAATACACTGAGCGCGAAAAGTAAGCCAATAATCTCTTTATTTTATAAATACAAAATACAAGTTTCATTAAAATGAAATCAATTATATTTCGTCATATTTTCCAGCTCATTAGGTCACTTTGCTACGAATGTGTGCGCTATTATTGGCGGATTGTATTCTGTAGCCGGAATTATCGATTCAATCTTGAACAGTTCGTTGCATGTCATCAAAAAGAAAATCGAATTGGGGAAATTCAGCTAATTCTACCATTTTTTTCACAACAAGTGATACGATGACGTATATTTACGTAATTTATTTTTATGATTTATAATTTGAATTTTTCATTGCTTTTGACAGTAGTGTATAAAATGCCGGTTTCATCCCAGCCGTGACTAATTCGACTGTGATGTGAATAAAACCTCTCTCTTACACACACTTCCACTCTCTCTCTCTCTCTCTCTCTCTCTCTCTCTCTTTCTCTCTCTCGCAAACCAGCATAAGGTTTTACCATTCCTTTGACCCCCGTTCATTCATTTTTTCATACATACATACATTTAATAAAATAAATTACACGTCTGTTCTGTTGAGCTACTTGATTCGAACTAAAGTTTTATTAAACACAATATTCTTTCAACATAAAACCAACTTTTCTCTCTCTTTCTCTCACTGCCTATAAACCATTTTTGAATCCGAAAACAACATAAAACGTTAGAAGATACGGAACAAATGCTTTTCACTCGGTGTTATTGAATTCATTTTTTTCCTTTTGGTTTTAATTATATTGAGATAATGAATAGTTTCAGATGAGAAAAATGGGAACATTTTAATTTTATTGATATTTTCCAAGCGGACCGTGCTTGTATGGATGGGATTGGAGAGCTATTCGAGAGTATGCGAATTGATGATTGATTGACCGTGCCATCTTATTTTACATCGGTGAACTCAATTTAGATCCATTGTAATACGAACAAAATTTTTATTGATACAAATAATAAAAACAAATGAGTCATTGAATCGATTGAATTATCACATCAATACTACTGCCCAATAGATGGCGCTGAAGAATAGATATGATTAAAATGTCTCAAATAGCACGGTCCCCTTGATATTTTCAAACAAGAAAGAAAAGAAGAGAAAAGATAGAAAAGAATACACATTTTATTACTATGTTTCAAAATAATAATAAGTAACGATTGAATAAAAGTCGAACAGAGATTGTTATCAAATAAACAATTCATTATGAGGTCTCTATTGTTTTATTTATTCGTTAACACTCTCAATAAATGGCATCTAGTCATATCGAAAATAGTTCGATTTCGAATAGAAATGGAGCGAGAGAAGGTGAGTGGGAAAGTAAAAATTGGAGAGAGAGAAAGGACGAGAAAAAGCGGAAGAGCGGGTAAGAGAGAGAGAGAGAGAGCAAGAGGGAGAGAAAAAAATGGAAAACAGCGAGTGAGAAGAAAACAAAATGGTATAACATAAACACTTGATGAAAATGACCATGAATGAAAAAACAATTGCCATTTGATTTAATGGATATCAATGGATTTCTATCAGTGAGATCAAGAGACGAGTATGTACATTTAAATTAACACAGACATACTCGCCTCTTGATCTCACTGACAGATTTATAATTTCGATATAAGATTTTTAACGTTTTGTCAGATTTCACTAAATGCTAATATTTCTCTTAAATTACAAATATTACAAGCATGAAAAGGATTTGTATTTTGTATTCTTTTGTTGTTGTTGAATTGTTGATTTGATTGAAGCAATTGTAGTCGAAGAAATTTAATTGATTTGAAATTGAAAATGTCGAGTGAAAGATGTTAAAATTGAACGATATACAAAACAACGGAAAGATGGAAAGGGAGAAAGAGAGAGAGAGAGAGAGAGAGAGAGATGAGGAAAAAAAACAGAAAAACCAACAAAAAGTCTTGCTTGCACCTGCAATGTCGCTGCATTTCACATTTGAATGAATTAATGCATGAGATGTACACAACAAATAGATTACGGATGCCAGAATAATAGAAATATGAAGCAAAGTGAAAATGTTACGATGTATCATCTCCCGTGCTCCTACCTTTATACACTCTTACACTAAAATCAGTCTCAAAATTTACTTCGTTTATGTTTTTCGAATCGATAAATAATCGCATACGATTTCATAATGAAAGTACAAATTGTTGTCTCAAATGCTCTTGCTGCCTTCGGGTGGGATTTTGGGTGTGTGACGGTTGTGCTGGAATACAATGCTCACATTGTAAGGTTTTATTTGTTGAAACTTTATGTAAATAGAGATAGATGAATACATATTGTATATGTTCATCTCTCTTTGTAGCAAATGAAACCTTACAACGTGAGCATTGCATTCCCCGGTTGCATTTGATACGTGGTCTCCAATTCGGATTGCTGTGTAATAAAAAACTTCAGTGGCATTGATGCAGATGCGTACATGCATGTTACTGCTTCTGCTGCGCTGCCTCAGATTTATTTAACTTTTCAATTTTAAATTGCAATAACTTGTGAAAAAACAAAGTTGTTATGAAGAGTGTGCGGTTTCTTATGAATGTGTGTGATCTCTGATTCAGTGCGCCCAAAACTAGAGCAAGAGGTACACAATATAAATCATAACACACATACACACAGAGACATGTAAATGAGAATATTCTAGTTCTTAAATCTGTAAAATTGCACTTAATAACAATTCAAATCACTGATGAGGATGAGATACGGTTGGCCCGATTGACAAATCCGTTGCGCTGATGATCTAAAAAAAAAATTCTTGGAATTTTTGTGTCTTCGAATTGATTAATTTGATCCACCAATTGAAACTATATATTGATCATCAATTTATTTTATAAATATGCACGACATAGCAAGAAATAGTTCAGAGTTGTGCAAACTATATAAACGAATTAATCTTACTCTGGTTGAAATATAAACTAGAAAAATTGCATCTGATAACTGCGTGTGTTTTCAGTATCGATGTGTACATACATAGCGACCGACGCAAAGAATCAATGGAATACAATTTGACAGTTGGTTACGCGTTTGCCAATGTGTTTGCATGTATTTGTATGTTGTGGTGTGTGGCGTGTGCATAGATACGGTATTGTAAAAATCATTGGGTGAATGTGTGTTTATGTGTCAGAGAGTCAGTCTCTGTGGACTATTTGCTGTGTGTACAAAAGCCAAGACACAAACCAGCTGTTGTTTCAACTGTCTTATTGGTTTAGATGTGATGCAAATGAATGTGTGAGCATTTTTCTTATTCGTATTCTGATTTTTGCGCGAATGTTTCAATGTTCATATAGTTTAGGTTTGAATGTGAGAACATCGTAATGTCGAAATATCCATTCAAACTCTGCTCAATCACATACACACAGACATATGGAGAGTACAAGTTATGGTCATGTCAGTACGCACCGTGAGTTGCCCGTACACAACTACCAATACACACACGCATGTATCTAAAATAGACACACAGAGATAACGCAATGACAAACGCTTCACGAAAAATCAAAGAAATATTGTTCTTGTCGCGCGGAAAAAAGGAAACACACAAACATAGAGGCAATATACCATTCATAGTAATTTTTTTTTCTTTTTCGGATTGCATTTGCTTCTGTTGCGTGCCTATCCTCTTTTTTGTTTACTACTGAACGCTAAACCGACTCGTGTAGCTCGTCTTGCCGTTCATTTTAGTGACGCCAGTCAAACGGCCAAGCAATCAATGCAAGCCAAACTACTTAATCAGGAGCTGAACGCCGTACTCAATAAATCGTCGTTAATTACAAACATTTGTTTTACCATCGATAATTGTTTTGCCCAACAAAAAGTAAGTGTGTGTTTGTGTGTGCTCGCAATTTAGTGACAAGTGCATTTGGTTCGAAGCGATCGACCAATTTTTTATTCAAATGTGTTGTTAAAAACAAATGCGATACAATATTTGTTAACTATTAATCCAAAAAAAAATCCGTTCTTTTCAACACAACAGACATTAAAGCCATCACATCATTTATTCAGTCAATTATTCAAATCGTTGAACTGTTCGCCAATCCTTGAAGTGGTGATTTCGTTTGCACTACTACAAAGATCCGGAATTTGTGCACGAAGCTGAAAACTAATTGAAAATTTGCCTACCATCGTTGATACAATCCTATGAGGAATTAGGTAAATTAATGAGACTCATAAATTATATGCATTTTTCGTAACACGCTTTCATATTTTCATTGTGCGTATGTGTTTGTTTTCTTTTTTTCTCATCCACAGATTCAACTGAATTTCGTGCATTTAGATATCGCCCAATCAAATCAGGAAGGGAGTCTTAATGATATATCGCCTGAATTATTGCAACTAATTTTATCGCTTTTATCGTATGATAAGTACAAGAAGTACGGCATATCGGAGTTACCGAATAAGAAATTTGTAGCACAATTCAGCCGAGACTTTCAACGTGAACGTTGCCCATTGATTTTAGCACCATTGGCTTATAGTAAAAATACGGCAATTTCACAAGGTATTCTAACATCAGCCAGTATAGACACACGTTCTCGTTCGTTCTTCATTCGGAATAATTCAACGAAAATTTGTGTCGCTATTCCGATTTTCATTTTTACCATTTTTTGTTTCTGTCTTCCATTCTCATTTATCCGAAAATAAACGCATTTATTTTATTCCAATTTTCTCAACAACAAACACCAAATTGAACAATTGGTGTGCAAGCTCGTAGCACATGCTCTCATCATTTTGTTGCTATTATAATTTGCTGTTTTTTGTCTCTCATTCCTACTGAGCCGTAGCACACATATGGAAAGCATGTAATTAAGAGAAAATATCCTTGAAAACAATTGTACATTTTTGGTCTTTTAACGATATATTCTTTGGGTATTTGTATTATTTTGCTCCGCAAATACGCATATAATACACGTACACACAGTCTTCTCGGCAAATTGATGGTTTTTGTGTTGATATGAAGATCTTTATTCGTAGATAAGAGCATCCCGTTTTTTTGTTATTTATATTCTCTTTGTGTTTTTTTCAAGTTAAAACCATAACATCAAAGTGTTTTGAAATGGGTGTACAGGAAATGGTTCCGGGAGGCTCATTACGAGTGAAGCGTATATCCAGAGCAAAAAGAGGCCTCGTCGAATGCCATAGCAGACATGGATTAAAAAATGGTGATTGGATATCCATTTTCGAGGTATAATGAATCCATTCAAAAGAGTTTATATCAAATTGAATTATCTTGCACAACATTTTTTCATTGGAATTTTTTCTTTTATCTTTTCAGGTCCGAGGTATGACTGGTTTAAATGGGCAGAGATTTGAAATAAAAATTCGTGATGCATATGGATTCTACATTGGTAATACGGAAAAATTCGAAAGTGGATATGGAGGAGGTGGCATTGTGTTTGTTCTTGTTCGAGTCTCACCGGTAATTGCAATACATGTATAATTTATTCGTGTTAAACATTTCCTTTCGCTTGATAATATAATCATTCACACTTTTTTCATTCCTTTTCTCGGATTCAGCAAAACAATGAAGTTGTAGTGTCTCCTTTTGAGGTGATTTTCAATTGGTGGAAAAGAACACGGCAATTGTTCAATTACGATTTGGCAATTTGGTACACTTTTTCAGCGTTTTTCATTGGTACGATTGCCTTTTACTTAGCTTATAGTCTTAAAAGTTCAATTTACATATGCGTTGCATGGTTTGCTTTAACATTTATTTTGATTTTGGTTTTCTGTCAATGTTTTGGCGTAGTTTTACCCAAGCAATCATAACATTTTCATCATTTTATTTCATTTTATTTTTGTATTGCACAAGTTCTTTGCTGTATTTTTTACTGAAAGCATAAAACAAGTCACGATGCGTGATCAATGGCCACATATTTTTGTAAATTCATACTTTTCTTTTGTTTCATACTTGAATATAAGTTCGTAGTTAGTTCAGTAGCACTGAAGGATTTCTTCTCAGTTTTTTTCAATTTACCTTGTTCAAAATAAACAGACAAATGATTTTTTTACAGGTATCGAGTACAAATCATAGACAGATTTATCCTGGAATAAATATTCATTGAGAATCTAATAACCGCAAATTTCTACCTCTGAATAGAATTTAAGAGAAACCAACAAAAATTTTTTTTAGAAAAATAAAGAGAACAAGTTCGAAGAATCAAAAAATCAATAAATTTTGAGAGATTTTCTCGTTGGAGTAAATATATTGTCATCATCATCCGCAAATTTACATTGACTCTTAGATCATTGAGAATCGATTGAATGGATTTTTTCTTTAAAAAACTAAAAGAATTTTACACAATTCGTATAAGAATGATAAATGAATAAAATAATAAATTATTATTAAAAGTCCGAAAGAAAATGTTTAATTAAGGTGCCAATTTCTAATGATGAACCATGCCTGTGCATTGCTCAACAATTATTTAATTTGATTAATTTGGGTAGATGTTTTACCTATCTTGTACATTATGACAATCATTCATACGATTGAAAACAAGCGGACCGTGCTTGTTTGGGATTCGAGAGCTATTCGAGAGTATGCCATCGAGACCGTGCCATCTTATTTTACATCGGTGAACTCAATTTAGATCCATTGCAATACGAACAAAATTTTTATTGACACAAATAATAAAAAAAAAATGAGTCATTGAAACAACAACAATAACAATATAATATCCACCGATTTTGCTCACATTTGAATGGCATTTCAATGTTGCTTCATCTGAGCCAAATACCGACACATTTAACTATAAAAGAGGAGACTATTTTGGCTTGAATCAGTATTTGTCATCTTTATGCTTGGAAAATCAACTTATTAGTCGTCATCTATCTCTGGACGATAAGGTGACTGTGCTTGTTAATTCATTAACGACAGCAATAGAGCGGTTTATACCAAAGAATACCATTAAACGTAATGTAAAGTGTCCATGGAGCAATGCTCAACTACGCAACCTAAAAAACAAGAGAAATAAGGAATGGAAGAATTTCAAAATCTCGGGTGACAGACGTTCGTTTGATGCAGCATTCGCTGCGTTTGATTCATTGAATACAAAACTCTACGATGACTACATCAATAATATGTCTTCTACTGTTCGATCAGACTCAAAATCATTCTGGCGTATTATTAATTCCAGGAGGAAAACTGATAATATACCGAAAATTCTTCATTATGGTGATACATCAACGACTAATATTCAAGTTCAAGCTGATCTTTTTGCAAAATTTTTCAACAAAAATTTTGAATTTAATAGGAATGGCCCACAACCCAATCGAGTTACCACCATTGGAGGAACTAATGATTTATTCCTGTTGGAAGAAGCATTTGTATTCGACGAGCTTATGAAAATTGATATATCGAAAGGAACGGGACCTGATGGTTTTCATCCATTATTGCTGAAAAATTGTGCAGCCTTATTGTGCACTCCACTTCACATCATATTCAACGAATCACTAACTCTCGGATTGTTTCCTTCTCAGTGGAAGAGTTATAGCGTGAATCCAATCTTTAAAAAGGGATCTAGATCGAATGTTGAAAACTATCGCTGTATAGCTAAACTACCAACTATAGCTAAATTCTTTGAGAAACTCGTGAATATTAAACTGACTGATATGGTTGCAAATAGAATATCACCGAAACAACATGGATTCTATAAAAGGCGTTCAACAGTGACCAATCTTATGGATTTTACTCACTTTGTGTTTAAAAATCGACGACAAGTAGATGTGCTGTACACAGATTTTGCAAAGGCCTTTGATAAAGTCAATCATGATATATTGATTTCAAAGTTAAACAGATATAATATACCTAGTAACCTCATCTATTGGATCAAATCATATCTTCGCGACCGTCGTCAATTTGTAAACTACAATGGTAGAAGTTCCGGGGAATTCATAGTAAACTCGGGTGTGCCTCAGGGAAGTCACTTGGGACCTACACTTTTTTTACTATTTATCAACGACATAGTTGAGGAATTGGGTATTGATGTGTTTATATCTTTGTTTGCTGATGATCTTAAAATTGCAGCTGCAATCAATTCCGCTATGGACACATTGAAGCTTCAACGTGCTATCGATAAATTGAGGCAATGGTGTATCGCAAACGATTTACACCTAAACTTAAACAAGTGTTCAGTGATGTCAATTACCAACAAACAACAATCGAACATCTTTATTGGAAATTACCATTATGGGGATCACGTGTTTACTTCATATGAATGTAGACTGGAAAATTTGAAAATGATGAAACTTGAAAGGAGGCGTATCAATGCAGCTTTGCTGTTTTTCTACGACGTATTGAACGACATTATCCCATGCTCACAGATAAAAAACGATATTGTGCTTCATTCAAACCCATTCAATCTTCGTGAATCGTCGGTGGAAACTTTTAGAATAATAGATCTATTACTTATTAATGAACATACGGCACCAATAAATCAGATGTGTAAACTTGCAAACTTCATTGATGAACTGTTTAAAGAACCTGCTTCTCGTGCAAATTTTAAATCTCAATTAGTTGCCTGTGATAAATTGAATCTTAGGTTGTAACAACAACAAATCCAATGATTGTAATTAAACCATTTCTTTTTAAATTTCATTAGCATTGTTAATATTGTGATATTGTGATTATGTGATATTTTTAGCATAGTTATCGAATGTAATATTTATACAAATTGTATTTATAATCATCCAACCTTGCAATGTTTGAATGGATTTTTCTAAAAGAAAAGATACAGGTTTTAATGGTGGTGAGATCCGATATAATCGATTAATGACCCTTACCTTTTCCCTGTCAGATATGTAATTAATCAATAATGAATAAAAACAGCCAGTCTTTGGCGGTGTATTGTTAAAAAACAAACATTTATAGACCGTTATTGCCTTTAAGCGTCTGGTTTGTTTTACGAAACAAAAAGCCTCATACACCCCTAACGATACCTCTCCACAAACCCCGATCGAGAGCCAAGTTTTGAGTTTCAACACACCACTCATATCCCCTCGCATTCAAATCATATTTAACCGAATCTAAATAACGTCGACGTGGTCTACCCCTACCTCTCGGCCCAACAGCTTCGGCGAACAGAATCCGATTCGGTAATCGCTCCTCTCCCATGCGTCTAACATGGCCAAACCATCTCAGTCTGGATTTTCTCGCTTCCTCTCCTACCGAATCGACGTTTAAATCCCCCCGAATCGTCTCATTTCGGATTCTGTTTTCCCACTGATCGCGGCGCCTGAATCCATTCTCAACACTTTCATATCAGACAATTCCAAATCATGAATCAAATTCTCAGAATCAACCCAGCTCTCGCTACCATATAGAATAGTTGGTCTGAAGATTGACCCGTGAATCAACATCTTTGTCTCTGTACTCAATTCACGTTTATTGAAAACGTGTGATCTAAGTTGGGCTACTACTTTATTTCCATTAGCCCTACGCTGTTCGAACTCTTTATTAAACTTGCCATCTTCCGAAAAGATACAACCCAAATATTTCATTTGGGAAACTTATTCCAACAAGTTGCCATTCATTGTGCATTGAATTGGCTTTCGAGTTTTGCCCAAATGCATAACTTGAGTTTTTGTGCCGCTAATGGTCATTAGGCACAAGCCTCTCCCAAATCTTTGATATTATTTTACAGCTCCCTTTCAGAATTGCCAAACAGTACCAGATCATCTGCGTAAGCGAGTGCAGAGATAATATTGCCCCCTAAAGCTACTCTACCCCTTAAATTGGCAGATTTGATCAGCTTGTCCATATAAATAATGAATAGAAGAGGTGAAATTGTACTTCCCTGTCGGAGACCATTACGTACTTCAAACCATTCACTCAAATCTCCATCCACTCTTACTGCTGCTTTACGGTTTGCGTACAAACTTTGAATCGCGTTGAGAAGATAGCCATTCACACCATATTCGGCCAAGACTGACCACAACTTGGATCTGGGAATGCAGTCGTATGCTTTCTGCAAATCCACGAAACAGAAGTACAGTTCCCTATTTCTTTCAAGGAATTTCTCCATTAGTTGCCTCATGCAACAATTTTGATCTTGACAGCCGCGCATTGGGCGAAAACCCGATTGATTTTCATCCAAGAGCGATTCGACAATAGCTCTTGATCACTTTTCCAAGATTGCACAGTAAAGAAATTCCTCGATAGTTGTTGCAGTCTATATTACTGCCTTTCTTATGAAGTGGCGAAATGACTGCGCCACCCCATTCTTCAGGGACAACAAAGGAACTTCAAGCTAAATTAAAGATGCGATGCAACCAGCGAACACCTAACAAACCACTACTGATCAGATATTCATTCCGAATCTCATCCACACCCGCAGCCTTACCCCAACTCAACTTATTAATTGCAATCTGAATTTCATCCATGCTAATCTCTTCCAAACTCTCTTCACTCTCATTTACATTCACATTCTCATTCACCAAATCGGCATTTTCTACATTCAGCAATTCATCAAAATATTCCATCCATCTTTTTAACACATTCCTTTCTACCCATCACTACATTGCCAGACTTGTCCAAAACAGCTCCAGGAGCATGTTTCTTGCCTCCATTCCTAATGTTCTTAACCCTTGACCAGAATACCTTATTCCTCTGTTGTCCAGCAACTTCTAGATCCTGACCAAACTTCACCCATTTTCTCTCTTTTGCTCCTTTCACCATCATTTTCACCACACGCTTTTGTTCCCTATACGACTCCAGATTTTCATCAGTTCGGTTCTGCAACCAGCGGATCCATCTCATTCTCTTTTCCTTCACAGCAATTCTAATATCTTCATTCCACCATTCAGTCTTCTTTCTCCCATTTTTGACTACAGTAATGCCACAACACTCTTTTGCTACTTCTACAATCACTTCCTTGAACAAGTTCCATTCATACTCAATATCAGACGCTTCGTTCACTTCGACTTGTGCAAATTTTTCCCCTAATTTTGCTAAAAACTCACTCGCTACATTCACATCACGCAATTTTTCTACTTTCACTCTTTTTGTTGACTTCTGATTGCTTCTTAAGCCGCTCTTGCTAATGCATAGTTTGCTGGCTACCAAGTAGTGATCAGAATCTAGACTAAAACTCCTATACACTCTCGTATTTAAAACTGTTTTGCGCAAGCTTGTCTCAACGATAATATAATCGAGAAGAGATTTTCGATTCTGACCAGGATTTTCCCACGAATACATGTGAATTTTCTTGTGCTTGAAAAAAGAATTAGTTATAACTAAATCCGAACTCTGGCACAAATCGAGTAATATCTTCCCATTACCATTCGCGGCAGACTCTTTACAAAATTTTCCCAGTACAGTGGAAAAATTTGGATCATTTCTACCCACTCTCGCATTGAAATCGCCTAATAGAATCACTCTTTCACTGCTCTTTCTATCGACTACGTCATTCAGATCGATGTAGAAATAGTTCAAACGGTCCGGGTCTGCCCCTTCACAAGGCGAACACTCACAAATCTATGAATTGCTCCCCCGAATTTTAATCGGGATCCACATTAATCTTTCATTGACGAATCTATGACTGACTACCGAACACCTTAAACTTTTGTGAATCAAAAACCCTACGCCCCAATTAGCTCTTCCTCCAGAAACACCCGACAGAAATACGCGATAATTCCCTAACGTATCCTCCCCTTGATTGAAAACTAACTTGCGTTTGCGCAACATAAAGTGCGATAGAGGTGAGAGGAACAGAAGAACAGCAAAACTATGGAATAGAGTATGCGAGTGTGTGTTTATGAACGCAATTTCATGTGTTACATAAATGCATTAGAAGTACGGAAATTTTTTTAATACCAATATCAATCGAAATGAAAAGTAATGTCAAGTACTTAGGTGTCACTTTCACTCCTAAATTGAAGTGGAGTGAGCACATCAAATACCGCATTGATAAATGCATGAGAGTATTTTGGTGCTGCAAAAGAGCGATAGGGAGAAATTGGGGTCTACACCCTGCAAACCTTTTATGGCTCCAAAATGCCATCGTGAAACCAAAGCTTATGCAGCAAATAAATCTTATTTCCCAGTCCTTCACCACCTTACTTTATCATTCATCTCGCTACGGACATAATCTGTAATGCACTTGTAACGGCGCACACAGCTAAACAAAAATTGATTGTTTTAGCGCAAGAGCCATATATTATCAAAGACACGATAATGGGCTTTGACACGCAATACTGCAATTTGTTCTATTTCCCAAAAGGAGATAAACCCCGGACATGCATAATTGCCACAAAAGATGTCTCCGCAACAATTTTACCACAATTCTGTAACGGAGACATCACATCCACACTCATTACCCTGAACGGTAATGGACAAATAGAAGAATTATTTCTTAGCTCTGTCTTCATGCCATACAAACCGGATGAGAGACCTGGGAAGTCGGTATGCGAACTGCACAAACACTGTTCGAGCAGCGGCATACCCCTAGTACTAGGCTGTGGGCTGTGACACAAACGCTCACCACACACTGTGGGGTAGCACAAACATAAACAAAGAAGGGGCTAACTTAGTCGAATTTCTTTGTACAACAAACCTCGAAATTCTAATTCGAGGAACGGAACCTACTCTCGTAATAGAAAGTAGATCCGAAATTCTGGATGTATCCTTCGCATCGAGTGACTTTGTTGCAAGGATTGCGAATTGGCATGTATCCAGAGAAGAGACTCTCTCTGACCACAAGGAAATAAACTTTGCCATCAAGGTTATCCCACCGGAGAGTGATCTCTTCAGAAACCCAAGACTCACAAACTGGGATAATTTTAATATTATTCTAGGAGAGAAATTGGGTAGTTCGCCGTGGCCCGAAACAATTGAATCACCACACGTCTTGGATCAGGCAGTACACCTGCTGACGATCTCAATCCGTGAGGCCTTCCTTGAATCATGCCCTGGCAGACTGAACCAATCAAATCATTGGTGGAATAACAAGCTCAGAACTTTGAAAAAAGAATGTCGAAGGCTTTTCCATATATACAGGAATGGCTCAGAAAGCACTAAAAGTGCACTGTCAAAAATCTAGCAGAGCAAACTATTACCATGTGTCAATTACAGGGCGATCAATTAACATAAGTTAATGAATGTATCGTTTTGCACATAATTTAAATGTCATTTATGATTCGCTTGCTGGTCCTCAATTTTGAGGTTAGAATACTCAACACATAAATGACATTTAAATTATGTGCAAAACGATACATTCATTAACTTATGTTAATTGATCGCCCAGTAATTGACACATGGTAATAATTTGCTCTGCTAGATTTTTGACAGTGTGCTAACTGGTCGATATACAAAACTAAGCGAAATGAGTACTGCACTGAAATAAAACTTTCAAAAAGGAACTCTTGGGTGAGATATTGCAATGAAATCGATGGCGTTGCAGTTATGTCACGAGTACACAAATTAATGGCAAAGGACTCATTGAATTTGCCGGGTGTACTACAACATCCAAATAAGAACTATACACATTCCCACGAGGAAGCGGCTAAACTGCTGCTAGACACACATTTTCCAGGAAATGTGAGCATTGGTGCAGCTGATACCGCACTCCCGATTGTAGGTAATCCCCTCCCAGAGGACGCGATACCAAATGACATAATAACCTATGACAAAACGTTATCGGCCATCCAGTCATTCAAACCATACAAGTCACCGGGATTTGATGAAATTTATCCAGTGATGTTACAAAAATCATGGCACTTGATATATCCGTTGATAATGGATATCTATGGGGCCTCGATCAAACTTGGTTACATCCCCAAATTGTGGCAAAGCGTAAGAGTCACCTTTATCCCTAAGCCGGGTAAAAGCGACTACACGCAACCGAAATCCTTCAGACCAATCAGCCTGACTTCCTTTCTACTGAAGGGATTAGAAAAGCTGATCGATCGCTACATAAGAGATTTTATAGAGGCCACATGTCCGCTTTTCGAAGGCCAACATGCTTTTATGGCAGGTAGATCGACCAAAACAGCCCTGCATACGCTTCTATCATTGATAGAGAAAGCAATACAGCAAAAGATATATGCATTGGGATCTTTTATTGATACAGAAGGTGCTTTTGACAATGTCTCATTTAGAGCTATAGATACTGCTCTTGAGAATAGGCGAGTGATAACACCCGTGAGAAAGTGGATTCATAATCTACTGAATCAGAGACTAATCACATACGAAGCCTACAGCTTAAGAACATCTGTAAATCCAAGGAAAGGAACGCCACAAGGCGGAGTCCTCTCCCCTCTTATCTGGATCCTAGTGGTGAATGACTTACTCGTGACTTAACCACTTGCAACGGGTGGTGTGCTTAGCAATAACCGGTGCAGCCAGGAGCTTTCCGACTCTAGCGTTGGAGACGCTACTGCACCTACCACCCCTGGAATCCTTCATCAAAGCGGAAGCTAGAATGACTGCATTTCGCTTGAAAACCACATTCAGTGGAAGGTGTTTTGAGCCGTACGAACACTCATCAATTATGGATGAATTGTTTGAATACGACTCAATCTTACAAGCACCTACGGACAGGTGTGTTCCAAGGTACATTTTCCATAAAGACTATCAGGTAGTCATACCGGATGGATCGACTGGAAATGGCTTCTAGAACGCATTGAATGCGGATATTGAAGCATGGTTCACCGATGCATCAGTTGGTGATGACGGGTCTTGATATGGCATTTATAACGCCACGTCAGACACAGAGCTGTTTGGCCACCTTGGCAAATCAGTCGACATATCACAAGCCGATTGAAATTTTTAGCGGCAGTATGAGCGCTCTTAGAGCAATCAACAACTATAAATTTTAATCCAAGTTGGCACATGAATGCGCTGTCCTTCTGAATAGCATCGCCAATACAAGAGAAGTCACTCTAATATGGACCCCTGCACATTCCCAGATACGGGGAAATGTAAAAGCCGATGCACTAGCAAAATTAGGAACTACTCAGAGTACGGAAGGCCCTGAACCTTTTCTCCCAGTTAACGAGAAAAGATGCAGAGCCGCCTGCAACAGCCAGTTGCAAGAGCGAATATATCATCGCTGGCGTAGCAGTGACGCTTGCTCTCACTCGAAACTGTTTGTCACGGCGCCGAATGAGAAACTAGCAAAATATCTGCTAAGTCTCGAAAAACTCAGGCTAAGCTACACGGTCGGAATCATTACAGGCCATATCAGTCTCAACTCTTATCTTAGACGCATAGGATTTAGAGACGATCCAGACTGCATGTATTTGGTCTAAATTTGCTAACACCTGGCGAAGTCATGTCAGCCCCAATTGGCAAGATCTACGAATTCGTCAAAAAGACGTACAGATTCCCCCTCAGTAGTAGCTAAAAACGCGTCGCTTCAACTCTCTTTGACAACTTAATAAGAACGGTGCCGAGATGACACCGGATCTCATTTGAGCAACTGTCGCAAACTAAAAATGGATACACAGCCGGAAATCAACTATTTATTACGGGTTGCTCGCAAAAGGTCCTCGACTTACGCGACGATTTCATGTGTATATGAGGTCCCCTTTCTTATCCATACATCCATATGCAGCATTCATTTGGTGGAATGGGACAACTACGGCAAATGCTCAGAAATCTCTGAACCATTTGCAGCGTGTGGTATGCATGGCAATTACAGGTGCAGCCAAAATTGCACCACAATTGGCATTATAAACGATCCTCAACATACCATCACTAGATATTTACATCCAAGCCGAGGCACGCATCACAGCGTTCCGGTTCAAGGAGCTGTACATCGATCCAACCCTGGAAGCGTACGTGGATAGATAGACCATTCAGCGTTAAGCTGGAGGAGAACGAAAGAGGTAATGAGGAGGAATCTGATCCACACATTGAAAAATGGTTCACTGATGCTTCGGTGAACAATCATGGCTCTGGCTATGGCATTTACCATGCAAATAGCGAGAGAGAAATGTGCGGATATCTGGGCAAGCAAACGGATATAGAACAAGCCGTACTAGCCGCAATACATGTACGCGCATGCGAGATAGCGACTGAAAATGCCGGCAACTCCTCGATTGAAATTTATAGCGATAGCCTAGGGGCTTTTAAAAGCCATTAGCAGCTATAAAATTAAATCAAAACTAGTAATGGACTGCATCCAAGCACTAACCATGCTGGGATAGAATAGAGACATTACGCTAATATGAGTGAAAGGGCACTCCGAGTGTGAAGGAAATCGTAGAGCCGGTTTGCTTGCCAAGGAAGGAGCCTCGAATCCTACACTAGGCCCAGAACCCTCCCTCGGGTGGAAAGAAAGGAAATGCAGAGTAATCTGCGATTCTCGGGTCGATAAGAGTATGATAGAGAAATGGCAAGCTGCCAACACGTGTTCTCACACTAAAGAGTTTGTCGAAACATCAGAAAAGAATTTCACAAATAAATTGCTCACCCTCAGCAAGATGAATATGAGCTTAACAATCTCAATAATCACTGGCCATATTAGGCTGAACGAACACCTTAAATGAATTGGAATCAGTGATGACCCGGACTGCAACTACTGGGGCAGAGCTGCAGAAAGTGCAAGACATTTCATTTGCACCTGCACAGGTCACAGTCAAATTAGGAAAGCGATTTTTGGAAAAGAGCTTCTCAATCCGAACGAAGTTGTGGAAGCACATGTAATGTGCATATCAAACTACGTCAAACAGTCGGGTAGATTCCTTATTATTCGGTCATTTCGTCACATCATAAGAAAGGCAGTAATAGAGACTGTAACAAATATCAAGGAATTTCTCTATTGAGCATTGTCGGTAAAGTATGTAGTGCAATTTTGGAAAAGAGAACAAGAGCTATTGTCGAATCGCTCTTGGATGAAAATCAATCGGGTTTCCGCCATATGCGCGGCTGTCAAGATCAAAATTGTTGCATGAGGCAACTAATGGAAAAATTCCTTGAAAGAAATAGGGAACTGTACTTCTGTTTCGTGGATTTGCAGAAAGCATACGACTGCATTCCCAGATCTAAGTTGTGGTCAGTCTTGGCCGAATATGGTGTGAATGGTTATCTTCTCAACGCGATTCAAAGTTTGTACGCAAACCGTAAAGCAGCAGTAAGAGTGGATGGAGATTTGAGTGAATGGTTTGAAGTACGTAATGGTCTCCGACAGGGAAGTAAAATTTCACCTCTTCTATTCATTATTTATATGGACAAGCTGATCAAATCTGCCAATTTAAGGGGTAGAGTAGCTTTAGGGGGCAATATTATCTCTGCACTCGCTTACGCAGATGATCTGGTACTGTTTGGCAATTCTGAACTGGAGCTGCAAAATAGTATCAAAGATTTGGAAGAGGCTTGTACGAACTTTGGAATGACCATTAGCGGCACAAAAACTCAAGTTATGCATGTGGGCAAAACTCGAAAGCCAATTCATTGAACTTTGAATGGCAACTGCTTGGAACAAGTTTCCCAATTCAAATATTTGGGTTGTATCTTTTCGGAAGATGGCAAGTTTAATAAAGAGTTCGAACAGCGTAGGGCTAATGGAAATAAAGTAGTAGCCCAACTTAGATCACACGTTTTCAATAAACGTGAATTGAGTACAGAGACAAAGATGTTGATTCACGGGTCAATCTTCAGACCAACTATTCTATATGGTAGCGAGAGCTGGGTTGATTCTGAGAATTTGATTCATGATTTGGAATTGTCTGATATGAAAGTGTTGAGAATGGATTCAGGCGCCGCGATCAGTGGGAAAACAGAATCCGAAATGAGACGATTCGGGGGGATTTAAACGTCGATTCGGTAGGAGAGGAAGCAAGAAAATCCAGACTGAGATGGTTTGATCATATTAAACGCATGGGAGAAGAGCGATTACAGAAACGGATTCTGTTCGCCGAAGCTGATGGGCCGAGAGGTAGGGGTAGACCACGTCGACGTTATTTAGATTCGGTTAAATATGATTTGAATGCGAGGGGATATGAGTGGTGTGTTGAAACTCAAAACTTGGCTCTCGATCGGGGTTTGTGGAGAGGTATCGTTAGGGGTGTATGAGGCAATTTGTTTCGTAAAACAGACCAGACGCTGAAAGGCATTAATGGTCTATAAGATGAAAAAGAATCAACGACTAATGCGAAAAGGAATATTTAAATAATATTATAAAACAATATGTCTAAGAACGAAAATCAAGAGTGTTTTCATGCGCATAATAATTTCCACGTCGATTGTATACAATAATTACTACTAACTTTTGTCATATTTACACAATCATTTCGAATAGATTAGCTAATTGATACACGCAAATGGATTTTACATAGATTATACTTTATGTTGCTGTTGAATTTTAATAGCAAATCCAATTTTGTTTTATTGTTTATCATAAATATATGTTTAGTTGAGTATATAATTATTCCCTGATGGTGTATTTGCTGAAAATCAGTACATTAATATCATGTATGTCATAAACCTCTAATTGTTTCCATTGCGATTATGGGCACCAAATGATACGATACAATTATATGATTACACCAAAGAACAAATTTTCCATTCAAATAGAGAATATTTGGTAATGAATCTTATTTTAAAATCTTATTGTGTTTTATTTTTATTTCTATCACTCTAAGTTTTCAACTAGACAAATTTAAATAAAATGAAACAAATTGCTAAAAGTTTTTCATTCGTCTAATTTCCTAAATGCTGCGTTGCTCTTGTTTCGAGTTTCTTCCATAGTTTGTACGTGCAACACTTTTGGTTTTTTTTTCTTTTGTTTTTGGTCTTTTCAACAAAAAATGTCTTTATCTTTTATTTACAATATCCGACTTTCGATACATTCAAGGTCTTTACTGCTGGTTTGGGTATTGTATATCACAATTCCCTCGATTTTTGATTCACAACATCAACTTATGGCATGATATAATTTCAGGTTCAGTTCGTTCAAAGGGCATATTCAATTGAAAATGAAACACTTGTTAGATTTTGGTAAACATGTGTGATACTTTCTTTTGGTTCGAAGTAAACAGTAAAATGCAGGAAATTTTGTTTGATTTGGCTTCTCAATCAGTTTTCACTGATTTTGCGGGTTCCGATTCTGTCGGTTGATCGCTGCATTGATCTGCGTTTGCAGATAAAAAAGAATGATCACAATTTAGAGCTCATTTGAAATGTCGATTAATGCATCAATTTAAAT
Source organism: Obolodiplosis robiniae (assembly GCA_028476595.1). Lineage (NCBI taxonomy): Eukaryota > Metazoa > Arthropoda > Insecta > Diptera > Cecidomyiidae > Obolodiplosis > Obolodiplosis robiniae. Next base: position 9,827,829 of record CM052017.1, on the reverse strand, counting down.
TACCTTTCGATGTTTCGCCAGTGACAAGTGTGTCTTCCTCTTCGCCAGATTCTTTCTAAAGATAAAACAAACAAACGTAAAAAATCTGTAAAATTGCACTTAATAACAATTCAAATCACTGATGAGGATGAGATACGGTTGGCCCGATTGACAAATCCGTTGCGCTGATGATCTAAAAAAAAAAATCTTGTAATTTTTGTGTCTTCGAATTGATTAATTTGATCCACCAATTGAAACTATATATTGATCATCAATTTATTTTATAAATATGCACGACATAGCAAGAAATAGTTCAGAGTTGTGCAAACTATATAAACGAATTAATCTTACTCTGGTTGAAATATAAACTAGAAAAATTGCATCTGATAACTGCGTGTGTTTTCAGTATCGATGTGTACATACATAGCGACCGACGCAAAGAATCAATGGAATACAATTTGACAGTTGGTTACGCGTTTGCCAATGTGTTTGCATGTATTTGTATGTTGTGGTGTGTGGCGTGTGCATAGATACGGTATTGTAAAAATCATTGGGTGAATGTGTGTTTATGTGTCAGAGAGTCAGTCTCTGTGGACTATTTGCTGTGTGTACAAAAGCCAAGACACAAACCAGCTGTTGTTTCAACTGTCTTATTGGTTTAGATGTGATGCAAATGAATGTGTGAGCATTTTTCTTATTCGTATTCTGATTTTTGCGCGAATGTTTCAATGTTCATATAGTTTAGGTTTGAATGTGAGAACATCGTAATGTCGAAATATCCATTCAAACTCTGCTCAATCACATACACACAGACATATGGAGAGTACAAGTTATGGTCATGTCAGTACGCACCGTGAGTTGCCCGTACACAACTACCAATACACACACGCATGTATCTAAAATAGACACACAGAGATAACGCAATGACAAACGCTTCACGAAAAATCAAAGAAATATTGTTCTTGTCGCGCGGAAAAAAGGAAACACACAAACATAGAGGCAATATACCATTCATAGTAATTTTTTTTTCTTTTTCGGATTGCATTTGCTTCTGTTGCGTGCCTATCCTCTTTTTTGTTTACTACTGAACGCTAAACCGACTCGTGTAGCTCGTCTTGCCGTTCATTTTAGTGACGCCAGTCAAACGGCCAAGCAATCAATGCAAGCCAAACTACTTAATCAGGAGCTGAACGCCGTACTCAATAAATCGTCGTTAATTACAAACATTTGTTTTACCATCGATAATTGTTTTGCCCAACAAAAAGTAAGTGTGTGTTTGTGTGTGCTCGCAATTTAGTGACAAGTGCATTTGGTTCGAAGCGATCGACCAATTTTTTATTCAAATGTGTTGTTAAAAACAAATGCGATACAATATTTGTTAACTATTAATCCAAAAAAAAATCCGTTCTTTTCAACACAACAGACATTAAAGCCATCACATCATTTATTCAGTCAATTATTCAAATCGTTGCGTATGTGTTTGTTTTCTTTTTTTCTCATCCACAGATTCAACTGAATTTCGTGCATTTAGATATCGCCCATTCAAATCAGGAAGGGAGTCTTAATGATATATCGCCTGAATTATTGCAACTAATTTTATCGCTTTTATCGTATGATAAGTACAAGAAGTACGGCATATCGGAGTTACCGAATAAGAAATTTGTAGCACAATTCAGCCGAGATTTTCAACGTGAACGATGGTAATGAAATACGGAAATTTCACAAGGTATCCTAACATCAGCCAGTATAGACACACGTTCTCGTTCGTTCTTCATTCGGAATAATTCAACGAAAATTTGTGTCGCTATTCCGATTTTCATTTTTACCATTTTTTGTTTCTGTCTTCCATTCTCATTTATCCGAAAATAAACGCATTTATTTTATTCCAATTTTCTCAACAACAAACACCAAATTGAACAATTGGTGTGCAAGCTCGTAGCACATGCTCTCATCATTTTGTTGCTATTATAATTTGCTGTTTTTTGTCTCTCATTCTTACTGAGCCGTAGCACACATATGGAAAGCATGTAATTAAGAGAAAATATCCTTGAAAACAATTGTACATTTTTGGTCTTTTAACGATATTTTCTTTGGGTATTTGTATTATTTTGCTCCGCAAATACGCATATAATACACGTACACACAGTCTTCTCGGCAAATTGATGGTTTTTGTGTTGATATGAAGAATTTTATTCGCAGATAAGAGCATCCCGTTTTTTTGTTATTTATATTCTCTTTGTGTTTTTTTCAAGTTAAAACCATAACATCAAAGTGTTTTGAAATGGGTGAACAGGAAATTGTTCCAGAAGACTTATTACGAGTGAAGCGTATATCCAGAGCAAAAAGAGGCCTCGTCGAATGCCATAGCAGACATGGATTAAAAAATAGTGATTGGATATCCATTTTTGAGGTATAATGAATCCATTAAAAAGAGTTTATTTCAAATTGAATTATCTTGCACAACATTTTTTCATTGGAATTTTTTCTTTTATCTTTTCAGGTCCGAGGTATGACTGGTTTAAATGGGCAGAGATTTGAAATAAAAATTCGTGATGCATATGGATTCTACATTGGTAATACGGAAAAATTCGAAAGTGGATATGGAGGAGGTGGCATTGTGTATGTTCCTGCTCGAGTCTCACCGGTAATAGCAATACATGTATAATTTATTCGTTTTAAACATTTCCTTTCGCTTGATAATATAATCATTCACACTTTTTTCATTTCTTTTCTCGGATTCAGCAAAACAATGAAGTTGCAGTGTCTCCTTTTGAGGTGATTTTCAATTGGTGGAAAAGAACACGGCAATTGTTCAATTACGATTTGGCAATTTGGTACACTTTTTCAGCGTTTTTCATTGGTACGATTGCCTTTTACTTAGCTTATAGTCTTAAAAGTTCAATTTACATATGCGTTGCATGGTTTGCTTTAACATTTATTTTGATTTTGGTTTTCTGTCAATGTTTTGGCGTAGTTTTACCCAAGCAATCATAACATTTTCATCATTTTATTTCATTTTATTTTTGTATTGCACAAGTTCTTTGCTGTATTTTTTACTGAAAGCATAAAACAAGTCACGATGCGTGATCAATGGCCACATATTTTTGTAAATTCATACTTTTCTTTTGTTTCATACTTGAATATAAGTTCGTAGTTAGTTCAGTAGCACTGAAGGATTTCTTCTCAGTTTTTTTCAATTTACCTTGTTCAAAATAAACAGACAAATGATTTTTTTACAGGTATCGAGTACAAATCATAGACAGATTTATCCTGGAATAAATATTCATTGAGAATCTAATAACCGCAAATTTCTACCTCTGAATAGAATTTAAGAGAAACCAACAAAAATTTTTTTTAGAAAAATAAAGAGAACAAGTTCGAAGAATCAAAAAATCAATAAATTTTGAGAGATTTTCTCGTTGGAGTAAATATATTGTCATCATCATCCGCAAATTTACATTGACTCTTAGATCATTGAGAATCGATTGAATGGATTTTTTCTTTAAAAAACTAAAAGAATTTTACACAATTCGTATAAGAATGATAAATGAATAAAATAATAAATTATTATTAAAAGTCCGAAAGAAAATGTTTAATTAAGGTGCCAATTTCTAATGATGAACCATGCCTGGCATTGCTCAACAATTATTTAATTTGATTAATTTGGGTAGATGTTTTACCTATCTTGTACATTATGACAATCATTGATACGATAGAGGTGAGAGGAACAGAAGAACAGCAAAACTATGGAATTGAGTATGCGAGTGTGTGTTTATGAACGCAATTTCATGTGTTACATAAATGCATTAGAAGAACGGAAATTTTTTTAATACCAATATCAATCGAAATGAAAAGTAATGTCAAGTACTTAGGTGTCACTTTCACTCCTAAATTGAAGTGGAGTGAGCACATCAAATACCGCATTGATAAATGCATGAGAGTATTTTGGTGCTGCAAAAGAGCGATAGGGAGAAATTGGGGCTAGCTTATGCAGCATTCATTTGGTGGAATGGAACAACTACGGCAAATGCTCAGAAATCTCTGAACCATTTGCAGCGTGTGGTATGCATGGCAATTACAGGTGCAGCCAAAATTGCACCACAATTGGCATTATAAACGATCCTCAACATACCATCACTAGATATTTACATCCAAGCCGAGGCACGCATCACAGCGTTCCGGTTCAAGGAGCTGTACATCAATCCAACCCTGGAAGCGTACGTGGATAGATAGACCATTCAGCGTTAAGCTGGAGGAGAACGAAAGAGGTAATGAGGAGGAATCTGATCCACACATTGAAAAATGGTTCACTGATGCTTCGGTGAACAATCATGGCTCTGGCTATGGCATTTACCATGCAAATAGCGAGAGAGAAATGTGCGGATATCTGGGCAAGCAAACGGATATAGAACAAGCCGTACTAGCCGCAATACATGTACGCGCATGCGAGATAGCGACTGAAAATGCCGGCAACTCCTCGATTGAAATTTATAGCGATAGCCTAGGGGCTTTTAAAAGCCATTAGCAGCTATAAAATTAAATCAAAACTAGTAATGGACTGCATCCAAGCACTAACCATGCTGGGATAGAATAGAGACATTACGCTAATATGAGTGAAAGGGCACTCCGAGTGTGAAGGAAATCGTAGAGCCGGTTTGCTTGCCAAGGAAGGAGCCTCGAATCCTACACTAGGCCCAGAACCCTCCCTCGGGTGGAAAGAAAGGAAATGCAGAGTAATCTGCGATTCTCGGGTCGATAAGAGTATGATAGAGAAATGGCAAGCTGCCAACACGTGTTCTCACACTAAAGAGTTTGTCGAAACATCAGAAAAGAATTTCACAAATAAATTGCTCACCCTCAGCAAGATGAATATGAGCTTAACAATCTCAATAATCACTGGCCATATTAGGCTGAACGAACACCTTAAAAGAATTGGAATCAGAGATTACCTGGACTGCAACTACTGGGGCAGAGCTGCAGAAAGTGCAAGACATTTCATTTGCACCTGCACAGATCACAGTCAAATTAGGAAAGCGATTTTTGGAAAAGAGCTTCTCAATCCGAACGAAGTAATGGAAGCACATGTAATGTATTATTGGTCGCAAAAGAATGATCCTGCTTTGAAAAACACACATAGTGCATGATACGCGTTGTGTTTGTATCTGTATATCATATGGTGTAGAGGCAAATGCCGGCGAGCATTCCGCATCGCTATTGATTTCAGCTAACGGCAACTTGTTTACGTTTTATATAGATCAAATGCCTTTGTTATTTATTAGCCGTGTTCAATCATATTCTTTGACTACTGTCCGATTATGTTTATTTACAATTGGTCACTTTGAGGCTTTGGATGAGTTTTTTTGCTCACGCATTGTTTGCCATGGATTGTTTTGCGCGCATCGATTCAAATAAAAAACTTACTGACGTGCAAAAAGGTAGAATCGTTTCTCTAAGATTCGAGGGGCATCACAGTTTGGAAGCCATCGCCCGAATGGTTTGCACATCAGTAAAAACGGTTCAACGGTGGATCCGTCGATACGAGCAAGAAGGAAACGTTCAAAGAAAGTTCGGGCCAGGTCGACCGAGAATCACAACTCACGAACAAGATCAAGAAATGATTGATTACTTGAAGGAAAATCCATTCTCAACAACAGTTCGCGCGGCCGCATTACAAAACGTTCCATATAAAACGGCTCTACGAAGAATACATGAAAGTGATTTGGGCAATTTTATAGCGGCATATCATACAAAGCTCACAGAGCAACATAAACGAGACAGAATTGCATATTGTCATTACATGTTAGATGTTCTTCGGGAGGAAAACTTCCACAAAATTATTTTTACAGATGAAAAAACATTTCGTAGTGATGAGTCACGTTGTGTTCGCGTTTATCGGCCAAAAGGACAAAGGTATCTACCGGAATTCGTGTGTGAAGATAATCTTAGTGGCCATGTTTCAGCTGGATACTGGGGTTGGATGAGTTGTGCCGGTCCAGGCGAATTGGTCGAGACAGGTTCTCGTTTCAATAGTTTAACATACCTCGAAATTCTTGATGAAGTGGCATTGCCTTCAATTGAAAGACAATTTGGAAACATTCAAGACGTTTTATTTATGCATGACAACTCAAGAGTGCATACTGCACGAATTGTTCGCGATTACCTTGCGGAGAAGCGTGTTTACGTTCTGAATCATCCGGCCTTTAGTCCAGATTTCAATTTGATTGAAAATGTTTGGGGTGCAATGGAACGCGATCGGCCACAATTAATTGAAAGAACGCCTGAAGGATTGCATGATCACGTATTCAACAGATGGGAAAATTTACGAAACAGACAAGATTTTTTTCGTAATTTATACAATTCACTTGCCAAAAGATTTAGATACGTTTTAAACCACGGTGGAAATATATTTCATAAGGATTGATTTGTTTAAGAGCAGTCGTTGGTTTCTCATTGAAAATGAATAAATGTAAATAAAAAAAAAACATTTGTTTATATTATTACTTAACTAATTTATTCATTTACACGAATTGACAATATCTTTTAACGTAGCGCATTTGATCTGAATAGAATGTAAACAAGTTACCGCTATCTGAGACCAACAACGATGTGGAATGCTTGCCTGCATTTGCTTCTCCACTGTGTGATACGCAGATGTGCTTAGATTACGCTATCCTTGTCTCACATACGTATGCTGTGTATTTCAAAAAAATCACAAACACATACACGGAGCCCATTGTGGTGTGTTTGTATGCTTCTATTCTTTGAATGTATTCATGGATCATTCTTTTGCGACCGATAATACATATCAATGTGATGGGAGTACTGCCTCAAATGCAATACGCACTACTCACAGACTGTCTAATAATAACCGCAGGATGTAATCGAAACCGAAATTTTCCATTGAAATTCAGTATGAATTTCAAGTGAGTCGATTCGCAAGAGGCACAAGGCCTGCGCGGCGATTTCCATTTGGAAATCCTCACATCTATCCATACATCCATACATCCATATCTTTGCGGTAGTTACGGCTGTACCACGATCACAGATGCATTCAATAAATAGCGGATGGAAAGCCGCTAAAACGGGCAGAGACACCTATGGGCGGAGCTACAACTATTCAAACAACTGTACGGAATGCATGGAAGTGGTTCAAAGCGTCAACACACTAATCAAATGGTGTAAAAACAACAACGAAGCTAGCAAAATGTCTAACTTACCTAATATTCGTGCGAAGATTTTCCAGAACTATTTTACAAAACCGAAAATACAAGCTTGGCCTATCAGCCTTTCAAACCAATAGAAATCAAATTGTGAATGCCATTGCAACGGCACATTTTCAAACACATTTGAGTCGACCGGAATAAAAGTGAGAATACACCGGCTCTAGATTAGTACTGCGACTAGATAATCAAAAACGCTGAAGTGAACCATGAATATTGTTGAGTGGCAGCAGCGCTCCATAATTTTCGCTATCAATGTTTATTTTACACTTTTATTCCGGTCGACTCATTTCTTCTTTAAACATTTTAATAATACATAGTTCACTAAGAACGAAAAAGAAAATTTCGACTACAAAATGAAACACAACAAAACGTTAAGCTAGTACAATTTGAACTTTTACAGGATATTTTGTTGGTTTTAATCAACTTATGTGATGATTAAATGTATATTGATTATCTGTTCCGAGATTTACATTTTGGATTTCTCCCTTCTCTTCCATGTATGGTTCAAGTGTTTCTACGATATTGTCACTAAATGAAAAATTACAAACATATTGTTAAAATTCAAAATTTGGAAACATTGTTATTATTAAATACCGCGTTGTTTTCAGACGTCCGATGGCTAATTTAGCTACGTTCAAAAGACGTTGCATGTTTTCAAAATTTTCCATTTTTTGTTTACTTGAACTGAAACCAAACGGCTTCCGCTGTCAGTCCAACAAATGTTCCAACTGAATGCAACAGGCCGCCAATTCGATCCGTGGCTGGCGAGGGCAAGGTTTTTACACCTTTGATTTTGGTCGGTGATGGATTGCTGTATAAATATTGTGACCAGACCTTTACATTATCATAACTTGATTGTAATACTCTTTCGACAATAGTCGGCAGGGGCTTCAGCCCGTCTTCAAGATCACCACTAAAAGATAGAATTAAAGATTCAAATAGAACACTGATTGAAATTTTTAAATATTTAATTTCTTAAATACCGTTCGGTTTCAAGGAGAGTCAGCGCTTTTATAGCGGCTAAATAGAGTCGATAGAGTCGTCTATAGTCTTCATCTTTCGGTTCGCTTATCCTAAAAAAACGTTTTTATGTATAAATTGTAGATTATGGTCCGGGGAATTAATATTTCTTTCTTACGCTAGTGTACGCAGAACCAGTGCATCAAATTGTCCAATCCCTCAATCGTGTCGATAATTGCCTGTGCTGTATTTTCTTCCTCAAGTTTGCGACGTTTGATTGGAGTTTCTACTCCGCTATCGGATAACAATGTGCTAGTCGATTATTCCATATGGATCTTTGAATTATTTTGGGACTTTGTTAAAATTACGTTTACAAAAACCAAGCGGACCGTGCTTATATGGCAATTGAGAGCTATTCGAGAGTATGCCAATTGACCGCGCCATCTTATTTTACAAAGGTGAACTCAATTTAGATCCATTGTATTACGAACAAAATTTTTATTGACACAAATAATAAAAAAAAATGAGTCATTGAAACGATTGAAATATCACATCAATACTACTGCCCAATAGATGGCGTTGAAGAATAGATATCATTAAAATGTCTCGAATAGTACGGTCCCGTTGACAAAAACAATGCGAATGCAATAATGACGAACCAAATATCGACAGCATCAAATACTTTTTTTTCTTTTTGGACATGAGAATATGATATGACATGAAGTTGTTCACATACGCGTTGGTTGAAGACAACGGGACCGTACTATTTGAGACATTTTAATGATATCTATTCTTCAACGCCATCTATTGGGCAGTAGTATTGATGTGATATTTCAATCGTTTCAATGACTCATTTGTTTTTATTATTTGTGTCAATAAAAATTTTGTTCGTATTACAATGGATCTAAATTGAGTTCACCTATGTAAAATAAGATGGCGCGGTCAATTGGCATACTCTCGAATAGCTCTCCATTTCCATATAAGCACGGTCCTCTTGGTTGAAGATGCTGATGTCAAATGATTTCTTGGGGTTATTTGAATCATTACTTAGTACTTAGTGGGCTATTTGAGTCATTATTTACATCATTTATATGACGAACCGAAGACGGTTCATTTGAAACCATGAGGAGATTTAATATCGATAACGATTATCATTATAATAAGTTTTATTGATATAAGTTGATTTGGAACACCAGAAACAATTTAGAATATATTCAATGTCAAAATATTTGATTATTTCCAATAATTAGAATTAAGACCACATTGAATGGATTCGTCACACAAATATGCATAAATCAATCTGTCTTTCGCTTTTTGTCAATGTAATAGGCGAGTTGTAAAAACTATACGATAGCATAGCGCTGAATTTTACAAAGGTAGCACAGAATTTTAACTCAGCGAATGTTTCGTTTGGATCTCATCGCCAATAATCGTAAGGCATCACAAAGCCAGGCTGAGATAAGCAAGCGCAATTTGGTATAACATTTAATTGTATCTTTACTAACTCAAGGGTTTGTCATTTTCACATTGTGCACATCAAGCATTTTCTGTCTTTTTTCGACATTTGTCTTTTGAAATATATGAAAACATAACGTTCTTCCTGTTTTTTTTTTTTTTTTTTTTAATTTCCATAAAATCGAATTAAATTATTTTATTCAATAGTTTAAAAGATACGCTAAAGCCGGTTGTTATGTCTGTGTTCATTTTCCATTCAAATAGAGAATATTTGGTAATGAATCTTATTTTAAAATCTTATTGTGTTTTATTTTTATTTCTATCACTCTAAGTTTTCAACTAGACAAATTTAAATAAAATGAAACAAATTACTAAAAGTTTTTCATTCGTCTAATTTCCTAAATGCTGCGTTGCTCTTGTTTCGAGTTTCTTCCATAGTTTGTACGTGCAACACTTTTGGTTTTTTTTTCTTTTGTTTTTGGTCTTTTCAACAAAAAATGTCTTTATCTTTTATTTACAATATCCGACTTTCGATACATTCAAGGTCTTTACTGCTGGTTTGGGTATTGTATATCACAATTCCCTCGATTTTTGATTCACAACATCAACTTATGGCATGATATAATTTCAGGTTCAGTTCGTTCAAAGGGCATATTCAATTGAAAATGAAACACTTGTTAGATTTTGGTAAAAATGTGTGATACTTTCTTTTGGTTCGAAGTAAACAGTAAAATGCAGGGAATTTTGTTTGATTTGGCTTCTCAATCAGTTTTCACTGATTTTGCGGGTTCCGATTCTGTCGGTTGATCGCTGCATTGATCTGCGTTTGCAGATAAAAAAGAATGATCACAATTTAGAGGTCATTTGAAATGTCGATTAATGCATCAATTTAAATTACCTTTCGATGTTTCGCCAGTGACAAGTGTGTCTTCCTCTTCGCCAGATTCTTTCTAAAGATAAAACAAACAAACGTAAAAAAGGGCATTCGAAAATGTTTCGCATTTTCAGAAAACGGAATGCTATTTATAAACGGGAGTGTTCAATTACTTGTGTGTACCGATGATAGAGGATGCAACCGTATACGAAAATAACCGAAATGATTAGCTGAATGAGCAGCCAGACGATGATATTGACAGCTTGCGTTCGTTCAAATAATTCGCGTGCATTTTTGATGCAGAGAATTGCCTCAGACACCATGATAGCGCAGTATACCCAGCATTGAGTGCCAAGTCGCTTACAATTTGGATCTGTCACATAAATGTAGTATTGTCTGAAAACGGAAGAAAATTCGTATTTTTAGATTTGAATTTGTTTTTATTCGAATGGCGGCATCATACCTCACCGACGGAGCCACAATCAAACCAATAAATATCAGACGAATGGCAACGATCGGATGTGATGGTGGCATCTCGAAAATATGCTTCAAAAAGAATGTATTCAATTCGGTGACTTGCCAAAAGATCACCAACTGGGATACCGATAAGAAGCGCATATATGTTGAGTTCGGGTCTAGCCATCGTACCGTCGTCCAATCGACCGGTGTAAATTGCAGAACGGCACGCTTGATTTTGCCCGTTGTCGTTGAGATATCGCGAATGCTGGCCCATTTATATTCGCGCATTTCAAGCAATGTGCAAATTTTCAAACCGCACCAAATTCCGAGTCCGTTACAAATCAGCACATCCAAAATTAACGCATCCCACCAGCATTCGATGAAGTTTGGCAACAAATGCGCAAATGTTATCTCAGTTATTTCCCACATCACGGAAATTGCCCACAAAATGCCAACGTGACGAATCAGAATTGCCTACGCCAAAGAGTATTTTTTGATGCCGAGATTAATTTTTGCGGATTCGTTAAAGAAAATGAACTGGATTCGATTTTGTAGAACCGATGCGAGCAACTCACCTTGAACATCCAGCCCAAGAAGTGGCCATAAGCAAAAACATCGATATGTGACCAAAGTCTTTCGACAGTTATTTGCGAACAATTCACACCATAATCCTAGAGAAATGCGATGAAAAAATAGAGTGAATTTGGAAAATATTTTCGATAGTGATATTCAAACAAGAAATTTGACCGTACCTTGTCCATGTCAATCCGGAAATCGCGCAATTTCGGATCGAACCAATAGAAAATCTCCATGATAACTTTGTAGTTTTGGAACATCAAGAATATAATAAATAATAAATATATGACGGAAAATCCGAAAATGATGCGCCAAACGGCTGGATGAGGTCGTGTGAACGGTCCATTTGGAAATGCCAGCACTGATATAATTAGGAAAAAGAAAATCACACAGAGCATACCAGCCCAGATATTCCCCTGCGTGTCTTGTTCATCGCTGTAAATAGAAGGGAGGATGAAATGCTCAAAATGAGTCAACTCTATGAATCAGCTCATTTTTGGAACGGAGTGCAGAGTGCGCAACGAATTTTATTATTTTTGAAATCTCCGCATCATTGAATGTTTTGAGGTTATGCACATAACAGACACACGCAGACACACTTAGAGGCTGTGTGTAGATTTCGTGATGAATCGAATGAGAATGGTTCGATGAAAATTCTGAATGAGTTGCGGTTCGACAGAATTCGCATCTCGAATCTGCACAAAATGTAAGTGATTTCAAAAAAAAAAATAAAAAACATGAATGAAACTTACCGTACAAATGCAAAATACATGACGGATATAATGGACACGGCCAGCAGAGTGACTGTATGCGGTTCGTAGAATAGCTCGAGAGAAATATCATCGACAGGCCGTTCGTTGACCGATACAAACGGATCGGATTTGAAGCTAGCATTTGGGTGGTCGGCACTCGTGTCCAAGTCTTTACGAGATCGATTTGTCATTTTGAATAAAATGGCTTAATTCTAATCCCGCGTTGTCACACACAATAAATCGCCTGATTTTTTCTATTCGAAACTGCTATGCCTATTGATAATTAAATTCCGTATAGCCTCATGCCCGCATTCATTTATTGATTTTGCTTTGGTTTGAGTTTTCGCACTGCGACTACTGCTGTTCCCTTTGTCTTTCACACTCAATCAATTTCACCTATGTCCTGCACAAGTTCAAGCAACTGATTCCTTTAAAAGTCGAGCACCATTTGAAAATAAAAACTATCAGACACATTTGCTACATTCAATTGCTTCGGACGTTGTGCCCACAACGTTCAAAACAATTTTTCCCTATTTTTTGTGTGTACACATATAATTTGATTTAGAATCTTATCTCATTCGCGTGAGAGAGAGGGAAAGAGCCAGTTCGTTCTATCGCAAATAATGTGTCAAATGTGCTCGTTCGATTTTTAACACAGCCGAAATTTTGTTGATATCTACTGGTTGTTCCAATGTGTGCGTACGTGTGTTTTGTTAGAATCGCAAGGCGCGCATGGAATTTCGATTTTCAATGCTCGATTAGACTTTTAACGTCATTGTCAAACTTCACTTTTGACCGACCTGCAATTTACATACATCTGTACTATTTGGACGTTGAACATAATACTTGAATCGCATATAAACACAATCGAATTCGACGAAAATCACACGACAACTAATTGTTCTCTCGATATTCTGTTGTTTTCCTTTCATTAGGATTTCGAATGAATGAAAAATAAAATATTCAAAGTCGCTCGCTCGAATTATTTGAAAATTTTGAACACAAAAAGTCAGCTGATTGTGAAACAGCGATAAATGTCAAATGAAATGTCAAGTGGCACCAAGTGACAGAAAAAGTCAATAGAATCATGTGCGATGCACACTGGACGGAGCTTATTCGAATACATACAATATTTTTCAGTAGTTTTTTTTCGCGATCTGATGAAGAATATTATTTGACAGCTGAAAAATGCTATCGGTCAAATGTTTGATGCGTTTTTCACGATCGCTTGTTCGACAACCGTTTAGGAATATTGTCGAAAGTCGGCGTTATTTGTGTACAAAAGATGTAACAGAAAAGAGTGTTGAAAAAGTGGCAAAGCCACAAATCGAATTCCTTCAACTGCAACCGGCGTTGACTCGAGTTGAAGTGACAAAAGGAGAGCTGCAAATAGATTGGGACAAAGAAATGCAAACAATTATGGAGGAGGAAGAATATGAACAAAGACAATCGATATTGGCACCAGTCGAAGATGAGAGTAAAATCACCGCAGAACCAATGCTTCGACCAACCTACAATTTGGCAGCATATGTTCAAAGATCTGAAACGTTGCAGCAACTTCTCAAGCTTGGAGTGGATTTGAACTATTTGGAGCAGAAGAATTATGGCGATGACTTTGCAAATCTGGACTTCAAAAATGATATTGAGCCATATTTGCTGTTGTTAACCAAAGATTTTGGCGTACCAATCGAAAATATGGGCCCATTCATAACCAGAAATCCGGACATTTTTGAAGAAAACCTCGACGATCTTAAAACGCGTGTTAATTATTTGGCATTGAAGCGATTTTCACGCGATAACATCGTGTCAATTATAACGAAAAATCCGAAATGGTTAAATTATCCGACTAGGGAAATCGATCAGCGACTTGGATTCTTCCAAAAGCACTTTGAACTCAGTGGCTACGAAGTGCGGCTGCTCACCTTGGCATGTCCGAAACTCATCACGCACAACCTAAATGCCGTTCAAGCCGTTTCGTTTTCGATACGAGAGGAATGCTGCTTTGAAGGCAATGAAGTCAAACAGATACTTTTGAAATGCCCCAAATTGTGGACGAAGCGTGAGTGATTTATGCAAATTCATTTGCTTTAATGAATATCGAATGTATAATTCATAAAATCCCATAAAATTTGAACGCTTTTTGTGTGTTAATTTGACTTTTTTCATTGGAATATTCAAAGAACTGGACAAGTTGGTTAATTTCAACGTGATTTGTTGGACAAATGCGATGAAAATAAAGATTTTATGGCCGAAAAAAAAATATTCTCTTGTAATTAGTATTTAAATTTCACTGAAAAATTGTCAAAACTAACAGCATTTTGCCAATTGAAAATCAAATCAATGCTTTTAATTATTGCAGATCGTTGGGATGTGATGCGGCGCTACGATTACGTGTCGGAACATATGAAAATATCGAATGCTCACCTGGCGATGACACCACTCATTCTCGAACAGCGATTATTCCGAATAAAAGAGCGTCATGGGTTCCTAAAATCAATTGGCCGAGCGCAATATAATCCGAAATTAGAATTGTATATATCGTTAGACGATTTATGCAAAGGTACCGACGACGAATTCATGCAAAATGTGGTGAAACGGCCATACGAAGAGTTCGATCGGTATTTAAGAACCCTGTAAAATTTAGCGCGTTAAATAAATAAAACGTACAATTTGTAATTGTCTTTTATAATTTTTCTTTATTTATATTTCTATAAATCTTGTGTCCCTTTGTACATAAGCAACATCATGTCGCTTAATTCAATATCACTTAATTACGGTGACCAATGTTATACAAAAAGAATATGAAATAGAATTTTCACACATTGAGATGTGTGCGCTTTTTGTGCTAGCCGGTTCTACCAAATTCTGAATGAACGATGTTTGGTTTTTTTTTTAAAGAAATCTAGTTTGCATTGGTCATCAAAGACATACATTAACAATGACATTTAATGAGATAGAAAACGGAAACAATGATCAACACCGAATTGTTGATTAGAAGGAAATCGATCAAACATATTTTGTGTCTAATTATTTGCAGTTTGTCTTTTGATTGGTTTATTTAATTTTAAAATTAAGAGGATAAAACAAATTGGTTGCTGTTGGTTGTTTATTTAACGGAGAGACCATCGCCGGTTGGATCAAGAATCCATGGATAGTTGTTCGGGCATTCCATGCATGTGAATAGACGCAATGTTTCGCCAGGTAATTCACGTGTTGTCAATGGACAAGCGTTTGGTAGTGAACAGAATGGTTGACCCTTAACATCACACTTATCTGCTACAAACCAATAAATAAATTATTAAAATTCTGCAATGGATTTATATTGAGCCTCAGATAATTACCTTTCCAGTCGGCGAAGTCGCGCAATGCATTCACTTCAGTTGGATTCTGCATCCATTGGATAACTTGCAACATAGTTACAAAGAAAACGTCATTACGTCCCAACATTTCATCGATAAATTTGTTCAACTCTTCGCGGAATTCCTTCTTTGATTTCAACCATGAAGCATGGAAGTGCAAACCAAGTGGGGCACGGTTGGTATTGTAGTGACTGTGAAAATCATTGAAAATGAAGCGTTGTGAAAACGTTAGAGAAAAAAAAACGTGAAAGTGAGCGAGAATATGTACTAACCGGTTGAAGTTGTGGCGTAAAAGACGACCGAATTGTTCTCCAGTTTGGATGTTTGAGCATGAGTCGACCATGTGACAACCGGGTAGTGATTCATCGAATGTTGGGTCATCACGACGATCCAGTTCATTCATGACCATTTCCCAGATTGGATGTGAACGTGATGGGCAGTTGTGAGCGTTACCGTTGCACTTGTGTGGCATACGGAAGTACAATGTGTATGGCCAGATTGGAACTCGTCCTAATGAAGCGGTAATTGAAGCATCATAGATAAAGAATTGGTCGGCCATCATTTCGAATTGTTTGTTGCCACCGACACGCAAATATGGAGCACGAACACCAACCACTGAACTGTCGGTAATGTTAGCGAAACGTTCCAAAATCAAACGGGCCCCGGCCATTTCAGCGAGCCAATCATCGTATGTGCCATGCGACCAGTAGTTTGGATCATCTTTGTGAGTCAATGAGAATGTTGAAATTTCATGACCGCGACGGTGCAAATCTTGGACGGCCGAATAGTTGGAGTATTTGTGTGAAACGAAGAATGTGCCCTTGATTTGGCAACCGTTTGGATTTTGACGGGCCCCATTGAAGATATCTTCGTACAAATCAATGTTGTCAACATTCACAGCACCGTTGAATGTCAATGTGATCATTTGTGGCACTTGAGCGGGTTCAATGCCGCCCGGAATACGGGTTCCGTCAGCCGAACAGAAACAGTCTGGGATGGTACATTGGTTTGTGTCACATTCGGGAGCACGATTTGGATCCAGATCGACAGCTATTCACATAAACGATAGACGGATTAAATGGGCGGAAATTTGTCTGACATCGACACATTCAGAAATGTGCTTCCTAATGCTTTGTTATTTATTTGTAAACGATAAAAAAGAATGTAACTTACTGCATGCATTTTCATCAGATTCGTCATCGCAATCGGGTTTATCGTTACAGAACAATTCTTTTTCGATACATTCACCGTTGCCGCACTGCAATTTACCCTCTGGGCAAACTGGTTCGTCGGTTTTTAGGTTTGGCATCACTTTGCGTGGTTCTTTACAATTTCAAATGTACGAATGTACGCACACGACAAATAGCAAAGTGGGAGAAAGAAAAGCGCAAACGTGCCATTTATTAGTATATATTGTCGTTGTGAAAAAAAAATCGCGAACAACATCAAAAAAAAAAAACTATATAAAATTTAATATAAATGTGAGTTGTAAAAATGAGAAGACAAGAAGGAAACGGTTAAATCTAGGAAAACGATTTATATGCAAATGATTGGAGAAATGGAAATAAACATGGATTCGAAATGGCAATACACAATTATTTACACATATATCTAGCTAATGGTTTAAAATGTTGTGGGATAGATGAATAGTAAAAAAATGCATTAATGGGTTTCGGGTATGAATGAATGTAATCAAAATGAAAGAAATACGAATATCAAGCATGCACCAAATCGAATTGAGCAATTTCACAAATTATTCCGATAGATGTACACATTTCGAATATGTGATATTTGAGCAAGATCGACATAGACATAGAAAAACGAAGTGACACACCTGTTTTATTTTATTGTTTACCAGTTGCTTAATTGCTTCGAACTTTCATTTTAATAATGCATTCTTGAATAATAATAAGACAAATAATAATACAAAAAAAAAAAGAATATTTTATCGCCTTGCTTCAGTATAGTTACTTTTCATCGCCTACTCTCTATAAATCGACTGGTTCGAATCAAGTCGTTGCATTCAAATGAGTACAATTAGAAAAGTAAATGGCAATCGAACGCAATCAGTTGGAATTTCAATTGAATTCATGGCACTTTTTTTGATTTGTCCAACAATTGAATATGAATGAAAGTGATACGGAAAGTCGGTTAGATTCTCAGCACACCACACTCGCACGCTCACAGTTTTCCTTGAACAATAAGCTTCCCATTATTTTTCAATGCACTTACATACACACAAAATACGCACCTTAAAAAATTACGAATGATCGGATTTGGTATCAGTGTGCTTTGGTTAGTCAATCTGTTTATGGTGTGCGACGCCCGAAACTGGTAAAACGGCGGCGAACCGGCCAGAAAATCGGTTAGTATCGAAATCGGAAATAAATCAACTTTTGATTTTCGTTCTCGATGCAACTGGCTCGAGTCCTTAAATCGTTATTTCTCCACAGGTTTATTTATTTTATGTTTTATTTTATTATCACATTCGGAGCGATATACAGAAAGAGAGAACGAGAAAGAAGGAGCGAAAAATGTATAGATTGCAACCATGGCAATTATTTGAACGTTCAATTATGCAACATGACAGAGACTTCTGTTAAATTACCGGAATTCGTTCCAATATATTCGTTGTTTATTAATAAACAAGAGAGAAATGGGCAGCAAACCGCGCGATACAACAAGTTTTTCTTCTTTTGGGGGCACTGCGCGTGACACCACAGGCCGAACGATCAAGCACCGCGTGCGCGCTCGCTCACTCGCTCGCATTTATAATTGTTATAACGGATGTTGGACCAGTTTATTGGCGAGAAATCGTCGAGAGCGCGCGCAACGGACACATATTACCCGATATTAAGTGCATGACGTTGATTGCTCATTTATGGCAATATTTCAGTAATATCTTTCGCTCGTTTGATTTTATCTATATTTCTCGGTAAAATGAACGGAAAAGGGCATGCAGAAGCAACATTGAAGTACGACCATTAAACGCGATAATTTAGGTCTCGATGTCTTTATACGACTTCTTGACTGCAATTTCCTACGAACATGTGAAGATTATTGCATTGCACCGGCGATTAATTACAACTAAATATAAACACACATTTAACATTTTATTTACACGGAGTTAAGCGGTTTATGGCACACATCATCACACAACAACAAAAACATACTTCAAATTATATGCATAACCCAAATCCCAGATTTCTTTCATGCTAATTGTTTCGAACAAAACAGACACACGCACGCACACAAGTCCATTCCAAGCTAAAAAAAAAAAACGTTTCAATTATGCTTTGGCCGATGTTAAAACTTAATTTAAACAAATTAGTTCCAAAATGCGATTCCATTGAATAAAAGACATCCACCGTAATTTGATTCTGTTTTGTGTTGTGACTTGCACATTCGAAAAAACCTATCAATTTTCGTAAGGTGTTCGTACAATAAATGTAGTAGTTTTTAGGATTCGATACAATTTTAAAATAATTTGTTAGGATTCCGTGCAATTGATAAATAATTTGTGGGGTTTTATACGGAACACCAAACCTTACAAATGTATTGTCAAATGTACGGAATTCGTACAAATCATTCAAAAATAGTATGGATTTTTCAACACTTCATTTGTTGTACGGAAACCTAAAGGAAATTGATAAATATTTTTCAAGTGTGGGTTTTTTTTTTGTTTGGTTTTTGGTTGTTTTTGGCACTTACTTTCTTTTTTATCGCAATTCGTAACTTTTACTTTCCAATCACACGTTTGTTTTTCAATGTCGAAGGCTAAACCAGAAGGGCATGTAATTTGTTTGAGTCCAGATCGCGTACACCTACAAGATTTTTGAGTTGATTGGATGGTTGTGATTATTTTGGTTCGTATTTTATGGTTTTTGTTTTGTTCTGGTGAAATTGGTAAAGTGTCAAAATGTGCATTTTGGTTTCATGATTTTTGGTTGTTGTTGTTTGTTTTGTTGTTGGGTATGTTACTGATATGCATGTTTTTTTGTTTAATTCGTGTTCAATCAAAATATATTCACTTTAATCATCAATGTGTAGCGTATATTTGGTGCCTGTTTTTGGTGTTTAAAATCGGTAAATTGTCCAAAATACAGTGAAGAAAATGAAGAAAACAAGCATACAATTCCATTATTTATTCAAACTGGAGATTCGCTTAGCCAGACACAAACAATATCATCCAAATGCAAATAAGTTAACTGGGCTTTTCCAAGCCACACACCAATCAGAAGTATATTCCGTGCGAACTCTTTTATTTTCGCATTTGAATAATTCAATGATCGCACTCATTGTGTTGGTCATCAATTTTGTCAGTTCGAAGTCGTTATCGCGTATCATTCGAAAGTGGCGTAGCTTTTATTCAGTTTCAGTAGTTTCTTTTCATCTTTTTTTGCGTTTTTACGGTTTCGTTTCTCTCAATCGATATTGGCACAGCCAAATTATAAAGGTTAGTTACAACATGACATTTATCAATTTCAAAGAAATATTCGGATTATTATCAACAATTTTTATGTATATAACAAAAAAACACTTTATTGAAAAAGTCAAAAACCTTGAACTAATTGCTATTCATGACTTGAGCATTTCATTTTATGCAAGCCAAACATTTCATCAAGTGGAATCATGAAAATTAGAATGACCACAAGCATCCAATATTGCTATAATTTGTGTGGTCCGTCAAACGAACATCTCTTCAAAAACAATATTCTGGATGCAATCATTTTATTTCGGCCTTCTAAGTTCCGTGATATCGCGATTTCATGTAGCACGCGCATGACTTCAGCTGCGATTGGCCATGCATTTATTGACAATTGCTTAAGGTAAAACAAAACACAAAAACTAGAGAAACATTCAGGAAGGAAGGACACTACATGTATTTTGAAACAGAAAACAGAATACAGAAACAAAGAGATAGAAACGATTATCACATGAATCTTAGCACGAATCAGAATGGTCGCCTTCAAAATGCTGAATTGATTAATCGACCGGCAATGGCCAACATCATCCGCCGACATTTGTTATTCACTGAAGCAAGTTTTTATGATCGAGATGGCACATTTGAATTTTAGTAGCGATTGTGCAATTTGTAAGTTGCCGAATTTAGTAAGAAAAACGAAATATCGTTAAGTTTCAAAAAAATTATTAGAAAAATTCCGAAAATGCTATTACTTCTTTGAAATTCAAAATGAATGATGAGCAATGAAATATGTCTGAAATATTTGACTTTGCCTCAGGACTTGCGATACACACGGAAAAAATATTCCATTTTTTACATTTTTTTTTTCGCAAAATAATCCCATTTTTTCCCAGTAATTTTATTCATTTCGTAATTACTCGGTCTGTGTGTAGCGAGATGATTTGGCAAAATTGCGCGACATAAGATACAAATTTCGACAATATGAAACTGCGTGTTCGATTCTTTCGGCAATAATTTGCTGATTTGATCTTTCGATCTGATTTGTTTGTTGTTGATTGATTCAATGTTAAATTTGATTGTACAGAAAGTAGAAGAGGGAAAATAGAAGATACAGTTGATAGAGAGAATTGATGGTACGGAGGAATTATCTTATCATTGAATTGTGTGTGTTTGATTTTTTTGTCAATTTTTGACTTACTCTCTAGTTTATCGCAATTCTTAACATTTGTTTTCCAGTCACATGTTTGACGTTCAATGTCGAACGCAAGACCCGTTGGACAGCGAACTGAAGCTAACCTCGTAATGCCATTTTCTCCGGCATTATCACATCTTTAGTATCATGAATTTACGTGTATTCGAAATGTATTTGCGTTTGTTTGAGGGGGTTTTTTGATTGTGGTTTTGTATAAAAGAACATTATTTAAATTTCATGAATTTGAAGAAAATGCACAGCAAAAAAACATTGTTTCATTTTGGTTGAGGAAATTTCGGTTAAGGATATATTTTTGTTCATTTTGGTGAAGTACCAAAGAAAAAAAGAATGGAAAAAAGCTGATTGGATTGATTAACAAAGAGCAAAACAAATGCTTAAAAACCAAGAAAAAAAAAATTGTGACCACTGTGTTTTAATTTGCTGTTGGAAAAGTGTGTGTGAAATAGACAAGAAGAGATGAGTGCCGCGTGATGGCAATGTGTTGGTTTACCTGACTACATCACGGCAATCGCCATCGGTAGTTGTTCGGAAGTATTCGTCGGCTGGTCGACCGAGGCATAATTCGTCTGTGCTCAATGGATCTACATCTTCATTGTCTTCATTTTGTCGCTTTTTTCGCACATCAGCTGCGCCAACTGCAACAAAAAAAAAAAAATAATAATAAAAGAAATAAATGCATTATTCATAGTGTTCATTTGGCGTTGCACATTTTGCGGTATGTCTCGCGTCTGAAAATGGTAGCTCAGACAAGGCTGTTGTCGTGCTATGCGAGTGTCCAAGGTTTGGCATAAAGTTCAACATCCATTCGGTGGCGATTATGTAAATCGAAAAATCGCTTCATAAAAGAAAGTGTGCGGCTGAATATTCGACAGGAGAGCATGCCGAAATGCAAAAAATATCAAGATGAAAGTGAATTTTTTTCTCTCCACTTCGGCGATACTTTTCGAGTTGATGATTTTTTGTATTGTCTCTTCTTTCTCTCTTGCTTATGGTCCACCATCATTATTATGCATTTTAATTGCCACTTCTCCATAAATTTTGCATACGATTAAGTGTACAATTATGAAAAGACGTGAAATGCACACGGCCAGCTGTCGCAACGCATAGCGCTGTCAGCATCTATTCATGTGGCAAAGTAAAAGTTGTTTAACTTTCTTCAGTTCATTGTTTTATGTAATTTAACAACTGAATTCCGTTGAATTTCTTCTCCCTCGCCGAAACACAAAAAAATAAATTTTCGTAATTTTCGCACAACAATTTTCACTTCTAGATTGATTTCGTGGCCGATGAGTGAAAGAAATTATTTGTCTGGTTCGTGCTTCAATTGAAATATGGAATTCCATGCTACAATCCAACGAACATTATTTCCTAATCGCAATTATACAGAAATTCTTTGGCAGCTATTTGGAATAGCAATTGTTTACGACTTCAACAATCGATTGCGATTTCAGAACCAATTGTTGCCAAGTGAGGTGAAACAAAAAGAGCTATTTCAATCGCATTGGGCTTTCTTCTACAGCATATCAGCGAGTGTAATTAGTTTATGGGAAGCTTTGGCACTCTCGCAAAACAACGCGCATCGGCCGTTCGGAATGAATAAAATATGAAATTCCATTAATGACTTGTAAATTATCGATTATCCATTCAAAATTGTACACTTCCTAAATGGCAACTTTCTTTTTTCCATCGACTTTGTCTTTGCATTTTTCTCCTAAATGCAAACAATTCAAACCATATTTTCGGACTGCGATTGAAAGGGTCGGTTTATTCGTCGTCGTACTCGACTGCCCATTTGTATCACAATGTTGCCCATTTGACATTCATCATATATTTCTCGTTGTTCGATGATGGAAATGTCGTCGTATGGAAAAAAAACGTCTATTAAATCGTTGAAAAGAAGAAGATATCAAAAAATGCGAATAATTTGTGTTATTTATGCAGTGATTTTTCAATCGACATCTTTTTTCGGCTTGCGTTGTTTCGATGGGAAAACGTCGAAATTTGTTGACGTTGTTAATTCATAAGCTGAAAGTGGACAGGCTGTTGGTGTCGCGAAACCCATCAATTGTTTCATCATCTCTTGAACGCTTTTATTGAAAGTGAAACCGCAGATAATAAATATGTTAATGTGACACTAAACACTTGATCGACGGCAAGATAAGATCTTTGCGCGCGACCACAAAGTTTGAGCAGGCGAGAGACAAAAACAACATATACAACAACAAAAAGCTGAAAAAGCTTATAGTATATTGGAATTGTAAAGAGATTGTGCTAATAGCCAACAACAGTGGCACAACACATTACCGATGGACCCATTTTGAAGGTTGACTACTTTGTTTGCGATACTCAGCTCCATCTTGGGCTCATTTGCATTAAAATATTAACAAATGCGGTTGATTTTTTGCTCGGCTCTCGATATTTCTATCGTGTTTTGGCATTCTTTTGAATTAAGCGGCTGTTGCGGATGCTCATTCTATTTTCCGATTATCATGCGCGCGATTGTGTGTCTTTGTGTTTGCTTTTATGGGGCACTAGGTAACTAGATATAGCAGTTGTTTGTGTTGTTGCTGTTGCTTTCAAAAATTGTTTCTCTCTTCTTTCTGAATTTGATGGTTTCGTCGTATAAATTATATAGAGAAAAAAAATGTGTTTAAATGCATTTTACTTATGCAAAAATTGGTAATAAATTAGCATCACAGGCTTTTGTTTGCTTTGAATCACACTAGCCACTCAATTCGGGTTGTTATTTGATATATTACGGTACGTGTAACGAATTTATCCGTTTGATCAACTTCACGTCAAGCAAGAACTAGATAGAATTTTATGCACTATTTTATGCGCTATAAGTTTTTCTTCTGTATTTATCTGTCCGTTCGTTCGGATCGTATTTGTCGCAATTAATTTGAACTGAACATTTGGCAACTAGATTTGATCCGTCGCGTTTCAAGTGGAAAAAAAAATTGAAGCCAATTCCAAATGAACCAGCGCAAAACGCAAAACGAAAAGAAAAATATCAACAGATTATGAATGGATCAACTTACCTAATACTAAACAAATAGCAAAAGCTCCAAACAGCTGCAATGCACGTGCCATTTTCTGGCAGTGTTCGTTACGGCTACACTATTCAAACTAACAACAATAATTTAAAACGAAACTATATTTATATAATATTAATGCCTACAAATGAGATTTAGGTAAAATCCAACTATGGAATTGAATGCATTAACAAAACGGTTTGGCGTGGTCGGAGACGACGAAACGCCCGTACAACAGATGTCCAAGCGAGAACTGAGCTAACCAGCACAAAACACTAGATTGAACCTAGCTTTTGACTCAGGCGCTATTGGTTATATACACAATGCACCGAGCAAATTTCACAGAGCGAACGTTGGCTTGTGATGTGTGTGCGTGCTGTTGAGAGCGGACGCGTAAATACTAAGTGTTGTTGGATTTATTTCAGGTCTATTTATTAAGACTTTCACTTAAAGTGGGGATGAATGGGTGGCTGAGACAGAGCGGAGTATGTGTGAGAGATAGAGAGAGAGTGTGTGTGTGTGTGTGTGTGTGTGATGGTTGCTCGTTGCTATCGCTTGCCGTGTGTTTCGTTGTCTGGTTTCAGTTTGTCCTGAATGAAGTCACTTGGAATCATCATTGCTCGTCGACCCGAGCCAACATGAGCTAGCTGACGGAAATACACTGGTGTGTTGCTCGTTGCCATCAAAGTCATTTACACTAAAATTCCAACGAGACATTGTCATTTTCTGATGCCTTTTTTATATTAAATGCTTTTGAAATCACAACTAAATTGCATGTTTGCGAAAAACTTGTGTGCATTTATTGGTTGTTTTGAATTCGATTGAAAAACGACGACAAAATTGAGTAAAAAAGAACAACAGAATCAGCAAAAAATTTGCGTGAAAGTCATTGAACGGTTCCATTTTGTGAATTGACTTGCGCATTTTTTTGTGAATCTAGGGGAAAAAGAAGGAAATTGAAACATTCAAACATGAATTTTACCAAAAAAGAATTTAATCGATACAAAATACCTAAAAATCGATTAGTTTCTTTATTTTTGTCATTTGAATTATCGCTTAAAATAACTCACCTCTCATTCTCTTAATGATCATTGAATGCATGATCAATTAATTATACTTTTCATTATTGAGTCTTGACGATTTTTGGTGATAAAATGCAACGTGTTTCACGGAATTTGTGTGTCGCGCGATCGCGCTTCTTCCATTTTTAATGCATTTTGCCTTGAACGACGATTGCAATAAGCGAAATTTATGCAAAATTCAATGGAGTACAAATCGTTGAATACACAATTTCAATTGAATGTCATGTTTTTTTCCCTCAACCGCCGGTTTTCCAATGAATTCAGTAATAATTTTGTATATGGTCTCTCCAAAAAGAGCCTGCCAATGATTCCGATGGCTGTCTCGCTGTCTCCGATTTTATTATTTAAATATGATCAATAGCACTGAAACGAACGCGGTTGTGAAACCGATAAATTATGCCTAGTAGAATATTGATTTAATGCAAAAGCAGCATTAGGTTGAATGATGAATGATGTGCAAGAAGCTTTTTGCAGTTCGACCCGATCGCGCATGGTATTTAGAAACGAGCAAGAGACAACCAATTCACGCTGAATCAACAGCCAATTTATCTTAATTAATGAAATCTTTTGCACGGTAGTCGCGGTATCAATTCAATTATCTTGTTATGTGGCTTCAAAATGAAGAAAAATGGCCGTAAGTACGTAAATCGATAAAAATTGGTTTTTTGAAATTTGCGAGCCAAGAGAGCATTAGTGAAAAAAGCTCTGTGTTTGGATGCAGCAAGATGGAAAGGGATGAATTGCATCTTCATTTCGCATGTGGGCGAACTGATATTTTTTTGTTTTTATAAAACCAAAAAACTAATATGATGTGGCTTGTAGCACCGAGACACCATCAATTTGCAAGATAAAAATGAATAAATTCTGTAAATTTTCAAGCATAAATCATGTCGATACAATGTTCGCAATGATATAAATTCTTGGCCATTTTTCGTAGCTGTTGTCCGCAACAGCAATAAATTGATCGTGCACGACAAAACTGCAATTCGATGCAGGTTTGTCACTTGTGCAAGTCTTGCTTGCTCCATGGGCACACTCACACATATTCTGGCTGCGCGCGGAATGTGAACAAGCTAATCACGTCCAATTGCAAGTGGTTCTCATAGTGATTTATTGCAAGTGAGGTCTCTCGCCAAAATTCCGCACATCATCAAGAAGAAAATGGGAAATAACATGTTTTTGGTTGCAATTTTAGTTGGAAATAATTGAAATACAATATCAAAATTGGTAAATAAATTGGCAATTCACTTCGCGAACGATTTTAAGTGATGCGGCGCCATGCCAATTAGTAATCCATGGGTTTTTGCATAAAATTTTCCGTTCAGTTTGTACCGCAAAATCAGCTAAAGATCAGCGATAAAATGCATCTACTATACGAAAGTATTTCATTTCATTTTTGTTTTCATGGTATTTTCCCTCTGAAGCTGAACTCGTTTATAATGTCATCATCATTTTTTTTGTTTTATTATCACGATTGGCGCATAGCAGTGCCACTTTTCTGTAACATTTTTTTGCAGCCACTGCCATTTTTTTATTTGCCTCATCGCTATCTTCTTAAAATCGTAAAATATTTATGTAAACAAAACCAACACCCTTACCATCTACTTCAATTCATTTATGTAATTATTTTGATGTCTTTTTATCTCTCTCTCCCTCTCTCTCTCTCTCTCTCTCTCTCTCTCTCTCTCTCTCTCTCTCTCTCTCTCTCTCTGGCAATAGTTTTTTTCATAAAATCATACATAGAAGGGCAATATTTGGCATTCGATCATCAATTCTATCGGCAGGAATATGATATTTTTTATGCAAATAATTTTACATACGTGAAATAAACAAATCAAAATAACTTTGCTGCTATTTCGAAATGCTAGAATCATTTAAATCGTTAAAATTTCCTGCTTAACATATTCAACCGATCAAGAATAGACTTATCAGGCCAATGTTTATTCATCTAAAGAGTGAGAGAATATGCGCAAAAATAATCTATCTGTATGTAAATAGCAAGACCAAGTTTTTCGCTTATGTAAAAACTACTTTGAAAACATGAAAATAAAAAAAAATGGGAAGCAGCAACAGTGTGATACAGCCATCGGTGTCAGTAATGCGTTTTAACTTGTGATAATATGTGACGGCGGCTCGCACACATTCGCACGCGCGCACCACGTCTCGCACGCATTCAATGTGCGAAAATTCACTCTCAACGTAATGTACAATTATCGATTTGAAATGACGACGACGATGACGACGACAGAAAAAGCAGAAAAAAAATGTGCTTCGCCGATGTGGTGTACTGAGAGAGTGTAAACTGCTAAATGAGAAATTGAAAGGGATTTCGAGATAGAGCCGATGGCTGATTGCTCCGTTACCATATTCATATTAATTTGTGATGTGAATACACCCAAAATAAAAGTGGGGTGGTTTTCATGCATTTGGAAAACGACTTTCTATAATCAACACACGACACGGATATGACACGTACGTCGTCGATTGCTATTTTTCGTTTTCAATCATTTTCAATGCAAAAATTCGAACACAGACACGCGATAAAAGCCAATAATATTTTGGTCGTGCTTCTATTGAACAACCGTAATATTACGGACATTATTCGAAAATGATTCGAGTTTTGTTTCTAGTTCAGCTTTCTTTTTGGGTCTGGCAGCGACCAAACCATGGTCCAAATACATCTAATTTGTTGTTGTTGTGTTGTTGTAAAAGGTCATCCGCATAGAAATGTGTGATTGATCCTGTTTTGACTTGACAATCGGCACATAAAAATTGATTCGATCGCTCTCTGTGTGAATCGTATTTCACGCGCATTCACCGCGTATCCACAAAAAAAAACAAAAAAAAAAACAAAACAGCGCTTCGGTCCCATCGACAAGAAACTTTCCATCCATTAATTGATCAATGATTTGCTATTTGTATTCATGATCAAATCCATTTTAAATCACCGAAACATCGAATCACAAATAACGCTTTCGATGAAAACGAAATGATGGTTTGGTCGCCGCCAGCGGATTATAAGATTTCTAAGAAAATTAGCACATTATATGGTGTATAGCGAAGAGCGGAACACATCAAACCGATGTCAATCGATTTGTTTTTCAAATATTGGTTCGGTTGGGATGCGGCTTTCCACAACCTGTTCAACATTCCACTCACTTTCAATTTCGAACTGACCCCCAAAAAATATTTGAATGGCAAGTATTCACGCAGCCACATTTCAAATAATTGTTAAACAACAACAACAAACACATGAATTCCGCAAAAACTAGATGGCAAAAACAGAGAATAATATACACGGAATTAGAACAAATTAGCATTTCCGTGTTTGGCGCGTGTGGCACTTTACATTTCTACTACATGAAATATCACTTGGCCACGCATTTGTTATAACAGCAAAACGGGTTCAATTGTGAATCATTAAATTGAGTGCTGTGCGAAAAGATAGAAATATGTGAGCTGCGATAGATTTGTGTGCACGGAGAACAAAACTCGTTTGGCTGGTATTTGGAGACCTCCGCCATTCCTTCAGGCCGGCAGTGTGTTACACCAGACGTTGTTATTCTCGTATCGAGATCATGTTGTGTATGATTTCAGGCTAATATTAGCCGTAATTCATAAAACGATACTCAAAGACGGCGACTGTGGTGATAAAAGAAGCAAGTACCACATTTTCAAATGTGCGCGCGTGCGTGCGGAGTCATGCTCTGAAATGGGCGACAGAACGAAGAAAGATGGCGTGTGATCGTGCGAATGGGGAGAAAAGCGCACAACGGGAAAAAATCGAACAGTTGGAAACAAGTGGCGAGCCAGCACATATTCATTTGCAATCGCTCGACAGCTATTTGCGGCTCATGAATCTAGTTTTGAATCGATTGAATTGGTCGATGTGAGCGAAACAATTTGGTGCAGTGTCTGAAATCGATAGCCGAACCGATAGGCTGATGGTACGAAAGGTGGCATTGCCTTATGTAAAACCAATTTCCAAATGCTTGCACTAAACTAAGCATGAACATGCATTGACGACAGCACAGTGAGCTCATTGCTTGTGCGCGTGCAGATCATATGATTTTAATGGTACGACAATTTTTGCGCAGCTTGTTTGAGCTGAATTGTGTTCAACGTGTTGGCACACGGTTCGTTCGCTTCACAGCCATAAACTTACTCTCAAAATCGATGTTTTGACGAGAATGTGTTATCGAAGAGAGCAAAACTCGCCTCGCAGCAATAATCAACGATACTAATTCCTGTCTCTCTCTTGCTCGCCGGTGCAATGAAAGTGAAATTGGGTTGGCATGTAGAGAAACAAGTATAAGGCATCACAAACATGAATTACACTGTTGTTTCGTGTATCCACCAACCAATCGATTTCTACACTCGGACATTTTCGATGCGCATTGAGCAACCCATCACCATACCCATGTAGGTATATATAGGCAAATATCCCAACTATTCAGTGTGTTGTAATGTAACCTTTGATCCAAGCTAAGCCAAGATTCAAAAGAAATGCCGTCCAAAATTGCTCACACAATATAGCTACCTGCAATAATCAATTACAACAATCATCAAGCTCAATATCATCGGTCGGCGCACGATTCCAAGAATGGCGAAATTGTTATTGTTGATGAAGCGTTCGACTAAAAAGCAAAAATCCAAAATTCAATTGCCCGTGTGAAAATAAAGCGACTAACAGTCAGCCGTTATTGACAACTGTTGATGACAGCAAACGATAATTACTGACTAAGTTTGAATTTGTAAGGAGAAAAGCAAGTTTCTGTTATTCGATCATAATTAATGCCGAAATGTCCGAAATTAGTTAAAATATTTGCACAAGGGAAATTCTTATTTGGCAAGCCGATGATTACAAAATCCAGTCAGCTCAAATTGAAATTGCGCTTCGTGATTAATCATGGTAAATGGCATGCGAAAAGAACCGAAGTTCATCGCGCTATCGCTCGCATTTGCAATCGAATGAGAAAAACCGCTTGTTAATTCATTTTTTTTTTTGGCTGATGGTGCTTCCATCAATTCGATGTGCGCTAAACAATGCGAAAAATCAGAATTCTATCGTTTTTCTAGTGTTGATGAGGTTTTTGAAAGGCGCGCACACGAATCGCACGAAGAATTGATTTCTGTGGCTTCGGAAGTATTTCTGTTTCTCGTCTGCAATTACTCACATTTTATGTCAATTGATATATTCAACAGGCGAAAACAAACAAACAAACGAATGAACGAACAAACAAAAACAACAATCGTTCAAGCAAATAACATTAAAAGTAACGAGTGTGTTCATTAGCCCACCAAGTTTGGTATTTATACACCAGTTACTTTAATTACTGCATAAATCATTCTCACTGAACAATGTGAATGAACTATGAGAATTGAAATCTAATACAGTTTGTGTGTTGTTTTCTTGAATTGTTGTTGGTGCCATCGAGTTTGGTTTTCTTGACACATCGGCTCGGTTATGGTTCGTTCGTTTTCAATGCAAAACATCTATTTGAATGGAATAAAAAACTCATATAATAAATGAAATCCGATTGTCTGCAGCGATTTTTAATTGATTGAGTCGCATAAATTGGTGTTTGGTTTCAGCATGCGTTCACGTATTTTGAATGACAATTATATGATGCACGCGATTTCCATTCGGCCTTTCATTCAATTTTTCGAAATGATCAGTTGAGAAGTGAGTCGAATTCTCTATCTCTCATGCCCGCCCGATCGCTGGCTGGCTGTCAATGTGCACGTCACCATTTGACTCGGGCTCGTGCAATTGTTATTTATGCTTGGCGCTCATGTGCAATCGTCAAACACAATTCGTGAGTTTAATGGCAATTTCTTCTTTTGTTTTCGGTCAAGTTTAACAATGTCGAAATCGTATGCAATCGATCGAATTGAGAAACAAAAGAAACGTTCGCGCACCGGGAAAAAGAAAATAAAGAAGAAAAGAAAAGTTTGCTATTGGCGGATGTGAAATGCTGTAGTCGAGTGTTTTTTTTTTTATGCGTTCATCGACCAGTTTTTGTACACTTTGAGCACGCCATTTCAACGCCATTACTGTTAGCGCTCGCAGAGTGCGCACACATGCTTCCATTCTCATTTGATTTGCCAATCGCTTAAATTATTTTATTCTTCTTCCATTCGTGACAAACCAATTAATTGGTATTTGATGGCGATGAGAAAGGTGCTTAAGACGCCGTCCTAATGTGCCGTATGGAATCAACACATGTCTTACCTTCCATTTCAATGCCTGAAGTTCAAGTGCCCGTCAGCTGAAAATATGTGTGTTATTCAAGAGAAACGAAACGAAACAAAACAAATCGAAAGAGGAGCAGAAAAAAACACCATTGCATTGTATTGTCTTCGTTTATTTACTTTAATTATTTCATTTCATCTTATCTATTTTTTACATTATTTAGATTTAATAGTTCTCACGTTTGAAATTTTTTTTATTATCAAAATGAATACAAAAAAAAAAACACACATACATTCTAAGTCTCTGACTTTGCAATCAAGGTAATGCTATATATCTATCATATCAACAATGAAACCATAATACTAGCTGTCGCAATGTCGCATGCGCTGCTTGCGATCAAATGTTTGATGTGCATGGTTAGCAGCAAATATCATGGTTTTATGATGCTGTTATTTCGCGTTGCTTTCATTTAATATATGCTTTTATTTTGTTTATTATTTGTAAAAAAAAAAGTTGTTCTCGTTTATGTGCGACGAGAGCTCATGAGAGGCTTTAGCGATAATCGTTTGGTCAATGTAAATTAAGAGGAAAACGACCACTTGCGTGTGAATCAATTGCGATGCATCCATATTCTCTATACCAATTACATAATATTTTACTTATAACACAGCGCGCAAAATTTCCTCTCTAACAATTGTTGTTTCTTTAAATTTCAAATGCTATCCTGACAGCGTCTTCATCTCCTAACTTTCTGACAGAGAGACAGATATAGAGGGGGGGGAATACGAAAAAAAAAAAAACGGTGGAAAGAAAGGGATTGTCGCGAGTAAGTTGTCGGAGATAATCGAACTCAAAAAATATCAATCGATGACTACTAATTGCCGTGAACATGTTTGTCTCATTTCTTTCCGGCTCCGGTAAACGAAAGAATAAACCGTAAAAAACACAAATACAAAAGAAGAAGAGGGGAGATATAACTCAAATTATGTGGTGCAAAAGGAAAGGAAGAGATTTTTGAAAACAAAAGGAAAAAAGAAAACAAATACTAAATAAAATAACATTACTCTCGTATGACTTAGAAGAACCCGTCGCCGGTGGGGTCATTCAACCAGGGGTATTTACTTGGGCATCGAACGCATGTTTGCAAATTGATGGTTTCTCCAGGCAAATCTTTCGATGTGAGCTTGCATGAGTGTGGCACCCAACATGCTTGTACACCTTCAACGCTACACTTTTCCTTCCATGGCTCGAAGCTCTTAACTTCGCTGATTGTTCTTGGATTTTGAATCCATTGAATGACTTGGGTCATGGTTACGAAGTAGACATCATTGTGATTTTGCAAGATTTCATCGATCCAGTAGACGAATGCATCCAAATAATCGGGGTTGTTCTTCAACCAAGCAGCATGGAAATAAAGACCTGCCGAAATGGATATGAGTAAATAAAGAGTGCAAAGGATTTGAGTGAGCAATCCACGAGGAACCAATAATCTAACATTTTGGAATGGGGAAAAAAAAAACACGGATTCGTACCTAGAGGAGCTCGGTTTTGTTCATAATGTCTGTCAAAGTTGTGGTTCAAGAAGTTGTAGAATTGTTCGCCGGACAAGATGTTCGAGCATGAGTCGACCATGGCGCAGCCAGGCAGGTATTCGTCGTTGGTTGGATCTTCACGACGATCAAGTTCATTCATTACCATTTCCCAGACGGCATGCGAACGTGTTGGGCAATTTTGCAAGTTACCGTGGCAACGATGTGGCATTTTGAAGTACATTGTGTACGGCCATAGTGGTGGATTTGATAATGGTGCGGTGATCGTTGAATCGTACAAGAATGCTTGCTCTTCCATCATTGTGAATTGATTGTTTCCACCGACTCGAAGATATGGTGCACGAACGCCAACAACCGAATTATCGGTGATGTTTGCATACTTTTCACTGATAATTCTCATGCCAGCCATTTCCTTGGCCCAGTCATCAACCGAAGCATTTGACCAGAATCTTTCGTCATCATTGTGCCTATTTTGAACAATATTGTTTTATTTTTTTACAGAGTGTTGAGAGAGAGAGAGCCGGCAGCAGCGACAGCAGCAAAACGAAACATTGGAATCAAGAAAATTACGAAAATTAATGCTATTCGTCTTTACTTTACGTCAAGACTACAAACTAAACTGCGCGATCGAGTGAATGCAGAATGAATAAAAATAAAATCGATACGAAACTCTGCCGCATTATGAAAATACAATGTATATTTAAAATGAGACTGAACAACGGAAAAAAACAGCACAGAAGTGCAGAGAAAAAAAAATACTCTGAATAAGTGGTTTGCTTTGATTGTGGCTACATGTTCATATTCGCTTCATGCCATGAACTGAATGCCCCAAATATGAAATCACATACACACATTTATTTGTGTATGTATTGGCACTTGAAAAGGTGAACGTGTTGGATCAAACAAGCCACGGCTCATGAAGTTATCGAAAATGGAAAACATGTCGCCGCCACCGCCGCCGCCACCATCATGTTGTCTTCTCAACGCTCTGTGGCAAGTATTCGATCGTTCGGCTCGAAATCGCACCGAAAAAAAGAAATGATTTTCCATGCAACAACAAGAAGAAAAAATCACAACAAAAAAACTACATTGTGAGCTCGCGCACGGACGCGCGCGCAACTCTGCTAACAAACGCGATCTTAACTTGATTGATGTAGCGTTTTCTGCTTTGGTTATACTTACGTAATTGAATGAACTGCAATTTCATGACCTTTGCGGTGAGTTTCTTGCACGGCTGAATAGTTAGTATACTTGTGCGATACGAAGTATGTGGCTTTAATGTCACAGCCATTTGGATTTTTGCGCTTTCCGTTGAAGATCTCTTTGTATAATTCGATGTTGTTGTTGTTGATGGCGTCGTCGAATGTAATCGTTACCATCATTGGTACATCTTTGGATGGCAGATTACCGGGAATAGTTGTGCCATCTTCTGAACAGAAACAATCGGGCAACAGACAGACGGCTGGATCACATGGTGGAGCACGGTTTGGATCGTTGTCGATGTCTATTGAAAGAAATAATAGAAAAAAATAAAAGCAATGAAAAGAAATGAAATCAAATAATGTAATACACAACTTGCCAAACCAAGTTTTCAATGATCGGCTCGAAAAGCATTTCAGGGAATTAAAAATTCATCATTTCGAAACAATCGATTCATCTTGAAATTTTCCTTCAGAAGCGACCAATCGAATCACCAAATTTGTGAATATCTGATTGACATTTGCGAACCATGAAAGAGCATGAAAATAACACTTTTGGTCATCGAGGCGAACTGAGAGAGCTTTCGCTCATCTCTATGGCCGTTATTAGTGGATTTTATACATTAATTGCCATTTTTTAAATAAAGAAAGTGAGAGTAGTAAATATTTATAAATGAATTCAGTGGGCTAAAAAAAACAGCAACGAAAAAAGACAGAGATTCAATACAATCGTACACGGGTAGGCAGGCATATATGTGTATAAATACTCAAAATATCAAATTATTCGTAACGTAAAAAAAGAGTCTATCGCCAGATATCTCACACAGCTGGTTGCTGTGTTCACATTCAAATCGGATGATGGCGACCGATGATCGTTGAGAAGTTTTACGATTTGATTCGACCACTCAACTTATGCAAATTTGATTTGACGTGATTCTCTCGATATTTTCTCAAGTAAGCCTGCCGCAATATTTTAATCATTTTTTCCTTTGCGAAATTGACGAACATAAATGTCAACTTATCGAATCGTCATTATTCAGAATGTTACAGAGAATTTTGCGGCAGTAAAAAAAACCTGTTCTCCGTTGAAAATCGAAGAGAAAGGGATATTTTTGCTGTGATTCTTGATTTTCATTTAGAAGATTTGAGCTTTAGGAAATGAGCATCCGAACACCATCAATCAGTTGCTCCTACGAAAACCGGTCCATAAAATTATGTAGAAATGACGAAATAGTCCGAAAAAAGCAAATCCGATCGCGCGCAAATCGATGCAAACCAGCCATTGAAAGTGATAAAAAAGAAAGAAAAAGTAAGTCATAAGGAAACAAATAAGCAAAGCGATGAGAAAAAAGCATGCACACTCGAACGAGAGAGAGAGGGAGAGATACGTCGCCACCATTGTACAATCAAAATAAACTGGTTTCGACTTCGTCGAATATTGTCGATTTATTTATTTTTTTGTCCATTTTCAGGTAATTTATGATATGCTCTTATTTATCTCTTCTTTCATATGTGCGTGTATCTCGCGCGCTCTCGCTCGAATTGCGCCGTGTATTGAAATCAACATTCAAAAATGCACACACAAAACGTTCA
Organism: Obolodiplosis robiniae; assembly: GCA_028476595.1. NCBI lineage: Eukaryota > Metazoa > Arthropoda > Insecta > Diptera > Cecidomyiidae > Obolodiplosis > Obolodiplosis robiniae. The sequence continues at coordinate 9,791,898 of CM052017.1, read as the reverse complement.
TTTGAATCGGTCGATATGCGCGAAACGAGTCAAAGAGGCGAAATACTTCAAACTAAAAATGCTATTAAATTTGCATAAAAGTCAAAAGTACCTTTTGAAATCTCTCTGTGTGGATGCTTCAATGAATCAAAAGACAGACATTTTTTAGTTTATAATGGAGTATATACAAAGACCGACAACACACCTAACACCACCCCGTTGCTCGTCGTACTTTGTCTCGATTGAACATTTTATTTTAAAAGTACATTAAATACTTTTACTCTCATCGATCGTACGACAATTAAGTAATAAAGTTCTTGAAATATGTGATTCTTGAGGATTGAATGGATGATGAACAATGCAAATATTCGGGCTTTTTTCTTAATCTGAATTGATGGAGTGGAAATGGTTGACCGCAATGCAATGGCAAAAATTCGATCGAATTATACTTGTGAAATTGTCGAGTAAGATTGGTATGAATCCATATCTCAAATAAAATGGGATGAGTGTGTTTAAAAGATGAGTCTGTGCTGTGTGTGTTTGTGTGTATTGAATGCTCCCGACCTTATCGGACTTTCAACTTTTTAATGGTTTCACTCGCACTCACTCAATGGACTGTGTTAAAATATTTCGAGTCATCGTATATCACTTTCATTCGATGTAATCATTTATTTAGATGCAAATAAATTGAATGGCGCCAATGGATGTTTTGTTGTTGCACTAAAAAAACGCAAGAAACGAAAAACCATCAGCGACGAATATGCTGTGTGTTTTATCGTTCAGTTTCAGGTCATTAACGACGATTTTGCGAGCATTCGAAGCTAGCTCTGAAATCCCATGGATTCTCTCTCTCTCTCTCTCTCTCTCTCTCTCTCTCAGTCTGACCGCAATTTATTGGACGGGTGATGAGCAAAAATTAACACCATTACGAAATATTCATTAATATGACATTTAACGTGATTTTCTCTCGGCCACTCACAAAGTGTTCGCAATGCATTCAACCGTTTTTTCTTGTGTTCATATTTCGAGGGAATATTATTAATATCCAAATGCGATTCACCTTTGATTCTTCGAAAAAAACATTAAATATTGAGTGAAACGACAAAATGCCAATTGGTTTGGTCAATGCAATTTAAACACAAAGTTGTGCCTTCTTTCAGAAACGAAAGGCCGATTGCTTAATGCAAAAGAATTGAGAAATATGATTTTTGTGTGAATGAAAATTACTTGGCTTAACGAAAATGAAAAATGCATATTTTTTTGGCAAGGAAAAGAGCGAAACAAGTGTCAAACACAAGACAAGATTCGAGCCGAAAACCATTAGCAATGGAGAAACCATCGTCGATTACTCCGGTATTCGGAATTTTTCATGTTTTATATACGGCCTTTTTGCGATTCTTCTTCCAACATTTTCAATCCGAACCTCAACAATGTCAAGTGTTTCGAATCAGGTTGTTCTTTTCGACTACCTCTTTCCTCATTAATTCTAACGAAATCTAACATGTTTTCTTATTCAATAATGAAAGTGTCGTAGGTTACTATTCAATATAATTAAATGTAACATTTGTGGGACGGGCGCTTTCGATGATGATCGCTGATTTGGAATGTGCAAGATGTCACATTTTGGAGGCAAACATCTACTCAATCAAATCAAATCTGTTTAAATCACAGATGAATTGGAAATTCAAACATTTGTAACATTCGGGCCAAATTGCAATATGTGAAGATGATGAAAATTTGAAACGAACTCGAATCCAATAACATCGCATTGGTAAAATTAATATATTCATTGGCTCGTGTGTCAGACACACAATGATTGGAAACATTTCAATTTCACGCTGTCCTTGACCTTTACATTAATTTGCCATATGAAAAATCAATAGATGACAAAATGCATTGCGACAGTCGTTCGATTCAAATTTGGAATATTTACAAAATGATGATGAACGAATTAGTGTCAAACACACGCAACTTACCGCAGCTGTTCTCATCAGAACCATCCGGACAATCCTTTTCTCCATTACAGAAAAGACCTCGTTCGATACAGGTATTGTCACCGCAAGCCAATAAACCTTCTGAACACAATGGCTCTTCAGTGATTAACAAAGGCTTCACTCGAACTTCTTTGCTCTTGATTTTGCAGTTCTTCACCGCTTCTTTCCAGTCGCATGTTTGCTTCTCAATGTCGAAATAAAGACCAGCTGGACAACGAATTGCTTGTAGACCCTATTTTTGATTGCGAAGGAACAAAAATCAAAGAGTTGAAAAATTAGTGCAATTATGAATTTGTTTGAATGAATTTTTGCAATATTTGAGTATTTCTCGTAATTTTGGCATTTTTTTCATACGTAACAGCGTTGTCACACTTTCTCACTCAAAAGACGCATTTTGCGATTGTGATGATTGACTTGACTTACCGATGAAGTACATTGAATAACATCACGACAATTGTCACCTTCGCCAGCAACCAATCGGAACCATTCACCAGCTTCTTTGTTTTTGCATAACTCCTGCTCGAATGATTCTTCTTTCTTCGATGTAGACTCTTCCGATTGTCGCTTTGTTCGTATGCCGTGTGCTGTGATGCCAAAATCACCGAGAAAATGGAAATGTTTAGAATTTTTTTTGAAATGAAGTATAAAAACGCTTAAATTTAGAAATATTCTACCCATTTGCCTTTTGAAAAGTTATAAAATATGTGCTTGGAATGCACACTTCCAAAAACTTTGGTTACGAAAGAGATGAATATTTGCAATGTGCTTTGCATTTTTCAAAAATAATAATTCCTCCACGTAAATTTGGGTATTTACATATGAAAATGTTTTATGTAAATAAAGCTCCACGAAAAAATGAAACAATTCAAAAGAAATGTGATGAAATGTTTGATATTTCGACCGCACCTCAACTTGCCGCGCATCGTAATTATTATTATTGAATTAAACACACGTCTGTTTTGATGGTATTCGTTTTTTGTACGGCTGGAACGGCCCACGATCACAAAAACGCTGACATTTTGGCACCAATGCTCGCCATTGTTTGCATTTGGCCCAAATGAAATCGCTTCCCGAACTCATTGTGCAACACTCCCGCACACATTTCGCTGACATAACCGAATTCGATGTGTGCACTCTCAATAAATTTGTTCATTTGGAAAAGTGTTTCAGATGATTCGAAATTGTTCGAAAAAAGATGCGTTTCTTGCAAGTACAGAGATTGCCACGCTATATATAGACGGTCAAGAACAATTTGTTTTGAGGTAAATTTCTTATCAAATTATGTCAAATTCAACACATCAACTTCCAAACCTATTCGGCTAATGCGATTGCAATGCGATTTCCACAAAAATGCCGACGCATTTGTCTAGTCAAGTCGCCTAACTGAATTTGTAGGTCAACACCATTTGTTTTTCCTTTATGTCTCCGTTTCTCCAGTTGCACTGGCCGTACTTATTTGTTTGCCTGTTCGGTGCATTTAGCAGAAACATTACGAAACTTGATCCCAAGACCAGAATCGGTATACACAAAATTTGACCATATTATGTATTGTATAACCAATTTCGTTGATACCGGAATTTGCATTTTAAAAGTGCTACTGATAAATCAAGTTGGCATACGAAAGCAGCACATACTTTCGATATTGAAGCAACAAGTCCACATATTTTCGTGTTTCATCGGATTTCTTTGTGCATTCTTTTGTCAGATTATATAAAAAAAATTCAACTATACTAGATCGATTTAAATTGGAATGGAAATCCAGTTTTTGGCAACAATAAAAACACAATAGCAACGACGAACAAAAAAAAACAGCAGCAACAGCAGAAAAAAGCGGCTCTGCTGTACGATATGAAGAAATAAAATGCATATCGAATGCAGGAAAAGAAAAACATAAGATGATAATTCACTTGGTAATGATCGAAGGAGAAAAAACGCGTTTCATTTCGTTTCTACAAATAGAATAATGTAGTTTATTAATCGATATGGCGACGAACGTGTGTGCGTGAATGGCACATTAAGCGCCGATATGGTACAGCCATACCGGAAAGAAAATGATCCATGGATCAGATTGGCTGGTATATTTCTGGTTTGTCTATATCTATTATTAGATGCGGGGCGAATAGCCGATCATAATTGGTGTGTTCGCGAGTCTTGATAGAAAGCATAGATTTTGGCTGCTTTTAACTGTGTAATTTGAATAAAAAAGAAGTGCCCCGCATCGCAAAAATGGCAAGCCAAGCCAAGACAAACGGCTATTGAATGCCGGTTTCTGCTCGAATAGTCGAACACAAATTTGTTGCAACACAGTGATATATCTGTGTGGCTTTTTTTCTATTTTTTCCAAATTGATAAAAATTCCAAATTTTGGTCGAGTTGCAACTCAAGGCGAATGAAAATCTCTGTTTATTGCACAAAATATTTGTGGTCAACCTGTTTCGTAACATGTGCTGCGCTTCAAATGGCACGCGTCTTCATTCGGTCAGTCAATTTTCCAATAATTCAATTCGAACGAATCGGGCGAACAGCAAACAATTAACGCCATCGCCGATAATTCAATTGATAAAAACAAAATGACGGGGAAAATCGTGTGAAATTGAATAAACATAGAAAAACGGAGTACATAAGCCTGAAGTCTAGTGTTGTTAAAAAACCAGCATGAAATGAATGCGCTTTGATTATGCATAATTAAGTTAATAGGTTATTATGGAATCTTTTGCATACGAAAAAGTATGAATATACTACTTCTTTATTTCACATTCCATCTTTTCCATTTCTCACTCTCTTTCTCTGGCTGGCTGATGGTATGTGTGTGTGGCTCCCTGGCCCCCGTTACCAGATCTCTGTGTTACTGTTTTCGTCTCGAAATAATATTATGGGAAAACATGTTTTCTAATTCAATGTACCAACAACAACTGAATCCCATACACACATATTGTTCAGCACACTCACATCCATTTACTCAATTTTCTCTGAGAGATTTAAGATTTGCTTATGATTTTTAAGCGCGCATTCAATCAATACCATAATCAATGACTCACACACTTAAGCGCGGATCGCAAATTAAAAGCAGCCAGAGACAAAGAGCGAGGAAGAGAGAAGGAGAAAAGCGCTACAGAGCGCAGTAATGAGACGCTATGAGCGATAAATTCAATGGGCAGGTAGATGAAAATATACAACAACAACAACAACAAAATGTCGGTAAAACACATAACACTTACCAGAATGTGCAAGCACTGCAACGATCACACAAAATGCAATTGATTTCACCATAATTGATTATTTCCTTTTGATAATTAAGAAGAGAGAGAAGAGAAAAAATCAAATTAATATGAGAAGATGCTTCACTTGGTTTTTTTTTTATTTTGTGAGGGCTTTTATTTCTTCGGCAAAATAAGCACTTGAACAGCAACGACAACAACAACTAAACATAACAGTAACAATGTTTATTTTCGCCGATGTGCGATTGGAGTGCATCAAAAAATGTCACAAGTGGCCAACAGAATTTTGAGCTGTGTGCAATTCACGTACGTCAAATTGTAATCACGTAAAACATCCAATTAAAATTTACGGTCAAATGAACAAGAACGAAGAATGTCGAGAACGTAACGAACGAAATTTATAATTTAACGAACGAAATTTAAAAACAAACTGAAATAATGGAGAAAATGGGGTAAAAAGCGTTTGGGAAAAAAATTCTTAATATTTGTCGGTTACAGAAAATAACAACGGAAGTCAGTTGACCCACGATAGGGACGCAGCTTTTTGGTCAGTACAAGTCGAAGGTCGCACACAAAACTCTCAATTCTTTTTATTTTCGATTACGTTAATTATTTTATTTTTTTTATGAACGAAATGATTTTATTGCAATTCATGCGATCTGCGATCATGAAATCATGCGGATATTTTTTTTTCATTCCATGCTAAAAGACACACGAGAAATAAATAAATGGTTTTAATTTGCACCGATACACAGTTTTTTAATGCGTATGGTGGAATTTTTGGTGATTTTATCGCAATTGTCTCCGGATATTTGGCCGTCGCTTCTTTCTGCTAACTGTTACAATTAGAATTATTATTGTTTTTACAATTGTCGCCGTGCTGTTTTCGTGTTTTTTTTTATAATCGTTGTCTAAATCTTTGACTTGGAAGATTTGATATTGATTAATGAATGCAAGACAACGAAAAAAATTAAATCGGTTTACATAGAAATTTATGTGTATGTGAATAACTAAATGGAAATAAAAAAAAAGAAAATGTGAACACTAACGGCGCTAGTGTGATTTGTGCCGACTTCCAATAAACGCAAGAACGTGTATGCATGGAAACAAGCTTTTATATGGCAACTCTTCGATGCGGAGAAATAAAAAATTGGTGGGATTTAATGAACAGGTGGGATACACACCATTCAAAAACAACAACAACAAAAACAAAAAGAGAAGAAACAAAAAAGGTACACAACATAACATTCGGTTTCACTGTGGTTCGTCGTTATGAGTCGATATTGTGTGTTGTTGCTTGATGGTGCTATGTCGCACGTTCGACGATCCACCGCATTTACACTTCCACATACGGCCAATATAAGCGAGCAGGCAACAGCAGGCAGCGGCAGGCAGCGGCTGATAGCCACACTGCATATATGTGCGTATACGCACACACAATTGTGAAAAGGGAAAAAACGAGCGGTTCGACTGAGACAAGACAAACAACGACCAACAGAGAGCCGAATAGCAACGTCATAAAACAACAGTGAGCTCCATTTCCCCTTCAAAATGCGTGCATGAAGGTGATGGAATCACACAATTTTGTGGTCAACCAATTTGATTAATATTTATATATAAATTTTTTTACGCGAGACTGAATGCTGCTGGCCGCCGAAATGCATTTATGAGCCCAAACATTGGCACTTGCCGAACTGTGAACTGAACCAATTAGCCGAATACGAAACGATCGAATTGATTGCATTTGATTTGGTTTTGCAGTTGCATTTAATGATGTGCTTAGTGAATTTGTGGTGATGGCACGCTGCAATTGCCTTCATCACCTAAGGGTAGACTAATTTATGGCTCGCTGTCATTTTTCATTTGTGTGACATTGTTTTCATCATACTCGATCCGGAGAGTCTGTGTATGCAAATTTGTTTTCATTTCAGCATAATGATTTCGCAAAATGTTGATGATTAGTATTCAACAGTTTGTGACATTTTCTAATATGAAGTGATGAATTCAGCGCACATTAAGCATCACGATATACATCTGTATATACAATATAATCACTTCATGCATTCGAATTTATTGTATGCATGCTCTCATCTGTTGTCATCTATTTTGGGGCCATCGTCTTCGTCGCTACCGTCATCACCGTCATCACCGCCAAAGAAAAAGGTGTTTTGACAAATGCCTCACTTCCTATTCATTTAAGAGTGCAAGCACAGGTGGTACCTTGACGAACATGATTGAATAATACGATAAAACGAAAAATAATCAATAATCGCTTATTAAACACACACACACACACACCAAATGGAAATACCAAACTAATGGATACGGCTATAAACGCCAGCTTAAAACGAAATCACACACGTCACGTTGAATGGCTGGTTGAATTACGTACCGAACATTATACCAATCATATTTTCGATCATATCACTCTTGCTCTCTTGCACACATACATACGCTCATACACGGCGCGCGCTGGCCATATCCGTTTTCATGTTAGTTTGCAATTACGATGACCATTTTCCATAGTTTTACACTTCCAATTGAAATTGATGAATGGATGAAATCACTTTTTGCCTGTTTATCATTGAATATTGCAGCGAGCTCACTTTGGATTCCATCGAGTATTTGTCGGTTGAGAGCACGCAATTTAATCGCATTTAGAATATGTCAGGCGACAATGAAACGATGATAGCATCAATTCGTCAGCTCTCTCAGGAAATTTTCCATTTAATAAATTAAATAAGTATAAAATCGAACGATAAGCAGATTATTCTCACGAATGGTTTTTACCAGCGGGAAGATATGATTTTCATTTGAATTGGATGCTTGAATGCTTTACAGTCATTTTAGACACAATCAATTTCAACGCGAGAAAAACGCTGATCTGCGAAAAGTGCCTTCGAATGAAGCACATCGTTGGAAAATGAACTGAATGATTTGTGCACATCTTGACAAAAAAAAAAAAATAAAATTGGGTTCATTTTAGTATAAGTGAAAAAAATGTGCTGATTTCAAGAAATCTGTTTGTGTCTTGGCTTCAAAAACAATTGTTTGAAAATGGAGCAGAGAGTGAGAAGGAAATACGGCATTTTATAATTGCAACGCATTCCAAACAAAGAGGAAATATGTTTGCAACCGAGAAAAAAGTAGGAATTTATTTGGATTTGGAACGGAGACAGGAGTCTTTAGTTCAAATAGCTCTCATTCGGTGAATTTGTTCAAATTTCTTCGCTCGCTCAGTTTGGGTCGTTGCATTTAAACACTAAAAATCAGTACCGCAAAATAGATGTTAGCTGAACGAAGTGCTCGCAAAAAAATTAAAATCGCATCCAAGTTATTTGTAGTTCAGTACTTCTAACTTATTTGGCAAAGAAAATTGTGTCAGTAAAATGGTATGAACGTAGCACGCTCCACTTCAAATTGAGTTTGCTATATACCCCAGAAAACTGCCCTTGTGAAAAAAATTGACTAGCAATCATTCGACTTCAGTCGCTTGTTTTCCATTTGATTGATTTGGGACCAAATTGACTATAGTTAAAGTAAATAAAGTAGATTTTAGTTGTCTTTTTCATTCGACAAAGTCAAAGTAAGCCAGTCGATCAAATAGTCAGTCAATAATGCCCAAATGAGTCAAATCTTTTTTCACAAGGGTGAAGAAAAAACATTTTACACTACGGGGAGACAAACAAAACATTCAATCGCATCGTAATCAGTATTATACTGCATTGAACCCTTTCGGTAGTTAAAAGCATTGTTGATTTCTCAACGCGCCACTAGCACGAGATTCCCCAGTGTCCAAACAACAAAATTACTGCCGATTCTCGTTTTTACGATGTCAAATGAAGCGGGCCCTCTAACTCTTCTGGCAACGCGAGAAAAATGAGCGACACACACATAATGTTTGAATCGGTGCCAAACGAGGATCAGCAAGCAGCCAACAAGTGTATTTATGTGTTTGCCATGCTGAGATGGTGAATGCGATGTGTGCTTTGACTGACCAAGTGACCACTTTTTTTGTTCTCATTCACCACCACCCCCGCCGCCGCTGCCGCTGTTTTCCTGCCAGCGCACCAATATGTATCACATTTCACAAAGCATATACGCACACCGACCGCGCGCTCTCTCTCTCGAATCGCCGTTTAATGTACGATCTGATTCAGAAATATGGCCAGAACATTTATGTGAGTGAAAATATGGCTATAGCCAGCATGAAAGTGGAAAAAGTTGCGCATACATGGGGGTCACGTGCTGCTGCTGCTGTTGTACGTTTGATATGTAGATTCTTCATGTGCTTTATAGTTATAACTTGTGAAAAGTAAATGCGCCGCTGCTCCGTGTGTACTCGCATATTATATAAATATATATGGAAAAACCACTAATATATAGAGGAAAAATAGTGGCAAATAAAATATCATACACAAAAAAATTGCTCCATACGAATCACCATCTACAAAAGCTAGACTAAAACGATTCGCAACAGTTTGTTAGTGGATTCAAAGGCGATCACATCTGTTTGCATCGCTCGCTCGATTCTCGTGTTCATTTTTCATTAGCGATTTTTCGAACAGCAACAAAACCAGGAGCAAACGATACCGCGCCGCGTCAACAGGAATATTACTAGTGATTTTCTAGCCAGAAATTGGCGAAAGTGCTCTATCTTTCTCACTCTTTTTCTCTTTTTCTAGAAGTGTATGAGAAAAATCAAGTGAAATTCATTATTACGAGAACCAAAATAATTATTCCATATATCGAGCGCAAGTTTGCTAGTTGATGTTTCCGTTTCGGTTGTGAAATTATTTATTGTTATAGCTCATGCTAAGCACGGAATTTAGTAAACATGAAATTGTTGTGTGCATATTTATTTGTTATGCAAATCTAAATTGCCCGTCGTTGTTACTTGAACTTGGTAATTCACCAGTCATTTTCTTCTTTTTCCATGTAAACATAAAAATTCATTCGAAACTTTGAATGGTGAATGTCTTTATTTAAGAGCGAGTTGATGGTGTTCTTGACTTCGGTTCATTTTTAAGTACTTTATTTTGTACTTATTTTCATTTGAGCGGCATGGCAAGTACACACATTTGAGCTGAGTGACTGAACAAATGTGTTCTCACATACTCGTAGTTGTACTTCATCGATTTTAGATGAGAGCGAGAGGGAAAAAAACACTCGACGATGGCGATTGGTTTGTGTTTGCATTTCGTGATGGCAGTGAAATTTCTCGAATTCGAAAAATATTGTGATGGTCGCGTCGCGCTTTACCTCATTGAACTTCAAAACACATCGCAACGCATACGAAATGCAACAATAAAGAAAAGAGGCAAAAAAAAAGAATCAGCAAGAAACCATTTACCGTTGCTATCGGATGTAAATGGTGTAATGTGTGTGTATGTGCTTGTGTAAGAGTGTTATTATGTTGCCTTATATAGTATCAATGGCAATCGTCTCTAATTGCACGTGGCCTTTAGCATTTGTTTTTAGCGAAAGCGACAAAATCAAAGAATGGAAATGGCCAACTAGAAAAAAAAACGAAGAATGAATGAAAATATAAATCGATGCCATCAAAATGGCATGTCATTGAGGCGAGCAGAAATCATTCTAGATTAGGATCAAATCAATAATTCCCTATTTTTTTTCAATAATAATAGTTAACAATTGAATTAATATGGTTTTGGTGGTTTCAGCAAACTCATACCATGCATTACAAACCATGCAAACGTAAATGACAAAAACATGTCGATGAATATATATCCTTCATGATTACGATTTGAATTGAAATAATGAATAGTAAACCCGTGCAAGAGTTGCTTTCGTCCATTTTTGGTGTGTCCTTCTGATAACTCACTGCTGCAAGCATTGCGTTGCATTGCAATTGTATCACGAAAAAACATGCAGCATAAATTAGCCATTGGAAGACACTGGCCTGCTCTCCACACAGCTTAGTCATTATACTGTACATTCGTCCGTTCGTTCGTTCGTTCGCTCGTTTTTCCAATGTTGTTGATATGTCTGCGATCAGCATTTAGCTCTCTGGCTGCGCCATATGCAGTTCATACAAAGGTTGAATGCTAACCTTTCGCCATTGAAAAAGAAAGTTTTCTAAGTCCTTGATTTTGAACATTGCCAGAGCAAGGTGCAATCATGACAGTGCAAATTCAAATTCCTTGAGGTGAATTCGTTTTCACTCTCTCTCTCTCTCCGTCTCTCTCTCTCTCTCTCTCTCTCTCTCTCTCTCTCTCTATTGCTTTCTCGCTCTGGTTCAGTGTGCGTTTCACGATACCGCCGTTCATTTCTAGAAAAAAAATGTGTACGCTCAAATTGAACATTTCCTCGAAATGTAAATAATTCATTTCGGATTTGTATTACGAAAATTGTGTGTAGAATTGTTCTGCCATCTACGATTTTCTCTGTCTCTGTCGAGCACAACGTGTTCTTTTGTTCGAGTGCTACGCGTTATCGAAATGAAAATCGGCATGAAATTGTTTACTCGTTTTATTTACGTTTTCCTGTTTTTACTCTCTCTGCTTGCCGTGTATTCATTGTGCCTTTGAATAAAAAACCATGTTGTTTACAAATCACCAAAACTTATAACGTAAATATGAGCGGTGAGCTGCGCCATTCATACATTTCCAATCGAAATATTACATACACATTTAGTGCCCGATGGAACAATACATTCGCTACATTCCAATTAGCGTCGTTTGTTTTATTGATATATCAACTCGAACATTGAATTTGCGTTCACTTTCGACTTTCGGCTGGTCGGTGGTCGGTCGGACATAATAGGACGGAATCTAACGTCAAAATTATACGACGAGAAGTCGCCTAGAATAAACACCATCTAATGCATCTCAAACACGCACCCATCGCACGGCCATGGAAAGAGACAAGCTAGCCCGCTCGTTCGCATATGACCACCTAAACGCACATGTATAACTTGCGGCAAAATACTGAAAATGTATATTCCAATCGAAAGTAGTGAGCAAAAGTTCAGAAAATGCTTTCAAGGTCCCTTTCGCTGTCTCTCACTCGCTCACTTCATCTGTCAAACAATCAAAGCTTTTACTAATATAAACAAAAACTCAGCGCTCACTTGAATTGTAAACGAAATAGAGATTCAAATTATGTACCCTTCCTTTGTGCTAAACATTTTGAATAATCGTATCACGTTGGTCATGTGTACAGCACACACACACATAACATGCTCGCACCCAAAATCCACTGCAAAACAATAGCTGTACTAATATGAACATCAGCCAAATAACGATGTTTCAGGCGGATTTCTTCAAAAAAAATGCATGATCATCAAACTATAACGTACAATGAATTAATTTCGAATGCGCGCCCAACATCCGCCACCAACATCAACACACACACACACACATACCTACACAACACATGCTCGGTCACATCCAAGTCGCAAACATCATATTTGCCCTCCAACGTTTGTTCGGAATGTGAAATAAAAATTGCTGCAACATTTATATGACAGATTTCCTCAATTATGCATCAAAATTACT